>OY728146.1:1660129287-1665129287 GCA_963277665.1 Viscum album | reverse complement strand
ATTATTACTATTTATTACTATTTATTTCTATTTATTACTATTTATTACTATTTATCACTATTTATTACTAATTATTACTAATTTTTACTAATTTTTACAATTTATTACAATTTATTACTATTTATTAGTATTTATTACAAATTATTAGTATTTATTAATAATTATTATTATTTATTGCTATTTATTACTATTTATTACTATTTATTACTATTTATTACTATTTATTACTATTTATTAGTATTTATTACTATTTATTAGTATTTATTACTATTTATTACTATTTATTATTATTTATTGCTATTTATTAGTATTTATTACTACTTATTAGTATTTATTACTAGTTATTAGTATTTATTACTATTTATTAGTTTTTATTACTACTTATTAGTATTTATTGCTAATTATTACTATTTATTTGTATTTATTACTAATTATTAGTATTTATTAGTATTTATTACTAATTATTACTATTTATTAGTATTTATTACTATTTATTAGTATTTATTACTATTTATTACTATTTATTACTATTTATTAGTATTTATTACTATTTATTAGTATTTATTACTATTTATTACTATTTATTATTATTTATTGCTATTTATTAGTATTTATTACTACTTATTAGTATTTATTACTAGTTATTAGTATTTATTACTATTTATTAGTTTTTATTACTACTTATTAGTATTTATTGCTAATTATTACTATTTATTTGTATTTATTACTAATTATTAGTATTTATTAGTATTTATTACTAATTATTACTATTTATTAGTATTTATTACTATTTATTAGTATTTATTACTATTTATTACTATTTATTACTATTTATTAGTATTTATTACTATTTATTACTATTTATTAGTATTTATTACTATTTATTAGTATTTATTACAAATTATTACTAATTAATAATATTTATTACTGATTGTAAATATTTATTACTATTTTTTTCTAATTATTACTATTTACTTCTAATTATCACTAATTAGTGTTAATTACTATTAATTATTGCAAAATACAGCTACTAATTACCGTTAATTATTTATATACATTACTGATTATCGTTAATAATTATTAATTATTACTAATTACTAAGAAATAGTACTAATAATTTAATTTTATTATTACAAATAAATATTGATGACAAAACAATTTAAATCTAACTTAATTACAACTAATCAACAATAATTAAAATTAATATAAAGAAATGAAATAAATACGAAATTAAATAAAACATTAATACCTTTAAACTTGATCTCTTTTAATTGTTGACGACTTCACAAATTTTCGTAAAAAAAAACTGACTCTCAAAAATTTTCACTCTAAAATTAGAGTTTAGAGAAGCAGAGAAAGAAGGAATTCCAGAGGAGAGAAGAAAAACGAATGGGGGTATATATAGGTTAGATTAGTTGCGATGGGATTCCCGTCGCAAATAGTACTTTTTGCGACGGGGCCCATCACAAATAACTTCGGCCACATTAATTACGGTCGGTGGTTAGAAGATTATTTGCGACGGGGCTAGTCGCAAAAGGTAACCTGCCGACACACTATTTGCGACAGGACAACATCCCGTCAGAAATAGTTTTTTATCGCCGCCGGTTATTTGCGACGGGACCCATCACAAATACGCTTCGGGGGTCAAACCAGTTGCGACGGGGGATCCCCCATTGCAACTAGTTCTTACCGTCTCCCAGTATTTGCGACGGGTAGTGCCTACCCGTTGCAAATAACCTTTCACACGGATTGGCGCGGTTTGCGCACCAAACCGCGCGAAAGTTTTTGCGACGGGGCGCCTATTCTCGTCACAAATAAGTTGTTATTTGCGACGGGTTGATTGTCCCGTCGCAAAAAACGGTTTTTCCCACAGTGCAAGAAGCTTGCAAGAAGAAAGTGAATCAATATATGAATGGGTGATAATTGCACTGGTTAAGTGTAAATATTAAAGGAAGATCATGATGTTTCAAGAAATACCATTATTACATCTATTTCAACCATTTACTATGGTCTCATTTTAAGAATTTAAAATGAGTAGTATGGAGAAAACGCTTTGTTACCATTTAGGTAAGGTTTTTTAAGTAATGAGAACATCAAAGAAAGATTCATCTTTAGTTCTTATGGTGACCAAATTGAAAGATGAGGTGAAAAGGCCAATTTAAAGTGACACACCAAAGGCACCTTCACAATTTCCTTCAGATAAATGAGATAAAAAATATGAGGTTATTTCTTCGCATATCATGAAATAATTATATGGAAGATAAATGCAATGAATTAAATTGAATAATCAAGTATTCACTTCTTCTTCAGTGAATATTAATCATTGTAATGTTACAGTTTTACTTCGTGGGTATTACATACAACATTATTATCACATATGTTTATCCAAATGCAATAACTAAGTAAGTTTATAAAAATTACTATAAGTAAAGTGTGTTCACTAAGTAGTCAAAAAAGGTGGTTCTTAAGTCAACAGTGAGAAACACACAACTTCTAATTACTAAGTTTAATGATTATAATAGAAATTTTATTGAGTATTACCAAAAAATTTATCTCACGTGTCCTTTGAAAACAAGGAGACATTATTCCATGTTTAGGAATGAATGTTGTTTGTGGTGTTGAATAATCAAGTAATAGTTCATTGATACATGAATCATAGGCAATATGTGATGAATATAAATATAACACTTATATACCCAATTGTGGAAATATAATTCTTTTTCAATTAAATATAAAAGTGGACATCAAGGATATTCCCAGTATGGTATTTAGACTTAGTGAAGCTAAACACCTTAGGTATTATCAATGTATATACTTACTTAGTTTTGGACAAATAAACCTTTAGAAATAAAGGTAAGATACAATTCTTTCAGAACTAGTTCAACTAGAGATCATAAACTATTCCAAGGTAAATCTAGTGGTAAATATATTTCAATATATTCCTTTAAGTGTTTATTAAGGGATGATAAAGTGAAGTATGATATATGAATGGTCAGAAGACATCATTTGCTTCGGGCTGGCATGCTGAAGAATATCTTGACCAAGAATTCATCGATAAACATAATACAACATGAAGAAATTCCTAAATTCATATTACCTTATCCACATGAGGAAAATGATGCTAATAAGAAGTATTGATGGTGATTATTACATGTTCACATTGATAAAAAAAAATATAGTGTGGAGTAATTCTTATAAGAATATTTCCTTATAAACATCAGAGTGATGATGTTAGTATAAAGGAGCATCAATGCTGAGATATATATGCATTACAATGACATCAATTATATTTCAAGATGTGATTTCCAAATAATGGAATTATCCCATAACCATATGCCAACTATAATGAAAATTGGATATAATATGAGTTATAGTATGATGGAAATTCATTATTTCATAAGAACACATGTTTATATGCAAATAGTTTTTTAATGATATAAACAAAATTGCATCAAGGAAAAACACAATGTGCATCTATAGTAATTATTCTAAAAGTTTTTTGGGATATTATAGAAATTCCTATGATAGAAAGATATAGTCAATATGTATACTATATTTATATATAAGGGTGAACATCTCTACTTAAGATAGTGCGATCAAGATCATCATAGGTTTAGTCAATGCCAGAGATGAACAAGTAGTTGGCATAGGAACGAGTTCCACAATAATTGTGGAAGAGAATGTTCTAGAGACACATATTTCATAGGATGTTTAAAACCATGGTGATGGTTTTATATTCACTATGGCCAATTATACATTGTTCATTGTTAATAATGATTTCTATAAGTAGGTAGTATATAGAAATTAGCTAAAATTGACAAGGCCAATTAAAATTATATAATGCATTCCATGTATCAAAGTACAAGGATCTTATTGTTTTGAATACTGTGAGGGGGATTAAACTAATATTATACATGGAGGGTATAAGCATAGTACCAATAAGTATTGATTGGTTACACGAATTAGTTATTTCAAAATCCAATAGAATTTTACTTATCATAGCTAATTTATATGATCATTTTATTGAGAATTAGATGTCAAGATAAAATTTCAGGGAAGGAGTCTATACGACAAAACCATAAAGGGGTGGAGACATCATAGAATGTTGATAAGTGTGTAAGTTACTAAAATACAGTTATGGATTAAAGTATATAACTAGATCATTAAATATTAATTTGGAATTAATATTTTCCATGTGTCTACCAGAGGTTAGTGGGAGCACCATTGTTTTGCAAGTGAAATATGTTCAGTAATATATGGAAAATAACTATTGATATTATAGTTAGTTAATACATGGATGAAATTTATTCTCCAATGATTAACTTAAAGTAGAAACCTAAGTTATAGGGTACAATATCTACTTAGTTAGATCTAACAGTTTCTTAAACCTAGTCAGTCATACATATAGTGACATAGTATTGAAAAATACAACGTGGGACAATTCGAGAGAGAATTTCTACCAGTGTCACATGGAATATATCTCTCAAGGTAGATATTTTGGGACATAGGAGGAGATTAATGTGGTGAGTTGAATTATATTTTCTTTAGAAATGGATAAATCATGTATTCCATGATATGTACAAGAATCGATATTGCCAAGATATAATTTATAGCAGGAAGATATCAGTTATATCTAGGAGAACTGTAAGGGAGGAATTCAGAACTATCTGATTGTACTTGTGGAAGTGCAATAAATATGTACCTAGTAAGTGGAGAGGAAATGATACTTGTTTTTAGGGTATTCAAAATAGTCTTCCTTAGATCTATGTGATTTAATATTATAGTCAGAATAAGGTAATGAGAAATCCAAACTCATTTAACCTAGTGGTATCCATATCTAAAAATATTGAGTGTGTTGTGGAATATGAGATAGCTAATAAGCAGTGTGCAATATGAAATTATTTGTTCCAGTTCTTGGAATCACACATAGTAAGTATAATATTATCATAATATAAATTATTACACTATTACTAGTAAAGATGTCAAGTTTTGACAGCAGAAAAAAGGGTATACACTCAGGGTTTACATCTCTTGAGATGTTTTACTCAAGGAGGTGATGTCTCACATAGTAAAATAACCACATAGCGGATATGTGGAAGGACTGGTAACTAAATCCATGACTCAGTAGAAATGTGATCTTAATCATGTGAGATCTAACAAGGTTGGTTATCAAGTTGGCTCTAGTGTAAGTGGGAGTGTTAAAAATAGTGTGTTCTCTAGACCAAACTATATGATATTTTTTTATTACCATTTCATGTATACAGTGAGATATCCATGATTTATTCTTTCTATTATGTTGTAGAAATTTATGCATCCATTATTTAATGGTAATATCTATAGATTAATTATTTTATCAAAAGGTTTTAGAAAATCCCAGTCTATAATGATAACCTTGGGATAGTAAGAAAATAATCTTATACATATGTCCTATGGTCTAGATACATCATACTAAATGGAAATAGTATATTTTTGACTATAAGGTGCTAGATGATTATAAGAATTGATAATTCTTATAATTAATTTCACACATGGTGATCTCTAGTAGTTGAGATCATGAGTACATACCCACCAATATGAACACCACATGTTTTGGGTGTCATTGGATGTTTCTATCTATAGACATATGTATTGGCCTCCTAACTTGAGATCATTGTCAATGTGTTCCATTTTATCATGTACATTAATCAAAGGAAAAATCTTGATAATGAAATCATGGTGAGGTACCTTGTGTTTTGTGCGTCATTGGTGGTATGACATTGGTTGAATGATCAAGATAGAATTTGTGACTTCATAGTTGAGGAAGTAATATATCTCAGGACAGGTTGATCGGGATGATAGTATCTTCATAAATCAAAGGCCATGGTATTTGAAGGTAAATCCTTCCAGTTATATCAACAAATAATAAATAAATAAAGGATGGTGACATGGACGTGTGTCCTGCTTTATGAGATATAAAAAAACAAAGAGATTATATTATACAATGTGTGTTCATAGGTTTGTTATCATTGATATAACTTCTCCTTGTCTATTTAGGGGTCATTATGGGTTTCTAGATTCCACTCTTGGTCTATGAATAATATTATTCTATCCAAATAAGGGCCTAGAGGGTCACACACAATAGTTTATTAAAAAATATTCTTTATTATAGTGAACTGGAGTTTATGAAATGGTGTGCCCCACCATTGGGGTCCAAGATTTGTCCAAGAATGTATGATCACCAAAAGAATAAAAGAATTCATATTATTCATGTTAAGAATAATTGGAATTGAATTTATCTATGAAATATATTTAAAAGTTTTAAATTAAATACATGGAAAATATTATATGGATGAATATTTGTTTAAATATTGAAGGTTTATTTTATATTTACAAGAACAATAAGTTGAGATAATGGACCAAGTTTTATAACATAATATATTTATTATTTTACAAGAAAGTGATAAAAATATAAATTATATTTATGAACTAGTACATTAGCCATAATATATCGTTTATATAGTGTGTAAAATATTTAGGGGTTGAGGAGCCTTTCCAAGTAATTTCTTAACATGCTATAAATAGGTGGAGAGAGGATCTTGCTAGTGACTATTCCTTGTAATATCTTGAGATATTATCTCTCCTATCCTACTTTATAGAGAGAGAAACTCTCAATTATAGTGATCATATCGAGCTCTCCTTCATGCATAAATGGTACGTCGATGCGGTGATCATTAGAACGTCGAAGGCATCATTAGTTATCCATGATAGCATCCAGAATTCAATGATTGATGCTCCCATAGATTTTTAAAGTGCATGTGGATGATCTAGAGGAATTAGAATTCATATTATTTGAGAAGTGATCATTTATAATAGAAATATGTTGAGCATAGATTTACATTGAACCAAGTATTTATGGTTTTATGCATGTGCTTAAAATTATTCGTGCAAGATCTTCAGGCTTAAACCGGGGCAGCGCTCTACTGGAGATGAAATTGTTACATCAATCACTGGTGGAAAATTTTAAATCCCTAACCCACCATCTTCAACTATGCACCCTATTATCTTCACTCAGGTCATGAGGATGATATATAAAAATCATATCAGGAATTTCCCAAAACACCTTCAGGTGCTGGTTTTTTCCACGGTGGCGCTAGGCTCACAAGAAATAGAAATCCCTTTATATAGGGCCAATATGTATCGAATTGATAGGTCTAAGACCTTATTCATCAATATCAAGGGAAAAAAA
This sequence comes from Viscum album, assembly GCA_963277665.1. Classification (NCBI taxonomy): domain Eukaryota; kingdom Viridiplantae; phylum Streptophyta; class Magnoliopsida; order Santalales; family Viscaceae; genus Viscum; species Viscum album. The sequence continues at coordinate 1,665,122,062 of OY728146.1, read as the reverse complement.
TATATATATTCCTTTATAAGGGCCATGAAAGGTTTATAGTGACCCAAGGTGCTCAAATCATGAAGTGTGATTTATGGAAAATGTAAGATTTGAGAAGCCTTTGAGCATCCTAAAAGTTGAATCACTACATAGTGAACACATTATCATGATGAGGAGATGTGAAAAACCATTAATCTAAATTTTTTTGGACCAAGGGATCCATTGATCATATATTGGATTTTACTAGGGCTACAAAGTAGGCCTTATGAGTTTTAAGACTTATTTATTTTCACTCTAATTTTTTCCTAAACTCTAGAGATGAAGAGTTTAGAAATCAGAGACTTGAATTTTTCTCATACCTCCCTTTTCAGGTTTTAATCCTAGCATTTTTTTCATATTTAACTAGAATTTTAGGGTCTTTATATTTGGATCATCAAAGGCTATAATTTAAGGTCATACAACCTTGTCAAAGGTGCAAGAAGTTTAAGGTCATGATGTGCATGGACCTTATATGAGGGAAATGTTACACATGATCCCAATTAGGATACCCAGGGTCAAGAGCACTCCAACATATTTCTGAGTTGGATATGAAATTTTTTTAAATTATGGATTGGGGTTCTCGGGTCATGAGTAATGATATGGGACAATCATGCCAAGGATGGCCTGAAATAACCTCAGGTGCTGAGTAATTCCACAATGATGTCAGGGATCACAAGGATAAAAAAACCTTAATATAGGGCCAATATATATCTAGTTGGTAGGTCTAATCCATTTATCCATCAATATCATAGTCAAACAGAGAGATCTATTTTTCTTTCCAAGTTTCATGAAAGGTTTGCAGAAACCTGAGGCGCTCTAGACATGAAGTGTGATTTATAGGATGAGGGGATTGGAGGATGATAGAAGCACCCTGTACTCTGGTTGATTGGGTTAAGGCTCTTGTTTTCCTTTGATAAGAGATGGTAATGGGTCATGGATTTCTCATTTTAACTTCATGTAGTGAGGATTTGTTTTTCACATAGTTTTAATTTCATGTGACCAGGATATTTTTCTTGTAGTTTAATGTCATGTAGTAAAGATGTATTTGTTTCCTTGTAGTTTAACATCTTGTTGTAAGGATGAGGGAATCAACATAATTTTTTTTAATATGTATTAAATGTTAAAGCAATCCATATGCATATCTGAATGTTATGTTGGAAGAAATGAGCTTGTATGACATGGCCCTTATGCAGTTGGGGGTCTATTCGTTTTCATTGGTTGTTGCACCTAGGCTGAAGATTTGACATATGGGTATCACTACGTATCATGTGATGGTAAGAATAAAACACACATAGTTCTTGAATGGGAAAATCTCTACATAGGTATAACCTGTACGTAGAGGGGGGAATTTTTCACATTGATTGTTGTAGCTAGACCCAGAATTAGATATCTAAGCATCACTACATATCCTATGATGACATGAATCAAGCCACAAATATTTATTGAAAAAAATGAAGTTTAATATCATGCAGCAAGGATGTAGGCTCCCTGATGTGAAAAAAGAATATCGTGGATGGGCCCAGAAATGGGGGTCTAGGCATTAATATGTATCCTTTGGTGTTAGGAATCAATCCACACATATTTCTTAAACATGATATCCTTATATAGGTCTGACCCATATGTAGGGAGGGGGAATTTCTATGTTTATTTATTATGACTGGACCCAATGTTAGAGATATGGGTGTCACTATGTATCCTACGAGGACAGGAATAAAGTCACACATAGTTCCTGAATGGAGATGTGGTAGGAGACCAACACCAATAATAGTGGTCCTCTCGAGTGAGTTCCATAGGAATGTGCAGTTTTATGTCATAAAAGAGACATCAACTATGCAATTTAACATCATATAGTGAGGACTCATGGTGTTACTTTTAAGGTATTTCATTTAGGACCATGAAAACCCTATTTTGAACTGATACGCCTCATTCATGTGGTGGGATCCCTTACCAAAATTACTAATATCATGTGATCTATGCTTAGTGTAAGAAACAAGGAATAGAAAAGGTTTCTCATGACATAGAAGAAATTTGAGAAAGGATAAGTGCATTTTGTATCATATGGTCGCTGAGCTAGGAAATAGGATCCAGTTTTCCCTTTGTATCTCATTAGAATTATAATAAAGCCTTACATAGTTTTGGAAACCCATATAGTTTAATATCATGCATCATGGACATAAACTATATAGTTTAACATCATATGGGGAGGATGTGGGTGAATCGATGTGAAATAAGAGAAATATTGTGACTAGGACCAAGAATGGAGGTCTGAGAGTCACTATATATCATGTGATGGTAGGAATCAAGCCACACATAGTTGTTGGAAACCATGTAGTTTAGTTTCATGTGGAGAGGGAATCAACCATGCATTTTGTTGTCTTATGGTAAAGAAATCTTCCATGCAGTTTGATGTCATGTAGTAAGGTCAAAGGATGTGGTTTAGATTATTTTATTGCTTCCAGGATGTACTTCATACATGTTAACATCACGTGGTTATGACATTTTCTGTGCATTTTGACGTCATGTGGTAAGGAAAAGGATTTTTTCCGGTTTATCATTTTTTTTTCAGGATAAGATCCATTCAGTTTAATGTCATGTGGATAGGATGAAGGGAGATGTTCAGTTTATCATATTTCTTCCAGGATGGGCTCTGTATAATTTAAAGTTATGTGTTTAGGATAAAGGATGTTGTGTATTTTATTTTCTTAATTTTAGGATAAGGTCTATACAGTTTAATATCATGTGGTTTAGACATTTTTTTGTGCAATTTAACATCATGCGGTAAGGAAAAAAGGATGCTTTTTTATTTTATATTCTTGCTAGCAGGATAATCTCTATACATTTTAATGTCACGTGGTTATGATTTGTTCCATACAGTTTTACTTAATTTGGTCATAACATGCTTTGTATAGTTTAATTTCATGTGGTCAGGATGTGCTTGCCCCAACTTTGGATACATTTTTTTGATGGAACTTTTTCAATCAATCAAATAGTTCCCATAATGCATAGAAAACATTCCATATGTATTTTTTAATCTCTTATGATTTTGGGTGTTAGTCCACAGAGGATGTGGTCATTCCCTACTAATAGTGGAATATATTCATGATTTGGAGGTGGACCTCATATCACTGATAAGGTAGGTTCCCATCCTCTAATAGTTGATAATTTTCCAACAAATTCAGGTGAACGTAAAGTAATAAATTCCTTTTTAACCCATTTGGGATCTTGTAATTGGAAGTCGAAATGGGTCTAGACATGTTTGGGAGAGAATATATGTATGGTTCTTACACATTAAAATTTCTCTTTGAGATGTATGATTACCCATATCATGGAGGATATGGTATGGAGCTTGGTCCTTAGGAAGGAATCCTACGTGCCCTATTTATAACAAGAATCAAAGTCATCTTATTTTAATTCATCCTTAAATTATTGGTGGGTTTGGGGTATCGATGGGAATATTTAGGGATTTCACTTAAAATGATGCCAGTGTGAGTTCCGTCTTATCATCTGCTGATGGATTGTGAAGTATGTGGAAGTTATGGGAGAAATTGGTCCCATGAGATAGGAATATTTGGGATATGAAGGGGCTTAAACCAGGTTTGATTCCTATTGTAGATAAAGCCTTAAGAAGGCATCTTATATATTCTGTTTGGGATGGAATTAGAGTTCTCATAGTTTAGTTATACCTAACATACTAATGGGACAATTTTAGTGATCACGCTTGAAGGAATCATGGTTATCCCTAAGGTTTTAGAAATTATAGGGGCTTGTACTAGGATGAATACCCTTTACATTCTCATTCTCTATCTTATGATAGATAAGGATGGATAGATATCGTGAAAGGTATGTTAAAGAGGATGAAACTAATAGGATTGCATGAGTGCATAACCCAATCCCATTAAAAAACATTCCTTATAAAAGGGGAATATGGACAAAGGTTCCTAGTTAAGGCCCACATGGCATGAGTTTGAGTGTTTTCCAGACTAAGTGAACATGACCTAGGGAATTTTCCCGACATTCCATGGTTATCCTGCTAGACCTGTATTGATTGTCTCCTAGATATATTTTCGGTGTTAGTCTAACACGGAATACAAGTTCAATGGTGTATTCCTGACATGTACAAGAATCTCCACATGATCAATTAACTTGTCTTGTATTTCTTCACATGAATAGAGTGGTTATGTCCAAGGTGCTCTTCATAATAAATTGAATTGTCTTGGATGTCTTCAAATGATCAGATCAGTCATGTACAAGGTGCTTTTCATAATTTATTGACTTATCTTGGATGTATTCATATGATTGAAGTGAACATGTTCAAGATGCCTCACATAATTAAAGCAAACATGTAATGGGGGATTACACATGATCGAAACGATCATGTCTATATGATGTCACATGATCAACCTTACTTGTCCTCAGACCGTCACATGAAAATGATTAACATGTCAATAGGAAATCATGTTATAATGTCTAAATGTTGAAAAGTTATCACAAGAAACACTTGGATTTTCGATAGTCAATTGAATGACATTGTCGATATGTCTATAAGATGCCATTATATCAACCAGAATTGTCCAAGGACTTCCTTTCAATCAAAGTGATATGTCTAAGGTTACCTAAGGACACTCTAACACCAATGAAGAATATTCTGATCTATTGGCCATAATTGAATCATGCATTAGGGTCTCTCAAACAATTTTATGATCTTTTACTTTATTTAATGTTGAAGGTGCAAATCCAAAGGGGTCATACCTTAAGTTTATATGTGAAATATCTTCATGGAAGTGGAGTGTATAGCTAGTGGGTTCATTCCAACACAGCACATCCTAATTCCTATATAATAAAGGTAGGGTCTATCCATAGGTTCTTATGTATTTCAAGGCAACATACATGTTGAGGTGAACCCCATGTAATGGATCTTCATGATACTTTTTCATTCATGAAATCACATGAACTCAAAAGGGGTCTTACGATGGGTCATGTGGTCATGCATGGGGTGTCTATTGATTCAATCACGTGCATGGATTAAGGTATACATTTCATGGTGAGGAAGAGTTCATGGAATATGGGGGTGAAAGTCCTCAATCCTGCACTGTGAGGCTATGAAAAGGAGCATCATGAGACTGAGGGTGTTGCTTATTAACTCCGCATGAAAAAGAGGTGTTCTTATAGGATTCACACATATGATGCATGATAGTGGTTTCATGATCACTATGTGATCACATGATCTCTATGTTTTTATGAGAGGGAATCTATGGACATGAATTGGGGGTGCTTATTGGTGTTGCATGCATAAACAAGGGCTCTTGGACAAGGAATATTGACCCACTTTCATTCATGGGGTTCACATTCTTAGTGCCTCCTTCCTATGACTAGGGACCCTCAGGAAATTTCCTATTGAATCATTCGCTTCCAAGGTTGTGTTTGAGAATCAAGAGATTGAGGGTTCATGACATCACAAGATGCATGTCCACTAGTGTACGACAGAGAACACTAGTATCAGTGTTTCGTATGTCTAAGGACCTATCCTATCATGTATCATGAGGTTCTATTACTCATGAAATCATGTGACCTGAAGGGAGGTCTTGTGAGGGATCTTGAGAATATTCACAGGCGGTTTATAGTTGAGTGTATACACCATTTTATTGGGGATCCTCGTGATTTTATTCCTTAATACAATCACATGATGATCACACAAAAAGTTATTGCGGTGGTGTTACCATGGTGGGTACTCATAAAGGGATCCCCATAATTACCTAGAGATGATTTTTGAAGGTGGCTATAATCTTCCTTTATTTCTTTACTTCTATCCCTACACTCCTTGTGTGTTTACTTTTTAATGGGGGAAGGGTTTATAGATCCTGAGGGAGGACTAGGATAATTCCTCTTTTTATAGGGATGATACTTCATGCACCGACTTGTGGCGGTTGAGGATTCATGAGATCGACATCACGCGGCCACAAGACGACTTTTCATGATCTTCATTCATTCATGAAATGACCATTGTGGGAAAATAAATGATAATTTCCAAAGGTAAAAGCCTTTGGAATCATTATTATTCAAGAGAGTCTTCAATGACGTCTGTGTTTCTTCACCTATATTCATGCAATGGTGTCATGAAATCACATGATTAGTCTTTAACCAACTTTGTTTGCTCTTGAGGGATCTCTTTTTTATGAACACTGCAAGTATAAAAGACACGAAACACCTTGTCTTGGCTTATTATTTACACGATGGTGTAGAAAACAACTGAATATATCCTCACATAATATGTACATGGGATTCACTATTGTAAATGTGGGTTCCCTAAACCCAACCTTAATTGTACTTTTGATTACAATATCATGTATACAATGAGTTGGGCATGATGTACACTTACCATTATAGTGTATATATTTCTACATACATTGTTTAAAGGTAATTTCCATAGATTATTTATCGTATAAAAAGGTTATAGAATATCCCAATCTATAATGAGAACCTCAAGATACTATGACATTAATCTTAAATAAAGGTCATATGGTCAAGATATATCATACTGATTAGACATAGATGATGTCTGACTATCAGGTTCCAGGGGATCATAATCATTGAGACTTTTTCTGATGAAGTTCTCACTTGGTGATCTCTAGTAGTGAGATCATGAGGAAAACCCCAACAATAAGAACAACACATGTTTTGGGTGTCATTAGATGTTCCTATCTATAGACATGTGTATTGGTCTCCTGACTTGAGAACATTATCAGTGTGTTTTATTTGATTGCATTCTTTGATGTAAGGAAAAAACCATGATAATGAAATCATGGAGAGGTATCTTGTGTTGGGTGATTCATTGGTGGTAAGACATTGGTTGAATGTTCAAGATGGAATTTGTCACTTCCAAGTTGAGAAAGTAATATATATAAGGCACCACCCTCCTACACCCATTGAGGCCGCTCCTCCAGTTTGAGGACCACCATGTGATAGTTTCCTATTCTTCTCTAGTGAAGTAGCACCGCTGGAGTGCACCACCCTCCTGCTTGAGCCAACCAGATCTATCCCTCCTTTGCTGCTAGCATGGCCACTGTCGTTGCACTGAGGGAACCCAAAAGTTTCCATTTTATATTAATCCAGTGGATGCTACCTACGACACCCCTTCATCTGCAGCCTGCTCCCAGTTGGCCCTCACCGCCTCAACCACACCCCATGGAAGGCACTCTACCACTGCGGGCGTCGTCCCACCACTGTTCGCACCCGACTAGCTATGTTTGTCCCATATTTGGACAAGTCGATATCCCTAACCACCATGACTCTCCTGGATTTATCCCCTTTTCCTCCTACTGGCATTCACCTGTAGCAGTACTAAGTCTAAGTGACCCTCCTCTCAGCCTTCAACCTCCCTCCTATAGCAGGTGTTCATGAGCCTGAACCCCCCATACACTAGTCGACTTCTAGTGCCACACCACTGTGACCATCCATGACCACTACCACATAGAGGCCAAGCCAAACCCCAACCAACCACCTCAGGAACCTCCAGTAACCCCCCATGTGAGGTAATCCTCTAACATTGGATGGGTCGGTCTATTTGAACATTATTTTCCTCTAAAATGGGACCGGGTGGGTTTGCCTGACCCAGAACAAGTCTGGACGGATTTTCCTGGATTAGATTACCCCTGCACAGGGTCTGCACGGCCTGAAATGTCATGTGTGGGTTTGAACCAACCCTCATAGGCCCAACCTCACGTTTTCGGGGCCCATGAAATTTTCAATAATAAAAATTAATTAAATTAGTTAATTTAATTTTGTTTTTAATTTAAACTAATTAAATATTATTTTTTGTTAAAAAATATTATTTTAATATTATGGGTTAAATTAATTTAATTTAGGTGTTAAATTAAATTAATTAATTAATTTAATTTTGTTAATAAAATTAAATTAATTAATGGTACTAAACGATGTACATATTGAATTAAAAATAAGAGTGAAATTTTAATTCAATAAAATGTCATCGGAAAATAATTTAATGCAAGTTTAATTTTATTTATGCATTTAATTAAAATACTCTAGTTTATTGCGTATTGAATGATCATGATCTATGGACCAACCAATGCATGTCTAATATATGTTTAAGTTATTTATTAAATTATTGCAATGGTTTGTAATGATCAGTATAATAAATGGAGATCTAAAAGTTGTCTATGTCATTATATGTATAAGGTCCCGCATGTCCAATTCTCAGTTGTATTTTGTAATCCATAGACCCCCTCACCTGTGTTAGAGTATTGTTGTATGATGATGAATACGAGTAGTGACATACTTCATCCCAAGTTACAACGATGCACCAGACGGTAGTTTAATGCATTGGATGGGAAGGTGATGTAACTCAAGTCGCAAGAGATGTTATTCAAGGAGTTGCTCCTAGGGTCTAGGTTCATCCATTATTCACTCAATGAATAAATCATTAGTATCATCTCATGATCATATCATCATTTTATTTATGCACGGTTTATTATTTTATGCATGTTTAGTTTATGTGTGATCACATAAAATAATAAATAAGCATGCACAGATAAAATGAACATGTGATGTGATAAATATTTCTTCTATTATTACATGGTCAGATGTGAGCATGATCACATAATACATTTTTATGAGATAAAAAATGATTTCATTTCATCATTTAGAAATGAAAAAAACCCCTTAAAGAGATATTAAGGGAAAATGCCATTCTTTATTCAAATTTGAACTAAACCGAATGTTCGGGGGGTGCTCGTCAGCCAAAGTTAAGGTTGCCTCTTACTACTGAGGAGTTCTTATGAGAGTGATGGGCTGACTAAACTAAATTTGCAGCAAAGAAGTAGTAAAAGCTATATTGTTGAAATTTTAGAGGAATGTGTTGAGTAAATCAAGTTTATGATTTTAGAAGTTGGGACTTCACTCAATAGATCAAGGAGCCACGGGTTAAAGCTGTTGTCCAGTCAAACAAATACCTTGAACCGTTCAAGTAGTGGCGTAGCCAAATCTTGTAGACTATAAGGGGAGGTTCAAGGATCTTTGCCACTATAATACTCAAGTGACATATTATTCTGATTCTACTACAGATGGTTCCTAGAATTCGATAAAATAGTGGGATACATTTAATTATTTAATTAATTAATCAATAATATATGAATTAGTAATCAAGATAAAAGAACTAATCTAATGGTTTTATTTTTGTAGAAAATGGAAATTTATACCACATGAAATACTGTGATATCTATTAAAAAAAAGTAAATGTACACACTAGCATGAGTTTACAAGAGTAGTACCTGTGCTTATGAAAAATACTATGATATCATAAACTCAAGGTGCTATTGTCCCCAATACCTATTAAGCCACCTGAGAAAGCGAAGGTGAAAATTTATTACAGGAGACTCATGTATAAAGCATATGATGGTTATTTCATTATGCTATCATCAACGTCTGATGTCATTTGTGGTCACAACATCAGGACATGGATGATATAACATGTATTCATATATCTGAGAATTTTGCAAGGAATAAGGGAAGAAAAAATATGAATAGGTAACGATTACACTGGATCTATGTAAATTGAAAGGAAAATTATGATCTTTCAATACATCTTATTTTAATACCATTTTAACCATTCCCTCTAGTCTCATTTTAGGTTAAAAAAGAACAATATTGAGTAAACGATTCATTACATTTTTAGGTATGGTTTTCCAAGTAAATAATAATATTAAATACAAATTAATCTTTAGTTTTTATGGAGAGAAAATTTAAAGACAAGGTGAAAAGGACAATTTCATGTGGCACTATAAAGGAACCTTCAAAAAAAATTAAATAAAAGAGATATTATTAAGAGGTTATTTTCTTCACATATCATAGAATAAATTTATGGAAGTTTAATCATAATGAACTTAATTGAATAATCAAGTTACCTCTTCTTCTTTAGTGAATATTAATCAATTATAAGTATTTTTTTTGAAATACTTATTGGGTATAAAATACAATATACCTATAAAATATTTGTATTTAAATATAGTAACCAAGTAAGTATAGAATAACTACTCTAAGTAGGGTGTATTATCCAAGAAACTGAGAAAGGTTGGTTTCTAAATCAGAAATGAGAAGCACACAACTTCTGATTTCTATGCAAATGATTCAAGTAGAACATTTATCGAGTATAACCAAAAAAATTATCTCACATGTCCATTCGACACTAGGAGAAATTATTTCAGATTCTGGAATGATTTTTTTGTGGTACTTCATACTCATCTAATATTTCAGTAATACATGAATCATATTCAATACCTGATTAATATAAAATGCAAGAATCATTTAAACAATTGTGTAAAGATAATTATATGTCAATTAAAACTAAAAGTGGATGTCAAGGATATACCCAATATGGTATTTAGACTCAGTAGATCTAAAAACCTTAGGTATTATAATTGAATATACTTATTTAGTTATGGACAAAGAAACCATTATAGATAAAGGTACGCCACACCATAAAGCTTTCAGAATCAACTCAACAGGACAGAGTGAACTATTCTAAGAGTAATATAGTGGTAAAAATACTTCATTATATTCCTTTAAGTTATTAAGGAATATGAAATTGAATTAATAAATATACATGTTCATAAGATATAAGATGATTCGGGCTGGCATGCTGAAGAATATATTGAACAAGTATTTATCGATCAATATAATATAGAGTGGAGTAATTCATAAATGAAAATTACCATATCTACATTATGGAATTAATGTTAATAAGGAGGATCAATTATAAGTCTTACATGTTAACATTGATAAAGAATGTAGCATGGACCAATTACTAAACTCACATTTTATACATTATATTCTTAATGTAAGGAGTATCAATATTGAAACTTGAAGAAACTTCCATTATATTTCATAATGTGATTCAAAAATAAAAGCATTATCCCATAACCATTTTCCAAATATAATGAAAAATGGATATCATATGAGTTACAGTATGATAGAAATCCATTATTTAATAAGATATTTGTTTAGATTCAATGATTTTGTTTGTATATAAACAAACTTACATCAAGTACAAACAAAATGTGAGTCTATAGTAATTATTCTAATAGTTTCTTAGAATATTACTGAAATACCTATGATAGAAATATTTTAGTCAAGTGAGAGAATAAATTTCTATAAAAGGTTTCAAATATCTATTAGAGATAGTGGGATCCAGATTGACTTAGATTTATTCAATGCCTGAGATGCACATGTAGTTGGCATAATAACTAGTTCCAAAAGAGCATGTGGAACAAGAATTTTCTAGAGACATAGAATACATAGGAAGGTTAAAACCATAGTGATGGTTTTCTATTCACAATGGCTGGTGAAACATTATTCATTTAGAATAATAATTCCTATAAGTAAGTACTATATGGTAGTCATCTAAAATTAAAAAGGTCAATTAAAATTCAGCAATGGATTCCATGTATCAAAATGTAAAGGGGTTTATTATTTTGAATACTACAATGGTTATTCAAGGGATATGATACATGGGTGGTACAATCATGGTACCAATAAGGATTTATTGGTCACATCAAGTCATTACGTATAAATCCATTATAATTTTTACTTTTCATAGCTAATTTATGTGATCATTTTATTGAGCATTGGATGTAAAGACTAACTTTCATGGAAGATGTTGTAGAGTCCTAAAAACATTGAAAAGGGAAAGTAAATGCTCCCATAATTTTTAAAAAGGAAAGAAAAAAAATTGGATGAAGGATTTAGAGGAAATTGTTGAAGAAGACAAATTTGGAAAAATACCCAAAGTGGTCCGCATATTGAATCTTGAAAACGGTTTGAGGAAGGTGTTGCCCGTGAACCGAGTAGTATGAAGAATGATGAAAACTATACCAGACATCAATACAAACTACATCATTGAAAAATAAAGTTGGATAATTCCACCCCCACATACCATCACCGCGAACAGTGTCATTGGTGGAATTGAGGTGAGGAAACTTTCCCCCACATACCATCCCTACAAACTCAACTGTACGCGGATGAGGAAAAACCACCAGAACCTTGAAAAAAAAGACAAATTAATTTGTGGGATTGAGGCAATGATTTTCTCTACTGCGAACCATATCCCCACAGGCCTCTATTGACTGAGTCGTCCATGGGCCAGATGATCTCCCCATGGGATTCTGTAAAAGGTGCTGAGAGATCCATAGATCCAGCTTCTTCTACACTCTATAAAATAACCTTGAGAGGAGCTGGGGGAGGGGGAATAGATTTCATAGGATCATAAATACTTTTGAGAAGGATTTCTAAAGAGATCGGTCGAAGAGGCACATACCTATTCCTATAAATTCCCACAGGTATAAACCCACCACATAACATAAAAAGAGGGAAACATAATATTACTCGATGGACTATGAACCTAATTGGCGAACCATAAACCATATCCTGGTTGTTAGAGTTGGTTTCCAAGAACCAACAGTTTGTACTTTGATTACATGAATATTTAATGTATTTTAATATTAAAAATATTATTACATATTGTATATTGTTCTGTATGACTATGATGTAATAATGTCCTAGATTATTTGTCGCATTGAAAAGGTCATAACAGTTCCCTGCTATGATGAGAACCTTGAAGTGTTATGACAATATTCTTAAATATAGTTTTGTGGTTGGATTAAATTCTTTGATGGGACACATAATATACACACCATTAAGTGCGAGTACTCAAAATAAGATGAGACTTCTTCTCATGAAGTTCACACTTGGTAATCTCCAAGATGGGAGGTTATGAGAAAAGACCTGCTTGTATGAATTCTTCATATTCTTGTGTCATTGAATATTCCTATCTACGAGCATGTGTAATGGTCCATAGGCTTTAATATTATCACTAATTCATGTCATGACTTGTGCACTTTGATTTACTGATGAAAACTATCATGCCATATGTTGGTGGGAAGTAGGGTATGTTGGGTGTGTCATGAGTGACATGTATTAGTGGATAAGTCAAGGAAGGGGTTTTCCCTTCCATTTATAGAAGTTGATAACTTGACCCTTTGATTGAAATAGAACCATCACCCTAAATTCCATGGCCATGGTGTAACAACAAGTTTATTTCTAGTAGTCAAAGAAATACGTATCAAGAAAATTGGTTGATGAAACTATCATGAAACTCACTTGATGAGATATTGAGACAAAGGGGTTATATTACATAGTGAGCATTTGTATGTGGATGTCACCATTGCAACTTTCATTTCTTTCTCTTGGGTTTCTTGACCCATTTCTAGAAGTGCTCTTGGACTTTATCCAATCCCACCTAATGCAAATGAGAAAAAATTCCTAGAGGGTCACACACTAAGTGTTTCTTGTGGTCTTGATTAAATTCTATTTGAATTTAATTAATGGAGTAAATATTATTCTCAAGACCATGGAATAATTTTATTCAAGTTAAAATGATCTTATAAATTAAATTAAATATATTTATTTATTTTATTGAACATTTAATAAATATTTATTTACTAGTTTATAAATAAAATACTTATTTAAGAGAATAAATTATTTATTTATTTATTTGGGAGTTTAATAAATGGAAGTGGAGTTCGAGCATACCAGGGCCATTCTGGTAGTAAAATAATTATTTGCATGATGGTAAATAATTATTTAACTAATTGGCATAAAAAATAATAATAATAACGTTGCTATCATTACATGGCACAAGATTTCATTTATGATTCTGTTTTGTGTAAGTTGGCACACCAAGAATAATGGTTCTGTTATTTTTATTAGGTAGCATTGGTTTTCTCTAAGATTATGAATATATTTAATTGTTGTTATGAAATTAAATATTGTAGCTAAAACCCCATGTCGTTAAATAGATAGATACGTCTATTGTGCCATTACGCCTGGTGAACTGAATTGCTGGTGTTGAGAGAATTTTTGATCCAAAACAATTTCTCTCTCGAATCCTCTCCTCTCCCCTCTAAATAATGAGAGACGTTCTTCAAGACTGAAGAATAGGTGATCAATAATGACTGATGCAAGACACTCGCTTCGCCGCACTAGTACCTGGAGAATGAGTGGTGTTGATCAGAGGCCATTGAAACATGTGTGGATCACCGCTAGAGGGATTCTGGTTTGGATCCTTCCAAATGCAATGAGACAATCTAGAAGGGTCATTTCAGACGATCAAAATCATCAACAAAGAAAGTACTGAAGATTCGGGTATTTAATTTTTGCAGAAATAATTTAAATTAATTATAAACAATATGCACAAGATATTATCTCTATGATCCAGCGCCATTTTCTTATTTTGTCTAGATATTTGATATTAATCCTTGGATACTAGAATTTATCATCGTATTGATCCCAAATTGGTCATCAATTATGAAAAAGGAAAAGTTGGGGCCTCCCAACCTCCATACTTTCGCTACATTCGGATCCTTCACTGGTGGGGGATGAACTTCCCGCGAATTGAAGGATCAATGACCCTTCTTCACTATGGAACCCCACATAGCACAAGGATACGTAGGTGGAAACCTACTCCGTGTAGCACCTTTCTACATGAACGGAACATGGAACCACATAGTATCATGCTATGTGGTCAAAAACTGGTCCTCTATAGAAAAACACTATGCAGATCACATATAGGTCCACATACCATCATGGTACACGGACGGTCCCTCCACCCTCATAGAAATGCGCTACGCGGAGAGTCCCACCATCCTGCATGAATAAACAATACATGGAATGGTGTACCCTCAGATATTCCACTCACCATCTTTGATCATCTCCTTCCATTTCCATCGCCTTGTCCACATCCCCTCCACGAACTAGTCCAAAAACATTAGGCCTAAGCCTCTTCTAAAGCCACCAAACCCGTATGATAAAACCACCAGGTGGATCAGTGCTCCCTTTTGAGTTTACATACCCATGGTAAGCGAGTACATATGGGTAATTCCCACAATGTTTGGGTACCCATGAATTTCCTTGGGATCTTGTTCCCATGGTAACATGGGGACCGACCTTGGGATACTCATATGTACCTCCCCGTTATATGGATCAAAGGTAATCACTGGATTTTCCATTCAATGTGGGACAATGAAAAGACAAAGGGATCATTACTTCTTTTCCCTTTAATGAGGAGTGATGCTTCTCCCCTTTCTAAGAAATCATTTCAAGGCACTCCTATTAAGGTAATTCCTTAACCTTTCCACGAGAGGTGGTGCTATTGAACCTCTTAGGATCTTCCCGAGACATGTCCGGATAGATAATTGGATGTGTCTATCCTAGATATCAACATGGGAGAGGAAATGGAAACATTTAGGAATCCCTATCTCTCTCTCTCTCTCCATTTGGGCTTTAGTACCATCTATTAGAAGATGATGTGGGACGTGTGATATTCATATCCATTTCATCCTCTTGTTTCTCACACTGAGCATGACTCATAAGGAATTAGAAGTTAGTGTTGATCATGACATTTACATAGCCCTAAAAAATGGGCCTCATCTTTTGTATAATTCCTAAATGAAATTAACTATGATAACTCTAATTCTTGCCCCAAGAAGGATACATAAGATTCCAGTCTAATGCTTGAGCTCAAAGGGGATCTTTTTCAAAGGTTATCCCCAATCAACCCCAAAAAAATGGGCCTCCTATTAGGTATAATTCCCAAATTAAATGAACTATGTGAACTATAATTCCTTCCCTAGGAAGCCCTGAGATCAAAGGGGATCCTTTTAAAAGGTTATCCCCAATCATGCACAAAAAAATGGGCCTCCTCTTAGGTCTAATTACCAAATTAAATGAACTATGAGAACCCTGATTCCTTCCCCAAGCAGGATATGTAGGACACTTGCCTAAGGCCTGAGCTCAAGGGATATTATCCTGAGAAGTTATTCCCAATAAAATTCCCCCAAATTCGTTAGGGTATCCTCTTTTGGAGTAATCCCTTACTTGTTTCTATCAAATAGAAAGCTCCCATATGTAGTCCCCAATCATGCCCCCACAAATGGGCCATCTCAAGGGTGTAAGTACCCACTCAAACCAAACTATGTGGGTTATGATTACTCTCATGAGAATACATAGGAAGATCATCTTATGGGTTTGATACTGATAGTGAAACAACTTCTATCCCCTCTAGATGACAATAAAATATAGAGTGCCTCATCACATGAGTTAAACTATAATTGTCTCAAAAATTCCTAATCCATGTATATCCATGATTGATTTTGCAACCCAGGGGTAATTTGTGGACACATTCTTGGGAAAGAACCAAGGATTCAAAAATATATGAACATTTCTTAAATCTATAAGAGAGTCATGAAATAGTAAATAATTCCCCCCAAATGGGTTTGATGAACCCAAACTCCCATCCTATCGATCAATGGAGTCCTTAAGTTTTTTTGGCTAAATCATCTAACGAGTGCCTACCTTTGGAAACAAGGTCTGTGAATAATGGATAAAAGGATTGTTGGGTGTTTCTAGCTCTATGAATAAACCTGTTGAAGAACATCCAAGGAAATCGTATCTGACGTGGGTCAATTGCACATACATTTAAACCCTTGAGATCGCTCACTAGGACCATTCAACTGTGGAAAATCCTTCACAACATAAAAAGGAAACAATGCCCAGTCCTCATGAGACTACCTTCTCACAGCACCTCTATGTAAAGAGGATACAACACACCTTGGGTTGAAACAAAAATGGTGAACCCAATGTGAATCCTTAACCAAGGTGGTAGGTCACCTCACCTCAATCCCCTTTCACATTAAAAAGGAAGAGGTCCAAGTAAGATCACAAATTATGCATGTGATAATGAGATACTACTTTGATGGAGTTTTATTGTCTGTATATGTCATATATATCACATGCATTACATAGAGATACCATCAATCCAATGGAATCCCAATATTTTTCTCAAACACATGTGTCAGCAACCACATAGGAGACCAAGTCCCCAATGAATAACAGGACACCATCACCTACCCAACATCTTCAACGCTGGGTTTCAAATGTACTAATCAAAGAGTACCACCAAAATGGTACTCTACCCATGATGTAGGCTACAAGGAAGGACCTCCAATTGGTTAAATCTCACCAGCTGCCTCTTCATCCACAACCAAAAATCCAACACAAGATGACCCCACTGACCATATTAAATCACTTCAGGAGCCTATCCCCGAAGTGTGATAATGAGTACCTCCCTTAACTTAGGGAGACAGATGAAGTCAACAAAAATGACTTTATCCTAGCTACATAGGAATCCCGCTTGAGGGATCCTGTTAGAGAACATCACCGCCAGTGCTGCACAACCTAATATCCTCACTCTGAAGAAGATCTCATGGTGAGGTCACCTGCTAAATTCCAACATACATAGGCCCCTTGGGCTTCTTATCGAGGGAGGTGAATTCATAATCAAGAGTAGGTCATTACCCTAGTTCCCAAGAAGGATATTTGTCGTACAAACATGGTTTCATACCATGGAAAGATATATAATTTTGCCTCCTCTTCTGAATCCCACCATGGAAACATGGTGGCACATTACAAGCCAATACATATTTCTGTTAACGCTCACCAGTCCCACCACACAATTAGGGCGGAAAATTATAGGCAGATGCAAATTCCCACAGATGCGCAAGAATCCCGCCATCCAAATAGGGTGGTATCCAACTACAAGTAGGTGGAAATTTCTATTAACACATACCAAGCCCGCCATCTAAATATGGTGGAAAACTATGGGTAGTCATACAACACTTCCAATGCATGTGAATCCCACCATCCAAATATAGTGGAATCAATAGGCAGATTCAAATTATTTCTTACCAATATCAAGCCCACCATTCAAATATGGTGGAAAGAAAATACAAGAAGAGTCAAATTCTTGTAGATGCACATCAAGATCATGAGACAAATACAACGACAAATGAGAAGACGCAAATTCCTACTTGTAAATATAAAGTAGACCAGTCAAATATAGTGGCAAGAAAATATAAGCATAGTCAAATTAATATAGATTCACATCAATCCCATGAGACAAATATAGTAGAAAATGAGAAGACACATATTCCAACTCTCAAATTTAAATCCCACTAGTCAAATAAAATGGTAAGAAAAAATAAGTTGAGTCAAATTCTTATGGATGCACATCAAGCCTGTGAGACAAATACAACGAAAAACGAGCAGACAAAAATTCCTACTCACTAATATAAAGCCCCCCAGTCAAATATAGTGGCAACTAGATAAATTAGCCGGCATATCCCAAATACAAGTCAGGGGTAGACTCCTTCCTCTACTCTAACACAGGAGAACTATTTGTACATACCTGCAACACATAGAGGACTAGAGTTGGTAAAAACTATTGCTGCAACATAAGAATGGGAATCTATACCTATTCCATCCAAAGAAATATATCATCACATCATAGAAATGATGGCAGATCAAAATTATATTCTAGAACATATCCTCCAAAATTTTCAAGATGTTATCGCCTCTGTGGAAAAAGCGATAATTCGGGCCATTGATCCCATCTTCCATGGCAGGGTGATTCATCCACAAAATAAGATGGTTACACCAGAGTAGACTTGTATCCATTCTCCAATACAGGAGGGTTGAAGTCTATATTCCATGATATAAGGACAACCAAATCAGTAACAAACACCCTTTCCAATTAGGGGACATCGGTACAACGTGGTGGCCACTCTAGGGCAGGCATATATCCCTACCAGAACTCGAGATGGTCATCGATGTATCCCGGAGGCATTGCAAGAACCAACCAAATAGGGAACCATATATCAAGGTCATTACCAATAGTTGGGGGGCCCATCTGCCCATAAGAGATCACCAAAAAATGAAAGGTGCTAAAGGCAGCTAGAAAATGAAGATCACATTCATGATTCTACTCTACTGGAAGATAGAGTTCTTGATTCCATATGACATATATCAATAGAGTCTCAAGACCTATTGATACATTACCAAATTATGGAAGTTCTAGTAGTAGTTGTGAAGGTCCTCTCCACAATGCTGCTACCAGCAGATCTAAAGGTCCTCCTCAGAACACCCATAGGGGATTACTCTGTGGCCAAAAACAATCGATCGTGAGAGCCTATCTCCTAATGAGTGTCAAGGTAGCCCTCACATTGACCAAAATATTGAACAAAAAGAAGTTTATCCCCTTTATTTCATCCTCCCTAGTGGTCCTCCCTATGGTATATGCTACAAATATTATTCTCCCTGTATTCGGATGTCAAGCTATCATGGTAGCCCTCGCCATGATGGCAGTTGCTGTGAAGGTCCTCCCCGCAGTGGCACTAAGCAATGAGAAGGTAATCCCATAATTTTAGTACACCTTAAAGGTCCTTACCAAGATGCACAATATATATATTCTCCCTACAACCAGATATCAAGCTATGATGTTAGTCCTCACCATGGTGGCAGTCGCTGCGAATTTCCTCCCCACAATGACACTAAGAAGTAAGAAGGTCTTCCCCCTACCATGGTTTTCCCTTAAAGTCCTCACTAGGGTATATAATATGGAAAAATATCCCTACAGTTGGATTCTATGTTGCGATGGTAGTCCTCACCAACATATCCTGGCTGCGAAGGTTTTCCCTATAGCCCAAATTCACACTAGCAAGAAGTTCCTCTCCCTGCTAGTCCAAATATAAGAAAACCCTCATATTCCAAGGAACTTAGAAGAATAGGTTCAGATATGATAAAAACTCTATCAATGATAAGTGATATTATTTCTCAGCTTGGAGATGTCTTGGGGCCACGCTTATCCTCGGAGCCACCCCCGCACCGTTCATACATCAATGCAACCCCTATCGGACCCTCCAATCAGGATGAAATCATCATAAAACATCAACATTGAGAACACTAGGTAGAGGAATCCCTGCCATAAGAACAAAAAAATTTGTTTTTCGTGAGAAGTCAACTATCCAAAGTTGACATACCAGTTATGTTCTAGCCCATAGCCACTTCTCAGTTCAGCATTCCCAAAGATTTATCAGAAAAATATTTTCACAACATTTTCCTTAATGTCTGGACAACTCCCCGCTAGTTAAAAATGAAATTTATACCCTATGACAGGTATGAAGACTATGTCAGTATATTGGGGGATCTTTGTTAGAAAATTGAACTATATTCCCTTTCATCTACATGACATCTGTGATCAAAAAGGAAAAATAAAAACCATGAGTTGTCTTGCATCCACACCAGAATACTTTTATTTTATTTTATTAAAAAATCACTTTGAGGGTAAGTGGGAACCTACAGAAAACCTCCAACAAAGACTGCCCACTACAAGACCAAATAAACACATCCAAATAGATTTTCACATTTCAAAATTCAAAATTCAAATGTGGGTCACGTCCCAACCCTCTTCACGCACCCTATAATAGTCAAACGCCATCTATTACCTTTTCCAAAACCAAAAAAGTAACACCATCCCAAGACACATGTCACCCTCTGTCCGAGACATCATCCATTGATCACTTCACCTTCTATAATAAAGTCGCTGGCCAATCACCATCACCGCCAACAAACTCATCACCAAGGCTGCCAAAATCTTCTCCGGTATCCAAAAAACTGATTCCATTAGAAACAAACACCATCATCACTGAAAAAATCCATCATCACCTCAATAACTTGATGTGGCATTGTTGATCCACCTACACCGACATCACGACATCTCAAGGAGTCTACATTGTCAGCCACACACCGTTGATCACCACATGCGTAACAACATCACTGACTCCAATCCTCCATCGTCGCTTTGCATACCCACCAGAATGACAAAACTCATCTATAGAATCCATAAACATCCCATAAAATAAAAATACCATCAATGAAAATAAAAGAATCCATCAAGAAGGAGGAATAAGAAAAGGGGAAATGAAATTGGGAAAAACCCTAAAGAAGGTGGGGACTACAACCCTAAAGATAGACAGAGATGAAACCCTAAAATAAATCTCAATGACGACAAAAAGAAGTCCCAAAACCCTGTGTACCCATCACTCCAAATCCGACCTAGAGAGAAACGGTGGAAACCTAGGTCAGAGTGGTTTTGGGAAGCCGAGGATGAAAAACCGACTCTGTTAGCAGCTAGAAACTTAATGTCTACTGAACCCAAATCCTAAAGCCTCATGGATACCTTCATACCATCCCTGAACCATATAGTGATGAAGGTACTTGAGGAAAAAGCAGGTTAAGGTGATGGAAGCCATCCAAATCACATACCTTAGGCCGTGCCACCGTAGAAATCCACAACAGTAGGCACCAGAGGAGAGAATAAATCAAGAGCAGAGGGGAGAAATCGAGAGCCGAGGGGCGGAGCCATGAGTGAAGGGGAAATATAAGGAGGAACGATTAAACCCTAGAGGAATGGAGAAAATGAGTGCGGAGAGAGCTCTCCACAGAGAGCACGAAGAGTGCTCTGAGGATAGATCAGTGAGTAAACAATGTTTATATTTAGTCAGAGTTGTCTTGACTCTACACACTACAAAAATTGCATTGCCTCATTGGTGATGCCCCATCAGGTGTTCACATCTAAGGGTGGAGAGGACATGAATCTCTACACTTCACCCCACATCTTTTCCAATAGAACCCACTATAAATGGCATCTTGCAATGTCATCATCCCAATATGGTATCCAAATTAAGTACCTATTCAGGAATAGTGGCATGCTCGATGAGAACTAGCCTAGAGTAAGTCTCAAAAGAGTCAGGCTTAACGAGAGAAATCTATTGAGAAGATTTTGTACTAGGACACTGAAAAAATTCAGAATACTTATCGCCTAAGATAATCTGACCAACAAGAACTGATCATGTACTTGGAATCAAATAATTCACGTGAAAATCCAGCACCATATCCTTCTCACACCCTCATTGGGATACGAAAAATCAAGAAAGTGGAAATAGAAACAGAAACCATCGTAGTACAAAAACAACCCCATCCCACCAGGCTAGGGTAATTTTTAATACAAAGTGCCCCTGTAAGGCCAATAAATCCAGGCTGAGACACATCAATGGGAGAATGAGAGCAACCCCAGCCCATAGGGTGGGCATATTTTTTACCTCAACCACCCGCCCAATAGAATTTAGTCTTTTACTACCTAGGGAGGAAAAAAATAGAAAGGTTACTCATTCTATACCATATCATGACTCATATCCCCTGGAGTGGAGGATTACTTCCAGGTCATATCTTGGATCCCTTCGAGTCACTATTCACCAAGAATATTACATAGGGTCCTAGAATGGAAGGAGAAGATCCATCAAGGGATGCAAGATGACCTCTTACCATTAGACACCCAGTATTCCACCCCCAATGTAGTATGAATTTGTGGAAATCATGGATTTCAATCCCACATACCTTATTGAAGATAATCTAAATGATTAAAATGGAAGAGAAGATGGTTCCATTCCAGAGGTGGTCCACACTGAGCATGAAGGTGTGCATACCCAGAACCAATGGGATGCCTTAAATTTGGGAGCTCTATCAGATAATCCCCCATTTACCCCTTTACAAATTCCCAATACAGAGAAGAATACGAATAAGGTTTCATAAAAACCATGTTATCCTCCCAATGTGAACATTACCCTCATGCTTTAGGAGAGATTCACTCAACAAGAAGAAGAAATGAAAGAGCTAAGGTGAATCAATGATGTGCTTCTCTGAGGATTCTTTCCAACTAGATATGTCCCTTAGGTAGAGAATCAACACACACTTCCAATAGAGGTGCCTCTGCCACGAGGACTCCTAGAAAATGAAGAAATTTCTGGATGCCCATCCAATCCAGCACTGGGACCATCAGTCTATTTGAATCTAGCTGTGGAAGGATACCAAGATTTTACTCTATTGTAGAAAAAACCAGAGCAGATCTAGGAGAATCCCTAAAGGATTCTCCCATCTAGGTATCCACTTCATGTTCCAGAAGCACCAACACTACAAAAATTTCCCCCTATTGCACCAACCCATGATCAAATCTATAAACATGTGCATCAAGGACTCATGAACACCATAGAGTCATTAATATATCAATAGGAAGAAATGAAAGTGAGGTGTGCTCAGATACAACAAAAATAGAAACCTTACCCTGACTGGGTAAGCAACTCTCCAACTCTTCCAAATTTTTGGAACCCCATGTTCCTAGTGTTCAATGGATCAGGTGAACCAGAGCAACACCTGATGCACTACTCATCTCACTATAATCCCATGATGGAAACCCTGGAGTAACAAAAAGTTGTGAAGATCATATGATTTGTATGAACTCTACAAGGTTCAACCTTTGTGTGGTACACCGGTTTGCTAGCTAACTCAATAATAGGATGGGAGGATCTCTAGTGCCATTTCATGTTCCAGTTCAGTTCAATGTTACCAAAAACAACAGTCAGTGATCTCATGAAGTATAAACAATGATAAAATGATAGAGTTTCAAACTTCATTTCTAGATAGAAGGTTATGACTTACTCCTTGAACTGACCACTCCCCCAAGATGATATGTTGGCCATGTGCATCGACAACCTCTATGATGAGATGTGATCACCACTTATTCTGGTGAAATATACAAGTGGGTTTCAGTACATCTCTATCATCGCTAAAAGGATAGAATATTCCTTGAAAAGGACTAATATTAATTCCCAATCATCCCCATCATCCCTAGTAAAACGGGCAGGAAGATCCAAAGCGGATTATGACACGCTTAAGCCACCCCCTGTGCTAGATCTGTCTCTTAGGCCCACACCAAATAATGTGGCCCCCTGGATGTCAGCAACCACCCCCACCTCATCAAGATGAGTGAAGAGAAATCAAGAAAAATAAATTCAAGGAATGTAAGAATAAATTTTACTAATTCTGGTACAACCAAGTCTGTGGTCACTTCATAGCCGCAATGAATTAAAACTTGATCCAACTTTCAGAGACGAAGAGGGATTATGAAGTTGGTCTTGATGACCGACTATATTATTTTACCTTGCACCAGATATTAGGTCACAACATACAAGATTGATTCTTCTTCAAGTACCTCATGAAAAAGATTATAGATTTTGAAAAAGTCAAGCCAGTAACATTGCTAGTGCAAGTGGAATACTCTAGGAACTGTTGAATCAACCAATCGTGCCTCCAATAGCTCCTGATGCAAAGTAGCCGACATCTTCTATCAGATTTCATGCCATAGAATATGAGAGTACAAGCACTACCTCACCAAATGGCACCACTGAAGGTAGATGATGAGGCATATCCATCATCAGAAGAGGATCTGATTTTTGGATCTATCAATGTAATACACTTAATGGATCCCTTCTCTAATGGTGAATATGGTTATCAAAAAGAATTCCCCACACCTAATTGGTTTCCAAAGGAAGAATCTACAGAATATAGGGATATTAAGGGAGAAATTTCCATGAAAAAATGAAGCTTATGGCCACACCCCCACTCAAACCATCAGTGTTGTAGAAACGCACGAAACGACCCTCCAATGGATACAACGGAGAAGGGAAAATTCTCCTACCTACATAAGAAGTCACCCCAGACCAATATTTTTAGAATATCCATCAGATGAAGAATAAATGGATAATTTCCCTTGGCATGTGAGTAGACCAACTTGAATCAATTCATAAAGGATGGAAGATCCTTCGACTCTAATCCCAAGGGCTGACCCATCATCATAAAATGATCAAGACCCTAAAGAACCTATGAAAGAGCATCCCTAATATGGGAATCGCTGTATTTTAGATTAGAAATATGATATTGTGAAATAGTTATCTTTGGTACCAGCCAATTTTTCAATCTTAGATGCACTAAATCTATTAGAAGATCTCAAGGAAGCACTCATCAAAGCTTTGTTAAGTCCCTAGGAGTTTAAATCCATGGTAGCAGCTACTGAATTCTACCGGACAGAGACCAATCCAATAGAATGCCACACAGTTATCTCCATCACAGATCAAGATGAAGATTCCATCATACAAGGACAAATTAAACCCTTATATGTGTCTGGCAGGATAAATGACATCCATATCTGAAAAGTCTTCATTGATAATGAATCTAGAGTTAATCTCCTCCCATTGCGAATACTTTTCCATCTAGGATTCAACGGGGATGATCTCACACCCTACACCATGAATCTATTGGGCTATGAAAAAATTTAGAAAAATCTGTTAGGCCAAATTAATCTTGAAAACCAATTAGGTGAAGTCATAGATCACCCATAATTTTTGGTAGTCCAAAATAATATGGCCTTCAATGCCCTACTAGGAAGGCCCTGGCAGCATCGACACATAAAAATACCCTACTCTTACCATCAGTACCTCAAATATAACATTAATGAATAGAGTGGGACAATACATGACAATAATGCCCCATTCGACCTCTGTGAATCACACTATTTTGATGTAGGGTTCTATGAGCCAAAGGGGAAGAGACTTTCAGTCAATGGTGTTGATTGGTTTGCTGCCCCAAAAGGTTTGGAAATGGTTCCCACCAATCCACTCAAGTAGATAAAGTAAGAATACATAATTACCATCAGTCAAATTGAGTTGAAAAGTCTAAATTCGGATGTGTATTCAGAAGTCCTCACAATTTCGGTCATGGTTTCTGAGCTTGATAATGTTGAAAATATCACTGACTCCTAGGATAATGGTGGATATTCAGATAAAAAATCCCCTAAACCATCATCAAAACTCCAAACAATCCCTACCTCACCCACTGAGGTAGGATTAAGTGTCTCTTCACTCAAAGAAAATGAGGAAACTCTTTTACCCCTCAGTTCATCTTCTCTAGAGAATCCCCCATTCATGGTTGAGGTAGAAGAGGCGACTTCACCCCCTGGACAATAAAATTTCAACTCTTCCCTCAACTATGGAAAAATCATCTCAAGAATTGTTTCCCCATTAGAAGATTAAGAGGAAGATAGTGAGGATAAATAGGAGGAAGAAGAAGACCTAATGGATTCCCGTACATCATTTAAGGAAGGCATATCTACCATCATTGATGAACTCAAGGAAATAAACTTGGGTACGAAAGAAGACACACGACCCACTCTGATCAGTGCGACCATGACTTTCAAAGAGAAAGAGGTATATACCTCTTTCATGAAGAATAATTGATATTTTTTCATCTGGAACTATACAAAAATTCTAGGATTCAATCCTGAGGTGCCCACTCACCAACTAGGTTTGTCGAAAGACCATCATGGTTACAAGCAAGATGCCAGAAGGACTCACTCGACACATGCTGCCAAAATAGTGGCTGAAGTCGACAAGATCATCATACCTAACTTTATTACAGAGATCCAATACCACATATTACTAGAAAATATTGTCCCCACCAAAAATAAAAATGGGTAGATCAGAGTATGCATCGATTTTAGGGACCTCAATCGGTATTGCTCGAAAGATGATTTCCCAATCCCAATCACAGAATTTATGATTGATGAAACTACTGATACAAGGCTGTCTCTTTCAGGGATGACTATTTAAGATATAATCAAATCTGAATGGCCTGAGAAGATGAAGAATCCACAGCCTTTAGGGATCCCTAGGGAGTGTTTTTCTATAAAGTAATGCCTTTAGGTTTGAAAAATGTTGGTTCCACATATCAGTGCACCATGCATCACATTTTTAAACCCTTCCTGGTAAATTTTGTTGAATGTTATGGAGATTATTTGGTGGTTAAGTCATGATATCACTCAGATCATCTAGAAGATATTGAAATCTTCTTCCATAAACTAAAAAAACATATTCTAAAAATGAACCCCCTAAAGTATGATTTCGGTGTTACCTTGGGAAAATTAATCAGCTTCATCATACGCTACTATGGTATTGAAATCAACCTTGATAAGATAAAGGCAATCCTTCCAATTTCACCTCCTCACAGCCTCAATGAGTTGAGAGGACTTCAAGGACACCTGGCCTACATTCATCGATTCATATCCAACCTCACAGGAAAATGATTTCCCTTCACCAAGTTGATGAAAAAAGGGGTAGAATATTAACGGACTGATGATTTTCAAGAAGCATTAAAAAAATATCAAGAGATATATCTTAATCCCATAAGTGATAATGATTCTTGTTGAAGGAAGACCACTCATTTTGTATGTGATCACCTTAGAGAGATCCCTAGGTTCCTTCCTCACATAGAATAATGACGCCAACATCGAGAATGGTCTCTATTACCTCAGTCGAACCATGATCAATGCTGAGACTCATTATTCAAATATTGAGAATAGATGCCTCACATTAATATTTGTGGTCTAGAAGCCGAGTCATTACTTGCAGTATCACAAGGCACATTTGGTCTCACATAGCAACCTGCTCAAGTATATTCTTAGCAGTCCAATGTTAACTAGATGCTTATCACGTTGGGTGGTTATCCTATATCAGTTTTATATACAGTTCATACCGTAGAAATCCATCAAAGGTTAGGAATTAATAGATTTCCTGGAAGATAATACATCAATGAAGATGGCCCCATTAGATGTTGAGCTATCTAATGAGGAAGTGTTCTCTATTCAAGTGAACTCCCAAATGTGGGAAATGCACTTCGACGGTGCCTCTAGAATCCCAATATAAAAAAGAATGGAAGGCCCCAGGCTCAATAAGGTGGTTCTGGGAATCATACTCATATCCCCATAAAAGGAAGTTATACCCTATTCCTTCCTACTATTAGAGGGATGCACAAACAATGAAGTCGAGTACCAGGCCCTTATCACAAGCCCAGAGCTAGCACTCCAAGTGCAAGAAAAACACCTGGAGATAAAAGGAGATTCATAAATACTCATAAATCAAGTAAATGGTGATTATTATATCAAGAAAGAGGAGATAATCTCTTTTATAAACCATGTTTGATAACTAATGACAGAATTCCCATCAGATCAAACATTGACTTATGTCCCCCAGTCGCAAAATGCACAAGATGATGCATTGGAAAATGCATCCATGACTCTGGACAACCCAAATCAAAATGAAATAGCCATTAGTATTTCCCACTGATAGATGGTATTGCCATTCATTCAATCCAGCATGGAAGAAATCAATGAAATCAGTCCCATCTCTGAGCCGTATGTTCATATCATTGGATGGATGACTACAATTGAAAAATACATCCAAAATGGAGAACTTCCACCAGATAGGGATGGAAGGGAGAAAATTCAGATACAGTCAATCAACTTTATGATGCATTATAAAACAAACGAGAAAAAGGTCCTTAATAAGTGAGGTCATGATAAGATCCTTCTCAGGTGCATCGATGGGGAAGAGACCACTACCGTCATGAAATAAGTACATGACATAACTTGTAGAGTACATTAGTCAACATCTAATCTCTCTCATAAAATTTGGAGTATTGGATAATATTGACCCACTATAACACAGGATTTCACTGAATTCACTAAGAAAATTCATCCTTATCAAAGTCATTCCAATTTCATCCACTAACCCCCAGAGTTACTTCACAAACCAAGTACTCTTGGCCATTTTCCATACAAGAAATGAACATCGTGGGACCATATCCTCCTACTACATCAAAAAATTTCAAGTTTATTCTCACAGCAACTAACTTATTTTTCAAATGGGTACAGGTTGTAACCATTAAAGAGGTAAGGGAATGAAGCATTTTCAACTTTGTGAAATCCAACATTATCACTAAATTTGGTGTCCCTCATACAATACAAATGAACAGTGGTACCAATTTCTTCTCTATTGAATTGAATAGGCTATATCAAGAGTATAGAATCAAGTCCAACCATTCATACCATTACCGTGCAGTGGCCAACAAGTAGATAGAGGCCTTCAACAAGGCTTTATCCAATATACTATAGGATATAGTAGACAAGGAAAATAAATCATTTCCAGATTATCTTCTCCACACATTGTGGGATTATCAGACCATGACTCGCACCACCACTCATGGAACCTCATACTCATTAGTATATGGGATAGAGGAAGTTTTAACCATTGAAGTTCAATTACCATTTCTCTGTATTGCTATCTGTGATCAACTATCCATAGAAGAGCAATATCAAAAGTGTCTCAATGGGCTAGAGTGATTGGATTAGAAAATATCGCACACTCTGCACCCTTTGGAAGTCTACCATAATTGGATCGCATGAGCCTTAAATAAAAAGGTTCACCTTTGATCTTTACTTGACAAAGAGATGGTATTGGTCCTCATAACTCCAATGATACTAAGAAAGAAACCTCCAAAATTGGATCCAAAATGTGAAGCACCATATTTCATACAAAAGTTCCACTCTAGTGGATCATATACCTTAATTTCAATGGATGTAAATCTCACTATAGATCCCACCAATGCGAGGTTCTTGAATAAATACTTTGTGTAATTATACAACATTTTCCCTAACCGCATGATGATAAACAGCATGGCCAAACCATCTTATCTTCACGATGTTAAACTGTATAGCACCACCTACATCCATGCTACATGATGTTAAAATGTATGGAGGTCATTATATTCTAAATTGTGATTCATCGTGGATGATTCAAATTCATGCAAGAGAAATAAAAAAAGAGAGATAAAAATTCCCCCGTCCTATTTATGGGTCAAACGGGCATAGGGAGTGTTTTTTTAAAAAAATTACGGCTTGATTCCCATTCATTAATGGGATATATAGTGAAATATGGATCCCATATTTAGATCTATCCACCATATAAAAAATGACCCTTCCTGTGTATGGGTCAAACCGTCACAGGGAGTGTTTTTTATAACTACATACGACTTGATTCCCATTCATTAATGAGATATGTAGTGAAACCCGAATCCAATATCCTGGTCCATATTCCATATAAAAGATTCCACTACCTATGTATAGGTAAGACTTGTGTAGGGAAATTCATAAGTCATAACCGTAGGACTTTAAATTTCAAGGGATCTCAAGAACTATATACAGATTGATTCTTTCCCTCATAAGATACGTAGAGACACCTTGACCCTAAGTCTTGGTCCAAGCATTAAATGACATGAAATGCATCTATTATATCCTATTTTTCCCCTACACTACGGGGGAAATTCCCATTGATCCTTGTTTATCACATCGATTATAACTCTTGTGAGCTTAGGAATGGTGGTGAGGGTTTCCCCATATGGACAAAGAATAGAGGAATATGATAATCCCATCATCTTGAAAAAATGGTATAAAATTTTCCCTCCCTGTGCAGGAGTCCGATCGGTATAGGGAACCTTAAAACTACATATGGATTGATTCCCATTAGTTAATGAGATATGTAGTGACGCTTGGATCCTATATCCTAGTCTAGCCACTAGAAAATGCCAACAATTCCCCTTTCCTTGCGTATAAGTCATAATTTCATAAGGAAATCCATGAAAAGTCCTAACTGTATAACGTTAAACTGCAAGGTATCTCAAGAACTACATATGAATTGATTCTTACCCTCATGGGATATGTAGATACACCTCAAAACTAAGTCTTGGTCCATCCACCACATGCTAAAAATGTCCCCCGCTCTATGCATAGATCAGACTGGCACGTAGAGTCATCAAGAACTATGTATGGCTTGATTCCTACCCCCATAGGATATGCAGTGACACCTAGATTATTCATCATGGTCTAGTCACTATTCAAAAAAAATTATCCCCCTCTACACAGGTCATACCGTTACAGGGAACATGTTTTTAGAACTACGTGGGATTTGATTCCCAACTAACTGGGATACATAGGAAACCTCCCTGAGGTTCGATCCTGATACTTCACCCACCTCATCCTTTTCATGTTGGTTCACTCCTGTCCTTTCCATATGACGTTAAACTACATTGGATACCAGAACAATGTGTGGCTTGATTCCTATCATCATATGATATGTAGTGACACCTAGATTCAATATCTTGGCCCATCTACCATTTGAAATTAAATTTTCCCCCATACATGGGTCAGATCATTACAGGGAACATGTTTTTAAAACTACATGTAGCTTGAGTCCTACCCTCACAAGATACATAGTTACACCCGAATCCCATATATTGGTCCAGCCACCATGAACAAAAATGCCTCCCCCTTCATATAGGCCAAAATATCATCAGTAAATTCTCGAGTCCTAACCGCACGATGATAAAATATATGGAAAAAGAAGTCCTAACTACACAACATTAAACTATAAGTTCTATTAAGAAATACATGTGGTATGATTACCAGTATGATGAGATACATAGTAACACCTATTCTTTCCTAGGTCTAGCTTCAGGGAAAAAAATTCTCCATTTCTTGCATAAGAATGTAAATCTATGCAGAAGATTCTTAACCTTGACCCCCACGATAAGGATTAGTCAAAAGATCATGCCCCCTATATTCGAATTATATCTATGTAGGGGATATCATAATTCATAAATAATCATGGTTTAGATATTTCCCACATACCCAGATATCCCATTTTAATCCATCAAACTTCATACCCTAGTAAATCTCAAATCTCTATAATCACCCATGGCTATTAGATATGGGAGGTCAGTGTCCTATGGACACCTTTGTTTGGCTATGGACACAATGCCCCAATGACTTTGCATATGTTTCCCACAAAAATGGTCTATCAACCAATGTAAAATTCATCCTCAGGAGATTCTTTTCCTACTTATGTATTCCCATTAGCTCCAAATCCTCACATCATCCCTCTTGATTCAAGGGCTCCCAGAATCATGGTTTACACTTTCTTCCCTCACTAATGCCCCTGGTGTACCATGGATATACCAACATGATTATCCCATATTTATGCATGATTCCTTTTATATTTCTTCCCTGAAACATGAGGTTAAACTATGATGGAAGCTTCATTTCTTCAAGACTTAAAAATTGAATAGACCCAGAAGAACTATCTTGTTCACGTCAAGTCACCCATTTTCTCACCGCATGATGTTAAAGTGCATGGCCCAACAATGCTCCCTTCTTTGATCCTGACATCCCTAGGTGGTGAAGTGAAACCCTTGTCACCCCTTGTTTCTCAAACCAAGAATAGCTCACATGGGATTAGGAATTTATGTGTGGAATTCCCCATAGAGCCATGGAAAATCA
Source organism: Viscum album (assembly GCA_963277665.1). NCBI lineage: Eukaryota > Viridiplantae > Streptophyta > Magnoliopsida > Santalales > Viscaceae > Viscum > Viscum album. Next base: position 1,665,090,027 of record OY728146.1, on the reverse strand, counting down.
ATCCAAAATGACTGATCCTTCTAGTATGAATTTGAAAGACATATTAGAGTTTTACCCTCCATGATGGGAAACCTAAAGTCCTAACCGCATGAAATTAAAGAGAAAGGTACCCCAAAGTTAGCTAAAATGACTTACTCCCTATGCATGGGAAAAACCTATATAGGGAACCTAATTTCAGGACAACAGGATTTTTAAAACCGGGCCCTACTCCAGAAATGGAATCAAAATGACTCACCCTATGTATGAACTATATCTATGTAGGAAAGTTCCCAACTCTATTAGTGATCACGGCCTGAACGTTTCTAACATGTCTAGGAACGTCTTTTCCCTCTATCAAACTCTACTCTTTGAGAAACTTTAGATATTCATATACCTCCTCAACCAATGGATATGGGAGTAAAATTTCCTATAGACACCTTTTTTTGACTATACACACAATGCCCTGGTTCTCTGCAAATGTTTCCCACAAAAAATGGCTTGTCAACCAAAGGAAAATTTTTCCTCAGGAGAGGCATTTCATATTCCCCTATGTTCAATGACTTTCAATCCCCGTATCATCTCTATTGATCCAAGATCCCTTGAAATCATAGCTTACACTTTCCTCCCTATCCACGTCTTGAATATGTTGGGACCATAATCCTGTTAATCAGGGATTCTACATCAATGTCCTAATCGCATGACATTAAAACTACATAATGATTGATAATAAATGTTCATTATTGGGTCCTGACATTCCAAAAAATATCCTTACCCATGTTATTATGCATGGAAAGAATCTTCATAAGAACATTCAACACGAGTCATGCTTCATTAGTAACCCCATGTGAAAATAAAAAAAATGCCAATTCATATGCGTGAACTAGATCCACATATGGATAATCCTTAAAAGAACTATGTATATCCTACACAAGGGTGAGTCCTACTTGGGGAACCTACTCACACCCATATAAGAAGAAAATCAACACCTATCCCTAATATAATTCAACCTACAATTCCCCCCTTTCATGTTTAGTCACCCCTCTTCACACACCATACTCTATGTCCAGAAAGGTCTGAATCCCCATAACCATCCATGGACATTAGAAATGGATGGCTAGTTTCCTGCGCTCACCTTTGTTTTACTATGCACATAATTCCCCAGTGGCTCTGCATATGTTTCCCACAAAATTTCATGTCAACAAAAGGAAAAATAGTCTTTAAGAGAGGCTTTACTACGTTTGTACACCCCTATGACATTTATATGTCATCTCATTCCCCGGTTTTGGAAACCCCACCAGATTATAGTTTACATCCTCTCTCTCCTATTATGCTTTAAGATGATAGAACATTTCTGATCATAACACCCTGATAAAAACATATCCTTTATCCCCTAGTTGGAGTAAAAAGAATCCAAATCATAAGTCTCAAATGTCCCATTTGTATGATGTTAAACTGCAACATGCTCCAACCCTCCTTTACACAATTCAAATTTGTGGGAGAGTAGTTTCTCAACCAAAGATGATATAAATGACCTTATTACTCTCATACATCATTCCATCAATAGCTTCCCAATTTGGTCTTACAAACATAAAACAAGTCTAAATTTCCATAAAACTATGTGGCTATCAGAATTGGGAAGCCAGTGTCATGCAGACACCTTTGTTAGACTAATGCACACAATACCCAGGCGACTCTCCATATGTTACCCACAAAATGGATTGTCAACCAAAGGAAAATTAATCCTTTGGAGAGGAATTTCCTATATTCTTATTCTCCATGTATTCCATGTCGTATGTCATATATCATTCTCCAGAAAACATATTCTAGGTTCAAGAAAAATACCTTATCCATTTCTGAAAGCAGTTGGGAAATTATCGGTTAATGAGTCCTAAATTGGGGCCCTCGCCCTACAAATCAAAGTAAAAAATGTCCAACCTAAAATAATAGTCCCATTCAAAGTTATTCAACCTAAAACATTAGTAATGACAGTTTGGTTTGCAAGACTTTAAATTGCCTATGAAAGAGACAACACTCTCCATGATGAAAACCCTCAAAGGGAATCATGGACAAAAGTCGAGTACCAACTTGCCAAACCTACGCATCAAATGGTTTAGAAAAAATGTTAGGAAACAACCAAAAAAAATCACGAGACATAAATCATGTTAGGATGAAAGCCCGCAAAGTTCTACCAAATAAAAATTCAAAGTTATACATGCTAAGCCCGCACCATAACGAGCTTAGGAAAAAATTAGGTTAGTAACAAAAAATATGAAAAGTTTATTGGATTTTTCATGAAACCCTAGAAATATTCGAACTACGCTCACTAATATCCTTAGCTTAGGAAAAATTTATAGCATGATTTTATTGTCTTATTCATCTATGATTATGATTTAGATTGATATCCAGTTGAAATTATGGTTTAAAATACAGTTGGTCATGATTGATTGACACTGCAAGAAAAGGTGAAGGAGAAACATTGGGTGAAAAATGTTTTCATTTTATTAAATGAATATAAGGAGGAATTCCAAAACCTAGAACCTCTCCCTAATATAAAAGAAAAAAAATGGCACAAGACAATCTAAAAAGATTATAATAAAGACTTACTAGCTATTTCCAATAGATCAATGATTGTCTGGTAGGGACCATCAAGATCATTCTCTAAAGTAGTCCTCTGTGTAGCTTCAAATTCAAATGAGGGATGCACTTGCTTCAGAATGGAATTGATATCTTGCCTTTTCTGTTTTATGGCTTCAAAGTTAGCACTTGTTGATGCCAGTTGAACCTTTATCTTGGATACATGAGCTTCACACTCCTGCAACTCTTTTGTTTGGGTAACCAAGTGGTCATGAACATTTACCTCCTCAACCTCTAGGTGACACATATCTTCGGTAAGATCTAGAAAGGTATTTGTTTGGTGGTGCAAATAATTTAACTAAGAAAGGTTATATTCACAAGTATCTAGGTCCTCTCTAACTATGAAAATTTGGTGTGTGATTTGGTGCAGATGTCGATAGTCGATGTCACCAAAACCCAGGTTAGTAAATATCTACCGAAGGGTTTCTTCCTCATCTGCAAACTTTGGAAGAGGAGTTTCAGAAAAAATAGTACAGATTTTAAGCCACACCCATCTCCCCACAATTTGATGTCTCCTGATAGTATTGGAACCCATACTCAGTTCCTTTTCCCCAACATGTATGTATTCAGAAAATGGAACCATAGAAGATGGACCCACCCTAGGCTGGGTTACCCAACCGTGGGAGCCTTTATGTTCTGTAGGTGGTTCAATATTTAGAACTAAGACCAGGGGTTGACTGAGACTTTAGGGACACCTGATGATGTTCTTCTAGGTCCATATTTGGTAGGACCATAGAACATCTCACCCAAATATAGAGGGCTCAAGTTGATCTCCACATATATAGGCTACGTAGAGGAGGTCCCCTCCAAATGCATGTTAAGAAAGGTAGAGCGCCTTTAGGTAACTGGAATAGAGATAAATAGAATAACTGGCATAGGTAAGAGGGGATTGAAAGTAGTCAAGGGACTTTTCACCCATCAGACTAACCTGGAAGAAAATCATCGTACATGTCTCCAAGGATAAGAATTCCCCCTATCTATTATACATCCCAGAAATTGATCCCCACTTCACCATGGGACAATTGAAAGTTGTTGGTGCTCGAACACCAACAGTTGAGCAGCTCAGGCAATATTTTACATAGTGAATAAATAACAAATTCAGAGACCCACACCACTTGGTATAGGTTAACGACTTCCATTGTAGAAGAGGATTCCAAGAAATTATGATGAATCTGAAATTCCCTAGACCACTCATTAGAAAAACACACTCTAGGTCATCTATAACATTTGGAACTCCACCCTCTATTGGGATTGATTCATGAAAAGTTAAAAATAGTTGGGTAGTCTTGAACATTTGATTTAGAAGATGTAGTACAATGACATTGATTACTCTACATCCACATGGATCCATTCAAAACAAATATGTCGTCTTGGATAGAAGAAGTCACGATTTCCCTAGTGGAAAGAATATTAATCCATTCATACTCTTGATATGTATCAAGACAAATAGTGAAGCCACTCTAGTCAACCAGTGGCAAAGGAACGTTATCTTGAAGGCCAAAGTTGTAAAGAGGCAACTGGAAAGATAGTGGATAAACCATAAGCTCTAGAGAGAGGAGATCTTTGAGGACACCCTCTTGAGGAATAATTTAGGAACTAAGGTGGTCTTTGATTTTGTCAGCCATATCCACCCTCCTCCTAGTCTCTTCTATTAAGATAATTAGAAAAACCATCTATTTTCTACACAAAAAGACCATACAAAAGGTCATTCCAATAAAATCTTAGGGAAAAAGACCAAAAAATGGAAAAGGACTAAAAGAAGTACACATAAAAATCAGTTCATGTACTAAAACCTGAAAATGGTTCATAGAAGAAATTCCCAACAAACTGATAGTTTGTGGAATGACCTGCGAGGACTAGCCTGTAAAGCATTGTCTAGGGAACTAAATAGTTTGTGGATTGGTAGAGCCACGTACTGATCTTTTCTACGTGGTTATCCAAATATTATAGTGTGAAGACTTAAATTTCAGTTTGAAAATCAAAGTTCGGTTAATGTATTTAAAAAATTAGTTCACGGACGAGGACAACTGTGAATGGTTTTCAGTTCACCAAATGAAAAGCATAGTTCATGGATGAAGGATTTTGTGAAGTGTCTTTGGTATGAAGAAACAAGGAGATTCGAGAGCAGTTTGCAGAGAACTTTTCTCCAAGAAGTCTGATAAATGAAAAATGACATGGTACCCCCTATATATAGGCATGGTCCTCCTATGATTCCATCTTTCTACCACAAACTAGTTTAGTTCAGGATCATTTTCTACATTATAATAGCCTCCTATTCATCTTGATTTGAACCCATTCTGATGGGGGGTACTTTTAGGGTCCTAAAAAAATTTCAAATTGAAAGTAAACACTCCCATAATTTTGGAAAAATAAAAAAAATGGATAAAGGATTTAGAAGAAATTTTTGAAGAATACAAATTTGGAAAAGGACCCAAAGTGATCTGTATACTAATTCCTGGGAATGGTTTGTGGAATGCAATGCCCGTTAACTGATTAGCATGTGGAATGAATACAATAGTGTTGGATGTCACTGTAAACTTCATTTTTGAAAAAATGGATGTGGAGAATTCCACCCTCGCATACCGTCATTATGAACCGTGTCCTTATCATAATTGAGGCAGAGAAACTCATCCCTGTGTACCGTCCCCATGAACTCAATAATTTGTGGATGAGGAAAAACTAGCAGTGCCCCATGAAAAATACAAAGTCTTTTATGGGATCGTGGTGGTGATTTTCACCGCTGTGAACCACAGTCTCACGGGCATATATTAAACAAGTCATTCAGGGGCCAGATGATCTCCCCATGGAATTCCATAAAAGTTGTTGAGAGATCCATAGATCCATCTCTTCTAACACTATATAAAAGAACCCTGATAGGAGCTGGTGGAGTGGTACCAAATTTTAGATGTTTGGACGGACTTTTGAGAAGGATTTCTAAAGAGATCGGTCAATGAGGCGCGGACCTCTTCTGATGAATTCCTGTAGGTATAAACCCACCGCATAGCGTAAAAGTAGGGAAAGATAATATTAATTGGTAGACTATAAACCTAATTAGTGAACCATGAACCATATCCCAGGGGTGGATGAACATCCAATGAACTAAAGGATCAATTCCTCTTATTCACTCTAACGCCCTTGGTAGAACAAGGCTACACAGGAAAAACCTTGCATTGCGTAGCACCTCACTATACAGATAGAACTCAGCACCATGTAGCATCATGTTACGCAATTGGAAACAGGTCCCATGTAGAAAAACACTATGTGAATTGAATATAGATCCACGTACTATCATGGTACATTGACGGTCCCTCTGCCTACATAAAAACATGATAAGTGGGGATTCCCCTATCCCACATGAAGAAAAAGTACGAGGAATGGGTTACCCTTGGATATTCCACTCTCCGACTTTGATCATCTCTTTTCATTTATGTTTCCTCATCCAAAACCCCTCCATGAACCTGTCCAACGAAATCGGGCATAAGCCTCTTCTGAAGAGACCAAACCCTTCTAATAAAACCACCAAGTGCATCAACATACCCTTTTGAGTTTACATACCCATAGTAAGTTGGGACGTATAGGTAATACCCTCAACATTTGGGTACCTCAGAATGTCCCTGGGTTTACATTCCCATGGTAACACAAGGACTAACCTTGGAAGACCCACATGTACCTCACCGTTCTAGGGATCAAGGGTAATAACTGGATTTTACATTTAATGAGGGATAGTGACAAGTCAAAGGGATCATGCCTACTTTTTCTTTTGATGAGGAAAGATGCTTCTCCACTTTCCCAAAACTCATTTCAAGGAACTCCTCCTAAGGTAAGTCCATAACCTTTCCACAGTAGGTGGATATATTCATCCTATTAGGATCATCCCAAGACATGTAAAAATATATCATTAGGCATTTCTATCCTAGATATCAACATAGGAGAGGAAATATACACATTTAGGACTCCTCTCTCTCTCTCCCTTTGGGATCTAGCACCATATATCAGGAGATGATGTGGGATTTGAGATCTTCAAATCCACTACATCCTCTTGTTTCTCACACCAAGCCTGACTTGTGGGCTTAGAGGTTGGTGGTGATCATGACATCTACATAACCCCCAAAAAATGGGCCTTCTCTTAGGTCTAAGACCCAAATTAAATGAAATATGAGAACTTTGATTTCTTCCCTAAGAAGGATACGTAGGAATCTTGTCTAAGGCCCAAGATCCAAGGGGATCCTTTTCAAAGGTTATCCCCAATCAACTACAAAAAATGGTCCTCCTATTAGGTATAAGTCCCAAATTAAATGAACTATGAGAACTCTATTTACTGCCCCAAGTAGGATATACAGGATGCTTGCCTAAGGCCTGAGCTCAAAGGGGATCCCTTTCAAAGGTTAGACCTAATCATGCCCAAATAAATGGGCCTCCTCTTAGGATAGAGTCCCAAAATAGGCAATAATTCCCCCCAAAAGGGTGTGATGAGCCCGACCTCACATCCTCTAAACCAATGGATTCCTTAAGTGTTGTTGGACAAATAATCTAATGAGTTCTTGTCTTTAGAAATAATATCATTGAATCATGGATAAAAGGATTGTTGGGTGTTTCTGGTTCCACTAATAAACCCATTGGAGACCATCTGAGGGAATCATATATTATGTGGGATGATTTCACAGACACTTAACCCCTTGCGATTTCCCATTGGGAACATTAAACTATGGCACCACCTTCACAGAATAAAAAGGACACATTTCTCACTCCCCATGGGACTACATTCCCACACCACCTCTATGTAAAGAGGATACGACACACCTCAAGACAAAAAAGACATCTATACGATGCAACTAGAAAGGGATGGTGACATCATAGAATGACAATAAAGGGTGAAAGTTATTGAAATACAGTATAAGATTAAATTAATAAACAAATCATAGAATATTCATTTGTAATGAATCATTTTCATGTGTTTATTAGAGGTTAGTGGGAACACCATGGTTTTCCAAGTGAAATATGTTTGGTATCATATGTAAAATAACTATTGGTCTTATAGTTAGTTAAGACTAGGATGAATTTTATTCTCCAATGATTGAATTAAAGTAGCAACCTGTGTTATAGAGAAAATGATCTACTGAGGTAGATCTAACATTTTCTTGGACATAGTCAATCATATATATATTGACATGGTATTGAAAAATACAAGAGGAAACAATTTGAGATATAATTATTACTAGTGTCACATGGAATATATCTCTCCAGGTTGACATATCTAATACATAGGATGATATTAATGTGGTGAGTTGAATTACATACACTTTTTTGATGGATCAATGACATATTCCATAATATGTACAAGAATTGATATTTCCAAGATATACTTTATGGTAGAAAAATATCAGTTATATCCAGGAGAACTGTAAGGGAAGTAGTCAAAACTATCCAATTGTGCTTGAGAAGTACAAAGGATATATACCTAGTAAGTGGAGAAGAAAGGATACTAGTTTTTAGGGGACACAAACTAGTTTTAATTATATTCACGTGATCTGATATCACAGTTAGGCTAAGATAATGAGTGAGACAGGATCATACAAGCCATTGGTAGTAGTTATACCTATAGATATTGATTATATTTTATATTTTGAGGTAGCTATATGGAATTTTTTAAATGAAACAATTTTTTCATGTTCTTAGAATCACACCTATTATGAAAAGTATTATCATAATGTAAATTATTATACTCATAATATCCAAGATTTCAAGTTTTTATTGTGGAAAAAAAGGATATACTCAGGCATAACGTCTCTTGATAAGTTTTATTCAAGGAGATGAGGTCTTATATAGAAACATATCCACACAACGGTAACATGGAATACATAGAAACTAAATCCATGACTTGGAAAAAACATTATATGAATAATGTGAGAGCTATAAAGGTTGGTTAGAAAGTTGGATCTAGTGCAAGTGGTAGTGCTGTAATAGTGGGTTCCCTAGACCCAACTTGAATATTACTTTTAATTGCCATATCATGTATACAGTGAGTTGTGCCTGATGTACACTTACCATTATAGTATAGATATTTCTACGTCCACAATTTAATATTAATTTACATATATTATTTATCATTCCAAAGGTTATATAATATCTTAGGAAATAATGAGAACCTCAAGAGACTATGAAATTAATCTTAATAAAGGGTAATATGTTCTAGATACCTCATATTGAATAGACACAGATGAAGTTTGACTATTATCTGCTGGGGGATCATCATAATTGAGACTTCTTCTCATGAAGTTCATACTTGGTGATCTCTAGTAGTGATATCATGAGGACAGACCCACCAATTGGAACACCACATGTTTTGGGTGTCATTGGATGTTCCTATCTACATACATGTATATTGGACTCCTGACTTGAGATCATTATCGGTGTGTTCCATTTGATCATGTACTTTGATTCAAGGAAAAAACCAAGATAATGAAATCATGGTGAGGTAGCTTGTGTTGGGTGCATCATTGGTGGTATGACATTGGTTGAATGATCAAGATATAATTTTTTGCTTCCACGTTGAGGGAGTAATATATCTTGGTCCTGGTTGGCCAAGATGATAGTACCTTTATAAATTCATGGAAATGGTATTATAAGGTAAATCCATCCAATTAGATCAAAAAATAATAAATCAATAAAAGGATGACAAAATAGGTGTTCCTTCTATATTATGAGTCATCTAAAAACAAAGATATTATATTACATAGTGCATGTTCGTAGGTTGTTTATCATTTCTATGACCAATCCTTATATATTTAGGGTCCTTGATGGGTTTCTAAACTCCAATCTTGGTCTATGAATATTACTCATTGTTGTTGAGATAAGGGCCTTGTGAGTCACACAAAACAACGTATTCAAGAATCTACCCTACTTCGGTTAATATGTATATAGGACATGGTGGGTGACACTAATGGCGTCTGAGATTTTTCTAAGGATGTATGATCACCAAAGGAATAAATAAATTCATATTATTCAAGTTACAAATAATGGGAATTGAATTTATTTAATAAATATATTTATAATTTTTAAAATAAATACATAGAAAATATTATTTGAACAAATATTAGTTTAAAATATTCAATGTTCATTTAATATTTGTGGGAACAAAAAGTTGAGTTAATGGCTTGGGTATTATCACATAATATATTTATTATATTACAATAAAATTATAATAAGACAAATGATATTTATAACTTAACAAAGTAGTCATAATATATCATTTTTATAGTGTTTTACATATTTAAGGGGTCGAGGATTCTTTTAAGGTAATTTCTTAATACAGTATAAATAAGAGGAGAGGCTCTCGCCAATGTACTATTCATAGTGAGAGATTAAGAGATTATCTCTCCTCTCCTGATTTCTAGAGATATAATCTCTAGATCTAGGTTATCAAATTGAGATCTCTCTCATGTATCGAAGGTATGTCGATGCGATGGTTATTGGGGTGTCAAAGGAATCACTAGATATTTATGCTAGCACCCAAAATTCAACAATTGTTGCTCCCATAGTTTCTTAAAGTGCATGTGGACGATTTAGAGGAATTTTGAATTCAGATTATTCAAGTAGTGATTTTTGGTGACAAGTAGACATTGAGTGTAGTTCCGGATCAAACCATATTTTTCTGGTTTAATTTTTTTGTGCCTAAATTTATTCAGGTATGATCCACGGGCATAAGCTCACCCAATGCATGGCTGGCTATGAAGTTTTTACATCGATATCTAGTGATTTTTTTTAAATATTTGGCCCATTGTCTTTTGTGGCATGCCCTGTTACCTTTATTCACATGATTCTACATAATTATAGTGTATATCCACTTGAAATCTTCATGAAATATGGTAATTGAAGAAAATAATGGAGGTGGGATACTCTTACATCACTGTTTCTTATTATAGTATTAGGTGACATCCTCCTTGCCTTTCCTGATGGTCATCATCTCATTTCATGATATTTGGAAATTATCATGATGGGATCTCACAATTTTCATGAATGGAATCATGTTATAACATCTTGTGGTTCACTCCTTTGAAGCATCATATGTATGAAAAAAAGTTTCATGCATGCCTTTTATGTCGAGTGGGTTTTAGATTCTTTATCTTGATCATCATAGAAGTATATTATGGAGGATTGGGTGACACTAGGTATCTCACTAGTGTCAAACTAGTGGCATGAGGAGTGCAGCAGGTGAGAATAAAAATGGGAGGTTGAAGATGCTTAATGGAATCAAAATGTTATTAATAAGCACTACACATGATCGATTTAATTCAAAAGGAAATGTGGAGGATTTCAAGAGATGATTGAGACCACATAGATCAGATTGTGTATGTTATATCTATATTTTTAAATCATGGGTGAATGGTACCTGATATCATTAGTCCCACATCAGGATCCACTTGAGGTGTCCCTCTGGTATATCTGCAAAGTCATGATCATTGTTCGATCAAGACAACAATGGGTTTTGATACCCATACCACATTCAAACACCATCTTATAGGGTTAAAACCCAACAGTATTCTATCCCAAACATATGAATGTGTTCTCCTTGCAGGCACTATGCCTCCTTCTACCCTTTGGATGGCTCGGGATGGCTCCCACTAGGCATGGTTGACTTTGGTCCTACATATGCTCATAGTCAATCCCTAGCCTTGCTGGCCAGTGGGTTGGTTATATGTTTTACAGAAGGAAGCACTCATGAAAATTAGATAAGTATTCTAATTAAAATGGGTGTGTGGAAAACTTATATTCCCCTATTCATCCATATATTCTAGTTTCTTCACACATATGAGATCTTCAATGAAAAATTACATATCACACAATTATGGGTGTCAACAAGCTAATTTAGATTATTTTACAGGATTTTCAACCTATGGATAGAGGGAATGGAAGGGATGAACCAAAGAGGGTGGATAATTATATTTAGTTCCAAAATAAAAATCCACCCATATTTAGAGGTGATTTGGAATCAAAAAATGCATAGGTATGGATGAATAGGATGAATCAAATATTCTATTTTCTTGGAACACTAGTTGATCTGAAAGTGAACTTGGAAATGTACATGCTGGAGGAATAATAATACCAGTGGTGGGATTTATCATTTCAGGATAAATGGGCCAAGAAATTTCATGGGAGTATTTTGAATAATTATTTAACAAATAATTATACCCTCACATGTTCAGGATTTCTAGAAAAATAAAAAATTTTAACTTGAAGAAATAGAACCTCACAGTGATAGAGTGTGTGACTAAATTCATGAATTTAGTCTACTTTTCACCAAAAGTTATTGAAAGTGAATCCTTTAAGGAACACATTTTTGAATTGGGTTAAGGAAATAGATTCACTTGAAGATTATCATGATTTGTATAACAGACTATATGAAGATGTTAAAGAGATTGATGGTGGAATAAAGATACATCTTAGGAACTACATATGGAGGTAGCATGTTGATACCTATGGGAAATGGTGGAATCTATAATTTTAGGAATAAGTGGAAGAGGGAAACCTATTTACATGGTTTCAGTATGACTCAGAGTCAAACAACTAGATTGATGAATCTTCCTTTTTAAACCCAAGAGTAAGTCGGGATGGTTCCAATATGGTTCATTTGATCACATGAAGTGAGATTTTCTAGAATCACCTAGATCATGTTACAATTGCAACTAGATGGGTCATCCTAAACCCTATTGTTGTAGTTCTCCAAGGTCAGGTGTTAGGGACACATCTCATGTTTTTCAGACATCGTATACTTCAATGGTACAAGGGAAGTAGAATATTTCTCATCAAAAAAACTGAGGAAACCATGGTGATTCTAGGAATACCATGAATCATTAACCTATACAATCTCAACAAGGTTATAAAGAATAAAGTGTAGTGAGTAAGTAATTATATGGATTCGATTAAACAATCATGTATGATCAATCTATACCATCAATTTTGAGAGGTATGATTCTTTTAAATTATACCCTTATGTAATTTTTTTGATTAGGGTGCATCCCATTAATTTATTACTTCTTATGTTGTTGATCTTCTAGGTTTTCATGTTGAGATGATTCCTTTAATTTTGAAACTTCAAACTCTTCTTGGATAAATATAATGTCGATACTTTAGGTGAAAATCATGTTCTATAACTATTGAGGGATATGAATTGATTTGGGATTTATTTGTGCTTGAGATGGATTTTTATGAAATAATATTAGGTATGGATTTGTTGACCATGTTAAAAGATAACATCAACTATTATACCTGAAGGGTTAGTTTTATAACTAATGATGGAGTCAATCATATATCTAAAGGTGATCATATGTAAAGGAATGAGAGAAATGATTTTTGGAACCATAAGATGGAAATATCTCATACTAGTTGGCAGCTTCAGCCTTGGCATCAGTGTATGATATTGAGGATAGCGGTTTCCCAACAATTGCTAATCAATTTCCTGATGTATTTCCCAATAATTTCTCATGGCTTCCACCCACAAGAGAAGTAAATTTTATGATTTATCTTATACCTAGGACAATCCATATATCACTTCCATATTATAGGATGGAACCAATAGAATTATGGGAATTGAAAGTTCAGTTGGAAGACTTAGAAATCAAAGGGTTTATTTGGCCTAGTACATCTCTGTGGGATGAACTAGTTTTGTTTGTGAAAAAGGTAGATAGAACTACTCAACTATGTGTTTATTATCATAATCTAAACCATGTTATAATAAAGAATTGATATAGATTTCCACACATTGATAATCTACTCGATAAATTTAAGGGATCCCAGTGGTTCTTTAAAATTGAATTGCATTCAGTATATCACCAATTGAAGGTTGAGAAGAAGTATATTCCAATTAAAACTTTCAAGAGTTGATATATCCATTATGGTTATGAATTTAACTCTTATGAATTCACAAGACATCTTTATAGTATTGATGAATAAAATAATTCAATGATAACTGGATTATTTTGTGGTGGTGTTTGTAGATGAAATTTTGGTGTACTTGAGGACAAAGAATGAGCATGAGAAACACTTGGAAATTTTTTTAGGTATCTTTAAGGATCTCCATCTGTATTCCAAAATTTAAAAGTGTGTTTTCTGGATAAAATAGTTATGTTTCCTTGGGCTTGCTGGTTATTACCAACTTTTTGTTTGTGAATTTACATGATCAGCTTCCCTGATGAAAAATTTTAAAAGGAAAATTGTTCCATTCCAATGGGATGATAAATTTAAATCTTCTTTTCAAGAGCTTAAAGTTTTCCTTACGTCACCACTGATCATTATATTTCTATAATCAAGGCAAGGATACATGGTGTATTGTGATGCTTCAAGATATGGTTTGGGATGTGTTCTCATATAGAAATATCATCTTGTTTCTTATGGATCAAAAAATTTGTGGTTTCAAGAGATAAACTACCCAACACATGATTTGGAATTAGCTTTTGTAGTCCGTTCATTGAATACATGTCATCATTACTTATTTGGTGAGAAATTAATGGTTTTTATGGATCATAAGAGTTTGAAGCACATTTTCTCACAAAGATATTTGATTCTAATACAAATAAAATGGATGGAGTAACTTCAAATGTTATAATTTGACTTAATGTATACACCGAGTAAAGGAAATTTAGTGGAGGATTCATTAAGTAGTAATTAATCTAGTAAGTTGGTGAAATATTCTTTTGATCAATGTAAGATTATGTCATTGATAGCTGACATGCACTTGGATTGTGAAGATGGGAGTGTTGTTGTTGTTTTATTTACGGTTTTTTTTGTTCCTTATTTGGATGACAAGGTTAAAGAGGCACAAACATCCAATTCAAAATGTGTTTCTTTGAGGTCAAAACTCAATGGTGGGGAGACCATTAAATGATGTAAACTTAAAAAAGGATCAATTTTTTTTTGTTTCAAGATCATATGTTTGTACCATTGAATTCTCATGAAAAAATTCTTCATGTGTACCACTATTCAAGATGGGATGTTTATCATGAAATAAAAAATATTTATAAGGAACTAAAAGAAAAATTTTGGTGGTATGTAATGAAAATAAATTTTTATGAGTTTGTTTTGAGATGCCTTACATGTTATAAGGTTAAGGCAGATCACCAGCTACCAGCAGGTATGCTATCGTCTTTTCTGATCCCTGTGCGGAAATAGTAGCATATAGTTATGGATATTTTAATATGTCTACCAAGGATAGTTTTGAAACATGATTTCATAAGTGTGATAGTGGATCAACTCATAGATTTTTACCATTTAATTTCTATTCTTTAATCTCATATGGCGGAGAACTTATCTAAAATCTATATCTGAGAAGCGATAAAGAGGAAGGGTGTATGAGTTTCAATAGTATTAGACTAAGATCTGAGGTTTATGTCTTATTTTTGGAAATCCTTATTGTAATTATCTAGGAATCAGTTGACTATGATAATGTTTTATCATTATTATACTTGTAGAAAATCTAAAATGATGATACAAACATTGGATAATATTATTAGGGATTATGTAATGGATTTTGGTGGCTCATGGTAGGAGCACATACCATTTGTAGTGTTCTTTTATAAAAAAAATTATCAGGCCTCAATACATATGGAACCTTTTGAATATTTTTATGGGTTTCCTTGACTTTCTACACTTTTTTGGGAGGAAATAAGTGATACTTCAATGGTTGGACTAAGACTTGTGCAAGAGACAACAAATAATATTTATTTGATCATAAAAATGATGGAGGCAGATCATAGTTGTTAGAAATCATATACAGATCATCATCAATATCTATTTTCATTCATGGTGAGTGATCATGTATTCTTTAAAATATCTCCAAGGATTGGGAATCATCATTTTGGAAATTGGTGAAATTTATCTCTTCAATACATAGAACCTTTTGAGACACTTGAATGAGTTGGTGAGGTGGAATATCGGTTGGATTTTCCACCAAGATTCAGTTCAGTGAATAATTTGTTGCATGTATCTCAATTAAAGAATTATATGTCTGATATTGGCCATGTGATTTGATGGGATCACATTGACCTAGATCTAGATGCTACAATCGTTTATGTGCCAGTGCAGATTGTGGATAGATAAGAGAAAGTATAGCAAGGTAAAATCATGAGTTTCGTATGGGATTTATAGAAACAAGTTCAGATTCAAAATGAAACATGGGATCATGAGAAGGAAATGGTAGAGTAATGGACCAAAATATTTTAGGCTAATGGTGGTTTTCAACCTTTTGAGGATGGAAAGACCAATGGTGGGGAGAATGCAGCACCCCTGTTTTTAGGTAATTAACCCTTTATTTATTTATTTTAAGTATAAAAAGTAATTTGGTTAAATTTTGGGAGGTTTTCTGGAGTTATGGAAAGTTTTTGGATCTTTTATAAAGGTGAATGGTTTGAGCATATCTAGTAGAAACCATGAAAAACATTTAAGTAAATCATACAACTAAAATAACAGGCACTGGGTATATACATGGTTTGTAAAAACCGTGTGGCCACCTAGGAGAAACCATGTGATTTTGGAAAGAGGGGTTTAATATGGTTGGGGAATAGTTTTTATAACTGTGTGATCCAATCATGTGTGGGTTTTTTGGAGGTAGTAGATAATTCACCATTAATAGAAAACTTTCCTATCCATGCACCCTAATTGTGAACCATTAAAAACAAGAACCTATTTTTGTGGATCTAATTTCTATTTCCTCCTAAATGACTCATTTTTTCCTTAATATGAACCTAAAATTAATTTAAATCCTTATAAAGTATATAGTGACCTTTCTCTTCATTTTTAAGTGATCTATTAGTGGATCTAAGTGTGTCAGAGGCTTAAATTTTTTGGTAAGTTTTTGTTCTTGGTGGTTTTCCTTTGTTTTTTTCTTCTTACCTATCTTTGACGCATGGATATAATCCGTTGGGGATAGATTCATGTTGTGTGATGATAATAATGATGAGATATTTTTATTTTATATAAAGGGAACATTATCTAAGGATGTTTCTTGGCGTTTCAAGCTGATTTTTTGAATTTTTATGTCGTCCATTGTTTTTCCCAAACTTTAAGAGGTAGGTGGATTCACTCTAAACTTCTCTTGGTTTTTAAAAAAAGGATTTATTTTTAATTGATTGAATTTCTTAGTTTAAATTGTTAAATTGATTTGAAATATTTTATAGAAGCCCTATTTTTCGATGGTTTTTGAAATTGGAGAAATGTGTTGTTTTGTGGAAAGTGAAATTGGTTTCATAATTTTAAAATTTTGATTTTAAAATTTTGATTTGGTTTTTATATATGGAAAATTGGTTGGGAAATGTTTTCAATAAAAGGATTTTCTATTGATGAAATGGTTTTCCCCGATTTATATGGAATAAATGGTTGAATGTGTTCATTTTTATTAATGTGAACATCTAGAATGGGAATGTGAAATTAGTGCAGTTGGTATATGGTTACCTTGTGACGACCTGGTATATCGATGAGAGAATGCTCCTGAGTGTGAAAAAATCACTTGGGCATGCATCTTTGGATGTGTGGAATGGAATGTGTTATTACAAAGGGATTTTAATAATGGTTTGAAAGAATTGTTTGGTTTCTTTCCATGTAAAATAGTTTTTCTTTGAAATGGTTTTGGTTTTGATATAAACTACTTTAATTTTTTTTCAGTGTTTTTTATAAATGTGATAATATGTTCTGTCCTATTGGTGTGAGTTGGGAAGTCATTGGGGAAATCCTACTGAGATTTATACCCATCCACTACCTGGGCACTTTGGTGCATTTTAAGATATTGTATATTGAGACATAGGTAAATGTAAGGTATCTCATTTATTTAGTGATGCATCATGATACCATGGGAATTTATTGTGTATTTGGATCTTGGAGTAGGTTGGGAGTTACTGGTTTTGTGTCTTTTGTGACTTTGATTCTTACTAGTCTTGGTTTCCACTATATACTATGATATAGTGTGGTTTGGTTTCCTATTCTACTCTATTATGGTTTATGGTTGTAGTTTGTATTTTTTCACTTGGTTTAATTTTTTTATTACATTATATTCAATATCATATAGTGGTTAGTTTGGTTATGTTTATCTTGGTTTGGTTGTATTAATTTCAAATGAAAAATCATCCCCCAACTATTATGATGCCATTGGCATTTATTTCCAAACTTTGGTCTCTTGGGGATATCAAATAAGGCCTAGTATCACCTACACCTATTTAGAATCCAATTAGGAGTGGAGTAATGTTACAACCCTCTCCCCTAACCTCAAAACCCTTCGCATCCTTCAAAACAATTTAAAACCTTAAAAACCCTACCAAAATACACTTTTATACCCTTTAAAACCTTTAAAACCCTTTTTAAATCCATAAAAACCCTAAAACTTACAAACTCAACCCTAAAAGATCAACCTTAAACCCTCTACCATCTTCTCTAACCTTTAAAACCCTTCACTCCCTTCAAAACCCTTTAAACCCCTTAAAAATCATACCAAAATACACTTTTATACCCTTTAAACCCTTTTAAATCCTTCGAAACCCTAAACAATACACAATAAACCCTCAATCCTTCACCTTATATATAGATACCCAACCTTTTACACATATCATTACATTATTTTAATCATAATTAACCATCAAATTACAAGCCAAAGATCATAACGTCTAGTGTCTTGGAAGACTAGGTACATAATTAAACATCATAAAAGAAAATTTTATTAAATCCAAATATTGAGCTCCTAACTTCCATTATGCTCATACATATTTATAGGATAATCTAGGGATAACACGAATAAAGGTATGAGTTAAAAATAATAGTAAGGAAATAAACATAAGAAAAAATATTATCACATGGGTTAGTAGGCATAAAATAATGATATAAATAGGTATGGTATATGATTAAACATAAGGAATCATAAAATTTAGAACATGGGACCTTATAATCATAGAATTATAGGAATTTTATAAAAACATAAAACATAGATTTAGCATAATCTCAGCTCATTTCACATAGAGGAGCACATGTCAAGGTTAACCTCCATGACCGTTCCACATGGAGAAAGAGTCAAGAATAACTGCAAATGCCGTTGCACATAACATATCATGAGACTAAAATTTACCCAATTAAATGTAGAACTATCTAGTAACACTCATATTAACATGTTCATGAATATGTTTTCCACATAAATAATCATATATAATAAATCATACATAAACATAAGGGTACCGATAGAAATAAATGGGTATCATAATCATGTCATAATAAATGGGTTTATCATACAATTGTCCATGAAAGAAAGTAATTAAAACATAAATTTATATAAATAAGGGAAAATAGTCATATATCATGATAAGTGATGTCAAATAGAATTGATAACATGTAATAAGAGTATTTAATAAATTTTAGCATTAAAACATTTTAGTGCAATTTTAAGGAAAATACTAAAGATTATTTAAAATAGAAAATGGAATAATATTTTATATAAAACCATAAGTGAACCAATAATGTTTTAATAATTAAAATACTTACTTTATAAAAACAATGGTGGATTAAAACAGATGTTATAGAGCACTTGAAATTGGGTAAGAATTTGAGAAGTTCCCTTAAAACGAGCTTGCTTATCCAGAAGAATTGAGAAGGGAACCACTTAAAAATATGTATATAACCAAAAGATAATGATTAATTTATATTGATACATTATTTTTTAACATATAAACATCATTTATAATATTTACATCAAAATAAAGGATAACTTTTTTTGGGTAAAAAGAAATATAGAGCAACCCGAAGGAATAATGGTGGTTCAGGTAGAATCTCTTACCTTAAGTATGAAGGTATTATTCACTTGATATTAATATCCTGGATAATCAAATTATATTCATTAATTAATAATTAAATAACATCTTATACATTTAATTTATTTATTATAAAATTATTAAGTTCATTCATGGCCTTTTTTATGGGCTAAGAGGTTCAATTTCATTGTTTGGGAGCGTTTGTTTTCTTGGTTTTCATGATCGGTTTACTTATATACATGTTCGGATATTCATGTAAGATGCAGATGGTTTTCTAGAATTGAAGTTATATTCTATTTTAGAAAATAAATAAGATTAAATGGTTTTAAAATTCATTTTTTTGTTTGGAGTGAGGATGAATCATTATATTAAACTTTAATGACAACCATTTGGGTTAATTGACGGTTTTTTATCACAATGAACTCATTTTGTTTTATAAAATAATAACATTTGTAAAAAATAATTCAAAAACCTTAAATAGGATATAGTACATACATATTAATCTAGTTAAACCATAAAAATGGTTTCATGACCAGAATTCAAGACGGTAATAGAAATTGAAAACCTGTTGTCCTTGAATGTGATAAATTAACACATCTTGAATGATGTTTTCATTTCTAGAATAAAATGATGGGAAAGGAGAGATGATGAAGAATTATTCCATTAGAATAACAAAATTACAGTATGTTTATATTATTGTAGTTTCCATACCTTTTGGATAAGGGTATGTGGGGATAGAAAAGAAAGTAAAGGAACTTGAAAAGAAATTTAAAGAAAATAGAAAAGGGTTTTACCTCTTGATTACTTCATCTTGAGAGCCTCCTTAGAAAAGAGGTTTTGGTCATTTTATGAGACCAAGATAACCTAGAAGCGGGATAGGGTATTAGGGAGGTATTTTAGTAGAATTTGGACAATAAAAAAGGCTTGAGAGGTGTGAGTATAAGAGGTGGTGAGGGGTGATTTTTATAGTGGAGTAGAGGGGAGTTTCCTCAATATTTAATTCATTAGTTTATCATTTTTTGAAAGGCAAGAAATAGTGATGATTCTTGTGACCAAAAACAGTAATAAGTGCATGTGAGTTTGAACCAATTTCTATTTTCATTATTCATGACTCAAGCATGATGCATAAATTCATTTATTTAGCATATTTTGTAAATTATCAAATTTCACTATTTAACAAAAAATTCAAGTATTTCAAAAAATTCCCAAAAATTAACCCTAACCATTTTAAATATGGAAATAAAAAAAAAGAACTCCATTTTATGAAAATAATTTTCTTAATATGAGAAAATTAATTTTTAATTAAAATCATAATTTACTAGAAAAATACAAATTTTAAAATTGTAACTGATTTTATAACACTTTAAAAAATTAACTAAGGTCTCATAAAATTATCATATAATCATAAGATATAAAAATATTATATTAATAATACATTTTATGAAAAATAAATTTTCATTCAAATTATTAAATTAATCATAAAATCGTAATTAAATATTTATGACTTACCAAAAATACTAACACTATCATATTGTCACTTATAAGATGGATAAGTTCTTTCATACTTTCATTGGCACAATTACTATTCACTTGGATGATTTAATATTCATAAGGGGCATATTATCATTCATAAGGGTAACATTACTATTCATAAGGGTAAGTTACTATTCAACAAAAATTAAGTTTATCCTATCAGACTCCAAACATCTTACTAATCACAATCGTGTATGTTAGATTTTCGAAATCCAAATCACAGAAGTGAAAAAATTATGTTTTAAGGTCACATAATATTTAGTAGTTCATTAAAGAATGATGTGGAATTATGTTTTGATTTTATGTCATTATGGTATATGATAAAATTTAAGAAGGTAATTTCCATTGATTAAACTTTGGGTCGTTACATCCTCCCCCCTTATGAATTTTTTCCCTTGAAATTTCATTTTACATTTACGATAAAAATAGGTGTGGGTACTTTTCCTTCATTAGTTCCTCTAGTTCTCATTTTTTATCTTCATACTTATGGTTCTTCCATTGTACTTTGACCAGGTGATTAGTCTTGTTTTGTATAACTTTATCTCTATGATCCAAGATCTTCACTGAATTCTCCTCATAAGAAAGATCATTTTCCAACTGTACCACCTTTGATGATAGTACATGTAAAGGATTTGATTTGTATTTATTTAATAAGGATACATGGAAGACATCGTGTACTTTAGACATGGTAGGTGGAATTTCTATTTGATAGTCCACATCTCTGATATGATCAAGAATCTCAAAGGGGTCGATGTACTTGGGAGTTAGCTTTCATTTCTTCCCAAATCTCATGACCTACTTCCATGGAGATATGCGTAGAAATACCATGTCTCCAACTTTAAACTCATGGTCTCATAAATTATTGTTTTCATAAATCTTTTCTCGACTTTGGGATGACTTGATATGATATTGAATGGTTTTAACCTTCTCCACCATTTCATTAACCATTTAAAGTCCCATCATCTTACGCTCACCGATTTCATCCCAACATACCGGTGGTCTACCCCTTTTCCCATAAAGGGATTCATATAGAGCCATTTGGATGCTGGAGTGGAAACTGTTGTTGTAGGAGAATTCAACCGGTGGAATATGTTGGTCACATACCCCTTTGAAATCCATAGAACATGATCTCAACATGTCTTCCAATTTCTAAATTTTTCTCTTAGATTGGCCATCAGTTTGAGGATGATAGGTCGTATAGATGTTCAGTTCAATTCTTAGAGAATATTGAAGACTTCTCCAGAACTTTGAGGTGAATCTTGGATCTCTTTCAGATAAAATATATAATGGTGGTTCATGTAGCCTTACCACCTCTTTGATATATATCCATTCAAGTTGATCTAGTGAGAAGTCCTCTTGAATTGCGATAAAGTGATTTGTCTTTGTAAGATGATCCACAATGACCCATATAGAATTGTTTCCCATGTATGTCCTTGTAAGTCTAGTAAAAAAGTCCATGGTGATGTTCTCACCCTTCCATGTTAGTGTGGGTAGTGGTTTCATCATCCCCTTATACTTTTCCCTTTTATCCTTCACTTACTTACATACCATACACTTTGATGTATACTCAGAAATCTTCTTCTTCATATTGTCCCACCAATAATTCTCTCAGAGATTTTGATACATATTTATGCTCCCTGGGTGAATAGAGAAGGTTGATCTATGTGCATCATTCAGAATCCCCTTATTTATCTTTGGATCAGATGATATACATAATTTTGACCCAAATATTACAAATCCATCCTTGTCAATCTTGAATTTAGAGGATTTCCCATTTCTTATAGTTTCTACACTTTTCTGAATTTCCACATCATTTCATTAAGTGTCCTTTATTTTATCTATGAGGGATGGTTGAGAAATAATTTGATAAAAGATTTATGATTTTCCTCCCTTAATGATTCAAATTCCCATCCTCTACAAATCTAAGAATATTGGATCCTTTTCAATTCCCATCACTGATAAAGATGCAGGATCCTTTCTACGTAGAGATAATTTTCCACCTTATTTTCCTTACCGAGATGGTATTGGATTAAGTAGTCATAATCCTTGATGAGATCTAACCATATTTTCTGGAACATGTTAATCTCTTTCTGTGTGAATATATATTTGACACTCTTGTGATTGGAATATTTATCACACTTCTCCCCATAGATATGATATCGCTAGATTTTCATAACAAAGATCACAACTTCCAACTCAAAATCATGTATGGGATAGTTTTTCTCATGTATTTTCAGCTACCTTGAGGCTTATGCTATCAATTTATCATTTTACATCAGTACACAACCTAATACCTTTTTTGAAGAATCACTATACACCACAAAGAGTTTTCCACTTATCAGGAGTGTGAGTACTAGAATAGTGATAAACCTTGTTTTGAGATCCTTAAATCTTTCCTCGCATTATTGAGTCTAGATGAACTTTACTTACTTTTGTGTTATCTTGGTCATTGGGTTTGAAAATTGTGATAATTTCTTCATAAATAATCTATAATACCTATCTAGACCTAGAAAGCTACAGATCTCCATTACAGATGTTGTCTTGGACCACTCTTCGATTGCATTTGCCTTGGAAGGCCCCACAAATATTCCTTTTCTAGTGATAACATGCCCTAATAATGATACTTACACTATACAGAACTCACATTTACTATAAATTGCATAAAATTTCTCCCTTCGCAAATTCAACCCCACAGTATTCAAATACTCCTCATGTTCCTCTTTTCTCTTAGAGTGTATCAGAATATCATCGATAAAGACTACCACAATTTTTTTGAGGTAATCTCTAAATACTCTAGTCATTAAATCCATGAATATTTCTAGAGAATTAGTGAGTCTAAAGGGAATCACTATGAACTCATTGTTTTCATACCTCGTTCTAAATAAAGTTTTGGGAATATCTTCCTTCCCCACCTTTAATTGGTGATATCCCAATCAGAGGTCCACCTTAGAGAAATAATTGGCCCCATGAAGCTGATCGAACAAGTCATCTATCTGTGGTAGGGGATACTTGTTCTTTATTGTGATTTTATTAAGCTCATGATAATTTATTCAGAGGAACATTTATCCATCCTTTTTCTTGATGAAGAGGAGTGGAACACCCCATGGTGAAGCACTCAATCATATAAAACCCTTCTCCAGATTCTCCTATAACTCCTTAAGCTCTTTCAGATCTACAATTTCCATTATATAAGGTTTATTTTATATAGGTATGGATCTAGGAATAAGTTCAATTGATAATTCAACCTCTCAATCAAAATAAAGGCCATGTAATTATTCAGGGAATACATCAGTGTAATCCCTCACGATGGACATATCTTTGAGAAGTATCATCTCTTTTGTCTCAATCATTTGAGCAAGATACTCTTGTTAAAAGGCAACATTATCCATACTTGAGATGATTATTATGAATTTGATTCATCTTTATCCTTACACTTGAAAAGGATTGGAGTATACTCTAGTATGTGAAGAGTGACCTCCCTTTCCCGAAAGTTAATGTTGGATTTGTATAAAGATATCCAATCTATGCCCAAAATAGTATCAAACTCCACAAAAGGAAGTATGAAAATATTTTTTTGGAGGTTCATCCCACAAAAATTTATTGTGGAGGAGTTATAAACCATGTATGTAATAATTTCCCCATTTTCTATTCTCATAGATAAATCAACCTCCAAATTTTT
Organism: Viscum album; assembly: GCA_963277665.1. NCBI lineage: Eukaryota > Viridiplantae > Streptophyta > Magnoliopsida > Santalales > Viscaceae > Viscum > Viscum album. The sequence goes on along the minus strand of OY728146.1, from coordinate 1,665,065,427 downwards.
AGGTGGTTTTTTCATAGTTCTACAAAACATTCAAGATATGAAAGAATGCGTAGAACCAAAATCAAATAGTATGTTCTCTATTATTAAATGAATAAATAGAGTACCTATAACCACATCATTGTATGAATCCACCTCAGTATTAGCGGTAGCATAATCCCTTACTTGTTTCCTTGGAGGTTGTTGTTGATTGACTCCAATAACCATTGGATTAGGGAAATTGTTTGCATAATGCTCAGGTTCCTTGCATTTGTAACAATTCACTACAGGCTAAGTGTTGATATGAACCTTCCTTTATTCTTCTGTGTTAGTGGAATTCTTCATATCCCTCCAATATTTCTTATCCATAAGTCCCATTATTCTTCATTTGAAGCAATTCCTATTTCCCTTTAGATAGTTCCCAATATGATTCTTCCCACAATTTTTACATGTGGGATGTTCGGTCTTCTTTTCATCATGGGATTTATTTACCAAATCACCCATATTAGAATCCATTTTCCTCTTTTTATTATTGGGCACATGAGACCATTGAGAATATATGATCTCCATTTCAACCTTGAGGAAAAAATAGACAATCTTCTTATAACTGTTGAAGTCTCAAATCGAAAATGATTTTTGTAGGCTCGACTTTAGTCCGCTAATGAAGTGATCCACATTTCTTTCAGTGTTCATGACAAAGACGAAATCATATCTTGAAAAACTTGTAAATTTTTCTTCATACACTCCGATAGACTCATCTTCCTTGTACTTAAGTCCAAGGAACTCTCTTTCCATCTTGAGATGGGGGGTTTATGGAAAATATTTATTAAAAAACATTTTATTGAATTCCTCCCAATCCATGGAATCAATTTCCTCCTGGGAATTCATATTCTTTATCAGTTTCCACCATTGATTTGCTTCCCCATAAAAATGATAGACCAACCGTACCAATTTCTCTTCTTATGAGAACTAAAAGACAAATAATATCTTTTCAATAGAGTTAATAAACTATTCTGTGAGGAGGGGATCAAAATATACACTAAACATATGAGGCCTTTTTCACATGAAGGATTCTATGGAAACTTTCTCTTTACTTATAGGAGGAGGTCATTCCACATGATTCAAGTTATTATTCAAAACTTGAGCCAGCTAAGCAAGTACATTCATGACGTTTTGAGCACCCATTCCCATTATATTTGGAATATGATTATGAAAATATTAACATTCCCTATCACATTGATTGTTGGGACATGTTCTTCTATTTTCCGCCATTAACTAACAAAATAAAGTGTAATTAGGGGGCTTGAATACTTAACTAATGAGCATAAACAAAAACATTGAACCTAAAAGGATAATATTATAAAGGAAAATTATATCCTAACTTGTGATTCCCTAGGTTTAAATCTAGGTTATACTTGATCTATTTCTTAACTTATATTCTTATGGTCACTTTTTTTATTTCCTTAATAATGTTTCGTAACGATAATATGAATTTACCAAAGCATATCCTCTGAGAGTGTCAAACCACGTGCGCAGTAAGACCCATAATCATGTACTAGGTTACCCCAAGTTAGGCTCAAAACACCCTTTTAGAGTTGTTACTCCTAGATACATCTATTCCAGAACCACATCCACTTGTAGTATCCAGACAAAGATTTATTTTCTTGATAAACGACTTAATCTATACTAACTAAGATTTAGGTATTTTTTTCTTACACTTAGTCTTATCGATAAGGTTCTTACTAAAGTTATCTATTACTAATCTCCAAAAATAACTAGACCATCCTCTGATACCAACTATAGAGACCCCAACCTTTTACACACATCATTACATGATTTTAAGCATAAGTAAACATCAAATTACAAGCTAAGGATCGTAAAGTCTAGTGTCTTGGAAGACTAGGTACATAATTAAACATAATAAAAGAAACTTTTACTAAATATCCATATTTATCTCCTAACTTCCATTGTTCTCATACATCTACATAGGATAACCTGGGGATAACATGAACAAAGGGATGAGATAAAAATCCCAGTAAGGGAATAAACATAAGAATAATGCTTAGCACATGGGTTAGAAGGAATAACATAATGATATAAAGAGGAATGTAATAAAACACAATTTTATTGAATATTTTATTGATAATAAATGATATAATTACCTCACATTGTGGTAAATATGTTCATTTATGTAATATTTGGGATTATATCATTCATTTGAAAATTTTATGAAATTTCCAGTTTTAACCTTTAAAAATTTACTGTAGTATTTAAAACATAAATAATTTTATTTGAATTATTTGAACTTAATATTTTGTAAATATGTTCCTCACATAATTTTTTATAACTTTTATTTAGTACATTGAAGCTAAATCATGCATTTTATTGGTGCAAATGGTCCATGAAGTTAAAGTTGGGATGAACTCGCTAAATAGGAAATGGGTACTGTATTTGGGTCATAACATCTTCATCTGTTATTGGATTAGGGATAAATTTTGATAGGATCTCGAGGACTAATTTTCACATGAATAATCCTTCTTAAAGGATATCTTATTCATGCGTTTTAGTGGTTAAATGGGCAGTTAAAGTTTTCATAAAATGTTTGGCTGGGATTCCCCATTCACACTTAAAACCACTTTGAACCTAGTCTCCCCACCACTCTATAAATTAGTGTTTTTCTAAATTGGTAGGGTTGGGAATTGCATTAGTATATTCAAGGCAGATAATAATTTGTTTCACTGAAATTCTCCAACCATTGTAAGAGGGGTAGCTCTTGAAGTAAGGATCCCCTCATTGAAGCCTTCTTCTTCTTCTTCATGTTGTAATGTTTTCATTTGTGTAATAAACTTCTTTGTTCCTCTTATTTTTCTTCTATTTGATTATGTTTTTTTAAATTATCTTATTCTTTAATCTTTATAATTGGGATGGAATCAAGAGTATAAACGAGATTGGGTTTTACCTTTTCTAAACCTTTGCACATGCAAAACGTTTCTATGATGAATACACCGCCCATGAAAGCATAGTTATTTTTAGTAATTTATGAACCTATAAACTTATTCATTCATTTATTTTGAATAAATGATATAATTTAATTCACTTAATATTATATATGACTTGATTTTTAAAATTATAAGAAACTAAGTAAGCAATTTAACAATTAATACAAAAACACGTGAGGTCGAGCATTTTTGTAAATTGTGAGAGCGCAAACTTAATTAGTAAAACAAGACCACGCGGGATAAATTTATAGAGTTAAAATATTATCCCTTATCTCAATTAATCCCTATTTTACAGAATGAACATGTGAATTAATTCACTACTGATCATAATCTATCCTTAGAACACCAATCAAAGTAGGGTGTTGTGATTTCTTGTTTCGAAGATAGCCTAGGGTTTAATTCTCTTCACATTTGTGGTAAAGTTAATTCTCATAGGGTTCTGGGGTTAAAAAATTAGGGGATCATAATTAAGTGGATATTGATTTAAATGATAATGATTAATAATTAAATTAAGAGGTAGAGTTAGATCGATTAGGAATTTTAAATATTGTCTAAAAAACATCTTCTTGTTGTGTCTTTTTAATCAAACATCATTTCAAAAATAAAAACAAAAATATTATACAATATTCTTCCAGAAAAATTATTCTAGTTTTATGAATGGTAAAAACCCCCCACATCCATTAAAGTAGTTTTATTATTCCATTTTATGTTATTTTTAAAATACCTTTAATATGTTTTCAAATTCACTTCCTCCTTTGTGAGACGACCTTGGTCAGCCACTTTGGTGCACCTAAGTAACCCAAAACCGAACATCGTTTGAAAGCACCCACAACAACACTCAAAATTGGATCCATTTTTGAGGATTAAAGTAATTTATTCAACCAATTTGAGGTATTTATTTTATTTTTCATTTAATTCATTTCTTATCCTCTTTATTTCTTTTTTACCCTTTCTCAAGTTTTTTCTCTCTTCTCTTACTCTCTTATTTTATTTTCATCGGACATACTCAAACTTATTTTCTTTTTATTACCATCCAATTTTATTCATTTATTTTTAATATTTCATTGATTTATGACACGAACTAATCCCTAATATCTCTTAGATCTTGACCCTGAGATTGAACGTAGCCTTAGGGCTCAAATAAGACATTCTCAGTCTACGAGAAGTTTCAACATTCAACCAGTTGAAGAATTCTTCCACTCCAAGAACATTGAAATTGGAAACACTTATAAGTATAAATTAAACCAATAACCAATGGATAAAAACAATAACAATAAACTTAATAGAACCATTCTATAATTGTATGCACATGATATTAATGATCAACTAAATTTCATTTCATACACAAATCTTGAATCAGACTTTGAACTGAAATCTGGATTAATTCACCTTCTTCCAAAATTTCACAGATTATCTGGTGAGGATCCAAATAAACATTTGAAATAATTTAATGTGGTTTTCTCAACCTTAAAACCAAGAAATGTTTCTGAAGATCAAATAAATCTAAGATCATTTCCATTCTCACTTGATGGAGATGCAAAGGATTGGATGTATTATTTAAAACCTGAAGATGTAACTTGTTGGAACGATTTGAAATGTCTTTTCTTGCAAAGTTTTTTTATAGCATCAAGGAACACTTCCATTAGTAAGGAGATCTTAGGGATTAAGCAATCCCAAGGGGAATCAATGTATGAGTACTGGGAGTGATTCAAGAAGTTGTGTGCAAGCTTCCCACATCACCAAATTAGTGAGAAACTCCTCATCCAATACTTCTATGAAGGACTCACACCTATGGAGAGGAGCATGGTGGATGTTACGGCTAGAGGAGCATTGGTGGAAAAGACACCAGTAGATTAATGTTCATTGATTGACAAAATGGCCCAAAACTCTCAACAATTTGGTGATCTAGGTACACCGCATGTTAGAGGATTACATCAGGTAAGTCCTTCTTCTATTGGAAGTCATTTGATTGATGCTAACTTAGAAGAATTGACCAATATGGTGAGGCATATTGCATTGGCTCAAAAAACATCACAACCCACTCCTATAAGTCCATGTGGCATTTTCACTGAAATAGACCACCCAACTGACTGTTTCCCCCAGTTACAAGAGTCAGAGGATTGTGCAGAGGTATTCCCTAGGAGACCATATCTGCAACAACAACAGCCACATACTTAAAAGAAGTTTGATTCCTTTGCACCAGAATACAACCAAGGCTAGAAGCTCCAATATCATCAATCCCACAACAAGGGGTTTCTCAATCAAATTTAGATTCTAATATTGATGATATTTTGAAACAAATTGTTATTAATCAATATAATGAGCTGAAGAGTGAAGGTTCGGAGCTGAGGGAGTTGAAGACTCAAATGAGCTAGATTTCCACTACCCTCCATGAACTTGTAAGTAAGAATTCCGGAACTATACCTTCCCAAACTACTCCAATTATAAAGGGAAATGTCAGTACCATCACATTGAGATGTGGGAAGCAAATGAATGATACTTATTCTCCCACCATTCCACCGGGATTCACCTAAACTCCAAAGAAGCTTCATTCAAGACCAGCTGAAGAGAAACCAAAGGAGAAAGATAAAGGTAAGAAAAATATTGATTATGTTCCTCCTAAACCCTTTCCCTTTCCAAATAGGGTTGTTCAAACTAAGAATATGACTGATGAGGTGATGAAAAAGGAGGTTTTGGACACATTAAAGTGTGTGGATATAAACATCTCACTTATTGAGGCCATTAAGCAAATCCCAAGGTATACCAAATTCCTAAAATAACTTTGTACTAATCAAAGAGGAATCAATGGTAATGAGAGGATAAATCTTGGAAGGAATGTGTCAGCACTCATTACACCAACTCAAGTAATGCCAAGAAAGTGCAAGGATCTAGGGACATTCACTATCTCATGCACCATAGAGGAGTTTCACTTTTCTCATGCTCTTTGTGATTTGGAAGCTTCCATAAATGTGATGCCTTACTCTGTATTCTCTTATTTAAAGGTTGGTGAGTTGAATCTGATGAGAGTAGTGGTGTAATTGGCGAATAGAGCTATAACATATCTAGTGGGAGTCCTTGAGGATGTACAGGTAAGAGACATGATCTTTCCAGCAGATTTCTACGTGTTTAAAATGGAGGATGATCAGGTACGTTCTCATGCTACCATTATCTTAGGTAGTCCCTTTCTCAAAACTGAAAAAACTATCATAAATGTCAATGAGGGTACACTTTCCATGGAATTTGGTGATGATGTTGTGATATTTAATGTTATGGAATCCATGAAGTACCCCTTAGAGTACCATTCAACATTTGTTATCTCCCATTTTGAACCACCAAATAAAAACCCCATGGAATTTTATTGTCCTATACTTAGGGAGATTATGAGTATTGGTTCTAGTTTGATGTTTAATAGTACTTACAAACCTATTTATAATGCAAAAAACTCTCTTATATTTGATTTTGAAATGGACTCCTATTCTGATTTTGATCATGTGAACTCCGATTATGACTTGGTTGTTGATTATGCTGATGGATTTGATGTTTTTTTCTCTAATTGTAAAGATTTATATTCTGATACTGATGATCTTTGTGCACATATTTGAGATCCTTCAATTTCTACATCCATACATCACCCCCCCCCCTATATTGGAACTCAAGACATTACCACTAAATCTAAAATTCTTATACTTATTAATTGGTGAGAAATTACCTGTTATAATTGCAAACAATATCTCTTTTAAACATGAAGAAAAACTTATGAATCTTTTGAGGGAGAACATCAAGGAAATCGGGTAGACCTAGGATGAAATATCAGGTATTATCCCATATATTTGCATGCATAGGATTCTTTTGTAGGATAAGGATAAACCAGTTAGGCAGCCACAAAGGAGATTCAATCCAACACTTTTGGAGGTTGTTAAAAAAGAGGTTGAAAAATTTCTCAAGGCATTTATAATCTATCCCATTTCAGATTCCCAGTGGGTGAGTCCTATTCAGGTTGTGACTAAGAAAAGTGATGTTACTATTATTAAAAATGATAAAGATTAGTTAATTCCAATAAGGTTACAAAATAGTTGGCGTGTGTGTATTGATTATAGAAAACTAAATCAATCTACTCGCAAGGACCATTCCCCCTTCCATTTATTGATCAGATGATTGAGAGACTATCTGGGAAGACACATTATTGTTTCTTGGATGGATTTTCTAGATATTTTGAGGTTATTATTATTCTATAGGATCATGAGAAGACAACATTAACTTGTCCATTCATTACGTTTTCCTACTGAAGGATTCCATTTGGACTTTGCAACACCCTAGGTACCTTCTAGAGATGCAAGGTGAGTATTTTTTCTGATTTTATTGAGACATTCATAGAGGTATTTATGGATGATTTTATATTATATGAATCCTCATTTGATTAATGTCTATGTATTTTGGGAAAGGTGTTGAATCATTGTATTGATAAGAATTTGGTCTTGAACTTTGAAAAGTGTCATTTCATGGTAGAGAATGGCATTGTCTTAGGGCATGCAGTGTAAAAAAATGTGATAGAGGTTGATAAATCTAAGGTAGATATTATTTCATTCTTACCATATCCTTCATGTGTGTGTGATGTTAGATCTTTCCTAGTTCATGTAGGATTTTATCATAGCTTCATCAAAGATTTTAATAATATTGCTCTTCCTATGTCACGATTACTTTAAAAGGATTCTGATTTTGTGTTTGATGATTCTTGCAAGACTTGATTTGATGATTTAAAGAAGTGTATGACCACTCCACCGATCATAAAACCCCCATGGTGGGAGATTATTTTTAAGCTTATGTGTGACGCCTCTAACTTCACAGTTGGAGATGTCTTATCTTAGGGGGTGGACGGACATTCACATTTGATTGCCTATACTTCAAGGACATTGTATTCAGCCCAATAAAACAACACAACCATAGAAAAGGAGTTTATTTTTGTCATATTTTATTTAGATAAATTCAGTTCATATTTATTGGGATCTAAAGTAGTTGTTTTTTCTGACCATGCAGCTCTGAGGTACCTCTTGAAGAATCCAGACGCAAAGGCCAGACTTTTCCGATGGATTCTCCTTCTTCAAGAATTTTATATTGAGATAAATGACAATAAGGGTTCAAAAAACCTAGTGGTAGACCACATGAGTAGTCTTAATCACACACTAGAGGATGACACCTTGGAATCAGTACCACTTCGAGAATCTTTACCTGATGAGTACCTTTATGCCATTATAGGTATGCATCCTTGGTATGCAGATTTAGTTAACTACCTTATTTCCTTTGAAATCCTAAAAATTTAAAGAAACATAAAGTCCAAAAATTAAAAAGTGAGTCTCGGTATTATGTGTGGGATGATTAATACATCTGGAGCATGTGTAGTGATCATGTTATTAGTATGTGTGTTCCTGATCATGAGTTTGTGTCTATTCTGCAATTCTGTCATACACTTGCTTATGGTGGACACTTTGGACCCCAACAGATAGTTAGAAATGTTTTGGACTCTGGATTGTATTGGACTAGTTTATTCTATGATGATCATGTGTTTTCTAAGTCAATCTCACATTTCCAACACATTGGTAACATTTCTAGGAGACACAAGATGCCCTAACAACCCATATTATTATGTGAGATTTTTTATGTATGGGGAATCGGTTTTATGGGTCATTTTCCTAGTTCATTTGGGTTTTTTAAATTTTTGTTGCTATTGATTATGTGAGCAAATGGGTGGAGGCTAAGGCCACTAGTACTGATGATTCTCATATTGTTGTAGACTTTGTAAAAGCACAGATTTTGTGTAGGTTTGGAGTACCAAAGGTCATCATCGGTGACAAAGGGACAGAATTTTGAAATCAGAATTTAGCTTCCTTACTTAGGAAGTATGGGGTGACACACAAAACATGAACACCATACCACCCTCAAACAAATGGCAAGGATGTGGTTTCAAATAGGTAGTTAATTTTTTTTGGAGAAAACCGTACTAACGAATTGGAAAGATTGGAGCAAGTGCTTGGATGATATGCTTTGGTCTTATAGGATAACATACAAGACACCCATTAGTATGTCCCCATTTCAGATTGTTTATGGGAAAATGTGTCATCTCCCCATGTAAGTTGAGCATCGGGCTTATTGGGTTATAAATAAATGAAACATGGATTTGACACAAGATAGAATCCAAAGGAAATTGAAAATTAAATATCTTAAGGAGATTCAATTGTATTCATACGAGAACTCAAGGCTCTACAAGGAAAGATCAAAAGAAACTCATGATAGAATGATCTAACAAAGGCAGTTTCATGTTGGATAGAAAGTCCTTCTCTACAGTTCATGACTGAAGATGAAGCCTGGTAAGTTGCATTCCAAATAGCTAGGTCCTTATGTTGTGACTAATTTTTTTCCTTATGGTGCAGTGGAGATTACACAAGAGGACATTGGAAGGTTCTTTACAATAAATGGTCAATGTTTTAAGAAATACATTGAGGGAATTTCTACTGATGCAGTGGATTTCATCACACTTCATGACCCCATCATCACTTAAGCATATCAGGTTGTTCCTAACCCTTTCACTTATTTATTCTTTATAATATTTAAAATTATACATTTCATGCACATATATCATCTCATGGGTTCAAATTTAGGACAATACAATATTTTAAGTATGGGGGAGGGAACCTTTTAGTTTAGTAATTTCAATTTTTTTCTTGTTTTTCAATTATTTAAAAAAAATGTGTGTTTTTCAAATTTTGTGTGTTTATTTTTCAATTTTTTGTATGTTTTTGAAACTTTTGAGCTGAAATGATTCTCATCACCATTTTTAAATTCATATCAATAAGTGAAACAATTTATCCTATGAAACCGAGATTAAATGAATGCTAAAAATAACTTTGTTTCAAGTTCAAATCTTTAGTAATTTCAAGAAAATTACTTAGAATTTTGAATCCCATTCCACATTTCACTGTCTTTATATTTTAAATCACTTTCCCGTGACAATTATAAACCATTCTTTTCATATTCTTTAAATTTAACTCATTTATTGAGAATTTTGAATCCCATTCCACATTTCACTGTCTTTATATTTTAAATCACTTTCCCGTGACAATTATAAACCATTCTTTTCATATTCTTTAAATTTAACTCATTTATTGAGAGAACCAAACCATGCTTGATTTAACCATAATTTGATTTATTCTTATCAAAACTTGAGGGTTTGAGGTACTTATGTTTTAAATGATTGAGGAATTTGTTTGGTATTAAAGCCCCTATTTCAAAGAATCCTTTTTTATAATGTCCTACCTTGATCATTTAATCCTTATATCCCTTAGAAACCATGAAAATCCTATTAGTTTTTTCACAATACAAGTCAATTATCCCTATCCAACCAACTCTTGAAGTGAAATTACATAATCTAGTTGAACTTAAGTGTGGGGGAAACTGTCTTGTGTTATGCTACCACATTCTGTGATACTTTGGGTGGAAAATTAAATTTTGAAGTGATGTGTTTTCTACTGAAGAAAATAATTATTTTTAAAGTTGTACCTTTTCTGGAGCTTTCATGATAAGTGAAGTTGTGCCTTTCTGGAGCTTTTAATAGAGAGAGAAAGTTTTACCTATCTGGAGCTTTTAAGAAAATCATGTTTGAGAAGATTGACATTTTTACTGCTGAAATGTTGAATGGTGTGCACATTCCTTTATTTTTCATGATTATGAACATGAATCTATGATATGGGTATTGATGGGGAGAACATATTTAAGTGAAAATTATATTAACGCAATTTTTCTTCAAAAAGAGTCAAGCCCCCTCATTCAGCCTCATAACTTTTCACATCTAAATCCTACCAACTGAAAGCCACAGAACAACCCTAGAATGTCTTCATGATAAACATATATCCTTGAATCACATCAGATGGTGATGTATAAATTTATCAAGCCTATGTTGACCCTTGTATAAGTTTTGATGAGAAAGGAATTACTAAAAAATTGACATTTGCGTGATAAGAGAAAATTCGAGTGAGGTAAGTGTTTTGTGTGCATGGGAGGATAAATGAAGTGGAAATATATTGAATGATATAAATAGAGAACTTGAAATAAATTTTTTTTATGAGTCATGATATCTTTTGTTTCTTGATGTGTAATTTTTGGATCTCAAGGATATGTGTTTTAAAATTTGTTTTGATTTGATATTGATGTTTACTTATCACAATTTTTTAGAATATATGATATGAGGTTTTGTCCAGAAGTGCAAAAGGGTAAGTGTGGAGAAGTTTATAAAAAACAATTATATTGAATTTTTTATTGATAATAAATTATATAATTTCCTCACATTTTGTTAATTATTTTCATTTATGGAATATTTGAGATTAGATCATTCATTTGAAAATTTGATGAAAATTCCAGTTTTACCCTTTAAAATTTCACTGTGGTATTTCAAAAATAAATAATTTTATTTGAATTATTTGAACTTAATATTTGTTAAATGTTTTCCTGAAATTATTTTCTACAACTTTTATTCAGGAAATTGGATCTAAATCATGCATTTGGTTGGTGCAAATGGACCATGAAGTCAAAGTTGGTCTGGAATCAGTAGATTGGAAATGGGTTCTCTATTTGGGCCATAATGTCTTCATCCATCCTTGGATTATGACCAAATTTTGATATGATATCTAGGAATCATTTTCACATGAATCATCCTTTTGTATGGATATATTATTCATGAGTTTTGGTGGTCAAATAGGTGATGAAAGTTGGAATAAAATATTTGGCTGAGATTCTCCATTCACACTTGAAACCACTTTGAACCTAGCCTCCCCACCACTCTATAAATTGGAATTTTTCTCATTTTGTGGGGTCGGTACATGAATTAAAATATTTAAGGTATAGGATAATTGGTTTCACTCAAATTATCCAACCATTTTAATAGGGTTAGCTCTTGAAGCAAGGATCCCCTCATCGAAGCCTTCTTCTTCTTCTTCATGTTGTAATGTTTTCTTTTGTGTAATAAAGTTCTTGGTTACTCTTATTTTTCTTATATTTTCTTCTATTTTTTTCAATTATCTTCTTCTTTAATCTTCCAAATTGGTCTGGAATAAATAGTAAAAAAATATTGGGTTTTACCCTTTCTAAACCTTTGCACATGCAAAACGTTTTTACGCTAACTACACCACCCAAGGAAGCGTAGTTCTGTTTAGTAATCGATATACCTATGACCTTCTTCATTAATTTATTTTGAATAAATGATATACTGTAATTCACTTAATATGATCTATTAATTGAGTTTTTAAATTATAATAAACTAATTAAAAAATTTAACAATTAATACAAAAGCACGTGAGGTTGAGAATTTGTGTAAATTGTGAGAGCACAAACTTAATCGGTAAAACACGACCATGTGGGATAAATATTGTAGAGTTTAAATATTATCCCTAAGATTAATTCATCCTAATTTTCTATAATGTACATGTGACTTAATTTACCACGGATCTTAATATGTCCTTAGAACATAAATCAAAATAGGGTGTTGCGATTTCATGTTCTGAAGATAGCCCAGGGTTTTATTCTCTTCACATTTGTGGTAAAGTTAATTATCGTAGGGTTCGGGGGTTAAAAAATTAGGAGATAATAACTAATTGGATATTAATTTAAATGATAATTATTAATAAGTAAATGAATAAGTAGAGTAATATTGATTATGTCTTTTAAATATTGTCTAAAAAACATCTTCTTGTTGTGTCTTTTTAATCAAACTTCATTTAAAAAACAAAAACAAAAATATTATACAATCTTCTTCCAGTATACTTATTCTAGTTTTATGAATGGTAAAACCCCCCACCATACTTTCAAGTAGTGTTATTATTCTTTTTTATGTTATTTTTAAAATACCTTTAATAATTTGTCAAATTTACTTCCTCCTTTGAGAGACGACCTTGGTCAGCCACTTTGATGCACCTAAGTAACCCAAAACTGAACATCATTTGAAAGAGACCATGACAACACTCTTAAGCATGTTACATGATTAAAAATAATGAATTATAACATTTAGAACATTGGATCATATAATCATATAATCATAGTAATTTGGAAGCAACAAAAAATATGAATTTAGCATGAGCCTATATCATTGCACATAGTGAAACATAAGTCAAGGTTAACCGCCAAGACCATTGCACATGGAACACAAGTCAAGGCAACCCGCCAAAATCATTGCACATAATGTATAATGAGAATAAAATTTACCCAATGAATTGGAGTGATATTTGGTTGAACCCATATAAACATGTTCATGAATATGTTTTCCACATAAAGAATCATACATAATCAATCATACATAAACATAAAGGTATCCATGGAAATAAATGGGTATTATAATCATATCATAATAAATGGACATATCATAAAAGTTTCCATTAAAGAAAGTAATTAAACATACATATAAATATATAATGTAAAATATACATATATCATGGTAATTGATTACAAACATAAGTGATAACATGTAAGAAGAGTATTTATGAAATTTTATCATTAAAACATTTTAGTGCAGTTTTAAGGAAAATAATAAAGAGTGTTTAAAATAGAAAAGGGAATAATATTTTATATAAAACCATAAGATAAACATGAATGATTTCATATTAAAAATCCTTATTTTATAAAAACAATGTGTCTTAAAATAGATGTTATATTGCACTTGAAATTGGGTAAGAATTCGGGAAGTTCCCTTAAAACGAGCTTGCTTATCGGGAAGAATTGAGAAGGGAACCACTTAAAAATATGTATATCCCTAAAATATAATGATGAATGGATATTTATAAATTAGTTTGTAACATATAAAAATAATTTAGAATATGTACATAAAAAGAAAAAGATAACTTCATTTGGGTAAAAATAAAGATAGAGAAACCTGAAAGAATAATGGAGTTTCATGTTGAATTCCTTACCTTAATTCTGAAGGTGTTATTCACATGATCTTAATACCCAAGATAATCAAATTAGATTAATTAATTAATAAGTCTAGAACCTATTATACATTTAATTGATTTATTATAACCTTATTAAGTTCATTCATATCCTTTTTGATAAGTTAAGAGGTTCCATTTCATTGTTTGGGAGTATTTATATCCTTGGTTTTCATGATCAGTTTACTTATATACATGTATGTATAGTTATGTAATATGAGGATGGTTGTCCAAAATTGAAGTTATATGTTATTAGAGAACATATAGAAGATTAAATTATGATAAAATTCATTTAGTTTTCTTAAAATAATAAAATTTATAGAAAATGATTTCATAACATTACATAGTATATATTACATACATAGTAATTGGTTTCAAACATGAAAATGGTTTCATGACCAGAATTGAAGACGGTAATAGAAATTGAAAACCCGTCATCCTTGAATGTGATAAATTTACACATCCCGAATGATGTTTTCATTTCTAGTATAAAAGTAGGGGAAAGTAGTGATTATGGAGAATTATTACAATATAATAAAAAATTATAGTATTTTTATGGCATTGGAGTTGTCATACCTTTTGGATGATGATAGGTGAGAATATAAAATAAAAGAAACTTGAAAAGAAATTGAAATAAAACAGAAAAGGGTTTTACCTCTTGATTCCTTCCTCTTGAGAACCTCTTTAGGGAAGAGTTTTTGGTCTTTTGATGATAACAATACCTACTAGACATGGAATAGGGTCTTAGAGAGTCATTTGAGTAGAATTTGGACAAGGAACAAGTCTTTAGAGGTGTGAGGATAAGAGGTGGTGAGGGGAAGTTTTTATAGTGGAGGAGAGTGAAGTTTTCTCAATATTTAATTCATTAGTTTATCATTTTTCTCAAGACAAGAAATAGTGATGATTATTGTGAACAAAAATAGTAATAAGTGCATTTTATTTATAATCAATGACCATTTACATCGTCCATGACTCAATCATGATGCAAAAATTCATTTATTTAGCATATTTTGTAAATTATCAAATTTCCCTATTCAATAATTTTTTTTGGTATTTTAGAAATATATAAAAAATTCAACATAACCATTTTTCAACATGTAGAATATAAAAATGAAATCCATTTCAGGAAAATAATTTTCTAAATATGAGAAATTTTATTTTTAATTAAAATCAAAATTTACATGAAAAATAAAAATTTTAAAATTGTAACTCATTTTATAACACTTTAAAAATTTAACTAAGGTCTCATAAAATTATCTTATAATCATAATAAATCAAAATATTATCTTATGAATACATTTTATGAAGATAAATTTCATTTAAATTATTAAATTAATCATAAAATTTTAATTAAATATTTAGGACTTACCAAAAATACAGACACTATCATATTTTCACTTATAAGATGGATAACTTTTATTTATCCTTTCATTGGTAATGTAACTATTCACTTGGCTGGTTTAATATTCCTAAGGTTCATATTATTATTTATAAGGGTATCATTACTATTCATAAATGTAATTTACTATTCACCAAAAATTATGTTTGTCCTATCATACCCCAAACATCTTACCAAGCACAACCATGCATGTCATATTTTTGAAATTTAAATCACAGAAGTGGAAAAATTATGTTTAAAGGTCACATAGTATTTATTAGTTCATTAAATCATGATGGGGAATTAATTTGTGATTTTATGTGATTATACTATATGAAAAAATTATAAGAAGGTAATTTCCATTGATTAAACCTTGCATCGTTACACTATCCCATCTTCTATAACCTTAAAAACCCTTAAATCACTTCAAAACTCTACAAAACCCTTAAAAACCCTACCAAAATAAAATTTCATAATGTTTAAACCCTTAATAAACCCTTTAAAATCCATCCAAACCCAAAACCCTAAATCCTACAAAATCAAACATAAACCCTAAACCCTAAACCCTTCACACTCTCCCATCTTTCACAACCCTAAAAACCCTTCACTAGCTTAAAAACCATTAAAACCCCTACCAAAATACACTTTTATAGCCTTTATACCCATTAAAATCCCTTTAAAATTCATACAAACCCTAAACCCTAAACCTGAAAACCAATATCCTAAACCCTTAAACCTAAAAACTCCACCCTCTACCATATTAACTAAACTTGAAAACTATTAAATCCATTAAAAACTCTTTAAAAACTATAAAAATCATTCAAAAACACACGCTCGTACCATTTAAACACTTTTAAAACCCTTTAAAATCCATCAAAACACTAAAACACAAATTTTACACCCTAAAACCTAAAACCTCAAACTTTTACGATATTCTTTATTCCATAAACTTAAAAACACTTCACTACCATGAAAAACCTTCAAAACCCTTGCAAACCCTACCAAAATACACTTTTATACCCATTAAACCATTTAAAACTCATTTTAACCCTAAAAAATAAACCCTAAACACTACACCCTCAACACTAAACCCTCAACCCTTCACCCTCTCTCTTCTTACCTAACCTTAAAACACTTCACTCTCATAAAAACCCTATAGAAATACACTTTCATACCCTTTAACCCCTTTAAAATCCATCAAAACCATAAAATCTAAACCCTAATCCATCAACTCTAAACCTTAAAACCTTCACCCTCACCCTCTTCCAAAACCTTAAAACCAATAATTCCCTTAAAAACCCTTTAAAACCCACAAAACCCTACCAAAATACACTTTAATACCATTTAAAACCTTTTAAACCCCTTTAAAATCTATCCAAACCCTAAAACCTAAACCCTATACCCAGAACCCCAAACCCCAAACCCCCAACCATTAAACCTCTATACTATTCCCAAACCATAAAAAACCTGCATACCCTTAAAAAATATTTAAAATCTTTAAAACACCTACCAAAATACACTTTTATACCATTTAAACCCTTTAAAAGCTTTTAAAATACATCCAAACCGTAAGCCCTAAACCCTAAACCCTAAAACCTACACCATCAACCCTAAAACCTCAACCAATAACCCGATAACCTCTTACATAACCTTAAAAACCCTTAACTCCCTTAAAAACATAAAAATCCTACCAAAATACACTTTCAAACCCTTTAAAACCCCTTTAAAATACATCCAAACCCAAAACCCAATATCCTAAACCCTACACACTCAACCCTAAACCCTAAATACTTAACCATATCCCATATTACCAAACCTTAAACACCCTTAAATCCATTAAAAACCCTTTAAAACCCTTAAAACCCTACCAAAATACACTTTCATACCCTTTAAACCCTTTAAAACCCATTTAAAATCCATCTAAACCCTCAACCCTAACTCCAAACCCTACACTCTCAACCCAAAACCCACAAAACTTCACCATATATCCTCTTATATAACTTTAAAAACCCTTTAATTCCTTTAAATCCATTCAAAACCCTTAAAAACCCTACCAAAATACACTTTTATACCCTTCAAACCCTTTAAAAATACTTTAAAATATGTCCAAACCCTAAACCCTACACCGTCAAACCTAACCCCCCAAAACTCACCATATACCATATTCCCTAACCTTTAATGTAACTCCATGATCCTAGTTACCTAGAGTCGGTGAATTATTACATAACATTGGCATGATCACAAGAGATCAAGTCTCGAAAGACTGATTAGTTTAGTAGCCTTGGAAGTACTAGATACATACATAAGTTTTACATTACATCATGAAATAAAAAAACAACGACATTGTGTTCCCATTGAACACACTCATATCCTTTTACCTATACCTTCAGTTTAATCATAATATACTTCTTCACATCTTGAAAAATGAAAACATAAGAAAGGGGTGAGATCAGATGCTTAGTAAGGATAACAATATAGTAGAAATTATCATAAATAATAATAAACATCTAAGGCAATGAAAAAGACTAAAAAAAGCCATTTAAACTTAAATATAAACCTATTATGGAAAATATAAATCAAATAATACCATTTACTTATTCACATGGATATTCTACTAGTCGAATAATCACATGTAATATCAATAGATAATTTCATAATGATGGAATGCATTATGTCGGACATCATAACCACATAGTCAAGGCCTCATGCCAAGACTATAAATAATATTTTTCCAAGGCCGTGTTCCAAGACACTAGTTTGTCTAATGAGACCTACCGATGCATCGAGGAGCTATAGAAGGCTCCACCCGTCACTTACTAAGTCCAATGCATTCCTCATATGAAAAGGTTGAAACATAACATAAACATTCGTATTAAAACTAGCATATGAAATGTTAATAATTTAACCATAAACCATAAATGGTATAAAAATAACACATCCACAGTCAAAAATATCACAAAACATTCAATACAATATTGAAGATTGTACCATAATAAATCAACTTCAAACAAGTGTAAAATCCATCAATGGATGTTAACATATATGAAATCAAAACTATTTGAGGGAAATATCTATTTCTATTTTGAAATCATTTAAAAACCACATAATTATAAAAGAAAACATTTTTTTTAAATATTCTTATAATATTTTAAGGGAATCTTCAAAGGTTTTATAATGGAGAAAAATAGTTTCACCCACCGTATAAGTTAAAAAAACATTCTTACCTTAATTTTTCAAAAAGGTCATAAAGTACCTTGTTTGAAAAATAACGGAAATATTCATTTAAAAAAAATTATAAAAATTCAAACAAGGGTATAAATTACTTTAAACCATATTATAGGAAATAGTTAAAATGTTTTGAAATACATTTTTAAGAAACATGGATATGGATGATAAAGAAGTCTCAGTAGATACTTTCATAAAAACAACCTTGGATAATAAAGAGATTGTAAAATTAAACCTTACCTTGTACTTTCTTTTAGTCGAGGGTAAGTTAAACTTATGTATAATAGTTAAATACTTATTATTAAATTATACAATAACCACATACATAAATATGATATCATTTATTATCTTCTAATATTTCTTTATTAATAATATTTCAGTAGTATCATTGTTATGGGTGTTAATTGATTCGTTTTCCTTTATATGTTTTGTTACGTAAGTCATGTTTGTTATGAATATGATGTATTTGATTCATATACATAATGATATTAAGTTCCTAAACATTATTTTTTTAATCATAAAATTAAATTAATTCTTGAATGGTTACGATGGGGAGTGAATCTCATCGCGTTTGTGGAGAAGGTAATCCGTACATACACATGAGCGACAATATCATTCTATTGATGGTGAAATAGTATGTAATTGGATGGTATATCATATATAAAGAATCATTAACATATTATATTTATTATTTAAATCAATTATACTTATTATTATACCCATCCAAATAATTAAGTGTTGAATAACAAACTACACCATGACATGGAGACGATAAGTCGTACGTACGCATGTATGGTGACTTTGTCATTCATAGGATGGATAGAATAATTAATATGGTTGTACCATATTTAGAAATAAAATCATAGTATGTATAAGGTATTGTATTTATTATTCTTTTATGGAAACAATAAAGAAATAGGAAGTGGAAGAAGAAAAGAACTTCAAAAGAGGTGATGAAATAATTACCTTCTCTTCAGGTTCTTCCTTTTGATTTGATCAAAAGGGCTCCTTAAGTTGGATTTTTTATCAAAGTAAGGACTCTAGATTGAATTTAGATTAGTCGGGAGGATATTTGAGAAGGTTTTTTCTTATCCAAATGGATTTGGAGGTGTTATTTTGAGAGAAGGGGAAGTACCCTTTTATAAGAGTGGTGAGGGTCACTTTAGGAAAAGCTTGAAATATTAATTTATTATACAATCATATTCAGTTTATAATGTATTAAAAAGGATTTATTTTGAGGATAAGGTGGTTTTGGGTATAAAAACTCTCAACCAATTGGTTTTATACAGGTTTAGGTCTCCATATTAACCTTATCTTTTAGATTTAACTCTTAGTTAAATAGTTTAACTTTTTACCATGTATTCTTGTATTATTATAATAAATGGTTAATAAACTTACTATAAAAATCCAAGAGAACCCAAACTAGTTAATTATTTATATATATAACCTTATATAAGTCCTTTCGATGAACATTATATTTTTTGGAATATTATATCAATTAATAATATAGTATTTGTTTTAAAAACTCATTTACGTCAATTTTGACATTATTTAATATTTGGTTTTTGTGAAAGTCAACAAAACTTAATTACTTGGAAACAATAAATTAAATCAATACTAACATGTCATATTAACCTATAAAATTATTGTAATTCATCAAAAGTATCAATTTTCATTTATTTGGATATTTATAATATCAATTATTTTAATCTTTCATTAATAAATTAATTACTGCATCATCATTGTGTCATAAATAAATTTAATTATTTAATGTATAAAAATTATAAAGAAAATACCATGATGTATGAAATATTTTTATATTTATAATTAATATTTATAGTTGAATTTATCTTATGTATAACCCTATATCAAAAGTGGTTTAGTTATTAAACTTTGAATTTAACACTTTTAACTCTTTTTTAAATAAAATAATAATAGATGTCCTAATCTAATCCAAGTGGACCAAAAGGATCATATTTTAATCCTAAGGTTGATTCTGGTTGAAATACACTTATCCAATATATTTAGTACATGTGTTAGGGTAATTATAATATCATTTTTACCTTTAATTACCCTATTTACGTTTAATCGTGGTAAAAAAATTCAAAAGTTACTATTCACCAAAAATTATTTTCATCCTACTGAACCAAATTTTACTTAATGATGTCAACTGTGTTTCTCATATTTTTGAAATTCAATTCACAGAAGCGGTAAAATTACATTTTATGCAAATTTGCAAATGTGCCTAGAAGGTGGGTAAAAGACGTTAAAATGTTCAATAAAATTTATACTTCTAATTTAATTATAAAAGGACTCCAACGAATTAAATTGAACTTATATAGGTATTATTTACCTATTTTGACCTAAAATAAATTTAAATAAAATAAATAATTATTTAAATAAAAGTCAGTTTTAAACTTTAACACAATGTTTTTCACTATTCATAAAAAAGTGAATATTTTTAGAAAAATACCAAAAATTCACCCTAAGATAATTTTGATATTCCAAATCCAAAAATGAAGTCCATTTTAAAAAATAAAATTTATAAAATTTCAAAAAGTGGCTATTAATATTCATAATGACTAGTTTGATTGGTCGTGGTGTGCTAGAACTCAAAGTTGCGTAAAACGCAAGCTACTGTATTATTCAAAGAGAAGTGCACTGTGGAAGCTTGGGGTGTTACATTCTTCCCTCATTAAAACAATTTTGTTCTCAAAATTTCTAGAATATTACTGCACAAAAAGATTTGGGTGGTTCTTCATCATAAGTTCCTTGGGATCCCATGTTGCCTCTTCCATCTTATGGTTTCTCCATTGATCTTTCACCAGAAGAGTCGTCCGGTTTCTCAACACTTGTTCTCTAGTATCAAGAATCCTGATAGACTCTTCATAATAAGATAGATCGGGTTCCAGTTCTATTTCTTCATAGGTGAGTACATGCGTTGGGTCGGGCATTTATTTTCTCAAAAGTGATATGTGGAACACATCATGAACTTTGGAGAGACTTTGTGCCATTTCCAAACAATAAGCTATAACTCTAATTCGTTCTATAATTTTGAAAGGTCTAATGTACTTGGGACTTAATTTACCCTTCTTAACGAATCATACAAGACCCTTCCATGGAGATACCTTCAAGAAAACATAATCTCCTACTTGAAATTCCAAATCCTTCCTTTAGTTATCGATATAGTTCTTTTGCCTACTTTGAGCTACTTTGATGTGGGTTTGGATAGTATTCACCTTTTCCATTATTTCCTCAACAAGTTCTGGGCCTATGAGTTTTCTTTCACCAACATTATCCCAACAAGTTGGTGTGCAACATCTCTTTCCATATAACGCTTCATATAGTGCCATCTGAATACTTGAATGGAATCTATTGTTATAGGAAAATTCTACTAGAGGTAAATATTGATCCCACATACCTTGAAAGTCAAGTGAGAAATAACTCAACATGTCTTCTAAGGTTTGAATAGTCCATTATGATTTTCCATCAGTTTGAGGGTGGTAGGTAGTGCTCAAACGAAGTTCATTATCTAGGGTCTTCTGAAGACCTTTACATAATCTTGATGTAAAAAGAGGATCATGATCAGAAACAATCGATAGGGGTACTCCATGAAGTCTTAAAACTTCATTAATATATATTATTTCTAAACATTTAAGTGGTAAATCTTCTCTTATAGTAAGAAAATGTGATGAATTGGTAAGATGATCAATAATGACCCATATTGCATCATTCCTTCTAGGAGTCTTTGATAGTCCCATGACAAAGTCCATTGTAATATCATCCCATTTCTAATCGGGTATGGGAAGAGGTTTCATGAATCCTATAGGATTTTATCTTTTAGCCTTAACATGTTGAAAAACCATACATCTTAACACATAATCAGCAATCTCCATCTTCATGTTGTCCCACCAAAAATGTTCCTTCAAATATCTACACATATTAGTGCTACCAAGGTGTATTGATAAATTGGAGCTATGAGCATCATCCAAAAATTCCCTTTTTAGATCAGGTATATTGGGACCACAAATACTCCTTCCAAATTTCAAAATTTCATCTTTATATATGAATTCAATCAATCTCCCATAATTCACAACTTTAATTTTCTTTCTAAAACTCATTATCATTAGTCTGAGAACTTTTTATCATTTCTAGTAAAGATAGTTTGGAAACCATTTGAAAAAGTATTGATGTTTCACCTTCCATGATTATTCCCATATCCATCTTTACTAGATCCATTAACATAGGATCCCTTTCAACTCTCATCTTGATCAAAAATCCATGATTCTTTCTGCTCAAAGCATCTGTCACCTTATTTTCCTTCCCCGGGTGGTAGTGTATAGTGAAATCACAATCTTTGAGTAGTTCAAGCCATCATCTTTGTCTCATGATGAGTTATTTCTGTGAGAAAATATACTTCAAACTCTTGTGATAGGTATATATCTCACATTTTTCACTATAGAGATAGTGTCTCCATATCTTCCAGGAAAATATTACAGCTTCTAACTCAAGATCATGAGTTCAATAGTTTTGTTCATGAATTTTTAGCTGCCTTGATTCATAGGAAATAACCCTATCATTATGCATAAGGACAAAACCCAGTCCTTTCATTGATGCATTACTATAAATAACCAACCCATCATTCCCCGATGGTAGAGTCAAGATAGGAGAATTGAATAATATTATCTTCAATTATTCAAAACATTCTTCACACTCTTTTTCCCAAACAAATTTAACCCATTCACATGTGAGCCTGGTTAATGGGTTAAACAATCGGGAAAAATTCTAGACGAAATGCTGATAATAACCTACTAAACCAATAAAACTGCATACCTCGGTTATACTCATCAGTGCTGGACATTCTTGTAATGCTCTTTCCTTATAATGATCAATAGATATTCCAACCTTAGAGACAATATGGCCAAGAAAAGAAATATCATGAAGCTAGAATTCACACTTGCTAAACTTCTCATATAATTCATTTATTCTAAGAGTCTTTAGAATAGTGCGCAACTGATTTTCATGATCTTAATATCTTTTTGAGTATACAAAGATATCATCAATAAAAACCACTAAAAATTCATCAAGACATTCCTTGAAAACTCTATTCATTAGATCCATGAAGACAGAGGGTGTATATTCAGTCCAAAAGGAATTACTATAAACTCGTAATTCCCATACTTGGTATAAAATTTTTTCTTCAAAATTTCTTCCTTATTCACACACAACTGATGATATCCAGATCAAAGGTCAATCTTTGAAACATATTGAGCTCTATGAAGTTGATTGAATAAATCATCAATGTGAGGTAGGGGATACTTTTTCTTTATTATTATAGAATTGATCTCCCTATAGACAATGCACAACCTCATAGATACATCTTTATTCTTAACAAAAAGAACAGGGGCTCCCCATGGAGAAACAATAGGGTGAATAAATCCATTATTACTTAATTCATCTAGTTGTTTCTTTACTTCCACTAATTCCACAGTGTCCATTCTATAATGGGTCTTCGATATGGGCCTTGAACTAGGAATTATGTCAATGGAAAACTCAATTTCTTGTTCTGGAGGATGTACAGGTAAATCCTCTATAAACACATCAACATATTCTTGAAAAATAGGTACATCCTCTATTTGAAAATTCTTTTCCTCACCCATAGTTACTTTACTCCCTTCCTCCCCAATAATTGAATTTAGTAGAGCTACTGGGGGTGGATCTAGATAAGAATCGGATGGTGATGTTTCTGCTCTAAAGATAAGTTACTTATTATCATCATCAAAAATTGTAACCTCCTTCTTCTTACAATAAATTTTAGCATCATGGTCTGAAAGACAATCCATACCAAGGATTATATCAAATTAAATAATGGGTATGATGATGAGATCAACAGATAAAGCTTATTTATATGACCTAATGGAAACTGATTCACAAAACTATGTTGCAATGATACTTCCCTTAGGATTTTTGACTGAAAACTTCCTTGTTAAATCAAATTGAAAATATCCAATTTTCTTATAAATATGGGAAGATATGAAATAATGAGATGATCCAGAATCAAATAAAGAATTGTATAAATTTTATGAAACCATTAAATTACCTACCACCACATCATTCAGAGCTTCAACATTAGCAGTAGTGATAGCATAATCTTGGCCTTTCTCCCTTGGAATTTTCTGAGGTAAGTTTCATTGGTGATCAGAGCATTAATTTTCATAATGCCCCATTTATTTACAATTGTATCATTCAACATTGAAAGCCTCTTTCTTTCCCTTGCAATCATGATCTTGGTGTCCTTTTTCAGCACACTTGTGATAGACTCTCATTCCCTTTAGGCAAGTAACAAGTTGTTTCTTCCCACATTTACAGCGGGATGGAAATTCAACATTTCCCTTCTTCCCCTTATTTCCATTTCCATAGTTTTTAGTAGATCTCTTCATCTCTTTCTTTTCTTTAAAGTTGTAAGAATTAGAGAATTCCTTTTCTATCTTGATAGCACATGAGACAATATCTTCATACGATAATAAGGATTTGAGACTAATGCTCTATAGAGAAATGGTTTTAACACTTCAAAGAATCTCTCAATATTACTCCCTGGGTTATGTATATAATTTGCTGCATGCCTTTCTAACCTTGTAAAGTTAGCCTCATACTTTACGACATTATCATCCTCTTTTTTCCTCAGACTCATAAATTTTATTTCCATATCCGCTTGATGGTCACGAGGAAATTATTTTTCTAATAAAATCTCTTTAAACTACCTCCATTCCATATTTGATACTTCTTCATCCTCCTTTATGTTTTTAATTAATGACCATCATTGATCTGCATCTCCCGTGAGGTGATAAACTGCCATGAAAACTTTTTTCCTTTCGCTACTCCCCAAAGCATGAAAAATTTTCTCTAAAGAACATATCCATTTCTTAGAAACAAATGGATTTTTAGTCCAATTGAATATTGGTGGTTGTTGTCTCATGAAGCAGTCTAACATTGATCCTCCATGTTGTGAATTAGGGTGCTCCATATAGGTAAGTTTAATATTCATAACCTGAGTGAGTTGTCCTAGTATGGTTTTAAGTTGTTCAGCACCGGTTGCATCACCATCTCCACTATAATTATCTTGAGTAGGAGGGAAATCTTGGCATGGATTATGTGTGTTGATATGGTTTCCATTCCTTCCACTAGGCACCATTTATAAACAATGTCATACACTAGATTAGTTTATGAATCGCAATACATAATTCCAAACTAGTAAAATACCTAACATAAATTGAACAGTTTATGCATATAATCCATAATCATAAAAAAATTTCATTGAGGAGGTATTTACTCATAAATAATTCATAATGGTTTGTAAATAAAATGTGAATTATCCTAATCATATCCCCCAAGAGTGTCGTAACCAAGAGTGCAACAAGGCTCATTATAGTGTACTAGGATACCTTAGGTTAAGCCCAAAACTCCTTATCGGAGTTCTCACTCCGAGGTACATCTGTACCAGGGCATCCTCTACCTACTCATATCTAGACAGGGATGTATTTATTGTAAAATTCACAAAATCTATACATTACCAATATTCTAGGAAGTTCCTCCATACTAATCCTCAAAGTATATCTTAGGATAATGTTCTCTAATTAGAGTTTTTATAAATCTAGTTTCCAAGGTTTGTACTAAACTTCCTCTGAAAGCAACTATAACACCCCGACCCTAGTTACCTAGAGTCAGTGCATTATTACATAACATTGGAATGATCACAAGAGATCAAGTCTTGAAATACCGATTAGTTTAGTAGCCTTGGAAGTACAAGATACATACATAAGTTTTACATTACATCATGAAATAAAAAAAACATCATGTACCCTTTGAACTCACTCATATCCTTTGACCTATCCTTGCATGTTAATCAAAATATACTTTTTCAAATCCTCAGAAAAAGAAAACATAAGAAAGGGGTGAGCTCAGATGCTCAGTAAGGATAACAATATAGCAAAAACTATCATAAATAAACATCTATGGAAATGTATAAGACTAAAACAAAAGCCTTTTAAACTTAAACTTCAACATAATATGTCAAATATAAATTGAATAATTCCATTTACTTATTCACAAGGATATTTTATTAGTCGAATAATCAAATTTAATAACAAAATCTAATTTCATAATGTTGGAATGCATAATTCCAGACATCATAACCACATAGTAAAGGCTTTGTTCCAAGACTACAAATAAGATTTTTTCAAGTCCTTATGCAAAGACAATAGTTTGTATCATGAGACCTACCGATTCATCAAGGAGCTATAGCGGGCTCCACCTGTCACTTATTAAGTCCAATTCATTTCTCATATGAAAATTTTGAAACATAACATAATTTTTTTTATTAAAAATAGAATACTAAATGTTTATACTTTAACCATAAACCATGAATGGTATAAAAATAACACATCTACAGTCAAAAAAATCATAAAACCTTAAACACAATATGGAAGAGTTTATCATAATAAATAAACTTAAAACAAGTGTAAAATCCATCAAAGGATGTTGACATAGATGAAATTAAAACTATTTGAGAGAAATATCTCTTTCTATTTTGAAATCATTTAAAAGTCACATAATTATAAAAGAAAAAATTTATTTTGAAAATATTATTATAATATTTTAAGGTAAGATTCAAAGGTTTTATAATGGCATAAAATAGATTCACCCTCTGTATAAGTTTAAAAAAACATTCTTACCTTAATTTGTCAAAAAGGTCATAAAGCACCTTGTTTGGAAAATGACAGAAAGATTCCTTTAATTTTTTTTATAAAAAGTCAAACAAGGGTATAAATGACTTTAACCCATATTCTAGGAAATATTAAAAATGTTTTGAAATATATTTTTAAGAAACACAGATACGGATGATAAAAATGTCCCAGTAGATACTTTCATAAAAACAACCCCGGATAATAAAGAGATTGTAAAATTAACACTTACCTTATACTTTTACTTAGTCAAGGGTACTTTAACCTCATGTATAATATTTAAATAATTTTTATAAAATTATAAAATAAACACATACATAAATATGATATCTTATATGATCTTATGATATTTCTTTGTTAGAAATATTTCTGTAGTATCATTGTTTTGGGTGTTAACTGATTTATTTTCTTTTATATGTTTTGTTACATAAGTCATATTTGTTATGTAAAGACCCATAAAATTCAAGGGAAATTTTTTCTTAATTTTCTTTGGAATTTTACAAGAGCGCGGTTTCTGACGGCACCTGATTCCGAGGCCCGTTGTGCCCGGAATCAATTTCCGAAGTTTGGCTCCGGTACGTTCAGTGAACGAACGAGCGGGTTTTCCTAACTTTTGATCCGGTGCTCGAAATTGTCTGAGGGCACCGATGAACTCGCAGCGCCAATATTCTCTTAAGGAGACCTTTTCTGAAGTTGCGTTTGCCTAGGAGGAGATGTTTAATTTTCTGGATGAAATGAAGAGTAAAATAAATTTGTTATACAATATTTATTTTATATCTTTTAGTGGTTATAACCTTTTGTTGGAAGTTGGGTGGTATAACCACCTAAGAGAGGATTAAGGTGAGGAGGGGCCCACCCTAACCCCACCTTTTCAAATACCCTAACTCCCCTCTCTCCCTCTTTAAAACTTGATAACTTAACTTGACACTTAATTAATTACACAACTCATGTATAATTATTTAAGTGTTTTGTTTTTGAAATTTAAGTTTTTGAAAAGCTTGGCTTAGTAAATAAAATAAGGAGGGACCTTATTTTATTTAGATTGTTGGGTGAAGTGTGGAAGAACTTTGGAGAGAAGCTGAAGAAATCCTCCACCATCTTCATCTCCTTCGTGGAAGAACGCGAAGAACGTCCGCCGCCCACGAAGAACACCGACGAAGACATCTTGACTCGTCTTCTCCGATTGTTTCCTCCTCGACTTCTTCGTCTTCTAACCGACGTCAACGAAACGACGACCGCTTCCCATGACTACGTCAACGTGTGACTATCGAGGTAGGGGTTTACTACAATTTGAATATCACTTTCCATGTTTATCCCTTCTAAATCTATTGTGGAATTGGGAAAAGTGTTTGATGAGGATTGTAGGGAATTTTATTTAATTTACGAGTGAATCGTTTGAAACAAGGTTCAATTTTAATTAATTAAAATTGTGCAATTTGGGTGTTGGTTATTACCGATTGTTAGCATCTAATGCGGAGGGCGCGGGCCGAACGAACACGGCCCGACAACCCTCTGTAATTTTTGTTTTTTGGTGCGTGGATTGGACAGTGAAGAAGAATCGAATTCGAAATGGGAAAATGAGGTATCCGTTCCGAAGATCTCGATCCGAGAAAATCGCCGGCGAGGACCGCAAGTGGAACAGACCACCGGAGCGCGTCCGGTGGTCCGCGGAAGACGGCGGCCGCGCGCCGCTCCAGCGCGGCGGTGCCGGCGACCCGCGACGGAGGCGCGCCGCCGGAGTAACCCACCGCGGCTAAGCCGCGGTGGTCAGCAGGCGGCCGACAAAGTCGGCCGCGACGGACAAAGGGCGGGACCCTTTAGGGTCCCGCGTTTCACATTTCGGTCGGCCAAACGGCCGGCCGTTTCCTGGATTTCCGGGGGATTAATTCCCCGGATGGAAGTTGAGCGGGCCCCCCACGTGGAGGGGGGGCCGTTGATTTGCAAAGCACGGGGGGGCTGCGCCCCCCGTTCCCTCGACCTGCGCTCAGCCAACCGGCCGAGCTGAGCGGCCGGGCCGCGCTGCTGGCCGGGCCGGGTCCAGCGGACTGGGTCGAGCCGACCCGGTTCGGGTCGGATCCGGGTCGGGTCGACCCGGTTCGGGCCGACCCAGGGGGGGTCGGGCCGGGTCGGCCCGGACCCGGACCCCCCGTTTCGAATCAATTTCGGTCTTTTGGCCATAACTTGAGCCACGGACCTCCGAATGACGAACCGTCTGCGGAAACGCGATCCTTGGATTGAGACGGTCGTTTCGGTATATCGCAATCAAAGTTTTGGAACACTTTGAGTTCGGCCGGGTTGGTTCGTTCACGAAACCAACCAGGCCTTCGGAGCGGAAACGCTCATATCTTGAGCTACGGACGTCCGATTGACGTGCCGTTAGTTTTGTTGTGTTCCTCTTAGTGAGACGGTTCTTTTGGCATGCTCCGCCCGAGGTTTGGACGCAGGTGGAGTACGGTCGGGTTGGTTTTGCTTTAAAAACCAACCGGGCCCCGGGGACGAAAATGCCAATAACTCTCAGACCGAGCGTCCGATCGACGCGCCGTCTGTTGCGTTGAGTTCCTGTTGACGATACGGAACTTTTGGATACATCAACTCTGGACTTTGTGACAGTTGATGTATCAGCCTCTCGGTTCGTGGAGCGGACCCTCCGAACGAGCTTGCTGTGTGCGGGAACCCCAGTGCTGGCTGCGACTGCTTCTCCGACAGCGACGATTGTGCAGAGATCCTCCGTGGACTCCGACGACGACCATGCAGAGATCCTCAGTGGACTGCGGCGACGACTGTGCAGAGATCCGCAGTGGACTGCGACGACTACTGCACTCAGCGATCCTACGTGGATCAGTGCTACAGGTCCTGCGTGGGCCCGATCCTGTGTGGGTCTGATCCTGTGTAGGTCACTGCGGGGGTTAGTACCTATCGATCCTTCGTGGGTCCGACGACTTAGATGGTTCAGTGATCATCCTTATCGTCATCCGAAGAAGTATACCTGTGTGAGCTGAATCTTCTGTTTTACTCGATAGAGGTGGTGCGCTTGGTTGTAGCGGCAGACCCGCGATACTGGAGACGAGCGTACGGAGTTCGGAGACCGTGTAGCCGGCTGAGACCTGAAGATTGCTCGACTGACTCGACTTGGAGTGAGTCGACTAGCCCAGTGGACGGAGCGCCCGGTATTTGGCGGCAGACCCACGGCGGACAGAGCGCCTGGTAGTTGGCAGCAGACCCGCGGTACTCGACTAGAGGAGTACCTCTGTAGGCTATTTGGGTGAGCGCCCGGTATTTGGTAGCAGACCCTCAGCGGACGGAGCGCCCAGTAGTTGGCGGCAGACCCGCGGTACTCGACAGGAGGAGTACCTCAGCAGTCTTAGGTTAGTGAGCAGTATCTCAGAGTCATGACAGGACACTGTACACTTCAGAGATGGGGCTCTTCAGTAGTTACGTTTTTGATAATGAAAATCATGTGTGAGCTGAATCCTGTTACTTTCCTGTGAGGATTGTGTTGTGCTATCCTGTGTGGATTACGTTTTGCTTTCCTGTGTGGAATATGTTTACTTTCCTGTGTGGACTGAGTTATACTTGGGGTCGGAGGTTGGAGCGTATTTGAATTGATGACTTAGGTATATGTATGGGCATATACCTAAGCAGTGTCGGTTGTTACTTCGTGATTGTACCTTTCTTTGTGGTTTATCCTTTGTGGATTTTGAGAGACCTTCAGGGGTCTCGGGGTCCCTACTGAGTAGCTTATACTCACCCCTGCACGGGCTTTGCCCGCACTACGTTGTGTTGGTTGTAGACGACGGACAGCGTTGATCTTGGCTGAGGCTTGCAGAGCGGGACGGTACCCAGAGGTGGACCACTGGGCGGGACGTGCTCGGAGTGGACGGCGGGACCCGTGGAGCAGTGGAGCTATCTGTACCCACCCTTTAGGTGGGATTTCCAGTGGACAGCTCGGTGTAGCGGCTTTTACTTTTCAGTTGTTGTTTTCCCTTTCGAGTTGTACTTTACTTTCAGTTTGGGTTTGTATACTGGCCCATTTACTTTTCCGCACTTTCAGTTGTACTCTGCTTTTGTTTAGTGTTTACTTTCCGCTTGCTTACTCTGTGGTGTTTTTTTACTTTACAAAGGCAATGCCTTCCCTTTTTACCGGGATTTACGCCTTGGTGCTAGTCGCCAGCCCCTGGCCTATGGAAGGCGGGCTTGGGGTAGTCACGACACGGACCCTGAGGGTGGGTCGTGACAAATTGGTATCAGAGGAATTCGGTTCTACCGCGAACTCTGATCTTTTCTATGTGAAGCAATAATGTTTAGCGTATTGAGTGTGGTTATCAGTCCAGGGAGTCCAGTGTTGGTGCGGCGGCCGACGTATCCGTACACCAGGACCCTGACTTCTGATTTTCGACTTAATGCATGAAAACATTGATTGCGTGTGTGTTTCAAAGTTTTCTTTGTGATTACTTATATCAGCTCACCAGGTATACTGTTCTGACCGTGACGCACCTGTTTCCTTTTTAGGATGGCCCCACGACGGCAGCCAGCTAGGGTTCTGAGAGTCGAGCTTGACGACAGCCCACCGAGCGACGAGGCCTCGGTGCAGGGCCCTTTGTCAGCAGTGGCACCGGCGGTAGCTCTACCCGCCGAGCCCCCGATGCTTCCATCACCAGCCGCTGACGATGCACGTCGCCTCAGCGCACTGCATGAGTTTCAGCGCCAACGACCGCCTAGGTTTCACGGGGAGACGGATCCCCAGGCAGCAGAGGACTGGCTGGAGGCAGTGGTACGAGTGTTTAGGCTAGTGAAGACACCAGCAGACCTCATGGTGATCCTCGCTGCGAGCCTACTACACGCAGCAGCAGGACGATGGTGGAGCCTGATGCTCTAGGTGCACGATGAGGCATCTCTACTATGGACGGACTTTGAGAGCCACTTCCGCTCGGAGTTCGTCCCAGCCACCCTTCGTGCGGTGCGCATCCAGGAGCTTCTTCAGCTGCGGCAGGGCAGCATGACGGTCGCTCAGTACTCGGCGAGATTTATCGATCTCTCGCGCTACTCGACATACATGGTACGGGACCCCTTCTTCCGGGCCCGGAACTTTGAGCAGGGATTGAGACACGAGATCAGGGCATCACTGATCTCCCTCAGCATCCCGACCCAGGCAGGAGTGCTAGAGCGAGCCCTCCTGATCGAGAGTTTCCTGGATGAGTCCACAGCGAGACCTACCGCAGGGCGGAAGATAGCGGAGTCTTCGGGAACAAGTAGCCGACGGATGACTCAGGGTTCCAGGCAGACCAGAACTACCAGTGGCCTACTGCACGACTCAGGCTCAGTTGTGCGGGGAAGCCGGGGTGGAGTCAGAGCCAGGCGTGCCGAGAGTGGGCAGTGTTACTCCTGTGGTGGGATTGGTCACATGGCTCGTGACTGTCCGACCCGCCATGCTGATGATCAGAAGTTAAGTGAAGAACCTCCCAGGCAGAGGCAGAGGTTCGACCGTGGCGGTCCGTAGGGAGGAGGCGGACGAGGCAGAGGAGCTGGACGAGCAGCCGGTGGTGGGCGATGCTTTGAGGCTCTGCCACCACCACCAC
This sequence comes from Viscum album, assembly GCA_963277665.1. Classification (NCBI taxonomy): domain Eukaryota; kingdom Viridiplantae; phylum Streptophyta; class Magnoliopsida; order Santalales; family Viscaceae; genus Viscum; species Viscum album. The sequence continues at coordinate 1,665,032,568 of OY728146.1, read as the reverse complement.
CAGGAGGTCCACCCCGACCACAGGGAGTAGGTGAACATGCGAGAGCTCAGCTTCAGGCAGCCGAGGCCTTCGATCATGGAGTTCTGGGAGCCGATGGACAGGAGCAGAACTAGTGGATACGTCCTTTGTACTTCTGGTTCCTTGTTTCTTTTGTGTAGCGTCTTGTATTATGAGCTGCAATAAAAAACGCATACCTTTGTGATATTTTCGTTCCTGTCCTCTTTCATGATGTTATTAAGAGGTTCCAATTTTGACTGTTGACTTGACCCTCACTTGTGAGACATATACTGGAGGAGACCCATTTACCACACACTAATGCCGACAGTGTGACTCAACCCTTGGAGGCGAGAGTACCGGTTGAATCTCTTAGTAGTAGCGTCGAGGCCTTACGATATCATCCTTGGTATGGATTAGTATTATCCATGTTAGGATTGACTGTATTAGGCAATGAATGTGGTTCATCCAGGGGATGGGACCAGATTTCTCTTATCGGCAAAGAAGAAATCTTGCAGCTCTGGTGGGACTAGAGATGGTCCAGGCCACAACAGAGAAGGTCCAGGTCATCCAGGAGCGGATGAGGATAGCACAGAGCCGGCAGAAGTCATACGCTGACAGGAGGCGGAGGCCACTAGAGTTCGAGGTTGGCGACCACGTCTTCTTGCGGGTCTTACCTCGACGTGGTATTCGGAGATTTGGCCAAGGCGGCAAGTTATCTCCGCGCTTCATCGGACCCTTCCAGGTCCTCAGCAGGATTGGTGAGGTGGCTTATCGCCTAGCTCTACCACCTCAGATGCACCGGCAGCACGACGTCTTCCACGTGTCTCAGCTGAGGAGATACGTGCACGACCTGACGCACATCATTGACCATGGGGAGCTTGACGTTGACGATGGGGGGACTTTTACGGAGGTCCCGGTGGAGATAGAGGATCGACAGGAGCGGGTCCTGCGTGGGCGATCGATTCCTCTTGTGCGCATCAGATGGCAGCACGGGAATCTCCAGGAGAGCACATGGGAGTGGAAGGCTCAGATGCGTGCTCAGTACCCTCATTTGTTTCCCTAGTTTTTGATGTATCTTTACGGGGACGTAAAGCCCTGAGGTGGGAGTAATGTAAAGACCCGTAAAATTCAAGGGAAATTTTTTCTTAATTTTCTTTGGAATTTTACAAGAGCGCGGTTTCTGACGGCACCTGATTCCGAGGCCCGGTGTGCCCGGAATCAATTTCCGAAGTTTGGCTCGGGTACGTTCAGTGAACGAACGAGCGGGTTTTCCTAACTTTTGATCCGGTTCTCGGAATTGAAATCCGAGGGCACCGATGAACTCGCAGCGCCGATATTCGCTTAAGGAGACCTTTTCCGAAGTTGCGTTTTCCTAGGAGGAGATGTTTAATTTTCTGGATGAAATGAAGAGTAAAATAAATTTGTTATACAATATTTATTTTATATCTTTTAGTGGTTATAACCTTTTGTTGGAAGTTGGGTGGTATAACCACCTAAGAGAGGATTAAGGTGAGGAGGGGCCCACCCGAACCCCACCTTTTCAAATCCTCTAACTCCCCTCTCTCCCTCTTTAAAACTTGATAACTTAACTTGACACTTAATTAATTACACAACTCATGTATAATTAATTAAGTGTTTTGTTTTTGAAATTTATGTTTTTGAAAAGCTTGGCTTAGTAAATAAAATAAGGAGGGACCTTATTTTATTTAGATTTTTGGGTGAAGTGTGGAAGAACTTTGGAGAGAAGCTGAAGAAATCCTCCACCATCTTCATCTCCTTCGTGGAAGAACGCGAAGAACGTTCGCCGCCCACGAAGAACACCGACGAAGACATCTTGACTCATCTTCTCTGATTGTTTCCTCCTCGACTTCTTCGTCTTCTAACCGACGTCAACGAAACGACGACCGCTTCCCACGACTACGTCAACGTGTGACTATCGAGGTAGGGGTTTACTACAATTTGAATATCACTTTCCATGTTTATCCCTTCTAAATCTATTGTGGAATTGGGAAAAGTGTTTGATGAGGATTGTAGGGAATTTTATTTAATTTACGAGTGAATCGTTTGAAACAAGGTTCAATTTTAATTAATTAAAATTGTGCCATTTGGGTGTTGGTTATTCCCGATTGTTAGCATCTAATGCGGAGGGCGCGGGCCGAACGAACACGGCCCGACAACCCTCTGTAATTTTTTTTTTGGTGCGTGGATTTGACAGTGAAGAAGAATCGAATTCGAAATGGGAAAATGAGGTATCCGTTCCGAAGATCTCGATCAGAGAAAATCGCCGGTGAGGACCGCAAGTGGAACGGACCACCGGAGCGCGTCCGGTGGTCCGCGGAAGACGGCGGACGCGCGCCGCTCCGGCGCGGCGGCGCCGGCAACCCGCGGCGGAGGCGCGCCGCCGGAGTAACCCACCGCGGCTAAGCTGCGGTAGAGCAGGCGGCCGGCAAAGCCGGCCGCGACGGACAAAGGGCGGGACCCTTTAGGGTCCCGCGTTTCACATTTCGGCCGGCCAAACGGCCGACCGTTTCCTGGATTTCCGGGGGATTAATTCCCCGGATGGAAGTTGAGCGGGCCCCCCATGTGGAGGGGGGGCCGTTGATTTGAAAAGCACGGGGGGGGGGGGCTGCGCCCCCCTTTCCCTCGACCTGCGCTCGGCCAACCGGCCGAGCTGAGCGGCCGGGCCGCGCTGCCAGCCGGGCCGGGTCCAGCGGACCGGGTCGAGCTGACCCGGTTCGGGTCGGATCCGGGTCGGGTCGACCCGTTTCGGGTCGACCCAGTGGGGGTCGGGCCGGGTCGGCCCGGACCCGGACCCCCCGTTTCGAATCAGTTTCGGTCTTTTGGCCATAACCTGAGCCACGGACCTCCGAATGACGAACCATCTGCGGAAACGCGATCCTTGGATCGAGACGGTCGTTTCGTTATATCGCACTCAAAGTTTTGGAACACTTTGAGTTCGGCCGGGTTGGTTCGTTCACGAAACCAACCGGGCCTTCGGAGCGGAAACACTCATATCTTGAGCTACGGACGTCCGATTGACGTGCCGTCAGTTTTTTTGTGTTCCTCTTAGTGAGACAGTTCTTTTGTCATGCTCCGCCCGAGGTTTGGACGCAGGTGGAGTACGGTCGGGTTGGTTTTTCCTTAAAAACCAACCGGGTCCCGGGGACAAAAATGCCAATAACTCTCAGACCGGGCGTCCGATCGACGCGCCGTCTGTTGCGTTGAGTTCCTGTTGACGATACGGAACATTTGGATACATCAACTCTGGACTTTGTGACAGTTGATGTATCAGCCTCTCGGCTCATGGAGCGGACCCTCCGAACGAGCTTGTTGTGTGCGAGAACCCTAGTGCTGGCTGCGACTGCTTCTCCGACAGCGACGATTGTGCAGAGATCCTCCGTGGACTCCGACGACGACCATGCAGAGATCCTCAGTGGACTGCGGCGACGACTGTGCAGAGATCCGCAGTGGACTGCGACGACTACTGCACTCAGCGATCCTACGTGGATCAGTGCTACAGGTCCTGCGTGGGCCCGATCCTGTGTGGGTCTGATCCTGTGTAGGTCACTGCGGGGGTTAGTACCTATCGATCCTTCGTGGGTCCGACGACTTAGATGGTTCAGTGATCATTCTTATCGTCATTCGATGAAGTATACCTGTGTGAGCTGAATCTTCTGTTTTACTCGATAGAGGTGGTGCGCTTGGTTGTAGCGGCAGACCCGCGATACTGGAGACGAGCGTACGGAGTACGGTGACCGTGTAGCCGGCTGAGACCTGAAGACTGCTCGACCGACTCGACTTGGAGTGAGTCGACTAGCCCAGTGGACGGAGCGCCCGGTATTTGGCTGTAGACCCACGGCGGACGGAGCGCCTGGTAGTTGGCAGCAGACCCACGGTACTCGACTGGAGGAGTACCTCTGTAGGCTATTTGGGTGAGCGCCCGGTATTTGGCAGCAGACCCTCAGCGGACGGAGCGCCCGGTAGTTGGTGGCAGACCCGCGGTACTCGACAGGAGGAGTACCTCAGCAGTCTTAGGTTAGTGAGCAGTATCTCAGAGTCGTGACAGGACACTGTACACTTCAGAGATGGGGCTCTTCAGTAGTTACGTTTTTGATAATGAAAATCCTGTGTGAGATGAATCCTGTTACTTTCCTGTGAGTATTGTGTTGTGCTATCCTATGTGGATTACATTTTGCTTTCCTGTGTGTAATACGTTTACTTTCCTGTGTGGACTGAGTTATACTTGGGCTCGGAGGTTGGAGCGTATTTGAATTGATGACTTAGGTATATGTATGGGAATATACCTAAGCAGTGTCGGTTGTTACTTCGTGATTGTACCTTTCTTTGTGGTTTATCCATTGTGGATTTTGAGAGACCTTCAGGGGTCTCAGGATCCCTACTGAGTAGCTTATACTCACCCCTGCACGGGCTTTGCCCGCACTACGTTGTGTTGGTTGCAGACGACGGACATCGTTGATCTTGGATGAGGCTTGCAGAGCGGGACGGTACCCGGAGGTGGACCACTAGGCGGGACGTGCTCGGAGTGGACGGCGGGACCCGTGGAGCAGTGGAGCTATCTGTACCCACCCTTCAGGTGGGATTTCCAGTGGACAGCTCGGTGTAGCGGCTTTTACTTTTCAGTTGCTGTTTTCCCTTTCGAGTTGTACTTTACTTTCAGTTTGGGTTTGTATACTGACCCATTTACTTTTCCGCACTTTCAGTTGTACTCTGCTTTTGTTTAGTGTTTACTTTCCGCTTGCTTACTCTGTGGTGTTTGTTTACTTTACAAAGGCAATGCCTTCCCTTTTTACCGGGATTTACGCCTTGGTGCTAGTCGCCAGCCCCTGGCCTATGCAAGGCGGGCTTGGGGTAGTCACGGCACGGACCCCGAGGGTGGGTCATGACATGTTATAGATAAGATGTATTTGATTCATATAAAGAATGATATTAAGTTCTTAAAAATTATTTTTTAATCATAAAATAAAATTTATTCTTGAATGGTTATGATGGGGAGTGAATCTCATTACGTTCGTGGAGACGGTAATCCGTACGTATACACGAGCGACAATATCATTCTATTGATGGTGAAATAGTTTGTAATTGGATGGTATATAATATATAAATAATAATTAAAATTTTATATTTATTATTTACATCAATTATACTCATTATTATACCCATCCAAATAATGAAGTGTTGAATAACAAACTACACCACGACGTGGAGACGATAAGCCATGCGTACGCACGTATGGTGACTTTGTCATTCATAGGATGGATAAAATAATGAATATGGTTGTAAAATATTTATAATAAAATAACATTATGCATAAGTTACTGGAGTTATTATTATGGTATGGAAACAACAAATAAAGAGTAAGTGGAAGAATAAAAGAACGTTGAAAGAGATGATGAAATAATTACATCTTCTACAGGTGCTTCCTTTTTATTTGATCAAAAGGGATCCTTAGGTTGGATTTACGATCAAATTAAGGACTCTAGGTTGAATTTAGGGTAGTTGAGAGGATAATTGAGTAGGGTTTGACCAAGACAAATGACTTTGGAGGTGTGATTTTGAGGGAAGGGTAAGTACCCTTTTATAAGAGAGGTGAGGGTCACTTTAGGAAAAGCTTGAAATATTAATTTATTATACAATAATATTTGGTTTATAATGAATACAAAAAGATTTATTTCTAGGATAAGGTGGGGATGGGTCTAAAACCTCTAAAAATAGTTTTTAGATAGGTTTAGGTCACTATATTAACCTTATCTTTTAGATTTAACTCTTAGTTAAATAGTTTAGCTTTTACCATGTATTCTTGTATTATTATAATAAATGTTTAATAAACTTATAATAAAAAGCCAAGAGAACCCCAAGTGGTTAATTATTAAAATATATAACCTCATTTAAGTCATTTGGTCAAACCTTAGATTTTTAGGAATATTATATCAATTAATAATATTGTATTTGTTTTAAAAACTCATTTATGTCAATTTTGACACTATTTAGTATTTGGTTTTTTTGAAAGTAAAAAAAACTTGATTTATTTGAAAAAAATAAATTAAATAAATGATAAAATTTCATATTAACCTATAAAATCAGTGTAATGAATCAAAAGTCTCAATTTACATTTATTTGGGTATTTATAATATCAATTATTTTAATCTTTCATTAATAAGGTAATTACTGTATCATCATTGTGTCCTAAATAAATTTAATTATTTAATTTCTAAAAATTATAAATAAAATACCATGATTTAGGAAATATTTATATCTTTCTAATTAATATTTATTGTCAAATTTATCTTATGAAAACCCCTATATTAAAAATGGTTTAGTTATTAAACATTGAATTTAACACTTTTACCTCTTCTTTAAATAAAATAATAATAAATATCCTAATATAATCCAAGTGGAAAAAAAGATCATATTTTATTCCTAAGGTTTATTTTAGTCTAAATAAACTTATCCAATATAATTAGGACATGTGTTAGGGTAATTATAATATCATTTTTACCTTTAATTACCCTATTTACTTTTAACTGTGGTAAATAAAATTCAAAAGTTACTATTCACCAAAAATTATTTTCATCATAGTGAATCAAATTTTATTTAATTAATTCAACTATGTCTCTTTTATTTTTTAAATTCAGTTCATAGAAGTGGTAAAATTACATTTTTTGCAATTTTGCAAATGTGCCTAGAAGGTGGGTAAAAGACGTTAAAATGTTCAATGAACTTTTATACTTCTAATTTAATTATAAAATGACCCCAATGAATTAAATTGAACTTATATAGTTATTACGTATCTATTTTGACATAAAATAAATTTAAATAAAATAAATAATTATTTAAATAAAAGTCAGTTTTAAACATTAAAGCAGTGTTTTTAACTATTCATAAAAAATTGAATGTTTTCAGAAAAATACCGAAAAATAACCCAAAGCTAATTTTTATATTATGAATCCAAAAATCAAGTCCATTTTGAAAAATAAAATTTATAAAATTTCAAAAGTGGGTATTACTATTCACAACGACTAGTTTGATTGGTCGTGGTGTGCTAGAACTCAAAGATGCGTACAACGCAAGATGCCGTATTATTCAAAGAGAAGTGTACCATGGAAGCTTGGGGTGTTACATTGAAAACACTTCAATACCTTCAAAAACCATTAAAATGATTAAAAAATCAACTAAAATATAATTTTATACCCTTTAAACCCTTTAAAATAAATCCAAACCCTTAACCCTAAACCCACCAACTCAACCCCAAACCCTCAACCATTCATCATATCCTATATAAACTAACCACAAAATCCCTTCACTCCCTTAAAAACCCTTTAAAACCATTAAATTTCCTACCAAAATACACGTTCATACCCTTTAAACCATTTAAAACCCCTTTAGAATCAATCCAAACACTAAAAACTACACCCTACACCCTCAAACCTAAACCCTCAAACCTTCACCCTCTACCCACTTCCATAACCTTAAAACCCTTCAATCACTTCAAAACCCATTTAAACCCTTAAAATACCTATAAAAATACTCTTTAATTCCCTTTAAACCCTTTAAAAACAATTTAAAATTCATCCAAACCCTAAACCCTAAACCCTCCACCCTCACCCCTCTTCCCTTATCTTTAAAACACTTTACTCTTTTTAAAACCCTTAAAACCCCTATAAAATTACACTTTTACTTCCTTTAAACTCTTTAAAAACCCTTTAATATCTATCCAATTCCTAAACCCTAAACCCATTAACCCTATCCCATATTTTATAACCTTTAAAACCTTTCACTCCATTCAAAACCCTTCATAACAAAAAAACTCCTACCAAAATACACTTTCATACCATTTGAGCCCTTTAAAATCTATTCAAACCCTAATACATAAACTCTAAACCCAACACATTAAACCCTAAACCCTGAAAACTTAACCATATCCCCTCTTACATATCCTTAAAACCCATAACTCCCATAAAAATTAATTAATCTATTAAAATCCCTACCAAAATACACCTGTATTCCCCTTAAACCCTTTAAAACCCCATTAAAATCTATCCAAACCCTAAACCCTAAGCCCTAAACCCTAAAACCTACACCATAAACCCTAAAACGTCAAATATTCATGCTCTCCCCACTTCTCTAACCATAAAAAGCCCAAAATCCCTTCAAAAACCCTTTAAAACCCTTAAAAACATTAAAACCCCTACCAAATTACAATTTAATACCTTTTAAATCCTTTAAAACCCATTTAAAATACATAAAAACCCCAAAATATACACCCTAAACCCTAAACCCTCAACCCTTTACCCTCTCCACTAGTTCCTAAACTTAAAAACCCTTCAAATCCATTCAAAACCCTTAAAATCACTTAAAATCCCTACCAAAATACACTTTTATACACTTTAAACCCATTAAAATACATCCAAACCCTAAACCCTAAAACCTATACCCTTAATCTTAAACCCTAAACCCTTCCCCCTCTTCAATCTCCCATAGCCTTAAAAACCCTTCATTCCTTTCAAAACCCTTTAAAACCCTAAAAAAATACACTTTCATACTCTTTAAACCCTTTAAAATCCACCCAAACCCTAAACCCTACACCCTCAAACATAAACCCCCCAACCCTTGATATCATACCTTCTTCCCTAACCTTTAAAACCCTCTAATACCTTCAAAACTCTACAAAAATACTCTTACATACCCTCAAACCCTTTAACACCCCTTTAAAATCAATCCAAACCCTAATCCCTAAAACCTACACCCTAAAACCTAAACCGTAAAGTTGTCACCCAATCCCCTCTACCCTAAAATTAAAAACCCTTTACTCCCTTCAAAACCCTTCAAAACCCTTATATACCCTACTAATTTACACTTTCATTCCCATTAACATTTTAAAACCCCTTTAAAATCTACCCAAACCCTTAACCTTAAACCCTAAACCCTCACAACTACCCCATATACCAACTTAACTAACATTAAAAATACTTTAGTCCCTTAAAACCCCTTTAAAACCCAGAACACCCTACCAAAATACATAGGTATACCCTTTAAACCCTTTAAAACCCCTTTGAAATACATCCAAATCAAAAACCCTAAACCCTACACCCTCAACCATAAACCATCAAACCTTCACCCTCTTATCTCTTCCATAAACTTTAAAACTCTTCACTCCCTTAAAAACCCTTTAAAACCCTACCATAATACACTTTCATACCCATTAAACCCTTTAAACCCCTTTTTAAATCCATCCAAACCCAAAAAACAAAACCCTAAACCCTAAAACCTAAAAACTCCAACCAAAACGAAAAACCCTTCACCATATACCATATTATACAACCTTAAAAATCTTTTACACCCTTTAAAATCCTTTAAAACCCTTAAAACTCTATCAAAATACACTTTCAAACCCATTAAACCATTTAAAACCCCTTCAAAATCCATCCAAACCCTAAAACCTAAATGCTAAACCCTACAAACTCAACCCTAAAACCTCAACCCTTCACCCTATTCTCTCTTACCAAACCTTAAAAACATTTAACTCCCTTTAAAACCCTTTAAAACCATTAAAACCACTACCAAAATACACTTTCATCCCTTTTAAACCCTTTAAACACACTTTAAATCCATCAACAACTCAAACCCTAAACCCTAAACCCTAAACCCTAAACCCTAAAACCATAACCCCAAAACCTCAACCCTTAATCATCTCCCCTATTCCCTAACCTTATAAACCATCCACTCCATTAAAACCCCTTTAAAATCTTTAAAACCCCTACCAAAATATACTTCCATACACTTTAAAACCATATAATTAACTGAGTGTTGTTTCAGGAAAGTATATTTTTTCCTTTGGAAATGCATGATATAGTTCTCAGAGAGTTCTATAGTTCACCTTTGGAGGTGCATCCTGGCATGAAAAATATGTACTGACCTTTGAGGGGTCGGGTTTGGTGTCCTGGGTTAAAGCATGTAGTTTCAGAGTTTGTGTCTTGATGTTTGGTCTACCAAAAGTTGAAGGTTGGTAACCATGTTCCTGGTGGTTTTCTAAATCCAATAGATGTTCCTCAATGGAAGTGGTAGGACATCTCGATGGAATTTTTTATCATTTTACCTCAAGATTGGGGAATCCCTAATGTTATATGGGAGGTAGTGGTTCATTTGACAAAATCATCCCACTTTATAGTGATCAAGGAGTCGATCTTATTGGAGGTTTTGTTGAGGCAATATATGGAGGAGGTGGTGAGACTCTACGGAGTACCAAACACGATCATTTTTTGTCGAGATACTCATTCTACCTCCAGGGTTTGGGGAGGTCTCCAACATAATTTTGGTTCTCAGCTATACCTTAACACTTCTTTTCATCCACTTATAGATGGTCAGACAGAGAGGACCATCCAAACTCTAAAATACAAGTTGTGCTCTTATGTCCTATATTTTAGAGGTTTATGGATGAGGCACCTACCCTTGGTAGAGTTTTCTTATAATAATAATTTTCACTCAACCGTTGATATGATGTCATTTGAAACCTTTTATGGATGACTTTTCCATTCCTTAGCGCGATGGACTTGGGTTAGAGAGTCAGCAATTCTTAGGATAAAACTAGTATAGAAAATGACTGATATGGTTTAGGTGATTCATGAGAGGATGAAAGTAGCATAGGATCATCAAAAATCCTATGTCTATCATAGGAGGAGACCTCTAGAGTTTGACATTGGGGATCATGTGTTCCTAAAGGTGACTCTTTTTTATGGGAAGTAAAGTTTTGGTTTTGGGAGTAATATTTCTCCTCGGTTTATTATCCCTTTTGAGGTGTTATCTTGTGTTGGAGCCATGGTGTATCGGATAACACTTCCCCTGCAGATGAGCTGGATACATGATGTTTTTCACGTGTCTCAAATCTATTGTTATCTTCACGATGACTTTCACATCATCACTTCGGATGAGATCTATGTTGATGATGATACGACCTTTAAGGAGTGGCTTGTAAATATCCAAGTCTTCTAGGAGAAGGTGTTGCATATTCATTCTATCTCCTTGATTCATGTTTTGTGGCAGTATGGTGGTGTAGAGGAGAGTACTTGGGAATGTGAGTTATAGTTACACACTCAGTACCTTGATCTATTTTATTTTTATCTATTCTCTTATAACATTGTTCTTTTTGTGGTTGTGTAACTTTTATTGTTTTAAGATGGATTTCTCTTGTTTCTTATTGCGTCTTACTCTCTATTGAGAGGTATGTCCCTCAGGAGAGTGTCTAGGAGCTAGTTTTTTTTGTTTCATGGTTTCACATTTTTCCTTAGATGAGGTGGTTTAGCTTATATTGTGGAGAGAGCCTTGAGAGGTATCTCATGGGGTGGATGTTTGGACAACCCTTTTCTATTTCCTCTTAGGGTTGGCTTTGGATTCTAGATGATGGGAATTTTTTTAGAGGTATCTAATGTAAGGGGTTAGATCCATGTGGATTGACCTTTTGCATGTTTTTGAGTCTTGTAGAGCTTGGAGAAGTCTTGGAAGTGGTATGGAGGATTTTGGATATGAAATGGTGGAAACAAGAAGAATTACACACTGTTTAATAATTACACATCATGTAATTCAGGTTCATGGAATGTAAGTTTTCAAGGTTAAATAATAAAAAATTCAATGTGTTTTTCAGTGGAAACTGAACCCTGAGAATTTCATGATGTAAAAGGGGATTACACTTCATGTAAATATCTGATACTGTAAATTTTAGAATGTTTCATCCACTCTAGTTTTTCACAAATCCTAGGGCTACGGAACACCTCTCATTTTCTAGAGGCCAGCAGATTCCTTCCAGGTCTTTTGGAGATTCCTTTGATGGGAATCGATTATCGAGTTTTCATCTTCAATCTATAGTGATCCAAGTTATGTTCTACCTCTGTTCTGTGGTTTATTTGATTTGTTTCCTCCCATTCCTCCATTACATGTGATGGAACTTGATCTCAATGGTTCTAATGGGGTTTTTTGTTTGTTTGTTGGCACAGTTGTGGCATGAAGTCCTCGGGTGGATGCAGTTCTTGCGGGAGAGGCGATCAGGATCTGCAACATTGGTTTTTTCCTATGTGTATAATGTTGACACCCTTTTAAGGTAGGGGATTAATTGCTTCTCTATTTATTTATGTTCAATCATAGAGCTAGAATTATTTATTACATTGTATCAAAAATAAATTAACCCAATAATTACTTGAACCATATTAAATAATTGGTATTGATCGCATGGCGATGTTGTTGTTTGTACTCTGATAATGGGTTGCCTCTTGATTTTATAGATATTTTGGTATCTATGTTGTACTTTTTATACATGTTTTATCATGTGGAATTGGTAAATAATGTAATGATGGAATTAATTCATAATTAATTTTCTAAAATATTAAAGAGGAATGTTTAATGAATCTAGTGTGTTGTAATCTTAATGATGAAATCGTGTTTAAATTAATTAATCTTCCATGTGTTACTGTAATTGAATAAATATATGAATCATGATGATGTTTGTTGATAAATAAATTAAAATCATGTTAAATTAATTGTATAATTAATTTGTGAAAACTTGTTCTAGCTTGATAGTTAGGTTTCCTATAGTTAGAACCTATAAATAATGAATCAGTTAATTTAAGATGGAATAAGAACTGATTATGTGATAAAAGATAATGCCTTTGTAGGGCATGAGTTTCAAAATTTCTTGTAAAATAAAAGTGCCTTGTTCTTTGGAGTCATGATAGATCATTGCATGTGAAGGATGGTTGCCTTAATTTAGGGCCAAGATCCTGGTTTCTATGTTTGTTTCTTTCTTCTTGTGATGTAGTATGAGCCTGGGATGGCTTATCCTAGAGGGATATTGTGGTGTATGGGGTGGGGAGGCCTGGTTTTGGTGGTAGAAGTTCACTCTTATGATGGAGGTATGCATCTAGATATGCATGTGGGTGTTAGCTAGGACATCAAGGATGATGAAACATGTTGATGTTGGGATTACCCATTGATATGAAATTTGGTTGCTTGTTTGAATCAATTGTTTGACCGACGAAAAGGTTGTTTGTTTATCTAATTTCCTTTTTCCACTTCTTGAGGTAGATGGATGTGTTTGGTTGTATACCCTATTTGGTATATTAGGATGTTTTCTTAGTTTACCTGGTAATATGGAAAGTAATTTTTTTAATAAATGAATAAATTTTTAACCCATGGGGTTCGATCTTTCTAGGATGAAATGTTGAGGTTATAATTATTAGAAGTTGTGGACTTGGTTTTCTTTTGCTTAGAGAGAATGAAACTTATTTGTGATACTAATGTAATATAATGTGGATAATGTTAATGGTTAATTAATTGTTAAAGAATTAATTTATGTCAAGTGAAACTGATGAAAAAGAATAAAGTAATTTAATGTAGCTCTTTAAATGGTTGTATACTTATAGGATATCTGGTCTTAGTAGTGGTAGTCATGATTCCAAGAGATGTTAGCTGCAGTTGATTATGATACTATTTTATTCTCATAGTTTGGCTGTGAGATATATTATATCATGTACATTTTGTGTTTTTATATGCTACTCCACCCTATCGGTTATGGAAACTGATACCCTAGTTATTCTGATCCCTGTGGGGTGTTTTCCCCAACATCCCGGTGGGAGGATGGATGGATGAATACCCCATTTGGCCCCGCTCTCTTCTCTTGGAAGTTACTTGTGTTGGTATGCATGATAGTTAGTTTCCCCCATATATATGTGTATAGGGCTGTAATGGATTGTGGTTATTTCACACCAATTTATTCTAGATATAATTTTCTAAGGACTATTATAGGTATAATGTGTATATGCTATGATGGATTGATGATCCTTACTCGGTGTATGGGCTTTGATGGCTTGAGGAATAATACCTGATCTATGATACACATTATATGGGCTATGGTGGCTCTCAAAAACTACCTGGTTAATTTTTCTATGTGTAAGTGGTGGTTTATTAAACAAGGTGCACCTTGTGGTACTTCTCCTAGGTGTCTGTGGGCTAGCCTTTTTGGAGAGTGATGCTTAGGATGTGCTACTTTGTGGCAGAGTGTAAAACAAGTGAGTAAGTGGTAGTGGGGTATCATTGCTATTATTTATTGTATTATATTATATTGTATGAGATACTTGGTGATATTATCCATAGTGTTTCTGGGAACTTAATATACCTTTTTAGGTGATGAGTTAGTTTCACTTGTTTTTCACTATGCTTTAGCATTCTCTCTTTACCTTTTTCACGAGAGGCATTGGGTAGGATCCTACAGAGTATACTATTACAATCACCCTTTGTATATGTGAAATTGTCTTTAGGTCGGTTGGATACGGTAGGAGATCAGGCTAGTTACTACTAGTTTGGGGTTTATGAGGAGTTGTTTGGGCTTTGTGATCACCATCATCCTTAATTTTCTTTTGGAACTTGAAGTTTTCACTCTAGTTGTAGTAGTTCATGCATGTCATTACATATGTGAACATTATATTTCCTTTAATATTGGAGTCTGAACCAGAGTTTGTTGGTGTCTGACTTATCTCTCTCTTTCGCATGTGTTCTCTTAGAGGGTAGTTCCTCCCATTTGTGTACAAGAAAAAATCATAAACCATAACAGAGTACAAGTAGAAACCAAACCATAGTATATCATACTATAAAGTAGAAACTAAGACTAAAAAGACTCAAATATGAAAAAGATGCCAAACCAACAACTCCCTACCATCTCCAAGACACAACCCCAAAATTCATGCCCATGGTATCAGGATGAATCACTAAAGAAATGAGATACCTTGACTTTACCTATGTCTTGATATACAATATCTTCAAATGAACCAATGTTCCCAAACATGGGGTGAGTAAAAAACTCAGTAGGATATCCCCAATGAATTCCCAACTCATGCCACTAGAATAAAACATGTTATCACATTTATATAATACAATTTAAACTAATTTAAAATGGTTTATTTCAAAACCAAAACCATTTCTAAACTAAACTGTTTCCCATAGAAAGAAACCAAATAAGTATTTCAAACCATTATTCAAATCCATTTGGCATAACCCATTATATTCCAAACATTCAAACATGTATGTATAGGTGATAGTTCCATACTCATGAGCGGTCTCTTATCGAACTATCAAGTCATCACAAGGTAACCATACACCAATTTCCCCAATGGAAAACACCCCTTCCATAGGGTCACATTAATGAAATTGAACACACACCAACCATTTATGCCAAACACCATGCCAAATCAATTGATCTAAGCCATTTCAATAAAAAAATATTTTTTTGAAAACATTTTCCAACCAATTTTCCATGCATAAAAAACAAATCAAATTTTTAAAATCATCATTTTAAAATTATGAAACTAATCTCACTTTCCACAAAACAACCCATTTCTCCAATTTCATAAACTATCACTAAATAGGGTTTCCATCAAACATTGCACATTAATTTCACAATTCAAACCATGAAATTAAATCAATTTTAAATCAAACCTTCAAGTTATAACTAATAGGAGTTTAGAGTAAATCCACCCACCTCTCAAAGTTTGGTGAACATGAAGAATGACACAAGACTTTAAAAACTTGACTTGAAACTCCAAGAAACTTCCTTAGATCTCATTCCCTTTACACAAAACAACCATATTTCAACATTATTTTTACCACATGATATGAATATATCCCCAAAGGATTATATTCATGCATCCTAGAGAGGGAAGAATAATAAAACCAAGGAAAACCACTAAGAATAGGAATTTACCAAGGAATCCAGGCCTCCAATGCACTTAGATTCACCAAAGGATCACTCCTAGATCAAGAGAAAAGGTCTCTAAAAACTTTAGAAGGAGTAAAATTCATGTTAGTGTGAAATTAAGAAAAAATGATTCATTTAGAAGGTAATCCTAATTAGATACACAAAATTCATATCTTTTTTTAATGGTGCATGGTTAGGGCATGCGGTTAAGAAAACTGTGTGTTAACCACTACCTCCAAACACCCCTAATATTATTGGATCGAACAGTTAGACAAACTATGCACCAACCATGCTAAACCCTTATGTTGAACATCACATGTTTTATCCTAGGTGGATGCAAGGCTTCACTAAATCACGCACCTAACCATGAACCTACCCAATACCAACTATTTCAGTTGCATTGTTTTCTGGAAGGTGTTACATGGTTTATACTAATTAATATCAAACTATGAGCCTTCATAAAATCTATAAAAACATTCCAAAACTTCTCCATGTTGAAATAGTGGGTGCCCTAGACCCAACTATTATGTGCTTTTGATTACCATATCGTGTAAGGTATGCATGATGTCTTCTTATCATTATAGTTTAGACTTTTCTGCATCCACTATTGAAATGGTAATGTCCAAATATTAATTGTCGTATCGAAAGGTTATAGCAGTTCCCAGGCTATAATGAGAACCTCTAGATACTATGACATTAATCTTAAATATATATGTTCTATGGTCTAGATACATCTTACTAATTGGACATAGTAGATGTCTGACCATCAGGTGCTGGGGGCTCATAATCATTGAGACTTCTTCTCATGAAGTTCGCACTTGGTGATCTCTAGTAGTGAGATCATTAGGACAGACCCGCCAATAGGAACACCACATGTTTCAGATGTCATTGGTTGAATGGTCAAAAAAGGATTTGTCGCTTCCAGGTTATGGAAGTAATATATCTCTAGCCATGTTGATATGGATGGAAGTACCTTTATAAGACCATGGCCATGACAGTCGATGGTAAATCCATCCAGTTACATCAACAAACAATAAAGCAAGAAAAGGGAGATGACATGAGAGTGCGTCCTGCTTTATGAGATATTATAGACAAAGAGATTATATTACACAGTGTGTGTTCATAGGTTGGTTGTCGCTGCTGTGACATTCCTTATTAGTTCAGGGGCCATGATGGGTTGCTAGATCCCACTCTTGGTCTGTGAATACTTTTCACGGCTGTCGAAATAAGGGCCTAGAGGGTCACACACAATAGCGTATTCAAGAATCTGCCCTATTCAGTTGAATGGGAGTATTGGACATAGTGGGCCCCACCACAGGGGTCCAGGAATTGTCCAAAGTTAAACGATCACCAATGAGATAAATAAATTCATATTATTCGAGTTTAGAATAATGAGTATTGAATTTATTTATTAAATTTATTTACGAGTTTTAAGTAAATACATGAAAAAAATATTAATTGACGAATATTAAATTATTCAAGGTTCAATTAATATTTATGGGAGTGACGAGTCAGGTTAATTACTTAATTATTAGCATGTAATATATTTTAATATATTACAAGTAAATGATAATAATATTTATGGCTCAGTTTAGTAGTCATAAAACATCGTTAATAGTGCGTTAAGTATTCGGGGCTGGCGAGGTGATACCGGGTATTTTAATTGAGCACTATAAATATAAGAGGAGGGGACTTTTCCAAATACTATTCATGGAGTTTATCTCTCCTCTCCTCTCTCCCACATTCTAGAGAGAGATGCTCTGGATCCAAGGAGCTCGGATGGAGCTCTCTCTCGGGCATCGCTAGCGAAGCGATGCGGTGGTCGTTGGAGCGTCGAAGACATCGTCGCAAATCCGCGCTAGCACCCGGATTACGACGAACGGCACTCCCGCGGATTCCTTGAAGCGTGTGTGGACGATCTAGAGGAATTCGGCTTCAGATTCTTCGAGCAGCGATCGCCAACGATGAGCAGACGTCGTGCGCATCTTTGGATTCAAACCAGGTATTTTACGGTTTAATTTTGTGCTTAAAATCCTCCACGCGTGGTCCTCAGCTTTGACCGGGCTGCTCTTCTCCGACGTCGGCAAGTTTACGGTGAACGACGGTGGAATTTTTTTAAAAACCCACCTATTTGGGGCTTCCGCTGCACGCACAGTTCCAACAAGTGGTATCAAAGGAAGAGCGTGTCAATTTTAAGCCAAGAAAAATTTAAATTTGCATTAAAATGTTAAGAGGGTATCGAAATGGTCCCAACGCCACAGACAGAACCCAAATTGGATATCGGATGATCAGTTTGCAGCCATCCAAAGTTTCGAATTCGGATTCGAGATTGATTTTCGGTACGAAATACTCACCGGAAAATCAATTTGGTTTTGATATTAATTTATTAAAATTAATTATATTATTATAATAATAATAAAATTATTTGGTTTTATTATAATAATAATATTGATATTGTTATAATAATATTATTATTATAATATTATTATTATTTTTCCAAAGCTTAATATAGGCTTTGGAAAAATATTTAAAGGAGGGAAGACTTCAATGTAAGTCTTTAAGTTTTAAAAAAGGGGGGAAGAAGACCTTCTTTCAGCCCCGCATGCCGACCAGTGTTGTTCTTCTCCCGCCGAGTCGGTGCGTCCCGGCTCTCCCATGCTACGCCACCTTCCTCCCACGACGAGGAACGCGGCTTCAACTCCTCTGCCAGGAGCTGCACCGCACCGGAGCCCTTGTCCCCTGCCTGCTCCCTTCCCATGTATAGCCCTATCGAGGCCGTCTCTTCCTCCATCTGAAGCGGCGCAAGCCTCCTGCCCTAGAAAAAATCCATCCTCGACCATGCAGCAGGTGCCCAAGGCCGCTTCCCCGGACCAGGTGCAAGCCTACACCCCGGCTGTACTCGCCTCCTATAGTGCGCATGCACCACCCGCAGGCCACCCCGACGGTTCCCTCACGGAGACCCCATGCAGCGGCAGCGCCGCCTCCCACGGCACCTGCACCAGGCCTCTCGCCAGGCCGCACGCGCCAGTGCCTCCCTGTAGGTGCACCGAGACCAGGCTGAAACCTCCCTCCCTTCCCCTCCAGGTCGCAGCACACCGAACTGCCCTCCGGCTTCATCTCGGATGCGCAGCAGGTGCCGCCGTCCCGACTTCTCCCTGTTCAATCCCCTAGGCCGCCTGACCACCTGGCACGAGCCGCCTCGGCCACCTCGTCCGCACTCTCCAGCGGAGACCCGCGCACCACCGTGAGGTACCCTTTTCCGGGTACATTTTGGTGTGTACTTCCTGGATATGCCTTGTTAAGTGACCGGGCGGGTCTGCCCAGCCACAAACGAGCATGGGCGGGCCTGCTCGGTCTAGAACAACCCCGCACAAGGTCGGCACTACCTAGGATGCGCCTACGCAGGTTCGCCCCGACCCGCGCAGGCCCTGCCTGTGGTTGAAGGGGCTCAGGTATTTTATTTTAATCACAAATTATTTAAAACAATTAATTTAATTACATTTGATAATTAAATTAATTAGATATTAATTTTTGGTTTCCGCGGCGTAATTAATTGGGAGATTAATTAAATTAATTAATTAATTTAATTTTTAGTTTTTAAAATTAAATTAATTAAATGGGACCGAATGACGTAAATATTGGACTAAAAATTAGAGTGAAATTTTTAATTCAATTAAAATGCCCTCAAGTTTAATTTTAATGCAAGTTTAATTTTTTATTCTGCACTTATTTAATATACGCAAGTTTAATGCGTATATAACTGATCATGAGCTGAGACCAATCAATGCATGTCTGGTGTATGTTTATTTATCTAATTATTTATTTAATTATTACATGTGGTTTTGTAATAATTATTTTCATTTAAATAAAAGGTGATCTGTGTGTCGTCTCAGAGTCGTTATATGTATAAGGTCCTGCGCGCCCATTCTCAGAGTTGTATATTTATACCCCGAGACCCCCTCGCCTGCCTGCGAGTACAATTGTATAATGACGAGATGACCGGTGAAGCATTTCGCACCAAGTGACGGCGACGCACCGGACAGGAGTTGGATTCTTTGATGACCAGACATTTTTATTCAAGTTACAAGCCACGCGACTAAAGGTATTTACCCCTAGGGTTTCGGTTGGTCCGTTATTCACTCAACGGATCAACCAATAGTACCGACTCATGATCAGGTGTTCTTTTTATTTCCGCATGGTTTATTATTTTTGTGCATGTGTAATTTATTGCGTGATCACATAGTATAATAATAAACAAGCATACAAGATTAAATGAACATGTGACACGATGAGATTTCTATTTCTTGCACGGCCAGTTGTGAGTGCGATCACATAGTTTGTGCTTATAAAATTAGAAAAATGATTTCTTTCGTCACACTAAAAATAATAAAACCCTCAATGATATATTAAGTCTAAACAGCCTTCCGTCTTTCAAATTTTGACCAAACCAGCTGTTTGAGGTGCCGGTTCATGCCTTAGTTGAGGGAGCCTCTTAATACTGGGGAGTCCTTATAAGAATGATGGGTTGACTTAACTAAAGTGCTAGTAAGGATTAGCCCTATCTAACTTGCTATCATTTTAGAGGAAAGCGTTGAGTAAATCAAATTTTGTTTTTAAGAAGCTGGGACTTCACTCAACAGATCAAGGAACCGCAAGTTAAAGCGGTTGGCCAGCCAAAAGTCTACCTAGAACCCTCCAAGTAGTGGCGTAGCCTTAGCTTGTAGACTATGAGGGGTGGTTCCGGGATCCTTTTCACTAGAATACTCAAGCGACAGAGTATTCCGATTCTATCATAGAGGGTTCCTAGAATCCGATAAAATAGTGGGAGACATTAAATGATTTAAGTAATTAATCAAAATGTCTAAACCGGTAATCCAGATAAAAAGCACTTATCTGCAAAAATTTATTTTTGTAGAAAATTGGCAAGTTATACCACAAGATTAAAACTGCGATATTATAATGGACAAAGTAAATGTCCACAGTGACACGAGTATCCATAAATAGTACAGGCGCGTGCGCATAGTACTATGATATAGGAAACTCAAGGTGTCAGTGTCCCCAACACTGTTAAACTACCTCAAGAAGCGAGGGTGAAAATTGCTTACAGGAGACTAATATAAAAGGCCTATCATTATGATTTCATCAATGTCTGGTGTCAGTTGCGGTCACTACACCAGGACATAGATGATATAACATAAAGTCTCATCTCTGAGATGTTTTCAAGGAGAAAGTGAAGCAATGATATGAATAAGGAAAAGTTTACACCGTCATGTGTAAATTTAAATATTGATCATGATATTTAAATATCATTTTCACCACATTACTCAAGTCTCGAACAAGTATTGAGTAAACGCTTCATTACCTATCTTGGTAAGGTTCTCCAAGTGAATAAGAATAAAAGACAGTCAAGTTTTAATTCTTATGGCGGATAAATTGAAAGACAATGTGAAAAGGTCAAAGGCATTTAATGCCAATGACACATTCGTGACGTCCTTCAATTAATGAGGTATTAAAAATGGTTATATGCATTGCATATTATTAAATAATGATACGGAAGTTTAAGAGCAATAAACTGATTTAAAGAAGAAAGTTTCCTCTTCTACATCAGGTATATTCATCATTATAATGTTTCTCTTTTACTACTTGGGTATTAAATACAATATGTTGGCAACATATGTGTATTTTAATATGATAAACAAGTTAGTATAGAAAACTTACTAGAAGTCAGTTGTATTCTCCAAGTGGCTGTGAAAGGGTGATATCTAGGCCAGTGGTGAGAAGTACATGACTTTTTTAATTGCCATGTGAAAGATTCGTGTTGAACTATTGTTGAGTATAACCACAAACATTAATCTCATGTGTCCTTGGACATAAGGAGGCATTCTTTCGGTTTCTGGAATGAATTTTGTTTTTGGTAAACTCAATCACTAGTTCAGTGATACATGAATCATAGGCAATTAGTGATGAATATAAATGTAAGACTTATACCCAGTTGTGACAGGATAATTCTTTGTCAAGTAATACTAAAAATGGACATAATTTATATACCAAGTTTTTTATTTAGGCTCGGCACAGCTAAATACTTATGGTATTATCGATGTCTTTAGTTTGGACAAAGGATCCTTTAGAAATAAAGGTATGTCACAAAGCTTTTGGAAATAGTTCAACACGAAAGTGTGAAGTATTACAAGTATAAGCTAGAGGTATATATACTTCATAAGATTCTTTTAAGTAATTAACGAATATCAAAGTGAAGTATTTGCATGGTCAGGAGATATGAGTTGCTTCGGGTTGGGATACCGAAGAATATATCGACCAAGCATTCATCAATCATGATAATGTAGTGTGGAGCAATTCCTAAACGCACATTACCTTATCGACATCACGACATTGATGTTAA
The DNA here is from genome assembly GCA_963277665.1 of Viscum album. NCBI lineage: Eukaryota > Viridiplantae > Streptophyta > Magnoliopsida > Santalales > Viscaceae > Viscum > Viscum album. The sequence continues at coordinate 1,665,010,417 of OY728146.1, read as the reverse complement.
TGGGGAGGATTGATGATGAAGTCTTACATATCAACATTCATCAATAAAATGTAGCATGGAGTAATTCCTAAACGCACATTTTATACATCAAAGTATTAATGTAAGTAATATCAATGTTGGAACTAGCAGAAACTTCCACTATATTTCATGAAATTATTTGAAAATAACAACAATATCCCACAACCATATGCCAACTATAATGAAAAATGGATATCATACGAGTCATAGTATGATGTAAACCCATTATGTCATAAGAACATGTGTTTGGATGCAAATATTTTGTTAGGACATAAACAAACTAGCATCAAGACAAACACATTGTGCATTTAGTGTAATAATCCTAACAGTTGTTTAGAATGTTACAAGATAGAAGAATAGGTAGTCAAGCAATGGACTACACTTCTATATAAGGGTGCACATCTCTATTAGAGATAGTGGGAGCTATATTGACTTGTGTTTAGTCAATGATCAAGATGCACAAAATAGCTGGCATAGGAACTAGTTCCACAAGCACATGTGGAACAATGTATTTTCCAGAGACACATACTGCGTAGGAAGGATAAAACCTTGGTGATGATTTTTATATTCACCACGGTCGGAGATCTATTACTCAAAGTGAATAATATTTCCTACAAGTAAGCAGTATATGGAAATTAGCTAAAATTGATAACACCAACTAAAATTCAATTAATGGATTCCATGTATCAAAGTATGAAAGGGGCTATTATTTTGAATACTGTGGTGGGTATTCAAGTGAGTTGATACATGGATGGTACGAGCTTAGTACCAATAAGGCTCAATTGGTTTCACCAATTTGTCATGCCTAAATCCGTTATAATTTTACTTATCATAGCTAATATCTATGATCAATTTATTTGGCATTAGATGTCATGACCACCAATCTTGGATGGTGTCTATATGACACAACCAGAAAGGGATGGTCACATCACAGAATGCTGATAATGGTTTCAAGTTACTAAAATCTGGTTTAGGATTAAAGTAAGAAACATGATCATAGTATATACATTTAAAACAAATGTTTTCCATGTGTCTACTAGAGGTTAGTGGGAGCGCTAAGGTTTTCCAATAAAAAATGTGTTCGGTAACATATGGAAAACAAAAATTGGTCTGACAGTTAGTTAAGACCAAAATGAAATTTACTCTCCAATGTTTGACTTAAAGTAGCTACCTAAGTTCTAGGGAACATGATCTACTAAGGTAGATCTATAGGTTGCTTGGTTCTAGTCAATCGTACATATAGTGACATTATATTGAAAAATACATGTTGGAACAATTCAAGAGATGAATTGTTGCCTATGTCACAAGGCATAATCTCTCCATGTTGACATGTCCGTGACATGGGAAGAGATAAATGTGGAGAGTTTAAATCCATACGTCGGAGCGATGGATCAATCGCGTATGCCATGATATGTACAAGAACCGATATTGCCAAGGTATATTTTAAAATAGGAAAATATGAGTTATATCCAGGATCACTACAAGGGATGCAGTCAGAACAATCTAATTGTACTTCGGCAAGTACAAAAGATATGTACCTGGTAAGTAGAGAAGAAAGGATACTAGTTTTTGGGGATAAAAACTAGTCTTCAAAAGATCAAGAGATCTAGTATTGTAGTTAGGCTAAAGGCGATGAGCGAGTCAAGCTCATATAAGCCTGCGGTGGCCATATCTACAAGACTGAGTACATTGCAGCTTCTAAGATATCTAAGAAGCAGTTAAATGCAATGATTTGTTCCAGTTCTTGGAATCACACCTGGTGAGAAAAGTATTAGATTATGATATTCTTACTAGCCAAGATGTCATGTTATGACAGTGGACAAAAGTATATACTCAGGATTCCATCTCTAAAGAATTTTTAATCAAAGAGATGAGGTCGTTATAGAAGAATAGCCATGCGGCAGAACCGTGGTGGACCCAGTATCTAAGGCCTTTACTCAGCAGAAACATGATGCTTATCATGTGAGTAGCTAACAAGTTTGGTTAGCAAGTTGGCTCTAGTGCAAGTCGGAGTGTTTAAATAGTGGGTGCCCTAGACCCAACTATTATGTGCTTTTGATTACCATATCATGTAAGGTATGCATGATGTCTTCTTATCATTATAGTGTAGACTTTTTTGCATCCACTATTGAAATGGTAATGTCCAAAGATTAATTGTCGTATCGAAAGGTTATAGCAGTTCCCAGGCTATAATGAGAACCTCTAGATTCTATGACATTAATCTTAAATATATGTGTTCTATGGTATAGATACATCTTACTAATTGGACATAGTAGATGTCTGGCCATCAGGTGCTGGGGGCTCATAAGCATTGAGACTTCTTCTCATGAAGTTCGCACTTGGTGATCTCTAGTAGTGATATCATGAGGACTGACCCGCCAGTAGGAACACCACATGTTTCAGATGTCATTGGTTGAATGGTCAAGAAAGGATTTGTCGCTTCCAGGTTATGGAAGTAATATATCTCTGGACATGTTGATATGGATGGCAGTACCTTTATAAGACCACGGCCATGGCATTCAAGGGTAAATCCATCCAGTTACATCAACAAACAATAAATCAAGAAAAGGGCGATGACATGAGAGTGCGTCCTGCTTTATGAGATATTATAGACAAAGAGATTATATTACACAGTGCGTGTTCATAGGTTGGTTGTCGCTGATGTGACAATCCTTATTTCTTTAGGGGTCATGATGGGTTGCTAGATCCCACTCTTGGTCTGTGAATACTTTTCACGGCTGTCGAAATAAGGGCCTAGAGGGTCACACACAATAGCGTATTCAAGAATCTGCCCTATTCAGTTGAATAGGAGTATTGTACATAGTGGGCCCCACCACAGGGGTTCGGGAATTGTCCAAAGTTAAACGATCACCAATGCGATAAATAAGTTCATATTATTCGAGTTTAGAATAATGAGTATTGAATTTATTTATTAAATGTATTTACGAGTTTTAAGTAAATACATGAAAAAAATATTAATTGACGAATATTAAATTATTCAAGGTTCAATTAATATTTATGGGAGTGACGAGTCGGGTTAATGACTTAATTATTAGCATGTAATATATTTTAATATATTACAATTAAATGATAATAATATTTATGGCTCAGTTTAGTAGTCATAAAACGTCGTTAATAGTGCGTTAAGTATTCGGGGCTGGCGAGGCGATACCAGGTATTTTAATTTAGCACTATAAATATAAGAGGAGGGGACTTTTCCAAATACTATTCATGGAGTTTATCTCTCCTCTCCTCTCTCCCACATTCTAGAGAGAGATGCTCTGGATCCAAGGAGCTCGGATGGAGCTCTCTCTCGGGCATCGCTAGCGAAGCGATGCGGTGGTCGTTGGAGCGTCGAAGGCATCGTCGCAAATCCGCGCTAGCACCCGGATTACGACAAACGGTTCTCCCGTGGATTCCTTGAAGCATGTGTGGACGATCTGGAGGAATTCGGCTTCGGATTATTCGAGCAACGATCGCCAACGACGAGCAGACATCGTGCGTGGCTTTGGATTCAAACCAGGTATTTTACGGTTTAATTTTGTACTTAACATCCTCCACGCGTGGTCCTCGGCTTTGACCGGGCTGCTCTTCACTGACGTCAGCAAGTTTACGGCGAACGACGGTGGAAATTTTTTAAAAACTCACCTATATGGGGCTTCCGCTGCATGCCCGGTTCCAACACTCCAAAAATAAAAACACTTCAACCAATTAATTTATTTACTTAGAATACATAAATAAAGGGTTAATTACCTGAAAATAGTGGTTCCACATTCATTTTAAAATTATGAAACCAATTTTTCTTTCCACAAAACAACCCATTTCTCTAATTTCACAAATTATCACTAAAGAGGGTTTCCATCAAACATTTCCCATTAATTTAAAATTTTAAAAAAATAAATCCAATTAATTTGAAATAAATACTTATATTTCTAAAAACAGGAGTCAGAAGTGAAGCCACTTACCTTCAATGTTTGGTGAAAATGAAGAACAACACAAAACTTCAAAAAATCAGCTTGAAACTTTGATAAACGTCCTTAGATTTTGTTCCTTTTACACAAAAAAAAACATTATATCATCATTATTTTCATCAAAAAACATTAATTTATCCACAATATATTAAATTCATGCAGAAAAGAGAGTTAATAAGATGAAAAATAAGGAAAACCACCAAGAACGAGCACTTACTAAGGAATTTGGGCCTCCAATGCACTTTGGTTAGCCAAATGATCACTCCCAGATCAAGATGAAAGGTCCCTCTAGCCTTTATATGAAGTGGAATTAGAGTTAGGCCTAGATTAGGGGAAAAAATAAGTCATTTCAGAGGTAAAATGAATTAGATCCAAAAATATGGATCTTTTTTTAATGGTGCAAAATTAGGGTTCACAGTTAGGAAACCTGTGAACTAATTATGCATTAGCCACTGTCTCTAAACACCCCTCACATGGTTGGTTTGAATGATTAGAAAAACTGTGTGTCAACTATGATAAGCCCGTCTTTCCAATATCACACGGTTTCTCCTGGATGGCCACATGGTTTGGAAAAACTGTGTGCCTAACCGCACACCTACCCAGTGCCAACTTTTTCAGTTTCACTGTTTCCTGGAAGGTGTTTCATGGTTTCAACTAAACATGCTCAAACTGTGGACCTCCATAAAATCACCAAAAACATTCCAAAACTCCTCAAAAACTCCCAAAAATTAACACAATTACATTATATAATTAAAATAAATAAATAAAGTATTAATTACCTGAAATCAGGGATTCTACAGGACAAGGTGAAGGGTTGAGGGTTTAGGTTTTAGGGTGTAGGGTTTAGGGTTTAGGGTTTGTATGGATTTTAAAGGGTTTTAAATGGTTTAAAGGGTATGGAAGTGTATTTTGGTTGGTTTTTTAAGGATATAAAAGGGTTTTGAAGTGATTGAAGGGTTTTTAAGGTTAGGGGAGAGGGAAGAGGGTGAAGGTTTGAGGGTGTGGGGTTTGGGGTTTGGGGTTTGGATGGATTTTAAAGAGTTTTAAAGGGTATGAAAGTGTATTTTGGTAGGGTTTTAAAGGGTTTTAAATGGTTTTAAGGGATTTAAGGGTTTTTAAAGTTAGGGAAGATGGTATAGGGTGAAGGTTTTAGGATTTAGGGTTGAGGTTGTAGGTTTTAGAGTTTAGGGTTTGGATGGATTTTAAAGGGATTTTAAAGGGTTTAAATGGTATAAAAGTGTATTTTGGTAGGATTTTTGTGGGTTTTAAATGGTTTTTAAGGGATTAAAGGGTTTTCAAGTTCATGGATGAGGGGAGATAGTTATGGGTTTAGGTTTTAGGGTTCAGGTTGTAGGGTTTATGGTTTAGGGTTTGGATGGATTTTATATAGATTTTAAAGGGTTTCATAGGTATGAAAGTGTATTTTGGTAGTGATTTTATGGGTTTTAAAGGGTTTTTAAGGGAGGGAAGGGTTTTTATGTTTAGGGAATATGGTATATTTTTAAGGTTTGGGGGTTTATGGTTGAGGGTGTAGAGTTTAGTGTCACGACCTGTCCCCCGGGGCCCGTGTCATGACTACCCCAAGCCCGCCTTCTATAGGCCAGGGGCTGGCGACTAGCACCAAAGGCACAAATCCCTAAAAATGGGAAGGAATTGCCTTTATAAAGTGTTAACACACACAACAGAGTATAAACTAGAAGAAAAACACTAATTAAACCTGTATACAATAGGAGTGCTGAAAATTAAAAGTGTCTGGAAATACAAACCCAACAAGAAAGTACAAGTACAACTGAAAAACAAGTAAAACTGAAGAAATGGTAAAGAAACTACTGGGTTGTCCTCCGGGGATTCCTACCTGAAGGGTAGGGACAGATAGCCTCCTCATATCTCCACGTCCGTTAGTCCTCCATTTACCGACTTGTCGTAAGGTCCACCTCTGGGTACCATCCAGTCTTGCTACTCTGATTCTCAGTCTGTGTTGTCTGTCATCTGCAACCAAGACAACGAGGTGCGAGCATAGACCATGCAGGGGTGAGTATAATGATACTCAATAGGGACCCCAAGACCCCCAAGGTCTCACAAAATCCAATAAGGATACACCACAAGGTATGAAATCAACAGATAACACCACTTAGGTATATGCCCATACAACTACCTAAGTTATCCATCTCAATCATGAGGAAAACACAAGTTACTAAATCAGCTCACATAGGTATACAACTTTTGTAGAGTGATGGAGATAATCAGATGTAGTCACTGATTCATCTAAGCTGTCGGCCCCACACAGGATCCAGGACTAGCGGTTCGAACTGTCAGACCCACACAAGATCCAGGAACAGTAGTTGGAGCTGTCAGACCCACATAGGATCCAGGTCCAGCTAAGCTATTGGACCCACACAGGATCCAGGACTAGATATTCTGTAGGACCCACACAGGATCCAGGAACAGAAGTCGGAACTATCGTACCCACATAAGATCCATGAACAGTAGTCAGATCTTTTGGACCCACACAGGATCCAGGAACAGTCGTCAGAGCGCAGCCAGCCACAGGGTTTCCACAAAAGCATTCTTGATTCCGAGAGGGTCTGATCCTCAAGTCGAGTGTCGATACTTCAAATTCCATGAAGTCCCAAGAAGAAGTATCTCAAATTTCCGCCATGTCATAGGGATCTCAATGCAACAGACGACGCGTCAATCGGACGCCCGGTCTGCGAGTTATTGGTATTTCCATTCCGAGGTCCCGGTTGGATTTATGTTTGATCCAACTAGGATGTACACCAACTATTTCCAAAACTCAAGTGGGTTATTCCAAAATAACTATCGCGCTCCAATATTTCCATCGCCGCTGACGGTTCGTCAATCAGACACTCATAGTCTAAGTTATGGGAGAAAAGGTGAAATCGGGTCAAACGGGTCTGGACGGGGTCTGACCCGGTCTGTGGGTCTAACCCGGTCTGCGGGTCCAACCCGGCCTGAGGGGGCGTCCTGACCCGCGGGGGAGGCCTGGCCCGCGAAGACAGCCCGACCCGCGTGGCCTGGCTGGGGTCCCGCGTGGCCTGGGGGGCAAGCGGCTGGCGGCGCCCGCCCTAGTCGCGTCCAGGGGGGAGACCGCACCCCATGGATCCCGAACGGCTCAGGCGTTCGAGTGGGAAAGCAAAACGACACCTCGTGGCACCGGTCCGCGTCATGTGGGACCCGATGGGTCCCATTCCTCATGGCTGGTCGAGCGGACATCCGACTCCGCACGCGGCGCCATTGCGTCGCGCCACCTTCAGTGACCCGGTGGATTAGGCCACCGGTCCTCATCATGCTCGGGATCAAGTCGGCCACTGTTGCACTGCCACAACCAATGGTCATGACCCTCTTCTTCTCCACCGCACGGCACGATTGCGCCGAGCCTTCTCTGGTGACCCGGCGGTTCGGGCCGCCGGCTTTCTTCGCCGTCTGCCTTGCGCCGGCCGCCGTTGCACCATTGCGGCCAGTCAGGCTCGGCGTTCTCCTCTGGCGGTGCGATTGCGTCGCTGCTATCCATGCGGCTGATCATCAGTTCCATCCACCGGTGATCTTTCCACGGGGCACCAGACAAGTTCCGGTGGCCCGATTCTCGTTCCGGAAGTTGTCGTAAACTCCTCGGAGCGTCGCCTTTGTTCCACACCCTTTGTTGATGTGTAATTCTCATTCCAGACTCACGCCCTGTTTATCATCAAATACCAAAAAAAAGGAAGAGGGGACGGGCTGTGTTTTTTCGGCCCGCACCCTCTGCATTAGGGTGATAACATGCGGCTTGAATTATAATCCACGATGGAAAAACGAAGAACATGCAACAACTATCCAAGCATGAACCCCTACCTCGGATTCGTTGATCGTTGACGAAGTCATGGAAAGCGAATTTCGATTCGATGTTGTCGGGAAAGAAGAAGCCAAGGATGGTGTCGTCGGCGTTCTGCAAGGACGGCGCTTCCTCCCTTGTTCTGGTTGAAGATCAAAAGATGAGGATGTTCGTCGTTGGCGGATGTAGTGTTCTTCGTTGGGAGAATAAGTTTCTCCAAGCTCTTTCAACCCCTCCCCCAACTCCGAAATGGCCAATTTAAATTAAATAATGTTTTAACATTTTAATTTGAATTGCACCATTAAATAAAGAAGTGTTGGCATAAATTGATTAAAGGAGAGTTGAAGAGTTTCTCTACCTTAAATGGGGAGTTCAAAGGGGTTATAATCCCAGTTGGTCCCCACCACATTTAACAAGAATAGGAGTTTAGACCTCAGGTGGGTCCAACCTCTATAACCTCTAAAGGGAGGTTAAAGTATGGTGGTCCCCACCCCCATCTCCCAACTTTTAAGAGGTGGTTTTAACCACCAAATAAAAATAAGTTTACACAACATTATTTTTATTTAATTCAATTAAAACCCAAAAACTAGATTTTATTCTCGACCCAGTTCCATTGAAGTGAAAGTATCCTTAAGAGAATACTAGCGCTGTGAGTTTAACAGTGCCCTCAGATTTCAGTTTCGATCACTGGTTCAAAAGTTATAAAATCTCACTCGTACATTTACTAAATGTACCCAAAAAAACTTCAGAAATTGATTTCGGGCACACCGGGCATCAGATTCACGCGCCGTCAGTTTTCACAGACTCGTAAAAATCCCATGTATTTAAGAAAAAAATTTCCACATAATTTCCTGGTCTTTACATTCTCCCCACCTCAGGGCATTATGTCCCTGTAAGCTATAACTCGATCTATGGGAACAAATGGGGGTATTGAGCACGCATATGAGCCTCCCGCTCCCATGTGCTCTCCTGGAGGTTCACATGCTGCCAGTGAATGCGCACCATAGGTATCAACCATTCATGTAGGAACTGCTCCTGTTGATCCTCAATATCCACTAGAACCTCTGTAAAAGTTGTCTCGTCATCGATGACCAGCTCTCCATGTTCGATGATGTGGGAAGGGTCATGCACGTATCTCCTCAGCTGAGATACATGGAAGACGTCGTGCACCTGGTGCAATTGAGGTGGAAGAGCCAAGCGGTAATCCACCTCACCTACTCTGCTGAGGACCTGGAAAGGTCCGATGAATCGCGGAGATAACTTGCCACATCGGCCAAATATCCGTAAACCTCATCTAGTTGAGACCCGTAGAAATACATGGTCACCATCCTCAAACTCTAGAGGCCTTCATATCCTGTCTGCATACGACTTTTTCCTACTCTGTGTAGTCTTCATCCACTCATGTATGATATGAACCTTCTTTGTGGTAGCTCGTACCATCTCTGGTTCCACCAGTGCTGACTCTCCAGAGTCTATCCAACACAAGGGTGATATGTAAGGTCACTCGTACAACGCCTTGAAATGTGCCATACCGATGGTGGAGTGATAACTATTGTTGTACGAAAACTCCACCAAAGGCAAGTGATCCTCCTAGATTCTATGGAAGTTGAGGACACAAGCACGTAGCATGTTCTCAAGGGTTTGAATGGTCCGCTCAGTCTGACCATCCGTCTGAGGATAGAAGGCGGTGCTTAGACGTAGCTGCATCCTGAAAGCCTCCTGTAACCCCTTTTATAGCCAGGAAGTAAACCGTGTATCACTATCGGAGACAATAGAAGAAGGTACTCTATGTAGTCGCACAATCTCCTATACCTAGAGGAATATCAAGCTCTCTACTAATCCCTGCTCTCTGATCAGTAGGAAGTGGGCCAAATCGGTGAGTCGTTCGACGATCACCCAAATCGAGTAGTGACCCCTGGATATACGTGGAAATACCGTCACGAAGTCCATGGATATCCCATCCAACTTCCACTTCGGAACCTCTAAAGGATTAACCAAGCCTGCTGGTACTTGATTCTTCACCTTCACTTGTTGGCAAGTGAGGCATCGAGAAACAAACTCTGTGACCGCCTTCTTCATACCTGGCTACCAGTGCTGTCGTCGAGGTCGTAGTACATCTTCGTCACTCATGGATGAACCTCTAGAGGGGATGTGTGAAACTCCCTCAATACTTCCTCCTAAAGTGACACTGGTACCATAGTATGTCCTCTGAAGAGGATGAAGTGCTCCCCAACTTTAGAAAATCCATCAGGTGCTTGCCCTGTAGATATCTGAGCACGTCGTGTCTCGCAGTCAGCATCCCCATGTTGTGCTTCCCTGACTCACTGAAGAAGTGGGGGAGTGACTGTAAAAGACTATAAGAAAGATGCTTCATCTCTATCCATAAAGAATATCTGTAAAGCAACCAGCTGCTCTGTCGCCTCTTCTAGAAGCTATATATCAGATCTCATGCTGAGTGCATCTGCAACAACGTTACCCTTTCCAAGAGTATAGACTATCTTGAAGTCATAGTTCTGGAGGAACTCAAGACAATGTCGGTGTCTCAGGTTCAGTTCCTTCTAAGAGAATATATACCTGAGACTCTTGTGATCAGAGTACACGGTAAAACGTTCACCCATAAGATAGTGTCGCCACATATTCAAGGCGAAGACCACTGCTGCTAACTACAGGTCATGGGTAGCGTAGTTCTGCTCATGTTGTCTCAGCTAATGAGAACCATAAGCGATCACTTCTCGCTCCTGTATCAGGACACACCCAAGTCTGTTCCCTGATGAGTCGTAGTAGACTACGTACCCTACGCCTTCTTCTAGAATCCTCAAGATGGGGGCACTAGTCAGCCTCTACCTTAGCTCCTGAAAGCTCTACTGGCATATTTCCGACCACATGAAGGGTTTCCCCTTCTTCTTCAAGGATGATATTGGTGCTACAACTATGGAGAAGTCTCGTACGAACCTCCAGTAGCAACCAACCAAACCCAGGAAACTCCGTACCTCCGTCACACTCCTGGGTGGCTCCCAAGCAAGTATCACCTTGATCTTCGCTAGATCCACTGCAACACCAGCCTCCGAGATGACATGTCTCAAGAAGTGAACCTCTCAAATCCAAAACTGGCACTTCGAGAGCTTACCATAAAGCTGGTGCTCTCGGAGTCTGTCTAGTACTACCCACAAATGGTAGGCATGCTCCTCCTCAGTAGTCGAGTAGATCATAATGTCGTCAATGAAGACTACGACAAAGATATCGAGGTAAGGTCGGAGGATCTCGTTCATGAGTCCCATGAACACTTCCGGAGTGTTGGTTACGCCTAGAGGCATAACCAAGAACTCTTAATGTCCATACCGACACCTAAAGGATGTCTTCTGCACATCCTCATCTCAAAATCTGAGCTGGTGATAGCCTGATCTGAGGTCTATCATTGAGAACCACCGCGCTCCCTTCAACTGATCAAAGAGGTCGTCGATCCTCAGGAGTGGGTACTTGTTCTTCATGGTCACCTGATTCAGGCGACAATAGTCAACATAGAACCTCAAGCTCCCGTCCGTCTTCTTGGCGAACAGAATCGGGGCTATCCAGGGAGAAACACTAGGCCAAATGAATCCTATCCCCAGCAAGTCCTCTAGTTGTACCCACAGCTCGCGAAGCTCCACGGGAGCCATCCGATACGCTGGTGTAGATATCGGTGTCGTCCCGGGGTACAGGTCAATGTAGAAGTCCACCTCTCTACGTGGAGGTATTCCTAGAACATCATCAGGAAAAACATCCGCGTATTGGTCCACCACTACAGGATAATTCAAACTCTCCACATCAACTGTTCTAAGGGTAAGGCAAGCCAAATGATGAGTGATCGGCTGCACACTCCTCTGAGTAACTTTGTCTTTCGCTGCAAAGGCTCCCTTCTTGCCGGTGAAGGTAAACCTGGTATCATCCATGCGGACACACCACACTTTGCGCCTAATACAGTCGATCTAAGCATGGATTGTAGATAACCAGTCCATACCCAATATGAAATTGTAAGGCCTCAACACCACTACAAGGAGATCCCAGCCGAAGCTCTCGCCTCCTAGAGTAATCTCACATTGCTGGTACTAGTGCGTAATCGTCAAGTCTACTCCCGTAGGGGTCTCTAGCCGTAAGGATCGAGTCAAAAACTCCATTGGAATCTCCGAACTCTGAACAAGGGTAGTGGAAATGAAAGAGTGACTGACACCTGTGTCTATAAGAAATGCAACTATGGTGGAGTAGACACAAATCGTACCTCAAATCATCTATGGAGTGCCATGGTCGTAATCCTCATCTTTCTGGAGCTGATCTCTCTCCTTTCCACCTACTCCCTATGGTTGGGGTGGACCTCCTGGTGGTCGTGGTGGTAACACCTCAAAACGTTGCCTACCGCTAGCTGCACAACCATCTCCTCTGTCACGTCCACCTACTCCCTGCGGACCACCTTGATCGAATCTCTGCATCTACCTGGGCAGTCCTTTGACCGTCTGCTGATCATCTGAATAGTGGGTCAGACAGTCACAAGCCATGTGACCCTCCCTTCCACATGTGAAACACTACCTTATCCTCACATGATTGGCTCTATCTCATGTGCCTCTCAGAACAGAACCCGTGTCCTGAGGTCGTCCATCAAATGGTCTGGTCCGCTTGGACCTCTATGACATCTGTCTGCTGGCTGCTGCAGAAGACTCCGCTACGTGATGCCTGGTAGTGGGTCTCTCTTCTAGTGACTTCTCAGCGAAGAAACTATCCATTAAGAGGGCTCGCTCCAATACCCCCACCTGCGTCGGGATGCTGAGGGAGATCATCGAAGCTCTGATCTCTTGCCTGAGCCCCTTCTTAAAGGTCCGGGCCCTGAAGAATGGGCCATGAACCATATCTGTGGAGTAGTGTAAGAGGTCGGTGAACCTCACTGAGTACTGAGCTACCATCATGCTACCATGTTGTAGATGCAGTAGCTCCTAGATCTGCACCACACTTAGGGTGGCTGGGACAAACTCTGCCCGAAAAAGGCTCTCGAAGTTAGCCAGAGTAGTGTTGCCTCATCATGAACCTAGAGCATCAGGCTCCACCATCTGCCTGTTGCTGCCTTCAGGAGACTTGAAGCAAGGATCACCATAAGTTCTGCTGGTGTCCCTACTAGTCTGAGGACTCTCACCTTAGCCTCCATACAATCCTCAACTGCCTATGGGTCCGTCTCTCCCCTGTACCTGGGTGGCCTCTAGCACTGGAACTCATGCAACGTGCTCAGGCGGTGTGCACTCTCTGCTTCTAGGGCTGGTGTCATTGGTGTCTCAATGGGTAATGGTACCATTGGTGCCTCCGTTGTGATAGGTCCCTACACCGAGGACTCATCGCTCGGTGGGCTGTCATCTCGTACAACTCTTGGAACCCTGGCTAGCTATCTGCATGAAGCCATCCTGAAAAGAAACAGGTGTGCCACAGTCAATAAGTTATACCTGGTGAGCTGACACAAGATATCACAAAGAAAACTCTTGAAAACACACATGTAATCAGTGTTTTTGTGCACTGAGTCAGAAATCAGAAGTCAGGGTCCTGGTGTATGGATACGTCGGTCACCGCACCAACACTGGACTCCCTGAACTGAAAACCACACTTAGTACCCTTAACACTATTTCTTCACAAAATTAAAGATCAGAGTCTTAATTTCTGTGGTATAACCGACTCCTCTGATACCAATTTTTCATGACCCGTCCCCCGGGGCCCGTGTCGTGACTACCCCAAACCCGTCTTCCATAGGCTGGGGGCTGGTGACTAGCACCAAAGGCGTAAATCCCTAAAAATGGGAAGGAATTGCCTTTATAAAGTGTAAACACACACAATAGAGTATAATATGGAAGCAAAACACTAAGTAAAACTATATACAAAAGGAGCACTGAAAAGTAAAAGGGGCCGGAAATACAATCCCAACAGGAAAGTACAAGTACAACTAAAAAACAAGTACAACTGAAGAAATGGTAAAGCAGCTACTGGGTCATCCTCCAGGGATTCCTACCTGAAGGGTAGGGAAATATAGCCTCATCAGCACTCCACGTCCATCAGTCCTCTGTGTACCGACTCGTCGTAAAGTCCACCTCTGGGTATCGTCCAGTCCCGCTACTCTGATCCTCAGTCAGCGTTGTCCGTCGTCTGCAACCAACACAACGAGGTGCGAGCATAGCCCGTGCAGGGGTGAGTATAACAATACTTAGTAGGGACCCCTAGACCCCCAAGGTCTCACAAAATCAAACAAGGATACACCAAAAGGTATGGAATCAATAGATAACCCCACGTAGGTATATGTCCATACATATACCTAAGTTATCCATCTCTATCATGAGGAAAACACAAATTACAGACTCAGCTCACATAGGTATATAACTTTTGTAGAGTGATAGAGATGATCAGATGTAGTCACTAATTCATCTAAGCTGTCGGACCCATACAGGATCTAGGACCAGTAGTTGGAACTATCAGACACACACAGGATCCAGGTCAGTAGTCGGAGCTGTTGGACCCACACAGGATCTAGGACCAACTAAGCTGTCGGACCCACACAGGATCTAGAACCAGCTATTCTGTCAGACTCACATAGGATCCAGGAATAGAAGTCAGAACTTTCGAACCCACACAGGATCCAGGAACAATATTCAGAGCTGTCAGACCCACACAAGATCCAGGAACAGTCGCCAGAGCGTAGCCATCCACAGGGTTTCCACAAAAGCATACTTGATTTTGAGAGGGTCCGGTCCTCAATCTGAGTGTTGATACTTCAACTGCCACAAAGTTCCAAGAAAAAGTATCTCAAAGTTCCTCCACGTCATAGGGGTCTCAATGCAACAGACGGCGAGTCAATCAGACGCTTGGTCTGTGAGTTATTGGTATTTCCGTTCTGAGGGCCCGGTTGGATTTACGTTTGATCCAACCCAGCCATACCCCAACTATATCCAAAACTAAAGTGGGTTATTCCAAAAGAACCATCTCTCTCCATGCTTTCTGTCTCTGCTGACGGTTCTTCAATCCGACACCCGTAGCCCTGGTTATGGGCGAAAATGTTAAATCGGGTCAAATGGGTCCGGACTGGGATCTGACTCGGCCTGCGGGTCTGACCCGATCTGTGGGTCCAAACTGGCCCGAGGGGGCAGCCCACCCCACGGGGCTGGCCTGACACACGAAGGCGGTCCGGCCCGCGCTGGGCGGCCCGCGTGGCCCGCGCTGGCGGCCCGCGTGGCCTGGGTGGCCAGCGGCTGGTGGTGCCCTGTGGGGCCCACCCTATCCCCATCTGGGGGGGACCACACCCCCTGGATCCCAAACGACTTAGATGTTTGGGTGGGAAAGAAAATCGGTGCCATGTGGCACCAGTCCACGTCACGCGAGACCCGCTGGGTCCCACTTTTCCCGGCTCGCCAAGCGACCATCCGACTCCCCACACGGCGCTGTTGCGCCGCACCACCTCTGGCGACCCAAAGGCTCAGGCCGCCGGTCTTCATTGCGACCAGGCTCGAGCTGGCCGCTATTGCACCGCCGCGGCCAAGGGCTGCAGACCTCTTTTTCTCCACCGTGCGGCGCGGTTGCACCTCGCCTTCTCTGGCGACCCGGCATTTTGGGCTGTCGAATTTCTTCACGGCCGACCTTGCGCGAGCCGCCGCTGCACCGCCACGGCCAATCAGGTTCTACCTTCTCCTCTGATGGTGTGATTTCAGTGCCACTATCCATGCAACTGATCGTCGGTTCCATCCATCGGCGATCTTTCTGTGGGTCACCGAATGGGTTTTGGTCGACTGATTCTCGTTCCGGAAGTTGTCGTAAACTCCTCAGAACATCGCCTTTGTTTCACACCCTTTTTTGATGTGTAATGCTCATTCTGGACTCACACCGTGTTTATCGTCAAATTCCACAAAAAAGTTGGAGGTTACGGTCCATGTTTGTTCGGCCCGCACCCTCCGCATTAGGGTGATAACATGCGGCTTGAATTATAATCCACGATGGAAAAATGAAGAACATGTAACAAATATCCAAGAATGAACCCCTACCTCAGATTCATTGATCGTTGACGAAGTCACATAAAGAAAATGTCGATTTGATGTTGTCGGGAAAGAAGAAGCCGAGGATGGCGTCGTCAGCGTTCTTCAAGGATGGCGCTTCCTCCCTTGTTCCGGTTGAAGATCAAAAGTTGAGGATGTTCATCATTGGCAGATGTAGGGTTCTTCGTTGGGAGAATAAGTTTCTCCATGCTCTTCCAACCCCTCCCCCAACTCTGGAATGGCCAATTTAAATTAAATAACGGTTTAACATTTTAATTTGAATTGCACCATTAAATGAAGAGGTGTTGGCATAAATTGATTAAAGGGGAGTTGAAGAGTTTCTCCACCTTAAATGGGGAGTTACAAGGGGTTATAAGCGTGGGTGGTCCCCACCACATTTAACAAGAAGAGGAGTTTAGACCTTGGGTGGGTCCCACCTCTATAACCTCTCAAGGGAGGTTAAAGTGTGGTGGTCCCTACCCCCATCTCCCAACTTCCAAGAGGTGGTTTTAACCACCAAATAAAAATAAGTTTACACAACCTTATTTTTATTTAATTCAATTAAAACCCAAAAACTAACTTTTATTCTCAACCCACTGCCATCGAAGTGAAAGTCTCCTTATGTGAATATCGGCGCTGCGAGTTCAACAGTGCCCTCAGATTTCAGTTCCGAGAACTGGTTCAAAAGTTATAAAATCCCGCTCGTACGTTTACTGAATGTACCCAAACAAAACTTCAGAAATTGATTTCAGGCACACCAGGCCTCAGAACCATGCGCCTTCAGTTTTCGCAAACTCGTAAAAATCCCATGTATTTAAGAAAAAAAATTACATGGAATATCCGGGTCTTTACATTTAGGGTTTATGGTTTGGATGGATTTTAAAGCGTTTTTAAAGGGTTTAAAGGGCACAAAATTTTATTTTGGTAGGGTTTTTATGGTTTGGGAAGAGGTGAGATGGTTGAGGGTTGAGGGTTTAGGGATTAGGGTGTAGGGTTTAGGGTTTGGATGGATTTTAAAGGGTTTTTAATGGGTTTTAATGGTATGGAAGTGTATATTTGGTTAGGATTTTTAAGGGTTTTAAGGGAGTGAATGGATGTTAATGTTAGGGGAGAGGGGATAGTGTGGATGGTTGAGGGTTTAGGTTTGAGGGTGTTAGGTTTAAGTATTAGGTTTTGGGTTTGGATGGACTTTAAAAGTGTTTTAAAGGGTATGAAAGTGTATTTTGGTAGGGTTTTTATGGGGTTTAAATGGTTTTGATGGGAGTGAAGGGTTTTTAAGGTTTGAGAAGAAGGTATAGGGTAATGGGTTATGGTTTTAGTGTTGACGGTGTAGGGTTTAGGGATTATGGTTTAGGGTTTGGATGGATTTTAAAGGGGTTTTAAAGGGTTTTAAGTGTATGAAAGTGTATTTTTGTAGGTTTTTATGGGTTTTATAGGATTTTGAAGGGATTGAAGTGTTTTTAAGGTTAGGTAATAGGGGATATATTTAAGGTTTAATGGTTTAGGGTTGGGGGTGTATGGTTTTTGGTTTAGGGTTTGGATGGATTTTAAAGTGTTCTTAAAGGGTTTAAAGGGTATGAAGTGTATTTTGGTAGGGTTTTTAAGGATTTTAAAGGGTATTAAGGGAGTGAGAGGTAGTTTTTCAAAGATATTATATCCTTGAGGGTTTAGGGTTTAGGGTTAATGGTGTAGGGTTTATGGTTTGGATGGATTTTAAACGGGTTTTAAAGGGATTAAAGGGTATGAAAGTGTATTTTGGTAGGTTTTTTAGGGTTTGAAAGGGTTTTGAAGGGATTTAAGGGTTTTAAAGGCCATGGAAGAGGGTATAGATTTAATGGTTGAGGATTTATTTTTTAGGGTTTATGTTTTAGGGTTTATGGTTTGTATGGATTTTAAAGGTTTTTAATGGGTTTAAAGGTTATGAAAGTGTATTTGGGTAGGGTTTTAAAGTGTTTTAAGGGAGTAAATGGTTTTTAATGTTAGGTAATATGGAATAGGTTGAATTTTTAAGGGTTTTGGGTTGAGGGTTTTGGTTTTAGGGTTTAGGGTTTAGGTTTTAGGGTTTTGGGTTTTGGGTTTAGGGTTTGGATGGATTTTAAAGGGTTTAAAGGGTATTAAAGTGTATTTTGGTATGGGTTTTTGGGGTTTTGAAGGTTTTTTAAGTGAGTGAAGGGTTTTTATGGTTTGTTGAGAGGGGGTATGGTGAAGGTTTTAGGGTTTAAGATTTGGGGTTTAGGGTTTTAATGGATTTTAATGTGTTTTTAAAGGGTTTGAAGTGTATGGAAGCATATTTTGGTAGGAGTTTTAAGGATTTTAAAGGGTTATCAAAGGATTTAAGGGTTTATAAGGTTATTTAATAGGATATATGTTTAAGGTTTTAGGGTTTTTGTTTTGGATGGATTTTAAAGGGTTTTTAGAGTGTTTATGGGTTATTAAATTGTATTTTGGTTGGGTTTTTAATGGTTTTAACGGATTTTGAAGAGAGTGGAGATTTTTTAATGTTTGGTAATATGGTAAAAGGTAAATGGTTAAGGGTATAGGGTTGAGGGTGTTGGGTTTAGGGTTGAGGGTTTGGTCGGATTTTAAAGGGCTTTAAAGAATTTGAAGGGTATTAAAGTGTATTTTGGTAGGGTTTTAATGATTTAAAGGGATTTTAAGGTATTTAAGGGTTTTAAAGGTTAATGAATAGAGTGGAGGTTGAAGGTTTGAGGGTTTAGGGTTGAGAGTGTATGGTATAGGGTTTAGTGTTAGGATGGATTTTAAATGGGTTTTAAAGAGTTTAAAGGGTATGAAAGCACATTTGGAAAGGTTTTTAAGGGTTTTAAAGGGTTTTTAGTGGAGTGGAGGATTTTTTTAGGTTAAGGAAGAGGGTATAGGGTATAGGGTTGATGTTTTATGTTAGAGGGTGTTGGTTTTAGGGTTTAGGGTATGGATGAATTTTAAAGGGGTTTTAAAGGGTTTAAAGGGTTTGAAAGTGTATCTTGGTAGGATTTTTAAGGGTTGTAAAGGTATTTAAAGGGAGTGAAGGGTTTTTATGGTTAGAGAATAGAAGATAGAGTGAAGTGTTGGGGGTTTAGGGTTGAGGGACTAGGGTTTGAATGGATTTTAAAGGGGTTATAAAGGTTATAAAGGTTATGGAATTTTTTGGTTGGGTTTTTAAGGATTTTAAAGGGTTTTAAAGGGAGTTAAGAGTTTTTATGTTTAATTAATATGGGAAAGGGTGAAGAGTTTAGGGTTAAGGGATGAGGGTGTAGGTTTTATAGTTTAGAGTTTTAATGGATTTTAAATGGGTTTTAATGGGTTTAAAGGGGATAAAAGTGTATTTTAGTAGGTTTTTAAGGGTTTTTAATTTATTGAAGGGTTTTAAAGGTTTGGTAATATTGGAGAGTGTTAGGGTTTAGAGTATTGGGTGTATGGTTTAGTTTTTAGGTTTTTTTATGGATTTTAAAGGGGTTTAAATGGGTTCAAAGGGTATGAAAGTGTATTTTAGTAGGGTTTATAAGGGTTTTAAATGGTTTTTAAGGGAGTGAATGGTTTTTATGGTTAGTTAAGAGGGGAGATAGTGATGTTTTGAGGGTTGGGGTTTGAGTTTTTAGAGTTTAAGGTTTAGGTTTTGGGTTTTGGATGGATTTTATATGGTTCCAAAGGGTTTAAAGGGTATGAAAGTGTATTTTTGTCGGTTTTTAATGGTTTTAAAGGAAATTTAAGGGATTGAAGGGTTTTTAAGCTTATTTAATCAGGTATAGGTTGGAGGTTTGAGGTTTTAGGGTTGAGGGTGTAGGGTTTAGGGTTTATCATATAGGGTTTGGATGGATTTTAAATGGTTTAAAAGGGTTTATAGGGTATGAAAGTGTATTTTGGTAGGGGTTTTAAGGTTTTTGAAGGGTTTTGAATAGAGTTAAGGATTCTTAAGGTCAGTTGAGAGGGGATAGGGTTAAGGGTTTAGGGTTTATGTTTGAGGGTGTAGGGTTTAGCATTTATGGTTTAGGGTTTGGATGGATCTTTAAGGGTTTTTAAAGGGTTTAAAGGGTATGAAAGTGAAATTTGGTAGAGTTTTTAAGGGTTTTTAAGGGAGTGGAGGGTTTTTAAGGTTTGGAAAGAGGGTATAGGGTGAAGTTTTGGGGGTTTAGAGATGAGGGTGTAGGGTTTAGGGTTTAGGGTTTAGGTTTTGGATGAATTTTAAATGGTTTAAATGGTATGAAAGTGTATATTTGTAGGGTTTTAAAGGGTTTAAAAGGGTTTTAAGGGAGTGAATGTATTTTATAGTTAGGGAAGAGGGTAGAAGGTGAATGGTTGGGGGTTTAGGGTTAAGGGTGTTAGGTTTATAGATTATGTCTTAGGTTTGGATGGATTTTAAAGAGGTTTTAAAGGGTTCAAAGGGTATGGAAGTGTGTTTTTGTAGGTTTTCAAGGGTTTCAAAGGAGTTTTAAGGGAGTGAATGGTTTTAATTTATTTAGAATAAAGGATAGGTTAAAGGGTTATGGTTTTAGTGTTCATGGTGTAGGGTTTATGTAGGTACTGTGGCCCACAGTGAAAGCTAGTGGGATGAGGATTTTAAAATTTTCATCGACGAGATGACATAATTGTGGTCTCCAATGATTCTATCCCTGGTATAGTCTGAATATCTCACATAAATTAAAAGTGCAGAAAAATAAAAATGTAAACATACCTATTCAGATCTAAAATTGTTCTTCGATGCAACTCATCAGTGGAGATCGTTACTTGAAGGATCCATAGTAGGAACCCTCTACATCATCCATAGTGGATTCAAAAATACACTGGAATGTCGATAGTCAAATTTAGTGTGCTAGTGCAAAGATCTGAAGATGCCTTTAATGCCCCAGTGATCACCACGATCCTCTGCCTTCTTTACTTGAAGGTCTTCTAGGATCATCACTTGAGAGGGAGAGACTCTCTCTCTAATAAGAGGATGGAGATATTGGATCTCATTCATAAATGAATGAATAATTGATGATGAGAGATCATCTCTCTCTATTTATAGTGGATGAAAAAAACACCCGGAAGGGTTCCCCAACCCCACAAAAAATTAACATTCACTAAATAATAATTATGATGAACTAAACTACCTGATAAATATTATTAATAATTTATCACATAATTTTCACATATATATAAAATATATTACGTGATAAAACCGATCCATTTAACTCGACTCTCCATTCCTTCTTAATATTAAAAGAATCTTTAATATTAAAATAATATTAGTTAGAATAATATTTTTATTGCATTTACTTAATTTGTAAATAATTTAAAAAAATTCAATCCCAATTATTCATAACTTGAATAATCATGAATTTATTTAATTATCAGTGATCAATAACTTGGACAACACTCGGACCCCATGGTGGGGCCCAAAATTTCCAATATACATATTCAATTGAATAGGGAGGATTCTTGAACATTGTATTGTGTGTTACCCTCTAGGAACTTATATTGATAGCAGTGAATAAAATCCACAGACCAAGAGCGGAGTCTAGCAACCCATCAAGACCCCTAAAGAGATAAGGATAGTCATAGAAACAACTACCAACCTACGAACAGGTACTGTGTACTTTAATCTCTTTGTATTTAAATATCTCATAAATTGGGATGCACACTTGTGTCATTAACCTTTTCTTTCTTTATTATTTTTTGATCTATCAAGATGGATTTACCTTTTGACTTCTTTGGCCAAAGACTTATGAAGGTAGGACCATCCTGATCAACCAGGCCCGAGATATATAACTTTCATAACCTGGAATTGAAAAATCCTTTCTTGACCATTCAACTAATGAAATTCCACCAATAATGCACCCAACACAAGCTACCTCTTCAATATCAAGGTTTTTTTCTTGCATAAAATTATGAAATCAAATGATACATATTGGTAATGATCTCAAGTCAGAAGACAATACACATGTCTGTAGATAGGAACAACCAATGACACCAAAAATATGTGGTGTTCCTATTAGTGAGTTAATGATAATGATCTCACTACTAGAGATCATCAAGTGTGAACTTCATTAGAAGAAGTCTCAATGCTTTTGAGCCCCCATCACCTAATAGTCAAACATTTATTGTGTCCATTCAGTAAGATGTATCTAGACAATAGGACCTTTTTTAGGATTAATTTCATTGTATCTCTAGGTTCTCATTATAGCTTGGGATCTTCTATAACCTTTTGATATGACAATTAATCTATGGACATTACCATTTCAATAGTGAATGCAGAAATATCTATACTATAATGGTATGTATACATCATGTATAGATAAATGTATACATGATTTGGTAATCAAAAGCATTGTATTGTAGGGTCCAAGGCACTCACTATTTCAATACTCCCACTTGAACTAGATACAACTTGCTAACCATACATGTTATGTGATCACATGATGAAGATCATATTTCTGCTGAGTAACGGCTTTAGGTGTTGGGTCTGCCACGTTTCCACCGTATGGCTATTCTGCTATATGCGACCTCATCTCCTTGTGTAAAACTTCCCAATATATGGTAACCCCGAGTATATATATTTTTTCCACTATCAAGACTTGACATATTGTATGTTAAGAATATCATAATTTACATTTTGATAATAATTTACTAGGTGCAATTCTAAGAACCTGAACATATCATTGCGTTTAACTGCTACTTAACTACCTCAGAAGCTGCAACGTACTCGGTATTTATAGATATGACTAACACTAGTGTTATGAGCTTGACTCAATCATCACCTTAGCCTAACTATGATACTCGATCAAAATGATCTAAGGAAGACTAGTTTATGTCCCACAATAACTAGTATCCTTATTCTCCACAAACCAGGTACATATCATTTTTACTTTCCAAAGTATAATATGATAGTTCCGACTACTTCACTTGTAGTTATCCTAGATATAACATATATTTTCCTTCTTTAAAGTATATAATGGTAATATCAATTCATGTATATATCATGGAATACATGATTAATCGATCACTTAAGTGAATGAATATCAACTCACCCCATTCATCTCCTCTCATGTCCTAGACATGACAACCTGGAGCGATTATACCATGTGACATTGGTAACAATTCTAATCTTGAATTGTTCAAACTTGTATTTTTCAATACCATGTCACTATATGTATGATTGAATAGGTCCAATCAACCATTAAATATACTTCAGTATATCTTGTTCCCTGAAACATAGGTTGCTGCATTAAGTCAATCACTGGAGAATTATTTTTAGCTTTGTCTTAACTAACTATAAGACCAATATCTATTTTCCATATGTTTACAAACATATTTCCCTTGGAAAACTATGGATATCCCACTAACCTTTGGTATACACATGGAAAAGATTAATTCCAAATGAATGTTCTAAGATCTCATTGCTTACATTAATCCAGAACTGGATTTCAATAACTTGCAACCCTTATTGGCATCATATGACGTCACTATCCCTTTATGGTTGTATCATACAGACACCTACCATGAAAGTTTATCTTGACATCCAGTGGACAATTAAATGATCTTACAAATTAGCTATGAAAAGTAAAATTCTAATAGATTTAGGCATACCGAATTGGTATAACTAATCAATCCTTATTGGTACTGATCTTGTACCACCCATGTATCAATTCACTTGAATACCCACCAAAATATTCAATTTATAATCCCCTTTACACTTTGATACATGGAATCCATTATTAAATTTTATTAGTCTTGTCAATATTAACTAATCACCATATTATTATTTTAGAAATTATTATTCTCAATGAATAATGTATCACTGACCTCAGTGAATATAAAACCATCACCATGGTTTTAACCTTCCTACACAGTATGTGTCTTTAGAACATTCCTATTCCACATGTACTTGTGCATCTAGTTCTTATGCCAACCATTTGTGCATCTTGAGCATCAACAACATCCAAGTCAATCTAGCTCTCACTGTCTCTAATAGAGATGTGTACCATTTTATAGAAAGGCAGTCTATCACTTGACTACCACTTTTCTATCTTAGGGATTTATATATTATATTCTATGAAACTGTTAGGATAATTACCTTAGATTCACAATGTTTTTAACTTGATTCATGTCTATTTAAATCTTAACAAACTCTTTTCATGTAAATACATGCCATATGAAATAATATATTTCCATTATACTATGACTTGTATGATATCCATTTGTCATTTTTAGTTGGCATATTAGTTATGGGATTTTTCCATTATTTGAAAATCATGTTTTGAAAAATGATGGAAGTTAATTCAGGTTGTAACATTGATACTACTTACATCATTACTTTGATGTATAACATGTGTGTTTAAAAATTTATCCACACTACATGTTTCTTGATCAATGTTGATATGTAAGACTCATCATAGAACATCCTTATGAACATCAATTTCTTGATTTAGATAAGGTAATGTTCGTTTAAGAATTACTCCATGCTACATTATCATGATTAATGAATTCTTAGTAAAGATATTCTTTGAATTTCTAATCCAAAGCAACTCATATATTCTGACCATGTTTATACTTCACTTTTACATTCCTTAATAACTAAAAAGTATCTTATGAAGTATATTTACCACTATATTTCCTTTTAGATAGTTCACACTCACTTGTTGAACTAATTGAAAAGCTTTGAGATACACCTTTATTTCTAAAGGTTCCTTTTTCCAAAATAAATATGTCAATTATACCAAAGGTGTTTAGCTATTCCAAGCCTAAATACCGTACTGGGTATATACTTGACGTATACTTTTAGTTTTCCTTGACAAATAATTATCTTTCCACAAGTAGGTAAAAGTCTTTCATTTTATATTCATCATTATTTTCCTATGATTCATGTACCATTGAACTATTGTTTGAGTATATTACCACAAAAAACATTCATTACTAAACATGGAATAATGTCTCATTATGTACAAAGGGTGCATGAGATAAATTTTTTGGTTATACTCAACAGCTTGTTCACCTAGAATCATTCGCTTAGAAAATAGAAGTTATGTGTTTCTCACCACTAACATAGGAATCACACTTTCTCAGCTGCTTAGAGAAGACACATTACTTCTTGTAATGATTCTATACTTACTTGGTTACTGTATTTCAATACACATATGTGAAAGAAATATTATATTAAATACCCAATAATTATGTCAGAAACAATACTTTTATTTTATGAATATATACTGAAGAAGAAGTGGGTTCTTGCTTACTCAATTTAGTTCATTGCATTTTAAACATTCATAAATTTATTTCATAATATATTATGAAAATAACCTCCTATTTAATAATCAAAAACTATTATTTGAAGGAAATTATGAAGGTGTCTTTGACATAACTTATCATTGGCCTTTTCCCCTTTTCTTTCAATTTATTCTCCATAAGAACTAAATATGGTACTTTCTTTAATATTCTTATATCTTGGAGAACCTTACCTAAAATGTAATAAAGAATTTACTAAATCTTGTTCATTTGTATCCTTAAATGAAACTAGAGTAATTGGGTGAAATAGTATAATAATGATATTTCATGAAAGATCATAGTCTGCCTTTCATATTTACATAAAGCCAGTGTAATCATTACATTCAAATATTGCTTAACTTTCTCCTTGGTAACTTCTTGGAGATGAGACTACATGTGATATCATCCATGTCATGATGTACTAACTACAACTAACACTGGACTTTGATGACAACATTATGACAGAACCATCATATTCTTGATTTATGAGACTCCTGTAAGCAGTTTTTACACCCTCGCTTCATGAAGTGTCCTAACAGGTAGGGACACTAGAACCTTGAATTTCCTATATTATAGTAATGTGCACAAGCACCTACACTACACTTGAAAATTCATGCTAGTTTGGACATTAACTTCATCCAATATTTATCATGGTTTTTATCTTGTGGTATTATATGCCATTTTCTAAAAAAAACTAGAAAATAAGTACTTTTATGATGATTATTGAATTAGACATTACCGATTAATTTGATCATTAAATGTCTCCCACTATTTTATCAAATTCTAGTAACCCTCTATGCTAGAATCATAATACTCTATCGCTTGATTATTCTAGTGTAAAGGATCCTTGAAACTCCCCTCATAGTCTACAAGCTATGGCTACACTACTACTCGGAAGGTTTAAGGTAGGCTTTTGGATGGTCAACCGCATTAACTCACGGTTCCTTGATCTGTTGAGTGAAGTCTCATCTTCTAAAATCATTACTTGATTTACTCAACGCTTTCCTCTAAAATGATAGCTGGTTATCTATGGTTAATCCTCACTACCAATTTATTTACATCGAACCACCACTCTCATAAGAACTCCCTCGTAGTAAGAGGCACCCTAAGCTATGGCATGACTTGCACCCCAAACACCCGGTTTTGTTCAAATTTGAATGATGGAAGGTGGTAATGACTTAATATTTCTTTGAGGGTTTTTGTATTTTTCTTATTGATGAATGTAATACATTTATATTAATCTTTTTCATCTATATTTTCATGCTCACAACTAAACATTAATAGAAAAACATACGTCGCTTTTTTATTCATTTTATTATTTATTATTTTATGTATTTTTTCCACTGTATTAAAATGAATAAAATAATAAATAAATCTATAAAGGTAAACTATTACCCAACTATTCCTGAGCATCTAAAACGACCTAGGGGAATCATACTTGAGTTGTTGCTCGACTCGTGATGTAGCTCGCCCTCATCCTATATGTCCGCTACTCGTCTGAAGTATCGCCACGTCTTAGCAGGGTCTAGCTCACGTCTTGAATCATCTTGGTCAATGTACACTGCCTCCATCCAAAATACAGTGATACTCACACAAAGCTGAGGAGGACTAAGGGTGCAAATATACATTGGATGGAATGGACATGTAAGCCCTTATACATTTCAACTGAAAATAAAGATGATATGCAAACCGTCCACTTATTAACTACTTATTACAATCATCGCATGCAGGTAATAAATAATTAATTAAAACGAAAAAATATATGGGTCAGTGCTCAAGACTAGTAATCAGGTATAATAAACATGCGATAAAAAACTTTCATTAAATAAGTACGAGGGTTATTTAATTAAATTAAATTAATTAAATAAATCAAATAATTTAATTATTTATTGGTGCTATAATTAATTTAATTTTATTCCAAAAATAAATGAATTTAATTTATTTGAAGAATTAAATTAATATAATCCCAGGTATTAAAATATTTTATTTACCACAAATTAATATTTTAATAAATTTAATTTAATAAAATTAAATTAATTATAAATATTAATTTTATTATCCCAAACTCTGAAAACCTCGTGCATGGCCTGTGCGGGTTAGGTTGAACCTGCAGAGGCCCATTCTAGGACATGTAGTACCAAGGCCCAGCCAATCTGCCCAGACCCATTATGGATTGGGCAAATCCGCACAGACCTCTTTGGGGCAATTCTGTCTTGCGAAAAACTTGTAGTGGCATACCTCCAGGTGGTCTGAGACTAGAACCACCCAATATGGTTGGACCCTGACTTTAGATGGAGGTTGCCCAGAGGGGTGTAGTAGGAGGGAAATGGTGTACAGAAGATCTGCCTTGGGAAGGTGCCACCAGATCTTAGGAGTCTACAGCGGTTCGGCTGGAGGAAGAGTCGTGACCCAGCTAGAGATGCGTCAGCTGTCAAGCGGCGACAAGATCTGATGGAAGGGTAGGGTATAGGAATCACCAGATCTTGCCGGAGGGGGTTCTCTGGTGGTTGTGGCTCTGGCGAGCTTGGAGGTGTTGAGGCCAGCCGAGCCTCGGGGTGGCCAGCTGGGAGCAGAGGACACGCTAGGTGGAGGGGCTAAGAGGCTGGGCCAAAGGTGAGCCGAGGTGTGACCGGTACTGGCTGAGCAAATGGCGATCAGGGAAGGTGGGACGACATCAAGTCCTCGTTTGGCAGCGCTGATTTGGGGAGAAAAGAGATGATATAGGCGGATTGAAACAAATTTCTTCCGTTTGGCACTGTCAAAATGACATAGAGAAATGAAGCGCAGGGAAATGGGGAGAAATTGATTTCTCCCCTGTCAATTGATTCCGGCATTTTTGGAATCGTCCCAAAATTGGGATGATTCCGACGGAAATCATCCCCATTCCAGTTTTTTTTTAAATTTCCAAAATTATCCCTAATATCTTTACTGAATAATTTATAAATAAATAAATAAAAATTCCATTCATAAATAATTCAACGGTTCGTGCATAAATAATTTATAAATAAATGAATAAATTTTGTTCAATTTAATTTATAAATAATGATTTTTCTAAGTTCAATATAATTTATAAGTAATAATTACAATCAAATATAATTTTTTTTATAATGTTATATAAATAATTTTGATTATGACTAATTTTGTGTATATAAATAATCATAAATAATTTATAAATAATTTTGATCATAGATAATTTTGATTATAATTAATTATGATTATCCTGAATTAATATTTTATATAAATAATTTTGAATTAATAAATATTTTGAATTGATTACCTTGAATTAATAATTTTGAATTAATAATTATTTATTATTTAGATTATTTTGATTACCTTGAATTAATATTGTGTGTATGTGTTATTTTTTAAAAAAGGATATTTGTGTCATTTGCATCAAAACAGTTTATTTTCTTTTCTTTTAAAAATTGTCACCAAACATGATGGAGATAGATTCAAATCATTTCTTTTCTTTTACTAAGTTGTTGATCCAAACACAAGGATAGAAATCACAATCATTTCTTTTCTTTTCTTTTATTTTATAAACTATCAAATCATTTCTTTTTTTTACTAAAATATCACCAAACGCAGTGCAAGGTGAGCCAGGAGGGGAGGTTGGCGCTATGCTATCCGACGACGGCTATTGTGAAGTCCGATTGTAGTCCCTATGCTATACGATGGCAGCCAGTGCAAGGTAGGGGACAGTGGGGCACTCCCTCCCTTTTCCAAAAGTTTTTTTTGACTTCTTCTCAATAAATGAGATACCTCAACCCTACCCCACCCAATTTTCATTTTTTTTGTGTTTTTTACACACATAAGGTTTTTCTAAAGGCTATTAAATATCCTTTATTTGTAATAATAACTAAATTATTATAATACAATAATTTATTATTATTATAATTAGATTATTATAATGATAATGCCCATTATAATAATCATAATTATAATTTATGTTTTTTAACAAAAATTGTATTAATTTTGATGAACGAAAAAATGGCTGAAACATGTCCAGATTGTTATCGGAAATAAATGATTGAAAAATTTTAATGCCCATGACAAAAACTCAAACACGATCTGTATCTAAAATTTCAAATGACCATAACTTGGCAGTTCAAAATCGGATCGGCAAGCGGTCTAAACCATTGAGACTGATTTTAAACCCTCTACTAAAGTTTAATGCCAAATAATTTTTCTAGGCTCATAAAATCTATGTAATCCCTCTGATACTATTTTTAGGTACTGGGGCCCATAGTGGAATTTGATTGGCTGAGGATTTTTAAAATTTTCATCGACGGGATGCACTACTACAAATACGGGCAAGGGAAGCGCCCCCTTATATCAGCGCTAAGCAAAACCGCTGATAAAGGTTACCCTGTATCAGTGCTTAAATTTTAGCACTGATACAGGGTCTATGTATCAGTGCTTTTCTAGAGCTGATAGAGGATATCTTTCTCATTGCTAGAAAAGTGCTGATAAATAACTCTTGTATCAGCGTTAAAATTTTATCGCTGATAAAGAGACCCTGTATCAGCGCTAAAATTTAAGCGCTGATACAGGGTAACCTTTATCAGCGCTGATAAAATGATCCTTTATCAGTACTAGAAAAGCGCTGATAAAGACACTCTGTATCAGCACTAAAATTTTAGCGCTGATAAAACCTTAGTCCGTTTTTTTATAAAGTCAGTCGCACAGTGCACTCGTTTTATCGCGACCTAAATCTCTCGCAGTAGTGGAACCTTGCTACTCCCCTCTGTCGCCCGCGCTTCTCTTGCCGTACCTCCGCCGCCCGCAACGCCCCTTCGGTTTGCCGGACCTCCGCCGCCCGCAATGCCCGGAATCTTTTTGTCGGACCTCCTCCACCCTCGCCTCGCGTTGCCGGACCTCCGCCATCCGCAACGCCCTCTTCTGTTTTCCGGACCTCCGCCGCCCGCAACGCCCTCTTTGGTTTTCCGGACCTCCCAAGGCATGTTTTCCAAATATTTTTCCAATATTGTTGTTGTTGTTGGTTGAATAATTTATTTGGGTTAAATCTTTATGGTTATGGTGTTTAATTGCATCCTTAGGGCCTTTACTTAGTTCAGTTGGTGGTTTCATTCTGGTTTTGTGAAGATATCAAGAAATAGGTAGGTTGTTCCATTATTTGACATTGTTTTAGGTGTTTAATATGATTTATTTGGTTCTAAAATAATTTTATAAATTTTCTGGGTTGTGGGAAACATGTTTTCCAATTTTTTTGTTGTGCGTAAGGGTTTGATAATGACTTGACTATTGTAAATTATTGTTTGTCATGTGTGTTTATATTATTGGAAGTGTGATTGTATAAAATAGATATAATTTTATATAGAGGGTGGAATTGAGCACAATGGAATCCTAGTGATGGAGAATAACTCAACCCCATAAACTTATTTATACCTAGAATACATTAATTTAAACAATAATACATCACCAAAATTTAGTAAACCTTACCAAACAAATTCTCTCCACCCTTAGGAGTACCGTGACACACCTAATTTAAGAGGAAAACAAGTAATTAGAATGTAATTAAATGAATGCAGATAATAGGATGTTACATTGACTATATTAATGGTGTTACAAATAATGATTATAACAAGGGGATAATTATAATGAATATGTCATTAATAGACCATATTATATTATTATAAATCGAAACATCATCATTGGAAAAACACTTTGTCAAAACATGAGACATTCTAATATTATAAACTTGTGGAATCATCTACCAAAATATATTTAATTACATAAATTATAAGACATTAAGTTACTATATTTATCTTATTGGGGAACTCCAACAATATGATTTTAATCTACACTAGGGTACACTAGTCAGTGTAGTAGTCTAATCTAGTTTATTATATAACACGATGTCTCACATAGTTACCTATGTTTCCCTTACCATCAATTATATAGAGATAATAAAAAAGTATGTCACTAAAAAACTATAGGTATTATTAATAAAACATAACAAATAAATCTCAAATAACATCCAAAACCATCCTAATAAATAATCAATTTCTCATATACATCCATGCCTCACACAGAAATTAAATTCATCCCATTAATGGGTACAAGTCAATATATGACATAATTATTCCAAGGATCTATAGTTAAGGATGTCAGAAGCATAATGTTAAAATATTTGATAAAAATTCCAAAAAGGAATTTGAAAAAACATTAGAATCCTTATTATTTACCATCCTTTGAAAAATAATATTTGAAATCATTCCTTTTAAAATATTTTTAAATCACATATTCCTCATCAAGAAATCTAATATAATCTTTTGAAATTATGAAAATTGTACCATAAAAAGAGTTGAAAATAATAAAAACATTTTTACTTTGAATGATTTATTCATGTAATTATTTAATAATTAGGAAAAATCATAAAACTCATATTTAGATCTCCAATTAGATTTTATGAGAACAACTAACTTCTGAATTTTATTTATTATTGAATCAAAAAACATGAAAACTGCTGTAATATCATTGTTTCATGTTTCGATATAATTTAAAAAAAAATTATAAAACCCCTCATAATATCAAACATTGGAATATTTTGATAAGTTATAAATTTTAGAAACTCATACACTCCCCAATAGTCAATGAAATGAATTTATGTAAATTTTTTAACTCAATATTTGTTGAAACCACATTCCATAAATGTTAAAAGACAAATTAATCAAAATTATGTCCTATAAAATCACTAGACGGACAAATAACCTATAATGAACTAGTCAAAACACATTTTTTTACTGCCATAGTTGTTAGGGTTTAGTGAGAAAAAGAAAACCAAGGTTCCCTTGGTGGTGATGGTGGATATATGTGCTAGTAGTTCCCCTTTTGGTGACTGTTATTGGTTGTGGAATGGGGATGTTGACCCTCATGTTTAATGGAGGCATGGTTGTATTGTTGGTTCCCTTAAATTTTTTTTTGTTATTTAGGTTTTGGTTGAAATTGTTAAATGTTTATCCCCTATTGCAGTGTTATCTTTTGGTCTATTATATTGTGAAATTTGGTTATGATATGGTGTTTGATTATTATGTAATATTTATTGTTTTTACATGAAAAACCCATTCCCAAAGGTGTTACTCAATGCCTAGGCACTAGTTACAACCCATGGGGATTGGTAATTCCCTTTGGACCTTCCCACGAGTTGGGTTAGGTGTCAAGTGGGATGGTAACCTGGCCTAGTTCATGACAAGAAGTCTACACCATAGTATGGTTGTCTAAATACTTTCTGTACCGTGTCCATGGGAGGTTGCAACATGGTATCTTTTTTTATAGTCTTAAATTCCATGAGCCCCATTTTATATTCTTTTTTCTCCTACACAAATATCATTTGAGATCTTGATTCTTTAAGGATTACAAGAGTCATTTTAACTCCTCCAAACTCCCTTCTTCTCAGATAGATTTAGTGGATGCGTTTGGTTTCTCTCTGATAAGGGGATCTCTCATTGATTCTTTAAGGATTACAAGAGTCATTTTAAATCATCCAAACTCCCTTCTTCTCAGATAGCTCCAGTGGATGCGTTTGGTTTCTCTCTGATAAGGGGATCTCTCATCGATTTAAAATCCTCTATCTCCTCTTATATCCTACTTATAGAGTGATAGATCATCATCTTTTTAGTGAATCTAATATTCTTTTTTATGAATCTTGATTATAGGTTAGACTACTTGATCTCCTTATAAGGAAGTGGTTCTCTTCTACTATATTTGGAAGTCTTGTTTTGTGTACTTGAACCATAAATACTAATATTTGAGATTCAAATAGAATGAAGATGAATAAATACTGGATGGATGCTAATCGTTTAACAATAGAGTATGAGAACGGAGTGAAAGAGTTCATCAAGTTTGCAAAGGATCACGCAAAGGATCCTTCTCAAATCTTTTGTCCGTGTTTACATTGTTTTTATTCTAGACTACTTACTCCAGAGGAGTTGGAAGAACATTTGATATGTCACAGAATAGATCGGAGTTATAAATGTTGGAATAAACACGGAGAAAAAGTGAATGTAGCTACTGGCTGGGATAAAACTGCATTTTATGGATCGTTAGATATGAATACAAATATGGATAATGAAGAAGACCATATGGAGGATGTGATTATAGATGTCAATGATAATGAAGATCGTATTGAGGAAATGACAAAGACAATTCAAGATGAACTTCGTGATTGCCCAAAATTGTTTGATAAGTTAAAGAGTTGTGCAAAGATGCCATTGTATGTTTCTTGCACTAAGTATACAACATTGTCAGTTGTACTGAAGTTGTATAAATTTAAAGCAGACAATGGATGGAGTGATGTCAGTTTTACAGAACTACTTTCTCTCTTGAATGACATGCTCCCAGAAGATAATGAGCTCCCAAGCCGGACATATGAAGCTAGACGAATGCTATGCTCGATGGGAATGATTTCTGAAAGAATACATGTCTGCCCGAAAGACTGTATATTGTTTCACAAAGAGAAAAAATCACTTACAGAATGCCCAAAGTGTGGTGCTTCTCAATGTAAGAAAGATAAATCCAATCCTACGAAAGTTGTATGGTACTTTCGAATCATTCCAAGGTTTAGGCGTTTATATGGAAGTGAAGAAACTGCAAGACAATTGTCCTGGAATGCAGATAAAAGAAATAAAGATGGGTTATTACATCATCCGACCGACTCTCCTCAATGTAAGAAAATTGATCATGAGTATCCTGAATTTGGAAAAGAGCCGAGAAACCTTCGTCTTGTGTTATCTACAGATGGAGTGAATCCTTTAGGTTTTCAAACCAGCACTCATAGTACATGGCCTGTTATGTTGGTAAATTATAACTTGTCACCCTGGTTATGCATGAAACGGAAATTCATCATGTTATCTATGCTTATATTAGGACCAAAACAACCAGGTAACGATATTGATGTTTATCTGGCTCCTTTGATCGAGGATTTGAAGTTATTGTGGGACTCATGTGTAATGTTGTATGATGCTTATAAAAGTGAATACTTCACATTGAGAGCGATGTTGTATGAGACAATAAATGATTTCCCTACTTATGGAAATTTTTCAGGTTATATAATTAAAGGAACTCAAGGGTGTCCCGTGTACGAAGAAGATACAGAATCAATTAGGTTGAAACATTCATCGAAATCTGTGTTTCTAGGACATCGTAGATTTCTATCTCATCGGCATAAGTACCGATCTTGGAAGACATCATTCAATGGAAGTTTATAAAAACGCGCAACACCATCTCCACTAACAGGTGATCAGATGTTTGAGAAAGTAAAAGATCTGAACACTGTTTTTGGTAAACCATTTTCGAAAAACCTTACGAAAATCGGTTGGAAAAAGAGATCAGTTTTTTTTGAATTACCATACTAGAATTGTTTGTACGTCAGAAATTTTCTTGATGTGATGCATGTGGAAAAAAATGTATGTGACAGTGTTATCGGAACATTGCTAAATGCCCCTGGAAAAACAAAAGATGGAATTAAGGAAAGGTTGGACATGGTTGACATGTGAATACGAGAAGAGTTGGCTCCCGTGAAGGGTGAAAATCGAATGTTTCTTCCTCCAGCTGCTTATACTCTTTCTAGGGCAGAGAGATATCAGTTTTTCCACTTCTTCAAAGATGTAAAGGTTCCAGAGGGGTACTCATCAAATATCAAGAACATTGTGTCAATGAATGATTTGAAGTTAAAAAGTTTGAAATCACATGATTTCCATGTTTTGATTCAAGATCTAATTCCTATAGATTTCCGTTGCATTTTGCCCAAGAATGTTCGTCATACGTTAACCAAAATTTGTTTCTTTTTTAAAGCTATATGTAGCAAAGTTTTAGACCCGGGGAAATTTCCAGCTATGGAAAAAGAAATTGTCATCATATTATGTGAATTAGAAATGTTCTTCCCGCCAACATTATTTGATATGATGGTTCATTTGATGATTCACTTGGTGAGAGAGATCCGACTTTGTGGTCCTGTGCACTATAGATGGATGTATCTTGTTGAACGGTATATGAAGATTTTGAAAGGGTGTGTCAAAAATCGAAGTCGGCCAGAGGGTTGTATAGTGGAGCGATATATTGTTGTGGAAGCCATTGAATTTTGTACTGAATACCTATATGATGTGGAAAGCATTGGTCTCCCGAAATCTCATCACACTGGATGCATTGAGGGTGAGGGAATTTCTAGAAGAGAAGTTGTGACAATCGGTATTACAGATCGGGAGCAGGCTCATCTTTATGTTTTTCATAACAGTTGGGAGGTTTCTCCATATATTGAAGCTCACAAAGAAATTCTTAGGCATTTGAATCCATAGAGGGATGAAAAATGGTTATCAGACACACATAATCACCATTTTATAGGATGATTTCCAGACCATATTTTTAAGCAGTTGGATGAAAATCTGAATTCAATTTCAGAACATCTTTGATGGTTAGCCGCTGGACCAAGTGTGTATGTATTATCTTACAATGGTAATATAATTAATGGTTATACATTCTATAGAGATGAACATGATGAATATAGTACCATCCAAAATAGTGGAGTTACACTAGTGGCTGAAGCGATGCATGTTTTTGGTAGTAAGGACAAAAATCCAATTTATGAAAATATGTCATACTTTGGCATTATAAAACTAATATGGGAGTTGGATTATATGACATTCCAATTGCAGATTTTTCAATGAAAATGGATTGATAACAATAGTGGTGTTAAAATAGATGAATGAGGATTTATGAATGTTGATTTTAGTAAAGAAGGGTACAATGAAGAACAATTTATAATGGAATCACAAGCGGTACAAGTTTTTTATGTTCCAGATCCCGCAAACCAAAAGTGGTCGATTGTTCTGTTATCGTCCAAAACTACTGAATGTTCCGATGAAAATTGAGTTGAGGACGATCCTTTTGGTGGTACATCGCAATCATTTCGGAGCGGTCCCAATGCAGACGATGTTTTGTATGTTAGAGGAGACCACAATGAAGGGATTTGGATAGTCGATAGAGGTTTCAAATCCCTTCAACCTTTGAAAAAAAGAAAGAGAGTTCAATAAACAGGTTA
Source organism: Viscum album (assembly GCA_963277665.1). Classification (NCBI taxonomy): domain Eukaryota; kingdom Viridiplantae; phylum Streptophyta; class Magnoliopsida; order Santalales; family Viscaceae; genus Viscum; species Viscum album. The sequence goes on along the minus strand of OY728146.1, from coordinate 1,664,974,279 downwards.
TATTTTGTTTGTAATATAGATATTGTTATCTCATGTTATTATATTATCATTACTGAATTTATGTAATCTGAATTAACTGTTCAACCACTTTTGCAGATAATTACTTCTGCACATTCTGGTGCTCCTAACCTTGAGGCTGAACAAATCTCTCAAGCAGCAGCAGCTGCTGCTCATGCAGCTCATGCTGCTACTGTTGTTTCTCCTGCTGCTGCTCTTGCTGCTCCTGCAGCTTATGCAGCTGCTACTGTTTCTCCTGTTGTGGCTCCTATTACTCCTGTTGCTCCTCTTACTGCGGCTCCTGCTGCTGCTACTCCTCCTGCTACTCCACCTGCTGCTCCTGCTGCTGTGGCTTCTACTGATCTTAGTGTTAAGGTCCAATAACCATTAGCACATGTCGTTGATACCATTATAGATGAACATATAGATGATTTTGATATCGATGAAATGGTCGGGAATGAAGGACCAGTGTCGCAGAAATCACAGGTGCGTCGTAGTTTGACGGTGTTAGCCAAAATTCTTAAGGCAAAAAGCAAAGGCATCAAATTTGAAGTCGGATGGAATGCACGAGGCCAATATGTGAATCCCAACAAGGCTATGTTTAGCAGCTATATTGGAGTTGTAAATCAGTAATGCGTGCCGATTGACATAGATTCATGGCACCATGTTGTGTCTGGGCTGAAGGCTGTGATCTAGGAAGAAATTACGGTAACATTTTGAATTTATTTCTTTAATTTACTAGCAAATAAAATAATGAAACAATGTCTTACTCTTCTCAATATCTTGCAAAGTACATTTATAGTTGATGATTCACACAATGATTATTTACTAAGGCTTGCAGGAAAGATTCATCGAGGTTTTCACACTATTTTAACAAGATGTCACCTCAAAGATTCTAAAGGTAAAATAAACCCACACCCACCCATTGTCTACGCTCACCTGATATCCCAAGAAGCATGGGATGCATTTATTGGCCATCGTGGGGATGAGAAGTTTCAGGTACATTGTGAGTGATAATATGTTGTTTGAGGATACCTGTATTCATCACTTTGATTGTCAATATTTCATTTATGAAACAAAAACTCTGTACTGAAAATAAGGAACGTGCTTCAAAACCAACATACCCCTATCGTAAAGCAAGGATGAGGTACGCTTCATTAGAAAAGAAAATGGTACGTATTTTAAATTTACAATAATATTTTTAGGTGACAATAAACAACATCATAATTATTTTTCTATGTTTATATGTAGATTGATGAGTCTAAAACCAAATGCACTTCCATCCCATGTCATGTGCTATGGAAGGAGGCACGTGTGAACAAAGAAGAGAAGTTAGTAGATGAGAACACACAGAAAGTGTGGGAAATATGTGTAAGTATGACACAACGATAAAATAATTTGTTTAAAATTGCTATTACATAAAAATAATTAGTTATTTTCCTATATCCAACAGTCACAGGAATCAACTACTCCTGTAGCTGATATAGACCTATTATTGATGGCTTTGAAGCAGCCAGAAAAATACGGTCGTGTCAGAGGTGTAGGTTTTGGGGTGACACCCCAAGTATATTTTGAGAAGAAGAAAAAATGGATGATACAGATGAAAAATTGGAACAAATGAGCGAAAAAATAGCAACCCTTGAAGAACAATTGCAATGGCAGGGAGAGTTGCTAGCAACTTTTATGGGTGGGAAGCAAATGGAAGACACAACTCAAGAACAACCACCGCATGAACATCCCGCCCCACCCCCACCAGCTTTGAGGCGAGCCATTCGCAAAAAAGAACTGTCTTAGCCGTGGTAATCAATATTCTAATAATTGTTCCCATGAAATATGAATCATAAAAACACTGATAATTTTTCTGTAGTCATCTTCTACAGGGTGATAATGATTGTGATTTATATCTGTCAACACCCACCTATCACCTTGTAGCGAGGGCTACAATGTTCAATATCCCAAATGCCACACTGCATAATAGACCTGATTAGACACTAAATGAGGCTAATATTCATTGTTAATATATATAATATTCATGTGATTTATTATTAATAAATACCATTTTAGTTCATTTTACACTTTGAACATCATTTCACATTATGATTGTAATACCTTCTTAAAATGCACTATTATGTGGTACATTTTTTAACATCATTTAAAGTACCCAATGATTCATCTGATTTTAAAGAATATAATTATACATATTTTAATTTGATATTTTTGTAAATTGATCTACACTTAAATATGAACATTTTTGATTCAGGGATCAGTGGAGAATTTATGGAGGATGATGGAGATATTTGGCAATGAAAGGAAGCAATTCTGGAGAAGGCAGATTGGACATCATCCCACTAATGAGACTGTGGGGCCCAAAATAAAGGCCCAATTAATCCCAAATTTCGTGGGATTCTATAATAAATGTATAGGAACAAATAATCCTTCAGGATCAAATGATAATTCGGCCTCCATGGTGTCCATTTAGGCGGCCCACGTTAGAGATAAAATTCTGGGCCAGATTCTGCGGCCCAGGAAAATAGACCACTAATATAATCATATCTTCTAATAAAGAACTCCAAATGAGCCTAAATTTTACATGAAGATAGAATACATCAGTATATACATTTTATTCTTCTATGTTCCTCTCTTATTCGGCCATCTAGAAGGTCTTCCAAGCGCGTCTGTTCGGTAATGGAAATATGGATGCCACCTCGGGTCAAGGGTGGAAAAATCAACTCTCCCCTTACTTTTCACCCACCTATGGCCTACCACAATTAATTGAGGAGACTTGGACTATTGGAGACTCGACCAAAGGGCTCAAAAATGCCTATTTAAGGCAGTGGTGGTGAAGTAGTTAAGAATCTTGGATGCTTTGTTCAATTGTAATGTTATGCTGCAATTTTGTTGTCTCAAATTTGTCTTTCCAATGTAAGTTGTTCAATTCACTTTAGTTTCTTAATAAAAGTTCTTCTTCTACTCTTATTCTATTTTTATTCATATCAATTTGATACCGTTGGATCACGGTGTAAATTTATTCACACCAAACCTTGTGAAATTATTCACACAACGGTGGAGTGATTATTTTATTTTTGTTGTTTTCTTTACTTCTCCATTTCCTCCCTCATGAGTCTACTTTCCGCTTTCATTGAAACCATGGGATAAATGAAGGGCTAAACCACTTATGGGTTGATCCAAGGGAGTAGCAAGGGGCTGTATTGGATTTTATTTATCACCTCATTAATGTATAATCACTTCTTTAATTGAGATTTTTATTTGATGATTTTTAAACTCCATCGTCCTTGTTCAATTTAAGGCCACACACTTCAAGTGCTAATACAAACCTTTACCTTGAAGTGCTCAAAACTTTGATCCTTCAAGTGTATAGGTGATTAGTATTAAAGGGTATAGGCATTAAACCAGTAAGTGATGATGTTGTTTTATCTCCTTAAATGAACCCATCTCAAATATAAGAAATTGAAATCATTAAAAAGGAAATACGTCCAATCCACCCCGAGCGATAACCTATGATCAACTCATTATTTTAAATTGAATTCACTTAAGTCTCTTAGAGTTCCTTTAAAACCATATAAAATCAACCCAATTTGGCCAATTCATAGCCAAAAATAGTTCTTATAATGTGTGTGTCTATAGTTTACTTCTTAGGTCTCTGTGGATTCGACAACCCAAGCTAGACTACAAGGACCGTTATACCTTCATATCTTGGGTAAATTTGAGCGAGAATCAAATTTTGGCACCATTTTTGGGGACCCAAGTAATTCATCTAAACATCCATTCTATTCTCCCCCATTTCTTCTTTTCTCATCCAAATTCTTTTATCTTATCCCTTTCTCGTTTTTTTTTCTCTTGGCGCATGTCTGCCTACACCCGCGATCAATCAAACCGTCTAGTTAGGGTGGATAGTCCTGGGGTTGGGGAGTCAAGTACACCAAGGGAACTCTTTCCATTATATCCTAATCTTCCAAACACCCCTGATTCAAAAATTGAGGCCATTTCAATGGAAGGTATTCAAAGAAACCAACTCATAAACCCGAGTGGGAACCAAAATGGAAACCCAAATGAGGCAGCCCCAAACTTGGGGAATGAAATTGATCAAACCATGAATGACTACCTCAAACCTTCCTAGACCAATGACCCCTCACGCATTAGACACAATTCCCTAGGATATACCAACTACATCTTTAAACCCCATGTCCTAAACCACCTTCCCACATTCCATGGGATGGAGTCCGAGATGCCATACCTGCACATTAAGGAGTTCAATGACATTGTAGAAACCATGTGTCCCCCACATCAACTAGAATCAGCTAAGATGAGGCTATTTCCGTTTTCTTTAAAGGATCAAGCTAAAAATTGGCTAAAAAATTTGAGACCATCATCCATCAACTCTTGGGACCAACTACAAAGAGAATTCTACAAAAAATACTTTCCCCACCACAAAACAGTTGCACTTAAAAAGAGTATCCAAATTTTTTTTGAAAAAGAGGGAGAGTCATTCTATGAAACATGGGAGAGGTTCAAAGACACTCTAAACATGGTTCCACACCATGGTTTTTCTATTCCTGAACAAGTGAGAATTTTCTATGAAGGGTTGGGTCTGGGGAACAAACAATTCATTGACATGATGTGTAATGGAACCTTTAAAAACAAAGCCCCAAATGATGTTTACGAGTATCTAGAAAGCCTTTCTGAACAAAAACAAACACGGGGAACTTCACCTTATTCTAAAAAGCCACAAAGAAATACTGGAATTCATACACTTAGAGAAGAGGAAAGCCTTAGGGCTAAACTCGCAGCACTCTCTAGGAAGGTTGAAGAGATAGACCTTAGGAAAGTCCATGAAATCCAAACTGTTGACCCTGTTTGCACAATTTGTGACAAACATGACCATAATAAATACAAATTCCCAACCATTCCATCCATCAAGGATGTTCTCTTAGGAGGACCCCCAGCGGAAGTAAATGCTTTGAACTTTCAAAAGCCTCAATACCAAAACACCTTCAACCCAAGGTGTAACGATCACCCAGGCTTCCGCTGGAAAGATAACCAACAACCTAGCCAAAAACAGGGACAAAATACTTACCCCTATTATAACTACCAATCCCGTAACTAGTTCCAAACCCAACCTATCCAATACCAACAGCCACCGGTCCATTTTCAACAAACCATCCCACTTCTAAAATATCCCCCCGGGATAAACCAATCTTCTCAAGAACCCACCCAAACTATTCCAAAAAGCCTACTAGAACAACTATGCAAACAAATGGAGAGGATGAACTCAAAAGTCTCTTCCCTAAAACAAGAACTTCAAACCATCAAAACTGGAAAGGCACCAATGCCTACTCAGGCGGTGCCATCCTCAACTTCAAGGGGAGAGTCAAGTTGTGCTCAAACAACTCATGAACAACTAAAGGTTGTGACTGTTTTGATAAGTTTGAAATCAATTGAGAAACCTGAACAACTAATTCAGAACCCACCTGAAGATTCAAACTTGGATGAAAATTCAAATGAACCCCAATATCAAACTGAGGAAACTGATAACAATGTGAAAGAAAAAACTCTTCAACAAACAACCCCACAACCTACACCATTTCCTCAACGCATGAGGGGGAAACCCAAGCCTGAACTGAGTGAAACATTGAGGGAAATATTTTCACAAGTCAAGTTGAACATAACCATTCTTGATGAAATCCAAACCATACCTACCTACTCAAATTACCTTAAGGACTTGTGCACTTTTAAAAGAAAATTTTCACATAAAAACCAAGTCCTTTTGGCTGTTAATGTGAGTACCACCATTCAAGGGACCATTCCTCCTAAGTTGAAAGACCCATGTTTCCCTTACATCAATGTTAAACTAGGAGAAAGCAAAGTTGTCAAGGCCTTGTGTGATCTAGATGCTAGTGTCAATCTCATCCCATATGCCATGTACTGCCAGTTAGGCCTAGAAGATCTCCAACCCACATTTGTCACACTTCAACTTGCTGATCGTAGCATTAGGGTTCCAAAGGGGATTTTAAAGGGAGTTCTGGTAAAGGTTGAAAACTTCATCTACCCTGATGACTTCATTGTCCTTGACAACCATCCAAACTTAGGAAATAAGGAACAAAACCCAATCATCCTTGGTCATCCTTTCCTTACAACAATCAACTCTTCTATCCGAGTTCGAAATGGGAACATGACCATCACCTTTGGGAACATGAGTCTAGACTTGAACATCTATAATGAAAGCTCACAAATAGGGGATTAAGAGGACATTCATGAATTAAACATTATAGGAAGAATTGATAATGAATCCATGGATCATCAAGGAATATTTGATGAATGTTTATGTTAGGATGAGATTGATTTCCTTTGTTCATATAAAGGAAGTTTATCTCCTCAGCTTGAATCATTTTCAAATTGCTCTTATGATTAAGTCTTAGGTCCAACAATCAATGAAACCTTTCAAGAAACCACTTTCATGGAGACCACTCCCACTTCCTTCCCTAAATCTGATCAATCCAATATAGTAGCTGAAACTTCTACATTTGGGGAATCAATCCTATCTAAAACTCTAAAAAAGAAATTGAAATTGATCCAATGTCTCAATCTTCTGTTCAAATTCCGAACCAACCTGATCTTGAATTGAAGGAACTTCCTGCTACAATCAAGTATGCTTTCTTAGGGGACAATCAAACACATCCTATTGTCATTTCTTCTTCTCTTGAATCCAATCATGAGAGGATTCTTCTAGATGTCCTTAGGAAACATAAGAAAGCCATTGGTTGGACCCTGTCTGATATTCCTGGGATTAGCCCACTTATCGGGACTCATAGGATTTTTCTGGAATATGATTCAAAGCCATGTCGTCAACCTCAACGGTGACTAAATCCTAATCTCATGGAGGTAGTAAGAAAAGAACTCCTGAAATTGCTAAAAGCTAGTATCATATATCCCATATATGAGAGTGAATGGGTGAGCCCAATCCAAGTGGTTCCAAAAAAGGCTGGAATCAAAGTGATAACCAATGAGGATGGAGAGATTCTTCCAACAAGGGTGAGTAGTGAATGGAGGGTCTGTATTGACTATAGGAAGTTAAACTCATTCACCAAGAAGGACCATTTCCCCTTACCATTCATTGACCAAGTCCTTGACAGAGTGGTAGGTCATGCATTCTATTGTTTCTTAGATGGGTACTCAGGGTATAATCAAATTGAGGTCTCCCTAGAGGATCAAGGGAAGACTACATTCACATGTCCATTCAGAACCTTTTCTTTCAAACGCATGCCCTTCGGGTTATGCAATGCCCCTAGAACCTTCCAACAGTTCATGATGGGAATCTTCTTAGACATGGTAGGGGATTTTCTAGAGGTCTTAATGGATGAATTCTCTATGTTTGGGGATACATTTGAGGGATGTCTACAGAATGTGGAGAGAGTCTTGTCAAGATGTGAAGAAAAGAATCTTGTCCTAAACTGGGAAAAATTCCATTTCATGGTTAAAGAGGGACTAGTTCTAGGTCATCTGGTCTCAGGTAGGGGGATTGAAGTTGATAAAGCCAAGGTTGACATCATTCGTCACCTTCCATCACCCAAAACTATCAAGGAAGCGAGGTATTTCTTAGGACATGATGGTTTCTATAGAAGATTCATCAATGACTTTAGTTCAGTCTCCTGTCCCCTTTGTGCTCTCCTAGTAAAGGATGCTCCATTTGTTTGGACAGAAAGCTGTGAGGGTTCATTCTCAACCCTAAAATCCTCTCTCACCTCTTCTCCCATTATGAAATCTCCAAATTGGAACCTTCCTTTCGAACTTATGTGTGATGACAGTGAATTTGTTGTAGGAGCTATGTTAGGACAACGTTGTGATAAAACTCCTTATGTCATTGATTATGCAAGAAAATCCTTAAATGATGCCCAAATCAACTACACCACCACTGAAAAGGAGTTACTTTCTATTGTGTTTTCCTTAGAGAAGTTTAGGTCCTCCCTCTTAGGATCCCCCACCACCGTGTTCACTGACCATTCTACACTAAAATACCTCTTCCAAAAACAAGATGCTAAGGCTAGACTGATTAGGTGGGTTCTTCTATTACAAGAATTTGACCTCACAATCAAGGATAAAAATGGAATTGAAAATGTTGTAGCTGATCACCTCTCTAGTATGGAATTCAAATACAACTCAAATCACCTTTCTGTGTCTGATTCATTTCCTGATGAACACCTATACTCTGTGAGTGACTACCCTTGGTATGCCGACATAGCCAATTTCTTAGTTACAGGAGTCATTCCAAAATTCTTAGGGACTCAAGCTCGAAGGAAATTCCTTTTTGATATTAGACACTATGTGTTTGATGATCCATACCTCTATAAGTTCTTCCCTGACCAAGTCATTAGGAGGTGTGTTCCAGAATCTGAACAAGAGTCCATCCTTAAATTCTGTCATAGTGAGGCATGTGGAGGTCACTTTTTCTCTAAGAAAACACCTTCTAAGATTCTTCAATGTGGTCTCTTATGGCCCACCCTCTCAAGGGACTCCTACACATTTTGTCAAAGTTGTCCTAGGTGTCAACAAGTAGGGTCCATTATAAAAAGGAATCAAATGCCACTCACTCCCATCTTAGTGGTTGAAATCTTTGACTGTTGGGGAATTGATTTCATGGGTCCCTTACCAAAATCTAGGGGAAACCTCTACATACTCTTAGCTATTGATTATGTCTCAAAATGGGTTGATTCCATTCCCACTAAGTCCAACAATCATCAAGTTGTGATTTGATTTATAAAAGAGAACATATTTTCTCGATTTGGAATTCCTAGGGCTATAATCAGTGATCGAGGAACTCATTTATGCAACCACCCATTCTCTTCACTCATGTCTAAGTATGGTGTTTCTCATAAAGTGTCCACTGCATACCATCCTCAAACCAATGGTCAAGATGAGTTTGGGAATAGAGAGATTAAGCAAATTCTTGAAAAAACTGTCAACACCTCTAGGGAAGATTGGTCTGATAAACTCTTAGATGCTCTTTGGGCCTATAGAACCGCATATAAAACCATTTGAGGAATGTCCCCATATAGGTTGGTTTATGGTAAAGCAAGCCATTTTCCAGTGGAGATTGAACATAAGGCCTTTTGGGCAATTAAGAAAATGGATTATGATCTCTCATTGGCTGGAACAAAAAGGAAATTAGATCTCAATGAACTGGAGGAACTAAGGATGGAGGTGTATGAAAATTCAAGGATCAATAAAGCTAGAGTTCAAGCCTACCAATATAGGAATATCAAGGTCAAACATTTTGAACCGGGAAAACTTGTGCTCTTGTATAGTTCAAAACTTCATTTACACCCAGGAAAGTTAAGGTCTAGATGATCAGGTCCTTTCATAGTGCATCATGTATACCCCCATGGGGTAGTAGAGATTCAAGATCCCACTAGTGGTCACATTTTCAAGGTCAATGGTCAAAGGTTAAAAACATTCATTGAATCATTTAATAAAAAGGAAATAGATGTTGAGTTAATTGAGCCAATCTATGAACCAGGAAAAAATTGATAAATTTAGGATCTATGTCAGGCTAACGACATTAAACAAAGCACTACACGGGAGGCAACCCGTGGTTTTTATGTTTCTAATCTTTCCGAATCATCATTATTTTTAAAATAATATTAATTAATCATTTTTATATTTAAAAATAAAAAAATAGACTTTTGACCTGTTCTTCTATTATGAATATGGATGGGTACGAAATGGGAGCACCATATTCATCCGTGTCACGTGGTGTGATCCTTGAGTAATACCTTACCCAGAAATTTAAAAAGAAGACAATGTATCATCAGTTTATTTTGTTTTATTTTTATTATTTTATAGGTTAAGATAAAAATAATAAAAATAATAATAATAATATAATAATTAAAAAGGGGGACACGCCATAGGCCGTGGGGCAAACCCCGTCACAACAGACGAAGCCACAGGGACTCGAACTCGGGACCGAAGGGAGACAGGGGCGCGCACTTACCACTGACCTACGTCTTAATGTGCTTACTTATTCTATAATTTTTATATATATACTTATATTTTACTTATATATATATATATATTGGTTTGTTTTTTTTGTTTGTTTTCCTTTTTCCACTAGGGAACTTTGCAAGCGACATGGATATCAAAGGACTAAATTCGAGTGACAAGAACTTCAAACTTCAACCACCAGGTGACTTCATTCCATGATCCTCATATTTAAATTTCCTTATTGAACTCCCCTTTTATTCCTCTACCCCATTCAAAATTTTATTTTTATGAAACTAGGGACAGTTTCATTCTAAGTTAGGGGGTGTGGAACCAAAATGTTTGTTTAAAAAAAACAATGATAAAAAGAAGAAGTAAAATTCCTTTATCATTCATATAATAACATATTTTCTCACATTAAAACTACATAGAAAATAACTTTTATTTCCTTGAATCTTAATTTAATTCATGATTAAGTTTAAAAGCATTGATTTTGGAAGTTTGGTTGTCCAATGAAAATTTTCATCATTTTTATTTTCATCCATTAAATCAAAATGCCACAATGCACGTCCTCTAGACTGTGGGGTACTAATTTGAATTTTTTGGGTCCCATAATAAATAGCATAGGCTGGTTTGATTTTTATGAATAATATGAGTATTCAAAAAAAAAATTTGCGTGTAGAGCAATGGATTGATAAAATGTGAGGCTTTCGGAACTTGGGGATCGTGACTCCAGAGTTGTCTAGCCCTGAGTTTTTAAATCTATCTCTATTTATGGTAATATGACTTTGTTTTTTATTAAGTTAACTCGAGACGATGCCCGAGTATGTGGGCTTCACTTGGTGCCCTAAGGACTTTGAGTCTGGGAGTCATCGACAAAGTCTTTCTACATGGGTTAATTTTATTAACTACAATATCAATTACTATAGCAATATTGAAAAAAAAAATCCAAAAAAAAGGAATGAAGAATACTCATATTATGATTAAATGTGATTCTACCTAGAGCTTCCATGATTTCCCCCTTGAATGAAAATGAACCCCCATATCTATTGTGATTCACAACACATCATTACACCTAATTGAGTTGGATGAAGTATGATGATGGATTTGATCAAAGGAATGGGCTTGGTATTGATATCTGCTTTTAAATTCATCTTGTTTTAAATTATCTTGATAGGTTATAAAAATATATTTTTGTGTAGTTTACATTGTGAGCACTATTTGTTATAATGTGTTTGAAGAAAGGAATTCAAATAAAATCATTGAATTATTTTCTCAGGACTAGAAAAACTCAAGTTGGGGGCTATGATTAGACACTAAATGAGGCTAATATTCATTGTTAATATATATAATATTCATGTGATTTATTATTCATAAACACCATTTTAGTGCATTTTATACTTTGAACATCATTTCACATTATGATTGTAATACCTTCTTAAAATGCACTATTATGTGGTATATTTTTGAACATCATTTAAAGTACCCAATGATTCATCTGATTTTAAGGAATCTAATTATAAATATTTTAATTTTATATTTTTGTAAATTGATCTACACTTAAATATGAACATGTTTGATTCAGGGATCAGTGGAGAATTCATGGAGGATGATGGAGATATTTGGCAATGAAAGGAAGCAATTCTGGAGAAGGCAGATTGGACACCATCCCACTGATGAGACTGTGGGGCCCAACATATAAAGGCCCAATTAATCCCAAATTTAGTGGGATTCTAGAAGAAATGTATAGGAACAAATCAATCTTCAGGATCCAATGCTAATTCGGCCTCCATGGTGTCCATTTAGGCGTCCGAAGTTAGAGATAAAATTCTGGGCCAGATTCTGCGGCCCAGAAAAACATCCCACTAATATGATCATATCTCGGAATCCACCACTCCAAATGAGTCCACATTTTACAGGAGTCTAGAAGACATCCGTAGATCCATTTTCCTCTTCTATGGCCCACTCTTATTCGGTCATATATAAGGTCTTCCAAGCGCGTCTATTCGGTGAAGGAAATCTGGATGCCACCTCGGGTCAAGGGTGGAAAAATCAACTCTCCCTTACTTTCCACCCACCTATGGCCTACCACAATTAATTGAGGAGACTTAGACTATTTGAGGATAGACCCAAGGGATCAAAAATTTCTATTTAAGGTAGTGGTGGTGAAGGAGTTTAGAATCTTGGATGCTTTGTTCAATTGTAATGTTATGCTGCAATTTTGTTGTCTCAAATTTGTCTTTCACATGTAAGTTGTTCAATTCACTTTAGTTTCTTAATAAAAGTTATTATTCTACTCTTATTCTGTTTTTCTTCATATCACTTTGATACCATTGGATCAAGTTGTGAATTTATTCACACCAAACCTTGTGAAATTATTCACACAACGGTGGAGTGATCATTTTATTTTTTTTGTTTTCTTTACTTCTCCATTTCCTCCCTCATGAGTCTACTTTCCGCTTCCATTGAAACCATGAGATCAATGGAGGGATAACCCACTTATGGGTTGATCCAAGGGAGTAGAAAGGGGCTGGATTGGATGTTATTTATCACCTCATTAATGTATAATCACTTCTTTAATTGAGATTTTTATTTGATGATTTTTAAACTCTATCGTCCTTGTTGAATTTAAGGCCACACACTTCAAGTGCTAATACGAAACCTTACCTTGAAGTGCTAAAAAATTTGATGCTTCAAGTGTATAGGTGATTAGTATTAAATAGTGTAGGCATTAAACCAGTAAGTGATGATGTTTTTTTATCTCCTTAAATGAACCCATCTCAAATATAAGAAATTGAAATCATTAAAAATGAAATACGTCCAATCCACCCCGAGCGATAACCTAGGATCAACTCATTCTTTTAAATTGAATTCACTTAAGTCTATTTTAGTTCCTTTAAACCCATATAAAATCAACCCAAGTTGGCCAATTCATATCCAAAAATAGTCCTTAGAATTTGCGTGTCTATATGTTACTTTTTAGGTCCCTTTGGATTCAACAACCCAAGCTAGACTACAAGGACCATTATACCTTCATATCTTGGGTAAATTGGAGCGAGAATCAAGACCACTTCCAAAATATCATCTGAAAGTGACGATTATTGTATCTCATGAGCCAAAGGTAGAGCTAACTATTTCACTTGATGACAATGATATTCATACGGTCGAAAAGGCTATTGGGACATTCATTGCATGGCCGTCACAACTTGTAAGAGTACATGCAGACAAAGATGTATTTATTTCCGTTTCTTTTCAAGCTAAACTCTTAAAAATTAATGAAAAAAGGGTCTAAACCAATGATTGTTGTTATAGATGGAGAAAGGGAAGGGGGTGAAAAACATTGGCTCAAAACCATCTAAAGGATCAGCCAACCGATACCAAGGAGCTACTGAAAGCACAATAACACCACCTATTCTCTATCCACATTTACCAGCATTGAAGACTCATGTGGATATGAAGCTAAAAGATTGTAATAGTCATATATTGGTTTTCGAATAGAATATATAAAGAGAGGAAAGTCAAGATTTCATTGCTGCTAAAAATGTAAATGAAATCCTTGAAAACGGTTGGCTAGGAATCACAGTTGTAAATGTATATATGAGGTATGTTTCCATGAATTGATTTTCCAAAAGATGATATAATGTGAAAATTATGACTAAATTCATTTTATATTGTTGACAGACACATTTATAAAAAACAGTTGAAGGAATTTTCCCATGAGCCAAGATTTGGACTGGTTAGTCCTCATATCACATCAACACACCTAACAAAAATAGAGCCATCAAAAAGGGATGCAATGGTGAACGGCTTGCTAAAAACATTTTAACTCAAGATTACAGATGAAAAACTTTTCCTAATACCAACCATGCAGGGGTAATACTCTACGATTAAATCATATCAATTATATTTTCACTTCTTTTATTACTTATTCCTTTTTTTAGTTTTTAGGTAACATTGGTTGCTGATTGTGGTGAACTTGGATACTCCGAAGATTTATTTTCTGGATTCAAAGCAAGGATATCCATCAAACCGACCACACATGATGGAGTTTGTGAATCTGTAAGACACTACATCTTACGTTTTAGGTCTAAAAATCAAGTAATATAATTTATATTATCTTTTACTGAGGATTCTGTTATGATAGGGAAGTGTATCATTATCGTCTAAAAAAAGGAATGAGGACAGGGGCTAAGCATAGAGAGGCGAGAAAGTACTACGTCTGGACAAATATCAGGGTATATATAATAAAATTTCACTATCCAAACACATCTCAACACAAGTTACTTATTCTCCTAATGATCAATTTTTTTTAGTGTCCAAAACAAACAAAAGATAATGATTGCGGTTATTATGTTTGTAAATTTATAAAAGAGATCATTTTTCATCAGCAAACTAGCATCCCTAAAGAGGTATTTTTAAAAACAACTACTAGTTCATTTAAGTTATTTATTAATTCATTATTTTTTTGTTTTGCAGTACTAATATAACTGTATAAAAGACTCATACTCAAAAGACGATATAGATGTGTTTATAAATGAGTGGGATGCATACCTGATGAAATATTGTACACAAATACAATGAAGATCTGACTTGGGGACATGTACAATTTGTGGTCATTTTTGAGAGGGGTTAAGGGGATCAAAAGATGAAACATTGTTGTATGTAAATATTTGTAGGAAAATTTTAATTGTTATTAAATAAAACATCCTTTCTCCAATGAGTCATTTTCCCATTTACAAATGATATTCACCAACAACATGAAAGAATGCTGAACCACTCAAAGGGTCTCTATTTTGTTTAAAATTGACACGGTTTTAAGTGAAAACAACAACTGACCTATAGAAATCCGACCAAACACATTCATATTTCCTTTATCTTTTATAAGAATGATCCAAGGGTCCTTGGTGACGTGTACGAGTCGACCCCTCCTCAATCCGAGGCACAGTGTGGCCGCTATCACTCAAATGGTCTCTATTTTGTTTAAAATGGACACGATTTTAAGTGAAAACAACAAATGACTTATGGAAATCTAAACAAACGCATTCTGATTGCCTTGATATTTTATAAGAACGATCCAAGGGTCATTGGTGACGTGAACGAGTCAACCCCTCCTCAATTTGAGGCATGGTGTGGCCGCTATCACTCAAAGGGTATCTATTTTGTTTAAAATGGACACGATTTTAAGTGAAAACAACAACTGACCTAAAGAAATCCAACCAAACTCATTCAGATTGCATTTATCTTTTATAAGAACGATCTAAGGGTCCTTGGTGACGTGTATGAGTCAACCCCGCCTCAATCCGAGGCATGGTGTGACCGCTAGCACTCAAAGGGTCACTCTTGTTTAAAATTGACACGATTTTAATTGAAAACAACAACTGACCTACGAAAATCTGACCAAACGAATTCTGATTGCCTTGATATTTTATAAGAACAATCCAAGGGTCCTTGGTTACGTGTATGAGTCAACCCTGCCTCAATATGAGGCACGGTGTGGCCGCTATCACTCAAAGGGTCTCTATTTTGTTTAAAATGGACACGATTTTAAGTGAAAACAACAATTGACCTACGAAAATATGACCAAACACATTCAGATTGCATTGATATTTTATAATAATGATCCAAGGGTTATTGTTAACGTGTATGAGTCAACCCCACCTCAATCCGAGCATGGTGTGGCTGCTATCACTCAAAGGGTCTCTATTTTGTTTAAAATGGACATGATTTTAAGTGAAAATAACAACTGACCTACAAAAATCTAACCAAATGCATTCGGATTGCATTGATATTTTATAAGAACGATCCAAGGGTCCTTGGTGATGTGTAAGACTCAACCTCACCTCAATCCGAGGCACGGTGTGGCTGCTAGCACTCAAAGGGTCTCTCTTGTTTAAAATGGACACGATTTTAATTGAAAATAACAACTGACCTAAGAAAATCCAACCAAATGCTTTCGGATTGCATTGATATTTTATAAGAAATATCCAAGGGTCCTTGGTGATGTGTACAAGTCAACCTTGGCTCAATCCGAGGCACGGTGTGGTCTTTATCACTCAAAGTGTCTATATTTTGTTTAAAATGGACACGATTTTAAGTGAAAACAACAACTGACCTATAGAAATCCAACCAAACGCATTCATATTGCATTGATATTTTATAATAACGATAAAAGAGTACTTGGTGATTTTTACGAGTAAACCCCGCCTCAATCCAAGGCACGGTGTGGCCGCTATCACTCAAAGGGTCTCTCTTGTTTAAAATGGACACGGTTTTAATTGAAAACAACAACTCACCTATGAAAATCTGACCAAACGCATTAGGAGTCCTTGGTGATGTGTAAAAGTGAACACTGCCTCAATCCGAGACACGGTGTGGCCGCTAGTACTCAAAGGGTCTCTCTTGTTTAAAATGGACACGATTTTAATTGAAAACAACAACTGACCTACGAAAATATGACCAAACGCATTCAGATTGCATTGATATTTTATAAGAACGATCCAAGGGTCCTTTTTGATGTTTACGAGTCAACCTGGCCTCAATACGAGGTACGGTGTGACCACTATCACTCAAAAGGTCTCTATTTTGTTTAAAATGGAAACGATTTTAAGTGAAAACAACAACTGACCTACGAAAATATGAACAAACGCCTTCGGATTGAATTTATCTTTTATAAGAACGATACAAGGGTCCTTGATAATGTGTAAGAGTCAACACCACCTCAATATGAGGCACGGTGTGGCTGCTATCACTCAAAGGGTCTCTCTTGTTTAAAATGGACACAATTTTAATTAAAAACAACAACTGACCTACGGAAATCCAACCAAACGCATTAGAATTGAATTTATCTTTTATATGAACGATCCAAGGGTCCATGGTGATGTGTAAGAGTCAACCCTTCCTCAATCCGAGGCATGGTGTGGCTACTAGCACTCAAAGGGTCTCTATTTTGTTTAAAATGGACACGATTTTAAGTGAAAACAACAACTGACCTACGGAAATATGACCAAATGCATTTGGATTACATTGATCTTTTATAATAACGATCCAAGGGTACTTGGTGGTGTGTACAAGTCAACCTCTCCTCAATACGAGGCACGGTGTGGCCGTTAGCACTCAAATGGTCTCTCTTGTTTAAAATGGACACGATTTTAATTGAAAACAACAACTAACCTACGAAAATCCGGCCAAACGCATTCGGATTGCATTGATCTTTTATAAGAATGATACAAGGGTCCTTGGTGACGTGTATTAGTCAACCTTACCTTAATCAAAGGTACAGTTTGGCCGCTATCACTCAATGGGTCTCTATTTTGTTTAAAATGGGCACGATTTTAATTGAAAACAACAACTGACCTACGAAAATCTGACCAAACGCATTCAGATTTCATTGATCTTTTAAATGGGGGGGGGGGGGTAATGGCATGTGATCTATTAGGGGCCTTATATATATCAAGTCATGGTTGGCCTGGTATACTAGGGTGATCATGTGTTTGGGTCTATGATACTTATGGGCTTATATCTGGATGAAAATACTCCCATATGGGAGGGTGGATATGCTTATGGGTCTTATTCCTTAAATGAGAATACTCTCATAGGGGAGGGATGAGATGTATATAGTTATTATTCCCCAAAATGAGAATACAACCATAGGAGTGGGATGAGATTATTATCGGGAATATTCACTAAATGAAAATAATCCCATAGGGGAGGGCTGAGATGATTATATAGATTATGCCTCAAATAAAAATACACCCATATTGGAGGGTTGATATGCTTCTAGGGATTATTATTTGGATGATAATACTCCCATATGGTAAAGAATATATGCTTCTAGGGATTATTATTTGGATGATAATACTCCCATATGGTAAAGAATATATGCTTCTTAGTATTATTCCCTAAATAAGGGTACTCCCATAGTATAGGGATGATATCCTTGTATGTATTATGCCTCGGAATTGGAAGAACACATATGTGTGGTCTGAGATACTGTTGAGGGTATTCCCTGGATGAGAAAACTCCCATAAGTGGATTTCCATGATGGAGTATAAATAAAACTCACATATTGGAGGTCAATGATAATTATGTATATAGTGGGTAGACCATGGTATATTATATGTTTTGTGTGGTTCCTATGATGTACTCAGAGAAACCCTAACATTGGATGAAGTAGGTATGGTTGATCAAGCTTTAATACTTGAGAATCAATGTGTCTTGATGTAGATGGGGTAGGACTTGGTCAAACTATATTTTTATAATGTCGACACGATCCTTGTGAAATGCTTGGTAAAAGTTCAGTACTTGGAAAATTAATTTTGGTTTAATCATGGTCATGGATTTGAGGATCAATGATGATTTTTTATTAGTTTTATTCCAGTTATTTCTCACCTAGGTTGTGCATATTGCCTGATCATGCACTTACAATATCCTATTGCAGGTTTAATATTGGGTGTTTATTAATGAGATTCATCCCCCCCAAGTATGTGCACCTCAATGTGTGTACAAACCTTATAACTTTTTTGAGGTTGAGAACATGATGCATGGTGGATAGAGAAAAGTCCAAAGATTTATGTATTGATAAAACACACCCATATGGAGCCTTAGGATTGAACTGGAAAGCCCCCTGGACACCCCCTACCCCCCCTTGGACAGCCACCCCAAACCCTTGAATAGCCCCCAAACCCCCTGGATTATGAATTGATTTCTTTAAGTACTTAATTAACTTATAAATTATGTGTTAATGGTGTACAATTATAATTGTTTTATGGGTATACTTGGTCTAATTTGCTTATGATTTATGAGTTAATTTTGTATGGGTATACTTTCTTTAATTGGCTTATTGAGATGCTATTTTTTTTGCAGGTGTTCGGGTGTGCTGCTGCAGATTTATCGTAGCAGCATAGAGGGCATTTATCAGCGCTCTTTTAGCACTGATAAATCAGGCTTTTATCAGCGCTAAAAAAGTGCTGATAAACTACACCTTTATCAGTGCTAAAGAAGCGCTGATAAAAGAAAATTTTATCAGCGCTAAAGGAGCGCTGATAAAACACTCATTCATCAGCGCACTTTTAGCACTGATAAAGGGTTGTTTTATCAGCGCTCTCTTAGCGCTTGTTTAGTGCTGATAAAGGGTTGTTTTATCAGCGCTATTTTAGCACTGATAAAGGAACCCTTTATCAATTCTTTTTTAGCAATGATAAAGTAACCCTTTATCAGCGCCGAGCTTTACAATGCTTTTTTAGCACTGTTAAAGCTCGTTTTTAGCACTGTTAATGCCCGTATTTTTAGTAGTGATGGTAGAAATTGTCATCATTGATGATTCGAGCCCCTGTATAGTCTAAGGATATCATGTAAATTAAAAAAGCACAAAAATAAAACTAAAAACACACCTATTTAGATCTGAAGTCATGCTCAACTAAAACTCATCGATGGTGATCATTTCTTAAAGCGTCTATAGTAGGAACCCTCTATATTTCCCACTCGCACTTCAAAAATCCTCTGTAACGTCGATCTTTGAATTTTGGGTGCTAGCACGAAGATCCAACAATGCCTTTGATTCCCTAAAAATCACCAAAATCCCATGCCTTTATAACTTGAAGGTCTTCTTGGATCGTCACTTGAGAAGGAGAAACTTTCTCTCTAGGAAGCCAGAGGATTTATAGGTTCTCATTCATAAATTAATTAATAGTTGGTGATGATATAACCTCTCTCTTTATTTATAGTGTATTAAACAAAAAACCCAGAAGGGTTCCTCGGCCCCCAGAAAAATTAACATCCACTAAATAATAATTATTATGAACTAAACTACACCATAAATATTATTAATAATTTATCTCATACTTCTAATATATATAAAATATATTACGTGATAAAACTGAACCATTTAACATGACTCTCCATTCCCCCTTAATATTAAACAAATATTGAATATTAAAATAATATTCATTCGAATAATATATTTCTTGTATTTAATTAACTTTTAAATAATTTAAATAAATTAAATCCTAATTATTCATAACTTGAATAATAATGAATTTATTTAATTATCGGTAATCTATAACTTGGACAACACTCGGACCCCATGGTGGGACCCACCATATCCAATATACTGATTGAACTGAATAGGGTAGATTTTGGAATACGCTATTGTGTGTGACCCTCTAGGACCTTATCTCAATAGCAGTGAATAAAATCCACAGATCCAGAGTGGAGTCTAGAAACTCATCAAGGCCTCTAAAGAGATAAGGATAGTCATAACAACAACTACCAACCTATGAACATGTACTGTGTACTTTAATCTCTTTGTCTTTAAATTTCTCATAAAGTGTGACACACACTTGTGCCATTTCCCTTTTATTGATTTATTATTTTTTGATCTATCTGAATGGATTTAAATTTCGACTGCTTTGGGAAAAGACTTATGAAGGTAGCACCATCCAGATCAAATAGGCCTGAGATATATAACTTTCATAACCCGGAAGCGACAAATCCTTTATTGACCATTCAACCAATATCATACCACCAATGATTCACCCAACACAATCTACCTCGCCATGATTTCAATATCATGGTTTTTTCCTTATAAAATAATGCAATCAAATGATACACATTAGTAATGGTCTCAAATTAGGAGACCATTACACATGCATGTTGATAGGAACAACCAATGACACCAAAAAGATGTGGTGTTCCTATCAACAAGTCAGTCCTCATGATCTCAATACTAGAGATCACCAAGTGCGAACCTTATAAGAAGAAGTATCAATTATTATGATCCCCAAACACCTAATAGTCAAACATCTACTATGTCCAGTCTCTAAGATGTATCTATACCATAAGACATTTGTTTAAGATTAATGTCATTGTATCTCAATGTTCTCATTATAGCCTGAGATCTGCTATAACACTTTGATACGATAATTAATATATGGATGTTACCATTTAAATAGTAAATACAGAAATATATACACTATAATGGTAAGTATACATCATGTATAGATAACTGCATATGAAATTTGGTAATCAAAAGCATTGCATAGTTGGGTTTAGGGAACCTACTATTTCAACAGTTTATATATTAGGGTTTAGGGTTTGGGTGGATTTTAAAGGGGTTTAAAAGGGTTTAAAGGCTATGAAAGTGTATTTTTATAGGGTTTCATGGGTTTTATAATAATTTTAAGGGAGTGGATTATTTTATGGTTTGGTAAGAGGGGAGATAGTGAAGGGTTGAGTGTTTAGGGTTGAGGGTGTGAGGTTTAGAGTTTAGGGTTTGTATGGATTTTAAAGTGTTCTTAAAGGGTTTAAAGGGTATGAAGTGTATTTTGGTAGGGATTTTAATGGTTTTAATGGGTATTAAGGGAGTTATGGTTTTTTAAGTTTCGAAAATATGTTAGAGGTTGAATGGTTGATGGTTTAGAGTTGATGGTATAGGGTTTATGATTTTAATGGATTTTAAATAGGTTTTAAAGGGTTTAAAGGGTATGAAAGTGTATTTTGGTTGGGTTTTTTAGGGTTTAAAAGGGTTTTGAAGGGATTTAAGGGTTTTTAAGGCTAGGGAAGAGGGTATAGACTTAATGTTTGATGATTTTATGGTTTAGGTTGTAAGGTGTATGGTTTAGAGTTTGGATGGATTTTAAAGGGGTTTTAAAGGGTTTAAAGGGTATGAAAGTATATTTTGGTAGGGGTTTTAAGGATTTTAAATTGTTTTTAAGGGAGTGAAGGATTTTTTAAGTTTATAGAGGAGGGGATAGTGTGAAGAATTTTGGTTTTAGGGATGAGGGTTCTGGTTTTATGGTTTAGGGTTTGGATGCATTTTAAATGGTTTTTAAAGGGTTTAAATGGTTTGAAAGTGTGTTTTAGTAGGGTTTAAAGGGGTTTAAAGGATTTTTAAAGTATTGAAGGGATTTTATATGTTTCTTAGTTTCCTTTCGGGACTCTAGGTCTCTCGTCTTGGCTCGTCTTACTGTACCCTGGCCTCAAATCCCACCGCTCTTATCCAGGTCAGATCTGGAGTGGAGGGTACACATAGGTTTTGGGATTGTGGTTTGGTGATTGAGGTTCCTATGGCCATCTCTGTTCTTCTTATTTCAGGGTTTCATCCCCCGGTTCTCTATAGGGTTTTATCCCCTCACATCTCTTTTACTTTTAAGGATTTTTATCCATTTCCTCTAAGGGTTCCAATACCTCTGTTTCTTTCTTTCTCTTGGTGATTTTGGGTTGTTTTCTGTTGGGGTTTTCGTCTTTCTGTTGTTGGTTCAACGTTGGAGTGTTGGCGGTGTGGTGTCGGCATAGGGCGGTTTTGTGGTGTGACGTGGATGGATTCCCTGGTTCGTGGTCCCAAACGACGATGGTCTTACTGCTGTTTTGTCCTGCAAAGCCCATTTTTTCTCTGCTCTGGATCCAGGCTACCACCATTCTCTCTGAGGTGGAGCTCGAGGTGGTCTCCAAGATTCTTTGGGAAGTGAGGTTGAGCGGGAGGCTTCGGGAGGTTGACGGTGACGACGATAGTTTGACGACGGTGAGGTTTGGTACCATTCCGGTGATGATGGTGACGGGTTCAGTTATGAGGTTTGCATACAAGGAACTATGATTTATGACGGCTCGATGCAACGACGGTTTTCTGACGATGGTGCGGGTGTGCGGTGGTGGGAGGTGCTCCGATGGTTTGCTATCGTCGGCGAGGTGGTGACTCAGGAGATGACGGATCGACATTGGGAAGAGATGAAGATGGTGTGATGATGACTACTGGTTGTGGTGATGGCATTGTCAGCGTGCTATTCGATGGTGCATGATTTGCGGGATTTGGTTTTCCTGGTGGTGGCATTTGTTTTGAATTTTGATTTGGCCCCGTTTTGAATTTTGAATATGTATGCTGTAATCGGACTGGCATGGTTCCCACTTTTCCCTGAAAGTGGAATTTTATGAAAATAATAAAAAAATTGATTCGGTTAAGGGTATTAAAATGTATTTTGTTAGGTTATTAAGGTTTTTAAAGGGTTTTGAATGGATTTAAGGGTTTTAAGGTTATATAATAGGGTATAGGGTGAAGGGTTTAGGGTTTAAGGATGATGGTGTAGGGTTTAGGGTTTAGGGTTTGGATGAATTTTAAAGGGTTTAAAGGGTATGAAAGTGTATTTTGGTAGTGTTTTGAAGGATTTTAAATGGTTTTAAAGGGATTGAAGGGTTTTAAAGGTTATTTAAGAGGTTATAGGGTGAAGTTTTGATGTTTTATGGTTGATTTTGTAGCGTATTGAGTTTAAGTTTTAGGGTTTCGATGGATTTTAAAGGGGTTTTAAATTGATTAAAGGGTATGAAAGTGTATTTTAATAGTATTTTTAAGAGTTTTAAGTGTTTTTAAGGGAGTGATTTATTATTAAGGTTAGTTAAGAAGGAATATCATGAAGTTTTAAGGGTTTATGGTTGAAGGTGAATGGTTTAGTGTGTAGTATTTGGATTTATTTTTAAGGGTTTTTAAAGGGTTTAAAGGTTATGAAAGTGTATTTTGGTTGGGTTTTTAAGGGTTTTACAAGATTTTTTAGGGATTGAAGGGTTTCTAAGGTTAAGAAATAGGATAGATAGTTAAGGGTTGTGTGTTTTGGGTTTTGGGTCTAGGGTTTAGGTTTTGGATGGATTTTAAAGGGTTTAATGGTTATGAAAGTAGATTTTGGTATGGTTTTTATGGGTTTTAAAGGGTATTAAATTGAGTAAAAGGGTTTTAAGGTTAGTTAATAGGTTATATGGTTAATGTTTTATGGTTAGGGTTGAGGGTTGGAGATTTAGGGTTTAGTGATTAAGGTTAATGGATTGGATTGATTTCAAAGAGTTTTAAATGGTTTAAAGGGTATCAAAGTGTATTTTGGTGGGGTTTTTAAGTGTTTTAAATAATTTTGAAGATAGTTTTGGGTTTTTAAGGTTAGGTAAGTGGGGAGAGGGTCCAGGGTTGAGGGTTTTGGGTTTATGGAGTAGGTATTATTGTTTGGATGGATTTTTAGGGGTTTTTAAATGGTTTAAAGGGTATGAAAGTGTATTTTTTTAGGTTTTGTATATTTTTAATGGGTTTTGAAGGAAGTGAAGGGTTTAAATGGTTTAGTAAGAGAGGATAGGGTGAAGGGTTGAGGGTTTTGTGTTGAGGTTGTAGGTTTTAGGGTTTATTTCTTTGGGTTTGGATGGATTTTAATGGAGTTTTAAAGGTTTTAAAGGGTATAAAAGTGTATTTTGGTAGGGGTTTTAAGGTTTTTAATGTGTTTTGAAGGGAGTGAAGAGTTATTAAGGTTATGAAATAGGGGTTAAGATGAAGGGTTTTGGGTTTTGGGTTGATGGTGTAGGTTTTAGAGTTTTGGGTTTGGATCGATTTTAAAGGATTTAATGGGTATGAAAGGGTATTTTGGTAGGGTTTTTAGGGTATTAAAGGGTTTTGAAGGGGGTGAAGCATTATTTTAGGTTTTGGAATATAGTATCAGGTTATGGGTTTAGGGTTTAGGTTTTATGGTATAGGGTTTAGGGTTTGGATGGATTTTAAAGGGGTTCTAAAGAGTTTAAAGGGTATTAAAATGTATTTTGGTAGGGGTTTTAAGGGTTTTAAATGGTTTTGAAGGGTTTTGAAGGGTGTGAAGGGTCTTTAATGTTAGGAAATAAGGTATAGGGTGAATGGTATAGGGTTTAGAGTGTTTGGTTTAGGTTTTATGGTTTATATTTTGGATGGGTTTTAAAGGGGTTTAAAGGGTTTAAAGGCTTTAAAAGTGTATTTTGGTAGGGTTTTTAATGGTTTTAAAGGGGTTTTAAGGGAGTGAAGGGTCGCTACTACAAAACCGGATTTTAACAACATTGTCCTTTATCAACACTAGAAAAAAGTGTTGATAAAGGTTCCCTTTATGAGTGTTAAAACAATCCCAAATAAAGGCTACCTTTTATCAATACTTTTTTTAGCACTGATAAAAGACAGCCTTTATCAGTGCATTATTTTTAGCGATGATAAAGGGTATCCTTTATCAGTGCTTTATTTTTATCACCCATAAATGGATACTTTATCAGTTATTTTTTAGTTCTAATAAATGTTTGAATAAATTGAAATAATTGAAAAAGTAAAAAATAAAAATGAGTTTATTAAAAAAATATTAAAATTTTATTAATTAAATAATAATTGATAAAAATGAATAAATTTATTATACTATATATAAATTATAAATACTAATAAATATTATATATTAAATATATAGATATATTTAAAATAAAAATTAAACAAATAAAAGTGAAAAATAAATAAATAAAGATAAATGTTAAACATTATCAATTAAATAAGTATAGATAATCTTAATAAATAGCATATATTAAATTTATAGATATATATGAATGTATATAAATATGATTCATATAATACAAAATATTTATGCTTTACATTAAATAGTAATATATTTAGTGAATATTGGTTTATAATTAAAAATTAATATGAATTAAAAACCCTAACTATTTGCATTGAGTAATGTACATAATTGAATATTGTTTGACTTTTCAATTTAATATATATCTAACATGTGTTATATTGATTTCACATATACGTAATTAATTCATTTTTACTTATAATTCATGCGCATAAATATTTTTTTAGGAATTTAATAAATTTACATTATTTATTTTATATATATTTATTTACCATGTTTTAATATTTTCAATATGTATTCATCTTTATTTCAATATATATCAATTTTTTATAATAATTTATATTTAATTAGTAAAACTTGTCCATTTTTTAATATTTTTAAATTGTACTCATTTTTCATTATTCAATTTCACTCATTTTTAACATGCATGCACTTAAGATTAAATATTATTTAATAATGTTAAAAATATATTTTTTTAAAAATATTTATAAATGTATATTTACTATTTTTAGACATTTATATATTTATAATTATAAATAAATAAATATTATTTTTTAAAAAGTATTTATATATTTATAAATAATGAATTATAAAATTATAATAAAATTATTTAAATAATGAATATATTTAATATATTTATATTTATATTTATTTATAAATATGTGTATATATATATATATAATTATATATATATATATATATATATAATTATATAATTATATATAATTATATAAATATATCAATGATATAAATATTATTCTTTAAAAACTATTTATATAATTATAAATATATAATTAGAAAATTATAATAAATATATTTAAAAAAAGAATATATTTACCATATTTATATTTATATATATTTATTAAATATATATATAATTATATTAATATATTTACAATTTTTTTATAATTGTAATTATAAATCCTTTATTAGTGCTTAATTAATTTGTGCTGATAAAAGGCATATTTATCAGTGATTTTTTAGCACTGATAAAGATAGAGCTTTATTAGCTCTAAAAAAGCGCTGATAAAATCCAAATTTATTGGTTCTAAAAAAGTGTTGATAAAAAGGATATTTATCAATGGCTTTTTGGAAGTGTTGATAAAAGTGTCACGGACTATTTAAATTACACAAACCTGTCGCGAAATCACCGCGATACTGAAATTTTTCACAAAAGCCACCAATTGTCGGTGCTCATCCTCGGTGAATCAAAGCTCGAATCAAAGCTCAAATCCAAGGCTCGAACAATTTCAAGGCTCAAATCCAATGATCGAATGATTCAATGGGCGGAAAAATCCACGGGTCGAACATTTTCTTAGTTTTCGATATCTCTAGTTTCCCTTAGA
Source organism: Viscum album (assembly GCA_963277665.1). NCBI lineage: Eukaryota > Viridiplantae > Streptophyta > Magnoliopsida > Santalales > Viscaceae > Viscum > Viscum album. Next base: position 1,664,947,566 of record OY728146.1, on the reverse strand, counting down.
CAATTCAAAGCTTCAATCCAAGGTATCTTATTTTCTCTTCATCCTCCTCCCTCGTCGATTACTTGTTTGGAGTGATCTATTTTCATTTTTTTATCATCCTTCTTTCTTTACTATCAGAATATCCCTATGTTCAACAATGTTTATTGGGGATGTTTAGTTTAAAGGAGACAGGGTTATTGTTCCTTGCACTCACGCACCCTCATCGCTTTCTGATTTTGTGCAACCCACCCACCCCAATGCCACTGACTCCTACTTCATGAGATCTCTAACCCTTAAAGTTTTTCATAATTTTAAAATGTAAGAAATATCATATGCACCATTCCCTCCTACACATGACCCCCCTGAAGTGCTCGCTCCTGCCAGCATAAGAGACAACTGCCACCCTTCTACACATAGACAACACCAAATAAGAAATTCTTCCTATTACACTCGACCATAGAGTCTATGGAATGAAATATAGGTGTGTTCCCACCTCATCTAGAACATATAAATATATATATATATATATATATAATGGTAATTTTATAATATAATTATATTTACAAACGCACACAGACCCACACATATGTTTATAAATACATTTATATTTATGTATGTCAATATATATATATGTATAATATATATATATATATATGTTTATATATATATTTATAATTTTTTATTAAATGGATTTAACACATTAAATATATAAATATGTTAAATATTTATATATTTATATGTATAAATTTTAAAAAATACAATTATATACAAAATAAAGATATATACTTATGTTATATATTATATATTTATATATTTATATATTTTAAAAATATATATATTTACACACAAACATGTATATTTTAAAAATACAAATATATATATATATATATAGATATATATTATACAAATACATTGCACAAATATATATATTATAAAAATACAAATATACATTATACAATACAAATATATATTGTAAAAATATATTATACCAATATATTATGTAAATATACTATATAAATATATTATGAAAATATACTATAAAAATATATTATAAAATTATATTATAAAAATATATATTATACTAATATTTTATACAAATACATTACACAAATTTATATGTATACAATTAAAAAATACAAATTTGTTATGAAGATTCATCTCACTTTGAAACTATTTTTTAAAGAGTGGGTCATCTCCCATTTAACTTAAAACCTCAATATCTTCCATAATTACTATTATTTATTTCATTATGACTAAAATTTTATACTATGTGCCCAAAATCACCATAGAGCCCATAATGTCCATGAAAATGAAATTTTCTTGTAAAGGCTAATCTTCATCTTCTTGAAAATCATTTTAGGTCTACATGTATTGGTTCCACCCATAAGAATCTCTAATTATCATCCATGCATATTAAATAACTCTTTATTTATTAAATTTTTTTATCAATACATTTTTATATCTTATATTTTATTGAGTGACAATTTATGATTCTTGCGTATCATATTTGGGTTTATTATTACTCCTTAATTGTCTATATTATGTTTTCATTTGTTTTGGGGATTTAAGAAAGACTTGATGTATCATTTTAATAGATGTAGTAGTAGTCTTAGTCATAGGATTGAAAGTATTAAAAGTGATATTTCTTCTATAAATATAGAATTTATAGAGGCCCTAAAGATTCATATATCAAAACATGCCCCTACTGAGACCCCTTGAATCACCCACAAGAATGTTTATACCCCATAAATATCACCTTAAATAGTCCACAAGTTAATAACCAGTTCTAATGGTGTAATTCTCACAAATGGGAGGAATTTCCCCTTTTAGAGAATACAATACAGTGTAATTTTCATCCTCATCGGTTACATCTCTAGAATAGTTATTATTACATTTTGTTTCCTTGAGACTCATCCCCCATATCTTTTATGTTTCTTAACTACTCTTAACATTAGACATCCCATGGTTAAATACTTATTATATTATTTCAAGAAACTTTATTGCATGCCCACAAGAGATGGAGGATGTGTTCCAGACAAAAAAATGCAATGATAAATGTTTGGGAGATGAGCTGATTAGGATGGAAATTTTCTATAACCTTCACATTTGAATGAATTATAATCAAGGATAAACCTTTTATTGGTAGATCACAATCATTTCATGTTGGTCCCAATTTAGAAAAGGTCTTATACGTTATAGGGTACCACAAATAGGTGTTTTTTATTCTCGATAGAGGAACCAAATCCCTAAAACCTTCAAAAAAAATTAAAGAGAGTTCAATGGGAAGGTAAAATCGTTTTTTAATATAATATTTTTTCCTCATAATATAATATGTCCTTTACTATATTAACACAATCTAAATTAAATGTTTTAATTCTCATGAAAACAATTTATTCTTCACATAAAGATGTTACCAATCCCTTGGAAGAACAAACTATAATGAAGGAAACCCTTTGGTAAGAAGTAAAGGTAATGTTACGATATACTTTCCTTATTTTACTAACAAATTACATAATGAAACATTGATTTAAACTTAATTATTTATTGTAGAGTTCATTTATTTTAAAGTATTTATGTCTATATTTTATTCATTTTTGTACCAAAACTTCCATATACTTATTCTCCCTCAAAACCATTTCACCTTTACAATGTTTTATTTATCACTTTCCTTGAAGTTCCCTCCACTGCCTTCCAAGAATAGAAATGAAACTGAATTTTCTCAATCACAAAGGTAATCTTGATCTTTGCACAATAAAATCATTTCCCATAGAATTAATGTTGTTTCATATTTATGTTTAATTAATTTATTTTTATTATTACTCATATAATAATTGTTTTATTATACAGGTGGATTATTTTGTTCAATTTGGGGTGTTTTGTTTGAAGTTTCTCATGTTATTGAGAGATTAGGCTACAAGCATACAACTGAGATAAGAAAAATAAGAAAATGCATCAAGAATACATAAAACCATCATGAAAAGGTGAATTACTATTAATTAATTAATTAATTTTTTCATTATTTTATCTGCTATTTGTAAGTTAATTTCCTTATCATTTTCATCTAATACTTATTTAGTTTTTTCAAAGATCTTTTTGGAAGTCATATTTTTATTTCAAATATCTATAGTCCGAATGGCCCGAAGGCCTTATTTTTATTTTATTATGGATAATCCCCCTTTTAAGGGTTTAAGGGGAACCCGTACATGACCCGTAGGCCCAAGGCACAAGGCCCGACAAACTCACAATACATGAACCAAAGGCCTAGAGGCATACCATGCCCAATACATGACCCGTAGGCCCAGCCCACTTGAACTGCCCCTCCCCAGATTTCTGCATCATTGATAACCTAGCTCCCCACCTTGCATTGCTGATCGGCTAGCATTGCCCCGTACAAATCTGCACGGTGCCTGGTTCCAATGGCGGCTGCCATACCCTCTCATTCTTCCAATCCGATTAGCTCTACATCTGGTGGATGCTACTCCTGTTGTTCTAATCCTCTTCTGGGGCCTGTTCTGTGTGAACTGGGCTACTCCATGGTCTACGTGACCCGAAGGCCCTGTGGCCCAAAGGCCTTTGATGACCCAAAGGCCCATTTGGTGACTTTTTTTTGATATAATGGGCAGGTGAACTTCCTCTTCTCTTCTGTATTTCAACAATGAAAAAGGTTTTTTGGCTAAGAATATTGACTCAATAAGCATTTTAGTAGTTTTATAAAGAAAGGAAATGGAAATCATGGTAACATTGGTAGTTAGGATTATTTTGGGACTTTAGGATGTGTAGTAATTAGCCACACCTCAATTCGATACACGGTGTGACTAGTATGACACCAAGTGCTTCTTTTTATTTAAAATTTACATTAATTTTAGTAAAAAAGACAACTAACATAATCAAAACTGGGTAAATATATTCTAATTGTTTAGATTCTATATCCATAAGTCATTTTTGATGTTTATGAATCATTCTCACCTCAATTTGATACATGATGTTCCCAGTATGACTTAAATTGTCTGTTATTAGTTTAAAATCAACAATTTAGTTAAAAAAGTGTCACTCATTAAAAACAAAGGAAACATTCTCGAATTTTATTGATAATTTATTACATTGATTCATAAATAATTTGTGATGTTTATGATTTAGTCTCTCATAAAATTGATACAATATGTGATCTGCATGAGTCAAAGTGTGTGTTTCTAGTTTAAAATGATATTTTAATAAAAAAGACAAGTGACATAATCAAAACCAAGAAAACACATTAATATTTTTTATACATTAGTAAAATGATACATAATTCATTTGGGATGTGTATTAATTATTCACAACTCAATCCAACACATGGTGTGACCGGTATGACTGAGAGTGATTCTTTTTATTTAAAATTGATATTAATTTTAGTAAAAAGGAAAAATTACATACTAAAAAATGAGAAAACATGTTCCGATTATTTTTATTCATTATAAAAATGATCCATAAGTCATTTTTTACATGTATGAATTAGTCTCACCTTAATCCAACACATGGTGTGATCAATATGACTCCAAGTGCAACTTTTTATTTAAAATTGACATCAATTTTAGTAAAAAGAACAATTGAGCTACTAAAAACCAATAAAACGCATTTTTATTGTTTTTAAACTTTAATTAAATGATACATAATTCATTTTTTATGTTTATGAATCAGCCAAACCTCAATCTACTACATGATGTTCCTAGTATGACTCAATGTGTCCGTTATCAGTTTAAAATCGATAGTTTAGTTCAAAAAGTGTCACTAACTAAAAAACAATAAAACACACTCAGATTTTATTTATAATTTAGGAAATATATTAATATTTAATTTTTGATGTTTAGGAATTGTTACCACATCAAACTGATACACGATGTGATCGTTATGAGTCAAAGTGCATGTTTCAGTTTAAAATGACATTTCAGTAAAAACGATACGTGAAGTAATAAAAACTAAGTAAATGAATTTTTATTGTTTTGATACATTATTAAAATTACCCATAATTTATTTTAGATATATAGTAATCATATTACCCTCAATCCGACACATGGTATCATCAGTATGACTCCAAGTAAGTCTTTTTATTTAAAATTGACGTCAATTTTAATAAAAAGGACAACTGACCTACTCAAAACCAAGAAAACACATTATTATTATTTTGTTACTTTATTAAAATGATCCATAAGTCATTTTTTATGTGTAGGAATCAACTAAACCTAAATCTGATATGTGATGTGCCTAGTATGACTCAATGTGTTCGTTATCAGTTTAAAATCGACATTTTAGTTCAAAAAGTGTCACTCACTAAAAACCAAGAAAATTATATTAGATTGTCTTGATAATTTAGTACAATTATTCATAAGTCATTTATCACATTTAGGAATCAATATCACATCAAAATAAGACATGATGTGACCGATATGAGTCAAAGTACTTGTTTCCATTTTAAAATGAAATTTTAGTAAAAAATACAAGAAACATACTCAAAACCAAGAAAAGACATTCGTATTATTTATATACTCTAATATAAATATCCAAAAGTAATTTGGGACATGTAATAATTATCTGCACCTCAATCTGATGCACGGTGTGACTGGTATTACTCCAAGTGCGTTTTTTTTATTTAAAATTGACATCAATTTTAGTAAAAGGACAACTGACCAACTCAAAACCAAGAAAACACATTCATATTATTTTTATAATTTATTAAAATGATCCATAAGTCATTTTTTATGTGTAGGAATCAACCAAACCTCAATCATATACATGATGTTCCTGATATGACTCGATTTTTCTACTATCAGTTTAAAATTGACATTTTAGTTCAAAAAGTGCCACTCACCAAAAACTAAGAAAATTCAATCTAATTATCTTTATAATCTAGGAAAACGATTCATAAGTCATTTTTAAAATTTAGGAATAATTATCAAATAAAACCTATAAACGATGTGATTGGTATGAGTTAAAGTATGTGTTTCCAGTTTAAAAAGGACATTTTAGTAAAAAAGGAAAGTGACGTACTCAAAATTGAGCAAAAACATTAGTATTGTTTTGATACTTTAGTAAAATAATCCATAAGTAATTTGAGATGTGTAGGAATAATTTATACCTCAATACGATGCATGGTGTGACCGGTATTACTCCAAATGTGTCTTTTTATTTAAATTTTACATCAATTTTAGTAAAAAAGACTATCGAGCTACTCAAAACCAATAAAAAACATTCAGATTATTTTAATACTTTATGAAAGTGATAAATAAGTCATTTTTGATGTGTAGAAATCAACTTCACCTAAATCTGTAACATGATGTTCCAAGTATGACTCAATGTGTCTTTATCTATTTAAAATTGACATTTTAGTTCAAAAAGTTTTACTCACAAAAAACTAAGAAAATGTGCTCAGATTGTCTTGAAAATTTATGAAAATGATTCATAATTCATTTTTATGAGTAGTAATCAGTATCTCATAAATTTGGAACATTATGTGACTAGTATGATTCAATGTACATGTTTCCTATTTAAAATTACTTTTTTGTAAAAAAAGACAAGCGACACACTCAAAATAGAGAAAACACATTTGGATTGTTTTTATACTTCAGGAAAATGATCCATAAGTCATTTGATACATGTAGGAATTATCCACACCTCAATATGTTTCATGATGTGTCTGGTATGTCTCCATGTGCATATTTTTAATATATAAGTGTCATTTTAGTTTAAAACATTCATCACATTGCCAAAATCGAGAAAACAAGCCTAGATTTTTTTCTTATCATTATATTTACTATTACTTAATTAATTTATTTATAATTTTTATCTAATACTTATTTATTAATTTTCATAGAGATAATTCTTGAAGATGAATAAGAAATGGTGTGACGTGCAATAATCAACCACAACTGAATTTGATACAAAGTGTTCCTGGTATGACTCAAAGTTTAGTTTAAAATTAACACTTTATATTTATTTATTTATTTATATTATTACTAACATAAGAATTTTTTTCTTATACAGGTGTGATTTTTTTTGAGCAAGGGTTAGGATCAAAATAAAAAGGAACACTGTTGTTTTTGAATGTATGTAATAATTTATACTTATGTAATTGTATAAACCAATGTTTAAAATGTTTATAATATAGTGTTTTTTCTTGTATTTGTGTTGTAAATTTTATTTCATTTAAATTATGTACTTGTACTTAATTTTTCTGATTTCATCATGTTTTTGGTACAATGATGTGCTATTACAGCACACTACAATGTTGTTTTAGTGTGATGTTATAACACACTATAACATGCCCATTTATCAACGCATCTATAAGTGAGGATAAAGGGGTCCTTTATCAGTGCTTTTATAAGTGCTAATAAATGGATACTTTATCGATGCTTTTAGAATCTCCAATAAACTTATACTTTATCAACGCTTTTTCAGCATTGATAAAAGAATAGGGCTTTTAATCTCGCTCTGATAGTCAACACTTCTCTAGCATTGATAAAGGCTATTTTTAGCAATGTTAAAAGCCTATTTTTTAGTAGTGGGGTTTTAATTTTAGTTAAGTGGGTATAGGGTGAAGGGTTTAGGTTTTAGGTTTGAGGGTGTAGGGTTTAGATTTTAGGGTTTGGATGGATTTTAAAGGGGTTCAAATTGTATGAAAGTGTATTTTGGTGGGGTTTTAAGGGTTTTAAATAGTTTTAAATGGAGTGAAGAGTTTATAAGTCTAGGAAATAGGGTATAGTTTGAAGGGTTTAGGGTTTAGGGTTGATTTTGTAGGGTTTAGTGTTTAGATAGATTTTAAGGGTTTTAAAGGCTTTAAAGGGCATGAAAGTGTATTTTGGTAGGTTTTTTAAGGGTTTTAAAGTGTTTTAAGGGAGTGAATGGTTTTTTAAGGTTAGGGAAGATGGGATAGGGTGAAGGGTTGATGTTTTAGGTTTGAGGGTGTGTGAATTAGGGTTTAGGGTTTGGATTAATTTTAAAGTGGTTTTGAATGTCTTGAAGGGTATAAAAGTGGCAAGTTTTTATGGGTTTTAAGGGTTTTTTGAAGGGAGTGAAGGGTTTTTAAGGATATGGAAGAGGGGTGAGGGTGAAGGTTTTTTGAGTTTTAGGGTTGAGGATGTAGGGTTTAGGTTTTAGGTCTTGGAAGGATTTTAAAGGGGTTTTAAAGGTTTTAAAGTCTATAAAAGTATATTTTGGTAAGGTTTATAAGAATTTTAAAGGGTTTTTAAGTGAGTAAAGGGTTTTTGAGGTTATATATTAGTGGATAGGGTGAAGGTTTTACTATTTTTTTTTGATGGTGAAGGTACCGGGGTTTACAATGGAAGCTAGTGGGATAGGGACTTAAAATTTTTCATTTTCAGGATGATAATAATTTTTATCTCCGATGATCCAAGCCTTGGTATGGTCCAATGATCTCACATAAATTAAACAAAGCACAAAAATAAAATAAAAAAACACACCCTTATTTGATCTAATGCTGCATTCAACATCTTTTTTTCACTGGTCATCCCTTTTTGAAGGATCCAAAGGAAAATCCCACTAGATCATCCCCATGCACTTAAAAAAGTCATAGGAGCGTCGATTGTCAAATTCTGAGTGCTAGCATGGATATACGATGATTCCTTTGATGTCTCAATGATCACTGCATTGATGTACCTTTTATGCATGGAGATAAACTCAACATGACCACCCAGATCGAGAGGCTATCTCTCTAAAAAGTGGTAAAGTAGAGAGAGGCTCTGATGGACTCACCATGAATTGTCCCAAACGAGAGCCTCTCTCCTTATATTTATTGTGGATGTTCAAAATACCTGAATGGGTTCCCCGAATCACGTGTATTTAAATTCCTCTAAATATATAATTATGATGAACTAAATCACATAATAGATATTATTTATTTTATCACATACCTTTAATATATATTAAATATATCACATGATAAAATTGAGCCATTTAACTGGAATCATAATTCTCGCTAATATTAAGTGAACCTGAAATATTAAAATAATATTAGTTTGTATAATATTTGTTCTCATAATTACTTAACTTGTAAATAATCTTAATAAATAAATTCAACCTAATTATTGTTTACTTGAACAATAATTAATTAATTTATTCTGCAGTGATCGATGACTTGGACAACACTCAGACCCCGTGGTGGGTCCCACCTTTTCCAATTTACCAATTCAACATAATAGAGAATATTATTGAATATTATATTGTGTTTGACCCTCTAGGACCATATCACTATAGTAGTTAATAGTATTAAAAGACCAATATTAGATTCTAGAAACCCATCAAGGCCCCTAAATTGATAAGGAATAGTCATAGCAATGACAACCAACCTATGAAAACATACCATGTAATATAATCACTGTCTTTAAATATATCATAAATTATGACACACACTTGTTTTATTGCCCTTTCTTACTTTATTATTTATTGATCTATCTAGATATATTTACCTTTTGACTACCTTATCAAAGGATTTACACAAGTACTACCATCCTGATCAACCAGGCCTGAGATATATTACTTCCTCAACTTGGAAGTGAAAAATCCTATCTTGACCATTCAACCAATGTTATACCACCAATGATGCACCCAACATAAGCTAACTCACCATGATTTCATTATTATCATTTTTTCCTTGCATCAAAGTATGGGGTCAAATGGTACACATTGATAATGATATCAAGTCAAGAGACCAATACAGATGTCCATAGATAGAAACAACCAATAACACCTAAAACATGTGGTGTCCCTATTGGTGGGTTATTCCTTGTTATCTCACTACCAGAGATCACCAAGTACAAACTTCATGAGAAGAAGACCCAAATCTTATGATCCCCCGACACCTGATATTCAAACATCATCTGTTTCCAGTCAGAATGATGTATCTAGACCATATGACATTTGTTTAAGACATATGTCATAGTATTTCTAGGTTATCATTATAGCTTGATATCTTCTATAATCTTTTTATTTGAAAATTAATCTATGGAAATTAACATTAAATAGTGAATCAAGAAATTTATACACTATAATAGTAATAGTACATCATGCATAGCTCATTTTATACATGATATGGTAATCAAAAAGTACTATTCAAGTTGGGTTTAGAGAAAACACTATTACAACACTATCACTTGAACCTAATCTAACTTTATGATTAATATTGTTATATCTCACATGATAATGATCATGTTTTTGTTGAGTTGAGATTTTAGCTATTGGTACTGCCATGTTTCCACTATATGGCTATTTTTCTATGTATGACCTCTCATTATTGAATATAATTTCTCAAGAGATTTCATTCCTGGGTATATCCCTTTTTTTCACTATCACAACTTTACATATTTCCTAGTAATAGTAACAGAATTATCATTATCATAAAAATTTACTTGGTAGGTGTGATTCCAAGAACTGGAACAAATTGACGCATTTAATAATTGCTTCTTAGATACCTCAAAAGTTGCAATGTACTCGATATTTGTAGGTATGGATACCACTAGATTTTATGATCTTGTACCACTAAACACCTTATTCTAACTGAAATAATATATCAAATTAAATGTAAAGGAAGAAAAGTTTGTGTCCCACAAAAACTAGTATCCTTTCCTCCCCACTTACCAGTTACATATCTTTTTTACTTTCCCAAATACAATCAGATAGTTCAAACTGATTCCCTTGTTATCCTAAATATAACTGATATTTTCCTACTATAAAGTATATACTGGCAATATCATATCTTGTACATATCATGGAATATGTGATTGATCCATCTCTAAAGTGTATGAAATTCTAGTTACCACATTAATCACCTCATATTCCCATGCATGTCTACTTGGAGAGATTCATGACATGTGAAACTAGCAATAATTCTATTTTAAATTATTCCAACTAGTACTTGTTAATACCATTTCAATATATGTGTGATTAATTAGGTCCAAAAAACCGTTATATCTACCTCATTAGATCATGTTCCCTAGAACATAGGTTGCTAATTTAATTCAATTACTAGAGTATTAATTTCATTTTAATCTTAAATAACTATAATACCAATATATTTTTCCATATGCTACCAAACATGTTATACTTGGAAAACAATGGCACTCCCACTAACCTCTGGTAGAAACATGGAAAAGATTAATTCCAAATGAATACTCTAATATCATATTTCTTACTTTAATCTTGAACTGGATTTAAGTAACTTTCAAGCCTATTAGCATTCTATGATGTCACCATCCCTTTCTAGTTGTATCGAATTGACACCTTCCATGATTGGTAGTTGTGAAATAAAATACACAATAATATGATCATAGAAGTTAGCTATGAAAAGTAAAATTCTAATGAATTTAAACATATTTCCTTGGTATTACCAATCAAGACTGATTGGTACTACTCTTATACCACCCATGTATCATTTCACTTGAATACTCACAATGGTATTCGAAATAATAAGCCTCTTTTCACTTTGATACATGGAATCCATTTTAGAATTTCAATTGACCTTTTCAATCATAGCTTATTTCCATATACTACATAATTTTACAAATTATTATTCTCAAGGAATAATTTATCAAAAAATGCTGTGAATATAAAACCATCACTATGGTTTTAACCTTCCTACACATTATGTGTCTTTGGAACATTTCTCTTTCATGATCTCTTGTGGAACTTGTTCATATGACAACTAATCATTCATCAGCATTATTGACTAAACCCAATTCAATCTTTCTCCCACTATCTGTAATAGATACATGAACCCATTTATAGAAACATAGTCTATCACTTGGCTATAACCTTTCATTCAAATTTATTTTTGTAATATCCTAAGTAACTTTTAGTATACTTACTTTAGATGCACTTTTTGTTTTTTTATTCAAGTTTGTTTATATACTAACAAACTATTTGCATATAAACACATGTTCTTATGAAATTATATATTTACATCATGTTATGAATTATATGATATCCATTTTTCATTATATTTGGAATATGGTTATGGGATGTCATTGTTATTTTCAAAGAACTTCTTGCAATATAATTGATGTTTTCATAAGTTGCAACATTGATAATACTTACATCATGACTCTAATGTATAAAATGAACATTTAGGAATTTATCCACACTACATTTTATTGATAAATGTTAATATTTAAGACTCATAATTGATCTTCCTTATAAACATCATTATCATGATGTGTATAATTTAATGTGCATTTAGGAATTGCTCTACACTAAATTATATCGATCGATGAATTCTTGGTCAAGAAATTCTTCAGAATGTTAGCCTGAAGTAACTCATATATTCTGACCATGAAGATAACATACTTCATTTTCATATTACTTAATTACTTAAAGGAATCTTATGAATTATATTTACCACTAGCATACCATTGGAATATTTCACACTCTCTTGCTGAACTAATTTCAAAATCTTTGTGGCATGTATTTATTTCTAAAGGTGTATTTGTCCAAACTAAATAAGTATGTATGCTAATAATACCTAATGTGTTTATCTCTATTGAGTCGAAATACAAAACTGATTATATCATTGAAGTCCACTTTTAGTTTTACTTGAAAAATAATTATCTTTCCACAACTGGGTATATAAGTCTTACATTTTATATTCATCACATATTTCCTATGATTCATGTATCACTAAACTATTGGTTGAGAATGAAACACCACAAAAAAATTTCATTCCTAAACTTGGAATAATGTATCCTTGTTTCCAAATGAAATGTGAGATAAATGTTTTAGTTATACTCAATAATATTTTGACATGAATCATTAACCTGGAAATACAAAGTTGTTTGCTTCTCATCGCTGACTTAAGAACCAGCCTTTCCCAGCTTCTTGGAGAATACACCTTACTTCTAGTAATGTTTCTATACTTACTTGGTTAATGTATTTCAATACACATATGTAATAAGAATATTTTTTTAATTCCCAAGTAGTATGTAAGAAACATTAGTTATAATTGATGAATATATATTGAAGAAGAAGCAGGTACTTGCCTATTCAATTCAGTTCATTGTGATTAAACTTCCATATATTTATTTCATGATATTCCAAGAAAATAACCTCCTATTTATTACCAAATTTTTTGATGGATATTGTGAATGTTTCTTGGATTTATTCTTTCCATTGACCTTATCTCATTGTATTTCCACTTAGTCACCATAAGAATTAAAGATTCATCTATCTTTAATATTCTTATTACTTAGAGAATTTTACTCAAAAGTTAATGAAGTGTTTATTACTTCCTATTTGTTTTTTAATTTTAAACAAAATTGGAACAATTTGGTGAAAAAATGTAATAATTGGATGTCCTAAAAGATCATTTACCCCATTTCATGCTTACATATAACTAGTGTAATATCATCCATTCATATCTCTCTTTAGTTTCTCCTTGAAAACTTCTCAGAGATGAGACTACATGTGAAATAATTTATCCCAATGTTGTAACCAAAACTAACGTCAAATGTTGATGACTAAATTATGACATAACCATCATATGTATCACACATGAGTCTCATGTATTCATTTTTTTCACCCTATATTCTTGAGGTATCTCAACAGGTATTGGGTACACCAACACCTTGAATTTCTAATATAGTAGTATTGTGTGCAAGCATCTATACTACACTTAGAAATTCATGTTAGTTCATACATTTAATTTTTCCATAATTATCATGGTGTAATTATATGGTATCAATTTCCATTTTTATATAAAATAAAATCTAGTAGATTAGTACTTTTATCTTGATTACCATTTTACATATTATTGATTAATTAATGAAATCACAAAATGTATCCACTATTTTATCGAATTCTAGGAACCCTCTATACTAGAATTAGAATACTCTATCGCTTGAGTATTCTAATAGAAAGGATCCTTGAGCCTCCCCTCATGGTCCACAAGCTTTGTCTATACCACTACTTAGAGAGTTCAAGCTAGGTGTTTGACTGGCCAACCACGTTAACTCGTGATTCCTTGATCTGTTGAGTGAAGTCCCAACTTTTAAAATCATAAACCTGATTTTATCAACACTTTCCTCTAAAATTAAAACAATATATCTTTGGATACTTATTTTCTACAAATTTAGTTAATTCAACCCAAAACTCTCTTAATAACTCCCCGGTAGTAAGAGATACCCTCAACATGGTTGATGAGCACCCCGAACACCCATTTTTGTTCAAATTAAAATGATGGAATGTAGTTAATGAATTAATATTTTTGTGAGTGTTTTTGGTATTTTTTCCCAATGAATGTAATCCATTCTATTAATCTTGTTCATAGTATGTGTTGAAAGTGGGTTCCCTAGACCCAACTTTTGATGTACTTTTATTACCACTACATGTATACAGTTTGATATATATATATATATAAATGTGTTGATCTTATCATAATAGTTTTGATACTTCTATGTTCATTATATTTATGGTATTTTCATTATATTACGTGATGTATCAAAAGGTTATAACAGATCCCATGATGTAATGAGAACCTCGAGATACTATTACATTAATCCTACATATATTTCATGTGGTCTAGACACATCATACTGATTGGACACAGTTGATGTCAGACTATTAGGTGTTGGGAGATTATAAGCATTGAGAATTATTCTCAAGAAGTTTGAACTTGGTGATCTATGTTACTTGAGATCATGAGGATAGACCCGCCAATATGAACACCATAAGATTTGGGTGTCATTGGTTGTTTCTATCTACATACATGTGTATTGGTATCATGATTTGAGATCATTATTAATCTGTGACATTTGATCTTGTACATTTATGCAAAGAAAAAACCATGGAAATGAAGTCATGGAGCGGTAGTTTGTTTTGGGTGTGTCGTTGGTGGTATGAAATTGGTTGAGTGATCAAGATAGAATTTGTCCCTTCTGAGTTGAGGAAGTGGTATCTTTTGATTGGTTGATAGGAATGGTAGTACATTCATTGAATACATGGACATGATAGTTGAAGGTAAGTCTATTTAGTTAGATCAAAAAATAATAAATCAAAGAAAAGATGATGACATGAGTGTGCATCATGATTTATGAGATATCGTATGACAAAGTGATTATATTACACAGTGCATGTACATAGTTTGGTTTTCATTGTTATGAATACTATTTACCTATTTAGGGGGCATGATGGGTTTCTAGACTCTTTTCTTGGTCTGTAAATATTATTCACTGCTATTAAGATGAGGGCCTAGAGGGTCACACACAATATCCCTATCAGGATTCTTCCCTATTCTACCCAATAGGTATATGGGACATGGTGGGCCCGACCATGGGTTTCAGAGTTCCAAGATTTATCGATCACTGATAAATAAATAAATTATATTATTTGACTATAGATAAATTAGATTGAATTTATTTAATAAAAGTATTTATAAGTTTTTAAGTAAATACATGGAATAATATTATATGAATAAATATTATATGTAATATTCAAGGTTCATTTAATATTAGAAAGAATTTTGAGTTGGGTTAATGACTCAGGTTTATCATGTTATATATTTAATATACTTTAAAATTATGTGGTAAAATATAAATAATATAAATGATGTAGTTAATTTATCATGATTATTTATACATTACTTATTTAAGTGGATGGAAAATATATGGGGGTCGGGAACTCTAACTGAGTATTTTTCACATCCACTATATAAGTAGATAAGGAGCGTATTTTCCTGTGCTTAAGGGAAGAAACTCATTCCACTGAATTGAGAGCTCCTCTATCCTCTCTCCTCATTGAGAGAGAAATACACCTTAAAAAAATCGATCCAAGGAAATATTTGAGGATCATAGGAATGGAGTTGAGGTGATCATCACAATGTCGAAGAAACCATCAGATCATTGTTCTAGCACACAAAATTTAATGAACGACATTCACAAATTTTCTTGAAGCATTTATGGATGATCTCGAGGTGTTCGGCTTCAGATCCTTCAAGTAACAATCACTGATGACAAGATGCAGTTGAACACGCCGTCGAATCAAACAAGGTACATGTTTTTTATTTATTTTATGCTTATTAAATTCACATGAGATCCTTTGACCTATACCGAGGCTCGGATCATCAAAGATGACAAAGTTACATTAGCCGGTGATTAATGGTTTTTCAAATTCATGGTCCACCAACTTCCACTACGTGCCATGGTACCTTTAATTGGTATCATGGATATTGTTGGAATTTGCTAAGACAATAAAAATTAATTTTTATTAAATTAAGTACAGATATTTAAATTAGTCCTAACAAAATAGACCACACATCAATCAGATTCCAGATGTCCAAGTTATGGTCATCCAATTTTTTGGTATGGATAAAAAATGGAGATTTTGAATATTCAAATTGAAGAATAACATATTTTAATAACTGTTAATAATTTTATATTTTTTATCCTTTTCTGGTCAATATTCAATTCGTATCAAATGACCACAGTTCCATCACCCATGATTATTTTTCCTAAAAGTGTTTTATTCTCATGGAACATTAAATTAAAAAAAAGGAAGTGGTAAAAATGTTTCATTCCTATTAAATCATAAGATTTAAAAATAATTTTATAATTTAAAAATTAATAAAGTATATGTATAGACTTTATGAATGGTTAAAAAAATGGTTCCATGTATATTGCTTCCTCATGAAGCATCTTATATCTACTATCTATACTAAATCTGGGTAACTCTATCTTATGTGTCACTATAGTATGAGGCCACATCACCAAAAATACTAGAGCCCCTCTATCCAATATTTCGCATCATCGTCTGCATTTCCATTTTCCCCGCAGTTCCTCACTCAGGATTTCCCTCCACTGCGATTAGGGTTCAGTCCATTTCTAATCCGCCTCCACCTATTCATCCTCATCCACTCATGACCTCTACCGATCACTCTGTCATCATGTGTTCTCCATCTTATCTGACTCGGCCTTCTCCTTTCTAGCTCTGGCCATCAACACCTCCTCCCTCTGATTCCATTCACGCTCCCCCCCATGACCACCCTACGGTTTCGTGTCGACAACTGCCTCTATTTTGCTGTCGTTTCCATTCCACCTTCATCCATCAACACCTCCAACTATTCTTTATTCCTCTACTACGGTCGAAGCTCCCCAAATGCCTATACCTTCCATCAATCATTCCCTTCGTCCACTACCCGAACCTCCAATGTAAACAGCTCCCTATTTTCTTCCACTCCTCCACCATTTCTTGCAAATCTACAAATTACAACTACTTGGTCTACTCATCAATCGATATTGTATTTCACATACAACATATTGTCTCTGATGCTTCCATCGAAGGCATTAGGTAACCCTACCTCTATCAACACTACAATCCGCTCACAGAAACCCTCAAATCATCCTCCAATTTTCATCCGATGTGATTTCTTTCTTTCAATTTATTGTCCTAGTTATTGACATATCTCCTTCCTGGTCTTTGTGCCTCTTTATTAGTATTTTTCATTTGTTTCGGATGACATTAACATTAAATTTTGAAATTATGAATGCTGATACATAGGTTTCGACGTCTGCAGAGTATATGGAGAAGACCAACTAACTTAAACATGCATTTATTATTGCAACATCAGGGCCTTTTTTGGCGGTGTTTCTCGGACTATAACTTCACCCCTTGATGTGATCAAGATAAGATTCCAGATCTGACTATAATTCCATGATTTTCATTTTTCGCACAATTTCATTCTTAACTATAACTTATAATCTATGAAAAAAAATACTCTATGAAAATGATATTGTCAATGTATTTTTATTAGTTTACTTTTTAGGGAAAAAATACAAATGAGATAAATTTTTGTGTTTTCCTGATGAATTGGTGGTTGGTTTGTACTTTTTTATGTGTACAAGGATCCTCTTTGATGAGTTGTTCATTTCTTGATCTCTCTACTTCATGCATTACAAATATATTTGTATTTAACCTGGAACATACCCTGTTTGGTTAACTAAGATGACTAATATATTGTTTTGATTATGACCCACTTTATTTAACTTTTTGTTTCCCTTTTGAAAAATGGAAAATGCGAATGAATGATCAAAATATAGTGTTAAGGTAATCGAAGGAAGAAGTCAATTATTTTTTTGATATGTTATAAGTAACCAAGTATTTCAATGTCACCAACTTCATAATTTGTATTGAGCTTCAAACTCAAGATCAAGCTTGGTTTTGTTAAATCATCCCTGCAGATTTCATCCACTCAGGTATACATCTGTACTGTTGATTGACTAAATTTTTTTTATTGAAACATTATAATTGTTATTTTTAAATTCTATGTGTATTGTATTATATAATCCATGCATTTTTCTTTTCAATTATAGTAATATTTTATCTTTATTTAGATATTTTTTTCATTATTTGTACTATTAAATTTTATAATTAATATAATCCATTATAACCGATGAAGATTTATATTTGCATTATTATTATTTTTCTCTAATATATTATATTTTTGTGATTTATGTTTACTAAAAATCACTTATCTTTCTATTTACTGATCTTCATTAGTTTTTTAACATTTAATTGCCTTTTTTTCAAAATTCTATACATATTGAAATTTTTTGATTATGTATTAGACGCCTTTTCTATAATTGTATAACACAAATTTTCTTTTACAGTATGTGCCAGGTAAGGAAACCTTATACTCCCTCATTGGTTGGTTTCTATTGTGTCTTTATTGATATAAGAACCCTTGAGTTTGAATGCAAAAATCCAATTCAATTCCAACATTTGACCCTCTAATTCATTATGAAACGTTATATTTTTAATAGTTTGTTCCATGTATTTATCTTCTTACCCATTTTTTAATTTCCTCTCTATACTCTTTAAATAAAATTATGACTGCAGTTGGTACTATTTTTCTAAAATTATGAATTTTAATTTATAAAAATAGAACCACCATTGCATTGAAATAATTATTTTATCCTTATTTCATATGAGCATCAGAATAATGGATCTTTACAACTATGTTGTAGCACTAATGTTGGGTTCATTAAATCGATCGTGTAGAATTGATCCACTCAGGTATATATATGTACTATTGATTGACTATTATTTTTATTGGAAGTTTATGATTGGAAAATATGCATTTTTTTTCTCATTTCCTTTTGTTTGGCTCATTTTCCCTTATTTTCTATATTCATTAAATCATATTATGAATGCAACATCATTATACATAAATCACTCTCCTAGTTTTCCAAAGACATGAATCGCCACCAGACACCTTCTACTAATCCACCACCAGGTTACCTTCATCACTCATTGGCCCTCTGTCGTGCCCATCCAAGCTTGACCGAGCATCAAGCTCATCAAGTGGTGTTCTTGAGCTCATTTGTAAACCGGTGTGCTTCCCAAACCCTGTTGCTCACCCAGGCCATGCATCATTTCCTAGGAATAAACCAACATCCACGCACACATTCTGCACTAGGCATATATTCCCCATGGTTATCTCCTCAGTGATTTCAGCCACCTATTTTTTCCTTTGTTCCCCCTACAACTTCTTGATTCTCTACAACAAGCATATCTAAACTCCTGCGCCACTGTCCATTTCCCTCTATGAACTTCAACACCATGTGATCTCTCTCCTTCAAGTATTCCAGATGACCTAGACAACACATATGGTGATGAAACATGTGATGAAATTTTCAAAGCTATGATTACTAATAGTTAAAATATTGAAAACAAAACATTATTCTCCCAAGTAAGCATCAATTTTTTGTTCTTGTATGTAGTATTTTTTCTAGATACATGTGTGTTTTCATGAATATAAATGCATATATATTTATTATCAATTTTTTATTCTCTACCATACTACTTCTGATTTCTTTTGAAATTTTTTTTCTTCATTGCTTGCAGAAAAAATATAGGCTTAAGAAGCAAAAGAAATATGCAGCCAAAGTACTTTTAAGGAACCCTTCTACACAAAGGTAACATTTTGGAATGTTCATTTATTTCTTATGAACATACTAAAATTTTAATGTTGAGAGGCATATTTTCTCATTATTTATTCTTGTGGTTGTCCATATTGAACTTCCTGATAAATATGCTCATACATTTATCAAGATTAAAAACTTTGATACGCCATATTTCATTTTTACTATTTGTTTGTGGTTGGAGATTAAGCATTTCTTTCATTTTTCTTATTTGGATGGTAGTAGACCAATAATTCTTGGCTTTAACATTTGTTTTTTATGAACTCTTATATACATGTCTCTGCTTCTGTGTTTTATCTTATTAAACATTTGGGTTCTAGTTGATTATTTTATAAGAACTGTCACTTAAGTAGTCCTACTGATGCTAATGGGGTGCATACCAGGAAGAGATGGTGAGAGGTCGTAATGGAAATCATATTGACTTCAATCAAGTTTAAGTTCAAGAGTAACTACAATTATCACTTAATAGAAACAAGATGTGGTGGTTCCTACTCTGAAAACCACACCCGTTAATGGACTAGGGTTGACTTGCTAGAACTGTCCAGTTGTGGACAAGTTAACTACATCACCTTTTTAGGGTTTTAAACCAAACAATTCTTGTCCCTTATTTTTTATTTTATTTCCTTTAGTTATTTTACTATTTAATAACATTTTTTGTGTTTTCTGGGCCGAAAACAGCTAGGCAGCACCTCAAGCACCTGTTGAAGATCGAATCATACTGTTTTTGGAAGCATAAACAAACATCTAGGTACATGTTTCTACTTTGTTTTCAATGTTTTTTATGTTTCCCACCACTGTCTTTAAATTGTATGCAAGACATTTCCTATTTAATGTGTAGGTTTCTCTAAATGAAATTTAATGTGCAGGCTTCGGGTCACTGTTATCTAAGATGTGATTTAGTGCACTCTGTAATGGACATTTGTGAGACTATTCAGGTAAATATCTCTTTGGTAGGTGCACTCCACTAATTTTGTTGTTACATTTTATAAAACTAATCGAAAAACTCTTATTGCACTTGACATTTATAATAAGTGGTTCCATACATTTTTTTTGAATTACAAAATGAAGATGTGTGTTTTTACCATTTATTTAAATGGTTTTCTTCTGGATAAGGTTCCCATGAAGATGGAAGATGGGTTGTGGTGTCTCGATGGTCGGGAGTAGGCGGCCACAAGCAGCGGCCACCATTACATTGGATGGAAGAATATTGAAACCTCATCTACTCCAACAACTACAGGTCAATGATGCTTCTAGATTTTAGTAAACTAATGATAATAATTACAATAATAATGTAGTCACTCCACTCTATTCAATGGAATTAGATTATATAATGATAGTAATAGTCATAAAATTGATAAGGTTCATGCATTTTATATATTACCATAATTATTATTAAAACCATTTTCATCACTTATAAATATCATGTTCAATCTATAGAAAATCAAAGGAGATGGTTTTATCTTCCAAGTTGGTTGTGTTTGAGATTTCGATAGGTGTTTATTCAACACTATTAATTCTTGAATTGGTACATCCATCCCTGATTTATCTTCATTATTTAATTGATTTTCATTATGATGGATACTGTTTTTCAAGAGATGAAGTCTCAATAACCTAGATATCTTTAAACTATTCCATTCTTGAAACACCCATAGGCTGTTACCAAAATATTTACCTCTACCACACAGGTAATTCCACACATTGTTAATTATATTTTGATTAGGTGTGAGTTTTTATTGTTGAAGTTAACTTAATTATAAAATAACATGCTTTCTATTTTTTGTTTGTCTTTTCAATTGAAAATATATTTCTATTTTGTTATCAACAGTTGCAATGTTAAATATTTTTGTATTAATGAAGTTCTTATTTATAGATAACAAAACATTTGTTTTGTTACATTTTATTTATTTGATATAAAAAACATGTATTTTGTTTTGATTTTTTTGTTTCAAAATAAAGTTTCAATTGTAACTTTTGAATAGTAGTTCATGTATGGAAATACGTTAATTACATGGGAAATTGATGGTCATGTGGGAAAGGATGTGATTGAATCCAACATGAAAACTCAAGAAAATCACTTTTCTATTTCACTAGATTGGTGGTAATGAAATGATACTCAAATAAAATTTTTAACATTTTTCATCTGTTCATTGCAATTCAACAAGTTTTGGACATATTTTTGGACTGTGGTTATAGGTTTGTAGCTAAAAAAACTAGGAAAGGACCTGTCTCTAGAAATCCTATGGATCTATCTCAAACCACTGTGGAGGTCCAATTCTCTCTTCTTTAGAAGTTTTTATCAGAGGTAGGATATCCCTCTTCTACAAATTCCCTCATTGAATTTTTTTTTGATGCTCTCTAACTCCATCGGGAGTGGTTTCTAGAAATATGGGTTTGTTAATTATCAATTTATTGATGAAATGGCGTTGTGTTATGATTGGTGATATAGATGGAGATGTTTCTGCTAATTTGATTCAGTGGGTTCAATGTTTTGATGCTGTGAATATAGATTTTGGTTCCAAATTATGATATCCCTTGTGTGTTTCCAAATGGTGATTTCAAAGGGTGGATCTAGATGTAGTTTTTCATATTTTAGATTTTAGATTTTTAATAACTAGAGGGTGTTGTCTTTCCCATTCCCGCATTCATTTAATCTTGTGGGTAGTTATTTAAAGGTCATGTGTTTCCAATGTTTTCTCCCTATGATTATCATGATTCCTATGTGGACAGTATTGTGATGTTTTGGAAATATTTTTTTTATGGTTTTCCTTTACTTTGAAAATGTTAGTTTATTTTTTTAAACTACTATAACTGAAAATCATTGATTCCCTTTAAATTTTCAATTCTTCTATATCCATGTGTTTCTTATAGAAGTTACTAAATTATTATAGGAGTTTATCCACAACATCCATGAATCTGAGAGACGATGTGAAACATCAATGATTTGTACTGCAGATGATCTTTTATCATAGAAGGATTTCCCAAAGGGTATTCAAGTCTGTGGAGGGACAAGGTATGTATCTTTATACATTTTATGAAATTGTAGTCATGTTTTAATTTCATAAAACAATAAATTATTACATTTTATAATTTTAATTCTAATTTTCATTTCCTTTTTTGATTTCCAAAATTTCTTTAAGGCAACACTTCATTTTCTATTGTTATTCATAGCTTGAGTTGAACATCAAGCCCTAAAGGAGTAAGTTCCCAACTTATGTATATAATAACTCATGACCATCTAAATTGTTTCTAATTAGGGCTGAAATAGCATATAATGCTTTCATTTATTCTTCAATAGAACTATAATTATCCATTTTTATTAGACTTGTCAGGGACCCCAGTTCCAGGATCTGCTTCAATACTATTGGGTTTTTTTACTACATTTCCCTAGAACCCATGCGGTAATTCATCTCATATCTAAATCAGGTTTACAAAGTTCTTGAATAAGCGTACCAAGTCTTCCAAGCTTATTGAGTTCATTATCATATTCTATAGGTTCATTGAGTATAAGTATTTAATATGGGTTTCTGGAATCGGCTTTATCTGTGGTATTGCAAGTATTGTCCAAAATAGCAGTTTCTATGTTTTTATTCACCCTATTTTCGGTTTACTATAATGATATTGTTTTATTTTATCAGTTTTCAAATTTCAGTTGGAAAGAAATCATGTTGAAAAACTGGAAAAACTTTATCCTCTTCATATTTTCAATTAGAGTTTAAATCATGTTTATAATCAGAGTTTATTCTCGTCATATTTACAATCAGAGTTTATCCTCGTCATATTTACAATCATATTTTTTTTAAATCTAAGCTTCTTCTGGAAGAGTATTATAGATTGTTTTCAAGTAATATAATATTGATAGTATAAAATGCTAAGATTTTTCTGGTCTTGATGGTATGAAACCCGAAACTAATCCTGACCTAGTTTTTTAGCATTCATTATTGAGGGATCTTCTGGTTGGTGATCTTAGTGGTTAAGATCCTCAGAATCATAATAATTTGTTTTATGAGCTTGAAAGTTGGGAAATTTTAGCAGTTCTGTTAGGACAAAAAACCAAACAAGATTTTCTCGACTAGTTTTTTGAATGCTATGCTGATAATCAATCCGCTCGGGCTACATTACTAGCCTCACATGTGGATATTTTATATGGTATCTACTGTGGAAACATCTTTGGAAGTTAAAATTCCTTCAAAAGGAAAAACTTGTTGGATATGAATCTACAAATTATACACAAGAAGGGGGTGAATTGTGTCTTTTGAAATTTTTCGTAACTCTTTGATTGAACAAGTTCTATCCTCTATAATTTATCAGATCTGATCATGCAGCGGAAATAAATAAAATAAGGGACACAAATATGTATAGTGGTTCGGGGAACAGAAAGACCCTAGTCCACTCAACCAACCCTCAACTCCATGAGCTTGGTGATTTTCACTATCTGGTCCTCTTTTCCACAGAACGGTTCACAACTGAGTACAGGCAGTTGACACCTTTACAATCCAAGGGAAAACAAAGCCTTCTGGTTCAAACACGAACCTACATAGCTTAGAACGAGAAGCTGGTTACTGAAGAATAAAAGTAATTTCAGAAATAAGTTTTCCAGTTGATCTTCACAATTGCAACAGAATGCAATTGACAACAGATGGATCGTCGTCTCTAGAAATATTGATTTTCAAAACAAAGCAATTCTGAGTCGATCCGGTTGTAGTAGATATAGAGATATAGTTCACAACTTCAGCAGTAGTAGATCCACAGTAGATATTTGATGCAGAACAAGTGAATCTTTTATCGAGTTCCTTCTTCTTAAACAAACAGAGCTTTGACGCTCCTTTTGAATCAGGAGAACTGGATGCCTTTTGCAGTCTCCATTTCCACCTTTTTTATAAAATTTTGATCACCATACATGCCTGTACCTGGTGTTTTAGAGAGAACATATATAATAAATCTGAGCATATCTCCTGCACATTTGGATCCATAAAAGTCGCCTTTTTATTCGCGATATTCAAAAATTTGAATTTACAGAGAAGTCGTAACTTCCCTTAAGACTCGGCATAAAAAGCTCTTTTTAATTTGATCTTAAATAAATTGATAAAAGGGTTTTGAATCAGTCAAAGTCTTAATTTAAAAATGACTTTAAATCCGGCTTAAAATCCGCCCAAAAATAAGATTTCTAACCACTGCATAAAAAAATATTGTCTGTCAAAACTTACGACGCCAAACGTAAGGTTGATGACGTGGCCTCCAAATGTAGGGTTGATGACATAGTCTTCAAATGTAAGATTGACAACGTAAGGTTGAACATAAACATAGGGTTCATGTTACTTTCTTCAAAAGTAAGGTTGATCTTAAACATAGGGTTGATCATCCATACTTTTTCTTCAACTCTCAAACGTACGAAAAAAGATCCATACTTTTACTTGATCCATACTTTTCCAAGAACGTATGGTTGTTTACAAAAGTAATGTTGATGAACCATACTTTTGAGAAACAAACGTAACGTTTAGTACTTACGTACGGTTCTACTTCCATACTTTGTTGATAACCAAAACGTAAGGTTCCTTCCTAACATAAGGTTCTTCTTCCATACTTTGCTGAAAACGTATGGTTGTTTAACCATAATTTTCTATTATCTCAAAAGGTATACACCCTTTTCATCCTTACCCTACGTTTATCTACATAGGGTATGAACAGTGATTCTAGAACACGCTAAAGAAGATTCCATGCTACATTTATCCACGTAAGGTATGAACAGTGATTCCAGGACGCGCTTAAAGCAGATTCCAAACAAGTAATAAATTCTCGTTATTTCAAGTGTAAAATAAATTAATAAACTCCTGAAAAATACTAAATAAAATAATTATAAAATAACTAAGGGTATTTGTGAGCATCAAAATTATCATAAAGAGACAGAGTATTATTTTCAATAATCTCCCCCTTTAAATAAAATTATTATGTATTTTTGAAAACAATACTTTTCTCAACAATCTCCCCCTTTTTTATGATCACAAAACCCAAAATATAATAAAATTATTTAAACGAGATTAACTTTCAAAATTAGTTACATAATGTTTTAGAATTTTAAGAGGATGAAATAGTATTTAATTTTAGCAAAATTATTTTAATAAAAATAACTCCCCCAGAAAAAAAAACTTTAGAACTAAAAGTTTTTAGTTTTATCCAAATTTCTCTTGTAAACATTAAATATACAGAAAACCATTGAAATAAGGTTTTGTAAAATAAAATGTTGTGGTTATCCAAATTCCCATGTAATTATCCCCCTAAATAAAAATATGAATGTTGTATGTATCCAAATTCTCCCCCTTTTTGTGAGATAAAAAAGAATGATAAAGCATGGATGTTAACACATTTAATGTTGAACTGAACTGTAGGTAAATGCTTATTATTAACTGTGTATCAATAATTAAATCTGGAGTACTGACATATCAAAAATAAAGTCAGTAAAAAAAATAAAGAAAGAAATAAATAAACAATGAAGGAAATTTTCATTCAAAAACACCAGTATATACATGACAATGATATACATAGGAATCAAGGTTTGGGTAAGATAGGAAATAGGTTCTATCTCCTTTGGATTACAGACTTGATTTCTGTAAACTGTTCCCGAAGTATCTTCATCATCCCATCTCCAAGTTTGATAATAAGCTCCTTGTTCTCTTGAGTCATATGAATATCCTCAATTAAATTGACTCTGAAAAACTCATGCATCCTTTCCTCTTTTTCAACAAACACTGACAGCTTCTCTGACAACTGATTAAACAGGATTCTGATCGATGGATCACTAAATGTCAGTTGATCCACTAAAAACTTCTGATTATCCAGCAACACTGACAAAGGAGCACTGTTACATTGAAGACCTTGTAACCTGTCATTCATGTTTCTCATCATAGTTGTGATAGATTGAAACCTTTTGATTAAATCAGGTGAAGTACCTAATCCACCAACAGCATTATTTGTAACTGATGCAAATTGGTTCTCCATAAACAACTTCAGATCTGATAAATCTGACTTCATGACCATTTCAGATTTCAATTGTGTTATAGCAATCATCATATACTCTTTAAACATTTCAACTTCTTGCCTTGAGACTATACTTTCTTTTAGCTTTTGAAATCTAAAATGTTCTAAGTCTAAGGCATTTCTCAGAGTAACATTCTCAGATTCCAACTGAGATACTTTTCTGTACAGTTCTTCAATTTCTTCTTTCCTTGAATCAGAGGCACCCTTTGCTTGATTAATATTCACATGCTCTGGATGATGCAGTAGTACCAAAGGTAATGATTCAGCATCAGATTTCTCTTTTTCTCTGTCCTGAGAAGGTTGGTCCACAGATTTTTCCTTAGAGTTTTCAAACTCTTCCATAGAAAAATCCTCTTGAAGTACATATATTGGAGCTTCAGAATCATTCTCATCACATTCATCTGCATCTTTTTCTTCCACTGGAATTTCAAGAACAATATCTTCAGTAGTTTCCTGAGGTCTGGCCACTTCTTCACCAGGCACTGCCTCCATCTCTTGTTCCTGTTGAAGTGCAACTTCAACATCAGCTACAATCTATTCCTGATTCTCCCTTTGAGCTTCTTATTGAGATCTTGATCCCTCTACTGGTGCTTTTCTTTCTATAACATCTTCCATGGTCTTATCAACAACAGCTTATCTTACAAAAGAATCATAAAATAAAGCTTCTGTGGTTGTTTCCAATACAGGGGAGGTAATTTCCTCATTGAAAGGTATCTTTCTTTTTGATTGAAGTCCCTCCTAACTTCTGTATTTCTCAACATCTTCCACTTCAAAATGAATTCTTCTTGCAACATTGCTAAATCTTGATTCATCTTGTTCCTCCTTGGACTTAGCAGGTTGAGCCTGAGCACTCTCTGAATCTTTATCAGCTCCTACTGGAAAGAGTTTTCCTTTAATGGTGCTCCAGAAGCATCCAATTTTACTTAAAGTTCTAGCTTTAAACATATTACTGTGATGACAGTGTACTCGAGCATCCACTATTCTCACAATGTCTTTCTTAAGCAGCAGTTTAGAAATAAACCGACCGAAAGGATAAAAATTCATTCAGGCATCACTTTGACAACAGTAATTGAGATAAATTATCATATATCTTGGAAAGTTTAACTTAATATCGCTTAATAGAAGAAACATTATGTACATATCAGGGTACAAAATCTTTTCCATTTATGCCATTCTGGGAGATATTCCTGTCTGAACAAATTTAACCAAAATTTTCTGATCTGGTTCTAAATCTTTCACCATAATATTTTTAATAGTAGATGTTACAAACAAAAAGGACATAATATCCTCGGATTTATGCACAGCATCTCCTATATTCTTCAAATAAAAATGAAAAACTCCCTCATGAGGGAAATTGAGAATCTGACCAATCTCTACTGATGAGATTGAGAAATCCCTATCTTCTATCTTAGCCATCATACTGTCCTCAGTATCTCCCAGGATAAAATGTATAGATTTAAAGAAGTATCTAAGTTCTACCTCATAAAGAAATTCCATATTTTCACTATTGAATGTCTGTTCAAGGTTCTGAAACGAGAGCACTTGCTTCAACATAAGATTTGTCTGAAATAACCAGTCGAGATCGATTACCTTTCCCTATAAGATCTTTCTTCCCTCGGAGTGTTGTCTCTTGGAATTTCTTGGCTCGACATCACTAGCTCTTTTAGTCCTTACCATTTCTGCGAGAGTCTCTAAAGGTTTGAAGGATAGGGTTTCAGAGGTTCAAATATTATGGTTTAAGAGCAGAAGTCCGATTTTCGGATTTCGAAAGGGTTTCGATAGAAGTGAATCGGTTTAGAAGTCGAAAAGGCTCTGACAACCTTAATTCCCGTGTAATCACTAATCATTACATATATTTAAATAAAATAAAATAAAATTTTCATATGGAGAAAGAAAAAAAATCTTAAACAGTATTCAATAAACAAAATAAAATTTAAAAAAATAAATAAAAGTAAATAAAAATAAAAATTATTTAAAATTAAATAAACCTATCCCCTCTTAATAAAATCAAACCTTGCAGTGGGAAGTGGTTTAGTAAAAATATCTTCTAATTGAATTTCAGTATTTATAAATTCTAAAAATATATCTTTTTTAATAACATGATCTCTTAAAAAGTGATGCCTTATATCAATGTTCTTAGTTCTAGAATGACTAATAGGATTTTTTGAAATATTAATTGCACTTGTATTATCATATAAAATAGGCGTATTATTAAAATTCAATCCAAAGTCCATAAGAGGGTTTTTCATCCACAACACTTGTGCACAATAACTTCCAGCAGAAACATATTCTACCTCGGTTGTTGACAGGGCAACTGAATGTTGTTTCTTACTAGACCATGATACTAAAGACTTTCCTAAAAAGTGACGTGTTCCTGATGTACTTTTTCTATCTAATCTACAACTTCCGAATTCAGCATCTAAATATGAGATCAAATTGAAATCAGATGTTTTAGGATAAATAAGAGATTGAAAAATAGTTCCTTTTAAATATCTAAAAATTCTTTTAACAGCAGTCAGATGAGATTCTTTAGGATTTGATTGAAATCTAGCACAAAGACATATTGAATACATTATATCTGGCCTGATAGCAGTAATATATAACAAACTACCAATAATACCTCTATATAACTTGTTGTCAACTGATTTCCCAGTTTCATCCAAATCAAGTTTTATATTAGTACACATAGGAGTTGTAAATGGCTTTCTGTTTTCAAGTCCAAATTTCTTAATTAAATTAGTAATGTATTTGCTTTGATTTAAAACATTTCCAAAATATTTTTGAATATTTGAAGACCCAAAAAGAAATTTAATTCTCCCATCATACTCATTTCAAATTCTTCTTTCATTAACTTTGAAAACTCATGACAAATGGTTTTATTAGTTGATCCAAAAATTACATCATCAACATAAATTTGAACCAATAAAATATTATTTTTTATAGTTTTCTTAAAGAGTGTTGGGTCTTCCATTCCAACAGTAAAATCATTTTTCAAAAGAAAAGAACTTAATTTTTCATACCAAGCTCTAGGTGCTTGTTTAAGGCCATAAAGAGCTTTAGTAAGTTTAAAAACAGAATCTGGTTTTTGAGAATTTTCAAAACCAGGAATTTTCTCAACATAAACTTCCTCCATTAAATAACCATTTAAAAAGGAAGATTTAACATCCATCTGAAATAATTTAAAATTCATATAAGATGCACAGGCTAAAAGGATTCTTATGGCTTCTAACCTAGCTACATGTGCAAAAGTATCATCATAGTCTATTCTTTCTTCTTGATTGTATCCTTTAGCTACTAATCTTTTTTTATTTCTAGTTATTGTGCCTTGGTCATCTTATTTATTTCTAAAGACCAATTTGGTTCCTATTACAAGATAATTCTTAGGTCTTTCCACTAATTCCCAAACTTCATTTCTTTTAAACTGGTTTAATTCATCTTGCATTTATATTACCCATCTTTCATCATCTAAAGCTTCTTCTATAGTCTTGGGTTCTTGTTGAGATAGGAAGGAAGAGAATTCCACTAGGTTTCCTAAGTTTCTTCTAGTTTTAATTCCTGTATCTAAGTCACCTATCACAGTTTCTAAAGGGTGATTCTTTAGGGTCCTAGACTGTCTAGGTAATATATTTAAAGGTTCTTCAGTATCATGTTCCTCTGAACTGGACTGAATTTCTTTTATATCATTTTTAAAATCATTCTTTAAGTTCTCAAGTCTCATGTTATCATTAGAGTCAAGTTCATCCATTTGATCTGTCCTTTTCTCAAAGGGATCAGATTCATCGAATTTCACATGAACTGATTCTTCAAAAATCCCTGACTTCTTATTATAAACTCTATAAGCTTTGAAGGTAGCAGAATATCCTAAGAAAATACCTTCATCAGATTTTGGATCGAACTTACCAAGATTATCCTTGGTTTTTAAGATGTAAACCTTGCATCCAAAAACTTTAAAGTAATTTACTTTAGGTTTTCTGTTATTCCATAGTTCATAGGGTATCTTTTTCAAAATAGGTCTAATTAAAACTCTATTAATTATATATCAAGTTGTATTCATAGATTCTGCCCAAAAATATATAGGTAGACTATATTCATTTAACATAGTTCTAGCCATTTCTTGAATTGTTCTATTTCTCCTTTCTACAATCCCATTCTGCTGAGGTGTTCTGGGTGCCGAAAAGGTGTGTTTAATACCCATGTTTGAGAAAAAGTAATTAAATTCCTGATTCTAAAATTCTTCACCATGATCACTTCTCAATGAGATTATATTAAAACCTTTTTCATTTTGAACAGATTTACAGAAACTTTCAAATAAAGTAAAAGCTTCATTTTTGAATTTCAAAAAGAAAATCCATGTAAATCTTGAATAGTCATCAACTAAAACATATACATATAATTTACCAACTAATCTTGCTACTCTTTAGGGTCCAAAAAAATCCATATGAATAAGTTCTAGAGGTTTAGATGTAGCAAATTTATTAACAGATTTGAAGGATTATTTGTGTTTCTTGCCAAGTTGACATGCATCACAAAATATTTCACTTTCAAATTTGAGACTAGGTAAATTAGAAACTAAATGTTTCTTAGATAATTTATGTAAAACATATACATTACAATTCCCAAGTATCCTATGCCAGATCCAGGATTCACTTACTTTAGTAGTCAAGCAGTTTACTTGTTGTTTACCCAAGGAATTTAAATCCAAAGTATAGACATTATCAGTTCTTGGTGATTTAAATTTAAATAGTTTATCTTTAGAAATAGTACAACAATTGTTAGTAAAATCAACAGTATATCCATCATCACAGAGTTGAGAGATACTTATCAGGTTGTTTTTTAATCCTTGTACATAAAGTACTTTGCTGATTGAGACTATTTTTAGATCTCCAACAGTTCCAATACCAATGATTTTTCCTTTGGCATTGTCACAAAATGTGACAAGTCCTCCTTACTTTTGAGTGAGTGAAGAAAAATTCAATGAGTTTCCACTCATATGTCTTGAGAAGCCACTATCCATGTACCATATATCAATTCTACTTTGGTGTCCTGCTACCTCATCAGTTTCTGCCATGAAACACATGTTTTCCTTTAGATTGACTTCTTATTTTTCTGAGCTTGATTCATGAGAGCTACTGGAGTCTTAAAATACACTCCAAGTGTCTTTCAAATCTTTCTTGTATTTCTTCTCAAAGTCATTTCTTTTGAATAATTTTTTCTTCTTTGCATCCTTCAATTGTGGGCAATCTGGTCTGATATGACCCATCTTCTTGCATTCATAGCATCTTACTTATTTATCATCTCTCTTAAAAGATTTTTTGAAGCCTCTTTTCTTACTGTAGAACATTCTAAATTTCATGGATAGCTGAGCCAGCTCTTCATTTAAGTTTGATGAGTTAGAGCTCTTTGATTTATCTTTGAATTCTCTGTTCTTCAGCTTTCTATTCTTTTGTTCTGAAGTTACTTTCAAGGCAGTATCTTCTCTTTTGATAAGAACTTTATGTTCATTAGCCTCATCTTGTATTTCAGATTCATACATCATCAGTGTACCAATCAGCTCTCTCATGGTTAGATCTTTGACATATGTTGATTGTCTGATTGCAGCAGAAATACCATTCCATCGAGTAGGAAGTACCCTTAGTACTTTTAATGCTTGATCATCCTGCTTGATAGGTTCTCCTAGAGCTGTTTTATTATTGACAATTTATGTCAATCTCCCATTCATTTGGGTAATGATTTCACCTTCAAACATTCTGAAAGTATCAAATTTCAATTTGGCAGTTGCATATCTCATTTGTCTCACATTATTTGTTCCTTCATATGCCACAATAATTGTTTTCCACATCTCATATGCTATTGGGCACTGAGATACTCTGTTAAATTCATCTGGTCCTAGACCACAAATGATTTCATTCATAGCCTTCGAATTCATATCATACTCTGTCTCTGTAGCAGCACTCCATGTCTCAGGATTTTCAGGAATTTCATAAGGAGTCAAAATCTTTGAATAGACTTTATATATGAGGTTTTTTAGATATATTATCATGCACGATTTCCAGTATCCATAGTTGTCTCCATTAAAATATGGTTCTCTGACCATTGACATCCCTTCTCTTGTATCAGTCATGACGCTCTGTTGTATAATCTTTCAATGATTTTATCTTTCTAAGGCTATATCAAAAGCTCCTCCTCTGATACAAATTCTTGGATCCGAATCTATAGATTATACACAAGAGGGGGGTGAATTGTGTCTTTTGCAATTTTTCGTAACTCTTTGATTGAACGAGTTCTTTTCTCTATACTTTATCAGATTTGATCGTGCATCAGAAATAAATAAAAGCAGGGACACAAATATGTATAGTGGTTCGGGGAACAGAAGGCCCCTAGTCCACTCCACCAACGCTCAACTCCATGAGCTTGGTGATTTTCACTATATGGTCCTCTTTTCCAAAAACCAGTTCAAAACTGAGTACAGGCAATTGACACCTTTACAATCCAAGGAAAAACAAAGCCTTCTGGTTCAAACACGAACCTACACAGCTTAGAATGAGAATCTGGTTACTCAAGAATAAAAATAATTTCAGAAAGAAGTTTTCCAGTTGATCTTCACAATTGCAACATAATGCAATTGACAGCAGATGGATCGTCGTCTCTAGAAATATTTATTTTCAAAAAAAAGCAATTATGAGTCAATCTGGTTGCAGTAGATATAGAGATATAGTTCAATACTTCAGCATTAGTAGATCCATAGTAGATATTCGATGCTGAACAAGTGAATCTTTTATCAAGTTCCTTCTTCTTAAACAAACAGAGCTTTGACGCTCCTTTTAAATCAGCAGAACTGGATGCCTTTTGTAGTCTCTGTTTTCCACCTTTTTTATAAAATATTGATCACCATACACGCTTGTACCTGGTGTTTTAGAGAGAATATATATAATAAATCTGATCATATCTCCTGTATATTTGGATCCATAAAATTCACCTTTTTATTCATGATATTTAAAAATTTGAATTTACAGAGAAGTCGTAACTTCCCTTAAGACTCAGCATAAAAATATCCTTTTAATTAGATCTTAAATCAATTGATAAAATGGTTTTGAATCAGTCAAAGTCATACTTTAAAAATGACTTTAAATTTGGCTTGAAATCCACCCAAAAATCATCTTTCTAACCGCTGCATAAAAAATATCGTTTGTCAAAATTTCCGACGCCAAACGTAAGGTTGATGACATGGCCTCCAAACGTAGGGTTGATGACATAGTCTTGAAATGTAAGGTTGAGAACGTAAGGTTGAACATAAACGTAGGGTTCATGTTACTTTCTTCAAATGTAAGGTTGATCTTAAATGTAGGGTTGATCATCCATACTTTTTCTTCAACTCTCAAACGTACGGCAAAAGTTCCATACTTTTACTTGATCCATACTTTTCCAAGAATGTATGGTTGTTTACAAAAGTAAGGTTGATGAACCATAGTTTTGAGAAACAAACATAACGTTTATTACTTATGTACGGTTCTCCTTCCATACTTTTCTGATAACCAAAACGTAAGGTTCCTTCCTAATGTAAGGTTCTTCTTCCATACTTTGCTAAAAACGTATGGTTGTTTAACCATACTTTTCTCTTATCTCAAAAAGTATACATGCTTTTCATCCTTACGCTACGTTTATCTACGTAGGGTATGAACAGTGATTCTAGAACACGCTAAAGTAGATTCCTCGCTACATTTATCCATGTAAGGTATGAACAGTGATTCCAGGATGCGCTTAAAGCAGATTCCAAACAAGTAATTAATTCTCATTATTTCAAGCGTAAAATAAATTAATAAACTCCTGAAAAATACTAAATAACATCATTAAAAAAATAACTAAGGGTATTTGTGAGCATCAAAATTATCATAAAGAGACAGAGTATTATTTTTAATAATCTCCCCCTTTAAATAACATTATTATGTATTTTTGAAAACAATACTTTTCTCAATAAAACTCTTCATAGAGGCTGATGCTTTTTTTAAACTGGGGTTTCTAATATATCTCTTTTTTATTACATGTCCTATGTTGCACATGAAAACTTAGTTGATGGCTAGTCATAGGAAGATAGAGTGGAAGAATGCTAGTGGGATAGATAAGATCATTTCCTCCTCATCTATTTGTGATAGTGTAATGGATGCTTCTTTGTGTCCGTTGATGTTGTCAATAAACACTGCTGAATGGGGCACTTCTAAATCTACTTCAATGTCTTGGGGATGTAATTACATGGATTCCAAGGAGGATTCAAAAGCTCTTCTATTTGAGAATTTAGAAGCTCATATATCTGGAGAGAGCACTGTTTATTCCTCAATAACTGTAACTATTGTTCCCAGGCATTAAGTCTTTTTGTAACTACTGTTCATTCGTTATGTATTTTATAGAGAAGGCTACTCCTTATATAACTTTTTTTCATCAATTTATCTAACTTTTGTTCCTTCATTATGTATGTCATTTTTATTCAAATATTTTCAATATTAATATGAACTATTATGTTTCATAAATAGTATTCTATAGTTAATAATAAGAATTTTCACGAACGAAGTTCTATTTTTTTTAGAGTAAGGAATTTATTCACGCTGAAGCATCCTCAGGCGCCACTCCTCCCATAACCTGAGCTGGCCGAATCCTGCTCCTACCACCTGTGGCCAAGACCCCTTCCCGCATAACTCCCTTGCAGCACCATCTCGGCCTGGCCGTTGCCTCTGCTCTCTCCCAACCACCTCCCTCACCACTGTGAGAGCGCCCCATGCACTACCTCCTTGCTGGTGTGAGGTCACAACGATCGTGCCTTCATCTTTGTCCAGCCTTGACGCATGATGGGTCCACTGTAACCCTCCCTAACCTTGACTAATTACATCCCTTGGCCACCTCACCCTTCTCCGTAGGAGTCCTGGTGCTGCTCTACAGATTCCACCTAGCACCCCACCATCACTGCGTGGGTTTCTCCCTTCAGCGGGGTACCTCCTCCCTCTGCCCGCATATCTTTCCTGTGTGAAGCAGGACCGCTAGACCACCATGGTCTCTACCTGTCTTGACTAACCTCTCCATTTTCTCCTTTGTGGATGGCCGACCATCACCGTCGTGATGGCTGTGTACTCAGGCTACGATCCGTCCAGAAGAATTGACCGAACCCATGTATGTCTCGTTAATTTAATTTAATTATTTATTACTACATGTGATGTTTGTAATAAGTAGTTAATTTAATATGGTCTATGCATCATCATTTTTTTAATTCAATATGTATAAGGGTCTGTACGTCCAATTTATAAATTGTATATTGTGCACCTGATACCTCTCACCTGTGTGCGAGTATTCTTGTACATTTGAAGATGATGTTGTAAGATGCGAACCCCACCAAGTCGAGGCGATATCCGGATGATACCTGGACCACACCAAGATGAGGTTCTACCTCAGATGAGACATAGACACACTGGACCAAGTGATGAGTTTCACTGGGAGTCAATATTCGACTCAGGTATAATCTCCTTAGGTCATGGTTGATCAATTAAGTTTAAATGGGTCAACCAATATTATATACTCAAGATCACCCGGGTAGTTATTTACTTTATGATTTGTTTATTATTTTTTCATGTGCATTTTTGTTGTGAAAACACATAGAATAATAAACAATAAAATGCATAAAGATGTGATGCATGTTTTTCTTTTAATGTTCATTTGTGAGCATGGAAAAATAGTATGAATAGATTAATAGAAATGGATTATGTTCATCAAAAAATATAAAAACCTCATAGAAATATTAAGTTGTTACCACCTTTCATTATTTGAATTTGAACAAAACTAGGTGTACAGGGGCTTGTCAGCAAAAGTTTAGGGTACCTCCTACTATCGGGGAGTTCTTATGAGATTGATGGGTTGACTTAACTGAATTTGGTATAAAAGAAGTAGCCAAAGATAAATTTCTTAAAATTTAGAGTCAAGTGTTGAGTAAATAATATTTATGATTTTGGAAGTTGGGACTTCACTCAATATATCAAGAATCTATGAGTTAATGTGGTTTACCAGTCAAACTCACCTTGAAATATTTGTGTTTTGGAATAGCCAAAACTTTTAGACTATGAGAGGAGGTTCAAGGATCTTTGCCACTAGAATGCACAAGTGATGGAGATTTTTGATTCTAATACAGAGGGTTTCTAGATTACGATAAAATAATATGAGACATTTGTTGATCTAATTAATCAATAATGTTTAAAAGGAAATCAAGATAAAGTACTATCTACTAGAAAATTATTTATTGTAGAATAAAAATGGAAATAACCAATATCACTAGAACTTTATCACTATGATAAATATTAGATAAACAAAATATCATGACTGGTCGTAACTTCTAGGAGTGGTACAGGTGTTTGTGCATAGTACTATGCTAAGAAAGGAAGATCTGTGTACTAGAATCCTCATTTCATACCGACCCTCCTTAGGGATCTAGCAAGGCAAATAAAGACAAGTACAAAAGGCATATAGATGATTCACTAGACGTAAAATGTATCATGTTTTCATCTATATCCAGACATTTTTTGAAAATGCATGAGGATGAAGATTCATACACAATGCTAACCCTTCTCAAAGAATTATATCAGGAGAAAGAAAGGAAAGAAAGATATGAGATATCCAGTTCACTGTATAATTTCAATTCAGTAAAAGGGAATAAATCAGCACCTCATGTACTCAAGATGATAGGGTACATTGAGAGACTTGAATCCCTTAGGTTCAAACTAAACAAAAAACTAATGACTGGTCTTATTATTTCCTATTTACTACCGAGATTCTCAACTTTTATTATTAATTATAATATGAATAACATGAAAATTCACTTCCATATCTTTTAGATTTAGATCTACAATCTGATAAGTATATGAAGAAAACCAATTCTTTGGTCCTTATAGTGAACAAGATAATGAAGGGAAAGACTAAGACGTCTAAGACTCGATCTAAGTCATAGAAACCTGAGAACCATCTTTCCAAAAATCCAAAGATACAAAGGGAAGGAAATGAGTAAAAGGATTTATTCTTTTCATGTGGCAATAAAGGCCAATGGAATAAGAACTGTGGAGCTGGTAAGAAGAATCAAAGAAATGCTTCTACTTCAGGTATCACTACTGGAAAATGATCCTATACCCACGGTTCAAAACTGTGGGTATAGACCCCAAAACCGTGGGTATAGACCCCAAAACCGTGGGTATAGGCTATACCCACGGTTTGGGGAACCGTGGTCGTTGGTGGTGTCGGTATAGGTCTATGACCTATACCCATGGTTTGAAAACCATGGGTATAGCATATTTTACAAAATACCGGCCCATGGGATTCGATCTTACAACCACTTCTCCGTTCACGAGTGTCCTTACCACTACCCCATCACCGCATATATGTATGTATATATATATTTTTATTAAATATATTTATTTAAACAATGGGTATAGAGGAATAAACCATGGGTATAGAACTCCTACAATTTTTTTTGTTCCCACAGAAAAATAAATTTCCCGCACACACACGGGAAACCTATACCCACAGTTTGTCAAAACCGCGAGTATAAGTTTCTTTATCCGATGACTATACCCACGGTTTTGGAAAAAACATAGGTATAGGGCACCCTATCCCCACATTTTTGGGAAAACCGTGGGTATAGGAATTTTTTGATACCCTATACCCACAGTTTGGAGAAAACTGTGGGTATAGGGTAGCCTATGACCATAGTTTGGGGAAACCGTGGGCATAGGCTATCAAAAAATGCCTATACCCACGGTTTTCCCAAAACCATGGGGATAGGGTGACCTATCCCCATGGTTTTTCCCATAACTTTGGGTATAGGTCCATTTTCCAGTAGTGTATTTTTTTCATTGAATGAAATATATCTTCATCCACAAGTTGGGTATTGAATATAGTGTGTGGATCACATATTTGTATTCAAATACAAGAACCAAGTAGATTAAAGAAGATTGAAAAAGGATAGGTGGATCTCTAGGATGAAAATGGTGCGAGTCTAACATCCTTGAAAGTGGGAGATTATTACATATCTTTACCTAGTGGTTTGGTTCTTATATTGAATAATTGTAATTAACCTTCAGTAACCAGAAACATAATCTCAAAAATCAAGTTTGAATACTATGGGATTTTATTTCAAGTTTGTAAATATTTTATTTCTATTTTATAAGAATAGATTATGTTATTTCATGGCGCATCTTAATAATGGCTTATATATACTTGAAATTAAAAACTTGGTAATAGCAATAAATGATAAGACCAACAAATTTGACTCATATAACACCTTCCTATGTCACTTTAGGCTTATACTTCTAAAGAAGAAGAATTTAGAGAAATTAAATTAAGAAGGTTATTTAGACTCAACTGATTTGAAACCTTTGGATGTATATCATGATTTTTTACAAGGGAAAATGACCAAAGTACCCTTCTCTAGCAAGAGATAAAGAGCCATAGAATTATTAGAATTGATTCATAATGTCGTATGTGTTCTATTTCTAGTAGAGGAAATGATTGGGTTTTCATACTTCATTACTTTTAACCATTACTATAGTATATATGGATATATATACTTAATTTAGTATAAGTTGTATTCCTTTTATATGTTTAAGGAATACCAACATGAATTTGAAACCCATCTTGGTAACAAGATTAAGGTACTCCACTCAGAATGAGGAGGTGAGTATCTTAACCGAGCTTTCATTGATCACTTAAAGGGGTATGGGATAGTATCCCAAATGAATCCTCCTCATACACCATAGTGTAATGGTATTAGTGAAAAGAGTAATAGAACCTTTCTTGACATGGTCAAATCAATTATGATTCAAACAAATCTCCCCTTATCCTTTTGGGGATACACATTACAGACAGTGGCATATACCCTTAACCAAGTACCAACTAAATCCATAGATGGGGTTCCATATGAGTTTTGGTGTATAAGGAAACCCAATATATCACATTTACATGTATGGGGATGTGAAGTTTTTTTTTTCAAGTTTATACCTAGTGAAAAAATTGCATATATAAGCACAAAATGCATCTTCATGGGTTATTTTAAAGAAACTGAAGGTTATTACCTATATAACCCTTCAGATAGAAAAGTGATTGTGGAAAGACATAATATATTTATAGAAAGGGAACATGTTTCTAAAGTAAATAGTGGGAGAAATATTTAATTCAATGAATTTAATACTCCAGACACACAGGTGTTGGTATGAGAACAATCTCCTCAAAAGACAGTGGGAGATGAAGAAGTTCTTGAGACACAATTACTGTGCAGGTCAACTCAAGAGGTTAGTGAACCAAATAATTATGGTTTTCTTATCAATGAGTTAGGTGACACATTGTTCCTTGAGGATGATGAACCTATGACCTAATATAAATCAATAGAAGGAAAGAATGCAACTAAATGGAAGGATTCCATGCATTATGAGATGGAGTATATATACAAAAATCAAGTTCAGAATTTAGTATACCCTCAAGATAATGTAAAACTCTTTGGGTGAAAATTGGTATTTATGAAAAATCTGGATATGTATGTTAAGTTCAATACCTATAAAGAAATACTGGTAGAAAATGATTTTAGACAATGTCAAGGCATAGACTACAAAGAAACCTTCTCACTAGTAGAAATAATGAAATCCATTAGAATATTTCTTGCAATAGTATCCTTCCATGATTTTGAGATTTAGAAAATGGATTTAAAAACTACTTTTCTAAATGGGAAGTTAGTTGAAGACATCTATAGGACTCAACCTGAAGGTTTTTTTTTTCAAATAATGTTGATAAAGTGTGCAATCTACATAGCTCCATTTATGGGTTGAATCAGGCATCACGATCATGGAATGTTAGTTTTGATGAGACCATAAGAGAATTTAGTTTTGTTAAAAAAGAAAGAGAGAATTGTGTCTATAATATGGTTAATGGTAATGTCATTGTTTTCCTAGTATTATATATTTACGACATATTAATTATGGGAAATTAAGTGAAAGTGTTACAGTTAGTTAAGACTTAATTAAATGAATCCTTATCCTTGAAGGACTTAGGTGAACCACCCTACATTCTAGGGATCAAAATATATCGAGATATATTTCATAGGATACATGGGCTAAGTCAAAGTATATATATTAAAAATTTTCTTAAAATGTATAGTATATAAAAATAAAAGATAGTACTATTTCCAATGTCGCATGGTATCAATATCTCCAAGAAAATATGCACACAAACACAAGAAGAGATTGAAAGAATGAGTGGAATCCCTTATTCCTCGACAATGGGATCAATCATGTCTTCTATGATATATACTAGGTTTGATGATTACTTTAAGCATGGTGGGAAGATATCAAGCTAATATAGGAGAACTATAATGGGAAGCTGTCAAAAATATCCTGAAGTACTTAAGGTGTACAAAGGATATGTTCTTGGTGTATGGAGGAGAAAAGGAACTGGTAGAGAGAGGATACACTGATGCTAGTTTCTAGATAAATCATGATAATATTAAATCATAGTTAGGTTATATTTTTTTCCTGAATGGTGGTGCAGTGAGTTGTAGAAGCTCAAAAAAACATGTGGTTTCCAATTATATAATAGAATCCGAGTATATAGCAGTTTTTTGATGTAGAAAGGAAGCAGTTTGAATACAAAAAATTGTATTAGATATTTTTTTATTCCTAGAAGTGTATACCCTATTCGAGTTTATTGTGATAATACTGTGACAATGGTTCTTTTCAAGCAACCTAGGTTACACTATCGGATAAAGCATATACTTCGTAAGTTTCATCTCTAGAGGCATTTTACCTAGATTGGTGAAGTCAAAGTTAGAAGAGTATCCAAAGATAGAAACACGGAAGACCACCTAACTAAATCCATATCTCAGTAGAAGCATGATTCTCATGTGAGAGCTAGAAGATTGAGACTTGTTAGCAGTTAGATTTAGTGCAAGTGGGAGTGTTCAAAGTGGGTTACATAGACCCAACTTGTGATGTAATTTTATTACCACTACATGTATATATCTTGACACACACACGCACACACACACACACACACATCTGTGTGTGTGTTTATCTTACCATAATAGTTTCAATACTTTTGCATCCATTATATTTATGGTAATGTCCTTAGATTATGTGTCGTATCAAAAGGTTATTGAAGATCCAAAGAAACAATGAGAACCATGAGATACTATGACATTGATCCTAAATATATTCCCTACGATCTAGATACATCATACTGAATGGACACAATTTATGTCATACTATAAGGTTCTAGGGACTCATAAGCATTGAGACTTATTCTCATGAAGTTCACACTTGGTGATCTCTGATAATTGAGATCATGAGGATAGAACTTTCAATAGTATAACCACATGTTTTTGGTGTAAGTGGTTTTTCTTGTCTACAGACATGTGCATTGATCTCCTGACTTGGGATCATTGTCATTGTGTTCCATTTTATCATGTACTTTGATGAAAGGTGAAAACCATGTAAATGAATTCATGGTGAGGTAGTTTGTGTTGGGTGCGTCATTGGAGGTATGACATTGGTTGAATGATCAAGATAGAGTTTGTCACTTATGATATTAGGAAGTGATATCTCAGGACTATTTGATCATAATAGTAGTACCTTCATTGAATATGTGGCCATCGTAGTCAAAGGTATGCCCATTCATCTAGATCAACAAATAATAAATCAAATAAAATATGGTGACATGAGTGTGTGAGGGATGGAACCTCACTCTCCCATCTAATTCTCTAGGCTCCAACTCTATCTCTCGGATTTGTTCTCTTACACCTAAGGTTTTGAGTTCACCCCGTGGAGATGGACCTCTCATCCTCCATCATCTTAGGGATTCCTCTTTACAGGTTAGTTCTCTCAAGGTTCTATGGAGTTGTCTCATTTTCCCCTCTTCCATCCCTACTCTACCGATCTGGCTCAACATACATAACCACATCTTGGTTGGTTTTGTTGGTTTTTCATATGGGTTTGGGACTGTGGTGGTGGAAGTAATGGAAATGTGGTTTTCTCTATTTTCGATGGCTTCTTCCCTTGGTTTCTCTCGATCTGTTTGGGGTTTCTCATGAGGGTTTTAGTCTTAGTTTCTTATTAGGGTTTCAATCCTGGTTCCCACTTCCTCTTTCATGTTTCTCCTAGTTATGCGTTTCAATATCTATTTTCCCTTAGGGGTTTTATCATAATGTTTCTCTCTCTCATTCCATGGAGTTTTATGTTTTTCCTTGCCCCTTTTCTAGCACTCCTACCTGCTATAGATTTCTGGCCCCTTTATCCATTCTAGGTTAGTTGGGTGCATCAAATACTAAAGGAGTTTTGGGATGTATCTGAGGAGCTGTAAGATTTATCGGGTGGTGCAACATGTGGTGGATTTATCTAGTTACTATGTTCTTTTGAATTTCTCTTTTTATGATGGATCTGGTTCTCTTTGGCAGCCATCAGTGTTGTTCATGATAGTGTCGCACTGCTGCTTTATGTGGTTCGGTGATGAGGGATGCAGAAAAGGATCTATGTTTAATGATGGCTCGATGGAATGTGACATTCTTTGGTGGACATGTGTGGTGTTAGAAAGATGACAAAGATGGTGGAAATGGATCAGTGAAAATGATAGTAGTGATGATGATGATGTAGAACCCTGTGAGACAGTAGTGAATATTCTAGTGGGTCTCACTATTGTTGTGATGATTGGGAGGAAAAAGGACAGGGTGTTTGACGTGATGGGTGTGCGACTCGAAGCAGGTGCATGACTTGAGATGACATGCAAACCGAGATGGGTGATAGTGACTTTTGAATTTTGAATTTTGTGATTGTAAATTTTTTTTACTATCCTTTTGAAATTTATCTTTACCAATAATCCTTAAAGAGGCTTTTAGAAAATGGAAAAATGGATTTGGCAGGGGTGATGACACGAGTGTGCATCCTGATTTATGAGATATCATATGAGAAAGAGATTATATTACACAGTGTGTGTACATAGGTTGTTTTTCGTTGCTATGAATACTCCTTATCTCTTTAGGGGCCATGATGAGTTGCTGTATTTTTCTCTTGGTCTGTAAATAGTATTCACTGCTA
Organism: Viscum album; assembly: GCA_963277665.1. Taxonomy (NCBI): domain Eukaryota; kingdom Viridiplantae; phylum Streptophyta; class Magnoliopsida; order Santalales; family Viscaceae; genus Viscum; species Viscum album. Next base: position 1,664,903,507 of record OY728146.1, on the reverse strand, counting down.
TTGAGACAAGGTCCTAGAGGGTCACACACAATAGCGCTTTCAAAATTCTACCATATTTTACTGAATAGGTATATGGGACTTGGTGGGCCTTACAATGAGTCTGAGAGTTATCCAAGATTTATTTATCATCAGAAAATAAATATTTTCTATTTTTAGAGTAAAGAATAATTGGATTTAATTTATTTAATAAAATTATTTACAAGGGTTTAAGTAAATACATGGAATAATATTATATGAATGAATATTATATTTAATATTCAAGGTTCATTTAATATTAGTGGGAATTTCAAGTCAGGTTAATGACTCTATTTTATCATGTAAAATAAATAATACATATTAAAAGTATGTGATAAAATATAAATAATATAAATGATGCAGCTAGTTCTTTATGATTATTTATAAATCACTTATTTAAGTGGATGAAAAATATATGGGGGTCAGAAACCCTAACTGAGTATTTTTCATGTCCACTATATAAGTAGATAAAGAACTCATTTTCTTTTGTGTAATGTACAAAACTCATTCCAATTAATTGAGAGCTCCTCTCTCTTCTTACCTCCTTAAGAGAGGAATAAACCTTCCAAAAAAATCGATCCAAGGACATATTTTTAGATCATAGGAACAGAGTCGTGGTTATCGTCGCGATGTCGAAGGAATCATTGGAGCTCTTTGATATCACAAAAAATTCTAAAAATGAAATTCTCATAGTTTATTGAAGCATGTATGGATGATCTAAAGTGATTTAGCTTCGAATCCTTCAAGTAATGATCGCTGAAGACAAGTTGCAGTCGAATGCGCTGCCAAATCAAACAAGGTACATGTTGGTTTATTTATTTTGTGCTTATTAAATTCAGATAGGATCCTCATACCTATATCATGACTTGGATCATCTTAGAAGGCGAGGTTACATCTCCCCAGTGATGAAATGTTTTCAAATTCTTGGCCCACCATCTTCCACTGTGCACTCCGATACCTTCACTATGTTGTCGCGTTCACAATTGAACATTAATAGAAAAGAATTCATCACTTCTTTATGCATTTTATTGTTTATTATTTTATGTATTTTCCCAATTTCATAAATTTCATAAAATAATAAATAAAATCATAAAGGAAATCATATACTCGAATGGTCTTGATTATCTAAAACTGGTTGATTCATTGTAACTCAATGGACCAACCATGACCTAGGGGTAACATACCCGAGTCATAGTTGGACTCATGATGCAGATCTCCCCCTATCCAGTGTGTCCACTACTCATCTAGATTTCACGTCAACTTGGAGTGTTTTATGCCATACACTATCCTCATCATGTCATACCGCCTCATCTTTGTGAGTCCCACACTGTACATCGTCTTTTTCAAAGGGATGCATGTACTCTCATGTAGGAGAGGGGAACTTGGGAGAAATGTACAACAGATAAATTGGACACATCAAACCATATACGTTTTGACTGAAAATAAGATGATGCACATACCATCAAGAAAACTAATTAAATATTTACAATCATCGCATGTAATTAAGTGATTAATTAAATAAATCAAACATGCAAAGGGTGGTGCTCAAGACCAATCAGTGGGTAAAAGAAATGTGTGATAAAAATAAAATTATAATAAATAAAGTATGAGGGTATTTAATTAAATTAAATAAATTAGTTAATTAAAATAATTTAATTATATTTGGTCCCATAATTAATTTAATTAAAAAAATTAAATTAATTTCTTCCAGGTATTAAAATTATTATTTTCAAACCAAAACTAATATTTTAATTAATTTAATTTAATTCTAAAACTAAATAAATAAATTAAATTATTTTTGATTAAAACGGACCGTAAAACCCCATGCAGGGCCTGTGAGGGTTAGGCTGACCCCGTACAGGCCCATTTTGGGTCATGAAAAGCCCGTCTTGACCTCATGCAGGCCCGTTTTGGGACTTGAAAAGCCCATTCAAGGCTATTATGGGCCAAGTAGTCCCGTCTAGACCCGTACGTGGTGGGGAGGGCATGCCCGTGTCCATTTCAATGTAGATCATATCCAAATAGATCGAAAGGAGGCCAAGTCTAGGTTTACCTTAGTGCTGGAACATCTGTTTGGACCATGACAGGGGAGCCCAACTTCGTCTTGCCGTCAGGGAGGCAACGCCACATGGAAGTCGAAGTCGATAGCTAAGGGGGTGTAGCTGACTGTCTAGGGTAGTTCGACAATGGGGAGAAGCCTCCAGTAGGAGGTGGGTTGTTGGGGAGGAGGTGGCCCGATTCAGATCTAGTGGCTCCAGAACCTACATGTGGATGTGCAGACACCAAGGGAGGATATACACATGGAGTCGGCAATAAGATCTGGTGCGGTGTGATAGTTGGATGTGGGGTTACCGGAGCTATGTAGGTCAAGATCTACGACTTCCACTTGCTGATGAAGATCGTGACATTGCCGCGAGTTCTAGTGTGGGATGGACTTTGAATCAGTATTGTGGTGTTCTACAATTAATTATAAAACCAATGAATTATATTATATAATTTTCTTTAAAAAAATATTCCATTATCGATGGAATAAAACATGTCTGAAAAACACTATTCCAGCCACAGTGTCCATCCATAATAGTTTAGGTAAACCGAAATCGATCTCTGATCAGAGAAAATAGGTAAACTAACACCCATAAAAAATATATATATATTTTAATTTTAGTACCCATATAACAATCGATTTTGATCCATAATTTTTTTATACGACCATAACTTGGCCATCTGACCTTGGATCGAATCGCGGTTTGATCCGTTGGGATTGAAGTTAAACTCTATACTTAAATTTAAAGCAACTTAATTTTTCTAAGATCAGATAATTTACAAAATTTCTATGATACAAATTTATGGTACTTGGGCACATAGTGAAATCCATTGGGCTGAGGATTTAATTTTTTTTGCATCGTCGAGATGAAGAGACATGTTGTCTATGACGATCCGATCCTCAGTACGGTCCAAGAATCTCATGTAAATTAAATAGATCACAAAAATAAAATTGAAAACATACCTTTAATCGATATGAAGTCATGCTCGATATATGTTTTTTTGGCGATCGTTGCTCGAAGGATCTAAAGAAGAATCCCTATAGACCATCCACACGTGCTTCAAAAAACTGCAGGAGCTTCGATCATCGAATTTCATGTGCTATCATGGAGATCCAACAATGCCTTTGATGTCCCAATGATCACCGCATCGACATAACTTCGATGTATAGAGATGAACTCGATCTGATCACCTAGGTTGCGATTCTCTATACAAAAAGTAGGAGAGGAGAGAGGGGCTTTGATGAACTCACCATGAGTCATCCCAAGTGAGATCCTCTCTCTTCCTATTTATAGTGGATGCTCAAAATACCCGAAAGGATTCCCCGCCCCTCATATATTTAACATCCACTAAATAAATAATTATGAAAAACTAAATTGTGTCATAAATATTAATATATTATATCACATACCTATATAATATATATATATATATATATATAATATTACATGATAAAGTCGAGTAATTTAACTCGACTCGTAATTCCTGCCAATATTAAACAAACATGGAATATTAAAATAATAATCGTTCATATAATATTTTACTCATATTTACTTAACTTTTTGATACTCTTAAAAAATAAATTGAACCCAATTGTTCTTTACTTGAATAATAATGAATTTATTTATTCTTTGGTGATCGATGACTTGGACAACACTCGGGCCTCGTGGTGGGGCCCACAATGTCCAATTAAGCTATTCAATATAATGTGGTGGATTTTTGAATATGATATTGTATATGAAACTATATGCCCTTATCTCGATAGCATTGAATAGTATTCACAGACCAAGAGGGGAGTCTAGAAACCCATCAAGGCCCCTAAAGAGATAAAGAATAGTCATAGCAATGAAAAAAACCCACAAATACAAACTATGTAACATAATCTCTTTGTCTTTAAATATATCATAAAGATGGTTTCAGACTTGTGTCATCATCTTTTCTTGCTATATTATTTCTTGATCCATCTAGATGGATTTACCTTTCGACTACCTTGGCCAAGGATTTATGAAGATACTACCATCCTGGTCAACTAGGCCTAAGATATATTACTTGCTCAACTCAAAAGTGAAAAATCCTATCTTGACCATTTTAACAAATTTCATACCACTAATGAAACACCTAACACAAGCTACCTCACTGCGATTTCATTATCAAGTTTTTTCCCTTGCATCAAAGTACATGATCAAATAGAACACATTGATAATGATCTCAATTTAAGAGACCAATACACATGTCTGTAGATAGAAATAACCAATGATGCCTGATACTTGTAGTGTTCCTATTGGCAAGTTCATCCTCATTATCTCACTACTAAAGATCACAAAGTGGGAACTTTATGAGAAGAAGTCTCAATGCTTATGAGCCCCCAACACCTGATATCAAAACATCATCTGTGAAAAGTAAGAATGATGTATCTAGACCATAGGACATTTTTAAGATTAAATTAATAGCATCTTTAGGTTCTCATTACATCTGGGGATATGTTATATCCTTTTGATATGACAATTATTCTATGGACATTGCCATTAAATAGTGGACACATATATTTCCACACTATAATGGTAATAGTACATCATGTATAGATAAATGTATATATGATATGGTAATAAAAATTACTATTCAAGTTGGTTCTAGGGTACCCATTATTACAATAAATATAGAAGGTTTTAGGGTTTGGATGGACTTTAAATAGGTTTTAAAGGGTTTATAGGGTATTAAAGTGTATTTTGGTAAGGTTTTAAAGGGTTTTAAAGTGAGTGGATGGTTTTTTAAGGTTATGTAAGAGGGGATAGGGTGGAGGATTTGGGGATTAGGGTTTAGTGTGTATTTTTTGGGTTTAGGGTTTAGGGTTTTGATTGATTTTAAAGGACATGAAAATGTATTTCGGTAGTGTTGGTAAGGGTTTTGAAGGGAGTGAAGGGTTTTTAAGGTTAGGAAAGAGGGGAGAGGGTGAAGTTTTGATGGTTTAGTGTTGAGGGTGTAGGGTTTAGGGTTTAGGGTTGGATGGGTTTTAAAGGGTTTTAAAGGGTTTAAAGTGTATGAAAGTGTATTTTGGTAGGGTATTTAAGGGTTTTAAAGTATTTTGAAGGAAGTGAGGTGTTTTTATGGTTAGGGAAGATGGTAGTGGGTGAAGGGTTGAGGGTATAGGGTTGAGAGTGTAGTATTTAGGGTTTGTATGGATTATAAAGGAGTTTAAATGGTTTAAAGGGCATGGAAGTGTATTTTGGTATGGTTTTAAAGGGTTTTGAAGAGAGTGAAGTGTTTTATGGTTAGAAAAGAGGGAGTGGGTTAAGAGTTGTGGGTTTAGGGTTTAGGGTTTGGGTGGATTTTATAGGATTTTAAAAGGGTCTAAAGGGTATGAAAGTTTATTTTGGTAGGGTATTTTAGGTTTTTAAAGGATTTTGAATGGATTTAAGGATTTTTAAGGTTAGAAAAAATGAGATAGGTTTATGTTTTGAGGGTTTAGATTTGAGGTTGTAGGGTTTAGTGTTTTGGGTTTGGTTGGATTTTTATTTGTTTTAAAAGGGTTTAAAGGGTACGAATTTGTCTTTTGGTAGTGTTTTTAAGGGGTTTAAATGTATTTGAAGGGTGTGAAAGTTTTTTAAAGTTACGTAAGAGGGGATAGGTTAAAGGGTAGATGTTTTAGATTTTAGGGCGTAAGGTTTAGGGTTGGATGAATTTTTAAGGGGTCTTAAAATGGTAGAAATGTGTATTTTGGTAGGGTTTGTAAGGGTTTTTAAGGGAGTGGAGGGATTTTTATATTATTAAAAAGTGATAGAGTGATGTTTTTAGGGTTTAGGTTTGATGGTGTTGGGTTTAGTGTTCAAGGTTTAGGGTTTGAATGTATTTTTAAGGGTTTTAAAGGGTTTAACGAGTTTGAAATTGTATTTTGGTAGGTTTTTAATGGGTTTAAATGGTTTTTAAGTTAGTGAATGGTCTTTAAGGTTATGGAAGATGGTATAGGGTGAAGTGTTGAGGTTTTAGGGTTGAGGGTGTAGGGTTTAAGGTTTAGGATTTGGATGTATTTTAAGTGTTTTTAAAAGTTTTAAAGGGTATAAAAGAGTATTTTGGTTGGATTTATATGGTTTTTAAATGATTTTTAATGGATTGAAGGGTTTTTAAGGTTATTTAAGTGGGGATAGGGTGAAGGTTTTAGGGTTTAGGGTGTAACTTTTGGTTGGATTTTTACATGTTTTTAAAGGGTTTAAAGGGTATAAAGAGTATTTTGGCAGGGTTTTTAATGGTTTTAATGGGTTTTTAATGGATTGAAGGTTTATTAAGGTTAGGTAACATGGTATAGTGTGAAGGTTTGAGGGTTTTGGGTTGAGGGTATAGGGTTGTGAGTTTAGGATTTAGGGTTTGGATGGATTTTTTAGGGATTTTAAACAGTTTAAAGGATATTAAAGTGTATTTTGGTTGGGTTTGTATGGGTTTGAAAGGGTTTTTAAGGGAGTTAAGGATTTATAAGGTTAGTTAATAGGGTATATAGTGAATGTTTTAGGGTTTAGGGTTGAAGGTTTAGGATTTAGGGTTTACTATTTGGGGCTTGGATGGATTTTTAAGGTTTTTAATGGGTTTAAAAGGCATAAAAGTGTATTTTGGTAGGGTTATTAAGTTTTTAAAGGGTTTTTAAGGGAGTGAATGGTTTTAAAGGTTAGTTAATAGGGTATACGGTGAAGTTTTGAGGGTTTAAGGTTGAGGGTGTAGGGTTTTGGGTTTTGGGTTTGGATGGATTTTTAAGAGTTTTAATGGGTTTAAAGGGTATGTAAGTGTATTTTGGTAGAGTTTTTAAGGGTTTTGAAGAAATTTAAGTGTTTTTAAGGTTATATAAGAGGAGATAAGTGAATGGTTGATTGTATATGGTCTAGGTTTTAGGGGTTGGATGGATTTTTAAGGGGTTTTAAACGGTTTAAAGGGAATGAAAGTGTATTTTGGTAGGATTTTTAAGGGCATTTAAGGATGTTAAGGATTTTAAAGGTTATATAATAGCAAATGGGGTTAAGGGTTTAGGTTTTATGGTTGAGTGTGTAGGGTTTAGTGTTCAGGGTTTGGATGGTTTTTTAAGGAGCTTTAAAGGGTTTAAAGGGTATGAAAGTGTATTTTGGTGGGGTTTTTAAGGGTTTTAAAGTGTTTTGAGGGGAATTAATTTTTTTAAGGTTAGATAATAGGGTATAGGTTGAATGGTTGGGGGTTTAGTTTGTGTGTGTAGGGTTTAGGATTTGGATGGATTTTTAAGGGGTTTTAAAGGGTTTAAAGGGTATGAAAGTGTATTTTAGTAGAGTTTTTATGGGTTTTAAATAGTTTTGAAGGGACTGAAGGGTTTGTTAGGTTTTGGAAGTAAGGAGAGGGTGAAGGGTTAATGTTTTTGGTTTAAAGGTGCAGTGTTTAGGGTTTATATGTAATTTATGGGGGTTGAAAGGGTTGAAAGGTTATGAAAGTGTATTTTGGTTGGGTTTTTAAGAATTTTAAAAGGTTTTTAAGGGAGTTAAGGTTTTCTATGGTTATTTAGGTGGTGATAGGGTGAATGTTTGATGGTTTAGGGTTAAGGGTGTACGTTTTAGTGTTTAGGGATTAGGGTTAAGGGTTTGGATGGATTTTTAAGGGGTTTTAATGGGTTTAAATAACATAAAAGTGTATTTTGGTTGGGATTTTAAGGGTTTTAAAGGGGTTTGAAGGTATTTAAGGGGTTTTAAAGTTAGTTAATTGGGGAAAGGGTGATTTTCTGAGGGATTAGGGTTGAGGTTTTAGGGTTTAATGTTTAGGGGTTAGGGTTTGGATGAATCTTTAATGGGTTTTAAAGGGTATGAAAGTGTATTTTGGTAGGTGTTTTAAGGGGTTTTGAAGGGATTTTAATGGATTGAATAGTTTTTAAGGTTAGGTAATAGGGTATAGGGTGAAGGGTTGAGTGTTTAGGGTTTATGTTTGAGGGTTTATGGATTTAGTGTTTAGTGTTTGGATGTATTTTTAAGGGTTTATAAAGAGTATAAAGGGTATGAAAGTGTATTTTTGTTTTGATTTGAAGGATTTTAAATGGTTTTGGAGGGAGTTAAGGTTAATGGATAGGTGATAGGGTAATGTTTTTGGGTTCCGTGGTTTAGGGTGTAGGGTTTAGTGTTTAGGGTTTTGATGGATTTTAAAGTTTTAAAGGGTATGAAAGTGTATTTTGGTAGAGTTTTTAAGTGTTTTAAAGGTTTTTAAAGGAAGTGAAAGGTTTTAATGTTAGAGAAGAAGATATAGAGTGAATATTTGAGGGTTTAGTATTGTGGGTGTATGGATTGGGGTTTAGGGTTTAAATGGATCTTTAATGGGTTTTAAAGTGTTTAAAAGGTATAAAAATATGTTTTTGAGGAATTTTTAAGGGTTTTGTAGGGGTTTTGAATGTATTTAATTGCTTTTTAGGTTTGTGTATGTTAGATAGTGAAATATTTTGAGTTTTTAGTGTTTAGGGTGTAGGTTTTAGCGTTTAGGGTTTAGGTTTTGGATGGATTTTTAAGGGTTTTAAGGGTTTTGATGGTAAAGGTTTTATGGTTAGGGTTTAGGGTTTGGATCTATTTTTAATGGGTTTTAAAGTGTTTAAAGGGAATGACTATGTATTTTTGTAGTATTTTTAAGGGTTTTAATGGGTTTTGAAGGGAGTGAAGGGTATTAAGGTCAGTTAAGAGTAGTTATGATTAATGGATGAGGGATTTGGATTGAGGTTTGAGGGTTTAGGGTTTAGGGTTTGGAATAAATTTTAAGGGGTTTTAAAGGTTTTAGAGGTTATGAAAGTGTATTTTGGTTGGGGTTTTGAGGGTTTTAAGAGAGTAAATGTTTTTAATGTTTGGGAAGAGGGTAGAGGGTGAAGTTTTGAGGGTTTAGGTTTGTGGGTGTAGGGTTTAGGGTTTGAAAGGATTTTTAAGGTTTTAAAGGGTATCAAAGTGTATTTTGGTAGGGTATGTAAGGTTTTGAAAGGGCTTTGAATGGAGTAAAAGGTTTTTAGGGTTATGGAAGAGGGGAGAGGGTTAATGGTTGAGGGTTTTGTGTTTATGGATTGGGATATAGGGTTTATAGTTTGGATTGATTTTTAAAGGGTTTTAAACAGTTTAAAGTGTATAAAAGTGTTTTTAGGGTTTTTAAAGTTTTTAAGTGGTTTATAAGGGACGTAAGTGGGTTTTAGGTTAGTGGATAGTGTATAGGGTTAAGGGTTGAGTATTTAAGGTATGGGTGGATTTTTAAGAGGTTTTAAAGGGGTTAGAGGGTATGGATTTTTATTTTGTTAGGGTTTTAAGGGTTTTAAAGGATTTTTAAGTGATTAAAAGGTTTTTAAAGTTAGGGAATAAGGGGTAGGGTGAAGGGTTGAGAATTTAGGGTTGAGTATGCAAGGTTTAGGTTTTAGGGTTTGGATGGATTTCTAAGAGTTTTTAAAGGGTTTAAAGGGTATAAAAGTGTATTTTGGTAGGTTTTTAAAGTGTTTTACTGTGTTTTAAATATATTTAAGGGTTTTAACGTTTATGGAAGAGGGGATAGGGTGAGGGGTTGAGGGTTTAGGTTGAGGAAGTATGTTTTAGGGGTTAGATTGAATTTTAAGGGTTTTTAATGAGTTTAAAGGTTATGAAAGTGTATTTATATTGGGGTTTTAAGGGTTTTAAAGGTTTTTTAAGTCGTTGAATGATTTTTAATGTAGTTAAGAGGAGATAGGGTGAAGGTTTGAGGGTTTTGGGTTGTGGGTTTTAGTTTTAGGGTTTAGGTTTTGGATGTATTTTTATGGGGTTTTAAAGGGTTTGAAGAGAATGGAAGTGTATTTTTGACAGTGTTTTAAGGGGTTTATAGGGTTTTTATTAGAGTGGAGGGGTTTTAAGGTTATTTAATAGTGGATAGTACATCGGCCGTGTGTCATCTGATTTCCCCTCATGTCTGCGTTGAGGTTGATGCTTCAAGGGCCCCCTGGATTGGATATGGATCACGGTTGGTGATGAATTCCACTGGAAACAGCAGGTTACTTTTGAATCGTGGACTCTGTTTTGTTTGGGGTGTCACTGGTTTGGACATTTGGGCTCATCCTGTCATCACGGGGTCAGGGCTCCGCAGGATGTGCCGAAGGAGACTGAGGGACATGGGGTGTAGTTGGAGACTGTTGTGGATCAGTCAACGTAGGTTCCTGAAGGATTGGAGGAGAAAATGGAGGGGTGCGGGGTGGATCCATAGGTGGTTTCCCATGCCAGTCCGAATGTGGCGGTCAGCACACAATAGGAACTCCATCAACAGTCTCCAGTGGCTCCTTCAGCAGCTTCTAAGGGCATTGTTGCTGGGGGTGTACCGAGTGGATCGAGGGATGAAAATTCACCGGTGTGTGAGTTAATTGGGCCTGAGTAGAAGCCAGTGGGTGAGGCTGAGGAACGGCCTGGCAGGTTCGTCGACTTGGTGGCTCCTCAAATGGGGGATGCGGGAGTTCCCACGCTTCATGGAAGGGCTTCTTATGCAGAGGTGCTGAGATCAGGTGGCAAGAAGAGTGTCACATGTGCTAAGCCACTGGAGCAGGCTGGAAAGCGTCCAGTAGCAGTCATGGAACGCCCTATTGAGGTTGAAGGTATTGAGTTGGAAAACCAGTTTGATGCTTTGGGCGTTGAGGATTCTGCCCAATTTGTTGGAAATGACTTGGAAAGAACCTCCGTGGATGAGGAGATAGCTTCATAGAGAGAGTCTAGTGATGAACGATCTATCCACTTTGATGGTGATATAGAGGATGGGGACCAGGGGAGAAGGTTCCCTAGTCCAAGACGGAGCAAGAATAAAAGGGGTAAAAAGAAAGAGAAAAAGGACTATTCTCATTTAACTTTACCGATGGAGACTAGATCGACAAAGAAGTCGAAGAGAAAGTTGAAGGATTACGGCCCACAATCCCCCAAGGTGGCCTGCCAGCTACGGGAGGTGGCCGAGAAGACTTTAGACTTGCTCATGAGCTCGAAGGAGGTTATGTTGGAAACTGAACTGATAATCAAATTTTCCAATGAGGAGGCAGAAAGAATGATGGAGAAGACTTTTAAGGTGGAAACCAATGATGAATAGACCGAATGGATTGACAAGAAGGACTTGATTCTGGTTCTGGGTTTCAGCAATGGAAAGATCAATGTAGAGGAGTACATCTAGTCATGGGGGGAGCTGGCATTCAGGTTGGAAGACCTTCTGATGGAGCAACCAGATATTCAGGTAAATACTTTATCAGGGAAGCTGTTTTGTGAGATTAAAACGGGTAGGATGAAATTTCATTTCAATGACTTTGTCCACTCTTTTAGTGTTTGACTGGGTTTCTCACTTTTTCCCTTAAAAGTGTTTGATAATAATAAAAAATTTAAGTTTTAAGTGAAGTAATAGTGGATAGAGTGTATTGTTTAGGTTTTAGGGTTGAAGTTATTTGGTTTAGAGTTAATTGTTTTGGGTTTGGATGGATTTTTAAGGGGTTTTAAGGGAATGGAAGTGGGTTTTGGTAGGTTTTTTTAAAGTTTTTAAAGGATTTTGAAGGTGGTGAAGAGTTTTTAAGGTCAATGAAAAGGGGATAGGGTTAATGTTTTACGGTTTAGGGTTGAGGGTGTAGGGTTTAGTATTTGGATGGATTTTAAGGGTTTTTAAAGGGTTTGAAGGGTATGAAAATGTATTTTGGTAGATTTTTTAAGGGTTTTAAATGGGTTTTAAGGGTGTGAAAAGATTTTATGGTTAGGAAATAGGGGATATGGTGAATGGTTGAGTGGTTTGGGTTTAAGGTTAAGAGTGTAGGGTTTAGGGTTTGGATTGATTTTTAAACGGTTTTAAAAGGCTTAAAGGGGAAATTGTATTTTGGTATGGTTTTTAAGGGTTTTGAAGGCGGTTGGTGGTTTTAAGGTTAAGTAAGGGGGAAGAGTGTGGATGTTTAAGGGGTTTTTTATGGTGTAGGGTTTAGTGTTTAGGGTTTGGATGAATATTTATTTATTTTTAAAGAATTTAAAGGGTATAAAACAATATTTTGGTAGGGTTTTTATGGGTTTTAAAGGGGTTTGAAGGGTGTGAAGAGTTTTTAAGGTTAGGTAAGAGTGTATATGGTTAAGAGTTTATTGTTTATGGTTGATGGTGTAGTGTTTGGGGTTTTGATGAATTTTAAGGGGCTTTAAAAATTTTAAAGTGTACAAAAGTGTATTTTGAAAAGGGTTTTAAGGTTTTTAAGGGATTTGAAGGAAGTGAATGGTTTTTAAGTTTAAAAAGGAGTAGAGAGGGTGTAGGGTTGAGGTAGAGGGTGTAGGGTTTAGGGTTTAGGGTTTGGATGGAATTTTAAGGGTTTAATGGGAATGGAAGTGTATTTCGGTAGGGTTTTTAGGATTTTAAAGGTTTTTGAATAGAATGAAGGGTTTTTAAGGTTAAGGAATATGTGAGTGGGTGAATGTTTTAGGGTTTATGATTGAGGGTGTAGGGTTTAGGGTTTAGGTTTTGGTAGGATTTTTAAGGGTCTTTAAAGGGTACGAAAGTGTATTTTGGTTGAATTTTTAGGCGTTTTAAAGCGTTTTGAAGGTATTAAAGGGGTTTTAAGGTTATATAATATGGGAGAGGGTGAAGGGTTAATGTTTTAGGGTTGAGGGTGTAGGTTTTAGGGTTTTGGGTTTTGATGGATTTTTAAGGGTTTTTAAAAGTGCTTAAAGGGTATGAAAGTGTATTTTGGTAATGTTTTTTATGGTTTTAAAAGGATTTTAATGGGATTGAAGGCTTTTTTATGTTTAGGAAAAATGGAAGGGGGTGAGGGTTTTAGGGTTTTGGGTTTGGATGAATTTTTAAGGGGTTTTAAAGGGTATCAAATTGTATTTTGGTGGGGTTTTAAAGGGGTTTAAAGGGTTTTTAAGGTATTGAATGGTTTTTAAAGTTAGGGAAGAGGGGATAGGTTAAAGGGTTTAGGTTTTATGGTTTATTTTAGGTTTTAGTGTTTAGGGGTTGGATGGATTTTTAAGGGGGTTAAAAGGGTTTAAAGGGTAGAAAAGTGTATTTTGGTAGGATTTTGAAGGTTTTTGAAGAGTTTTTAAGGGAGTGAAGGGTTTTGAGGTTATAGAAGAGGGATATAGTTGAAAGGTTATGGGGCTCACAGTAGAAGCCTAGGGGCCAAAGATTTTAAAATTTTCATTGACAGGTCGATGGGACTTGTCGACACTGATGATCTGAACCTCTGTTAGGTCTGAGGACCTCGAGTAAATTATAAAGAGCACAAAAACATAAATAGTAAACATACTTGTTTAGATCTAAAGTTGTTCTTAACTAAAAATTGTCGATGGTGATGATTGCTCAACGGATCCATAGAAAGAACCCTCTAGATCATCCACATGTTCTTCAAAAATCCATGGGAGCATCGATAATCGAATTCTAGGTGCTAGCGCGAAGATCCAATGACACCTTCGACGTCCCAAAAATCATTAAATCGAGATGCCTTTGATGTATGACAGAAATATTGATATGAGTTCTTGGACCGATAGATTCTCTCTCTCTAGAGAGTGAGAGGAGATATAGGCTTTGGTTTTTCATTCCATAAATTTATTAATAGTCACATGTAAAAAGAGAATCCCCTCTATTTATAATGGAGTTGCTAAATACTCGGTTGGGTTCCCTGACCCCTGTTTATTTTAACGTCCACTAAATAAACCATTATGATGAACTAAACTGTGTCAATATAATTTATTATTTTATCACATACCTATAATATATATAAAATATATTACGTGATAAAAAATGATCCATTTAACTCTACTCTCTATCTCACTTAACATTAAACAAACCTTGAATATTAAAATAATATTCGTTTGATTAATATTATCTCATATTTTCTAAAGTTGTAAATAAATTAAATAAATTTAGTCCCAAATATTCATAACTTGAATAAAAATGAATTTACTTATCTATCAGTGATCGATAACTTGAACAACACTCATACCCCATAGTGGGTCCCACCATGCTCAATATACTTATTCATCTGAATAGGGAGGATTCTTGAAAACGCTTTTGTGTGTGACCCTCTAGTCCCTTATCTTGATAGAAGTGAATAAAATCCACTGACCAAGAGCGAATTCTAGCAACCCTTCATGGCCCCTAAATATATAAGGATATTCATAGCAATGACTACCATCATATGAATACTAACTGTGTACTATAATATCTTTGTCATTAAATATCTCATAAAGCAGGAAACACACTTGTGTCACCATCCTTTTTATTCCTTTATTATTTTTTGATCTAAATAGATAGATTTTCCTTTCGACTGATTTGGAAAAATACTTATAATGGTAGCACCATCCTGATCAACTAGGCCTGAGATATACAACTTCCAAAACCAGGAAGTGACAATTCCTTTCTTGACCATTAAACCAATGTCATACCACCAACGATGCACCCAACACAAGCTACCTCACCATGATTTCAATACCATGGTTTTTTCCTTGCATCAAAGTATGAAATCAAATGGTACACACTAGTAATGATCTCAAGTTAGGAGACCAATACACATGTACATAGATAAGAACAACCAATGATACCCAAAACATGTGGTGTTCCTATTAGTGGGTATGTCCTCATGATCTCATTACTAGAGATCACTAAGTGTGAACTTCATGAGGAGAAGTCTCAATGCTTATGATCTCCCAACACCTGATAGTCAAACATCTACTATGTCCAATCATTGATATATATCCGGACCATAGAACCATTGTTTAAGATTAATTTCATTATATCTTGAGGTTCTCATTATAGCCTAAGATCTTCTATACCCTTTTGATATGAAAATTAATCTAGGACATTACTATTAAGCAGTGGATGCAAAAATATATACACTATAATGGTAAGAAAACATCATGTATATCTAACTGTATACTTGGAAATCAAAAGTCACTACCACAAAACTGGGCAAGGCAGGCGCCTACCTTTATCAGCGCTAATGGAAAATCATTGATAAAGGGTTCATTTATCAGCGCTTTAAATATCCCTTTATCAGCGCTTTTCTTAGCACTGATAATTTTTATTGTATACATTAAATAAAAAAAACATGTTATAACTAAATATATATATATAATTAAATAATTATAAGATTTATAATAAATATATTTATTAGATTTATAAGATTTATTATATTTATTAATTCATTATATTTATTAGATTTGTTAATTCATTATATTTAATATATATATATATATTTATTATATTTGTTTATATTTAATTTATTTATTTTATTTATAAATATATAATACTTTTTAATATATATGTATAATTAAAATTATTGAATATATATGTGTTTTCCAATGACTTGTGGTCAATGACTATCATGCATATATATATATATGCATGAATAATGTTCATTTATAGATTATAATTACATATCACGTTGATGTTTTATTGATTTATAATTCATTATGTTACCCATATAATATATATGTTCTAAAAAATGTACACTTATAATTAAAATTACATTATATTTAAAAAATAAATATATATTTTATTATATTTTCAATGATATATATATAAATATACCTTTCAAATAATTTTATAAGTATAAATAAAGATATATTTATTTAGAGTTATAATTATTAATAAATACATATATATATATATATATATATTTATCATAAATATCATTTTAAATAAATATATAATAATATAAAAAAATTATTAAATTTAGACATTTATCAGTGCTTTTATTAGCGCTGATAAAGTATGTCTTTATCAGCGCTACAAAAGCACTGATAAAGAGGGTCTTTATCAGCGCTAAAATGAAAAGCAATGATAAATTCACCCTTTATCAGCGCTACAAAAACACTGATAAATTCAAACCTTTATCAATGCTAAAAAAGCGCGGATAAATGGGGTATTTATCAGTGATTTTCATTTTAGCATTGATAAATACCCCCTTTATCAGTGCTTTTTACTAGTGTTGATAAAGGTCCACATGGGATTTATAAAATCCACTGAGTCCTCCTCCTCCTCCCCACACCCTGTCAAGATTTCGTGGAAGCCTTACCCTGCGCCGCTGCCTCCTCTCCGCCACTGCCTCCTCTCCACCACGGCCTCCGCCTCCTTCTCCTCCTCCTCCTCCGCCGTGGCCGCCACCTCCTCCTCCTCCTCCGGTGCCTACTTCTCCTCCTCCTCCTCTGTCGCGACTCCTCTTCCTCCTCCTCCTCCACTGTGGCTCCTCCTCCTCCACCGCGGCTCCTCCTCCTCCTCCACCGTGGCCTCCTCCTCCTCCTCCATTGGTGCCTCCTCCTCCTCCTCCTCCTCCTCCGTCTACTCCGCTGCCTCCACTTCCTCCGTTCTACCTTTGTGATGCCTCCGTGCTACCTCCGCGCTGCCTCTGCTACCTCTGCTGCCTCTGTTTCCTCCGCTGTCAACGCCTCCTCCTCCTCCGACATCAGGTCCTCCTCCTTAAGGTGAGTAAAATTGAATTTTAAATGAAATTGGGTGTTTATGGTAATATCTAATTTAATCTATTTATCCTTGACATCAGTTCACTAATCTAACATATGGTCAACCATAAATCAATAAATAACACCCCCTTGACAGATTCTATGATTTATAATGAATGGGGAAGAATTGAACCTTATTACCATATGGGGAAATTATTTTTTCAATGAGGTAGGTGTTGACTTTAATATCATGATATATATTACATTTTTTGATGTATTTATGTGTGTGTTTAAGGATGATCTTCTTAGGGTGGCCTAAATTGTGGATTATGGGATTATAATTTTTGAACGTGATTAGGTAGAGTCAAATATAACATGAATATATATTCTTATCTGTATTTGATACTTTTATTATCCTATGGGGAATATTTCATCATGGGTTGTGGGAAATAAATAGGTGTTTTAAAACTCAAATAGGTACTTATTCCTAGAAGAAATTATGATTATCCAAAGATTTATTTTATTAATAAATTATAAGGTTTATCAAATGATTATTAAATTCAATAATTGATGATCTGTTTGAGTTTTTCTTGCATGTTCTTGAGAAAAAAAAATTAAATGATGATTGGAAGGTTTCATATTACGTTGAGTGGTGTATTTCCTCCATATCTTATTATAAATTATACAAGAGGTCCACTTGATCGATTTGGTTGGTTAAGGATAAAAGATAGTTCTGCCTCATGGGTTTTATTAATGGATGAGTAAAAGTATATGGTTCAATAGATAGAGGATCCATTTAGAGGTACATCCTATGATCCAAAAGGGATAGGACAAATGTGAATGACTTATATAGGTCGTTGAGGGTCCATTGGGATATTTAAGTGCCCTTGATGGTTTGGGTTAATTAATGAGTTTTATGGTTTGAAGAAGACCCTCAATAAGTGAATTGAAAAGGGTGATATGTAATTTGATCTTAGTAAAGTCATGATCATAGTAGAATTTTTATTACACTAATAGTAGGAGTATTCCCACCAACCATTCTACAATTTGGTATGGTGAGTAGATGAAGTAAAAATTGGAAACATATTATTACTATCTTCAAAAGGAAATTTAGTCATGGGTTTTAGATGTATTTTACCGATATATTTATAGAAAAAATTATCATATATGAGTTAGCAGATCATTAAAGGTGATAAAATGTTAAAATTTATGTTTTTTTGTGGATAACAAGTGTCCCAGAACAAGGAGGATGTGATTACACTTTTATGGGAGTGTTCCAAATGACGATGTTCACTCTAGTGTAAGATATCACACCATAGTAGGGTTGGTGTAACTATAAAGGGTTTAAGATGTAGGAAAGACATATTGTAATATGGAACATTTAACTATAATGGATGTCTCTAAGGTAATATGACAAGATAATTTCATTGGTATACCTAGCTCATGAAAATAAATGTTGCATTGGTTTGGGGGTCCAATGGTATCAGAATGTAATGAAAAGTCTCATGCTATAATAGTGTTATTTCATACTATAGTATATTGTTCATTAGTAATTGGTGTATCATTGTTTAAAGGGACGTTTCAGACCATGCCACAACTATAAGGGTCTTACCAAGAATGGTATTCTATAGATATTGGTAAATATGAGCAGACATGAATCGCATTTCATGATATGTTATGTTAGGCCATAAAGGTGGTGAAGGATCTTTGGGATTTAGTTTCTAAGTCATTTGGAATTAGGATTCATTCTTTATGGAAATAATTCACATAAAAGAAAATTTAATATCTATAAATATAGTGTTACATGACCCGAATCAATGATTGGGTTTCAATTATTAATCCTTCAGTTACCCAACCATTCAATCCATGGATTGTTCTAATGATGGTTTAGTTAACATTTGAGGAGAATAATAGGGGTGCACACATAATCCAAATTCTATAGGCACTTGTGGTCGACAAAGGGGAAATAAATGAACTTATAGATTTAGATCATTATATCGCGTACATGGGACTATATGGTTATATCCTTACTCCGTTCATTATTCTTATTGATAATAAACCAAGAACGAGATTCAGGACATCATGAACACTAAGGATAAGAAAATTTATAACAAGAGTTTGTGAACCATGTAATTATCCCTTGATCCATGTGAGTTATTCCATTGAATTACTATCATCATTTACCATCACTATCAAGATCCTTTTTTCACTAATCAGTATTCGAAAATGCGTTTAGATTATGAGTTTTTTGTAACCATTGATTCACCCCCACCTTTAAGTAGTTTTCTAATCTCACCTAGTTTTTTCTCTTATATGCATGGGTAACTATCCTTCCTAGTTGTAGTTGGGTGTTTGGAATTATGATGTGTTCACCATTATGACTTGTTCATGATTTGTTTGTGAAATGGTCATAGGGTATAATGGCCATAATAAAAGTGATAGTATTTAGAAGGTGGAATTTGAATTGTAGTATTGAGAGTGAATCAGGTAAAGCTTATGGGATATGAGATTATAAAATAGATGATGGATATGGGTGGATATCCACAAGTAAAAACCGAATATATTTTCTAGAGAAGAATGTTGAATTCATTCCCATTAATGTGATGCTATTTCTGACCATTTCAGTTTAACTAGTTTGTTTGTTTTATAGTGGAGATGGAATATATGGATTAGTAAGTTCTCGGTTGTGTTTTATATTTAAAGTTATATTTCAGGAGTGACTATATTATAGTGTATGGGTCTAAAAACAATAAAAATAATATTAAAAAATTCTAGTGGAGATCTAGGAAAGTGTTTGTGTATGTCTTATATGTGTGATGGTTTTTCATCAGGCCATGATAATACAACATGCTTATAAGGTGACGTTTCTCTATTTGAGTGGGTTCATATTCTGGGGGATAATCGTGATCCATGTTCCCCTTATATATAAACTATATTCATGGATTATACCAATGGTGACCATTGTATTGGTATATTAGGGGTATAGACTTGATTCATAGTGACAATGGTACTGGTATGTTTGGGTCACAAACTAGATCCATGGTTCCCAATATTGTGGTATGTTAGGAGACAAGAAAGGATCCATGGTGACTGAGGTGTATGGATTTTAGGTGTCTAGATAAGATCCATGGTCCTCAAGGTATGGGTTTTTAGATTCCTAAATAGGATCCATGGTTCATGTGTATCAGTTTCTTATCAGCCCATATGAGATGCATAGTTCCCAAGGTTTGGGAATGTTTGGGTTTCAGAAAAATATCTGTGATGTATGTGGTATGGTTTTATTAGGAGATAAGATTGTTTTTTGGAACCCATGGTTTAATGTATTGATTCTCACTGAATATAGTGTTATTTGTTTTTTTGTTTTATTAGTTACCATACAACAATCTTACATTATTTATTTCATAATGTGTGTTGTTTATTTATTTGAATTCATATAGATAAACCTAGTATATTATGATTTATATTACGTTCCCCGTTATTGGTGTCCAACTAATATTTTATCATTCAACCTACACAAGATCATTAGTATATGTATGGACTTTATATAAGATTAATGATTCTTACCACATATTATAAGTGATCATACAAGAGTAGGTTGATGGTATTATGTATAAAATGCCTCGGTGGGCCTTGGATACCCTATGAATCTTATATATCCTTAAGAGGGTGTTCCCCATCATACGTGATATATAAAACTATATTATCCATCTTCTTTAGGCCTAAGACTTTAATACCTACTCAAATAGACTTAGAAAACCTAACTAGGATATACAAATATCATACCAAACCTGATCCTCTCATAAACACAACTAGAAACCTCACCTCCATGGAGACATAATCTCTGGATGATCAAAAAATCACAAACATTTAATAGAACCCTCACTCTATTTCTTGGTGGATCAAAAACACCCTATTTATTTACCTAGGTTGCTCTTGATTTCTATCCCTTTCACTGGAACACATATACTCATGCATGAATACACAATCATGCATAAATTGGAACATGGTTTTGTATTATAGGGTCCACCTACCTCAAAAAATGGAGTAACCCCCTCACCAAGATCAACTCATCCTCAAGCAAGACTATACATGCCTTATATAATATTGTACCAATGATTGAGACTCAATATCAAGGAACAATTCCCAAGTAATTAATTATAGAAACTTATAATTAATTATTCACCTTAATATAATTAGGAATAATCTTTTAAAAACTCACTGGGAAACACAACACCACCTAAACCACACAAAACATGGTGCGTTCATCATACGAGGATAACCTCTAGCCAATAAAAAAATCTACATCATCTGAATTGATTTAAAGATGATATAGTGAAATCATCACACAAATCCTAGTTAAAATCATCCCAAATCATAGGGAAATAAAGGATAATAGTAATGGAGGAAGTATGAGGAAAAAACTCACTAACACACTATAAAAAACTCCCAATAACCACCCCTCATTAGGGGGGATCGAAGAGAAGAAGAGAATGGATGAATCCCAAGAACCACCCAAGATTTTCTATTAATGAGCATGCCCCCACCATTTTTGAAGTATCTAGTTTTTTATCTAAATTATACTCATATTCCTTCTCCCCTAACCTATATACCCATCCTTTGAATTTCAAATAGGATGAATATAAATAAAGAATGGATGCATGCCAATCAGTTGACAAAAGAGTATGAAGAAGGCGTGAAAGAGTTTATTAAGTTTTCAAAAGATCATGAATATGACCCTTCTCAAATCCTTTGTCCATGTTTACGTTGTTGTTATTCAAAACAAATTAGTCCATAGGATTTGGAAGAACACATGATCTATCACGGAATAGATCAGAGTTATACAAGTTGGAATAAACATGGGGAAACAACGAATGTAGCTAGTGGATGGGATAACACTGCATTTTATGGATCATCTTATATGATTACAAGTATGAACAATGAATATGACCGTATGGAGGATGTGATTACATATGTGAATGATGATGAAGATCATATTGAGGAAATGACAAGGACTGTCGAATATGAACTTCGTGATTGCCCAAAATTGTTTGAGAAGTTAAAAAGTTGTGCAAAGATGCCATTGTATGCTGGTGGCACTAAATATACAGCACTGTCGGCCATACTGAAACTATATAATTTGAAAGCAGACAATAGGTTGAGTGATGCCAGTTTTACGAAACTACTTGCTCTCCTGAATGACATGATCCTAGAAGATAATGAGCTCTCGAGACAAACATACGACGCTAAACGAATGCTATGCTCGATAGGTATGATCTCTGAAAGAATACACACCTGCCCAAATGACTGTATACTATTTCTCAAGGACCACAAATCACTTAAAGAATGCTCAAAGTGTGGTGCTTCTTGATATATGAAAGATGAATCTAGACCTACTAAAGTTGTATGGTACTTTCCAATCATTCCAAGGTTTAGGCGCCTATATGGAAGTGAGGAGACTACGGGACAATTGACATGGCATGCAAATACAAGAATTAAAGATGGGATACTACGTCAACCAGCAGACTCTCCTCAGTGGAATAGAATTGATCATGAGTATCCTGAATTTTGAAATGAGTCGAGAAACCTTTGTCTTGCGTTATCTACAGATGAAGTGAATCCTTTTGGTTTTCAAAGCAACAGTCATAGTACATGGCCGATTATGTTGGTAAATTATAACTTACCACTGTGGTTATGCATGAAACAAAAATACATCATGTTATCTATGCTTATATTAGGACGAAAACAACCGGGTAATGATATTGATGTTTATTTAGCTCCATTGATCGAAGATTTGAAATTATTGTGGGATTCAGGTGTTACATTGTATGATGCTTACAAAAATAAATATTTCACTTTGAGATCAATGTTGTACGGGACGATAAATGACTTCCCTGCTTATGAAAATTTTTCAAGATATAGCATTAAAGGAACTCAAGGGTGTCCCGTTTGCGAACAAGGTACACAATCAATTAGGTTGAAACATTCATTGAAAACCATGTTTCTAGGGCATCACAAATTTCTACCCCGACGACATAAGTACTGATCTTGGACGACATTATTAGATGGAATTTCATAAGAATGTATAACACCGTCTCCACTAATAGGTGATCAATTGTTTGAGAAAGTTAAAAATGTGGACACTACTTTTGGTAAACCGGCTTCAAAAAACCTTATGAAAATCAGTTGGAAAAAGAGATCAGTTTTTTTGAATTACCATACTGGAATTTTCTGTATGTCAGACATTTTCTTGATGTTATGCATGTAGAAAAAATTTATTTTATAGTTTCATTGAAACGTTGCTAAATACACCTGGAAAAACAAAAGATGGAATTAAGGCTAGGTTTTACATGGTTGATATGAGAATACGAGAAGAGTTGGCACCGGTGAAGGGTGAAAAACGAACATTTCTTCCTCCTGCTACTTACACTCTTTCCAGGAAGGAGAGATATTAGTTTTGTAACTTCTTAAATGATGTAAAGGTTCCAGAGGGGTATTCGTCAAATATCAGGAACCTCGTGTTAATGAGAGATTTGAAGTTAAAAGGTCTTAAATCACATGACTGCCATGTTTTGATGAAAGATCTCATTCCTATTGCTTTACATTGCATTTTTCCCAATAATGACCACCATACATTAACGAAACTGTGTTTCTTCTTCAAAGCTATATGCAGCAAAGTTATAGACCTGATGAAATTTCCAACTATGGAAAGAGAAATTGTCGTCATATTATGTGAATTAGAAATGTTCTTCCCACCTTCATTTTTTGATATGATGGTTCATTTTATGGTCCACTTGGTGAGAGAGATTCAACTATGTGGTCCTATACATTATATATAGATGTACCCCATTGAACGATATATGAAGATTTTGAAAGGGTTTGTCAAAAATAGAAGTCAGCCAGAGGGTTGTATTGTAGAGCGATGTATTGTTGAGGAAGCTGTTGAATTCTATACCAAATACCTGTCTGGTGTGGAAGGCATTGGCCTACCAAAATCTCGTCACACTGGGCGGCTTGAGGGTGAAGGAATTTCTAGAAGACAGGTTGCCACAATCAATATTACAGATCGGGAGCAGGGCCACCTTTATGTTTTGCATAACAATTTCGACGTTGAACTATATGTTTAAACCCACAAAGAAATTATTTGGCATTTGAATCCATCTAGGGCTGAAAAATGGATATCAGATACACATAATCGACAGTTTATAGGATGGTTTTGAGACCATATTTTTAAGAAGTCAGATGAAAATACAGAGTCAATTTCAGACCGACTTCGATGGCTAGCCAGAGGACCAAGTATGTATGTATTATCTTACAATTATTATGTAGTTAATGGTTATACATTTTATACTAATGAACATAATGAAGACAATACCATGCAGAATAGTGGGGTTACACTTATGGCTGAAGTGATGCATGTTTCCGGTGCTAAGGACAGAAATCCAATTTATGCGAATATGTTATACTTTGGCATCATCAAAAAAATATGGGAGTTGGATTATACGGAATTCCAAGTTCCGATTTTTCAATGCAAGTGGGTTGATAATAGGAGTTCTATTAAAATTGATGAATTGGGATTCGTGAAAGTTGATTTCAGTAAGGAAGGGGAGAAAGACGAACTGTTTATAATGGAATCATAGGTAGTGCAAGTATTTTATATTCCATATCCCGCAAACCAAAACTAGTCAATTTTTCTGTTATCGACCAAAATAAATGAAGGGTCAGATGAAAATTCAATGGAGGATGACCCTTTCATTGGGATTTTGCAATCATTTTGTAGTGGTCCCAATGTAGACGACATTTTTATGTCTGAGGAGAACACAATGAAGGGATATGGATAGTCAATAGAGGGGTAAAATCCCTTCAGCCTTTAAAAAAAGATAATTCAATAATCAGGTTATTTTTTTATTGTAATATAGATAGTGTTACATTGTGTTATTATCTGTTCACTACTGCTTTTATGTAATCTAAATTAAATGTTAAACCACTTCTGCAGATAATGACTTCTGCACCTGCTGATGCACCCAATCCCAAGACACAACAGGTTTCTCAACCAGTTGTAGAAGGACCCACTGCTAAGGTATAATAGGTCTCTCAACCTGTTGCAGCTGGTCCCACTATTGAGGTACAACAGGTTTCTCAACCTGTTGCTGCAGGTCCCACTCCTGAGGTACAACAGGTTTCTCCACCTGTTGTTGCTGGTCCTAGTGCCGATGCTAGAACTTCAGAGGAACATAATGATGATATAGAAACCGAGGAAATGGTAGGCAATGAAACCCTGACAACACAAAAAAAACAGGTGCGCCGTGGTTTGACAGTTTTAGCCAAAATTCTTAAGGAAAAAGAAAAAGGCATCAAATATGAGGTGGGATAGAATAAGCAAGGCCAGCATGTAAACCCCAACAAAGCCATGTTTAGTAGCTACATTGGAATCATCACTCGGCAACACATGCCGATTGATATAGAGTCGTGTCACCATATTTTCAGTGGGTTGAAAACATTAATGTGGGAAGAGATTACGGTAACATTACGATATCATTTATTTAATTTATTAAATTAAAATAAAATAAAATACTGAAATATTAACTAACTCTACATAATCTCTTACAGAGTGCATCTATAGTAGATGTCTCTTACAAAGAATATGTATTAAGACTGGCAAGAAGGGTTCATAGAGGCTTTCACACCATTTTAATGAAATTTCATCTGAAAGATGCTGAAGGAAAAATCAAGCCGCACCCACCTCCTCTTTATACACACTTGATATCCCAAGGAGCATGGGATGTGTTTTGTAACCGTCGTGTGGAGAAGAATTTTCAGGTACATTGTGTTTGGTAACACATTGTTTAACGTTGCTTGTATTCATCACTTTGATTGACAGTTTTTTATTTATGAAACAACAACCGAGTGCTGAAAATAAAGAACGGGTAGCAAAACCAGTGTACCCCCACTGTAAAGCAAGGCTGGGGTAATCTTCAATTGAAAAACAATTGGTACGTATTTTAAAAGTACTGTAATACTTTTATGTGACATAAAACAACACTATAACCATGTTTCTCTATTTATATGTAGATTGATGAATCAAAATCCCAAGCCACTCCTATCCCACTCCATGTGCTATGGAAGGAGGATCATGTTAATAAAGAGGGGAAACTAGTAGATGAAAATACACAAAAAAAGTGTGGGAAACATGTGTAAGTATGAAATAATATAAATTTGTTTTGATTTAAATCACTATTACATCACGATGATTACTTATTTTACTATATTTTTTATTTGAAATAGTCACAGGAATCAACAACACCCGCACCGGATGCGTACATACTTTCAGCAGCCTTGAAACAACCAAAACAGTATGGTCGTGTTAGAGGTGTGGGCTTTGGGGTGACATCTCAGACATATTTTCATAAAAAAACAAGAGGAACAAACTAAACAAATGAAAATGATGATATATAGACTAGCTAACCTTGAAGAAAAATTCCAAAATCAAGGATAGTAGCTAGAAACATTGATGGGGGAGAGGCGAAGAGAAGAAATAATTCAAGAACAACCCTCCCCACCCCCCCCCCACCAGCTTTGAGGTGAGCCATTCCCCTCAAAGATCTGACTTAACCGAAGTAATAAATGTTCTAATATTTGTTTCTGTGAAATTTAAATCACATAGACACTGATACCTTTCTTGTAATGATATTCTATAGGGTGAAAATGACTGTGATTTATATCCGTCAACTCCCACCCATCACCTTGTAGCGAGGGTTATGGTGTTCAATATGTAGAATGACATGCTACACTCCAGACCACTTCCAACCGGTCATGTCAAAGTGTCAATTAACATAGCTCATGAGCTGAGCACTGAGGTACCCGTACCAAATGACAATGAAGACATTCATATGGTGGAAAAACCTATTGGAACATTCGATGCATGGCTGTCAAATCTTGTAAAAAAACATGTCGACTAGGATGTATTCATTTCCAATTCATTTTTCAAGAAGAACCTTTAACATTTAATTATAAAAGGGCTGAACTGATGAATTTTATTACAGAAGGACAAAAGGAAGGAGCTAAAATGAAATAACGGCTCAAAAGGATCAACCAACTGATCAAACTGATCTACTGAGGGCACCTTCACTCCAACCATTATATATCCACATTTAATATCATTGCAAGCTCATGTGGATACGAAAATGAAAGGCGGAAATAATAACGCAATTTTTTTGTGAAAAAGATATTTACAGAGAGGAAACATTAGATTTCGTTAGTGCTGACGTTGTAGTTGAAATCATCACATACGACTGTCTAGGCACCTCAGTTATAAATGTATACATGAGGTATGTTTTCATGATTTGATTTTACAGAAGCTGATATACTATGATAATTATGGATAAATACATTTCATATTTCTCGCATGCGTATATATGAAAAACAATTGAAGGTATTTTCCTGTGAATACAAATTTGGACTCATTAGTCCTCACACCATGTCTACACAACAAAAAGAAATAGATTCCGATTTTCAGGCCGAATTAATGCCAAACCTGCTCAGAATGTTTCAATGCAAAATTACGACTGACGGGATATTTTTAATACCAACATTGCAGGGGTAAAACTCTAAATTTTAATCATATCAATTATATTTTCATTTCTATCATTACTTATTCCTTTTTTAGTTTTTAGGCAACATTGGATGCTCATTGCAGTCAATTTGGATACTCCAAAGATTTATTTTCTGGATTCACTGCATGGATATCCAACAAAATGACCACACATGATGGCGATTATCAATTTTTAATACACTAGATCCAATATTTTAGAACTAAATATCTAGTTATATAATTTATATTATCTTTTAATGAGGATTCTGTTATGATAGGGCGGTGTATGAATATCGTCTAAAGGTTGGAATGAATCCAAGGTCTAAGGACGACAAGGTGCACGAGATCTACAAATGGACAAGTATCAGGGTATATATAATTATACTTCACTATCTAAATACATATAAAAACAGATTAATTATTTTTCTCTATGTTTCTACAGTGTCTGAAACAAACAAACGGAAAGGACTGCGGTTATTATTTTTGTAAATTTATGAAAGAGATCATATTTCATGAACAAACTAGCATCCCTGAAGAGGTATTTTTAAAAATAATTACTAGTTCATTTAAAATATTTATTAATCCTTTGTGTATTTATATTTTTTCAGTACTACTATGACTGTCACAAAAACTCCTATTCACAAGATGATATAGATGTGTTTAGAAACGAATGGGCAGCGTACCTGATGGAAGAATGTAAACAAATAGGACAATGAAGGTGAATTCAAACTACTTATGTTATCTTTATATGATCATTGATATCTCCCTTTTTTACACTTATTGAGAATCTATGATCACACTTTCTTATGTTTCATATCCTTAGATTATGAAAAATGGTTTTAGAAATGATTTGAATTTCTAGTGAAGAATAACTTAATGAGAGACTCTTATGAACTACTGACATACGGAATACTAAGAAAACACGTTCTGATTATTTTGATACTTTAGGAAAACGATCCATGAGTAATTTTTGATGTGTAAAAATCGACTTCACCTCAATCCGACGCACGGTGTGACCGGTATGACTAAAAGTGTCTGATATCAGTTTGAAATTGACATTAACTTTAGAAAACAACACAAGTGACATATATAAAACTGAGAAAACATGTTCAGATTATTTTTATACTTTAGTAAAATGATCCATGAGTCATTTGTGATGTGTATGAATCAACTGCACTTCAATCTGACGCACGGTGTGACCGGTATGGCTAAAATTGTCTGATATCAGTTTGAAATTGACATTAACTTTAGAAAACCACACTATTGACGTACAGAATACCGAGAAAACGCGTTCGGATTGTTTTGATACTTTAGGACAATGATCCATGAGTCATTTTTGACGTGTACGAATCAAACACACCTCAATATGATGCACGGTATGACCGGTATGGCTAAAAGTGTCTGATATCAGTTTCAAATTGACATAAACTTTAGAAAACAACACTACTGACATACGGAATACCAAGAAAACACGTTCGTATTATTTTGATACTTTAGAAAAATGATCCATGAGTAATTTGTGACGTTTATGAATCAACCGCACCTCAATCCGATGCACGGTGTGACCGATATGGATAAAAGTGTCTAATATCAGTTTGAAATTGACATTAACTTTAGAAAACAACACTACTGACATAAGGAATACCAAGAAAATGTGTTCAGACTGTATTGATACTTTAGGACAATGATCCATGAGTCATTTGTGACGTGTACGAATCAATCACACCTCAATCTGATGCACGGTGTGATCGGTATGGCTAAAAGTGTCTGATATCAGTTTCAATTTGACATAAACATTAGAAAACAACACTACTGACATATGGAAAACCAAGAAAACACGTTTGGATTGTTTTGATACTTTAGTAAAATGATACATGAGTCATTTGTGATGTGTATGAATCAACCGCACCTCAATCCGATGCACGGTGTGACCGGTATGGATAAAATTATCTGATATCAGTTTGAAATTGACATTAACTTTAGAAAACAACACTACTGACATAAAGAATACCAAGAAAACAAGTTAGGATTGTTTTTATACTTTAGGAAAACGATCCCTGAGTCATTTTTGATGTGGATGAATCAACCACACCTCAATACGATGCACGATGAGACCGGTATGACTAAAAGTGTCTAATATCAGTTTCAAATTGACATAAACTTTAGAAAACAACAATACTGACATATAGAATACAGATCAAACACATTAGGATTGTTTTGATACTTTAGGAAAATGATCCATGAGTCATTTGTGATGTGTACAAATCAATCGCACCTCAATCCGATGCATGGTGTGACTGGTATGGCTAAAAGTGTCTGATATCAGTTTGAAATTGACATAAACTTTAGAAAAAAAACTACTGACATACGTAATACCAATAAAATGCATTCGGATTGTTTAGATACTTTAGGACGATGATCCATGAGTCATTTGTGACGTGTATGAATCAACCACACCTCAATCTAACGCATGGTGTGACTCGTATGGCTAAAAGTTTCTGATATCAGTTTCAAATTGACATAAACTTTAGAAAACAACACTACTAACATATGGAATACCAAGAAAACTAATTCAGATTGTTTTGATACTTTAGGAAAGCGATCCATGAGTAATTTTTGAGGTGTACGAATTGAACGCACCTCAATCTAACACACGGTGTGACCGGTATGGCTAAAAGTTTCCGATATCAGTTTCAAATTGACATTAACATTAGAAAACAACACAAGTGACATACCGAAAACTGAGAAAATGCATTTGGATTGTTTTGATATTTTAGGAAAACGATACATGAGTCATTTTTGACATGTACAAATCAACTGCTCCTCAATCCGATGCACGGTGCGACCGGTATGGCTAAAAGTGTCTGATATCAGTTTCAAATTGACATAAACTTTAGAAAACAACACAAGTGACATAAGGAAAACCGATAAAATGCATTCAAATTGTTTTGATACTTTAGTAAAATGATCTATGAGTCATTTTTGACGTGTACGAATCAACCTAACCACAATCTAATGCACGGTGTGACCGGTATGGCTAAAAGTGTCTGATATCAGTTTGAAATTGACATTAACTTTAGAAAACCACACTACTGACATACAGAATACCGAGAAAACACATTCGTATTGTTTTGATACTTTATGAAAACGATACATGAGTCATTTTTTATGTTTACGAATCAACCACACCTCAATCCGATGCACGGTGTGACCGGTATGGCTAAAAGTGTCTGATATCATTTTCAAATTGACATAAACTTTAGAAAACAACACTACTGACATACGGAATACTGAGAAAATGCATTTGGATTATTTTGATACTTTAGGAAAATGATACATGAGTCCTTTTTGATGTGTAAGAATTGACTGCATCTCAATCTGATGCACGGTGTGACCGGTATGGCTAAAAGTGTCTGATATCAGTTTAAATTGACATTAACTTTAGAAAACAACACTACTGACATACGGAATACCAAGAAAACGCATTTGGATTGTTTTTATACTTTAGAAAAACGGTCCATGAGTCATTTGTGACGTATACGAATCAACCACACCTCAATCCGATGCACAGTGTGACCGGTATGGCTAAAAGTGTCTGATATCAGTTTCAAATTGACATAAACTTTAGAAAACAACACTACTGACTTATGGAATACCAAGAAAACATGTTTGGATTGTTTTGATACATTAAGTAAATGATCCATGAGTCATTTTTGACGTGTAAAAATTGACCGCACTTCAATCCGATGCACGGTGTGACCGGTATGGATAAAAGTGTCTGATATCAGTTTCAAATTGACATAAACTTTAGAAAACAACACTACTAACATACGGAATATCGAGAAAATGCATTCTTATTGTTTTGATACTTTAGGAAAATGATCCATGAGTCATTTTTGACGTGTAATAATCGACCACACCTCAATCCAATGCACAGTGTGACTGGTATGGATAAAAGTGTCTGATATCAGTTTGAAATTGATATTAACTTTATAAAACAACACAAGTGACATATGGAATACCGATAAAACGCGTTCATATTGTTTTGATACTTTAGGAAAATTATCCATGAGTCATTTTTGAGGTGTATGAATTGACCACACCTCAATCTGACGCACGATGTCACCGATATGGCTAAAAGTGTCTGATATCAGTTTCAAATTGACATTAACTTTATAAAACAACACAAGTGACATACAATAAACCAAGAAAATGCATTCGGATTGTTTTGATACTTTAGGAAAACGATCCATGAGTCATTTGTGATGTGTACAAATCAACCTCACCTCAATCCGATGCATGGTGTGACCGGTATGGATAAAAGTGTCTGATATCAGTTTCAAATTGACATAAACTTTAGAAAACAACACAAGTGACATACAGAAAACCGAGCAAATGCATTCGGATTGTTTTGATACTTTAGGAAAACAATCCATGTGTCATTTTTGATGTTTACTAATCAACTGCACCTCAATCCAATGCACGGTGTGACTGGTAAATCTTTTCATTAGATAAAGAATCAGTATTTATTAAATGAGATAAATCATCCAAAAACATATTGATTTTACATTATTCCCTTTCATTGTTATCAGAATGAAAACATTTGAGTTTATAATTTCCATATTTTAGTTTCAAATTTCCATATTTATGTATTCTTTCATATTAATGTTTTAATTTATTTCATTACTATATTACTAACATAATATTTGTTTTCTTATATAGGTGAATTTTTTTCCTTGAGTTCAGATGCTTTGTTCGGAAATAAATACCGTGGACGACAATTTTTGAGAGAGGATCACGAATATCAAAGGATGAAACATTAATGTTTATAACTGTTGTTGGATAATTGTAATTGTAACCATGTAAAACATTGTTTTAAATGTATATAGCATTGTGTTATTTTTGTATTCATGATGTTAAGTAAATGTATATAGCATCGTTTTAACAAAATATTGTGTGTGGGTTCTATTTTGTGTAGGTGTGCGGGTGCTATTTTGTGCAGGTGTGCTGGTTTGTGTAGGTGTGTAGGTGTGCAAGTGCAGGGGAAGGTGCCTTTATCAGTGCTTTTTTGAGTGCTGATAAAGGACACCTTTAACAGCGCTAAAAGAGCGCTAATAAAGGGCCCTATTATTAGCGCTCAAGGTAGCGCTGATAAAGGCACCCCTTTATCAGTGCTAGAAAAGTGATTTTAATGCCAGCATAGATAAAGGGGGGTCCCCTTTATCTACACCGGCATTAACAGCGCTGTTAATTTCGGTTTTTAGCACTGATAAAAGTCCAAGTTGTAGTAGTGAGTACTTCATAGTTGGGTTTAGGGTACCCACTATTTCAACACTCCCACTTGAATGAGATCCAAATTGCTAACGAAACTTGTTTGCTACTCACTTTATAAAGATCATGATTTTACTGAGTAATGGATCTAGCTACTGGGCCTACCTTGTTTATGCCACATGGCATATCTATTGTATACGACCTCATCTCCTTGAGTAAAAATTCTCAAGAGAATATATCCCCAATTATATCCCTTTTTGTCCACTATCATAACTTGACAACTTTTCTAGTAATAATATCATAATTTACATTATGAGAATACTTTTCTCACTAGGTGAGATTCCAAGAACTGGAACAAATCATTGCAGTTAATAACTACTTCTTAGCCACCTTAGAATTTGTAACGTACTCGGTATTTTTAGGTATGTATTCCACTAGATTATATGAGCTTGACTCACTCATAACATTTTTCTAACTATGATACTAGCTCAAATTTATCTAAGGATTACTAGTTTGTGTCCCACCATAACTAGTATCCTTCTTCTCCACTTACCAGGTACATATCATTTGTACTTATAGAAGTACAATATGATAGTTCTGATTGCTTAACATGGAGTTCTCCTATAAATAATTTACATCAGCCTACTATAAATTATATCCTAGAAATATAAATTCTTGCACATAACATGGCATACATGATTGATCCATCGCTAAAGCGTATGGTACTCAACTCACAACTTTATTCTCTTCCCATGTTTCGATCATGTCAACCTGTAGAGATAATTCCATGTGACAATGGTAATAATTCTTAACTTGAATTATTCCAACTTGTATTTTTCAATACAATGTCAAAATGTGTACGATTGACTAATTCCAAGCAACTTTTATATCTACCTAGATAGATTTAGTTCCCTAGAACTTGGGTTGATTGTTTAAGTCAATCATTGGAGTATTAATTTTATACCGATCTTATATAACTGTAAGATTAATATATGTTTTTGAACATATTTCTCTTGAAAACTTTGTTGCTCCCACTAACCTTTGGTATACATAAGTAAAAGATTCATTTGAAATGAATGCACTAATATCTTGTTGCTTACTTTAATCCTAAACTGGATTTCAGTAACTTGCTACCTACATTGGCATTTGATGGTGTCATCATCCCTTACTGGTTGTGTCGTACAAACACCTTCCATGAAAGATGATCTTGACATCCAATGACCAATATAACGATCTTAGAAGTTAGCTATGACAAGTAAAATTCTAATGGATCTAGGAATACCAATTTTGTATAACCAATCAAGACTTATTGGTACCACACTTTTACCAACCATGTATCAACTCATATGAATACCCACCATAGTATTCAATTTATAAGCCCCTTTGTAATTTGATACATGGAATCCATTATTGAATTTTAATTGGTCTTGTCAATCTTAGATAATTTTCATATACTTCTTGTAGGAATTATTATTCTCAATAAATAATGTATCACCACCTGTGGTTAACTCAAAACCATCACAATGGTTTTATCCTTCATACGTAGTATGTGTCTCTAAAACAATATTGTTCCACGTGCACCTGTAGAACTTGTTCCTATGCCAACCATTTGTGCGTCTCGAGCATTGGCTAAACTCAAGTCAATCTTGCTCCCACTATCTCAATTAGATATGTGCTCCCACTTTATTGAAATTTAGTCTATCACTTGACTACCAATTTTTCTATCTTAGGGATTTATGTAATATCCTAATCAACTATTAGGATAATTACCTTAGATCCACAATGTTTTTAACTTAATGCATGTTTGTTTAAATCCAAACAAACTCTTTTCATCTAAACAAGTCCTATGAAATTATGGATTTCCATCATACTATGACTCGTATGATATCTATTTTTCATTTTTAGTTGGCATATTTTTATGGGAAATCCCCATTATTTGTAAAGAACGTCATGAAATATAATGTATGTTTCAACAAGTTGCAACATTAATACTCTATACATCATAACTCTGATGTATAAAATGTTCATTTTGGAATTACTCCATGCTAAATTTTGTTGATCTATGCTGACATGTAAGACTTTATCATTGATCCTCCTTATGAACATCAATACCCTGATGTAGATAAGGTTTTGTGCATTTAGAAATTACTCCATGCTACTTTATCATGATCGATGAATGCTTGGTCAAGATATTCTTCGACATCCCAATCAGAAGCACCTTATATCTTATGAACATACCTATACATTATTTTCATATTCCTTAATATCTTAAAGGAATTTTATGAATTATATTTAACTCTATATCTCCCTTGGAATAGTTCTCACTCACTTTTTGAACTAATTCCAAAAGCCTTGTGGCATACCTTTATTTCTTAAGGTTTCTTTGTCCAAACTAAATATGTCGATTATACAAAAGGTTTTTATCTATTTTGAGCCTAAATACCATACTAGGTATATTCATGATGTACACTTTTAGTTTTACTTGAAAATAATTATATTTCCACAATTGGGTAAGTCTTACTGTTTTTTTATTAATCACTTATTGATTATGATTCAAGTACCACTGAACTATTTGATGAGTATGAGACACTAATAAAAACATTCATTACTAAACATGGAATAATGTCTCTATTTCCTCTGGAATTGGGTCTCACCTCGTTGATTTAATGTTCAAACTTTCCAATCGGTTTCTAACGGGTTTGTTCGTAGAACCAGAAACATCCAATGATTCCATATCCATTTGGACCTACTTTCCAAAGGCAGGCGCTCATTAGTTGTGGACCGATGAGGCTTAGGAATTTTCATTGGTCGAGAGGATGGGAGGTCGGACTCATCACACATTTTTGAGGGAAATTATTTTCTACTCTGGGACTCTCTTTATAGATTTAAGTTATGTTTGTGAATCCTTATTAAATTACCAAGTATAAAATGAGCTTTCCTTTAGATCTGACAATCAATGATTGATATGTTGGAAATTTAGAGAATCTTTTATATGTATTCGAGGTTCTTCATCAATAGAGAATAATCTATATTTGTTAGAGATTCTTAGTCAATGGTATCCTTTAAAACATTATATAAAAGTCTCTTGTTCATTATGATGACCATACTGGTTTTAAATCCACTCAGTGGGGCACTTGAAGTTTATTGTCATTCAAAAGAACATAGATTATTTCAGAGTTGGGATCGTACCCATAGATGGGCTACCTACGTATCCTTTATTTAGAAAATGAATCAGAACCCACATAGTTCGAGTAAGGGAATATAATGTTTTTGTATGATTTATGGCTCAAAGAAAGATGTCATAATTACTTTTACACTCTAAGCTCACGTGAGGCATGCTCGGTGTGATAAACAAGAGGTATTGGTAAAACCAGACAATTGTGCCATGAAAGATGAAATCATAGAAAATGATGTGGGGATTATGTGTTTGTGACTACCCAAATAGATAGAGATTGGGAATTATTTCAAAGAAGAAGTCCTGGTGGGCGCACAGGTACTGCGTAGGCGCGCAAGTACTGGTCGCGCAGGTATACCTGCGTGGCACATGGGTACTTGCGCGACTTTTATTCCTTGGGGTAATACATTGGAGAGACTTGGCTCAAGCCCTTAGTACTATCCCTAGGGGCTTCCAGAAAGGTGGCGTGCAAGTTCTAGTGAAGGAGCAGGGCGGCGCGCAAGTGTGGCCATTTCCCTTAAGGGCTGGCCACTTAGGCGCGCGAGTGTTGATGAGTTTCAACACTTAGGCCTTCCTCCCCCTCTTTAAATCTTAAATTCTACGTAAGAAATTACCTTAGAAGTGTTCAGAAGCTTTGAGAAGAGACTAGGGCACTGGGAGATCAAATCTGAGGTTCTGGAATTTTTCCTCCTCGAAATGGGGGGGCCCACAGGGGTATTTATAGGCTGGAGAAGACCCTGGGCGAATTTCAAAGATGGCGCGCAATTCAATTGTGCGACCACTAGGCGGCACTCAAGTGTACTTGCACAAATATGATGGAACTTGCGTGGCACGTGTGCATTTGAATCCTTGTTCATGCCTTTGTTAATTTTTGATGTTTTTTTCAAAGGATGAATCACTTTATGCTAAAGAATTTACCTTTGCATTCTTTTAGACTCTGTGATGAAAAGGAGAGTCAACAAAAGTCCCCCCTCAGAGTTGGATCCGAAAGAAATGAGGATATAACTCTGAGGAAAGAAGAAAACCAAGGAATCTTTGGCGCGCAGGTACTGAGCGCTCAGAGGGCGGCGCACAAGTGTTGATCACGCTGGCTGTAGAGCGCACTGGCTTTAGGCGCACAGGGGTGCAGCCGAGCCTGTATATATGCGGCCATTTGTCGCGCATAGCACCGAAATTTGGATTTTCAAGATCTCACCGCCCAGGTTGCTTCCGTCGTGCAAGGGACCATGTTTTCCTCTATTTCTTCATTGCCGTGCTACTGTTAAGGTATCTGGACTTGCGCGGTGATACTTGCGCGCCAAAAACTTGCGCAGCACATCCACACTTGCGTGCCAAATTTAGACTTGCGTGGTGATACTTGCACGCCAAAAACTTGCGTGGCACATCCACACTTGCACGCCAAATTTAGAATTGCGCGCCTTAATGCCTTTTCCATTTTTTTGAAATCTTTCACAAATTTTATGAAAAATCATCTTACTTAAGAGTTAATTATTCAACTTTCGTGCAGATTCAAATGGCTCCCAAGAGAATTGGAATGACTGATGAACTGGCTAGCAAGAGGATTGATGACATGATGAACATTGTTGGCCATGATTACTGTGATATCTGTGACAACACTCTCCCATATTTGGCTAAGTACTTAAAGAAATATCATCTTAATTTCCCACAGAGCATCTACCTACATTTTTATAGCCATGGTCATCTGCAAGGAGTCAAAGTTCCATATGAAAAGAACTATATGCCTGAGATGCAGCTGCACTACTACTCCTCTATTTCGGTTATTCTGTGCATTAAGAGAAACAACAATGGTGTGAACTTTGAAATTTTTCCTCCATGCCATTTCCTTGCAGATATGAAAATGGAAAACCCATGGGCTGAAATTTTTTCCACTGCTGGTTGGTGGAGAGAAGATTATCATGGAATTGGAACAATATCTGAAAAGAGTACTCTCTCCAAATGGCTCTTTACTTCCAATGCTCCATTCTAAAATCCATGTATCCATCTTCCAAGTCTCTTGGACAGAAACAGAGTCACTATTTGATCAGCGGAAAATTTTGTCAAACTGCACTCAATAACATTCTTTTACAATTGTTCCAAGAAGAGCTGGTATTACTACTTCTCTTATTGTACCAAGTTGAATGAATGAATTCCAGGAGGCTGCTGATGAAGCTCAGGATGCCGTAAATCAAATGAAGAGTCATGTTGAAAGTCTTTTGTAATTTCTTGAAAAAGAGAAGAGACTCCGGTCTGTGGATGTCCTTCTAACTCTTGTGCATCAATGAAAAGGCACTTTCATCTTCAATCATTTAGTTCTTCATCCTTTTGATACCTGATTTAAATTTTACCTAATCCAATGGGCCTATTAAGAATAGTTTGATTTTTACTAGGATTATTATAAATAACCCTACAAACTTTGAATCTTTTAATTTCTCAATATTACCTAAATCATACAAAATTTATGTTTAGTGAGCTGGAACTTGACTTTTATTCAGAGTTCCCTTGTCTTTTGTGGGCAGTTTAAAGTCATGCATGTCAGACATAAAAAAGCCTATTGTTTAAGTTAGAAATATCTTTGACCGAATGAATTATAATTGACTCAATTCCTTGATAATTCATTTGGAAACATATTACCACACCCAAGTATGAGGGGAAAAAATGGAAACTATGACTTAAGAAATTTTGAATCTGAGGAACGATATGAAAAAGGGCTAAAAGGCATTAGAAGAAGTATTTCCCAATAATGAATTTACCATTATTTAACAAACCTGTTAGGGGGTTGAGTTATGTAGGGCCACCTAAGGGAATTGGCTTCATAGTCAAATAATAGCATCTTTTGGATGATAAGTCTGTTATGTAGACTACTTATGCAAGGCCGCCTAAGGGCACGTGCTGCATAGTCAGGAAAAAGAACTCTCAGAAATTTACTTTTCTACAGCTAAAAATCCAGTGAAAGTTTATGGGGATTCAACTTTTCCAAAGAATAGAGTTTGCTGTATGGAGAGAGGTACTTGAATATGGAGAAGATATTTTCAAACAATATTGTCTAAGAACTGGATGAATGTCACTCCTATGAAGGTTTGACCCAAGCGCAGGGAAAGAAAATATAAACTATAAACTTGAATACTTTTAGATTATGAGACAAATATATTAAGGATGGCTATTTTTTCGGATCCATACATATTGTCATTAAGACAACTAAGTAAAAAAAAGAGGTTTTTGTCCTAAGAATGAAGTTTCCATTATTTAATAAACCCGTTAGGGGTTGAATTATGCAGGTCCACCTAAGGGCATTGGTTGCACGGTCAAATAATAGCATCTTCTGGCTAACAGGTCTGTTATGTAGACAGTTTATGCAAGGCCGCCTAAGGGAATGTACTGCATGGTCAGGCAAAAGAATTCTCAAAATTTGGATATTTTTTTATTAGAAGTCGGGAAAAGAAAAAAGGGTTATGAAGATCTGAAAATATTTAAGGTTAGGATTATGACACATAAAAATGGGTATTGTTCAATGTATGTAAAGATACATAGATCAATGCTAACCATAATCACATTGTGGCTGGGTCCTGAATTGAAATGTTGGACTTCACTACGTATCCCATAAAGATGGGAATCAATCCATACGTAGTTCTTGAAATACAGTTTAACGTCATGTGGGATGGAATTATGGGATATCTTAGTTTAGGGTCATAGAGCTCGGACCATTATAAGAAATACACAGCGTGTGTTTTCATGGGGACTTTTCAGCCAAGGGACTAAAAGTGGAATTTGGGGTTAGGCCCAAATACTTGGGGCTGGATTCGAGGGACACTCGAACGTTCCTACGTATCCCATAAGGAAGGGAATCAAGCCCATGTAGTTCTATAAATACCCTCTGTATAGATTTGGTTTGTACAAGTGAAGGGTGAAAGGGAACTTTAGTGCAATGATGGTTTGACCCAAGATAAAAGGCTCAGGCATTTCCATGTATGCACGTAGTCTTTGGAATGTAACATGATTGGAAATCAATGTAAATAATGATTCCCTATCAGGTGAGGGTATCAAATAATGTTTTAGTTTATTGTCATACAGGAAAAAAGTGTTGTACAGTTTAACATCTTATAGAAAGGACGAAGGTGAACCAATGTAAAGATATTGATTTTGGGGGCGGTTTCACAAATCAACATCATACGAGATGGAGGTGAACCGATGTGAAGAGATTGGTTTTGGGCTTGAACCTCAGGAGGTTGCCTACGTACCCAGCCTGGAAGGCACGGATCAAAGTCCGCATAGTTCAATTAAAGAATGAATTAGTGATCAAGTTGTTCTTGGGGACAATGACCTAAAAAATGGTATTGGGACTTACGCATGGTTAGCGGACCCGAGAGGGTGTTATGGTTAAAGTTTGTTCTAAGCTCACGTGAGTCATACTCGGTGTGAGAAACAAGAGGTAGAAACAACCTTAACAATGCACAGTTTAATGTCATGTAGGACATATGAAGGGACTATGCTGTTTAAAGTCTTGCAGTGATGACTATTGGTGCTGCATAGTTTAGTGTCATGTAGTAGGGACAAAATACAGTTTAACGTCATGTAGGAAATATCAAGGGATTTCTGTACAGTTTAGCGTCATGTAGTTAGGACGATGGGGAAAATACAGTTTAATGTCATGTTTGGACAAAAGGGGGACTGTGCAGTTTAACGTCATGTAGTAAGGACAAAGGAGGACACAATTTAACATCATGTTGGACGTATTAGGTATGTTTTCACAGTTTAACGTCATGTTGGATGAAAGTGAGAATAGTTTAAGGTCATATGCATGGACCATTGTTGTATAGTTTAACGTCATATAGCAAGGATGATGAAAGGGACACAGTTTAACATCATGTGGGACAAAAGTAATGCAAATAGTTTAAGGTCATATGCATGGACTTTAGATAGTGAAATTTAACGTCTTGCTAGACATGAGAGACTTCTGTACAGTTTAGCATCATGTAGTTAGGACATCACAGTTTAACGTCATGTGGGATGAAAGTAATAAAAATAGTTTAAGGTCATATGCATGGACCGTAGATGGTGCAGTTTAACATCTTGCTGGACATGAGAGACTTCTGTACAGTTTAGCGTCATGTATTTAAGACGTCACAGTTTAACGTCATGTGGGACGAAAGTAATACAAATAGTTTAAGGTCATATGCATGGACCGTAGATGGTGCAGTTTAACATCTTGCTGGACATGATGAGCAGTTTAATGTCATATCGGACGACAGTGTATTTTAAGGTCATGCGGGACTGTAACAATGTATTTTGTGTTTATACAAAATATTTCTTTAGAAATCTGGCATTGGTTGGAGTAGTTAGGAGTTCTCCATCCATTGAGATTAATGAATATGCTCCATTGGAGAGACCTTATGTATTGAATAAGGTCCTTCCCATTTTGGCTCAAGATTGGGAGGATTATTTCCTGGTATCATTGGAGTTATGAGAACCAGTACCAATTCTCCGTGAATGAATGAATGAAGATGAACTTTTTTGTTGAAAGCTCGTGCAATTTGATTCTGGTAGACTTCCAAGTGGTGCAGGGTTCACAATATTTTCACATCTAACCGTTCCAATTCATCCAATCACTTTTGAGATTGTTCATCTGTCGATGACTGATCAAAAATGGCTACTATGAGAGAAGGTAATTGAACATAAATGGGAAAGACTTCTTCCGTTCCATATACCAGTGAATATGGAGTTGATCGCGTTGCAGTGCGGGTGGTGGTCCGATAAGCACATAAATCATGAAAGAGTTTATCAGGCCAAGACTTCTTATCTTTATCCACCATCTTTTGCAGTATGTTTGAAAGAGTCTTGTTGAAGGCTTCTATCTGGCCATTGGTTGCTACATGATACTGAGATGAATGGTTGGATTTGATGTTGTATTCTTGATACAACTTCTTCACCTCGGATGAACAGAAGTTGCTACATTGTCCATCAATATGGTATAAGGGACACCAAATCTTGTAATGATGTTATAATTGATGAAGCTAACAATGCTTTTAGAACTAAATTATTTGAGAGGTATTGCCTCTGCCCATTTGGAAAAGAACTCAGTAGCAGTAAGAATATACTTAAACTGCTTGGATGTAGCTGAAGGGTAAGGTCCCACCACATCCATTCCCCATGTGGAAAATGGCCACAATTATTTATCCGTATGAATAAATTATGGGGACAGATGAATGAAGTTGGCATGTACTTGGCATGAATGACACTTCTTTGTGAAATCAACACAATCTTGTATCATTGAAGGCCAAAAGTATCCAAGCCTTCGAATTTAATCAGATAGTCTATGTCCAGACTGGTGGGCACCACATACTTCTGCATGCACTTCTTTCATGACATCCATTGTCTCTTCACCATCAATGCATCTGAAGAGAAATCCATCAAAACCACGCTTGTAGAGAATTTTCTCTAGGTGATTTGGGCTATCATAAAGAGTAAAATTGACCACATGTTGCCGAATTTTTTCTTTCCCATCTCTATAAGGTGGAAGTGTTCCATTTTGAAGGTATTCTCTGATATGTGTCATCCATCCTGTAGTATGACCATACGGTTCAGGAATGGG
This sequence comes from Viscum album, assembly GCA_963277665.1. NCBI lineage: Eukaryota > Viridiplantae > Streptophyta > Magnoliopsida > Santalales > Viscaceae > Viscum > Viscum album. Next base: position 1,664,861,457 of record OY728146.1, on the reverse strand, counting down.
ACTAATTTCATTGATCTCCTCTATTCTGGTTCGAACATAAGGTAAAATTGTATGACGGTGGGCAATACTGATGGTTTTTTTTCCTGATTTGGATCTGCTAGAGCTGTGGCTATTTTAGCCAATGCATCAGCTCGAGCATTTTGTGATCACGAGACATAAGAAAATGTCAGTTCCATAGGAAATTCCGCCATTAACTCTATGATGTAATCATACAAAGGGATCAATTCTTCTTTTCTGATTGCATAATCCCCATTGACTTGTTTGATTACTAGGTCTGAATCACCTTTCACCCTTAAGTTATTCACTTGTGATTGAAGCGTCAACTTTAATCCTGTGATGAGGGCTTGGTATTCTGCTTCATTATTGGTACCACCTTCCCACAATAAGAAGTAATAAGGTAACACTGCCTTTTCCGAGGAAATAAGAACAACTCCTAATCCAACCTTGTTGAATTTAGGATCTTTCATTTTCTTCCCTGTTGGACTTCCGGAAGCACCATCAAAATACATCTCCCATACCTGAGGACTATCCTAAATAGAGAAGATTTTCTCATCAGGGAATTCAATATTCGAATATGTATCTTATACTGAAGGATATTCAGAAAGGAAATCATCCAGATCTTGGACCTTTACTGCCTTTTGAGACACATACTGAATGTCGAACTGCTGCAAAATAACTTCCCTCCTTTCCAGACGTCCTGTAAGCATTGGACGACTAAGGATGAATTTGAGCGGGTTATTGCAAGATACCAATTGGACCTCGTGATGTTGCAGGTAGTGTCTTAACTTCTGAACTGTAAAGATTAATGCTAGGCAGCACTTCTCAATACTTGAATACTGGGTTTCTGCTTCAATCATAGTCCGACTGAGATAGTAAAGGTTGTTTTCATTCCCAGAATCATTCTTCTGATCAATAAAGGCACCCAATGATCGCTCCAAAGCTGTAACATAGAGGATAAGTGGTCTTCCTTCAACAGGTGTCATCAGTACCAGTGGACTCAAGAGGTATTTCTTGAGAATATCAAATTCTTCTTGACATTATTTAGTCCACTGGTAAGTGACTCCCTTCTTCATCAATTTGGTGAAGGGTAAACTTTTGCCTGCCAAATTGGTGATGAAACGCCGAATATAGGCTAAGTTTCCTTGAATTCATCTCAATTATTTCAAATTTCGAGGAGGTGACATACCAAGGATTGATTTGGTCTTCTTAGGATCGACTTAGATACCATGATGGCATACCAAAAAGCCGATAAATTTTTATGAGGTTACCCCAAAAGAACATTTTAAGGGGTTGATCTTCAAATTATGTTGTCGAAGCTTGTGGAATATGACTTCCAAATCAGCCAAGTGATTAGAATTTTGTTTGGATTTGACCACCAAATCGTCCACATAACATTCAACAAACTTCCCTAAAAAGGGTTTGAATATACGATGCATGGCATGCTGATATGTTGCGCCTGCATTCTTTAAGCCAAAGGGAATTACCCGATAGAAAAACACACCCTGAGGGGCTCTAAAGGCTATGGATTCTTCATATTCTAGAGCCATTCGTATTTGATTATATCTATAATATCCACCCATGAAGGAAAGTGCTTCATATCCAGTTTTTTCATCGATTAAAAGTTCTGTAATCAGAACTGGAAAATCATCCTTAGGACAATGCCGTTTAAGATCTCTGAAATCGATGCAAACTCTAATTTGTCTGTTCTTTTTCTTCATAGGGACAATATTAGCCAACCACTTGGGATATTGAAATTCTCTGACAAAGTTATCTTTTATAATCTTATACACTTCAGCTTCAATTTTGGAAGCATAAGTTGGGTGTGTTCTTCTCACGACTTGCTTAAATCCTCGATGTTCTTCTGGTAAACCCAAATGGTGAGTAGAAATATCAGGATCAAGCCCGGGCATCTATGTATAGTTCCAAGCAAATATGTATTGATTTTTCTTTAAAAAAGAAATATACATCTCTTGTTCTTCAAGAGTCATGGCCACACTGATTAAAGTAGGTTGTGGATCTTCTTTTGTACCCATATTTATTTCTCTGAGTTCATCCACGGTGGTAGAGATACCCTCTTCAAATGATGGAGGAGCATCCCTAAGATCTTCCTCTTCTTCTTCAACATGTTTTATTTCTTCTATTTCTACTTTCATAGTAGATGATGAAGCAGAATTTCCATGATCAGAAGAGATATTAAAATTTGATCATCTTGAAGAAGAATCTTCCATTTCTGACCCGATTGATGATGAAGGGTCTTCCTTGGGTAATAAAGAGGAGATGATTGATTGAGAATCGACATCATTATTCACCTCTGACGTTGCTATCACTTCTTCTTGCATAGTTGGTGAAGTATAGACTTGCTGGATTTCAGTAGATGAAATAAAGACATCTCCATTTGGTCTTTCATCACTGCTTGGTGGGTCATCACTTTTTCCCATGCTGTCTAGCTTGATTACTGTAATTGACATTATGGAAGTTTCCATAAGAGTATTCTAATTTGAGTCTATCCTGTCAATTTGACTGATAGGAAACACATAATATGTACTCACATGTGCAAATGGATTTACTAGAATCTTTTCCAAACCATATGGAGCATTAACTTTGGTAATCTCCCTTGTTGTGGATTTCTCCTTTCTCTTCATGTCATATAATTCTTCCTCAATGTATTGAGACTCACATGTCTTGAACATGGCCTTATCACCGTACAATGTCATAACTTGACCATCGAAACAATACTTGAGACATTGATGGTATGATGAAGGGATAACCGCATGTTGATGTAGCCAGGGTCTTCCAAGCAAGATGTTGAAGGCTGAGTCTTGATCAACAACCATGAAATATGAATTGGATACAAGATCTCCAAACTGATTTCTAAGTGTAATATCGCCCAGTGGTTCTTGTTCATTTTTATCATATCCTTGTAACATCATAGTAGAAGGAGATAAATCAGATTCCGTGAGGCCCAATCGACGAAGTGTACGAATGGGCATGAGGTTGACTCCTGAACCATTATCAATGAAAGCTCTTTGAATTTCTACACCATTGACCTTTCCAGATAAGTACAAAGGTCTAATATTCCCATGCAAGACATCATCTTCATCTTCATCTATGAAAGATATCACTACATGGCATTCCACAAGATTATTCTCTACGTGGTAGACTTCAACTGCAGCAATTTTAGTTTCAAACTCCTGAGGATTTGAAAACTCCTCAATGAGTGCCTCCCAAAGATCCTTTGACATATTCAAAGCATCCAGAATTGATAACTTGGCCGTTACTTGGGCCAGGTGTTTCAATACATCATAATTTTGATCCAAAGGTCTGTGTTTCCCAATAGGAACATGTGGTTTAGCAGGTGACTTGGAAGTTGATGCTTTAGAAGTATATGCATCTTGTATTGGGATAGGAGTTGGAAATATTCTTGGCTTTGGAAGATTAGACCGATTAAATCCATTTACTTGTTGAGAGGATGAAGGTGGAACCCCCAACTGATCCTCTAGAATAACTGTGCCAGGACTGAATTTTCTATTGGTGGAAGAACTTTCTTGTTCTTGTTGAGCTCACTGAAGGGATCTACCACGAGTTTCTATTGCATACATAATTCTAGCAGGGGTAGAATTGGAATAGTGGATTCTGGGATATCCACGTCTTTATCTGTATCCCAGACCCCTAGAACTTCCTCTAACTCCTCTATTTGATACAGGGAATTTAGGCTCATCAAAATTGAAACTGTGACTTGCATAAGGATCTGTTGAGTGAATCATATTAACAGAACCTAAGATTAACTATTCATCAGATGAAGAATCTTCCTGACTAGCCAATTTAGGCTTTTCCGTTTGGTGGGGCAGTGTCCATGGATTTGAATTAGATGGCAGGAAATCTTCCAGAGTCAAAGATATCTTAGGCTTTGATACATACTTATCTTCTTCTAGTTATTCTTCCTTCCCTGAATTATGCTTCCCTTTTGAGGATTTTTCTTTTGATGGAGGTTTCACTGCGGAATTTATAGCAGAATACACAATTGGTTTCTTCAATTGCATTCGCAAAATGGCATGAGTTCGGTTGATCGTTTTTCTAACCATCCAATCATCATATTTCTGTGCATTTTTTCTTTTGACTTCTTGCCACTCACCTCCTTCCTCCGGATCTGTAGCAGTAACACATGATACCTGAGCTGAAGAACCCTTCAATTTGACTTGTCCCGAGTCAACCATTTTCTACAGGAGTCCTTTAAGACAAAACACTCCTAGATGGGATGCCCCAACATCTGATGAAATGGGAAATAATTGGGCGGTCTTCATATCTTTCCTTGTTTGGCCTATTGGGACTCGGCAGATGAACCAAATTATTCTCCAAGACCGAAATGAAGTAACCAGGAACTTGTTCATTTTGGAAAGAATAAACTCTACTCTTCAACTTATCAAACTATTTTCGTATTTGATCTCTTTGATCGTCTTGACGAAAGAAACTCTGTTGCTGACGCTCACAAGGTGGAGCCCTTCAGAAAGATGAAGGTTTTGAAGTAGAAGCAGGTACGGGTGCTTGTTTAAGCATGACTGTAGCAGTCTCTTCTCTACACATTCTTCTTCCTAAAGATGATGGAATTAAACAAGTTTTGTCCTTAGTCTTTATAATAGAATATTCAATCTACTGAGAGATCGAAGTAAGGTCTCAAAACCCTCCTGTGTATTTCACAGGGATCAACAACATGTGTAACTCTTCACGCAAATTTTCCACATAGATTGGAAACAATTCTTCTTAAGGTAGTGCTAAGATTAGAGAATATATTAATTACTTCCAACAAGCAATGAAATCTAAAAATCTTTCATTCTCCCTTTGCTTACAGTTTGTAAGATCAAAAACTGTTGTCTTTGGTAAATTTGAGCTGAATTGAAGAAGAAATTGTTAACGGAGATCTTCCCATCTGGTAATTGACCAGGATTGCAAGCTTCTGTACCAAACAAAAGCAGGTCCTTGTAATGACTATACAAAACACCTGAGCTTAACTGTTACATGTTGCTAAGGAGTTCCCATCATGGGATCACAACGAGAAACAAAATGTGTTAAGTGTTTCTCTGGGTCTCCCAAACCATTAAATATTGGGAATTTGGTACTTGAAAAATTTGATGGGGGCAGAATATCATCAACCCATTCAGGGTAAGCTCTCTTTTCTGGTTGAATTTGAGCACGATTTCCCTCCATAGCCTCCAAAATATCTTTTAATGACTCAATAATAGTTATTAACTTTTGAGAAACATCCGGTTGAGTTTGGACCTGAACAGGTGCAATGAATGGAGCTTGGACAGGTTAGGCAGCTGGTACTGCAATCGATGGCATCACTGCCGATTGTTGTTTCACTTGACCCGTAGGATTAGACCTGTAAGGGTGTACTAATAAAGGAGGATATTCTTGATCCATCTCAGTGGCCACAACAAATTCCTTTGGCTGACTGACTCCAGCACACTGGGGAGGAAGACTACCCTGAAGTAGTTCTGCATTAATCCTCCTCAATTCCTTCATTTCTTCCTCTTGTTATGAAAATATTTGATCTAATGAGAGTGATTAGCCTTCTCCAGAGGAAGGTTATGCAACATGATTCTTTCCTTTCCCCTTGTTGGATTCCTTTTGGAGAGGGGGAAGTGGGTTACTTGAAGGAACACCTAGATTTTGGGTAAGCCTTTGATTTTGTGTACGCACCCCTTCTTCATTTGTGTCTATGTGTACAACTTCTTGGGTAGGAACCTCTTCATCTGATCCCTCTAAGTGAACCTCATCTAGTGGATCAAAAACAACGGCATTGATGAAATTAATTGATGCATAATGCATTGCATCCCTTCTATCAGCATTTTTGTGATATTTTCTTCTGCCATGCCCCTGCCGAGACATTGCCTTCTGTTGATTCGATCCCTCAGGAACTTCTTGGAGAACCGTAATTTGGAGATAATCTCCTGATAATTTGTCTCTTCATTCCTCTTGAGTCTTCTTCCCTAATCAAGAGAATACCGACTTTCTCTGAGGGAGGGATTGAGGATTTGAAAAAGTCCCCAGTCTGGTGGACTGGGGCTGTTCCTGCTGTTCCTACTCAACTCCTCGAACCCTATTTGTTGATTCTGAGGGTTGGGTTAAAAGATTCTCCAGTATGGCAAGATGGGGTGGCTCTTGACATGCTATGTCTGACACCTTCTTAAAAGATCTCTTGATCTTGCATACCTTAGTCCAGAAATTAGCTGGATGCATCAATCGACATCCACTTTTATCACCCGGATCAAAAGACCATTGGATGATTTCTAACACTTCTGTCACTTGATGATGTGCTTTCTCCAAACGAGAGTCATGTTCAATATTATCTTCCGCTTGATGTAGGAGTAATTCAACAACTTGTTCTCTGTATTCTTGACTTTAAGAAGAACTAGTTGAGGCATGTTCTTGGGAAAGCCTTTGATTTCGCACAAAACCAGCCAGATGTGGCCAATTATGGGAGATAACATTGCATGTAACCACCTTTGGTGGGCTTTGTTGATTGGAGAGTACATTGAAATGTAGTGCTCCATGAACACCCCATCCTATGACATGAATACCAGATGGGGCATTGGCAATTAATTGGTGCAATCTTCTTAGTGCGCCAAGGCATGGATGCTGAAGGTCTCTCTGCTGCTTTTCATCCTTCGGATATCGAGAGACTGATAGAGATGCCAAGTCAATTTGGCGTTGTAACCCTTCTATTATCTTAACATGATTTTCATATTCATCATAATATAATACTTTCTTTTTAAACTAACAAAGAGTTTTCCATATGTTGAGATGAATATCATGAATCCCATCTTCCGTCAACATCTTTGGAATGTCATACTAAGAGTCAGTCAGAGGCCAAAAAATGACTGGCACTTCACCTTTCGTCAGTTGTTTTCTCATGTTCAGCATTTCCTCTTTATCATTCAATGAAGATTCGTCTACCAGATTAGACCGGAGCTGGTGCTTTCTTATTACTTCATCAGATTCAACAAGAATGGTAGAGAATCCACTGATCAAACTAGAAGATGAATGACCCATGGGTGGTTCATAGAATGACTTACACCACAGGATATCTTATGATTGAGAAATTATTTCACTTGCTAATGGTAAAGCATCAGACATGATTGGATTCACTTTTGCAAGTGCCTCAAGATAAGAGGGCTTTCTCGTCACTACATTGTCTTCTGAAGAATTTTCCAGACAATGCAAATTACTACTGTGGAGAGGGCTTTAGCAGCTAAATTCATCATCATGGGGAGGACCACCATGATGGGTTACAGCAAAAGATGAGACCTATTGCTCCTTAATATTTTGGCCACACAGAGGGTTATTTTAGCTCTCATCTGAAGATGAAACTTCGAGATAGATCAAAGTGTCATGAAGCAAGCCTTCATGAGGAAGTGTCTGATGAAGACCTTCAGAATTAATGTTCCCACTATTGGGAACTGAGAGAGTAGAATCTTGAATTCCAACAGATAATTGTCTAAGGGCTTCAATAACTCCATCATCGAGTAAGGACTTATCACAGATGGGCCCTTGATTTCTTGACTATGATGGGCGAGTCTTCTTATTAGACTCTTTTTTACTCAATTTGGCAGGTGTGTGTGCCTGCTCAGGAGAAATGATCAGGTTAGGATGATTATATCCACTCAAACCAGGTGTATGTACCTAATTTGGTTGTCCGTATGATATGGGGGAGTACTCCCCACAACCCTCTTGGACTGGAACAAATGTGTGTGTCTGTTCCGGAGTGATATGTTGATGTGTCACTCCACTGGTAGGGACAGATTTTTGCGTCTTTCCCTGAGATGCTGCTGAAGCTGTTATAATATCCTGGCAGGCATCTAGGATATGAGCAGGGATTTGCTTCTGCTCTTTAACCATTGACAGAATGTGCTTGGTGACTTCAGCTACTAGAACAGGGATATATGTCCATTCCGTGCTTGGAGTAGGTGTATGTTCCTACTCTTGTCCTCCTTTTCCTGTCAGTGAATCCTGATAGTACTCAAGTGTGGGGGAAGAGAGTTGAGTCTGCCTCCTGTTTGTCGCCGGAGATTTTCGACTGACGTCTCCGAATGCTACCAAACAAGACTGTTGGAAGGATTGATCAATACTAGAAGGTGTATGTGCCTGTTGATTGCACTCTGCCGAATGTGGTTGATAAGCTTCCTTCAACACTGATAGACGAGGCTGCTGGCAGGATTGATGAGTGTAAGCAGGTGTATGTTCCGGTTTACCAGTTTCTAACACAATGGGTTGGCGGGATCCATCGTATGTAGTCAAACGAGCCTGCTGACTAGCTGATGATTTATAAACAGGTGAATGTTCCTATCTATAATACTCTGCTGGAATTTCCTGGTGGGATTGGCATGCTACTGCCAGACGAGTCTGCTGGATATCAGAATTAAAACGGACGGGCGTATGTGCCCGCTCGTTACTTGCCACTAAGTTAGGTTGGTGGACTTCTCCGGAGGTGGCAGAGATGAGAACCTGCTCACTGTTGATCGGATTTCGCCTCTGGTGATTTGTCTTGCCTACTCGGGTTCGAGGAACCTGAGCCGAACGCCTAGAGATGATACCCTCATCATGTTGAGGGCGCACTGTCGCACGAGTCTGTCAGTGATTATTGATGGGAGCGCTTAGGAAGGACTCTTGTCTCCTTGAATTAAGGCCCTGAGGGGCCTGCTCATTCACCTCCCCAGAATATGGGAGGGACTGGTGATTGTGTTCTGGGGATAACGACCCGAAATGGTTGAAAACGGTGGTTGGAACCACCTGCTTCTTGATCGCTGTTCGTCGCTGTCCGAACGACCAGGGTAAATTATTGACTTGGAGGGCTTGTCAAGCAGCCTCCAGAGTCAAAATAGTACCATTTTGACGGTACTCCTTAACCGGCGCATTTGATACCCAGCGTTGAAGATGCTGAGTAGGTGATATCATCCTCAAAGAGGACGATGGTCCAGTAGGAGTAGCAACAGAGGCCTTCTCAGTAGAAGTATTCACATCAAAAGTATTCATGGGTGTGAAATTAAGAGAATCCATTGCAGAAGATCTTGGAAAAGAGTGCATGTTTGATATAACATACATAATCAAGATAAGTATAGCCACTACATCTTTTGGATGAACACACATGTTTTTGATTGTCTTGTTGGTACTCTTATTGAGTTTAAACAGGGGCCTAACAAATAGGTAAAACATCACTTTAACTTGGTTAAGGATTCACATCGGGTTCACCATTTTTGGTTTCCTCTGGAATTGGGGATGACCTCATTGATTTAAGGTTCAAACATTACAATCGGTTTCTAACGGGTTTGTTTGTATAACCGGAAACATCTAATGATTCCATATCCATTAGGACCTACTTTCCAAAGGTAGGATCTCATTAGTTGTGGACTGATGAGGCTTAGGAATTTGCATTGGTCGAGAGGATGGGAGGTCAGACTCATCACACTTTTTTTAGGGGAATTATTGTCTACTTCGGGACTCTCATTATAGATTTAAGTTATGTTCGTGAATCCTTATTAAATTACGAAGTATAAAATGAGCTTTCCTTTAGATCTGACAATCAATGATTGATATGTTGGAAATTTAGAGAATATTTTATATTTATTCGAGGTTCTTTATCGATAGAGAATAATCTATATTTGTTAGAGATTCTTAGTCAATGGTATCCTTTAATACATTATATAAAAGTCTCTTGGTCATTATGATGACCATACTGTTTTAAAGCCACTCAGTGTGGCACTTGAAGTTTATTGTCATTCAGAAGGACATATTATTTTAGAGTTGGGATCGTACCCATAGATGGGCTACCTATGTATCCTTTATTTCAAAAAGGAATCAGAACCCACGTAGTTCGAGTAAGGGAATATGATGTTTATGTATGATTTATGGCTCAAAAAAAGATGTCATAATTAATTTTACACTCTAAGCTCGCGTGAGGCATGCTCGGTGTGAGAAACAAGAGGTATTGGTAAAACCAGACAATTGTTCCATGAAAGATGAAATCATAGAAAATGATGTGGGTCTTATGTGTATGTGACTGCCCAAATAGATAGAGATCAGGACTTATTTCAAAGAAGAAGTTTGGGAACAGGTTCCATAAAGGTATATGTAATTTATATAGATTTGGATACTCTAACTTGGGGCTTACTCCTGAGGAAGATGCCCAAATTAGGAGGGGACTTATGATTGGGTTTTACTCCTGAGAAGGAATCCCAAATCAAAAATTCAATTAAGACTGGTTAAGAGAAATTGAGACTGAGGCTTACTCCTAAGGTGGAGGCCCAGGTTAAAGGGATTTGAAAACTGGGGCTTACTCCTGAAGAGGAGGCCCAGGTTAAGGGAATTTTAGAATTAAGGGACTTGGGGATTACTCCTAAAGAGGATTCCCACATTTGTAGATTTGAAACTGGGGCTTATTCATGAAAAAGAAGCTCGGGTTATAGGAATTATGGTTGGGGCTTACTCCGAAGGAGGATGCCCAGATTTTGGGAACTTTGAGACTGGGGCTTACTCCTAAGAAGGATGCCCATATTAGGGGACTTGGGTCTTACTCCTAAGGAGGATTCCCAAATTAGGGGACTTGGGGATTACTTCTAAGGAGGATTCCCAAATTAAGAGAACTTGGACTGGGGATTACTCCTGAAAAGGAGGCCCAGGTTAAATGACTTGAGAACTGGGGCTTACTCCTAAGGAGGAAGCCCAGGTTTAAGGTACTTGGGGCTTAATCCTAAGGAGGATTCCCATATTAAAGGATTTTTGAGACTGGGGTTTATTTCTGAAAAGGAAACCCATGTTTAATGGAATTATGATTGGGGCTTACTCCTAAGGAGGATTCCCAGATTTGGGAATTTTGAATACTAGGGCTTACTCATGAGGAGGATGCCCAAATTAGGGGACTTGGGGATTACTCCTAAATAGGATGCCCAAATTAAGAGAACTTGGACTGGGGATTACTCCAGAAAAGGAGGCCCAGGTTAAATGACTTGATAACTGGGGCTTACTCTTAAGGAGGAAGCCCAGGTTTAAGGGACTTGGGGCTTACTCCTAAGGAGGATTCCCATATTAAAAGATTTTTGAGACTGGGGTTTATTCCTGAAAAGGAAACCTAGGTTTAAGGGAATTATGATTAGGGCTTACTCCTAAGGAGGATGCCCAGATTTGGGAATTTTGAAGACTGGGGCTTACTCCTGAGGAGGATGCCCAAATTAGGGGACTTGGGGCTTACTCCTAAGGAGGATGCCCAAATTAAGAGAACTTGGACTGAGGATTACTCTTGAAAAGGATTCCTAGGTTATGTATCCTCTCATCTTGAAGGATGAGGTTTAAATGAATGAGATCTGTTACCTTGGTGACATAAAGATATATACATCACTAGGTTTTGAGAGATATTCCACAGAATTCCTTTTAGATAAGGAATCCGATCAAGAAATCATGCCATAAATGGATTTGAAGAGAGTTCTGAGGGATTAATCTTGAAGAGGGTAGGTGGATAGGTATAAGAGAGGTAAAAATGGTAAGAGAGGCACCCAAAAAGAGAGGGGTGCACAAGTCCTGGTGGGCGTGCAGGTACTGCGTAGGCGCGCAAGTACTGGTCGCACTGGTATACCTATGCGGCACATGGGTACTTGCACGACTTTTAACCCTTGGGGTAATACTTGGGCGATACTTGGCTCAAGCCCTTAGTACTATCCCTAGGGGCTTCCAGAAAGGTGGCGCGCAAGTTCTGGTGAAGGAGCAGGGCGGCACACAAGTATGGCCATTTCCCTTAAGAGATGGCCACTTAGGCGCGCAAGTGTTGATGAGTTTCAACACTTAGGCATCCCTCCCCCTCTTTAGATCTTATGTTCTAGGAAATAAATTACCTTAGAAGTGTTCGGAAGCTTTGAGAAGAGACTAGGGTGTCAGGAGCTCAAATCTGAGGTTCTGGAAATTTTCCTCCTCGAAATGGGGGGCCCACAGGGGTATTTATAGGCTGGAGAAGACCCTGGTTGAATTTCAAAGAGAGCGCGCAAGTCACCTGCACAACCACTAGGCGACGCGCAAGTGTAATTGCACGACTATGATAGAACTTGTGCGGCACATCTGAATTTTAATCCTTGTTCATGACTTTGTTAATTTTTGATGTTTTTGTCAAAGGATGAATCACTTTATTCTAAGGCATTTCCCTTTGCATTCATTTAGACTCTATGATGAAAAAGAGCATCAAAAGTCTCATTATGTCTATAGGGAACAAGAGATAAATGTTTTTGGTTATAATCAACAACTTGTTCAGCAAGAATCATTCACTTGGAAATACGAAGTTATGTGTTTCTCACCACTGACTTAGGAATTACCCTTTCTCAGCTACTTGGAGAAGACACCTTTCTTCTTGTAATGTTCTTATTATACATGGTTATTTTATTTAAATAAACATTTGTTATTGGAATATTGTATTCAATACCCAAGAAGTATGTTATAAATGTTAATTTATATTGATGAATATACCTGAACGAGAAGTGGGTACTTGCTTTGTGTATTTCAGTTCATTTCATTTTTAAACTTCCATAAATTTATTTCATAATATGCGCTGCAAATAGCCTCTCATTTAATAACCATCCTCTTTTATTTGAAGAAAAATATGAATGTTCCTTTGATGTAACTTTTCATTTTCCTTTATGTGTTGTCTTCTAATTGATTCATCATAAGAATAAAAGATGGCACTTTCTTTAATTTTCTTATTACTTGGAGAAACATACCTGAAAGGTAATTAAGTTCTTACTCCATAATGTTAGTTTGTATCCTTAAAAAAACTAGATTAAATGGGTGAAAAATTATAAGAATGGGATACCATGAAATAACATAGTCTGACTTTCATGTTTACACAAATCCATTGTAATCATCACATTCAAATATTACTTCACTTTCTCCTCACAAGGTTCTTGTAGATGAGACTTCATGTAATATCATCCATGTCATGATGTAACAACCACAACTAACATCATATGTTGATGATAGTATAATGATAGAACCATCATATGATCTATTCATGAGTCTATTATAAGCAATTTTACACCCAAACTTCCTGATGTGGTTTAACAGGTAGGGAGACCAACACCTTGAATTTCTTATATTGTAGTAATGTGCGGAAGAAACTGTATTACACTTGGAAATTCTTTCTATTTTGGACATTAACTTTTTCCAATATTTATCATAGTTTTACTTGTGGTATTTCTTTCCATTTTTCTACAAAAATAAACTTTATAAGATTATACTTTTTTGTTCATTACCGAATGTGACATTACCAATTAATTTAATCATTAAATGTCTCCCACTATTTTATCAAATTCTAGGAACCCTCTATACTAGAATTGGAATATTCTATCATTTGAGTATTCAATTGGAAAGGATCCCTGAACCTACCCTCATAGTCTACAACCTATGGCTACGCCACTACTTGGAGGGTTCAAGGTAGACGTTTAGCTGGCCAACCGCATTAACTCATGGTTTCTTAATCTTTTGAGTGAAGTCACAACTTCTAAAATCATTTATTGACTTACTCAACACTTGAATCTAAAATGATAACAAGTTATATGACAACCCTACTTTTATTACAAACTTACACATGATTTATTACATAAAACTTCACTTGATACAACAAGAAGATCGAGAGGTTTAGTGTCTTTGGGGCTTAGGATCATTACATAAAAACTTAAAACATGAAATACAACATCTTTATTGAAAACTTATTTTACATGACAACTACATTCCCTCATACTTAGCATTGCATGGGATAACCTAAGGACATGCATAAGAAAAGGGTGAGCTATAAATCCCAATAAGGGAGTATAGATGGAATAACATGAGGATTACAATACATGTTAGACAATGGTCATATCAATAGAGCATAAAAGAAACATGAACATAAAGTCATGATAAAGCATGATAATCATAACATTGAAATGTGGCAACAACACTTAACATGGAATTAGCATGAGCCAAGGATCATTGCACATGGAGCATGAGTAAATCCTCATTGCATATAAAGCACGAGTAAACCCTAGTTGCACTTGATTTATCATGAGTCAACACTCATTGCACATGACGTATCATGATACTATACTTTACCCAATGCATTGGAGCGCTATAAGGGCGCACCCTTCTTAAACATTTCATTTCATGCATAACTGTGCCACATGGATCATAAAACATGGATTCATAAAACATAAAAATTTATTCCATGATAATGGAATGTGTAATTAATACATGAAACTTTGTAATCATTATGTAAAGGTGCATAAAGGTGGATACCCTTGATGGAGAAATGGGCATGGTATCCACTACACAATGGCATTGGCTTAGAAAATCGGTGTGATTTCGGCAGCGTAACGGCGTGACATAAGAATTCATAAAAATGGTTGATGAGAGAGAAAGGGGTTTCCTCATCATATTTACATGTAATGGACAGTAAGGAGGTAATATAGATACATTTCCCAACAATTTTAATGGAATTTAGATTCATGATACAAAATTATTGCTTGAATGTAAAAGAAGAGAGAGAAGTTCCTTTCAGAATTTCGGCATAGTAACTGGTGTACATGGGAGGCATTTAATGAGAGAGAAAGGGGTATCCCATCATTAAAACAATAATAGGGTAGTATTGGGGAGGTGAGAAACCATACCCCAACATTCATAATTGAAATTAAAAGGGTAATACAATTTAAAGAAAATTGACAAAAATGAGAAAGGAAGAAAAAACCCTTACTTGGAAGTGTGCTTCCAAAGGCTTGAGAGAGGCTTGAGAGAGGATTCTGGGGAGCTTGGGGAACCTTGGGAGGATTCTAGAGATATTATGGCATAGGTTGGATGAACTCCAAGGGATTTTAGTGAGGAGGAAGTGGGAGCTTGGGTGGGTTTATATAGGAAAGGTGAGGGAATTCTTTATTATTTAGGTTTGGGTCCCCTTACATTAAATTAACCCAAACCACAAACCATCCCATGGTTTTTGCCCATGGTTTTTGGAAAAGGGAAGAGGCAAACAATATTTTATAATCAAAAATTCCGAACTTCTTAAAATATTAGGTTTGCATATGTGGAGGTGAGTCACACTCCCATGAAAATTAATTTAAAAAGGCAAGGTGTTGAATAAGTCTTGAGGGGTCCATTAATGCTTTGAAAAGTAAGTCAAACAAACCCAAAATCACATTATTTTAATGGTAAAACATATATTGGCCGAACATAAGGATTATAGTATTTTATTACATCACCATTGGATCATTATGATGTCATAAAACACATTATATATTTAAACGGTATTTAATTTTTACCCAAAAATTTGACTATCTCAGAAAATTATGAAAAATTAACCGTTGGATAATTTCGATGTCCTGATTCCAAAAATGACATTTATTTTATCTAAATAATTTTATAAATATGTTAATTTTCAATTTTAAAATAAAAACCGACATTTATCAACAATTCACAGGTTTTGACAGAAATGGCTTTCAAACCTTAATAAAAATTTTAATTGCATTCATAAAATTCTAAGATCATTTATATTTAATAAAAATTAATTTAGTAATAATAATATTATTTTATTAAAATATTATTTAATTCAAAAATTCCTTAATTTAATAAAATATATTTCTTAATTAAATAATAACTAAAAACACCATTTTTACTTTAAAAACTATTTACAATGTATCAAAAATGACGAGAAATTATATTCATTATTATATACAAAAATAATGTACATGAACATAGTACTACTTATTTGTTACATAACCCCTTAAAACAGCCGCATAAGACCTAAGGGTAAGGTGTGCGATAGTGACAGACTCTTGGGGTGACTCGGATAACATCGCTCGAGTGGTGATTTCAATAAACTTCCACTTTTCCCATAGACGGTCACGTTCGAGCTTCACAAGATGAAGCTCAGCTTGGGTTTGGTCAAGAGCGAAACCCAAAGACGCCACCTCTTTTCTGAGATCCGACAAATGGGCTTCATATGGTGCAATTCTACTGGATGAGGTCATCACTTCCTTCTAAGTAAATTGGATTTGTTAAAGTCTTATATTTATACTAATCATGTGATCACTGTTCAACGGCTATTTTAACAACGGTCAAAATTCTTAACATAAAACCAAATAAGTTGACATTTTATAAAAACATTTTATATAAAGAGACATTTAATAAGATCAAGAGGGATTTTCCATTAATGAAACTTTGGGTCGTTACAATATTCCCCCCTTAAGAAATTTCACCCTTGAAATTTTCCTTTTCCCACACTAAAACAAATGTGGGTAACTCAGCTTCAACATATCCTCCGATTCCCAAGTTGTTTCTTCAAACTTGTGGTTTCTCCACAACACCTTGACGAGGGGCATTGTCTTATTTCGTAGAATTTTTTCTCTACGATCTAAGATCTTCACTGATTGCTCCTCATAAGAAAGATCATCTTCCAATTGTACCGCCTCAGAAGAGAGTACATGTGAAGGGTATGGTATGTAATTTCTTAAGAGGGATACATGAAAGACATCATGTACTTTGGCCATAGTAGTTGGAAGTGCTAGTTGATAGGCCACAACCCTGACACGATCAAGAATATCGAAGGGGTTGATGTACCTTGGACTTAACTTCCCTTTCTTTCCAAACCTCATGAAATTTTTCCACGGAGATATGTGTAGAAACACCATGTCTCCAACTTTAAACTCAAGGTCTCGTCGACGATTATCTGCATAACTCTTCTATCGACTCTGGGCTTCCTTGATATTTTGTTGAATGGTTTTCACCTTCTCCACCATTTCCTCGACCATTTCTGATCCAAGCAGCCTACGTTCACCGACCTCATCCCAACATGCCGGTGTTCTGCACCTTTTCCAATACAGGTCTTCATATGGTGCCATTTGGATACTCGAGTGGAAACTGTTATTATAAGAGAACTCAACCAGAAGAAGATGTTGATCCCATCCTCCTTTAAAGCCCATTGAGCACACTCTCAACATATCCTCAAGTGTTTCGATAGTCCGATTGGATTGGCCATCAGTTTGATGATGATAGGCCATACTGAAGTTCAGTTCAGTATTCAGAGCATGTCGAAGACTCTTCCAAAACTTAGAGGTGAATATTGGATCTCGGTCAGACACAATAGATAGTGGTACTCCATGCAACCTTACCACTTCCCTGATATATATCCGCGCCAGTTGATCCAATGAAAAATCCTCCCGAATAGCAATGAATTGTGTAGTCTTTGTAAGATGATCCACAACAACCCAGATTGCATTTTTTGCCTTTGGATGTCCTCAGAATTCCAGTGATAAAGTCCATGGTGATGTTCTCCCATTTCCATTCTGGTATGGGCAATGGTTGAATCATCCCCTTAGACTTATGCCTCTCTACCTTCACTTACTGACACACCAGGAACATTGATGTATATTCAGTGATCTCCTTCTTCATATTATCCCACCAAAAGTTTTCTCGGAGATCTCGATACATCTTTGTGATCCCTGGGTGAATAGAGAAATTTGAACTATGTGCGTCATCCAAAAGTTCCTTCTTCAGCTCCGAACTTTATGGAACACATAGTCTTTTCCCAAACAGCACAATACCTTCTTCATTAACATTAAACTCCGAGGATTTCCCCTTTTTGATAGCTTCCACTTTTTCTTGAATTCCCACATCATCCTTTTGATCATCCTTTAACTTTTCCAAAAGAGATGATTGAGCAATCATTTGTTAAAGGATTGATGATGTTCCCTTATCTATGATTCCCATGTCCATCTTCATCAAATCTAAGAAGATTGGATACTTCTCAATTCTCATCATTGATAGAATCACTGGATCCTTTCTACTTAGGGAATCTGCCACCTTGTTCTCTTTCCCAGGGTGGTAATGTATTGAACAGTTATAATCCTTGATGAGCTCTATCCATATTCTATGGCGCATATTATGCTCTTTCTGTGTGAATATATATTTAAGACTCTTGTGGTCAGTATATATCTCACATTTCTCTCCATAGAGATAATGCCGCCAGATTTTCAAGGCAAAGATCACAGCCGCCAACTCTAGATCATGCGTTGGATAGTTTCGCTCATGGATTTTCAACTGCCTTGAGGAATAGGATATAGCTTTATCATTCTGCATTAGCACACAGCCTAATCCCTTCTTTGAAGCATCACTAAATACCACAAAAAGTTCCCCACTTGTGGGTAAAGTGAGCACGGGCGTAGTGATAAGCCTCCTTTTCAACTCCTTGAAGCTTTCTTCGCATTCATAACTCCAAGAAAACTTCACTCCCTTTCGAGTTAGCTTGGTAAGAGGGTTAGACAATCGTGAGAAATTTCTCACAAATCATCGATAATATCCAGCTAACCCCAAGAAGCTACGGATATCCGTTACCGATGTTGGCCTCGGCCATCCCTCAATTGCATCTGTTTTGGAGGGGTCCACAAATATCCCATTGCTTGTGATGATATGACCCAATAATGAGACCTCCTTCAACCAGAACTCACACTTGCTGTACTTTTCATAGAGCCGCTCCTTGCGTAAAGTCTCTAGTACAATTTTTAAATGCTCCTCATGATCCTCCTTTGTTTTGGAGTATATTATAATATCATCTATAAAGACTACCACAAATTTGTCAAGGTAATCTCTAAAGACTCTATTCATCAATTCCATGAATATTTCTAGAGAATTGGTGAGTCTAAAAGGAATTAATATGAATTCATAGTGCTCGTACCTTGTATGAAAAGCAGTCTTGGGGACATCTTCCTTCTTCACCCTTACTTGATAATATCATGACCGCAAATCCACCTTGGAGAAGTATTGTGCTCCACGCAACTGATCAAACAATTCATCGATTCTTGGGAGAGGATACTTGTTCCTTATCGTGATTTTGTTAAGTTCACGATAATCGATGCAAAGCTACATTGACCCATCCTTCTTCTTGATGAAGAGGACTGGTGCACCCCATGGTGAAGCACTTGGGCATATAAACCCTTTATCCTGATTCTCCTGTAGTTGTTTCTTCAGCTCTTCAAGCTCTACAATAGCCATTCTATATGGATTCTTGGATATTGGTAGTGCCCTAGGTATATTTTCAATTGAGAACTCAACATATCTTCTTGGAGGAAGACCAGGCAGTTCCTCGGGAAACACTTCAGTGAATTCCCTCACAATAGGAATTTCTTCAAGGATGGTTTCTTCCTTGGAATCATTCATCTGAGATAGATATGCGTGCTCATAAGGCAGTAATATCTATGCTTGAGATGATGGAGCTAAAGGAGATTCATCTTCCTCTTGAAACTTGTAAAGAATCGGGGGTTGATTCTCTATATGGAGTGTGATTTCCCTATCCCGAAAATTTATATTGGCTCTATATAAGGAAATCCAATCCATGCCAAGAATTGCATCAAACTCCACTAGAGGTAGTATGATGAGGTTCACCAGGAAATTCAATCCACAGACTATAAAAGGGGCAGACTTATATTCATGGGATGCAATGATTGACCCATTTTCTGTACTCACCGACATCTTTACTTCCATGATTTTTGGTGGTGCTGGGATTGTTCTACTAAACTTTTGAGATATAAAAGAATGTGTAGAACCTGAATAAAAAAGAACGTTCTCTATTCTTGAATGAATAACTAGCATAACTGTCACCACTTCATTGTCGGGGTTCACTTTGGAAGAAGTGATGGAAAAAGCTCTTCCTTACTGTCTTGGAGGTTGTTGGATATCTCCGAAAACCCTTGGATTAGGGCACTGATTTGAAAAATGACACGGTTCTTTGCATTTGTAGCATTGAACAACGCGTTGAGGTTCGAATGGAGCGTTCCTCTCCTCTGTCTCAGCCGTGGGTCTTTCTTGCTGACAGTTAACAGCTAGGTGCCCTTCTCTTCCACACCTAAAGCATTTTCTCATCCCCTTAAGGCAATTTTCAGGGTGCTTCTTTCCGCACTTTTGGCAAGTGGGGTGCTGGATATTCTTAGCACTATTGGATTTATCAATCGGACCACCAGCATTGAATTCCACCTTACGCTTCTTGTCCCCATGATACCCATGTGATTCCCCGATCTCCATTTCGACCTTGAGGGCACATCAGACAATTTTCTCATAGCTGTCGAAGTCACGGATCACTAATGCTTTCCGCAAGCTAGGCTTCATCCCACCAAATAAGCGGTCAACCTTGCATTCGGGGGTAACAACAAAGCCGGAAGCGTATTGTGAAATCCTTGTAAATTTTTTCTCATACGTTTCAATAGATTCTTCATCTTTTTGCTTGAGGGAAAGGAAGTCCCTTTCCATCTTAAGCCGGAGGGTGCGCGGAAAATATTTATTGAAAAACATCTTCCGGAAATCCTTCCATTCCAACGCCTCGATTTCCTCCTCAGGATTCATATTTTTGATCAACGTCCACCATTGATCAGCTTCACCCTCCATACGATAAGACGCCAGGATAACCTTCTCTTGTTCAGAACATTGAAGGATGAAGAATATATTTTCAATGGAGTTGATCCATTGTTCAGCGATCGTGGGATCAGATGATCCACTAAAAGTAGGAGGCCTTTGTCTCATGAAGCTCTCTATAGCGACTTGTTATTTCTTAGAGGGGGTTGAACATTCCTCTTGAACCTTGTTTCTATTCAAAACTTGAGTTAGCTGGGAGAGAAGCGTGACAAAGTTCGCGATTCCCGCTCCCATTGGATTGGGCATCTCAATAGTACAGTCATCACACTGATCTTCACAACAGTTGTTAGCCCGAGTCCTCCTATTACCGGCCATTGGCAGGAATAAAAGGAAAGTTAGGGGTAACACATAAAGGGTAATCCAAAAACAAAAGTTGATGACTTATAAATAAACTCTTATTTTCTTTACTCAAGATTCTATAGGCTTTAATCTAGGCTTTTCATGATCTACTTTCTAACATATATTCTTAGGGGAATTTTTTTAATTCCCTTAATAAGGGTTCATACTAAGCTTATAAATTTATCAAAACATATCCCCCAGGAGTGTCATAACCAAGAGTGAAGCAAGGCCCGTTGTCATGCACCAGTTCCCGTTCGAGTCTAGCTCAAAGCGGTGTTTTCGGGTTTTACCCCTAGGATACATCTGTGCCAGAGCCGCCTCTACCTGCTTGTATCTAGACATGGATGTATTTGTTTTATAAAACACTTACTCAGTACTTACCAAAACTTAGGGATGTTTTTATTATACTTAGTCTTGTATCTAAGGCTTTACTAGGGTTTCCTAATCCCAAAAATAACTAAACCTCCCTCTGATACCAACTATGAAAACCCTGCTTTTATTACAAACTTACACATGATTTATTACATAAAACTTCACTTGATACAACAAGAAGATAAAGAGGTTTAGTGTATTTGGGTATTAGTATCATTACATAAAAACTTAAAACATGAAATACAACATCTTTATTGAAAACTTTTTTTACATGACCACTACATTCCCTCGTACTTAGCATTGCATGGGATAACCTGAGGACATGCATAAGAAAAGGGTGAGCTATAAAGCCCAGTAAGGGAGTAAACATGGAATAACATGAGGATTAAAATACATGTTAGAAAATGGTCATATGAATAGAGAATAAAATAAACATGAACATAAAGTCATGATAAATCATGATATTCATAACATTGAAATGTGGCAACAACACTTAACATGGAATTAGCATGAGCCAAGGCTCATTGCACATGAATCTTGAGTAAATCCTCATTGCACATAAAGAACGAGTAAAACCTCATTGCACTTGATTTAGAATGAGTCAACACTCATTACACATGATGTATCATGATACTATACTTTACCCAACGCATTGGAGCGCTATAAGGGCACACCCTTCTTAAACATTTCATTTCATGCATAAGTGTGCCACATGAATTCATAAAACATAAACATTTATTCCACGATAAAGGAATGTGGAATTCATACATGAAACTTTGTAATAAATATGTAAAGGTGCATAAAGGTGGATACCCTTGATGGAGAAATGGGCATGGTATCCACTACACAATGGCATTGGCTTAGAAAATCGGTGCGATTTCGGCAGCGTAACGGCGTGACATAAGAATTCATAAAAATGGTTGATGAGAGAGAAAGGGGTTTCCTCATAATATTTACATGTAATGGACAGTAATGAGGTCATATAGATACATGTACCAACAATTTTAATTGAATTTAGATTCATGATACAAAATTATTGCTTGAATGTAAAAGAAGAGAGAGAAGTTCCTTTCGGAATTTCGGCATAGTAACGGGTGTACATGGGAGGCATTTAATGGGAGAGAAAGGGGTATCCCATCATTCAAACAATAAGAGTTCAGTATGGAGGAGGTGAAAAACCATACCCCAACATTCATAATTGAAATTAAAAGGGTAATACAACTTAAAGAAAATTGAAAAAAATGAGAAAGGAAGAAAAAACCCTTACTTGGAAGTGTGCTTCCAAAGGCTTGAGAGGGGCTTGAGAGAGGCTTATTGGGAGCTTGGGGCACCTTGGGAGGATTCTAGAGAGAGTAGGGTAGAGGTTGCACGAACTCCAAGGGATTTTAGTGAGGAGGAAGTGGGATCTTGGGTGGGTTTATATAGTAAAAGTGAGAGAATTCTTTATTATTTAGGTTTGGGTCCCCTTACATTAAATTAACCCAAACCACAAACCATCCCATGCTTTTTGTCCATGGTTTTTTGAAAAGGGAAGAGGAAAACAATATTTTATAAGGACAATTTCTGATCTTCTTAAAATATTAGGGTTGCTTATGTGGAGGTGAGTCACACTCCCATGAAAATTAATTTAAAAAGACAAGGTGTTGAATAAGTCTTGAGGGGTCCATTAATGCTTTGAAAAGTAAGTCAAACAAACCCAAAATCAAATTATTTTAATGGTAAAACATATATTTTCCGAACATAAGGATTATAGTATTTTATTACATCACCATTGGGTCATTATGATGTCATAAAACACATTATATATTTAAACGGTATTTAATTTTTACACAAAAATTTGACTGTCTCAGAAAATTATGAAAAATTCACCATTGGATAATTTCTATGTCCTGATTCTAAAAATGACATTTATTTTATCTAAATAATTTTATAAATATTTTAATTTTCAGTTTTAAAATAAAAACCGACATTTATTGAAAATTCACGGGTTTTGACAGAAATGGCTTTCAAACCTTAATAAAAATTTTAATTGCATTCATAAAATTATAAGATAATTTATATTTAATAAAAATTAATTTAATAATAATATTATTATTTTATTAAAATATTATCTAATTAAAAAATCCCTTAATTTAATAAAATAGATTTCTTAATTAAATAATAACTAAAAACACCATTTGTACTTTAAAAACTATTTACAATGTATCAAAAATGACGAGAAATTATATGCATTATTATATACAAAAATAATGTACATGAACATAGTACTACTTATTTGTTACATAACCCCTTAAAACAGCCTCATAAGACCTAAGGGTAAGGTGTGCGATGGTGACAGACTCTTGGGGTGGCTCGGATAACATCGCTCGAGTGGTAATTTCAATCAACTTCCACTTTTCCCGTAGACGGTCATGTTCGAGCTTCACAAGATGAAGCTCATATTGGGTTTGGTCAAGGGAGAATCCCAAAGATTCCACCTCTTTTCTGAGCTCTGACAAATGGGCTTCGTATGGTGCAATTATACTGGATGAGACCATCGCTTCCTTCTGAGTAAATTGGATTTGTTAAAGTCCTATATTTATAATAATCTTGTGATCACTGTTCAACGACTATTTTAACAACGATCAAAATTCTTAGCATAAAACCAAAGAAGTTGACATTTTATAAAAAAAATTATATAAAGAGACATTTAATAATATCAAGAGGGATTTTCCATTAATGAAACTTTGGGTCGTTACAAGTTATATATGGCTAAACCTCACTACCACTTTAGTTAAGTCGACCCAACACTATCATAAGAACTCTTTGGTAGTAAGAGGCGCCATCAGCTATGGCCTGAATGACACCCCAAACACCTAGTTTTGTTCAAACTTGAATAGTTGAAGGTGATAAGAACTTAATATTTCTATGAGGGTTTTGCGTTTTTCTCTTGAAAAAATGTAATCCATTTCTATTAATCTTGTTCATCTATGTTGTCACGCTCATAACTGAACATTAATATAAAAACACATGTTTCTTCCTTATGAATTTTATTATTCAATATTTTATTTATTTTCCCCGCTATAATAAAATGCATAAAACAATAAATAAATTTATAAAGGTAAACTGCTACCTGACTGCTCTTGAGCATCTAAATAACCTAGGGGAGTCATACCTGAGTCGAAGCTTGAATCTTGATGCAGCTCACCCCATCCTGTATGTCTGCTTGTAATTTGGAGTACTGCCATGTCTTGGAGGGGACCGCGTCATGTCTTGGAGGACCACCTCATCTTGGCAGGGTCCACGTCATGTCTTGAAGTACAACCTCATCTTGGTGGGGCCCATTTCATGTCTTGCATCAACTTCATCTGAAATACAAAAATACTCATGCGCAGGTGAGGGGGACTGGGGTATAAAAGTACATCAGGTAAATTGGACACGCATGTCCTTTTACATTTTAACCAAAAATTAGACGATGCGTAGACCGTCAATTAGTTAATTACAAACATCACACGTAGTTAAATAATTAATTAAATAAATGAAAACATAAATAGGTCGATGCTCAAGACCAGTATGTGGGTAAAATAATGCACAATAAAATTAAATTTTATTAAATAAGTATGAGAGTTGTTCAATTAAATTAAATGAATTAATAAATTCAAATAATTTAATTATTTATAGGTCCAGTAATTAATTTAATTTTAGTACCTAAAACTAAATTAATTTAACTTGGGTATTAAAATTTATTATTTTCAACCGCAATTAATATATTAATCAATTTAATTTAATTCTAAAATTAAATTAATTAATTATATTAATTTAAATTAAAACGGACCCCAAAACACCCGCTATGGCCCATTGCGGGTCAGGCTGAAACTGCAGAGACCTGTTTTCGGCCAAGAAACCCTGTGCAAGGCTAAATTGGTTCAGGTAGGTTCGCCCAAACTAAATCTGGTTGGGCAGACCCACCCAAACCCTTCTTGGGTTGATACGGGTGGGGTAGATTCATTGCACGCGCACCTCACGATCTGAACTGACCGCGGATGTAATGGAAGGCCTGGAGAAGGCCGGTGCAATGACCTAATCATAGAGCGCAGTGGGTAGGGCAGTCTACGATCGGTCGACGGAAAGTCGGAGCTAGTGTGGTCCACCACTTAGGGAAGGGGAGGTGAAAACGCTAGTGCAACAACGAATGGTGTAACTTGGGGATACTTGTGCATTGTGGGCGGCACCCAGCTGAAGGTGCGGTCGACCGGGAGGGGTGGCTGTGGCGGTTAAGATTTGGCTAGTGCGGGAGGTGACACAGCAGGAAGGCCTCGTGCTGAAGGTGGAGGGGACCTGCTGTAGTGGGGAGGCTAGGAGGGAAAGGGCCTCTAAAGGTGGAAAGGATGTCTTGAGGCAGGGCCGCGGTGGCGAGGTTAAGGGCGCCCAAGGTGGTGGCCATAAAGGTGGGATGGCAGGAGGCCGAAGGCGGCGAGGGCCGCACGATGACTACAACGCCTAAGGGAGCTGGTGGTCAGCCGGGCTGACGGCGGTTGAGGGCATTAAAGGGAGGGTGGTCAGGAGGCGACGACTGGGAGGGGCAGCTAGGAGTAGGGTGGTGCGCCTGCTTTGGCGTGCCAAGGAAGGAGATAGGGGGTCCAATGCGGACCCCCTTTTTGACTTGTTTTTTATTTGATTCCCTTTTTTTTCTTTCTTTATATGTGGAATTCCACATATAAAACCAAAAACCCAATTAAATTTTTCCAAAAGGCTACTTAGCCTTTTAAAATAATAATAATTAAATTATTATAATAAAATAATAATATATTATTATATAATAATAATAATAATAATAAAATATTATAATAAAAATGAAATTATTATTCAAATTATTAAACTGTAAAATTTATAATTTTTATATAATTGTAATTATATCTGATAAACTAATCTAAACTTGATCGGTCTTTCAGAATGAATAAAATTTAATTTCCGAGATCAAACTGTAAATTCGATCGAATCCAAAAATTTAAAATGGTTATAAGTTGGCCATTCGAAATCGGATTGATGCATGGTTTGAATCATTGGGACTGATTTTAAATCCGCTACTTAATTTTAATGAAAAATAATTTTTCTAGGATCATAAAATCTATGTGCTCCCTCTGATACCACTGAAAGGTTCTAGGGCTTGCAGCGGAAGCCAATGGGTTGAGGATTTTAAAATTTTCATCGACTGGTCGACAAGACTTGTCGACGCTAACGATCTGAGCCCTGGTTATGTCTAAGGATCTCATGTAAATTATAAATAGAACAAAAACTTAAACATTAAACATACCTATTTAGATTTGAAGCTACGCTTGACTGCAACTTGTCAATGGCAATCATTTCTTAGAGGATCCATAGCGATAACCCTCTGCATCGTCCACATGCGCTTCAAAAACGAGCAAAATTGTCGATCATCGAATTTCAGGTGCTCGCGTGGAGATCCGATGATGCCTTTGACATCCCGACGATCACCGCATCGATATTCCTTCGATGTATGAGGAAAATATTGATTTGTGTTCTTGGAACGAGAGTTTATTTCTCTAAAGAGCAGGAGCAGAGAGAGGATTTGTTTTTTCATTCCATAAATTAATGACTAGTCACATGGAAAAAGATCCCCCCTTGTAACACCTCAATCTTCCACGATACGCTTCTCTTTGAATAATACAGTAGCATTTGTTGGACGCAACTTCGAGTTCTAACACACCACAACCAATCAAACTAGCCGTTATGAATAGTAATACCCACTTTTTTGAAATTTTATAAATTTTATCTTTCAAAATGGACTTCATTTTTGGATTCGTAATATCAAAATTAGCTTAGGGTGAATTTTTGTTACTTTTTGGATAACTTTCATATTTTGATAAATAGTGAAAATTACTAAATTTTAATTAAAAACAAATTTTTTAATAGAAATAATTAATAGTGGTAAATTATGAATTTGAGTGATTTTAGAGTATAATTAGATTATATTTTTACCATTTAATTCAATTTTGGTCATTAGAAATAATTTCACATTTAAACTGGACATAAGCAAGTGTCAATCTTTTGATAGTTTTTATCTCTTAAAAACACGCTTTTTGTTTTAACAACGGGAATTAATTTTAAATTAATTTCTGACACTTCTATATTTTTAATTTAGAAAAATGGATTCCATATTTAGAATCTGGAGGTCCAAATTGTGTAAATAGGTAACTTTTATTTTTAGACATTTTGAATAATTATTTCAGTAAATATTTTATTTACCATGGTTAAAGGGTAAATAGTGATTTAAATACTATTGATTGATAAATTTCCAACCATGGGCATATTTGGGTTGATTTTGGGACCCCATGGATCCACTTGTAAGTGCTAATGACACTTTATATTAATTAAGTTAAAGTAAATACAAAAATGGCATAAGCATATATCTTTTAGTAAAACAATTTTTACATAGGGTTATATATGTTATATTTTAGACTATAAATATTCATTATAAATATAAAAATATTTCCTACATAATGGTATTTTATTTATAATTTTTATACATTGAATAATTAAATTTATTTATGACACAATAATGATGCAGTATTTCCCTTATTAATGAAAGAATCAAATAATTAGTATTATAAATGTTAAAATAAATATAATTTGAATGTTTTGATGACATAAAAAAATTTTATTGGTTAATATGACATGTTAGGATTGCTTAAATGAATTTTATTCGAATTAATAAAGTTTTTAAGTCTTTAACAAAAATCAATTATTAAATAGTGTCAAAATTGACATAGAGGAGTTTTTAAAACAAATATTATATTATTAATTGATATTATATTCCTAAAAATCTAAGGTTCGGCCAAAGGACTTATATAAGTATAGGTGTTCCATTAAAGGACCACTTTGGGTTCTCTTTTAAGTTTATAGTAAGTTTATTAACTATATAATATAAAAATACAAAGAGACATGGTAAATGTCAAACTATTTAACTAAGAGTTAAATAAAAAAGATAAAGTTAATATAGTGACCCAAACCTGTCTAAAACCTATTGGTTGAGTAGTTTTAGACCTATACCCACCTTAAACTATAAATAATATACTTTGGATCCATTAAAAACCTAATATAAATTTATTATAAAATAATATTTCTAGCTTTTCCTAAGGTGCCCCTCACCCCTCTTATAAAAGGGCACTCCCCCTTCTCTCTAATTCACACCTTAAAAGCCTTTTGGATCGACCAAAATCTTCCCAAATATCCTCCCAAAATCCCTCAATTCATCATAGAGGCCATCCTTTGGTCATAAATTCAACTTAAGGATCCCTTTTGATCAAATGAAAATGAAGAACCCGAAGAAGAGGTGATGATTTCACCACCCTCTTTCAAGTTCTCTTATTCTTCCACTTACTCTTTATTTGTTGTTTAAATTATAAAATAATTACTCCAGTATCTTCTATATACTGTTATGTTATTATAAATATGTCACAACTATATTAATTATCCTATCCATCTTATGAATGATAATGTCACCATGTGTGCGTATGTACGGCTTATCATCTCCACGTCATGGTGTAATTTGTTATTCAACACTATGTTATTTGGATGGATATAATGATGAATAATATGTATATAAATAATTAAAATAACATGATAATTTCTCTATAAAATTAATATACCATCCAATTCCACACCTTTAAGGAAATGATATTGTCGCTCGTGCGTACGTATGGATTACCGTCTCCACGACGCGATGAGATTCATTTCCACGTTCACCATTCATCGATGATTATAAAAATATATATATTACTAATAAGTATATAATATATGACATAACAATTCTACTGAATATATATATATATATATATATATGTACTTACATATATTTTATTCACTTAGTTCCATTCAATACGTTATGAAAACGAAAACAACGTTTATGCGTACGTACGGACTACCGTCTCCATAAACAGTGTTTTCCATTTCATATATATGTATATTATACATATTTATATTCTAAATATATATGATATATAAATCATTTTTTATATTCTGGAAGTATTTAAATCCTGATCTAAGTGATACAATCAAGAGTAACAAGTTAAAACACGTACGATAAAGAAAGCGATTATTATCCAAAATGTTAATTTAACATGGAAATTATTATTAAATGGGTAGTATAAAGTCATAAATGAATAAAGTATGATATCATAAATATTAATATGGTTCTGGTATAATTTAATAACATACTACAGTCTTCATACAGAAGGTTAAATGTACCCTCGACTAAAGGAAAGTGCGAGGTAAGGGGTTTTCATCTCACTCCTTATTCTCGTGAGATCCATGACATATTGCCACTATTACCTTTTGTGTGGTGTATGTATGGACCATAATTGTATTATTTTAGTAATACACTTTAATTTAGGTGTATTTACATATTCATTTTATGATACTTCTTTCATGGGGTGTATGTTTCGTAAGTTACCGAATTGGTAAGGGTTAATTTCACAATCTCTTTATTATCCGAGGTTGTTTTTACGTAAGTATCTACTGGGAAATTTTTATTATCCACGTACATGTTTCATGAAAGAGTTTTAAAATGGATTATTTTAATGGATATTTTTACTAAAACATCATTTCAAATGTTTTAAATATTTATTCTTTTAAATCTTTCTCATTAATGTTCATGTCTTCAAAATGGTTTTTTAAGGATTTATTTATATAGACATTAATGTTTTTAAAATATTAATTTATTTAAAAAGTTTCAAAGTGGTACGGGACAATTTGATTCAAAAAAATGTCCTTAAATTTCTTCCTTTCTAAATTCTGTGACTTTTAAATGTTTTCATGAAAAATGGGTATTTCTCTCAAATAGTTTTACAAATCATTTTCATCTATGTCAAAATCCTTTAATGGATTTTAAACTTGTTTTGAAGTTGATTTATCATGATACAAAACTTCCATATTGTATTGAAGGTTTTGTGATATGTTTGATTGTGGATGTGTTATTTTTATACCATTAATGGTTTATGGAGAAAGTATTGACATTTCGTATGCTAGTTTTAATACGAATGTTTATGTTATGTTTAAACCTGTTCATATAAGGAATGCATTAGACTTAATATGTGATGGGTGGAGCCCACTATAGCTCCTCGATGCATCGGTAGTTCTCATGAGACAAACTAGTATCTTGGCACAAGGCCTTGACAAAATCTTATTTGTAGTCTTGGCACAAGGCCTTCACTATGTGGTTATGATAGTCTGACATTATGCATTCCATCATTATGAAAGTGGTTATTGATATTGCATGTGATTATTCGACTAGTAGAATATCCATGTGAATAAGTAAATGGAATTATTTCATTTTATTTTTTCCATATTAGGATGAAATTCAAGTTTAAAAGGATTTTGTTTTAGTTATACATTGCCTTAAATGTTTATGCTTATTTATGAAAGTTTCCACTGTATTTTTTACCTTTACTGAGCATTTGACCTCACCCCTTTCTATGTTTTATTTTTCCTAGGATTCCAATAAGTGTATTGTGATTGATATGTAGGGTTAAGACAAGGGAATAATGGCGTTCATAAAGTATTATTTATGTTGTTTTGTATGTTATAAAGTGTAATGTAACATTAGTGTATGTAATATATTTTCCAAGACTGCTAAACCGATCGGTCCTTCAGGACTTGATTCCTTGTAATCATGACAATGTATTAAAATAATGCACCAACTCTAGGTAACTGGGGTCGGGGAGTTATATCCCTCTATTTATAATGGAGTTGCTAAATACCCGGTTGGGTTCCCCGACCCTCATTTATTTCAACATCCACTAAATAAATAATTTTGAAGAACTAAAATGTGTCAATATTATTTATTATTTTATAACATACCTGTAATATATACAAAATATATTACATGATAAAAACCAAGCCGTTTAACTCGACTCGCTATCCCACTTAATATTAAAGAGACCTTGAATATTAAAATAATATTAATTCGATTAATATTATCTCATATTTACTAACCTTGTAAATAAATTAAATAAATTCAATCTCAAATATTCATAACTTGATTAAAAATGAATTTATTTATTTATCGGTGATCGATAACTTGAAAAACACTCAAACCTTGTGGTGGGGCCCACCATGCTCAATATACATATTCATATGAATAGGTAGGATTCTTGAAAATGCTATTATGTGTGACCCTCTAGGCCCTTATCTCAATACCAGTGAATAAAATCCATAGACCAAGAGCGGAGTCCAGCAACCCTTCATGACCCCTAAAGAGATAAGGATAGACATATAAACGAATACCATCCTATGAACACTGACCATGTACTATAATCTCTTTGTCATTAAATATCTTATAAAGCAGGACACACACTTGTGTCATTGTACTTTTTCTTGTTTTATTATTTGTTGATATAACCAAATGGATTTTCCTTTCGACTACTTTGGCCAAAGACTTATAAAGGTAGCACCATCCTGATCAACCAGGCCTAAGATATACAACTTCTAGAATGAGGAAGTGACAAATCCTTTCTTGACCATTCAACCAATGTCATACCACCACTATGCACCCAACACAAGCTACCTTGCCAAGATTTCAATACCATGGTTTTTTCCTTTCGTCAAAGTACGCAATCAATTGGTACACACTAGTAATGATATGAAGTCAAGATAACCATACACATGTCTGTAGATATAAACAACCAATGACACCCAAAACATGTGGTGTTCCTATTAGTGGGCATGTTTTCATGATCTCACTACTAGAGATCATCAAGTGCGAACTTCATGAGAATAAGTCTCAATGCTTATGAGCTCTTAGCACTTGATAGTTAAACATTTACTATATTCAATTAGTAAGATGTATCTAGACCATAGGACCTTTGTTTAATATTAATGTCATAGTATCTTGAGCTTATCATTATAGTCTGGGATCTGCTATAACCTATTGATACGATAATTAGTCTAGAAAATTATCATTAAATAGTGGATGCAAAAAATATCTACACTATAATGGTAAGAAAAAATCATGTATATATAATTTTATGCATGATATGGTAATAAAAATCACTGCATAGTTGGGTCTAGAGAACCCACTATTTAAACAATAGTGAAGGTTTGAAGGTTTATGGTTGAGGGTGTAGGTTTTAGTGTTTAGTGTTTGGATGGATTTTTATTAGTTTTTAAAGGGTTTAAAGGGTATAAAAGTGTATTTTGGTGGGGGGTCTTAAGGGTTTTAAATGGGTTTTAAGTGAGTGAAGGGTTTTTAAAGTTATGGAAGAGGGGGTAGGGTGATGTTTTAAGGTTTTACTGTTAAGGGTGTAGGGTTTAGGGTTTTTATGGATTTTTAAGAGTTTTTAAAGGGTTTAAAGGGTATGGAAGTCTATTTTGGTAGGATTTTTAATGGTTTTGAAGGGAGTGAATGGTTATTAATGTTATTTAATATGGGATATGGTGAATGGTTTAGGGTTTAGGGTTTAGGGTGTAGGGTGTAGGGTTTTGCGTTTTGGTTTTGGATGGATTTTTAAGGGTTTAAAGGGCATGAAAGTGTATTTTGGTAGGATTTTAAGGGTTTTAAAGTGTTTTTAAGGGATTTAACGTTTATAAATGCTAAATAATATTTGAGATTGTGAAGGATTGAGGTTTTATGGTTAAGGAGGTAGGGTTTTGGGTTTTGGGTTTTGGGTTTAGATGGATTTTTAAGGGGTTTAAAGGGATTAAAGGGTGTGAAAGTGTATTTTGGTAGAGTTTTTATGTGTTTTGAATGAATTTAAGGTGTTTAAAGGTTATTTAGGAAGGGATAGGGTGAATGTTTGGGGTTTTAGGGTTGAATGTGTAGGGTTTTGGATTTTGATGGATTTTAAGGGGTTTTTAAAGGGTTTAAAGGGTATGAAAGTGTATTTTGGGAGGGTATTTAAGGTTTTTTAAGGGAGTGAAAGGTTTTTAAGGTTAGATATGATGGGATGGGGTGAAGGGTTTATGGTTTAGGGTTGAGGGTATAGGGTTTTGGGTTTTGGGTTTAGGGTTTGGATGGATTTTTAAGGGGTTTTAAAGGGTATGAAAGTGTATTTTGGTAGGGTTTTTAAGCATTTTGAAGGGTTTTTAAGTGAGAGAAGGGATTAAAGGTTAGGTAATAGGGAATAGGGTGAAGGGTTGAGGTTTTATAGTTGAGGGTGTAGGTTTTAGGGTTTGGATGTATTTTTAAGGGGTTTTAAAGGATATACATGTGTAATTTGGTAGGATTTTTAAGGGTTTTTAAGGGAGTTAAGGGTTTTTAAGGTTTGGTAATATGGTATAGGTTGAAAATTTGAGGGTTTAAGGTTGAGGGTGTTGCGTTTGGGGTTTAGTATTTAAGGTTTGGATGGATTTTTAAGGGTTTAAAGGGTATGAAAGTATATTTTTGTAGGGGTTTGAAGGGTTTTAAATGATTTTTAAGGGAGTGAAGGGTTATTAAGGTTAGGAAAGTGGGGAGAGGGTTATGGGTTGTGGTTTTAGTGTTGATGGTGTAGGGTTTTGGGTTTAGGGTTTGGATGTATTTTTAAAGAGTTTTAAAGGGTTTAAAGGGTATGAAAGTGTATTTTGGTAGGGTTTTTAAGAGTTTAAAAGGGGTTTTTAGGAATTTAAGGGGTTTTATGGTTATGTAAGACTAGATATGGTTCAAGGATGATGTTTTAGGGTTAAATTATTAGGTTTTAGTGTTTAGGGATAAGGTTCAGGTGTTTGGATGAATGTTTAAGGGTTTTTAAAGGGTTTTGGGTATGAAAGGGTATTTTGGTAGGTCTTTTAAAGTTTTTAAAGGCTTTTGAAGGAATTGAAAGTATTTTAAGGTTATTTATGATTTAATAGGATGAAGTGTTGATTTTTTAGGGTTTAGGGTTAAGGGATTATAGTTTGGATAAATTTTTAAGGGGTTTTAAAGGGTTTAAAGGGTATAAAAGTGTATTTTGGTAGGTGTTTTAAGGATTTTAAAGGGTTTTAAATAGATTTAAGGGTTTATAATGTTAGTTAATATGGTTTAGTGTGATGTTTTTAGGGTTCAGGGTTTAGGTTTTAGGTTTGAGGGATTTAGGGTTTAGGGTCAAGGGGTTTAGGGTTTAGGGTTTTGATGGATTTTTAAGGGGGTTTAAAGGTTTTAAAGGGTATGCAGGTGTATTTTTGTGGGAATTTTAAGGGTTTTAAAGGGTTTTGAATATAGTTATCTGTTTTAAGGTTATAAAATATGGGGGGTGAATTTTTGAGGGTTTATGGATTATGTTTTACGGTTTAGTGTTTGGATGGATTTTTAAGTGTTTTTGAAGGGTTTAAAGGGTATGAAAGTGTAATTTGGTAGGATTTTTTTAGTGTTTTAATGGATATGAATGTAGTTAAGGGTTTTTATTTTTTTAAATAGGTAATTGGGTGAATGTTTTAGGGTTTGGTTTTGAGGGTTTAGGTTTTATGGTTTAGGATGTAGGGTATCTGTTTTTGTAGGATCATCAATGGTTTTAAAGGGTTTAAAGGGTATGGAAGTGTATTTCTTGGGTGGAGTTTATGGTTTTAAGGGGTTTTATGGTATTTAAGGATTTTATGGTTATTTTATATTTTATAGGGTAAATCATTGAGGGTTTAGTGATTGAGTTGTAGGTTTTTGGAAATATGTTGAAGGTTTTGTGGTTTATGGTTGAGGGTGTAGGGTTTTGGTTTAGGGCTTGAATGGATTTTTAAGTGTTTTTAAAGGGTTTAAAGGGTATGAAAGTGAATTTGGGTAGTTTTTTAAGGGTTTTAAGGTATTTAATGTTTTTTAAAAGTTATTTAATATGATTTGGGGTTAAGAGTTTAATGTTTTGGTTTGAGGGTGTACGGTTTAGGTTTTAGGGTTT
Organism: Viscum album; assembly: GCA_963277665.1. Classification (NCBI taxonomy): domain Eukaryota; kingdom Viridiplantae; phylum Streptophyta; class Magnoliopsida; order Santalales; family Viscaceae; genus Viscum; species Viscum album. Next base: position 1,664,826,448 of record OY728146.1, on the reverse strand, counting down.
GGATGAATTTTTAAGTGTTTTTAAAGAGTTTAAAGAGTATGAAAGTGTATTTTGGAAGGGTATTAAGGGTTTTAAAGAGTTTTTATGGGTGTTTATGGTTTTAAGGTTTGGGAAAATGGTATAGGGTTATTTGTTTAGGGTTTATCTCTGTGGGTGTAGGGTTTAGTGTTTAGGTTTTAGGGATTGGATGGATTTTTAAGGATATTTAAAGGGTTTTATGGGTATAAAAGTGTATTTTGGTAGTGTTTTTAATGTTTTAAATGGGTTTTAAAAGGATTTATGGGTTTCTAAGGTTAGGTTGATGGGATAGGGTGAAGGGTTGAGTTTTTATGGTTGAGGGTGTAGGGTTTAGGGTTTAGATAGATGTTAAGGGGTTTTAAAGGGTATTAAAGTGTATTTTGGTTGTATTTTTAAAGGGTTTAAATGGTTTTGAATGTAGTGAAGGGTTTTTTAAGGTTATATAATAGTGGATAGGGTGAAGGTTTTAGGTTTTAGGTTTTATGGTTTAGGTTTTCGGTTCTGGATGGATTTTTAAGGGGTTTTAAAGGGTTTATAGGGCATGCAAGTGTATTTTTGTTCGTTTTTAATGGTCTTAAAGGTCTTTGAAGGGTGTCATGGGATTTTAAGATTATAAGAGAGGGTAAAGGGTAAAGCTTTAAGGTTTTAGGTTTTAGGGTATAGGTTTCAATGTTTGTGGTTTAGGGTTTGGATAGTGTTTTAATGGGTTTTAAAGTGTTTAAAGGGTGTGAAAGTGTATTTTGGTAGGGTTTTTTAGGGTTTTGAAGGAAGTGAAGGGTTTTCTAGTTTCTGGAATAGGGGATATGGTGAAGGGTTTATCATTTAGGGTTTAATTTTTATGGTGTATGGTTTAGGTTTTAGGATTTGGATGTATTTTTTTGGGTTTTTAGATGGTTTAAATGGTATGAAAGATTTTTTGGTAGGGTTTTTAAGGGTTTTTAAGGGAGTGAATGATTTTTAGGGTTAGGGAAAAGGTTTTAGGGTGAATAGTTTAGGGTTTGGATATATTTTTAAGGGAAAGGTAGATTCGGGATCCAGGATATTCCTGCCCCCCCCCCCCCCCCAAAAGAACTTTATTAAGAAAAGGGGGACACAACAGACAAGGGAGGGGGGGGTCAAACGACCCACACCCAAAAACCCCTAACAAACCCAATCCCAAAAAGCCCAAAATAAAAAACCAAAATCAAACAAAAGAAACAAGACAAAAAAAGAAAAATCCCCAACATCATCTCCAAATCATCCATAACCCACAATCAGTAGCACCAGACCTTCAGCAGCAACCAACTTCAGCACCACAAAGCCACAAATAACCACCTCTTGCATCCACAAGCCAAACACCATCACAACATTCACCATAAAAAATTCATCACCTTCCATCAAATAATGGCCAGCAACTAACAACATCAAACACCAGAATCACATACCACAACCATTCACCAACAGAAAAAGTTCAGAAGCATAGGAAAACCAGAGGAAACAGAAAGAAGGGCCTCCCCCTCCAAGCCAATGGAGCCAAGCCTGAGAAGACCAGAGCACACCAGGACCGCTGTCAGGACGAGAAGAAGTCGATCAGGAAAAACAAAGCCCAAAGAGCACCACAACCATGACCAGATCTCGAGACCAAGGAGGAACCCACCGCCCCCAGCACTGGACAACCCGAATAGTGTGAAGGGTTTAAGGTTTAGGTTTTAGGGTTTGGATGGGTTTTTAAGGGGTTTAAAAGGGTTTAAAGGGTATGAAACTGTATTCTTGTTGGGTTTTTAATGGGTTTAAAAGGGGTTTAATGGAGTTAAGGGTTTTTAAGATTATGTAAGAGGGTATAGGGTGAAATTTTGAGGGTTTAGGGATGAGGGTGTAGGGTTTATGGTTTAGGGTTTGGATGGATTTTAAAGTTTTTTCAAAGGGTTTAAAGGGTATGAAAGTGTATTTTGGTCAGGTTTTAAGGGTTTTAAAGAATTTTTAAGAGAGTGAATGATTTTAAAGGTTAAGGAAGAGGGGATATGGTGAATGTTTTTGGGTTTATGGTTGATGGATTATGGTTTAAGGTTTAGGATTTGGATGGTTTTTTAAGGGTTTTTAAAGGGTTTAAAGGCCATGAAAGTGTATTCTAGTAGGGTTTTTAAAAGTTTTAAACTGTTTTGAAGGGATTGAAGGCTTTTTATTGTTAGGGAAGATGGGATAGGGGTATGGGTTGAGGGTTTAGGGTCGAGTGTGTGGGGTTTAGGTTTAGGGTTTGGATGGATTTTAAGGGGTTTTAAAGGGTTTAAAAGTGTATTTTTGTAGGGGTTTTAATGGTTTTGAAAGAAGTGAGGGATTTTTAAGATTAGGGAAGAGGGGATAGGGTGATTTTATGAGGTTTTAGGGTTGAGGCTATTGGTTTTAGGTTTTGGATTTTCTTATGTGTTTTATATGATTTAAAGGGTATGAACGTGTATTTCGGTAGGATTTTAAGTGGGTTAAAAGGTTTTGAATGAATTTATGGTTTTTTAAGGTTCGAGAATTGGGTATAAAGTGAAGGGTTGGGGATTTAGGGTTGTGGGTGTAGGGTGTAGGGTTTTGGGTTTGAGGTTTAGGTTTTGGAAGTATTTTTAAGGGGTTTAAAGGGTGTGAAAGTGTATTTTTATGGGGTTTTAAAAGATTTAAAAGGGATTTAAAGGTTTTTAAGGGTTTTTAAGGTTAGGGGAGAGAGAAATGGTGAATTGTGGATGGTTTATGGTTTTGTGTGTGGGGTTAAGTGTTTAAGGTTTGGAGTTTAGATGGATTTAAAGGGTTTTGAAAGGGTTTAAAGTGTATGAATGTGTATTTTTGTAGGGGTTTTAAGGGTTTAAAAAGGGGTTTTAAGGAAGTTAATGGTTTTTATTTTATGGAATATAGGATAGGGTGAGGTGTTTAGGGTTTATGGTTGATGGTTTAGGGTTTAGAGTGATTTTATGGGTTTTTAAAGTTTTTAGAGGGTATGATAGTGTATTTTGGTAGGTATTTTGAGGGTTTTAAAGGTGTTTTAAGGGAGTGAAGGGATTTTAATGTTAGGTAAGAGGGTATAGGGTGAAGGGTTGAGGGTTTGGGGTTGAGGTTGTAGGGTTTAGTTTTTAGTGTTTGGATAGATTTTAAGGGGTTTTTAAAGGACTTAAAGGGTATGAAAGTGTATTTTGGTAGAGTTATTAAGGGCTTTAAAGGTTTTTTAAGGGATTGAAGGGGTTTTACGGTCAAGGAGGAGTTGAGAGTGTGAAGGGTTTATTTTTTAGGGTTGAGGGTGTAGGGTTTTGGGTTTATTCTTTGGATGAATTTTGGATTGATTTTAAGGGTTTTAATGGGTTAAAAGGGTATGAAAGTTTATTTTGGTAGAGTTTTTAAGTTTTTTAAAAGGTTTTGAAGGGATTTAAGGGTTTTTATGTTTATTTATGAGGGTAAAGTTTGATGGTTTGAGGGTTTGTGGTTGAGGATTTAGGATTTAATGTTTAGGGTTTGGATGGGTTTTTAAGGGGTTTTAAAGGGTTTAAAGCGTATGAAAGTGTATTTGGGTAGGTTTTTAAGGTTTTGAAGGGTTTTTAAGTTTATGGAAGAGGGAATAGGGTGAAAGTTTTAGGATTAATCATTGTGGGTATAAGGTTTAGGGTGTATGGTTTGGATGGATTTTTAAGGGTTTAAAGGGCATGAAAGTGTATTTTGGTAGGTTTTTAAGGGTTTTAAATGTTTTTGAAGGAAGTTTAGGATTCCTAATGTTAGAGAATAATTTATAGGTTGAAGGGTTGAGGTTTTATGGTTGATGGTTTAGTGTTTAGGGTTTGGATGGATTTTTAAGGGGTTTTAAAGGGTTTCAAGGGTATACAAGTGTATTTTGGTAGAGTTTTTAAGGGTTTTAAAGTGGTTTTAAGATAATAAAGTGTTTTTAAGGTTAAAAAGTATGGGAAAGGGTGAAGGGTTGATGTTTTACGGTTTAAGGTGTATGTTTTATGGATTTAATGGATTTTAAGGGGTTTTAAATGGTTTAAAGGGTGTGAAAGATCATTTTGGTAGGTTTTGTGAGGCAGTAAAGGGTTTTAAAGTTCTAGGAAGAGGAGAGAGGGTGATGGGTTTAGGGTTTAGGGTTGAGGGTGTAAGGATTATGATTTAGGGGTTGGATGTATTTTTAAGGGTCTTAAAAGGGTTTAAAGGGTATACAAGTGTGTTTTTGTAGGGGTTTAAATGGTCTTAAAGTGTTTTAAGGGAGTAAAGGTATTTTGAGTTTAGGAAATAAGGGAGAGGGTGATGGTTTGAGGGTTTAGGGTTTAGTGTTCAGAATGATTTTTAAGGGATTTTAAAGAGTTTTAAGGGTATGAAAGTATATTTTGGTAGGGTTTTATGGGGTTTAAAGGGGTTTTAAGTGAGTTAAGTGTCTTTATGGTTAATCAATAGGTGAAAGGGTGAAGGGTTGTGGATTTAGGGTTGTGGGTGTAGGGTTTAGGGTTTGGATGGGTTTTTAAGGATTTTAAAAGGGTTTAAAGGGTATAGAATTGTATTTTGGTTGGGTTTTAAGGGTTTGAAAATGGTTATTAAGTGATTGAATGGTTTTTAAGGTTAGGTTAGAAGGGATATGGTTAAGTATTGGGGGTTTAGGGTTGAGGGTGTAGGGTTTGGGGTTTGGATGAATTTTTAATCATTTTAAAGGGTTTAAAGGGTATGGAAGTGTAATTTGGTAGGGTTTTCAAGGTTTTTAAAGTTTTTTATAGGATTGAAGTGATTTTAATGTTAGGTAATGGGGGATAGGGTGAAGGGTTGATGGTTTATGGTTGAGGGTAAGATTTAGGGTTTGGATGGACTTTCAAGGTTTTTTAAAGGGTTTAAAGGGTATGAAAGTGTATTTTGGTGGGTTTTTTATGGGTTTTAAAGGGTTTTAAAGGTAGAAATGTGTTTTAAGGTTAGAGAAGAGTGGTGAGGGTGAATGTTTGAGGGTTTATGTTTTAGGGTTTGGATGGATTAGGGGTTTTTAAAGGGTTTAACGGGTATATAAGTGTGTGTTGGTTAAGTTTTTAAGGGTTTTGTAGGGAGTGAAGGGTTTTTATGGTTAGGTAAGAGGGAATAGTTTGAATGGATTAGATTTTAGGGTTGAGGGTATGGGGTTTAGGGTTTAATGTTTTGATTAATTTTTAAGGGGTTTTGAAGGGTTCAAAGGGTATGGAAGTGTATTTTGTTAGGATTTTAAGGGTTTTAAAGGGTTTTGAAGGGGTGAATAGTCTTACATGTTAGGTAATATGGGATAGTGTAAATGGTTGAGTTATTAGGGTTGAGGTTTTAGGTTTAGGGTTTAGGGTTTGGATGTATTTTTAAGGATTTTTAAAGTGTTTAAAGGGGATGGAAGTGAATTTTCATAGGGTTTTTAAGGGTTTTTAAGAGAGTTAAAGGTTTTTAATTTTATATAATATAGGATATAGTGAAGTGTTAGGTTTTATAGTTTAGGGTGTTGAGTTTAGAGTTTTGTATTTAGGGATTGGATGGATTTTTAAGGGTTTAAAGGGGTTTAAACGGCATGGAAGTGTATTTTGGCAAGGTTTTTAAGGGTTTTAAAGGGTTTTGAATGAATTAAAGGGATTTTAAGGTTAGGTAAGAGGTTATGAGGTGAAGTTTTGATGTTTTAGGGTTTAGGGTGTAGGGTTTGGGGTTTGGATGTATTTTTAAGGATTTTGAATGGATTTAAAGGGTATGAAAGTGTATTTTGGTTTGGGGTTTAAGGATTTTAATGGGTTTTTAAGGGACTTAATGGTTTTTAAGGTTATAGAAGAGGGAATAGGGTGAAGGTTTGTGGATATAGTGTTGATGATGTAGGGTTTATGATTTAGGTTATAGGGTTTGGATGGATTTTTAAGGGGTTTTAAATGGTTTAAAGGGTGTGACAGTGTATTTTGGTAGGATTCTTAATGGTTTTAAAGGGTTTTGAATAGATTTAATGGTTTTTAAGGTATGGGAAGAAGGTAAAGGTTTCCAGTTTAAGGGTTTACAATTGATGGTGTAGGGTTTGGATGGATTTTTAAGGGATTTTAAACGGGTATGAAAGAGTATTTTGGTAGGGTTTTTAAAGGGTTTAAAGGGTATTAAAGATTATTTTTGGTAGGGTTTTAAAGGGTATTAAATGGTTTTAATGGATTTAAGGGTTTTTACTTTTAGGTAATATATTATAGGGTGATGGGTTGGGGGTTTTGTTTTTAAGTTGTGGGGTTTAGGTTTTATGGTTTGGATGGATTTTCAAGTGTTTTTATATGGTTTAAAGGGCATGAAAGTGTATTTTGGAAATAATTTTAAGGGTTTTAAAGGGGTTTAAAGGGAGTTAAGGTGTTTTAAGGTTATTTAATAGGTTATATGGTGAATATTTTAGGGTTTTGGTTTGAGGGTGTAGGGTTTAGGTTTTAGGGTTTAGGGTTCTGATGGATTTTTAAGAGGTTTTAAAGGGATTTAAGGGCATGAATGTGTATTTTGGTAGGGTTTTTAAGGGGTTTGAAGGGAGTGAAGGTTTTTTAAGGTTAAGGAATATGGTAAAGGGTGAATTTTTTGGGGTTTATAAATGAGGGTTTATGCTTTAGGGTTTAGGGTTTGTATGGATTTTAAGGAGTTTAAAGGGTATCAAAAATGTATTTTTGTAGGGTCTTTAATGCTTTTAAAGGGTTTTGAAGGGATTGAAGGGTTTATAAGGTTAGAGAAGAGGGTATAGGGTGAAGATTTTATGGTATATTTTTAAGGGTGTAGGAATTAAGGTTTAAGGTTTCAATGGATTTCAATGGTTTTTAAAGGGTTTAAAGGGTATGAAAGTGTATTTTGATAGGGTTTTAATGGTTTTAAAGGGTTTTGAATGGAGGGAAGTGTTTTTAAGGTTAGGTAAGAGGGGATAGTTTTGAGGGTTGATTGTGTTGGGTTTAAGGTTTAGGTTTTATGAATTGATTTGATTTTTAATGGTTTTTAAACGGGTTTAAATGGTATGAAAGTGTATTTTTTAGGGGGTTTAAGGGTTTTAAAGGTTTTTTGAAGGGAGTTAATGGTTTTAAGGTTATAGAAGAGTGGTTATGTTTATGGGTTTAGGGTTTATGGTTGGGGTGTAGGGTTTAGGGTTTGGATGGATTTTTAAGGGGTTTTAAAGGGTTTAAAGGGTATGAAAGTGTATTTTAGTGGGGTTTTCAAAGGTTTTAAAGGTTTTTTATGGGATTAAATGGTCTTATAATTTCAGAAGAGTGGATAGTGAAAAGGGTTTAGGGTTTAGGTTTGAGGGTGTATGGTTTTGGGTTAAGGATTTGGAAGGAATTTTATGGGTTCTTAAAGGGTTTAAAGTGAATGAAAGTGTATTTTGGTTGGGTTTTGGGGGTTTTGAATGGAATGAAGGGTTTTAAGGTCATAGAAGAGGGGGTAGGGTTAATATTTGAGGTTTTTATGGTTGAGTGTGTATGTTTTAGGGTTTAAGGTTTATTTTTTGGATGGATTTTTAATAGTTTTAAAGGGTATGAAAGTGTATTGTTGTTGGGTTTTAAGGGTTTTAAAGAGTTTTAAGGGATTGAATGGTTTTTAATGTTTTGGAAGATGGGATAGGGTGAAGGGTTGAGGGTTTAGGGTTTAGGGTTTAGGGTTTAGGGTTTATATTTTAGTGTTTGTATTGATTTTTAATTGTTTCTAGAGGTTTTAAAGAGTATAAAAGTCTATTTTGGTAGGTTTTTAAGGGTTAAAAGGTTTTTTAAGGGAGTAAAGTGTTTTCAAATTTAGGGACGAGGGGATAGGTTGAAGGGTTTTTGGTTGTGGGTTTAGGGTTTAGATGGATTGTTATTGTTTTTAATGTGTTTAAATGGTATGAAATTTTATTTTGGTAGGGTTTATAAGGGGTTTAAAAGGTTTTAAAGGGTTTAAATGGTTTTTAAGGTTATCAAAGAGGGGGTAGGGTGATGAATTTATGGTTTAGGATTTAGTGTTCAGATTAATTTTTAAGAGGGTTTAAATTTTTTAAAGTGTATGAAAGTGTATTTTAGTAGGGATTTAATGGTTTTGAAGGGATTTAAGGGTTTTTAAGTTTAGGAAATAGGGGATTGGGTGAAGGTTTTAGGGTTTATGGTTGAGGTTGTAGGGTTTAGGATTTATGGATTAGGGATTGGATAATTTTTTAAGGGGTTTTAGAGGGTGTTAAGGGTATTAAAGTGTATTTTGGCACGATTTTTATGGGTTTAAATGGTTTTGAAGGTTTTGGAAGAGGGTATAGGTTGAAAATTTTAGGGATTAGGGTTGAGCTTTTAGGGTTTATGGTTTAGGTTATGGATGGATTTTTAAGGGGTTTTAAAGGGTTTAAAGAGTTTAAAGGGTATGAAAGTGTATTTTGGAAGGTTTTTTAAGGGATTTAATGGTTTTAAAGGAGTTAAGGGTTTTTAAGTTTTTAGAAGAGGGTATAGGTTGATGTGTTGATGATTTAGGGTTGAGGGTGTAGGGTTTAGGGATTTGATGGATTTTTATGGGGTTTTAAAAGGTTTAAAGGGTATGAAAGTGTATTTTTAATGTTTTTTGGTATTTTAAAGTGTTTTTAATGGATTTAAGGGTTTTTAAGTTTAGTTTTTAGGGTTTATAGAAAAGGGTTTAGGTTTTAGGGTTGAGGATGTAGGGTTTGGTGTTTAGGATTTAGGGTTTGGATGGAATTTTAAGGGATTTTAAAGGGTTTAAAGGGTATTATATTTTATTATGGTTGGGTTTTTAAGGGTTTGAAAGGGTTTTTAACGGAATGATGTATTTTTATGGTTATGGAAGAGGATATTGGGTGAACTTTTGAGGGTGTCAGTTTTGGTGTTTGGATAGATTTTTAATGGGATTTAAAGGGTTTAAAGGGTATGGAAGTGTATTTTGGTAGGGTTTTAAAGGGTTTTATGGGAGTGAAATTTTTTTAGGTTAGGGAACAGGGGAGATCAAAATGTTTTTATGTTTTAGAGTTGAAGGTTGTAAAGACCCGCATATCCACGGATACTGATTTTGGGTTGAATTTTGAATTTTTTGTATTGGATGCTTATGAGGGAAAAATGTTCATTTTCCCTAAAAATGATCTTAGATAATTTTAAAACCACTCTGTTGGTCTCAAAATAGGGAATTTACCATAGGAAATGAGTTTTGTGTAATTTCAAGCCAATCGAGTTTTGGTGAAATATTTAATATTTAATTAATTAATATTAAATTATTCATGTGAGTTCAGGTATCAGTGTCTTTTGAATGGACTTTCAAATTTATATTTAGAATCTGTGATTGAATTTAGAATGGGGTTTTTTCCCTAGATGATTTATTAACTCACTTTGAGTTTTAGAACTCAGGATGGATATTAAAAGTGTAATTAATTAATTATTAAAGAAATTAATTTAATTAAAAGAGTTCCCCCTCCATTTAGATTCACACGAATGATAGGAAAGGGGGAGGGTTTTTTTGCATGAAATTCCCAAACCACAAGGAAAGGGGGGAGGGGAGATGATAATGAACCTCATCCATGGTGGAAATCAAGACGAGATTAAGGTGTATCAGTTTTCGGGAGTAGATTTGGTCTTGAAGCATTGATGTTTAAGCGATGAGGTAGGAAAGTTTTTTTATTACCTGGTCCCCATAGATTATTTGTTTCATGTTTTAGAGTATCGATATGATTTATAAGAAGCCTTTGAGGTCAATCTATACCTAATCGGGGAAAGGGGGGTTTCAGGATGTTTGTAGGGGTTTTTGATTCAAAGAACCGAACTACACGGTGTGTGGTTTTAAGAACACACCTTCTATGTTCTTCCTATTTGGGGAAGAAGAGAAGAATACAACTACATGATGTGTAGTTCATAGGATGCGCCATATAGTATCACTCAGTATGTGGCTGAGTACATGAACAAATATCCCATGTAGGGGGGGGGCATGGTCATGTTGGGTACATGACCAGACCGCATGTGGGTTACACAATTTGTAAGAATAAAAAACCAAGCAGAGACACATGGCCAATCCATGTGTGGTACATGGGTAGGGACACTGTGTGTGGTACACACCATGTACCTAAATTGCACATCGTGTACTAGGTTTATGCATGACAAATTCATCTAGAGTAAATTCCCATGTAGGAAAATGTTATTTCACATCGTGTACTCAGAAATACATGCTATGTACTGCTCTTTTGTTACCCCTTTTTAGGGGTTTTGGGTTTTTTGGGTCCTTGAGTTAGATTTAGACTAGTGAGTAGTCTATTATGAGAATTTTTTCTCATAGATCATGATGGTGGAATCATTTAGAAATTTAGAGGCCTTCTATATGGTGTTTTAAAAAAAGTTAGTTAAGTAAAAGGATTTCCTTAAGGTTTGATTTAGAATCCTCCAGTGGGATGGGTTGTGAGCTATAAGGACTGGGTGAGGGTTGTGAGCTCAGATATCAGCCTAACTTCCGTGAGAAAGGGTGATTTGTTTGATGTTTCTTATATAGATCCAAAAAGTAGAGGTTGATTAGAATATATAAGGATATTTTGGTTGTCCCTGCATATAAGGACCATTTTCTTGAGGTTAGATTAGTTGAGGTTTATATCCTATGTTTAAGGATTTGATTGGATAAAGGATTTGATATTGGTTGACATCATAGGATGAAGGTTAGGTCTGGGTGTCAATGTGGTGTTTTGTTGAGTCTAAGAAACTCTTGATTATGCCCCTAGTGGGGTGATTTATAATTAAGTGAGTATTGGATTCCATAGTTAGCTATTAATAATGATCACATGTCATGGTCTTTCTTTTGGATTATTTTGTTAATGAATTATTGATCAATGACAAGTTGTATTACACTAAGGGACACTTCATGATGTTTCTTGTGATGGTATTAGCCTAATTCCTTGTATGAGATGGAGTAACCACTCATAGGGCATATTTTTCTTATTGTTGACTTTGAGATAATTGAGGATATTTTGATGGGCATGGGTGTTCATCCAAAACTTTTTATTTTTTAGTTTGGTTTTGGATGTTGAGACTTGGTTTGTGCCTATGAGGCTATTTTGATATGGTTAGGTTGCCACATTTTGGGACCTGGTTTACTATTTAAGGCTATGGTGTCATTGAGTGATGGAAATATGATCCATAGGTATGCCTTTGAATATCCATATTTGGGAATGTTGGATAATAAACTCATATCAGTACTAATAGTTTTTTATGGTTTTAGTGTTGGGTCAAGGTTCCGAGCACATTGTTTGATATTGTTGATTATAGTGGATGTGACGTCCCATGTTTGTGGTTAGATGTTGGACTGATGTTCCGGGCAGTGATAGTATGCTATATTGATTAGGTTTCAGACTGAGGCTTTATACATATATAGTATAATTTTTTTTTTATGTGATATAATTAAGATCTAGGCAATGATGGTATACCATCTAGGATGGATGATTGACTTATGATTTATATCCATGGTTTATGCACTAGAATGATGCTCCATGGATGATTTATTTGATATATGGATGGTGTAATTATACTCTAAATTCATGGTTTAAGCGAAAGAATGATACTCTAGGCATGATTTATTTGATATATGGTTTTGGTGTTGGAATGATTCTCCAGGAACTATTGTTTATGATACATGAGTTAGATTTCAGACTAATTGTATGGGATTGGTAGAACTTTTATATGGTACTCGGGACAAAATTGTCTACGTACCAAGTATGAGAAAATTTTTGGGTTATGAGTACATGGTATGGGATGAATTATATTTGTAACTCATATGGTAGGACTATTATAGGATGGGTCCCTAGAATTTTTTGTTTTGGTTATGGTTTTCATGGATATGAAACCCACAGTTTATTTGGGATGCATGATCATGGTGACGTGCTCCGAGAAACCCTAACATTGGCCAAAGAAGTTATGGTGAATTGAGGTCTTGGAACCAAATATTGATGGTGGTTTTATTTGTATTTGTTTTTTAGTTATGTTTTGTATAGGCTGAGCATATTGCATGAGAATTCAATTATAGCAGCAAATTATAGGTTCACCATTAGGGGTGGCCTACTAAGATTTATTTCTCACCCCCTGTATGTGAACCTTAGTGTACATATAGAACTTATGTATGATTTTAAGTTGATCATACATTCCATATGGATTAGGCTAAGGCCCATGATTGAATGGTTGAGATAGATGCTTGTGTGGAGTTGACTGGTTGGGCTGGAGCAGCTTGAAAGGGTACTCGAGACTGGGTGTGTGATATATTTCATAGTTGTAAGTAGGTCCTGATGTTTTTATTTATTTTTCAGTAATTTATTTTTTATATGTGATTGGATGAGTGAGTGATCTATGTTATATGTATGGAATGAATGTTCAGCCCTGTACTATATTTCTTTTTATTATAGTTTGTTTTTATTTCAGTTTATCTATTCATTCCATGTACTCTGATTTGTATGATGTTTGGTTATGTAATTTTGGCTATGCACTCTGATATGGGGGTATAGTCTCCTCATAGTTTCATCTTAGAATCCCGCTTATAGTTGATAGACTCTGGTGTATGAGGAGGAATGCTTGAGGTCTTGTGGAAAAATAGCTTAGGGAACTAGTTTAGTGGAATTCAGACTAGTATGTTACAAAGTAGTATCAAGGGTGTTTACATTTTTATTATTTTTCTATTTTGGATCTAGTAGATAGGATATATAATAATGTTTCATATCTTTTGATGAATACCAGGTTGGTTCATCGTGAACACCCATTTCGATAGGAAGTCTAGATTTCCAAGGGATGGGAATAAAGTTCTATATTTTTTATGTTACAGTTGTACATGATTTTCTCTTCATGATATGCACATGTTATTTGAATTTTATGTTTTATGATGGATTTCATACTTTTTTCATGTTTGAAAGAGACCTGTGATTTGGTTTTGAATCTTTTTCTATAGAGGTAAGAGTCGTCTCATGCATCATGGTAGGCACATAGGATCCATGTGTTATAGGGAAACTAGTGTGTGATTTTATGTATTTCCCTCTGATGGATTTTTCTATGGATCTACAGTGACATGATTGATGATGAGAATTCTATATATTTCTTGTATAAAATTGGTGTAGTGACCCTATTTGGTCATTATGGTACATGTATATGACCATTGGACCCCTTTTGGGTAGACATTTTTTGAGGTTGGTTGTGCAGCTTGGTCCTCCAGGGAGCGGTCTAATGTGCATATTCTCAAAGAGTATGGGTGCCCTGTATATGGGAAGTTAGTTTAGAGGATGATTTTATTCATATATGAGACCTTATAGATGGATATTTTAGTATGTTGACATTATACAATGTGGGGTGGGAGCTTTTTTGACGTTCTATGAGTTGTGGCCTTCTGTGATTTGGATTAGTCCAAGGTAGTTATACCTAGTGACTAGATGTGATATTTATTGGTAGGGATAGGTGGGAAAGCATAATGTCCCCTTTTATGTGACTTGAGAATAGATAGTTAGAGCCAATTTACTTTTCAGGGTGACCTATTAGTGGGGTCAATCAAGTTACGAGTGATTTTTAGTTTCTTGAGGTATAAATGGATGTTTTGGGAATTTTGAAAATGGTTCATGAAGGGTGAATATGGGTTTGAGGTTTAGGCTCATTAGATTCCTTTTGTTTTTGATAAGGTACACTTGTGTTTAAATGTTTCCTCCTTGTGGTTGGTTTTGAGAGGGACAGGTTCGTTCAAGTTCCTAACCCATGAAATGGTTGTTCTGGAAAGTTTATCATGGTTATTTGAGTTGTATTTGGAGCACAAGAAGTTTTCAAGTTATGTGGTTAAATATTTTGAGCTAATTTTTCATGAGATTTGACTCGTTGGAGTTGAATTAGGTTTTTTTGTTTGGTTACACAAGAGAGTGTAGTGGAATCTTGGAGATGCTAACACTGGTAATGTCCTACATCATTTGGATTGTGGATCAGATATTATGGGATTATATGTCCATGGTTCTTGAGTTTTTAAGGAATCTATGAGTGGGCTTAGAATCATTGAAGGTGTGATGAGAGGCTTGTAAGAATCGTGGCCCTAGGTCCTTGGAATAGAACTATAATGTTTTGGAATGGATGTGATTTTGGTGGTATTCATAGATGATATATTAGTATACTCACAATTTAGAGATGATCATTCCCAATATATTGAAATCATCCTAAGTATTATAAGAGAGAACCAAATCTATTCCATGATATAGAGATGTTTCCTTAAGTTGATAAGGGGCCTCTTGGGAGGTTGCGCTCATGGATCGATGTATGTGAAACCATGTGGTGGGGAGTGTACCATATGATACTTGTGAGTAAGGTCCTGATTATGGATCAAATATAAAAAAATACCATAGGTGATTTTCTCGGATGTCGGGAATTGGAGATAGTAGATGTTTCATTTTTTCACTCTAGTAGGAGTGAGAGATAAAAATGTCCAGTTCCAATGTTTGGTGGTGATTAGGGAATGGGACATGGAAAATATTTTTGGTTATAAGGAATCATTAAGGACACTCATATAGTGGGGGGGTACTTGGTCAGACGAGGTGATGTGACCCTTATGTGGGCGGGCTTAGGGATGCAGTGAGGATCACATCAAGCGGGTTGGTGGACCACTAAGGATGGTTTTGAAAGGATAATTTAATGATGGGAAGCATTTTGGATCAAAATCATTAGTTGTGGGTTGAGTTCTATAGTGGGGAGATCCATGAGTATAATGAAGAGTTTTAAATGATGATATTAAGTCTTGGGATGGATATGTGTGGTTAGGCACTATCCTAATGGTTTGTTGGTGGTGTCAAGTGGTGGCTTGACCTTTGATGGCTTGTACATCCTATCTTAGGAGGTATAAATAGAAACTTTATTAGTATCTCCAAGTAGAATACAACTAGTTAAGCTTGAGTCAATGACCAAGGTGGTTCAAGATATTTAACTGGAAGACCAATGAGGCTTCTTAGGGATGATAAGGTTTATGGTGGAAAGATTATAAAGACTCGCATTTTCCCAGAAACTGATTTTGAGCATAATTTTGATTTTTTTTGTTATCGAAGGCTTTTTAGGGGTAAAATGATCATTTTACTCTAAAAGAAAATCTCGAATAATTTTTCTAACCACTCTATTGTTCTAGATATATAGAATTAACCTATGAAATGTTTTTGGTGTAATTTTGAGTCGAACAAGTTTTGGTGAAATATTTAATTTTAATTAATTAAATATTAAATTATTCATGTGAGTTTGGGTGTCGTTATCTTTTGAACAGAGCGTTATATCGATATCCTGACTCCACTATTGATTTTGGAATGGGGGTTTTTCCTAGGTGATGTATAAACTCTCTTTGGATTCTGGGACTCGGAATGAGTATTGAAAGGGTAATTAATTAATTATTAAATTAAGTAAATTAATTAAAAGTGTCCCCCCATTTGGATTCCTATACACAGTAGGAAATGGGGAGGTATTTTACTTATGTGTGACAATCAAACCAAGAGGGAAGGGGGAGGTAGATGCTGCTGAACTTCATCCATTTTGGAGATCGGGACCAGATCGATGTGTAGTAGATTATGGGAGCATATTTGGACTCAAAGCTTCTGATTTTATGCCATGAGGTAGGATGGTTTTTGAGTTTTATTCCATGATACAAATAAATTAGTTTTTTATGTTTTAGAGACTTAGTATGATTTCTAAGGATCACATGGGGGTTGATCTGTAACTAATTGTCAAAAAATAGGGGTTTTGGGAGGTTCATAAGGGGTTTATGATTCAGAAAACCCGACTATAAAATGTGTGGTTTTAAGAACACAAACCACATGTTCTTCCTATTTGGGGAAGAATAGAATAATATGACTATATGGTGTGTATTCTTGAGGAAACACTGTGTAGCGTCACTCAACATGTGGCAGAGTACATGGCCAGATTACCCATGTGGGGGGGGGGGGCATGGCCATGTAGGGCACACAAACAGAACCCATATGGATTACATGCCGTGTAAGAAGACATGGATAGGAAGAGACACATGGCCAATCTATGTTTGGTACATGAGTAGGTACCATGTATAGGGTACACAACGTGTACCTGACTTGCATGCAGTGTACTTTCATTATGAACACCAAGTTCAGTTAGAGTGCACAACCATGTGGGGATATGAGAGTACACATTGTGTAATCAGGAATACATGTTGTGTGTTGCTCTTTTTTTACCCCTTTTTGTGCATTTTGGGGGATTTTTTCCCCTGAGTCAGATTTGGACTTGTGATTAGTCCATTCTGATTGAATTTATACTTAGATCGTGATGGTGGAATCCTTTTGGAATTTAAAGACCATCTGGATGGAGTTTTGTACCAAGGTAGTTTAGAAGGAGGATTTACTTAAGGTTTGGATTTAGAATTCTCTAGTGTGATGGGTTGTGAGATACAAAGTCGGGGTGACGGTTGTGAGTTCGATGATCAAACTAGCCTAAGTGCGCCATGATGATTTGTATAAGGTTTCTTAGATATATCCTAAGAAGTGATATCGAGTAGTATATCTAGAAAGATTTTGGTTTTCCCTACATATCAGGTCCAGTTTTTCAAGGTTAGAGAAGTTGAGGTTTAGATCCTATGTTTGAGGATCATAGTGGTTAGAGACTTGAGGGTTCATTGAAATCATATGATGGTAGTTATGGTCGGGTTATTTTTTGGTGTAAATTTGTGTCTGAGGGTATCTTAAGGATGCCTCTAGTGGGTTGATTTTTAATTAAGTGATCATTAGATGTCATAGTTGGCTGTTTAGAATGCCTTCATTACAAGTTCTTACTTTTGGATGCCTTTATTAGTGCATTGTTGATTGAGGATCAATTAGAGGCCACTAAGGGCCTCTTTAGTATGTTTCTTATGATGGGATTGGCAAGAGTCTAAATATTTTATGGATAAATCTTTCATAGGGTGCCTAATTCTTTTTGTGGCCTTTGGGATATTTTAGGATATTTTGATAGGCATTGGTGTTTATCCAACCCTCATTATGTTTTATTTTGTTTGTGTATGTTGAGACTTGGTTTACACATATGAGGATATTGTGAAATGACTGGGTTTCCACATTTTAGGACCTGATTTTCTAGTTAGGGTTGTGGTGGCTGAGAGTACTGGACAGATGATCCATAGGTATGGTTCTGGATATCTATAATTGTGAATGTTGTATAAGTCATTCATATCGGTATCGATAGTTTGTTATGGTTTGAGTACTAGATGGACTGAGGTTCTAGGAACATTGTTTGATATTGTTGAGTATAGAGGATGTGAAATCACTTTTATGTGGTTCGACATTGAACTGGTGTTTTAGGAAATGATAGTATACTATATGGATTAGGTTTAAGATTGAGTCTCTAGATATAGATAGTATATTTTGTTGATTATGTTCCAGAATAATGTTCTAGGTAATGAAGGTATATTATCTAGGATGGATGGTGAATTGATTCTCTACATCCATGGTTTAAGTGATGAACTGATGCTTCAAGCATGATTGATTTGATATATAGATTGTGGACTGATGCTCTACATCCATAGTTTAAGTGTTGGAATGATTCTCCAGGCATTATTGATTTGATATATGTTTTAGGTGATTGATTGATGCTCTAGGCACTATTGTTTATGATACATGAGTTAGATATCAGACTGATGGTTTGGTCTTGGTAGTAATTTTATATGGTACCTGGGATAGATGTTTCTAGGTATCAAGTATGAGATAATGTTTGGATCATGAGGACATGGTAGGGGATGACTTATATTAGTATCTTGAATGATAGGAATATAGTTGGATGGGTCCCCAAAATTTTCAAGTTTGGTTGTGGCTACCATGGATATGAAGCCTATAGGTTATTTGGGATGCACGATCATGGGAACATGCTCAGAGGAACCCTAAAATTGGTCGAAGAAGGTATGGTCGATCAAGGTCTTGTACCCAAGGATAGATGGTGGTTTAATTTGTATTTATTTTTTTAATTATGTTTTGGCTGGGCTGATCATATTACATGAGAATTTAATTATCGCAGCAAATTATAGGTTCCATATTGGGGGTGGCCTAATGAGATTTATTTTTCACCCCTTTTATGTGCACCTTAGTGTACATGCAGACCTTATGCCTTCTTTAATATTGATCATAGATGCACATCGGATCGGGCTGAGGCCCAAGATTGCATGGCTGAGAGGGATACTCAAGTGGATTGGATTGGTTAGGATGGTGAAGCTTGATAGGGTACTCGAGAATGAGTATGTGATATGGCCCGAAGTTGGAAGTAGGTATTGATGTATTTATTTATTTTTATCTATTTATTTTTTATACACAATCGGACCAGTGGGTGATTGATGTCTTATGTATAACATGGTTTTTCATGCATTTACTGTAATTCAGATTATTATAGCATGCTTTAATTCAGTTTATTTATCCGTTATATGTACTATAATTTTTATGATTTTTAGTTTTTTAATTATAATTATGCACTCTAATTTGTGTTGATGGAAAGGGTTGGGGTATAGGGTTTAGGCTTTAGGTTTTAGGATTTGGATGGATTTTTAAGGGGTTCTAATGGGTTTTAAGGATATTAAAGTGTATTTTGGTAGCAATTTTAAGGGTTTAAAAGGGTTTTTAAGGGATTTAAGAGTTTTTAAGGTAATATAATAAGGTATAGGGAGAGGGGTTGATGGTTTAGAGTTGAGGGTGTAGGGTTTAGTGTATATGTTTTATGGTTTGGATGGATTTTTAACGAGTTTTAAAGGGTTTAAAGGGTTTAAAAGTGTATTTCAATAGGTGTTTTGAGGGTTTAAAAGGGGTTTTAATGGAATGGAGGGTTTTTAATGGTTGGGGATAGGGGATAAGGTGATGGTATTAGGTTTTAGGGTTGAGTGTGTAGGGTTTAGGGTTTGGATGAATTTTTAAGGGTTTTAAAAGGATTTAAAGGGTATGAAAGCGAGTTTTGGTAGGGTTTTTATGTGTTTTTAATGAATTAATGGGTTTTTAAGGTTTGGGATGATGGTATAGGGTGATTTTTTGATGGTTTAGGTTTGAAGGTGTAGTGTGTAGGGTTTAGTGTTTGGGAGAATTTTTAAGGCTTTTAAAAGCGTTTAAAGGGTATCAAAGTGTTTTTTTGGTAGGGTTTTTAATGGTTTTGAAGAGTTTTTAAGGGAGTAAATGATTTTAAAGGTTAGGTAATAGGGAATATGGTGAAGTGTTGATGATTTATGGTTTAGGTTTTAGGGTTTAGGTTTTAGGGTTTAGGGTTTGGATGAATTTTTATAGGTTTTAAAGGGAATGGAAGTTTATTGTGGTAGTTTTTGAATGGTTTTAAAGTGGTTTGAAGGTAGTAAAGGGTTTTTAAGGTTAGGGAATAGGGAATAAGGTTTATATTTTAGGTTTTAGGGTGTAGGGTTTAGGGTTTATGTTTTAGGGTTTGGGTGGATTTTTAAAGGATTTTAAAGGGTTTAAAGGGTATGCAAGAGTATTTTGGTAGAAGTTTTAAGGGTTTTGAATAGTTTTGGAGGCGTTGATGATTTTTTAAGGTTATGGAATAGGGGATAGAGTGAAGGGTTGAGGGTTTAGGGTTGAGGATTTAGGGTTTAGGGATTAGGTTTTAGGTTTTGGATGGATTTTAAGGATTTTTAAATGGTTTAAAGGGTATGAAATTGTATTTTGGTAGGGTTTTTAAGGGTTATAAAGTGATTTTAAGGGAGTAAAGGATTTTTATGTTTAGTTAATATGGTAGAGGGTGAAGGGTTGAGTTTTTAGGTTTGAGGGTGTATGTTTTAGGGTTTGGATTTATTTTTAAGTGTTTTTAAATGGTTTAAAAGGTATAAAAGTGTATTTTAGTTGGGTTTTAAAGTGTTTTTAAGTTAGTTAAGGGGTTTTAAGGTTAGGGGACAGGTGATAGGGTCAAAGTTTTAGGGTTTAGTATTGAGGGTGTAGGGTTTAGGGTTTTTTTGTTTGGATGATTTTTAAGAGATTTGAAAGGGTTTAAGTGATATGAATGTGTTTTTTGGTAGTGTTTTAAAGGGTTTTAAAGATATTTAATGGTTTTTAAGGTTATATAAGAGGTTATAGGGTTATTTTTTTAGGTTTTAGGTTTAGGGTTTATGGTTTAGGATTTGGATGGATTTTAAGGTGTTTTAAAGGGTTTAAAGGGCATGCAAGTGTATTTTGGTAGGAGTTTTAAGGGTTTTAAAAGGAGTGATGGGTTTTTAAGGTTAGTTAATGGATATAGAGTGAATTTTTGAGGTTTTAGGGTTGAGTTTGTAGGGTTTAGGGTCAGGTTTCTAGCTTTGAATGAATTTTTAAGATGTTTTAATGGGTTAAAATGGTATGAAAGTTTATTTTGGTAGGGTTTTAAATGGTTTTGAAGGGTTTAAAGTGTTTTAAATGGTTTTTAAGGGATTTAAATTTTTTTAAAGTTATTTAAGAGGGGATAAGGTGAAGGTTTGATGGTTCAAGGTTGAGGTTTCAAGGTTTTGGGTTTAGGGTTTAGGGTTTGGATGGATTTATAAGGGTTTTAAAGGGTTTAAAGGGCGTTGAAGTGTATTGTTGTAGGTTTTTAAAGGTTTTAAAGGGGTTTTAATGGACTTAAGGGTTTTAAGGTTACTTAATGTGAGATATGGTTGAGGGTTTTGGTTTGTGGTTGTAGGGCTTATGGTTTAGGATTTGGATGGATTTTAAGGGGTTTTAAAGGGTTTAAAGGGTATGAAAGTGTATTTTGGTAGGTTTTTTATGAGTTTTAAAGGGATTTGAAGGAATTTAAGGATTGTTAAGGTTAGTTAACATGGTATTGGGTGAATGGTTTAGTTTTTATAGGGTAGGGTGTAGGGTTTAGGGTTCAGGGTTTGGATAGTTTTTTAAGGGTTTTTAAAGGGTTTAAGGGGCATTGAATTGTATTTTGGTAGGGGTTTTAAGGGATTAAAATGTTTTTATGAATATTTAAGTGGTTAGATTAATAATAATTTATGGTTTAGGGTTGAGGTTTTAGAGTTTAGTTTTTTCGGTTTGGATGGATTTTTAAAGGGTTTTAAAGGGTTGAACGGGTATGAAAGTGTATTTTGGTAGGATTTTTAAGGGGTTTAAAGGGTTTTTAAAGAAGTTAAGGGTTTTTAGGGTTATGAAAGAGGGTTTAGGTTTAATGTTTGAGGGTTTAGGGTGTAGGGTTTAGGGTATAGGGTATAGGGTTTGGATGGATTTTTAAGGGGTTTTAAAGGGTTTAACAAGTAAAGGGTATTTGGGTAGAGATTTTATGTTTTTTAAGGATTATGAATGAAGTTAAGGGTTTTTAAGGTTAGGTAATATGATATAGGGTGTAGGTTTGTGGGTTTAGTGTTGTGGTTGTGGGGTTTGGATGAATTTTTAAGGGTTTAAAGGGCATAAAAGTGTATTTTGGTAGGGTTTTTAAGGGTATTAAAGGGTTTTGAAGGTATTGAATGGTTTTAAAGGTTATTTAAGAGGGGATAAGTTAAAGGGTTTAGGGTTTACGGTTAATGGTGTTGAAGTAGTTGGTCCCCTAGACCCAAATATGCAGAACTTTTGATTACCATATCATGTATACAGTTAGTTATACATGATGTTATCTTACAATTATTGTGTAGACTTTTCTACATCCACTATTATAATGGTATTGTCTGAAGTTCAATTGTTGTATCGAAAGGTTATAGATGATCCTAGGCTATAATGAGAACCTCAAGATATAATGAAATTGATCTTAAATATATGTTCTATAGTCTAGATACATCTTACTAACAGGACAGAGTAGATGTTTGACTATTAGGTGTTGGGGGTCATAAGTATTGAGACTTCTTCTCATGTAGTTCGCACTTGGTGATCTATAGTAATGATATCATGAGGATAGATTCTCTAATAGAAAAAACACATGTTTTTGGGTGTCATTAGTTGTTCTTATCTACGAACATGTGTATTGGTATACTGACTTGATACCATTACCAATGTATACCATTTTATTATGTACTTTAATGCTAAGTGAAAACCATGGTATTGAAATCATGGTGAGGTAGCTTGTGTTGGGTGCATCATTGGTGGTATGACATTGGTTGAGTGGTCAAGAAAGTATTTGTCGCTTCCGAGTTTATAAAGTTGCATATCTCAGGCCTGGTTGATCAGGATGGTGCTGCCTTCATAAGTCTTTGGCCAAAGCAGTACAAAGGTAAATCCATCCGGTAAGATCAAAAACTAATAAAGAAAGAAAAGGATGATGACACAAGTGTGTGTACTACTTTATGAGATATTTAATGACAAAGATACTATAGTACACAGTTAGTGTTCATAGGATGGTAGTTGTTGTTATGACTATCCTTATCTCTTTAGGGGCCATGTTGGGTTGCTAGACTCCGCTCTTGGTCTATGAATTTATTCACTGCTATCGAGATAAGGGCTTAGAGGGTCACACACAATAGCATATTCAAGAATCCGTCCTATTTAGTTGAATAAATATGTGGACATAGTGGTCCCCGCCAAGGGGTTCGAGCATTGTCCAAGTTTTCAATCACCAAATAAATTAAATAAATTCATTAATATTCAAGTTATGAATATTTGGGATTGAATTTATTTAATGTATTTACAAGTTTAGTAAATACAGGAAAATATTAATCGAAATAATATTATTTTAATATTCAAGGTTCATTTAATATTAACCGGGACAACGAGTCGATTTAAATGGCTCAAATTTTATCACGTAATATATTTTATATATATTAAAAGTATGTGATAAAATAATAAATAATATTGGCACAGTTTAGTTCATCAAAATTATTTATTTAGTGGACGTTTAAATAAAAAGGGGTCAAGAAACCCAACCAGGTATTTCTTAACTCCACTATAAATATAGGAAAAGGCTCTCTCTTATTTTGTGATAATCACTATTCATTCATTCATAGAATGAAAATTGAGAGCCTCTCTCTCCTCCCACTCTCTAGAGAGATAAGCTCTTGATCCAAGATGCTCGGATCAATATATCTCTTTAGTATCAAAGGCATCTTGATGCGGTGATCGTTGGGATGTCGAAAGCACCGTCAGATCTCCGCATTAGCACTCGGAATTAGACAATCAATGCTCCCACGAGTTTTTTTAAGAATGTGTGAATGATCTAGAGGGTTTCTGATTTGGATCCTTTAAGTGACGATCACCATCAACTAGTTGCAGTTGACCACATCTTTGGATTTGAAACGGGTATGTTTTGATTTTAATTTTGTGCTCTTTACAAATTACGCGAGATCTTCAGACCTCACCAGGGCTCAGATCGTCGGTGTCGACAAGTATCGTCGATCCAACAACAAAAATTTTAAAATCCCCGGCCCACTGGATTCCGCTATGGGCACTAGTACCTATCAGTAGTATCAAATGGATCGCATAGATTTTATGATTCTAGAAAATTAAAATTGCAATATAATTAAGTATAGGGTTCAAAAATGGTCTCATCAGTTCAAACCGCGTGTCGATCCGAATTTGAACGGCCAAGTTATGTCCATTTTAAATTTTCGGATTGGATTGAAATTTGCATTTTGATCATGGGTAATAATTTTAATTATATCCGTTGAACTGATCTAAGCTAGATCAGTTATCCATATTAAATTAAAATTATATTCAAATTGTAAATTTTAAAATTTAGTAATCTTCATAATAATTTTATTATTAGAATAATATTTATATTATTATAATATTAATATAATAATAATAAAAAATTATTTCATTATAATAATTTTATTATTATTATATTAAAAGTCTAAGTAGATTTGGTAAATATGAGAGGACTTGACTTCAAAAGAAGTCATTAAAAAATAAATGGGTGTGGATTTTTTAAAAAGGGGTGGAAGAGACTTAAAAGAAGTCTTTAAATAAATAAAAAAAGAGAAAACCAACAGTTGGGGGGTGAAAGTAAAAAAGAAAAAAAAAGGAAATAATAAGGGTATGTGTGGACCCCTTTCTCTTCCTCCCTCGCCGCATAGGGGCACGCTGCACACCAGGTACAACTTCCTCTACAGGCGGCTCAGCTGCCACCGGCCACATACCCAGATGGTTGCCCCCCCTCCTGCGTGACTCGCCCCAGCACCCTTCGGATGCCGCCCTGGCCTCGTCACCCTCCTCTAGACCTACCGCAGTTGTGCCAAACTCCCCTGCGTGTTTCCTGGACACACTAGAGGCGCTGCACCCTCCACCTATAGATCTCGGTCAGCCGGCTCACCGAACCACCCTGTCGGCCTACCATCTTTCCCAAGCCAGAACCCGCCACCCATCTTTAGCTGCCGCTGCCTCCTCTCACCCGCCTCCAGGTTGTAGCGCCGCGCCCGACCGCCTTGGAATGCCATGCACCAGCCGGCACCCCACCTATCAGATCCTCACATCGTTGCGCCCAAATGACGGGTGCAACCTTAGGCCGCCTCTTGCAACAACCTGGTAGAGTTCCCCATAGCGGAACACGGTAAGCTTCCTACCAGCTGGCTCGCAAACCTCCTCGCTATCCCACCTCCTCCAGACAAGTCATAGTGTCGGCCGCCCAGTCCCACCGACCCCTTGTTGTCGAGTCTACACACCACCTCCTTTCCCGATGTCTGCCAATCGTGGTAGAGGATGTACCCTTTTGCCTGCAACAAATCTTTTCACAGGAAAAAATTGGTGTCGAAACAGTCCAGGTGAATCTTCCCAACCCGAAATGGATTTGGACGGATTGGCCAGACCTAGTTTAGCCCTGGACGGCTTCGTAGGGCCCTGCGTGGGTTTTCCCTGACCCGCACAGTCCCTGCAGTCAAGTTTTAGGAACCTACCAAAATAAATTAATCAAAATTAATTAATTTAATTAATTTAATTAATTTAATTTTTATATTTAAATTAAATTAATTAAAATTTATTTTGGTTAATTATTTTAATACCCAGTAGTCTAAATTAATTTACATTTTCAAATAAATTAAATTAATTAATTAATTTAATATTGGCATAAAAATTAAATTAATTAGTAGACTGTTGATTAATTAAATTATTTAAATTAATTAATTAATTAAATTAAATTAAATAAACCCTCATACTTATTTAATGCATTTTAGTTTTGCCGCGCATCATTTACCTGTCAACTGGTCTTGAGCATCGACCTGTGTATGTTTCTTTTCTTTAATTAATTATTTTTATTATGTGTGATGATTGTAAATAATTAAATAGATGGTCTACTCATCATCATTCTTTTTTCGGCTAAAATGTATAAGGGCCTGCGCACCCAATTTTTACCCGATGTACATTTATCCCACTGTCCCCCTCACCTGCGCGTGAGTATCTTTGTACTTCAGATGAAGAAAACAAACAATGCAGACCCCACCATGATGTGGCAGTGTTCGGTGTCCAAGATGATGCAAGATGACACGTGGATCCCGCCAAGATGAGGTGGTACTCCAAGACGTGACGTGGTCCCTACCAAGACAAGGCAATGTTCCAGAAGTGAAGAAAACATACAAGACAAGAGGTAAGCTGCATTATGAGTCCAACTTTGACTTAGGTACGACACCATTAGGTCATTTAGATGCTCAAGACCAGTCAGGTAGTAGTTTACCTTTATGCATTTATTTATTATTTTATGCATTTTAGAACAGTGGTAAAATACATAAAATAATAGATAATAAAATGCATAAATAAGCGGTGTATGTTTTTCTATTAAATTTCAGTTGTGAGCGCAACAACATAGACGAACAAGTTTAATAGAAATGGATTACATTCGTCGAGATAAACCAATAAAAACCTCAAAGAAAAATATTAAGTCACAACAGCCTTCTATCATTAAAGTTTGAACAAAACCGGGTGTTCGAGGTGCTAGTCATTCCATAGGAGAGGGTGCTTCTTAATACGAGGGAGTTCTTATTAGGTTGGTGGGTTTACTTAACTAAAATTGCAGCAAAGAAATATCCATATCTAGCTTGTTGTAATTTTAGAGGCAAGCATTGAGTAAATCTAGTAAAGATTTTTGAAGTTGGGACTTCACTCAACAGATCAAAGAACCGTGGGTTAATGCGGTTGGCCAGTCAAAAGCCTACCTTGAACCCTCTGAGTAGTGGCGTAGCCATAGATTATAGACTATGAGGGAGGTTTAGGGATCCTTGCCCTTACAATACCCAAGATTATTCTAATTATAGTATAGAGGGTTCCTAGAATTCGAAAAATTAGTGGGAGACATTTAATGATTAAATTAATCAATAATGTCACATTTGGTAATCAACATTAAAGGTACTAATCTTCTAAAGTTTAATTTGTAAAAATGGAAATAAATACCACAATGAAACTGCGATAAATATTGGACAAAGTTAATTTCTAAACAAGCATGAAATTCCAAGTGTAGTATAGGCACTTGCGCACATTACTACTATAACAGAAATTAAAAGGTGATTGTGTCCCAACCTGTTAAGCCACCTCAAGAAGCGAGGGTGTAAAATAGCTTACAAGAGACTCATGTATCAAGAATATGAAGATTCCTTCATAATGATATCATCACCATATGATGTTAGTTACGGACGCTACATCAAGACATGGATGATGTTACATGTAGTCTCATCTCCAAGAAGTTTCAAAGGAGAAAGTAAAGCAAGATTTGAATGTGATTATTACACTTGCTTGGTGTAAAGTGAAAGACAGTTCAAAATCTCTCATTTAATCCCATTCTTATACCTTTTACACCCAATTACTCTAGTTTCATTTAAGGATACAAAAGAATAGTATAGAGTAAGCACTTTATTACCTTTAAGGTAATATTCTCCAAGTAATAAGAATATTAAAGAAAACGCCATCTTTTGTTCTTATGGCAGACATACTGAAAGACAAGGTGAAACGGCCTTCGAAAAGTTATGCCAAAGGCACCTTCATAATGTCCTTCAAATAAAAGTGTTTGGTTATTTAACAGGAGGTTATTTGCATCACATATTAGAAATAAATTTATATAAGTTTAAAAATGCAATAAACTGAAATACTAGAAGCAATTACCCACTTCTCGTTCAGTTAATATTCGTAAAATAAAAGTATTGTTTTCTCACATACTTCTTGGGAATTAAAATAAAATATGCTTTTCACATATATGTATTTAAATACAGTAACCAAGTAAGCAGAGAAACATTACTAGGAGTAAGGTGACTTCTCCAAGCAGCTAAGAAAGGGTTATTCCTAAGTCAGCGGTAAGAAACACTTAACTTCTAATTGCCAAGTGATTCAAATTGAACAAGTTGTTGAGTATAACTAATAAATTTATCTCATGTTCCCATTTGGTCATAATGAGATATTATTCCAAGTTTTGGAATGAATTTTGTTTGTGGTAACATATTCAAAAAATAGTTCATTGGAACTTGAATCAAAGGCAACACATGATGAATATAAAATGTAAGACCTACCCAGTTGTGGGAGTATAATTATTTGTCATGTAAAACTAAAATTGTATGTCAAGAATATACCAAGTATAGTATTTAGTCTAGGCACAGCTAAACACCTTTGGTTTTATTGACATAATTAGTTTAGACAAAGAAACCTTTATAAATAATGGTATGCCACAAATCACTACTAAAAATACCCCTTTTATCAGTGATAAATAAAACCCCTTTATCAGTGTTAGAAAAGTGCTGTTAAAGCCAGCGAAGATAAAGTGGTGTCTCCTTTATTAGTGATTCGAAAAGTGCTGATAAATGACCCTTTTATCAGCGCTAAAACAAAGCGCTAATAAAAGGGTCCTTTATCAGCGTTTTGTTTTAGCGCTGCTAAAATGGTCCTTTATCAGCGCTTCCTTTATCAGCGCTTTCTTTTTAGCATCGATAAATGACCCCTTTTATCAGCTCTTTTTTAAAAGCGGTGATAAAAGTTAAAAAAATTAAAAAATTAAAAAATTTAAAAAAATTTAAAAAAATTAAAAAAATCCTTCAAATCGGGGGACTTTTATAGCGCTTGAGCCCCCCTCCTCCCCCCCTTTTATAGAACTTTTTCGCCCCCTTCAAGCATCCCCACACACCCCCTCTACACTTTATCAGTGCTAGCTCCCATATTCCCCCATGCGCGCGTGCCCCTGCCTCCACCAGGTTTTGAACTTGCGACCTCCCCCCTGTGCGCCTAAGCCCTTACCACTCATCTATTTTGATTTTTTTTCCATTTCATGATATATATATATATATAGTTATATTTATTCATATGGTAATATATATTTATATTAATACATATATATATATATTTATATTAATATATATCTCTGTTTATATATATATATATATATTTAGTTATATTTATTCATATAATATTATATATTTATATTAATATAGATATATATAGTTATATTAATATATATAGTTATATTAATATATATATTTATAGTGATATTAATATATATATATTTATAGTAATATTAATAAATATATGTAGTTATATTAATATATATATATATAGTTAGATTAACATATAGGTATATAAATATTCATATATTTTTATTTTAAATAAAATAGATATTAGTTATTATTTAGATAAAGCTAATATATTTTATTATTTATATTTATAATTAAATTTTTATGCGTGAATATATAAAAAATATCTATATATTGTCATATTTTTTATTATAAAAAGTAGTGCATTATAAAAAACGATAAAATTACAAAGACATAATATCAATATGAATGTAATACCTTGGAATAAATTCAGTTCCCACCAAAAAATGCCAATAATACCCCCCTTAAATGAGGTTGAAAATCCACAAAATGCTAAAAAATTGGGGTACCCCAACTAAAAACTTAGTTTTAGAGGCCATCTGGGCCTTTTTTGACCTCGAAAAAACCTTGACTGGGGTTTTCCCTAGTCAAAGTGACGTAGAGATCATCGCAGGATTTGATTTGATATGTGGTAGAGCTTAAACAGACACCCGGATCAAAAGTTATGGTCGTTTGAAGTTCGAGTTGCGTTTTTAACATATTTTGGATATTTTTTTTATTTTTTATTTTTCTAGTCTTAAAATTGTTATTAAATGACTATTACTCCATAATAATTAGAAAATTATTAATTAAAAATATTTTTTTAATTTTTTTATAAGTCATTTTCACTAAATATCTTATATATTAAGTGTAACTGTATATTTATACTTATCTAAAATATATTTAAAATTATATTTAAAAAATATATATTATATTTCTATCAGTATAACTATATCTATATGTTTAAATATTAATATATATATTTTTAATGATTTTTTGAAGTAGACCCTTTATCAGTGCTTTTAAAAAAAGCGCTGATAAATACCCCCCTCATGAGCGCTAACGAAAAAGCGCTGATAAAGGGGGGTACCTTTAACAGCGCTAAAAAAGCGCTGTTAAAGGGGTTACCTTTATCATCACTAAAAAAAGCACTGATTAAGGTGTACTTTTATCAGTGCTTTTTTTAGCGCTGATAAAGGTACCCCCCCTTTATCAGCGCTTTTTCGTTAGCGCTGATAAAAGTGTGGCGCTAGGAGAAACTGTTTTTGTGGTAGTGAATCTTTTGAGGATAGTTCAAAAAGATAGTGTGAATTATTCCAAACAAAGCTATAGGTAAAGATGCTTCATAAGATTCATTTAACTTATTAAGGAATGTAATAATGAAGTATATGTTTGGTCAGAATATATGTGTTGCTTCGGATCATAATACTGAAGAATATCTTGACCAAACATTCATTGATCATGATAATGTAGCATGGAGTAATTCCTAAACGCATGCTACCTTATCCTCATAACCATATTAATTTTCATAAGGAGGACTGATGATGAGTATTACATGTTAACATTGATTAAAATAAATTAGTGTGAAGAAATTCCTAAACGCACATTTTATACATCAAAGTTATGATGTAAGTTGTATCAATGTTACAACCTGTAGTAACTTCCATCATATTTCAAGATGTGCTTTGCAAATAACGATGTAAACCCATAACCAATATGCCAACTAAAATGAAAAATGGATGTCATACGAGTCATAGTATGATGAAAATCCATTATTTCATAGATCATGTGTTAGGATGCAAAGAATTTGTTAAGATATAAACAAACATGCATCAAGATAAACACATGGTGCATCTAAGTAATTTTCCCAAAAGTTGATTACCATATTACATAAATCCCTAATATATAAAACTTGTATTCAAGTATTAGACTAAATTTATATAAGGGTATACATATCTATTAGAGATACTAGGAGAAGAATTGACTTGGACTTAGTCAATGCTCGAGATGCACAAATGGTTGGAATAGGAACAAGTTCCAAAAGTACATGCAGAATAGGCATGTTCTAGTGACACATACTGCATAGGAAGAATGAAACCATGGGGATGGTTTTATATTCACCACGGCCGGTGATATATTGTTCATTAAGAATAATAATTCCTACAAGTAATAAGTATATGGAAATTAGCTGGGATTGAAAAGATCAATTAAAATTCAATAATGGATTCCATGTATCAAATTGAAAAGGGGCTTATAAATTGAATACTATGGTGGGTATTAAAATGGCATGATACATGGATGGTACAAGCCTAGTACCAATAAGGCTCGATTGGTTATACCAATTCGGTATTCCTAAATTCATTAGAATTTTACTTGTCATAGATAAACTTCTAAGATCATTAAATTGGTCATTAGATGTCATAATCAACTTTCATGGAAGGTTTATATATGATGCAACCAAAAAGTATGATGACCCCATCAAATTCCAATGAAGGTTGAATGTTACTAAAATCCAGTTCTGGATTAAAGTAAGCAACAAGATCATAGATCATTCATTATAAATGAATCTTTTACTCGTGTCTAACAAAGGTTAGTGGGAGCACCAAAGTTTTCAAAGTGAAATATGTTCAGAAAAATATGGAAAACAAATCTTGGTCTTACAGTTAAATAATATTTGGTTAAAAGTAATTCTCCAATGATTGACTTAAAGTAGCAAACTAAGTTCTAGGGAATAGGATCTACTGAAGTAGATCTAATAGTTTCTTGTACCTAGTCAATCGTATATAAAGTGACATTGTATTTAAAAAAACAAGTTGGAACAATTCAAGTTCAGAATTGTTGTCAATGTCACATGGCTTAATCTCTTTAGGTTGACATGTTCAGAACCTGGGAAGAGATTAAAGTTGTAAGTTGAGTTCCATACACTTTAGCAATGGATCAATCACATATTCCATGTTATGTACAATAATTGATATTTCCAGGATATACTTTATTGTAGGAAGATATCAATTGTTTCCAGGAGCACTCCAAGTGATGTAGTCAGATCTATCATCTTGTACTTTGGAAAGTACAAATGATATATACCTGGTGTGAGGAGAATAAGGTATACTAGTTATGGTGGGACACAAACTAGTAATCCTTAGATCAATTTGATATATTATCGTAGTTAGGAAATGGTGATGAGCGAGTCAATCTCATAAAAGCTAGTGGTATCCATACCTACAAATACCGAGTACGTTGCAACTTCTAAGGAAACTAAAAGGTAGTTAAATGAAATGATTTTTTCTAGTTATTAGATTCAAACCTAGTGACAAAAGTATTATCATAATGTGAATTATGATATTCTTACTAGCCATGTTGTGAAGTTATGAAAATGGAAAAAAAGTGATATATTTGGGGATACCTTACCTTGAAAAGTTTTACTCAAGTAGAAAATGTAGCATATAGTAGATAAGCCACATGGAGAAAACGTGTTAGGACCAACAGTTAAATCCATTACTCAGTAGAAGCATAATATTTATCAAGTGAGTAGCTAACATGTTTGGTAAGAAAGTTGGATCTAGTGAAAGTGGGAGTGTTAAAATAGTGGGTGCCCTAGACCCAACTATGCAGTACTTTTGATTACCATATCATGTATATAGTTAGTTATAAATGATGCTATCTTACCATTATAGTGTATACTTTTTTGAATCTACTATTACAATGGTAATGTCCAAAGATCAATTATTGTATCGAATGGTTATAGCAGATCCCAGGCTATAATGAGAACCTCGAGATACAATGACATTGATCTTAAATATATGTTCTATATTCAAGATATATCTTACTGACTAGACATAGTAGATGTTTGACTATCTGGTGCTGGGGGATCATAAGCATTGAGACTTCTTCTCATGATTTTCACACTTGGTGATCTTCAGTAATGAGATCTTGAGGACAGACCCGCTAATAGAAACACCACATGTTTTGGGTGTCATTGGTTGTTTCTATCTACCAACATGTGTATTGGTATCCTAACATGAGACCATTACCAATGTATACCATTTGATTACGTACTTTGATGCAAGGTGAAAACCATGGTATTAAAATCATGATGAGGTAGCTTGTGTTGGGTGTGTCTTTGGTGGTATGACATTGGTTGAGTGGTCAAGAAATGATTTTTCGCTTCTGAGTTTAGGATGTTGTATATCTCAGGCCTGGTTGATCAGGATGGTTCTACCTTCATAGGTATTTGTCCAAAGCAGTACACAGGTAAATCCATCCAGTAAAATCAACAAATAATAAATCAAGAAAAGTATGATGACACAAGTGTACTTCTTTCTTTATGATATATTTAAGGACAAAGAGATTATAGTACACAATCAGTGTTCATAGGATGGTAGTAGTTTCTATGACTATCCTTATCTCTTTAGGGGCCATGATGGGTTTCTAGACTTAACTCTTGGTCTGTGAATTTATTCACTGCTATCGATATAAGGGCCTAGAGGGTCACACAAAATAGCGTATTCAAGAATCCACCCTATTCAGTTGAATAGGTATATGAACATAGTGGGACCCACCAAGGGTTCGGACCGTTGTCCAAGTTTTCGATCACCAAAAGAATTAAATAAATTCATTAATATTCATGTTATGAATATTTGGGATTGAATTTATTTAATGTATTTACAATATTAGTAAATACAGGAAAATATTAATCGAACTAATATTATTTTAATATTCAGGGTTCATTTAATATTAAGCGGGACAACGAATCGGGTTAAATGGCTTGTATTTTATCACATAATATATTTTATATATATTACAATTATGTGATAAAATAATAAATAATATTGGCACAGTTTAGTTCATCAAATTTATTTATTTAGTGGACGTTGAAATAAACGGGGGCCGGGGAATCCAACCGAGTATTTCTAAACTCCACTATAAATATAGGAGGAGGCTCTCTCTTATGTTTTTCTAATCACTATTAATTCATTCATGGAATGAAAGTTGAGAACCAATATCTCCTATCACTCTCTAGAGAGAGAATCTCTTGATCCAAGATGCTCGGATGAAGATCTCTCTTTAGCATCGAAGGCATCTCGATGCGGTGATTGTGGGGATGTCGAAAGCACCATCGGATCTCCGTGCTAGCACTTGGAATTAGACAATCAATTCTTCCATAGGTTTTTGAATTACGTGTGGACGATCTAGATGGTTCCTGCTTTGGATCCTTCAAGCAACGATGACCATCGACTAGTTGCAGTCGATCACAACTACAGATTTGAAACGGGTACATTTTCATTTTAATTTTGTGCTCTTTACAATTTAAATGAGATCCTCAGACCTCACCAAGGCTCGGATCGTCAGCGTCATCAAGTACCATCGATCTTCCGACAAAAATTTTAATATTCCCAGCCCATCTACTTCTACTGCGGGCCCTAGTACCTGTCAAAGGGTGTAAGGTTTAGGGTTTATGTTTTAGGGTTGGGAAGGATTTGTAAGGGTTTTTAAAGGGTTTAAAGTCTATGAAAGTGTATTTTGTAAGGTTTTTAAGGGGTTTTAAGTAATTTAAGGGTTTTTAAGGTTATGAAAGATGGGAGAGGGTGATTTTATGAGGATTTAGGTTTGATGTTGTAGGGTTTATTATTTTGATGGATTTTTAAGGGTTTTAAAGTGTTTAAAGGGTATGAAGGTGTATTTTGGTTGTATTTTTAAGGGATTTGATAGTTTTATGGTTAGTTAAGAGGTTATAAGGATATGGTTATAGGTATTAGGGTAGAGGGTGTAGGGATTAGGGTTTGGATGGGTTTTTAAGGGTTTAAATTGTATGAAAGTGTATTTTGGTAGGGTTTTTTAGGGTTTTAAAGGGTTATGAATGAAGTTAAGTGTTCTTCAGGTCTGTTAAGAGGGTATAGGGTGGAGGGTTGAGATTTTAGGGTTTTGGGTTTATGATTTAGGTTTTGGATGTATTTTTAAGTGAGTTTAAAGGATTTAATGGGAATGAAAGTGTATTTTTGAAGTTTTTTTAGGGTTTTAAATGGGTTTTAAGGGAGTTAAGGGGTTTTAAAGTTAGTGAATAGGGTAGATGATGAAGGGTTGAAGTTTAGGGTTGAGGGTAGAGGGTTGAGGGTTTAAGGTATG
The DNA here is from genome assembly GCA_963277665.1 of Viscum album. Lineage (NCBI taxonomy): Eukaryota > Viridiplantae > Streptophyta > Magnoliopsida > Santalales > Viscaceae > Viscum > Viscum album. Next base: position 1,664,792,194 of record OY728146.1, on the reverse strand, counting down.
GATGGATTTGTATGTGTTTTTAAAGGGTTTAAAGGTTATGAATGTGAATTTTGGTAGTATTTTTAAGGGGTTAAAAGGGTTTTAAGGGTGTGAAGTATTTTTAATTTTAGGATATTGGGGAGAGGGTGAAGGGTTGAGGGTGTTGGTTTGAGGGGTTAGTTTTTATGGTTTGGATTGATTTCAAGAGTTTTTATAGGGTTCAAAGGGTTTAAAAGTGTATTTTGGTAGGATTTTTAAGGGTTTTAAAGGATTTTGAATGGATTTACAGGTTTTTAAGGTTAGGTAATAAGGGAGAGGGTGATTATTTTAGGGTTTGGGGTTGATGGTTTAAGGATTATTATTTTAGGTTTTGGGGTTGATTGTTTAAGGATTATGTTTTAGGGTTAATGGTGTATGTTTTAGTGTTTTGGTTTTTGGGTTGGGATGTATTTTTATGTGTCTTTAAAGGGTTTACAGTGTGTGAAAGTGTATTTTGGTATTGGTTTTAAGGGTTTTAATGGGGTTTTAAGTAGGTTATTGGTTGTTTAAATTAGGTAAGAGGGGATATGGTGAGGTTGTTAGGTTTTAGGGTTTTGGGTTTGGATGGATTTTTAATGGGTTTTAAAGTGTTTAAAGGGTATGGAAGTTTGTTTTGGTAGGGGTTTTAAGGGATTTATATTGTTTTGAAGTGATTTAAAGTTTTTAAGGTTAGGTAATATGGGTTACAGAGAATTTTTTAGGGTTTCATATTTAGGGTGTAGAGTTTAGTGTTTTTCATGGATTTTTATTGTTTTTAAAAGGGTTTTAAAGAGTATGAAAGTGTATTTTTTTTTGGTTTTTAAGGGTTTTAAAGGGTTTTAAGGGAGTTAAGGGTTTTTATGTTTCTTAAAATGGGAGAGGGTGAATGTTTGTGGATTTAAGGTTGAGGGTGTAGGGTTTTGGGTTTTGGGTTTGGATGTATTTTAAGGGGTTTAAAGGGTATGAATGTGTATTTTGGTAGGGTTTTTATGGGTTTCAAATTGTTTTAAAGGGATTTAAGTGTTTTTAAGGTTGTTTAAAATGGTATAGGATGAGTCTTTATGGTTTTAGTGTTGAGGTTGAAGGTTTTAGGGTATAGTTTTTTTATTGATTTTGAAGTGTTTTTAAAGGGTTTAAAGTGTTTGAAAGTGTATTTTGGTAGATATTTAAAGGTTTTTTGAGTGTTTAAGAGATTTAAGGGTTTTATGGTTAGGTAATGGGTTATAGTTTTAAGGTTTTAGGGTTTAGGTTTGAGGGTTTAGGTTTTAATGTTTAGGTTTTGGATGGATTTTAAGGGTTTTCAAAGGGGTTAAAGGTTATGAAAGTGTATTTTAGTAGGTTTTTTACGGGTTTGTAAGGGATTTAAGTTGTTTTAAGGTTATGTTAGAGGGTTTAGGTTTAATTTTTATATTTTTATGGTTTAGTGTGTAGGTTTTTGAGTTTAGGGCTTAGGTATTAGTTTTTGGATGGATTTTAAGGGCTCTTAATGGGTTTAAAGGGCATGAAAGTGTATTTTGGTAGAGTTTTAAATTGTTTTAATGGTACTAAAGTGTTTTTATTTTTAGTTAATATGGTATTGGGTGAAGGGTTTATGGATTATGTTTGAGGGTGTGAAGGTATCGAGAAACCTAGTAGAAGCTGATGGAAAAATAATTTTAAATTTTCATCACTAGAGGGATGAAACTTCATTGTGTCCAGTGGTACAAGCCCGGATAGTGGTCTAAGGATCTTTTATGAATTTAATAAGAACATAAACTAAATAAAAAATGTACCTAGTTTTATTTGGAATCATGTTAGATTATAGCCCATCATCGGATATTGTTGCTTGAAGGATCTAAAACCAAAACCCTCTAGATCATCCACACACGCTTAGAGAATTTGTAAAAACATAGATCAATGAATTTTGGGTGCTAGAGCAGAGCTATGATTTTTTATTTGATGTCACAAAGATCACCTTGACTCCATTATTATGATCCACAAATATGTTCTTGGATTTATTTCTTGTAAAACATCTTTCTCTCTCAAGGATGAAGGAAGAGAGAAGATCTATCAATATATAAGAACAAATTTGATATTCCTTGGAAATGTGATACTCATATACTTATATAGTGGATGTGAAAAATACCTAGTTAGGCTTCCTGACCTTTGTATATCTGATGTCTACAAAATAAGTGATAAATTAATAATTATGAAAAACTAATTGCATCATAAATATTATTTATATTTTATCACATACTTGTAATATATATTAAATATATTATGTGATAAACCTAAGTTATTAAATTGACTCTTAATTCCTACTAATATTAAACGAACCTTGAATATTAAAATAATATTTGTTTATACAATATTTTTCAATTTATTTACTTAAACACTTGCAAATACTTTTAATAAAAAAAATTGAACCTAGTTATTTTATACTCTAATAATAATGAATTTATTTATTTGTCGATGATCGATAAATCATGGGAAACTCTCTGACCTTTTAGTGGGGTCCACCATGTCCTATGTACCTATTTAGTAGAATTGGGAAGAATATTGAATGTGCTATTTTGTGTGACCCTCTAGGGCCTTATCTCAATAGAGGTGAATAATACTCACATACCAAGAGTGGAGTATAGAAAAACATAAAGGCCCATAAAGAGACAAGGAATAGTCATAAGAATGGAAACCATACTACAAACACATACTATGTTCTATAATCTCTTTTTCATTAGATATATTATAAAGGAGGACACACACTTATTCCATAATCCTTTACTTGATGTATTATTTTTTGATCTAATTGGATGAATTTACCTTCAACTACCATGTCCATGGATTTTATGAATGTATTATTAGCCTGATCAACCAGGATTGAGATATCACTTCCTCAAATCAGAAGAGAAAAATTTTATCTTGATTATTCAACCAATGTCATACCACTAATGATTCACCCAACACAAATTAACTCACCATGAATTCATTGTAATTGTTTTTTCCTTACATGAAAGTACATGATCAAATGGTACACAATGATAATGATCTCAATTTAGGAAACCAACACACAAGTCTATAGATAGGAACAACCAATGATACTCAAAACATGTGGTGTTGCTATTTGATATTCTATCCTCATGATCTTACCTACTATATATCACCAAGTACAAACTTCATGAAAATAAGTCTTAATACTTATGATCCCCCAACACCTGATAGTAATACATCAAATATATCCATTTAGTATGATGTATCTAGACCATTGTACACATATTTAAGATTAATTTTATGGTATCTTGAAGTACTAATTATAGCCTGGAATCTACTATAAACTTTTGATATAATAAATAATATGTGTAAATTACCATTTAAATAGTGGATTTAGAAATTTATAAACTATAATGGTAAGTTTACATCATGCATAATGCATTGTACACATGGTAAGGTAATCAAAAGTACTGATAAATTTGGTTCTAGGGAACCCACTTTTACAACACTCCCACTTACACTAGAGCAAAATTTATAGCCAATATTTTTAAATATCACATGATCAAATCATGAATATTATGAGTTATGGATTTATTCATGGTCATTCCCTGTTTCTGTGATGCAAAAATTATTTTATTTATGACTTTACCTCCCTAAGTAAGACTACTCAGGAGATTATATCCCTAAGTAAATCATTTTTTCCCACTTTCAAAACTAGACATCTTGTCTAGTACTAGTAGTATAATTATTATAATTTATATTATGATAAAATATTACTCATTAGGTACAATTCCAATAATTGGAACAAATCATTTCATATTATATACTGCTTCTCTAGCTTCCAATGAAGTAAGATAATTTTTATGAGTGTTTCTCACTCATTACCATAGCCCAATAGTGATATTAGATCACATTGATTGAAGGAAGACAAGTCCCCCCGCCTTAAAACTGGTATCCCTTCCTCTCCACATACTAGGTATACATATCCTTTGTACTTGTTCTTGTATAATTTGATATTTTTGACTACATCCCATGTAGTTATCCTGTATATAACTAATATTTTCCTACCATAAAGTATATGTTGGAAATATAATGTCTTGTACATATCATGTAATATGTGATCGATCCATCATAGAAGCATATACAATTCAACTTACCACATTAATCACTTCATATGTGCCGCACATGTCTTATTGGATAGATTTATGTCATGTGACATTGGTAAAAATTCTCAGTTGAATTGTTCTAACTTGTATTTTTCAATACCTTTTTAGTATATGTATGACTGAATAGGTCTAAGAAACCATTATATCTACCCAAGTAGATCTTATTCCATATTACTTAGGTTTCTAATTTAAGTAAATCACTGGAGAATTTATTTCACTTTGGTCTTATATAATAGCCAGACTAATATCTATTTTCTATATTTTATCAAACATGTTTCCTTGGAAAACATTGTGTCTCCCAATAACCTCTGGTAGAAACTGGGAAAAGATTCATTCCAAATGAATACTCTAAGATTTCTTTTCTTGATTTTAATCCTGAACTATATTTTAGTAACTTTCACCCTTATTGGAATTTTATGATGTCACCATCCCTTTTTGGTTGGGTCGTATAGAAACCTTCCATGATTGGTGGTCTTGACATACAATTCTCAATAAAATAATCATAGAAATTGGCTTATGACAAGTAAAATTCAAATGGATTCTGTCATAACGACTTGGTATAACCAATAGATCCTTATTAGTACTATGATTTTACCATACATATATAATTTCACTTGAATTCCACCTTAGTATTCAATATAATAAGCCCTTATACATTGATACATGGAATCCATTATTTAGTTTTAATTTTTCTGATCAATATTTATTGAATTACATATACTATTTACTTATAGTAATTATTATTCACAATAAGTAATGTATCACCAACTATGGTGAATATAAAACCATTACCATGGTTTTATCCTTTCTATGCAGTATGTGTCTCTAGAAAATTCCTTTCCACATGTTCTTGTGGAACTTGTTCCTATGTCAACTATTTGTGCATCTCTAGAATTGACTAAACCCAAGTCAATATTGCTCCCATTTTCCCAAATATAAGGATGTACCATTTTTATAGAATTATAGTCTATAAATTGAATATATCTTTTTAATCATAGGGATTTATATAATATCCTTAGACAACTCAAGGGTGATTACTATAGATACACATTATCTTTTTCTTGATGAATATTTGTTTTTATCCTCAAAAAATTATTTGAATATTAACACATGTTCTTATGAAATAATGGATTTACATCATACTAAAACTCATATTATATCCATTTTTCATTATAGTTGGAATATTTTTATGGGGTGACCCCATTATTTTTAAATCATATCTCAAAAAATAGAAGTATCTACAATGCATGAATTTTAACATTGATTCTTATTTTACCTACACCATGACACTGATGTGTATAAGGAAATGTGTATTTAAGAATTACTCGATGCTATATTTTTTATCAATGTTAACATGAAACACTCATCATTTATTCTTCTTATTAGAATCATATCCCTGATGTGGATAAGGTAATGTGTGTTTAGGAAATACTCACGCTACATTATATTGATCGATAAATGCTTGGTCAATATATTCTTATACATTCTAGCCTAAAGTATCTCATATATTCTAACCATGAATATATCATTATTCACTTTCATATTGCTTAAACCCTTAAAGGAATCTTATGAAGCATATTTTCCCTTAGCTTACCCTTGTAATAGTTCGCATACCCTAGCTGAACTAGTTCTGAAAGACTTGTGGAATACATTTATTTATAAAGTTTTATTTTTCCAAAACTAAGTACATATGTATGTCAATAGAACCTAAGGTATTTAGCTACGAATATTCTAAATCCATATTGGGAATATGCTTTAAAAATAATTTTTTTTACTTCAAAAAGTTTTAGTTTTCCACAAATGGGTACATATAAGTCTTATATTTTATATTCATCAGTTATTTCTAATGATTCAAGTGTCATTTATCTATTACTTGAGTATTCAATGCCACAAAAAACATGCATTCCAAAACTAGAATCATGTCTCCTTATGTCCAAAGGAAAATTGTGGTTGATTTTTTGATAATACTTAATAAAATTCCAACTAGAATCATTAACCTTGGCCATTATAATTTGTGTACTTCTCACCACTTACTTAGGAACTACCATTTCTCAGCCTCTTAGAGAACACACATTACCTCTTGTAACATTTATTTACTTACATAGTTATTGTATTTCTATACATATATGTGATATAAATATTGTATTCAATACCCAAGATATAAAATATAAACATTACTTAAAATTGATGAATATGCTTGAAGAAGAAGAAGTGATTACTTTCTTCTTTAATTTAGTTTGTTTCATTTAAACTTTCATTACATGTGAAACAAATAACCTCATGTTTGATAACCAAAATATTTGAATTTAAGGGTGTTACAAAGGTGTATTTTTTGTCACACTTTCCATTGGATTTTTTCCTTATATTTCAAATTTTTCACCATAATAACTTAATATTGTACATTATTTAAGTTCTTATTTACTTAGAAAACTATTACCAAGAAGTAATAAAGATTTTTCTACAAACTGTTCATTTTTTAATCCTAAATGAATCTGAATTATATGGGTTAAAATAATATTAGAATGGGATGTATTGAAATATCTTGATCCATCTTTCAATTTACACATAACCAGTGTAATTATCACACATTCATATCTCACCTCACTTTCTCCTTGAAAGCTTCTCAGAGATAAGACAACAAGTTTAATAATCCATTTTCATATTAGTATCCATAAATCACATCAAATGATGAAGATATAATTATAACATAACCATTATATGTGTCATACATGATTCTCTGATAAGTATTTTTCTCACCCTTTATTTATGAGGTGACTTAATATGTGTTGCAGACACTAGCACCATGAATTTTCAAAGTCATAGTACTTTGCACATGTTTTTATACTACTCTTGAAAATTCATGCAAGATAAGAAATTTACTTTGTTCATAAATAATCATAGCATCTACTTTTGGTATTACTTTCCATTTTCTACAAAAATAAAATCTAGTAGATTATTACTTTATCTTGATTATCGATTTAGACATTATTTATTAATTAATTAAATCATTAAATCTATCCCATTGTCTTATGGAACTCTATAAACCCTTTGTACTTGAATCGGAATACTCATTCACTTTAGTATTCTAGTGGTAAGGATCCTTGAAACTGTTCACATAGTCTACAAGATTTGTCAACACCACTACTTGGATAGTTAAAGGTAGGATTTTAATTGGCTAAACACATTAACTCGCCGCTCCTTGATCTGTTGAGTGAATTCCCATCTTCTTAAATCATAAAAATGATTTACTCAATGATTTCCTATAAAGTTGCAGAAATCTAGTATTGGATACTTATTTTCTTCTAACTTCAATTAAGTCAAACCATCATTCTCATAAGAAATTTTTTGTATTAGAAGCCACCCTCAAATTTTGATAATGAGAACCTTGAACACCCTATTTTGGTCAAATTAAAATTATGGAAGGTGTTTGCGGCTTAATATTTTTTTGTGAATTTTATTATTTTCATTGAATGTAATCCATTTCTATTAATATGTTATTACTAAGTTGTCATGCTATCAGCTGAACATTAATAGAAAAATATTCATCGCATCTTTATGGATTTTATTATTATTATTTTATGTGTTTCCTATTGCCATGAAAATGCAAAAAATAATAAATAAATACATAAAGGAAATAAATTACCTAACTGGTCTTGAGAATCTAATATCGGGTGATCCATTTAAACTTAATGGATCAACCATGACCTAAGGAAATCATACCTGAGTCGTATCTTGACTTGTATCACAACTTGCCCCTGGTCTAGTGTATTGACTTCTCGTATGAGGTATCACCTCATCTTGGTGGGGTCCATGCATTACACCACCATCATAAAATGTAAAAATATACTCACAAGTAGTTGTGGTGGTCTTAGGAATGAAAAATAAAATATATAAATTGGATGTGTAGTCCCTTAAACATATTAAATTAAAGAATGATGATTCAAAAACTGTCTTAAATTAAATAGTTAAGACAAACATCACATGCAGTAATAAATAGCTCAACGAAATTAATCATACAAACATTGGTTCCGTCTATTTATCATGACCAGTCGATATGAAAAGTAAATGCTTGATTAAATTAAATTTCAATAAATTTAAATTCAATGGATTAAATATAAATTAAATGAATTTTAAAAATAAAATAATTTATCTTCTTTAGTCCACAAATTAATTTTATTTTTTTACTCCAAAATTAAATTAATCAATTAATTTAATTTAACACCAAAATTAAATTAATTATTTCAAATAAAAAAATCACCATTATTTTTAAACAAATAAATAAATTTTTATTTTATTTTATTTAATAGTAAATTAAATCAATTATCTAAATTAACTTTGATTAAATAAAATTAACCTAGGGCCTAAAACCCCATGCAAGACCAATCAAGGTCAGTCCAATCCTTTGCAAGCCTATTTTGGGTTGAGTAATGAACTTGTAGAGCTATTCTAGAGTAGGTGCCCCCACCCAGACCTGTTTTGGGTCGAGCAGACCTGACTAATCCCATTTCAGGGTGGATCAGGTTAGAAAATACCTGTAGGAGTCAAGAAGAAGCCCGATAAGGGCAGATCATGTCTAGGCATGGGGTTTCATGGGACCGGGTCTCATAGATAGAGAAGTATCTCATGGATGGGGAGGGAGGAACCATTGATGGTGTGTCCAGGTGATGTTGGCTACTGAAGACCATGCGGTAATGATGGTACCAGACGGTGGATCATGAATTCTACAGGTGATTCGGATTTTGCCAAAGGGGTACAGCGACCAGGACGGTGGGGCACCGATGAGAGCTCACATCTGGGGAGGACACCGACAACCAGTGCATCGAGAGGTTTAGTCCATCCAGGTAGTGGCAGAGGTGTACCAAGATCTGGGATGATGATACCGATCCATCTATGACTGCGATATGTGCGACGTCTATCCAGGCTTGGGGAGAGAGGCATTGAACAGAAGTCAGAAGTGGTGGTCGCCACAGTGGTCACGTGAGGTTGCTGCAGCGAGTGATGGGCGAGAGTGATACCCTGTAGGAAAGCTTCTGATAATAAGGCTGGTCAAAGAGGGATCAGGGTGGATAATTTTTAAATATGGGGGTTTTCATTTTTTTATCAAAACGGAATAGGGTTAATAGTATTTTCAAAAATGGGTCTTGAGATGTGTGAACCCTATTCATGCATCTTCCCTTGCTAGGAAGCATGAACGGGATTCACACATACTGTATAATGTTTATAAAGGATGTGTTAACCCCATTCACACATCCTATAGAAATTTTAACTAAAAACAATTCATCAATACTAAACAAATATTAATAAATATTAATTAAACAATCAATAATATAAATTAAATAGTAATAAATATGAAAAAAATATTTTTCAATATTTATAAATATTAATTATAAAATAATAAACTTTAAGTAAAAATTTATAAATATTTAAAATATTAATAAATATCAATTAAAATAGTAAATATTAAATTAATATTGATAAATTTTAAGATTTTTTTTTAACAGGTTGAGGGTGAAACACTATTATTAATAATATAAATATTAATTAAATAATAACGAATATAAATAAATATTTATTAATTATTAATAAATTTTAAATAATATTAATTGATGTTAATAATTATTATTAAATATTAATCAATAATATATATCCATTAAATAATTATTAATAAATATTCACACTTCCTACAAAATTTTTAATTAAAGTAAAAATCATCAATATTTGTAAATACCAATTAAATATAAATATATTTGTAGAGACCCGAATCTTGATGTACATGGACATTACATTACTTTTGCGGAATACTTAATACATAACAAAAACAGACACACAAGGACCGTAATAGTTTAGTGTCTTTGGAAACTCGGAATATAAACATCTAATCATGTTGAAAGATCTTCAACATCTCTCATAACGATCTTCCCCTTTTTGTTTCCGTACCTAAAACCTTTCTTTATTTCCTGGGGAAAATAAAACATAAAAAGGGTGAGCTTAAATGCTCAGTAAGGTCAAACATAGAGAACACAAAACAATCCATAAACATTTGAAAGCAAAAACTTGAACATAAAATAAAAACATTAAAATCTTGAGCAAAGACATGAATTTGGAAGTATGTAAGGCATATATCATAAGGGAACATCAATCATGATAAAATATCATGGGAATAAAACATGTAATTGTGGCAACCATTAAGAACATTTTATGATTTCCATAGTAGCCAAGGCATTGCTTCCAAGACCATCTTAGAGGACAAATTCCCTTTCTGAATCAAGTTCACTCCTCGTTTCAGTCCTGTAACACTGAACCGGATTAACTTACTGTTCCCACCATGTCTCTCTCATGAGATATAAATCTTTACCCAATTAATTGGAGGGATATATAGGTCCCACCCATCTCATAATGAAATCATTATTTTGTGTGCCACAAAATCATAAATCATACATCATAGAATAACCCATGTAATAGAATGGGATTCTTAAACATCATGCCATCATAACATAATCCATATAAAAAATGGATATCATTTCATCATAAGAAAAATCAAACCATGTAAATAATGGATACATTATACTTGAAACATAAACATATTAAATAATTTCATTTTAGATGGAAAATAGTTTTGATAAAACACTTGAAATGAATTCTTGAGGAAAATATCCTTTCTTCTTCAAAATCATTTTATTTTCACAAAATGCCATGAAATTTTAAAAGAAAAGGATTTTTTTTGAAAATAATCATGCAATCTTGTAGATTAATCTTCATGAAAATGAGGCGTTATAAAACCTTAAAAATCCATTCATGCCATATAAGTTAAAAATAACATTCTCCTTCTACTTTTGTCGGAAAAGTCAAAAAGTTCCTTGTATGGTAAACAAAAGAAAGATTCCTTCCATAACACGTGGTAAAAGTCAAAAAAGGGTAAAAAGGACTTTAAACATACATGAATTTTTTTTATAAAACTTGGACATGGATGATAAATATAACCCCAGTAAATACTTACGTATAAGCAATCTTGGATAAAAATGAGATTTGAAAAATGTATCCCTTACCTTAGGTCCAATATGCTTCGTACGTATCCAAACCCTTTGTATAATGATTTAAATAATGTCATTGACTTATTACAGAATCATATTCATTTTTATTATATCATATATGGTTCACTTATGACTTTATATTACCCGTTCTTTTGTAAATTCATGTTAAAGTAGCGTTTTGGGTAATATCGTTTCATTTGTCGTTTGTGTTTTAACTTGTAATTATTCATATGATTACTTAGATCATGATTACTTACATCTAGAATGTAAAACATGATTTATATATAATATATATTCAGAATATACATATATATAATAGATCGATAAATGGAAAGAAATACACCGTTCATGGAGACGGTAGGCCGTACGTACGGATGAACGCTGTTTTCGTTTCCTTATTGAATTGAATGAAATTAAGTAGATGAAATATATATATATATACATAAATCCAGTAGCATTATTATGTCATATATTTCATGATTACTTATTATATATACTTTATAATCATTCTTGAATGGTTAACATGGAGAGTGAATCTCATCGCGTCGTGGAGACGATATTCTGTACGTACGCACGCGCGGTGATTTCATTTTCCGTAGGATCTATATATGGTGAAATAGGTTTGTTTCATACTTATAATAACATATAATTATATGAGTGATACTTATGTTATTACTTCATAATGAAAAAACTAAAGAAGAAGAACTGGAAGAAGAAATAAAGTTGAAAGAATCGGTAACGGACATTACCTCTTCTTTGAAGCGCATCTTTGAGACCTCCTCTTAGGGCACTAAAATTGGTCTTTGAAGAAGACCAGACCCTCTAATATGTTTCTAGAGAAGTGGATAAGAGAATTTGTCAGGGTTTGGCCGAGATTCAAAGCTCAAATTTGTGTGAGCAAGAGAGGGAGGAGGTTCCCTTTTATAAGGGAGGAGAGGGGCACCTTAGGAAAAACTAAAAATATTATTTTATTATAAAGTCATATTCGGTTTTTAATATCTCAAAATTGATTTATTTCTAAGATAAGGTGGGGATGGGTCGAAATAATCTCATAAAATATAAGTTATACAAGTTTAGGTATCTATTTTAACCTTATCATTTAGATTTAACTTTAAGTTAGATAATTTAACTTTTACCGTGTCTTCTTGTTTTCTTACACTATAAGGTTAATAAAATTACTATAACAAGCCAAAAGAACCCCAAGTTTATTATTATTAATATATATAACCTTATATAAGTCATTTTACAGAACCTTATATTTTTAGGAATTAAATAACAATTAATAATATAATATTTGTTTTAAAAACTATTTTATGTCAATCTGACACAATTTGGTATTTTATTTTTGTGAAAATTATAAAAGCATGATTAGTTCTAAAAAAGTTACTTAAATCAATAATAACATGTCATATTATCCTATAAAATTAGTTTAATTCATAAAAAGTCTCAAATTACATTTATTTGGGTATTTATAACATTAATTATGTCAATATTTCATTAATAAGATAATTACTGCATCACCATCGTGTCATAAATAAATTAAAATATTTAATGTCTAAAAATAATAAATAAAATAACATTATGTATGAAATCTTTTTATATTTTCTATATAATATTTATAGTCTAATTTCTCTTATGTATAAACCTATATTAAAAATGTTTTTGTTATCAAACTCTGATTTTAACTATTTTAACCCTTCTTTAAATAAATTAATAATAAATGTCCTAATCTAATCCAAGTGGACCTAATTGGTCATATTTTATTCTGATGATTGTTTTTGGTCTAATTAAACTTATCCAATAGAATTATGACATGTGTTAGGGTAATAATAATATCATTTTACCCTTAATTACCCTATTTACTTTTAACTGTGGTAAAAAAGTAAAAAGTTACTATTCACCAAAAATTATTTTCATCTCATTGAACCACATTTTAGTCCTTGATATTAACCGTGTCTCTTGGATTTTCAAAATTCCACTCATAGAAGTGGTAAAATTAAGTTTTATGTGAATTTCCAAATTCTCCTAGGAGGTAGGTAAAAGACGGTGAAAAGTTTAATAAAATTTATATATCTAAAATTATTATAAAATGCCTCCAATGAATTTCATTGAACTTATATAGGTATTATGTATCAATTTTGACCTAAAATAAATTTAAATAAAATAAATAATTATTTAAATAAAAAGTCGGTTTTTAAATAGTAACCCAGTGTTTTCACTATTCATCAAAAATTGAAAGTTTTCAGAAAAACACCAAAAAATCACCCTAGGATAATTTCGATATTCAGAATCCAAAAATGAAGTCCATTTTGAAATATAAAATTTAAAAAATTTCAAAAGGTGGGTATTACTATTCAAAATGGCTAGTTTTAATAATATTTTAATAGCATGTCGTTGTTTAGTGAAACTCGATATTGCGTACGACGCAAGCTATCGAGGAAGGCCGCGATTGCATGTAATGCAAGCCAAGTCAAGGATGCCTGTATTGCAAGCTCCTTTTGGTGTAGCGTACAACACAAGACATCAATAAAATTAAATAGAATGTTTTTCATAAAATCTCAGGGTGTTACATTCTACCCCCCTTAAAATGAATTTCGCCCTCGAAATTCGTCGGGGTTATAAATGGTTTACTACTCGAAAGTTTATTTAATAGAAACCCACATCCTAAAAAGGAATACCAAAACTTGGCTTTAAAAACTAAAGTATGAAACGTAATGGTTACCCAATTTAACTAATCACTGGGTTTCCACATAGGAGAACATAGGTGAAAATATGGATATGGAAGAGAAATCTAACCGTCATGTTCTGATGAAGAGTGGTAGAGAACATGGCTATGAAAAATCCAATAATCACAAAGCCATATATTTGTGATGATCTAAGGTGCCATCTGATTCATCGGATATAAGGGCACTAGGACAACATTTTTTGTTTTCAAGATCATTTCCCTAAAGTTGATGAATTAAAAGAAATACTTACATGATTTTGGTACAATCTCACTGTTGTTTGTGAATTGAACAATTTCCAATTCATCCCTTAAAGAAATGAAGTTGAATTTGTTAATCGTGATGTGTTAGGAGATCATGTGATAGAATGATGGGTCATTCCATCTATTTCAAACAAAAGGTTAGAAAAGTTGTAAGTCCATATTATGGTTAGATTAATCGTATATGGTTCCAAAAATGAACTTATACTACATATATCATACCGCTTAATAAAATAAAACTAGTTTCTACTAACCAGGGACTTCCTGTAGGCTAGTGGTAGGCGATAAAGGCCAGTCGCACTTCGGTTGTGGGTTCGATTCCCACAGCCTTGTCGGACGCGATGGGCTGTCGCCCGTCCTGTAGGTTTTCCTTTTTCTAAAACTACATTACTATAACATCCCATCAATAATATCGAAAAAAGTTATATCCTTAAACAATACTAACTTATGTCCAACATAATCCATTCCAATCTTTAGGCTTATCTAAAATACTTCGGTCCAAGATCATAGTATAAAGAAAACAATTACTTGAAAGGTTATCTACCAAGAATGTGAATACAAGAATTTATCTCACATATATCATAAGATATATCTTGCTGGTTGTATTCCAAACACATGAATAACTTAGTCATATATTCTCTTGAAACATAAATTACTATAGAACCTTAGTAAAAAAATGAATACTGTCAAAAGGTAACTCTTTCCTCATACCAAAATCCCAAAAATCTATATAATCAAACCATAATATCACTTAGTCCTTATATCAGTCATGAGCTCATGAATACAATCAAACATATCATTATCTTCTTATCCCTTCATTATGCACATATCATCTACTTTCCAAAAATATCTAAATAACCTTCCATGGTTACCGGTACCATTCAACATATACTTCCAAATACTTTAGAAAAAACAATAGTGCAACAATCCTTAGATGATTCTTTATTCCATAGTACCATACATTATTCTTTATAAACATACAATCATTCCACTAACTTCTTAAACCACTGACTGAGATTCATCATTTATTTCATCTCATATTTCATTTGTAGTCTCTTCATCATCATCCACATAAATACTACTCATATGACCATGTTGATTCTCTTCATGAGATTTTCCCTTAGGGCATTGGTTTGTATAATGCTCATACATTCCACATTTAAAACATCTAATCATTGTTGATGTCGTAGAAATAACCTTATCCTTGTCCATGGTGTTAACTGAACCTTTTCCTTTTCACTTACTGGGTTTGTGTCCTTCTTTTCCACACCCAAAGTATCTTCCAGTTCCTTTGAAACAATCTCCCCGATGCCTCTTACACATGATTTACATGAGGGAAATTGAACTTTCTTTCCTCTATGATCATCATGAAACTCCATCTTTCTCTTATTATCTGAGTCGGGAAACTTACCAAAGTTGATATTATTGATCATATTATGAGATTGTTGGTTAGGCATAATAACGATGTTTGGACTTCCAAATCCCATTTCATTTGGTTGCCCATGAAGAATATCATTCCATTGTCCGTCATATCCTCTATTCTCGTGAATCTTCCTGTTTCCAGCCATTTTCTAAAACCCAAAAAGAATAGTGTGAGAGGTAGAAATCATTCTAGGGAAAACAACATAGTAAAGGGGGGGGGGGGTACCCTCAATATATAACATCTTAGGTTAAATTCTAAGATTTTTACCGTAGTTCTAGGACTATATCATATACATATACTTATCCTTAGGGACATCCCTAGACATAACTTAGAAATATCTCTAGGGATCTCACTAATATTTTTGCATCCTAGTTTCCAAAGGTTGACTAAACCTCCCTCTAATACCAACTGTAGAGACCCGAAGCTTGACGTACATGGAAATTACATTACTTTTGCAGAATATTTAATACATAACAAAAATAGACACACAAGGACTGTAATAGTTTAGTGTCTTTGGAAACTCAGAATATAAACATCTAATCATGTTGAAAGATCTTCAACATCTCCCATAACGATCCTCCCCTTTTTGTTTCCTTACCTAAAACCTTTCTTTATTTCCTGGGGAAAATAAAACATAAAAAGGTTGAGCTCAAATGCTCATTAAGGTCAAACATAGAGAACATAAAACAATCCATAAACAATTGAAAGCAAAAAATTGAACATGAAATATAAACATTAAAATCTTGAGCAAAGACATGAATCTTGGAAGTACGTAAGGCATATATCATAAGGGAACATCAATCATGATAAAATATCATGGGAATAAAACATGTAATTGTGGAAACCATTAAGCACATGTTATGATTTCCATAGTATCCAAGGCATTGCTGCCAAGACCATCTTAGTGGACAAAGTCCCTTTCTGAATCGAGTTCACTCCTCGTTTCAGTCCTGTAACACTGAACCAAATTAACTTATCGTTCCATCCATGTCTATCTCATGAGATATAAATCTTTACCCAATGCATTGGAGGGAGATATAGGTCCCACCCATCTCATAATGAAATCATTCTTTCGTGTTCCACAAAATCATAAATCATACATCATAGCATAACCCATGTAATAGAATGGGATTCTTAAACATCATGCCATCATAACATAATCCATATAAAAAATGGATATCATTTCATCATAAGAAAAATCATACCATATAAATAATGGAGACATTATACTTGAAACATAAACTTATTAAATAATTTCATTTTAGATGGAAAATAGTTTTGATAAAACACTTGAAATGAATTCTTGAGGAAAATATCCTTTATTCTTCAAAATCATTTTCTTTTCACAAAATTCCATGAAATTTTAAAAGAAAATGTTTTTTTTAAAATAATCATGAAATCTTGTAGAGTAATCTTCATGAAAACTAGGCGTTATAAAACAGTAAAAATCCGTTCACGCCGTATAAGTTAAAAATAACATTCTCCTCGTACTTTTGTCGGAAAAGTCAAAAAGTTCCTTGTATGCTAAACAAAAGAAAGATTCCTTCCATAACACATGGTAAAAGTCAAAAAAAGGTAAAAATTACTTTAAACATATATGAAAAAAATATTATAAAACTTGGACATGGATGATAAATATAACCCCAGTAAATACTTACGTATAAGCAATCTCGAATAAAAATTAGATTTGCAAAATTTATCCCTTACCTTAGGTCCGATATGCTTTGTACGTATCCAAAACCCCTATATAATAATTTAAATAATGTCATTGACTTATTACAGAATCATATTCATTGTTATTATATCATATATGGTTCACTTATGACTTTATATTACCCGTTCTTTTGTAAATTCATGTTAAAGTAGCGTTTTGGGTAATATCGTTTCATTTGTCGTTAGTGTATTAACTTGTAATTATTCATATGATTACTTAGATAATGATTACTTACATACAGAATGTAAAACATGATTTATATATAATATATATTCAGAATATATATATATATATAATAGATCGATAAATGGAAAGAAATACATCGTTCATGGAGACGGTAGGTCGTACGTACGCATGAACGCTGTTTTCATTTCCTTATTGAATTGAATGGAACTAAGTAGATGAAATACATATATATATACATAAATCTAGTAGAATTATTATATCATATATTTCATGATTAATTATTATATATACTTTATAATCAATCTTGAATGGTTAACATGGAGAGTGAATCTCATCGCGTCGTGGAGACGGTAGTCCGTACGTACGCACAAGCGATGATATCGTTCCAATAATTATTGAATAGAATTGAAGTGAATGGTATAATATATCAGAATCATTATGATGTTATAATAACCATATATAGTTATTCTTTACACCATTATACCCATCCATGTAAGGTGTTGATGGAAAAACAGATTACACCACGGCGTGGAGACGGTATTCCGTACGTACGCACGCACGGTGATTTCATTTTCTGTAGGATGGATAGATGGTGAAATAGGGTTGTTTAATACTTATAATAAAATATCAGTATATGAGTGATACTGATGTTATTAATTCATAATGAAACAACTAAAGAAGAAGATGTGGAAGAAGAAATAAAGTTGAAAAAATCGGTAACGGGCATTACCTCTTCTTTGAAGCGCATCTTTGAGACCTCCTCTTAGGGCACTAAAATTGGTCTTTTAAGAGGACCAGGACCACTATGATGTTTCTAGGGAAGTTGAGAAGATAATTAGGCAGGGTTTTTCAGAGCTTCAAGGCTCAAAATGGTGTGAGGAAGAGAGGGAGGAGGTTCCCTTTTATAAGGGAGGAGAGGGGCGCCTTAGGAAAAACTAAAAATATTATTTTACTATAAAGTCATATTCGGTTTTTAATAGCTCCAAATTGATTTATTTCAAATATAAGGTGGGTATGGGTAGAAATCCTCTCATAAAATAGAATTTATACAAGTTTAGGTTTCTATTTTAACCTTATCATTTAGATTTAACTTTAAGTTAGATAATTTAACTTTTACCATGTCTTCTTGTTTTCTTACACTATAAGGTTAATAAACTTACTATAACAAGACAAACGAACCCCAAGTTGTTTATTATTAATATATATAACATTATATAAGTCATTTTTCTGATCCTTAGATTTTTAGTAATTAAATAACAATTAATAATATAATATTTGTTTTAAAAACTATTTTATGTCAATTTGACACAATTTGGTATTTGATTTTTGTGAAAATAAAAAAAGCATGATTAGTTAGAAAAAAGTTACTTAAATAAATAATACCATGTCATATTAACATATAAAATTATTTTAATTCATAAAAAGTCTCAAATTACATTTATTTGGGTATTTATAACATTAATTATGTCAATATTTCATTAATAAGATAATTACTGTATCATCATTGTGTCATAAATAAATTAAATTATTTAATGTCTAAAAATCATAAATAAAATACCATTATGTAGGAAATCATTTTATCTTTCTAATTAATATTTATAGTCTAATTTATCTTATGTATAAACCTATATTAAAAATGTTTTAGTTATTAAACTTTGATTTTAACTATTTTAACCCTTCTTTAAATAAATTAATAATAAATGTCCTAATCTTATCCAAGTGGCCATAAATGGTCATATTTTATTCATAAGGTTGTTTTTGGTCTAATTACACTTATCTAATAGAATTAGGACATGTTTTAGGGTAATAATAATATCATTTTTACCCTTAATTACCCAATTTACTTTTAACCGTGGTAAAAAAAAGTAAAAAGTTACCATTCACCAAAAATTATTTTCATCTCATTGAACCACATTTTAGTCCTTGATATTAACCGTGTCTCTTAAATTTTCAAAATTCCACTCACAAAAGCGGTAAAATTAAGTTTTATGTGAATTTCCAAATTCTCCTAGGAGGTAGGTAAAAGACGGTGAAAAGTTCAATAAAATTTATATATCTAAAATTATTATAAAATTCCTCCAATGAATTTCATTGAACTTATATAGGTATTATGTATCAATTTTGACCTAAAATAAATTTAAATAAAATAAATAATTATTTAAATAAAAATTCGGTTATTAAATAGTAACCCAGTGTTTTCACTATTCATCAAAAATTGAAAGTTTTCAGAAAAATACCAAAAATTCACCCTAGGCTAATTTCGATATTCCGAATCCAAAAATGAAGTCCATTTTGAAAGATAAAATTTAAAAAATTTCAAAAAGTGGGTATTACTATTCATAGCGGCTAGTTTTAATAATATTTTAATAGCATGTCGTTGTTTAGTGAAACTCGATATTGCGTATGACGCAAGCTATCGAGGAAGGTTGTGATTGCGTGTAATGCAAGCCTAGTCAAGGATGCCTGTAGTACAAGCTTCTTTTGGTGTAGCGTACAAGACAAGACATCAATAAAATTAAAAAGAATACTTTTCATAAAATCTCGGAGTGTTACAATATTGTAATTAAAAAATCATAAATATTTATAAAATAAATAAATATAAATTCATATTAGTTAAATAATAAAAAATATTAATAATAGTGTTCATGGTAATTTTGATCAACTGATCTGATTCTTGGTGCACTACTCGATCGCCGATATTAGTTCATACTTAAAAAATGTGTCATCCATTATTTCACTCTAATTATACGTGAGTCATACTCTATCTAGAAAACAATAGGATTTTATTTGGAAAATAATGTTTTCCTCTACCAAATGATCATGATACCATATGAAATGAGAACTCATGCACTTATCATTAAGGGTAATCAAATTTTATTTCAGGATTAAGATATTAAATGAGATATGAATGTTTTATTAGAACAATCAACCTAAAACTCATGCACTCACTTTAATAGATATATCAAAAACATTTAACTATAATACGAAGGGTAAACAGCCTTTGAACACATCCATACTGGGACTTTCCTTATGTCTTTGATTAATTCAATTACAATCCCTTTCTATTCAGTTTTTTGTTAACAAATGAAGAGAGATTTAGAAAAACATTCATCTTTCAATAACATGATCTTCCTAAACATTCTACAGTAATTAGGTTTGATTATAATTGATATAATAATTCTGGAAGTAATTTTATATTTCTTTATTTACCTCCCCCTCAAGGGAAACAATCATAAACATTAGTTTTGAAAACTTATATAACTTCACCAAGGATGATATTCTTCAATAATTAT
Source organism: Viscum album (assembly GCA_963277665.1). Taxonomy (NCBI): domain Eukaryota; kingdom Viridiplantae; phylum Streptophyta; class Magnoliopsida; order Santalales; family Viscaceae; genus Viscum; species Viscum album. The sequence goes on along the minus strand of OY728146.1, from coordinate 1,664,771,434 downwards.
TCTTCCAGATACCAAAAATATGATCAAATCATGATGATATCTTCTTTATATTTATTGTCTTGGATATTCTAACACATTATTAAAATTCATCAATGATGACCCTCTTCCTTACATCATAAAAATAGATAAATTAAACAATTATTAAGAAAATATGGAAGATCTTATTTAATTATTAATGTGAATAGGAAGGTTGAGGTTTTTTCTCAATGAAGTTGGTGCAGTTATTCTAGTATTCATGATTGTATATATGAACATCTGTTCTAATTTATATTGTGTACAAAGGATCTCTTAACATTACATTCTGATTTTTGTAGAGATTTTTTTCCTTATTAACCTTCATGGATACTGCAATATTAACCCTTTTAAGGATTGTGTCTTATTCTGGAATAATATGAAATCAATATTTTTCATAATTTCCATAATTTGATCACATGATTGAGTTATTTTAATATTAAAATCTTCTAATGAGGATTGCGTACTAGTAGAAACTATGCCTTTTATAAAGTCTGAATATGTATCTTCTCAAAATTAGAAAATTGAACTTCTAATTCCATACATCTCATATTGTGGTTTTTCTGATCTTTAACCATAATCATTTACTCTTCACAAATATCCATAATTCATTCAAATTCTTCTCCATGCAATTTAATTTTTTTAAACAAAAAATCTTGTTCCATGATTTTTGGATTCAAATCATTAAGATCAATAAATTTTTTCAAAATTTCTAGAAGTTCATGGATCTTTTCATCTAGAGTATTAATATTTATTAATTAATTTAATCATATTATTTATTATACATATATATATATATATAATAAGTAATAATATGAATATAAAATAGAAATTAATAATTTTGGTAGATAATTTATAACAGTAAGACACTTATTTTAAAAAAGTATAACTCTATAAATGTTAATATTAAGGAAAATAAAAAATGTATAATAAATCAAAAATCAACCTAATTTATGCCTCTGGTGTGAATTCCCCTCTGTCCCACAAAAAAGTGTATATTGGATGCATCCAGGTTGTATCTTTCTATGTCTGCACTCTGGCATACATTGCACATCATCATCAGCAACCACCTCCACATCCTCCTATTTAATAGGTGGTGGATGTACATTCTCATCATTTGTACCATGTCCTACATCTAAGGATAGTGGTGTTGGCTAGAACTCTCACAAACATGGGAATAAGATGGACTTTATGATGTGGATGTCTGTAATAAAGCATCCAGATCAATCCAAACAATGTCTGTATCTACCTGTGGTTGAGACTGAGAAGTTGGAGAAGCATCTGACTGATCATGCTGAACACCCTCCTCCTGTGGAATAGCAGCATCTGACTGATCAAGCTAAACACCCTCCTCATTTTTAATAAAAATATCCATAATAGGGTCATCACCCCATGTTACATCTATATGAACCTCAGCAAGATCTGTAACCTCCTCAACATGTGGTGGATCAAATAAAATTCCATGATAAATATCATCCATCAAAAGAAGAAACTATGTCACAAGTCTATGAAAATATTCCAAGTCAAATACGACTCTCTCTAATATATTAGACAATTGAAGTAGATGATATATACAGGTATCCTAAAAAAAATTCTTTTGTTAAGTACTACGAATAAAAAATCTGCTGAATAGTGGAAGGAAGAATGTATTCCAACTCATGAAAGCCCCATCTGTGTCATTTCAGAAATCTTACTGGGAACCTACTATACAAGGATGCATAATCAATCTAATCCACCAAATGAAAATGTATTTCCCCACCCCTCGCAATAGGGACTTATGTCGTCTGTCCCATAAATCAATATATCTTGACTGTTATCTCCTCCAATCAAAATATCTCTTCCCTGACATATTTAGGGAATGCAGTGAAGCTAACTGAATGGGTGGGTCAGGAACGAGCTAAAAGAATATGAACTACCACATAACTCTATCGGTCTAATGCCAATCGACTATATGAAAATGAATCAATGGAACCCTATAGGAGTTTGTAGCAAGCATCGTTGTACAGTACGGTTGAAGACTTGGGATGATATCATCTGTATATGGAATCCATATAATATTAAAGAAAAAATGAATAATCAATTAATAAATGAATACATGTAAATTAAAGAATAAATATGTAATAATATAAATAATAATCACTTACATCGTGTGGTAGAATGCTATCATCTGTAGGCGTGGACATCGTGTCTGGGGGAATCTGAATGTTGATGTGCCTGAATCCACCTGTAGCTAATATTGTTATATTTACATTTCATAATAGAAAGTTATAGAATTAAGTTAGACATTAGAAGGAATTAATAACATACCAAAATCCATGCGGAGCCTCTGAAACAATATCTGCTGGCAATGGAGCACGAGCATATGGAGCTAAACGAGGGATGTTCTCCCACACCCACATATGTAGAAGAAGCATGCATCCCATGATTTTCATCTTATTGATGCGGCATGCATTGTATAGCGCCCTATATGTATATTTTATACAAGAATACCCCCATCTATATTGGCCTTCCTCATCCAAATACTCCAAAAAAGTTAAATACCTCATATGTACAAAAGTAGTGGAGTGATCAACAAAAAGCATGCCATCGATCATCCTCAAAATATATGCACGTCAAAATCGCAACATGGTGATATCATCAGAATCCTATGATAAATGTGTGCATTGATGTTCTAACCAAGGCATGAATAATCTACCATCGATGATGGTCCTTCCATTATCAGGGACCTCTATTCCCAGTAGTCTATGAACAAGCTCGAGCAAATCTGCTTCAACTCGGCCTGTCAGAGACGCACAGTCAATGGGGAGGCCCAACATAATGGCCAAATCCTATAGGGTAATAATCATATCCCCTATATAAATTGGAATATATGTGACTCTCACCTATATCTCTCTAGAAGCACAATAATGATCTGATGATCGAGAAAGGTGAAGTTTCACATCGTTACGCCATTGAATCCAGCGCAACGAAGATAGGGGATGATAACGAGAGGTGGTGCGGTATGATGGAAATGGTGAGATCTGCATACACTCAACAAAGGCATAGGTTATCCCTATAAAATCAGTCATGATACATGAGTATCCTGGTATGTGAGCAATGGAAAACCTATCATCTGCACAAATTATTTCATTGTTACTTTTTTATAGTGAATTCAATAAAAAAATTAAACATTTATTTAAACAAATATACAACAAGAAAATGAAAAATGATGGTGTTAATATTTTTGATATATTCTTGATTTTTTGTGTGTGGATTTGTGTCTTTGTTACATGTGGAAGCATGATATATTCATTTTCATTCTATGTTTATTTTTTTAATAGTATTAGTATCACAAAATTCATTATTATAGAATCCAGAAATGAGAAAAACCAAAATTGAAACATGTCAAAAATAGAGAAAGTCATAAATAAAAGGATTCAATACTAAAACATACACATAGAAAACAAAATATACATATTCATGATACAATACACAGACTTTATCATGGATAATGAGATGTGGATCTATGTCCTGCCACTTGGGGACATCTCTTATGAGTATATCCTTCTGCGTGAAAAATACTGTATCATATTCTCCCTCCTCATTGCCAAGGCCAATCCATCTCATTTCTAATTCAAGTTAACTTTGGTCTTCTTCAGGGCCACAACCTGGTAGTATAAATCCAATAATTTAAAAAATATCAGACATTTAAAAAATCATAAATGAAAAGAAAATCAAATTATGAAACCTGGAAATATCAGGGATGATGGTTGGTTGATCAACGGGCAATGGGATAAAATGAAAGTCACCAACATGCATCAAAGTTTCACTATAATAGTTAACCAAAGTACTCATGTGATACACTAGGTCAACATATGGCTCCCATGAAAATATTTACCAAAGAACAATATGTGGTAACATGTGCACATGGATATCTCAATGCCTGGAAGTTACCGTAATCACAGTACCTGTTATCTAACATCACCACAAACACTCAACCATTAGTGCATGTAGCCCAGTCATAGAATTGTTTTACCTGAAAGCTCATATTTTCACTATCAAAGTCTAGAACACTTCATCTTGAAGCCTCATTCAGTATCTGATCAATATCACTTTGGAAATTCTGAGTAAAATGCATTCCATTTTCCATCCTCTGGTAGGCCTTTTGGCATCAGTAAACAAAGTAGTGAACACATCTATAAAATTTCTATTGAACTAACCGTATGATCGGGAGTTTTCCCACACCATTGAGGACCCCATTTATTCACTTCGCTATATTAGTGGTCATATGGCCATATCGTCTGCCACCATCATATGCTAATGACCATTTTTTCTTTTAAATATGCATCATATATTTATACACATCTTCATTAGTATTTTTCATATCTTCAAGGCATCGATAAAACCTTTTTTGTTGGGGATCATATGATAAAACCATAAGAGAATAATGTATTAAAATAGATATTAAATTTTGTTAAAAAAAGTAAGTTTAGAAAAATCAAGTGGCAGAGAAGCATGATTACCATCATGTGTAGAAATAATGAGCAGAACAACTATATACTTTCAATACAGGAAAGTGCCATCGACCTAAATAAATTGTTTACAATTGGGAATGGCAGCGATGTATGGACTGAATGCCCAAAAAATCATATTGAACTTCACCTTTGATCAACCAACTTGGTTATTGGGGGATACATACTGAACAGTTTTCAACTGATAAAAAATCTAATTATTGAGAGATAATAATTCCATAAGTTGTGGAAAAATTGCATAAGATTCATCCCAATCATCATACACTTTTAAATTTTCCTTCTGTTTTACATTCCATTCTTTGTTGTATGATATCTTATAGTTATAAAACAGTTGAACTCTTTCCCAAACAAGGGAAATGGGAACGTCCTGACATGTTTGTATCATATCACAAATAACATTTGATATAAACTATGAATCAAGGGAAGGGTGATCCAGTGACAAGCTTGGATGCACACAAGTGTGTGGCCCTTCTAATTTGGTTATCCTCCAACATGAAATTTTTTTATCAAATATTTCCCTTAATCAAAATTTACATTCTTGTCCATATTTTTCACAATGAATGAGATATTTTGTCTTCTTTGACTCATAAACCACAAATATTAAATGTCGCTCAATGTGGTATTTCTTTATCACATTTTCATGGCCATTTTACTTTCAAACTCTTGCTTGAAATATATAGAATTATAATTTGATGCAGAACTATTTCCTATAATAATAGGGAATTCAGAAGATGGTGTATTGAAATCCTAATCAAAAAGTTGTTCACAAGACATTCCTCCAACTAAGGAACTCATTACTAAAGGATGATTACCACTAATTGGTGGATGTGGTGGATTCTTGTCTCTCAAAGGAACATCAAGAGATTCATTACCCACATCACCCTCACCCACATATCTCAAAGGAACCCCAGAAGGTTCATTCCCCACATCACCCTCACCCACATCATCTTCTAATGGATCTCCATATTCTTCTTCCTCAAATAAACATTCATTCACTATATCAGCAGACAAAGGGATGTCATCTACATTTCCTTCCAAATTTTGATCATCTTCTTTATAATTTACTTCTATCACATGAGTCATATGATAAGGAGGTAATGAAAAAGACTGATGTGAAGGACCAACTTCTATAGATCTCACAAAACACGGTTATATAGTAGTCAGTTGTACCACATCTATATCAAAAATCACCACATACAACTCCATCAAACCATTAGCACACTGTTGTCTAAATAAGGAAGATGCATCCATCTAATCATCATCATCGACCAGAGGGTACTCAGCATGTTATAAACATTCAGTATGTTGAAGATGTCGATATGTTATTAAATAAATTGATTGATCAACCCCCAGTTTTAATCGATTATGAATCTTATTGCGAACTGCATCCAATTTCATACAACCATGAAGATTTACCACTCTGAAAGGTGGCAGACTATAGCTAAATCCCTGCTCAATATAAATGGCCTCACCATTGCAATATATTTGCACATACATTATTAACTATAAAAAAATTAATAAAATATTATAAACTGCATAAAAAATTTACAATATTTAAATTGGTTTTGAATAATTTACTTTATCTTGACACTTTTTTATGTATTGATTTATCACTATTGAGGTATAGTGATGGTGGTATTATTACCAAAGAAAATTTAATATAACATTTTATATTTTAATTACTTATGAATAAATAATCATGACTTGATCTTGAGACTTACGATTAGTTTATCATTATTTGATAAACTAACCAAAACCTATGGGTAGACTCCTAAAGTCTCTATTATCAAATATTTCAGCAACCGTTAGTCTCCTTTAAAATAGAAATTCCTCCTATCGAATGCTTGTTCTTGAAAGTCTCTTCGGGGACACCTCTTCAGGGATGCCTCCTTGGGAATGCCTCTTGAGGTATGCCTCTTGTTGATTTCCTTTTAATTACAAATTTACTCACATTTATGTGAGGGTGTCTAGGGGTATGAAATACATAAATTTTTTTAAGCGGACACGCAAGTACTTACATACTTAGTCAGAGATGACTCATAGGTCATCAATGCGGAAAAATAAATGCAATTATTACAAATTAAATAATCACATTCACAGAATAATACATGCAATTTCAATTTTTCATTGGTCGGTCATCACAAGATTAGTCATCACACAACTTACCATGTTTTTTGGTATACTGATTATATCTATTAATAGATGAAATATATATTAAATATCTACACCACTTTTCCAAAAAATTAACTTTTCAATTTATATGTGTGTATATATATTTATTAATAACATTTAATAAATTTAATTATAACTAATATAGTTTACATTTACATAATAATACAAAAATAATTTTCTATTGTATAAAATATTATAATTTAAATTAATATTACTTTATAATTTATTACTTAAAATAATAATTATTTACACTTAATATAATTTAAAATTATTATTTATACAAATACATATTTTTAATAAATATAAATATTATATATATAACTAATATATTATTCATAAATTATATAGCTAGTGTATAAAATATTATAATTTAAATTAATATTACTTTAAAAAACATATTTTATAACATATTTAATTTTTATAAACATTCAATATGAATTCATACAACAATTTAGACATAAAATAATTAATTTTCCAAAACATTCAATACGAATTCATACAACATGAACACAATTCAAAAATTAAATCATACAAAAGACACTAATTGACACATCAATACATATGAAATAAATAAACCATAAAAACAAACACTCATTTCTAAATATCAAAAATCAAATAAATAAACCATACAAATGAAATAGATAAACACAATTCAAAAATTAAAAATTAAAATAGAAATTTTACCTTCTTAAAATCATCAAATATTTGTTGAGAAAGAAATTTTGCAGGGATTCTCCACAAAATTTAGAGGAGAAGAACGAATTTTGAGGGGGGGACCCCTTTTATAGATTTTCCTCAGTGAGATGCGTGAATAGGGTTCACGCATCCTTCATCCCGTCTACGAAGGATGCATGAATGGGGTCCACACATCTTTCATCATGTCTATGCAAGATGCATGAATGGGGTTCATGAATCGTCCGCCATGCCTAAGATGTGTAAACCCCATTCATGCTTCTCTAGCAGAGGAATGATGCGTTAATGGTGTTCATGCATCTCCAAAATCATTTTTACAAATACCCCCAACCCAATCCCTTTTTGATAAAAAAACCCATATATAAAAATTAGTCGATCGGGGTGGCCAGACATGGCTAGGATGGCTGATGCGAAGAGAGGTGGCATGATGGGGTCTCCTAATCCAGGTAAGATAGGGACGGAGGGGTCAAGTACCTTACTCGTGATAAAGGGAGGCTGGGAAGAGCATAACCATATGAACTCAAGCTGAGTATGGGAGAAGGGAGACCTGCTTCTAGGAGAAGCCAAGCGAGAGGGGGGTGTAGAGGGCCCTCCAGATTACTTCCTATGGAAGCTTTCACCCGTTGTTTGATGATTACAACTGATAGGCTACAAATCCTATAGATATTATTTTTTGAAAAAAATGGGAACCTTTAATATTTGTATAAAATTGATTCCAAAAGAAGCAATTTTTTATTATTATATTTTTTATTTTCTTTTTCTGTTGGAAGCAATCAAAATAAATGTAGGGTTTTTGGCAAAGTTTTGGAAAGCATAAACCTACCGGGGATAAATTATTCTGATTAGAACCCGATAAAAAATGGATCAATTGATAATTAAAACACAAACATATATTAATCCATAATTTTCTTTAATTGTTCACCGATTACACCCATGTTTTTAATCCATACAAAAAATTTCATATGAAAATAACTTGGCCATCTAGAATCAGATCAATGAGTGGTCTATTCTGTTATGACCGATTTAATTTCCTCTACTTAATTTAAAGAAAATTAATTTTTTTTCTTGGATAAAATAATTATCATGATTTCTATGATATTAATTGAAGATATTGAGTCATGCATAAGAAGATTATGGGCCAACAATTTTAAAATTTTCATCACTAGTGTGATGAAACTTCATCGTCTCTAGCGATCTGAGCCTCGGTAGAGGTCTGAGGATCTCTCATGAAATTAATAAACATAAAAATTAAATGAAAAGTACATCATTTGATTTGATGGCACATATAACTACATATCATCATTGGTTATAATTTCTCAAATGATTCGAAGAAGAACCCTTATAGATCATCCACACACTCTTCAAAAATCTATACGAATGATGATCATCAAATTATGGGTGCTAGCACATAGCTTTGATGATTCCTTCGACATCATGATGATCACTTCAACTCCATTCCTATGATTTGTGAAGATGTTCTTGGATCAATTACTAGGACAATGTATTTCTCTCTCAAGTATGCAAGAAGAAAGAGGATATCTCAATCCATTGGAACGAATTTCTCAAAAATGATCTCCTCATATACATATATAGTTGATGTGTAAAATACCCGATTAGGGTTCCCAACCCTTGTATATATAACATCCACTAAATAAATAATAAATAAATAAATATTAATAGCTAACTTTGTCATAAATATTATTGAAATTTTATCAGATGCTTGTAATATATATTAAATATATTATGTGATAAACTCGAGTCATTAACTCAACTCGGCATTCATACTAATATTAAATGAACCTTGAATATTAAAATAATATTCATTCCTATAATATTATTCCATGTATTTACTTAAAAAATTGTAAATAATTTTAATAAATAAATTCAACATAATTATTTTATACTCAAATAATAATGAGTTTATTTATTTTTCGGTGATCAATAAATCTTGGACAAATCTCAGACCCCATGGTGGGGCCCACTATTACATATATATATATATACATTTAGTTTAATAGGGAAGAATATTGAATATTATATTGTGTGTGACCCTCTAGGACCTTATCTCAACATCAATGAATAATATTCACAAACCAAGAATGGAGTCTAAAAACCCATCATGGAACCTAAAGAGACATGTAATAGTCATAGAAACAACCAACCTATGAAAGAGATAAATTACTACCATGACCATAGATTTAACTAGAAAAATTTAAATTTGACTACCATAACCATGGATTTAATAAATTTACTACCATCTTGATCAACCAGGCTAAAGATATCACTTCCTCAACTCGAAAGTGATAAATTTAGTCTTGATCATTCAATCAATGTTATACCACTAATGACGAACCCAACACAAACTACCTCACCATGACTTCATTGTCACAGTCTTCACGTTTTGTCAAAATACCCAATCAAATGGAACACATTGATAATGATCTCCAGTCAGAAGACTAATACACATGTCTACTATAACCATGGATATTATTATTATTTTTATCTAACTAGAAATATTTAACTTCAACTACCATGAACATTGATTTTATAAAGTTACTACCATCCTGATCAACTAGGCCAGAGATATCACTTCCTCAACTCAAAAGTGATAAATTTAATCTTTATCATTCAATCAATGTCATACCAATAATGATGAACCCAACACAAACTACCTCACAACGACTTCATTGTCACAGTCTTCATGTTTCATCAAATTAATCAATAAAATGGAACGCATTGATAATTATCTCAAGTTAGGAGACTAATACACATGTCTATAGATAGGAACAACCAATGAAACCTAAAACATGTGGTGTTCCTATTGGAGGGTCTTTCCTCGTGATCTGACATACCATAGATCACCAAGTGCGAACTTCATGAGAAGAAGTCTCAATGCTTATGATCCCCTAACATCTAATAGTTATACATTACTTGTCCAATTAGTATAATGTATCTAGATTATAGGAAATATGTTTAAGATTAATGTTATAGAATTTAAGGGTTCTCATTATAGCCCGAGATCTACTATAACCTTTTGATATGAAAAATAATCTATGAATATTACCATTTAAATACTGAACAAAAAAATGTATACACTATAATGGTAAGTGAACATAATGCATAACTCACTGTAAAAATGGTATGGTAAAAAAATTACTAATAAAGTTGGGTATACGGCATCCACTTTTACAATTGGTTTGTAGATTTTAGGTTTTGTATGCATTTTTAAGGGGGTTTAAAGGGTTTAAAAGGTATGAAAGTGTAGTTTGGTAGGGTTTTAAAGGGTTTTAAATAGTTTTTAAGGGAGTTAAGGGTTTTAAGGTTAGGGAATATGGGATAGGGTGAAGGTATTAGGATTTAGGGTTGATATTGTAGATTTTATGGTTTAGGTTTTAGGGTTTGAATAAATTTTCAAGGGGTTTTAAAGGGTATGAAAGTGTATTTTGGTAGGGTTTTAAAGGGTATTAAAGTGCATTTTGGTAGAGTTTTTAAGGGTTTTAAAGGGTTTTTAATAGAGTTAAGGGGTTTAAAGTTTAGGTAATAGGGGATAGGGTGAAGGGTGAAGGGTTGAGGTTTGTGGATTAAAGGTATAGATTTTAGGATTTAGGTTTTAGGTTTTAGGGTATGGATGTATTTTTAAGTGTTTAAAATGGTTTAATGGCTATGCAAGTGTATTCTAGAAGGGGTTTTAAGAGTTTTAAAGGATTTTTAAGGGAGTGAAGGGTTTTTAAGGGTTTTAAAGGGGTTTTAATGGAGTGAAGGGATTTTAATGGTTAGTTAATATGGGAGAGGGTGAATTTTTAAGGGTTTAGGTTTGATGGTGTAGGGTTTAGGGTTTGGATGGGTTTTTCAGGGGGTTTAAAGGGTATGAAAGTGTATTTTGGTAGGTTTTTAAGGGATTTTAAGGGTTTTTAATGGAGTAAAGGATTTTTATTTTTGGGTAATAGGGTATAGGGTGAATGTTTTAGGTTTTAGAATTGAGGTTATAGGTTTTAGGTTTTAGGATTTGGATGGATTTTTAAGGGGTTTTAAAGGGTTTAAGGTGTATAAAAGTGTATTTTTGTAGGGTTTTAAGTATTTTAAACGGTTTTGAAGGAATTTTAGTGTTTTTAATGTTATATAAGAGGGGATAGGTTGATGTTTTGAGGGTTTAGGGTTGAGGGTGTAGGGTTTGGGGTTTATGGTTTGGATGGATTTTTATGAATTTTTAAAGGGTTTAAAGGGTATAGATGTGTAATTTGGTAAGGTTTTTAAGGTTTTTAAGGGGTTTTAAGGGAGTGAAGTTTTTTTAAGGTTACTTATGATGGGAAAGGGTGAAGGGTTGAGGGTTTAATTTTGATGGTGTTGGGTTTAGGTTTTAGGGTTTGGGTGGATTTTAAGGGGTTTTAAATGATTTAAAGGGTTTAAAGTACATCAAATTTTATATTGGTTGTTTTTTTGGATTTTAAAGGGGTTTGAAGGGAGTTAAGGGTTTTTAATGTTAGGAAAGAAGATATAGGGTGATGTTTTTGAATATCACACTTTATGTTTGGATTGTATTTTTTCTCAACTGATTGTCATTAGTGGATAATTATGATCAATGAAATAAGAAGATTACATTTATGTAAATATGATGAGGAAGTTAAAAATTTAATGGAGACTGGATAAAGTCCAAAAGTATTGATATTCTGAGAAACATGTAAATGGTTTTAAGAATTTGAGTTTCAAGGTGATGCCTGGAGAATTGTTATGGATTCATTTGATAACATTGGATGTCATAATTGAATAAATCTCCTAGTAAAATATGACAATGATTTGTTAATTTGTATTTCATAAATATCATAAGTTTTTCAGAGAACTTATAATGAAATCCTTATAAAGGAAAGGGGGAGAAAATATATTTCCAACTGTATTCAGATTAGATTGTAAAGAATGATGTTGTTGGAAGATAGGGAAGTTACAATACTTTCCTTAGAAAATATTATGATGATAAATATGAACAATTAAAGGTTATATATCATGATACAAAGAGTTTTTGGGGAAATAAGATGACTAAAAATCCATATGGTTGGTGTTGCCGAAGTAGATTTTAATGCGGCACGGTTTCCCAATGTTTGTTGATTTTTGGGCCAAAAAATCAAGAGTTTGTCTTTTGTAAAAGGAAGGATTTCTGTGAAGCATAGTTCACAAACTATGAAGGATAGTTTGAGGACCGCATATGAGGTATGAAAAATGGAAAATGAAAATTGGAAAAGTAAGAATTTCTAAATAGTATTTCTATGTGGACCGTGAAGCACGACACGTAGACCACGTAGGGAAAAAAATTCATTGGAGGCTTATGGTATGTTGAAGTCCAAACATTCATAGAATCTGCATCATTTGTGGCTAATAGGTGGTGATTCATTTGCAGAAGGAACTAGCCACTGTGAGGAAAGAAAGGGGCTATGTGGACTGCAGAGGGAAAAATGGTTCGTGAGAGGAGCATAGTTTGCGGTGAAGGATACCCTGCATCGAAATTTTTGGTAAATCAGATTTATGGGATTTATAGATTTACTTCCTTATATAAAGGAACCTAATCCCAAAATTAAGTTAGATAAAATTTTATTAGAATAAATTATCGATTCAGGAATAATTCAGATAAGTCCAAAAGAGTTTGCGTGGAGAATTCCATGAAGGGAAGTAGTTCACGGAAGAAATATTTTATGAAGGGTGATGTTGTATGTAGAAGATAAGGTGGTTTTTAGAAGAAAAATATGTCTATGAAGGAGGTATGTTCTATGGGTGAAAATGACATCTGTAAATCAGGGCTGCTCCACAGAAGAAGAGGGAGACCGTGAAGCACTCACGTCATGTTGTGGAAGGTAGTACACGACGATAGTTCATCACCATAGTGCACTAGTACAATTTACAGGGATAGTTTGGGAAGGGAATACAGTTTGTAAAGGATACAAGATAGCTCACAAAGAATAAATATTGTATACATGTGATAGGTGTTTACACTCTCATTGTTCTTTGTGAAGAAGAAAGGGAGATCAAGACACTACTGCACTATTCCATATTAATCTCTGTCAAAGAAGAAAAAAGGAAGTGGCCAATATATATTAAGTTATTCAGGATAGATCAATTATGATGATGCTAAGTTGATTTTATCTTCATTGATTTAATAATCACAAATTAATTTTTTGATTCCAGCAAGAAGAAGAAGAAAATATTTTAGTGTAGTTGGTTTTTCACTGAATGAGAAAGTGAGAAGAAGAGGAGAAGGTGAATCTATCAAGTTTGATGTTGGGAAGATGTAAGAAGAGTTACTTGCATGCTTCTAAGCAAGTAACTAGTGAAGAGCGGAAGAACAAAGTAGTACTGTGATATCCAATAGGTCTCAATAGGTGTAAGAATTTCTTGGTGTTACAAATCCTTATCAACAAGGAGAAGACTGTACTGGGAGGTAGTATAAAGGTCCAACCAAGTGCTATAAAACACGCGCTATTGGATTGTTTTCATAGTGCCACATGAGTGTAAGGGTATATCCTACTCGTTATAACCACATAAAAAGGATTATTTTCTAGTGGTTGTGTGGTTAGGATTATTTCCAGACCATTCCAAGGACTAGATACTCTTATTGAGTAGTGAACCTTGTAAAAATATCATGTGTTATCTGTATCGCTTTCATATACTTGCATGCGACATCTAAAAGATAATAAGAGAATCAAGATTTTAACAGGTCTAAGAGGCATAGGGATAAAAAGTTGAATTTGGATTAAAAATTCCCAAACACTGATTCACCCCCCATCAGTGTTAGGTGTATCTCAAACTATTCCTCTCAGGTTTGAGTGTTGAGGGTTGAGGATGTAGGGTTTTGGGTTTAGATTTTAGGGTTTGGATGGATTTTTAACGGGTTTCAAAGGGTATGAAAGTGTATTTTGGTATGATTTTTAAGGGGTTTTAAGGGAGTGAATTTTTTATGGTTAGGGAATAATATATAGGGTAAAGGTTTAAGGATTTAGGGTTTAGGGTTTGGATAGGTTTTGAAGGGTTTTTAAAGGATTTCAAGGGTATGAAAGTGTATTTTGGTAGGTTTTATAAAGATTTTAAAGGGTTTTTAAGGGGTTGAATGAATTTTAAGGTTAGGTAAGAGAGGATGTGGTGAATGTTTGAGGTTTTAGGGTTATGGTTGTAGGGTTTAGGGTTTAGGGTTTAGGATTTAGATCCATATTAAAGGGTTTTTAAAGGTTTTAAAGGGTATGAAAGTGTATTTTGGTTGGGTTTTTTAAGGTTTTAAAGAATTTTGAAGGGAGTGAAGGTTTTTTAAGGTCAGGTAAGAGGGGATAGTGTGAAGGGTTGAGGGTTTAGGGTTGGGGTGTAGGGTATAGGTTTTTGGGTTTGGATGGATTTTAAGGGTTTTAAAGGGCGTGAAAGTGTATTTTGGTAGGGTTTTAAGGGTTTTATAGGAGTAAGAAACCGTCAAACTCTTCGATGCCAGAAACATCATGGTTAGGTTTTCCTATGAGGAAGATATAATATTGTCCTAGTAAAGCTCACCATGAAAATTTAATGGATCTTAGTTCCTCATTTTCATATGGAAATATGAATTGCATATGAGGCATGATTCTCCATCCATTACAATTTGGGTAAGGCTTCCACAACTTCAAATTCCTTTTTAAAATCCTTATATTATTCACATGTTATGGAACCTTGTAGGATGATACTTATGTTTGAATAGATGAAATAAAGAAATATATCACACCATCTCACTGAGGATATGTGTTGAGATAGATGTATCGAGGCTGCCTATTGATTCCTTATGGGTGGTTGTTGGTGAAGAGTTCCAACATAAGCAAGCGGTTATCTTCGAATCATGGTATGATTTATGTCCTCAGTGAAAACATTTAGGCCATTCACTTAAGTTTTGGAGGAGTGGTAATACATTTCATAAGGACTCAATATTGAGTGAGAAGAATTTAGAATCGATCCCTACTAGGACGTTTGTGGATATTGGAAGATAAATGAATGTTTTCTACAATAGACCCTCTGTGTGCCGTAATGTCACTAAGACCATCCCGAATGCTAGCAATTTTAACACTTCTGATGTAATCTAGGAGAGGATGATTCAAAATATGCCTCTACTTTTTTATCTGAAAGCTATAGGATCCTTGGGGAAGATCCACCTGACCGCCTAATTTCCTATCAAAGCCAAGGATGTACAACATGAGCTATATGGGGTTAACTCATTGGTAACTGATGTCTTCAGGAGGATAAACAAGGATCTGGGTGATCCTAGGCTATATTCATCTACTCCTCTGGGTACAAAAATCATGGAAGGGGGATAAATGACTGATTATTTAGATAAAATGACTCTTAAGGCTACATCCTATGAAGATACAATACGCTTAATTCAAGGTGTTATAGGAAGAAAGGGATCTCATGAGACTAAGAGGATTGAAATGGAACCAATTGTAGTAAGGGAAGAAAGTCCTAGAATGTATTATACTATTTTAAAGTTAGATAACCATTTTGAGATCTTATATGTTAGTATGGACCAAGAGGCTAAAGATACATAGCTTGATCACCTAAATGATGAGCAAGGAGACCTCAGTGATGTATCCAGTGATGACCAATCTGAAATTTTTTCATGAGATAGTAAAGGCGATCTTCAAGGTGGAGATCTCCTTAATCAAAGGAGTAGGAATGGTCAGAAAAGAACTAGGAAGAGTTGGAAGGATTATTCCTATTTTCCCCTTCCAATGGAGACAAGATCCGTCAAACGAATGAAAGGCAAGAAGATGATAGTTAACCACAGAGCTTCTAGATCTCCTATCTAGGAGGATTTTGATTTCTATGATTCATTTTATATTAAATAAACCCTTGATGATTCCCAATGAGATAATCTGGAATTTTTTTATGAATTCGGGTAAAGAAATGTTGAAGGACTATCTAAATATTAATGCCCCAGATGAGGATTCTAAAGAAATGATGGGAAGACTGCTGCATGTGGATGCTAGTACTGAAAAAATTGATTGATTATAAAGTATTACCACATTCTAATAAGATGCTTAAATGTGAGGAAGATCAAAAAAGATGAATATATGAAAGCATGATACTATTTGGCATATATTTTTGATTACCTCCTAATGGATGATCTTGGTACACAGGCAACCTCTATTTCCTGGAAATTGTTTAGGGAGAACGATTCCAACCAGCTTAAACTATCCTTCAATAATGTTTTTATTTCTATTAGTGGATGATCTATTTTGACTATGTGGGTTCTCACTTTTCCATTAAAAGTGTCCTTTGATAATAAAAAAAATTAATTTTGAGTTTGTTACTAAAGGGTATAAAACTGTATTTTGGTAGGATTTTTTTGGGTTTTAAAGGATTTTGAAGGGAGTGAAGGGTCTTTAAGGTTATGTAAGAGGGGATACGATGAAGGGTTGAGGGTTTAGGGTTTACTATTTAGGATTTTGATAGATTTTATAAGGTTTTTAAAGGGTTTAAAGGTCATGAAAGTATATTTTGTTAGGATTTTTATGATTTTTAAAGGGATTTTAAGGGAGTGGAGGGTTTTTAAGGTATGGAAGCGTAGAAATGGTGAATGTTTGAGGGTTTAGGGTTGAGGGTGTAGAGTTTATGGTTTATTGTTTGGATGGATTTTTAAGGGGGTTTAAGGGGTTTTAAAGGGTTTAATGCATATGAAAGTGAATTTGGGTAAGGTTTTTAAGGGTTTTAAAGAATTTTTAAGTGAGTGAAGGGTTTTAAGGTTAGGTAGGAGGGGAGAGGGTTTAGGGTTGATGGTTTTGGTTTTATGGTTTTGATGGATTTTTAAGGGGTTTTAAAGGGTTTAAAAATTATAAAAGTGTATTTTGGTCAGTTTGTTTGGGTTTTTCAAGGGTTTTGAAGAGAGTGAAGGGTTTTTAAGGTTAGTGAAGATGGGAGAGGGTCAAGGGTTCAAGTTTTAGGGTTGAGGTTTTAGGGTTTATGATTTAGGGTTTAGATGGATTTTAAGGGCTTTAAAAGAGTTTAAAGGGTATAAAAGTGTATTTTGGTAGGTTTTTAAGGGTTTAAAATGGTTTTGAAGGGATTGAAGGGATTTTTAGGTTAGGGAAGAGTGGATAGGGTGAAGGGTTGATGGTTTCAGGTTATGGGGGGAGTGAAGGTTTATTAGGGTTTGGGAAGAGGGGATAGGGTGAAGGTTTTAGGGTTTAGGGTTGAGGTTATATGGTTTAGGGTTTATGCTTTAGGGTTTAGATGGAATTTTAATGTTTTTAAAGGGTTTGAAAATGTATTTTTGTGGGGGGGGGGGGTTTAGGGTTTCAAAGGGTTTTGAATGATTTAAGGGTTTTTAATTTTAGGTAATATGGGAGAGGGTGAAGTGTTTTGGGTTTAAGGTTGAGGGTTGAGTGTTTAGGGTTTAGAGTTTATGGTTTGGATGGATTTTTAAGGGGGTTTAAAGGGTATGAAAGTGTATTTTAGTAGGGTTTTAATGGTTTTAAAGGGTTTTGAAGAGAGTGACGAGTTTTTATGGTTTTAGAAGAGGGTATAGGGTGAATGGTTGAAGGTTTAGGGTTGGCGTGTAGGGTTTATGGTTTGGATGGATTTTAATGAAGTTTTAAAGGGTTCAAAGTGTATGATGTGTATTTTGGTAGGGTTTTTAAGAGTTTTAAAGGTGTTTTAAGGGAGTGAAGGGTTTTTAAGGTTAGAGATGAGGGAAGTGGATGATTTATTGAGGGTTTATGGTTGATGGTTTTTGTATTAGAGTGTAAGGTTTATGTATTAGGGTTTGGATGAATTTTAATGGGGTTTTAATGGGTTTAAAGGGTATGAAAGTGTATTTCGGTAGGGGTTTATTGGTTTTAAAGGGTTTTGACAGTAGTGAATGTATTTTATGGTTAGAGAATAGGGTATAGGTTGAAGTTTTTAGTGTTTAGGGTTGAGGTTGTAGGGTTTAGTGTTTAGGGTTTTTGGTTTGGATGGATTTTAAGTGTTTTAAATGGTTTGAAAGTGTATTTTGGTAAGGTTTTTAAGGATATTAAAGGGTTTTAAAGGGAGTGAATGGTTTTAAGGTTATAGAATATGGGATAGGGTGATGGTTTGAGTGTTTAATGTTGAGGTTGTAGGGTTTATTATTTAGGGTTTGGATGGATTTTAAAGGTTTTACAGCATATAAAAGTGTATTTTTTAGGTTTCTTAAGGGTATTAAAGGATTTTTAAGTGAGTGAAGGGATTTAAATTTTCGGGAAGATGAGAGAGGGTAAAGGTTTGTGGGTTTAATGTTGAGGTTTTAGGGTTTAGTGTTTCTGGTTTAGAGTTTGGATAGATTTTAAAGGGGTTTTAAAGGGTTTAGAGGGTATGCAAGTGTTTTTTATTAGGGGTTTAAGGGGTTTAAATGTTTTTAATGGAGTTAAGTGTTTTTAATGTTAGGTAAGAGGGTAGAGGGTCAAAGGTTTAGGGTTTAGGGTTTAGGGATTAGAGTTTAGGGTTTAGATGGATTTTAAAGGGTTTAATGGGTATGAAAGTTTATTTTGGTAGGGGTTTTGAGGGGTTTAAATGGTTTTGAAGGGATTGAATGGTTTTTAGGGTTATTTAATAGGGGATTGGGTGAAGGGTTGAGGGTTGAGGGTTGAGGGTTGAGGGTTGAGGGTGTAGGTTTTAGGGTTTGGGGTTTTGGGTTTGGGTGGATTTTAATGGGTTTAAATGGTATGAAAGTGTATTTTGGTGGTGTTTTAAGGATTTTAAAGGTGTTTTAAGGGAGTGGAGGGTTTTAAGGGTAGGGAATAGGTTACAGGGTTAATGGTTATGATTTTAAGGTTTATGGTGTATGATTTAGGGTTTTGGGTTTTGGGTTTGGATGGATTTTAAAGGGGGTTTTAAGGTTATAAGGGTATAAAAGTGTATTTTGGTTAGTATTTAAAGGGTTTTAAACTGTTTTGAAGTAAGTGAAGGGTTTTTAAGGTTAGTGAAGATGGTAGAGGTTGAAGATTTATGGTATTAGGATTTATGGTGTTTGTTTTAGGGTTTATGGTTTATGGTTTGAATAGATTTCAAAGGCAGTTAAAAGGGTTTAAAGGGTCTGAGAGTGTATTTTGGTAGTTTTTTATGAGTTTTAAAGGGTTTTAAAAGGATTTAAGAGTTTTTATGGTTTGGTAAGAGGGTAAATTTTTAAGGGTTTAGGGTTTTGGTTTGTGGGTTTTGCGTTTATGTTTTATGGTTTTGGGTTTGGATGGATTTTAAAGCATTCAAAGGGTATGGACGTGTATTTTGCTAGGGTTTTTAGGGATTTTAATGGGTTTTGAAGGGATTAAAGGATTTTTAAGGTTATTTAATAGGTTATGGGGTGAAGTTTTTAGGTTTTATGGTTGAGGGTGTAGTGTTTAGGGTTTAGGTTTTAGGGTTTTTATGGATTTTAAAGGGTTTAAAGGGTACGAAAGTGTATTTTGGTAGGGTTTTTAAGGTTTTAAAGTATTTTTAAGGTTAGTGAAGTGGGTATAGATTTAAGGTTTGATTATTTAGGTTTGAGGGTGTAGGGTTTATGGTTTATGGTTTGGATAGATTTTATGGAGCTTTAAGGGGTTTAAGGGTATGAAAGTGTATTTTGGTAGGTTTTCTAAGGGTTTTAAAAGGTGTTTATGGGAGTGAATGGATTTTACGGTTAGTTAAGATGGGATATGGTGAAGGGTTGAGGTTTTAGGGTTTAGTGTGTATGGTTTAGGATTTGTATGGATTTTAATGGGTTTAAAGGTTACGGAAGTGTATTTTGGTAGGGTTTTAAGGGTTTTAAAGGGTTTTTAAGGGAGTGGAGGTTTCTTAAGGTTAGGGGTGAAAATATTGGGTGAAGGGTTGAGGGTTTTTGGTGGGGGTATAGTTTTTAGGTTTTAGGGTTTAGGGTTTGGATGGATTTTTAAGGATTTTTAAAGGGAATGAAAGTGTATTTTGGTAGGGTTTTAAGGGTTTAAAAGGGTTTTGAAGGGACTGAAGGGATTTAAAGGTTATGTAATAGGGTTGAGGTTGATTTTTTTAGGGTTTATGATTGAAGGTGTAGGTTTAGGGTTTAGGGTTTGGATGTATTTTTAAGGGGTTTTGAAGGGTTTAAAGGGTATGAAAGTGTGTTTTGGTAGTTTTTTTTTGGGTTTTAAAGGGGTTTTAAGGGATTGAATGATCTTTAAGGTTTTTTAAGAGGGGGAGGGTGAAGGGTTGAGGGTGTAGAATTTAGGGTTTCGGGTGTAGGGTTTAGGTTTTAGGATTTGGATGGATTTTAAAGGGTTTAAATTTTTATCAAAGTCTATTTTGTTAGGTTTTTATGGTTTTTAAATTGGTTTTAATGAAGTTAAGGGTTTTTAAGGTTAAGGAATATTGAAAATCTCAAATTGTTGATGTTTTAGTGTTGAGGGTGTAGGTTTTAGGGTTAAGTGTTTGGATGGATTTTTAAGCAGTTTTATAGGGTTTTAAAGTGTTTAAAGGGTATGAAAGTGAATTTGAGTAGTGATTTTAAGGATTTTAGAGAATTTTTAATGCGGTGAAAGGTCTTAAAGCTAGATAATATGGGAGAGTGTGATGGTTTTAGGGTTTAGGGTTGAGTGTGTAGGGTTATGTTTTATGGTCTCGATGGATTCTAAAGGATTTAAAGGGTATGAAAGTGTATTTTGGTCAAGTTGTTTTTAGGGTTTTAAAGGGTTTTGAAGGGAGTGTAGGGGTTTAATGTTTAGATAATATGGAATAGGATGAATGGTTGGGGGTTTAGGGTTAAGGGTGTGGGGTTTAGAATTTAGGGTTTGTATGTATTTTAAGGGGTTTAAAAGAGTTTAAAGGGTATGAAAGTTTATTTTTGTAGGGTTTTTAAGGGTTTAAATGGGTTTTAAAGGTATTTTAGGGTTTTTATGTTTTGGGAAGAGTATAGAGGGTGAAGGGTTGAGGGTTTTAGGTCTAGGGTGTAGTGATTAGGGTTTAGTGTTTCTGGTTTTGGGTTTGGATGGATTTTTAATATTTTTTAAAGTGTTCAAAGGGAATGAAAGTGAATTTTAGTAGGGTTTTTAAGGGTTTTAAAGGGTTTATAAGTGAGTGCGGGTTTTTTTAATATTAGGAAAGAGGAAATATAATAAAGGTTTTGGGGTTTAAGTTTTAGGGTTAGCATGTATTTTTTAGGGTTTTTAAAGGGTTTAAAGGGTATGAAAGTGTATTTTGGTAGTGTTTTAGAGGTTTTAAATGATTTTGAATGGTGTTAAGGGTTTTGGGGGTTAGGTAATATGGGAGGGGTGAAGGTTTGAGGATTTAGGGTTGGGTTTGTAGGGTTTTGGGTTTTGGGTTTTGGGTGTGGATGTATTTTTAAGGGGTTTTAAAGGGTTTAAAGGGTATGAAAATGTATTTTGGTAGGGTTTTTTGGGGTTTTAAATGGAGTTAAGGGTTTTTAATTTTAGGTAATATGGGATAGGATGATGTGTTGAGGGTTTAGGATTGAGGGTTTAGTGTTTAGGTTTTAGGGTTTATGGTTTGGATGGATTTTAAGGGGTTTTAAAGGGTTTAAAGTGTATTAAAGTGTATCTTGGTTGGATTTTTAATGGTTTTAAAAGGGTTTTGAAGAGAGTTAAGGGGTTTTAATGTTAGGTAATAGGGGATAGGGTGAATGGTTTAGGGTTTAGAGTTGAGGGTGTCGGGTTTATGTTTGAGGGTTTAGGGTTTGGACGTATTTTAAAGGGTTTAAAGGGTATGAAAGTGTATTTTGGGAAGTTTTTAAGGGTTTTAAATGGGTTTTAAGGGAGTGAAGAGTTTGTAAGGTTATAGAAGAGGGAATTGGGATATTGTTTGATGGTTTATGGTTGAGGGTTTATGGTTTATGGATTAGGGTTTGGGTGGATTTTAAAGGGTCTTTAATGTGTTTAAAGGGTACAAAAGTGTATTTTGGTAGGGTTTTAAGGGTTTATAGGTTTTTTAAGGGAGTTAAGGTTTTTTAATGATATATAAGAGTGTATATATTGAATGGTTGAGTTTTTATAGTTGAGGGTGTAGGGTTTAGTGTTTATATTTTATTGTTTGAATGGATTTTAATGGGTTTTTAAAGTGTTTAAAGGGTTTGAAAGTGTATTTTGGTAGGGGTTTTAAGGATTTTAATATTTTTAAGGTATTGAATGAGTTTTAAGGTTATGTTATATGGTAGAGGGTGATTTTTCTTGGTTTTAGTGTTAAGGGTGTAGGGTTTAGTGTTTATGTTGAAATAATGGGTGCTCTAGACCCAACTTTTCAGTGCTTTTGATTACCATATCATGTGTACAGTTAGTTATACAAGATGTATTATTTCCACTATAGTGTATATATTTTTGTGTCTACTATATAATGTTAATGTTAATAAATTAATTGTCATTTAAAGAGGTTATATAAGTTCCCAGGATATAATGAAAACATCGAGATACTATGAAATTAACCTTAAATATATGTTCTATGGCCTAATACATCTTACTGACTAGACACAGTTGAAGTTTGACTATCAGGTGTTTTGGGATCATAATAATTGATAATTATTCTCATGAAGTTCACACTTGGTGATCTATAGTAGTGAGATCATGAGGACATACCTTCTAATAAGAACACCACATGTTTCAGGTGTCATTGGATGTTCCTATCTACGATCATGTGTAATGGTTTCCTGACTTGAGATCATTACCAATGTATGTCCTTTGATTGAATACATTGATGAAAAACAAAAACCATGGCAATAAATTCGTGGTGAGGTAGTTTGTGTTGGGTGCGTCATTGGTGGCATGGCATTGGTTGAATGGTCAAGAAAGGATTTGTCGCTTCTGGGTTATGGAAGTAATATATCTCAGGCCACATTATTAAGGATGGAAGTAAATTTATAATACCATGTCCATGTCAGTTGAGGGTAAATCCATCCATTTAGATCAAGAAACAATAAATAAATAAAATGGTGATGACACATGAGTGCATCCTGCTTTATGAGATATTACAGACAATGATATTATATTACACAGTGTGTGTTTGTAGGTTGGTTGTCACTGCTGTGAAAATCCTTATCTCTTTAGGGGGCATGATTTGTTTCTAGATCCCACTATTGGTCTGTGAATGATATTCACTACTATATAGATAAGGGCCTAGAGGTTCACACACAATAGTGTATTCAAAAATCTTCCCTATTCAGTTGAATAGAAGATTTGGACATGGTGGGCCCCACCACTGGGGTTCAGGATTTGTCCAAGGAAAAAATATCACCAATGAAATAAATAAATTCATATTATTTAAGTTTAGAATAATGATAATTGAATTTATTTATTAATGTATTTACAAGTTTTAAGTAAATACATGAAAAATATTAATTGATGAATATTAAATATTCAAGGTTTAATTAATATTTTTGGGAACAATGAGTTGAGTTAATTACTAAATTATCATCATATAATATATTTTAATATATTACAAGTGAGTTATAATAATATTTATGACTCATATTAGTAGTCATAAAATGTCGTTAATAGTGTATTGATTATTCAGGGGTCGGGTTGGCATTTCTGAGTAATTACATGACACTATAAATAGAATAGTAGAGGAGTATGCCAAAGACTATTCATGGGGATTCTCTCTCCTATCCGCTCTCTTATGTTCTAGAGAGAGATTATATGGATCTAAGGAGATCAGGTCAAGCTCTCTCTCTGGCATCACAAGAAGAGTAATACAGTGATCATTGGAGCATTGAAGGCATTGTCGAAATTCCGCACTAGCACCCAAATTACGATGAACGGAACTCCCGAAGATTACTTGAAGAGTGTGTGGGTGATCTGTAGTAATTTTACTTCAGATTCTTTGAGAAGAAATCACCAATGACGAGCATACGTCGTGCAAAACTTCAGATTTAAACTAGGTATTTTATGGTTTATTTTTGTGCTTAAAACCCTCCACACGAGCTCCTTAGCTTAAACCGGGTAGTTGTTCGCCGACATAGACAAGATTACATCGATATTCAGTGAAATTATTTAAAATAATCCCTATTTGGGGCTTCCACTGTGTGCCCGGTTACTTCAGTTTAGGGTTTGTATGGATTTTAAAGGGTTTTTAAGGGTTTAAAGGGCATGAATGTGTGTTTTGGTAGGGTTTTAAGGGTTTTCATGGGTTTTTAAGGGAGTGAAGGGATTTTAATTTTAGGGAATATGGGAGAGGGTGGAGGTTTGGGGGTTTAGGGTTGAGGTTGGCGAGTGTAGTTTTTCTGGTTTAGATGGCGGATAGATTTTAAAGGGGTTTTAAAGGGTTTAAATGGTATGGAAGTGTTTTTTGTTAGAGTTTTTAAGGGTGTTAAGGGATTTTTTTTTTAGGTAAGAGGGTTGAGGGTGAAGGGTTGAGGGTTTAGTGTTCAAGGTGTAGGTTTTAGGGTTTTTATGGGTTTTAAAGTGCTTAAAGGGTATGAAAGTTTATTTTGGTAGAGTTTTAAAGGGTTTTAAGGGATTTAGCTGTTTTGAATGTTGGTTAATAGGGGAGAGGGTAAAGGGTTGAGGTTTTTGGGTCAAGGGTTTGGGGTTTTGGGTTGAGGTTTTAGATGGGTTTTAAAGGTTTTAAAGGGTATACAAGTGTATTTTGATGTGTTTTTAAAAAATTTAAAGGGTTTTTATGGTATTAATGGATTTTTTAGGTTAGGTAATAGGTTATAGGATTGATGGTTGATGTTTTGGGGTTCATGGTTTTGGGTTTGGATGGATTTTAAAGGGTTCTTAAAGATTTTAAATGGTATGAATGTGTATTTTGGTTGGTATTTTAAGGGTTTTAAAGAGTTTTGAAGAGAGTGAAGCGTTTTTAAGTCTAGTGAAGATGGGATATGTTGAAGGGGTGAGGGTTTACGGTTAAGGGTGTTGTGTTTAGGGTTTAGGGTTTGGATGGATTTTAAAGGGGTTTTAAAAGGGTTAATGGGACTGAAATTGTATTTTTTGTAGGGTTTTTATGAGTTTTAAAGGGTTTTAAAATTATTGATGGGTTTTTATGGTTAGGTAAGAGGGTTTCGGTTTAAGGTTTGAGGGTTTTTGGGTTTTTTGTATCGAGTTTATGGTTTATGGTTTAGGTTTTTGATTTATTTTAAAGTGTTTAAGGGGTATGAAAGTGTATTTTGGTAGGTTTTTTAAGTGTTTTAATTGGTTTTAAAGGGAGTGAAGGGTTTTTAAGGTTATGTAAGAGTTGATATGGTGAAGGTTTGAAATTTTAGGTTTGAGGGTTTAGTGTTTAGGGTTTAGGATTTAGAATTATGATGGATTTTAAAGGGTTTAAAGTATAAGAATGTGTTTTTTGGTAGGGTTTTAAGGTTTTTGGAGGGTTTTGAAGGAAGTGAAGAGTTTTTAAGGTTAGGTAAGAGGGGATAGGTTTAAGGTTTGGGGTTTAGTGTTGATAGTATAGGGTTTAGGGTGTTGATGAATTTCAAAGGGTTTAAAGGGTATAAAAGTGTATTTTGGTTGGGTTTTATGGGTTTTAAAGGGTTTTAATGGATTTAATGGGTTTTAAGGTTAGGTAATATGGGATAGGGTGACATTTTGAGGGTTTAGGTTTGGGGTGTAGGGTTTAGGGTTTAGGGTTAGGATGAATTTTAAAGGGGTTTTAAAGGGTTTAATGGGTATGAAAGTGTATTTTTGTAAGGTTTTTAAGGGTTTTAGTTGGTTTTTATGGGATTGAAGGATTTTTTAGGTTAGATAAGGGGGGATAGGGTGAATGGTTAAGGTTTTAGGTTTGAGGGTGTAGGATTTAGGGTTTAGTGTTTAAGAATTGGATTTATTTTAAAGGGTTTAACGAGTATGAAAGTGTATTTTGTTAGGGTTTTTAGGTGTTTAAAATGTTTTTGTATGGATTGAAGGGGTTTTATGGTTAGGTAAGAAGGGATAGGGTGAAGTGTTGTGGGTTTAGGGTTTAGGGTATGTGAATTAGGTTTTAGGGATTTTATGGATTTAAAAGGGGTGTTAAAGGGTTTAATGGGTATGAAAGTGTATTTTGGTCGGGTTATTAAGGGTTTTAATGGATTTTTAAGGGAGTGATGGGTTTTTAAGGTTAGGTAATAGAAGATAGAGTGAAGTGTTGAGGGTTTAGGGTTTTGGTTTTGGATGTATTTTAAAGGGGTTTTAAATGGTATGGAACTGTATTTTCATAGGGTTTTTATGGATTTTAAAGAGTTTTTAGGGGAGTGAAGTATTTTTAAGGTTATTTAAGAAAAGATAGGGTGAAGGGTTGATGGTTGAGGGTTTAGGGTTTAGGGTGTTGTGTTTATGGTATTAATGGATTTTAAAAGGGGGTTAAAGGGTAAAAGGGTATGAAAGTGTATTTTGTTAGGGGTTTTAAGGGGTTTGAAGTGACTTGAGGGTTTTTAAGTTTTGGGAATAGGGGAGAGGCTGAAAGGTTGAGGATTTTAGTTTGGGGTTGTAGGGTTTTGGGTTTAGATGGATTTTAAAGGGGTTAAAGGGTATGAAAGTATATTTTGGGATGGTTTTTAAGCGTTTTAAAGGATTTTTAAGGGAGTTATGGGGTTTTAAGTTAAGGTAATATGGGAATGTGTGAAGGGTTGAGGGTTTGGGGTTTAGTGTGTGGGGTTTAGGGTTTACAATTTGGATGGATATTAAATCGGTTTTCAATGGTTTAAAGGCCATGAAAGTGTAGGATTTTTAAGGATTATTAAATATTATTAAGGGTGTGACGGGTTTTTAAGGTTAGTGAATATTGGGGATGATGAATATTTGAGGGTTTAGCTTTAAGGTTGTAGGGCTTAGGGATTATGGTTTGGATAAATTTTAAAGGGTTTAAAGGGTATGAAAGTGTATTTAGGTATGGTTTTTATGGGTTTTAAACTGTTTTGATGGGATTGAAGGGTTTTTATGGTTATGGAAGAGGGTATAGGGATAAGTTATGTGGGTTTAGGTTTGAGGGTGTAGGGTTTAGTGTTGGAATGGATTTTAAAGGGGTTTTAAAGGGTTTAAAGGGTATTAAAGTGTATTTTGGTAGGGTTTTTAATGGGTTTAGATGGTTTTTAAGGAAGTTAATGGGTTTAAAGTTTATGGAGGAGGGTAGAGTATGAAAGGTCAAGGGTTTAGGGTTCAGGGTGTAGGGTTCATGGTTTAGGGATTGGATGGATTTTAAAGGATTTTTAAAGAGTTTAAAGAGTATTAATGTGTATTTTGGTAGGGTATTTAATGGTATTAAAAGTGTTTTTAAGGGATTTAAGGGTTTTTAAGGTTAGGGAATATAGGGTAGGGTAAGGGGTTGAGGGTTTAGGGTTGAGGTTACAAGGTTTATGGATTAGGTTTTAGGGTTGTATGGAATTTAAAGGGTTCTCAAAGGGTTTAAATGGTTTGAAAGTGTATATTGATAGGTTTTTTAATGGTTTTAAATATTTTTTGAAGGAATTTAATGTTTTTTAAAGTTATAGAAGATGGTAGAGGGTGCATATTTTATGTTTTATATTTGAGGGAGTAGGGTTTACTGTTTATGGTTGAGTATTTTGATTGATTGTAAGGGGTTTTTAAAGGGTTTAATGGGAATGAAAGTGTATTTTGGTAGGGTATTTATGGATTTTAAAGGGTTTTTAAGGTTGTGAATAATTTTTAAGGATAGGTAAGATGTGATAGGGTTAACGGTTGAGGTTTTAGGGTTTTTGGTTTTTGGTTTTGGATCTAATTTAAAGGGGTTTTAAAGGGTATAAATGTGTATTTTTCTAGGATTTTTAAGTTTTTTAAATGTTTTTGAAGGGAGTGAAGGGGTTTTAAGGATAGGTAAGATGGTAGAGGGTGAAGGTTTGAGGGATTATGGTTGAAATTGTAGGGATTTGGGTTTAGGGTTTAGGGTTTGGATGGATTTTAAAGGGGTTTTAAATGGTATGAAAGTTTATTTTTGTTGGGTTTTAAAGGTTTTTAAAGGGTTATAAAGGGAGTGAAGTGTTTTTTAGGTTAGGGAATTGGTGAGAGGGTGATGTTTTGAGGGTTGAGGGTTGAGGTTGTAGGGTTTAGTATTTACAATTTAGAGTTTGGAAGGAATTTAAAGGGGTTTTGAAAGGTTTAAAGGGTATAGAAGTGTATTTTGGTAGTTTTTTTAAGGATTCTGATGGTTTTTGAGAGAGTGACTGGTTTTTAAGGTTAGGGAATATAGGATAGGGTGTAGGTATTCGGGTTTAGGGTTTAGAGTTTGGATGGATTTTAAAATGTTTTTAAAGGGTTTAAAGGGTATTGAAATGTATTTTGGTAGGGTTTTTAAGGGTTTTATAGGGTTTCAAAGGGAGTAAATGGTTTTAAAGGTTAGAGAAGAGGGAATAGGGTGAAAGTTTTAGGTTTTAGGGTTGATGTTGTAGGGTTTAAGTTTTAGGGTTTAGGGTTTGGATGGATTTTAAATGGGTTTTAGAGGGTTTAAAGGGTTTGAAAGTCTATTTTGGTAGGATTTTAAGGAGTTTCATGCGTTTTGAAAGGAGTTAAGGTTTTTTAAGTTTAAATTAGATGTGATAGGGTGAAGGTTTGCGGGTTTAGGGTTTATATTTTTGGGGTTGGATTGATTTAAAAGGTTTTAAAGGTTAATTTTGATAGGGTTTTTATTGTTTTTAAAGGTTTTTGAAGGGAATGAATGTTTTCTATGGTTAGGGAATATGGGGGATGGTAAAGGGGAGAGGGTTTAGGTTTGAGGTTGTGGGTTATAGGTTTTTTCGGTTTGAATGGGTTTTAAAGGTGTTTTAAATGGTTTAAAGGATATTAAAGTGTATTTTTGTAGGGTTTTTAAGGTTTTTAATGGGATTTGAAGGGAGTGAAGGGTTTTTAAGGTTAGTGAGGATGGGAAGTTTTAGGGGTTGAGGGTTTGGGGTTTTGGTTTTTGGGTTTGGATGGATTTTAAAGGGGTTTAAAAGGGTTTAAAGGGTGTGGAAGTGTATTTTAGTAGGGTTTTTAATGGTTTTTAAGGGAGTGAAGCGTTTTTCAATTTAGAGAAGAGGGGAGAGGGTGAAGGGTTGAGGGTTGTGGGTTGTGGGTGTTGGTTTTGGATATATTTTAAATGGGTTCTAAAGGGTTTAAAAGGTATGATAGTATATTTTGGTAGGATTTTAAGGGTTTTAATGGTTTTTTAAGGAAGTTAAGTATCTTTATGGTTAGGTATGTGGGGAGAGGGTGAATTTTTTAGGGTTTAGGTTTGAGGGTGTAGGGTTTAGGGTTTGGATGATTTTTAAAGGTGTTTTAAGTGTTGAAAGAAAATGGAAGCGTATTTTGCTTGGTTTTTTAATGGGTTTAAAGGGTTTTGAAAGGAGTGAATGAATTTTAAGTTTATGGAAGAGGGTAGAGGCTAAAGGGTCAAGGGTTTGTGGTTAAGGTTATAGGATGTAGGGTTTAGGGTTTGGATGGATTTTAATGGGTTTAAAGGGAATTGATGTGTATTTTGGTTGGGTTTTAAAGGGTTTTAATGGGTTATGAATTGATTGAATGGTTTTTTATGTTAGGGAACTAAGGATAGGGTGATGAGTTCTGGTTTTAGGGTTTAGGGTTTAGGGTTTAGGTTTTATATGGATTTTAATGGGGTTTTAAGGGTTTAAAGGATATAAAAGTTTATTTTAGTTGGGTTTTAAGGGTTTTAAAATGATTTTAAATGAGTTAAGGTTTTTTAAGGTTTGGTAATAGGGGATAGGTTAAAGGTTTTAGGGTTTGGTGTTGAGTGTGTAGGGTTTAGGGTTTAGGGTTTGGATGGATTTTAAATATTTTTAAAGGGTTTAAATGATATAAAAGTGTATTTTGGCAGAGATTTTAGGGATTTTGAATGTTTTTAAAGTGATTGAAGGTTTATTAAGGTTATTTAAGAATGAATAGGGTTATTTTTTAAGGTTTAGGGTTGATGGTGTAGGGTTTTGGTTTTAGGGTTTAGGGTTTGGATGGATTTTAAGGGGTTATTAAATTTATTAAAGGTTATGAAAGTGTATTTTGATAGGGTTTAAGGGTTTTAAAAGGTTTATAAGGGGTTTATTTTTTATGGTTAGGGAATATGGGAGAGTGTTAAGGGTTTAGGGTTTATATTTGAGTGTTTTTGATTTAGGGATTTGGTTTTGGATGAATATTAATGTGTTTAATGGGTATGAAAGTGTATTTTAGTAGGGTTTTAAGGGTTTTTTAGGGATTTAAGGGTTTTTAATGTTAGGTTTGAATGGTGAGGGTGAAGTGTTGTGGGTTTGTGGTTGAGGGTATAGGGTTTAGTGTTTAGGGTTTAGGGTTTGGATGGATTTTGAAAGGGTTTTAAAGGGTTTAAAGGGTAAGAAAGTGTATTTTAATTGGGGTTTATGGGTTATAAAAGATTTTTAAGGGAGTGAAGGATTTTTTAAGGTTAGGTAAAAGGGTGGAGGATGAAGTTTTTAGTGTTTAGGGTGTAGGGTTTAGTGTTTGGATGTATTTTCAGGGGGTTTTAAAGGGTTTGAATGTGTATTTTAGTTATTTTTTTATGGTTTTTAAATTTTTTTAAGAGAGTTAAGGGTTTTTGAGGTTAGGGATGAAGAGAGAGGGTTAGGGGTGGAGGATTTTGGGTGTAGGGTTTAGGGTTTGTGGTTTTGGGTATAGGGTTTGGATAGATTTTAAAGGGGTTTTAAAGGATGTTTTAGGGTATGAAAGTGTATTTCGGTTGGGTTTTTAAGGGTTTTAAAGGAAGTGAGGATTTTAAAGGTTATTTAAGATGGGAGAGGGTGAAGGTTTTGGGTTCTGGATTTGAAGGTGTAGGGTTTAGGGTTTATTATTTATGGGTTTTATGGATTTTAAATGGATTTTAAAGTGTTTAAAGGGAATGAATGTTTATTTCATTTGGGTTTTTATGGGTTTTAAGGGGTTTTAAAGAAATTAGAGGGTTTTTATGTTTATGGAAGAGGGGATAGGTTGAGGGTTTTGGGGTTTTGGGTTGATAGTGTAGGTTTTAGGTTTTGGATGGATTTTAAAGTATTTTTAAAGGGTGTAAAGGGTATAAAAGTTTATTTTGGTAGGGGTTTTTGTTGGTTTTAAAGAGTTTTTATGGGAATGATTGGTTTTTTAAGTTTATATAACATGTTTGAGATTGAAGGATGAGGTTTTAGGGTTATGGGTTTGTTGACGCTCCTTTTGTCACAAAATCTAAAGATTGTAAAAGGGGATTATCTTAACTCAATGTGATTCAACCTTTGGACAAATATCAAAAATTGACAAAGGAAGGAATAAGAAGAATGTTGCACAAGGGTCACGCAAGTTCTACAATGGTCGCGCAAGTACACTTGCGCGCCACAATGGTCGTGAAAGTACACTTTCACGCCCTAAGTGATAACTGCCCGGGTCTTCTTCTGCCTATAAATAGACCCTGTGGGCCCCCCATTCAAGGGAGGAATTTTTCCAGAAACTCAGATTTAAGATCCCGATTCCCTAGTCTCTTCTCAAATCTTCTGAAACACTTCTAAGGTAATATCTTACCTAGAACGGAAGATCTAAATAGGGGGAGGAAGGCCTAAGTGTTGAAACGCATCAGCACTTGCGCGCCTGAGTGGCCAGCCCTTAAGGGAAATGGCCACACTTGCATGTCATCTTAATCCTTCAATAGAACTTGCGTGCCACTCTTCTGGAAGAACCTCAAGATGATTCTAAAGGCTTTAACAAAGAGTCTCTCAAGTATTACCCTGTTGGTTAACCGTCACGCAATTACCCATGTGTCGCGTAGGTATACTTGCGCGACCAGGACTTGCGCGCCCACGCAGTACCTGCGCACCTTCCAGGACATGCACACCCCTGCCTTTTTGGGTTCCCTTCTTACGCATTTCACCCATCTTAAGTCATTCCACCTCTCCTATTCAAGATTCAGTCTTCAAGACACTCTTCAAAGCCATTTATGGCATGATTTCTTGATTCGACTTCCTTATCTGAAAGGAACTCTGTGGAATATCTCTCAAAACCTAGTGATTTACACATCTTTATGTCACTAAAGATTGAGATTTCATTCATTCAACCTCATCCTTTAAGATGAGAGAACTCATTAACTTAGGCCTCATTTTCAAGAGTAATCCTCAATCTCAAATATGGGCATCCTCCTCAGGAGTAATCCCCAACCATAATTATCTTAACATGGGCCTCCTTTTCAGGAGTAAGCCCCAGTCCCCTAACCTGGGCCTCCTTTTCAGGAGTAATCCCCCGTCTCAAATATGGGAATCCTCCTCAGGAGTAAGCCCCAACCATAATTATCTTAACCTGGGCATCCTTTTCAGGAGTAAGCCCTAGTCTCAAATATGGGAATCCTCCTCAGGAGTAATCCCCAACCATAATTCTCTTAACCTGGGCCTCCTTTTCAGGAGTAATCCCCAGTCTCAAATATGGGAATCTTTTTCAGGAGTAAGCCCCAAGTCCCTTAATTTTTTAAGTTCCTTAACCTGGGTCTCCCTTTTCAAGAGCAAGCCCCAGTTTTAATTTCTCTTAACCATTCTTAATTTACCTTTGATCTGGGATTCCTTCTTAGGAGTAAAACCCAATAATAAGTCCTCTCCTAATTTGGGCCTCCTTTTCAGAAGTAAGCCCCCAATTAGAGTATTCAAATCTCCATGAAGCACATATACCTTTATGGACCCTATTCCTGGATTTCTTCCCTAAAGTTAATCCTAATCTTCATTTGTTTGGGCAGTCATACACACATAAGTCCCACATTATTTCTTATGATTGCATCTTTCATGGTACAATTGTCTAATTTTTACCAATACCTCTTGTTTCTCACACCAAGCATGACTCACGTGAGCTTAGAGTGTAAAAGTAATTATGACATCCTCCTTTGAGCCATCAATCATAAACATCATACTCCCTTAATTGAACTACGTGGGTTCTGATTACTTTTCTAAACAAAGGATACGTAGGTAGCCCATATGCGGGTTCGATCCCAACTCTGAAATAATCCATGTCCATATGAATGACAATAAATATTAAGTGCCCCACTGAGTGGCTTCAAAACTAGCATGGTCATCATAATGACCAAGAGACTTCTATATAAATGTGTCGAAGGATACCATTGACCAAGAATCTCTAATAAATACAGATGATTCTCTATTGATGAAGAACCTCGAATACATATAAAAGATTCTCTAAATTTCCTACATATTTAATCATTGATTGTCAAATCTGAAGGAAAGCTCATTTTATACTTGGTAATGTAATAGGGATTCACGAACATAACTTAAATCTATAAAGAGAGTCCCGGAGTAGAAAATAATTCCCCTCAAAAAGGTGTGATGAGTCTGACCTCCCATCCTCTCGACCAATGAAAATTCCTACGCCTCATTAGTCCACAAACTAATGAGCGCCTACCTTTGGAAAGTAGGTCCAAATAGATGTGGAATCATTGGATGTTTCCGGTTCTACGAACAAACCTGTTAGAAACTGATCAGAATGTTTGAACCACCCATAAAGGGGGTCATCGCTGAATTCTGAGGGAAACAAAAAATGGTGAACCCGATGTGAATCCTTAACCAAGTTAAAATGATGTTTTACCTATTTTTTAGGACCCTATTTAAAACGCAATGAGAGGTCCAACAAAAACAATCATTGACATATGTGATCATCCAAAAGATGTAGTGGCTGAATTCAACTTGATTACGTCTGTTATATCAAACAGACACTCTTTTCCAAAATCTTCTGCATTTCCAGAATGGCTGCTCTCAAGTTCACACTTGTGAATACTGCTACTGCAAATGCCACTGCTGCTACTCCTACTGGATCGTCGTCCGCTCTGAGGATGACATCACCTACTCATCGTCTTCAACGCTGGGTATCAAATGCGCTAGTTAAGGAGTACCGTCAACACGGTACCATCCCAACTCTGGAGGCTTCCCGACAAGCCCTCCAAGTGAACAACTCACACCGGTCGTCCGGACAACGACGACCAGTGATCAAGAAGTAGGCGGTTCTAACTACCATCTCCAACCATTTCAGGTCGTTATCCCCGAAACGCAATCACCATTCACTCACATATTCTGGGGAGGTGAATGAGAAGGTCCCTCAGGGCCTTAATTCAAAGAAGAAGGAGTCCTTCCTAAGGGCTCCTATCAACAATCGCCGCCAGACTCGTGTGGCAGTATGCCCTCAACATGATGAGGGTACTGACTCCAGGCGTCCAACTCAGGTTCCTCGAACCCAAGCAGGCAAGTCGAACCGCCAGAGGTGGAATCCGGTCAACAGTGAGCAGGTTCTCATCTCTTCCATCTCCGGAGAAGTCCACCAACCTAACTTGGTGTCAAGCAACAAGCAGGCATACACATCTGCCCATTTTAATCCCGTTGTCCAGCAGACTCGTCTGGCAGCAGCACACCAATACCATCAGGCAATTCCGGCGGAGTACTATAGGCAGAAACATACACCTGTTTATACATCATCAGCTAGTCAGCAGGATCATCTGACTACATATTATGAAGCTCGTCAACCACATTTGGTGAAGTGCAATCAGCAGGCGCATACACCTCCTAGTATTGATCAAGCCTACCAACAGTCTCGCTTGGTAGCATTCAGAGAAGTCAGTCGAAAAGCTCCGATGACAAACAGGAGGCAGACTCAACTCTCTGCCCCCACACTTGAGTACTGTCAGGATTCACTGATAGGAAAAGGAGGACAGGAGAAGGCACATACACCTACTCCAAGAACGGAATGGACATATATCCCCGTTCCGGCAGCTGAAGTCACCAAGCATATTCTATCAATGGTGAAAGAGTAGAAGCAAATCCCTGCTCATATTCTGGACGCTTACCAGGATATTATAATAACTTCAGCAGCATCTCAAGGAAAGACACATAAATCTATCCCTACCAGTGGAGTGACACATCAACAATTCACTCCGGAACAGACACATACATCTGTTCCAGTCCAAGAGGGTTGTGGGGAATACTCCGCCATATCATACGAACGACCAAGTTAGGCACATACACCTGATTTGAGTGGAGAACGTCAGCCTAACCTGACCATATTTCCTGATCAGGAACATACACCTGCTCAGAGTAGCCACTTTCGTCAACAAGTGGTTTCCAAGGTGAGTAAGAAGGCGTCTAAGAAAAAGACCTACCCAGCACAGTCAGGAGATCAAGATCCAATATGTAACAAGGCCTTGCTCGATGCTAGAGTTCTTGAAGCCCTCATAAAATTATTTGTTGGAATTAAAGATTCTACTCCCTCATTTCCCAATAGTGGGAACATTAATTCCGAAGGTCTTCAACAAAAACTTCCTCATGAAGGCTTTCTTCATGACAATTCGGTCGATCTCAAAGTTTCATATTCAGATGAGAGCCATAAGAACCCTCTGTGTGGTCAGAAGACCAAGGAGAAAGAGATTTCATCTTTTGTTGTAACCCATTATGGGGGTCCTCCCCATGATGATGAATTTCACTATGAAATTCCTCTTCGTAGTAGTGATGCACATTACCTGAAAAATGCTCTAGTGGACAATGTAGTGCCAAGAAAGCCCTCGTATCTTGAGGCACTTGCAAATGTGAAACCAGTCATGTCTGATGCTTC
The DNA here is from genome assembly GCA_963277665.1 of Viscum album. Taxonomy (NCBI): domain Eukaryota; kingdom Viridiplantae; phylum Streptophyta; class Magnoliopsida; order Santalales; family Viscaceae; genus Viscum; species Viscum album. The sequence goes on along the minus strand of OY728146.1, from coordinate 1,664,735,610 downwards.
ATCGCTAGCAGGTGAAATAATTTCTCAATTAGAAGATAGCCCAGGGTGTAGGTCATTCTCTGAACCACCCCTAAGTCATGCATCTTCTAGTTTGATCAATGATTTCTCTACCAATCTTGTTGAATCCGATGAAGCAATAAGGAAACACCAACTCTGGTCAAATCAGGTAGAAGAATCTTGATTTAATGATAAAGAGGAAATGTTGAACATGAGAAAACAACTGGAAAAAGGTGAATTACCAGTCATATTTTGGCCTCTGACTAACTCTCAGTATGATATTCCAAAGATGTTGACGGAAGATGGAATTCATGGTATTCGTCTCAACATATGGAAAACTCTTTGTCAGTTGAAGAAGAAAGTATTATCTTATGATGAATATGAAAATCATCTTAAGATAATATAAGGGTTACAACGTCAGATTGATTTGGAATCTCTATCAGTCTCTCGATATCCGAAGGCTGAAAAGCAGCAGAGATCCCTTCAACGTTCATGCCTTGGCGCACTGAGAAGATTGCATCAGTTAATTACCAATGCACCATCTAGTATTCATGTCAAAGGATGGGGTATTCATGGAGAACTACATTTCACGGTGCTCTCCAGTCAGTAAATCCCACCGAAAATGGTCTCATGAAATGTTATTGCCCATGGCTGGCCACAGTCAATGGGATTTGTTTGTAATCAAAAGCTTTCCCAAGAACAGGCCTCAACTAGTTCCTCTAAAAATCAAGAATACAGAGAACAAGTTGTTGAATTACTCCTACATCAAGAAAACGAGAATATTGAACAGGCCTCTCGTATGGAGCAAGCACATCATCAAGTGACAGAAGTCTTGGAAATCATCCAACGGTCTTTTGAACCTGGCGATAAAAGTGGATACAGGTTAATGCATCCAGCTAATTTACGGACTAAGGTTCGCAAGATCAGGAGAGCTTTTAAGAAAGTCTCAGACATAGCATGTCAAGAGCCACCATAGCTTTCCAGACTGGGGACTCTTTTAAACCAACCCTCAGAATCAACAAATAGGATTCGAGGAGTTGAGCGGGAACAGCAGGAACAGCCCCAGTCCACCGGACTGGGGCTTTTTTCAAATCATCAATCCCCTCCTCAGAGAAAGTCAGTCTTTTCTCGATTGGGGAAGAAGACTCAAGAGGAACTAAGAGCCAAATTATTGGTAGATTCCCTCCAAATTACGGTTCATTAAGAAGTTCATGAGGGATCAAATCAACAAAAGGCAATGTCTAATCAAAGACATGGAAGAAGAAAATATCATGGAAATGTTGATAGAAAGGATGCGATGCTTTATGCATCAATCAATGTCATCAATACCGTTGTTGCTGATCCACCAGATGAGGCTCACTCAGGGGACTCAGATGAAGATGTTCCTGCTCAAGAAGATGTACGCACCGACACAAATGAAGAAGGTGTGCGTACACGAAATAAAAGGGTTACTCAGAACCTAGGTAATCCTTCAAGTAACCCACTTACACATCTCCGAAAAGGATCCAACAAAGGGAGGGGAAAGAATCAGGTTACATATCCTTCCTCTGGAGAAGGCCAATCGCTCTCACTAGAGAAAAGGTTTGCACAACAGGAGTAGGAAATGAAGGAATTAAGAAGGTTGAATGCAGAACTGCTTCAAAGTAGTCTTGTTCTTAAGCGTGCTGGAGTCAGTTAGCCAAAGGAATTTTTTGCAGCTACTGAGATGGATCAAGAATATCCTCCTTTATCAGTACACCCTCACAGGTCTAATCCTATGGGTCAAGTGCAACAACAGTTGGCAGTTCTACCATCAGTTGTAGCACCAACCACCACATCTGTCCAAGCTCCAGTCATTGCACCTACCCAAGTCCAAGTTCAACCGGATGTTTCTCAAAATTTAATAACTACCATTGATTCATTAACAGCTCGATTAGAAACTATGGAAGGGAAACGTGCACAGGTTCAACCAGAAAAGAATTTTTACCCTGAATGGGTAGATTCAATCTCTCCTCCATCCAGTTTTGGAAACCCTGTATTCCCTATTTTCAATGGATCAGGCAACCCTAAACAGCATTTGACGCATTACGTGTCCTGTTGTGATCCTATGATGGGAACTCCGGAGCAGCAAGAAGCAGTAAAACTCATATGCTTTGTACGGACCTTGCATGGACCAGCCTTTGTCTGGTATACAAGCTTGCAATCCTGGTCAATTACTGTATGGGAAGATCTTCGTCAACAATTCCTTCTTCAGTTTAGTTCAACTTTTCCAAAGACAAAAGTTTTTGATCTTACAAACTGTAAGCAAAGGGAGAATGAAAGGGTCTTAGATTTCATTACTCGCTGGAATGTATTAACATATTCCTTAAGATTAGCACTCCCTCAAAAAGAATTTTTTCCAATCTATGTAGAAAATCTGTGTGACGAATTACGCACGCCGTTGATCCCTGTGAAATACACAAGAGGGTTTCGAGACCTTACTTCAATCACTCAGTAGATTGAAGATTCCATTATACAGGCTAAGGCTAAATCTCGTGTAATTCCATCAGCTCTAGGAAGGAGAATGGGTAAAGAAGAAACTACTATAGTTATACTTAAACAAGCACATGTACCTGTTTCTACGTCAAAACCTTCATCTTCTCGAAGGGCTCCACCTCCTGAGCGCCAACAATAAAAGCCGTTTCGTCCAGATGATCAAAGAGATCAAAGACGAAAACAATTTGAGGATTTGAAGAGAAAAACATACTCTTTCCGAAATGAACAACTTCCTGGTTACTTCATTTTGGATCTGGAAAATAATATGGTTCAATTTACAAGGCCCAAAAGGCCAAACAAGGAAGGAGATGAAGACCGTCCCAATTATTGCCCCTTTCATCTAATGTTGGGGCATCCCATCCAGGAGTGTTTTGTCTTCAAATACCTCCTGCAAAAGATGGTCGACTCGGGACAAGTCAAACTGAAAGGTTCTTCAGCTCAGGTAGCATGTGTTATTTCTACAGTTCCAGAGGAGGAAGGAGAATGGAAAGAAGTCAAAAGAAAAAATACATAGAAGAATGATGATTGGATGGTCAGAAATATTATCAACCAAAATCATGCTATTTTGCGAACACAATTAAAAAAACCGATTGTGTCTTCTTCCATGAATGTTGCGGAAAAACCCTCTTCATCAGAGGGAAAGTCCTCAAAGAAATGACATGATTCAAAGAAAGAAAAAGAATCAGAAGAAGATGAGTATGTGTCAAAGCCTAAGTTTTCTTTGACTCTAGCAGACTTCATGCCATCTACTTCAAAGCCACGGGCAACACCCCACCAAACGGAACAGCCTAAACAGGCTAATCAGGTAGATTCTTCATCAGAAGAAGAGTTAATCTTCGGTTCTATTAATATGATTCAATTAACAGATCCATATGCCAGTAGCAGTTTTGATTTCGATGAGCCTGAATTCCCTGTATCAAACAAGGGAATCAGAGGAAGTTCCAGAGGCTCGGGATACAAGGGAAGACGTGGATATTTCAGAAGCCACTACTCCAATTATACCCCTGCTAGAACTGTGTAGTAGCAGAAACTCGTGGTAGAGCCCTTCAGCGAGCTCAGCAAGAACAAGCAAGTTCTTCTACCAATAGAAAATTCAGTCCTGGCACAGTTATTTTGGAAGACTGGTTGAAGGTTCCATCTTCTTCCTCTCAGCAAGTAAATGGATCTAATAGGTCTAATCTTCTAAAACCATGAATATTTCCAACTCTTATCTTGATACAAGATGCATCAACTTCCAAAGCATCTGCTTCCAAGGTACCTTCTAAACCACATATTCCTATTGGGAAACGCAGACCTCTGGATCAAAAGTATGATATATTGAAACAATTGGCCCAAGTACTAGCCAAGTTATCAATTATGGATTCTCTGAATCTGTCAAAAGATCTTCGGGAAGCACTCATCGAGGCTTTGTCAAGTCCTCAGGAATTTGAAACTGAAATTGTTGCAGCTGAAGTCTATCACATAGAGAATAATCCTACAGAATGCCATGCAATAATATCTTTTACTGATGAAGATGAAGATGATGTTGTGCATGGGCATATTAGACCTTTGTACTTATCTGGCAAGGTCAATGGCATAGACGTCCGAAGATCTTTCATTGACAATGGTTCATGAGTCAACCTCATGCCCATTCGTAAACTTCGTCGATTGGGCCTCACAGAATCTGATTTATCTCCTTCTACCATGATGTTACAAGGATATGATAAAAATGAACAAGAACCACTGGGCGAAGTTACACTCAGAACTCAGTTTGGATATCTTTTATCCAATTCGGATTTCATGGTTGTTGATCAAGACTCAGCTTTCAACATCTTGCTTGGAAGGCCCTGGCTACATCAACATGCGGCTATCCCTTCATAATACCATCAATGTCTCAAATATTGTTTCGATGGTCAATTTGGGACATTGTATGGTGATAATATCATATTCAAGACATGTGAGTCTCAATACATTGAGGCGGAATTCTATCACATAAAGGGAAGGGAGAAATCCACAACAAAGGAGATTACCAAAGTTAATGCTCCCTATGGTTTGGAGAAGATTCCAATAAATCCATTTACACATGTTAGTATAGATTATGTGTTTCCTATCAGTCAAATTGACAAGATAGACCCAAATCAAAATACTCTTATGGAAAGATCCATAATGTCAGTTACGGAAATCGAGCCAGACAACATGGTAGAAATTGGTAACCCACCAAGCAGTAATGAAAGCACAAATGGTGACGTCTTCATTTCATCTGTTGAAATACAACAAGTCTATACTTCGCCAACCAGGCCAGAAGAAGTTTTAGAAACATCGGAGGTAAACAATGATGTCGATTCTCAATCCATTATCTTCTCTGTGTTACCCAAAGAAGACCCTTCATCATCAATCGGGTTGGAAATGGAAGCTTCTTCTTCAAGATGTGAAAATTTTGACATCTCTTCTGATCATGAAAATTATGCTTTATCATCTACTATGAAAGTAGAAATGGAAGAAATAATACATGATGAAGAAGAAGAGGAAGATCTTAGAGATGCTCCTCCAGCATTTGAAGAGGGTATCTCTACCACTGTGGATGAACTCAGAGAAATAAATCTGGGAACAAAATAAGATCCACTCCCCCACTTTAATCAGTGTGGCCATGAATCTTGAAGATCAAGAGATGTATATTTATTTTCTAAAGAAAAATAGAGATATATTTTCTTGGAACTATATATAAATTCCCGGGCTTGATCCTGATGTTGCTACTCATCATTTGGGTTTACCAGAAAAACATCGAGGATTTAAGAAAGCTGCAAGAAGGACACACCCAACTTATGCTTCTAAAATTGAAGCCGAAGTGGATAAGCTTATCAAAGATAACTTCTTCAGAGAAGTTCAGTATCCCAAGTGGTTGGCTAATATTGTCCCTTTAAAGAAGAAGAATGGAAAAATTAGAGTTTGCATCGATTTCAGAGATCTTAATCGACATTGTCCTAAGAATGATTTCCTAGTTCTGATTACAGAACTTTTAATTGATTCAACAGCTGGATATGAAGCACTTTCCTTCATGGATGGATATTACGGATATAATCAGATCTGAATGGCCTCAGAAGACGAGGAATCCACAGCCTTCAGAGCCCCTCAGGGTGGATTTTGCTACCGGGTAATGCCCTTTGGCTTAAAGAATGCAGGTGAAACATATTAGCATACCATGCATCATATCTTCAAACACTTCTTAAGGAAGTTTGTTGAATTCTATGTAGACGATTTGGTGGTTAAATCCAAACAACGTTCTAATCACTTGGCTTATTTGGAAGTCATTTTCCGAAAGCTTCGACAACATAATTTGAAGATGAACCCCTTAAAATGTGCTTTTGGGGTAACCTCAGGAAAACTTCTCAGCTTTGTTGTACGCCATCGTGGTATTAAAGTCGATACTGAGAAGGCCAAGTCAATCCTTGGTATGTCACCTCCTCAAAATTTGAAATAATTAAGAGGACTTCAAGGACACTTAGCCTATATTCGGCGTTTCATCGCTAATTTGGCAGGCAAAAGTTTACCCTTCACCAAATTGATGAAGAAGGGAGTCACTTACCAGTGGACTGAAGAATGTCAAGAAGCATTCTATATTCTCAAGAAATACCTCTTGAGTCCACCGGTACTCATGCCACCTGTTGAAAGAAGACCACTTATCCTCTACGTGATAGCTTTAGAGTGATCATTAGGTGCCTTTCTTGCTCAAAAGAATGATGTTGGGAATAAAAACAGCCTCTACTATCTCAGTCAAACTATGCTTGAAGTAGAAACCCGGTATTCAAGTATTGAGAAGTGCTACCTGGAATTAATCTTTGCAGTTCAGAAGTTGAGACACTACCTGCAACATCACGAGGTCCAATTGGTATCTCGCAATAATCCGCTCAAATTCATCCTTAGTTGTCCAATGCTTACAGGATGTCTGGCAAGGTGGGTAGTTATTTTGTATCAATTCAACATTCAGTATGTGTCTCAAAAGGTGATAAAGGGCCAAGCTCTGGCTGATTTCTTGGTTGAAAACCCTTCAGTGGAAGACACATCTTCAGAAATTGAACTCCCAGATGAGGAAGTCTTCTCTATTCAAGAAAGTCCTTAGGCATGGGAAATGTATTTTGATGGTGCTTCCAGAAGTCCAACAGGGAGGAAAATGGAAAATTCTAAATTCAACAAAGTTGGCTTAGGAATTATGCTCATTTCTCCAGAAAAGGCAGTGTTACCTTATTTTTTCTTATTATGGGAAGGTGGTACCAATAATGAAGCAGAATACCAAGCTCTCATCGTAGGCTTGGAATTAGTACTTCAAGCACAAGTGAATCACTTAAAGGTGAAAGGTGATTCAGACCTAGTAATCAAACAAGTCAATGGGGATTATGCCATCAGAAAAGAATAACTAATCCCTTTGTATGATTACGTTAGAGAGTTAATGGCAGAATTCCCTTCAGAACTGACATTTTCTTATGTCCCAAGATCACAAAATGCTCAAGATGATGCACTGGCTAATATATCCACAGCTCTGGAAGATCCAAATCGGGACGAGACAACCATCAGTATTGCCCACCGTCGTGCAATTTCACCTTATGTTCGAATCAAAATAGATGAAATTAATTAAATTAGTCCCATTCCTAAACCATATGGTCATATTATTGGATGGATGTCACCTATTAGGTAATACCTTCAAAATGGAACACTTCCACCTGATAGATTCGAGAATGAACAAATCCGGCGATGTGTAGTCAATTTTACTCTTTATGATAGCCCAGATCACCTAGAGAAAATTCTCTACAAACGTGGTTTTGATGGAATTATCTTCAGATGCATTGATGGGGAAGAGACAATGGCTGTCATGAAAGAAGTGCATGAAGGAGTCTGTGGTGCCCACCAGTCTGGACATAGACTGTCAGATCAGATTCAAAGGCTTGGATACTTTTGGCCTTCAATGATACAATATTGTGTCGATTTCACAAAGAAGTGTCATTCATGCCAAGTACATGACAACTTCATTCATAAACCTCCATAGTTGCTTCATACAGCTAAATACTCATGGACATTTGCCACATGGGGAATGGATGTGGTGGGACCTTACCCTTCGGCTAAGGCCAAGTAGTTTAAGTACATTATTACTGCTACTGACTTCTTTTCCAAATGGGCAGAGGCAATACCTCTCAAGGAAGTCAGTTTTAAATGCATTTTTAGCTTCATCAAGTCTAACATCATTAACAGATTTGGTGTCCCTCATATCATATTGACGGACAATGGCACCAACTTCTGTTCATCCGAGGTGAAGAAGTTTTATCAAGAATACAACATCAAATCCAACCATTCATATCGGTATCATGCAGCGGCCAATGGCCAGATAGAAGCCTTCAACAAGACTCTTTCAAATATACTGCAAAAGATGGTGGATAAAGATAAGAATTCATGTCCTGATAAACTCTTTCATGCTTTATGGGCTTATCGGAATACCACTCGCACTGCAACTCGGTCAACTCCATATTCACTGGTATATGGAATGGAAGTCGTCTTGACCATTGAAGTTTAATTGCCTTCACTCAGAGTATCCGTTTGTGATCAGTCATCTATAGATTAACAATCTCAAAAACGATTTAATGAATTGGAATGTTTAGATGAGAAAAGATTGTGCACTTTGCACCACTTGGAAGTCTATCAGAATCAAATAGCATGAGCTTTTAACAAAAAATTTTGTCTTCGTTCATTCACTCAGGGAGAATTGGTATTAGTTCTGAGAACTCCAATGATACCAGGAAAGAAACCTCCCAAGCTTGATCCAAAATGGGAAGGACCTTACTCAATACATAGGGTCTACTCTAATGGAGCTTATTCATCAATCTCGATGGATGGAGAACTCATCACTACTCCAACCAATGCCAGATTTTTGAAGAAGTATTTTGTATAAACACAAAATACATCTTAAATGGTCCAGTATGACCTTAAACTGCAACTAGGTCCTGTATGACCTTAAACTGCATCACCAATGTTCCATACATATGACCTTAAACTATTTGTACTTTCGTCCCACACGACGTTAAACTATGTCCCCTTCATCGTCCTTGCTATATAACGTTAAACTGTACATCAATGGTCCATACATATGAACTTAAACTATTTGTACTTTCCTCCCACATGACGTTAAACTGTGAAAAAGTTCCCTAAATGTTCCAGTTTGACCTTAAACTGCAACTAGGTCCTGTATGACCTTAAACTGAATCATCAACTGTTCATTCATATGACCCTAAACTATTTGTAAGTCACTTACGTCCGGCAATACGTTAAACTATGACGTCCTAACTACATGACGCTAAACTGTATAAAAGTCCCTTATGTACGGAAAGACGTTAAACTACATAATCATCAAAGGTCCTGTGTGACCTTAAACTACACCACCGTCCAGCATGACATTAAACTGCACCATCCACGTTCCATGCATATGACCTTAAACTATTCGCACTTTCGTCCAACATGACGCTAAACTGTATCATCCCTAATTTGTCCAACATGACGTTAAACTGCGAAAAAAGTCCCCAATACGTCTAACATGGCGTTAAATGGTGTACTCTTTTTTCCTCACTGCATGACATTAAACTGCACAGTCCCCCTTTCTTCCAACATGACGTTAAACTATATTGTCCCCATCATCCTAACTACATGATGCTAAACTGTACAGAAAGTCCTTGATACGTCCTACATGACATTAAACTGTACTTTGTCCCTGCTACATGACACTAAACTGTGCAACACCAATAGTCCTAACTACAAAACTTTAAACTGCATAGTCCCTTTATATGTCCTACATGACATTAAACTATACATTGTTAAGGTTGTTGTTACCTCTTGTTTCTCACAACGAGTATGACTCACGTGATCTTAGAGCAAACCTCAACCATAACACTCTCTTTGGGATACTAACCATGTGTAAGTCCCAACAACATTTTTTTATTGTTAGGTCGTTGTCCCCAAGAACAACTTGATCATTAATTCATTCTTTAATTGAACTACGCGGACTTTGATCCTTGCCTTCTAGGCTGGGTACGTAGGCAACCTCCCAAGGTTCAAGACCAAAATCAATCTCTTCACATCGGTTCACCTCTATCTCATACAATGTTGATTCGTGAAACCACCCCTAGAATCAATATCTTTACATTGGTTCGCTTTCTTCCTTGTTATACGATGTTAAACTATACAACACTTTTGTCCAGTATGACAATAAACTACAATATTCTTTGATACCCTCACCTGAGAGGGAACCATTCTTTACATTGATTTTTCAATCATGTTTCATTTCAAAGACTACGTGCATACATGGCAATTCCCAAACCTTTTATCTTGGGTTAAACCATCATTGCACTAAAGTCCCCTTTCACCCTTCACATGTATGAATCAAATTTGTACAAAGGGTATATCTAGAACTGTGTGGGATTGATTCTCATCCTTATGGGATACGTAGGAACATTCGAGTGTCCCTCGAATCCAGCCCCAAGTCTTTTGGGCCTAACCCCAAATTCCACTTCCAGTCCCTTGGCTGAAAAGTCCCCATGAAAACACACACTGTGTAAATCTTACAATGGTCCAAGCTCTATGACCCTAAACTAAGATCTCTAATCCTTTTTTTCCCACATGACGTTAAACTGTAGTTTAAGAACTACGCATGGATTGATTATCATCCTTATGGGATACGTAGTGAAGTCCAACATTTCAATTCAGGACCCAGCCACAACATGATTATGGTTAGCATTGATCTGTGTATCTCTGTATACATTGGAAAATACCCATCTTTATGTGTCATAATCCTAACCTTAAATATTTTCAGATCTTCATAAACCTTTTCTGGACTACTAGTCACAAAAATGTCAAACTTGTGAGAGTTCTTTTTCCTAACTATGCAGTACTTGCCCTTAGTCAGCCTTGCATAAACAGTCTCAATAACAGATTTTTCAGCCAAAAGATACTATTATTTGAATATGTATCCAATGCCCTTAGGTGGCCCTACATAATTCAACCCCTAAAGGGTTTTTCAGATACTGGTAACTTCATTCTTGAGAAGAAAGCATCTTTTGTCCTTGTTGGTCTTAAATGACAGTATGTAGGGATCCGCAAAAGTATCCATCCTTAACATATTTGTCCCATATCCTTTTTCATGATATGAAAGTATTCAAGTCTATGGTTTATATTCTCCTTCCCTACGTTTGGGTCAGACCTTCATAAGAGTAATATCCATCCAGTTCTTTGATAATCTTGTTTGGAAATATCTTCTCCATATTCGAGTAACTCTTTCTATACAACAGACTCTATACTTTGGAAAATTTGAATCTCCATAAACTTTCACTGGATTTTAGCAGTAGAAAGTTAAATTTCTGAGAGTTCTTTTTCCTGACTATGCAGCATGTGCCCTTAGGCAGCCTTGCATAAACAGTCAACATAACAGACTTGTTAGCCAAAAGATACTATTTATTTGACTATGCAGCCAATGCCCTTAGGTGGCCCTGCATAATTCAACCCCCTAACAGGTTTGTTAAATAATGGTAACTTTATTCTTGGGAACTACTTCTTCTAATTCCTTTTAGCTCTTTTTCATATCATTCCTCAAATCCAAATATTCTTATGTCATAGTTTACATTTTTTCCCTCATACTTGAGTATGGTAATATATTTTTAGATAAATTGTCAAGGAATTGATTCAATTCTAATTCATTCGGTCAAAGCTATTTCGACCTTAAACATTATCCTTTTTATGTCCAACATGCATGACTTTAAACTTCCAATAACCACAAAGACCCCTGTTTTCTTCTTTTCCTCAGAGTCAAATCCTCTTTTCTCTCTAGATCCAACTCTGAGGGGGGACTTTTGTTGACGCTCCTTTTGTCACAAAATCTAAAGATTGGAAAAGGGTATTATCTTAACTCAATGTGATTCAACCTTTGGACAAATATCAAAAATTGACAAAGGAAGGAATAAGAAAAATGTTGCACAAGGGTCGCACAAGTTCTACAATGGTCGCGCAAGTACACTTGCACGCCGCAATGGTCGTGCAAGTACACTTGAGAATCCTAAGTGATAACCGCCTGGGTCTTCTTTAGCCTATAAATAGACCCTGTGGGCCCCCCATTCGAGGGATGAATTTTTCCAAAAACTCAGATTTAAGCTCCTGATGCCCTAGTCTCTTCTCAAAGCTTCTGAAACACTTCTAAGGTAATTGCTTACCTAGAACAGAAGATCTAAAGAGGGGGAGGAAGGCCTAAGTGTTGAAACTCATCAGCACTTGCGAGCCTAAGTGTCCATCCCTTAAGGGAAATGGACACACTTGTTCGCCGTCTTACTCCTTCAATAGAACTTGCGCGCCACTCTTCTGGAATAACCTCAAGATGATTCTAAAGGCTTTAACAAAGAGTCGCTCAAGTATTACCCTACTGGTTAACCATCACGCAAGTACCCATGTGTCGTGCAGGTATACCTGCACGACCAGGACTTGCGCGCCCATGCAGTACCTACACGCCTGCCAAGACTTGCACGCCCCTGCCTTTTTGGGTACCCTTCTTACCCATTTCACACCTCTTAATCCATTCCACCTCTCTTATTCAAGATTTAGTCTTCAAGACACTCTTCAAATCCATTTATGGCATGATTTCTTGATTCGACTTCCTTATCTGAAAGGAACTCTATGGAATATCTCTCAAAACCTAGTGATTTACACATTTTTATGTCACTAAAGATTTAGATTTCATTCATTCAACCTCATCCTTTAAGATGAGAGAACTCATTAACTTGGTCCTCCTTTTCAGGAGTAATCCCCAGTCTCAAATATGGGAATCCTCCCAGGAGTAAGCCCCAACCATAATTCTCGTAACCTGGGCCTCCTTTTCAGGAGTAAGCCCTAGTCTCAAATATGGGCATCCTCCCCAGGAGTAAGCCCCAACCATAATTCTCTTAACCTGGGCCTCCTTTTCAGGAGTAAGCCCCAGTCTCAAATATGGGAATCCTCCTCAGGAGTATTCCCCAAACATAATTCTCTTAACCTGGGCCTCCTTTTCAGAAGTAAGACCCAGTCTCAAATATGGGCATCTTCTTCAGGAGTAAGCCCCAAGTCCCTTTATTTTTTAAGTCCCTTAACCTGGGCCTCCCTTTTCAAGAGCAATCCCCAGTTTTAATTTCTCTTAACCAGTCCTAATTTACCTTTGATTTGGGATTCCTTATCAGGAGTAAAACCCAATCATAAGTCCTATCCTAATTTGGGACTCCTTTTCAAAAGTAATCCCCCAGTTAGAGTATTCAAATCTCCATGAAGCACATATACCTTTATGGACCCTGTTCCTGGATTTATTCCCTGAAGTTAATCCTAATCTTCATTTATCTGGGCATTCATACACACATAAGTCCCACATTATTTCTTATTATTGCATCTTTCATGGCACAATTGTCTAATTTTTACCAATACCTCTTGTTTATCACACCGAGCATGACGCACGTGAGATTAGAGTGTAAAAGTAATTATGACATCCTCCTTTGATCCATCAATCATAAACATCATACTCCCTTACTCGAACTATGTGGGTTCTGATTCCTTTTCTAAACAAAGGATACGTAGGTAGCCCATCTGTGAGTTCGATCCCAACTCTGAAATAATCCATGTCCATCTAAATGACAATAAACTTTAAGTGCCCCACTGAGTGGCTTCAAAACCAGTATGGTCATCATAATGACCAAGAGACTTCTATATAAATGTGTCGAAGGATACCATTGACCAAGAATCTATAATAAATACAGATGATTCTCTATTGATGAAGAACCTCGAATACATATAAAATATTCTATAAATTTCCTACATATTTAATCATTGATTGTCAAATCTGAAGGAAATATCATTTTATACTTGGTAATGTAATAGGGATTCATGAACATAACTTAAATCTATAAAGAGAGTCCCGGAGTAGACAATAATTCCCCTCAAAAAGGTGTGATGAGTCCGGCCTCCCTTCCTCTCGACCAATGCAAATTCCTAAGCCTAATCAGTCCACAAACTAATGAGCGCCTACCTTTTGAAAGTAGGTCCAAATGGATGTGGAATCATTGGATGTTTCTGGTTCTACGAACAAACCCATTAGAAACCGATCAGAATGTTTGAACCTCCCATCAAGGGGGTCATCCGCGAATTCTGAGGGAAACAGGTTTGTCATGAAAAAACCTAAAGGGGCCTGACCTTCAACTTCCCCAAGCCCACCTCTAATAGGCTAGGGGTGGGCGACCAATGTTGAGTAGGCATATCACACATATGGGAGGCCTTATGCTATGGTGCCTATGAATGCACCCACATATATCTACATGAAATAGTGTATAGATAATAAATATGTAAATAAAAATACATACATAAATCTATCCTACAATTAGAGTATAATAGAAGTACTGTAAATACAAAAAGGGAAAAATACAATCCCACCAAAATCTAAAAAGGAGTCTAACCTTCTTAGATGGAGGAAAATTCCATAAAATCAAACCACTAAAAAACACCTAATTCAAGCACCAGTAAACACTCTATTATTCTTAGATCACTAATCTCTATCTTCTCTAGGTCCTCCTAGGACTCCATAGAAAGGTCTTTTATCCGCACAAGACACAACATGTGCGAGAAAATCCCATATAGGGGTGAGTATAAAAATAACCAATAGGCGCCACAAATACCCAATTTAAAGTACATAAATTTAAAGTAAATAGTATGATATACCAATAAAAAGGGAACCCAGGAAAGATAGAAACTCAATCTTTACCACTCCTTATATATACAAGACTAGTCAGATCAATCCACTTGGTGTTTCAACCAAGATACATGAAAACACTGTAAGGACTCCCAAAATCTGAACCTAGATATACTCTTCTTAGAATAAAATTCTCATGAATTACTAATATCATTTCTATTCAAAGGGTTTTACTCAAGTCTCAAAGGTAATTCTCGTCTGAGAGAACTCGCTCCATGAGCCCTGCCATCCCTTATTTCACACATATGAGAGACCACACTCCATCGGGAAAAAACCTTCCATCCCCAATGGACTATCTGAGAGAACACACTCCATTATGAAATGATAACTAGGTCCAACTCTAGTTACTATAACCACATGTCCTATCACTACATTAATATTCCATGTGAAATCTCATAAGGTCCCAAGTGGAGAGGATCACCCCTTTTAGCTACACACAATTAAGGGATCACTGCTTCGAACTATGAACCATGTGAATTATCTCAAAAAAGAGAGAAATAGGAGACCCACACATTGATGTTGCCCCACAGTTGAGGGATTAATAACTACTAACCAAACCATAGAACCTCTAATGTAACTATAAAGAGAGGCCTAAACCTCACTACTTTAAGGGAGAAGTACCTCCTAACTAGGTGTCATGCATAAAAATCATTCACTCCCTTCAAAACCTTTTATAAGGTCGGTACTTCTACATTGGGAGAACTAATCTGTGGGTATAGGACCCACACCAACTATGGGGATTCCCATCTCTATTAGTATGAGAGATAAGGAAAACCCACACACTAATATGACATGGCAGTATGGGTCCCAGTGTCTCTCTGATAAATCAACTGATCTCTAGCATCGGTCCAGAATTGTTGAAAGTAGAACCATGATCGTTATGCATCACATCACAAAAATACCATGGATAGGGGACCCACACCTTGGTATCAGGGTATCACTTCTCTAATGTCCTAAATATTATAGGGGATACGTATCCTAAAGCGATAGGGAAGGGTACCGACCCTGGAATCTCTCCAGTGATCCACCATGATTACTACCCATGATTAAGAATTTATAGTGTATAAAAATGATTCTATAATGCTATTTCATATATCAAAATCTACCATGAAGGATATAATAACATTATACATAGAAAAATGCTCAGGATAGGCTACTCAAATTCCTAAATCTAAGTCCCAAAGAAAGAGATATGCTAGGCGGAAGTTCCCATGAAAATTACACGATGTGTACTGGGGTCCACATAGTGTGTGACCCTACCTAGAAACCTATAAGTGTCATACTCCACATGTATTTCCTAGACATGTGATATTAAATTACATTTACATGGTTTACATGGAGTGTCTCACCTCTCTTGAGCCTTGGATATGTCCTTCCCCACACGGATTAGCCAGTTGTGTCTCCAACATGACATGTAACCCCAATACACGGTGTGTACTGGCTATCTAGACTCTTGGACGTGTTCTTATCCCATGACTATATCTAGTACCCCATGCCCATGTACCTGGTCATGTTCTTCCACACGTCCATGTCCCTTTCCATGACATGTTTGGCCATATCCCTTGGCCACATGACCTAGGCTCACTACATGGTGTGTACTCCCAGTACACGATGTTTAGTCCTAAAATATAATATTCCCCAAATGGTAATAACATGTGGCATGTTATCCTCAGCACTACACACTGTGTGTTTTGGAATTCCAATTGGAATTCCATCCAAGCCACCTGAAACTCCCTGATTTCACCTGAAACCCACAAATCTACCCCAGGATATCTCTACCAATCCTAGTAGGGATCTAAGAACCTTAAAACAATGAATCCTAGGTGATAATTACATAAAGATCATAAATCCTCACACATCATGGATAAATACTAAAGCTTCATGTGGATATCCATGCTCTTATTCCAGTTCATCTTGATCCAAGAGCGATCACCTTCAAGATTAGGGATCAACGACACCTCCTCACCTCCTCAATTCATCTATCATGAAAGGGGTAATTCCTTCTCTCTCCTATTCCAAACATGGTACAAAAGTGGAAGGGGTAGTTTTATTAATTTAATTTTATTATATTAATAAACATCTATTTAACACCCCTCCAACACTCCCTCAACCAATCACCCGACATAGATAAACTTTATGTCACTCCTAGGGTAAACACAATGTTCCGGACTCAAACACGGTTTTAGATTTACAATCTGAGACACTTCTTGAGAGTTATTTCACCTTTAGTGTAGAAATGTGTGTGCATGATAAAATATATTTAATATCTTTAATATCATTACACTGAGGATCTCCAAGCCCTATAATTCCATGACTAATCAACACCTAGCTTCATAAATATTCTAAATTATTAAATGAAAAAACAAGAGTCACTAAACTCTCCCCAACTTTAGGTTTTTCATCCCTAAAAAGCAAAATACTAGGAATAAGGGAGAAAAATGAGTTCTCAATTGGATCTCCCACACCATTGAGCTCACCAGAGGGTTCTCGTGCTACTTACAACCTTGCACACAGGGGAACCAAAAAGGAAAAAATACACACAACATCCATCTCAAACCTAGTCGACGTCATTAAAAATAGATGGAATGTGTCTCCTCATCTATGATAGATGGAAAACAAAAATCCCTCAATCCATCTACGGTTATAGGTTCTAGTGGTACAACACCTCCCTAACCTAATGAAGATACTGACATAGACCAACGGTTCTCATCCACCCCAGGGTAAACTGAACCACTCCATCCTCAAGTATATCATGTAAAAATAAGACACATAGCACATGAGGGTACCAATGAACAACACAGGGCTACCCAAGAACACACAATGGGTCTTAAGTTACCCTTAATCTACAAATCACCAACTTCACCATAGATCACAAAGCTCTATAGGGGTCAACCAATTTTCTAATGAAAATTTCAACAATACTTAGGTGCTACTCTATGAAGAAGACAACATGCAGTGGGAAGGTACACCTAGAACATCCTTGGATAGATGTCCTCATCACCACCACTACAACAATAAACAGAAAGATTATATCATCCACTACTCTATAGGCCATACTAACTAACTAGTAAAAATATGGTTGTATCCTCCAACACATGATCTCATCCCACTCATCCTAGGATGACTCCTCTATCAAGGTGGAAAATTACATCCCACAAGCCAGAAATATTGCAATTCCTTCTATAGGAAAACCATATGATCATGGATTATAAGCAACAATTCCACACTGAGGAA
Source organism: Viscum album (assembly GCA_963277665.1). Taxonomy (NCBI): domain Eukaryota; kingdom Viridiplantae; phylum Streptophyta; class Magnoliopsida; order Santalales; family Viscaceae; genus Viscum; species Viscum album. Next base: position 1,664,718,104 of record OY728146.1, on the reverse strand, counting down.
ACATAATAGGGCCTCTCTCTTCTACTATGAAAAGTTCATATTCAATTATTACACTCCAAAGGTGCCTCTATGTATATATTTTGAGCTAAAAGACTTCACTAGTATCACCAGATCCTTTTTTGACACTCTAGAGCCCAACCACACCCTAAACACACAAGTCAAAGGAACTCTTCCTCCACACCTCAACACTATACACTTTGGGCAGCACCAACTTTCTAGAATGATTTTTATCACTTCATAAGAATGTGTAACAATGGGGGAATCATCCCTCTTAATCATGATTCTAGAGATACATCACACATCACTACCACATGGATTTACAGATTCCCCACATCACCCTGGATAAACCTTGATCAAGGAGTGGAAAGAATAGAGTACCTCACAATAATATCTAATAATCCTACTATAGAAAGTAAAAAGGACACAAATCATACCTCTAATCATCCTCTGAGTCTCTAGGATATAGAAATTTGTAGTATACAACTATATTTTCTCCATCCTTTAGTTCCCTGAACCTAGTTCAGGCCACCTATGGGTGGTGGTGGCAAGATATCGAACCATATTCCACCTTTGGATACTCTCCCTACTCCAACATCACATTCTCCATTATGAAAAATTCCATGTTCCAGATGTTTCCTCTTACTAAGCGGTCCATTGACCGTCTCCCTCTCAGCAACATGACAGTTTGGATAATCTCATGAAATATGTCCCAATCCATCACAAGTGTAACACGACCTATCCTATGAATCGCCAAATCCCTAGATTGAATCTTATGCTCCAAACCCATGTGCTTGAGTCTAGCTATGGGTCTATTTTTGGAAGCATTATCCTATCAATTGAAATCTAAAAGTCGCCATAGATGACTCAACCCCATGATCACCACTACTAAATCCATCCACCCAACCCTACACCAAGAAGATCTCTATCACTAGATCTCTCTCTAGAACCCGCGCATAATAGTGAAGGCAAAAGAAGACTACACCTACACAGATGTATTTTCTAAGGCCCTACTCAAATTTTTGTGCTCTAAAAAATATATCTCGAACCATATTCATGGAGTTTCAATAAATGTCTACAAACCTTTTCAAGTACTCTTCCACCAACATTCTACCTTGCAGAAACTGAAAAATATTCTGGATATGAACCAATATCTACATGGCTGGAAAAAACTCTTCCCTAATGACCCACTCAAACTTATTCCAAGTTAGTGTCATCTCATCGTGGGTATGTGTCACCAGAATCCACCATTTCCCATCCAAGTCCTATATAAGACTCCCTAATATGACAACCATCTAATCAGGAGGCATCCTCACAAGGCAGAAAATGTGTTATACTTTCAAAAGCTAGTCATCAACTACCTGGGGTTTTGGTTCACCCTGATACCTCAGGGGTTGCTACCTCTAGAACTCATGCATCACACTCAATCTCCATGCATCCTCAACCTAAATTTTTGGCACAACCTATTGCTCAATGGGTGCTGGATTAACTGGTAGATCAACTAGAGGTACCACATCCTACACAGTTCTATACACTAAAGCCTCAACACTAAGTAGATCATTACCATGAGCCAGCTATGGAATCCTATCTGGATATCATCACAGAAGCATCTTGAAATTTAATCAAGATGTACCACTATAAAATAGTATTTATGGGGAGATAACCCAAGAAGGACATGGAAACCACAACCAAGCCTGATATGATGCATGTACCAATGATTCCCATAACCAGTTCTATAATGTACCAAGTCAAAAATTAGGTTATCATAATCTTTCAAAATGGATACATCAGACGTCTCACCATCACTAGAGCCTCTGGCCTAAAATCCAAATTGGGAAGACTTCAACATTTTCACCATAAATCCCATACAAATATCATATCTAGAAAAATAACTCTGGTCCTGGAAAAGGGCCACCTATAATTCCAATCTTTCACAACTCAACCCATCAGGTCCTAAACTGCAACTACCCCAAGACCACCTCCAGTAGATCAGTGGATGGAGACCATCACTAATTAGTCATATCCCACATATGGCAGGCATTAGCCAATGTCACCTCTACTCATGCACCCACATACATCTCCATGAAATAGTTTAGAGATAATAAAGATAGAAACAAAAATGCAAGCATACATTTATCCCACATTAGAGTATAAGAGATTTATTGTAAGTACAAAAAGGGAAAATTACAAACCCACCAAAACTAAAAAAGAGTATAACCCACCTTTTTCAAGCACTGGTAAACACCTTGATATATCAAGATCACTAAACTCCACCTACTTTGGGTCCACCTAGGAATCCATTGAAAGGTTTGTCATCTGCATAAGACATGACATGTGTCATAAAATCCCATGTATGTGTGAGTATAAGAATATCTAGTAGGAACCCCAAGTACCCAAAATAAAAGGGAGAAACTAAAAGGTAATAGTTTTCTCAACCCAAGATATAGGTAACCCAAGTGAGAGAGAAACAACATCTTGACCACTCCTCAGCTATATAAGACTAGTCAGCTTAATCCATATGGTCTATCAACCAAGATATGGGACAATACTGGAAGGACTCACAAGATCAAGACTAGATATACTCATCTCAGACTCCAAGTCTCGTGAGGTCCCAACCTCATAACCAACCACTAGATTATACTCAAGGCTCAAAGGTAATTCTCATATAGAAGAACTCACTCCATGATCCCTACCATCCCATATGGAACACATTTGAGAGACTGTACTCCATGAGGAATAATCCTACCATCCCTAATGGCCCATATAAGAGAACACTATCCATCATGAACTTATCACCAGGTACAACTCTAGTTCCTATCACCACATGTCATATCACTACATTAATACACCCTATGTAAGCTCATAACATCCCAAGTGAAGAGGTCATCCCCTTTCCACCAAACAAATATGAGGGAACACTACTCCAGACTATACACCACGCGCATGATCTCAAAAGAGAGATAAAGGAGAGACCCACACCTCACCACCACCCCATAGACAAGGGAGTACTAACTCTAAAACAACCTAAAAAATATCTTAAGTAAACATAAGGAGAGTTCCATGCCTCACTACATAGAGGGAGTACTACCTCTTAACCAGGTGTCACACATAAAAAGTGGAGGGGCCCGCTCCTCAAAACTGCACTCCATATATGAGGGATATCCAACTACCATGAATGTTCTACTACCCATAAAATCATGAAGATGGGGTGGTACCACTCCATAGAGAGAGGAACCACACCCTGTATATAGAGGAGTTATGTCTCTACCTATTTGATCACACTAGGGACCTGCACCCTGACACGATATGGGAGTACCAACCCTAGAATAGAGGACCCACACCCTAGTATGATAGGGGAGTACCAACTTTTCCTGAATAGTATGTATGGAGGACCCACACCCTATTGAGACAAGGGAGTAATGACTATTTGGATAGAGGAACTACAACCTGGTGTGATGGGAGAGTTTCAACTCTATCTACACAACGAATATAGAGGGCCCAAGCCCTGATGCAATAGGGGAGCTATATCGCCATATAAAAGAACAATATGGGGGACTTATACCCTGGTCTTATAGGGGAGTAATAAATCTGAGAGAAATAATCCATGGGTGGAGGACCCACATCCACTGTGGGGGAGTTTCGTCTCTAACAGTTTGAGTGTAAATGGAAACTCATGCCCTGATACGACAGGAGAGTACCAATCGTAAAATATATCTGATAAACCAATTGATACCACCATTTCTCTACCATCATTGAAAGTAGTTCCACAATCATCAAATATCACATCACAACATTTCCATGGGTAGGGGACCTGTTCCCTTGTATCATAGGATCACTGCTTTACTGACCTAAAGAGACTAGGGGACCTATATCTTGAAGTGACAAGGAAGGGTACCGACCCCGAAATTTCTCCTGTGATCCCCCATAGATCACTACCCATGATCAAGAACCACTCATGAATCACTATTCTTGGATAAAAAACATATTATCTTACTATCCACCATGATGTATACCATCATGTTCTATGTAGAAAACTACTCAGGATAGGTTACTCACAAGCCTGAATCTGAGTCCTGAAAAAGGAGATTATCTAGGAGAAAGTTCCCATATATAGTACATGTTGTATATTTGGGTCCACATAGAGTGTGACTCCACCTGGAAACCTAGTCATTTCCTCAACCACACAACTTACCTAGCTATGTTATCTTGTGTGGCATGTATTGGTGTACATGGTATGTCTTACCTCTCTTGGTCCCTAGCTTTGTCTGTCCCCACACTACTCAACCATCCATGTATCCAACATATAATGTGCCCCCAATACATAGTGTATCCTAGATAACCGGCCTCTTTTCTATGTCCTTGACCCATTCCCATGTCTGATACCCTATTATGGTGTACCTAACAATGTTCTTCCACATGACCATGTCCCTTGACAGGACATGTTTGGCCATATCCTCTGGTCACACAATATGGGATCACTACATGGAATGTACTCTCAGTACACTACACGTATACCCCAAATTTTATAATAAATTAATTTTAAGAAAACAAAACAAGTGATTCTCTACACTACACACCGCATTGTTGGTAATTCCAATAGGAATTCCCTCAAAGCCACCTGAAACACCTTGATTTCACCTGAAACCCAGAAATATACCCTTAGGGGACTTATAGATGTCATAGTAGGGCTCTAAAACCCATAAAACAAATCATAAAAGGGTATTGGGATATAAATATCTTAAATACTCCTACTTTGTGGTGAAAAGTCAAATATTTGGGAGAATATCAATTCTCTGAAGCCACTACAGCTCGATCCGGTAGTGATCACCATCAAGATTAGGGATCAGTGGAACCTACTCACCTCATTAATTCATCCATAGTTCAAGGGGAAATGACTCCCATATACTATTTATAATGTGGTAAACAAGGGGGAGGTATAGGTTCAAGGGTTTAGGGTTTATGGTCTCAAGGGATTTTAAAGGGTTTTTAAAGGGTTTAAAGGGAATGTAAGTGTATTTTGGTAGGGTTTTTAAGGTATTTAAGAGTTATTAAGGTTAGGGAATAGGTTTTAGGGTGAGTTTTTATGGTTTTAGGTTTAAGGGTGTAGGGTTTAGGGTTTATGGTTTAGGGTTTAGGGTTTGGATGGATTTTATAGAGTTTTTAAAGTGTTTAAAGTGTATAAATGTGCATTTTGGTAGGGTTATTAAGGGTTTTGAAGATGGTCAAGGGTTTGTAAGGTTAGGGATGAGGGTATAGGGTGAAGGTTTGAGGTTTTATGGTTGAGTGTTTAGGTTTTAGGGTTTAGGGTTTGGGTTGATTTTAAAGGGGTTTTAAAGGGTTTAAAGGGTATTGAAGAGTATTTTTGTAGGTTTTTTAAGGGTTTCAAAGGATTTTTATGGGATTAAAGGGTTTTTAAGGTTATTGAATAGGGGAGAGGGTGAAGGGTTGAGGTTTTCATTTTTAGGGTTTTGGGTTTGGGTTATAGATTTTGGATGGATTTATAGGGATTTTAATAGGTTTATAGGGTATGAAAGTGTATTTTGGTAGGGTTTTTTGTGGTTTTAAAGGGTTTTAAAGAGAGTGAAGTGTTTTAAGGTTATGTAAGAGGGGATATGGTGAAGGTATTTGGGTTTATGGTTGAGGGTGTAGGGTTTTTGGTTTAGGTTTAGAGTTTATATGGATTTTAAAGGTTTTAAAGGGTATGAATGTGTAATTTTGTATATTTTTTATGGTTTTAATGGGTTTTGAAAGGAGTGAAGAGTTATTAAGTTTAAGGAAGTGGGAAGAGTTAGTTTTGGTGGTGTATGGTTTATGGGTTTAGGGTTAGGATGGATTATAAATGGTTTTAAAGGGTTTGAAGAATATGGAAGTGTTTTTTGATAGATTTATTAAGGATTTTTAGGGGAGTGAAGGTGTTTTTATGGTTAGGTAAGAGGGGAGTGGTTATAGGGTTGATGGTTTAGGTTTTATGGTGTATGGTTCAGGGTTTAGGATTTGGAATGATTTTAAAGGGGTTTTAAAGGTTTTAAAGGGTATGAATGTGTATTTTGGTTTGGTTTTTATGGGGTTTAAAGGGTTTTGAAGGGAGTGAAGGTGTTTTAATGTTATGGAAGAGGGGTGAGTGTTTCTCAAAAATTATGGAACATTTTTTTCTTAATTCTTTGTTATGAGGGGCGTTGAATGTTTTGCAAAATCATTCACTTTGGGTTTTATATATTTTTATTCAATGGAAACTCCCAACAGTTCCAAAATCCATAACTAATTATAGACCTACTTTCCAAAGGCATATTTTACATTGGCGTTTCTGAACCAAATATTCTTAGGAAATCACATTGGTCGAGTGGATGGGATTTCAGGCTCATCACATCCTTTTTGTGTGTAATAATTGCCTACTCTAGGAATATCTTTTAGATTTATGATATGTTCAAGAATCTATTCATAATCCCAATATGATATCGGTAACATTAAAAATGATCAAGTATTGAGTCATTCCATGTGAAAAGGGAAATACATTAATAAGTCCATCTGTATGAATATGAGGTTCTTTATTCATTTTAAATTAATGTGTAGCTGCTTTATATTTTGAAATCATATAACTAGGCACTCCATAATTTACTACCATCCAGGGACCTGATTGATATATTGAGGATGGGATTGAACCATTATGAGGTGTCCTACTTATTCTGTTTATAATAGGAATCAAAACCCACATAGTTTGTTGAAACAGTGTAGTTTAACATCATGTGTAAATGAAACATATGAGGGAACTTAGACACCTTGTATTGATTTTGAACCTTATAAAAGTATCCTACATATCCTGTATATGTTAGTAATCAGAGTTATCATAGTTCAATCACACCCTTGGGACTTACCCTGAGATGGATTCCCTTTTATGTGGGTGGTTATATCATGCCACTGATCAGGGATTACACACTGAGGTTTTCCTAGATGGTGTAGATTCATGATGTTATTGATATGATCTTTGAAAATCTCTAAGCCCATGTGAGACATGATCAGTGTGATAAAAAATGGATATCAAGTAATCAGTCTCACTACATATAGATGGGTTACTTATACACTAGGAAATCCATTTGGATTTTTTATAGAGCCTGGGCCTTAGGATGGTGTCTTACATATCTTGGTTATGGTAGGAATTAGAGTTCTCATAGTTCAATTACCTTCTCAATACATTGGTGGATGAGGAAGAAGGATCATCCCATGGGTAATATTGGGTCCCTATGGTTGTATTTTTAGAGACACATGGGTACTTAAACTGAAGTGGATTCCTATTTGAGCTCGGGCCTTAGGAAGGTTTCCTACATATCCTAGTTATGGAAAGAATTATATTTCTCATAGTTCAATTTGATTAGGTCTTACACAATAAGGTTTCTTTAATATAGGGGTAGTCATATCATGCCACTGATTGGGGCTTACACAATGAGGTTTCCCTAATTTATCCACTAGATAAATTTATCATATCCTAGAATGTTTTCTTAACATGGACTAATTGTCTTTATGACATGTTCGTATTATTTATATGACATGTCTGAGGATGTATGGAAATGTCTTGGTTTCTTAGGGGACATTCCTAAAGATAATTTCATGATCCATTTGACTTTTCCAAAGCACGTCACATAAAATGAATGACATGTCTCGAGACCATTTCATGATCAATTTTGACATTTCTAGAGGGTGTCACATGGATAGGCTGAATTTTCTGGAGGGAATCATATGATCAGTCCTGACATGTATAGAGAGCGTCGCATGATCTGGCTGACCTGTCCTGGTGTCATCGCAAGACCTAAGCGACATGTCGGGAGTACATCACAATATTTGAGTGAAAAGCACAAGGGACTCGATAATACTTTGTTGGAATGCCTATAGGGCATTGTGTGACTTGTTTGACATATCCTAGGGACATCTCATGATCCAAGTTTCAAGTCAAGGGAGTTTCACATGGCTAGAGAAACATATCTCAGCGTTGTCAAATGATCCGAATAATCCATGTGAAGTGTATAAAGATCAGTGAATATATGTTCACATAAGCCTTTTTCCCTCTTATTATTTTATTCTTAAATTTATTATATATGTTCCTCTTTTTTTTCAAATGTTATCTTGTTTTATGTTCCATGTAACCGAGTCAACATACAGGACCTCATTTGCATGATCTAACTGATATTACAGAAGTCATTCACGTGACCTCAAGTGATCACATGAACCACCTATACATGCCTCATAATTCATTATGTTTTCCCCATATTTTACCTGGAACAATACCTTCATGATTGCATGATTGGACACTCTGATAAGTATACCCCTTCACTCCCATGTGCGATTGATTGATCAATTTTTTTCTGAGGGGGGAGGTATTTATAGGCCACACCATCCTAGTTATATGCCTCCTTGTGCGGTGTGTATATCATGGATTTGAGATGGAGTTGGTGGATGGTTTTGGAATCATGTGCTTCGCATGACCCCCCTTGGGTCATCCATGGCATTGTGTGATATTCAACAACTATTAGAATGTTCCAAATTTTCTATTTTTATTGGACCCAATCCAATAAAAATAGATTTTTACTAACCACGTGGACATGCCAAGGAGCTTCCACAAGGTTAGAATGATATTTTTAATTGCCTTTGTGAGATTAGGATGTCTATGGAAATTCTATCATGTGATCAAATGTGAATTGTCTAGGGTCTTCTATGAGAAAAAGGTAGCTTTTCAAGAGGCAGCTTATCCGCATTTCTGAAATAATCCTCTATATTTTCACCATTTTTCACGCTCTTCATTTTACAAGGGTTGGGGATATTTTAATTTTATGTGAGTTTTTTAGAATAAAATCACTCTCCATGTCTGTGATGTGTCTCATGAACAATAATGTTTCATGTGGTGATGCATGATAATTTTCATTGACAACCCTTATACTTGTCTATGGAGTTGAATGGGTAGTTCATAATTGAATGGACATGTACAAGACCCTTCGTATGATGAAAGTGACATCCCAGTAGGCTATTTCACGACAAGGTAGAAATGTCACCAAGGACTTTGCAAGGTATTGAAAACTGTATGGGAACATCTAAAGATGATAAATGACTACATAAGGTCTCCTCCTTATGTATATTTTTACCCTTTATTTTACAAGGGGTTTGGATTATTTTGAAGTTCCTTCTTCTTGAAACCCCATGTGATTCATAGGAACTCATCTGGAAGTATCCACATGATCAATGAGTGTCTTGGATTCCTTCAAAAGGTCATGAGGATTTTCAAAGGGGATGAGTATGATCTTCAGAAGATCACGCACTATGCAAGACCCATTTTCATAACCTTTTGAAGGTCATGTGATCACATTTCCCATGATATTTTAAATGGTATATGTAATTTTGTCCACCTTCACTTCCTTTGTTTTACATAGAAAATAATAAAAATGATTTGGGTATTTCTTGATTTATAGATTTTCCGATTCTAATTTCGGAGGCATCAAAAAATCCCTCCCCCCATCAGGAGAATAATCCATGGGGACAAGGGATTAGTTTAGAGAAAAGTAAATGCTCACCTGAGTCTTTGGGGATGCCACCAATCGGTGTATTGGGTGAAATTTGGACTTCTGGGTGACCGTTGGTATTCTGAGGAGTGACCAATAAATAAGAGAATATATAGAGTCTCAATCACTAGCTAATACAACCCTTCAAATCTCTTTTGATCTTCTCTAATCACATGACCCCTTAGAAAGACCTTCTTTGAGAACTGATCAAGAGATCTGTCCGCGAGACCATTTTATGAGAACTATTATGCTAGATCTACTTTTCCCCAACACTTTATCAAACCAATCATGAATAAAATTGAAATAATTTCTTTATATTTATACTAAGTTCTTATAATCATTTCTATATTTCAATTTTCACGTGATCTGTTAGTTTGGTCATATGATCTGTTGACTATCATGTGGATCGTGTGACTATATCAGGGTCACATGATCATTAGTATCATGACTGGTCATGCAGTTTTGAGATGTCTTGGGGTTTATATAGTCTATGATATCCCCATGGGTTAGGTGATTTATGATTCCTATATGTGGTCACAAATACCACTATGTTTTATTTTATGAGTATGATATTGTTGGGATCATACAACTCTTTTGATGGGGTTTCTCTCTCATCTGAGTTATACTATTTTTCTTTTGTACAAATGGATTATAGATCTCACACATATTTATATATGGATAGCCTAAGGGTCATTACTTATAGGAACTAGAATGTTCAACCTTGATATCATTTTCATTTTTAAAATGAAGTTCTAAAGAACTTTCTCTCATCCAAATGTAAAGATATCCTTTATCACTTCGGCTTACCTTGTATGGATTCAACTTTCTAGATGATGTTGTAATTACTTCTCCTAACTATAATATTATATCTTGACGGGTAAAAAATTACCTTGATTATATTCATATGATGATTTATGAGGATGGACAACTAGTTGTAGCATGATCCAAAGGGTTGTCCTATGTACTAGAGAATGCCCCTCTAGGTCCAGATGGCTATGATTTCACCCACCATGTCATTGATCAAAGTTATTCAAGAATATTTGTCACTTAATTGAACATTATGAGTAGTTTATAGATCTAAAAATGGGATATGAATCCTGGTAGAAATTTTTATGATGAATGGATGTGGCCATTTTGGGTTAGACAGAGCTGTTCAGAATTATATGACTAGCAACACATTATCCATATTTACAAGGTTGTGTGGGCTTCTTATTTCACCATATACTATCAGTTTGATATTCTTATAGAATTTAATATCCATTTTTTCATAGTTACCAATTAATTCCATCTATCCCATTATGAATAAAGGATCATCCTTTTGGATATCTACAAACTAGGTGGGATATCCCATTGGGGGAATGTTCGACAAGTTCCTTCCTATTATAGACATCTGAGATGACCCTACATAAAATCTTGTTTTGGTAAGGGATAAATCTAAATTATGAGAGGGAAGTTAATGAAGGATCTAAATGTGTTCTCACTCATATTATTTAAATTTTGGGTCACCATTTTTCTCTATTGCAGTGGAGTTCAACCAAATGCTATATGCCCTCACTAATGCCCTTCCTGGTAGGTTCGTGATAGCACCAGATCATATTTGGAAATTTTAGAATCTAGATAATATACCACATGGGGATATTTATTGAGGAAAGAGATATCCTTGATCATTAGGATAGTGGGTTTCATGGAAATGTTATTGAATGGGTGGCTTTTCCCAAATGGGGACACATGCACGAGAGTCCGAGTTGGAATGTCGGTAATGGAAACTCGACTGGAAGAGAGATGGCCTCTCAATTTAGCTATACCAATTATTGTATGAATTTACTATATTATGGTCCATATTAAATAGGGAAACATACCTTATATAATTGATGGTCCTTTCCAGTTTTTATTTATCTAGATAAGGAAGCATTTCCACTGCTACATATACCATAACACTACTCATATCCCTAGTTCCTTGTTTCTCGCCAAGATTATAGAAATATTTGGGGTTGTTTCAATATTATTAGGCCCTGATGAGGTCACTGACATGCATATCTAATCCAATAACATCAATTTTATACCTTATCCTTCACTGACCTGGCCTATTATTGATAATGGAATCATCTCTCTTGATGAACAATCATACAATATCTCTCTTTGGGATAGGGTTATCACAAACAATATGGATGAGTTGATAATTTGTGATATGTATACCCCTTACTAGTTTTATCTCATGTTCTCCTGCATTCAAATGGATTCTCCCCTTCCCTCAACTAGCATGCAAGGAGAACGACATTCCGGGATTACCCACCAATTCTGGATTATATTGTAATATGGGGACACCAATGTTGAGATCATCCTTTCACCCATTGGTTCCCATATATTCCTAGATTATGATTATTCCTAGGCCTGGGAAAAATCTTAACTGGGTGGTGTGCTAAATATACTGGAATTTCAAGTGGATAAATCATGTGCCTAAACAACCCCTTTTTACGTAGCAACAATGAAGATGGTTCAATATTCAAGTAAGTCTTAGAGGAAGCATCCCTATCCTAGTGATGACTATACCATTAGTGGGGAAATATTTTTTTGAGGAATTTAGTCCTTCGTATGATGTGTCATTTTAGATAAGGGTGTATGGGGATTCCTCTTTTTCTTCTTCATCAGCTCAGCTAGTTATTCCCCCTTTTGATATACCTACTCCAGCAGTTGTAGAGGATGATAAATGGCATATGATAACCTGGAAGTATATTCACTCATTGACCATTAAGACTCCCTTGGAAACATTTTAGGATCGAGAAGAGATTCTTCACTAGATATTTCAATATTTAGGGGTGGGCATCTTTAATCACCAACTATTGTATGAAATCAAGAGACAAATAATCCTGATGTAGAAATAGTTGGCTACTAGTGGGAGGGGCTTGTGAGATTTTGATGGTACTCCCATGGATAAAATAATGAGGCAAGATTTAGAGGTTTGGGAACAGATCCATCAAATCATATTTGAGTTTCTTGTCCAAATGTATGTCTTGACAACATAGATAGAGAGACATGAGGAGATCATATATCTCTCAAAATATGACCTTTTGGAATCATCAAACTCATTATTAAACTACTCAAAAAAAGAGTTCAAGAGCCATTTAAACTTTTTGAGACTCTTCTCCCTCATACCACAATAGAAAAAGAGGGGCGAACAACACTTCGGCACTCCATCGATGCTTCTCATCAAACTCTTATCAATTTGGCCAACTCAGATGATAAAATATTATTGTAGTTAAATCATAATTTTTTTTTTGTTTTTATTGAATATTTGGAGAGGATTTGAAATGTACAGATCTCTCTTTTTACATGTTATCAATGAATAGAACTTCCAGAGTTTTGATATCATTGTCCATTTTTCTTTCATTCGTGATGTGAATGATATTTCATTGATATGATGTTTCATGAATCATAAACAATACCCACCCTTTTCGTAATATCAATTAAACCTAAATTCGTGGATTTTATTCTTAAACCATCATAGATTATCCTCAAGAAATTATCATAAATTTCTACCAACATGAGATTCCTCATTAATGTATCTGTTATAGCTATCTTGACATTACCTGACTCGCAAAAGAATAATTTAGGTAAAATATGTGTCCCAGAGGTAGAATTATCTATCTTTTTCTAAATTCATTGGACTTAATGAGAATATATTGATTTTTTTCTAATTCTATATGGTGGGCCTCAGAAGCTTTGTATCTTTTTATTTTATATTGCACTAATTTTTTTCTTAAGATTTATATAGGGGAAGGTTTAACATGAATTGATTTATCTTTTTATCCAGCCATACTCCTATGGTTTTTTTGGACTGATAGGTTTTTTAATTTTATATTATTAATAACTAGACTATTATTGTGTAGTATTTTAGGGTATTTTAGCTCAGACCTTATATTACGACAGTTTAGGGTCTTTTATATCAAAACTTCTATTGTTGGTAATATTACCATTTATGATGTAATGCTCACTATGTAGTTTTGCATCATGTGGTAAAAAAATATTTTGTGTATTTTAAAATCACGTGGTTAGGATGTATTCCATATAGTTTAACATCATGCGATGAGGAAATCTTTCGTATAGTTTAACATAATGTAGTAAGGATATCTTTTGTGTAGTTTAATGTCATGAAGTATGAACATAAATTACTATTAATTTTAAATTATTACTGTTATGACTTGATTAAAGAATATTAAGTATGGGTAAGAAATTCTAGGGATGACACAAAACACTCTGGGGTTATGAGTTCCATCATGGTGTTTTTGGGGCTCATGAGGATTATAGTTCATTTCCTGCAAGGAGTAGATGCCTCTGGTTGGTAGGTTAAACCCTTACGAGTCAATAGCATGGTCAAACAAAGGCTTACCCACTATTTTCCAAGGGAAATGGAATATTTATGGTGGAATAATTAGCTGAGGGTAAAATATTAGGGAATATAGTTTCACCTATATAGTTGTAATATGGTTTGGGTAAGTCATAACCAAAATGTTCAAGTCGTTGTATATGGAATGGGGTAGACAAACTGGGGATGATGAAAAACACACTAAAGTTCTATTTTCCAAAGTGGAATTATGAGGGGTTATGAGTATTGGATTACCTTTCCTACAAGGAGGATATACCTTTAATTGGTGGGTCAAATCCCTTATGATTTGATATCATGGTAAAGTAAATATGATCTCTGCTCTTTTCCAAGGGCTGTGAAATATTTATAAAGACTCAAAAGACTAGGAAATAAAGTGGGTATAGATAAAAGGACTATCTAGGAAGGGTTATGGTACCATAGGTAAGTTTAGAATTTTTTGGATAGGCATGGTCCATATTCCATGTGGTTTTAGGTCATGTGGTGTAGGCCAAAAAAAGTTTCTGGAGTGGAGTGTCACGTTTCTTCCTTGAGAAAGGGTACAAAACAAGATAAAGTAACATCAAGGATATAAAATCTACTTGAATATTTTGGATATGGGGAATGTAAATCATGGTCCAAAGTTCTTAGGTCATGAGTAGTTATGTGGGGAAATCATACCTAGGATAACCCAAAAAACTCTAAGGTGATGAGTTCTTCCACAGTGACATCAGGGCTAACAACGATTAGAAATCATTTTTTTCATGTTATGAAACATTTTGTTGACATACATAAGCACATATAAAGGATACATAGGAAAATATTCATAGTTAAAAAAGTTTCTATTGAAGTGGGGTGTCCTTTTCCAAGGTCCATGGAAGGTTGTGACAATTTGAGGAGCTCAAATCATGAAGTTTTATTTAGGGAAAACATAATATTCAATAAGGGTTCGAGCACCCTAAAAATTATTTTGTTGCCTAGCTAACATGTTATTATAGTGAGGAGATGTGAAAAACCATTACTCTATATTTCTTCTAGATGAGGGGTTCTAGTGAGCATGGATCAACTTTTACTAGGTCCACCCAAGGGGCCCTATGATATTTATGCCTCATTGATTTATACTCTAATTTTTTTTTCAAAAATTTAGAGATGAAGAGCTTAATAAGTGAAGAATGGAATTTTTCTTAGGCCTCCCTTTACAGATTTTCAACCAAACAAGTTTTTCCCCTTTCACTAGCAGTTAAGGACTTTCAATTTAGACCATCAAGGGATAAAGTTTAAGGTTGTATAACTTTGACCAAGGTGCATGAATTTTAAGGTTAGGATGAATGTGGAACAAGTATTATGGGAATGTTACACAATAGAATAATTAGGATACCCAGGTCTAGAAGTACTCCAACATCCTTTTGAGTGGGGTGGAAATGTTGTAAATCATAGCTCGAGGTTATCTATCCATGAGTAGTGATATAGGATAATCATATTGGGGATGACCCAAAACACTGTAAGGTGTTGAGTTCCACCATGGTGATGTTGAGGCTCACAATGATCAAAAATACCTTTTTTCAAGTTATGAAACATTTGTTTGATGACCATAGGTGCATATACAGGAGCCATTGGAATACATTCATATTCAAACAATGGATCTATTGATGTCAAGTATCCTTTTCCTAGGGCCACAGAAGGTTTACAGAAACCTGATTCACCCAAGACATGAAGTTTAGTTTACGAGTTGAGGTGCTTAAAAGATGATGAAAGAACCCAATTATCTAGTTTAATGGGGTCATGATCTTGTAAAAATTTGATAAGTAATGGTGATGGGTAATGGACTCCACCTTTTAATGACATTTAGTGGGGATATATTTGTTGTGAAGTTTAACATCATGTGGCTAGGACATTCACTGCATAGGTCTATCCCATATGGAGTTAGGGGAGAATTTTTATCATGTTATATGTTGCATATAAACCCAAGGTTGGGGGTCTTGGTGTCACTAAATATCCTGTGAAGATAGGAATGAAGCCCTATATAGTTATTGCATCGAATTTTACTACACAGGTCTGACCCATATGCAGATATGGGGGGGATTTTATTTTATTGCAGTTGGGGCCAAGAATTGAAGATCTAGGCATCACTATGTAACCTACAGTAACAGTAATCAAGCAACATGTAGTTATTGAATGGTAAACACTCTAATCAGGCATGAACCATAAGTAGAGGGGGAATTAGTTCTATTTATTCTTACATTTGGGCCCAATATTAGAGATCTGAGTGTCAATATGTACCTTATACAGATAGGAATCAAGGCACATGTAGTTTTTGAGAAACGATGCAGTTTAACATCAAACATAAAGGATATGAACTCCCCAACATGAAAATAGAATATTGTGACTAGATCCAAGACTATAAATTTGGGTGTCACTATATATCATGTAATGGTAGGAATCAATCCACACATATTTCTTGAATTGAGGTGTGGTGGGATACCAACACCAATTATATTGGTCCTCTCTGGTGAAGTTCATAGTAATGCATAATTTTCTTTCATTAAAGGGGAATAAACCTTATAGTTTAATGTCATTCATAAAGAACTCATAGTTTTCCTTTTAAGATCTTGAATCTAGGACCATGTTGACCCTATCATGAATTGACATGTCTCGATCTTCTAGGGATCCCCAACCAAAACTCCTAATAACATGTGATCTATGTTCGACATGAGAAAAAAGGAATGAAAAAGGTTCCTCTCACTACACAGAGGTAATAAAGGGAATGAACATGGTCATTTTGTATCATGTGGTGGTAAGAACAATATATAGGATCAAGGCATCCCTATTTGTCTCATTGGAAGGAGAATCAATACGTACGGAGTTCTAGAAAACTGTGCATTTTAGTTTCATGTAGAGATGACATAATCCATGAAATTTAACGTCATGAAGTAATGAAAAAGGTGACTCGACATGAAAGAAGAGTAATATTGGGGATTTGTGTTATTTTATGTCATGTGGTGAGGAAAGAGTTTACCTGACATGAAAAATAAAAATTGTAACTGGGTCCAAGACCAGAGGCTTGGGTATCACTATGTATCATGTAGGGGTAGGATTCAATCCACACATGGTTCTTTAATGAGTATATTCTCTATGTGGATCTAAATCACACATAGATATGTGATAATTTCATTTCTCTTTTTCATAGATCTAGCTTGTGTGTAATGAATTATTGGTGAGATGATGCTTACCATTCATTTTAATGTCATGAAGTATTGATTCCTTCCATGCAGTTTAATGTCATGTGGTCAGAACATGTTCTATATAGTTTAAAATCACGTGGTTATGATGTTAGATGTTGTATAATTTAATATCTGTCTTCTAGGACTTTATCTGTATAGTTTAACATCATTTAGAAAGGATGAATTTTTACAGTTTAACTTCATGTGGCTGGGATGAGGTCTGTATAGTTTAACATCATACAGTAAAGACGTGGAAGGCTTTGACAGTGTCTACGTAAAGTCTTTTTAAATAAACCTTGCATTGGTGTGGGGTGTAACATGCTCCCCATATATTTTGGACAGTGAGTAAGATTCATTTTGATAGAACTTATGTATGATATAAGGACCTTCCCATCTGGGTTCCAGCATAGGAGTATTCTTTCCTAGTATCATTGTGGTTTTGAGAGCTAATAATAGCTCTCCTATAAGTAATGGATAGAGGTGGTCCCTTTTATTGAAGGATCATATGATTTGATTCTGATAGAATTCAATTTTGTGCAACATATGAAACCTTTTCTCATGAATCCACTCCAATTCATCCAATCACTTTTTTAAATTGTTCATCATCTAAGAGTTTTCCGCAGATAGCTATTCAAAGTGAGATAAACTAAGCTTCTATGAGAAATACTACCTTGGTTTTATACACCAATGAATATGGAGTTGCTTGTATAGAAGTATGTGTGGTTGTACGGTAGGCCCATAAAGCATGAAGGATCTATTCTGGACAATACATCTTGTCTTTATTCAACATCTTTTGAAGTATGTTTTATAGAGTCTTTTGTAATGCCTCTATTTGTCCATTTTCCACTGTATGATAGTGAGATGAGTTATTGGACTTGATGTTATACTCTTGGTACAATTTATTCAACTTAGTATCACAAAATTTGGTAATTTTATCTATTAATATCATGTGAGGGACTTTGAACCTGGTGATGATATTGTAATTCAAAAAGTTGATAATATACTTTGTATTGAATTCCTTGAGGATTATTGCCTCATACCATTTGAGAAAGAAGTCCGTAGAAGTAATGATTTACTTAAACTAATTAGTTGTGGTTGGGGTTTATGGCCCCACAATATCTGTTCCCCATACAACAAATGTCTAGGAATATTTAGCTGTATATAGAAATTTTGAGGACTAGTACATGAAGTTTTCATGAATATAATTAGAATGAAATTTCCTAATGAATTACAAATATTCTTGTATCATTGTTTTCCAATAGTAACCCAACCTTCTTATTTAGTGAGAGATCCTAGTCCCAGACTGATGATCATTGCATGAGTCATGATGGTGGAAATATTTCTTTCTGTTATGCATCTAATAAGGATTTCATCAAAGTTTCTCTTGAAAAGGGATCTCTTCTCATTTGTCCCATCTGAAAGGGTAAATTTCACTGCTCAACATCTAATATATAGACTTACAACTTAGTCTATTATAGGACTCCCATTTTGGAGATAATCAATTATGGGAACCATCTATCTAGGGGTGTATACCGATTCATCAAGATTTATGATGGTGTTGACATGATTGATTTCTTTAATATCATAGATGATGATTGATGAGACCATCCTTTGGTGCATGATGTTGAAGATCACTTCCTCCTAATCTAGGTCATCCAGGATTGAGGATGCATTAGACAATGTGTCGACATGATAATTCTGTGACTGGGGGACATGGTGTAATGTGGGTTCGAAAGGGAACTCTGCCATCATTCCTCTAACATAACCATAAAGAGAGGTCATTTCTTTATTTTTTAATGAAATATTCACCATTGATATAATTTGTCAATATCTTTTAATCCTATTTGATGTTCAGGTAGGCTATCTATAGTTGTAAGGATAGTTCCAATCTGACAATGAGGTCTTAGTATTCAGCATCATTATTTGTGAATCCTTTATATAGTGATAAGGTGTAGGTAAAATTTGTTTTTTCTAGAGAGAAAAAAAACCCTAATCTAACCTGATTGAGATTTGGGGGTTCCAATTTCTTGTTGATTGGACTTTGGGATGTTCCATCAAAATACATCTCTCATGTTTAGGGATTTTCATGGGCATAGAAAACCTATTCATCCGAGAGCTCAGTGTCCAACTGTGTATTTTCTGGTTCATAATGTTTCGTGAGGAAATCAGCTAGGGATTTCCCATTTATGGACTTTTGTGACAATAAATGGTTGTAATAATGTTGTATAATGACTTCCCATTAGGCCAAACACCCATTCAACATGGGGCATCCAATGATTTACTTGAGAAGATGAATACAGGAGAGCAGGTGGAATTCATGGTGCTGTAAGTAATGCATCAAATTTTTCGCTACAAAGATGAGAGAGAGATAGTTCTTCTCAAAATTATAATTTCAAGTCTCATTTCCCAACATTGTTCGGATGAGGTAATAGAGATTTTTCTCATTTACCACACCATTATTTTGTGAAAGGAGTGTTACAAGTGATTGTTCCATGGTGGCCACATATAAGATGAGTGGCTTTCCTTCCATCAGTGGTATCATGATTGGTGGGTGTAGTAGGCACTTCTTGAGGCTATTAAAGAATTTATGGTGATCCCCATCCCATCGATAGGTGATTCCATTCTTCATTATCTTAGTAAAGGGTATAGATATACCATATAGGTTGGATATGAAATATCAAATGTATGTGAGGTGCCCCTGAAGCCCCCTCTATTATTTGAGATTATGATGGGGTGAAATTTATAGAATATAAGTTTCCTTTTTAGGGTCAACCTAAATTCCATAGTGGTGTAACATAAAGCTTAGTAAATTACCTAATGTTAACTCAAAATGTTATTTCATCAGATTCATCTTCAGGTTGTGCTCTCACAACTTGTCAAAGGTTGTTTGAATATCAATGAAGTGATTACACCACTGTCAATATTTTACCACCAAGTCATCAACATCACATTAAACTATTCATCCCAATAGGGGTTTAAATATATGATGCATAGTTTTTTGATAAGTAGTGCCGGTATTATTTAATACAAAGAGCATGACCATATGGTAAAAGAACCCCTAGGGTACTCTGAAGGCAGTGACTTCCTCATCTTCATGGTACATCATTATCTTATTGTACCCTAAGGACCCATCCATGAAGGAAAGGGATTGGAAGCCATCAGTTATGTCAATCAAGATTTATATGATCAGCAGTAAGAATTAATCCATTGGAAAATTTCGATTAAGGTCTCTAAAATCAATGCAGATCATAATCTATGCATTCTTTTTCTTGACGTGGATGATGTTGGTGATCCATATTGGGTATTTAACTTCCGAGAAGAAATTTGATTTGATCAATTTGTCAAATATTTCATATACATTAGTATTATGAGAGGGGTGAATCCTTATGGATGCCTTCTTAAAACCACAATGTTTATTTGGTAAGATAATACAGTGTGTATCTACATTTGGGTTTAGTCTGTTCATTTCTACATAATTCCAAGTGAACACATATCGATGTTTCTTTAGAAATGTGATATACATATCTTTCACCTGAAGATGAATAGAGGAACTAATCAATTTAGGTCATGAGTCTTCTTATATTCCTAAATTTACCTACCTAAGCTTATTAATGGTCATAAATATTCCTTCCTTAAATGCAGGATGGGCATTCCAAAGGTCATCCTATTCTAATTCCACCTTTGAGTATGTGGAGTCATTTTCAGATAAAGTAGGTAATATGAGGGAAAATAGGTCACTATCAAGGTGAGAGAGGGCATTGGAAGAGATATTGTCATCCCCACTACCAGTGTCATTATAGAGAGATTCTAGATCTGATTTTCTTTTACACTATTGTAGGGGACTGAGGGGGATTAGATATCTAGGATCAGGTCTGTTACCTCAATCAAATTTATGGTAAACACATAATCATTATCGAGCATACTCCAGGTATTTGAATGGTTAGTCCCCAATCCATTGGGGGATGTAACCCATATATTTTTATCCACCATTGGTTGTTTTAATTCCCTTTTATAGAAACCTACCTCGGAATATGTGGCTTCTCAAGTATTGAAGGGGTAACTATCACCATATATTATGTAGACCTTTCCATCAATGGGGTATTACAAACACTAATGGAATTTTGAAGGTACCACCACATGATTATGGAGAAAGGACCTTCTGAGTAGGAAATTTTATATAGTTTCTTACTGGATAACCATAAAATCATCATTAGATGTGATATCCCCAAACTGATCTTTGATACTAATCTTCTTGAGAGGTCTTTTATCACACTTATCATACTCTTGAATGGTCAGCTTTGTGGGAGGTAGATCCCCTTCACTATATCCCAAATGTCAAAGGGTGTGAATAGTTATGAGGTTAATCCCAATACCATTTTCAATTAGATCACTTTGTATTTCAATATTATCGAGTCTACCTGAAACATATATGGGTCTGATGTTTCCATAGATGACCTCTTCTTGATCTTGCTATGTGATCAAGATAATGACATGAAATTATGATGGTATGGTTTCCACTCGATAAACCTTGACTGTAGTGACTTCTATAATGGATTAATATGGGGTCTGGAGGGATTCAATAAGTGGATTTTTGAGTTATTTTGAATGATTGAGTGCATCCAGGATTGAGAAATTGGCTGGTACAACCACTAGCTTCTTTAGAATTTCATACTTTTGTTCTAGTGGTCAGCATTTCCTGAGGTGGGTTGCTCTTTATTATGTAGTTCAGGATATGGTAAATTTGAGGTAGATGGTACTGGTTCTTATGTAGAGATTTAGAGATCATCTACTGTTGGTGGCGTATATTGTGTCAGTCTTCCCCATTATTGGGGATGATCAGAACATCACACCCCCTCGAGTAGGTCAAGTAAGATGACCGGGTGTGGATGAATACTAGAGGGTTTTGGGGAACATATATGTCTCTATTTGTCTTTATAGAGTTCTTTTCCATGGTTATAGGTTATATATATATCCTCTATGAGTATGTGACTAAGATATTGGGTCTTTCCACACCCGTGTTATCCCTAGTATCCTTGGTTCTTGCACATGCAACCTCCTATTCCTCA
This sequence comes from Viscum album, assembly GCA_963277665.1. Lineage (NCBI taxonomy): Eukaryota > Viridiplantae > Streptophyta > Magnoliopsida > Santalales > Viscaceae > Viscum > Viscum album. The sequence continues at coordinate 1,664,695,918 of OY728146.1, read as the reverse complement.
GTCAGGTGTGGGGAAATCATACTCAGAGGAATATTAATCATCTAAGAAGGGGTATGAGAAGTTTATTAAATTTAAATAACAAAATATAAGATATTTATCTGATAATGGTTACCTTTGTTGTGGCGGATCCCATGCTTCAGGTGCTACAGAAAATAAATCTACATGAGTTAGTGCCTGTGTCAAAGATGAATATGAATCTTCCTCTTCTATCTCTTCCTGTGTCTGATGATCACATCCAACTTTTGGAGGCATATTAAATGTCACCTCCCTAGTTGATAGAACAATTATGGTCCTATAAAGCTATTCTCTCAATGTGGCATGAGCTTTCTCACCTATCTTTCAAGTCATCCAGTTGTTGAAATTCTATCTATGCCTTGCTGGAAATTTTTTCCAACCACTTCATTCTTCTGACTGTGTAATGGTTACACAGGTCACCCATTTTGGGGAATTTTCCAACATCACCAATCTATAATCATCAATGATTTTTATTATTTCTTTAAAGGAGAAGAAATCATGGATGGTGTGACCCTGCCTCCTATGAAAAGGGAAGTAATTGGGGTGGTTAGTGTGGTTGAATTTGTTAGGTTTCCTAGGCTGCAACATCTTGAGTAGGCCATTTTCCATGGATATAAGGAAATAACCAGGGACCTAATAATTTTATAAGGAGTATGATTTATTCATCCATTCCTCAAATTATGTGTGACCCTGATCACTTCTATAGGATTTATTGAAATATATGTAGTCTCTACCTTATCGATCATTTTTTCCTATGTAAAGGGCATGATTCAATACATAGCTCGAGTTTGTTGACTGGTTTCTTCAAAATGTTTATCCATTTCTTCAAACTCAAAGAATTCACCTAGATATTTCATTGGGATCATAGGTGTCTACATCTCATCCAAGAGATTTTCAGCACAGAGTTCTGATCGTACCACGATTCACTGTTTCATTTTCACCCTTACACCGCTGTGCTAAACATATTTTGTATTAAAAATTATAAAAATATTATCAAATTGTGATTCATGTTTGATTAAATAATTTTGTGTTTATCACTGTTAAATATGGCAATGATACTTGTTTTGAAAATTACAATGCAGGTGGAGGTGATTTGGAGGGCCCATGATGAAGTCCTTGAAAAATGGGCCAAACTGCGCAGGATCCAAGAAGTTCAGTGGACTAAAATTCATACTGATACTAAACCCTGCATCCAAATGGGCTGCAATTTTGTGGGATTATCCAAAACGAATTTCTATACAACTTTCATTTAATAACCCAAGAGCAATTATGCTATTAAGGGGCCCAACTGAACTGATCTGTCCAAGCCACCGAATTTGGACCAAGTCAAATGCGGTGTTCTGTATTTTATTAATAACTTGAGCTATAGTTGTCCAAACGGTTCAAAACTTTCGGTTGAGATAATAAATAGGTAGGGATACAACTTTTATATTTTCTCCAAAGTGATATAAGACTGTATGAAAGCCTAAACGCGTCGTGAAAGTGGATTGATGAAATCTGTGTGCCCAAAACCACCTCCCACATTTCCTATAAAAGGGCACCTTGGGATCCTCATTTGGAAGTTCGGAAAAGGAGTGAAGTGCTGAAAATTTGGAGTCCCATAGGAGTCCCCTAATCAACTTGGAGGTTCTGGAGGCCCCTATCCTCATAGGGGGATCAACAATGAAGAAGGAGTTCAACCCGAGCTTCCTCCTCCTCCCGATGTCGAGCTAAAAGTTGGGTGTTCATTGTGAGGGAGCTACACGCATGTAAAGGGAGTTCCGATGCATAAACTAGCTACTGGTTTGGAGTAATTTGGGTGTTTAAACATTTCATTCTATGTATCTTATTTTATTTCAGATTTTAATTCTTGATTTGATACATGTGAGTGTTATGTTCTTAATTTCTAACCGATCAGTGTGAGGTTTTGAGTGCGTGACTTGTGTTGTTCCGATTGGACATCACAAGAATCCTTTTCATACCCAACTTATTGAGATTTCAATATGATTTGGAAGCTCTTATTCCATGCATAAGTACTGGAACTTGACAATACGATTGTTACATCAAGGTTTGGTCCTTAAAGCATAGAAATAAAAGCTTAGGAATTAATCGGGATTCCAATTAATTCCAACCAAAGAATTACTCTAAACCTAAGATGAATCTCTATGAACAATGAACTTGATATGTGTGTAGTGAAATCACATAGACCCTTTTATCTCATATTTCTCAAAATCCACTTGGTCACTCATCTTTTAATCTATTTCAACTAAGTCATTGTTTTAAACTGTTTTCAAAACCACCCCCTCTCTTAGTCATTTTTATTAAAAATACACACTCTAAACCTACCAACGCTCCTTGAGAGACGACCTAGGGTATACCCTAGACTATAAATCAACCTTATAAACATAATAAATTTGACGTGTCACAACAACACGGCCAAATTTTGGCGCCGTTTCTAGGGAGCGCTTTGGTTTTTTGTGCGTGTTTTTGATAAAATTTTTGTAATTTTTGTGAATATTTGTTTGTTTTATCTTCTACCTTTGCATTTGTTTTTGTGTTCTAATTTATTTATTGTGTAGGTTCTTTGTATGACGTGTTCTACTCCGGGAGACCTTCAAACTTTCGAACCCGAACCGGAGAGGTTCCTACATCAACGAAACCGAGACACACAAGACCACAATTTGAAGGAGGAGACATCAAATCTTAAAATTCTTCTTGATCCTTCTTCTTCTTCTGAAACCAAAGTTAAAACTGAACATAACTTGTATAACATGGCTGAAAATAATATAACACTAAAATAACTAACCTCACTTGATGTTGATATCCAACCCACTTACATTTAATTACAAGGCGAGGCACCCAATTTTGAACTAAAATCTGGTTTAATTCATTTATTACCAAGATTTCATGGACTGCCTGGAGAAGATCCACATAAGCATTTAAAAGAATTTCATACTATGTGTTCAACATTAAAACCTGCTAATGTGGATGAAGAACAAGTAAAACTTAGGGCATTTCCATTTTCATTAGAAGACGCGGCTAAAGATTGGTTGTATTATGTTAATTCACCTATTAGAGGTTGGGCGGACATGAAATGACTTTTTCTTGAAAAATACTTCCCAGCCTCTCGAAATGCAACAATAAGGAAAGAAATATGTGGGATAATACAATCTAAAGGAGAAACCCTTCATGAATATTGTGAAAGATTTAAAAGGCTTTTTTCAAGTTGCCCACACCACCAAATAAGTGATCAACTTTTAATTCAATATTTTTATGAAGGTTTGATTCCTATTGATTGAAATATGATTGATGCTGCTGCAGGTGGTGCATTGGTAGATAAGACCCCAATTTCTACAAGAACCCTCATTGAGAACATGGCACAGAACACTCAAAATTCGGTACACGGTCCAGTGTTCCCATTCGAGGTGTCCATGAGGTGCAAAGTACTGAGTTTGAGAAGAAGGTGGACACGAAGTTTGAAGAGGTAAGTACCCTTCTATGACAACTTGCTCTCTCCCAAGGGAAATATCAATCTCCTCCTCCCATCCATTGTGGAATCTGCTCTTCTGACACCCACTATTCTGACCAATGTTCTCAATTGAGAGAAACTTCTGAAAGTTGTGAGGCAATATTTCCAGGACGCCCCTTTAACCAACCCTTTAGGCAAGAACCATACTATCCATCCAACCAAGGGTGGAAGGACAACCAAGCCTATAAGAAAGGGGGTATTCAAACCAACCTCAACAGCAATGGAACCAAACTGGGAAAAGTAGTCATCAACCACCACCACCTAGAAATTTTCGACCACCCCAAAGGCCATTCTAACCACCCCTCCGAAAACCGAGCCTAGCCTAGAAGATATGATGAAGCAAATGGCTGCCAATAATATCCAATTCCAACAAACCACCCAAGCTGCCATACAAGACCTAAAGACCCAACTAGGACAACTTGCCAACTCGGTGGGGGAAATCCAAAGTCATGGGTCAGGTAAACTACCATCTCAACCAGTAGTAAACCCTAGGGATAAAGGAAATGTTAGTGCCATCACCCTTAGGAGTGGGACACAACTCAAAATCCAAATTACCCCTCCATTAGAGTCCTCCCATCCAAAGGAAACCACCATCCCAACTGTTGAAAATGGTCCAAGAGAAGAAAAACCTTTTCCTAAGAGAAGCCCTTCCAAAGGAAAGAATGTGGCTGTTGATGAGCCACCTATCACAACCATTCCTCTTCCATTTACTCAAAGGGCTGCCCAACCTAGGAAACAAAAAGAAACCGAACTTGATAAAGAAATCTTGGAAACTTTCAAGAATGTAAAGGTTAACATTCCTTTGATTGATGCTGTGAATAAAATTCCAAGATATGCCAAGTTTCTAAAGGAGATGTGTACACACCGAAGGAGGCTTCGTGGTGATGAGAAGGTGAGCCTGGGGAGGAATGTTTCAGCATTGATAGAGTCATCACTTCCTACCAAGTGCAATGATCCTGGGACATTCTCGATTCCGTGCACCATAGGGGAGTATTCATGTTCCAATACTATGCTTGATTTGGGTTCTTCTATTAATGTGATGCCTCACTCTATTTACTCTTCATTGCAGGTCGGTGAACTGAAGCCCACTGGTATTGTTGTTCAGCTAGAAAATAGGAGTACGACACACCCCTCTGGTGTGCTAGAGGATGTTCTTGTGAGGGTGAAAAATTTAATTTTTCCTGCTGATTTTTACGTGCTTAAAATGGAAGATGATAGGATGAATGGACATGCCCCAATTATATTGGGGCGACCTTTCTTGAAAACCGCCAAAACCATAATTAATGTCCATAATGGTACATTATCTATAGAGTTTGGTGGTAATACTGTCCACTTCAATATCCTTGATGCCATGAAGCACCCCTTAGAAGAACACTCCTCTTTCTCTATCAATTCAATTGATGTTCTCCCTTCCCCTGAAACAACTTATTTTCATTCCCCTGATCCCCTTTCTGAGTTTTCTTCATTGATTGAAATTTTAGGTAATGAATCATGCATTGATTGTTGTAGCAGTCTAGAGAAATGTCATGCATGTTTGTTAATTGATGATTTCTTGAACACAGAGGATCACATGACCATCGATGATACTGCTAAGCTTGTAAAAGCTCATTCCTCATCTGAGGATGTTACCATTGAGTAGTTAGATGAGATCAGTGACTTCTCACTATCACACACACTTCTGTCAATCCAAAATCCCCCAGAATTGGAACTGAAACAACTGCCTCAAGATTTAAAATACTCATATCTTGAGAATGGAAACAAGTTGCCCGTCATCATTGCTAGTTCACTCCCTCCTGAGCATGAACTGTGACTGCTTGATCTTTTGAGGGAGTATAAACAAGCTTTGGGATGGACACTTGCTGACATTCCTGGCATTAGCCCATCAATTTTTACACATCATATTTTATTAAATGATGAGGCTAAACCAGTGAGGCAGTCACAACGTCGACTGAACCCAAACCTACTTGATGTTGTTAAAAAGGAAGTAACAAAACTATTGGCTACTGGAATCATTTACCCTATCTCTAACAGCCAATGGGTCAGTCCCGTTCAAGTAGTTCCTAAAAAAACTGGCCTTACTGTAGTTAAAAATGAAAACAATGAATTGGTTCCAACTCGTGTGCAGAATAGTTGGCATGTCTGTATAGACTATCGCCGACTAAACCAACACACTCGGAAGGACCATTTCCCATTGCCATTCATTGACTAGATGCTAGAGAGGATAACAGGGAAGTCCCATTACTGTTTCCTTGATGGGTATTCTGGATACTTTCATATCCATATTTCCCCTGAGGATCAGGAAAAGACAACCTTTACTTGCCCCTTTGGTACATTTTCTTATAGAAGGATGCCATTTGGTCTGTGCAATACTCCGGATACTTTCCAACGATGTATGGTTAGTATTTTTTCGGATTACCTGGAGAATTGCATGGAGGTTTTTATGGATGATTTTACTATTTATGGATCCTCTTTTGATGAATGTTTGAGTAGTCTTGCTTCTGTCCTACATCGCTGTATTGAAAAGAATCTCGTATTAAACTATGAGAAATTCCATTTCATTGTGCGACAAGGCATACTCTTGGGACATGTCATTTCTGGGGAAGGTATCCAAGTGGACAAATCAAAAGTAGATATCATTTCCTCCCTACCATTCCCTAAAAATATTCGGGATGTGCGGTCTTTCCTGGGTCATGCTGGATTTTATCATCGTTTCATTCGTGACTTTAGTAAAATTGCACTCCCCCTCTCCCGATTACTCCAAAAAGAAATAGAATTTGATTTTGATAAAAAATGTGAGGAAGCTTTCAATAAGTTAAAATGGAGTCTCACGTCACCCCCGGTAATCCAACCACCTCGGTGGGATTTACCATTTGAGCTCATGTGTGACGCCTCTAACTATGTAGTTGGGGCAGTCTTATCACAAAGGGTCGACCGAGCTCCACATGTCATAGCCTATGCCTCACGTACTTTGGACCCTGCCCAAGCAAACTACACCACCACTGAAAAATAATTTCTTTCCATTGTGTTTGCCTTGGATAAATTTAGGTCATACCTTTTAGGGTCCAAAGTCATTGTGTTCTTAGACCATGCAGCCCTCCGGTATCTCCTTAAGAAACCGGAAGCCAAACCACGTCTCATTCAATGGATGCTCCTCCTTCAGGAATTTGATCTAGAAATTAGGGATAAAAAAGGAGCAGAGAATGTGGTTGCTGACCATATCAGTAGGATTCTCCCATCCTCGGACATTGACTCATCCCCCTGTATTCCCATAAATGAATTGTTTTCTGATGAGCAATTGTACCGAGTGCAAGATGCTATTCTTTGGTATGCTGAAATTGTAAATTATTTGCTAGCGTCTTGAATTCCTGCTGATTTCACCAAAAAGCAAGCCAGTCGTCTAAAATATGAGTCTCGTTGGTACATTTGGGATGACCCCTACCTTTGGTGCACATGTAGTGATCAAGTTATTAGGCGTTGTGTTCCCGATAGTGAGTTTCAGTCTGTCCTTAGGTTCTTCCACACACTTGCTTGTGGGGTCCACTTTGGTCCCCAACGGACTGCTCACAAGGTCTTAGATTCTGGTCTCTTTTGGCCCACATTGTTTAGGGATGCCCATGAATTCTGTAAATCTCGTCCTCGCTGTCAAAGAATAGGGAATGTCTCTAAAATAAATGAGATGCCCCAACAACCCTTACTCTTCCATGACATTTTTGATGTTTGGGGCATTAACTTTATGGGACCATTCCCCAATTAATTTGGAAACCTTTACATTCTTCTGGCAGTGGATTATGTTTCAAAGTGTGTAGAGGTACGAGCCACGAGGACAGATGATTCCAAGACAGTTGTGGAATTTTTGAGAACCCAAATATTCTGTAGGTTTGGATTACCTAGGTTTATCATCAGTGATCAGGGTTCTCATTTCTGCAACCGCACAATACAATATCTTTTGCGCAGGTATGGGGTTGGGCATCGAGTGTCTACTGCTTATCACCCACAAACAAATGGTCAAGCCGAAGTATCAAATAGAGAGGTAAAATAGATTCTTGAGAAAATGGTTCAGCCAAACAGAAAAGACTGGAGTCTTAGACTCGATGATTCATTATGGGCTTACCGTACTGTATTCAAAACTCCAATTGGCATGTCACCATATCGGCTAGTTTTTGGGAAGAGTTGTCACCTCCCTGTTGAGGTAGAGCACCGGGCCTACTGGGCCATCAAACAATGCAATTCTAATCATTATGGTGAAGGTGATAAAAGGAAGTTGCAGATTTAGGAGCTAGAGGAAATGAGAAGAGATGCATATGAAAACTCTAGGATTTATAAGGAGAGAACCAAGGCTGACCATGATCGTCTTATCCTTCATCGTCAGTTCCACATCGGGCAGAAGATCCTCCTCTACAATGCAAGGCTGAAGTTACACCCTGGTAAGCTTCGTTCCCGTTGGATTGGACCTTACATTGTTACTAATGTCTCTCCATTTGGTGTTGTCTAGGTTCAAAATGAAGACACCAAGAAAACCTTCACTGTCAATAGGCAGCGGCTGAAGCACTTCCATGAAGCCATTCCGGAGTCCCCAATGGAGGAACTCCATGTTCAAGAAGCGGTCTATGAATAACACTCACCAGGTTTTATCCTTCCTTCCCACAATCTATTTTATTACAGTGAGGACACTACATTCTCTAGGTGTGGGGGGTGGATACATTCCTGGGATAGTTAGGAATTTTCATTGTTTTCTCCATTTTTTTCTCTTTTTTTCCTTCTTTATGGTATTTTCATTTTCCCCCAATAATTTAGAAATTCCATGATGTGGCGACCATAGAGTGGGGAAAGTAAAAATACCATAACGAAGGCTAAAAAGAATATTTGTATGAATTTAACATCAGGGAGTTATTTTTAGTGAATTGGTTTTTTGTCAATGATATAAATGGTCGTATCTATGTGAAACCTTTGAGATGATTGATGCCCATTGTGTGAGTAGTTTTTGGGAAAACTGTGTCACTAATATCTCCAAAAAAATTTGCACCAAACCAAAAAGTGTGATTATTTCTTACTTAATATAAGGTAAATATATGTTGGGTTAATATTTTTCAGCTTTAAATGATATTTCCATACGTTCGTTCCTTATCCGATCTGTTTCATTACTGTACTAGATTGACCTATGCGTGTGTACCTAATGTCCGACTATTGTACGCCCTCAAAAAAAAAATTTTGTGTCTTGGGCAGGTCAAAAACCACTCCTCCTCAACCTTTGATCTTGTTATAACAATTGCAATTAGTGTCGTGAGGAGATCAAACAAGGGTTGAGAGATGAGTGTGAGATTTGTTCCAATTGCAACTTCAAAAAAAATGAGGTGAGTGATGAAATGTGCAACATATGGGGATATCTAGGTCGGGATCTTATGGTTTGACTTCTGGAAATGCTTAAATGAGTGGGTCTTGAAATATGATTGCAAAGGATGTAGGACAGGTTTGGTGACAAATCATTTAAGCTGAAAAATGTTAAAATAACATATATTTATTGGATAGAAAGTGGAAAGAATAGCATGGAATGGTTTCCACACACACACATTGAGAGTTAGTGTCATGGTTTACTTCTGAATTCCTTTCTCAATTGGGTATCATGAATCTTTTTTAATTTCACTATGATATGATTTATGAGACATCTTTTTCTATTTTCACTAGGAAGAACTCCTTGGTGTGGTTCGTGCATTGATCACTTTAATTTAAATAAAATTTCCTCAAATGATAAATCTTCAGGATGTTGGAAATATATATATATATGCATCAATGTATTTGGATATATGAATTTTCCCAGGATTGCAAATGTTTAGGTGTGGGGGTGTGATCGTACCACGATTCACTGTTTCATTTTCACCCTTACACCGCTGTGCTAAACATATTTTGTATTAAAAATTATAAAAATATTATCAAATTGTGATTCATGTTTGATTCAATAATTTTGTGTTTATCACTGTTAAATAGGGCAATGATACTTGTTTTGAAAATTAAAATGTAGGTGGAGGTGATTTGGAGGGCTCATGATGAAGTCCTTAAAAAATGGGCCAAACTGCGCAGGATCCAAGAAGTTCAGTGGACTAAAATTCATACTGATACTAAACCGTGCATCCAAATGGGATGAAATTTTGTGGGGTTATCCATAACGCATTGGGATACAACTTTCATTTAATAACCCAAGAGAAATTATGCCATTAAAGGGCCCAAACGAACTGATCTGTCCAAGACACCGAATTTGGACCAAGTCAAATGCGGTGTTATGTATTTTATTAATATCTTGAGATATAGTTGTCCAAACGGTGCCAAACTTTCGGTGGAGAAATTAAAGAGGTAGGGCTACAACTTTTCTATTTTCTCTAAAGTGATATAAGACTGTCTGAAGGCCGAACGCGTCGTGCAAGTGGATTGATGAAATCTGTGTTCCCAAAACCACCTCCCACATTTCCTATAAAAGGGCACCTTGGGATCCTCATTTGGAAGTTAGGCCAAGGAGTGAAGTGATGCCAATTTAGAGTCCCATAGGAGTCCCCTAATCAACTTGGAGGTTCTGTAGGCCCCTATCCTCATAGGGGGATCAACAATGAAGAAGGAGTTCAACCTGAGCTTCCTCCTCCTCCCGATGTCGAGCTAAAAGTTGGGTGTTCGTTGTGAGGGAGCTACACACATGTCAAGGGAGTTCCGATGCATAAACTAGCTACTGGTTTGGATTAATTTGGTTTTTTAAACATTTAATTCTATGTATCTTATTTTATTTCAGATTTTAATGCTTGATTTGATACATGCGAGTGTTATGCTCTTAATTTATAACCGATCGGTGTGAGGTTTTGAGTGTGTGACTTGTGTTGTTCCGATTGGACATCACAAGAATCCTTTTCATACCCAACTTATTGAGATTTAAATATTCTTTGGAAGTTCTTATTCCATGCATAAGTACTGGACCTTGACAATACGATTGTTACATCAAGGTTTGGTCCTTAAAGCATAGAAATAAAAGCTTAGGAATTAATCGAGATTCCAATTAATTCCAACCAAATAATCACTCTAAACCTAAGATGAATCTCTATGAACAATGAACTTGATATGTGTGTAGTGAAATCACATCGACCCTTTTATCTCATATTTCTCAAAATCCACTTGGTCACTCATCTTTTAAGCTATTTCAACTAAGTCATTGTTTTAAACTGTTTTCAAAACCACCCCCTCTCTTAGTCATTTTTATTAAAAATACACACTCTAAACCTACCAATGCTCCTTGAGAGATGACCTAGGGTCTACCCTAGAATATAAATAAACCTTATAAACATAATCAATTTGACGTGTCACGACAACACGGCCAAGTTCCAAAAATTTATCCTATGAGAGAGGGATGATGAGTTAATAGATTAAACATTACCATTTTTCATGAAGTCATACACTCTCTCATTTTCACATTTCTTCTAGTTTTTTAGGTCAATAATTATTGTTTTCCTCAGAATGGAGATGAACAGGTAAAATAAATGGTGAAAAAGTTCTTCCTATCCTATAAATAATCATACTAGAAGACAATTATAACAAATAAAGGCTAGACCTATCAGATTCTATACTAAACACCTCAACTTGATCACCTCTTATTGATCTAGAGGGACCATCATCAAACTGCATCAGGATATGAAGTGTGTGAGATGATTCCCTGGGTATCCCATTACATAAAAGGTGGAGAATCTAGGATTACTAAAATTGGGTAGGTTAAAAGTGTCATCCATAAATTCAGGATCTAGTTTTTTCAGGCTACATTAGTGTGTATCTACCTTCCATGGATTCCATTCGAGTAGCTAGAGATTCAATATAATTGAGAAGTTTTGGGGGTACTACTGTATGAGCCACCTCCTGTCTATAGGGAGTGGGAAGGCTTGATGAGGTGGCCTCATTTTAATATCCTGATGATTCTCAATCTATGCAAAGATTAAATGATCACCCTAGCGAGGGAAATCTTGTCACCGTAATAGAGGGAAGTCATGATCATTTTCAACTTCCTCATTTATATAGACTAAATTCGAAGATCTGGAGCTGTTCTGATGCTCATATTCTTCTCTTATAAGTATATTGACTCTTTCTTGATGTTTGGGAGTTGGGATATTCAACTCTACCTAAAGACGATACCCAATGGGAATGTTTTCCCTGAGTAACACCTCATTTAGTTATCTAATATTTTTTATTTAATCCACATATTATGCCAACTATTCCTCCATGGAAGGAATATCATCTCTTCTAGGTGAATATTGGGATATGAAAACCTATTTCTCTTTATCCTTATAAGTGTTCCTCCATATAGGTGGCGACTTGATATTCAGGGGTGCTAGGTTTTGGATCCTCCTCTGGTTCTGCACGCATGAAACTTCATTCGGAGCATCCAAATCACCTTCATCTTAGGGTATGTTCTCCATATTATGTCCCTCTATATTTGCATCTTGATCCATATTATCTATTGTATTGATGGTGATGACATTCACAAAGGTATATTTGGAAATGTTGGTTGTCCTATTACTCTCAATGCAATAGGATTACTCTACACCACTAGAATCAGGGTCTATTTTCAAACCCTTGGGCATGTTGGAACATTGTGTCTTATGACCCATATGGGTTTTGATTTCTTTCATCACATGTTCCTCTCATCATAGTTTGTGAGTAGTGACTTTGAGGGAATTTCTGGTCGTAATTGCTAAAAGGGCCCCAAATAGTAGGAATTTTTCTTATGGTAGGAGGAAAAAATGACATGAAAACTGTTAATATTTACCTCCCAATAGGGATAAGATTGATTCCCTCTATAGTGATGGTGATGATGAAAATACCCCCACCCTAGTAGCCTGGGGACTATTCAGGGCCATAATTAGCAATGGTTGATCCTATTGTTGAGAACTCAATGACTCTAGTTTAGGATTTAATGACTCTTGGGATGATCATTGAGATATAAATTCCCTCATCCTAGTGGTATTGGGTTTATCTAAAACCTCTATTGATTTCTCTAGGACCCTATTATGGGATGATGAATATGGTGATGGAGATTGAGATATAAATTCCCCCATAACGGTCAAATGGGTTTGAATTTTAGCTACTGTTGATATGTCTTGAATCCTCTTAGGTATTGATGATTCTAGGGTTGGATATGGTGGTAGATATTCCTCCAGCATAGTGGATGGGTTCTATCCTAGACAGTTGTTATAATAGCTGTTATTATGGAATATTTGATATAGTTTAGTTGTTCTTGTTTATGAGTTGGGTGTAATGAAATACCATAACGGGAATCAGTTTCTACAGGAATTTTTTGGGTTGATAACAAATTCAGATTCTATGTCAGAAATTCATTCCCATTTCATTAAGTGGCTCAGTTCAAATACCTATTTTTTATCCTCTCCCTCTATTAATGATTTCTTAGAACCATTGAAGCTGGTGAATTATATTTTAGTGAACAAATAGATCATGCATTTCTTGGTCCCTCGATTTCATTGGAGTCTATGACATTACAAGACACCAAGTATGGGGAGTTTCATTGTTCCAAGAGTGTGGTTAAGTGAAATTCTCCATAATTTCCCCATCCTTGAATATAGATACATTATTAGGCTTTAGATATTAGTTTTAAAAGATTTGTGATTGTTGGTCGGAGTGGTTTACTCAAGAGGGGGGTGAATTGAGTACCAATTAAAATTTCTGTATTTAAAAACAGTGTCTTAAAGACCCCCAAATAAAATAATAAATTAAACTGTAGTGAATTTATATCAAAGTAGAGGTTCTGTCAGATTCTCAAGGGATTGATTAATTCCCAGTTAATCAACACAGGAGTGTGTGATTATCTTTTGAAACTAACTTACTAATCTACACTTAACATAAACACTTGCTAATTTAATTATCAAAGTAACTTTAAAAACAGTATTGGTTTTAAAGTGATTAGCAGCGGAATAAAACTTTGAAAGAGATGGCACAAAAATGTAACCAAGAGGTTCAGTCTCAAGCTGAGACTTAGTCCTCTCAAAAGTTTATATAAGAATGATCCACACCCTGGATCGGGGTTCAACAGTTTACAACTGTCCAGGTCCAAGACCTCTACCACTGTTCTTCGTGGGAAACAGTACAATAGCAACCAGCTGTCCAGGTCACACACGACCTCTACCACTGTTCTTCGTGGGAAAGAAAGAATGAAAGATTTTGGTAAGGATTTTCAAATCCTTCAGTTTGAGTACAGGAGACAGTGTATGTGTTAGATACTAAAGATAACACACACTGCTCGAAAAGAGTAATAATAAATCACAGAACAAGAGTTGTAGAGTTTAGAAGTGGTTCTGGTGATTTCAGTGTAGCTCTGGACTTCTTTGGATTCGATCGCAAGTGAGTTTGAGTCCTCTTCTAGTTTCTATTTGAGAAACAGAGTGTCGTATGCTCCAGGTTCACAGGTAGTGAGAATGTAGTCGATGAAGTTCTTCTTGTATGCACAGAACACTTCTTGAGTATGCTTGATTGTCTATGAGCTTCTCTGTGTTCTTCTCGTGCTTGTGTCATTTTTGGTATATTGGATGCACCACACTTTTCTGGTTCGCTTCTTGTTTTTTTTTGTTTTTCCTTCACACGTTCGTGTGTTTCTGGTATGTAGTCTTCTCGTATTTATCTCCCATCAGGGGACATAAAAGATTTCTTTTCAGCAGGTACGAGGTACGGGTTCCTGACATCCAACAACCTTTATCAGATATTTGACAAATCATTAAAATGTACATGATATGACCGTTAGATAGATTAAATATAGGAAATTAAGAAATTCAAACAGTGAGTCGAGTGATCGGGGTAATCAGCATCGGTAGCTTGAACATCGGTAGCTTTGAACATCGGTAGCTTGAACATCGGTAGCTTGAACATCGGTAGCTTGAACATCGGTAGCTTTGAACATCGGTAGCTTGAACATCGGGAGCTCGATGTCATTAGTTGCTTTGACTCTATCGGTGGCTCTATGCGTCGGTTGGTACATGCTTGTATCAGTGACTTTGTTTATCGGTAGCTCCATGCGTCGGTAGCTGTGAGTCTGTATCGGTAGCTTCGTCCATCGGTGACTCTTATTCCATCGGTAGCTATTTATACTTACACCGGTAGCTCTACGTTTGTATCGGTAGCTGTCTGTAAGTCAGTAGATTATATTTATAAGTACATCGGTAGCTCTGTGTTAAGTCTATCGGTAGCTGTCTGTCGGTAGACTAAGTCTATCGGTAGACTGGTTACCGGTAGCTCTTTATCAGTAGCTATAGGCAGATTACTTATGTTTTATGCAGAACACATCCGATTGTGTTAGAATCAATTTATAACTTGTATGAACATGGATAAATGATGATTAACATATTCCAAAGACTATTTTAAAAATTATTATTGGTTTGATCACATATTTGAAAGAATTAAAGTAGAGATCAATGATACTTAAAAATATCATATAGAATGAAAACATAATTGGGATTTTCAACACATATGAATACATGATTGAGATTATCAAAATAGGTGAGGTCAACAGTGATGTAATGGTGGCAATCATGTTGGAGATTTGCATTGTACTTTTCTAGTTTCGAGTCTTGTTCCATGGAGATAATAGCCAGGTCTAGATGAAAAAAGACTATCTTGATAGTTTGAAGGTGACCCTCATATCCTGGACCAGGGAGTTATTGATCCTTTAATCACTTATAAGTTACACACATATTTTTATGTATATAAATCACGAATTCATTCTCTAGATCATCTGGGATCTCATAGTCAGCGGTGGAAAGGGTCCAGAATATGATGGGGAGGTTGTTTCTAGCTAACTCTCTCCATATGTCAATTTCATATTCCTCTTAATCAAACTTACATGCCTCCACCTATTCAAACCATAGAGGTTGCTTCTTGGGGTCACCTTCTGACCTAGGTAAAGTGTTTTAGTATGTTGATGAGAAACTATATACGGTTGACCCTGATGTTTTGATCACCTATCTATATGAAGGAGTCTAATTTTTGAGAACCTAACTATATGAAGGTTTCTAGGAAATGGTATAACTTCCTTATTCATGGGATACATCACCATGGGGAGTTTTACCATATTGGATTTCTAGAGTAGGTTCCCTAAGATCCATCTCCACAATACCATGAGGAGAACTATCTTGGCAATGATCACTTCATTTGAAGAGTTGGAAAAACCTTAGGGTGTTGAGAATGTGTCTTGCACAACCTCAAAAGAATTGAAATTCATAAGATTAGGGATATGAGTCTCATTATTCATCATGGATAGAATATTTCAACTTACCTTTTGGGATTGTGTAGGGATATGAGCCTACTATATGACGGCTGCCGAAATACGTTTCTAATCACCTGGAATTATGGGAGTTTGATCCCACCATTAGGAAGATACTAGAATATTCCAATGAGATTGGTCATTATCATTATGAATATGATCCTTATTGTGGGTGGTTGTAGATATATTTTGTTCAACCAGGGATGAAGTGGGGATATGATCCTAGTTAAAATATGTATTCCCCATTGAAATATGTCGATGGACCTCTAGAATGGGAGAAAGAATATGAGCCTCATCCTGGATAGCCTCAGAAGGATTTTGGTGTATTTGTTCATTAGTGGAAGTAGGGATTGGATCCTGGCTTCTATGAGCTAATTAAATATGAAAAGTATCTTCACTGATAGACATATGATCTTTTCCCAAGGCATGTTTCACTCTCACTTGGTGGTCCTCAGTTAAGATGAGGATAGGATCCCGATCCTAAGCCATGGGAGTATTCCACCAGTCTTTTCTGACTGGAATGTGAGCTTTTCTGAAGGGATGTCCCACTCTCAATTGGTGAGCCTCAGTTAGAATGGGGATATGAGATTGATCTTGAGACTTTAGAGTATGTCAACAGTATTTTTTGATAAGAATTTTCACCTATCCCAAGGAATATTTCACTCTCACTTAGATACCCATGGTTGGAATGGGAATATGAGCCTTGTCTAATGCCTTATCCTTTACCTGAATACACCATTAATCCTCCTGGATGAGAGAAAGAATGTGCTCTTGATCCAGATCAACCTCTTATTCATACTGATCAGAGTATTTTGCAACCCTAGATGTAGGGATAAGAGTATGCACTTATCCCTATATATATAACAGTTCTGGAATATGTCAGTAGAGTTCTTTAGCTATTACTAGAATGTAGTGAAACTTTAGGAAATTATGTGCAGAAATATAAGATTTCACATTTTATATATTTAATATGTACTGGGAGATATATTCAATTTAATAGAGGATATTATCCCACTTATATACTCATTATTCCATTAGAATATGTAGATGGACTTCATGCACAGGTGTAGGGATATGCATCTACCCTATTCTTACTATAGTAATATGCCTGTAGGCTTGTTCTGAGTGAGTAGGGATATGAGATTTCTCACTATCTAGTGACAAAATATGTTGTTGGGATTCATCATTGGGAGTGGGGATATGAGACCACTTCAGTTTATTCATATCTTTCCATGCCTGATGTTTCTTCCTTATTTCCCATTCATGGGTTTCAGAGGTGGAAATGTGATGGGTAGTTCCCCCAATAGGTGACTGAGGGGCACCGATAGGATAATTTTGGTGATGGTGGTTGACATAATCCCTCCTCAGTGGATTATAAATTAGAATATATCCATATTTGACTTCTTATTCCACCTTCATCAGATATTGAATGGGGTTATTGTCGCTCCATGGGTATAACCTTTCGAAGCAGTAGGTGGTGGTAACGAGCGCTGTTGGTTTTACTACAAATTTATTTGGATGGTGAAGACTCGTTAGTTTTAGAATTTGGAGACCCTCATAGGTATCCTCAAGGTTCATAATCATACCATGCCAATGTTACTCTCAGACTATTGCATTCTCCACCTAAATTTGAAGGGGTCGGGCTGGTGAGTTCGTTCTATGACCTATAGAGGTTGCGACCATAGCTAATTTTCTATAATGGTCACTTGATGAAGTTATAATCTCAATACAAATGTTATTTTTGAGAGAATTATTTATAGTCTCAAATAAAACAAGTAATAAGGTCACCAATTATTACATTATTGAAGATATGATATGTTCTCAATCAGATATGCATAGGTAACACAATTGTCATTTCTTATCCTCGGTCTAACCATTCTGCCTATGTGGTCTCATCACAATGAGGATGTAATTATTTCATGAGAACCCCAATTACATAGTATTTCACATTTTACATTCCATTTTTGTTTCTATATGAGGTGAAAAATGAAATATCTTGATGCATGGTCAAGTGATCACCTCTTTATTTGAGTGTTTCACATCAAGTTTACCATTTTTGTTTCCTGAAAAATTTGGAATGATCTTTTTCTCAATGATTGGTTGTGAGGGGGTTGAATGTGCTACACAATCCTTCATGTTGGGTTTACCATATTTTTCTGTAATGTAAAATCATAATGGTTCCTATATTTATAACTGATTATGAACATACTTTACAAAGGAAGGTGATACTTTGGGTTTTCAGACACAAAAATGATTAGGAACTCACATTGGTTAATAGGATTGGAGTTTTGGCTCATCAAACCCTATTTTTTTGGGGGGGGGGATTTTTACCTACTCTAGGACTCTATTATAGATTTAATATATTTTTATGAACCTCTTCCTAATCTCGATATAGGACCGGTTAACCTACAAAAATGATAAAGTATTGAACCCTTCCATGTACAAAGGGAGGTATATTAATGATTCCATCAGTATGTATCTGAGGCTCTTAATTAATTTCCCATTAATGGGTATCTGATTTATATTTTTAATCCATATAACTAGGCACTTCAGAAGTTACTACCATTCAGGAAGTTGATTAATAACTCTAGGATGGGATTGAACATTTACGAGGTGTCCTACATATCCTGTTTATAACAAGAATCAAAACCCACATATTTTTTTTGAACTCATGAAGAAAGGATGCATATGAGGTCACTTAGGAACTTGGTATTATTCTTGAACCTCATTTAAGGTGTCCTAAATATCCTGACTATGGAAGGAATCAGAGTTATCATAGTTTGATTATTCCCTTGGGACTTATCCAGAGGTGGAGTCCCTTTTATGGGGGTAGGAATATCATTCCACTAATCGAGGATTACATGATGAAACCTCCCTATATAGTGAATATTCATGATGCGAGTGATATGATTGTTGTAAATCCCTAATCTCACATGATCCATGCTCGGTGTGAGAAACAAAGTACAACAAGTAATTTGGACTTAAGAAGGTGTCCTAGGTATCTAGGTTATAGAATGAATTAGAGTTATCATAGTTTAGTTGCCTTCTCAGTCTATTGGTGGATGAGGAAGAATGATCATCCCATGGGAATTATTGGGTCCTGATGGTTGGAATGTCAAAGACATGGGGGGAAATACATTAAAGTGGATTCCTATTTCAGCCTGTACCTTAGGAATGCATCCTACATATCCTAGTTATGGTAGAAATCAGAGTTCTAGTAGTCTAGTTTGGTTAGGGATTAGACACTGAGGTCACCCTAATATGGGGTAGTTATATCATGCCACTGATCGGGGCTTACATTTTGAGGTTTCTATTATATATCCACTAGAAAATTTTATCATATCCTAGGTTGTTTGATTAAAAAGGCCTAATTTTCTACTTAACATGTTTAGATTATTATTTTGAACAGGTTTTAGGATGTCTGTAAATGTATTGGATGCTCAGTGGACTTGCCTAAATACAATCTCATGATCCAGTTGACATACCAAGTGGATGTTTCATAACCTGAATAAAATGCCTATAGAAAATCACATGTTCATGGTTGAAATGTATGTAGGGTGTCACATAACCTATATGACTTGTTCGGAGATAATATCATGATTAGGGATGAAAGTTCATAGAGCATTGCAGCATCTGGTTGACATGTCTTCGTGTAATTTGAAGACCTAGGTGGTATGTTTGGAGGACATCACAAGATTTGGATGAAAATACAAGGGGACTCTACAAGATTTTAGTGGCATGCCCAGAGGGAATCATGTTACTTTATTGACATGTCCAAGGGACATTGCATGATCCAAATGACATGTTGAGGGGGTGTCGTATGGCTGGGGAAACATATCCCTATGCTCTCACATGATCTGAATGAGTCATGAGATGAACATAAATATCAACACATATTTATTCACATAATCCTTCCATCCTCTTAGTCTTTTATTCTTGAATTTATTACATATGTGCCTCATGTTTTTCTAATTTTTTCTTGTTTTAGATTTCATGTGACCCATTTGATATATGGTACTTCCTTCACATGATCCTACTGATACACCATAAGTCCTTCACATGATCTCAACTGATCATGAAAAGTGACTATGCCTGCCTCATGATACCTTAGTTTTTTCCATGAATTTTACCTAGAATAAGACCTTTGTGGTCATGTGTTTTTCCACTATGAGAAGTATTCTCTTGCACTCCCATGTTTGATCAATCAATCAAATTTTTTACTAAGGGGGATTGATTTATAGGCCTCTCCACCCCAGTTATACACCCCATTGTGTGATTTGTATCTCATGGATTTGAGCTAGATTCAATGGATGGGTTTATAATCATGTGGTTTTAATGATCCTTCCATGGTTCATCCATGGTGTCACATGATATTCAGCGACTAAAATAATGTTCCACCTTTTACATTTTTATTGGACTGAGGCCAATAAAAAGTAAATTTTATTGACCTTGTGGACATGTCAAGAAGATTCCACATGGTCAGGATGACATGTCTAAGGGACTTTGGGATATCATGATACCTTTATAAAAGCCTATATGTGATCAAAGATGAATTATCTAGGTCATTCTATGAGACAAGGAATCTTGTCATGAGGGCCTCTGTAGGATCATACTGACATGTTGGGGGGTCTCATGAGATCATTTTGTCTTACCAAAAAAGCCTTAGCAAGATCATGATGTTGTGTTTAAGGTCCTTTGTAAGACCATGCTGAATTTTCAAGAGTTCCTCATGTGATCAATGGTTATTTTCTATGGCATGTGAAATCTTTAACATTAAGGCCAACATATCTTCATTTCAATAAAAATCCTTCATATTTTCCCCTTTTTTTCTCCCTCTTTATTTTACTAGGGTTGGGGAACTCGTCAAATTGTGTGGGTATTGTCGATGACAATCACTCTCCCTACCCAATATGTGTCATGTGACCTATAATGGTTCATTTGGTGATGTGTAATCATTTTCATGGACAACCCTTATGCTTGTATATGAAGCTGAAGGGGAAGCACAGAATTGAATGGACATGTCTAAGACCCTTTGTGTGATAAAGGTGACATGCCATCAAACGCTTGTGAGACAAGGTAGAAATGTTTCCAAGGACTTCACGAGGTCATGAGGATTGTATAAGTGCATCATAAGAATATAAACAACTTCATAAGGTATATTTCTTTAACCTATTTTTACCCTTTACTTTACATGGGTTTTGGATGATTGTCAAGAGCCTGCTAGTGGACAAGTTGCATGACTCTAGGGAACTCGTCTTGTAGTCTATTTATGATTAGTGAGTGTATTGGAAACCTTCATAAGAATGGGGGGGTTGTAAAAGGGGATCCGTGTGATCTCTAGTAGATCATGCGTTGTGCATGACCCATTCTAATGACCTTTCGAAGGTCATGCAATCACGTGTCCTTTAGGTGTTTACATGATCCATGTGATTTTTTCTACCTTCTCATCCTTTGTTTTAGAGAGAAAATAATACCCATTCTTTGGGTATTTCTTCCTTTGTATATATGTAGATTCTCATTTGGTGGGCCTCAACATAGAGGTTAAAGGGTTGAGGGTGTAAGGTTTAAGGTTAATGGTTTGGATTGTTTTTAAGGGTTTAAAGCATATGAAAGTGTATTTTGTAGGGTTGTTAAGGGTTTTAAAGTTTTTTTAAGGGAGTGAATGGGTTTTAAGGTTAGGTAGGGGGGATAGGGTTACAATTTGATGTTTTAGGGTTGAGGTCATAGGGTTTAGGGATTAGGGTTTGGATGGATTTTAAAGGGGCTTTGAAGGGTTTAAAGGGTATGGAAGTGTATTTTGGTAAGGGTTTTATGGGTTTTAATGGGTTTTAAATGTATTCAAGGGTTTTTATGGTTAGTTAATATGTGATAGGGTGAAGGTTTGATATTTTAGGGTTAAGGGTGTTGGGTTTAGGGTTTAGATTTAGGGTTTGGATGAATTTTAAATGGTTTTAAAAGGGTTTCAAGGGTATGAAAGTGTATTTTCGAAGTTTTTAAGGTTTTAAAGGATTTTGAAGGAGGTTAAGGGGTTTTAAGGTTAGGTAAGAGGTAATATGGTGAAGGGTTGAGAATTTATGATTTAGGGAGTATGGTTTAGGGTTTATAATTTGGATGGATCTTAAAGGGTTTAAAGGGTATGAAAGTGTATTTTGGTAGGGTTTTTAGGGATTTATCAGGATTTTGAAGGGATTGAAGGGTTTTTAAGGTTATTTAATAGGGGAGAGGGTGAATGGTTGAGGGTTTAGGGTTAAGGATATAGGGTTTAGTAATTAGGTTTTAGGGTTTGGATGGATTTTAAAGGGTTTTTAAAGGGTATACAAGTGAATTTTGTTAGGGTTTTTATGGGTTTTAAAGGGTTTTTAATGGAGTGAACGGTTTTAAAGGTTATTAAAGCGGGTAGAGGGTAAAGGGTTAAGGTTATAGGTTTGAGGGTGTAGGTTTTAGGGTTTGGATGGATTTTAAAGGGGTTTAAATGGGTTTAAAGGGTATGAAAGTGTATTTTGGTAGGGCTTTTAAAAGTTTTAAAGGGTTATGAAGGGAGTGAAGGGTTTTTAAGGATAGAGAAGAGTGTAAAGGTGAATGTTTCAGGGTTTAGTGTTGTGAGTGTAGGGTTCAGGGTTTAGAGTTTAGGGTTTGGATGGATTTTAATAGGTTTTTAAAGGGTTTAAAGGGTTTGAAAGTCTATTTCGGTAGATTTTTTAAGGGGTTTAAAGGGTTTTGAGGGGAGATAAGGGTTTTTGAGGTTTGGGAATAGTGGATAGTGTTATGGTTTGAGGTTTTAATATTGAGGGTATAGGGTTTAGGGTTTAGGGTTAGGATGGATTTTAAAGGGTTTAAAAAAGGTTTAAAGGGTATTAAAGTGTAATTTGGTTGGGGTTTTAGCCATTTTAAATGTTTTTGAAGGGAGTTAAGTGTTTTTAAGTTTAGGTAAGAGGGTATAGGGTTAAGGGTTGTGTGTTTTAGGGTCGAGGGTTTTGGGTTTTGGGTTTTGGATTTATGAATTAGGGGTTGTATTTTTTTAAAGGGTTTAAAGTGTATGAAACTATATTTTGGTAGGGTTTTTAAGGGTTTTTAATGAAGTGAAGTGTTTTTAAGGTTAGGTATGAGGGTATAGGGTGATGTTTTTAGGGTTTAGGATTGAGGGTGTAGGGTTTAGTGTTTAGGGCTTGGATGGATTTTATAGGGTTTAAAGGGCGTGAAAGAGTATTTTGGTTGATTTTTTAAGGGTTTAAGGGGTTTTGAAGGGTGTGAAGTGATTTTAATGTTAGAGAAGAGGGGATAGGGTGAATGGTTAAGGGTTTAGGGTCAAGGATGTAGGGTCTAGGGTTTGGGGTTTGGATGAATTTTAAAAGATTTAGAGGGTATGAAATTGTATTTTGGTACGGTTTTTAAGGTCTTTAAAGGGTTTTGAAGGATATGAAGGGTTTTTAGGGTTAGTTAATAGGGGATAGGGTGAAGGGTTGAGATTTTATGGTTTAGGGTGTAGGGTTTAGGGTTTAGGGTTTTGATATATTTTAAAGTGTTTTAAGTGTGTTTAAGTTTATTTTGATTGGGTTTCTAAGGGTTATAATGGGTTTTTAAGGGAGTAATTGGTTCTTTAGGATAGGGAAGAGGGTATAAGGTAAAGGGTTGAGGTTTTATGGTTCAGGGTGTAGGGTTTAGGGTTTTGGATTTAGGATTTAGGGTTTAGATGGATTTTGAAGGCTTTAAAAGGTATGAAAGTGTATTTTGGTAGGATTTTTAAATGTTTTTATTGGTTTTGAGGGGAGTTAAGGGTTTTTAAGGTTAGAAAATAGTGGGGAGGGTGAAGGGTTGAGGTTTTTTGGTTGACAGTTAAGGGTTTAGGGTTTGGATGGATTTTAAAGGGATTTTAAAGGGTTTAAAGTGTATGAAAGTGAATTTTGGTAGGGGTTTTCAGGGCTTTTAAGTATGTTTAAGGTTTTTAAATTCACTTAAGAAGTGATAGGGTGAAGGGTCTAGTTTTTAGGTTTGAGGTTCTAGGTCTTAGGGTTTTAGGTTTGTATAGATTTTAAATGGGTTTAAAAGGGTTTAAAAGGTATGAAAGTGTATTTTATTAGGGTTTATAAGGATTTTAAAGTGTGTTTAGGGGATTGAAGGGTTTTTAAAGGTAGGTAATATGGTATGTGGTGATGTTTTGAGGGTTTATGGTGTGGTGTTTAGGATTTATGGTTTGGATGGATTTTAAAGGGATTTTAAAGGGTTCAAATTGTATGAAAGTGTATTTTGTTAGGGTTTTAAAGGGTTTTGAGGGGAGTAAAGGGTTTTTAAGTTTGTAAAAGAGGATAAAGGGTGAAGTGTTGATGGTTTAGGGTTAATTTTGTAGGTTTTAGGGTTTGGATGGATTTTAAAGCGTTGAACAGGCTTGAAAGTGTACTTTAGTACGTTTTTTAAGCATTTTAAAGGGGATTGAAGGGATTGAAGTTCCTTTAATGTTATAAAAGAGGGTAAAGGGTAGAAGGGTTGAGGGTTTAGGGTTGAGGATTTAGGGTTTAGGGTTTAGAGGATTTTAAATGGGTTTAAAAGGGTTTAAAGTTTATGAAAGTGTATTTTTTAAAAAGTTTGAAAGGTTTTAAAATGTTTTGAATGAAGTAAAGGATTTTTAGGTTAGGTAAGAGGGTATAGGGTGAAGGGATGATGGTTTAGGGTTGAGGTTGTAGGGTTTAGGGTATAGGGTTTTGGATTTGGATGGATTTTAAAGGGTTTTTGAAGGGTTTAAAAGGTATGAAAGTGTATTTTTGTAGGATTTTTAAGGGATTTAAATTGATTTGAAGGAGTTGAAGGGTTTTTAAGGTTAGTGAATAGGGGATAGGGTGAAGTTTTGGGGTTTAGGGTTTATTTTGTTTTGTTTAGGGTTTCGGGTTTGGGGTTTGGATGGATTTTAAAGGGTTCATAGTGTCTGAAAGTGTATTTTGGTAGGGGTTTAAAGGGCTTTTATGGTTAGAGAATAGAGGATAGGGTAAATTGTTTAGTGTTTGGGGTTGGTAGTGTTGGTTTTAGGGTTTAGGATTTAGGTTTCAGGGTTTTGATGTATTTTAAAGAGGATTAAAAGGGTTCAAAGGGTATGAAAGTGTATTTTGGTAGGGTTTTTAATGGTTTTAAAGGTTGTTGAAGGAAGTGAATTATTTTTAATGTTATGTTGGAGGGTATAGTTTTAATTTTGAGGGTTTATTCTTTACAGTGAAGGATTTAGGATATACAGTTTAGGGTTTGGATAGATTTTAAAGGATTTTAAAGGGTTTAAAGGGTATGAAATTGTATTTTGGTTGGGTTTTAAGGGTTTTAATGTGTTTTTAAGGGGTTATAGGGTTTTTAATGTTTTTTATGAGAGGATAAGGTGAAGGGATGAGTGTTGTTTTGGTACTAGGGTGTGTAGAGTAAGTTAGGGGGTCATGAATTTTAAAATTTTCCATCACCAGAGAGACAAAACTGCATCATCTTCAGCGATATGAGCCCAAGTACTATTTGAGGATCTCATATGGTTTATCAGAGCACCGAAAATAAAATAATTAGTACCTAATTCTAATTTGAATCATGAATTTATATCAAAATTCTTCAACAATGGTTTATCAAAGGATCTAATGCTGAATCAATATATATTATCCACACATGTTTTTCAAATATGTGCATTTGTTATTTGTCAGATTCTAGGTGCTAGCGCAGAGCTCCAAAGATCTCTTTGATGCTGAAATGATCACCAAAATCCTTTTCCTTTGATATGTGAAGGTGATATTAGATCGTTTACTCGGTTGAGCGATTCTCACTCTAGGATTTAGGAGTAGGGAGAAGCTCTCAATTCTGAATGATGAATTTTCATAGGAAATAGATTCTCTATTCACTTATATAGTGGATGTCCAAATACCTGGTAAAGGTTCCCTTCCCCCTATATATTTCATGTACACTAAATATGTATTTAGTGATTAAGTATTATGAACTAAATGATTAATAAATATTATTTATATTTTCTCATATACCTATAGTATATATATTAAATATATCACATGGTAAACCTGAGTCATTGACTCAACTCATAATTTCTGATAATATTAAACGAACTTAGATTATTAAAATAATATTTATTCATATAATATTAATCCTTGTATTTACTTAAACACTTATAAATACTTTTAATAATTAAATTTAACCCAATTATATTTTACTTTAATAATAATTAATTTATTTATTTATCAGGGATCGATAAATTTAGAAAACTCTAGGACCCCGTGGAAGGGCCCACCATGTCCTATATTCCTATTCACATGAATAGAGAAGATTCTAAAATGCAATATTATATGTTACCCTATATTTCCTTATATCTATAGTAGTGAATAGTATTCACACACCAAGAGAGGAGTGTAACAAACCACTGAGTCCCCTAAAGAGATAAGGCATAGTCATAGAAATGAAAACCAACCTACAAACACACATTGTGTAATATAATCTCTTTGTAATATGATATCTCATAAAGTAGGACACACACTTGTATCATTATCCTTTCTTGATTTATTATTTTTTGATCCATCTAGAAGGATTTACCTTTGACTACAAAGACCTTGGATTTATGAAGGTACTACCATCCTAATCAACCAAGCTAGATATAAGACTTACTCAACTAAAAATTGAAAAATAATATCTTGATCATTCAACCAATGTCATGCCGAAAATGATGCACCCAACTCAAACTACCTCACCATGAATTTATTGTCACATTTTTCACTTGCATCAAAGTACGTGATAAAATATAACACATTGATAATGATCTCAAGTTAGGATGCCAATACACATGCCCATAGATAGAAACAACCAATGACACGCAAAACATGTGGTGATCCTATTGGTGGGATTTTCCTCGTGATCTCAACTACTAGAGATCACTAAGTGTGAACTTCAAGAGAAGAAGTCTCAATGCTTATGATCCCCCAACACATGACAATCATACATCATTTTTTTCTTATTAGTATGATGTATCTAGACCGTAGGACATATATTTATGATTATAGTCATAGTATCTCTAAGTTCTCATTATATCCTAGGAACTGCTATAAACTTTTGATATGGAATGTAATCTAAGGAAATTACCATAAATATAGTGGACACAGAAGTATCAACACTATTCTAGTAAGATAAACACACACACACACACATATATATATATTATCAAAATATATACTTGTAATGGTAATAAAAGTATAACACAAGTTGGGTATAGGTCACCCACTTTCAATAGGTTTATGGTTTAGGGTTTAGGTTTTGGATGGATTTAAAGGGTTTAAAGGGTAAGAAAGTGTATTCTGGAATAATTTTTAATGAATTAGAGAGTTTTTAAGGGAGTTAGGGTCTTTAAGGTTAGGGGATAGGGTAGAGTGTGAAGGGTTGAGGTTCTAGGGTTGTGGTTTTGGGGTTGAGGGTGTAGGGATTAGGGTTTAGGTTTTAAGGTCTGTATGGATTTTAAAGGGTTTTTAAAAGGGACTAAAGGGTATTAAAGTGTATTTTAGTAGTATTTTTTATATTTTTAAAAGATTTTTAATGGAGTTAAGGGGTTTTAAGGTTAGGGAATATGGGAAATGGTAAAAGGTTTACATTTTAGGGTTTAGTATGTAGGGTTTAGGGTTTTTATGGATCTTAAAAGGGTTTTAATGGGTTTAAAGGGAATGAAATTGTATTTTGGTAGGTTTTTTAAGGGTTTTGAAGGGATTGAAGGGGTTTTAAGGTTCGGGAGAGGGGAGAGGTTGAAGACTTGTGGGTTTTGTGTGTATGGTTTAGGGTTTAGGTTTTTTTGGATTTTATAGGGGGTTTAAAGGTTTTAAAGGGTATGAAAGTTTATTTTGGAAGGATTTTTAATTTTTTTTAAATGATTTTAACGGGATTTAAGGGTTTTAATTGTTTGTTAAGAAGGTATAGGGTGAGGGGTTGAGGGTTTATGGTTTAGGGTGTAGGGTTTAGTGTTTTGTTTTTAGAGTTTGTATGGATTTTAAAACGGTTTTAAAGGGTTTAAAGGTTATAAAAGTGTGTTTTTGTAGGGTTTTAAAGGGGTTTTAAGGGATTTAAGGTGTTTTAAGGTTGGGAAGAGGATATAGGGTGAGGATTTGACGGTTTAGGGTTGAGGGTGTAGGGTTTGGGTGGATTTTAAAGGGGTTTAAAAGGGTTTAAAAGGTGGAAAGTATATTTTGGTAGGGTTTTTAAGGGTTTTAAAGGGTTTTGAAGGAGGTAAAAGATTTTAATGTTAGGGAATAGGGGATATGGTTATGGTTTGAGGTTTTAGAGTTGAGGGTGTAGGGTTTAGGGTTTATGATTTTATGTATTTTAAAGTGTTTTTAAAGGGTATGAAAGTGTATTTTGGTAGGGGTTTAAAGGTTTTAAAAGGGTTTTGAAGGGAGTGAAGGGTTTTTAGGGTTGGTTATGAGGGGATAGGGTGAAGGGTTAATGTTTTTAGGTTTAGGGTGTAGGGTTTAGGGTTTAGATGGATTTTAAAGCGTTTGTATAGGGTTTAAAGGGCATGAAAGTGTATTTTGGTAGAGTTTTTAAGGGTTTCAAAGGGTATTAAAGGGATGGAACAATTTTTACGGTTAGGGAAGGGGGAGAGGGTTATGGTTTGAGGGTTTAGGTTTGAGTTTTGAGGGTTTAGGTTTTATAATTTAGGGTTGGATGGATTTTAAGGGGGGTTTCAAGTTTTTAAAGTGTATTAATGTGTATTTTGGTAGGATTTTTAAGGTTTTTAATGGGTTTTGAAGGGAGTGAAGTGTTTTTAGGGTTAGGTAAGATGGGATGGAGTGTTTTTTTGAGGGTTTAGGGTCGAGGGTGTAGGGCTTAGGGTTTCAGGTTTTGGGTTTGGATGTATTTTAAAGGGATTTTAACGGGTGTAAAGGGTATAAAAGTTTATTTGGGTAGATTTTTAAAGGGTTTTGAAGGGTTTTGAAGGGTTTTGAAGGTTTTTGAAGTGTTTTGAAGGGTTTTTAAGAGTTTTTAAGGGTTTTTAATGGAGTTAAGGGATTTTGAGGTTTGGGATGTGGGAATAGAGTGAGGGTTTGAGATTTTATGGTTGAGGGTGTAGGGTTTTGGGTTTTGAGTTTGAATGGATTTTAATGGAGTTTTTAAAGGGTGTGAAATTATATTTTGTTAGGGGTTTTAAGGGTTTTAAATGGTATTTAAGGGAGTGAAATGTTATTAAGGTTATTTAAGAGGGGATATGGTGAATTTTTTAGGGTTTAGGGATGAGGGTGTGGGGTTTATGGTTTGAATGGATTTTAATGGGTTTTAAAGGGTTTAAAAATGTAATTTGGTAGGGTATTCAAGGGTTTTTAAGGGATTTAAGTGTTTTAAGGTTAGGTATCATGGGATAGGGTCAATTTTTGAGGGTTTTTGGTTGAGGGTGTAGGGTTTAGGGTTTAGTGTTTGGATGGATTTTAAAGTGTTTTAAATGGTTTAAAGGGTATGAAAGTGTAATTTGGTAAGTTTTTTATTTTTTCTTAAATTATTTTGATGGTATTGAAGGGTTTTTAAGGTTATGGAAGACGGTATAGGGTGAAGGTTTGAGGTTTTACGGTTGTGGGTGTAGGGTTTATAGTTTAGGGTTTAGGGTTTGGATGTATTTCAAAGGAATTATAAAGGGTTTATAGGGTATTAAAGTGTATTTTGGTAGGTTTTTAAGGGATCTAAATGGATTTCAAGGGAGTGAAGGGTTTTTAAGGTTAGGTAAGAGGGTATAGGGTGAAGGTTTTAGTTTTTAGGGTTGATGTTGTATGGTTTAGGGTGTAGGGTTTGGTTGGATTTTAAAGGGTTTAAAGGGCGTGAAAGTGTATTTGGTTGGGTTTTTAAGAGTTTTAAAGGTTTTTGAAGGGAGTGAATAATTTTTACAGTTTGGGAAGTGGGGAGAGTGTGAAGGGTTTATGGTTTGGTATTTAGGTTTTATGGTTTAGGTTTTAGGGTTTGTATGGATTTTAAAGGGTTTTAAATGGTTTAAAGGGCATGAAAGTGTATTTGGTAGGGTTTTTAAGGGTTTTGAAGGATTTTGAAGGGATTTAATTATTTTTATGGTTAGGAAAGTGGGGATAGGGTGGAGGGTTGAGGGTTTATGGTTGAGGGTGTGGTGTTTAGGTTTTATAGTTTGGATGATTTTTAAAGGAGTTTTAAAGGGTTTAAAGGTAGTAAAAGTGTATTTTGGTAGTGTTTCTAAGTGTTTTAAAGGATTTTGAAGGGAATAAAGGTTTTTTAAGGTTAGGTAATAGGGTATGTGGTGAATATTTTAGGGTTTAGTGTTGAGGTTGTAGGGTTTAGGGTTTGGATGAATTATAAAGATTTTTAGAGGGTTTAAAGGTTTTGAAAGTGTATTTTGGTAGGGTTTTGAAGGGTTTTGAATGGAGTGAAGTGTTTTTAATGTTATGTAATTGGGTATTGGGTGAAATATTGAGGTTTTAGGGTTGAGGGTGTGGGTTTTATGGTTTAGAGTTTAGGTTTTTCATTGATTTTAAAGGGGTTTTATAGGTTTTAAAGGGTATGAAAGTGTAATTTGGTAGGGTTTTTAAGGATTTTTGAAGGGAGTGAAGAGTTTTTAAGGTTAAGGAAGAGGGGGGAGAGTGAATTTTTGTTGGTTTAGGAATGAGGGTGTATGGTTTATGATTTATGGTTTATGGTTTATGGTTTAGGGTTTGGATGGATTTTAAAGGGTTTTAAATGATTTAATGGTCATGAATGAGTATTTTCTAGGTATTTTAAGTGTTTTAAATGATATTTAGGTGAGTGAAGGGTTTTAAGGTTTGGGAAGTGGGTATAGGGTAACGTTTTGAGGGTTTTGGATTGAATGTGTAGGGTTTTATGGTTTAGGGATTAGGGTTTGGATGGATTTTAAAGGATTTAAAGGGTATGAAAGTGTATTTTGGTAGGGTTTTTAAGGGTTTTAAAGGGAGTGAAGCGTTTTTAAGGTTAGTTAAGATGGTAATGGGTGAAAGTTTGAGGTTTTTTCGTTAAGGGTTTAGGGTTTAGGGTTTGGATGGATTTTAAAGGGTTTAAAGTGTATGAATGTGTTTGGATGTGTATTTTGGTACAACTTTTAAGGATTTAAAATAGTCTTGAAGTGAGTGAAGGATTTTTAATGTTATACTAGTGGTGAAAGGGTGAAGTATTGAGGGTTTAGGGTTTAAGGCATATGGTTTTGGGTGTGTTTGAATTTTAAGGGGTTTTAAAGGGTTTAAAGTGTATGAAAGTGAATTTTGGTAGGGTTATTAAGGGTTTTCAAGGGATTTGAAGGGATTTGATGGTTTTAAGGTTTTTTAATAGGGGATAGTGTGAAGTATTGATGGTTTAGTGTTTAGGGAGTAGGGTTTTGGGTTTGGGGTTTGGGTTTTGGATGGATTTTAATGGGGTTTTAACAGGTTTAAAGGGTATGAAAGTATATTTTTTTAGTGTTTTTTTGTGTGTTTAAAGAGTTTTGAAGGGAGTGAAAGGTTTATATGGTTATTTAAAAGGGGATATGGTGATGGTTTTAGGGTTTAGAGTTGAGGGTGTATGGTTTCATGTTTTATGGTTTGGATGGATTTTAAAGGGCTTAAAGGGTATCAAAGTGTATTTTGGTAGGGTTGTCAAGGGTTTTAAAGGTTTTGAAGAGAGTAATGGGATTTTAAGGTTTTTGAATATGGTACTGGTGAATGTTTTATGGTTTAGGGTTGAGGATGTTGGGTTTAGGGTTTGGATGGGTTTTAAAGTGTTTAATGGGTATGAAAGTGTATTTTGGATAGATTTTTAATGGTTTTCAAGGGGTTTGAAGGGAGGGAAGGGTTTTTATGGTTAGGGAAGAGGGGATAGGTTAAATGTTTTAGTGTTTAGGATTGAGGGTGTAGGATTTAGGGTTTAAGGTTTTGATGGATTTTAAATGGGTTTTAAAGGGTTTAAAGGGCATGAAAGTGTATTTTTTTAGGGTTTTAAGGGTTTTAAAGGGTTTTGAAGGGAATTAAGGGTTATTAATGTTTTATATGAGGGGATAGGGGAATTTTTTAGGGTTTATGGTTGAGTATGTAGGGTTTAGAGTTTAGAGTTTCAGGTTTTGATGGGTTTTAAAGGGTTTTTAAAGGTTTTAAAGTGAATGAAATTGTATTTTTGTAGTGTTTATAAGGGTTTTGAAGGGTTTTTAATGGATTGAAGGGTTTTTTAGGTTATTTAATAGGGAATATGGTGAAGGTTTGAGGGTTTAGGGTTCAGGATATAGGGTATAAGGTTTAGGTTTTATGGTTTTGATGGAATTTAAAGTAGTTTTAAAGGGTTTAAATGGTATGGAAGTGTATTTTGGTTGGGTTTTTAAGGATTAGTAGTTTTTTATTATAGTGAAGGTATTTTATGTTTAGGTAATAGTTTATAGGGTGAAGGGTTTAGGGTTTAAGTTTTAGGGTGTAGGATTTAGGGTTTAGGGTTTGGATGGATTTAAAAGGGTTTAAATGGTAATAAAGTGTATTTTGGTAGAATTTTTAATGGTTTTTAAGCATTTTTAAGGTATTGAATGATTTTTAAGGTTAGGTAATATGGGATAGGGTGAATTTTTGAGGTTTTATGGATTATTGTGTTGGTTTAATAGTTTAGGGCTTTGGGTTTGTATATATTTTAAAGGTGTTTTAAAGGGTTTAAAGTGTATGAAAGTGTAGTTTTGTATGGTTTTTAAGGGTTTAAAGGGATTTTCAAGGTAGTGAAGTGTTATTAAGGTTAGGTTAGATGGGATAGTGTGAAGGTTTTAGTTTTTAAGGTTTAGGGTTGTGGGTGTAGGTTTTAGGTTTTAAACAGTATGAAAGTATATTTTGGTAGGGATTTTAAGGTTTTTAAAGAGTTTTGAAGGGATTTAAGTGTTTTTAAGGTTATTTAATATGGTATAGGGTGAAGTTTTGGGGGTTTATGATCAATATTGTATGTTTTAAAATCTAAGTATTAGGGTTTTTATGGATTTAAAAGGGGTTTAAAAGAATTTAAAGGTTATAAAAGTGTATTTTGGTAGGGGTTTTAAGGGTTTTAAAGGGTTTTAAGGGTGTGAGGGGTATTTAAGGTTATGTAAGAGTGTTAAGGATAAATGTTTGAGGGTTTAGGGTTGGGTTTGTAGGGTTTAAGGTTTAGTTTTTAGGGTTTGTATGGATATTAATGATGTTTTAAAGGGTTTAAAGGGTTTGAAAGTGTATTTTGGTAGGGTTTTTAAGGGTTTTAAGGTTTTTTGAAGGGTTTTAATGGTTTTTAAGGTTAGGTAAGAGGTTATAAACATTTATCCCCTATTCATTGGTTTGGTTAGAGGAATAGTTTCTTCAAGGACATAGATCACATACTCATGACACCAAAGGATAGAAATAAATGCTGAGGGCTTTATAACAGTTTGTGGATGATTTACCATTTGAATATAATACGAAGAAACCAAGATAAAAAAACCAAACTAACCACTATATGTTTCATGAGTAAAATTTAATACAACCCAACATAAAACAAGTGAAAAAAACCAAACTACTACTATAAACCACAATATAGTACAAGAGAAAACCGTACCACACTATATCATAGTACAAAGAGGAAACCAAGACTAACAAGAGTAAAAGTCACAAAAGACACCAAACTAACAAATAAAAACATAATCCAAGCTCCAAATACAAAATCCATGACCATGTTATCATGATAAATCACTAAATAAATGATACAATTTTCCTTACCTAGGTCTCTATATGAAATATTTGTAAACACACCAAATTTCCCAAGGAGGGGGTGAGTATAAAACTTAGTAGAATTTTCCCAATGACTTCACAACTCATGAAATTAGAATAGAACATGTAATAAAATTTATATAAAATATTTCATAATAATTTATTGTAGTTTATATCAATACCAAAACCATTTCTAAGAGAAACCATTTTCCATGGAAAGCAACCAAACAAGTCTTTCAAAACATTCTTCAAATATATTTGGTATAACCCATTAAATCCACACATGAATGACCAGGTGATAGTTAAATACTCATGAATGTTCTATCATCTATATAATTATTCATCACAAGGTAACCATATACCATGTTCCCCATTGTAACATTCCCCTTATATAGGGTCATTCCAATGCAAATGAACACATGTTAACCATTTATACAAAATACCATTCCAAATAAATTAAGCCAAACCATTTAAATAAAACAATACTATTATTTAAAAAAATTTCCAAAAAAAAATCCATGCATTAAAACCAAATAAAAATTTTAAAATAATTATTTTAAAATTATGAAACCAATTTCACATTCCACAAGACAACCCATTTCTCCAATTTCACAAACCATCACTAAAGAGGGTTTAAATCAAAAATTTCACAACTATTTAACAATTCAAACCAAGAAATTCAATCAATTTTAAATAAATCATTTGATTTATAACTAATATAAGTCTATAGTGAAACCACATACCTCTCAAAGTTTGGTGTAAACAAAGAACTATACAAAACTTTAAAAAATCAGATTAAAACTCCAGGAAACATCATTATATCTTTTTTCATTTACAAAAAACAACCATATCTCATAATTATTATAATCACATAACATGAATATATCCATAAAGTATTATATTCATGAATCCAAGAGAAATAATAAGAATAAAAATAAGGAAAACCACCAAGAACAGACACTTACTAAGGAATTTGGGCCTCTGGTTCACTTACATTTGCTGACAGATCACTCTAAAATCAAGAGGAAAGGTCCCTCCAGCCCTTAGAAGGAGTGGAATTCATGTTAGGGTTGGATTAGGGGGAAACGAGTCATTTAGGAGGTAATCTAAATTAGATATACAATATTAGGATCTTGTGTTTAACAATGCATGGTTAAGGTGCATGGATAAAAAAACCATGCACTAACTATGTGTTATCCACTACCTCAAAACATGCCTCTCACAATTGGCTCGCACGGTTAGAAAAATTATTCACCAATCGTGATAAAAATCTATATCCAACATCACATGGTTTCTCCTAGGTAGCTATATAGTTTGACCAAACTATGCACCTAACTATGAGCCTACCCAGTACCCACTATTTTAGTTTTATGGTTTTTTGGAATGTGTTTCATGGTTTCTACTAACCATGCCAAAAAATCACCTCTATAAAAGCTTCAAAAACTTACCAAAACTCCTCCAAACTCCAAACACTTAACCCAATTACATTATTTACTTAAAATACATAAATAAAGAGTTAATTACTTGAAAATGGGGGTGCTACATTCTCCCCAACATTGGTATTTCCGTACCTAGAAAGTTAAAAAATACAATTGTACTAAAAGAGTTCAGGACATTTCTCAACCATTTCCTTCTCACACTCCCAAATTTCTTCCTATATCTGATCATGTTTCCATAAAACTTATACTTGACCGATACTTTTCCCGCACAATAATTTATATTTTCTATCCACAATCTACACAAGAACATGAACCAATGTAGAATCCAACTCTAGGTTAATGTGATCCTATAGGATCACATGGTCAGGATCAGTCTTATACTTCCTTAATTGAGATACATGAAACAAATTATGCATTAAACTAAATATTTGTGTAAAATCCTACTGATATGCCACCTCACCAACCCATTCAAGTATCTCAAAAGGGCCTTTGTATTAAGAAGATAACTTTCTTAACTTCCCAAAACATGTTTCCCAATCCTTGGAGATATTTTCAATAATACATGATCACTCAACTTAAATGACAATGGCTGTCAATGACTATCCGCATATGATTTTTGACAACTCTGAGTTGTCTCTATACTTTTTTTAATCAGATGTATATTCTATATTGTCTCTTACACAAGTATTGTTCCAACTAGTGAATTATCACCTATTTACACCCAAAAAGGTAGATAAAAACAAGTATTTCCATACAATTCTTCAAAAGGATCCATATATATTGAGGCATGATAACTATTTTTATATGAGAACTCTAATAATGGTATGTTCTCCTCCCATGAGCCACCAAAATTAATTACCCAATCCCTAAGAATGTCTTACAAAATTTGTATCATCCTTTCAAATTATAAATCTATCTGAGGATGATACATCATGATCATAGTCAACTAATTCCCAAGGAATTTGTATAAGGATTTTAAAAAATGAGATGCAAACCTCGAATCTCAATCCAATACTGTCGAAATTGGTACACCATTCCTCATTACCACTTCTCATATATAGATTTTAGACAAGTCATCCACCATATGATATTCACGAATAAGGGTGAAATGGGATTAATTTATGAGTCATTCCACCATCACCCATATGGAATCATGTTTCTGAACATTACTTGGTATAACTATTTGAAAATTCATAGCCATCTACTCCCACTTATATATGGGAATTTTTGGTTCTCTTCCTAAACCTAGTGATAGGCGAGGCATCTAAAAACAAACTCAACCACTTTATTTTCTTATTTTACCACCAAAACTATGATTTTAGCACCATAAACATATTTTTTATTCTAGGATGAACATTCCATATTGAATGGTGGTATGCATGAAGAAGTTGTTTCTGAGAATCCAAAGTTACGAACATTCAATATCAAAACCACAAAATTGATCCCATGTTAAGATTTTATCCCTCAATGGAATCCCCTCCATTGATTTTTGACCTCATAGAAACACATTAGTAATTGTATGTTTGTTAATCTTTAACCTTATTAACCAAATTAAGAACAAAAGAAACCAAAAATAAAACCACAAAAGTACCTCTGTCTTCACAATCCAAGTGCATGTCGACTATCACTGACATCAACTTCCATTTATCTTAATCATATTTCACAAACTTATAATAAAACTTCCTTCTTAATGCATATGCCCCCAAATTTACTTTATATAGTGTATACATTAAGTAAAAGTCAAGAATTTGAAGATACTTCATCCATATTCTTTATCTCATATTCAAATATCTTTGTGAGAAAATGTGTTTCAAACTATTATGATATGTAAACACTATGAATTTATCACTAAAGAGGTAATGATGAAACGTCTTCAAAGAATGGAAAAAAACATCTAAATCCAAATAATGTGTTGGGTAGTTATTCTCATGAAACCATAACTACCACGATCCATAAGAAAAAACATGATCGTCCTTCATGAGAACACATCCCAACCCAGATCCCAAAGTGTCATAATAAACCATATAGCCTTGAACTAATTCTTGAAATATCAATATTGGTGATGACATAAGGTGAATTTTAAGCTATTTAAATTAATTTTTACATTCATCTTACAATTGGAATGGGACACTTTTACTTTTCAAATATATCATCACTGAAGACAGTCATGAAAATCCACAAACAAAACATTGGTAATAACCAACCAGACTAGGGAAACTGTGTATCTTAAAGAAATTTTTTGGTGGTTTCTAAGATATCACAACCTCTATCCTTTTTAAATCCATAGAGACTCATTTTTCAGAGATAAAATGGCCAATTAAATGTACCTCTTGTATCCATAAATCACACTTTGAATTATTTTTATATAGAAAATGATCCCTCAAGATATCCAACACTAATGCCAAGTGTTGTGCATTCCCAAACTTTTTCCTTGAGTACACTAATATTTCATTCAAAAACACCACCAAAAAATAATCTAGATATATTTAAAATATCTTATTCATAAATTCTATAAACACAACTAGATAATTCGTACGACTGAAATTCATAAACACATACTCATAATGGACATATCTAGTCTTGAAATTTATCTTTGGAATATCCTCCTGAACCCGCAATTGGTTATATCCTAAATACAAGTCAATTTTAGAGAACCACTGTGATCCCAAAAATTTATTGAAAAAATCATCAATTCATGGATGTGGATACAAATTCTTTATCATAACTCATTTAATATTAAGATAATCCCCACACAACTAAATAGTTCCATCCACCTTTTTCAAAAACAAAACTAGTGTAGCCCACAGAGATATACTAGGTCAAATGAACCCTTTAATTTCCAAATCTTACAACTAAAAATTAAATTACCTTAATTATATTGGTTCCATGTGGTAATATAGAAGTGAGATATGAATAGTCCCTTGTAGGAGATCAATCATAAACTCCTCTTCTCATATGGGAAGAAACCCTGATAAATTATCAGGGAATACATTAGAAAACTAATCAAAAATTACTAGAAGATTTCTATTCTCAATATCATCCATTTATGATAAGGTAAAAGCTTCCAACTAGTATGAGATAGTTCTAAATACTAGTGCCAAAAATCCCATCACACCCGCCTTTACATTCCGATCTCCTTTAAATAGATGCTCAACATCATCATCAGTTGTAAAACTAACCTTTTGGGTATAACAGTTGATGTGATATTTGAACACTATTAACCAACCCATACTAATAATTATTTTATTTAAATCCATTTCAAGCATAGAGAAATACAAAATCAATTTATCTTCATCAATTATTACAGAACATGCTTTGTACATAAAGTCTCAACATATTCTTTGGCCGAGAGGAGTTTGAAGTTTCAAAATAGAAGGCATTATATCAACATGAAAACCCTAAAGATCAATATCACGATAAGAAATAAATGAATGGGATGAACCCATATCAAAAATAGATTTCATAAGGATACAATTAAAAATAATTGTACCTCTCACTATCGATGGTTCAGATTTATCATCCATAGTTATTTTCTCAACTTCATACAATTTATTACTTTCTCCACTTTGTTCTTTATTACTATGTTGAAATTGAACTAGTTGAGGAGTCATGTTATTCCTATAATCACCATGATTTACTTGGTTCTACTGAAGAGAAATATCTCATTTCCCTCATCTCATCAAAGCATATGACATCTATGGAACATGAGATGTTTCCCCATTACCTGACATTGGAGCACTATGACAGTAGGGATGAAGATGCCCACATTGTTAAAATTATGAAATTCTCTAGCTGGTACTGGGAAATATCACTTCATGTGATCAAAATAAAAACATTGGAAACATCCTATAATACTCTTGGGTTTAGGAGGAAGATTCACTAATCCATCCATTTGATTATGAGTCATTTAACTACCTTGTAAATATTTTTTCATCGTTTTCTTATTTCCAACATTAGATTTTCCACCATCTCCCATAGGTATCAACACGCTTCCTTTGTCCATAGTTCTTGAGATGAATATTTATTCCACCATGACTCTATTGGATATATCTATATAATCCACTATACTAAGCATTAAAATATTTGAGTGAATATCTATCCTTAACCCCAATTCAAAAACATGTTCCTTCAAGGACACACTTCCCACAAATTCCGATGAAAATTGGACTAAATTCATCAATTTAACTATATAATCTATCATTGTGAGGTTCTATTCCTTCAAGATGAAAAATAACATTGTTCTAAAAATCTTGAATGTGTAAGGTTATAATTTCTTGTTGAAAATTTCTTTAGAAACCTCCCATGAAATGCATTGGTCAAATTTAGCTTGAATTTCTAAATCCCACCACTAGTGTGCTAAGCCCTCCATCATGTACGTTACCAAATTCACTTTCATCTCAACTGATGTTCCAAGGAAATCTAAGATTCGATTCATACTATTCATACATACCTATACCTTTTTTGGTTCTGAATTACCCTGAAAGATGGATGGATTCTTCTTGTAGAACTAAATGGAATGATCCAATTTACATGGTTAATCTCTTCTATTCCCTCTATTCACGACTTGAGAATCATGGACATTGCTCTGAACCAGCTATTGGTTCACCTATGTCTTAGGTGAAACCAAATTTTTAGTAGCCTCTTATGGTTGGTTTCTTCTACGCCTAACCAGTTACATTCTCTATAACCAAAACAAAATTCCATTTAATCTCACTCTCTAGAATCTGAATTCCTAGTAATTTAAAATTTACCACATCATGCATATCAAAACATGTATTTCCAAAATTTAACAATTTCAATTTCAAAAATATTTTTGAAAATTCCACAAAATTTTTTGAAAATAAAAAAAATCAACTATTTTAAAAAATTGACTATTTTTCACCAAATCCCAAATCATTACTCAAAATTAAATATTCACTCATGGTGGGGATTTATTTATATCAATTCATGTCATGATCTTCTCATTGGATAAACCCATTATGATGAGGTTATAACTCATAGATGTTTCTTAAAACACTTATGTACCCAAATCCCTGGTAACATGAGGTTCATAATAAATAGGTTAGTTATGGCTCTTTATTCTCTACATTTCAAGTTATGATGATCCTAATCCTTATTTCGAATCCAACTCAAGGACTAAAACAATATGATTTTTAACCCTAGGACCTAAAAAATTGATACCATTTGTAATATTCTTACCCATATCATTGGCTTGGTAATAGGTAGAGGTTCTACTAGGCCTTAGGTGACATCTACAAGACACCAAAAGTTGTCAATAAATTCCATGGTTTTCATAATAGTTGGGGGATTATTTTCCCTTTAAAAATAAAACATCCAAACCAAGATAACCATAACCAAATGAAATAATATATGATTCATGAGTAAAATTTAATACAACCCAAATTAAACCAATTGACAAAAAAACCAAATTACAATAATAAACCATAACAGAGTGCAAGTGGAAACAAAAACATGCTATATTTTAGTAAAAAGTTAAAACCAAGACTAACAAGATTAAAAGATATAGAAGACACCAAAACATCCACTCTAAACCTACTTCAAGATCCAAATCCAAAATCCATGCCTATTGTATCATGATTAATCACTAATGAAATGAGATACCTTTCATTTAACTATATATTGATATACAATATATGCAAATTCACCTAAGTTCCCAAGTAGGGGATGAATAAAAAACATTTTAGTATCTCCCCAATGACTTCCCAACTCACACCACTAGAATAGAAAAAGTTATCTTATTTATATAAAATAATTAAAAACAATTTAAAGTGGTTTATATCAAAACCAAAACCATTTCTAAGAAAAAAAAATTTCCAAGGAAAGTAACCAAACAAGTCTTTCAAACCATTCTTCAAATCCATTTTTCATAACCCATTACATTCCATACATCCACACATGCATTCCCAGGTGATAGTTCCATACTAATGGGTGGTATCTCATTGATATACTAAGTTTTCACAAGGTAGAAATATACCAAGTTCCTCATTTTCACACACCCCTTCTACTAGGTCACATTAATGCAAATGAACACATGCCAACCATTTATGAAAAATACCATGCGAAATCAATCGAGACAAACCATTTAAATAAAACAATCCTTTTGTTGAAAAAAAAATTCAACAAATTTAATTTCATAAAAACCAAATAAAAATTTTAAAATCATTATTTTAAAATTATGAAACCAATTTCAATTTCCAAAAAACAACCCATTTCTCCAATTTCACAAACCATCAATAAATACGGTTTCCATAAAACATTTCACATCAATTTAAAAATTCAAAACAATAAATTAAATGAATTTGAAATCAAGACTTCAAGTTATAACTAATAGTATTTGATATTAAATCCACCTACCTCTCAATGTCTGGTGAAAATGAATAATGACATAAAACTTTAAAAACTCAACTTGAAACTCCAAGAAATGTCCATATATCTTGTTCCATTTACACAAAAAAAATATCTCATCATGATTTTCATCAAAAACATGAAAATATTCACAATGGATTATATTCATGCATCCAAGATAGGTAAAAATTATAAAAATAAGGAAAACCACCAAGAATAGGCACTTACTAAGGAATCTAGGCCTCCAATGCGCATAGATTCACTAACAGATCACTCCTGGGTCAAGAGGAAAGCTCTCCCCATCCATTGGAAGGACTGGAATTCATGTTAGGGTAATATTAGGGGGAAATAATTCATTTGGGAGGTAATATGAATTTGATCTACAAAATTCATATCTTGCTTTTAAAAGTGTGTAGTTAGGGAACATGGTTAGGAAAACCATGTATTAAATACTACCTCTAAATACCCCTCACATGGTTGGCTTTCATGGTTAGAAAAATCATGCAGCAACCATGATAAACCCCTATTAAAAAAATCACATGATTTATCTTGGGTGGCTACATGGTTTGGACAAACTGTGTTCCTAACCATGTACCTACCCATTTCCCACTATTTAAGTTATACGGTTTCTTGGAAGGTGTCTCACAGTTTCTACTAACCATGCTCAAACCATGCACCGTAATAAAAAATCCAAAAACTTTCCAAAACTACAAAAACATAACCCAATTACTTTATATACCTAGAATACATAAATAAATGGTTAATTATTATAAATATTTGGTTCTACATTCATTTTAAAATTATGAAACCAATTGCACTTTCCACAAAACAACCCACTTCTTCAATTTCAAAAATAATCACTAAAGATGGTTTTCATCAAACATTTCACATAAATTTTACAATTCAAACAAGAAATTTAATCAATTTGAAATCAATACTTCAAGTTAAAACTAAGAGGAGTTATAAGTGAATCCACATACCTCTCAAAATTTGGTGAAAATGAATAATGACACAAAACATCAAAAACTCATATTAAAACTCAAATAAACATCCTTAGATCTTATTCCCTTTATACAAAACAATTGTATCTCATCATGATTGTCATCACAGAACATTAATATATTCCCAACATATTATATTCATGCATACAAGAGAGGTAAGAAGAAGAAAACTAATGAAACCCACCAATAACGGACAATTATGAAGGAATTTGGGCCTCCAACACACATAGATTCGCCAATAGATCACTCATGGATCAATATTAAAGGTCTATACAGCCTTTGTAAGGATTGGAATTCATGTTAGGGTCATATTAGGGGAAAAATAATTTAGTAGGTAATATTAATTAGATCAAAAAATCCGGAATCTATTTTTTAATGGTGCACAGTTAGGGAGAACAGTTAAGAAAACCATGCACTAATTGTGCATTATCCAGTGCCTCCAAACACCCCTCGCATGGTTGGATCACACGGTTAGAAAAACCATGAAAAAACCATACTAAACCCATGTTTCCAACATCACACTATTTTTCTTATGTTGATGTATGGTTTGAACAAACTGTGCACCTACCCAGTACCCACTATTTTAGTTGCATAGTTTCTTGGAAGGTGTTGCATGTTTTTTCTAACCATGCTAAAACCAGGACCTCCAGAAAAGCTCCAAAAACTTGCTAAAAATAATTCAAACCTATCAAAAATTAAACCAATTAATTTATATACATAAAATAAATAAATAAAGGGTTAATTACCTGAATCTAAGGGTGATACATGATAGGTTTAAGGGTTTAGGGATTATATTTGAGGGTATGGGGTTTCGGGTTTAAGGTTAGGATGGATTTTAAGGTGTTTTTAAATGGTTTAAATGGTATAAAATTTTATTTTGGTATGGTTATTAAGGGTTTTAAGAGGTTTTGAAGGGATTTAAGGGTTTTAAGGTTAGGGAATAGGGGAGAGGGTGAGGGGTTTAACTTTTAGGGTTGATGGTTTAGGGTTTGGGTGGATTTTAAAGGGGGTTTAAAGCATTTAAACGGTATAAAAGTTTATTTTGGAATGGTTGTTAAGGGTTTCAAAGGGTTTTGAATAGATTTAAGGGTTTTTAAGGCTATATAAGAGGTTATAGGGTGAATGGTTCAGGGTTTAGGGTTGAGTTTTATTGTTTAGGTTTTAGGGTTTGGATGGATTTAAAAGGGTTTAAAATGGATTTTAAGGGTTTTAGAAGGGTTTAAAGGGTTTTAGAAGGGTTTAAAGGGTATGAAAGTGTATTTTGGTAGGGTTTTTAAGGGTTTTAAATAGTTTTTAAGGGAGTAAAGGGTTTCTAAGGGTAGGGAAGAGGGGATAAGATTAAGGTTTTGGGGTTTATGGTTGGGGAGTATGGATTAGGTTTTAGGGTTTGGATGGATTTTAAAAGAGTTTTAAGGGTTTAAAGGGTATGAAAGTATATTTTGGTAGGTTTTTATGGGTTTTTAATAGAGTTATGGGGTTTTAAGGTTAGGTAAGACGAGATAGGGAAAATATTTTAGGGTTTTAGATTTATTTATTAGGGTTTGGTTGTATTTTAAAGGGGTTTTATAGGGTTTAGAGGGTATGGAAGTGTATTTTGATATGGTTTTAAGGGTTTTATTGGGTTTTGAGGAGATTGAAGGGATTTAAATTTTACATAATAGGGGAGAGGACGAAGGGTTGAGGGTTTATGGTTGAGGGTGTATGGTTTAGGGTATAGGGTCTAGCATTTGGATGGATTTTAATGGGGGTTATAAGGGATTAAGGGGTATGAAAGTGTATTTTTGTAGGTTTTTAATGGGTTTTGAAATGATTAAAGGGTATTAAATTTTAGGGAAGAGGGGATAGGATTAATGGTTGAGGGTTTAGGGTTTAGGGTTTGGATGGGTTTTAAAGGGGTTTTAAAGGGTTTAAATGGTATGAAAGTGTATTTTGGTAGGGTTATTAAGGGTATGAAATGGGTTTAAAGTTATTGAATGTTTTTTAAGGTTAGGGAAGAGGGGATAGGGTGAATGGTTGAGGGTGTAGGGTTTAGGGATTAGGGTTTGGGTTTTCATGGATTTTAAATGTGTTTAAAAGGGTTTAAAGGGTATAAAAGTGTATTTTGGTAGGATTTTTAATGATAGGGTTTTGAAGAGAGTGAATGGTTTTATGATTAGGTAATATGGGAGAGGGTTAAGGGTTAGAGTTTTAGGGTTTAGTGTTGAGTGTGTAGGGTATAGGGTTTAGGGTTTAGAATAATTTAAAGGGTTTTAAAGGGTTTAAAGGGAATGAAAGTGTATTTTTTTAAGGTTTTTAATGGGTTTAAAGTGTTTTGACTGGAGTGAAGGGTTTTTAAGGTTAGGGAATAAGGGAGAGGGTTAAAGATTCAGGGTTTGGGATTGAGGGTATTGGGTTTGGGGTTTAGGTTATAGTTGGGTTTTAAAGTGTTTTAAAGGGTTTAAAGGGTATAAAAGTGTATTTTGGTAGGGGTTTTAAGGGTTTAAAAAGGTATTAAGGGATGAAGGGTTTTTTTGAGGTTAGATAAGATGGCATAGGGTGAAGGGTTGAGGGTTTGGGTTTAGGGTGTAGGGTGTAGGGTTTT
This sequence comes from Viscum album, assembly GCA_963277665.1. Taxonomy (NCBI): domain Eukaryota; kingdom Viridiplantae; phylum Streptophyta; class Magnoliopsida; order Santalales; family Viscaceae; genus Viscum; species Viscum album. The sequence goes on along the minus strand of OY728146.1, from coordinate 1,664,651,047 downwards.
TTGTTTGGATTGATTTTAATGGGGTTTTAAAGAGTTTAAAGTGTAGGAAAGTGGTTTCTAGTAGGGTTTTAAGGGTTTTAAATGGGTTTTAAGAGAGTGTAGGGTTTATAAGTTTATTTAAGAGGGTAAAGGGTGAATGGTTGAGGGTTTAGGGTTGAGGTTGTAGGGTTTAGGTTTTGGGTGGATTTTAAAGGTTTTGTAAAGGGTTTAAAGGGTATAAAAGTTTATTTTGGTAGGGTTTTAAAGGGTTTTAAAGGGAGTGAATGGTTTTTGAGGTTAGAGAATATGGAATAGGTTGATGTTTTGAGTGTTTAGGGTTGTGGTTTTAGGGTTTATGGTTTAGGGTTTGGATTGATTTTAAAGGGTTTAAAGGGTATAAAAGTATATTTTGGTATGATTTTTAAGGGTTTTAAATGGTTTAAAAGGGAGTGGAGGGTTTTTAAGGTTTAGTAATTGGGGAGAGGGTTAAGGGTTGAGTTTTTAGGATTTAAGGATCATTTTTTAGGGTTTGAATGGTTTTTAAAGGGGTTTAAAAGGGTATTAAATTGTATTTTGGTAAGATTTTTAAGGTTTTTAAATGGTTTTGAAGTGAGTGAAAGGTTTATAAGGTTAGGTAAGATGGGAGAGTGAGAATTTTTTAGGGTTTGGGGTTGAGGGTGGAGGGTTTAGAGTTTAGGGTTTGTATGGATTTTAAAGGGTTTAAAGGGAATGAAAGTTTGTTTTGTTTGGGTTATTAAGGGGTTTTAAGGGAGTGAAGGGTTATTAAATTTAAGGAAGAGGAGAGAGTGTGAAGGATTGAGGATTTCTGGTTGAGGTTGTAGGTTTTAAGGTTTGGATGGATTTTAAAGAGGTTTCAAAGAGTTTAAAGGGTACGAAAGTGAATTTTGGTAGGCTTTTTAAGGGTTTTGAAGGGATTGAAGGGTTTTTAAGGTTAGGTAATAAGGTCTTGGGTGAAATTTCTATGGTTTAGGTTTTAGGGTCTTGGATTAGGGTTTATGGTTTCGATGCATTTTAAAGGGGTTTTAATTGGTTTGAAAGGTATAGAAGTGTATTTTGGTAAGGTTTTTTAGGGTTTTATAGGGTTTTGAATAAAGGGAACGATTTTTAAGGTTGGTTAAGAGGATATAAGAAGAATGTTTGAGGGTTAGGGTTGAAGTTGTAGGGTTTATGGTTTGGGTTTTGGGTTTGGATGGATTTGAAATCGTTTAAACGGTATGAAAGTTTATTTTGGTAGTGTTTTGAAGTGTTTTAAAAGTTTTTTGAGGGAGTGAAGGTTTTCCTTTGTTATGAAATATGGGGGGTTAAGGGTTTATGGTTAATTTTTGAGGGTGTAGGGTTTAGGTTTAAGGGTTTGGATGGATTTTAAAGGGGGTTTTAAAGGGTTTAAATGTTATGAAAGTGTATTTTGGTATGGTTTTTGTAACAACCCGAGAATTCATGTTTTGTGTAATGATATGTTTCCCCTTTTAGTTGGACCATCTTGCTTTAAAAAGAAAAGGAAAATAAACGAAAACCAAAGCAACAAGCATGAATGGAACACTCTTTTATTAAGAAACTTGACGTTTACAACTTCCCGCAATCAAAACATCACTAACCAAGGATTCCAACCAAGAATCTGATTACAACGATGGGAAGACTGCTTAGAACCACTAGGAGCCCGAGTATGCGGTAAGGATTTCGAGCATCCATCATAAGGAACGTAAGAATGGCTGACGCCACCGCGACTGTGCTCAACACCAAGGGGATCATGCGAACCATCTTCCTTTATCGCCTCCGGGTCACTTGGGGTAAGGGTCACCCGAGACCTATTCCTTTTATAAGCACCAAAGATGACCGTTGGACCACAAACGGTCATAAATCTAACCGTTGGACCCCAAATGACCATAAATCCGACCGTTGGTTCCCAAAGAATCCAATGATCGTTTTGACCGTTGGGAGTAAAAATGATCGGAATGATAGGTGGGCTGTTTTTCTAAAATGACACCAACGTTAATTACCTCTTGTTTTCCAAAATAAGAATTTTACTTTATGTTTCAAATGGAGAAAAATTAATATTATTGTCCTCTTCCACTATACTTTTTATTTGAATAATTAAACATTTGTTTTTCTAGTTATATCAAACCTGTTGAATTTCATTTATGAGTTTGCATCAAAATAGATACCTTATTTCTCGTATGATTAAACCTTTTATTAATTATTTTAGAAACTACGTCAAAATATGGTTTATATCACTTGTGTGTTTTGTGGTGATAATATTTTCACCAACACACTTGTATGTGTGATAAAATATAGTTGCATTAAATGATACCTTCTAAATTAAGAAAATTAGGATAGTTAACTAGCAAGGGAAATTAAAATATATATACTTGTGACATGTTTTAATGAAATATTATGCAATTAATAATTAAGGATTAATAATAATGACAATCTAATATTAATTTTTGATGTTTCAAATATTTATATATATATACATATAATAAAATGTTTTGATTAAATCAATATTTTTTTAACCAATGATATATTTTAAATAAGAATGGTTTAATAATAATAATATAAATTAGTCTTGATTAAATTAATTTACAAAAGACTTTTTATTAAAAAAAAAAGAATGTTAATGTAATCTAATAAATTAATAATAACTTTATTAATAAATCAATTCTTTTTTTGGAAAAACTATAGAAAAAAACCGTGTTTTATATCCCTGTGGAATTCCAGCCGTCCGATCTGCTCCCCCCTGATCACGGTCGTCCGCTTCTTTTATCGCGCTGCATCCTCAGCCGCTTGATCAGGCCGCGTTTAATCCCAGCCGTTGATCTGTTTTTACATCCTTCTCCACGTCGCGTTTCGCGTTTTTCTTCTCCACGTCGCGCTCATCTCCCTCGCGCCGAACCAGCAGCAAGTTGCTGCGTTTTTTCTGCAACCCTTCTATCCTTAGTCCAGCGGGTGGACCTGGCGGCATCCTTATTTTCCACACGGTTTGTACTGCTCTCGTCCCTGGTTTTCCGTCGTCTCCTCTTAAGTATCGGACCTCACCGCAGGCAAGGGTTGTTTCTGCACCGGTTGAGAAGAGCTTGCACCGAGCTCTCTTGTTGGCCGACCACCGATCCAGCATCGCCCCGAGTCATCTCCTGTTTCCGTCCTCCAAGCCGAGGTAAGGGTCTTTTGTTTTTTTTCAGTCTGTGTAGTCTGTGTAAGTACCGGGTTGTTTAGAGTTATATATATACTTTTATACTGGTTATATATGTATATATATGTATTTCCATGTGCATACTTTCGGGATCCTGCAGTTGCCCCTTGCTCCTCCTCCTTCCCGTCGAGCTGGTAAGGGATAGTTGAGTCTTGTGTTTCTTTTTTTTTATACGCTTATATATGTAAACATATATATATATATTTGGATATAACATTCAATCCTTTGTTTTTGGGCTCCCTAAATATGATTATTAGTTCTAAACTCATGTTTTAATGTGACAAATACTTGAAAGGGGTCAAGTGTGTTTTTGTGTTTTATTTTACTTCGAAATATAAATATGTATATACATGTTTATATAGACACAAACCCATTTGCATGCACGCACTATGTGTGTTATGTATACATACGTCCTGAAGCTATGCACCTGATTCCACTGGCTTCGTTGTCTTCCTCTCCCCTTCTCCGTACTGGTAAGGGTGATATTTTGAAACTCGGTTTGGGTTCATGTTTGTTTTTCGTTTTATGTTATTTTATATTTTTCATATATATAAATATACATGTTTTATGTTTTGAAATATAAACGAGGAAGATCAAATTTTAAGTTATGTTTTTATTACAATTCGACTTATATATATATACATGTTTTTCTTTTGTATGAAACCTCTTCCAAATCAGAACTTTTTTGTGTACATCAAATTAAGACAAGATTTGTGGGAATCCAAAGTATGAATAAAACTGAATTCCTTCACAAGTGATAAGTTGATTTCCTTGTGTGCTTTTATAAAACCCTATCTACCCCCTTTTGTTAGAAAATTTATGTTCTTAAGAATATGTGAATCATGTAATGAATCAATTGAGTATTATTTAATTAACTAAGCCACTGAGACACATAGACACAATACACGGCTTCGTGTGTTACATATATACATAACTGTGGACTGATTGACAGTATTTTTAGCAAACGAAAGTTAACATTGTTTGGTGATTGTTTTAATTCTTATCCATTTCTAGAACTCCAAATAGTTACAAGAAATGACACTTGCCTTGTTTTTAATTTTCTAGCACATTATGGATTCCAAAAGGAGATGTTTTAAAGATATCCTTAAGCCTGGTAGTGGCCCTTAGTAATAATGTAATTCTACATGACAACCAATACATTGAGTGTTTAAGTTATTATTTCTTGTGTAATAAGCTTGTTGTTTCCAGTTCTGATTCTTTATTTATGCTCATGACATAATCTGCTTCAAATTCTTTATTTATGCTCATGACATGATCTGCTTCAAATGGTGAATATGTATGAGAGACTTTGACTATGAATATATGAATGAAACCTAATGAACGTATGACCATGTCTAAATATGAGAGGGAAGTATTGGACTTATACGTTATGGACGGGTGTGCCCAGAATTATACAGCGCTCCAATGCATTGGGTAAAGGATGAGTCTCATGAGACGTTATGTGCTACAGTCTTGGCGGATAGCCTCGGCTTGTGCTGCTATGGAAACGGGATTGGCGGTTAGCCTTGACCCATATTAAGTTATGTTTTTATGGTCTTGACGCAAGGTCTTGACAAGGTCCGGCATTATACTTTCCCTCCACATATGAAGATTAATGGTGAACCAGGGGATGGTTCAACTAACAGGACATCCCTAACTGGGTAAATTTCCCCTAGACTATGAGAAAGGAAACATGTGATAAGAACTGAAAAACATATGTTTGGTATCATAAGAACTTTACGTGTCCTTGTCTTGTTTAATGTAATGTTTTATCATTTTCTAAAATGTCTGCCTTGAAATGCTCCCTTGATCATGAAACCGTACTTAACGTGACAAGAACTGTTTTCTTATGGTGAACTGTTAAGTGAACTGCATTATTCTCACGAACCATGATATGCATGTTTTCCTACCTAGCCATAGTAATTCCCTTGGAATTGAAGTAACCTTGTTTAACTTTATGTATTGCTTACTCTGTTTATTTTGCGCACTCTGACCATGTTTACATTAAGGCTTATTACAAGCACGTGCCTCTTTGTGCAAGTGGTTTTCAAAGAAAGTTGGATTTCATGTTTTTAATAAATGATAATGTTTTAGAAAAGTATTTGTATTCTTTTCAAAGGATTTATGTATGAAAGGATTTTTCCTAAAAATGGTTTTTTTTAAACCCCTTACTGGGCATTTTTTCTCACCCTACGTTTTGTTTAAAATTTTTCAGGTACGGTTGATATTAATGAAGCTAAACAAAAGCAGCTGGTTTCCCAGAATCCCGAGCTTCACGATCCTCTGTTGTGATGAGACATGATATTTTGTTTGTAATGATGTAGTGTTAAGTGTATCATGTCTCATTAAGCACCCCGGTATTTGGGGGTCGCTATAGTTGGTATCAGAGGATGGGTTCAGGAAACTCTGGAAAACCAGGTGATATAAATATATTGCTAAGACTAATTAAGTAAAAACGTTATGATTTTCAGATGGCTGATGTACCTACTGACCTTTTGTCACTCCCCACCGAGGCCCTAGAGAACATTATATCTCTAGTTAGCCGTGAAAACTTCTTGAACTACGCTCACATTCGCATGACGTGTAAGCACCTATACGATGTGTCGAACTCATCTAGGGTGCTTAGTCTCCACCGGGGAATAGGGATGGATTATCTCCTAATGATGATGACCCAGTTTCCCTCGTATGCACGTCGAGGAAGGTATCACGAAGGACTCTTCTGAGTGTTTACTGCGGGCGAGGAGTTTGGCACAATGCTAGATAACCCTTTCCAAGAAGCTGCTGCTGCCGGAGATCTTCGAGCGGCTTATCTGTGTCAGGTCCTGCACTATGGCTTCTGGGGCCAGTTAATGGACTTCGAAGCGTTGGAGAATGAGTCCACTCGTGTGTCTCTTAGGCAAGAAGTGTACACCGACGTTTCCCAACTCCACACCCCTCACGCGAAACTCAAGAGGCGCTATAAATGTCCCCATGACTTTAGTCCTGTATGTTCATCTTGTGTATGGTTTGTGGAGTTAGAGAGTTTCGCCTCTCTTTGTAGTGTCCGTCTGGAAAACTCAGACTTTAATGTGTAAACTTTCTTAATTAAAAAGTTTATGATCTCTTTCCTCTTAGTGTTGTTAAGTGACCTCTCTTGTTTACCTTTTCTTCCAGATGGAAAATCAGATGAACCTCTCGTCTCTGCCTGACGAGTTAATAGAGGTTGTCTTGATCAGAACTTGTATGGAAGACTTTCCCTCCTTTCTCCGCCTACGAGGGTCCTGTCAACATCTTCTGGACATAGCAAACAGTCCAGAAATTCTCCGCGCATGTCAGGAGAATGAATATGTGATCCACCTCCTTGCCACCACCCATCTCCCCTGCTATAGGCGAAGGGGGAGATACCAGGAAGGGCTGTTTCAGTGTTTCTCTATGACACGGAACTTCTCCGCCAGAGCTTGCTTTCTCGTAGCAGCTCAGGACGGCAACCTCAGAGCCGCCTACATGTTTCAGATCCTGAACGTCAGCCTTCTCAATCGCGTTGTACCCCTCAACTACCTCGAGCGTAATGAAGTTCGAAGGGTTACTAGGGGATTCGTCCGCTCGGACGTCTCAGAACTGTTTATTGCACGAGCCTCCCTGTGGAAGCCTGTGTGTAGTGCCCATGAGCAGGAGTACAAGTCTTATTGCTCAAAGTGTATCTGGGTCAGGGAAACAGAGGAGCTGTGTACCAGTTTAGGGGTACCGTTAACTGAGCCAGGCCTTCAGTTTTGGTAATGTTGTGCGACCGAAGTCTTTCTCTTGTCTTTTTATGAATAGAATTGCGAGGACGCAATTCTTTTAAGGGGGAGATAATGTAACAACCCGAGAATTCATGTTTTGTGTAATGATATGTTTCCCCTTTTAGTTGGACCATCTTGCTTTAAAAAGAAAAGGAAAATAAACGAAAACCAAAGCAACAAGCATGAATGGAACACTCTTTTATTAAGAAACCTGACGTTTACAACTTCCCGCAATCAAAACATCACTAACCAAGGATTCCAACCAAGAATCCGATTACAACAATGGGAAGACTGCTTAGAACCACTAGGAGCCCGAGTATGCGGTAAGGATTTCGAGCATCCATCATAAGGAACGTAAGAATGGCTGACGCCACCGCGACTGTGCTCAACACCAAGGGGATCATGCGAACCATCTTCCTTTATCGCCTCCGGGTCACTTGGGGTAAGGGTCACCCGAGACCTAATCCTTTTATAAGCACTAAAGATGACCGTTGGACCACAAACGGTCATAAATCTAACCGTTGGACCCCAAACGACCATAAATCCGACCGTTGGTTCCCAAAGAATCCAATGATCGTTTTGACCGTTGGGAGTAAAAATGATCGGAATGATAGGTGGGCTGTTTTTCTAAAATGACACCAACGTTAATTACCTCTTGTTTTCCAAAATAAGAATTTTACTTTATGTTTCAAATGGAGAAAAATTAATATTATTGTCCTCTTCCACTATACTTTTTATTTGAATAATTAAACATTTGTTTTTCTAGTTATATCAAACCTGTTGAATTTCATTTATGAGTTTGCATCAAAATAGATACCTTATTTCTCGTATGATTAAACCTTTTATTAATTATTTTAGAAACTACGTCAAAATATGGTTTATATCACTTGTGTGTTTTGTGGTGATAATATTTTCACCAACACACTTGTATGTGTGATAAAATATAGTTGCATTAAATGATACCTTCTAAATTAAGAAAATTAGGATAGTTAACTAGCAAGGGAAATTAAAATATATATACTTGTGACATGTTTTAATGAAATATTATGCAATTAATAATTAAGGATTAATAATAATGACAATCTAATATTAATTTTTGATGTTTCAAATATTTATATATATATATACATATAATAAAATGTTTTGATTAAATCAATATTTTTTTTTAACCAATGATATATTTTAAATAAGAATGGTTTAATAATAATAATATAAATTAGTCTTGATTAAATTAATTTACAAAAGACTTTTTATTAAAAAAAAAAGAATGTTAATGTAATCTAATAAATTAATAATAACTTTATTAATAAATCAATTCTTTTTTTGGAAAAACTGTAGAAAAAAACCGTGTTTTATATCCCTGTGGAATTCCAGCCGTCCGATCTGCTCCCCCCTGATCACGGCCGTCCGCTTCTTTTATCGCGCTGCATCCTCAGCCGCTTGATCAGGCCGCGTTTAATCCCAGCCGTTGATCTGTTTTTACATCCTTCTCCACGTCGCGTTTCGCGTTTTTCTTCTCCACGTCGCGCTCATCTCCCTCGCACCGAACCAGCAGCAAGTTGCTGCGTTTTTTCTGCAACCCTTCTATCCTTAGTCCAGCGGGTGGACCCGGCGGCATCCTTATTTTCCACACGGTTTGTACTTCTCTCGTCCCTGGTTTTCCGTCGTCTCCTCTTAAGTATCGGACCTCACCGCAGGCAAGGGTTGTTTCTGCACCGGTTGAGAAGAGCTTGCACCGAGCTCTCTTGTTGGCCGACCACCGATCCAGCATCGCCCCGAGTCATCTCCTGTTTCCGTCCTCCAAGCCGAGGTAAGGGTCTTTTGTTTTTTTTCAGTCTGTGTAGTCTGTGTAAGTACCGGGTTGTTTAGAGTTATATATATACTTTTATACTGGTTATATATGTATATATATGTATTTCCATGTGCATACTTTCGGGATCCTGCAGTTGCCCCTTGCTCCTCCTCCTTCCCGTCGAGCTGGTAAGGGATAGTTGAGTCTTGTGTTTCTTTTTTTTTATACGCTTATATATGTAAACATATATATATATATTTGGATATAACATTCAATCCTTTGTTTTTGGGCTCCCTAAATATGATTATTAGTTCTAAACTCATGTTTTAATGTGACAAATACTTGAAAGGGGTCAAGTGTGTTTTTGTGTTTTATTTTACTTCGAAATATAAATATGTATATACATGTTTATATAGACACAAACCCATTTGCATGCACGCACTATGTGTGTTATGTATACATACGTCCTGAAGCTATGCACCTGATTCCACTGGCTTCGTTGTCTTCCTCTCCCCTTCTCCGTACTGGTAAGGGTGATATTTTGAAACTCGGTTTGGGTTCATGTTTGTTTTTCGTTTTATGTTATTTTATATTTTTCATATATATAAATATACATGTTTTATGTTTTGAAATATAAACGAGGAAGATCAAATTTTAAGTTATGTTTTTATTACAATTCGACTTATATATATATACATGTTTTTCTTTTGTATGAAACCTCTTCCAAATCAGAACTTTTTTGTGTACATCAAATTAAGACAAGATTTGTGGGAATCCAAAGTATGAATAAAACTGAATTCCTTCACAAGTGATAAGTTGATTTCCTTGTGTGCTTTTATAAAACCCTATCTACCCCCTTTTGTTAGAAAATTTATGTTCTTAAGAATATGTGAATCATGTAATGAATCAATTGAGTATTATTTAATTAACTAAACCACTGAGACACATAGACACAATACACGGCTTCGTGTGTTACATATATACATAACTGTGGACTGATTGACAGTATTTTTAGCAAACGAAAGTTAACATTGTTTGGTGATTGTTTTAATTCTTATCCATTTCTAGAACTCCGAATAGTTACAAGAAATGACACTTGCCTTGTTTTTAATTTTCTAGCACATTATGGATTCCAAAAGGAGATGTTTTAAAGATATCCTTAAGCCTGGTAGTGGCCCTTAGTAATAATGTAATTCTACATGACAACCAATACATTGAGTGTTTAAGTTATTATTTCTTGTGTAATAAGCTTGTTGTTTCCAGTTCTGATTCTTTATTTATGCTCATGACATAATCTGCTTCAAATTCTTTATTTATGCTCATGACATGATCTGCTTCAAATGGTGAATATGTATGAGAGACTTTGACTATGAATATATGAATGAAACCTAATGAACGTATGACCATGTCTAAATATGAGAGGGAAGTATTGGACTTATACGTTATGGACGGGTGCGCCCGGAATTATACAGCGCTCCAATGCATTGGGTAAAGGATGAGTCTCATGAGACGTTATGTGCTACAGTCTTGGCGGATAGCCTCGGCTTGTGCTGCTATGGAAACGGGATTGGCGGTTAGCCTTGACCCGTATTAAGTTATGTTTTTATGGTCTTGACGCAAGGTCTTGACAAGGTCCGGCATTATACTTTCCCTCCACATATGAAGATTAATGGTGAACCAGGGGATGGTTCAACTAACAGGACATCCCTAACTGGGTAAATTTCCCCTAGACTATGAGAAAGGAAACATGTGATAAGAACTGAAAAACATATGTTTGGTATCATAAGAACTTTACGTGTCCTTGTCTTGTTTAATGTAATGTTTTATCATTTTCTAAAATGTCTGCCTTGAAATGCTCCCTTGATCATGAAACCGTACTTAACGTGACAAGAACTGTTTTCTTATGGTGAACTGTTAAGTGAACTGCATTATTCTCACGAACCATGATATGCATGTTTTCCTACCTAGCCATAGTAATTCCCTTGGAATTGAAGTAACCTTGTTTAACTTTATGTATTGCTTACTCTGTTTATTTTGCGCACTCTGACCATGTTTACATTAAGGCTTATTGCAAGCACGTGCCTCTTTGTGCAAGTGGTGTTCAAAGAAAGTTGGATTTCATGTTTTTAATAAATGATAATGTTTTAGAAAAGTATTTGTATTCTTTTCAAAGGATTTATGTATGAAAGGATTTTTCCTAAAAATGGTTTTTTTTTAAACCCCTTACTGGGCATTTTTGCTCACCCTACATTTTGTTTAAAATTTTTCAGGTACGGTTGATATTAATGAAGCTAAACAAAAGCAGCTGGTTTCCCAGAATCCCGAGCTTCACGATCCTCTGTTGTGATGAGACATGATATTTTGTTTGTAATGATGTAGTGTTAAGTGTATCATGTCTCATTAAGCACCCCGGTATTTGGGGGTCGCTATAGTTTTTATGGTTTTTAAAATATTTTTAAGGGTTTTTAAGGTTAGTGAAGTGGGTACATGTTGAAGGGTTGAGGATTTAGGGTTGGGGTTTTAGGATTCAGAGATTACGTTTTAGGGTTTGGATGGATTTGAAAGGGGTTTTAAATAGTTTAAAGGGTATGGATGTGAATTTGGTATGTTTTTAAGGGTTTTAACGGGTTTTGAAGAGAGTGTGGTGTTTTTAAGGTTATTTAAGATGGTATAGGGTTATGGGTTGAGGTTTTTGGTATGAGGGTGTTGGATTTAGGTTTTAGGTTTTAGGGTTTGGATGGATTTTAAAGGGTTTAAAAGGTATAAAATTGTATTTTGGTTGGGGTTTTAAATGGTTTAAATGGGTTTTAAGTGATTAAAGGGTTTTTAATGTAAGGAAAGTGGGGAGATAGAGAAGGTTTTATATTTTATGGTGGAGGGTGTAGGGTTTGGGTTTTAGGGTTTAGGGTTTTGAGGGATTTTAATGGGTTTTTAAAGGGTTTAAAGGGTATGGAAGTGTATTTTTGGTAGATTTTTAATGGTTTTAGAATGTATTAAAGGGGTTTTAAGGTTAATTAATAGGGGATAGGGTGAATATTTTAGGTTTTAGGGTTTTGGGATTTGGGTTTGGATGGATTTTTAAGGGTTTAAAAGGAATTGTATTTTGGTAGGGTTTTATGGTTTTTAAAGGTTTTTGAAGGGATTAAAGGGTTCTTAAGGTTTAGGATTATTTTATAGGGTGAAGGTTTTAGAGTTTTGGGTTGAGGGTTGAGGGTGTAGGATTTAGGGTTTGGATAGATTTTAGAGGGGTTTGAAGGGTTTAAAGTTTATGAAAATGTATATCAGTAGGGTTTTTAAGGGTTTTGTAGGGAGTGAAGGGTTTTTAAGGTTATTAAAGTGGGGAGAGACTGAAGGTTGGAGGGACTATCATTTATTGTGTAGGGTTTAGGTTTTTTGATTTATGGTTTGGATGGATTTTAAAGGGGGATTAAAGGGTTTAAAGGATATGAAGGTGTATTTAGGTAGGGTTTTCAAGGGTTTTAAAGGGAGTGAATGGGTTTTTAAATTTAGTTAATATGGTATAGGTTGAATTTCTGATTTTGTAGGGTTAAGGGTGTCAGGTTTAGGTTTCAGGGTTTGGGGTTTTGATGGATTTGGGTTTTCAAGTGTTTAAAGGGTATGACAGTGTATTTTAGTATGGTATTAAGGGTTTTAAAGGGGTTTGAATGGTGTGAAGAGTTTTTAAGGTTATGTAAGAGGGGAGAGGGTTAAGGTACGAGGGTTTAGGGTCGAGGTTATAGGGTTCATGGTTTAGGGTTTGAGGTTTTTATGGATTTTAAAGGGGTTTTAAAGGGTTTAAAGTGTATGAAAATATATTTTAGTAGGGTTTTTAAGGGGTTTAAAGGTTTTTTTATAGGAGGGAAGGGTCTTTATGGTTAGTTAAGAGGGGAGAGGGTGAATATTTTAGGGTTTAGGGTTTAGGGTTTAGGGTTAAGGATTTAGGGTTTAGGTTTTAGGGTTTAAGGTTTAGGGTTAGGGTTTAGGGTTTAGGATTTGGTTGTATTTTGGTTGTGTTTTTAAATGGTTTAAAGGGTATAAAAGTGTATTTTGGTAGGTTTTTTAAGGTTTTAATTATTTTTGAAAGTATTGAATGGTTTTTATGTTTATATAATAGGGGATATGTTGAAGGGTTGATAGATTAGGGTTGAGAGTCTAGGGTGTATCATTTAGGGTTTGGATTAATTTTAAAGGATTTTTAAATGGTGTAAGGGGTATGAAAGTGTATTTTGGTATGGTTATTAAGTGTTTTAAAGGGTTTTTAAAAGGGTGATGGGTATTTTAGGTTATTTAAGAGGGGTGAGGTTGGGGGTTGTGGGATGTGGGTTTAGGGTTGATGGTGGAGGGTTTAATGTTTAGGTTTTAGTGTTTGGATGGATTTTAAAGGGGTTTTAAAGGGTTTAAAGGTTATGAAATTGTATTTTGGAAGGATTTTTTGGGTTTTAAAGGTTTTTTAATGTATTGAAGGTTTTTTTGGTTAATTTTTAGGGGGGAGAGTTAAGGTTTGACAGTTTATGTTTGAGGGTGTAATGTCCAAGTTTTTTCTATGTATGTCTTTGGAATATTTATAGGAATATTTATGTAGCCTGGTGATGAGAAAACATGATATTTTGAGGCCCTGTGTGCCCAGAATTAATTTTTAAAATATAATAAATATTTTAATATCACATTAATGTATTTTTCTTGAAAAAGTGGAATAAATATTGAATGGGTCCAAGATCGGAAATTTGAGGTCACTGTTGTGCTCAAAGTGTGGGAATTACCTTAGGCGTGACATAAACTTTGTGGGCTTCAGGAATTTGGTTAATGGGAAGTCACAGGTGAATTAATAAAATAAATTATTATTTTTTGAAGTAGATACATAACTTATCCTCTTTAAATATTCCTTTATAAGCATTTTTTATTGTTATCCTCATGACCCTAAAAATCGAGGGGATGTCATGGAGAAGTGTTTGCAGAAATCAAGACCATGGATTGAAAAATTGAGATTTAGATATTGGTATGTTAATGAAAATCAAGGATATCACCAATTAAAATAACATGGATTCATTATTCATCATAAATTTATCCAAATCAATATAGGATGATTATATTTATATTTATCCCCCATTTTATTATCCCACTGAGAACACAAATCAATGGACTAATGGATTGATTTTTAGATCGATCATATTATGGGTATGGATTTATTTAAAAGGTTTGAGGATAATTATTCTTTATTTTTTCATTGATTTAGATACCTCTTAATTCATCTTCCCTATGATAATGTATTGTGGATGAAATGAACAAAGGTCAAGGTTTGTTTCTCACTTTTATGATTTTTGGTTTTCTATCCCTGTTCTATGTGTGTTCATCATTGGAAATTCTTTTGGGGCTACAATTCGACAAATACCCAATGAGAGATTTTTTCACATTTGATATTTGGTGTAATGGATCACTATTGTTGGTATAGGATGGATATTTTACATCACAGTTGTAGTTCATGATGAAAAAAATTGATCGATGGATGGATCAAGAGACATGGTTCATGGTTTTAGTGTGTAGTACTAGTGAGGCATGAAATTGGTTATTTATTGAGTAGTGGGTTGGTCCAAAATGGCTAGAATCTAGATATCGGTGGCGAGGAGGTTTGGTCAACTCTAGATCTGTGATGTGTAGCATGATTCATAGTGGAATCTATGGGTGTAGAGGCTCAGACGAATATGTGTGAATATTCTATAATTTCTATGAAAAACTATAATACATGGTGTTTAATCCTATAAAAACATTATATGTAGTTAATTATATGTGGTGATAGGGTTTTATCATAGATAAAAGTATCACATGCCATGTGAATCATGACACACGCCATGTGACCATTAGCTAACCAGCTCAGAGTGTATGGGGGAATATGCCTAAGTGGCTATGTAGTATTATACACTGCGTGTTCCTAGTAACACATTATGTAACATGTGGTGGGAGGATCAACATGTATAGGGAGTACACATATAGGTTTCCAAGTGTCCCCACACATTATGTACTAGGTAATTATATGGGAAGGCTAGATTACACGAGTAGAGCCATGTAATCCGGCACATCTAAGTACATGGACATGGTCCAGTGTACATGGGCATATGTAGAATGAAACAATGAGTGTTGGGGTGACATATACATGTATTTTAACCTTGGGACATGCCATTTGTTGAGAAAAAATTCATTCCAAGTGAGCGTCAGACATGGAAAGTTATAGGCTTAGTGAGACACATTGTGTACCCCCAAGGACACATCGTGTAATAGTTTAAGGAAAAGTTAGATTCCTCTTTATCCGTATATAAACTTCATTGAGATCTTGTGTGAGATTCCTTGGACCAATATCAGTTGATTTTTTTTCCTTGGTACATTCCCTAATGTTCAGTATGGAATCACGTCCTACCCATAGGATGGTGGTCCCTTCAGTAGTATTTCTTGGATAGAGTTGTCAGAATCCTTCCATGAGGCCCTAAGTGAATTCATCTATCGTCATCTTTCCCTAGGAGGGTTTTTTGGTATCTTTGTGGCCAATAATACATGGTTGTTGATTCTATAATTATAGGTTTACTCCAGATTGATTTTTTGGTATACCCCATGGCCTTGGGTGTGATCCTCATTTGTGTATCATTCTCTTCAGACTTCTAGTGTATAATTATTGTGGTAAGACCTGATGATTAGTAAATCTAATATGGAATCCATAAGTTAAATTTTACTTTTGGATCATATTCTATTGGTTTAGTTACATATGGTATGGTAGGGATCATGGAGTGAAATATCCTAGATGAGTGTTACCTTGAAACCTTTATAGCGGTTCTATGGATAGAAATAGTTATGACCATGTGGTATGTGGAATATTTATGAGTATATATAAATGATTTTTATATGTATCACTTTATGATTGACATATATTATAATGGTATTTATACTCTTGATGCTTTGTGTTTGTTTATTTCGAGGTGTCCTACTAAGTATTGTTATACTCACCCCTTCATGGGATCTTCCCACACATGTCATTCCTTATGCAGACGATATACCTTTTTGCGAAGTCTTTGGTGGACTAGGAAAATGTGGAACTATTTTGGGATAGACAGAATGAGGTGTATATCTATTTTTCATTTGATAGTAGTCCCCTCATTTTGAGCAGGTTATACTTTACTATCTAGTTTTTTTTACATGAATTTTTTCTCTTTTGTGCTTTCTAGTACTTTATGTCATACTATGATTTTGGGATTATAGATGTATACATGCATTTTTATCAGTTGTTTTACATTTCATCATTTTATGGACTTAGAGTTGTGTTCGTGCATATTGGTTCTTTAGGAAAAGGCCTCCTATGTGCGTGATATTCCTTCTTGGTGCTAGTCGTCATCCCCTGGCCTATTGGAGGCAGGTTTGGGGTAGTTTCATATCAATCCCAATTGGGTTGGGTCATGAAATAATGGTATCAGATGGTGTACCCAAACTGAAGTGTTATGGCACTACCTAGGTTTAGGATTAGCATTTTGAGTTTATTTTTTATAGTTTTGAGTTTTGGTTTGGGAATTCGGGAAATAGTGTTAAAGTGTTTTGAGATTGGAACTCAAGCCAGGGTGTCTAGTGTTGGTGCAGCCACTGAAGTATCCATTAATTGAGACCTTGATAACCTAATTTTTGACTCAGTATATGTAGAAACTGGTTGTAGGGAAGACATTGGTATATTCATCATATAGGAATATGTTGTGGTTTCCATGTTCTTCTTGAGTTATATCCCTATATATACTCATTGACCATGGTGCATCTTAATAATATTCAATATTCCTATATGATTATGACTATCTAGGATTTTGAGATGATTTCATGATGAAAACTATGTGATTGATGAGTTTTTGGTTTAGGGACCCACTCATGTGGTGTTTTTCTCTAGGAGGTCACCAAATAGTGTTACCTCCTATTGAGCATCACATGGATTCTTTTTTGGATTAGGTAGATGATCATCCACATGTTGAGAATTTCATAGCTCTATCATGACATGAAAATGGTAATTATAGTCTTGGTGTGTTATATGAGTTCCATTGATAGGGATCAATGAGGTTACACAATGAGATAGACCCTCAGGCGGTATAGGTTTAACTCAAGCCAATGGTCCAGGTTTTTAGCATGTGTGAATCTGGACTGATTGGATGGTTGTTCTTGCGAACCATTTTCTCTACGGAGTAGTAGTTGTCTCTAGTGGTACCAACATATGACACACATATACTAAGTGTGCATCATTATTTATATACTTATAGATCTACCAGGTTAAATGGTGGTCCAGATCCCATTCTTGGGTGGTGGAGGACTGGGATGAGCTTGTGGTGTGAATGTCCCACTTGGATGATACCCCTCTCTGATGGTGTTCCCGGTAGAGATACTTTTCTAGGGTGCCTCATGGCATTGGTAGAGCCCTTTTTTGGTGATGTTTGGTATGAATTTGGACATGAATGGAATTGGTACAATTTCCACACCAAGGCACTTTCTTGAGAAGCGATCTAAAACAGTGTGGTTGAGTCAGTTCCTCTCAAAGTAGATAGTGTCTATGTGTGGTGGATGATTTTCTAAAAATTGTGTGTTTGAGATTTTTTGTTGTGAAAAGCTTTCATATTAGGACATGTTTGTGGTGAAAATATGGGTTATGGATAGAATTAGTTTCAAGTGGTAGGATATCACAAAGGCTTTGAGTACAGTTTAAGGTATGACGTGTGTCTTCACTGCCCCATTTACTATTTTCAAACATAGTTATAAACCACTTTTCCCTAAGTGTATCTCCTATTTGAGACCTAGTGATACTAGTGGGCCCCATTTTTCTTGACCCTTGTATTGGAGGCTCTTATAGAGAGGATCAGTGATTTCACGTTTATACTGAGAATTTGACCTGACTTTGGGAGGAGATAGAGGGCCTCACATGGAAATATATTCATAGTGTTAGTAAAAACCTAATATGTCTTACTCAATATGGATCGGTTTCCTACCATACATGATTAGATTCTTCTATAGGAGAGTGTAGCAGTAGTTTCAATTTTTTTGGATGAATTTTTCCTCCTTTGATAAGGGGTGATCCTAGGAAGAGAAGGATGAGATCATGTGTATGATGTTACAACTGAACTCATTTCAGTTGGATAGTGACACATTTAGAGCAACAAATTCTATGATTTTTGAATTCCTATGATGTTGGAGGAGTATGACGGAATCCTTCTTAAGGAAGTTTCAGGTTTACCCCACCATTGAGAGTTGGATTTATTCATGTAATTACACTAGGGACAACCCAATTAATGCATAAAATATCAGATGACCCCATGTATCTATGGGATCTGGAGGTGAATTTGAAGGATTCTATAGAGAAGGAGCTTCATAAAACCTAGTTTTTTTCCTAGTTAGCACTATGTTGTTATCTTGTGAGGCGGATGATCTCTTGAGGTTGGGTGTGTTTTGGTGTCACTTAGAAAGGATGACACATGGGAGAGTATCCACTCCCAAGAATTGATGGCTTCTTGACCATGTTTTCATGACACGTCAAATTGATTATGATTTTAATATTGATTTATAGTCTAGGAAAGACCGTATGTCATCTCTCAAGGATCATTAAAAGGTTTTGAGTGTGTATTTTTAATAAAATTTACTAAAATAGGGGGTGGTTTTGAAAACAGTTTTAAAAATAAAATGACTTAATTAAAGAGTTTAATAGTTGATAAATAAAAGTGGTGTTTTAGAATTATGAGATAAGGATATAATTTCAAGTTCACTACTCATCTTTGATAGTTCATTTCTCTGAAAATTCCACATGGTTTTGATTAATTCTTTGGTTTAAGGTTGTCAAGATCATGACTGCCCTCTTACCCCTTAAAATGATGCACAAAGAAGCAACCCTTGACATAATGGTCATGTTGTCAAGGTTTGGTTCTCAATTATAGAACAAGGGATACCAAAGAATACTGAAATCTCATATATGTGTGAGAGAGAAATTATTCTTGTGTTGTCCAATTGGAACAACCCAAGATTCCTACTTGAAATTTCAACCCAATTAGTGTTAAAATAAAAAGTGTTTCACTTAATTATATAAAAATATATGCATTCATGGGAGAATCATTTCAAGATAAGAAATAAGTGAAATATTTAACACACAAATTATACAAAACCAGTAAAATAACTAGTGCTGAAACTCCCTCCCAAGTGTGTGTATCTCCCTTGAAATGATCGACCACCATTTATCTCACCATCGAGAGGAGGAGGAGGCTCGGGTGGAACTTCACCTTTATATTTGATCCTCATATGAGGAGAGGGGAATCCCAAACTTCTAGGATGAGGAGGAGACTCCCCTAATACTCTAAAATGGTAGAGCTTCACTTCTTGTTTGAACTTCCAAATGGGGTGCCCAAGGTTCCTTTTTATGGCCAAAATGGGAAGTGCTTTTGGGCACCCAGATTTTGATAAACCACTTGAAGGATGGTTTTCGGCTACTAGATAGTCGAATATCCCTTTTTACAAAACTATAAATTTGTATCCCCACCTCTTGAATATCACCACTTAAAGTTTGTCATCATTTGGAAAATCAAAGATCGATATATTGACATATTACAGAACCCCACTTTTGACTTTGTGCATATCCAGTGGCTTGGAAATATTAGTTCAGATGGTCCCCATAGAAGTAGAAGAGTGATTGGGTTACTTGATATTAAATGTATCCTATTAAATTTTGGACCATACCACAAAATTTCAGCCGATTTGGATGCACGGTCTAGTAAAATTTTGCAGATTAATCCACTGGTGTGCTTGGATCCTGTGCAGTTTGGGCCATATTTCTTGGACTTCATCATGGGTCCTCCAAATCACCTCCACCTTCAATGATATTATCAAAACAAGTAACATTTCTCTTTTTAACAGTGATAAAAATAAAATAATTGAATCAAACATGAATTTAATTTTGTTATTATATTTGGAATTTACAATACAAATTCAGTTTAATATAATGGTGTAAGGGTGAAAATGACACAGTGAATCGTGGTACGATCACACCCCCACACCTAAAAATTTTCAATCTTGGGAAAAGTTACATTTTCAGAAATTATGCATGTATATATTACCAACATCATGAATATTTAACATCTGAGTAAATTTTAATCCATTTATGTAATCTGATCAATACACAAACCACACCAAGGAGTTCTTTTTATTGAAAATGGAAAGAGATGTCTCATAAATCATATCATAGTGAAATTCAAAGAGATCCATGATACCAAATTGAGTAAGGAATTACGAAGTCAACCATGCCACTAAATCCACATGTCTTCATGTGAAAACCATTCCATGAAATTCTTTCCACTTTTTATCCAATAAATATAGGTTATTTTAACATTTTTCAGCTTAAAAGATTTTTTCCACCAAACCTGCCCTACATCCTTTGAAATCATATTTCAAGACCCAATCACTTAAGAATTACCAAAAGTCAAAACATAATCTCCTAACCTAGATATCCCCATATGTTGCACATTTCATCACTCCCCTCATCTATTATTTTTTTTCAAAAGTTTCATTTGGAACAAATATCTCACTCATCTCTCAACCATTGTTTGATGTCCTCATGACACTAATTGTAATAGTTACAACAAGATCAAAGGTTTAGGAGGATTGGTTTTTGACCTTCCCAAGACACAGCCCATTTTTTTTTGATTTTGATCTTTTTATTTTATTTTATTTTTTATTTTTTTAGGGCGTACAACAATCGGATATCAGGTACACTTGCATAGGTCAATCTAGTATAGTAATGAAATAGATCAGATAAGGAAAAAACGTATGGAAATATCAATTTAAGATGAAAAATATTAACCTAACACATATTTACCTTCTATTATGTAAAAAATATTCACACTTTTTGTTTGGTGCAAAAATGTGTGGAGATACTAGTGACACAGTTTTCCAAAAAACTAATCACACAAGGGGAATCAATCATCTCAGAGGTTTCACATAGATACAACTATTTATATCATTGATAGTAAACCAATTCACTAAAAATAACTTCCTAATGTTAAATTCATACAAACATTAATTCTATAACAACGTCAGGTTTTCATGAAATGTTAAATCAACATGGAATAAAAAAATTCAACAAGCATTTCTAGTAAGTTCCATGATTTTGTGACCATAAGGGGGGAGGAAGTAAAAATACCACAAAGAAGGTGAAAAATAGAAGAGAAAAATACAATGAAAATCCTAATGAACTAAACAAGATGGGGAAAAGTGAAAATACCATAAATAATGAGAAAACGATAATAAAGAAGAAAGACGATAAAAAATCATAACTAACCCAGGAATGTACCCATCCCCCCACACCTAAAGTTTACAGTTTCCTCACTATAATAGAAGAGAATGTGGGAAGGAAGGATAAAACCTGGTGATTTTCATTCATATATTTATTCTTGAACATGGAGTTCCTCTATCGAGGACTTCAAAATGGATTCATGGGAGTTCTTTAACTGCTGCCCATTGACAGTGAAGGTTTGCTTGGTTTTTTCATTTTGAAGCTAGAAAACACCAAATGGAGAGACGTTAATAATAGTGTATGGTCCAAACCAACATGAAAAAAGATTAACTGGATGCAACTTCATCCTTTCATTGTATAGGAGGACCTTCTGCCCAATGTGGAACTAGTGATTAAGGATAAGATGATCGTGGGAAGCCTTGGTTCCCTCCTTACAAATCCTATAGTTATCATATGCATCTCTTCTCATTTCCTCCAACTCATGAATCTACAACATCATTTGAACACCTACACTAGAAAGACTATAATTGCATTGTTTGATAGACCAGTAGGCCTAATGCTCAATCTCAACAAGTAGGTGACAACTCTTTCCAAACACTAGCCGATATGGTGACATGCCAATAGGAGTTTTGAAAGTAGTATGGTACGCCCATAATGAATCATCAAGACGAAGACTCCAATATTTTCTATTGGGTTGAACCATTTTTTCAAGAATCTATTTTACCTCTCTATTTGACACCTCATCTTGTCCATTGGTATATGGGTGATAAGTAGTAGACACTCGAAGACCGACCCCATACTGACGCAAAAGTGATTTCATTGTTCGGTTGCAGAAATGAGAACCCTGGTCACTAATGATGAACCTAGGTAAGACAAACCTACAGAAGATTTGGGTTCTAAAAAATTCTACAACAACCTTAGAATCATCAGTCCTTGTATCTCATGCCTCTACCCATTTTGACACATAATCAACTGCCAGAATAATTTACAAGTTTCCAAAGGAATTGCGAAATGGCCTCATAAATTCAATACCCCGAATATCAAAATTTTCATGAAAGAGAAATGGTTTTTGTGGCATTTTATTTCTTTTAGAGAAATTACCCATTCTTTGACAATGAGGAAAAGATTTAAAAAAATCATAAGCATCCAGAAAAAGAGTTTTCCAAAAGAGACTAGAATCAAGGATTTTACAAGCAGTCCAATGGGGACTAAAGTGGCCCCCACAACCCAGAGTGTGGAAGAATCTAAGGAAAAACTGAAACTCACTATCAGGAACACAATGCCTAAGGACTTGATCACTACATGTGCGCCAGAGGTAGGGGTCATCCTAAATGTACCAATGAGACTCATGTTTTAGACGACTAGCTTGGTATTTATTGAAATCAGTAGGAATGCAAGATGCTACCAAATAATTTACAATTTTAGCATACCAAATAATAAAATCTTGCACTCGGTACAATTTATCAAAGGGAAACATGTCGTGTATAGGAATACAGGGGGATGAGTCAATGTCTGAGGATGGGGGAATCCTACTGATATGGTCAGCCCCCACATTATCTACTCTTTTTTATCTATAATTTCTTGATTGAATTCTTGAAGGAGGAGAATCCAATGAATGAGACATGGTTTGGCTTCCAGTTTCTTAAGGAGATATTGGAGGGATGCATGGTCTGAGAACACAATGACTTTGGACCCTAAAAGATACAACCTGAATTTATCCAAGGCAAACACAATGGAAAGGGATTATTTTTTAGTTCTGGTGTAGTTTTATTGGGAAGGGTCTAAAGTACATGAGGTATAGGCAATGACATGTGGAGCTCGATCGACCCATTGTGACAAGACTTCCCCAAATGCATAGTTAGAGGTGTCACACATGAGCTCAAATGGTAAATCCCACCGTGGTGGTAGGATTACCAGGGGTGACATGAGACTCCATTTTAGCTTATTAATAGCTTCCTCACATTCTTTATTAGAAAAAAATTATTTTTCTTTTTTGAGTAATCAGGAGAGGGGGAGTACAATTTTACTGAAGTCACGAATGAAACGACGGTAAAATCCTGCATGACCTAGGAAAGACCACACATCCCATACATTTTTTGGGAATGGTAGGGAAGAAATGAAATCCACTTTTGATTTATCTACTTGGATTCCATCCCCAAAAATGACACGTCCCAAAACTATAACTTGTCCCACCATGAAATGTCAATTCTTATAATTTAATACAAGATTATTTTCAATAAATCGATGTAGGACTGAAGCAAGACTACTCAAACATTCATCAAAAGAAGATCCATAAATAGTTAAATCGTCGATGAATACTTCCATGTAATTCTCTAGGTAATCCAAATAAAACCATGCATCGCTGGAAAGTACCTGGAGTATTGCATAGACCAAATGGCATCCTTCTATATGAAAATGTGCCAAAGGGTCAAGTGAAGGTTGTCTTTTCCTAATACTCAGGGGAAATATGGATTTAAACATATCCAGAATATCCATCAAGAAAACAGTAATGGGAATTACCCACTAGCCTCTCTATCATTTGGTCAATGAATGGAAAAGGGAAATGGTCTTTCCTTGTGTGTTGGTTTAGTCAGCGATAGTCTATACAGACACACCAACTATTCTGCACACGAGTTGCAACCAATTCATTATTTTCATTTTTGATTATAGCAAGGCCAGTTTTTAAAGGAAATACTTGAACAGGACTAACCCATTGGCTGTCATAGATGGATTAAATGATTCCAACAGCCAATAATTTTGTTACCTCATTTTTCACAACTTCTATGAGGTTTGGGTTCAGTCGATGTTGTGCCTGCCTCACTGGTTTAGCCTCATCATTTAACAATATATTATGTGTACAAATTGATGGGCTAATACTGGGAATTTCAGCAAGTATCCATCACAAAGATCATTTATACTCCCTTAAAAGTTCAAGCAGTCGCAATTCATGCTCATGGGGGAGTAAACTAGCAATGATGATAGGAAACTTATTTCCATTCTCAAGATATGAATATTTTAAATCTTGAGGTAGTTGTTTTAGTTCCAATTCAAGTGGATTTTGGATTGATTGGAGTGTGTGTGAAAATGAGAGGTTACTAATCTCATCTAACTGCTCAATGGTATCATCCTCAGATGAAGAATGAGATTTTACAAGCTTATTAGTATCATTGATGGTCAAGTGATCCTCAGTGTTCAAGAAATCATCAATCAACAAACATGCATTACATTTCTCTAGACCATTATAACAATAAATGCATGAATCATTTCATAGCATTTATATTAATGAAGAAAACTCAGAAAGAGGATCAGAAAAATGAAATGATGTTTTTTCAAGGGAAGGGATTACATAAACTGAATTAACAAAGAGAGAGGAATGTTATTCTGAGGGGTTCTTCATGGCATCAAGGATGTTGAAATGGACTATGTCACCACCAAATTCCATAGATAATGTACCATTATGGACATTAATTATGGTTTTGGTGGTTTTCAAGAAGGTTCTACCCAATATAATCGGGGCATTTCCATTAATCCTATCATCCTCCATTTTAAGCACATAAAAGTCAGCAGGAAAAATCAAATTTTGAACCCTCACAAGAACATCCTCTAACACACCAGAGGGGTGTGTGGTACTCTAGTTAGCCAGTTTAACAATAATTTCAGTGGTATTAAGTTCCCTGACCTACAATTTAGAGTAAATGGAGTGAGGCATCACATTTATAGAAGCACCTAAATCAAGTATAACATTAGAAAAATAATACTCCCCTATGGTGCACGAAATCGATAATTTCCCCAGATCATTGAACTTGGTGGTAAGTGATGACTCTGTTAATGTTAATACTTTCCTCCCCAAGCTCACCTTTTCATCTCCATGAAGTCTCCTTTTGTGTGTACACATCTCCTTTAGAAACTTTTCATATCTTGGAATTTTTTTCACAGCATCAATCAAGGGGAAGTTTACCTACACTTTTTTGAAATTTTCCAATATTTTCTTATCTAGTTCAGTTTCCTTTTGTTTCCTAGGTTGGGTGTCCCTTTGGGTTAATGGAATAGGAATGGTTTGCAAGGAGACTCATCAACATACACACTCCTTCCTTTGAAAGGGCTACTCTCAACACAAGATTTTTCAACATTTGGAACATTTTTAATGGTTGGGATGGAGGTTTCATTAGGAAGAGATGACTCTAGTGGAGGATTTATTTGAATTTCTAGTTTTTTTCCACTCCTAAGGGTGATTTCACTAACATATCATTTATCTCTAGGGTTGACTAATGGTTGATATGGTAGTTTACCCAACCCATGACTTTGAATTTCCCCCACCGAGTTAGCTAGTTTGCCTAATTGGGTTTTGAGGTCTTGTATGTATTCCTGGGTGGTTTGATGGAATTGGAGATTGTTGGAAGCCATTTGTTTCATCATATCTTCCATTCTAGGATCAGGTTTTGGAGGGGGTTGTTGGAAAGGCCTTTGGGGTGCATGAGGATTTTTTGGTGGTGGTGGAGGATGATACTCTGACCCTGTTGGTTCCATGGTTATTGAGGTTGGTTTGAATACACCCTTCCCTATATGCTTGGTTGTCTTTCCACCTAGGATTTTATGGATAGTATGGTTCTTGCCTAAAGGGTTGGTTATAGGGGCATCCTAGAAATATTACCTCACAACTCTCAGAAGTTTCTCTCAATTGGGGGCATTGGTTAGTGTAGTGGGTTTCAGAAGAACATATACCACAATGGATGGGAGGAGGAGATTGGGATTTCCCTTGGGAAAGAGAAAGTTGTCTTAGAAGGGTACATACCTTTTCAAACTTTGTGTCCACCTTCTTCTCAAATTTGGTACTTTTCACCTCATGGACACCTCGAATGGGTACACTGGACCTTGTACCAAATTTTTGAGTGTTCTGTGCCATGTTCTCAATAAGGGTTCTTGCAACAATTGGGGTCTTATCCACTAGTGCACCACTTGCAGCAGCATCAATCATATTTCTATCAATAGGGATTAAACCTTCATAGAAATACTAAATTAAAAGTTTTTCTCTTATTTGGTTGTATGGGTAACTTTAACAAATCATTTTAAAGAGTTACCAATATTCATGTAGTGTTTCCACTTGTGATTGTCTTATACCACACATTTCTTTTCTTATAGTTGTAGTGCGAGAGGCTGGGAAATATTTTTCAAGAAAAAGGAATTTCATGTCCGCCCAACCTCTAATTGGTGAATTAACATAGTAAATCCAATCTTTTGCACTATATTCTAATGATAAAGGTAATGCACTTATCTTTACTTGTTATTCATCCACATTTGCAGGATTTAAAGTAGAATACACAATATTAAATTCTTTTAAATTTCTTGTGTAGATATTCTCTAGGAAGTCCATGTAATCTTGGTAAAAAATGAATTAAATCCGATTTTAGTTCAATGTTGGGTGCCTCACCTTGAATTTGAATATAGGTGGGCTGGATATCAACATTCGGTGAGGTTAGTTCTTTTAATATCCAGTTATTTTCAGCCATGTTATGTAAGTTTATTTCAGTTTTAATTTTGGTTCCAAAAGAAGAAGAGGAAGGATCAAGAATAGTTTCGATGTTTTGTGTGTCCTCCTTCGAAGGGTTCTCTTATGTGTATCGGTGTCCCTGACATAGGATCCTCTCTGGTTCAGGTTTGAAAGGAGGTATGTCTCTCGGATTAGAATGCGCCATGCACCAAACCTACACAACAAATAGATCAGAATAAAAAAATATAGGTATAGGTATAATATAAAATAGATAACTATTCACAAAATTTACAAACAATATTATAAAAAACACGCACTAAAAACCCATATGCTCCCTGGAAACGACGCCAAAATTTGACTGCATTGTTGTGAAATGTCAAACTGATTATGATTTTCATATTGATTTATAGTCTAGGGAATACCCTTGGTCATCTCTCAAGGAGTGTTAATAGGTTTTGACTGTGTATTTTTAATAAAATTTACTAAAAGAGGGGGTAATTTTGAAAATAGTTTTAAAAATAAAATGACTTAATTAAAGAGTTTAATAGTTGATAAATAAAAGTGGTGTTTTATAATTATGAGATAATTAGATCATTTCAAGTTCACTTCACATCTTGGATAGTTCATTTCTCTGAAAATTTCACATGGTTTTGTTTAATTCTTTGGTTGAAGGTTGTCAAGATCTAGACTACCCTCTTACCCCTTAAAACGATGCACAAAGAAGCAACCCTTGACACAACAATCGTGTTTTCAGGGTTTGGTTCTCAATTATATAACAAGGGATACTAAATCATACTGAAATATCATATATGTGTGAGATAGAAAGTATGCTTGTGTTGTCCAATCAGAACAACCCAAGATTCCCACTTGAAATTTCAACCCAATCGGTGTTTAAATAAAAAGTGGTTCACTTAATTATATCAAAAGAAATGCATTACGAAGAGAATCATGTCAAGATAATAAATAATTGAAATATTTAAAACAAAAATTATAAAAAAAACTAGTAGAAGAACTTGTTCTGAAACTCCCTCCCAAGTTTATTTAGCTCCCTCAAAATGATCGTCCACCGTTTTGCTCGCCATCGGGAGGAGGAGGAGGCTCGTGTGGAACTTTGCCATCATATTTGATCCCCCCTATGAGGATAGGGTCCTCCCGAACTTCTATGATGAGTAGGATACTCCCTTTGGAATTAAAAATGGTAGAGCTTCACTTCTGGTTTGAACTTCCAAATGGGGTGCCCAAGGTGCCTTTTTATAGCCAAAATGGGAAGTGGTTTTGGGCACCCAGATTTTGATAAACCACTTGAAGGATGGTTTTCGGCTACTAGAAAGTCAAATATCCTTTTGAAAAAATTGAAAATTTGTATCCCCAATTATTGAATATAACCACAAAAATTTTGGTATCTTTTGTACAATCACAGCTCGAGATATTGACATATTACATAATGCCACTTTTGACTTTGTGCATATTTGGTGTCTTGGATAGATCAGTTTGGATGTGTCCCATAGATGCTGAATTAAGATTGGTTTCCTTGATATGAAATGTATCCTATTAAATTTTGGACCATACCATAAAATTTCAGCCCATTTGAATCCACGGTCTAGTAGAAGTGTGTGGATTAATCCACTAGTGTGCTTGGATCCTGTGCAGTCTGGTCCATATTTCTTGGACTTCATCACGGGTCCTCCAAATCACCTCCCCATTCAATGATATTATCAAAACAAGTAACATTGCAATTTTTAACAGTGATAAAAAAAATAACTGAATAAAACATGAATTTTATTTTTTTATTATATTTGGAATTTACAATACAAATTCAGTTTAATACAATGGTGTAAGGGTGAAAATGACACAGTGAATCGTGGTATGATCACTTCTTCGACCAATAGATAGGGAAAAGTGATTCTCAGAGGATAACCTTGAGACAAGTTATCATAAAATTTTTTCTTGGAGAAGGATATACTATAAGTGTATTTCCAAAGACACTATGGTTTTTTCAAGTCAGTGGTGATACCCTTTGGTAAGTTGTATGGAACAAAATAATCATGAGACTTATGTACTGGATCCTTAACCATTTTTGGATTAGTTCATGGTAGTATTCTTTGATGGAATCTATGTGAGATAAATGTCAAGATGAATCATGTGAGACACATTAGGATGGTGCAGTGTACCTCAATTCAATATTTTTTACCCTTCACTCATTCAAAAATATAGGGAGGTATGACTTAGGGATATAGATTATGAGATATTGTGTAACCAAATATCTACTAGATATGATCCTAATGTATTTATTTAATTAGGGAACCACTTTATTCTTTTTATAGGTATGAATGGTGATTTTGGTCATGATATGATAAGAGGTTATAAGGAGGTTATTTTCCTTTATCAGTACATCTATTGGAGATAAGGATGTACTAGGATCTATTTGAATCGGTTGGGTAGCCAAGGGAGTTGTAGTGAGTTTTGAGTTAAACTTTTTATTTTCATGCCTATCTCAGGGTGATGGAAAATAGATCTTTGTAGAGATTTAGGGACACTTGTGCATGTATAAGTTAGTTCACTTTTGTTGAATTCCATTTATGATCATTGAATACTTTGATGGTTAATTAATATAGCTATTTGGGATATGGTTTGGGAAGACTTTGGGACTCACTTTCAGTTGGGCACCGTGTTTTACCCCAGCCAGCTGGGCAGGTATGATGGACTGTTCAAGTTCTTGTGAATATATTTTGGGTTTTCATGCCAGTTTTGAGCCATATATGGGAGGATCCTCTACCATTGGTGGGGTTTTCATATCATGATGATTACCACTCCATAATCAGAGTAAAACCTTTTCAAGGCCATGTATGAGAGACCTTGTAGGAAACTATAATATTGATTAGAATTATTGGGTAACAGTTATTGGGTCCTAGTTTTTGTACTAGTGATGGTTGTAAAGGGGTTTAGTTCATAAAATGGAGGATTAATGGCTGATAAATGTTTAGATCACTCAGTAGAATAATAATAGGGGCCTTTGAAGTTGGATAGTTAAATAGTCTTATCAAGGTTGGTAGGCTATCTTTGGGAATCTTAGGCCCTTTATTTTCTTACTATTGTGTCAAGTTAGTGAGGTAGTGTGCCTCTTAACCCTGAGTCCATAGTAATTTTGGGTTTCTTGGTGTTCTCCATATGTCATGGTTGAGGAGTTATGTTCATGGATCTTTGTACGACATCGACTTATGTGAGTGGGTCCGTGAGAGTAGAGTTTCATTTTTCAAGGATCCAGTGATATTGATGACCAATAAGATAAAGACCCTTTGCGGGATTTTTTTTCCTTGGGTATTTATTTTTTGATAGCATAGGTAACTATTGGGAGAGCTTGTGGGAGTAGGATATCCATTTGAGAGCTTAATATCTCAACCTTTTTCTTAGTTTGTGCTTTTTGGGGACAAAAAGATTTAAAAGATGGAATAATGTAATGTCCTTGTTTTTCCCATGCAAGACTTTGGAATATTTATAGGGATATTTCTAAAGAAATTATGTGAGACAACGTGACATTCTGAGGCCCGGTGTTTCCGAAATCTTTTTTTGAAATATATTAAATATATTAATATCACATGCATGCAGTTTTTTTGAAATAGTAGAATAAATCATGAATGGGGGCCTAGATAGGAAATTCAAGGGAACCTTTGAGCTTAAAGTGTGGGTTTTACCCAAGGTGTGACATAATATTTTCTAGAATCAGGTTTTGGGTTAAATTTAAGGCATGTTAAAATTAATAAAATAAATAAATTAAATTATTTATTTTATTTCATTTACACAATGACCTAACTTTTCCTATTTAAATATATTGTTATAACCAATTCACTGGGTTAGCCTCATAAACTTGAGAATTAATAGGAGATAATGGAGAAGCATTAAAGGACATTAAGATCATCGATTGACGGATTGAGCTTTGGAAATCAGTGTGACAACGAAAATCAAGGATCTCACCAATAAAAATGACATTGATTCATTATTAATCATAATTTGATCCAAATAAAGGTAGGATGTTTATTTGTTTATTTATAACCATATTATTATCCCATGATGAAAATGATTCAATTTAATAATGTATTGATTCAGGGATAAATCCTATTGCAGGTATGGGTTTATTTGTGGGATTTGGGGATAATTATTCTTTGTTTGATCATTGATTTATATACTTATTTATTCATCTTTCCTATGAAAACATGTCATGTTTGAAATGATCAAAGTACAAGGTTCATTTATCAGTTTTATGGTTTATGGGTTTTTCCCCCATTCTACGTACATTCATCATTGGAAATTTATTTGGGCCTATGATTCGATGAATACCCAGTTAAAGATCATTGCGTATTAGATATTTTTCACAACAAATCCCTACCATGGGTTTGGGATGGAGATTTAATGTCACAGTTGTGGTTCATGATGATAGAATTTGATCCAAGGATAGATCAAGAGATGTGGTTCATGTTTTTGGTGTGCAGTGCCGATGATTAATGATGATGGTTGTTTCTTGAGTAGTGGGTACATCCAGAATCCAGTCATCGATAGCGAGGAGGTTCGATTAACTCCAAATATATGATGTGCGATGTGATTCCTGGTGGAATCTATGGGTGTGGAGGCTTAAAAAAATATGTGTGAACATCATTTAATTTCTATGAAAAACTATAATACATAGTGTGTAGTCCTATGAACACACACCATATAGTCCCTTCTTTGTAGTGATATGATTTCAAAGTAGAGAAAAGTATCACATGTCGTATGAAGCATGACACATGTTGTGTAGCCCTTGTCCAACCAGCTCAACATGTACATGGGGTACATACCCAGGAGGCCATGTAGTGGTATAATCCATGTGTTTCTAGTCACAAACTATGTAACACATGGAGAAAAACTTGAAATATACAAGGAGTACATGCCCAGGTGGCTAAGTGTCCTCACACGTTGTGTACTTGGGAAGTTATTGGGTAAGCCAGAGTACACGGGCATAGCCATGTACTTGTACATTTCCAAGTACAAGGATATAGTGTATTGTACACAGGCATGGGTATAATGGTAAATAAAGTTCTAGGGGACTTGTACACTCTATATACCCTAGGAACACACAGTGTATTGAGAAAAAGGGAATACTATGTGAGCCTGAGACATAGGTGGTACCAGGCTTAGTGAGACATGTCGTGTACCCCCAGGGACACACCATCTACTCCTTTGAGGATATGTTAGAGTCCTCTTTCAATTTATCTCAGATTAATTGATATATTGTGTGATATTCTTAGGAACATAATTATTTGAGTGTGTTCCCTTGGTCCATTCCCTAAGGGTTAGTGTGGAATCAAACTTTACCCATAGGATGGTGATCCCTTCAGTGGTACTTCTTAAATAAAGTCATTGTAATACTTTCGTGTGGCCCATAGTGAGATCCCCTATCATCATCCTTCCCTAGGTGAAGTTCTTGGTATCGTCATGACCAACACTACATAGGTTTCGATCCTCTACTTAGCAGGTTACTGCAGATTGAGTTGTTGGTAGACCCCATGGCCTTGGGTGTGATCATCATTTGTGTATTGTTCTCTTCATACTTATAGTGTATACTTCTTATGGTGAGACCCGATGAGTAGTGCATCTTAGATGGATTCCATTAGTGCTATCTGGATCACAGAGTGTGTTCTCCTGGTTGATTTCAATTAGGGATGATAGGGCTCATAGAGGGAAATATCCTAGACTACTATTACCTTGAAACATTTTCAGCAGTTCTATGGATAGAAATGATTATTACCAAGTGGTATTTGGACTATTTATGAGTATATCTAGATGTTTTTTGTATGTATCTCTTTATAATTAACATTCCTTGTGATGAGATGACTACTCTTGATGCTTTGTGTTTGGTTATTTTGGGGTTTCCTACTGTGTATTGTTATACTCAACCTTGTGCGGAATCTTCCCGCATGCGTTGTGTCTTATGTAGATGATGGACATTTTTTTCAGTCCTTGGTGGACTAGGAGTAGGTGGATCTATTTTGGGAGATAAAAACTAAGGTGTATACTAGTGTTTCATTTAATAACAATCCCCTCATTCTGAGAAGGTCAGATTTTAGTTTCTAGTTTTTGTTGGTCATGTATCTATCCCAATTTGTTCTTTCCAGTACTTTATGTCATACTCTGATTATGGTATTATAGATGTATGCATGAATTATTATTAGTTTTTCTACATTTCATCATTGTATGGGATTGGAGATACATGTGCATGTACATGTACTTTAGGAAAATGTCTCCCATGTGTGTGATATGCCTTCTTGGAATAAGTCACTAGCCCATGGCTTATTGGAGGTAGGTTTTGGGAAGTTGTGTCTCAGTCCCCATCGGGTCAGGTCATGACATAGGGTGTAGGTTTTATGGATTGAATGGATTTTTAAAGTTTTAATGGTTATGAAGATGTATTTTGGTAGGGGTTTTAAGGGTTTTAAAGGGAATGAAGGGTTTAAAGGTTAGGTAAGAGAGGAGAGGGTGATGGTTTGAGGGTTTAGGATTGAGGGTGTAGGGTTTAGGGTTTAGTGTTTAGGGTTTGGAAGGTTTTAAAAGGGTTTTAAAGTTTTTAAAGGGTATAAAATGTATTTTATAGGTTTTTTAAGGTTTTTAAAGGGGTTTTAAGAGAGTTAGGGGTTTTAAGGTTAGGGAATAAAGGATAGGTTCAATGGTTGAGGGTTGAGGGTTTGGGGTTGAGGGTGAAGGGTTTAGTATTTATGGTTTGGATGGATTTTAAAGGGTTTTTAAATGGTTTAAAAGGGAATTAAATTGTATTTTTATAGGGTTTTAAATGGTTTTTCAGGTAGTTAAGGGTTTCAAGGTTAGGTAATATGAGAGATATTAAAGGGTTTAAGTCTTATTGTTGAGGGTGTGGGTTTAGGGGTTAGGGTTTAGGGTTTGAATGAATTTTAAAA
The DNA here is from genome assembly GCA_963277665.1 of Viscum album. Classification (NCBI taxonomy): domain Eukaryota; kingdom Viridiplantae; phylum Streptophyta; class Magnoliopsida; order Santalales; family Viscaceae; genus Viscum; species Viscum album. The sequence continues at coordinate 1,664,617,601 of OY728146.1, read as the reverse complement.
GGTTATTAAAGGGTTTAAAGGGTCTGAAAGTGTATTTCATTGGGGTTTTTAGGGGTCTCAGAGGGGTTTTAAGGGATTTATGGGTTTTAAAGGTTATACTATATGAGAGATATTAAACTTTTGAGGGTTTATTGTTTAGGGTATAGGGTTTCGGGTTTGGATTGATTTTAAAGAGTTTTAAAGGGTTTAAAGGTTATGGAAGTTTATTTTGGTAGTGTTTTAAAGGGTTTAAAAGAGTTTTAAAGGGAGTGAAGGGTTTCTAAGGTTTGGTAAGAGGGTATAGGGTGAAGGGTTTTGGGTTTTGGGTATTGGGTTTAGAATTTAGGGTTTGGATGTATTTTAAAGGGATTTTAAGGGTATGATAGTGTATTGTGGTAGGGTTTTTAAGTGTTTTAGAGGGTTTTTAAGGAAGTAAATGGTTTTTAAGGCTGCCTAAGATGGGATATGGTAAAGGGTTTATGTTTTAGGTTTGAGGTTATAGGGTTTGGTGTTTAGGTTTTGGAAGGATTTTAAAGGGTTTTTAAATGGTTTAAAGGGTATGATAGTATATTTTGGTGGGGGGAGGGTATGGGTTTTGAAGGGATTTAATGGATCTTAAGGTTGGGTAAGGGGGTTTAGGGTGAAGGATTGAGGGTTTATGGTTGAGGGTGTAGGGTTTAGGGTTTCGGGTTTGGATGGATTTTAAAGGGTTTTAAGGGTTTAAAGGGTATGAAAGTGCATTATGGTAAGGATTTGAATGGTTTTGAACAGAGCGAAGGTTTTTTAAGGTTATGTATGAGGGGAGAGGGTGAATGTTTTAGGGTTTAATGTTGAAGTTTTAGGATTTAGGTTTTAGGTTTTAGGGTTTTGATGGATTTTAAAGGGGTTTTAAATGGTTTAGAGGTTATGAAAGTGTATTTTGGTAGGATTTTAAAGGGTTTTTAAAGGATTTAAGTGTTTTTAATGTTTGTTAAGGGGGGTATAGGGAGAATTTTTGAGGGTTTAGGGTTAAGAGTGTATGGTTTAGGGTTTATTGTTTAGGGTTTGGATGGATTTAAAAGGTTTTAATGTGTTTCAAAGTAAATTTTGCAGTGTTTTAAAGGGTTTTTAATGGAGTTAAGGGTTTTTATGGTTAGGGAAGAGGGGATAGGGTAAAGGTTTGTTGGTTTAGGGATGAGGTTTAAGGGTTTGGATGGATTTTTAGGGGTATGAAAGTGTGTTTTATTAGGTTTTTAAGGGTATTAAATGGTTTTTAAGGGTTAAAGGGTTTTAAAGGTTTGGGAAGCGGGGAGAGGGTGAATGGTTGATGGTCTAGGATTTCGGGTGTATGGTTTAGGGTGTGGATGGATTTTAATGGGTTTTTAAAGGGTTTAAAGGGCATCAAAGTGTATTTTTGTTTGGGTTTTTAAAGGTTCAAAGGGGTTTTGAATGGAGTGAAGGGTTTTTAAGGTTAGGGAATAGGGGAGAGGGTGAAGGGTTGAGGGTGAAAGGTTTTGGATTTAGATTTTTTTTGTTTAGATAGATTTTAAAGGTTTTTTAAAGGGTTTAAAGGGTATAAAATTGTATTTTTATAGGTTTTTAAGGTTAGGTAAGATGGGAGATGGTGAAGGGTTGAGGGTTGAGGGTATAGGGTTTAAGGTTAAGGTTTAGGGTTTGGATGGATTTTAAAGGGTTTAATGGGTTTAATGGGTACGAAAGTTTATTTTGGAAGGGGTATTAAGGTTTCTAAAGGTTTTTGAAGTTAGTGAAGGGTTTTAAGGATATGTTTGATTTTAGAGGGTGATGGGTTAAGGTTTTAGGGTTTAGTGTTTAGGGTTTAGGGTTTAGGGTTTATGTTTTGGATGGATTTTAAATGGTTTTTAAAGGGTTTAAAGTGTACGAAAGTGAATTTTGGTAGGGATTTTATGGGTTTTAAAGTGAGTGAAGGGTTATTAAGGATAGGGAAGTGGGGATAGGGTAATGTTTGGAGGGTTTAGGGTTTGGATGGATTTTAAAGGGATTTTAAAGTGTTTAAAGGCTATGAAAGTGTATTTTTGTAGGGGTTTTAAGAGTTTTAAAGGGTATTGAAGGGAGTAAAGGGGTTTTAAGGTTAGTTAAGATGGGATAGGGTGAAGGGTGAAGGGTTGAGGGTTCACTGTTGAGGGTTTAGGGTATAGGGTTTATGGTTTAGGGTTTTGATGGATTTTAAAGAGTTTAAAGGGTATAAAAGTATATTTTTGAAGTGTTTTTATGGGTTTTAAGGGGTTTTGAAGGGATTTAAGGGTTATTAAGGTTATTGGATATGGGATAGGTTGAAGGTTTGATTGTTTATGGTTGAGGGTTTTGAGTTTAGGGTTTAGGGTTTTGATGGATTTTAAAGGGGTTTTAAATGGTTTAATGGGTATTAAAGTGTATTTTTTATGGTTTTTAAGGGTTTTCAAGGGTTTTCAAGGGAGTGAATGGATTTTAAGTTAAGGTAATAGAGGATAGGGTGAAGGGTTTAGGGTTTATTGTTGAGGGTCTCGTGCTTTGGGTTTTGTGTTTGGATGAATTTTAAAGGGGTTTTAAATGGTTTAAAGGGTATGAAAGTGTATTTTGGAAGTGCTTTTGTGGTTTTTTAAGGGTTTGAATGGTTTTTAAAGTAATATAAGAGAGTAATGGGTGAAGATTTGAGGGTTGAGGGCTAAGGGTTGAGGGTGTTGGGTTTAGGTTTTAGGGTTTGGATGGATTTTAAAGTATATTTAAAGGTTATAAAAGTGTATTTTGGTTGGTTTTTTATGGTTTTAAAGGGATTTTAAGGGAGTGAAGGATTTTTAAGTTTAGGGATGAGGGAATAGATTTAATTTTAAATGTTTTAGAGTTTAGGTATTAGGTTTTAGGGATTATTTTTTAGGGTTTTGAGGGATTTTAAAGGTTTTCTTAAGGGTTTAATGGGTGTGAAGGAGTATTTTGGTAGGTCTTTTAAAGGTATTAAAAGTTTATGAGGGTATTAAAGGGTTTATAAGATTATTTATGAGTTTTTATGGTGAAGGGTTGATGTTTTAGTGTTTAGGGATTAGGTTTTAGGGTTTGGATGTATGTTTAAGGGGTTTTAAAGGGTTTAAATGGTATGAAAATGTATTTTGGTAGGGTTTTTATGAGGTTTAAAGGGTTTTTAAGGGAGTGAGTGTGGTTTAGGGTTATATAAGAGGGTAGAGGGTTATGGGTTGAGGGTGTAGGGTTTGGGTTTTATGGTTTAGGATATGGAGGGATTTTTAAGTGTTTCTAAAAGATTTAAAGGGTATGAAAATGTATTTAGGTAGGTTTTAAGTGTTTTTAAATGAGAAAAGTGTTTTTAAGGTTAGTTATGAGGATACAAGGCAATTGTTTTAGGGTTTAGGTTTGAGGTTTTAGGGTTTAGGGTTTACATTTAAGGGATTGGATGGATTTAAAAGGGGTTTTAAAGGGTTTAAATGGTATGAAAGTGTATTTTGGTATGGTTTTTAAGGGGTTTGAAGGGTTTTGAAGGGAGTGAAGGTATTTTAAGGTTATATAGGAGGGTATAGGGTGAATTTTTTGAGGGTTTAGGGTTTTTGGTAAGGGTTTTAGGGTTTAGGTTTTAGCATTTGGATGGATTTTAAGGGGAATTTGAAGTGTTTGATGTGCATGAAATTTTATTTTGATAGGATTTTTAAGGGTTTTGAAGGGCTTTTAAGGGATTTAAGTGTTTATAATGTTAGGTAATAGGGTATGGGTGAAGGTTTGAGGATTTATGGTTGAGTTTGTTGGGTTTAGTGTTTAGTTTTTCGGGTTTGGAAGGATTTTAAAGGGGTTGAAATGGGTTTAAAGGGTATGAAATTGTATTTTGGTAGGGGTTTTAAAGTTTTTAAAGGGTTTTTAAGGGATTAAAGGTTTTTCAAGGTCAGTTGATAGGGTATAGGGGGAATATTTTAGGGTTTAGGGTTGATGGTGTAGGGTTTTGGGTTTAAGATTTAGTGTTTGGATGGATTTTGAAGGGGGTTTAAAGGGTTTAAAGCGTATTAAAGTGTATTTTGGTTGGAATTTGAATGGTTTTAAAGGATTTTGAATGGGTTAAATAGTTTTTAATATTATTTAAGAGGTTATATAGTGAATGTTTTAGGTTTTATGATTGAGGGTGTAGGGTTTAGGGTTTGGATGGATTTTAAATGGGTTTTAAAGGGTTTAAAGTGTATGAAAGTGTATTTTGGTAGGGTTTTTAGGGTTTTAAAGGGGTTTTAAGGGAGTGATGTATTTTTAAGGTTAGGTAATATTGGGGAGGGTAAAGGATTGAGGTTTTAGATTTTATGGTGTACGGTTTAGGGTTTAGGGTTTTGATGGATTTTGAGGGATTTTTAAAGAGGTTAAATGTTATGAAAGTGTATTTGGTTGGGTATTAAGGGTTTTAAATAGTTTTGAAAGGAGTTTACGGTTTTTAAGATTATATTAGATAGTATAGTTTGAAGGTTTTATGGTTTATGGTTGAGGTTGTAGGGTTTAGGGTTAGGTTTTAGGGTTTGGATAGATTTTAAAGGGGTTTAAAAGGGTTTAAGTGATATGAAAGTGTATTTTGAAAGGGGTTTTAATGGTTTTAAAGGGTTTGGAAGTTACTGAATGGGGTTTAAGGCTATGAAAGTGTGTATAGTTTGATTGGTTAAGGGTTTAGGGTTGAGAGTTTTGGTTTTAGGTTTTAGGATTTAGAAGGATTGAAAAGGGTTTAATGGGTATGAATGTGAATTTTGGAAGGGTTATTAAGGGGTTTAAAGGGTTTTAAAGGTATTTAATGGTTTTTAAGGTTAGTAAATATTGGAAAGGGAGAATAGTTTAGGATTTATGGTCAATGGTGTAGGGTTTAGGGTTTATGTTTTGGAAGGATTTTAAAGGGTTTAAAGGGTATGAAAGTGTATTTTGGTAATAATTTTAATGGTTTTAAAGGGTTTTGAAGGGTGTGAAATGTTTTTAAGGTTAGGAAAGAGGTTATAGAGGGAATTTTTAGTGTTAATGTATAAGGGTGTAGGGTTTAGTGTTTGGATGTATTTTAAAGGTTCTTTAAAGGGTTTAAAGGGAATGAAAGTGTATTTTGGTATGGATTTAATGGTTTTAAGGGTTTTAAAGGGAGTTAAGGGTTTAAAAGGTTGGGGAATAGGGGAGAGGGTGAAGGGTTTAGGGTTTAGGGTTGACGGTGTAGGGTGTAGTGTTTAGGGTTTATCATTTGGATTGATTTTAAAGGGTTTAAAGGGTATGGAAGTATATTTTTGTAGGTTTTAAAGGGTTTTAACGGGGTTTTAAGGGTTTAAGGGTTTTTTAGGTTAGGTAAGAGGGTATATGGTTATGTTTTGGGGTTTTAGGTTTCATGGTGTAGGGTTTATAGATTAGAGTTTTGGGTTTGGATGGATTTCATTGGGTTTAAAGGGTATACAAGTGTATTTTGGTAGGGTTTTTAAGGGTTTTATGGGATTTTTATTGGAGTGAATGGTTTTTAAGGTTATGGAAGAGGGGATAGGTTAAAGGGTTGAGGGTTTAGGTTTAAGGGAGTAGATTTTAGGGTTTGGGGTTTGGATGGATTTTAAAGGGTTTTTAAAGTGTTTAAAGGGTAAGAAAGTGTATTTTGTTATGGTTTTTAATAGTTTAAAAGGGGTTTGAAGGGAGTTATGGTTTTATAAGTTCAATGAAGAGGGGATAGGGTGAAGGTTTGAGGGTTTAGGTTTGAGGGTGTGGGTTGTAGTGTTTAGGGTTTGGAATGATTTTAAAAGGTTTTTAAAGGGCATGAAAGTGTAGTTTCATTGGGGTTTTAAGGGTTTAAAAGGGTCTTAAAGAGATTTAAGGTCTATTAAGGTTATGGAAGATGGTATAAGGCGAAGTATTTAGGGTTTAGGGTTTGAATTAATTTTAAAGGGTATGAAGGTGTATTTTGGATAGTTGTTAAGGGTTTTAAAGTATGTTTAAGGTAGTAAAGGGTTTTAAAGGTTAGTTAATAGGGGATAGGGTTAATTTTTTAGGGTTTTGATTTGAGTTTGTAGGGTTTAGGGTTTTGTTTTTAGGTTTTGGATAGATTTTAAAGGGTGTTAAAAGTGTTTAAATGGAAAGAAAGTGTATTTTGGTATGGTTTTTAAGGGTTTTAAATGGTTTTGATGCCAGTGAAGGGTTTTTAAGGTTAGGGACTAGGGTGTAGGGTGAATGGGTGAGGGTTTAGGGTTTAGGGTTGATGGTCTTGGTTTTTGGGTTTTGGGTTTGGATGGGTTCTAAAGGGTTTTAAAATGGTTTAAAGGGTATGGAATTGTATTTTGGTAAGGTTTTTAAGGGGTTTAAAGTGTTTTTAAAGGAGTGAAGTGTTTTTAATGTATTGTTAGAGTGGGTAGGGTGAAGTATTGAGGGTTTGGGGGTTAAGGTGTAGGGTTTAGGGTTTTGGGCTTAGGGTTTGAATGTATTTTAAAGGGTTTATTGGGTATCAAAGTGTATTTTGGAAGGGTTTTTAAGGTTTTTTAATGGATTTTTGGGTTTTTATGGTTAGGGAATAGGGGGTAGAGTTATGGGTTGAGGGTTTATAGTTTTTGTATATTTCAAATGGTTTTTAAAGGGTTTAAAGGTTATGAAAGTTTATTTTGGTAGGGTTTTTAAGGATTTTAAATGGTTTTTAAGGGAGTGAAGGGTTTTTAATGTTTTGGAGGATGTTATAGGGTGAAGGGTTGAGGGTTTGGGGTTGAGTTTGTATGATTTATGGTTTGTATGGATTTTAATGTTTTTTAAAGGGTTTAATGGGTATGGAGGTGTATTTTGGTAGAGTTTTTAAGGGTTTTGAAGGGTTTTGAGGGGAGTAGAGAGATTTTATGGTTGGGGAATAGGGTATATGGTGAATTTTTTAAGGTTTAAGGTCGATGGTGATGTGTATAAGGTTTTGGAATTTGGGTTTGGATGGATTTAAAGGGGTTTTAAAGGGTTTAGAGGGTATGAAAGTGTGTTTTGGTATGATTTTTAAGGGGTTTAAAGGGGTTTGAAGGGAGTTAAGGGTTTTTATAGTTTTTATGAGGGGATAGGTTGATGGGTTGAGGGTTTTGGGTTGAGGGTGTAGGGTTTATGGTTTAGGGTTTAGATGGATTTTTAATGGGGTTTAAAGTGTCTAAAGGGTACAGCAGTGTATTTTGGTAGGATTTTTAAGGGTTTTAAAGTTTTTTTAGGTATTGAAGGTTTTTTAAGGTTATTAAATAGGTGATATAGTGAATATTTTAGGGGTTAGGGTGTAGGTTTTAGATTTTGGAGTTTTGGTGGATTTTAATGGGGTTTTAAAGAGTTTAAAGCATGTGAAAGTGTATTTTTGTTGGGGTTTTAAGAGTTTTAAAGGGTAATCAAGGGAGTGAAGGGGTTTTAAGGTTATGGAAGAGGTTATAGGGTAGTGTTGGTTGTTTTTGGTTTTGGGTTTATGGTTTGGATGGATTTTAAAGGGTTTTAAAAATGTTTAAAGGGTATTAAACTGTATTTTGGTAGTGTTTTTAAGGGTTTTTAAGGAAGTGAAGGGTTTTTTAAGGATATGTAATAGGGGATGTGGTGAATGGATGATGGTTTAGGGTTGAGGGTGTGGGGTTTAGGGTTTAGGGTTTTTATGGATTCTTAAGGGGGTTTAAAGTGTTTAAAGGGTATGAAATTCTATTTTGGTAGGGTTTTTAAGGGTTTTTAATGGGTTTAAAGGGAGTGGAGGGTTTTTAAGGTTAGTGGGGATATTTTAAAGTGTTTAGGTTTTAGGTTTGAATTTTTAGGGTTTAGGGTTTAGGGATTATGGTTTTGATGGGGTTTTAAGGGTTTAAAAGGGTTTAAAGTGTATAAAAGTGTATTTTGGTAGGGGTTTTAAGAGTTTTTAAAGATTTTAAAGGGAGTGAAGGTTTTTTATGTTTATTTAAGTGTGTGGAGGTTGAAGGGTTTAGAGTTTTGGGTAAGGGGTGTATGTTTTAAGTTTTTGTGGTTTTGATAGATTTGTATGGTTTTCTAAAGGGTTTAAAGGGCACAAAAGTGTGTTTTGGTAGGAGTTTTAAGGGTTTAAAAGGGGTTTTAAGGTAGTTAAGGTTTTCAAAGGTTAGTTAAGAGAGTATAGGGTGAGATGTTGAGAGTTTATGATTGAGGTTGTAGGGTTTAGGGTTTAGGTTTTAGAGTTTGGATGGATTTTTAAGGTGTTTTAAAGGGTATGAAAGTGTATTTTTATAGGGTTTTAAAGGTTCTTGAAGATATTTAAGGGTTTTTAAGGTTATGGAAGATGGGATAGGGTGAAGGATTTAGGTTTTTGGGTTTAGGGTGTAGGGTTTAGTGTGTAGGGTTTAGGATTTAGGGTTTGGATTGACTTTAAAGGGGTTTTAAATAGTTTAAAGGGTATGAGAGTGTATTTGGGTTATGTTTTTAAGTTTTTTAAGGGATTAAAGGGTTTTTAAGGTTAGGTAATTGGGAATAGGGTGAAGGGTTGAAGGTGTAGTGTTTCGGATTTTGGTTTTTGGGTTTGGATGGATTTTAAAGGGTGTTAAAGTATTTAAATGGAATGAAAGTGTATTTGGGTAGGGATTTTAATAGTTTTAAAGGTTTTTTAAGGGAGTGAATGGATTTTAAGGTTAGGGAAGAGGGTATAGGGTGAAGGTATGAGGTTTGACGGTTGAGGGTGTAGGGTTTGGGTTTTGGGTTTTGGGTTTAGGGTTTTCGGTTTGGATGGATTTTAAATAGTTTAAAGGGTGTGAAATTGTAGTTTGGTAGGGTTTATAAGGGTTTTAAAGTATTTTGAATGGATTTAAGGGTTTTTAATGTAATTTTATAGTGGTTAGGGTTAATGATTGAGGGTTTGAGTATTTTGGTGCAGGGTTTAGGGTTTGAATGGATTTTAAAAGGGATTTAATGGTTTTAAAGGGCGTGAAAGTGTATTTTGGAAGGGTTTTTAAGGGTTTTAATGGGGTTTTAATGGAGTTTTGTTTTTTTAAGGTTAGGTAAGAGGGGATAGGGTTGAGGGTTGAGGGTTGAGAGTTTGTGTGGTTTGTAAAGGGTTTTAAAGAGTTTAAAGGGTATGAAAGTATATTTTGGTAGGGTTTTTTTGGATTTTAAATGGGTTTTAAGGGAGTGAAGGGTTTTAATGTTTGGTAGGATGGGATAGGGTGAAGTGTTGAGGGTTTAGGGTTGAGTTTGTAGGGTTAATGGTTTAGGTATTTGGGTTTTGATGGATTTTAAAGGTTTTTTAAAGTATTTAAAGGTAATGAAAGTTTAATTTGTTATTGTTTTAAGGTTTTTAAAGGGTTTTTAAGGGAGTTAAAAGTTTATAATGTTGGGGAATATGAGAGATGGTGATTTTTTTATGGTTTAGGGTTGAGCGTGTTGGGTGTATGGTTTAGGGTTTTGGGTTTGGATGGGTTTTAAAGGGGGTTTAAAGGGTTTATAGGCTACGAAAGTATGTTTTGGTATAGTTTTAAAGGATATTAAAGGGTTTTTAAGGGATTTAAGGGGTTTTATAGTTTTGAATATGGGATAATTTGATGGGTTGAGGGTTTAGGGTTTAGGGTGTAGGGTTTAGGGTTTATATGGATTTTTAAGGGGTTTTAAAGGGGTTGAAGAACACGAAAGTGTATTTTTGTAGGGTTTTTAAAGGTTTTAAATTATTTTGTAGGAAGTGAAGGGTTTTTAAGGTTAGGTAATAGGGGATATGGTGAATATTTTAGGGGTTATTTTTTAGGGTATAGGGTTTAGATTTTAGAGTTTGGGTGGATTTTAATGGGGTTTTAAAGGGTTTAAAGCATGTTGAAGTGTATTTTGGTAAGGGTTCTAAGGGTTTTAAAGGGTAATAAAGGGATTGAATTTTTTTTAATGTTATGGAAGAGGTGATAGTGATAAGTTTTGAGGTTTTAGGTTTAGTGTTTAGGTTTTAGGGTTTGGATGGATTTTAAAGGGTTTTAAAAGGGTTTAAACGGTATTAAACTGTATTTTGGTAGGGTTTTTAAGGGTTTTTTAGGGAGTGAAGGGTTTTCAAGGTTATGTAATAGGGTATATGGTGAAGGGATTAGGTTTTATGGTTTAGTTTGTAGGGTTTAGTGTTGAGGGTATAGGGTATAGGGTTTCGATGAATTTTTAAGGGCAAGGAAGATGTGAGGGTCAGGCTATTCCCAGCCCCCCCAAATTTATTAAAAAGAAAAAAGAGACACAACAGACAAGGGAGGGGAGGGGTCAAACGACCCACACCCAAAAACCCTTAACGACCCAAGACAAAATACCCCCAAAAAAAGAAAAATCAAGAAAGGAAAAAAGAAAACACACAAAGCAAAGCAGCCACCACCATTATCCAGCATCAATCAGCATCCGACAGCTCACAGCTAACCAACGACCAGCATCTCGGCAGTTTTGATGCTTCCTTCAAGATCTTGCGATGTGATGCAGTTTTGGTGCTTGGCGATGGGGATTCATGATGGCGTGGTTCGAAGTTCTTGACTTTATTCATGTGGTTCGAGGCTCGTGCAGCGCTGCTTTCAAGGAGCCACCTTGACCTCTCTGGCGGAGCAGTGTTCGTGTGGCTGGAGATGCGGCTGTGGGCATTAGAGCCTCTCCTCGATAGATCTTGGCTATGGTGGTTTTTCCTGGTTCTGGTCGGTTTCACCTTGGACGTGCAGCGGTGTGGTGTGGGCGCGACAGATCTGGTCGCTTCTAGGGTTCCAAGACTCGCGGATCCGGCAGTGGCGGTACTCGATCTGGGAGAAAAGCTCAGATCTGGTTCCCCCGGTGCGCGGCGGTTCAGATCCATGGAGATGCAGGCCAGATCTGGTCCCTTCTCGGTGCGGCGTTGCACTACCATGGTGATGCCTTTCTTTGCGACGAGCTCCTGGTGGTTCTCGGCTTCCTCGATGGCTTCCAAGCGGTGGCATGGAGAGGCCAGGCCTTGGTTGATGTTGTGCGGTGGGACATTTCCAATCCTTGAAGCTATGTGGGGAGCGGCAGTTTTGGTTTGGCTCGGGCAGTCAGGTGATGGTGCTGATTTCCCACTTCGGACCTCAGCACGGAGGCAGGTTCATTCCTGGGTTTCCTTTCTGTGTTATGATCATGTTACTGGTCTGGATAAGTGTTGTGTTCTGGGATCTCTACCGGGCTATGGTGGCTGCTTCACGGATTGTGGCGAGATTGGTTTGGTGCTGGTTCTTTGTGTTGTTTTGAGGTATATGTTGTCTCGTGCTCTTGGTGTGCGAGTTATATGGTGCTTGCAATGGACCTCTATAGCCGGGAGGTGCTGGGTTATGGATTTTGTGAATTTTTAAGAGGGTTCAATGTGTTTAAACGGTATGAAATTGTATTTTGGTAGGGATTTTAAGGGTTTTCAAGGGAGTGAAGGGTTTTTAAGGTTAGTAAAGTTGGGATATGTTAAAGGATTTAGGTTTTAGGGTTGATGGTGTAGGGTTCAGGGTTCAGGGTTTAAGGTTTTGATGGATTTTTATGGGTTTTTAAGGGGTATAAAAGTGTATTTTGGTAGGGTTTTTAAGATTCTTAAAAATTTTAAAGGTATTGTAGGTTTTTTAAGGTTAGTTAAGTGGGAGGAGGTTTAAGGGTTTATGGTTAGGATCGAGGGTGTAGGGTCTAGTTTTGGGGGTTTGGATCGATTTTTAAGGGGTTTTAAATGGTTTAAAGGGAATGAAAGTTTATTTTAAGGTTTTTAAAGGGGTTTTAAGGTAGTTTAAGTTTTCTAATATTAGTTAAAAGGGTATAGGGTGAATTTTTGAGGTTTTATGGTTGAGTTTTTATGGTTTAGTGTTTAGGGTTTGGATGGATTTTTAAGGGTTTGTAAAGTGTTTAAGGTGTATAAAAGTGTATTTTGGTAGGGATTTTAAGGGTTCTAATGGGTTTTAATGGGTTTTGATGGAAGTGTAGGGTTTTTATGGTTATGTAATAGGGGTGAGGGTGAAGGTTTGAGGGTTTAGGGTTGAGGGTGTATGTTTAGGAATTATGATTTAGGGGTTTGATGGATTTTAAGGGTTTTTTTAAAAGGTTTAACGGTTACAATAGAGTATTTTGGTATATTTTTAGTGGTTTTGAAGGGTTTTTAAGGTATTTAAGGATTTTAAAGGTTAGGAAATAGGGAATAGGGTGAATTTTTTATGATTTATGGTTGATTTTGTAGGGTTTAGGTTTCAAGGTTTGGGGTTTCAAAGAATTTTTAAGGGCTTTTAAAGAGTTTAAAGGGTATGAAAGTGTATTTTGGTCGGGTTTTAAAGTATTTTTAAGAGTGTGATGGGTTTTTAAAGTTATTTAATAGTGGATATGGTGAAGGTTTTAGGGTTTAGGGTTCAGTTTTTAGGGTTTGGATGGATTTTAAAGGTTTTAAAAGCTATTAAAAGGTATGAAAGTTTATTTTGGTAGGGTTTTTGAGGGTTTTTAAAGGTTTTGGAAGGAAGTGAATGGTTTTTATGGTTATGTAATAGGGTAAAGGGTTATTGGTTGTGGTTTTTTGGTTGTGGGTGTAGGGTTTAGGGTTTGGATGGATTTTTAAGGGTTTTTAGAGGGTATAAAAGTGTATTTTGGTAAGATTTTCAAGGGTTTTAAAGGGTTTTTTTGGGTGTGAAGGATTTTTGAGGTTTGGTAAGAGGGGAGAGTGTGAATTTTATAGGTTTTATCATTGAGGGTGTAGGGTTTAATGTGTAGGGTTTGGATGTAATTTTAAGGGTTTTTAAAGTGTTCAATTGGTACAAAACTGTATTTTAATAGGAGTCTTAAGGGTTTTTAAGGGTTTTTAAGGGAATAAAGAGTTTTTAAGGTCACATTAGATAGTATAGGGTAAAGTGTTGAGGGTTAAGGTTGATGGTGTGGGGTTTAGAGTTTATGGTTTTGATGGATTTTTAAGGGGTTTTAAGGGGTTTAAAGGGTATGGAAGTGCATTTTGGTAGGGATTTTAAGGGTTTTAAAGGGTTTTTAAGAGACTTAAGGGTTTTTAAAATTATTAGAGTGGGTAGAGGGTAAAGGTTTTAGGTTTTAAGGTTGAGGGTTTTTGGTTTAGAATTTAGGGTTTATATGGATTTTTAAGGGGTTTAAAGGGTATGAAAGTGTATTTTGAAAGGGTTTTAAATGGTTTTAAATAGTTTTGAAGAGATTAATGGTTTTTTAAGGTTAGGGAAGATGTTAGAGGGTGAAGGGTTGAGTGTTAATTATTGAGGGTGTAGGGTTTAGTGTTTTTATGGACTTTTAAGGGGTTTTAAAGGGTTTAGAGGGTATAAAAGTGTATTTTGGTAGGGTTTTTAAGGGTTTTTAAGTGATTTAAGGGTTTTTAGGTAATTTAAGATAATATAGGGTGAATATTTTTGGGTTTAGGATAGAGTTTGTAGGGTTTCAGGTTTAGTTTTAAGGTTATGGATGGCTTTTTAAGGGGTTTAAAGTGTTTAAAGATTATGAATTTGTATTTTGGTAGGGTTTTTAAGTGTTTTAAAGGTTATTTAAGGAATTGAAGTGTTTTTAAGGTTATGGAAGAGTAGATATGGTAAAGGTCTGAGTTTTGAGGGTTGAGGGTGTTGTTTTTAGGGTTTAGGGTTTGGATGGATATATAAGGTTTTTTAATGGGTGTATTGGGTATGAATGTGTATTTTGGTAGGGTTTTTAAGGGTTTTAGTGGGTTTTAAGAGAGTTAAGAGTTTCTATGGTTATTTAATAGGTTATAGGGTGATTTTTTGATGGTTTATGGTTGAGAGGGTAGGGTTTAATGTTTCGTCTATAAGGTTTGGATGGATTTTTAAGGGTTTTTAAACAGGTTAAAGGGTATAAAAGTATATTTTGGTTGGTTTTCTAAGTGTTTTAAAGGGTTTTAAAGGTATAGTAGTGTTTTTAAGGTTAGTTAATATGGTATAGGGTTAAGGGTTGAGGTTTTATGTTTGAGAGTGTATGGTTTAGGGTTTGGATGGATTTTAAAGTGGTTTTTAAAAGGTTTAAAGTGTGTGAAAGTGTATTTTGGTAGAGGTTTAAAGGTTTTTAAAGTGTATTAATGGTATTGAAGGTTTTTTTATGATTAGGTAAGAGGGTATAGGTTTAAGTGTTGAGGTTTTATTATTTAGAGTATATGGTTTAGGTTTTGGATGGATTTTAAGGGTTTTTAAAGTGTTTAATGGGTATGAAAGTGTATTTTGGTTGGGGTTTTAAGTGTTTTATTGGGTTTTTAAGGGAGTTAATTGTTTGTAAGGTTAGGTATGAGAGTAATTGGTGAATTTTTTAGGGTTTAGGGTTTATGGTGTAGGGTTTAGGGTTTGGATAGATTTTTAAGGGGTTTTAAAGGGTTTAAATGGTATGAAAGTGTATTTAGGTAAGTTTTTTAATGGTTTTTAAGGGTTTTGAAGGGGGTTAAGGGGTTTAAAGGTTAGATATAAGGGGATAGGGTGAATGTTTTATGGTTTATATTTGAGTAATGATGATTTAGGGTTTATGTAATGGATGGATTTTAAGGGGTTTTAAAGTGTTTAAAGGGAATGAAACTATATTTTGGTAGGGTTTTTAAGGGTTTTAAAGGATTTTAAAGGAATTAAAGGGGTTTTTAAGGTTATTTAAGAGGGGTTAGGGTTAATGGTTGAGGGTTTATGGTTTATGTAGTAGGTTTTAGGGTTTAGGATTTAGGTTTTGGATAGATTTTTAAGGGTTTTTAAAGGGTATAAAAGTGTATTTTGGTAGAGTTTTTAAGGGTTTTCAATGGTTTTAAAGGGATTTAATGGGTTTAAAGTTTATATAATAGAGGATAGGTTGAAGGGTTTAGGGTTTAGGTTTGAGGTTTTAGGGTTTAGTTTTTTTTTGATGTATTTTAAGGGGTTTTAAAGTGTTTAAAGGGTATGAAAGTGTATTTTGGTAGGGTTTTTTGGGGTTTTGAAGGGTTTTGAAGGTATTTAAGGGTATTTAAGGTTATTTAATGGGAGATTGGGGAAAGGTTTGACGGTTTAGGTTTGCGTTTGTATGGTTTTAGGGTGTAGGGTTTGAGTTTTAAGGTTTATTTTTTTGGTTTTGGATGAACTTATAAGGGGTTTTAAAGAGTTTAAAGGGTAAGAAAGTGCATTTTGGTAGTGTTTTTTAGGGTTTTAATGTTTTTTGAAGGTATTGAAAGGTTTTTAATGTTATATAAGAGGGTATAGGGTGAAGGGATGATATTTTACGGTTGAGGGTGTAGGATTTAGAGATTTCATGGGTTTTTAATGGTTTTTACATGATTTAAAGGATATGAAAGTATATTTTGGTAGGGTTTTTAATTCTTTTTAAGGGGTTTTATCGGAGTGAAGGGTATTTATGGTTATGGAATATGGGATAGGGTGAAAGGTTTAGGGTTTATATTTGAGGGTGTAGTGGTTAGGGTTTAGGGTTTGGATGTATTTTTAAGGGGTTTTAAAGGGTTTAAAGGGTATATAAGTGTATTTTGGTAGGATTTTTAAGGGTTTTAAAGGTTTTTGAAGGGTTTGAAGGGTTTTTAAGGTTTGTTGGGAGAGGTGATAATGAAGGGTTTAGGTTTTAGTGTTAAGGGTGTATGGTTTATGGGTTAGGGTGTTGGGTTTATGGTTTAGGGTTTGGATGGATTTTTAAGGGGTTTTAAAGGGTTTAAAGGGTATGAAAGTGTATTTTGGTAGGTTTTTATGGATTTTAAAGGGTTTTGAAGAGATTAATTGGTTTTTAAGGTATGGTAAGATGAGAGATAGTGAGGTTTTGAGGATTTAGTTTTTAGGGTTCAGGGTTTAGTGTTTAGTGTTTAGGATTTTTATGAATTTTTAAGGGTTTTGAAAGGGTTTAAAGGGTATAAAAGTGTATTGTGGAAGGGTTTTTATTGTTTTATAAGGGTTATTAAGATATTTAATGGTTTTAATGTTATATAAGAGGGGATTGGGTGAAGGGTTAAGGGTTTAGGGTTAAGGGTGTAGGGTTTAGGTTTTAAGGTTTATTGTTTGGATTTTATATGAATATTTACGAGGTTTTAAAGGGTTTAATGGTTATGAAAGTGTAATTTGGTATTCTTTAAAAAGGTTTTAAAATGTTTTGAATGGATTTAATGTTTTTTTTGATTATGTAAGAAGAGATTGGGTTCATGGTTTATGGTGTAGGGTTTAGGGTTTAGATGGATTTTAAGGTTCTTTTAATGGGTTTAAAGGGTTTGAATGTGTATTTTGGTAGGGTTTTAAGGGTTTTGAAGGGATTTGAGGGTATTTAACTTTAGATAAGAGGGGATATGTTGATGTGTTTAGATTTTAGGGTTGTGTGTGTTGGTTTTAGTGTTTAGGGTTTAGGGTTTGGATAGATTTTTAAGTGTTTTGAAGGTTTTGATGGGTATAAAAGTGTATTTCCATAGGGTTTTGAGGGTTTAAAGGGGTTTTATGGGAGTAAAGCGTTTTTTATATTTGGTAAGAGGGGATAGAGTGAAGTTTTTAGGGTTAATGTTTGATGGTGTCAGATTTAGGTTTTAGAGTTTGGATGGATTTTTAAGGGTTTTAAAGGGTTTAAAGGGTATGAAAGTGTATTTTGGTATGAGTTTTAAGAGTTTTAATGGGTTTTTACGGGGTGAAGTGTTTTTAAGGTTGGGTAATATGGGATATGGTGAAGGGTTGAGGGTTTTGGGTTGAGGGTGTAGGGTTTAGGGATTAGGGTTTGGATAGATTTTTATCAGTTTTTAAAGGGTTTAAAGGGTATGAAAGTGTAATTCGGGAGGGTTTTTAAGGGTTTTAAAAGTTTTTTAAGGGTGACATGAGTTTTTATGTTTTTTTAATATGGGAGAGACTGAAATTTTGAGGGTTTAGGGTTTAGGTTGTCGGTTTTAGTGTTTAGGTTTTAGGGTTTTGATCGTTTTTAATGGGGTTTAAAGGGTTTAAAGGTAATGGAAGTGTATTTTGGTATATTTTTAAGGGTTTTAAATGGTTTTAATGGATTCAATGGTTTTTAAGGTTAGGGAACAAGGTATATGGTTAAGGTTTGAGGTTTTAGGGTTTAGGTTATACGATTTAGGGCTTATGGTTTAGGTTTTGGATTGATTTTTAAGGGGTTTTAAAGAGTTTAAAGGGTATAAAAGAGTAATTTTGTAGGATTTTTAAGGGTTTTAAATGGGTTTAAAGGGAGTGAATTTTTCTTAAGGTTATGGAAGATGGTAGAGGGTGAAATGTTGAGGGTTTAGGGTTATGGTGTAGGTTTTTGGATTTGGATGAAGTTTTAAGGATTTTAAAGGGTTCAAAGTGTATGAAAGTGTATTTTGGTAGGGTCTTTAATGGTTCTAAAGGGAGTTAAGGGTTTTTAAAAGTTAGGGAATATGGTATAAGTTGAAGGGTTGAGGTTTTAGGGTTGAGGGTGTAGAGTTATTGGTTTAGTGTTTGGATAGATTTTGAAGGGTTTTAAAAGTGTTTAAAGGGTATGAAAGTGTATTTTGGTATGGTTTTGAAGGGAAAGAATGGTTTTTATGTTTTGGTAATAGTGTAGAGGGTGAAGGGTTGTGGGTTTTGGATTGAGGTTTTAGGTTTTTTAGGTTTTTGTGGATTTTAATGTGTTAAAGGGTATTAAATTTGATTTTGGTATGATTTTTAGGGGTTTTAAAGGGTTTTGAAGAGAGTTAAGGGGTTTTAAGGTTATGTGTGAGTGTATTGCGTAAAGTTTTGAGGGTTTAGGGTTAAATTTGTAGGGTTTAGGGTTTGGATGGATTTTGAAGGATTTTTAAAGGTTTTAATGGGTATGAAAGAAAATTTTGGTATGTTTTTTAAGATTTTTAATGGGTTTTGTAGGGATTGAATGGTTTTTGAGGTTAGGGAAGAGGGGAGAGGGTGATGGGTTAAGTGTTTATGGTTTGTAGTATAGGGTTTGGGGTTAAGGGTTTGTATGGATTTTTAATGTTTTAAAAAGGATTTAAAGGGAATAAAAGTGTATTTTTGTGGGGTTTTTAAGGGTTTTATAGAGTTTTGAAGGAAGTTAAGGGTTTTCTATGGTTATGTAAGGGAGGATATGGTCAAGGGTTTATCATTTAGGTTTGAGGTGGAAGGGTTTATGGTTTAGTTTTTAAGGTTTGGATATATTTTTAAGGGTTTTTAAAGGGTTTAAAGGGTGTAAAAGTGTATTTAGGTAGTATTTTTAAGGGTTTTAAAGGGAGTTAAGTGATTTTATTTTTAGGTAAGTAGAGATAGGATGAAGGTTTTAGGGTTTAGATTTTAGGGTTTAGGGTTTAGGGTTGAGGGTTTGGGGTTTAGGGCTTAAGGTTTGGAAGAATTTTAAGGGTTTTAAAAGGGTTAAAGGATATGAAATTGTATTTTGGTAGGGTTTTGTAGGGTTTTAAATGTATTTAATGGGATTTAAGGTTTTTATAGAGGGTATAGGGTGTATGTTTGAGGTTTTAGGGTTGAGGGTATTGGTTTTAGAGTTTAGGATTTATTTTTTGGATAAATATTTATTGGGTTTTAAAGGTTTTAAAGGGTATAAAAGTGTATTTTTGTTGGATTTTTAAGGTTTAAAAATGGTTTTGAGTGGAGTTAAGGGTTTATAGGTTAGGTAAGAAGGGTTATGGTGAATTTTTGAGGGATTAGGGTTGAGTTTGTATGATTGAGGGTTTAGCATTTAGGTATTGGATGAATATTAAGAGATTTTAAAAGTTTTAAAGGGTATGAAAGTTTATTTTGGTATGGGTTTTAAGGTTTTTATGGGTGTGGATGGGTTTTAAGGTTAGGGAAGATGGGATAGGGTACATTTTTTAGGTTTTATGGTTGAGAGTGTAGGATTTAGGGTTTAGGGTTTTAAAGGATTTTTAAGGGGTTTAAAAGTATTTAAAGTGTATATAAGTGTATTTTAGTAGGGTTTTTAATTATTTTAATGGGGTTTTAAGGGAGTAAAGTATTATTAATATTATTTAATATGGGATAGGGTGTTTTTTTTATGGTTTATTATTGATGGTTTTGGGTTTAGGTTTTAGGGTTTAGTGTTTGGATGGATTTTATGGGTTTTTTAAAGGGTTTAATGGGTGTACTTTAGTAGGTTTTGAAGTTTTTTAAATATATTTGAAGAAAGTTAAGGGTTTTAAAGGTTAGGGGATTTGGGATAGGGTTAAGGGTTTTGGATTTAGGGTTTATGGTGTAGGTTTTAACATTTAGGGTTAAGGGTTTGGATAGATTATTAAGGGTTTTTAAAGGGCTCAAAAGGTATGAAAGTGTATTATGGTTGGGATTTTATGGGGTTTTAAGGGTTTTTAAGGGATTTAATGAGTTTTAAGATTTGGTATGAGTATATAGGTTAATGTTTTTAGGGTTTAGGTTTGAGGTTGTAGCGTTTAGGGTTTAGGGTTTGGATGTATTTTTAACGGGTTTTAAAGGGTGTAAAGGGTATGAAAGTGTATTTTGGTAGGGTTTCTTGGGTTATAAATGGATTTTAAGGTTATTGAATATGGTATAGAGTCAAGTTATGAATATTTAAGTTTGGGTTGTAGGGTATAGGGTTTAGTTTTTTGGGTTTGGATGGATTTTAAGGGGTTTTAAGGGGTTTTAAAGGGTTTAAAGTGTATGAAAATGTATTTTGGTTGGGTTTTTAAGTGTTATAATGAGTATATAAGGGATTTTTGGGATATTTGGTGAGGTAATATAGAATATGGTGAAGTTTTGAAGGTTTATAGTTGAGGTTTTAGGTTTTAGGGTTTAGGGTTTAGGGTTTGGATGGATTTTTAGGGGGTTTTAAAGGGAATGAAAGTGTATTTTGGTGGGGTTTATAAGTATTTTAAAGAGTTTTGAAGGTATTTAAGGGTTTTTAAGGTTATTTAATATGGTATAGGGTTAAGGTGTTATTTTTTAGGGTTGAGGTTCTAAGTTTTTGGGTTTTGGTTTTTGGGTTTGGAAGGATTTTTAAGGGGTTTTAAAGGGTATGAAAGTGTATTTTGGTGGGGTTTGTAAGTATTTTAAAGAGTTTTGAAGGTATTGAATGGTTTTTAAGGTTAGTTAAGATGGTATAGGGTTAAGGGTTTATTTTTTAGGGTTTAGGTTCTAGGTTTTAGGGTTTTTGGTTTTGGGTTTGGAAGGATTTTTAAGGGGTTTCAAAGGGTTTAAAGGGTATAAAAATGTATTTTGGTTGGGTTTTTAAGGGTTTAAATGTTTTTTTTGGGATTGAGGGTTTTTAAGGTTATGAAAGAGTGTATAGGGTTATGGGTTTAGGGTTTATGGTTTTGGGTTTGGATGGATTTTAAGGGGTTTTAAAGGGTTTTGAGGTTATGACAATGTATTTTGGTTGGGTTTTTATGGGTTTTAATGGGTTTAGAGGTTATGAAAATGTATTTTGGTTGTGTTTTAAAGGTTTTAATGGTATTTGAAGGGATAAAAGGGATTTTAAGATTAATAAATATGGTATAGGGTGGAGTGTTATGGTTTTATGGTTTAGGGTGTAGGTTTAGGTTTTAGCGTTTAGGGTTTAGGGTTTGGATGGATTATTAAGTGTTTTTAAAAGGGTTTAAAGGGTATGGATGTTTATTTTGGTAGGGTGTTTAAGGATTTTAAAGAATTATTATGGTATTTAAGGGGTTTTAAGGTTATTTAATAGGTTATATAGTGAAGGGTTGAAATTTTAGTTTTGAGGGTGTAGGGTTTAGGGTTTGGAGTTTGGATGGAATTTAAGGGTTTAAAGGGTATGAAATAGTATTTTGGTTGTTTTTTAAGGTTTTTGAAGGGTTTATATGGAAGGTATGGGATTTTAAGGTTATTTAAGAGTGTATAGGTTGATGTTTTAAGTGTTTAGGGTTGATGGTGAAGGTTTTAGGGTTTAGGGTTTCGTGTTTAGATGGATTTTAAGGGCTTTTAAAGGGTTTAAAGGGTATGAAAGTGTATTTTGGTAGGGTTGTTAAGGATTTTTAAGTATTTTGAAGGGAGTTATGGGTTTATAAGGTTATGGAAGAGGGAGTATGTTGAAGGGATTATGGGTTGTGGTTTAGGGTGTAGGGTTTAGGTAATAGTGTTTAGGGTTTTGATGGATTTTTAAGAGCTTTTAAAGTGTTTAAAGGGTATAAAAGTGTAGTTTGGTTAAATTTTTATGGGTTTTAATTTGTTTTTAATATATTTAATGATTTTTAAGTTTAGTTAATATGGTAGGGAGTGAATTTTAGAAGTGAATTTTTGAGTTTTTAGTGTTGAGGGTGTAGGTTTTATTATATAGGGTTTAGGGTTTTGGTTGGGCTTTTAAGGGGTTTTAAAGGGTTTAAATGGTATGCAAGTGTATTTTGGTAGGGTTATTAAGGTATTTAATGGATTTTGAAGGAATGTAAGGGTTTCAAGGTAATGGAGGATGTGATAGGGTGAATTGTTTAGGGTTTAGGGTTTAGGTTGTTGGGTTTATGGATTAGGTTTGGGATAGATTTTTAAAGGGGTTTAAAGGGTTCAAAGGGTATAAAAGTGTGCTTTGGTAGAGATTTTATGGGTTTTAAAGGGTTGTGAGGGAATTAAGGGGGTTTTAAGGTTAAATAAGAGAGGAGATGGTTAAGGGTTAAGGTTTTAGGGTTTGGATATATTTTTAATGCTTTTGTGAGGGTTTAAAGGGTATGCAAGTGTATTTTTGTAGGGTTTTAAGGGATTTAAATGGTTTTGAAGGGAGTGAAGGGTTTTTAAGGTTTGGAAAGAGGGAAGTGGGTGAATGTTCAAAGGTTTAGGGTTTAGGATTTGGATATATTTTTAATGTTTTAAAGGGTTTTATAGGGTTTTAAGGGTTTAGAAGTGTATTTTGGTAGGTTTTTAATGTTTTAAAATGGTTTTAAAGGGAGTGAAGGGTTTTTTACTTTAGGAAAAATGGTAGAGGTTTAATTGTTTAGGGTTTAGGGTTCACTACTGGAAAAACGACCTATACCCACTGTTTTGGGAACCGTGGGATGGAATGGCGTCGGTATAGGGGTCTCAGCCTATACCCACGGTTTGGAGAACCGTGGGTATAGGGGAGTCCAATTTGGCACAGCGTTGTTCCAGCGTGGCAAATAGCAGACCCCACGGTTTTCAAACCGTGGGGAATTTTTTTTTTCAAAAAAATCGAGTCCAGGGGTCTTGAACCCGTGTCGCGCGTTAAGCTTCGCGGCTGTCCAGCACCAATAGACCAACCCAGCCACTATGTTTATTTGTTTAATATACATATATCTTTGTATATATATTAATATAGCATTTTTAAATTCAAAAAAATGATCCCAGTGGATTTCAAAACCGCGCTGTGCGCAGTACCTCGCGGACGCGGAACCCAACAGACCAACTCAGCTGGAATATTCATTTGATATATGTACATATATTTGCCTATATATATATATTAATATATGGTATTTAAATTCAAAAAAAGGCGCCCAGGGGGTTTCGAACCTAGGCTGCGCACTGAGACACGTGACCGTGCTACACAACCGGACCAACTCAGCTATACAACTTTTGATTATTTAGATTTATATGTATATAAATATATTCATCTAAATCGTGAAAAAATGTCTGCCTACCATAACGCGGGAAATCTATACCCACGATTCTCTAGAACCGTGGGTATAGGTCTTCAAAAAAAACCCTCAATACCTACGGTTTTCAAGAAACGTCGGTATACATCTTCGGAAAATACCCTATACCCACGGTTTTCTCCAAAATCGTGGGTATAGGTCTTAAAAGAAAACTATACCCACGGTTTTTGGCACAACTGTGGGTATAGGTGGCCTATACCCACGGTTTTTGAAAACTGTGGGTATAGGTTCACATGTTATCCCTATACCTGTGGTTGTGGAAAACTGTGGGTATAGGGGTACACTATACCCACGGTTTTTTGTAAAACCGTGGGTATAGTCCTATTTTCCAGTAGTGGTTTTTATGGATTTATAAGGGTTTTTAAATTGTTTAAAGGGTAAGGAAGTGTATTTTTGTAGAATTATATAGGTTTTTTGGGGTTTTGAAGGGATTTAAGGGTTATTAAGGTTAGGTAAGATGTGAGAGTGTGAAGAGTTAAGGGTTTTTTATTGAGGGTTTTGTGTTTGGGGTTTTTGGTTTTGGGGTTGGATAGATTATTATGGGGTTTTGAAGGGTTTAAAGGGTATGAAAGTGTATTTTGTTAAAGTTTTTAAGGGTTTAAAAGGGTTTTTAAGATAGTTAATGTTTTTATGGTTATTTAAGAGGGGATAGGGTAAAGGTTTGAGGGTTTAGGGTTTGTGGTGAAGCTTTTAGGTTTTAGGGTTTGGGTGGATTTTTACGGGGGTTTTAAGGGTTTAAAGTGTATGAAATTGTATTTTGGTAGGGTTTTTATGGGTTTTAGAGTGTTTTTAAGGGATTTAATGGGTTTAAATTTTAGGTAAGATGTGATAGGGTGAAGGGTTGAGGGTGTTGTGTATAGGGTTTAGGGTTTAGTCTTTGGATGGATTTTCAAGGGGTTTTAAAGGGTTTAAAGGGCATGAAAGAGTATTTTGGTTGGTTTTTAAAGGGTTTTATTGGGTTATGAAGAGAGTTAAAGGTTTTTAAAGTAATTTAAGAGGGGATATGTTAAAGTTTTGAGTTTTCAGGTTTAAGGGTGAAGGGTTTTGGGTTTGGATGGATTTTTTAGGGTTTTTAAAGGATTTAAAGGGTATGAAAGTGTATTTTGGAAGGGTTTTAAGGATTTTAAAGGTGTTTAAAGGTATTTAAAAAATTTTAAGGTTGATTATTAGGGTATTGGGTGAATTCTAGATGTTTTAGTGATGGTTTTATAGGTTTTAGGGTATATCCTTTTGGATTGCATGGATTTTTAAGGGTTTTTAAAGGGTTTAAATGGTATAAAAGTGTATTTTGGCAGGATTTTAAAGGATTTTCAAGGTAGTGAATGGTTTTTATAGATATTTAATAGAATATATAGTGAAGGTTTTTGGTTTTATGGTTGAGGGTGTAGGGTTTAGGTTTTTGGTTTTAGGGTTTGGATGGATTTTTAAGGGGTTTAAAAGGGTTTAAAGGGTATGCGAGTGTATTTTGGTAGGGTTTTTTAGGGTTTTGAAGGGTTTTAAGGTTTTGGAATATGTGAGATGTTGAAGGGTTTATATTTTAGGGAAATGGGAGTAGGGTTTAGGGTTTGGGGTTTGGCTGTATTTTTAAGGGGGTTTAAAGGGTTTAAAGGGTATACAAGTGTATTTTGGTAGGGTTTTTAAGGGTTTTGAAGCGAGTGAAGGTTTTTTAAGGTTATGTAAGAGTGTATAGGGTGAATTTATGATGGTTTATGGTTGAGTATTTAGGGTTTATAGTTTAAATTTTAATTTTTGGATGGAATTTTAAGGGGTTTTAAAGGATTTAAATTGTATGAAAGTGTATTTAGCAGGGTTTTTAATGGTTTTAAAGTGTTTTTAAGAGAGTGAAGAGTTTTTAAGGTTATTTAATAGGATATAGGGTGAGAATTTGAGGGTTTAGGGTTTGGGGTGTAGTGTTTTGGGTTTGTTTGAATTTTAAGGGGTTTAAAAGGGTTTAAAGGGTATGAAAGTGTATTTTGGTAGGGTTTTTAAGGGTTTTAAATGGATTGATTGGATTTAAATATTTTTATGGTTTTGTTATAGGGGGTAGGGTGAAGGGCTGATTGGTTAGTGTTGAGGGTGCAGGGTTTAGGGTTTGGATGAATTTTAAGGGGTTTTAAAGTGTTTAAAGGGTATAAAAGTGTATTTTGGTAGGGTTTTTACGAGTTTTAAAGGGTCCTTAAGAGAATAAAGGTTTTTCAAGGGTAAGGAAGATGGTATTGGGTGAATTGTTGAGGGTTGGGGGTTTAGGGTTGATGTTTTAGGGTTTAAGGTTTGTGTTTAGGGTTTGGGTTGGTTTTAATGGGTTTTAAATGGTTTAATGGGTATGAAACTGTATTTTGTCAGGGTTTTTAAGGGTTTTATAGGGATTTTAAGGGAATGAAGAGTTTTTAAGGTGAGGAAAAAGGGAGAGGGTAAAGTTTTGAGGTTTTAGGGTTTAGGACTTAGGGTTTACAGTTTAGGGTTTGGATGGATTTTTAAGTGGTTTAAAGGGCATGAAAGTGTCTCTTGGAAGGGGTTTTAAGGGTTTTAAATGGTTTTGAAGGGTGTGAAATGTATTTATGGTTAGGTAAGAGGAGATAGGGTTAAGGGTTGACGGTTTAGGTTTTATTGTTTAGGGTTTGGATGGATTATTTAGGGTTTTTAAAGGGTATGAAAGTGTATTTTGGTAGGGATTTTAAGAGTTTTAAATGGTTTTGAAGGGGTGAATGGTTTTTAAGGTTAGGGAACAGGAGAGAGGTTGAAGGTTATAGGGTTTAGTTATGAGGGTGTAGGGTTTTGGGTTTGGATTGATTTTTAGGGGTTTTAAAGGGTTTAAAGTGTATGAAAGTGTATTTTGTTAGGGTTTTTGAAGGGGTTTTAAGGGTTTTGAAGGGAGTGAAGTGGTTATACGATTAGGGAAGAGGGGAGAGGGTAAAGGGTTGAGGGTTTAGGGTTAAGGGTATAGGGTTTAGGGTTTGGATGGATTTTTAAGGGTTTTAAAGGGTTTAAATGTTATGAAAGTGTATTTTTGTAGGTTTTATGGGTTTTGAATGGTTTTTATGGTATTCAAGGGTTTTTAAGGTTAGGGTAGATGGTAGGGGATTGATGGTTTAGGTTTTAGGGTTGATGGTGTAGGGTTTCGTGTTTAGTGTTTATTGTTTTGATGGATTTTTAAGGGTTTTTAAATGGTTTAAAGGGTATGAATGTACATTTTGGTAGGGTTTTAAAGGTATTTGTAGGGTGTGAAAGATTATTAAGATTATGGAAGAGGGTATAGGGTTATTTTTTGATGGTTTAGGGTAGAGGTTGTAGGGTTTAGTGTTTAGATAGAATTTTTATGGGTTTTCAAGGGTTTAAAGGGAAAGAAAGTGTATTTTGGGTGATTTTTTAACGATTTTAATGGGATTTTAAGGTACTGAAGGGTTTTTATGGTTTAGTAATTGGGGATATGGATAAGGGTATAGGATTTAGGGTAGAGTGTGTAGTTTTTATGGTTTAGTGTTTGGATGGATTTTTTTGGAGTTTCTAAAGGGTTTAAAGGGTATTATTGTATATTTTTGTTGGGGTTTTAAGGGTTTTCAATGGTTTTTAAGGGAGTGAAGGTTTTTTAAGGTTAGGTAAGAGGAGATAGGGTTAATTTTTGAGGGTTAAGGGTTGAGGGTTTAGGGTTTGGATGGATTTTTAAGTGTTTTTAAAGGGTTTAAAGGGTATGAAAGTGTATTTTGGTAGGGTTTTTAAGGGTTTTAAAGGGGTTTTAAGGAATTTAAGGGGTTTTATGGTTAGGTAATATGGAATAGGGTAAAGTTTTTATAATTTAGGTTTGATAGTGTAGGGTTTAGGGTTTTGATGAATATTTAAGGGTTTAAAGGGTTTAAAATGTATGAAAGTGTATTATGAAAGTGTTTATAATTTTTTTAAGGGAGTGAAGGGGTTTTAAGGTTAGTTAAGAAGGGAGAGGATGAATGGTGTAGGTTTTATGGTTAAGTATGTAGTGTATAGTTTTTGGGTTTAGATTGATTTTTAAGGGGTTTTAAAGGGTTTAAAGTGTGTGGAAGTGTATTTTGGTAGGTCTTTTAAGGGTTTTAAAGGGTTTTTAAGGGATTGAACGGTTTTTAATGTTAGGTAAAGGGGGATAGGGTGAAGGGTTGATGTTTTATGTTTTATGTTTAATGTTTTTAGTTTTAGTGCTTGGGGTTTTGGGTTTGGATAGATTTTTAAGTGTTTTTAAACTTTTTAAAGTGTATAAAAGTGTATTTTGGTAGTGTTTTTAAGGTTTTTAAATGTTTTTGAAGGGATTTAAGGATTTTAAGGTTACTTATGATGGTATAGGGTTAATTTTTGAGGTCTTAGGGTTGGGGTGTTGGTTTTAGGGTTTGGGGTTTAGGGTTTGGATGAATTTTAAGGGTTTTAAAGGGTTTGAAGTGTATGACAATGTATTTGGTAGGTGTTTTAATGGTTTTGAAGAGTTTTGAAGGGAATGAATAGGTTTTAAGGTTATTTATTAGGGGATTGGGTGAATGGGTGAGTTTTTTAGGTTGATGGTGTAGGTTATAGTGTTTAGTGTTTTGGGTTTGGATGGATTTTTAAGGGTTTTTAAAGGGATTAAAGGTTATGAAACTATTTTTTGGTAGTGTTTTAAAGGATTTTAATGGGTTTTTAAAGGATTTAATGGATTTTAAGGTTATTTAATAGTGTTTAGGGTGATGTTTTGAGGGTTTAGGGTTTATGTTGTAGGGTTTATGTTGTAGGTTTTAGGGTTTAGGGTTTGGGGATTGGACGAATGTTTATGGGTTTATAAAGGATACTAAAGTGTATTTTGGTTTGGTTTTTAAGGGTTTTAAAGGGTTTTAGAGGGAGTTAAGGTTTTTTAAGGTTATGGAAGATGTGATAGGGTTAAGTGTTGAGGGTTTAGGTTTTAGAGTGTATGGTTTATGGTTTAGGTTTTAGGATTTTGATGGATTTTATGGGTCTTTAAAGTGTTTAAAGGCTATAAAAGTGTATTTTGGTAGGATTTTTTAGGGTTTTAAAAGGTTTTGAATTGATTGAAGGGGTTTTAAGGTTATAGAACTGGGAATAGGGTAATGTTTTGTGGTTTTAGGTTTAAGGGAATGATAATCCAAATTTTTATATACATTGTGGAAATATTTCATTAATTATTAATCATGATTTATTTGATAATACCCAGGTTTTTATGCGTTTTTGTGGGAATTAGTAATTCAAGGATAAATGTTGGAATGATTGAATAATGGTATAAATTATCCATAAATTTAATTAAACTAAATTAAATTATGTTTAATCCTCAAACACACTACCTAATGGTTGAATGTATAAGCTGTGAATCCCAATTACAAGGTGTGAACCAAGTACATGATGGTTATCCTGATTACACGTCACGAGAGATTCAAATTCCAAAATCTAAACTTTATAAGTTATGAACACATTAAATTATTTTAGAATTTTAAAACCTATTTTTCTCTGAATATTCAAACCAAAAAATCCCCAAAGATCTAAAATATTCAGATGCTTGGCAGATTTGAAGTACACGATGTGAAAGCTAATTACACATTGTTTAAGTGTCGAAGAAGAATCAAATGGAATTATTACATGATGTGAACCATTTACATTCCATGTAAAATTCATCCTATATAAATATTTTAGTGCCTCTATGTGGAATATATAATCTGAAACTCGTAACATCTTTTCTTCTCTTTATTCTTCCTTCCCCGTTGTTGTTACATTTTCAATATTTTCTGTCTCTTTGCCTTCCTTTTATTATTCTACACGTTCCTTTGTTGTTGTTTTTTCAATTATAAGATTCTTTTGTTGATAATTTCTATTCCAAAATTCCATTTCCAATCCCTTTTACCCTATAACTTTGATTTTCACTGTGTTCTTTATTGTTTCTTGATCCAAGTTAGGATTTAATTGCTTGCATGATTTAAACTATGAAGCGCTCTACTTTATATCATTTAATTGTGATGCCAATCATGTTTTGATATATTTTACTTCTTTCATTTAATTTCATCATGTGTGTATAATCTTATTAGGGGTAGGTGTTGAGATTGGGGGTAATTGAAGATAATGAATATTTAAAATTGAGACTAGGTGACCCTATGAATAGTAACAAAGTTTAAAATAATTATCAATATTATTATCTTGCATTATAATTTACCATAAAATGTGGAACTTGAATGACCATTAACTAGTAGGATAAGATCATGGTAGGACCAATAGACTATAATTCTTTCTATCTAGAATCCATGATTACTACGCTTAGTTTTTCAATTAATCTAGACCAAAGAGTCTTTTCTAGCTTAGGTTGATCTAATTAGTTGGACCAAGATCAATTAGTGTCTTTTTCACCAATTTAAAACATTTTACATAGGTTTTTACATTGTTAGATTGATTATTAACCTTTTATTATACCTTGAAATTGACATTAGACCATTCCTTTTATATATTTAAATCCCAAGCTACTTAGTTTTAGTCAAACCAAACAAAAGTGAGTAAATGTGAGGAATCCCACAAAACGTTCTAATCATTGGGTTACTTTTCTAATGAACTACCTCAGTGAGATCAACCCTAGACTAATATTGTAATACTACCTAATAGTATGTGTAGTTTGGGAACATAAAATATTTAATCTGATCAATTCATGGAGGAATCAATGACACCTTCTGGGTGCATCAAACTTTCTCACTATTGTTAAGAATTTACAGTTCTTTGGAATAGTGATCTATGGAATGAAACATGGATTACCTCACCCCATAAACCCTTTCTTCTTTATCTATTCCCTTTTCCTTTTACATTTTTATTCTTCAGGTGCACCCACGTTCTTTCTCTCTCTTTTTCATGTTCGGTGCTTTTTTCAAGGTCATCTTACTTGTTCAAAAAGCCTTGAAAGTTAAGAACTGCTTCTGTTTGATCCTGAAATCAATTGGTCCTTAACTACATGCCACCACTTTTTAATGATTGATAATAGTAATATTTCACATCCCACCCAAAAAAACATGAAATATGTGATACCTACCAATCAGGGAGAGCATCTAGCACTATATTAGCACACCATTATGAACAATTCCATGCCATCCATAAGTGGTGTTGCACCCGTCATTCTGAACCCTCCCATTTAGGAACATACTTATTAAATAGTTCCTAGAATCATTTACATGATCCATAACATGGTTCAATTCAATGGGATATAGATTGAAGACCCCCATTAACATATCTCCAACTTCTTAGAGGTTTTTTATACCTTTCACAGTTAGGTAATCTCTTCAAATGCAATTAGAATCTATGTATTTCCATTCTTCTTACGTGACCAATCCAAGGATTGGATAAAAAGTCATTCTTCTGAGTTAATCATGACTTAAGATTAACTAGAAAAGAAATTTCTTGATAAATAATTTCCACTAATCTAAACCTAGAAACTCAGAACTGAGATTCAAAATTTCAACCATGAAGATGGAGAATCACCCTGGGAATCATGGGTCTGATTTAAATAACTGACTCATAAATGCCCAAATCATGGACTCAAATGTGGATTTAGCTACAAAAATTATACCAAGGATTCCATCTAGCTATTCACACTATGGTGGATTCTTGCGTGGAAGGTGGGATCATGTTAAAAACACTTGAAGTTAGCAGATCCATTTTGGATGAAGTTTTATACAATGACAGTCTATTAAAGAGAGATAAAGGAAAATTTGGGTGTGGTCTGCAAAAATTGTAAGAGACTAATCACCTATCATCCTAGATTCAGTCCCTCACTAAGAAGATCAAATATTTTCAGCTACCTTCCCCATTTTCACCCCTCCTTTTATAATAATGGAGATACAATGTTGTGATATGTGCGGAGAAACACACCCATTTACAGAATTTAGAGTAGGAATGGAAGAACCTCAAATTAAATTCTTCAATTACATCAATTAAAATCAAAATTACCAATAATAATATTTTTAGCAAGGGCCAACTCAACAACTATAACAAAAAACCCAAGGTTACTATCAGTAGAGGAATAGACAAGAACCACTAAGGAATCAGGGGTCACCTAGATTATAACACCCTGAGTTTTTGTGAACTATTTTTCTATAATAAATTAATTTTCATTGAGTTATTGTATTTTATTAATTAAAAAATTCATTTCACATGAAAACACCTTGGATTGCACTACATGGCACCAACATGGCTTGCATTACATGAAACTCTAACTTGGTGTCTATTACACGCATCCCCAAGTGTAAAAGGAAATATAATAATCTGATAATTTACAATATATTCACTATATTAAATACATATAATATATTATAAGGATTTTAATGAAAACAACACCTAGTTATATTTCATTAAACACAAGAGTGGCTTTCTTCGATAGCTTACACTACATGCAAGACTGAATATTACAATACAATGATATATTATTAAAACATAATTATTTAATATAATATGATATAACCTATCCATAAATTAGTGTTTATGAATATTATTAGCTACCTTATGAAAATATATGGTTTATATAAATATAAAATGAATTCATTGGTTACAAATTAATTATAAATAAAACTAATAACCAAATGAATATAAAAAAATATTATTATTATTTTCATGATTCCAAAGGAGTTTTGTTTTGATAAACTAAATTAATCACAATTAGTGAGTGATTTTAATAAAATATACATGTTAAATATTCATTAAAATATTTTTTATATTCATCCATTAGTTTTGATAAGCATAATACAATAACAAACCCAATTTCACACATAAAAATCAATATTTTTATAAAGGCAAATTTACCACATTTTAATGGAGAACCCAATTTAAATCCAAATTTTGACCATTTTATAAATTTAATATGTCCTAATAAACTTAATATTTGGAATAGAAACATAAAAATTATCTTAGGGTGAATTTTTTGTATTTTTATGTGAATATTCATTTTTTAATGAATAGTAAAAATACTGAATTTTAGTTCAAAATTGCCTTTTCATATAATTTATTTATAAGGTAAAATTATATTTTATATTATTTTTAAAGTTTAATTAGATCATATTTTTATCAATTAATCCAATTTATGTCATTTTAGTCAATTTAAATTGGAAATTTACTATAAAAACATAACAAACTGCTGAACATTTTTACTTTACATACCTGTATTGTTGTCCCACCTACAAGATGAATTTTAAGTTAATTTCTTCCAATTATGTAATTATAATTTGAAAAAATGGATTCCATATTTTTAATAATAATTATTTATAATGTCTAATAATACCAACTTTTTTTTTACCAAAAATATTAGTGAACGTCATTAAAATTAATTATAACGGTTATGGTTAAATTAAGTGAAATAAGAGACTAAACCTAAACCTTAAGTACCAAAAATGACCTATAAACTTATCCAAGATCTATTAAATGGACATATTTAGACCCTATAACCCATTTTATTGAATTTTTTTCATTATTGGATCCACTTTCAATGTGAAACATGTGTATGGAATTCCTTTGTTAAAATATTACAAGAGTGGCACTCCTCCTCCACTATAAAAGGACACCACTTATCCCAATTCCTCATGCCTCTAAACCCAATTATTATAAAAAAATATCTAAAAAAATATATTCCAAAAATACCTTACCTATATCTTTAATCCACCCATTGGGAAAAAATCCTTCCAATGAAGCCCTTTGGTATAAACCAAAAGGAGTTACCCGATTTTAAGGTAACGTTTTCCAACGATCTCCTTTGTTTTTTTTATTATCAACTTCCTATACTCTTATTATTACATGAATGAATAAAAAAATTATCCTAAATATAATAGGATTTTTTTATGTTATTATTTATATCTACACTTACACACACCTTTATCTAATGGGTAATGAACATATTGTTTTTGTGTACGATGAACTACTGCCTCATGAAACGTTGATTGTTCATTTTTACTTTACCAACTATCATGGTGGCCATTATGATGTAAATTATAATTATATATGATATATATGATATTTATAATGTCTTTATTCTTCAGTATTTTTTATTTATAATATACCTTTATGCTTTCCATCTTGTGTACGTATGATAATTTCCTTTGAAGAAGTGTGGACTATCGCCCCCTCAAAGTGATGTGATTCGTTCATGACATACATGGAATGTAAAAATATAGTCTTAATAAACCTATGTAACACATATAACATATATATGAAACTTTAATTTTAATATAAATATATCATTTATTTTAATTATTTTAATACAACAAAGAAATGAATGTAGCATTCATGCATACGTATGGCCTACCGTCTCCATGAACAGTGCATCTCATTTCTTATCTCAAAACTTTATAGATTATAATAAATATATATGTAATGAATATATAAGATATTTAAGTCGTGTTTTAATTTTTTTAAATTATTAAATCTTGATCTATGTAGTAGGAGAAGCAAATAAAAAGTCAAAACATACTTGTGAAAACTAATTAATTAACACCTGAAATAGTGAAAATAATGAAAGATTGTTAACAAATGGGTAATAAGATGTTATAAGAAGATGATATATAATATTATAAACATAATTATGGATATTTTATAAGTTATTAAACTATTTTAAACTACTATACAGACGAATAAATACCACACAACAAAATAAATGTTAAGGCAAGTGAATTTCATCTCACGTTTATTTCTGTGAGATACTTGTCTTAATCACCACTCACTTTTTTTTTGTGGTGTATGTAATTCCCATTAATGAATTATATATATATTATAATTAATTTTATGTGTATTTAAATATCCATTTTATGATATTTATTTCATGGGTTTTAAGTTTCAAAAGTTACCAAATTGGTAAAATAGTTTTGTCTCAATTTTCCTTCTTTGAGACTCATGTTTGGTTATGCACCAAAATTCCTTTTTGAGGTGTATATACTTCCATTTTACATGTTATATCATGAATATTATTATTTTCATGTTATTTTAAGCTTCATTTAGTTTCATTTTCTTACATGGATATTATGATCCCAAGTTACCAAGTGATAAGAGTTTATTGAAATAATCTTATCACTTTTTGAGATTGTCAATGATTATGCTTCTTTGATAAAATATTATGATCCATATCCCAATAAAAGTAATTAATTTCCTTATCCTATGTTTATTCAAGATATATCCATGTATTAGAACCATTTTTACACTATTTGGTATTTAAGATAATTAAGAAAATGTTTTTAAGAATATCTAAC
This sequence comes from Viscum album, assembly GCA_963277665.1. Lineage (NCBI taxonomy): Eukaryota > Viridiplantae > Streptophyta > Magnoliopsida > Santalales > Viscaceae > Viscum > Viscum album. Next base: position 1,664,584,028 of record OY728146.1, on the reverse strand, counting down.
TGTATTTCTCTCTTCTGTCAGAAATCTGATTTATTTTAGAAACCATGTTTTAAAAAATGTTTCAAAAAAGATTTTCAAATGATCCTTGAAGATAATTTTAAATGAAAAATTGTTTTAAAAAATATTTATTGATTTCAAGCCTTATTTATAAGTTTTTAAAAAAAATTCAAAGAAAATGATTTTCAAATTTTTTTCAAGATTCTTTAATAAGTTTTCAAGTAAATAAAAGAACTGGGAAAGTAGTGGAATCCCCAAAATAGTGGGATTTTAAAAACTTCACTGATTTTTGACATGAAATTGTCAAAATATGTGAAGATATTCCCCATTTAGGTTGAGGATCTCACATGAAAGAAATTAAGCACAAAAATAAATCATAATAATACATGGTTTAAAAAACTGAAGCTGTGTGCGACGTCTGCTCATCATTGGTGATCGCTACTCGAAGAATATGAAGTTGAATTCATCTAGATCATCCACACACAATTCAAGAAATACACAGGAGTGATGATCGTCATAATCCAGGTGTTATCATGAAGATACAACAACTCATTCAACACTCTAACGATCACTACATCGCTCTACTTGCAATGCCTGAGAGAGAGCTTCTTCCAAGCTCCTTGAATCCAAAACCTCTCTCTATAAGATGTGGGAGAGAGAGAATGATAGAGAGAGGTAGTGAATAGTACATGGAAAACTCCTCTCCTTCTCTATTTATAGAGTGTAATAAAATTACCTAGAAACGCCAACTTGATCCCCCGAATAATTAACACACTATATAAATAATATTTTGACTACTAAAATGAATGATAAATATTATTCATAGTTATTATTACTTTCTTATAATATATTAAATATATTACATGATAATAAATGAGTCATTAACTTGAACTGTCGTTCCCATAAATATTAATTGATCATTGAATAATTTAATATCCGTTCAAATGATATTTTTCATATTTTTACTTAAAACTGGTAAATACATTTAATAAATAAACTCAATGATCATTATTATTAAATTGAATAATATTAATTTATTTATTTAATTGGTGATCCTTTAACCTTTGACAAAGCCCAAACCCCCAGTGGTGGGGCCCACCATGTCCATAACTCTTATTCTACTAAATAGGCCAGATTCTTGAATATGCTATTGTGTGCGACTCTATAGGCCCTTATCACAATAGTAGTGAACACTATTCATAGTCCAATAGTGGGATCTAGAAACTCATCATGGCCCCTAAAGTGATAAGGAATGACACAGCAGCAACAACTAACCTACAAACATATACTATGTAATATAATCTCTTTGTCATTAATATATTATAAAGTATGACACAATCATGTGTCATCGAATTTTTCTTGATTTATAGTTTGTTGATCCAAATGGATGTATTTACCCTCCACTTCTATGGAAATGGTCTTATAAAGGTACTACCATCCTTATCAACATGGCATGAGATATATTACTTCCATGAACCAGAAGTGACAAATCCTTTCTTGACCATTCAACCAATGTCACGCCATCAATGACACACCCAACGCAAACTACCTCACCACGATGTCAACATCATGGTTTTATTATTGCATCAAATTACATGATCAATTGACATAAACTAGAAATGATCTCAATTTAGGAGACCATTACACATGATCGTAGATAGGAACATCCAATGACACCTGAAACATGTGGTGTTCCTATTGGTGGGTTTTTCCTCATGATCTCACTACTAGAGATTATCAAGTACATACTTCATGAGAAGAAGTCTCAACCACTACTAGAAAATGGGGTTTTGGAGGCCCCTTACATGGGGAGCAACCGCCAATGGCAGTCGCAAGACTTCTAGAAAAAAATCTTCAGCACCCCCTCCCCATCCCACCAATCCCGAACCCAAACCCTACCCCCCGCAACCGCCCATCCCATCCCTTTCAGCACCGCCTCCGGCTCCCCCTCACCACCTCCCCTCCCTCACCGCACCGACGATGCCACAACACTGATGTCGCACCGGCTTCGCCTCTGGTTCCCACCGACATCATCACCCATCCCTTCCCTCGCTGCACTGCCCATCCACTCCCTCACTGCACCGGCACCACCTCACCACCTCCTCCTCCAGCTCCCCACCACCATCGGCGCCCTTCACCTCCCTCGCCACACAACCTCTAACTCTAACTCCCCTCTGATGCCCCTCCTCTCCCTCGTAGCACCACTTTCAGCTCCCCTTGGTTCTGAATTTGTCACACTATCAGGTATGCCCAAATTTCTGTAATAAGTTCTTAATTTTGGGAAATTTACATCATAAATTTCATATGCATGAAGATTATATGAATATTGTGTGTGAATAAAAAGTTTGGAAATGGAATTTCATGTGTATACGGGTTTGTGTGCATGAAGAATTATTAAACAATGTGTGTTGATAGTGTGTGTATGATAAAACTTCACACTTTACTTGAAGTTGGAAGTTACATATAAAGAAGAGTCTATGTATATGTTGATCGAATTGATATTATAATTTGTGTTGTTATTTTATTTATACCATTCTTGAGTTTATCACATGTCTCTGTGTGTGTGTGTGTGTCCCATGAGAAATTTTTTGAGATTTGACCACATATGTGTGCTTGCATAGCCCATGAGACCCATGTTTGAGTTTTATCACATGTGTTTTGATACTATAGGTTATTATTAATATTATATGATGTTCCTTTATATGATATTCCATGTTTAAATGTGAATTACTGTGTATATTTTAGAGGTAGATTTGGGATAGAATTTAGAGTGATGTATCAATATTTTTTCACATTCTTGTTATTTACCACACTTTTATTGACCTAACACTTTGGGGTATTTGGGTTTTTACTATATTACTTGAGATACCTACCATGGATTATGATTTTTAATTGTTTATTGACTCAATTATGTTATTGTTTATCCTTTTCTTCATTGATACGAAGGGTATATTTTATACACTGATGAGATTCAGACCCTTACTACTAGTAACAAGAATCTTTTATAAAAGGATACCTGCTTGAGGCCATGAGGAACACTGTATTGGACCCTGTGATCTAGCATGGGGAATCACATTCATTGTCCCACATATTCTCTATTGATAACATAAGTGAAGATAGATTGGTATTTTTTTTATTCTAGAATTGGATATATTTGATTTTATCCTTGATATAGATTAGTTGGTTTTCCATAAATTAGATATTGATTACTATATTTTATGGTTAATATTTACTGCATCTGATATCACAAAGTCAATGTGAATCCAAGAGGTAGTGAAAAATTATATGTACAAAGATACAGTTTCTCTAAGTTTGAGAAGACTGATCATCACTAATTGATTTTTGGCACTTTCATCACAAATTATATTTGTTGATTTATTGGTTGGCATTAACTTAGTCTCTAAGGTTGATAGTTCAAGATTGGTATTTGATGAATTTTTTTAGGTACCACATACGCATGTAGGTTATAATTTTTCAAATAGTGGGTGCCCTAGACCCAACTATGTATTACTTTTGATTACCGTATCATGTGTACAGTTAGATATGCATGATGATATCTTACCATTATAGTGCATACTTTTTCTATGTCCACTATAATAATGGTAATGTCCAAAGGCTAATTGTCCTGTCAAGAGGTTATAGCAGATCCCAGGATATAATGAGAACCTCGATATACAATGACATTGATCTTAAATATATGTTCTATAGTCTAGATACATCTTACTGACTGGACGTAGTAGATGTCTGACTATCAGGTGCTGGGGGATTATAAGCATTGAGACTTCTTATCATGAAGTTCGCACTTGGTGATATCTAGTAGTGAGATCATGAGGACAGACCTGCCAATAGGAACACCACATGTTTTGGGTGTCATTGTTTGTTCCTATCTACAGACATGTGTATTGGTCTCCTGACTTGAGACCATTACTAATGTATATCACTTAATTACGTACTTTGATGCAAGGAAAAAACCATGGCAATAATGTCATGGCAAGTTAGTTTGTATTGGGTGCGTCGTTGGTGGTATGATGTTGGTTGAATGGTCAAGAAAGGATTTGTCGCTTCCAAGTTTTGAAAGTTATATATATCAGGCCTGGTTGATCAGGATAGCGTTTCCTTCATAAGTCTTCGGCCAAAGCAGTAGAAAGGAAAATCCATCCAGATAGATCAACAAATAATAAAGCAAGATAAGGATGATGATACAAGAGTGTGTTTTGCTTTATGAGATATTTAATGACAAAGAGACTATAGTACACAGTCAGTGTTCGTAGGATGGTAGTCGTTGAAATGACTATCCTTATCTCTTTAGGGGCCATGATGAGTTGCTAGACTCCACTCTTGGTCTGTGGATTTTATTCATTGCTATCAAGATAAGGGCCTAGAGGGTCACACACAATAGCGTATTCAAGAATCCGCACCTATTCAGTTGAATAGGTATATGGACATAGTGGGCCCCGCCACGGGGTCCGAGCGTTTTCCAAGTTTTTGATCACCAAATGAATTAAATAAATTCATTAATATTAAAGTTATGAATATTTGGGATTGAATTTATTTAATGTATTTGTGAGTTTAGTAAATACGAGAAAATATTAATCGAACGAATATTATTTTAATATTCAAGGTTCGTTTAATATTAAGCGGGACATCGAGTCGAGTTAAATGACTCAGTTTTATCACATAATATATTATATATATATTACAAGTATGTGATAAAATATTAAATAATATTGGCATAGTTTAGTCCGTCGAAATTATTTATTTAGAGAACGTTGATATTAATGGGGGTCGGGGAACCCTACCGGGTATTTATCAATATCTCTATAAATAAGAGAGGAGGCTCTCTCTCTTTGTTGTGAATATTACCATTCATTCATTTATGGAATGAAAAATTGAGAGCCTCTCTCTCCTACCACTTCCTAGAGAGAGAAGCTGATGATCCAAGAGCTCGGATCAAGTTCCTCCTCACGCATCGCAAGATCAATGATGCGGTGATCGTTGGGATGTCGAAGATATCATTAGATCACTGCGCTAGCACCCAAAGTTCGATGATCAGCGTTCCCATGGATTTTTGGAGTGCGTGTGGATGATCTAGAGGGATCCTGCTTTGGATCCTTCAAGCGACAATCGCCATCAGCTAGCAGCAGTCGATCGCGCCTTAAGATTTGAAATGGGTAAATTTACTTTTTATTTTTGTGCTCTTACAATCTACGCGAGATCTTAAGACCTCTCTGGGGCTTGTATCTTCGGCGACAACAAGTTCTGTCATTCGGCCGACCGAAATTTTAAAATCCCCGGCCCACTGGCTTCCGCTGCGGGCCCCGGAAACCTAACAGTGGTATCAGAGCGAGTCACGTAAATTTTCCAATCCAAATAAAATTAGTTTGCATAAAATTAAGTATAGGGTTCAAAAATGGTTCCAGCGGTTCAAACCGTGCTTCGATCCGATCTCGAACGGCCAAGATATGGTCAATTTAAATTTTCAGATTGGATCGAAAATGCGGTTTAATCTCGGGTACTATTTTTATTTCATCTAGCAAAACCGATCAAGTTTTGATTGGTTCAATGGATATAATTAAAATTGTGAAAATTATAATTTGATAAATTAAATAATTTCCACAATAATTATATTATTTTAATAATTATTATTTTATTATTAAAATATTGTAATAATAATAAATTATTATTTTGTTATAATAATTTTATTATTATTTAATTTAAAAGGATATATTTATCCTTAAGAATAATAATAGAAAAGACTTGAAAATCTAAGTCTTAAAGTTGTTAAAAAAAATGGGTGGAACCAAGACTTAAAAAATTCTTTATAAAACAAAACAAAAAAACGGGGAAAGGGTTGAAACTGCATGGAAAACAGAAAAAAAAACAAAAAAAAGGATGGGCAAGGGGGTGGCCCGTGAAAAATGCGCAACAGAAAAAAAAAATTAACTTGCAGGGGGTCCGAGCAGACCCCCTCTCTTCTCCCTCGGGACGCCGCACAGGAGGCAGTCGCGCCCCATGCAGGCTCGCCGGCCACCCGCCTGGCTCCTCCTCCATGACCTGCTACCGCGCCCCAACAGCGACCTGCTGTCGCCCCGGCCTCCACCCAGCTCACGCCGCGGACTCCTCCTCTCCTCCGCAGCCTCGCACAGGCCGCCCGCCTCCCTCCTGCAATCTTTCCCAGGTGCTCTCCCGCGTGGCGCTCTACAGGGACTCTACACAAACGTGATGACACCCCTCCTTCTTGGCCTTCCCCGTGCGCCGCACCCTCCCTCTTCCTAGATTTCCTCGCGAAGGAGCCACACCAGGGCCTCCACCCACCTACTTCGGACGTCTCCCATGCGGCACATGCAGCACCGCGCTGCTTCTCCTCCTGACCAGGCTTGCTGGCCGAGTGCGACGCCCCACCTCCAAGCGCGCAGCCCCCGCGCTCTACTGAGTGAGGCGCCACCTCCAGCAGCAGTAGACCACACAGCGGCTCCTCCCCTGGAGCACCCTAGCCAAGCTTACCCGGCCGCCGCCCGGTCCTCCGAGTGGGCAGGTAACCCCTGACCCGGGTTTCGTTAAAATAATTAATATAATTAATTAGTTTTATTAATTAAATTAATTAATATATTAATTGTAGTGAAAATAAGTTTTAATATCCGAGGTTAAAATTAATTTGATTTTTGAAATTAAATAAATAAATAAATTGATTTAATTCTAAGTACTAAAATTAAATTAATTAATGGACCGATAATTAATTAAATTATTTGAATTTATTAATTCATCTAATTTAATTAAATAACCCTCCTACTTATTTATGCATTTTAATATTATCGCGCTTTAATTTTACCCGTCGTCTGGTCTTGAGCATTGACCTTAGTATGTCTACTTTTAATTATTAATTTAATTAATTATTTAAATGTGTGCGATGATTGTAATTAATTAAAGACGGTCTGCACATCTTCTATTTTCAGTTAAAATGTATAAGGGCCTGCATGCCAAATAATTATATGATGTACATTTATTCCCAATCCCCCCTCGCCTGTGCGCGAGTATCTTTCTACTTTGGACAAAGATGGTGAGCGACGTAGACCCCGCCAAGATGAGGCGATGTACGACGGTGCAAGACGACGTGTGGATTCCACCAAGATATGGCAGTACTCCAAGACGTGACGTCGATACTGCAGAAGACTAGCGGACATACATGATAGGTCAAGCTGCGTCAAGAGTCAAGCATACGACTCAGGTAAGATGCCCTTAGGTCGTATAGATGCTCAAGACCAGTCGGGTAGTAGTTTTACCTTTATGCATTTATTTATTATTTTTTTCATTTTAGGACAGTGGGAAAATACATAATATGATAAATAATAAAATGCATAAAGAAGAGACATTTGATTTCTATTGATGTTCAGTTGTGAGCACGACAACATAGATGAACAAGATTAATAGAAATGGATTACATTCATCAAGAGAAAAACATAAAACCCTCAAAGAAAATATTAAGTCACAAACAGCCTTCTATCATTCAAGTTTGAACAAAACCGGGTGTTCGAGGTGCCGGTTCATGCCTCAGCTGAGGGTGCCTCTTACTACCGGGGAGTTCTTATTTGTGTGGTGGGTCGACTTAACTAAAATTTCAGCAAAGATATAGCCTTATCTAGTTTGTTGTAATTTTAGAGGCAAGCGTTGAGTAAACCATTAAATGATTTTGAATATGGGACTTCACTCAATAGATTAAGGAACCACAAGTTAAAGCGGTTGGCCATCCAAAATCCTACCTTGGACCCTCCATGTAGTGCTGTCACCCTAGCTTGTAGACTATGAGGGAGGTTCAGGGATCCTTGCCACTAGAATACTCAAGAGTATTCTGATTCTAGTACAGAGGGCTCCTAGAATTCGAAAAATTAGTGGGAGACATTTAATGATTAAATAATCATTAATGTCACATTAGGTAATCGTATAAAAGTACAATCTGCTAAAGTATATTTGTAGATAATTTCAAGCAATACCATAATAAAACTATGATAAACATTGAACAAAGTTAATGTCCCAACAAGCACAAAATTATAAGTGTATTCTAGGCACTTCCGCACATTACTACAATAATGGAAATTCAAGGTGCTTGTGTCCAACCTGTTAAGCCACCTCAAGAAGCGAGGGTGTAAAACTGCTTACAGGAGACTCATGAATCAATCATATGATGGTTCTTTCATAATGATATCATCAAAGTCTGATGTTAGTTGCGTCCGCTACATCCTGACATGGATGATGTAACATGTATTCTCATCTCCAAGATCCTTTCGAGGAGAAAGCAAAGCAAGATTTTAATGTGATGGTTGCACTCGGTTTGTGTAAAGGGAAAGACTGTTCACAATCTTTCATGACCATCCCATTTCTTATACCTTTTACACCCAATTACTCTAGTTTCGTTTAAGCATAAAAATGAACGGTATAGAGTAAGCGCTTCATTACCTTTAAGGTAACATTCGCCAAGTAATAAGAATATTGGAGATAACGCCATCTTTTATTCTTATGGAAAACACATTGAATGACTAGGTGAAAAGGCCTATGGAAAGTTACGCCAAAGGAACCTTCATCATGCCCTTTCAAAGTAAAGTGGTTGGTTATTTAACAGGAGGTAATTTTCATCACATAATGAAATGAATTCATGGAAGTTTAAAAACTGAAATACAAGAAGCAAGTACCCGCTCCTCATTCAGTTTATATTCATCAAATAAAAGTATTGTTTACTCTTATACTTCTTGGGTATTAAAATACAATATGCTTTTCACATATATGTATTGAAATACAGTAACCAAGTAAGTAGAGAAACATTACTAGAAGTAAATTTTCTTCTCCAAGCAGCTGAGAAAGGGTGATTCCTAAGTCAGCAGTGGGAAACACCTAACTTTTAATTGCCAAGTGATTGATTCAAATTGAACAAGTTGTGGAGTATAACCAAAAAAACATTTATCTCATGTTCCCATTTGGAAATGATGAGACATTGTTCCATGTTTTGGAATGAATGTTGTTTATGGTAACATACTCAACAAATAGTTCACTGTTATTTGAATCAATGGAAATACATGATGAATATAAAATGTAAGACCTACCCATTTGTGGCAATGTGATTCTTTGTCAAGTAAAACTAAAAGAGGATGTCAACTATATACCCAGTATGGTATTTAGGCTTGGAATATCTAAACACCTATGGTATAATGGACATCTATAGTTTAGACAAAGAAACCTTTGGAAATAAAGGTACGCCACAAAGCTTCCAAGGTTAGTTCAACACGAGAGTGTGAACTATTCCAAAGAAAGCTAGAGGTAAATATACTTCATAATATTCCTTTAAGTCATTGAGGAATTTACCAATGAAGTATAGTTTTGGTCAGAAGATGTGAGTTGCTTCGGATCGGCAGGCCGAATAATATCTTGACCAAGCAATCATCGATCATGATAATGTAGCGTGGAGTAATTCCTAAACGCATGTTACCTTATCTACATCACTGTGTTGGTGTTCATAAGGAGGATCGATGATAAAGTCTTACATATTAACATTGAAAAACAAACATGTAGCGTGGTAAAATTCCTAAACGCATATGTTATACATCAAAGTTATGATGTAAGTTGTATCAATGTTGTAACTTGCGGAATCCTCCATCATGTTTCAAAATGTGATTTGAAAATAACAGCGTAAACCCATAACCAATATTCCAACTAAAATGACAAATGGATATCATATGAGTCATATTATGATGGAAAATCCATTATGTCATAGGTCGTGTTTAGATGCAAAGTGTTTGTTAGGATTTGAACAAACCTGTATCAAGTTAAACACGTTGTGCATCTAAGATAATTATCCTAATAGTTGCTTAAGATATTACCTAAATCCCTAAGATAGAAAACATGTAGTCAAGTATTAGACTACATTTCTATACAAGGGTGCACATCTCTATTAGAGATAGTGGGAGATGAATTGACTTGGACTTAGTCAATGCTCGAGATGCATAAATGGTTGGCATAGGGAACAAGTTCCACAAGTACGTGTGGAATAGGAATGTTCCAGAGACACATACTGCATAGGAATAATGAAACCATGGTGATCGTTTTATATTCACCGCGGTCGGTGATATATTATTCATTGAGAATAATAAATCCTACAAGTAAGTAGTATAAGGCAACGAGCTAAGAATGACAAGATCAACTAAAATTCAATAATGGATTCCATGTATCAAATTGAAAAGGGCCTTATAAATTGAATACTACGGTGGGTATTCAAATTAAATGATACATGGATGGTACAAGTATGGTACCAATAAGGCTCGATTGGTTATACCAAGTCGGTACACCTAAATCTATTAGAATTTTACTTGTCATGGATAAACTTCTAAGATCCTTTTATTGTTCATTGGATGTCAAGATCATTTTTTCGTGGAAGGTGTCTATACAACACAACCAGAAAGAGATGATGACATCAAATGATGCCAACAAAGGTTGCAAGTTACTGAAATCCAGTTATAGAATAAAGTAAACAATAAGATCTTAGAGCATTCATTATAAATGAATATTTGCCTTGTGTCTACCAAAGGTTAGTGGGAGCACCAATGTTTTCCAAATGAAATATGTTCAACAACATATGGAAAATAGATTTTGACCTTACAGTTAGATAAGACCAGGTTAAAATAAATTCTCAAATGATTGATTTCAAGTAGCAACCTAAATTCTAGGGAATAGGTTCCACTCAGGTAGATCCAAAGGTTGCTTGGTCCTAGTCAATCATACATATAGTGACATTGTATTGAAAAATATAAGTTGGAACAATTCAAGTTCAGAATTGTTGTCTATGTCACATGGATTAATCTCTTCAGGTTAACATGTTTAGAGCATGTGTAGAGATTAAAGTGTTTAATTGATACCATATGCTTTAGCGATGGATCAATCACATATGTCATATTATGTACAATAATTGATACTACCAGGATATAATTTATTATAGGCAGATATCAATTATTTCCAGGAGCACTGCAAGTGATGCAGTCAGAACATTCATCTTGTACTTCGGTAAGTACAAATGATATGTACCTGGAATATAGAGAGGAAGGTATACTAGTTTTGGTGGGACACAAACTAGTAATCCTTAGATCAATTTGATCTAGTATCATAGTTAGGTAATGGAGATGAGCGAGTCAAGCTCATAAAAGCTTGTGGTAGCCATACCTACAAATACTGAGTACGTTGCAGCTTCTAAGGCAGCTAGGAAGCAGTTATAAATTGCAACGATTTGTTCCAGTTCTTGGATTTTCACCTAGTGAGAAAATTATTATGATAATGAGAATTGTGATAATCTTACTAGCCAAGTTGTCAAGTTATGACAATGGAAAAAAGTAATATACTCGGGGATACCCTGTCTTGGGAAGTTTTACTCAAGTAGTTGAGGTCGCATATAGCAGATATGCCACACGGAGAAAACGTGGCAGACCCAGCAGTTAAAGCCATTACTCAGCAGAAGCATGGTTTTTATCATGTGAGTAGCTAACAAGTTAAGTTAGCAAGTTGTCTCTAGTGAAAGTGGGAGTGTTGAAATAGTGGGTGCCCTAGACCCAAATATGTAGTACTTTTGATTATCGTATCATGTGTATAGTTAGATATGCATGATGATATCTTACCATTATAATGAAGACTTTTTCTGCTTCCACTATAATAATGGAAATGTCTAAAGGTTAATTGTCGTGTCAAGAGGTTATAATAGATCCCAGGATATAATGAGAACCTCGAGATACAATGACATTGATCTTAAATATATGTTATATAGTCTAGATACATCTTACTTACTGGACATAGTAGATGTCTGACTATCAGGTGCTGGGGGCTCATAAGTATTGAGACTTCTTCTCATGAAGTTCGCACTTGGTGATCTCTAGTAGTGAGATCATGAGGACAGACCTGCCAATAGAAACACCACATGTTTTGGGTATCATTGGTTGTTCCTATATACGGACATGTGTATTGGTCTCCTGAATTGAGACCATTACCAATGTATATCACTTAATTATATACTTTGATTCAAGGAGAAAATCATGGCAGTAATGTCGTGGTGAGGTAGTTTGTATTGGGTGCGTCGTTGGTGGTATGACGTTGGTTGAATGGTCAAGAAAGGATTTGTCGCTTCCAAGTTTAGGAAGTTATATATCTCAGTCCTGGTTGATCAGGATGGTGCCACCTTCATAAGTCTTTGGCTAAAGTAGTAGAAAGGCAAATCCATCCGGATAGATCAACAAATAATAAATCAAGTTAAGGATGATGACACAAGAGTGCATCCTGCTTTATGAGATATTTAATGACAAAGAGACTATAGTACATAGTCAGTGTTCGCAGGATGGTAGTCGTTGCAATGAATATCCTTATCTCTTTAGGGGCCATGATGAGTTGCTAGACTCCACTCTTGGTCTGCGGATTTTATTCACTACTATCGAGATAAGGGCCTAGAGGGTCACACACAACAACCTATTCAAGAATCTGCACCTATTCAGTTGAATAGGTATATGGACATAGTGGGCCCTGCCACGGGGTCCGAGCGTTGTCCAAGTTGTCGATCACCAAATGAATTAAATAAATTAATTAATATTAAAGTTATGAATATTTGGGATTAAATTTATTTAATGTATTTACGAGTTTAGTAAATACGAGAAAATATTAATCAAATGAATATTATTTAAATATTCAAGGTTCGTTTAATATTAATAGAGACATCGAGTCGAGTTAAATGACTCGGTTTTATCACGTAATATATTATATATATATTACAAGTATGTGATAAAATATTAAATAATATTGGCACAGTTTAGTCCGTTGAAATTATTTATTTAGAGAACGTTGATATTAACGGAGATCGGGGAACCCTACCGGGTATTTATCAACATCTCTATAAATAAAATAGGAGGCTCTCTCTCTTTGTTGTTCATATCACTATTCATTCATTTATGGAATTAAAAATTGAGAGCCTCTCTCTCCTCCCACTTCCTAGAGAGAGAATCTGGTGATCTAAGAGCTCAGATCAAGTTCCTCCTCACACATCGTAAGATCAATGATGTGGTGATCATCTGGACGTTGAAGATATCTTTGGATCACCGCGCTAGCACCCAGAGTTCGACGATCGGCGTTCTTGCAGATTTTTGCAGTACGTGTGGTCAATCTAGAGGGATCCTGCTTTGGATCCTTCAAGTGATGATCGCCATTGGTTAGCAGCAGTCGATCGCGCCTTCGGATTTGAAATGGGTTCATTTACTTTTTATTTTTGTTCTCTTACAATCTACACGAGATCTTCAGACCTCTCCGGGGCTCGGATCATCGGCGACGACAAGTTCCGTCGTTCCACCGACGAAAATTTTAAAATCCCCAGCCCACCGGCTTCCGCTGCAGGCCCTGGAAACCTAACAATAATATTCCTTTCTCGAAAAATTTTTACTCTATGGAATTACAGACCAAATTCATTCTCAATATAGTTTCTTGAATATAGAATCATCATTAGATTTACCATAAAAACATGGTGGCGATGGCATGGGCTTTCACTTCCATTCCATTATCTATTCTCTTGTTTATTATTCAGAGATATAAATTGTTTATTTTATCAATGTTCAACATGCAATTGGACAGTATTTATTTTAAATATATTTGATATGAAAAATTCATGTAATATGAAGTCTTGTGTAAATGTTTGTTATACAGATATTATTATGGATAAGAGTTGGATTGATCTTCCAAATAGAACGTCTAGAGAATATTTCAAGGGAATTATGTAGTTTATTGAGTTCACTGGAGGATTTCAAAGTGACTTTATTAGTTTTCCATGGAGAAAATATGCAAACAAATATCAATTCACATGAGATAATGTGAGGGAGCAACTATTCTTGAATGGATTTTTGAAAAATTATAAGATTTGGACACATCACGGGGAAGAATATATTCGTTTTTAAAATACAGATACAGTTCAGATGGATGTTGATGCGAGGATGAATGGTCCAATGCATGAAATGCTTACTGAATTGGAACGTGGGTTGGAACCTGAAGGCATTGACATCCAGAATGTTGAGAATAGTGAGATAAATCTATACTCTGGTGCAGATCGTGATTCGAGGAGGTTTTATGAAGTACTTTATGATGCAAAAATGGAATTATATCCAGGATGTACTACCTAAAATAAATTGTAATTTATCGTAGAGTTGTTTCATTTGAATACTTTGAATCAATGGTCAGACACATCATTCGACATGCTATTGGTGTTATTAAAAAAGGTTATTTTTGTCGACACTCAGATTCCTGAGTCATATTACCATTCTTGTAAGTTAACAAAGAACTTAGTTTTTACATATGAGACCATAGATGCATGTGCAAAAAATTGTATGTTGTTTAGAAAAGAAACTACCCATTTGGATATTTGTATGGTCTGTGGTGCTTCAAGGTGGAAAGAGAACAGGGGAAATCTGACTCATCAAAGTAAGACTACGAAATAGGGAAAACTGATTGTTGTAAAGCAAATGCGTTACTTTCCCCTAAAGATGAGGTTGAAAAGATTTTTTATGTCATCTAAAGTTTCTAATTTAATGATATGTCATGCAGAAAGAAATTAGGAAAGTTATATGTTAACCCAACCGGTAGACTCTCGTGCATGGAAGTATTTCGATAAAAGACACCCCGAATTTGCTAAAGATGTTCGTAATGTCCGATTGGGGTTGGTAGCAGATGGTTTCAATCCATTCTAGTCTATTGTTGGTGCAACTCATATCAATGGACTGTGGTGTTGGTTCCGTATAATCTTACTCCGTGGCTTTGTATGAAGCAAAAATTTATATTATTTTCCACTCTTATTGATGGAAATAGAAGTCTAGGGGATAAGATTGATGTTTACCTTCAGCCATTGATTGATGAGTTGAATGAATTTTGGGGAAATGGTGTGATGACTTATGACTGTGAATGAATGAAATGTTCAAACTATAAGCTACTTTATTATAGACAATCATTGACATCCCATATTATGCAAATTTATTAGGATGGAATACAAAAGGAGAATTTTATTTCCCTTATTACAATAAAGGTAAAAAATTTATATGCCTTAAACATTCCAGAAAATGGGCATACATGGGTCACAAAATTTTTCTCCCCCCTCAAAACAGGTTTAGAAAGGACAGAGTGACATTTGATGGTTCTAGAGAGTTTATCCCAACACCATATATCATGACAGAAGTTCAAATGTTATCACATATTGAGGAAGAAAAAATACACATGGTATATGAATTTCAGGATTTTGTAGCTCATCCATTACCTAATATTCATGGTGCGGGTATACAACACAATCACAATTGGAAAAGTAAAGTTATTGTTTACAATCTCCCCTATTGGAAAACTAACATGCTAAGGAATAATTTTGATGTCATGAACATTGAAGAAATTTTTTGTTATGATATATTGTGGACCATTTTAGGTGTCCGTGGAAAATTAAAGGACCATGTTATTACACATCGGGATTTGGAAGAAATGGGTTTAAGGAAGTAGTTACATTTACAGTTAGCTAAGGGAAACCAGGCATATATTTTTACTGCACATTATATAATGACTACAAAGAAGAAAGAGACATTCCCTTCCATTTTGAAGATGCTCAAGGTACCTGATGGTTACTCTTCTAATATTTCAAAGTGTGTGAATCTTACAAGCATGACATTGCAAGGGTTGAAAAGTCATGAAAATCATATACTACTTTAGTAGTTGATTCCAATCACAATTTGTGATTGTTTATCCCCTAATGTTGTTCAACCATTAATTGAGATGAGTAATTTTTTTAGATAGTTTTTTTAAGAAATCAATGAATTAATGATTTAAAAATTTTGTAGAACCGAATTGTACTTACACTTTTTCACTTTGAGAAACTGTCCCCCCCCCCTCATTTTTCAATGTTATGGTCACTTGACAGTGCACCTAAATGATGAAGTAATGGTAGCTGGTCTAGCGAAATTCAAGTGGATGTATCCTATTGAGAGGTATCAAAATACATTGAAACAATTTGTATGCAACATAGCTTGTTCGGAGGAATCAATAGCCAATGGTTATTTGATGGATGAGTGTATTACTTTTTGTGAAGAATATATTATAGATGTTGAAACAAAATTAGATAAGACATCTCGGATTCATGATGGTCCATTTGGATAAAGAACCATATTTGATATGGACAACATTGAGTGGATATAAGTGCATCGGTATATCTTGTTCAATACTCCATTAGTTGCACCATTAATGTAGTAAGTGTCCTATCACTTTTATTGTTTAACTTTTACATGTTTTGTTTGCATAAGTTGATCATTTAAACATCGCGTTATCATTTTCAAGAAACACATTAATGAGCTAAAATAAGAGATGACTTGTGCGACTGAGTGTCAAATTCAACAATCTCATTATGCATCATTATTGGTTCAAGGATTTTGTACATATAAATTTATTTTCATTATGAGTGAAGTATTATACTAATTTCTTTCTGCATAAATCATTATTGAATTCTGTGAATTATGTAGGTTCATAACCTGAGGGTGTCAGGTGACCCCACGCTAACTGAAGAATTCATCCAACTAGATGAGGGTCCATCTATAACGGCTCGTCATTATAAATCTATAGATTCTAATGGATTTTGATTTCGCATTAAAGATGTTAACGACAAAAGAGAAACACAAAACAGTGGTATTGGTTTTCCATTCGTTGATTCTGGTTATTACTATGGTCAATTGACAGACATCATTGAAGTTGTATACGCACACGGGTTGAAGTACATATTGTTAAAGTGTAATTGGGTTGATCCAGTGCATGGAAGTAAAGTCGATCAAAATCAGTTTACATTGGTGAATTTTAACTATATGTTATACATAAATGAACAATTTGATAATGAAACTTTCATTTTGACATCACAAGTGGAAGAATTATTCTTTGTTACTTTCCCTTCAAATCCTAATTGGTTATTTGTTGTGAAAATGTCTCGGTGAGGAGTGTTTTTATTTGAACAAGATAAACCCAAGACTATTCACTTTGTTTCCCAAAAGCTTGATCAACATACCATAATTCAACGTGAAGAAGATATTTATTGGGTTAGAGTGGCTGTTGAAAAAAAAAACAGTTGATTTTCATGTTTAATGAAAGGTATAATTGTTTTCCCACTCTTCAGTTTAAAACATTTTTTAAAGAAATTGTTTAAAAAATCCAAAACTAATTTGGTACATAAGAATTTTTATTATTATTAGTTAAAATCAAACCCTCCACCTTAAAATCCCCCACCTCACCCCCTCCCCCTCCACCTAGATAGCCCCCACACCCCCACCATCGGACAACCCCCACTCCTAACCCCCCCTTGGACAGTGCCCCCCCCCCTCTCGGACATCCCACTTCCCGAAACTCCCCCTGGACAGCCCCCCACCCTAAAATTGAGTAAGTGATCCTTTTGTATCTTCTTTTCAATTGATCATAAAATCACAATTTTTCTATGTTTTCATATCCAATGATCTTGTGTTTTTATTCCTTATAGATCCACTTTATGATATTCTTCCAAGGGATGATCCTTTGAATTGATATGGTGTTGCTAGTGTGTTTTCATTAAGTTATTTCATGAGATACCCTTTCCAAAATTCATTTTAATTATGGGATGTGATTCTAAGAAATGAGAATAAAGATCGGGGACATTATTGTTAACCTTATGTTTGATCCTTTTTTATGGACTCCCTTGCGGGCATGTGTGAACCAAGATTCTGGTATCTGGTTCCATCTCTAGCATTTGTTGGATGAACTATATTTATTTGGTTTTATAAATTGTTTTCTAGATGAAATTGAAAAGGTTGATTACTTTGAGTAAAATAATTTTTTAAATAAGGTGATTTTACCCTACTCCCTATATACATCCCCACCCCACTCCCCCCGAATAGCCCCACTCCAACTGCACAACCCCTCCACTTGGACAGCCCCCCCCCTCCCGAACAACCCACCCCCCAAAACTCTCCCAGGACAGCCCCCCCCCACCCCTGGACAACCCCACCCCACTCCCCCTGAACATCCCCACCCCCACCTACACAACCCCTCCACTTGGACAGCCCACCACCCCCCTTTGGACAGCCCCCCTCCCGGATAGCCCCCCTCCCAAATAGCCCCCACTCCCCCCGAACAACCCAAGCCCCACCCCACTTCCCTCGGATAGCCCCAGCCCCACCCCACTCCCACCGGACAGCCTAACCACTACCTGCACAACTCTTCCACCTGGACAGCCCCCCCACCCCTTTGGACATCCCCCCTCCTAGACAGCCCACCCCCAAAACTCCCCCCGGACAACCCCCACCCCCCTTTGGACATCCCCCTCCCGAACAGCCCCCCTCCCGGAAAGCCCCCCTGGATAGCCCCCCTCCCCCCTACACTGCACCAGCCCCTACCCTACCCCCTTCCCTACAGTAGCCATCCCTTCCCCCTCCCCCTTCCCTTGAACCATCCTCCCCTACCCCATTCACCCCCACTACCCCATGCCCCCTTCACCCCCTCCCTGCACCCAGCCCAGCCCACTCCTCCCAGAAAACCCCACCCCTACCTGCACAACTCCTCCACCTGGACAACCCCCCCCCCTAAAATCCCCTCAGTCAACCTCCCCCCCCAACTCTTCGACAGCCCCACCCCACTCCCCCCAAATAGCCCCATCCCCACCCCACTCCCCCTAGATAGCCCCACCCCTACTTGCAAATCGCCTCCACCTGGACAACCCCCCCTAGAAAGACCCCCCCCCCCCCTCTCGGATATCCCACCCCCCAAAACTCCCCTAGAATGGACCCTCAAACCCCCATCCCCTTGAAAACCCCACCCCACTCCCCCCAGACAGCCCCACTCCCACCTACATAGCCCCTCCACCTGGACAGTCCCCACCCCCCAACTCCCAACCCCACCTTGGACAGCCCCCTCCTCCCGGACAACCCATCCCCCATAACTCCCCCAGACAGCCCATGGACAGCCCTACCCCACTCCCAAACCCCCTTCCGGACAGCCCACCCCCCCAAATCACTTCATGTTAAAAGAACCCTCTAAATACAATCCTTTTTTACATAATTTTATTTCTGTTCTTTTAAGTTTTTTATTTTTTAAAATCCTATCCCTTTTTTTATTAACAACTGTACAAGTTTGATTTTTTAAAAACAATACAATTTATCTTTTTGATAGTTTGGATGGTCCCTTTACTAATGTTTTCTATGACTGCAGGCAAGTCATGGGAACAAGCAGCACATCCAAATCATCCATCTGAGCCATCTAAGTCTTAGACTCGAGGTATGTTTGAATGTAACTGTGTTTATTTTTTTATGTAATTTCTATATATATATATATATATATATATATGCACATCTGTCAAATTATGTATAAAAAATTTTTCAACGGGATCGGACTCGACTGCTTCTTCCTCTTGCAAGAGAGGCCCTGGTCATGGCATTTCTGCATGGAATTATGACACGACCATTGATGTTTCATTTGACGAGAGATTTCATCCTGTGGGACAGACTACCCATAAATTTATTCATTAGATGGGTCATTTCATACATAACCCACATCGATTTCCATTGACCACACGTGACTGGTCTTTGATCTCTTAAGATACATTAGATCGGCTTTGGAGGGAAGTTCAGGTAAGAATACCATTGTAGTTTCTTTCCTATGTTTAAAAAATATTAACATGTGTAATTTTTTTCTTAAATAGAATAATCTAAAAGTGAACCCTGATGAGTTTTGGATAGTTTCTATAGGAAAACATCGTAATATGTGGAAATATTTTAAAGGAAAAATCAAGATCTAGCACTGGGTACCCAATGTGGGTGCCCCATACATTCTAGAAAAAGTCCCGAGAGGTGTTCTCCCATATTAGTGGAACGAATTAGTTGCATAATGATCTACTGAGGCCATTGTAGTTAGTATATTTATTTTGGTATATATATTTTCAAGAATGTGTGACATTATATTTTTTTGAAATTTGAATTAATTGAATATAGGAGGTGTCAACACGCCATTCCAAGAATTGAGCTTTGCAGGGACCACCTCACAGGCTCAGGACTCGTCACGTGTCTCAGATCTGACATGATGTATTTATTATTAATTTTTTAATTCGTTATTTAATATGGTTTTGTGTTATATTTTTATATTTTATTGGTATACAGTTACGGGAGCAAGGTGCACCGACTGATAAAATGTCAGTGTGGATGAGAACTCGTGATCGAAATGATCCAGAGGTTGCAGCTCTTATAGTAAGGGATTGTAATCATTACCAATACTTAAATGCATTTGTATATAAACATATATATTTATATATATTTAAATATTTCATAGGTTCAATTTGAAGCTGATTTAGAACAGCTGCCAGAGGACCAGCGACAGCTTCCCATGCGAAGGGATGAGATATTACATCGCATTATTGGTCATGATGGGAATGGATATAGTTTGACCTATGGAACGAGGATTCCTCATTATGTAGTATCACATGCTAAGGTTGTCGATCCTGCTATTGCTCGGATGACATAGTAGCTGTCAGATTTTGAGGCACAGTTGTGCACTTCTGAGGAGGTAAATGCGCAATTGATCGTTGAGGTTAGAACACTGCGGGAATGTGTGTGTTTGGGTGATGGTGTAGGGGATCATATGACACAGGTTTATACTGAATTTATTTATTTACTTTCTATTATTTTAATTATTAAAATATTTATAATTTTTATTTGTTATAGGCCCCTGTCACACCGGATGGAGGTAGTAGGCACGGCCATGCAAGACGCATCATATTCACGAAGTGTGTTTATTTTATATTTATTATTGAATTAATGTTATATATTGATTTAGAATTTAAATACAGAATTTTTTGAGATTAGAACAATTTATGTTTTTAAAAACTCCACAATTTTTTAATTTTAAGAGTATGATCAGTAATTGGATACTTTATTGTGATAGATAATTTCTTAGAATCCCCATTAGAGGATAGGAATTAGGCTAGGTAGCCCAATGGCCCAATGGACCAATGGCCTATTGGCCTAAGGGACGAATGGCTTACTGGCCTATTGGCCTAATGGGGGGGGGCTGTCCGGGGTGAGTGAGAGGGGGGCTGTCTGGGGAAAGTCTTTTTGGGGGGGGGGGTTGTCTGGGAAAAGTTTTGGGGGGTGGGGGTGGGGGGTGGCCTGGGTGAGTGTTGGGGGGGGGGGTTGTCTGGGAGGATTTTTTTGGGGGGGGGGGTGTTCGGGGTGAGTGGGAGGGTAGTGTTCGAGGGGGGGGCGCTGTTCTGGGGGTGTCCCGGGGGTGGGGGCTATTTGGGGTGCATGGGGGTTGTTTGGGGGGATTGGAGGCTATCCGAGGGTGGCAGGGGGGTTTGTCTGGGGGGAACTGTTCGTGGGGGTGGGGGGCTGTCCGGGGGGGTGGGGGGGATATTCGGGGGTGAGTGGGATGCGGGGGGTGTCCAGTGGGAGTGGGAAGAGGTACTATCCGGGGGGGGCACTATTCAGGGGGGCTATCCAGGGTGAGTGTGTGGGGCTGTCTGGGGGGGAGTTTTTATTTGTGGGGGGGGATGTTCGGGGATGGGGGGCTTTTCAGGGTGGGGGCTATTTGGGGGGGGGGCACATGGAGGTTGTATAGGGTGAGTGGGGGGGGGGGGGCTGTCCAGGGGGAGTTTTTGGGGGGGGGATGGGGGTGGGGCTATCTGGGGTGAGTGGGGGGTGTTTAGGGGGGGTTTTCTGGGGGGTGGGGGTGGGGGGTGGGGCTATCCAGGGTGAGTGGGGGGGGTGTTGTCCAGGGGGAGGGTGGATTCTGTTCGAGGGGGGGATTCTTGGGGTGTGGGGGATATCTAGGGTGAGTGGGGGGGTTTTATGAGGGGGGAGTGGGGGGGGGGCTATCCCGAGGAGTTTTTTTTTTGGAGGGGGAGGGGCACGTGGGGGACTGTTCGGGGTGAGTGTGTGGGGTCTGTCTGGGGGAAGTTTTTTTTGGGGGGTTGGGGGTGGGGGTGGGGATGTTAGAGGTGAGTGGGGGGTGCTATCTGGGGGGTTGTTCAGGGGGGGGGGGGCTATCCGAGGGGTGTTCTAGGTGAGTGGGGGGGCTGTCTGGGGGGAGTTTTTTTTGGGGGGGGAGTTTCGGGGTTGGTGGATGGGGGGTATTGTGTAGGGTGTGGAGGGGGTGATCTTCAGGGCGGGGGCTGTCCGGGGGGGGATTCCTAGGTGGAGTTTTTTTGGGGGGTGTTGTTCAGGGTGGGGCTGTCCGAGGGGGAGTGTGGGGGCTGAAGGGGTAGGAGGGGGCTGTCCAGGGGGGTTGGTTGGGGGATATTTTGTACTAAACTTTACTCTATATAGTTCAATGTTGATCGAACACAACCGAATGGTTGTCTAAACCTCTTTTCAAACCACTTCATTGCATTCGAGCAACATAGTAGGTCCCTACTATAGTAGAGTACTGAGTCTAATGGCCTAATGTCAAAATTGACCTAATTTTAAAATTGTCCTAATGAAAAATTGGCTAAATGGAGACTTGTCCAATTAGCCAAATGTCCAAATTCCCTAATGGCATAATTCCCTAATGTCCTAATGCCCCACTTCCCCAACACCCTAACGACCTAACGACCGAATGGAAAATTGGTCAAATGGACTACTGTCCTAATTACCTAATGTCCTAATTACCTAATGTCTTATTGGCATAATTTCATGTTAGCCTATTGGAATAATGACCAAATAGCCTAACGCCATATTATACTATTGGCCTAATATCCAATTGGCTAAACAGAGACTTGGATAATTGGCCAAATTCACAAATTCCCAAATGGCCAAATGGCCTAACAGCCTAACGGCCTAACGCGCTAATGGCTTAATTCCCTAATGGCCAAATGCATTAACGCCCAAACGCCCCAATTCCCTAATTCCCTAACACCATAACTCCCTAATGCCCTAATGTCCTAACTGCCTAACGGCTCAATGGCCCAATGACCCAACAACATCCCAATGGCCCAACAGCCCAACAACGGCCGAATAATGGCCCAACGGCCGAGGAACGGTCCAACGGCCGAACAAAGGCCCAACGGCTGAACAATGACCCAATGGCTGAACAATAGTCCAACAGCCGAACAATGGCCCAACGGCCTAAAAACTACTTAACAATGGCCCAACGACCTAAAAAAGGCCCAACGACCTAACAACAGCCCAACAACCGAACAATGGCCAAACATCCTAATGGAATACTATCCTAATTATAAAATGTCCTATTGGACTAATGACCTATTAGGATATTGGCCTAATGGAATATTAGTCTATTTTCCTAGTGATCAAATGGCCAACTGGAATATTAGCGTATTGTCCTAATGGCCAATTAGATAAATGGAGACTGGCCAATGGGCCAAATTCCCAAATTCCTAATGTATTAATGGCCCAATTTAATTATTATATATATATATATTCTAACTGAATAAATATTTCTTATTTTCATTTTTTTAGTTTTTTCTTTTGTATCTTATTATAGGTTTATTGAATCAGAATATTAGAATGGATTGGAGCTATTTTGATCACTAGATATGAAGTAGCATGTCTATCATTTATTGTTTTTGAGGATCCTGGTGTTTCTTCTATTTCGAATTGATTTTTTTTTTGATTTTCGCTCTGTTTATGTTGTTTTCTACTGTTTGAGAAGCAACATTGTAGTTTTTTTTTAAAAAAATCCTAGGTTAGCAACCACCATTTTCAGTTTCTAATGGGTCCATTTTTTTCTAGGACCCAGCGACCACCTATGGCAGTCGCTATAGGACATTTTTTACTTTATCTATAGTGCCCTCCAACGGTGGTCACTATAACTCAGCCCAATAGCGACTAATATTCATCTGAGCCTTAGGTTACCTACAGAGACCACCATTGGCGATCGATGTTTCCCTACAATGATGGTCCTAATGCGACTTCCATTGGCAGTCGCTATTGGTCTCATTTCTAGTAGTGAATGCTTATGAGCCCCCTGCACCTGATAGTCAAACATCTACTGTGTCCAATCGGTATGATGTATCTAGAGCATATAAGATATATTTAAGATTAATTTCATAGTGTCTTGTGGTTCTCATTATAGCCTGGGATCTACTATAACCTCTTGATACAACAACTAATCATTGGAAATTACCATTATATAGTGGACGCAGAAAAGTATACACTATAATGGTAGGATAACATCATGTATATCTAACTGTATACACAATATGGTAATCAAAATAATTGAATAGATGGGTTTAGGGAACCCACTATTTCAACATTCCCACTTACACTAGATCCAACTTCCTAACCAAACATGTTAGCTACTCACATGATAAAGATCATGTTTCTACTGAGTAATGGATTTAGCTACTGGTCCTTCCATGGTTCTATCATGTGGTAATTCTTCTATAGTAACCACATCTCCCTAAGTAAAACTTCTCAAGAGATGGTATCCTGAGTATATAATTTTTTACACTCTCATGTCTTAACATATTAACTAGTAAGAATATCATAATTTACATTATGATAATATTTCCCTTTCTAGGTGAGATTCCAAGAACTAGAACAGATCGTTGCATTTAATAACTGCTTCTTAGATACCTTAGAAGCTGCAATGTACTCAGTATTTGTATGTGTGGCTACCATTGGCTTATATGAGCTTGATTCGCTCATCATCATTAGCCTAACTATGATATTAGATCACATGGATTTAAAGAAATACTAGTTTTTATCTCTAAAAACTAGAATCCTTTCTTCTCTACTTACCAAGTACATATCATTTTGTACTTCTCAAAGTACAAATGAATAGTTTTGACTACATCACTTGCAGTGCTCCTGGATATAACTGATATTTTCCTACTATAAAACATACCTTGGCAACATCAGTTCTTGTACATATCATGGAATACATGATTGATCCATCACTTCAATGTATATATTTAACTCATCATGTTTATCTCCTTCTATGTTTTGTAAACTTCAAACTGGAGATATTATGCCTTGTGACAAAGGCAAAAATTCAACTCTTTAATTATTCCAACTTGTATTTTTTCAATACAATGTCACTATATGTATGATTTAATAGGTCCAAGAAACCTATAGACCCATATCAGTAGATCCATTTACCTATAACTTAGTTTTCTACTTTAATTTAATCACTATAGAAATGATTTCATCCTAATCTTAACTAACTATAAGACTAATGTATATTTTATATATGTTGTCGAACATATTTTTCTTGGAAAACATTGGCGCTCCCAATAACCTTTAGTAGACACATGACAGAAATTCATTCCAAATGAATACTCTATGATCATGATGCTTACTTCAATCTTAAACTAGATTTCAGTAACCTTCAACCTATATTAGAATTTTGTGATGTGACCATCCCTTTATGGTTGCGTCGTATAGACATTATCCATAATTGTTGGTCATGTCATCCAATGCTAAATATTTTGATCATATATATTAGATATGATAAGTAAGATTCTAAGAAATTTAGGCATAAATACTTGGTGAAACCAATAAATCCTTGTTGGTACTACACTTGTACCATCCATGTATCAACTCACTAGAATACCAACTTCAGTATTCAAAATAATAATCCCCTTTTCACTTTGATACATGGAATCCATTAATTGGATTTTAGTTGGTCTTGTCAATTTTAGATAATTTCCATACACTTCTTACTTTTAGGAAATATTATTTAAATTGAATAATAAATCACTGACCGCAGTGAATATAAAAACCATCACCATGTTTTTATTCTTCCTACACAGCATGTGTCTCTATAAAAAACTCTATTCCACATGCTCTTGTGGAACTAGTTCTTATGCCAACTATTTGTGCATCTTCAGCATTGACTAAACACAAATTAATATAGCTCCCACTATATCTAATAGATATGTGCACCCTTATATAGAAGTGTATTCTATTACTTGAATACCTTATTTTCTATCTTAGGGATTTAGATCACATCCTAAACAACTGTTAGGATAATTGTAATAGTTGCACATTGTGTTTGTTCCTGATGTAAGTTTCTTTATGTCCTAACAGACTCTTTGCATCCAAACACATTTTCATATGACATGATGGATTTATCATAATACTATGACATATATGATATCCATTTTTCATTTTAGTTGGCATATGATTAATGGATTATGCCATTATTTTCAAACCACGTCATGAAATATAATGGATGTTTCTGTAAGTTGCAACATTGATAGTACTTACATCAATACTCTGATGTATAATACGTGAATTTAGGAATTTCTCCACGTTACATTTTGTTTAACATGTAAGACTTTGTCATCAATACTCTTCATTAACATAAATTTTGTGATGTAGATAAGTTAATGTGCATTTATGAATTACTTCACGCTACATTATCATGATCGATGAATACTTGGTCAAGATATTCTTCGATATGATGACCCAAAGCAACTCATATCTTCTAACCATGCATATACTTCACTTTATTATTCCTTAATTACTTAAAGGAATCTTATGAAGAATATATACACCTCTATTTTACCCTTGGAATGGTTCACGTTCACTTGTTGAACTATTTCTAAAAGCTTTGTGACATACCTTTATTTCTAAAGGCTCCTTTGTCCAAACTAAAGATGTCGATAATACCAAAATTATTTAGCTATTCTGAGCATAAATATTATACTTGGTATATTCATGACGTCCACTTTTAGTATTAATTGACAAAGAATTATCTTGTTACAACTGGGTATAAGTCTTAATTTTTTTATATTCATCATATATTTACCATTATTCATGTATTACTGAACTGTTGTTTGAGTATTAGATACCAAAAACAACATTCATTCCAAAACCTAGAATAATTTCTCCTTGTGTGCAAAGGGCATGTGAGATAAATTTTTTTGTTATACTCAATAACATTTCTAAATGAATCTTTCACTTGGCAATATCGAAGTCGTATTCTTCTCACCACTGGCCTAGGTATCACCCTTTACTCAGCCACTTAGATAATATACCTGACTTCAAGTAATATTTCTATTCTTACTTGGTTACTATATTAGAATACACATATGTTACCAGAATATTGTATTTAATACCCAAGTATTAAAACAAAAACATTACATTGACGAATATTCCTGAAGAAGAAGAGGCAACTTGCTTATTTAATTCAGTTTATTGTAATTAACTTCCATTATTTTATTTTATAATATGAAATGAAAATAACCTTTTTTAATACCTCATTCATTGATGAAGTTGCAAATGTGCCATTGAAATTACATTTCAATGGCCTTTTCAACTTGTCTTTCAATTTTTTTCTCCATAATAATTAAATATGAGACTTTATTTAATATTCTTATTATCTTGGAGAACCTTACCTAAATTGGTAATGAAGAGATTACTCAATACTTGTTCATTTTATAACTTAAAATTAAACTTTAGTAATGGGGTGAAAATGATATGATAAAGGGATCCATTTAAATATCATGATCCTTATTTCAATTTACACATGCCAGTGTAACAATTTCCATATTCATATCATTTCTTCGCTTTCTACTTGTAAACATCTTAGAGATGAGACTTCATGTTTTATCATCCACATCCTCATGTACCAACCTCAACTAACATTAGACATTGATGAAATCATAATGACATAACCATCATATTATATGTACATTAGTCTCCAGTATGAAATTTCACCCTCACTTCCTGAGGTAATTTAATAGGTGTAGGGGATACCGGCACCCTAAGTTTCTTATATCATAGTACTATGTGAATGTTCTTGTACTATTCTTGGATACTCGAGTCAATGAGTATATTTACTTTGTCCAATATTTATCACACTTTAAACTTGTGGTATAATTTTCCATTTTACTACAAGACTAAATTTTAATAGATTAGTACCTTTTATCATGATTACAAGTTAAGAAATTTTGATTAATTACTTAAATCATTTAATGTCTCCTACTATTTTATCATATTCTAGGAACCCTCTATGCTAGAATCGAAATGCTCTATCACTAGAGTATTCTAATGTCAAGTGTTGTAATAGTGGGTGCCCTAGACCCAACTATTAAGTGCTTTTGATTACCATATCATGTATGCAGTTAGCTATACATGATGTCATCTTACCATTATATTGTAGACTTTTCTTTGTCCACTATTTAAATGATAGTGTCCAAAGATTAGATATCGTATTGAAAGGTTATAGAAGATCCTATGCTATAAAGATAACCTCTAGATACTATGACATTAATCTTAAATATGTGTTCTATATTCAAGATACATCTCACTGATTGGACACAATGTATGTTTGAATATCAGGTGTTGGGGTTTCATAAGCATTGAGACTTCTTCTCATGAAGCTCGCACTTGGTGATCTCTAGCAGTGAGATCATGAGGAATGACCCTCCAATAGGAACACCACATGTTTCGGGTGTCATTGGATGTTTCTATCTATGATCATGTGTAATGGTCTCCTTACTCGAGATCATTACCAATGTATGTCATTTGATTGTGTACTTTAATTCAAGATGAAAATCATGGAAATGAAATTGTGGAGAGGTATTTTGTGTTGGGTGCGTCATTGGTGGCATGGCATTGGTTGAATGGTTAACAAAATATTTTTCGCTTCCGAGTTATGGAAGTAACATATCTCAGGCCATGTTGATAAGGATGGAAGTACCTTTATAAGACCATGGTCATGACAGTCAAGGGTAAATCTGTCTAGTTAGATCAACAAACAATAAAGTAAGAAAAGGGAGATGGCACATGAGTGCATCCTACTTTATGAGATATTACAGACAAAGAGATTATATTACACAGTGTGTGTTCGTAGGTTGGTTTTCATTTCTGTGACAATCCTTATCTCTTCAGGGGCCATGATGGGTTGCTAGATCTCACTCTTGGTCTGTGAATACTATTCAATTTTGTCGAGATAAGGGCCTAGAGGGTCACACACAATAGAGTATTCAAGAATCTACCATATTCAGTAGAATATGTGTTTTGGACATGGTGGGCCCCACCACTGGGGTCTGGGTTTTGTCCAAATAGATACGATCACCTATGAAATAAATAAATTCATATTATTCAAGTTTAGAATAACGGGTATTGAATTTATTTATTAAATGTATTACGAGTTTTAAGTAAATACATGAAAAATATTAATTGAAGAATATTAAATATATTCAAGGTTCAATTAATATTTATGGGAACAACGAGTCAAGTTTTGGACTCAATTATTGTCATGTAATATATTTAATATATTACAAGAGTGATAATGATAATTTTCATGACTCGGATTAGTATTCATAAAATATCATTGATAGTGCATTAAGTATTCGGGGCTGGAAAGGATATACTGGGTATTTAAATTAAACACTATTAATAGAAGAGGAGGGGTTTTTTCCAAGAACTATTCATGGGGATTCTCTATCCTCTCATCTCTCCCATGATTTAGAGAGAGAGGCTCTGAATCCAAGATCATGGATTGAGAACTCTCTTAGGAATTTCTAGCAAAGTGATGCGGTGATCGTTGGAGAATCGAAGGCGTCGTCGCAATTCTGTTCTAGCTCTCGGATTACGGTGAACGGAACTTCCACGGATTCCTTGAATCGTGTGTGGATGATCAAGATGAATCACCAATAATGAGAATACATCGTACACGTCTTTGAATTAAACTATGTATCTTTATGGTTTAGTTTTTTGCTTAAAACCCTTCATGCGAGATCCTCAGCTTTGTTCGAGCTGCCATTCACTGACATTGACAAGTTTACATCGATCGTTGGTGGAAAAATTTTAAAATCCAACCTGTTTGGGGCTTTTACTGCATGCCCATTTTCAAAAAGTGGTATCAAAGAAAGTGAATGCCAATTTTAATCCAAAATAATTAAATTTTCATTAATCTATGAATATTTCATCATCACGGTACCAACACCGCAGACCGCATTTGAATCTGATATCGAATGACCCATCTGTGGTTATCCAAAGTTTAAAATCAGAGTTAAACATGTTGTTTTATGATCACTGGATGGACATCTGATTATCATAATAGTATTTTATAGTGATGTTTAATTATTATTATTATTATTATTTAATTATAATAATAAAAGTTTTATTATAATAATAATTTTATTATTATAATATTCTATTATAATAATATTTTATTAATATAATATTCTATTATAATAATATTTTATTATTATAATATTCTATTATAATAATATTTTATTATTATAAGATTTTATTTTTCTAGTCTACCCATAGGCTTAAGAAAAATTTTATTTTTATTAATTTTATTATTCCAAAAGCCTAATATAGGCTTTAGAAATTAAAAAAAAGGTTTGGGTGAAAGACCTGCAAAGCAGGTCTTGAAAGGGTTAAAAAAATAAGAAGACCTGCAAAGAAGGTCTAAGAATTAACAAAATTAGGGGGGGACCTGAATTTGAAGGTCACAAAAAAATGTTAACTTTTGGGGGTCAAGTGTCCCCCACCCTGTCTCCTCCCTGTTTCAACAGGCGCAGCCACCACCGGTGATCGGTACCCCTCCGTCGGGGTCCCTTCCTCCATCGCCATTCGGCTCCACCCCACACCCCTCCACACTGGTGATCAGTGAACTTCCCCGTCCGACCAGCTCCCAGTAACGCACCCCCCTGACCGGTCTTCCTCCACCACACCGCAGAGGTTCCCCGTGTGCACCTTAGCTGGCCGACGCCTATAGACCCTAGACCGGCTCCCTCTCCCAGCTCTCATGTGGTCCCTTCGCCTCGCCTGACTAAGATCACCGCCCTGGGTCCCTACTACACCGCCACCCAAATCTGGCAGCATCTCACCCCTATTCCAGCATGCATGCCATGTCCTCCAGCGAGGTCCCTTCATCCATGGACCCATGGATCGATGCTCCTCCCATCGGCATGCCTTGCTTGTTTAACCAAATCGTTGACACTCACTGTAACAGGCGACTCTAGCTTTGCAGTGTGGTTTTCGGCCTGAGGTAACCATCTGTGAGTCCCTTTAGACCTCACTTAACCCAAAATGATACCGAGAGGGTATACCCATCCAGGAAATCGTGGGTGGACCTATCCGGCCTTGAGTGCCCCTACACGATGTCAGCATCGCCCAAAATGGTCCTTCGCAGGTTAGGCCCGACCCGCACAGGTCCTTCCCAGGGTTTGTATGGCCCAGGTAATTTTAAATTTAATAAAAAATTAATTAATATAATTAATTTAGTTATAGTTGATAATTAAATTAATTAAATATTATTTTTTGGTTTAATAATTATTGTGGTGTAATTAATTTAATTTGGAGTTTAACTAAATTAATTAATTAATTTAATTTTAGTTTTAAAATTAAATTAATTAAATGGGACCGAACGATGTAAAAAAATTGAATTAAAAATTAGAGCGAAATTTTTAATTCAATTACATGCCCTTGAGTTTATTTTAATGCAAGTTTAATTTTTATTCTGCACTTATTTATATACATGAGTTATTGTGTATGGTAATCATGGGTTGGAGACTGACCAATGCATGTTTGGTGCTTTTTTATTTATTTAATTATTGAAATTTGGTAATTATTTTAATTAATTTAAAGGTGATCTATGCGTCGTCTCAAAGTCATTATATGTATAAGGGTCAGTGCACCCATTCTCAGAGTTGTAATTTTTATACCCCAAGACCCCCTCACCTACATGTGAGTAATGTTGTATAATGATGAGACGACCAGTGATGCAGTTTGTGTTGAGTGACACACCAAACAAGACCTTGATGCATTAGGTGTCCAAACACTACAATACGAGTTGCAAGAAGCGTGACTTAAAGGTATTGTCCCTAGGGTCTCAGTTGGTCCATTATTCACTCAACGAATCAACCATTAGAGTCATCTCATGATCATGTTGTCATTTTATATTTTCATGGATTATTATTTTTGTGCATGTGTTGTTTATCGCATGAACACGTAGTATAATAATAAACAAACATGCAAGATAAAATGATATTGTGGCATGATGAAGTTTTCTATTTCTTGCATGATCAGTTGTGAGTGCGATCACATAGTACGTGCTTATAAAATAGAAAAATGATTTATTTTTTACATTTAAAAAATAAAAAAACCCTCAAAGATATATTAAGTAATAACTACCTTACGTCATTCGAATTTGGAAAAAAATGGGTGTTTGGGGTGCCAGTCATGCCATAGCTTAGGGTGTCTCTTACTACTGGGGAGTCCTTATAATAATGATGGGTTGACTTAACTAAAATTTCAGTAAAGAAATATCCAGAGCTAGCTTGTTGTAATTTTTGATGCAAACATTGAGTAAATCAAGTTTGGATTTTACAATCTGAGACTTCATTCAATAGATTAAGTAACCACAAGTTAAAGCGGTCGGCTATCCAAAATCCCACCATGAACCCTCCAAATAGTGGTGTAGCCATAGCTTGTAGACTGTGAGGGGTGGTTCCAGGACCATTTCCACTAGAATACTCAAGCGATAGAGTATTCTGATTCTAGAACAAAGGGTTCCTAGAATCTGATAAAATAGTGGGAGACATTAAATGATTTAAGTAATTAATCAAAATGTCTTAACTGGTAATCTTGATAAATGAACTAATATACTAAAATTCATATTTGTAGAAAAAATGGAAAGTTATGCCACAAGTTTAAAACTACGATATTATAATGGAAAACGTAAATTTCCTCACTGACATGAGTATCCATGAATATTATAGGCGTGTGCGCATAGTACTATGATATTGGAAACTTAAGGTGTTAGTGTCTCCAACACCTATTATATTACCTCAAGAAGTGAGGGTGAAATTTCTTACAGGAGAATAATGTATAAATCATATGATAGTTATATCATTATTCTTTCATCAACGTCAGGTGTTAGTTGTGGTCGCTACACCAGGACATGGATGAAATAAACAAGAGGTCTAATCTCTGACCGGTTTGCAAGGAGAAAGTGAAGCAATGATATGATTAAGGCGATGGTTTCACCAGCATGTGTAAATTGAAAGATCGATCATGATATTTAAATGGATCCCTTTCTCATATCATTTTCACCACATTACTCGAGTCTCATTTTAAGTTACAAAACAAACAAGTATTGAGTAAACACTCCATTACCAATTTAGGTAACGTTCGTCAAGATAATAAGAATATCAAAGATAATTTCATCTTTAATTTTTATGGAAAATAAATTAAAAGACAATGCGAAAAGTCCAAAATTAAAGTAATTCCAATGTCATATTCACGATGTACTTCAATTAATGAGGTATTAACAAAGTTTATTTTCCTTGCATATTATAAAATAAAACAATGAATGTTTAAAAGCAATAAACAAATTTAAAGAAGCAAGTTGTCGCTTCTACATCAAGAATATTAATCAATTTAATGTTTCCTTTTTAATAATTGGGTATTTAATACTATATGATTTTTACATATGTTTATTTAAATACAGTTACCATGTAAGTATAAAAACCTTACTAGAAGTCAGATGTGTTCTCTAAGTGGCTGTGAAAGGGTGATACCTAGGCCAGTGGTGAGAAGTACATGACTTCTTTAATTTCCAAGTGAAATATTTGTGTTGAACTATTATTTAGTATAACCATAAACATTAATCTCATGTGTCCTTGGACGCAAGGAGACATTCTTTTAGGTTCTGGAATGAAAGTTTTTTTGGTAAACTTAATCACTAGTTTAGTAATACATGAATCATAGGCAATTAGTGATGAATTTGATTGTAAGACTTATACCCAGTTGTGGAAAGATAATTCTTTTTCAAGTAATACTAAAAGTGGATGTCATGAATATACCAAGTATGGTATTTAGTCTTAGCACAACTAAATACTTTTGGTATTATCGACATCTTTAGTTTGGAAAAAGGATCCTTTAGTAATAAAGGTATGTCACAAATATTATGGAAATAGTTCAAAAAGTAAGAATGAACTATTCCAAGTATAATCTAGAGTTATATATACTTTATAATATTCCTTTATGTAATTAAGGAATGAAAAAGTGAAGTATTTTCATGGTTATAATATTTTTGTTGCTTCGGGTTGGCATACCGAAGAATATCTTCACCAAGCATTCCTCAATCATGATAATGTATCATGGAGAAATTCCTAAAAGTACATTAGCTTGTTGAAATCATGACATTAATGTTAATGAGGAGGATTGATGATGAAGTCTTACATATCAAAATTGATCAACAAACATGTAGTGTGGAGTAATTCCTAAATTCATATGTTATACATCAAAATTTTGATGTAAGTAGTATCAATGTTACAAATTGATGAAACTTCCATTATATTTCATGAAGTTATTTGGAAATAACAACGATATCCCACAACCATATTCCAACTATAATGAAAAATGGAAATAATATGAGTCATAGTATGATTATAAACCCATTATGTCATAAGGACATGTGTTTGGATGCAAATAGTTTGCTCAGATCACTACTGGAAATAATAGATTTACCAACGGTTGAGAAATGTTGGGAAAGGCTGGACAACCGTTGGTATAACATATACCAATGGTTCTGCCAACCGTAGGTAAGTAAGCCGTTGGGAAAAAAATTTCCCAACGGTTTACAGTAAACCGTTGGGATAGGGTGGAGAAAGGTTACTCTATCCCAACGGTTCATTAAAACCGTTGGGAAAAAGATTTGCCAACGGTTTAAAACCGTTGGCACAAGGGCTTAAAATTATCATGTTTTTTCCCAACGGTTTGGTAAACCGTTGGGAAAAACCCCACATCTACTCTTTCCCAACGGTTTTAGACCGTTGGGAAAAGTGTTTTACCAACGGTTTGTTGAACCGTTGGTAAAATTAATCCACAATTTCTATGCCAACGGTTTTGAACCGTTGGCATAGCCTCTGCTGGGCAAATCACCCAGCAACTCCCCAGTTTGCCCAGCAGCTCCCAACCAGGTCTCCAATTTGACCAGTACCACATCTGGTTTTGTGGGTTCCCTCTCATCTTTCAATCCAATTATTGTACCTGCAATAAAATAACACATACATATATAATTATTTTACCTGCAGTAACCAACTAACACTTACATATAGAGAACAAATTCATACACGTTTAACATATAATGGTAGAACTATACACATCCATAATTAAATTATAAACATACATAATTCATTTAGATTTCAATTTAAAATGTAGATGACAATTATATGTGGAATCTAGAAGTCAATTCATAATTTGATCTGTTTTTTGTATACCATATATTTTTACCTAAAGTAATGTCCGTTTTAAACATAATACATACACCTGGAGTGCTACCGTCCACAACGTGCCTCAGATTGAGGCGGGGTTGACTCATACACGTCACATATGACCCATGGATCGTTGTGCTAATGTATCGACACAATCTGAATGCGTTTGGTCGGTTTTCCATATGCCAGTTGATGTTTTTCAATTAAAATGACGTACTTTTGAAACAAAATGCAGACACTTTGAGTGGTTCCGGCCACACCGCGCCTCAGATTGAGGCGGTGTTGACTCGTACACGTCACATATGACCTATGGATCGTTCTCCTAAAGTTTCAATGGAAACCGAATGCGTTTGGTCAGTTTTCCGTATGTACTTAAATTGTTGTCCATTTTAAGCAAAAGAGACACAGTTAGAGCGGTGTCGGCCACACCTCTCCTCAGATTGAGGAGGGATTGACTCGTACACGTCACATACGACCCGTGGATCCTTTTTCTAAAGTATGGACACAAACCAAATGCATTTTCTCCATTTTCCGTATGTCACTTGATGCTTTTCACTTAAAATGATGTCCCTTTGAAACAAAAGACAGACACTTTGAGTGGTGTCGGCCACACCGCGTCTCCAATTGAGGCGGGGTTGATTCGTACACGTCACATATGACCCATGGATCGTTCTCCTAAAGTTTCAACGGAAACCGAATCCGTTTCGTCGGTTTTCCGTATGTACTTAAAATGATGTCCGTTTTAAACAAAAGAGAGCCACTTAGACTGATCTCGGCCACACCATGACTTGGATTCATCCCGGGTCAGCTCGTACATGTCACATATGACCCATGGATCGTTGGGATAAATTATCAACAAATTTGGAATGCGTTTGGTCGGTTTTCCGTATGCCAGTTGTTCTTTTCACTTATAATCCTGTCCATTTTAAACAAAAGAGACACAGTTAGAACGGTGTCGGCCACACCGCTCCTCGGATTGAGGCGGGATTGACTCGTACACGTCACATACGACCCATGGATCCTTGTGATAAAGTATCGACACAGTCCGAATGCCTTTGGTCGGTTTTTCGTATGTCAGTTGATGCTTTTCACTTAAAATGACGTCTTTTTGAAACAAAAGACCGACACTTTGAGTGGTGTCGGCCACACCATGTCTCCGATTGTGGCGGGGTTGATTCGTACACGTCACATATGACCCATGGATCGTTCTCCTAAAGTTTCAACGGAAACCGAATCCGTTTGGTCGTTTTTCCGTATGTACTTAAAATGGTGTCCATTTTAAACAAAAGAGAGCCACTTAGACTTATCCCGGCCACACCGCGACTCGGATTCATCCCGGGTTGGCTCGTACACGTCACATATGACCCATGGATTGTTGAGATAAATTATCAACAGATTCGGAATGTGTTTGGTCGGTTTTCCGTATGCCAGTTGATGCTTTTCACTTAAAATGACGTCCTTTTGACTTGAAACCACCGTGAAACATTCTAATTATTATTCGTGACGTGTACGCGCAGACGACACGTCAATCGGACGTGCGGTTTGCGCGGTACGACTCAATATTCGTGTTTTAAGTGATGCGCGCGCTTCGTAAACGCGCGTGAGGGGGGTCCAAACGGGCCGAACGATGTCGGAATGGCCTGAAATCAGACGAAAAATACGGGTGAGTGATTTCTGAAGTGGTCGACTAGACGACACGTCAATCGGACGTGTCCTGTGCCCGCGGTGACCGAGAACGCAGTTCGGGTGTCATAAACGGCCAGAACGGGCGTCCAACGGTCAAATTAATAGAGGAGTACCTCGGATTGAGCTGAAACCACCGTTGAACATTCTAATTATTATTTGTGACATGTACGCGCAGACGGCACGTCAATCGGACGTGCGGTTTGCGCGGTACGGCTCAATATTCGTGTTTTAAGTGATGTGCGCGCTACGTAAACACGCGTGAGGGGGGTCCAAACGGGCCGAACGATGTCGGAATGGCCTGAAATCAGACGACAAATACGGGTGAGTGATTTCTGAAGTGGTCGAGAAGACGGCACGTCAATCGGACGTGCCGTGTGCCCGCGGTGACTGACAACGCAGTTCTGGTGTCATAAACGGCCAGAACGGGCGTCCAACGGTCAAATTCATAGCGGACGACCTCTGATTGAGCTGAAACCACCGTGGAACATTCTAATTATTATTCGTGACGTGTACGCGCAGACGGCACGTCAATCGGACGTGCGGTTTGCGCGGTACGGCTCAATATTCGTGTTTTAAGTGATGCGCGCGCTTCGTAAACGCGCGTGAGGGGGGGTCCAAACGGGCCGAACGATGTCGGAATGGCCTGAAATCAGACAACAAATACAGGTGAGTGATTTCTGAAGTGGTCGAGCAGACGGCACGTCAATCGGACGTGCCGTGTGCCCGCGGTGACCGACAACGCAGTTCTGGTGTCATAAACGGCCAGAACGGGCGTCCAACGGTCAAATTCATAGCGGACGGCCTCGGATTGAGCTGAAACCACCATGAAACATTCTAATTATTATTCGTGACGTGTACGCGCAGACGACACGTCAATCGGACGTGCGGTTTGCGCGGTACGACTCAACATTCGTGTTTTAAGTGATGCGCGCGCTTCGTAAACGCGCGTGAGGGGGGTCCAAACGGTCCGAACGATGTCGGAATGGCCTGAAATCAGACGACAAATACGGGTGAGTGATTTCTGAAGTGGTCGAGCAGACGGCACGTCAATAGGACGTTCCGTGTGCCCGCGGTGACCGACAACGCAGTTCTGGTGTCATAAACGGCCAGAACGGGCGTCCAACGGTCAAATTCATAGCGGACGACCTCGGATTGAGCTGAAACCATCGCAGAACATTCTAATTATTATTCGTGATGTGTACGCGCAGATGGCACGTCAATCGGACGTGCGGTTTGCGCGGTACGACTCAATATTCGTGTTTTAAGTGATGCGCGCGCTTCGTAAACGCGCGTGAGGGGGGTCCAAACGGGCCGAACGATGTCGGAATGGCCTGAAATCAGACTACAAATACGGGTGACTGATTTCTGAAGTGGTCGAGCAGACGAAACGTCAATCGGACGTGCCGTGTGCCCGCGGTGACCGACAACGCAGTTCTGGTGTCATAAACGGCCAGAACAGGCGTCCAACGGTCAAATTCATAGCGGACGGCCTCGTATTGAGCTGAAACCACCGTGGAACATTCTAATTATTATTATTGACTTTTACGCGCAGACGGCACCTCAATCGGATGTGCGGTTTGCGCGGTAAGGCTCAATATTCGTGTTTTAAGTGATGCGCGCGCTTCGTAAACGCGCGTGAGGGGGGTCCAAACGGGCCGAACGATATCGGAATGGCCTGAAATCAGACGACAAATACGGGTGACTGATTTCTGAAGTGTTCGAGCAGACGGCACGTCAATCGGACGTGCCGTGTGCCCGCGGTGACCGACAACGCAGTTCTGGTGTCATAAACGGCCAGAACGGGCGTCCAACGGTCAAATTCATAGCAGACGGCCTCGGATTGAGCTGAAACCACCGTGGAACATTCTAATTATTATTCGTGACGTGTACGCGCAGACGACACCTCAATCGGACGTGCGGTTTGCGCGGTACGGCTCAATATTCGTGTTTTAAGTGATGCGCGCGCTTCGTAAACGCGCGTGAGGGGGGTCCAAACGGGCCGAACGATGTCGGAATGGCCTGAAATCAGACGACAAATACGGGTGAGTGATTTCTGAAGTGTTCGAGTAGACGGCACGTCAATCGTACGTGCCGTGTGCCCGCGGTGACCGACAACGCAGTTCTGGTGTCATAAACGGCCAGAACGGGCGTCCAACGGTCAAATTCATAGCGGACGGCCTCGGATTGAGCTGAAACCACCGTGGAACATTCTAATTATTATTCGTGACTTGTACGCGCAGACGGCACGTCAATCGAACGTGCGGTTTGCGCGGTACGGCTCAATATTCGTGTTTTAAGTGATGCGCGCGCTTCGTAAACGCGCGTGAGGGGGGTCCAAACGGGCCGAACGATGTCGGAATGGTCTGAAATCAGACGACAAATACGGGTGAGTGATTTCTGAAGTGTTCGAGCAGACGGCACGTCAATCGGACGTGCCGTGTGCCCGCGGTGACCGACAACGCAGTTGTGGTGTCATAAACGGCCAGAACGGGCGTCCAATGGTCAAATTCATAGCAGACGACCTCAGATTGAGCTGAAACCACCGTGGAACATTCTAATTATTATTCTTGACGTGTACGCGCAGACGGAACGTCAATCGGACATGCGATTTGCGCGGTACGGCTCAATATTCGTGTTTTAAGTGATGCGCGCGCTTCGTAAACGCGCGTGAGGGGGGTCCAAACGGGCCGAACGATGTCGGAATGGCCTGAAATCAGACGAAAAATACGGGTGAGTGATTTCTGAAGTGGTCGAGTAGACGGCACGTCAATCGGACTTGCCGTGTGCCCGCGGTGACCGACAACGCAGTTCTGGTGTCATAAACGGCCAGAACGGGCGTCCAACGGTCAAATTCATAGCGGACGGCCTCGGATTGAGCTGAAACCACCGTGGAACATTATAATTATTATTCGTGACGTGTACGCGCAGACGGTACGTCAATCGGACGTACGGTTTGCGCGGTATGGCTCAATATTCGTGTTTTAAGTGATGTGTGCGCTTCGTAAACGCGCGTGAGGGGGGTCCAAACGGGCCGAACGATGTCGGAATGGCCTGAAATCAGACGACAAATACGGGTGAGTGATTTCTGAAGTGGTCGAGTAGAGGGCACGTCAATCGGACGTGCCGTGTGCCCCCGGTGACCGACAACGCAGTTCTGGTGTCATAAACGGCCAGAACGGGCGTCCAACGGTCAAATTCATAGCGGACTGCCTCGGATTGAGCTGAAACCACCGTGGAACATTCTAATTATTATTCGTGACGTGTACGCGTAGACAGCACGTCAATCGGACGTGCGGTTTGCGCGGTACGGCTCAATATTCGTGTTTTAAGTGATGCACGCGCTTCGTAAACGCGCGTGAGGGGGGTCCAAATGGGCCGAACGATGTCGGAATGGCCTGAAATCAGACGAAAAATACGGGTGAGTGATTTCTGAAGTGTTCGAGCAGACGGCACGTCAATCGGACGTGCCGTGTTCCCGCGGCGACCGACAACGCAGTTCTGGTGTCATAAACGGCCAAAACGGGCGTCCAACGGTCAAATTCATA
Organism: Viscum album; assembly: GCA_963277665.1. NCBI lineage: Eukaryota > Viridiplantae > Streptophyta > Magnoliopsida > Santalales > Viscaceae > Viscum > Viscum album. Next base: position 1,664,543,588 of record OY728146.1, on the reverse strand, counting down.
GAGGACGACCTCGGATTGAGCTAAAACCACCGTGGAACATTCTAATTATTATTCGTGACATCTACGCGCAGACGGAATGTCAATCGGACGTGCGTTTTGCGCGGTACGGCTCAATATTCCTGTTTTAAGTGATGCGCGCGCTTCGTAAACGCGCGTGAGGGGGGTCCAAACGGGCCGAACGATGCCAGTTGATGTTTTTCACTTAAAATGATGTCTTTTTGAAACAAAAGACATACACTTTGAGTTGTTCTGACCACACCGCGCCTCGGATTGAGGCGGGGATGACTCGTACACGTCACATATGACCCATGGATCGTTGTCCTAAAGCATCAACACATTTCGAATGCGTTTGGTCAGTTTTTCGTATGTCACTTTTTGTTTTCACTTAAAATCTTATGGAAATTCATATAGAATATTTTTATATCATATTTAGTATGGATTAGATTTTAGTTGATCGTGCTATGAAACATTTCAGAGATAATGAAATTAAGGAAGGTGGAGGGGATGTCCGGGGGGCTGTCCGGGGGGGCTGTCCGGTGGGTGTCCGGGGGGCTGTCCGGGGACCAAGGAGGAGGGTGGGGGGCTGTGTGGGGTCTGTCCGGGGGGTTTTTGGGGGTTGTTCAGGGGGTTGTCCGGGGTTGTTCAGGGGGCTGTCCGGGGGTTGTTCAGGGGGTTGTTCAGGGGGTTGTCCGGGGGTGTTCAGGGGGCTGTCCGGGGGGTGTTTGGGGGGTTGTCCGGGGTCCAGGGGGGGGGGGGGGTTGTCCGGGGTCCAAGGGGGGGGGGGGTGGGGGGGTTGTCCGGGGGGCTGTCCGGGGGGCTATCCGGGGTCCAGGGTGGAGGGTTGGGGGCTGTACGGGGGGCTGTCCAGGGGGCTGTCCGCGGGGGCTGTACGGGGGGCTGTCCAGGGGGCTGTCCGCGGGGGCTGTCCGGGGGGGCTGTCCGGTGGGTGTCCGGGGGGCTGTCCGGGGACCAAGGATGAGGGTGGGGGGGCTGTGCGGGGTCTGTCCGAAGGGTGTTTGAGGGTTCTTCAGGGGGTTGTCCGGGGTTTTTTAGGGGGCTGTCCGGTGGTTGTTCAGGGGGTTGTCCGGGGTTGTTCAGGGGGTTGTCCGGGGGGTGTTTGGGGGGTTGTCCGGGGTCCAAGGGGGAGGGTGGGGGGGTTGTCTGGGGGGCTGTCCGGGGGGCTATCCGGGGTCCAGGGTGGAGGGTTGGGGGCTGTACGGGGGGCTGTCCAGGGGGCTGTCCAGGGGGCTGTCCGGGGGGTGTTTGGTGGGTGTTCGGGGTCCAAGGGGGAGGGGGGGTTGTCCAGGGTCCAAGAATGAGGGGGGTTGTCCAGGGAGTTCTCAAACACATAACCACTAAAAGACAACAACATCCATAAAAACAGACAATATATAAAAATAACTCAACTCCAATACTATACTACGAGTCTAGATAAAACCAACAACTAGAATAGATTAAACATCAAATCTCAAGTCAAAAATGTAACAGATCAATATGTCCCACATCAGCATCACCATCTCCATCATCATCATCATCATCGCCCTCGTCATCGTCCTCCTCATCGTCCTCACCCTCCACAGCGCCTTCCTCCTCGCCTTCGCCCTCCTCCTCGCCCTCCTCATCTCCCTCCTCTTCCGCATCAGACTGCTCGCCATCATCATCTTCAAGCTCGACATCGGCCTGACCACCACTGGAACTGCCACCTGGTGCACCATATATAGAATGTATCGACGACATGTATTCATCAATCGCTGGGCTGGCCTCTGTTGGAAGTGTTGGACGTAGAACTTCAATAAATTTCATAAATGCACTGTTTTCCCTTGCAGACTGTTCTGCCGTCTCTGTGGCCCTTTTCTCAGCCTGTTCTGCCTGTGCCCTAACTTGCTGCAGCTCGGTGGCACTACAACTCGTACCTGAGGCAGGCCAATACCTTGTCGGGGCTATCCTAGGTCGGCAGCGTACTCTGCCAGAATGATCATCTCCCAACACCTGATGTAAGTGATTAGATGGCCCAAAATTGTCTGCTTCTTGGGCATCGAGGGCCTCTAAAGCATCCTGTTACAAATATAAATATATTGTTAAGTTACGAAATAGATATTAAAATATAAAATCAACAGATTAAAACTTACAATCTGCTGCTGAGTCGCTTCGTTGACAGCACGTCCATCCTTTTTTCGTCTACTCGAGCAAAACAGTTTTGCTCGAGGCACACGTCCTTCAATATTTTGTACTTGCCTCTACAATAACATTGAAAACAAAATTTATATAAAGACTTCAGCAAATAATTAAATAATTGAGGAAGCAAAAGAAAATGTAAGTCGTAAAGAAAACTTATAAACAATTGTCATACCTGCTGCCTCTCATGATCCGGCATCGTCGTGCGTCCTAGTGTATGGAGGTATTTTTTTGCATCAATGTTTTTTTTATTTTTTCCAGATGATTCCTAAATAAAATTCGATAATACAAAGGATAATATTAATGCAAAACTTGAAAGTTATTATTTAAATACCTCAAATGTAATTCATACCTTAAACTGGGTACTCGTCCAATGAGTAATCATCTGATGATACTGCTCTATAGGACAATCATCCACGACTGGTACCGCCTCTAACTCAGTGCCAACTCTAGCACGCCAGCCAATATACAGCTCATTCTTGTAGGCTCTCCAAAGCTCACCTAAATCCTTTAGACGTTCCATTCGTGCACCCTCACCATCAGGAAAATTAAATCGAAGCTGAAATGAAAATATTAATTTATATAAATACAAAAAAAATTCATGGCATTAAATACAACAGATTTTTTTACCCATATCTCTGCCCAAGCTCTATCTTTGACCTCATGTGGCAAATGTCTCCACGACAGCGGGCTGACGGGAATGATGTCGGAGTATTTGGCAAGCGTCGCCATAAAACTCCGACATTGCTGCCCTGATTTCTCAACCATCTGATTGTCTTCATTATATTCCACCATAACCTGTGTGCGACGGTTCCACACCGAACGCATGCGTGTACGGCCCCGCCCCCGCCTCCTTTCAGTAGATGTATCTGTCATGAAAGAAAAACAAATATTTTATCAAAACATGTTATAATGAAAATAAATATTGCTATAAAAATTTGATAGGGTTTTATAAATATACCTGTGCTAGTCTGATCAATGAGTGGCGCCGGATCCACAGAACTTGATGGAACACCCTCTGGTGGAACAGGAGTCGAAGACGATGGAATATAAAAGCTCGGAGAGACAGAAGTAGAAGGAAAAGAAGATGGAACAACTGTATGACCTGATGCTGACTGGGGAGTGGGAATCATCATGCGATGTGAAAATGATGGGGCAGAAGATGCAGAAGGTAGCGAAAACATGGGAGGTCTAAATATCCCGTGTGTCCCTAACGACACAAGGGGATCAGAATGTGGGAAGGCTGAAATGTCAGTGGGAGGGGCAGGGTCTAGTCGGGCACGCGCAGCTCTATGTCCACCTCTGGTACGAACCCTCCTCGTACCACCAGCCTGAGTACTAGGACCAGTACTAGGCTCCTCGTCGAATAACTGTCGACGTAATGGTGGATCCTACAAAAAAGTTTACAAAAAAATTAATCACATGACATTATATATTCTGTAAATATATATATATATTTGAAATAAAGTACTCACTGTAGGCACTAATGGTGGAATGCCCATCTCCTCCATCCGACGATTGTTCTCCGCCATTTTGTTTCTTCGTCTCTCTTCAATTGGCTTCATTTCCTGCATTGGAAAACAAATATGTAATTAATTAGAAAAAGAAAATTAATGTGTAAACCAAAAAACTAAATATATGAGGGAATGAGGGGATTCATTGGTAATTTAGCTATCAATTGTTTTAGAAGAGCTTGAATGAATTTAATAAAACATACAAGTTGTAATGTTCACCAAGTTAGAAATATTGTTTGATTTGGTTTGAATACAGTTCAATTCCAAATTAGAAAATGCAATTCAAATAAAACAGCAACCAATAAACATTGAAAATTCACATAACGGTCAAGTCAGCTAAAACATATTTGTGATCAATACTAAATAAATATGAATATTACCAACCTTAACAACCCAACTCGAGGTAAACCAAAAGAATTGAGAACATGGATGAATGATTCTATATATTTCCAACCACAACTTCAGGTTCACAATCAACTCTGACAATTGAGATATTGGAGTTATCAAAAGAAATAAATGGATTGGTTCCAATGGCAATAGGGACAGTGTCAATTCCATCATCAGCATCATCAAAAATATGTCTTGGAATTACTTCAACTACGACACCAAATTCAGGTTGAAGTTGATCTTTGACATAAAAAACTTGTTTAGCCATTGATGCCAACACATATGGTTCTTCGGTTGCAAGAGTGTGGGTCATATTAATTACTCGAAATCCACAATCATCAATAAATGTGCCATGTCTCGTCATCGAATCAAACCAATGGCATTTCATCATTGTGACTCGTCCATGAGAGTAATAATCCAATATTATTATTTTCTCAACGACTCCATAATAACCCACATTTTCAAGTCGCGGTCTACTATCTGATGCGCTGGCATAACAATCTGTTGTGGCAGTAACCATAATACCATCATGTTGTGTTCTCATGTTTTTGGCTCGTTCAGTGACAATAAATCTATACTCATTGATAACAATTGATTTACAGTCACGAACCACGGTATTAGGACCAAAAGCCAAATCTCTTATTTCCTCAAAGACAAAGTCAGCAGACAAACTCAATACCTGCAATATAAATGACAGTTAAACTTAAGTAAATATTGAAATAATTAATTTAAACAGTAATATTTTTACCTTCAATTTTAACCAAGCAGAAAACTCTTTGCTATGAAAAGTCTCTCTCCTTCTCAAAGATAAAGAACAATGCTTCCTATTTATCATTGTTTTATGTTCCCTGTAGATAAAAAAATATGAATAGTTTAACAGATATATATGTAAGATATACATATTCAATTTTGTTACCTGATATAGTCATCGAACAAATCACAGTTGAACAAAACTGTGCGATGTGCCATCTCCCGCTCTTCATGGCTTAATGTCTTCAATGTATATGATCCAGGAATTCCTCCTGTTTGAGGAAGTGATGGAAAAGTGGGTTCAATTTTCTCATATTGTTCTTCTTCATTTCTCATTGGTCTTTTCATTCTTGTAGTAAGATCAGACAAATACATTGAAGAGAAATCCATACATTCTTGAGCTAAGTAACCGTTCACGATAGAACCTTCGGGATGATTCTTGTTTCGAACATAAGACTTTAATGTGAACATATTTCTTTCAGTTGGATACATCCAACGAAAAGAAACAGGTCCTCCGAGAAGTATTTCAGTTGGAATATGGACAGTCAGATGCAGCATGCATGTGAAAAATGATGGGGGAAATATTTTCTCCAACTCACACAAAATTAATGGGGCATCTGTCAACATTTTTTGCAAGAAAGACTTGGACAACTTCTTAGCACAAAGATCTCTAAACAAATGGAACAACCGAATAACACCCACCCTTACATTATTGGACAAAAGATGACGGATTGCTATTGGAAGCAACTCATGCAGTAGAACGTGATAATCACGAGTCTTCAAAGATTTTAGCTTCAACTCTCTTCTGTTGACCCGTTTAGATATGTTGCTTGAATAGCCATCAGGAACTCTAATAGTCTCTAATACTTCCAAAAATTGTTTTTTTTCAGTAGGTGTCATCACATAAGAAGCACATGGAAGTTTCCATTTATTTTCACTGATACGCACAGGATGCAATTCTGGTCTGATGCCCCAATCCACCAAGTCACGTCGAGATCGTAAATCATCTTTTGTCTTCCCCTTGACATTTATAAGAACTGAAAGCAACATTTCACATATATTCTTTTCAATATGCATTACGTCTAAGCAATGACGTAGCAAATTGGTTGACCAATAAGGCAAATCAAAAAAGATACTCCTCTTCCTCCAATTGTAACAGGTTTCTGTGGAAACATTCTTTCTCTTTCCAGATTTCATTTGACCCTTCCCGAACGAAAAACTGAAATCTTTCAATTCATTAAGCACATCAGTTCCAGACATACGCTGAGGTGGATCATCGGTCTCTATAGTATTATCAAATCTTCGACGATTCATTCTATATGGATGATCCTTTGGAAAAAATCGTCGATGTCCCATAAAACTGAAACTACAACGATGTTTCAGTCTTCTGGATCGTGTATTCTTCATACAAACTGGACATGACAGTTTCCCCTTCGTGCTCCATCCAGACATCATTGCATAAGCCGGAAAATCATTGATTGTCCACATAAGCGCAGCGCGCATCTGAAATATGTCTTTCGAACATGCATCGTATGTGCGCACACCCACATCCCAAAGAAGCTTCAACTCTTTTATTAAAGGTTGCATGTATACATCAATATCAATGCCGGGATCAGAAGGACCAGATATGAGTATACTTATGAAAGTGAAAGATTTTTTCATACACAACCATGGGGGAAGATTATAAATGTGCATAAAAACGGGCCATGTGCTGTGCGAAGTAAGCATCTGCCCAAACGGATTAAAACCGTCGCATGAAAGACCCAGCCTCACATTACGCACGTCAGCTGCAAAATCAGGATGTCGAGCATCAAATCTCTTCCATGCAAATCCATCTGCAGGATGAACCAACTCATCATCAGTCTTCTTTCTCTCGGTATCATGCCATCTCATTTTTATTGATATGTCATCAGACATAAAAAGATTCTGGAGTCTGGGGATCAATGGAAAGTGCCACATTACTTTCTGTGGAACGCGGGATGGTGTTCCATCAGATTTTGACTTCCAGCGGGATGTGCCACATTTTATACATTCATTTCGTTCAGCGGTTTCCTCCCAGAATAAACTGCAATCTTTCGGGCAAGCATGAATTTTGTTTCTTGAAAATCCAAGTTCCTCAACTAACTTCCATGCCATATAGTGGTTTGAGGGAATATCTGCATCATCTGGAAGTAAATCCTTCAAGAGGGTAAGAATGTAATCGATTGCTGTATTAGAAATCCCATACATAGTTTTCCCATGAAATAATCGGATTAAAAATTCCAGCTTTTTCATTTTATCGCATTGTCGATATACTGGAGTCGTGGCAGCATCATTCAATTTTTTCACCCTATCAATATCATCATTTTTACTAGATGCATCAGCTATCCTCATATCGAAGTCTTCTTGAGTCGAAATCATTTCTTTTTCATGATGACGAATAAACGGAAACCGATCATCTAACAAATTCTCCATTCCAGTCTTTTCATTTCGATCATCACCAATTTGAGATTTCGTTTTCTCCCCATTGTGATACCACAGAAAGTAGTTTGCTTGAAACCCATTTTTGGTTATGTGGTAGCTGACTTCTTCACGGCTCAACCAAGGTCTACCAACACAATTGGAACATGGGCAGTGTATGCGACCACTATCTGAAGCATTGTGAAATGAAAAATCTATAAAGCTCTCCAAATTGTTTTGAAAATCGTCTGAGATCTGATCGGTTTCATACATCCAACTTCTGTCCATTCTGTAAAAAGAATTTATATAAGTCATTTTGTCATAAACAATTCAATAGGCATTAACTATAATAGAAAATACATTTAAGTAAACGATAAAGGAAGAAAATAATCAAGGTATCAACTACACATGTCAAAAAAACATACAAATGTGTTATTGAAAAAATGTAAAACCAACAAGAACTTAATGTGTTATATCACATAATAGCATGACTCATCCCATAACCATATTAGTAGGGTATCATGAACATGAATAACATCAACCTTGTGCCATCCTCCTACCCTACATGACCCCAACCACATGCCACATCTTATTATAGCCTTATCACATCACACCTCAACGAAAAACACTAGGGAAATCATAGTACATCTCACCTGAAGACACATGGACAATCACATCGCATCTTGCCTAAAAACACATGGTCAATCACTTTTGAAGGAAGAGTAGGGAAGACATGGTAGCTATCCAAACATATAACCACCATCCTAGATATTAGAAAAAATACTCATAACTCAAAACCTCTGATCGTTGGTAAGTTTATCCAACTCTGGTTGGGAATGTGTAGAAATAACATAAAAATACATGATATATAGATAGCACAAAATACTCAACCTATGGGTTCACATTAACTACATAATCACACACTTCACTACTACCATAAAACACATAAACCACACCACCACCACACAAGACGCATAGCATTGGAATATAATTCTACATTCAATAAGTCTATCTATGGAATTATCATAAGAATCCATGTATCAATTGGAATATAATTCTACATTCAATAAGTATATCTATGGAATTATCATAAGAATCCATGTATCAATTGGAATATAATTCTACATTCAATAAGTCTATCTATGGAATCCCTCCCTTGGATCCATGTATCACCCATGGCTTAATCAATATTCAAAGAAATGAGTCTATCCGTGGAATTCCACTGTGAATCCATTTATCACATAAAGCGTATAAGTTAATATAAACAAGATTATATACCTGGCATCCTAATAGAATCCATGTATCACTATTTACTATTAATCATTTAATGAATTCCATTTCATTTAAACAATTCATTAAACATACCAAGGTCAAAAACAAAGGTATTTAATACAACTCACCTCAAAATGGAGACTCAATCAAATAATAACCTGAAAAGAATGAAGCTTCATTTACTCATGTTGTCATGACAAGATAATGAGATTCCCTTGCTTAATCAATCAATTCCATATCATGGTCTCAACATAACTCATAATGGCTAGCAATTCAATGAAAATTCAAGCACTCACATGGGAATTTTTAATAGAACACTCCTAACAAGACTATAAAGATATCACATGCATTAGTTATAATATATCTAACATGGTAACATAAAATATAAGATAAATTCAATCCAATTTCATAGATTCATAGCATAGTCTCTACTTTACTCACATTGGCAAGGCAATACAATTAAAACATGTGTTAAAAAATAATTGGCATTCATGTGTTAAAAGGGGAATGAAAACCATAAAATACCCTTAATTAATTTAATTTACAATTCAATTCAGAAATCGAACAATCAATTAGATTTATATAACCTTTCACAAATGACATACCATGTTCAAGGGGTAAAATCCAAAAAGGAATTTTCAAGAAAACTCACCCTTAGGCTGGTCCGGCGGGCAGTAGCTCCAAAATCACCTAAACTGATGGGAAAAATGAAAATAGGTTTAAATACTATCCAAACATTTGAATACGTTTTCAGATAAAGAAGAAGAATAACCTGAAGAAGACCTGGAAGATTCAAGGCCGGCAGTACCTCCAAAATCGCCTAAATCGGCTGCTGCTCCCGTTTTAGGGTTGTGTATCGTGAATGGGGGAGAGAACAGGCGGCTGGGAATTTGGGGAGAACCTTTGCCAACGGTTCATAAAAACCGTTGGCATATGTATATCTATCCCAACGGTTCTCTAGAACCGTTGGGAAAAACCTCCCAAAGTATATCTATACGTTGGCAAAAACCTATATCTATACCAACGGTTCTCATGAACCGTTGGAAAAAACCTCCCCAAAGCCATCTTTACCAACGGTTCATGAGAACCGTTGGGAAAAAACCTCCCAGCCACATCTATGCCAACGGTTCATTAGAACCGTTGAAAAAAACCTCCTTCACCAACGGTTCTATCAAACCGTTGGTATGTAACTGTTGGGAAAGACCAGCATTCCAGTAGTGGATACAAACAAACTTGCATCAAGATAAACACATTGTGAATCTAAGGTACTTATACAAATTATTTATTAGGATATTACATAAATCCCTAAGATAGAAAATTTATAGTCAAATGATAGACTGTATTTCTATAAGAGGGTGCACGTCTCTTTTGAGAAAGTGGGAGAAATATTGACTTGATCATAGTCAATGCTCAAGTTTCACAAATAGTTAGCATCGAAAATAGTTCCACAAGTGAATGTGGAATATATTATGTTCCAGAGACACGTACTGTGTAGGAAGGATAAAACCATGGTGATGGTTTTTATTCACCATGGTTGGTGATCAATTATTCAATGTGAATAATATTTCCAACAAGTAAGCAGTATATGGGAATTAGCTAAAATTGATAAGACCAACTAAAATTAAATTAATGGATTCCATGTATCAAAGTGAAAAGGGGCTTATTATTTTGAATATTGTGGTGGGTATTCAAGGGAGTTAATACATGGATGGTAGAAGTGTAGTACCAATAAGGATTGATTGGTTTTACCAAGTCATTATGCTAAAATCTGTTAGAATTTTACTTATCATAGCTAATATCTATGATCAAATTATTTAGCATTGGATGTCATGACCACCGATCATGGATGGTGTCTATACGACGCAACCAGAAAGGGATGGTCAGGTCACAGAATGCTAATAAAGGTTGAAAGTTACTGAAATCTGGTTTAGGATTAAATAAAGCAACTTGATCATAGAATATACATTTGAAACAAATTATTTTCATGTTTCTACTAGAGGTTAGTGGGAGCACCAATGTTTTCCAAGAAGAAATATGTTCGGAAAAATATGGAAAACAAAAATTGGTCTCATAGTTAGTTAAGACCAAAATGAAATTTATTCTCCAGTGATTGAATTAAAGTAGCAACCTAAGTTCTTGGGAACATGATCTACTAAGTTAGATCTATAGGTTTCTTGGTCTTAGTCAATCGTACATATAGTGACATTTTATTGAAAAATACAAGTTGGGATAGTTCAATAGATGAATTGTTGCCTATATCAAAGGGCATAATCTCTTCAGGTTGACATGTCCGGGACATGGGAAGAGATAAACATGGTGATTTGAAGTCCATACGCTTAAGCGATAGATTAATCACATATTCTATGATATGTAAAAGAACTGATATTTCCAAGGTATATTTTAGAGTAGGGAAATATCATTCATATCCAGGAGCACTGCAAGAGATGCAGTCAGAACTATCTAATTGTACTTTGGAAAGTACAAAAGATTAGTACCTGGTAAATGGAGAAGGATACTAGTATTTTAGGATACAAACTAGTCTTTCATATATCAAAGTGATCTATTATTGCAGTTAGTCTAATGTGATGAATGAGACAAACTCATATAAGCCAGTGGAAGCCATACCTACAAATACTGAGTATGTTGTAGCTTCTAAGGCAGATAAGAAGTAGTTATTAAATGAAATGATTTGTTCCAGTTCATGGAATCACACCTAGTGAGAAAATTATTATCATAATGTAAATTATGATATTAATACTATCCATGATGTGAAGCCATGATAATGGAAAATAGGGTTATACTTGGGTATACCATCTCTTGAGAAGTTTTTCTCAAGGAGATGAGGTCGTTATTGTAGAATTGCCATGCGGCGGAACTGTGGAGAACTCAGAAGCTAAAGCCATTACTCAGCAGAAGCATGATGTCCATCCTGTGAGTAGCTAACAAGTTTGGTTTGCAAGTTAGCTCTAGTGAAAGTGAGAGTGTTGAAATGTGGGGGCCCTAGACCTAACTATTCAGTGATTTTGATTACTATATCGTGTATGTAGTTATATATACATGATGTCATCTTACCATTATAGTGTAGACTTTTCTGCTTCCACTATTGAAATGGTGATGTCCAAATATTTTTTGTCATATCGAAAGGTTATAGTAGACCCCAGACTATAATGATAACCTCTAGATACTGTGAAATTAATCATAAATATATTTTCTATGGTCTAGATACATATCATTGATTGTACATGGTAGATGTTTGACTATCAGGTTTTGGGGGCTCATAATCATTGAGACATCTTCTCATAAAGTTTTCACTTGATGATCTCTAGCAGTGAGATCATGAGGAATGATCCGCCAATAAGAACACCACATGTTTTTGGTGTCATTGGATGTTCCTATCTATGATCATGTGTAATGGTCTCATGACTTGAGATCATTACCAGTGTATGTCATTTGATTGCATACTTTGATACAAGAAAAAAACCATGGAAATGAAGTCGTGGTGATGTAGTTTTTGTTGGGTGCATCATTGGTGGAATGACATTGGTTGAATGGTCAAGAAAGGATTTGTTGATTCCGGGTTATGAAAGTAATATATCTCAGGCCATGTTGATATGGAAGTACCTTTATAAGACCATGGCCATCACAGTAGAGGGTAAATCCATCCAGTTGGATCAAAAAACAATAAAGCAAGAAAAGGGAAATGACATGTGAGTGCATCCTACTTTATGAGATTTACAAACAAAGAAATTATATTACACAATGCATGTTCGTTGGTTGGTTATCAGTGCTGTGACAATTTTTATCTCTTTAGGGGCCATGATGGGTTGCTAGATCCCACTCTTGGTCTATAAATACTATTCACTACTATCGAGATAAGGTCCTAGAGGGTCACGCACAATAGTGTATTCAAGAATCTTCCCTATTCAGTAGAATAGGTGTTTTGGACATGGTGGGGCCCGCCATTGGGGTCTGGGTTTTGTCCAAAGAGATACGATCACTAATGAAATAAATAAATTCATATTATTCAAGTTTAGAAAAATGATTATTGAATTTATTTATTAAATGCATTTTCAAATTTTAAGTAAATACATGAAAAATATTAATTGACAAATATTAAATATATTCAAGGTTCAATTAATATTTATGGGAATAATGAGTCAAGTTTTGGACTCAATTATTGTAATGTAGTGTATTTATTATATTACAAGAGTGATAATAATAATTTTCATGACTCAGATTAGTAGTCATAAAATATCATTCATAGTGCGTTAAGTATTCGGGGTCGGTAAGGTTATACCGGGTATTTTAATTAAACACTATAAATAGAAGCGGAGGGGATTTTGCCAGGAACAATTCATGGGGATTCTCTCTCCTCTCCTCTCTCTCATGATCTAGATAGAGAGGCTCTGGATCTAAGGACCATGGATCGAGAACTCTCTCAATCATTTCTAGTGAAGCGATGTGGTGATCATTGGAGCATCAAAGGCGTCGTTGTTATTCCATGCTAGCACCCGAATTATGATGAACGGTGCTCCCACAGATTCCTTGAAGCATGTTTGGAAAATGTAGAGGAATTAAACTATAGATTCTTTGAGCAACGATCGCCAATGACGAGCAGACGTCTTGCATGGATTCCGATTAAACAAGGTATTTTAACGGTTTATTTTTGTGTTTAAAACCCTTCACACAAGATCATTGGATTTTTACGGGCTGTCATTCACCAACGTCGACAAGTTTACCTCGATCGTCGGTGAAAAAAAAATTAAATCCCACCTATATGGGGATTCCACTGCATGCCCAGTTCTAACAGAAAAGATCCCAGAACCACCCATCATAGTCTACAAGCTATGGCTATGCCATTACTTGTAGGGTTTAAGGTAGGATTTTGGTTGGTTGACCGCTTTAACTTGTTGTTCTTTGATCTGTTGATTGAAGTCCCAACTTCTAAAATCAGAACTTGATTTACACAATGCTTGCCTCTAAAATGATAGAAAGTTATCTTTGGATAATCCTTACTAAAAATTTAGTTAATTTGACCCATCACGATTATAAGGACTCCCCGGTAGTAAGAGGAACCCTCAGCTATGGCATGACTTGCACCCCAAACACCCGGTTTTGTCCAAATTCAAATGATAGAAGACGGTTATAAATTAATATATCTTTGAAGGTTTTATTATTTTTAATGTGATTAAAGAAATCATTTTCTATTTTTATAAGCGTGTACTATGTGATCACACTCACAACTAACCATGAAAGAAATAGAAAAATTCATCGCATCACATGTTCATTTTATCTTGCATGCTTATTTATTATTATTCTATGTGATCATGCGTTAACTACACATTCATAAAAATAATAAACCATGCAAAACAAAATGATGACCTGATCATGAGCCGAAACTATTGGTTGATCCGTTGAGTGAATAAGGGACCAACCTTAACCCTAGGGGTAATTCCTTGAGTTGCATCGCCTGCAACTCGAAATGTAGCGTATGCCCCTCCAATGCATCCAAATCCTGTCTGGTGTATTTCCATCACTTGGCACGAAGTGCATCATATCTTGTCTCTTCATTATAAAATAGTACTCATACGCAGGTGAGGGGGTCTCAGGGTATAAAATACAACTCAGAGAATGGGTGTGAAGACCCTTATACATATAATGACTTAGAGATGATACATAGATCACCTTTTATTAATTAAACTAATTTTTACAATACCATACAATAATTAAATAAATAATAAATCACCAGACATGCATTGGTCGGTCTCTAGCTCATGATCAGCATACACATTAACTTGCATATATTAATAAAATGTAGAACAAATTTAAACTTGTATTAAAATAATCTTGAGGGTATATAATTGAATTGAAAATTTCACTCTAATTTTTAATCCAATATTTACATTGTTTGGTCTCATTAAATTAATTTAATTTTTAAAAAATAATTAATTACCAAATTAAATTAATTTACACCGCATGAATTATTAAACCAAAAATTAATATTTAATTAATTTAATTTTCTCATGTAATTAAATTAATTATTTTAATTAATTTTGATCAACTTAAAATTAATCTGGGCCCATGAAAACCCTGAGAAGGGCCTGTGCATGTGGGGTCGGACTCGCGCAGGTCTATCCTAGGCTTAGCTGACCCGTGTAGGGTGATCTTGGCCAGGCAGGTCTGCTCACACCTGTTTTGGGTTGGGAAGACCTACATAGGTCCAATTTCAGATAGACCCAAGAGAATCCACAAATTACATCTCCAACAGAGGCAGTGGTGTTTGGAAGTCTCCATGGAAGATGATAGTCTGTGGCTTGGACGGATATGGGATGACTATAGGGAGGTCCCATATGGGCTGTGGAGAAGGGGCGGCTGGCCAGAGGGCCACCGTGTGGGGCTGGTCGAGAGTAGGAGGAGGTGGATAGTGGGATACCGGGTTGTCGTGGTGCCGCACGTACAGGAAGAAGGTGGCCGAGGCGGTCTATCTCGTCGGCAGCATGGTAGCACAATGGGAAGTAAGACTGACTGGCGGAGGCTGACCGGTGTGCTACGGGGTGGAGGCAAAATGGATGGTGCACCGCGAGGTGGAGTAGGGAGGAGGAGGCTTCAATGGGGCATAGGTTCGGCCGCGACTTGGTGTGGGCGGCGTGGCCTCTTCACCTACAGCTGGGAGGAGGCGGCCCAAGGGGCGCCACCACGGTGTGGGGACACTAGCAGGTCATCAGCCTGGTTTGGCCGTTGTGCTTGGGGAGGCTCTGCGAGGGAGACCTTATGGATAGGGTGGCCGACAGGGGGCACTACCCGGTGTGCATAGGAGGGGAGACGACCCTGTAGGGATGTCGTGTATGACATGGGGGGGGGGGGGGACCCTTGACCCATGGGAAGACCAAGAGTCCAACCCTTTTTTTCTTAGATTCCATTCCACACAACCAGCCAACCACTTTAAAAATTCTAAAGCCTATTTAGGCTTTGGAAATTAATAATGATATTAAAATATTATTACAATAAAAATAAACATATTATAATAATAAAATTATTATTATAATGAAACTATTATTATTATACAACTATTATAATAATTTTTATTATTAACCTCATTGAAAAATACTATTCTAGTGACCAGTTGCCCACCCGGCAAAGGATTGTAGAAAACTCATAAAAACATTCAGTTTTTAATATGAACTTAAAACTTCGGATGACCACAGAATGATCATCTGATTTCATATTAAGGTGTGTTCTGCGGTGTTGGGACCGTAATGATACCCTCTTTATATATTAATGAAAATTTAATTTTTTTGGTTTAAAATTTTCAATCACTCACTCTGATACCACTTGAAAGAACCAAGCAAGCAGTGAAAGCTCCAAAACAGTGGGATTTTAAAATTTTCACTGACGTTCGACATGACCTTTTCGACGTTGGTGAAGGGCTACCCGGTTTAGTCCTAGAATCTCGTGTGAAAGAAGTTAATCACAAAAATAAATAGTAACAATACCTATATTAAAAAACTAAATCTGCGTGCGACATCTGTTCATCGTTGGTGATCGCTGCTCGAAGAATCCAAAGCCGAATTCCTCTAGATTTTCCACACGATATTCAAGAAATTTGCGGGCGTTCCGATCATCATAATCCAGGTTCTAATGTAGAGATATGATGACTCCTTCAATACTCCAACAATCACCGCATCGCTCTGTTTGCGATGCCTGGGAGAGAGATCCATCTGAGCTCCTTGGATCCAGATCCTCTCTCTATAATATGTGGGATAGAGAGGAGGAGAGAGAGAGAGGAAATGAATAGTACATGGCAAAGTCCTCTCCTCCTTTATTTATAGAGTGTAATGAAATTACTTTGAAATGTCATCTTGTCCCCTTGAATAATTAACACACTATATAAATAATATTTTGACTACTAAACTAAGTCATAAATATTATTCATCATTATTATCACTTTCCTATAATATATTAAATATATTACATTATAATAAATGATTCATTAACTTGAACTATCATTCCCGTAAATATTAATTGAACATTGAATAATTTAATATTCTTTCAAATCATATTTTTCATGTATTTACTTAAAACTGGTAAATACATTTAATAAATAAATTCAATGCCCATTATTCTTAACTTGAATAACATTAATTTATTTATTACATTGGTGATCATTTAATCTTGGAAAAATCCCAGACCCCTAGTGGTGGGGCCCACTATGTCCATAACTCTTATTCAACTGAATATGGAAGATTTTTGAATATGATATTGTGTGTGACCCTCTAGTTGATAGTAGTGTATACTATTAATAAACTAAGAGCAGGATCTAGCAACCCAGCATGTCCCCTAAAGTGATAAGAAATGTCACAGTAGTGACAACCAACCTACGAACACATACTGTGTAATATAATCTCTTTGTCATTAATATCTCATAAAGAATGATGCGCTCACATGTAATCGCCCTTTTCTTGCTTTATAGTTTGTTGATTGACCTGGATGGATTTACCCTCAACTGCCATGGCCATGGTCTTATGAAGGGAATACGATCCTTATCAACATGGCCTGAGATATATTAATTTCATGACCTGGAAGTGACAAATCCTTTCTTGACCATTCAACCAATGTGATGTCATCAATGATGCAGCCAACACAAACTACCTCGCCACGATTTCAACATCAAGGTTTTCGTCTTGAATCAAAGTACATGATCAATTGATATACACTGGAAATGATCTCAAGTTAGGAGACCATTACACCTGATTGTAGATAGGAACATCTAATGAAACCCTAAACATGTGGTGTTTCTATTGGTGGGCATGTCCTCATGATCTCACTACTAGAGATCAACAAGTACAAACTTCATGAGAAGAAGTCTCAATGCTTATGAGCCCTCAACAAATTATAGTCAAACATATACTATGTCCAGTCAGTAAGATGTATCTAGACCATAGAACATATATTTAAGATTAATTTCATAGTATCTTGTGGTTCTCATTATATCCTAGGATCTGTTATAAACTCTCAATATGCCAACTAATCTTTAGACATTACCATTATATAGTGGATGTAGAAAAGTTTACACTATAATGGTAGGATAATATCATGTATATCTAACTGTATACATGATATGGTAATAAAAAACACTGAATAGTTAGGTTTAGGGCACCCACTATTCCAACAATAAAAGGATTTTAAAACATTTTCCACATTTATTTATATGTTTTCAAAGTATATTCAAAGAAATAGTTTTTAAAAAGTTTTCAAGGTTGTTTTATAAGTTTTCAGAATGTTTTATTTAAAAAAAATCATTTTTCGTGAATAAAGGATATTTTACTCAATAAATGTTTTTAAAAGACATTTCAAAATTATTTTCCATCTAAGATAACATGTGTTGGTGTTACTCATGCCTTTCTGGGGAAATGATTCAATGTTTCTATTCATATTATTTATATGAATGGTTAATGTTTTTATGGAATGTTTTTTATGAAACCTGTTTCTCTTACATGGGTTATATTCTTTTGAAAACCGCTTCTTTTCATGGGTGGTGATTATGTGAACTACCTATTTTCCATAGGTAATTATATGATTAAATGTTCATGATTCATATCTAATTTCATGAGTTATGATGTGATTATTTTTTATAATCATGTGGCACTCATATGTAGGATTTTATTATGTGTTGGGTTAGATATATATCACCCTCCAATGCATTGGGTTATTATGGATGAATCATGAGTATATATGTTATGAATGAACTTGATTTAATGTTCACAATGTTATGTGTGAACCTGATTACATGTTTACAATGTTATGCATGGACCTAGTTGCATGTCCATAAGTTCATGTGTAAACCTGATTACATGTTTTTAATGCTATGATTGAACCTTATTACATGTTCAAATTGTTATGCATGGACCAGGTTTCATGTCCATAAGTTTATGCATGAACTTGATTACATGTTCATTATGTTATGAGTGAAACTTATTACATGTTCACAATTCTATGTATGTAGCTAGTTTCATGTCCATAAGTTTATGTGAGAACCTAATTACATGTTCACAATATTATTCATAAACCCAATTAAATATTCAAAATGTTATGGATGGACCTACTTTCATGTCTATAAGGTTATGCATGAACCTGATTACATGTTCAAAATTTTATGCATGGACCTAGTTTCATGTTCATAAGTTGACGCGGGGGCCTGATTTCATGTACTTAACTTAATGAGTGAACTTGTAACTACTTATACATGTTCACAATGTTATAAACCAATGTGCATGCCACAAATTCCAAGTATTATTCCAATGTTATGATTTCATTACTTATACTCTTAATTCTCTTATGATCCATATCTTATGAACTTCTAATCTTGATTATGATCTCTAATATGTAGGGTATGATCTTCAAATGTTATGATCAAGTTCCATACCCTTTGTTCATGTTATGCTTACACATTTCCTTTATTTACCCTTACTAAGCATATAAGCTCACCCTTTTCTTATGTCTACTTTTCCTAGGTTATGAAGAAAGGTTTTAGGTATAAGTAATAAAGGTAAAGATCTTTTGGGAGATGTTGAAAATCATTCACTAGGATAGAATATTTTGTTTTTATGTTTCCAAAGGCATTAAACTATTATGGTCCTCTGGAATGCATTTTTTTAATGTACTGAATATTCATCTAAAATGATGTAATATCCATGTATGTTAAGCCTGGGTCACTATAGATGGTATCAAATTAAAGGTTTAGTCAGCCTTTGTAAACTAGGATTATAAAACCTTAGTGATATCCTTGGGGGTATTTCTAAGAATATGTCTAGGGATGTACCTAAGGATAAGTCTAAGGATAAGAAAAAGTTTAAGAAAATGACCTAGAGTTTTGGTAAAGTATAGAGTGAGTGGTTTCCTAGAAATACATCATTTTCTGGATACTACAAGTGGATGTGGATCTGACGCAAATTTACCTAGGGGTAACAACTCCGATAAGATGCTTCAGTCCAGACTCAAGGTAATCTGGTACATGACAATGGGCCTTACTGCACACCTGGTTTGACACTCCTAAGGGATATTATTTGGGAATTAAAAAAAAATTCACAAACCATTATGAAGTATTTAAATAGAGGATGGATATAAATAACCTAGGATAAACCTAAGGTATCATAGATTAAAGAAGTAGGATCCATGATTTAGGCATACTTTAAGTAATTTTGCATGATTATATGGTATCCCAATATAATAAATGTTTCTCGCACTATGATTTATGGTTTTAGTCAATAGAGATAACTAGAAGGAACGTGTTTAACACTTAATGTTTAAAATGTGGAAAGTATGGGAATTATGAAAATAAACTTACCAAATAGAGATCACATAAATAGAACCAATAATTTGGTACGAGTATTGGTTACACTTTTGAAGATAAAGAGACTGTAAATGACATGTAAAAGGTATGTGACGTTCTTACAGTATTGTTTACTTTAAACATAAGAAGAATGATTAAATTGATGTGGAAGAAAACTAATACATGATTCAAATTTCATATTATAATAAATATGTATTAAGGAATAAGTTAATGAATCCTAAGTAATGGTTTAAGAATAATGTTGGATGAATGAAGTATTTATGTTTGGGAACTCAAAGATTATGTTATTTGAATCATGAAATATATAATTATTTTTAGTATAAGTTTTCATTAAGGATTAAAAAGGGAATGTTGAATGGTGATGAATAAATATAAAAGTGATTTCATGGAAAGGTGATATTTTGATTAAGGGAAGGTAACCCTTAATTAATTTTTGACATTGAGATAATGATGTTTGGATAAAGATATGATGGATATGAATAAGTAAATTGTATGACATGAATTAACCTTGAACTAATCATTGAAAATGCATTCTATGTCATCAAATATAAAGCTTACAACTTCTTGGATTTAAATATTATATCAAATAATCATTTGAATAAGAAAGAATGCATGTTTTCTAAAATGATTTATGGAAATTAAGGGCATATATGATGAGGGTATGAACATGTTTGGAATGTGAGAACCGAGTGGTACTTTGTGACATATGGGGATAAATTTTAAGTTTATTTCATTAATTTATTTCTAAATATTTGAATTTTCATCTTTCATAAGGGTTATAAGATTAACCCTTTATGGAAAGTTTAAGTTAAACTTCATATGAAGTCAGTGAGATTAAATTTTTATCTCTCCATATGAGGATTTATGCATATTGGATGTCCTGTTAAAAATAATTAGTTTTAGTGATAACTGATGGGATGGCATGTCATGGGTCTCATGATCTGTTAGTACTTTAGGACTAAAAAAGTCACATTCCTTTTTAGAGAATTAGGTGAAGCGGATCAAAGAACAACCAAGGGTGAAGTTTTCCTGAAATCATGCAAGTATATCATTTCATAAAAAATCTTCAACTTTAGGAAAAAGGATATTCAAGTAAAAAATGTTTTCCTAGAACCTTCATTCCCAATGAATCAGAAGGCCCCTTAGGTCATCATAGATTTATGGATTTTTGATTGTTAACTTTATCTTTAACTTATTCTCTATCACTCTCTATCATAACTTGATGATAATATTTCTCTTCCATGTCCATGTTTTCACTTCCCACCTGTGTTATCCCATGTGGAAACCTAGTTATATGTTACTTTGGGTAACCGTTATGGTTACAACTTTACCTTTTCAAGGAAATTTTTAGTATTATTTTTTACAATTTTGGATTCTATGAAAGGAACTTTCAAATATAAAACCTTTGATAACTCACATGAATTTTGAGGGAAAATTTCATTTTAAGGGGGTATAAAGTAACACCCCATGTTTTTGTAAACTATTTTTTTTTTGAATAAATTAATTTTCATTGAGGTATTTAATTAAACTAGTTCAAACATTCATTTCACATAACATCATCTTGTAATAGACTACATGACACCAACTTGGCTTGCGTTACATGCAACACCAACTTGGCACCCGTTACACACAACACCAAGTGTAAAAGGGAATATAATAACCTAATACTTTACAATATATTCACTATATTAAATAAATATAATATATTCTATGGATTTTAATTTAAAACACACCAAGTTTTCTTATATTACATGCAAGGGATACTTTCTTCAATAGCTTACACTACACACAATACTGAATATTGCAAGACAATAATATATTATTAAAATAGTATTATTTAATATAATAAGATATAAACTATCCATTAAATCTGTATTTATTAATAGTATTAAATAACTTATGAAAATTTATGGTTTATATAAATATAAAATTAATTCATTGATTACCAATTAATTATAAATAAAACTAAGTACCAAATGAATATAAAAAGAAATATTATTATTATTTTCATGCTTCTAAAGGAGTTTTGTCTTGATAAACTAAATTAATAACAATTAGTGAGTGATTTTAATGAAATATATATTTTATATATTCAATAAAATATTTTTTATATTCATCCATTTGGTTTGACAGGTATAAGATAAGAACAAACCCAATTTCACACATAAAAACCAATATTTTTATAAAGAAAAATTTATCATCTTTTAATGGAGAACCCATATTAAATAAAACATTTTACCATTTTATAAATTTAATATCTCAAAATAAACTTCATATTTTGAATAAAAACATAAAAATTATCTTATGGTTGAATTTTTGGTATTTTTCTATAAAGATTTGTTTTTTAATGAATAGTGAAAATACTGCATTTTAGTTCAAAACTACTTTTTCATCTAATTTATTTATAAGTTTAAATTATATTTTAGATTGGTTTTAAAGTTAAATTAGAAAATATATTTATCATTTAATTCAATTTATTTCATTACAATAAATTTAAATTTTAAATTTACTATAAAAACATAGAAAACTATCAAATGTTTTTACTTTAAAAACCTGCATTATCGTCCCGCCTACGGGATGAATTTTAAATTAATTTCTGCCACTTCTTTGATTTTAATTTTTAAAAATGGACTCCATATTTTGAAAAAGAATAATTTCTAATTTATAATAATACAAACACTATTTTTTACCAAAAATATTAGTGAAAGTGATTAAAATTAATTACAACGATTAAGGATAAATTAAGCATAATAAGGGACTAAACCTTAACCTTAAGGCCCAAAACAACATATAAACTTTTCCAAGAGTTATTTACTAGAAATATTTAGGCCCTATCCTCCCTTATATATAATTGGTTCCATTATTGGATCCACTTACAATGTGTAAAATGTGTATGGAATTCCTTTTTCAAAATATTATAAGAGTATCACTCCTCCTCCACTATAAAAGGCTGTTACTTCTCCCACTTCCTCACACCTCTCAAACTGCTTAGGTTATTCCAATATCTACCCAAATATATTCCAAAAATACATAAACTATAACTTTAAGCCCCAATTTTTTCATAAATACTTCTAAGGAAGCCCTTTGGTTTAAACCAAAAGGAGTTACCCGATTTTAAGGTAATGTTTTCCAAAAAGCTTTTTTCATTCATTTGCTACTCCACCATCTATACTATTATTATTCCATTAATAAATAAAAAAACCAGTATAATAAATTTACTAGGATGTTTTTATGTTATGATTTATACCTACACATACACACACCTCCATCTAATGGGTAACAGACATATTGTTTCTATGTACAACGAACTACTGCTGCACGAAACGATGATTGTTCATTTTTCCTTTACCGCCTCTCATTGTGGCCATTATTATGGAAAATATATTTATATATGACATATATAATATTTATAATTTATTTATTATTCTATAATTTTTATTTATAACATTCCTTTATTCTTTCCATCCTGTGTAAATATGATAATTTCGTTTGAGGAATTATGGACTACCGCCCCTCAAAGGGATGTGACTCGTTCATGCCATACATGGAATGTAAAAATAATGGTATTAATAAAACTATTTAAAATATAAAACATAGATATGATACTATATTTATAATATAAATATATCATTTATTTTTAATTATTTTAATACAATAATGAAATGAAAGTAGTGTTCATGTGTACATACGACCTACTGTTTCCATGAACGGTGCATTTCATTTATTGTCTCCAAATTTTATAGATTATTATAAATACATATTTAATGAATATATAAGATAATTAAGTCATGTTTTACATTATATATATTATTAAATCATTATCTAATTAATAGTGTAAGAAAATAACAAGTCAAAACATACTTGAGAAAACAAAGTAATTAAAGCACAAAATAGTGAAAATAATAAAATATTGTTAACAAGTGGGCAATAAGATGTTATAAGAAGATGATATATAATATTAAAAAAATTATTATGGTTATTTTTTAAGTTAGTAACATATTTAAAACTACTATACATAAGGATAAATACCACACAACAAAAGGAAGGTTAAGGTAAATGAATTTCATCTCACTTTATTTCTGTGAGACACTTGCCTTATTCACCACTCACTTTTTTGTAGTGAATTCACTTACCATTAATGAATTATATTTCTATAATAATTAATTTTATGGGTATTTACATATCCATTTTATTATCTTTCTTTCATGGGGTTTAAGTTTCAAAAGTTACCAAATCGGTAAAATAGTTTTGTCTCAATTTGCCTTCTTTGAGACTCATGTTTGGTTATGAACCTAAAATATTTTTTAAGGTGTACATACTTACATTTTACATGAAATATCATGAATATAATTATTTTAATTATATTTTAAAATTTATTTAATTCCATTTTCTTACATGGATATTATGATCCCAAGTTACCAAGTGATAAGAGTTTATTGAAACAATCTCATTGCTTTTTGAGATTGTCAATGATTATGCTTATTTTATGAAAAATTATGATCCATATATCAAGAAAAATCATG
Source organism: Viscum album (assembly GCA_963277665.1). NCBI lineage: Eukaryota > Viridiplantae > Streptophyta > Magnoliopsida > Santalales > Viscaceae > Viscum > Viscum album. The sequence continues at coordinate 1,664,519,178 of OY728146.1, read as the reverse complement.
AGTTTCATTCTACTATATTTATTAGAGACATATAAATTTATTAGTACTATTTTTATACTCTTTGGTACTTAATATAATTAAGAAAATGTTTTTAGGAAAATATGATTGTATTTATCTCTCCGGTTGAAAATATATTTTATTTCAAAAACCATGTTTTAAAAAATGTTTTCAAATGATCCTTGAAGATAATTTAAAAAAAAGTATTTTAAAAAATTTTCATTGTTTTAAAGCTTTATTTATAAGTTTTCAAATTATTTTTAAATAAAATGGTTTTAAAAATGTTTTTATGATTATTTCATAAGTTTTCAAGTAAAGGTTTTAAAAAAAATCAATATTTATTTATATGTTTTAAATTTATTTTCAAAGATATATTTTTCAAAATGTTTTCAATATTTTTTTATAAGTTTTCAATGATTTTTTTTTCAAAATGTTTTATGTTTTTAAAAAATAATTTTTCATTAAGAAAGAATATTTCCCTCAATAAATGTTTTTAAAAGATATTTTAAAATTATTTCCCCTATAATATAACATTATTTGGTGTTACTAATGAAGTTATATGTAAATTATTCAATTATTCCATTCATATTATTTCTATTATGGTTAATGTTTTGATAGCATGATGTTTATGAAACCCATTTCTATATCACTAGTTATATGCTTTTGAAACCCATTTCTTTTCACAGGTGGTGATTATGAGACCTACCTGTTTTACATAGGTAATTATATGATTAAATGTTAATTATTCTTACATCATTTCATGGGTAAAGATAAGATTATTGTTTATAATCTTATGGCACTCATATGTATGACTTTTTTATATCTTGGGTTGGATATATATATCCCTCCAATGTATTGGGTAATGATGGATGACTCATGAGTATATATGATATGTGTGAACATGATTTAATGCCCATAATGTTATGTGTGGACCTAATTATATGTTAACAATGTTATACACGGAACTGGTTGCGTGTTTATAAGTTTATAAGTTTATGTGTGAACCTAATTACATGTTCACAATGTTATGAGTGAACCTTATTGTGTGTTCATAATGTTATGCATAGACCTGATTTCATGTCAATAAGTTTATGCATAAACTTAGTTACATGTTCAAAATTTTATGATTGAACCTTATTACATGTTCACAATGTTATGCATGGACTTGGTTGTATTTCCATAATTTTATGCATGAACCTGATTACATGTTCATAATGTTATGCATGAATCTGATTACATATTGACAATGTTATGTGTAGGCTTGGTTTCATGTCCATAAGATTATGCATGAACCTTATTACACATTCACCATGTTATTCATGGACCTGTTTTCATGTCCATAAGTTGATATTGGGGCATGATTTTATGTCCTAAACTTAATGAGTTAACCTATTTCAACTTATACATATTCACGATGTTATAACCCGGTGTGAATGCCACAAATTACACGTATTGTTATTATTTTATGATTTCTTGACTTATTCTCTTAATTATATTATGATCCATGTCTTATGAAATTCTAATCTTTATTATGATCTCTAATATGCAGGGTATGATCTTCAAATATTTTTCTCATGTTACATACAACTTGTTCATGTTATGCTTACACATTTCTTTTATTTACCCTTATTAAGAATCTGAGCTCACCCCTTATTATTTATCTTTTCCCTAGGTTATGGAAAAAGGTTTTAGGTAGAAGTACTAAAGGTGGAGATATTTATGGGAGATGTTGAAGATATTTCACTAGGATATAATATTCTGTTTCTGAGTTTCCAAAGACACTAAACTATTACAGTACTTAGGAATGTATTTTTTTAATGTACTGAATATTCATCTAAAATGATGTAATATCCATGTATGTTAATCCTGGGTCATTGTATGGATATCCTCCAAAACTTCTATTTCCTCAACTATAATAATAGTTTCAACAAAAAACTTTTCCACCATATCAACAATATCAATTCTAGTATGCTCCACTAAGACCATCACAACAAGCTCCAGCCCTATAATCTAATCTTGAAAACCTTATTACTACCTTTGTGCAGATAGTAGACCAGAGAATGGAAACCCAAGAAATTGAAATGAAAAACTAAAAAGGTTCCTCATTCAACCTTTAGAGCTAAATTGGGAAGATCTCCAAAACCCTATTGAACTAATTACCGAGTATGTTTCTTGGTAACAATGAGATACATCTAAAAGAAGAAAAAAAATAAATGGTCTATAGGACTGGAAAAATGATTAATTTCTAGAAGCAAAAATTAAGTGAATAAAAGAATCTTGAAGAACCAAATAAACATGAGACAATAATCACCAAGAATAATGAAGATAACATAATTAAATTTTGCCTATAGAAAGACCTGGAATTAGAACCTACTAAAAAATCTCTAGTTCAAGAGAAGACTAAAAAGAAATATGTCTATACGGAACCACCACCTTAACCCCCCCCCCACCCTTTATAGAGAGGATGAGACAAGAAAAAAGAGAGGATCAATACAAAAATATTAGAAATGTTTAAACAATTACACATCAATATTCCCATAGAAAAATAGACTATTGAAATGCCTACGTATACCGAAGTTTTTAAAAACATTGTCTCAAGAAAAAGGTAAATGTAGGACTTATGATTCGTCTCCATAAATGAATAATTCTCCATATTTGTTCAGTATATGTTATCTCAAAAAATGTGAGACCCTAAAAGTTTATATATTCCATGCACCATAGGGACTTGCAATTTTAGAAGGGCCTTGTGAGATATCGATGTGAGAAATAATCTCATTCCTACGATTGTATTATAAAAAATAAGTCTTGAAGAGTTTAAACCAATGATAGTATCACTTCATATGGATGAATGATCAATAAAGTACCCAAAGGACTTCTCGAGGATATCTTAGTCAAAGTCAGAAAATTCATATTCCCTGTGGATTTTCTTATTTTGGACATGGAATAAGAGCACGATGTTACTTTCATTCTAGGGTGAACATTTCTTACCATAGAGAAGGATTTGATTGATTCAAATCAAGGATAAAAAATATTCAGAGTTATTGAAGAGCAAGTAATGTTCAACTTAGAAAAGGTCACCAAACAAGGGGATGTATCATTTGAATTTCAATCCATATTTCTTAATTATGAGAAAGATAATATTATGAACATTTATGATAGAAGAGAGATCCATTTTCTGGATGAAGGTGAATGTAGTGAATTATATGGTGTAAATTACATTGAACATCTGACACCAGATACTATCCTACCATTTATACCCTCAACCATCAAACCACTGATGTGAGAATTAAAATCTCTATTGATCACCCTAAATTAATCATTCTTTGAGACTACGCCTACAATTACAGTCATTATAAATGCATAAATGAGTCAAGTACATGAATAAAAACTCATTTAAGTCCTTAAAAGACATAAATATTCAATTTCCTAGGGATTGGTAGATATTAAAGGGATCAGACCCATAATCTACACCCACAAAATATTGTTAGAGGAAGGTACTAAACTCAAATTCCAACCCTAGAGGTGACTCACCCCGCCAATGAAAGATGTGGTTACAAAATAAGTACTGAAACTTCTAGATGCTAGAATAATTTTTTCAATATCTAAAAGCTATTGGGTTAGTCTGCTACAAGTCTCTCTAAAGAAGGGAGGCCTACCCATTGTGAAATATGATGAAGATGAGCTAATCTCCACTCAAACCATCACTAGATGGATAGTATGCATCAATTATAGGAACCTTAATATTGAAGCCTAAAAATATCATTTTCCACTACTCTTTATGGATCAAATTATAGAAATACTAGCAGGGCATGAATTCTATTATTTTCTAGATGGGTATTCAGGATACAATCAAATTGCAATCGATCCTAATGACTAATCCAAAACTCTATTAACTTATCCCTTTAGAGAATTCACTTCTCAATGTATGTCATTTGGTATGTGTAACACACCAAAAAAAATTCAACGATTCATAACACATATATTCCATGATATGGTAGATGAATTCCTAGACATCTTCATGGATTATTTGTCAATTTATGGAAGGTCCTTCAATGTGTTCCTAAGTAATTTTGATCTAGTCTTGCAACACTTTGAAGAACAATTCATGGTATTAAAGTGGGAAAATTATAAATTAATGGTCCTTGGAAGTGTATTCCTTAGACATAAAATTTCAAAGAAAGGAATGGAAATGGATCTAGAAAAAATCAAAGTAATAAAAGACTTACCTGATCTTATAATAGTGAAAGGCATAAGGATATTTCTGTGCCAAATGAGATTATACCACCACTTCCTAAAAAAATTGTGAAATTTTCCTGCCAATTGACACACTTACTATCAAAATACACTCCTTTATATTTTACCAAAGATTGTTGATGAGAATTCAATACCCTCAAGAAAATACTACTGGAAACTCCTTTCATCATTTCACCAGATTGGGATAAGGACTTCAAGTTGATGTGTGATGCCATTGACTTCGTTGTTGTTTCTATATTAGGATATCTAGTTGGACATAAATTATTCTCCATTTACTATATCAGTCACACAATTAATGAATCTTAAGTAAATTATATGACTACTAAAAATGAAATTCTCAGAGTCATATTTTTATTTGAAAATTTTCATTTATAGCTCGAACTATAAAAAGTTGTGGTCTACACAAATCATGCAGCACTAAAAATATCTATTGATTAAAAAGGATTCCAAACTATGACTACTACGATGGATCCTACTACTAAAATAATATGATATAATAATCAAGGATACAAAAGTAACTGAAAACATCATTTTTGTTCACCTATCCAGACACTCACTACCCAACATTATGGATGACAATAATATAGATACAAATGAGTATTTTCTTGATCAAATGATTTATAACATTAATCTGCAAACACAAAAAAAAAGTTTTCTAATATTTCAAACTATTTGGACATGGGATTGATTTACCCCCTCATCTCCTAAAAATAAAAGAAAACATTTCTATTTGAGGCCTCACACTATTACTAGGATGTGCCGCATTTATTTAATAATTTTTTTGATGTATTAATGTGATGTTGCATCCCAGAGTATGAAATACAAAGAGTAATAAAGATTCTTCATATATCATCAGCTAGAGGATATCACGGGCATGAATGCATTATAGCTAAAATCTGGAAAAGCAGTATTTTTTGGGCCACAATCCATAGGGATGAAAGGGGGTTCATTCAAAGTTATGATTAATGCCAATAAATAGGCACCATGGGAACAAAATAAAATTCCTTAGAATCTCATTCTTGAAGTTATAGTCTTTGATGTATGGGGCATCGATTTTATTTTTCCATTCCCAAATTATCTTGATAAATTTTACATCCTCATTGACCTGGATTATGTTTCAAATTGGGTGGAAGCTAAGGAAACCACCCATGAAACAACTGCAGTGGTTATGAAATTATTAAGGAAAAATATTTTCTTGAGATTTGGATTTCCCTGATTTCTCAATAGTTATTGGGGAACTTTTTTGAAAATAATGTTGTGAAGTCTTTGCTTGAAAATTATCAAATCCATTATAACAATGGAACTCCCAACCACCCCCATACAAGAGGGAAATTTAATTTATCTAATAGGGATATTAAACAAATTCTAAGGAATTGGATACAAATAGAAAGGACTAGAGCCTCAAACTAGATTATTCACTTTAGTTATATCACATAGTATATAAAATGACCATCAACACTACTCTATTTAATCTTGTTTACGAGAATCCATGTCACTTTCTAGTTGAATTAGATCATCTATATTATTGTGAAATTAAGAAAATAAATATGAATGCACAAAAAGCAAGGGAAGTTAGAATTCTATAATTATAGGACCTTGAGGAGATCAGAAATCATGCCTATGAAAATTATTGAATTTATAAAGAAAAAACAAATAAATGTCATGAACAATGCATTACATGGTGAATTTTCACATCAGGGGATAATGTTCTTCTTTTTAATTCCTAATTAAAACTATTCCCTAGGAAACTAAAATACTGATGGTTGGGTCCCTTTGTAGTTATTATATTACTTCCCTATAGGGTAATCTAAATTCAACAAGGTGATGATCCACCCTTCATGGTTAATGGGAAGAGGCTAAAAATTTATCAAGAACCATTTAATTAAGTTCATTCTCTTTATTAAGAATTTATTCGAGGAATTTTTCTTTATTTCTAGATGACATCATCATTTTTATCACTTTATAGGAGGCAAAACATACTTTTATTTTATTTATTTCCAGTCACATGATTTGTTTTTTTCTTTTTACTAGCATTCTTGTTCATAGGTCACCCTAAACTTTACTGTAATCCATTACTGCATTTATTTGAGCTGATTTTCCTTTTTGAAAATTGTGTTCACCTACCATTTTTCTACTTACATATTGTTTTAACCCTATGAACTAATGATTTATCTAGTTTAGACATTGTTTTTCTCACATTTTTTTACAGGTATTGAAAATTTCAAATCATTTCCCAACAAGTTTCCCCATGGCATGACATTCATCACATGGATCTCTCAATTCCCTAAATTCAATTTCAAATTTACATTTTATTTTTTATGCTTTTATTGATATATCTCCCACAATTATTTCCAGAATAGACTAGACACTGTCTCATTTTAAGTGTGGGGGAGTCTTTCCTGATCTTTATTATCGACACACTTGGATCATTTCTTATTTTCACCTGTCTAGTTGACAATTTTCATTAAAATCATGCTTTAAAACTAAAAACTTGTTAAACCCTTTTAAATAAAATAAAAAGTTAGATTTGAAATTTTTGAAACCCATTTTTAGTCTGATTTAGAATTTTTATCCTGATTTCCAAGTTTATTACTTTAATTATAATTCTAGATTCTTGTGATTACTTTTGATTAACTTGTTACAAGATTTTATACCCTTATTTATTGCTAGTTACTTTTGTATACTCCCATTACCAAGAATATTATTGACTTAAACTATCATATTCTTTTCTAATTATATTTCTTGAGAGACACTTGGGGCATATAAACCTATCAAAACATTCATTGAGACCATATTGAGGGTATGATTGAACAAATACACTTTTGTAATGATTGAGAAAATTTGTGTGAACCAATTTTTCCTGATACCCACCTATATATATATTTCCTTCTTTAGCTCATAGTATCCATGAATAAACTTGTTATGATGGATCCATTTCAATCTAGTTATACCTTTCTACCCTGCTCTTAGTACACTGCATGATTATCCTTTGAAAAAATATGGGGGAATTTTCACTATTGATGGACACTGGATGTTATCATTATGGAGAAATATGATGACACATTCACTAGACTGATATGATGTGATCCATGAGTTCTTTTTTAATTTTCTTTACATACCCTATTCCCTTAAAAAAATATAGAAATAAAAAAGGAAAATATATTGGTTTTTGTATTAATAGGGTCAAAAATCACAATTACCAAATCTGTGAATCCTACGATGGATCATATGTGGTTAGGGGATAGATGTGAGACCTATCCTAGACATGGTTTTTGAAAAATAAAATAAAAAGAAAAGGAAAAGAATAGGTTACATTATTGATACCTACCTGACATACTCACTACCCACTTTATCTGTAAAGCATGGACAAATTTTGTTCTGGAGGAGTTACTTCATTGAACTGTTAATAATTTCATGCATTATACTTTATAGAACACTCTCCTCTTGAGCTTGATTTTTATCACTTTCCAGCCTTACCTCAGCCTCAGAGTCATTTGAACCCTATTACTGAATCTCTCATGATTGATTTTTTATTTGTCTTTATGATGTAGAGATGTTAAAACCAATGTAAGCCTATGGTTAGGAACATGTATTTAGGGTATGAGGATAAATCTAGTTACATTTTAACTTGAGTGATGAGATAAAATTTATTGTAAGGTAAATTGAAAAATGGGTATAGCATTCAAGGAACAATTATGAAATTGGAATTAAAGGAAGAAGATATCTAGATGAAGAACTGAACTATGAGGCATGACTAATTTTCTTTTTAGGATTAATTCTAGAGGATTTATTCATTCTACTTACTCTTATCTTTATTTTCATCATTATAATGTATTTTCCTAATTTAATTTTTTTCTTTTGGAATCCCTATTGAGATACTTGTTTCTTGAGGAAAAGAAATTATTCAAGTGTGAGGGGAATTTGATCATCCAAATTTGAATATAAATTTTGGATACATTTCATTAATGAATAATCATGTTTTATTTAATAATACACTGGTTTTTTATGTGTTTTTATAGGAATTATGAATTCAAGGCCCAAATTATAAATACTATAAAAATAGTATAAATCATCCTTACAAGTAATGAAATCGAAGTAAATGATGTGTACTACTTGTAAAAACAACATTCTAACTGAAAGTATAATATTTTAATGCCAATTAAAAAAAATAACCAAATACACGATGTGTATACTGATTACACATCATGAAATATTCAAGTTCCAAAATCTAAATATTACAAGGTGTGAAATCATTACACAACGTGAGAAGTTTAAAACCTAGTTGTCACCAAAGATGAAAAATATTCAGAGTCTTTGGTGTATTTGAAGTAAATGACGTGAAAAAAAATTACATGTCATGTAAGTGTTGAAGAAGAATCCACTTAAATCAGTACATGATCTGAAACATTTACATGTTGTGTACACTTTGGGATCTATAAATATTTCAACACACCGACATGTAGGAGGGCGGAAGAAACCTAAAACACGTTCTCTTATCTTCTTACATTATTCCCCATTTTTTCCATTTTCAATACCATATGTATTTTCTTCTTCCATTTATTATATTACACATTCTATTGTTGTTATTTTCAATTCCAAGATGATTTTTTTGTTTATTGTTGTTTTAATGTTCTGTTTCCAATCCCATTTACCATAAAACATTGATTTATGATTCATTATTCATTGTTTCTTCATCCATGTGAGTATTTAATTTTTTTTTCATGATTTTAACTATGAACTAGTCTGATTTATTCCATTTAATTGTGATTCCAATCATTTTTCAATCTATTTTCCCACTTCCATTTAATTCCTTCATATGTAGCTAATCTGCTTATGGATAGGGGTTGAGAGTAGGGGTAGATGAACCTAATGAATATCTAAAGTTGAAACTAGGTAACCCTATGGGTAGTAACCAGGTTTATAATAATTGTCAATCTCATTCTCTTTAATTATCCCTAACCATCGGTGGTGTATGTTGAATGACCATGGCCTAGTTAGACAATATCAGGGTAGGAGAAATAGCCTGTAATTCTTTCTGCCTAAAATCCTATCATCTGAAACTTAGGATATTAATTACTCTGGACCAAGGAGTCTTTCCCAGTTTAGGTTGATTCAATTGGTTGGACCAAGATCAATTAGTGATTTTTTCACCACTTTATAGCCTTTTCTATAGGTCTATCCCTAGTTAAATTGAGGATTAACCTTTATCTATTCCCTATAATTGATCCCAAACACTTCCTTTGATCTGCTTAAATACTGAGCTAATTAGTTTTAGTCCAAACAAAAAAATGTGATTAAATGTGAGAAATCCCACAAAAGGTTCTAACTATTGGGTTTCATGTATAATGAGTTGTCTCTGTGGGATCGAACCCGAACTATCATTGTGATACTCCCTAGTATTAAGTGTAGTTTGGGAACATAAATTATCATATTTGATCAATTCTTGTAGGAATAAATCATGAATTTCAGGAGCATCAGGCTGTAGGATTTAGGGTTTATGATTTGGATGGATTTTAAGGGTTTTTAAAGGTTTTAAAGGGTGTCAAAGTATATTTTGGTATGGTTTTTAAGGGCTTAAAGAGTTTTTAAGGGAGTGAAGGGTTTTTATGGTTAGAGAAGAGGGGAGGGGGTGAAGGGTTGAGGGTTTAGGGATGAGGCTATAGGGTTGATGTTTTAGATTTTGGATAGATTTTTAAGGGGTTTTATATGGTTTAAAGGGTATAAAAGTTTATTTTGGTAGGGTTTTTAAGGGTATTAAAGGATTTTGAAGGGACTGAAGGGTTTTTAAGGTTAGGGAATATGAGAGAGGGTGAAGGGTTGAGGTTTTAGGGTTTAGGTTGTATGGTTCAGCGTTTGGATGGATTTTTAAGGGGTTTTAATAGGTGTAAAGGGTATAAAAGTGTATTTTAGTAGGATTTTAAGGGTTTTAAAGTTTTTTGAATGGAGTGATGGAATTTTAAGGTTAGGGAAGAGGGGATAGGTTCAAGGGTTTAGGGTGTAGAGTTTAGGGTTTATGATTCAGGGTTTTGATGAATTTTTAAGCGGTTTTAAAGGGTTTAAAGGGTATAAAAGTGTGTTTTGGCTTGGTTTTTAATGTTTTTGAAGGGATTCAAGGGTTTTTAAGTTTAGGGAAGATGGGAGAGAGTGAAGGGTTGAGGGTTTATCTTTTATGGTGTAGATTTTAGCATTTGGATGGATTTTTAAATATTTTTAAAGGGTTAAATGGATATGAAAGTGTTTTTTGGTAGGGTTTTTAAGGGTTTTAAAGGGTTTTGAAGGGATTTAAGGGTTTTTAAGGTCATGTAAAATAGAATAGGATGAAGGTTTGAGGTTTTAGGGTGTATGGTTTAGTTTTTGGATGGATTTTTAAGGGTTTTAAATGGTTTAAAGGGTATGAAAGTGTATTTTGGTTGGGTTTTTGAGATTTTTAAAGGGTTTTGAAGGGAGTGAAGGGGTTTTAAGGTTATTTAAGATGGGTGAGGGTGAAGTGTTGAGGTTTTAGGGTTTATGGTGTAGGTTTTAGGGTTTAGGGTTTGGATGAATTTTTAAGAGTGTTTAACGAGTTTAAAGGGTATAGAAGAATATTTTGGTAGGTTTTTAAGGGTTTTGAAGGGTTTTTAAGGGAGTGAATGGGTTTTAAGGTTATTTAAGAGGGGATATTCTGAAGGGTTGAGGATTTAGTGTTAAGGGTGTAGGGTTTAGGGTTTGGATGGATTTTTAAGTGGTTTTAAAGTGTTTAAAGGGTATTAAAGTGTATTTTGTAGGGTTTTTAAGGAAGTGAAAGGTTTTTAAGGTCAAGGAATAGGGGATATGGTGAAGTATTTAGGGTTTGGGGAAGAGGTTTTAGGGTTTATGGTGTAGGTTTTAGGGTTTAGGGTTTGGATGAATTTTTAAGAGTGTTTAACGAGTTTAAAGGGTATAGAAGAATATTTTGGTAGGTTTTTAAGGGTTTTTAAGGGTTTTTAAGGGAGTGAATGGGTTTTAAGGTTATTTAAGAGGGGATATGGTGAAGGGTTGAGGATTTAGTGTTAAGGGTGTAGGGTTTAGGGTTTGGATGGATTTTTAAGTGGTTTTAAAGTGTTTAAAGGGTATGAAAGTGTATTTTGGTAGAGTTTTTAAGTGTTTTGAAGGGATTTAAGGGTTTTCAAGGTTATTGAAGAGGGGATAGGTTGATGTTTTTGGGTTTAGGGTTTAAGTTGTAAGGTTTAGTGTTTATTTCTCAGGTTTTTGATTGATTTTTAAGGGGTTTTAAAGGGTTTAATGGGTATGAAAGTGTATTTCTTTAGGGGTTTTAAGGGTTTTGAATGGAGTGAAGGGTTTTTAAGTTTATACAAGATGGGATTGGATGAAGGTATGAGTGTTTAGGGTTTAGGTTTTAAGGTTTAGGTTTTAGGGTTTGGATGAATTTTTAAGGGGATTTAAAGGTGTGATCGCACCAATGTTTTAAGGGGTTTAAGGGGTTTTAAAGGGATTAAATGGTATGAATGTGTATTTTGGTAGGGTTTTTAAGGTTTTTAAAGGGGTTTTAAAAGATTTATGAGATTTTAAGGTTAGGGAAGATGTTAAATTTGGAGGGTTTGATGGTTTAGGGTTACTGCTGTGGGTTTTAGGGTTTAGGGTTTGGATGGGTTTTAAGGGTTATTAAAGGGTTTAAAGGCAATGAATGTGTATTTTGGTTGGGTTTTTAAGGATTTTAAGGGGTTTTGAAGGCAGTTAAGAATTTTTAATCTTAGTTAAGATGAGAGTGGGTGAAGGGTTTAGGTTTTAGGATTAACGGTGTAGAGGTAGGGTTCAGGGTTTAGTGTTTGGATGGATTTTTATGGAGTTTTAAATGGTTTAAAGGGTATGAAAGTGTAATTAGTAGGGATTTTAGCTATTTAAAGGTTTTTTAAGGGAGTGAAGGGTTTTTATGGTAATTTAATAGGGAGTATGGTGAAATCTGGAAGGTTTAGGGTTGAGGGTGTAGGGTTAAATGTTTAGGGTCAAGGGGTTGGATGGATTTTTAAGGGGTTTTAAAGGGTTTAAATGGTATGAAAGTGTATTTTGATAGGGTTTTTAAGGGTTTTAAAGGATTTTTAAGGGATTAAAGGGGTTTTAAGATTATTTAATTGGGGGTTGGTTGAAGGGTTGAGGATGTAGGGTTTAGGTTTTAGAGCATGGATAGATTTTTAATACTTTTTAAAGGGTATGAAAGTGTATTTTGGTAGTGTTTTTAAGGGAATTAAAGGTGTTTTAATGGATTTAGAGGATTTTAAGGTTAAATAAGAGGGTATAGGGTGAAGGTTTAAGGGTCTAGGTTCGAGTGTATAGGGTTTAGGGTTTGGGTGAATTTTAAGGGTTTTTAAAGGGTTTAAAGGGCTTAAAGGTCATAAAAGTGTATTTTGGTAGGGTTTTAATGATTTTACAGGAGTTTTAAGGGAGTGAAGAGTTTTTAGGGTTAGGTAATAGGGTATATGGAGAATGTTTTAGGTTTTAGGGTTGATGGTGTTGGGTTTAGTGAATAGGGATTAGGTTTTGGATGGATTTTTAAGGGGTTTTAAAGGGTTTAAAGGGTGTAAAAGTGTATTTTTTAGGGATTTAAGGGGTTTAAGGGGGTTGAAGGGTTTTTAAGGTTATGTAAGAGGGGATATGGAGAGGTTTTGAGGTTTTAGGGTTGAGGTTATAGGGTTTAGGGTTTAGATTTTAGGGTTTGGATAGATTTTTATGGGATTTACATTGGTTTAAAGGGTATGAAAGTATATTTTGGTAGGGTTTTTTAGGTTTTTTAAGGGAGTGATGAGTTTTAATGGTTGGGGTATATGAGATTGGGTGAAGGGTTTATGGTTCATGGTTAAGGGTGTAGGGTTTTGAGTTTAGAATTTTGATGGATTTTAAGGGGTTTTAAAGGGTTTAAAGGGTATAAAAGTGTATTTTGGTAGGGGTTTTAAGGTTTTCAAAGGGTTTTAAAGGGAGTAAAGGGTTTTAAAGGTTAGTTAAAGTGATGGTGAAGTGTGGAGGGTTTAGGTTTAAGGGCATAGGGTTTTGGGTTTTGGGTTTGGATGGATTTTTAAGGGGTTTAAAAGTGTTTAAAGGGTATGAAGGTGTATTTTGGTAGGGGTTTAAAGTGTTTTAAAGGTTTTAAATGATGCGAAGGGTTTTTATGGTTAGGTAAGAGGAGATAGTTTTTATGGTTGAGTTTTTATGGTTTAGGGTGTAGTGTTTAGGGTTTGGATGGATTTTTAAGTGTTTTAAAGGGTTTAAAGGGTATGAAATTATATTTTGGTAGGGTTTTTTGGGTTTTAAAGGATTTTTAATGGATTGGATGGTTTTCAAGGTTATAGATGAGGGTAGATTGTAAATTTTTGATGTTTTTGGGTTGAGGGTTTTTGGTTTAGTTTTTAGGGTTTTGATGGATTTTTAGGGGGGTTTAAAGGTTTAAACGGCATGAAACTATACATTGGTATGGTTTTAAAGGTTTTAATGGGTTTTTAAGGGATTTAATTGTTTTTAAGGTTTGGGAAGAGGGTTGAGGGGGAAGGGTTATGTTTTTAGGGTTTATGGTGTAGGATTTAGGGTTTAGGGTTTTGGTTTTATAATTTCGATGGATTTTTAAGGGTTTTTATAGGGTTTAAAGGGTATGGAAGTGAATTTTGGTAGGATTTTTAAGTGTATTAAAGGGTTTTGAAGGGATTAAATGGTTTTTAATATTATTAAATATGGGAGATGTTGATGAGTTGAGGTTTTAGGTTTGAGGGTGTAGGGGTTTGGGTTTTGGGTTTGGATATATTTTTAAGGGGTTTTAAAGGGTTTAAAGGGTATGGTAGTGTATTTTGGTAGGGATTTTAAGGATTTTAAATGGATTTAAAGGGTTTGAAAGGTTTTTAAGGTTGGGTAATATGGAATATGTTTAAGGTTTTGTGTTTTTGGTTTGAGTGTGTAGGGTTTGGGGTTTAGTGTTCAGGTTTTGGATGGATTTCAAGGGGTTTTATAGGGTTTAAAGGTTATGGAAGTGTATTTTGGTTGGATTTTAATGGTTTTTAATGGGGTTTTAAGTAATTTAATGGTTTTTAAGGTAAGGTATTAGTGTTTAGGGTAATGTTTTGAGGTTTTAAGTTTGAGGGTGTAGGGTTTTGTGTTTGGGTTTTAGTGTTTGGAAGGATTTTTATGGGGTTTTAAAGGGTTTAAAGGGTATGAATGCGTATTTTGGTAGGATTTTTATGGTCTTAAAAGGGTTTTTAAGGGATTTAGGGGTTTTTAATGTTAGGTAATAGGTAATAGGGTTAGGATTTTAGGGTTTAGGGATCTTGGTTTGGGGTATTGGTATTGGGTTTGTATAGATTATTAAGGGGTTTTAAAGGGTATAAAAGTGTATTTTGGTCAGTATTTAAGGGGTTTGAGGCGTTTTGAAGGGAGTGAGGGATGTTAAGGTTAGTTAATAGGTGATATGGTTAAGTTTAGGTTCTGGATGGAATTTTAAGGTTTTAATGGGTATGAAGTGTATTTTGGTAGGGTTTTTAAGGTTTTAAAGAGGTTTTGAAGGGAGTGAAGGGTTTTTTAAAGTTATGTAAGAGGGGATAGGGTGATGGTTTGATGGTTTAGGTTTTAGGGTTTAAGGTGTAGGTTTAGAATTTGGATGGATTTTTAAGAGGTCTAAAGGTTTTAAAGGGTGTGAAAGTGTATTTTGGAAAGGTTTTTACGGTTTTTAAAGTGTTTTGAATGGAGTGAATTGTTTTTAAGATTTAATAAGAGGGTAGAGGGTTAAGGGTTGATTGTTTAGGGTTGAGGGTGTAGGGTTTCAGGTTTTGGGTTTTGATGGATTTTTAAGGGTTTCAAAATTTTTTAAGGGTATGAAAGTGTATTTTGGTATGGTTTTTAAGGTCATTAAAGTGTTTTTAATGGATTAAATGTTGTTTAAGGTTAGGGAAGAGGTGGTAGGGTGAAGAGTTGAGGTTTTAGGGTTGAGGGTGTAGATTTTTGGGTTTTGGGTTTAGGGTTTGGATGGATTTTTAATGGTGTAAAGGGTATGAAAGTGTATTTTGTAGAGTATTTAGGGGGTTTAAAGTTTTTTTGTGAGAGTTAAGGGTTTTTAAGGTTGCATAAAAGTGTACATGATGAAGGGTTGAGCATTGTGGTAGAGGGTGTTGGTTTTAGGGTTTAAGGTTTAAGGTTTGGATATATTTTTATGGGGTTTAAAAGGGATTAAACAATATTAAAGTGTATTTTGGTAGGTATTATAATGGTTTTAAAGGGTTTTGAAGGTATTTAAGGGGTTTTAAGGTTAGGTGTGAGTGGATAAGGTAAAGTTTTCTGGGTTTTGGGTTGAGGGTGTGGGGTTTAGGTTTTAGGGTTTATGTTTTGGATTAATTTTTAAGGGGTTTTAAACGGTTTAAAGAGTATGAAATTGTATTTTGGTAAGGGTTTTAATGATTTTAAAGGGGTTTTAAGAGATTAAAGGGGTTTTAAGGTTAAGGAATAGGGTATTTGGTTAAGGGTTTAGTGTTTAAGGTTGATGGTGTATGGTTTAGGGTTTATATACTAGGGTTTGGATGGATTTTTAAGGGGGTTTGAAGGGTATGAATGTTTATCTTGGTAGGGTTTTAAGGGTTTTAAAGGGTTTTTATGTAACTTAAGGGGTTTAAATGTTAGGTATGAGGGTATAGGGTGAGGATTTTATGGTTTATGGTTGATATTGTAGGGCTTAAATTTTTGGGTTTATGGTTTGGATGGATTTTTAAGGGGATTTAAAGGGTAAAAAACTTTATTTTAGTTTGTTTTTAATGGTTTTAAAGTTATTTGATGGTATTTAGGGGTTTTTAAGCTTAAGTAAAATGGGATAGGGTGAATGGTTGAGGTTTTTGGGTTTAGGGTGTAGGGTTTAGGGTTAATAGTTTGGATAATCTTTTAAGGGTTTTAAAGGGTTTAAAGGGTATGTAAGTCTATTTTGGTAAGGTTTTTAAGTGTTTTAAATGGGGTTTAAGGGAGTAAATGGTTTATAATATTAGGTAAGAGGGTATAGGGTGAAGGTTTGAGAGTTTCGGGTTTTGATGGATTTTTAAGGGGGTTTAAAGTTTTTAAAGGGTATGCAAGTGTATTTTGGTAGGGTTTTCAGGTGTATAAAGAGATTTTAAGCGATTTAAGGGTTTTTATGTTTATTTAAGATGGGATAGGGTGTGGTTTTTATGGTTTAGGGTGTAGGGTTTATGTTTTAGATGGATTTTTAGGGGTGTTAAAGGGTTTAAAGGGTATGAAAGTGTGTTTTGGTAGGTTTTTAAGGATTTTAATTTGGTTTTAAGGGTATTTATGGGGTTTTAAGGTTATGTGAGATTGGATAGGGTGAAGGGTTGAGGTTTTAAGGTTGATAGTGTAGGTTTTAGAGTTTAGGGTTGTGGTTTTGGATAGATTTTAAGGATTTATAAAGGTTTTAAAGGGTATAAAAGTGTATTTTGGTAGGGTTTTTAAGTGTTTAAAAGGGGTTTTAAGGGATTTAAGGATTTTAAGGTTTTTTATGTATGTATAGGGTGATGTTTTGAGGGTTTAGGGTTGAAGTTGTAGGGTTTCGGGTTTCGGGTTTAGATGGATTTTTAAGGGGTTTTAAATGGTTTTAAGGGCATGAAAGTGTATTTTAGTATGGGTTTTTATGGTTTTAATAGGTTTTGAAGGAAGTGAATGGTTTTAAAGTTTATTGAAGAGGATATAGGGTGATATTTTTAGGGTTTAAGGTTGAGGGTGTAGGGTGTAGGGTTTTCGGTTTTGGGTTTGAATGGATTTTAAGGGGTTTTAAAGGGTTTTAAGGGTATGAAAGTGTATTTTGGTTGGGTTTTTAAGGGTTTTAAATGGATTTTAAGTGAGTTAATAATTTTTAAGGTTATATAGGATGGGATAGTGTGAGGTGATGAAGGTTTAGGGTTGAGGGTGTAGGATTTATGGTTTATGGTTAAATAGGTTTTAATTGATTTCAAATGTTTAAAGGGTATGAAGGTGTATTTTGGTATGGGTTTTAAGGGGTTTTAGGGAATTTAAGGGTTTTTAACGTTAATTATAAGGGAATATGGTGAAGGTTTTGGGGTTTAGGGTTTAGGGTGTAGGTTTTAGGGTTTAATGTTTATGTTTTTCATAGATTTTAAGGGGTTTAAAAGGGTTTAATCTGTATAAAAATTTATTTTGGTAGGGTTCTTGAGGGTTTTTAAGGTAGTTATGGGTTATAAGGTTATTAGGGGGGGGGGTAGTCAAGGTTTTATGGTTTAAGGTTGAGGGTGTAGGGTTTAGGTTTTAGGAGTTTGATGGATTTTAAAGGGGTTTTAAAGGGTTTAAAGGGTGTGAAAGTGTATTTTGGTAGAGTTTTTAAGGGTTATAATGGGTTTTTATAGGATTGAATGGTTTTTAAGGTTATGTAAGTGGGGATATGGTGAAGGTTTGAGGGTTTAGTTTTGAGGGTGTAGGTTTTAGGGTTTAGGATTTGGATGGATATTTAAGGGGTTTTAAAGTGTTCCAATGGCGTGAAAGTGTATTATGGCAGGGTTTTTAATGTTTTTGAATGGTTTTGAAGGGTTTATAGATTTTTTAAGATTTTTTATAGGGTAGTGGTTGAAAGTTTGTGGTTTTAGGGTTGAGGGTTTATGGTTTAGGGTTTAGGGTTTAGGTTTTAGTGTTTGGATATATTTTCAGGGGTTTAAATGGTTTAAAGGGTATATAGGTGTATTTTGGTAGGGTTTTTAAGGGTTTCAAAGGGGTTTTAAGGAATTAAAGGGTTTTTAAGGTTATGTAATAGGGGTTAAGGTGAAGGTTTTAGGGTTTGGGGTTGGGGTGTAGGGTTTGGGTTTAGGGTTTTAATGGATTTTTGAAGGTTTTAAAGGGCATGGAAGTGTATTTTGGTAGGTTTTTTAGGGGTTTCAAAGGATTTTGAAGCTATTGAAGGGTTTTTAAGGTTACGGAAGAGGGGAGAGGGTGAAGGTTTGAGGATTTAGGGTTGATGGTGGGGGTTTAGGGTTTTGGTTTTTGGTAGATTTTAAGGGGTTTTAAAGGGTTTAAAGGGTATGAAATTGTATTTTGGTAATGTTTTTAAGGGTTTTAAAGTGTTTTGAAGGGAGTGAAGGGTTTTTAAATTTATTAAAGAGGGAATAGGGTGAAGGGTTGAGGGTTTAAGGTTTAGGGTGTAGGGTTTGGGTTTTGGATTGAATTTTAAGGGGTTTAAAAGTGTTTAAAGGGTATGAAGTGTATTTTGTAATGATTTTTAAGGTTATTAAAAGGGTTTTGAAGGTATTGAATGGTTTTTTAGGTTTGGGAAGATGGGTTAGGGTGAATGTTTGAGGGTTTTGGGTTGAGGGTGTGGGGTTTTGGGTTTAGGGTTTAGGGTTTGAAAGGATTTTTAAGGGTTTAAAGGGTATGGAAGTGTATTCTGGTACATTTTTTAAGAGTTTTAATGGTTTTTTAATGGAGTGAAGGGATTTTAAGGTTAGTGAATATTGTAGAGGGTGAAATATTGAGGTTTTATTATTGAGGGTGTAGGGTTTAGGGTTTTTATGGATTTTTAAGGGGGTTTAAAGTGTTTAAAGGGTATACAAGTGTGTTTTAGTAGGGGTTTGAAGGGTTTTTAAAGGAATGAAGGGTCTTTATAGTTATTTATAAGGTTATATAATGTATGTATGGTGTTTTAGGGTTGAGTTTTTAAGTGTTAGGGTTTAGATTTTAGGGTTTGGATGAAGTTTTAAGCATTTTAAAGGGTTTAAAGGGTATGAAAGTGTATATTGGTTGTGTTTTTATGGGTTTTGAATGGGTAAAAGTGAGGGAACTATTATTAAGGTTATGTAATAAGGGATAGGGTAAAAGGTTTTAGGATTTAGGTTTGAGGGTATAGGGTTTAGCTTTTAGGGTTTAGGGTTTGGATGAAATTTTATGTTGTTTTAAAGTGCATGAAAGTGTATTTTGGTAGGGTTTTTAAGAGTTTTGAAGGGTTTTGAAGAGAATTAAGGGATTTCTTGGTTAGGGAAGAGGGTAAAGGGTGATTGTTTTTGGTTTAGGGTTAACAATGTTGGATTTAGGGTTTAGGGTTTAGGTTTTGGAAGGATTTTTAAGGGTTTTAAAATGGTTTAAAGGGTACATAATTGCATTTTGGTAGGGTTTTAAGTGTTTTAAGGAGATTTTAGTGGAGTTAAGTGTTTTTAAAGTTATTAAATATGGGATAGGGTGATGGTTTTAGGGTTTAGTGTTGTGGATTTAGGGTTTAGGGTTCAACGTTTACGGTTTGGATGAATTTTTAAGGGTTTTTAAATGGTTTAAAGGGTATGAGAGTGTATTTAAACAAGGTTTTTAAGATTTTTAAAGGATTTTAAGGGATTGAAAGGGTTTAAATGTTAGGTAATAAGGGGGAGGATGAAGGTTCAATGGTTTAGGGTTTGAATGGATTTTTAAGGGTTTTTAAAGTGTTTAAAGGGTATAAAAGTTTATTTTGGTAGGGTTTTTAAGGTGTTAAACGTGTTTTAAAAGGATTGAATTGTTTTTAAGGACATAGATGATGTGAGTAGGTGAAGGGTTGTGATTTTAGGGTCAAGGTTGTGTGGTTTATGGTGTCGTGTTTAGGGTTTGGGTGGAATTTTAAGGGGGTGTAAAGGGTATGAAAATGTATTTTGGTAGGTTTTTTATGCGTTTTAAATTGTTTTGAAGGGATTGAAGGGTTTAGAAGGTTAAGGAAGAGGAAATATGGTGGTGGTTTTAGTGCTTAGTGTTGAGGCTCTAAGGTTTAGGGTTTAGTGTTTGATGTATTTTTAAGGGTTTAAAGGGAATGAAAGTGTTTTTTGGTAGTGGTTTTAAGGGTTTGATAGGGGTTTTGTAGGAGTGAATGGTTTATAAGGTTAGTATAGTTGGGAGTGGGTGAAGGTTTGAGGGTTTATGGTTGGTGGTTTTGGGTTTAGGTTTTATGGTTTAGGGTTTTCATGGAATTTTAGGGGATTTTAAAGGTTTCTAAGGGCGTGAAAGTGTATTTTGGTAGGGTTTTAAGGTTTTTAAAGGGTTTTGAAAAGAGTGAAGGGTTTTTGAGGTTAGGTAATAGGGGAAAGGTTGATGTTTTTAGGGTTTATTATTGGGGTTTTTATGTTTGGGTTCTAGGGTTTGGATGGATTTTAAGGGTTTAAAGGGTATGGAAGTGTATTTTTTGTAGGGTTTCTAAGGTTTTAAAGTTATTTTAAGGGATTTAAGGGGTTTTAAGGTTATGGAGGAGGCGATATGGGGAAGGTTTTAGGGTAAAAGTTTTAGGGTTTAGAGTGTAGGGTTTATTGTATAGTGTTTGGATGGATTTTTAAGGAGTTTTAAAGGTTTTAAAGGGTATGAAAGTGTGTTTTGGTAGTATTTTTAGGGGTTTAAAAGTGTTTTGAAGGGTGTGAATGGATTTTGGGTCTAGAGAAGTTGGTAGGGGTGAATGGTTGAGGTTTTAGTGTTATGGTTGTAGGGATTGGGGTTTATGGTTTAGGGTTTGGATGGATTTTAAGGGATTTTAAAGGGTTTAAAGGGTATGAATGTGTATTTTGGTATGGTTTAAAAGGGTTTTAAAGGTTTTTAATGGAATTAAGGGTTTTTAAGGTTAAGTAAAATGGCAGAGGTTTAAAGTTTGAGAGTTTATTATTGATGGTGTACGTTTTATGGTTTAGGGTTTTGGTGGATTTTTATGGGATTTTAACGGGTTTTAAGGGTATGCAAGTTTATTTTTGTCACGAACTGACCCAAGATGGGGTTCAGGCTATAACTAACCCATTACCATGTCCATAGGGAAGGGGGGTGGAAACAAGATCCAAAGGAATAACTAACTCAAGGAGGACTTTTCCTAAGTACCTTTACACACACACACAACCATCTCGATGAAAAAGTGCAGAGGGAAAGAATAAAAGATGCAACACAACTATAAAGTAAACAAAGCATGCATAACCTCTAGGGTGTACAAGAGTATGATAGTAAAAAATGAAATGTAAAGGGAATAAAAACACTCCTAACTAGAAATATTTCCAAACCTAAAAAAATAGTAAAAGTAAAAATTATGAGAGATTATGGCTTCTAAATCCCTAGCTACGACCATTATACGTGGTCCAAATCACCCAAAATCCTAAAGTTCCACTGAATTCACAGTCGACCTGTTCTCTATCTGCATAAGACATGACATGTGTGGGAAAATCCCATGTAGGGGTGAGTATATACATACCCAGTAAGACACCCCAAAATATAAATGATGATTAGTAATAGATATATTAGGAATAGAAAGAAAATAAATGCAAGATACAATCAAAGAGAATAGCTCAACTCAAACCAAGAGTGAAAGTAACCTCATCCAAATACAAGGTGATAAATAAAATGAGTAGATGAACTACACATTTATTCTTCACCACCTATAGTAGGAGAGTAGGCTTATCCAACCATGATAAGAAAAACACAGAAATCATGTGGGATACCCCATGAATCTTCACCTCTCCTGGAAGGAGAGTAACCAAATCCAAGGTGTGGATACAGAAGGGTGTGTGTGTGTGTGTGTGTGTGTGTGTTATCATTTAAAAGAATTCAAAATGATAGATTAGGGGGATTTATATCTCATATATCATCCAAAGAATAAGAGTTTCCAATAGTTCCAAAATTCTATCAATGATGCCTAGTATCTCACATGTTTTCCCAGAAGTAACTATAAAATTCTAACCACACCTCATCATTGTGTCACATAGTAGAGTGGGCAAAAACTCGAAGTAAAGGACCCTCACCTCACCACTATTCTGCTCAGTCAATGGGGTACAATTTTCAAGTATATAACTCACACCCTATACCAATAGGGGGATTCCACTCTACATCTGTACAACAAGTATGGAGGACTCATTCCCAGATGTGACAGGGGAGTAACGTATCCATGGGTAAAGGAATCGCAAACTGATACGACAACGAAGTAATGTCTCTATATCAACTCTCTGATGATCTTTCCTGATCACTACCATCATCAAGTGCTACCTATAGAAGTGTCATGATTTTAAAATCTCACATCATATCTCAAAATACACTAAAAATGACACCATCACATTCTATGCAGAAAAATACTCAGTATAGGCTACTCTCAAGACAAAATCTGAGTCCAAATGAAGGAGATACGAGAGGTTGAAGATTCATAAAGGAGTACATGAAATGTAAGGGACCCACACAACATGTGGTCCCACTATGCTACTTGGTTGTGTCCTTTTCAGAACACATATTTTTTTTATGTAGTATTACATGTTGTGTAAGGGTGCTACACAACATGTCTCGACCAAAATCCTGATGAATAGATGAGTCTCATCATTGGTCTTAGGGAAAAACATAATTTCAGTAATATGACACATAAAACGTCTCCTTATGGCCAAACAGATCACACTGTTGTGATCCTCATAAAAAAATGCACATGATAGGCTATTCATTTTCCCAAATCAGACACCCGGTGAAAATATCACATTTCACTACATCATGCTCGAACAACATTTCATGGGCCCGAGCCAAAAAGCCAAATTAAATACCCAAAATTTGTCTTGAAATTTCTGCCTTAATTTTAGAGTTGTGATGTCACTTACAGTTCTTTATTCTGACACAATATTATGAAGATATGTTGGATACTAGATTCCATATTATTATTATTATAATTATTGGGTGAACCATGGACCTGATCCATGAGTATAAAAAAGGTATACAACATTTTTCTTAGAATGGCCATCTCAATTATAGATTAATGTTGTCATTGACGGCGCATCAATCTGACATTGTATGAATAAGTTACGAGTGTATTAAGATTTGATATATAACAATAATGATAATTTATATTAATATTAATATATTATAAAAAAGCACATGAGATTATTCACGTGGGGGGAGAATTCCTTCACACACAACCCTCATGTGCCCCACCATTTACTCTACTCCAATTTAATATGTTATCCATCCTTTAATTAAATAAATTAAAATAAAAAACAAACATAAATTTCCACACACATTTCATGTGTACAGGAAAATTGAAATTCCCCTTTCACACCCACAAGCAGGTGTCACCTCCTCCTCCTATTCATTAAATTTTAAATTTTAAATTTTAAATATCATTTAAATTTTATTATCCAATCTTTAAAAATTAAATATTATTTAAATTTTATTATACAATCACACTTTTATGCCAATATTATTATTATTATTTAGTATACTAATAATAACAAATTCCCATTTAAATTTCATTAACTCATCACCATTAATAATAATAATAATAATAACTATTAACACCCACCATGTTGACCATGTCTGACCACCTCATCAGAGATCTGATCCTCGCCATCATTACATTCACATTGAGTAGCCCCATCCATGAGTCTCCGTGGATGGCCTCCGCTTGGAACTGATACTGTCACATCACACATCATCACCATATGCCAACCAAGAAAATGGGGATCACCTATCTGATCCCAAACCACCTCTGATCACAAAGATCACACCCACAGTACCAAACTAATCCGATCACCAAATACCATCCTTCTTATTTATTAATTCGACCCCAAACTGTCGATCTGCATGTCGTTCGTGCCACCCTAACAAATCTGGGGGTTCGATCACACTCAAACCCTCCTAGTAAATGTCAAATCAATACCCTGTGATCCAATGATGAATAATGAGATAAATGGTGGGGGAAAAGCATCAATAAAAAAAGTGGTAGGCATCATTGACCAAGTGTTCTTAGCCAACAATAAAGAAAAAGGATCCTAGGGTTAGATAATAATTGAAATTAATTGAATTCTAGTACTTAGGCACATGAAATGGCTGCAAAAATAGGTTCAGATCAAAGAACAACAATCTATATACTCAACTGTTTAATCAAAGGGTGTAAAAACACCAAATTATAAGTCCTTCCTTGATTATGGATCATTCACCATCAAAGAATGCTCCCACTAACAATTGAGAGGAGTTATTGTGTTTACTGCATCCCGATATACTCTGATTTGGAGCTTTTTCATCGTCTGATGTGATCCACCAATAGAGGAGAGAGGAAGATATATGGATTTTCCTAGGGTTTATGCATATAACCTTGGAGAAATCATCATGGTGATATTCTTATATATTCTATCCATTGTGTTGAAATGAATGAATTAATTAAATTAATAAATAATTAATCCACTTAACGTTCTTCCAATGAGCGAGGAGACTGAAAAACCTATTCTGACTCATTTTATATCATCCCTAGGGTAAACACCATGTTAAGGACTCAAGTTTAGTCTCCAATTTCTGATTTGAGACTCCATTTATGAGATATTCCACTTTTTCAGAAAAAAGGAATGTTCACAATAAGATTATATTTAATATTTTCATAAAATTAATTTTGGGCTCACCAGGACTCGAAATTGCATGTCGCATCCTCATATGGATCCAAAATTATTCATAGTAATATTCCAAAGTCTTAGATAGAAAAACCAGAGTCTCTACATTATTCCCTTATTCAAAGATTTTCTTCTCTAAAATGAACAAACTAAGGAAAAATGTGTAGACACTAAGCTCGTATATGGATCTTCCATACATATTCCATACATCGGTATGTACAACCAAAGGAGAAGTGTGAAACTCCCTCATTACCTCCTATCATAATATGGCTGGAATCACAATCCTCCCTAAAAAAGGAGGATGTGATTCCCTTCTTTAGAAAATCTATCAGGTAGAACTCCTAAGGATATATGGTCACACAAGATCTCTTGGTCAATATCCCTAAGTTGTGCCTCCATAAATCATTGAGGAATTGGAGGGGTAAAACCATCAATTAAAGGTATGTTTCCCCATCCTCACCCACAATGGTCAAATACAAAGAGTTCAACTACTCCATCACCTTTCTTGACAATAGTGGACATAAAACCTCCTTATGACCATTTGTTTCCATGGACACACCATGGGTGGCACTCAAGATCATGTCACTTCATTCTTTGCAAGATCTACTGTTAATCATATATCTGAGAAGACATATCCCAAGAATTGGACCTTTGAATCTAGAATTAACACCATGAGAGCTGTCATGACTAGAACTTTAGGATCATGTATAGAACTATCCTCATGTGTCTTGCATGCTCAAACTTTGATACAAAGTACATGAGGGTACCAAAGCAAAATAATTCCATGAACCTACCCAAGAAAGGTTAAGGATCCAACTCATAATTCTTTTGAACTCTACTAGGGTGTTCAACACACCAAAGGGTATCACTAAGAACTCAAAACAATTGTAGTAGATCTTGTAAGTGACACTTGATACATCCACCTATTGAACTAGGATATGGTGATAACCCATCATGAGGTCAACCTATGAGATCAATTCAGCCCAAACCACTGGTTGAAGAACTCAATGATTCTTGGGGTGGATACTCTTTCTCGCATCACCTAACTCAGGTGATGCCACCTCACACATGAAATCAAGATCTTATCTACCTCTTATAAAAACAAAAAAGGTTTTCCACAGGTGAACACACTAGTTATTATGAATCCCTAGCTATGTATACCCTCCAACCACACCAAAATCTCTCACAGCCCCCACGGAGTCATCTGACATGCTTGCGCAAGCATCAGACCATGCTTGGCGCAAGTCTATGCAGAGGTTCATCCCACAGTGGGGGGGTAAAACCAATATGTCATCATACCCCACCATTGTTGGAGGTAATAGAGAGCTCACAACATCTAATAGTCCAAGGGTAATACTAGTCAACTGATAAATTGGTTGTAACCTCCTACGAATGAGCTTATCCTGTTCTTCCTAGGGATCACTCCTCACTATGGATGAAAACTATATCCTACAACCCTAAAGAACTACCGTACTCACTAGTAGAAATCATCTTAGAATGGATGTTAGACCACCAATCCATGCTAAGGAAAACATCATAGGGTTCCACTACTACTACAGAAATATTTTATGCAAGGCTCTTTCTCTATCCTTATAGAATCAAGTCACACCATCGGTGGAATGTGTGATCATTGATCCTCTCTTCAGGAGCCTCCAACACAAGGTTCAAGAAAATATTACACCATTGGTATCACCAGTTCTTAAACAAGGGATATGTATAGGGAATCATGGATTATGAATATATTATATAATTATAGCTTGAGTAGTGAAGACACATGTCATACCATGATCCACACTAGAAGTCACTAAGCCATAAGCTCCTACCACCTAAAGCTATCCATTCCCTTGACCACCTTCTCACCAAAACGAGGGATCACTCCAACACCTTAACACATCATAAATACATCAAACACACTAGTTAGAGGAAATTCTCAACCACACCTTAATACTATCCTCTTTGGGATGGAAATGACTCACCGTATGATTTTAGATCATGTCATAAGAATGCATCTTGATGGGGGAAGTGTCCCTATTTCTTTCATGTATGAAGCCACATCAAACATCACAAACAAAGGGCTCTAATGATGCCTCATTTTACCATAGAGAAGTCTCACCTTGAGGACCACCATTTAAAGGGGTCACATCCAAGCAGGATATCCAAACCATAGGATCGGTCCTGACCTCAACCACTTGAAGGAGTATGGGTCAACATGATACCTAGGTGATCACTACATCTGATCCCAGTAACATAAACTCAACATAGGTGCATCATCTTATGTTATTGTTGGAACCAACTGATTCTCTATGAAGAGTACTGGTTTCGAGTTCAACCATCTGATTGGTCAGGATCTACACAAATCTGAAAACTCGGATCACCGACTCAAGACAATCCTCTACTACTTGGGGATTTGGATCATCATGGAACCTCAGTGGCTTCTAGCACTAGAACATGTTGGGATAAGTAATTCAGCACACATCCTTATCCTTATATACTGGTACCAAATGCTGCTTGATAGGTGGGGTGCTGCTACCTACTCGACTGGAGGAAAATATCTCATGGGATGGACCATGAATTGAGGTCTCATCACTCTTCAGATCATCATCACAATCAGAAAATCAAATTTCTGGATGGCTATATTTTCAGGGGAATCTCGAAAGTGATCGATGCATACCATGGTCAAATGATAATATATATATATAACAACATTGATGAGCTTACTCAAGAAGGACATTCAAAGACTCAATCCTATATGATCCATGTATCATTGATCCCTATAACCAATGTATCAGTATGCCGAGTTGATAAGAAGGAAGTCAAGGTCCTGGTGAATGGATACATCAACCACCCGTACCATCACTAGATTTCCTAGACTAAGAGCTTCACTCAAGACACTTTTATATTGTTTCCCTAAAACCCAACCAAGTCTTCTTAAGGGGATCTATACAAACAACATCCCAAGGAATTAACTTGATCTGATACCAATCTATCATGACATAACCCAAGCCTAGGATCGATCCATAACTACCCCAAGCCTGCCTCCATAATAGAAGGGGTGGAGACAAGTTCTAAAAGCAAAGATAACTCAGGGAGGCCTTTTCCTAAGTATCTATACGCACACACACAACCATCTCAATGAAAAAGTGCAGAGGGAAAGAGTAAAAGATACAATACAGCTATAATGTAAACCAATAATGTATAACTTCTAGGGTGCACAAGAGTACACTAGTAAAAACTGAAATGTAAAAGGGAAAAATACATGCCCAACCAAAAATATGTCCCAATGTGAAAAGCTTGGAAATTTAAAACTATTGAGAGATCTCAACTCCTGAATCCCAAACTATGACCACCCTATGTTTTCCAAAGCACCCAGTATCCCTAAGATCCACTGAATTCATGGTCGACCTATCTGCCATCTACATAAGACACGACATGTGTGGGAAAAGCCCATGCAAGGGTGAGTATATACATATCCAGTAAGATTCCGTGAAAGATGAATGGGGATCAGTAAGAGATACAATAGAAATAGAAATATAGTAGATGCAATATACAATCAAAGAGAATAGTTGAACCAAAACCAAGAGTGAAAGTAACCTCATCCAAACACAAGGGTCTAAATATGGCGAGTAGATGAACTACCCATAGATACTTCTATACATATAGAGGGAGAGTAGACTCATCCAACCATGAGAAGCTAAACATGGAAATAACATGGAATGCTCTGTGTTTCTTCACCTTTCCTGGAAGGAGAGTAAACAAATCAAACGTGTGGATATAGAAGGATATATATATATATATATAATCATTTAGAATAATCCAAAATAAGAGAGTAAGGGGGTCTCCACCTCACAGATCATCCCAAGAATAAGAGTCACCAACAGTTCCAAAATTCCATCAATGATGACCAACATCTCACATGTCTACCTAAAAGTAACCATACTAGTCTAACCAAACCTCATAACTATTCCACATAGTTGAGTGGGAAAAACTCAAAGTATAGGACCCAGTCCTCGCCACTATGTCGCACAATAGAGGGGGTAGAATTTACAAGTAGAGGACTCATGCCCTATACCAATAGGGGGATTCCACTCTGCATCTGTACAATAAGTATGGAGGACCCATGCCCTAATGTGACAGGGGAGTATCATCTCCCTGGATCGAGGATTTTTGTGTTGATACGATAATTAAGTACCATCTCTATATGAACTATCTGATGATCCTTCCTGATCACTTCCATCATCAAGCACCACCAATATAATTATCATGCTTATAAAATCTTGTATCATATCTCAAAATCCAATAAAAATACCAAAATCATGTTCTACATGGAAAAACACTCTTTATAGGCTACTTACAAGTTAAAATTTGAGTCCAAATGAAGGATATATGAGAGGTTGAAGATTCATAAAGGAGTACACGGGAGGTAAGGGACCCACACATCATGTGGTCCCACTCTTCTACCTAGACTTGTCCTTTCCAGTACATAGATTTCTTTCCATGTAGTACTACACATCATATAAGGGTACAACACAACAAGTCTTGGCCAAAATCTTGATTAATAGACAAGGATCATCATCATTATATAGAGAAAAAAATGTAATTTCACTAATATTCCTTGGAAAATGTACTTGGATGGACAAATGGATCACACCTTTGTGATCCTCATAAAAACATGGTATAGGCTATTCACTTTCCCAAATCAAACATCTGTAGAAAAAGTCTCATTTCACCACATCATGATCGAATGACATTTCATGGTCCCGAGCCACAAATACAAATTAAATACCCAAAATTGGTCTTGAAATGTCCACCTCAATTTTAAAGTTGTGATGTCACTTACAGTTATTCATTCTAATACTGTATGAGGAAGATATATTGGATACTATATTCCATAATAATAATAATAATAATAATATTGGGTGATCCATGGACCCAAGCCACAACTCAGAAAAAGGTATCCAACATTGGTCTTAAAATGACAGTCTCAATTCTAGGGTCACACTATCATTGACAACACATAAATCTGACATAGTATGAATAAGTTACGGGTGGATTAAGATTTTATAACAAAAGAACAACAATAATAATAATAATAATTTAAATTATTATTAATATATTTTCAATAAAAATATGGTAGAATCTTCACATGGGGGGGGAGAATTCATTTATAGACAACCCCCACAAGCCCCACCATTTACTCTACTCTAATTTCATATTTTATACCTCCTTTATTTAAATCAATTTAAATAAAAAAAAATAAATTCCCACACACATTTCATGTGTACAGAAAAATCAAAATTCCCCTTCTCACGCCCACAAGCAGGTCGTGCCTCCTCCTCCTATTCATTTAATTTCAAATTTCAAATTTTAAATATAATTTAAATTTTATTATCCAATCCTTCAAAATTAAATCTCATTTAAATTTTATTATACAATCACACTTTTTATGCCAAAATTATTAGTATTATTTAGTATAATAATAATAAAAAATCCCCATTTAGAGTTTATTAACTCTTCTTCTTTATTATTATTATTATTAACTATTAACAGCCACCGTGTTGACCACATCCAAACACCTCATCGGAGATCCGAGCACGACCACCATCACATTAACACTGAGTAGCACCCACCATGAGACTCAATGCATGACCTCCACTCAAAACTAATCCAGTCACATTGAACATCATCTCCACATGTCAACCAGAAAAACAAGGATCACATATCTGATCCCAAACCACCTTCATTCAAAAATCTCACACCTGAAGTACCAAACTGATATGTTTACCAACCACCATCCCGCTCATTTATCAATCCATCACCAAACCATTGATTTGTATGTCATTTATTCCATCGCAATGAATCTGGGGCTTTGAACATACTCAAACTTACCCAGGAAATGTCGAATCATGACCCCATGGTCCAATGATTAATAATGTAATGAACAGTGGGGGGAAGCACCAATAACAAAAGTGATAAGTATCATTGACCAAGATTTCTTGGAAATAAATCAAGAATAGGGATACAGGGGTTAGATAATAAATGGAATTAATTGAATTCCAGTACTCGAACACATGCAGTGGCTGTAAAAAGGGGCACAAATCGAAGAACAATAATCGATCTATGCAACTATTTAATCAAAGGGTATAAAAACACAAAATGATGAGTCCTACCTTGATTATGGATAATTATTCATTAAATAATGCACTTTCCAATTATTGATAGGAGTCATTTCAATAATTGCATCCTGATCTTCTCTAATTTGGAGTTTCACCATCGACCGACGTGATCCTCCAATAGAGGGAGGAAGAGCTCTAGATTTCTCCCAGGGTTTATGTAGCTAACCCTAGAGAAATAATCAAGGTGATATTCTTATAGAATATATACATTTCACTTAAATGAATTAATTAATTAATTAAATTAATAATTAATTAATCCACTTAATGTATCGCCAATGAGCAATGAGTCTGAATGCCTTGTGCTGGATCATTTTATGTCGTGCCTAGTATAAACATTATATTCTAGACTCAAGCATGGTCTCAGATTTACAATATGAGACTCCATTTATGAGATATTCCAATTTTTTAGGAAAACTATGCACACACAAGAAGAAATATTTAATATTTTTATAAAATTAATTTTGGACTTACCAGTCCTCGGAATTGTGCGCCGCCTCATCGCCTGGCTATGAAAATATTCATAGGAATATTCAAAAGTCTTACACAGAAAAACCAGAGTATCTACAATTTTTGTAGGGTTTTTAAGGGTTTTAAAAGGATTTTAATGGAGTTAAGGGTTCTTAAAGTTATTTAATATGGTATTGGGTGAAGGATTAAGGGCTTAGAGTTTGGATTGATTTTTAAGGGTTTTTAAAGGGGTTTAAGGGTATTGAAGTGTGTTTTTGTAGGTTTTTAAGGTTTTTGAATCATTTTTAAGGTATTTAAGGGTTTTAAGACTAGGGAAGAGGTTATATGGTGAAGGATTGAGGTTTAAGGTTGAGGGTGTAGGGTTTAGGGTTTAGGGTTTAGGGTTCAAGGTTTGAATGATTTTTTAAGTGTTTTAAAAAGGTTTAAAGGGTATGAAAGTGTATTTTGGTAGGGTTTTATTAGTTTTAAATGGTTTTTAAGGGAGTGAAGGTTTGTATGGTTAGGTAAGAGTGGTGAGGGTGACGTTTTTTTAGTTTAGGGTTAAGGGTTTACAGTTTACGGTTTACGGTTTGGATGGATTTTTAAGGGTTTTTAAAGTGTCTAAAGGGTATGCAAGTGTATTTTGTTAGGATTTTTAAGGGTTTCAAGGATTTTGAAGGGATTTAAGGGTTTTTATGATTATGTAATATGGGAGAGGGTGAATAATTTGAGGGTTTAGTGTTTAGGGCTTAGGTTTTAGGGTTTATGGTTTGGGTGTATTTTTAAAGGGGTGTAAAGGGTTTAAAGGGTATGAAAGTGTATTTTGGTAGGGTGTTTTAGAGTTATAAATGGTTTTGAAGAGAGTGATTTTTTTTTAAGTTTTGGGAATAGAGTATATGGTGAATTTTTTTGGGTTAAGGGTTGAGGTTGTTGAGGTTTTAGAGGTTAGGGTTTAGGGTTTAGGTTTTGGATGGATTTTTAAGAGGTTTTAAAGGGTTTGAAGGGTATGAAAGTGTATTTTGGAAGGGTTTTTAAGGTTTTGAAAGGGTTTAAAAGGGATTGATTGGTTTTTAAGGTAATGTAATATGGATTAGGGTGAAGGGTTGATGGTTTAGGGTTGAGGTTTTAGGGTGTAGGGTTTAGGGTTATAGGTTTGGATGGATTTTTAAGGGCTTTTAAAGGGTTTAAAGGGTATGAAAGTGTATTTTAGTAGGGTTTTTAGTTTTGAAGGGTTTTTAAGGGATTGAAGGGTTTTTAAGGTTAGTTAATAGGATAGGGTGTGAAGGTTTGAGGTTTTATGGTTGAGGGAGTTGGGTTTTATGGTTTAGGGTTTAGGGTTTGGATGGATACTTTTGGGTTTTAAAGGGTTTAAAGGTTACAGAAGTGTATTTTGGCAGGTTTTTTAAGGGTTTTAATGGGTTTTAAAGGCATTGAATGGTTTTTATGATTTGGTAAGGGGAAACAGGGTTGAGGTTTTAGGGTTTAGGGTTCAAGGAATAGGTCTTAGGTTTAGGTTATGGGGTTTGTATGGATTTTTAAGGGGTTTTATAGGGTTTAAAGGGTATGAAAGTGTATTTTGGTAGGGTTTTTCATGGTTTTTAAGGGTTTTAAGGGATTGAAGAGTTTTTAAGGTTAGGTAAGTGGGGATAGGGTAAAGGTTTCAGGGTTTATGGGTGAGGGTGTAGAGTTTAGGGTTTAGGGTTTGCATTGATTTTTAAGGGTTTAAATGCTATGAAATTTTATTTTGGTATGGTTTTAAAGGGTTTGAAAGGGTTTTGATAGGACTGGATTGTTTTTAAAGTTACATAATTGGAAATAGGGAAAAATGTTGAGGTTTTAGGGCTGAGGGTGTTGGGTTTAGTGTTTGGATAGATTTTTAAGGGGTTTTAAAGGGTACAAAAGTGTATTTTGGTAGTGTTTTTAAGGGTTTTAAAGGGTTTTGAAGGGAGTGATGGGTTTTTAAGTTTTGGTAATAGGAGATAGGGTGGAGGGTTTAGGTTCTAGTGTTGAGGGTGTAGGGTTTAAGTTTCAGGGTTTGGATGGATTTT
Source organism: Viscum album (assembly GCA_963277665.1). Lineage (NCBI taxonomy): Eukaryota > Viridiplantae > Streptophyta > Magnoliopsida > Santalales > Viscaceae > Viscum > Viscum album. The sequence continues at coordinate 1,664,485,938 of OY728146.1, read as the reverse complement.
TAAGGGTTTTTAATGGGTTTAAATGGTATGAAAATGTATTTTGGAAGGATTTTTAAGGTTTTAAAGGGTTTTGAGGTTAGTGAAGGGGTTTTAAGGTTATTAAAGAGGGTATAGGGTGAAAATTTTACAATGTAGGGTTTATGGTTTAGGGTTTAGGGTTTAAAGGGAATGAAATTGTATTTGGTTAGGATTTTTAAGGGTATTATAGGGTTTTTAATGGAGTTAAGAGTTTTTACGGTTAGTAAAGAGGGGATAGGGTGAAGGTTTGATGGTTTAGGGTTGAGTTTGTAGGGTGTGGGGTGTGGGGTTTAGGGTTTGAATAGATTTTAAAGGGGTTTTAAAGGGTTTAAAGGTTATGAAATTGTATTTTGGTAGGGTTTTTATGGGTTTTAAAGGGTTTTAAAGGGAGTGAAGGGTTTTTAATTTTATGGAAAAGGGGAGAGGGTAAAGTGTTTAGGGTTTAGGGTTTAGGGTTGAGGGTATAGTGATTAGGGTTTAGGATTTGGATGGATTTTTAAGGGGTTTTAAAGGGTTTCAGGGGTATGAACGTGTATTTTGGTTGTATGTTAAGGATTTTAAAGTGGTTTTAAGGGAGTGAAGGGTTTTTAAGGTTATGGGGTAGGATATAGGGTGAATTTTTGAGGTTTTAGGATTGGTGGTGTGGGTTTTAGGGTTTAGGGTTTATTGTTTGGTTGGATTTTTAAGGGTTTAAGGGGTATGAAATTGTATTTTGGTTGGTTTTTAATTGGTTTTGATGGGTGTGAAGGGTTTTTAACTTTAGGTAAGAAGGGATAGTGTAAAGGGTTTAGGTTTGAGGGTGTAGTATTTATGGTTTAGGATTTGGATAGATTTTTAAGTGGGTTTAAAGGTCAAGGAAGGTTTTGGGTCAGGCTATTCCTTTCCCCCAAAAAAATTATTATGAAAAAAAGGTATCAGAGTAGAAAGAAGCAGGGCAGAGTCAATCAACCCATACCCAAAAAAACAAGCCCCAAACGAAAAAAAGAAAGAAAAAGACACAAATGACCAGACACAACAACAACTTCAACACGTCTTATCCAACCAACACCAGCATCCAATAGCACCAAATCCAATCATTTCATCCATAACATTCTTCCAGCACCCACCACCTCCATCCCTTACAAGGAAATCGGCAAGAAATAACCAGAAGCTTAGCATCCAACAACCATCAATTCCAATCCAATTAGAATCCAACAACTAGCAACTCGTATCCAAAATCTCCCATTAAAAGGAAGACAAAGCAGACAAAACAGGAACACTGGCGCCCACATCTAGGTCCATAACGCAGCCAAGCATCAACAAGCCTCCAATCAGATGGATTTTTAAGGGGTTTTAATGAGTTTAAAGTGTATAAAAGTGTATTTTGGTAGGGTTTTTAAAGGGGTTTTATTATATTGAATGGTTTTTAAGGTTATAGAAGAGGGTAGGGGTGAAGGGTTGAGGTTTCATGGTTGATGTTATAGGGTTTAGGGATAAGGGTTTGGATGTATTTTTAGGGGGTTTAAAAGGGTTAAAGGTTATAAAAGTGTATTTTGGTAGGGTTTTAAAGGGTTTTAAAGGGGTTCATAGTTATTTACGGGTTTTTAAGGTTAGGTAAGAGGGGATACTGGGAAGGTTTTAGGTTTTATGGTTGAGGGTGTAGGGTTTAGGGTTTGGATGGATTTTAAGAGTTTTTAAAGTGTTTAAAGGGTATGAAAGTGTATTTTGGTCAGGTTTTAAGGGGTTTAAATGGGTTTTAAGGTAATGAAGGGATTTAAAGGTTTGGGAAGAGGGAAGTGGGTGAAGTTTTGGGGGTTTAGAGTTGAGGGTGTAGGGTTTAGAAATTATGGTTTAGTGTTTGGATGGATTTTTAAGGATTTTTAAAGGGTTTAAAGGGTATAACGGTGTATCTTGGAAGGGTTTTCATGGGTTTTATGGTTTTTGAATGGGGTGAAGAGTTTCTATGTTAGGGAATAGAGGATAGAGGGAAGGTTTGAGGGTTTAGGGTTTGGATGGATTTATGGGGTTTTAAAGGGTATGAAAGTGTATTTTGGTAGGGTTTTTACGCGTTTAAAAAGGTTTTAAAGGGAGTTAAGGGTTTTAAAGGTTAGTGAATAGGGGATAGGGTGAGTGGTTGAGGGATTAGGGTTGAGGGTGTAGGGTTTTGGGTTTAGGGTTTGGATGTATTTTTAAGGGGTTTTAAGGGCTTAAAGGGCGTGAAAGTGTATTTTTACAGGGTTTTTAAAGTTTTAAAGGGTTTTTAAAGGAGTTAAAAGGTTTTAAGGTTATTTAAGATGGTATATGGTAATTTTTTTAGGGTTTAGGGTTGAGGGTGTATAGTTTAGGGTTTTAAGGGGTTAAAAGATTTTTTAAGGGAGTGAAGGGTTTTTAAGACCAGGGGATAGGGTATAGGTTGAAATTTTGGTTATTTAGGTTTGAGGGTGTAGGGTTTAGGGTTTTAATGGATTTTAAAGGGGTTTTAAATGGATTAAAGGTTATGAGAGTGTATTTTGGTAGGGTTTTAAAGGGTTTTAAAGGGTTTTTAATGGAGTGAAGGGTTTTTTTAGGATAGGAAAGGTGGAGAGAGTTAAGGGATGAGGTTTTAGGGTTTAGGGTGTAGGATTTAGGTTTTAGGGTTTGGGTGGATTTTTAAGTGGTTTCAGAGGGTTTAAAGGGTATGAAAGTGTAATTTGGTTGGGTTTTAAGGTTATTAAAGGGTTTTGAATGTAGATAAGGGGTGTTAATGTTAGGGAAGCTATTATAGAGTAAAGGGTTGAGAGTTTTGGGTTGATAGTGCACGGTTTAGGGGTTAGATGGATTTTGAAGTGTTTTTAAAGGGTTTAAAGGGTATGGAATTATATTTTGGTTGGGTTTTAAGGGTATTAAAGGGTTTTGAATGGAGATAAGGGTTTTTAAGGTTAGGGAATCTATTATAAAGTGAAGGGTTGAGAGTTTTTGGTTAATGGTGTAGGGTTTAGGGGTTGGATGGATTTGTAAGCGTTTTTAAAGGGTTTAAAGGGTATGGAATTTTATTTTGGTAGGGTTTTTAAGGATTTATTGGTTTTTGAAGAGTGTGAGGAATTTTTTAATATTAGGTAAAAATTTATAGAGTTAAGGATAGAGAATTTAGGGTTAAGGGTGTAGGGTTTATGGATTGGATGGATTTTTTTAGGGTTTTTAAAGGGTTTAAAGGTTACGAAAGTGTATTTTGGTAGGTTTTTAATGGTTTTAAAGGATTTTTAAGGAATTTAATGAATTTAAATGTTAAGTAAGAGGATATTTGGTGTAGTTTTTAGGGTTTTAGGATTAGGTTGTAGGGGATAGTGTTTTGGGTTTAGGGTTTGGATGGAATTTTGAGGGGGTTTAAAAGGTTTAGAGGGTATGAATGTGTATTTTGGTAGGATTTTTAAGAGTTTTAAAGGTTTTATAAGGGAGGGAATTGTTTTTGAGTTTATTTAAGGGGGTATAGGGTGAAGGGTTTAGGGTTTACGTTTTAGGGTGTAGGGATTAGGGTTTAGATTAATTTTTAGGGATTTTAGAGGGTTTAAAGGATATTAAAGTGTATTTTGGTAGGGTTTTTATGGGTTTCAAAGGGGTTTTAAGGGAGTGAAGGTTTTAAATTTTAGGAAAGAGGGGATTGGGGGATGTTTTGAGGGTTTAGGTTTGAGTTTTTAGGGTTTAGGTTTTAGGGTTTGTATGGATTTTTAAGGCATTTTCAAGGGTTTAAAGTGTATTAAAGTGTATATTGGTAGGGTTTTAAGGATTTTTAAGAGTTTTTAAGGTACTTAAAGGGTTTTGAGGTTACTTAGAAGTAGAGAGGTTGAATTTTTTAGGGTTTATGGTTGTGGTTGTAGGGTTTAATGTTTAGAGTCTAGGGTTTGGATGGATTTTAAGGGGTTTTAAAGGGTTTAAAGGGTATGAAAGTGTATTTTGTTAGGACTGTTAATAATTTTAAGGTGTTTTTAAGGGATTTAAGGGTTTTATGGTTATTTAAGGGGGAATAGGATGATTTTTTTAGGGTTTAGGGTTGTGGGTTTAGGTTTTAGTGTTTGGGACTTAGGGTTTGGATGGATTTTTAAGGGTTTTTGATGGGTTTAAAGGGAATGAAAGTGTATTTTTGTAGGGTATTTAAGGGTTTTAAAGATTTTTAATGGAGTTAAGGGTTTTTATGATTATTTAATAGAGGATATGGTGAAGTGTTAAGGGTTTATGGTTTAGTTTTTTGGGGTTTTAGTTTAGGGTTTTGATGGATTTTAAAGGATTTTTAAAGAGTTTAATGGGTATGAGAGTGTATTTTGGTAGGGTTTTACTGGATTTTAAAGGAATTATAAAGGAGTGAAAGTTTTTAAGTTTTGTTAATAATGGAGAGGGTGAATTTTTTAGTGTTTAGGTTCAAGGGAATAGTGTTTAGGGTTTGGATGGATTTTTAAGGGGTTTTAATGGGTTTATAGGGTATGAAAGTCAATTTTGGTAGGGTTTTTATGGTTTTTAAAGAGTTTTGAATAGATTGAAGTGTTTTTAAGGTTAGTTAATAGGATATAGAGTTAAGGGTTGATGATTTAGGTTTTATGGTATAGTGTTTAGGTTTTGGATGGATTATTAAGGGTTTTAAAGGGTTTAAAGGGCATGAAAGTTTATTTTTGTTGGGTTTTTAATTTTTTTAATGTTTTTTAATATATTTAAAGGTTTTTATGGTTATCAAAGATGGTATAGGGTGAAGTGATGAGTATTTAGGGTTGAGTGTGTGGGTTTTAGGGTTTGGATGGATTTTAAGGGTTTTTAGAGGGTTTAGAGGGCATGCAAGTGTAATTTGGTAGAGTTTTGAGGATTTTAATGGGGTTTGAAGGTATTGAAGGGGTTTTAAGGTTAGGTAAGATGGAAGAGGGTTATGTTTTTATTTTTTATTGTTTTTGGTGTAGGTTTTAGGTTTTAGGGTTTAGGGTTTGGATGGATTTCTAAGAGTTTTTAAGGGTTTAAAGGGCATGAGTGTGTATTTTGGTAGGGTTTTTAAGTGATTAAAAGGTTTTTTAGGGAGTGAAGGGGTTTTAATTTTAGGTAATAGGGTATAGGGTTATTGTTTTAGGGTTTAGGTTTGATATTGTAGGTATTCTATTTTAGGGTTTAGGGTTTGTATGGATTTTAACCGGTTTTAAACGGTTTAAAGGGTATGAAAGTGTATTTTGGTAGGGTTTTTAAGGGTTATGAAGAGAGTGAAAAGATTTTAAGGTTAATTAAGATGTGATAGGTTTAAGGGTTTATGGTTTAGGGTTTAGGGTGTAGAATTATGGGTTTAGGGTTTAGGGTTTGGATGGATTTTTAAGGGATTTTAAAGGGTATAAAAGTATATTTTGGTAGGGTCATTAAGGTGTTTAAATGGTTTTTAATGGGGTGAATGGTTTTTATGGATAAGTAAGAGGGTTTAGGTTGAATTTTTTAGGGTTTAGGGTTGATTTAATAGTTCTTAGTGTTTAGGGTTTTGGATTCTGATGGATTTTTTTTGGGTTTTTAAAGTCTTTAACGGGTATAAAAGTGGATTTTGGTTGGGTTTGTATGGGTTTTAATGGGTTTTGAAGGGATTGAAGGGTTTTAAATGTTAGGTAATAGGAGATAGGTTGGATTTTTTATGTTTTAGTATTGATGTTGCATGGGTTAGGGTTTAGGGATTAGGGTTTGGATGGATTTTTAAGGGGGTTTAACGGGTTTAAAGGGTATAAAAGTGTATTTTGGTAGGGTTTGTAAGGGTTTTAGAGTGTTTTTAAGGGATTGAATGGTTTTTAAGGTTATTTAATATGGGATAGGTTAAAGGGTTTATGTTTTTGGGTATAGTTTATGGGGTTTAGGTTTTATAGTTTAGAGTTTGGATCGATTTTTAAGGGGTTTTAAAGGGTTTAAAGGGTATAAAAGTGTATTTTAGTAGAATTTTAAGGGTTTTAATGGTTTTTAAAAGGAGTTGGGGGGTTTTAATGTTATTTAATATGGGATAGGGTAATTTTTTTTGGGTTTAGGTTTGAGGGTATAAGGTTTAGGGTTTATGTTTTAGGGGTTGGATGGATTTTTTAGGGTTTTAAAAACTTTTAAAGGGTATGAAAGTGTATTTTGGTGGGGTTTTTAATGGTTTTGATGGAATTAAACGGTTTTTAAGGTTTTTTATGAGGGTATAGGGTGAGGTTTTTAGGTTTTATGGTTTGTGTTTCTGGGTTTAGGGTTTAGGGTTTGGTTTTTGGGTTTTGATGGATTTTTATGGAATTTTAAAGCATTTAATGGGTATGAAACTGTATTTTGGAAGGGGTTTTAAGTGTTTTAAAGGGTTTTAAAGTGAGTAAATGGTTTTTTAGGTTATGGGTGAGGGTAAAGTGTTGATGGTTTAGGGTTAGGGTGTTGGTTTTAGGGTTTATATGGATTTTTAAAGTGTTTTAAAGGGTTTAAAGGTTATAAAAGTGTATTTTGGTAGTGTTTTTAAGGGTTTTAAGGGGTTTTAAAGGAATTTAAAGGTTTAAAATGTTAGTGAAGGGGTTGAGGCTGAAGGATTGAGTGTTTAGGTTTGAAGTTGTAGGGTTTAGGGTTTTCATGGATTTTTAAGGGGGTTTAAAGAGTATGAAAGTGTATTTTAGTACGGGTTTTAAAGTGATTTGAAGGGATTTAAGGGTTTTTAAGGTTATGTAAGAAGATATGGTGAATTTTGGTGGGTTTTGGGTTGAGAGTGTATTTTTTAGTGTTTGGGGTTTTGATGGATTTTTAAGGGTTTTAAAGGGTATGAAGTCTATAAAAGTGTATTTTTTTCGGGGTTTTAGGGTTTATAAAGGGTTTTAAGGAAGTGAAGGGTTTTTAAGGTTATTTAATATGGGATAAGTTGAAAGGTTTTAGAGTTTAGGGTTTAGTTAATTATGTTTAGGGTTTAGGTTTTAGGGTTTGGATGGATTTTTAAGGGTTTTAAAAGGGTTGAAAGGGTGTTGAAGTGTATTTTGGTAAGGTTTTAAAGGGTTTTGAATGGAGTGAAATGTTTTTATGGTTAGGTAATATGGGATAGGTTGAAGGATTTTTGGTTTAGGGTTTAGGGTGAAGGGTTTAGGGTTTGGATGGATTTTTAGCTTTTTTAAAGGATTTAAAGGGTATGGAAGTGTTTTTGGTAGGGTTTCTAAGGGTTTTAAAGGGGTTTTTAGGGAGTAAAGGGTTTCAAAGTTTAAAGAAGAGGTTGAAGGTTCATGGGTTGATAGTTTGGGGTTAACAGTGTAGGTTTTAGGGTTTTGATGGATTTTTAAGGGGTTTAAAAGGGTTTAAAGTGAATGAAAATGTATTTTGGTAGGGTTCTTAAGGGATTTAAAGGGGTTTGAAGGGAGTGAAGGGTTTTTAAGCTTAGTTAATTGGGGATAGTGTTAAGGTTTTAGGTTTTAGGGTTTACAGTTTAGGGTTTTGGGTTTAGGCTTTAGGGTTTGGATGGATTTAATGATTTTTTAAAGGGTTTAATGGGAATGAAAGTGTATTTTGGCAGAGGTTTAAAGGGTATAATGGGTATAATAGTTTATTTTGGTGGGATTTTTTAGTGTTTTAAAGGATTTTTAAAGGATTTTTAAAGGATTTAAGGTATTTTGAGTTTAGGTAAGATGGTAGAGGGTGATGTTTTGAGGTTTTAGGGCGAGGTTGTTGGGTTTAGGGTTTGGATGGATTTTTAAGGGGTTTAAAGGGTTTAAAGGGCATGAAAGTAAATTTTGGAAGGGATTTTAAGGGTTTTAAAGGGGTTTAAGGTATAGAAGGGTTTTTAATGTTAGAAAAGATGGTATAGGGAGAAGGGATGAGGTTTTAGTGTTGTTAGTGTACGGTTTAGGTTTGGATTGATTTCAAGGGGGTTTAAAGGGTTTAAAGGCTGTGAAAGTGTATTTTCATAGGGTTTTAAAGGTTTTAACATGATTTGAAGGGAGTTTAGTGTTTATAATGTTATTTATGAGGTGATATAGTTAGTGTTTATAATGTTATTTATGAGGTGATATAGTTATTGTTGGTGGTTTAGTGTTTTGGGTGTAGGGTATGGGTTTTAGGGTTTGTAAGGAGTTTTATTGGGTTTTAAAGGGTTTAAAGTGTATAAAAGGTGATTTTTGGAAGGGTTTTTATGGGTTTTAAAGGGAGTGTAGGGTTTTAAAGGTCATATAAGAGGTGATAGAGTTAAGGTTTGATGTTTTAGTTTTGAGTGTGTAGGGTTTAGGGTTTGGATGGGTTTTTAAGGGTTTTTAAAGGGTTTAAAGGGTATGAAAGTGTATTTTGGTAGTGTTTTTAGGGGTTTTAATGGGGATTGAAGATAGTTAAGGGGTTTTAAGGTTAAAGAAGATGGTGTATGGTTAAGGGTTGAGGTTTTAGGGTTTAGGGTGATGGGATTAGGGTTTGGATGGTTTTTTAGGGGGGGGTTTAAAGGGTTTAAAGGGTATGAAAGTGTATTTTAGTAGAGTTTTTATGGGTTTTGAAGGGTTTTGAAGGGATTATAACGCTTTAAAGGTTAGGGAAAAGGGTATTAGGTTATGGGTTTAGGGTTTAGGGTTGAGGGTGTTATTATTAGGGTTTAGGGTTTAGGTTTTAGGGTTTGGATGGATGTTTAAGTGGTTTTAAAGGGTTTAAAGGGTATGAGAGTGTATTTTGGTAGGGTTTTTTAGGTTTTAAATAAGTTTTAAGGGTGTGAATGGTTTTTAAGGTTAGTAAATATGGGATAAGGTGAAGGTTTAAGGGTTTTGGGTTTTTGTTTTGGGGATTAGGGTTTAAGGTTTAGGGTTTGGAGTAATTTTAAAGGGGTTTTAAAGTGTTTGAGGGTATGAAAGTGTATTTTGGTAGGGTGTTAAAGGTATTTAAAGGTATTTAAGGGTTTTTATTGTTGTAGAAGAGCGGATAGGGTGATGGGTTGAGGGTTTGGGGATAATGGTGTATGGTTTAGTGTTTGTTTGGATTTTAAGGGTTTTTAAATGGTTTAAATGGTATAAAATTGTATTTTTGTTGGGTTTTTCTGGGTTTTGAAGGGTTTTGAAGGGAGTTAGTGGTTTTAAAATTTAGGGAATATGGTAGTGGGTAAAGTGTTGTGGGTTTAGGTTTGAGGGTGTAGGGATTATTATTTAGGGTTTGGATGGATTTTAAGGATTTTCAAAAGGGTTTAATGGGTATGAAACTGTATTTTAGTTGGGTTTTGAGAGTTTTAAAGTGTTTTTAAGGGAGTGAAGGATTTTTAAGGCTAGGTAAGTGGTTAAAAGGTGATGTTTTGAGTTTTTATGGTGGAGTTTTTATAGTTTAGGATTTAGGGTTTGGATGGATTTTTAAGGGGTTGTATCGGGTTTAAATGATATAAAAGTGTATTTTGGTAGGGTTTTTAAGGGTTTGAAAGGGTTTTGAAGGGATTGAATGGTTTTTAAGATTAGGGATTATGGTATGGGGTAAAAGGTAGAGAATTTAGGGTTTTGGGTTTTGGGTTTAGGGTCTGGATGGATTTTTAAGGGGGTTTAAAGGGTTTAAGGGGTATGAAAGTGTATTTTGGTTGGTTTTTAAGGGTTTTAAATTCTTTTGAATAGATTGAAGCATTTTTATGGTTAGGTAATTGGGGATAGGTTTTAGGGTCGATGGTTTATGGTTGAGGGTGTAGGGTTTAGGGTTTTGATGTATTTTAAGTGTTTTTTAAAGGTTTAAAGGGTATGAAAGTGTATTTTGCTAGGTGTATTAAGGTTTTTAAAGAGTTTTTAGGGGAGTGAGGTATTTTAAATGTCATTTTATAGGTTATAGGGTTAAGGGTTCAGGGTTTACGGTTTTGGGGTTTGGGTATAGGGTTTGGATGGATTTTTATGGGGTTTTAAAGGGTTTAAAGGGTATGCAAGTATATTTTGGTAGATTATTTCTGGTTTTTAAAGGGTGTTGAATGGGGTAAAGGGTTTTTAACGTTAGGTAATATGGGATATGGTAATGGTTTTAGGGTTTAGGGTTGAGAGTGTAGGGTTTAGTGTTTAGGGTTTTGGGTTTGGATGAATTTTTAAGGGGTTTTAAGGGGTTTTAAGGGTATGAAAGTGTATTCTAGGAGGGTTTTGTGGGTTTTAAGGTAGTAAAGGGTTTTTGAGGTTAGTTAAGAAAGGAAATGGTAAAATGTTTAGGTCTTAGAGTTTTGGGTTTATGGTTTAGGGTTTAGCGTTTAGCATTTGGATGGACTTTTAAGGGTTTTAAAATGGTTTGAAAGTTTATTTTGTTAGGGTTTTTAAGGGTTTTGAAGGGATTTAAGTGTTATAAAGGTTAGGTAGTGGGGGATAGGGTTATGGTTTTAGGATATAGGGATGAGGGTGTAGGGTTTAGTTTTTATGGTTTATGGTTTGGATATATTTTTAACTGGTTTTAAAGGGTTTGAAGGGTATACAAGTCTATTTTGGTAGGGTTTTTAAGGATTTTAATGGGGTTTTAAGGGATTGAAGGGTTTTTAATTTACCTATGTGGGGATAGGTTGAAGTTTTGAGTGTGTAGTGTTTAGGGTTTATAGTTTGGATGGATTTTGAAGGGTTTTTAAAGGGTTTGAAGGTTATGAAAGTGTATTTCGGTAGTGTTTTTAAGGGTTTTTAGGAGTTTTGAATGGGGTGGTGGAGTTTTAAGGTTAGAGAAGAGTGAAGAGGGATACAGTTGAGGGTTTAGGGATGGGGATTTAGGGTTTTTGTTTTATGGTTTGGATGGATTTTTAAGGTATTTTAAAGGGTATAAAGGGTATAAAAGTGTGTTTTGGTCAGGTTTTTAAGGGGTTTTATGGGTTTTGAAGGCAGTTATGGGTTTTTAAGGTTAGGAAAGAGGGTTTATAGTTACGTGTTTATGGTTTAGGGTTTAGCATGTATGGTTTTGGATTTAGGGTTTAGAGCTTAGTGTTTGGATGGATTTTTAAGGGTTTATGAAGGGTTTAAATGGTATGAAAGTGTATTCTAGTAGGGTTTTAAGGGTGTTAAAAGGTTTTGAAGGGATTGAATGGTTTTAAAGGCTAGGTAAGAGTGGATAGGATTAATGTTTGATGGTTTAAGGTTTAAGGTGTAGGGTTTAGGGTTTGGATGGATTTTTAAGGTGTTTTAAAGGGTTTGAAGGGTATGAAAGTGTATTATGGTAGGATTTTTAAGAGTTTTAAAGGGTTTTGAAGGGAGTGTGAGGTTTTTAAGGTTATGTAAGATGGTATAGGGTGATGTTTTTAGGGTTTAGAGTTGAGGGTGTAGGGATTAGGTTTTAGAATTTAGGGTTTGATGTGTTTTTAAAGGAGTTTTAAAGGGGTTAAAGGGCCTAAAAGTGCATTTTGGTATGGTTTTTAATGGTTTTGAAGGGAATTAAGGGTTTTTAAGGTTAGGGAAAATGGTATAGGTGAATAGTTTAGGTTTGATGATTAATAATGTAGGGTTTAGGGTTTAGGGTTTAGTGTTTAGGGTTTGTATGGATTTTAAAGGTTTATTAAAGGGTTTAAAGGGTAAGAAAGTGTATTTTGGTAGTTTTTAAGTGTTTTTAAAGGTTTTAAAATGAGTGGAGTATTTTTAAGGTTCAATAATATGGGATAGGTTAAAGGGTTCAGGGATTACATTTCAGGGTTTGAGGTTTAGGGTTTAGGGTTTGGTTGGATTTTTAAGGGTTTTGAATGGGTTTAAAGGGCATGGAAGTGTATTTTGGTTTGTTATTTTATAGTTTTAAAGGATTTTTAATGGAGTGAAGGATTTTTATGGTTAGGGAATAAGTTATAGTGAAAAGATTTGGGGGTTTAGGGTTTAGGTTTTAGGGTTTAGATGGATTTTTAAGGGGTTTTAAAGGTTTTAAAGGGTATGAAAGTATATTTTGGTAGTTTTCTAATGGTTTTAAAGGGTTTGAAGGGATTTAAGGATTTTAAGATTAAGGAAGAGGGGAGGTTGATATGGGTGAGGGTTTAAGGTTAAGGGTATAGTGTTTAGGGTTTAGGGTTTGTATGGATATTTAAACATTAATAATGGGTTTAAAGGATACGAAAATGTATTTTGTCAGTTTTAAGGGTTTTAAAGGTTTTTAAGGGAGTTAAGGGGTTTAAAGATTATTTTATAGGGGATAGGTTGAGGGTTTGAGGTTATAGTTTTGAGGGTGTAGGGTTTAGGGTTTTGATGGATTTTTCAGGGCATTTATAGAGTTTAAAGTGTATAAAAGTGTATTTTGGAAGGGATTTTAAGGGTTTTAAAGGGTTATTAAGGGAGTGATTGGTTTTTAAGGTTACGTAATAGGGGAGGGGTGAAGGGTTGAGGGTTGAGGTTTTTTGTTCTAGGATTTGGATAGATTTTATGAAAGTGTATTTGGTAGGGTTTTAAAGTGTTTTGAAGTGAGTTAAGGGTTCTTAAGGTTATGCGTGATGGGAGAGGGAGAAGGGTTGAGGGTTTAGGGTTGAGAGTGTAAGGTGTTGGGTTTAGGGTTTAGGGATTGGGTGGATTTTTAAGGGATTTTAAAGTGTTTAAAAGTTATAAAAGTGTGTTTTGATAGGGTTTTTAAGGTTATGGGATTGGGTAGAGGGTTGAGGGTTGAGGGTTTAAGTTTGAGGGTGCATGGTTCAAGGTTTAGGGTTTGGATTCATTTTAAGGGTTTTAAAGGGTTTAAATGGTATGAATATGTATTTTGGCAGGGTTTTTAAAGGTTTTAAAGGGTTTTTAAGAGATTAAAGGGTTTTAAAGGTTAGGTAATAGGTAATAGGGATAAGGGTATAGGGTATAGGGTTGTGGGTGTAGTGTTTAGTTTTTAGGGTTTGGGTGGATTTTTAAGGGTTTAAAATGTATGAAAGTGTATTTTGGTAAGGTTTTTAATGGTTTTAATTGGTTTTTAATGTATTAAAGTGTTTTTAAGGTTAGGGAAGATGGAATAGTGTGTAGGTTCATGGGTTTAGGGTTGAGGGTGAAGGGTTTAGGGTTTAGGGTTTGGATGGATTTTTAAGTGTATTTAAAGGGTTTAAAGGGTATGTAAGTGTATTTTGGTAGTATTTCAAGGGTTTGAAAGGGTTTTAAGGGATTTAAGGGGTTTAAAGTTTAGGTAAGGGGATAGGGTTAAGTTTTGAGGATTTAGGGTTGAATTCGTAGGGTTTTGGGTTTTGGGTTTTGGGTTTGGATGGATTTTTAATCATTGTAAAAGGGTTTAAAGGGTATGAAAGTGTATTTTGGTAGGTTTTGTAAGGGTTTTAAAGGGTTTTGAAGATAGTTAAGGGTTTTTAAGTTTATCTAATAGGGGATGGGGTGAAGTATTGAGGGTTTAGGTTTGAGCATGGAGGGATTAGGGTTTTGGGTTTTGGGTTTGGATGGGTTTTTAATGGGTTTTAAAGGGTTTAAAGGGTATGAAAGTGTATTTTGGTAAGGTTTTTAAGGGTTTTAAAGAGTTTTAAAGGGAGTTAATGATTTTTAATGTTATTGAAGAGAGGTTTTTATTGATGTTTTTAGTGTTTAGGGTTGAGTTTTTTGGATTTAGGGTTTAGTGTTTAATATTTGGATGAATTTTTATGGATTTTTAATTGGTTTAAATGATATGAAAGTGTACTTTGGTCTGGTTTTTAGAGGGTTAAAATGGTTTTTTAGTGGATATGGGTTTCTTAAGGTGAGGTAATATTGAATATGGTTAAGGTTTGAGGGTTTAGGTTTGAGGTTTTATGGGGTAGGGTTTAGGGTTTGGATGGATTTTTAAGGGTTTTAAAAGGGTTAAAAGGGTATGAAAGTGTATTTTGGAAGGGGTTTTAAGGGTTTTATAGTGGTTTTAAATGATTTAAGGGATTTTAAGGTTGGTTAATTGGGTATAGTTTAAATTTTTAGTTTTTTTGGTTTAGGGTTTAGGTTTTAGGGTTTAGGGTTTAGGGTTTAGGGTTTAAGGTTTGGATGGATTTTTAAGGGGATTTAAATGGTTTAAAGGGTATGTAATTGTATTTTGGAAGGTTTTAAGGGTTTTATGGTGTTATGAAAGGAGTGAAGGGTTTTTAAGGTTATATAATATGGTGGATGGTGAATGATTTATGGTTTATATTCTATTTTGTAGGGTTTTAGGTTTTGGGTTTGGATGGATTTTAAGGGTTTTAAAGGGTATGAATGTGTATTTTTGTAGATTTTTAAGTGTTTTTATGGGTTTTTAAGGGTGTTGTGGGATTTTAAGGTTATTAAATAGGTGATATGGTAATGTTTTTAGGGTTTAGGATTGAGTTTTTAAGGTTCATGGTTTAGTGTTTAGGGTTTGGATTGACTTTTAAGGGGTTTTAATGGGTTTAAAGGGTATAAAAGTGTATGTTGGTATGGTTTTTAAGGGTTTAAAAGAGTTTTAAGGGATTTAATTATTTTAAAGGTTAGGTAATAGGGGATAGGGTGTTGGTTTTATAGGTTAGGGTTGAGGGTGAAGGGTTTAGGGTTTAGTTTTTAGGGTTTGGATGGATTTTTAAGGGGTTTTAAAGGGTTTAAAGGGATGAAAGTGTATTTTGGTTGGGTTTTAAAGGGGTTTGAAGGGATTGAAATGTTTTTTAGATTATTTAATATGGTATAGGGTTATGGTTTGATTTTTTATGGTTGAGGGTGTTTTGTTTAGGGTTTGGATGGATTTTAAGTGTTTTTAAAGAGTTTAAAGGGTATGAAAGTGTATTTTGGTAGGGTTTTTTAGGGTTTTAAGGAAGTGAAGGGTTTTTATGGTTATGGAATAGGGTGTAGGGTGAATATTTGAGGGTTTAGGGTTTATGGTTTTGGGTTTAGGGTTTGGATGGGTTTTAATGGGGTTTTAAAGAGTTTAAAGGGTATAAAAGTGTATTTTGGTAGGGTTTTTAAGGTTTTTAAAGGGGTTTTAATGGAGTGAAGAATTTTTTAGGTTATTTAATATGGTATATGGTGAATTTTTGATGGTTTAGGGTTGTATTTGTTGGTTTTAGGGTTACGGGTTCAGGGTTTGGATGGATTTTTAAGGGTTTTTATTGTGTTTGAAGGGTATGATATCGTATTTTGGTATAATTTTTAATGGTTTTAAAGGGTTTTTAAGAGAGTTAAGGGTTTTTAATTTTAGGTAATAAGGTTTGGGGTGTAGGGTTTAGGTTTTGAGGTTGATGGTGTAGGGTTTAGTGTTTAGGGTTTAGGGTTTGAATGGATTTTTAAGGGGTTTTAAGGGTATGAAAGTGTATTTTGGTAGTGTTTTATGGGTTTTAAAGTGTTTTTAAGAGATTTAAGGGTTTTTATGGTTAGGAAAGAGGGGGAGGTGATGGTTTTATGGTTTAGGGTTTAGGGTATAGGTTTTAGGGTTTAGGGTTTTGATGGATTTTTAAGGGTTTTTATAGGGTTTAAATGGTATGAAAGTGTATTTTTTACATGAAATGACCCAATAGGGATCGAGACCCAGCTAATCCAAGATTACATCCATAGGATAGGGGATGGTGACAAGAACTTAAATTAATAACTAATATGGGAGGACTTATCCAAATTACCTATGCACACACACCAAACCATCTCCATGAAGAAGTGTAGATTAATAAAAGAATAGAGAATAACCTATGGTGTAATAATCATGAATGTTACATCCTATTGGGAATACAAGAGTATGAAATAATAATGTGGAAATAAAAAGGTTCAATATAGATTCTCAACTAGAAAGACATCCCAACCTAATAAAAACTAGGAATGTAAATGTTGAGAGAGCCGAACTCCAAATCTCTAAGACCTGACCGTTGTACATTGTCATATTCACCTGGTATCCCTAAGATCCTCTGAAATCTCCAATGAACTATCTATTTTCTGAAGGTACTGAGACCCACAACAGAATTTGATGGGTTGGGGATTTTAAAAAAAAATCATCGATGAGATGATGTAACTTCTTGTGACTAACGATCCAAGCCCCAGTATGGTATGAGGATCTCATGTAAAATAAAAGAGAACATAAAATAAAATTGTAATCATACCTTTATATATATGAAGGTTAGGTTGATATTAACTCATCATGGGTGATCATTTCTTGAATTATCCATATAATTATCCCTCTATATCATCCACACGTGCTTCAAAAATCTGTGGGAGCATCGATCGTTGGATTTCGAGTTCTAGCACGATGATCTGATGATGTCTTCAATATCCCGATGATCACCACATCAATATGCCTTTGATGCTTAAGGAATATCTTGATCCGGGCTCTTGGATTGAATTATTATCTCTCTAGGAAGTGGGAGGAGTTATAGGGTCTGGCCAAAATTCCATGAATATTCCTCAGCTTGAGCCTCTCTCTACTTATTTATAGTGGATGAAGAATAAAACTCAGTAGGGTTCCCCGACCCCTGGAAACTTAACATCTACTAAATAATAATTACGAAAAACTAAATTGTGGCATAAATATTATTAATAATTTATCACATACTTTTAATATATATATATATATATATAACATATTATATGATAAAACTGATCCATTTAACTTGACTCATTATTCCCAAAAAATATTAAACGAACCTTGAATATTAAAATAATATTCATTCAATTAATATTTTTATCGTATTTACTTAACATATAAATAATTTAAATAAATTAAACTTAATTATTCATAAATTTAACAATAATGAATTTATTTAATTACCAGTTATTGATACTTTGGACAACACTCGAACTGGGTCCCACCATGTCTACTATACCAATTTGACTGAATAAGGTGGATTCTTGAATACGATATTGTGTGTGATCCTCTAGAACCATTATCTCAATATATGTGAATAAAATTTGCAGACCAAGAGTAGAGTCTAGCAATACATCAAGGCCCCTAAAGAGATAAGGATAGTCATATGAAGGACTACCAACCTAAAAACATTGGCAGTGTGCTATAATCTCTATCTTTAAATATCTCATAAAGAAGGAGGCACACTTGTGTTGTTTCCCTTTTATTGCTTTATTATTTGTTGATCTATCCAAATTTACTTACCATTTGATTTCTTTTTCCAAAGACTTATGAATGTAGGACCATCCTGATTAACCAGGCCAGAGATATACAACTTCCTTAACGTGGAAGTGAAAAATATTTTCCTGACCATTCCACCAATATAATACAACCAATGACACACCCAACACAAGCTACCTTGCCATGATTTCAATATCATGGTTTTTTCCTTGAAACAAAGTACGAAATCAAATGGTACACACTAGTAATGATCTCAATTCAGGAGACTAATACACATGTTTGTAGATGGGAACAACCAAGGACACCCAAAACATGCGGTGTTCCTATTAGCGGATCTATCCTCATGATATCACTACTAGATATCACCAAGCGGGAACATCATGAGAATAAGTCTCAATTATTATGATCCCCCAACACATAATAGTCAAACATCAATAGTGTCCAATCAATATGATGCATATAGACCATAGGACCTTTGTTTAAGATTTATGTCATTATATCTTGAGGTTCTCAGTATAGCCTAGAATCTGATATAACCTTTTGATATGACAATTAATCTATGGAAATTACCATTTCAATAGGGGATGCAGAAAAGTCTATACTATAATGGTAATAATAAATCATGTATATCTAACTGTATACATGATCTGGTAATCAAAAGTACTGCATAGTTGGGTCTAGGGAACCCCTAATTTCAACACTCCCACTTGCACTAGATCCATCTTTCTAACTATACTTGTTAGCTACTCACATGATAAAGATCATGTTTATGCTGATAAATGGCTTTAGCTACTAGGTCTGACACATTTCCACCACATTGTTATTCTGCTATATACAACCTCATCACCTTGAGTAAAACCACTCAAGAGATGGTATCCATGAGTATATTCCTTTTGTCCAATGTTATAAACTTGAAATATTGTCTAGTAATAATATCATAATCTTGTTTAGTATCCATGAGTATATTCCTTTTGTAGGTATGGATACCACTGGCTTTTATGAGATTGAATCGCTCATCACATTAGCCTAGTTGTGATACTAGATCAAATTGATCTAAGGAAGACTAGTTTGTGTCCCAAAATAATTAGTATCCTTCTTCTCCACTTACCAGGTACATATCTTTTGTACTTGTTGAAATACAATCAGATAGTTCTGAATTATTTTCTTGCAGTTCTCTTAGATATAATTGATAGTTTCCTACTATAAATTATATCCTAGAAATACAAATTATTATACATAACATGGAATATGTGATTGATCCATCACTGAAGTGTATGAAACTCAAATCATAAATTTAATCTTCTCTCAAGTTCCAGACATGTCAACACGGAGAGATTATTCCATGTGACATTGGCAGCAATTCATTAACATGAAACACTTATTAGAATCATATGATATCATCATCCCTTTTAGGTTGTTTTGTTTAGACACCTTCCACTAAAGTTTATCTTGACATGCAATGGTCAATAAAATGATCTTAGAATTTATCTATGAAAAGTAAAATTCTAATATATTTAGGCATACTGACTTGGTATAACCAATCAAGCCTTATTGGTACCACACTTATACCATCCATGTATCATATACTTGAATGGCCACCACAGTATTCAATTTATAAGACCCTTTAAAATTTGATACATGGAATCCATTATTGAAATTTAACTAATCTTTTCAATCTTAGCTAAATGTCATATACTGATTACTTTTAGGAATTATCATTCTCAATGAATAACTTATCACCGATTGTGGTGAATATAAAACCATCACCATGGTTTTAACCTTTCTACATAGTATGTGTCTCTGGAACATTCCTATTCCACATGTATTTATGGATCTTGTTCTTATGTCAACCATTTGAGCATCTCAAGCATTGACTAAATCCAAGTCCATCCAAATCCCACTATCTCTAATAGATATGTGCACCCTTATATAAAAATTTATTCTATCACTTGTCTACCACTTTTCCATATTAGGTATTTAAGTAATATTCTATGAAAATGTTAGGATAATTACTTAGATGCACCATGTGTTTAGCTTGATGCATGTTTGTTTTTATCTAAACAAATGCTTTGCATCTTTAACACATGTCCTATGACATAATGTATTTTCATCATACTATAACTTGTATGATATCCATTTTTTAATTTTTAGTAGGCATATCAATTAATGGATTTCACCATTATTTGCAAAGCATGTCTTGAAATATGATGGAAGTTACTGCAGGTTGTAACATTGATACTACTTACATCATAACTTTGATGTATAAAATGTGCGTTTATGAATTTCTCCATGCTAAATTTTTTTATCAATGTAAACATGTAAGACTCAACATCAATCCTCCTTATCAAAATCAATTTCATGATGTAGATAGGGTAATGTGCGTTTAGGAATTACACCACGCTACAATTTTTTTGACCAATGAATGCTTGGTCAAGATATTCTTCGGCATGCTGATTCGAAGCAACTCATATCTTCTGAACATGACTATAATTCACTATCATATTCCTTAATAACTTAAAGTAATCTGATGAAGTATCTTTACCGCTATCTTTCCCTCATAATTGTTCACATTCTCTTGTTGAACTAACTCCACAAGCTTTGTGACATACCTTTATTTCTAAAGGTTTCTTTATATAAAATAAATACATCTATTTGTTGAGTATGATACCTCAAACAACATTCATTCCTAAAATTGGTATAATGTATCATTATTTCCAAAGGGCACTTGAGATAAATTTTTTATTTATACTCAACAACTTGTTCACCTAGAATCCTTCACTTGGAAAATAAGAAGTTATGTGTTTCTCACCACTAACATAGGAATCACCCTTTCTCAACTGCTTTGAGAAAACACCTTACTTCTAGAAATGTTTCTATTTTTACGTGGTTACTATATTTCAATACATATATGTGAAATGCATACTGCATTAAATACCCAAGAAGTATGTTAGAAACAATAATTTTATTTGATGAATATGCATTGAAGAAGAAGCAGGTTATTGCTTATTTGATTTGGTTCATTACATTTTAAACTTTCATAAATTTATTTCATAATATGCAATGCAAATAACCTCATGTTTTATAACCAAACTCTATTCAATGAAAGAAATTATGAAGTTTCCTTTGATGTAACTTTTTATTGGCATTTTATCCTTTGTATTTCAATTTATTCACCATAAGAATTAAAGATGGCAGTTTCTTTAATATTCTTATTACTTGGAGAATTTTAACTAAAAGGTAATGAAGCACTTAATCCATATTATTCATTAGTATAATTAAACAAAACTTGAGTAATCATGTGTAAGGGTGGGATGCATTGAAGGATCCTGATCTATATTTCATATTTACACATAAGCCAATGTAATTTATCATCCACATATCTTAACTTTCTCCTCATAAACTTCTTGGAGATGAGACTACATGTGATATCATCCATATCATGATTTAGTGACCGCAAATAATATCAGACGAAAATAATATCATTATGACAGAACCATAATATGATTAATTCATGAGTCTCCTGTAATCATTTTACACCCACCCTTCCTAAGGTGGCTTAACAGGTAGGGACACCAACACCTTGAATTTCCGATATAGTATTAATCTGCGCAAGAACCTATACTACAATTAGAATTTCATACTATTTTGGACATTAACTTTGTCCAATATTTATCTTATTTTTTATCTCAGGGTATTGATTTCCATTTTTATACAAATCAACTTTATAATATTTTACTTTTATCATAATTATCAAATTAGACATTACTGATTTATTTAATCATTTAATGTCTCCCACTATTTTATCAAATTCTAGGAACTCTCTATATTAGAATTGAAATACTCTATCACTTGAGTATTCTAGTGGAAAGGATCCTTTAACCTCTCCTCATAGTCTACAAGTTATGGATATGTCAATAAGGGTTCAAGGTAGAAATTTGGTTGGCCAACCGCATTAACTCATGGTTCCTTGATCTGTTGAGGGAAGTCCCAGCTTCAAAAATCTTAACTTGATTTACTCAACGCTTGCCTCTAAAATTATATAAAGTCATCTTTGGATAATCCTCACTACCAATCTAGTTAAGTCAATCCACCACTCTCGTAAGAACTCCCTGGTAGTGAGATTCACCCTCATCTATGGAATGGATGACACCCCAAACACCCAGTTTTGTTCAAACTTGAAGGATGGAAGGCGGTAATGACTTAATATTACTTTGAGGGGTTTTTTGTTTTTCTCTCGAAGAATGTAATACATTTATATTAATCATGTTCATCTATGTTTCCACGCTCACAATTGGCCATTAATAGAAAAAAAACACATCGCTTCTTTATGCATTTTATTATTTATTATTTTGTGAATTTCTCCCGCTATTTTAAAATGCATAAAACAATAAATAAATGCATAAAGGACACTACTAGAAAATTAGGCTATAGCCACGGTTTGGAACCGTGGATATAAGTCCAAAAACTGTGGTTATAGGTTAGATCCACGGTTCAATGAACCGTGGCTGGTATTGGTGTGGCTATAGGGTAAAACCTATAGCCACGGTTTCGAACTGTGGCTATAGGTTTGGACCTATAGCCACGCCAATACCAGCCACGGGTCAATGAACCGTGGCTATAGGGTATTAGCCATGGTTTGAAACCGTGGCTAAAACCCTTCCCATTTCATAGCCCCCCACCCCCGCACACATCCCTTGCACCCATTGCACACACACCCTTGCACCCCCTTACACACACCCCTTGCACACCCCCCTTGCACACCCCTTTCCCCCCTGCTGTACCCCCTTGGACAGCAGCCCCCCCCCCCCTACTGGACCCCCTGGACAGTAGCCCCAACCCCCCAGGACAACAGCCCCCCTGCTGGACCCCCCTAGACAGCAGCCCCCCCTGCTGGACCCCCCTGGACAGGAGCCCCACCTACTGAACCCCCCTAGACAATAACCCCCCTGCTGGACCCCCCTGGACAGCATCACCCCTGCTGGACCCCCTGGACAGAAGCAGCTCCCCTGCTGGACCCCCTGGACAGAAGCACCCCCCCTGAACAGAAGCCCCCCTGCTGGACCCCCCTGGACAGCAGCCCCCCTACACATCCCTTGCACACCCCTTTCCCCCTTACACCCCCTGGACAACATCCACCCCCCACCCACCCACACACACACATCCCTTGCACACACCCCCTTGCACCCCCCTTACAAACACCCCTTGCACACCCCTTTCCCCCCTGTTGGACCCCCTGGACAGTGGCCCCCCACCCCCCTGCTGGACCCCCTGGACAACAGCCACATCCCCCCTAGACAGCACCCCCCCCGCTGGACCCCCTGGACAGCAGCCCCCCCTACTGGACCCCCCTGGACAAAATCCCCCCCTGCTGGACCCCCTGAACAGTAGCCCCCCCTGCTGGACCCCCCTTGAACCACCCCTGCTGGACACCCCCCCCTGCACCACCCCTACTGGACACCCCCCTGCTGGACCCCCCTTGCACACCCCCGCTGCAGACCCCCCCCCACCCCTCCCTCCTGAACAGACCCCCCCCCTTTTTCTACAGACCCCCCTTGCACCCCCTCCCCCCCACACCTGCAGACCCACCTTGCACCCCCCTCCTGGACACCCCCTTGAACACCCCCCACCCTCCTGGAAAGCCCCCCCCCCTCCTGGACAGATTTTCAAAGATATGAGGTTTGGTTTTAGGGAATGGTCTTGTCAATTGTCAGTTGTATGCTACTATATAGTATTATAACATTTTCATTATCTATAAGGTTGTTGTAGGGATAGAGAGTTGAGACATTCATGTATGAATGATCCAAACTGTTATCCTTGCCTAGCAGAAAAAGACTTGGTTGATACATCGACAACCATATAGTATAATAGAAACATAAATCTGAAAATAAATTAAAGTTATTGTATAAAAAAAGAAATTAGGAACATTGAATGTTGCAAGATACCATAATATGTGACGTGTTTTCTTGATCAATATGCTCTCTTGGAAGTTGTTCCTACATTGAAAACATGACATCATGTTATTTTTAGTAAAATAAGAATCACAAAAGTGGTTGTTTATTGTTCAGAGTTTACCTAAATGTAGAAGAAAGCAATATCTATTTACAGAGTCTTGATGAAATGTGGTGTATTTGGATATATCTAATGTAATTTAAAATATCATATTGAATCTAGCTATTTAATGGTTATTCAACCTTATCTAAGATTAAAGAAACCTAGAGACTAACTACACTCCCCCCCCGCCCCACCCCCCTTTCCCCCCTGCCCCACTACTGCCACTGCCCCACCCCTTGCACCCCTCCCCCATCCTCCACGTCCTGCAGACCACCCCCTGCCCCCTTGCCCTGTAGACCTCCCCACTCCACCCTTCCCCCTCCACCCACCCCCTCCCCCCTCCCCCCTGCCCTGCAGACCTCTCCCCTGCCCCCTGCTCTGCAGACCTCCCCCCTACCCTGCAGACATTCCCCTGCCCCTGCCCCCTACCCCTTGCCCCCTGCCCCCCACCACCCTTCCCCCCACCACCTTCCCCCTCCACCCTCCCCCCTCCCCATTCCCTACAGACCCCCTACCCCTACCCCCTGCCCCCTGCAGACCTCCCCCCTACACCCTGCCCCCTGCCCCCCTCCACCCTCCCCCCTGCCCCTGCCCACTGCCCCCTCCACCCTGCCCCATGCCCCCCTCCACCCACCCCCTGCCCCCTACCCCCTCCACCCTCCCCCTCCCCCCTCCCCCTCCCCCCTCCCCCCTCCCCCCTGCCCCCTCCACCCTCCACCCTGCAGACAATGTGGAAGATCCTAGATTACCAAAATTTTCAAAGTCAATGGCATGAAAAATCCATGCAACAACTATTTTTGACTTAAGCTAACTGAAGATTATGATTTCATTGGATGAAGAATGAAATGGTATGAATTCTCATTCTATGCCTACTTTATGACTACCCCAATCCTGCTTTATGATTGTGATGGAATTGGTATGAAAATCACATTTTCTTACCCCTTTCTATATCCCATAATCATTTGATATGATATATACATTTATCACATACATGATATGATTTATATGCCTTTATGACTCCATCAATAATTAAATATGATCACCCATTTTTATCATATAAAAATTGGATTTAGGTTATATATCTATTTTAGAAATACATTGTGGGTCAGGGGGTCACACCGTGATGTGTTTAGAAGGAGAGTCATGTCATTATCCCGGGGCCATGCCCTGATGTTCTTATGCCTAGTTTTTTTTAAATTAACTAAATCATTAAATTAAATATAAAATGCTATTTTGGCTAGTGCGGTTAACACACATCTATCCTAGCTTCTACCTCATTGGATTTTAGATGAACAACATGGTTTTGTGAATGGCAGGACAATCCAGGGTGCACATCCCCCTCCCCACTGCACACCCCCCTCACCCTGCACACCCCACCAAACCAGCCCCCTAGCCTGCATCATCCCCCCCTGCACACCCCCCCCAAACCAGTCCCCTCCCCCACAACCATCCCCTGCACCCCCCCCCCTGCACCACCCCCTAGCCTGCACCAGCACCCCCCCAAACCAGCCCCCTAGCCTGCACCCCCCCAAACCATCCCCCTAGCCTACACCAGCCCCCCTACACCCCCAGCCTGCACCTACACATCCCTGCCACACCTCTCTTTCCCTACTGCACCACCACCTTACACCCCATCCCCCCTGACCTGCAGATCCCCCTACAGACCACCACCCTGCCCCCTGCCCCCTCCACCCTGCCCCCTACCCTGCAGACCTCCCCCCTGCCCCCTGCCCCCTTCCCTACAGACCTCTCCCTGCCCCATACCCCCTGCCCCTACCCTGCTATGTTTTATTGATGGTTTTCTGCATAGCATGCATCCCTATCCACAGACAGTCTATCATGCGAAAGCATACACACCAGAAATCTAGTTCTTGTGAAGACATTGAGACAAATAAAACCTCATAAAGATATATTCAGAATGAGTTATACTAATAAAAGGGATGATAAGAATGTCTGGGGAGGAATACGTTTGAAAAAGACCATCAACATTTGAGAAATAATATTGGAAAAATGAGGTCCAATGGCAATGTACTCTGAAATCCTGTACTAAAAAGAATAGCACAGTGGTTATCGAACGAAAGGACCAAAAGTAGTATTGCGTTGAAATTGATTGTACTTACCTCTCAATGTCATCAAGGATTATGATGCTTAATTGTGACTTATAGGCATACTCAAATACCTGAAAAGAATAGGTGAAAAAAAGGACTAAAAGTATTCAGTATACAAGTTGAAAATTCAATAAGCATAAACAAATGGAAACCTAGTTGATTTTAAACCTTGACAATTTGTGCACATTTACTGGCCTCACTCACCCCAATCATTTATTCAGCTGAAACCTGGCCATATAGAACCCAAAAAAAGTTGAAAACACAAATAGATGCAAGTGCATGCATGCGAAAATGAAGTCTGACAGAAGGGAAGGAAACAATGAGAATTATTAAAATGCACTTACAATCTTAACATATGTGAAATCACTTTCAATACCAATGGTACCTGCACAGCCCCTTCCCCCTTGCACACACCCCGTCTCCCACTGCCCCCTTGCACCCCCCTCCCACCCCTTGGACAACACCCCCTCTCCCTCCCCCCTGCCCCCTTGTACCCCCCCTGTTGCGGAATCACCGGGAGAAACAACGACAGAAACGAGGAAAAACGAAAAAGAAAGAAAGCACATGACACGATGATTTACGTGGTTCAGGAATAATCCCTACGTCCATGGGAGAGGCAGAATTTCACTAATTTGGAGCAACAAATTACAGAGGATTTTCAGTCAGAAACCCTAGCCCGAAAATGGGCTACATATGAAGAAGACGATCCACTATTCTGAATAGTAGTCCGCGTTGCAATAGTGATCGGCGGATCACTTTGTCAAAAGTGCTACAGTGTCTGCCGGCTGGAAGTCAAAAGCGCTACAGTACTGTTGACCCCAAAGTCCGCACCGCTACAGTGCCTGTCGGTGTCGATCGGTCAGCTCCGCTACAGTGGTCAGCATTGCTACAGTTGCGGGCCACAAGCATTCGGCCCAACCAGATCGGGCAACACCAATCCAACACCCCCCCCTCAGCCCCACTGCCCCTTGCACCCCCCCTCTCCCCCCCTGGACAGCACCCCCTCTCCCTCCCCCCTTCCCCCTTGCACACCCCCCTGCACACCCCCATCCCCCCCACCCTGCACAACCCCTGCCCCCTTGCACACCCCCCTACACCCCCCACACCCCCCCACACACACACCTTGCACAACCCATGCCCACTTGCACCCCCCTGCCCCCTTGCACACCCCCCTACCCCCACTGCCCCTTGCACACCCCCTTGCCCCCCCTGCCCCCTTGTAATGGAATTGAGTATTTAGAACCCAAAAAAACAATTTATCATAGGATTTCCATGAAACACCAATAAAAACACAACAAATGGTTACTAATGTCTTGCAAAAAATGGTATAAAATAACCATTACCTCCTGAATTTTATATTCACGTCAATCCCGATTGCAAGTCGTGGGAGCAAATCAATTGCATCGGCTATGTTTTCTTGTTGGTTCTCTGCATAGCATGCATCCTTATCTTGCACACCAATACAAGTCATCAAACTCACAATATGATCAGTGAAACTAATATAGGGGTCACCTCAAGCAAAAAATGGAAAATTGGACTACATACTGTCAAAGGTGTGCCGGAGGAGATAGAGGGGCTGCCTCAGAACAGCGTCGTCGAGGAGGTACGATGGTCGTGTCGGAGGAGAATACAATTCAATATAATAATAATAAAACTTAACTACTACATAAACAAACATATATCATAATAGCATAATTCAATATATGTAGAAACATTCAGAAACACCACAATACAATTCAGTATTACAATAATCAAATCTCACTGCATAATAAAATTACAAATATTAACAATTCAAAAATACAATTAACATCAATAGTGCATATCAATATCAGTATCATCAGATTCATGATAACCCTCATCCACGCCTCCTATAGAAACACCATCATCACCTCTCACGCCACCAACATCATCATCGACATCAGCATCGGTACCGACACCGACACTGGGACCGGCTCCGACTACAGCTCTGGCTCCAGCTCCGGCTCCGGCTCCGGCTCCAGCAGAAGAATCTACATTAGCAGAACTTATCGACATCAAACATGCATAAACTACTGCAGCTGCTTCTGGAGAAAGTGTAGAAGAAATGACAGACATAACTTTCATTATATTTTCAAATATCGCCTTTTCTGCTTTTTGAGTTGCTTCTTTGATTGCGGAATTCATCTGTTTCACTGAGACCAATATAGAACCAGTACTCGAAGAAACATTGTCAGTAGACCAGTATCGAGATGGTACAATCTTCTTCCCATGTTGACAACACACTCTGCCCTGATGCTCATCTCCTAATACCTGATGTAGATGATCGTTCGGGCCCAAATTTTCAGGTTCTTTTTCTTCCAATGTCTCCAAAGCATTATGTTGATTAATATAAAACATAAATTAAAATGATAAAATAATATAAGGAATTAAATTCAGTCAAAATAAAAGAAATTGAAATATACTTACAATCGCCTTCTTAGTGTCAGTATTTGGCACATTACCATCTTTCTCCAATTGCTATTAGAATTCAAATTAACATGTTTTCACTTTCTGATATTTTATTGACTTTTTCCAAAAACATAATTCAAATAATCAAGTTCTTTAACAATATCATTCCCTGACATTCGTTGAGGTGTCTCATCTGTCTCGACGACATTATCGAACTATCTTCAATTTTTCCTGTATGGATGATCCATCGGTAGAAATCGTCGATGCCCTATGAAGCTAAAAGTTTGTCGAAACTTTAATCTTCAGAAATGTGTATTTTTCATACAAATAGGGCAGGATAATTTTGTTGGAGTTGGTGGCCTAGAACCAACTACTTTTTACTTTATTCATTAATAAATACCTTATCACATCTTGATTGTTTTTATGTGTGACAATGCATGTGATAATGTCCTAAGGATAGTTGTTGCATTAAAGGGTCATAGTAGATCCCTGCTATGATGAGAACCCATAAGTGTCATAACACTATTCTTGAATATATGTTCTATGGCCGGATGATGTTATTTGAGGGACACAAATAATACATGCCATTAGGGGTGAGGACTCATAAAACTTTGAGGCACCTTCTCATGGTGTGCGCCCTTGGTAATATCCAGGAGGATATTATGAGAATGAGACCCGCCAGTAGGAAATCCACATTTCATAGTGTCATTGGATTTTACTATCTGCGAACGTGTGTATTGGTCCTTCGACTTTAAGATTATTATTAATGGGTATTACAACTCGCACACTTAGATGTATTGACGAAAATTGTGACGACACACTGTTCGCAGCGAGGTAGGATACGTTGGGTGCATCACGAGTAATACTGCATTAATAGATAATGCGAGAAAGGATTTTTCCCTTCTATTCCATAACAGAAGTATATTTCTTAGGCCCTTTGATGGAATTGATATAGCCTAAATAAATCAATGGCCATGGTAAGGTATGGGCGAGTTCAATTCTGGAAATTTAAAGAAAGAATAATCAAGCACATAGGTTGATGACACTAGCATGCAACCCGCTTGATTCGAGATATCGTGACAAAGGGATTAATTACACGGTAAACGTTCGTAGGAGGTGACACATCCTTGCGGCGTTAACTTATTTCTCTATGGGTGCCTTGGCGTGTTGCTAGACGCTAACCTTGGACTTTAGACAGGCTCCGCCTAATGCCACTGAGAAAGGGGCCTAGAGGGTCACACACTAAGTGTGTCCATGTATCTCAGTTAAATATTAATTTAACAAGTTAAATAAATATTATTCCCGACTGTGGTTTAATAATTATTTAAGAATGTCTGATTGCATTTATTTCGACATTAGTTATTCGAGAGAATATATTGTGGGTGAAATAATATATATTTATTAGCGAGTAATACAGTTACATTTATTTAACAAATTAATAGCCATTACTCAAGGACTAATAAATGTGGTGGAGGAAATAAAGGAAAATGGAAAATAAAAGTATGTGTCATTTATATTAAATATACACGTCGTGTAGTTTTATGGAAAACGAGTACAGGTCATGTATTAATGATTACACGCCGTGTAGTTTTTCCAGTCAGAATTTTGAGGATGTAATATTGTTTTATTAAATGATATTTATTATAATCAGCATGGGCGCATGTCAAGGAATTAATAATTCGACATGGGGTTTTTCAATAAGAGTTAATGAAATAAATAAAACGCGTAACACGTTTATTTATTGTAATAACTCTATAACCTCAAACCCGATTATAAATATCCTCACAACTCCAACACTTTTCCCCAATCATTGTGCACTACAATTCGGAATAATTCTTTCAAGGCCAAAAAAACTACTTCCTCCAAGAACGCTTTCAAGACCGAGAGAGATCCTCCTCCATCGGATCAAGGCGATCGAAGGCGGACATCTCAAGCGAAGGTTCTTCCGTGCTAGCACCTGGAGATACCTTCAGAGACATCTAGAGATATGTGGAGCACATGTGGATCACCACTAGAGGAATCCTACACTTGGATTCTACGACGCAACAACTGATCACATCGGATCGTGACCAGAGAAATCAACGAAGTAAGAATTCCACAAGGCAATTCACGTGAATTAATTAAATTAATTATAACCAACATATGATGATCATATCTCTATGGTTCTTGGACTCCCTCTTTTGTTTTTCATTATTTGTTCTATTCCAAAGATCCGGAGTTTTATATCGTGATGGATCTCGGTTTGAACGTTGTTTAACGCTAAAATAAAAGTTGGGCACTCCCACCAACGCGCTTCCGCTACGCCCGGAACCTACAAATTTCTCTTTAGTACTCCAACCATACATCATTTCGTAGGAAGGGAAATCATTTATCGTCCATAATAAAGCTACACGAAACATAAAATAATCCTTCCTGAATGCATCATACGCTTGTGCACCAACAATCCAAATCTCCTTTAACTCCTCTATTAATGGCTGCAAGTATATATCAATATCATTTCTAGGATCATTGGGTTCAGATATCAATATACTCATGATAGTAAACGGCTTCTTCATACACATCTATGAAGGAAAGTTATTAATGTGAATGAAAATAGTTCAAGTACTGTGTGCAGTATGCATTTGAAAAAATGGGTTGAAACCATCACAGGATAATCCCAATCTAACATTTTATGGGTCAGCTGCAAAATCAGGATGTAACCTATCAAATTTCTTCCAAGCCAACCCGTCTGTAGGATGCACTATTTCATCATTATCTTTATTTATTTCATCTTCATGTCATCTCATATTCTTTTCCATTTGTTCTGACATAAAAAGTTTTTGAAGCCTGGGAATTAAAGGGAAGTGCCACATCACTTTCTCTAGTATGTGAGATTGTGTTCCGTCTTTATTAGTCTTCCACCTTGACGTGTCACACTGTTTGCACTGAATCAACTCTGCATTTTCCTTCCAGAACAGACAACAATCTTTGGGGAAAGAATGAATCTTAATATATGAAAATCCAAATTTTTCAACCAACTTTGATGTCATGTAATCATTTTTTAGAATACATGCATCATCAAGCAGTAAATCCTTAATAAATGTAAGGAGATAGTCGACCGCGGTATTACTAAATACATACATTGTTTTTCCATGATATAATCGCATTAAAAACTCAAGTTTACTCATTTTTTTCACATGCCTGATATACTGGGGTATTTTTATATTCCATCAGCTTTCTAACACTCTCAACGTCATCATCCTAATTAATAGACGAAAACTGTGTTCCGATATTCATTTCCTCTTGCACTAGTCTACATGAGGAGTTGGCTTCAGAAACAAAAATAAACCGATCGGAAATCAAATTTTTCATACCAATACTTTCCGCTGAATCGATGCCATTCACCACTTGCGCTTTTTCTCCATTGTGATACCACACTTGATAATTTTTTTGGAAACCTTGTTTAGTGATATGGTAACTCACTTCCTTGCGAGTTAACAATGGTCTTCCAACATAATCAGAACACGAGCAACAAATCAATCCACCATCAGAACCATTAGTGAATGAAATGTCCAAGAAATATCGAAACTCCTGAAATTCATCAGTGATCCGATCAATGTTGTACATCCAGTATCTATCCATTCTGAGGCATATAAACATACATTAAATAAATAATCAAGAAAATGACTTAACATTATATGTATTGTTTCATAAGATAATAAGTAACCACCAATAACATGTCAATAAAAAATCATAACAAATATTCTGGTTAAGGGAATTCATAAATGTTTCAAATTATAAAAAATCATGAATATTCACACCTTTCTATGACCACATAAGATTATTTTGGTGTACTTACAACACCCACATTAAAACCTAGATGTTTGAACAATGACCTATTATTTTTTTTATAGAATTCTCTGATGGGACACCCCCCCTCCTGAACACCCCTCCCCCTTCCTCTTGCACACCCACCGGCCCCGGACATCCCCCCCCCCCGACCCCCCCTAGACAGCCCTCCTCCCCCTGCACCCCCACACCCCTTCCCCCCCTCCCTGACCCCTGCACACTGCTCCCTCAGCCCCCCACCTCCTGGACAGCCCCCTCCCCTTGCACCCCCTGCCCCCCTCCCTGCACACTGCCCCCCCCCCAACACCCCCTCCTGGACACCCCTCTCCCTGGACCCCCACACCCTCTGCCCCCCCTGCACCCCCACACCCCCTGCTACCCCACCACCTCCTGGACAGCCCCCTCCCCTTGCACCCCCTTCCCCCCTCCCTGCACACTGCCCCCTCCCCCCCCGGACACCCCCCCCTTTGGACACCCCTCCCCTGGACCCCCACACCCTCTGCCCCCCTGCACCCCCACACCCCCCCACCTTCTGGACAACCCCCTCCCCTTTCAACCCCTTCCCCCCTCCCTACACACTGCCCCCCCACCCCCGGACACCCCCCCTCCTGGACCCCCACACCCTCTTCCCCCCTGCACCCCCACATCCCCTACTCCCTGCCCCTACCTCTTGAACAGCCCC
This sequence comes from Viscum album, assembly GCA_963277665.1. Classification (NCBI taxonomy): domain Eukaryota; kingdom Viridiplantae; phylum Streptophyta; class Magnoliopsida; order Santalales; family Viscaceae; genus Viscum; species Viscum album. The sequence continues at coordinate 1,664,453,985 of OY728146.1, read as the reverse complement.
CTCCCCTTTCACCCCCTGCCCCCTCCCTGCACATTGCCCCCCCCCCTCCTGGACACCCCTCCCCCATGGATATAACATCCCGCCTTTTTATAACATAAACTTTCATTTCATTACACAAAACTGAGGATCTTTAAGGTTTAGTGTCTTGAAAACCAAGAACATAAAACATGAAAACATAAAACATTCTTATTAAACACTTGAAAGGCTTCTCCTCATGTTCATCCTAGGTTCATTAATGCATCTCATAACCTAGGGACATACATCAAAAGAAAGGGTGAGCAGAAGGCCCAGTAAGGGAAACAAGAGAAACATTTTACATGTGAACTTGAGATACTTCAATAAGGTCATGAAAAGAACTTTAAGGCATGAGAAATAAATCATGAGATATATCATAATAAAAATAACATTTTTCATAACTTGAAGATTTTCCTACATAATTTAACATATACAATCATGAACATATCACCAAGGTCCATCCCCAAGGTGTCATTTGAAAATTACCAAGGTTATTCACCAAGATATCGTGAAAATTGTAATCTCTAGTGGTTACATCATTACCCAATGCATTGGAGCGCTATCAGGGCGCACCCTTAAATTTGCCTTTATTATCATGTGATCCACATATATCATCATCAAACATTTCATAAATAACCCATATATCATAAAATAAATGGGTTTCATTTCATAATCATAACGTTTTAAAAACTGCTTTAAAGACATGATCTTAATGTCACTTTAAACCCACATAAAGGGAAAGCGGGTCTCATGTATGTAAATCCCAGAATTTAAAATAGAACATTTTCATATATATGTGAATACCCTTGTAGAAATAAGAGCTTTGAGTATTCACTTTATAACATAAAATAATTTTGAGAAAAGAGAGAGGCATTTTGAGACGAAAATTCTGCAGCATAACAGCTATGTTACAAGGTTTTAGAAAACATTGAAAAGAGAGGGGACATGGGTCACCCACTCATAAATGATCCATAAAACAGTAGGGGGACAGAATATAAGGTATTTAAGAACATGGTAATGAAATTTTAAAGATATAACATATGAAATGAAAAACATGGAAGTGAAACAAAAATAATATTTCTCTTATGAAAATTCGGCAGCCTAACAGCGTCACTTAAGCTTCAAAAAATGAATTGACAAGATAAAATAGGGTCTCTCATCATATGAACATAAGATTTTATTATGATAGATATAGAGATCATACCCCAACATAAAAAAAGGAATTTGAAAGACTTGACATGAAAGTAGAACTTTGAAAAGAATGAGAAGGGTGAAAGAATCCCCTTAAAAATTCGGCGGCCTAACGACGTCACTTAAAACTTCAAAATACTAAATTGAAGAGATCAAATGGGGCCTCTCATCATATGAACATAAATGATCAGTATAAAATATATATAGATCATACCCCAACATAATAAAAAGGAACTTGAAAGACTTGACAAGAAAATAGAACTTGAAAATGAGAAGGGTGAAAGAATCCGTTACAAAAATTTCGGCAGCCTAACGGTGCCACTTAAACATTCATAAAATGAAATGATGAGAGTAAGAGGGGGTCTCTAATCATATGAACATAAAAATGATATTATAATTAATATAAAATAATATCCTCCAAAATAAGAACATGGAGCACAAAAGAAATGACATAAAAGAGATCACTTGAAAAGAAAGAGAGAGGTCGGATCCCTTACCTTAAAACATAACTCTTAAAACTCAAAGGTTGGGACCTTGAGGGATTGGGGCACCTTGGGAGGACTCCTTGGGAGGTAGGGATACCAGAACATTGTTGAGGATGGTTTTGGAGTCGAAAAGATGAGAGGAGGGCTTGGTATTTATAGGGAAAGTGAGGGGACAAGGCATTAATGGCCAAGGGACACCTCAAAAATGGTTTTCTCAAAAGCATGGGCCCTCCCATGGTACTTCCCATAGAGTTAGGCCACATGGGGAACCCCACACAATAATTCATCCTCTTTAGTCGACCATCCCTTAAAATATCTCATGACATCATCATGACACAGTTATGATGTCATTAAACATACCGAAACCCAAAAACTGTTTTTTTACTATTCACTGAAAATTCAACTTTCTCAGAAAAATCCCAAAATTTCACATTAACCAAATATCAATGCTCTGGTTTCAAAAATGAAATCTATTTTATAAAAATAATTTTCTAAATATTTTTAATTCATTTTTTAAATAAACACACTATTCACTGAAAAATCAATTTTTTCAGAAAAATCCCCAAAAAATTACCTTAACATAATATCGATGCTCTGAGTTCAAAAATGAAATCCATTTTATAAAAATAATTTTCTAAATATTTTTAATTTAATTTTTAATTAAAAAATACTATTCACCCGAAAAAAAACTAATACTTGAATAATAATCTATGAAACTGTTATTTACCCATTTTATTGAATCTCATTACTTAATCTAGGTGTCTAAATTATATTAAAACTTTCTTTTAGTGAAATTACTAATCCATTTGGTCACATTACTAATCCTAAGCGTAAAGTCACTATTCATAATTTATTATTCATCAAAATTCAAGTTGATCTTATTAGACTCGAAATTTCGTACTAAACATAATTGTAGAAGACCATTTTTTGAAAATCATTACAAATTTTTATTTATTTAAGGTTTACATAAACATTTTTAAAATATCCTTTCTCTAAAATTCATAAAAAAATATGCATATTATATTTATCCAGACATTTGAAAATTCATAAACTTCATCATAAGAAAAAATCTCAATTTTTATTTAAAACAAAGGATTACACAAGGAAGTTACAGTCTCCTTACATAGACCCTTATCACACCAGCATAGGACCTATGTGTAAGGTGTGCTAAGATGAGAGAATCTGAGGGAGGCTCGGCCAACATCGCACGAGTAGTAATTTCTATCAGTTTGAACTTCTCGCGAAGGCGATCCCGTTCTAGCTTCACACGATGAAGTTCAGCTTGGGTTTGGTCCAGAGCAAAGCCCAGTGGTGCTACCTCCTTCCCAAGTTCTGTTAGATGAGCTTCGATCGGTCCAAGACTACTGGGTGAGGTCATCGAATCTTCTTTCTATATTAATTAACCAAGATTTCTTGTATTTAGAGACAATAGTCAAAACGTTTAGTTTCCAGCGGTCATATTGACCAATGGTCAAATAACAGTCAAAACCCAACAGTCTCATTTTAATTATACTCATGTTATCAAATGAAACATTTTTTTTGAGTATAAAAATAAAATAAAATAACACATAAAATTAGGAAACAAGATTTATTTAAAATTTCAGGTCGTTACAATCTTCCCCACTTAAGAAATTGCGTCCTCACAATTTTTAAAATTGGGTTTTGAAATTTCATTGAAAGTCCCACATCGGAAAAGGAGTCAGTAAAACTATTACTTTAAAAGAAATAAAGGGAAGTACAAAGGTCACCCGAGTTAACCCACACTAAGATTCCATGTAGGAAAACATGGACATGGAGGAGAAAACAATGGGTCAAGTTCTGAGGGAGAGTGATAGAGAACATGATTAGGAGAAAGTTAACCATAAGAAAATCCCAAACTTATGATGTGTGTAAACGGTCTTTGATTACCTAGTAGGAAACGTAAACCAACAACATTTTTTTTACGTTTCTTTTCATGATTTTGAGGAATTAATTTACTACATAGAACAAAAACATAAGAAAATATACCTACCTTCATGTAGAGTTTCATCCTTTAATAAGTTTCTACCAAAAAATAATCTTTTCTCCAAATGATGAGCATTCAAAAACACTTGGTCTCATCAAAACACAAGAATCATCTTCTAGAGAATCAAATAATCCACAAAAGATTAACCATCTATTTCATCTATCTTTAAACATTATCCCAAAAACAGAAAGGGTAAGGTAAAACAACTCTTCAAAAATAAATAATCCCATAGGAATGGAAACTACTTTTAAATCTTCAAAGTTCCATGGTACTACCCAGAGTTCATCATAGACCATTCCGTAAATAACTGTCCTTAAAAAAATCCTCAAAATAAAACAAACTAAGATTAAAACCCAAATACAAGAAGGATTTGATAACATAGTCTTCCAAGGTAAACTTTATCATTCATCTCCAAACAACATCAACCACTCCTAACATCTTATAACAAAAGTAACTAACCTAAACATATTTACCCCAAGATTGGTTAATCATTTCCATAAGTAACCTAAATTACTATAAGTCCGCCTTAAATTCATCGATTCTTCAAAATATAAGTCAACCTTACTCCTCAATGAAAATACCATAGTAATCTATTTACCTCGATCATATAGGGTCCCCAAAATTATGAAAGTCTTCCAAAATAATAATCATATTTTAATCCCCTAATCATCTCTGTCATATTAATATGGCAATCATCTCATTTCCTATCACATTGGTTGTTGGGACATGTTCTTCCATTTCCCACCATTAACTAAGAAGATAAAGTATAATTAGGGGCTTAAATACTTCGCCAATAATCATGAAAAGAAAACTTTAAGCATAAAAGGATAAAATTGTAGAATAAAATTATATCCTAACTTGCGATCCCCTAGGTTCCAATCTAGGTTATCCATGATCGTATATTCTCATGCGAATCTTTATTTTATTTTATCTTTGTTCATTTAATAATGGTTCATACTAAGCTTATGAATTTACCAAAGCATATCCCCCGGGAGTGTCGTAACCAAGAGTGCAGCAAGGCCCGTTGTTGTGTACCATTTTCCGTTCGAGTCTAGATCAAAGCGGTGTTTTTGAGTTTTACCCCTATGTACATCTATGCCAGATCCACCTCTACCTGCTCGTATCCAGACAGGGATGTATTTGCTTGGCAACCCCTTACTCAATAATCACCAAAATATCTGGAAGATTTACTATATTTAAACTTTTCTATAGGGTTATTCCTAAAGTTTTCATATCCTAATTTCCACAAATAACTAAACCATCCTTTGATACCAACTATAGAATCTCGCCTTTTTATAACATAAACTTTCATTTCATTACACAAAACTGAGGATCTTTAAGGTTTAGTGTCTTGGAAACCAGAAACATAAAACATGAAAACATAAAATATTCTTCTTAAACACTTGAAAGGCTTCTCATCATGTTCATCCTAGGTTCATTAATGCATCTCATAACCTGGGGACATACATCAAAAGAAAGGGTGAGCAAAATACCCAGTAAGGGAAACAAGAGAAACATTTTACATGTGAACTTGAGATACTTCAATAAGGTCATGAAAAGAACTTTAAGGCATGAGAAATAAATCATGAGATATATCATAATAAAAATAACATTTTTCATAACTTGAAGATGTTGCTACATAATTTAACATAGAAAATCATGAACATATCACCAAGGTCCATCTCCAAGGTGTCATTTGATAATTACCAAGGTTATTCACCAAGATATCGTGAAAATTGTAATCTCTAGTGGTTACATCATTACCCAATGCATTGGAGCGTTATCAGGGAACACCCTTAAATTTTCCTTTATTATCATGTGATCCACATATATCATCATCAAACATTTCATAAATAACCCATATAGCATAAAATAAATGGGTTTCATTTCATAATCATAACGTTTTAAAAACTGCTTTAAAGACATGATCTTAATGTCACTTTAAACCCACAGAAAGGGAAAACGGGTCTCATGTATGTAAATCCCAGAATTTAAAATAGAACATTTTGATATATATGTGAATACCCTTTTAGAAATAATAGCTTTGAGTATTCACTTTATAACATAAAATAATTTTGAGAAAAGAGAGAGGCATTTTGAGACGAAAATTCTGCAGCATAACGGCTATGTTACAAGGTTTTAGAAAACATTGAAAAGGGAGGGGACATGGGTCACCCACTCATAAATGATCAATAAAACAGTATGGGGACAGAATATAAGGTATTTAAGAACATGGTTATGAAATTTGAAAGATATACCATATGAAATGAAAAACATGGAAGTGAGACAAAAATAAGATTTCTCTTATGAAAATTCGGCACCCTAACGGCGTCACTTAAGCTTCAAAAAAATGAATTGACAAGATAAAATAGATTATCTCATCATATGAACATAAGAGTTCATTATGATAGATATAGAGATCATACCCAAACATAAAAAAAGTAATTTGAAAGACTTGACATGAAAGTAGAACTTTGAAAAGAATGAGAAGGGTGAAAGAATCCCCTTAAACATTTGGCAGCCAAACGGCGTCACTTAAAACTTCAAAATACTGAATTGAAGAGATCAAATGGGGTCTCTCATCATATGAACATAAAAGATAAGTATGATAGATATAGATATCATACCCCAACATAATAAAAAAGAACTTGAAAGACTTGACAAGAAAATAGAACTTCAAAATGAGAAGGGTGAAAGAATCCGTTACAAAAATTTCGGCAGCCTAACGGCGCCACTTAAACATTCATAAAATGAAATGATGAGAGTAAGAGGGGGTCTCTCATCATATGAAAATAAAAAGGACAGTATAATGAATATAAAAGAACATCTTCCAAAATAAGAACATTGAGAACAAAAGAAATGACATAAAAGAGATCACTTGAAAAGAAAGAGAGAGGTCAGATCGCTTACCTTAAAACGTAACTCTTAAAACTCAAAGGTTGGGACCTTGAGGGTTTGGGGAACCTTGGGAGGACTCTTTGGGAGGTAAGGAGACCATAACTTCGTTGAGGATGGTTTTGGAGTCGAAAAGATGAGAGGATGGCTTGATATTTATAGGGAAAGTGAGGGGACAAGGCAATTATGGCCAAGGGACACCTCAAAAGTGGTTTTCTCAAAAGCATGGGCCCTCCCATGGTACTTCCCATAAGGTTAGGCCACATGGGGACCCCCACACAATAATTCATCCTATTTAGTCGACCATCCCTTAAAATATCTCATGACATCATTGTGACACAATTATGATGTCATTAAACATACCGAAACCTAAAAACTGTTTTTTTACTATTCACTGAAAATTCAACTTTCTCAGAAAAATCCCAAAATTTCACATTAACCAAATATCAATGCTCTGATTTCAAAAATGAAATCTATTTTATAAAAATAATTTTCTAAATATTTTAATTTATTTGTTAAATAAACACACTATTCACCGAAAATTCATTTTTTTCAGAAAAATCCCCAAAAATTACCTTAACATAATATCGATGCTCTGAGTTCAAAAATGAAATCCATTTTATAAAAATAATTTTCTAAATATTTTTAATTAAATTTTTAATTAAAAAATACTATTCACCCGAAAAAAAAAACTAATACTTAAATAATAATTTATGAAACTGTTATTTACCCATTTTATTGAATCTCATTACTTAATCTAGGTGTCTAAATTATATTAAAATTTTATTTGAGTAAAATTACTAATCCATTTGGTCACATTACTAATCCTAAGCGTAAAATCACTATTCATAATTTACTATTCATCAAAAATCAAGTTGATCTTATTAGACTCAAAATTTCGTACTGAACATAATTGTAGAAGACCATTTTTTGAAAATCATTAAAAAAATTTATTTATTTAAGGTTTACATAAACATTTTTAAAATATCCTTTCTCTAAAATTCATAAAAAATATGCATACTATATTTATCCAGACATTTGAAAATTCATAAACTTCATCATAAGAAAAAATCTCAATTTTTATTTAAAACAAAGGATTACACAAGGCAGTTACGGTCTCCTTACATAGCCCCTTATCACACCAGCATAGGACCTAAGTGTAAGGTGTGCTAAGGTGAGAGAATCCGAGGGAGGCTCGGCCAACATCGCACGAGTAGTAATTTCTATCAGTTTGAACTTATCGCGAAGGCGATCCCGTTCTAGCTTCACACGATGAAGTTCAGCTTGGGTTTGGTCCAGAGCAAAGCCCAGTGGTTCTACCTCCTTCCCAAGTTCTGTTAGATGAGCTTCGATCGGTCCAAGACTACTGGGTGAGGCCATCGAATCTTCTTTCTATATTAATTAACCAAGATTTCTTGTATTTAGAGACAATAGTCAAAATGTTTACTTTCCAGCGGTCATATTGACCAATGGTCAAATAACAGTCAAAACCCAACAGTCTCATTTTAATTATACTCATGTTATCAAATGAAACATTTTTGTTGAGTATAAAAATAAAATAGAATAACACATAAAATTAGGAAACAAGATTTATTTAAAATTTCGGGTCGTTACACTGGACCCCCACACCCTCTGCCCCCTGCACCCCCACACTCCCTGCCCCCCACCTCCTAGACAGCCCCCTCCCCTTGCACCCCCTTCCCCCCTCCCTGCACACTGCCCCCCCGGACACCCCCCCTCCTGGACACCCCTCCCCCCGGACCCCCACACCATCTCCCTCCTGCACCTCCACACCCCCTACTCCTTGCCCCCCTCCCCCACCTCCCCCCCCTCCTGGAAAACCCCCCTCCCCCTGCACCCCCACACCCTCTGTGCACTACTATATTTAAACAAATCATCATGAGAAGAGTTGAATCAGTTGTATTTAGACAAACTTCAAATAGAAGAAAAAATCTAGATAAAGATATTTCCAAATTAGAAGTTCTCTTATTATATTATATATTCTTCAACCAATCAACTAGATGTGATCAGTAGAACCTTAGTTTTTATCTTCAGTTTCTTCTCTTCTTTTATACAAAAAACTTTATCTCCACAAATCTAATATTTAATACAATTATGTTCAGTAAATAATAAATCTCTTTAATTAAAATATTCAATAAATCACATGTTGATGATCACCTTACTTATTCTTCCTCCATCCTTATGGAACTCTCTATTCCTTTCCTCTATTTTATCTATACTATCATGATAATTTCTCCTCTATTTATTGTATCATTCTCCCTCTATTTTCAAGTAAGGAGATTTTAATTTCTAATTAAAATTTAAGAAATTAAATATGTTGAACATCCAATTCTTCAATTTATCCCTTGGATTATCTTTGTATAGATCTTCACCAATGAACTCCATTTAGGTTGGTGAAGTTTAGGTGAAAACTTCTAAATAGTTACAAAGTTAAAAACTAGTCAATTTTGGGTGAACCAATATTTTTCAAACTTCTATAATGCAGCCTCTATATAAAATGTCTATTTTGAGATTACATTAAGACTGATCATGGAATAGTAAAAAAAAATCAATGAAAAAGTACAAAACAGATTTCTCCGTGCTTATCTACATGTTTATTGTTGAACTCCAAAAAATACAACTCTCAAAACTGCTTCTTACATGGTGTGGGAATTCTTCGATTTCCCATTTCAGTCATTCTTACATGCAGTTCATAACAGCCTTTAAAACTCATGTTTTGGGTCACTCATCTTTGTATATAGATTATGTAATCCTAAAAAATCTTCTAATATGATGTGATACTCATCTTCTCCATGTTTTAATACATCTTTCACCCACCATGTGTTTGACAACACCCAATGAAACAGTTTTATTATTGTATTAAAATCTCTAGGTATTCCATTATTTCATGTAAATATTCATTTAATTCTGACACAATATTCATTTTATTCCTAACACTGCGACATTATTTATACATCAAACTATAGAAACATGGTATTATTTTATATTTCTCCTTTATACAATTTGAATCCCATGTTTCTCCTAGAATTATGATTTACTCATACATATATAGTAGAAAAAGAATTTTGATGATTCACATCCTATTGAAATAGTAGTTTAATCATAAAAACACAATAAATGCTTCCAAGACGTGACTTTTCCTTCTCCAAACATCTTCAAACCTGCTTGAACCTATTCTAATTAAAAAAAATATATTGAATAAGTACATTAAACATAATAAAACATCCTAGGACTCCAATCCCATATATTTTATTATCAATAATTCTTATATCACCATCACTATGTATGGTTCCCTTATATGTTCAACATCATCACATCAATATGCCTTCAATTTCTACGCATACTCTACCCATGTCTTCTATAAATACAATAGGAAGGGAGGTCTAAATAACCATCACATGAAATTCAAATCACAGTACAATCTTAAAATTAGAACATTGATGAAATAATATGGTATAAAATACCTGCGTTGATTGGAAGCCAGGAGGAGGGTGTCGCGGTGACAGGTCGTCGGAGAAGAGGGCGCTGCGGGGAGAGAGGTATCCGGGGAGGAGGGTGTCACTGTGAGAGAGGTCGTCGGGAGGAGGGCGCCATAGTGAGAGAGTTCTTCAGAGAGGAGGGCGTCGTGGTGAGGAGAGGAAGGGGAGGAGAGGTTGGGAAGAAGAAGTCGTCGGGGAGGAGGGCGCCGTAGTCATGCGAGGTTGGGGAGGAGGGGGCCGCAGTCAGGCGAGGTCGGGGAGGAGAACTTGTCGGGGGGAGAAGAAGCCGGGAGGAGGAGAAGTCGGGAGGAGTGCGAGAGTAGCGAATCGGGGGACCCTGATACCAAATAGGAAAACACACGGTATAGCCACGGTTATTAAATTAAACCGTGGCAATTAGAAAGATATAGCCACGGACCAATAAAACTGTGGCTATAGGTCCGTGGCTATATCTTTAATTTCTAGTAGTGTAAACTATTAACCAACTGGTCTAGAGGCATCTAAAACGAACAAGGGGAATCATATTTGAGTCGTAGCTTGACTCTTAATGCAGCTCACCCCCATCCTATATGTCCAATACTTGTCTGAAATAACACTTCAACTTGGCATTCTATGTGTTTTATATCGTCCTCATCTTGACAAGGTCCATGTCACATCTTGGAGTACCGCCTCGTCTTGGAGGGATCCAAGTCATGTCTTGGAGTACCGCCTCATCTTAGTGGGATCCATGTCACGTCTTACATCAGTGATCAACGTACACCACCTTCACCTTATGTACAATAATACTCACGCACAGGCAAGGGAGACTAGGGGTGTAAATGTACATCAGATGGAATGGACACGCAGACCCTTATACATTTTAACTGAAAATAAAGATGATGTGCAGACCGTCATTTAATTAATTACAATCATCTCACAAAATTAAAATAATTAATTAAATAAATAATGAAATGCAGACATACAAGGGTTTGTGCTCAAAACCATTACGTGGGTAAATTAAACGCACGATAAAAATTAAATTGCATTAAATAAAGTGAAAGGGTAAATTAATTAAATTAAATGAATTAAATAATTCAAATAATTTAATTATTCTTCGGCCCACTAATTAAATTAATTTTAATACCTAAAATCAAATTAATTAATTAATTTAATTTAATTCCAAAACTAAATTAATTTTTATCTCTGGATATTAAAAATTTATTATTTTAAACCACAATTAATACATTATTTAATTTAATTTAAGTATGTAATTAAATTAATTAATTATATTAATTGAAATTAACTTGGGCCCTGAAACCTTGCTCTAGCCTATTTTGGGTCACGTCAATCCTGTGTAGACCCATAACGGGTCGGGAAAAGCCCATACTAGGCTTATCTGGGTTAGACAGTCCGCGCAGAGTTTTTTTGGGTTGGGCCGACCCATTATACATGTACCTGGTGGCCTTTTCTAAAGAATTCCGGGTCATGTAAAGAGAGGTACTTGGGTACCTTAGGGTCGTCCGAGATAGGGTCCATCAGATCTGGACGGGGCAAGGGTCGACCAACCAGCCTTTCTAGATCTAAATGGCTCCGGTAGCCAAGAGGGGAAGCCACTGATAGAGGGGAAGCCACTGATTTTCCTTGGTCGGCTGAGCGGGCGACGCTTGAGCCTGGTGTACTATGGTTGTTCCGTCTGCGGTCGCTCGGTTCAGGAAAGGCTACAGCGTGCAGATAGCAGTATAAAACCAACATATATGGTGGCAGCACACGGTCTGGCTACGGCGAGGCGGTTTGGCACCATGGGAGGCCACGGAGGAGGACCGGTGTTGGAAAGTGGAGGTTTTAGGCACGACAGCCGCAAGGCAGCGGGATCCAGCCGGATCTGGCCGGATCTGGGACAGGGAGGCCACCAGAGGGCAATCGGCAGAGGAGTCCGGTAGTGAGGGAAATCCGCGGAGGAGGTCGCCGGTTGGACAGGTGCGGCACATTGGGGAAGGGATGGCTCCGGATGAAGGAGGCGATGGCGCTAGGGTAGAGGAGTGGTGCTAGTGTGGGCTGCCGGTAGACTGGGGAAGGGCGCCATTGGTTCTGGAATCGTGGAGAAGGCGCACCAATAGGGGTCTGATAGGCTGGCCCCCACAACCCTTTTATTATGCAAAATATAAAATTGTAAAATTATATTTTACACGTAATTGGAATTATTTATGATTAAATCACAAATTCGATCCATATCAAAAAATAATTTTAAAACTTGGCCATTCAAAATCGGATTAACGTGAAGTTTGAACCCTTGGGACTGAAATAAAACCCTCTATTTCATTTAATAAAAAATAATTTTAATTTTTCCAAAAAAATTTACGCGTTCTCTTATACCAATTGAAGGAACCGGGACCCGCAGCAGAAGTCGATGGGTCGGAGATTTTTTTAAAAAAAAAATCATTGACAGAACAGAACTTGTCGTCACTGACGATCCGAGCCTCGGTATGGTCCAAAGATCACGTGTAAATTAAAAGAGCACATAAAATAAAACTGGAAGCATACCTTTACAGATTTGAAGTCACGGTCAGCAACAACTCGTCGTCGGTGATCGTTGCTTGAAGGATCCATAGCAGGATCCCTCCAGATCATCCAAACGTGGTTCAAAAATCCATAGGGGCACCGATCATCAGATTGTGGGTGTTAGCGCGGTGATCTGACGAGGTCTTCAATGTCCTGATGATCAACACATTAAGATGTATTCGATGCTTGAAGAAGATCTTGATCCAAACTCTTGGATCAATTTCTTATCTCTATGAAGCAGGAGGAGAGAGATGCTCTGGCCAAAATGCCATGAATAGTCCTCAACTTGAGCCTCTCTCCACTTATTTATAGTGGATGAAGAATAACACCCGGTAGGGTTCCCCAACCCCCGGAAACATAACATCCACTAAATAATAATTATGATGAAATAAACAATGGAATAAATATTATTAAAAATTTATCACATACTTGTAATATATATAAAACATATTACATGATAAAACTGGGTCATTTAACTCAACTCATCATTCCCCCAAAATATTAAATGAACCATGAATATTAAAATAATATTCGTTTGATTAATACTTTTCTCATATGTACTTCACTTGTAAATACTTTAAATAAATTCAACTCAATTATTCATAACTTGAATAATAATGAATTTATATAAATATTAGTGATCGATACTTTGGACAACACTCAGACCCCATAGTGGGTACCACCATGTCCACTATACATTTTCGACTGAATAGGACAGATTCTTGAATACGCTATTGTGTGTGCCCCTTTTGACCCTTATCTCAATAGTAGTGAATAAAAACCACAGACAAAGAGAGGAGTTTAGCGACCCATCAAGGTCCCTAAAGAGATAAGGAAAGTCATAACAATGACTACCAACCTATGAATACTGACTGTGTACTATAATATCATTGTCTTTAAATATATCATAAAGCAGGACGCACACTTGTGTCATTGCCATTTTCTTGCATTATTATTTTTTGATCTATCTGGATGGATTTACCTTTCGACTAATTTGGCCAAAGACTTATGAAGGTAGAACCATCTTAATCAACTAGGACTTAGATATAAAACTTCCTGAACTTGGAAGCAACAAATCCTTTCGTGACCATTCAACCAATGTCATAACACCAATGACACACCCAACACAATCTACCTCACCACGATTTCAATATCATGGTATTTTCTTTGCATAAAAGCACACAATCAAATGGTACACACTGGTAATGATCTCAAGTCGGGAGACCAATACACATGTTTGTATATAAGAACAACCAATGACACCCAAAACATGTGGTGTTCGTATTAGCAGGTCTTTTCTCATGATCTCACTACTAGAGATCACCAAGTACGAACTTCATGAGAAGAAGTATCAATGATTATGAGCCCCCCACACCTGATAGTTAAACATAAACTGTGTCCAATCAGTATGATGAATCCAGACCAGAGGAACTTTGTTTTAGATTAATGTCATTATATCTAAAGGTTCTCATTATAGCCCGGGATCTGCTATAACCTTTTGGTATAAAATTAATCTATATACATTACCATTTCAATAGTGGATGTAGAAGAGTCTACACTATAATGGTAAGAATACATCTTGTATATCTTACTATATACATGATATGAGAATCAAAAGTACTGCATAGTTGGGTATAAGACACCCACTATTTCAACACTCTCACTTGTACTAGAATTAACTTGATAACCATACTTGTTAGTTACTCACATGATAAAGATCAAGTTTTTGTTGAGTAATGGCTTTAGATTCTCGATCTGCCACGTTTCTACCATGTGGCTATTCTGCTATATGCGACCTCATCTCATTGAGTAAAACCACTCAAGAGATGGTATCCTCGAGTATATTAATTTTTTCCATTGTCATAAACATGACATCTTGGATAGTAAGAATATCATAATTTTCATTATGATAGTACTTTACAAGGTGTGATTCCAAGAATTGAAACAAATTGTTGCGTTTGACAACTGCTTATTAATTGCCTTAGAAGCTACAACATACTCAGTATTTATAGGTATGGCTAACACTGGATTTTATGAGCTTGACTCGCTCATCACCTTAGCTTAACTATGATACTAGAACAAATTTATCTAAGGAAGAGTAGTTTGTGTCCCACAATAACTAGTATCCTTCTCCACTTACCAGGTACATATCTTTTGTACTTTCAAAAATACAATCAGATAGTTCTGACTTCTTTACTTTCATTTCTCCTGAATATAATTGATATTTTCCTACTATAAATTATATCTTGGAAATATCAATTCCTGTACATATCATGTCATATGTTATTGATCCATCACTAAATCATATGGAACTCAACTCATAAATTTAATCTCCTCCCATGTTCTGAACATGTCAACCTGAAGAGATTATGCCATGTGACATTGGCAACAATTCTTAATGTGAATTGTTTGTATTTTTTAATAATATTTCACCGTATGTACGATTGACTAGGTTCTAGAAACCATTAAATCTACCTCAGTAGATTCTATTCCCTATAAATTAGGTTTGTACTTTAAGTCAAACACAGGAGAATTATTTTTACCCTGGTCTTAACTAACTGTAAGACCAATATCTATTTTCTGTATGTTTTTTAACATATTTCACTTGGAAAACCATAGCGCTCCCACTAACCTTTGGTAGACACATGGAAAATATTCATTCCAAATGAATTATCTAAGATATTGTTGCTTAATTTAATCCAAAATTGGATTTCAGTAACTTGCAACACTTATTGGAATCATATGATGTCATCATCCTTTTCTGATTGCGTCGTTTAGACAAATTCCACAAAAGTTGATCTTAATATGCAATGACTAATAAAATGATCTTATAAGTTAGCTATGATAAGTAAAATTCTAATGGATTTAGGCATACTGACTTGGTATAACCAATCAAGCCTTATTGGTACCACACTTATACCATCCACATGTCATGTCACTTGAATACCCACCACAATATTCAATTTATAATCCACTTTACAATTTGATACATGGAATCCATTATTAAATTTTAATTAATCTTGTAAATCTTAGCTAAATAAAATATAATGCTTACTTGTAGGAATTATCATTCTCAATGAATATTTTATCACCAACCGTGGTGAATATAAAACCATCACCATGGTTTTAACCTTCCTACACAGTATGTTTCTCTGGAACATTCCCATTCCACATGTATTTGTGGATCTTGTTTCTATGTCAACCACTTGTTCATATCGAGCATTAAATAAATCCAAGTCATTCTAGCTCCCACTATCTCTAATAGATATGTGCACCCTTATATAGAAATGTTTTCTATCACTTGACTACCATTTTCTATATTAGGGATTTAGGTAATATCCTAATCAAATGGTAGGATAATTACTTAGATGCACCATGTGTTTAGCTTGATGCAAGTTTTTTTTTATCTTAACAAATGCTTTGCAACTTTAACACATGTCCTATGAAATAATGGATTTTCATCATAATATAACTCATAGGATATCCATTTTTTAATGTTTATTTGGCATATCAGTTATTTGATTTCACCATTATTTTCAAAGCATGTATTGAAATATGATGGATGTTACTACAGGTTGTAAAATTGATACTACTTACATCATAACTTTGATATATAAAATGTGCATTTAGGAATTTCTCTATGCTACATTTTTGTTGATCAATGTAAACATGTAAGAATAATCACCGATCCTCCTTATTAACATCAATGGCATGATGCAGATAGGGTAATGTGCATTTAGGAATTACTTCATGCTACATTTGTATTGATCAATGAATGCTTGGTCAGATATTATTTGGCATGCTGATCCGAAGCAACACATATATTATGACCATGATTATAATTCACTATCATATTCCTTAATAACCTAAAGGAATCTTATGAATTATATTTATCACTATCGTTCTCTTGGAATAGTTCACATTCTCTTGTTGAACTAACTTCACAAGCTTTGTGACATACATTTATTTCTAAAGGTTTATTTTTCTAAACTAAATATGTCGATTATACCAATGGTGTTTAACTGTGTCGATCCTAAATACTATAATGGGTATATACATGATGTATAGTTTTAGTTTTTCTTGACAAAGAATTATCTTTCCACAACTGGGTAAAAGTTATACATTTTTTTGTATTCATCATTATTTTCTTATGATTCATGTACCACTAAACTATTTGTTGAGTATGTTACCACAAACAATATTCATTCCTAAACTTGTAATAATGTCTCATTATGTATAAAGGTAATGTGAGATAAATGTCTTGGTTATACTCAACTACTTGTTCATCTAGAATCATTCTCTTGGGAAATAAGAAGTTATGTGTTTCTCACCACTGACATAGGAATCACCCTTTCTCAATTACTTCGAGAAAACACCATACTTATAGTAATGTTTCTATTTTTACTTGGTTATTGTATTTAAATACATATATGTGAAAGGCATATTTCATTAAATACCCAAGAATTATGTTAGAAACAATACTTTTATTTGATGAATATACACTGAAGAAGAAACCAGTTCTTTCTTATTCGATTCAGTTCATTACATTTAAAACTTTCAAAAATTTATTTCATAATATGTGATGAAAATAACCTCATGTTTTATAACCAACCTATTTAAATTGAAGGAAATTATGAAGATACCTTTGACGTAAATTTTCATTGGCCTTTTCTCCTTTTTCTTTCAATTTATTCTCTATAAGAATTAAATATGGTACTTTCTCTAATATTATTATTACTTGGTGAATTTTACCTAAAAGGTAATGAAGAACTTACTCCATATTGTTCATTAGTATCATTAAAAAAACTAGAGTAATCATGTGTAAGGGTGGTATGCATTGAAATATCCTGATCTATCTTTCATATTTACACATAATCCAGTGTAATTTATCATCCACATATCTTAACTTTCTCATTGTAAAATTCTTGGAAATAAGACTACATGTGATATCATACATGTCCTAATGTAGTGACTACAAATTAAATCATACATAAAGGGTAATATTATGATAAAACCATAATATTCTTAATTCTTGAGTCTCCTATAAGAATTTTACACACTTAATTCCAAAGGTGACTTAATAGGTAGGGACACCAGCACCTTGGATTTCTGATATAGTAGTAATGTGCACAAGAACCTATACTACACATGGAATTTTGTGCTAGTTTGGACATTAACTTGTCCAATATTTATCATAGTTTTTATCTTGTAGTATTGATTTCCATTTTTATATAAATAAACTTTAGCATATTTTAATTTTATAATGATTACCAAATTAAACATTACAGATCAATTTAATTATTAAATGTCTCCCACTATTTTATCGAATTCTAGGAACCCTATGTACTAGAATTGGAATACCCTATCGCTTGAGTATTATAGTGGAAAGGATCCCCGAACCTCCCCTCATAGTCTATAAGCTATGGATAAACCACTACTTGGAGGGTTCAAGGTAGGTGTTTGGTTAGCCAACCACATTAACTCATGGTTCCTTGATCTGTTGAGTGAAGTCCCAACTTCAAAAATCATAACTTTATTTACTCAACACTTTCCCCTAAAATGATAAAAAGTTAGATTTGGATAATACTCACTACCAGTTTAGTTAAGTCAACCCACCACTCTCATAATAACTCCCCCGTAGTAAGAGGCACCCTCATCTATGGCATGACCGACACCCCAAACACCCAATTTTGTTCAAACTTGAATGATGGAAGGCAATAATGATTTGATATTACATTGAGGGTTTTTATTTTTTTCTCTATTTATGAATGTAATATATTTATATTAATCTTGTTCATCTATGTTTTTCCACTCACAACAAAACATTAATAGAAAAACACACATCACTTATTTATTCATTTTATTATTTATTATTTTATGTATTTATCTCGCTATTTTAAAATGAATAAAACAATAAAAAATGCATAAAGGTAAACTACTAACCGATTGGTCTTGAGCATCTAAAATGAATTTGAGGCATCATACATGAGTTGTATCTTGACTCTTGATGCAGCTCACACCCATCATGTATGTCCACTACTCGTCTGAAATAATGCTTCAACTTGGCATTCTCTATGTTTTATACCATCCTCATCTTGAAGAGGTCCATGACATGTCTTAGAGTACCAACTCATCTTGGTGGGATCCAATTCATGTCTTGGAGTACCACCTCACCTTGGTAGGAACCACATCATGTCTTGCATCTTCTTGATCAATGTACACCACCTTTTCCTTATATACAACAATACTTGCATGCAAGTGAGGGGGACTAGGGGTGTAAATGTACAACGGATGGAATGGACATGCAGGCCCTTATTCATTTTAATTGAAAATAAAGATGATGTGCAGAATATCATTTAATTAATTACAATCATCGCACATAGTTAAACTAATTAATTAAATAAATAATGAAATGCACACATACATGGGTTGGTACTAAAAACCAGTTGGTGGGTAAATTAAACGCACGATAAAAATTAAATTGCATTAAATAAAGTAGAAGGGTAAATTAATTAAATTAAATGAATTAAATAATTCAAATAATTTAATTATTCTTTGGTCCACTAATTAATTTAATTTAATTCCAAAATTAAATTAATTTTTATATTTGGATATTAAAATTTTATTATTTTAAACCAAAATTAATAAATAAATTAATTTAATTTAATTATGTAATTAAATTAATTAATTATTTTAATTGAAATTAACTTGGGCCTCAAAACCTTGCTTTGGCCCGTTGTGAGTCGCGTCGAACCTACACAAACCCGTAACAGGTTGGGAAAATCCCGTGTTGGGATTATCTGGGTCAGGCAGGTCCGCCCAAACCCATTCTGTGTTGCTCCAACCCATTACGCGCATACCTCACAGTCTTTTCTAAAGTATTTTGGGTCCTGTATAGTGGTACTTGGGTACCTTAGGGTGGTTCGAGATAGGATCCACTAAATATGGATGGGGAAAGGGTCAACCAACCAACCTTGTTGGATCTGAATGACCCCAGTGGCCAAGAGGGGAAGCCACTGACGGAGGGGCTGAAGGAATCAGGCAGGTAACGAAAACCCCAAACAAGTGGGATTTTAAACAATTTCACCGACATTTGACTTGAACTTGTCAACGTCAGCGAATAGCTGCCCAGTTTAAGCTGAGGATCACGCGTGAAGAGTTTTAAACACAAAATAAAACCGTAAAATACCTAGTTTAGATCTGAAGCTGCGCATGATGTCTGCTCATTGTTGGAAATCACTACTCAAATAATCTAAATCCAAATTCCTCTAGATCTTCCACATGCACTTTAAGAAATCTGTGGGAGCATCGATCATCAAATTCTCAGTGCTACCATGGAGATTTGACGATGCCTTCGATGCTTCGATGATCACTGCATCACTTAACTTGCGATTCTTGAGAGAGATCTCAATCCAAGCTCCTTGGATCCAGAGCTTCTCTCTCTAGATTATGGGAGAGAGGATATGAGAGATAAATCCCATTAATTTTCATTGGTGAGTTCTCCTTATCCTCTATTTATAGTGTGTAATTAAAATACCTAGTATCGCCTCTCCGACCCCTGAATACTTAACGCACTATTAACAACATGTTATGACTACTAATATGAGTCATAAATATTATTATCACTCTCTTGTAATATATTAAAATATTACGTGATAATAAATGAGTCTACAACTTGACTCATCGTTCCCATAAATATTAATTAAACCTTGAATAGTTTAATATTCATTCAAATAATATTTTTTCATGTATTTACATAAAACTTTTAAATACATTTAATAAATAAATTTGATGCTCATTATTCTTAACTTGAATAAAATGAATTTATTTATTGCATTGGAGATCGTACCTCCTTGGAAAAAATCCTAAACCCTAGTGGTGGGGCCCACTGTGTCCAAAATACCTATTCAACTAGGGCAGATTCTTGAATACGCTATTCTGTATGACCCTCTAGGTCCTTATCTCGATAGTAATAAATAGTATTCATAGACCAAGATCCGGATCTAGAAACCCATCATGGCCCCTAAAGAGATAAGGATTGTCACAATAGAGACAACCAACCTATGAACATGTACTATATAAGATAATATATTAGTCATTAATATATCATAAAGCAGGAGGAACACCTGTGTCATCTTCCTTTTCTTGATTTATCGTTTGTTGATCCAACTGGATGGATTTACCCTCGACTGTGATGGCCATGGTCTCATGAAGGTACTACCATCCTTATCAACATGGACCGAGATATATTACTTCCATAACCTGGATGTGATAAATCCTTTCTTGACCATTCAACCAATGTCATGTCACCAATGACGCTCCCAACACAAACTACCTCACCATGATTTCAACACCATGGTTTTCATCTTGCATCAAAGTACGCGATCAAATGAAATACAATGGAAATGATCTCAAGTCAGGAGACCATTACACATGATCGTATATAAGAATATCCAATGACACCTGAAACATGTGTTGTTCCCATTGGAGAGTATATCCTCGTGATCTCACTATTAGAGATCACCAAGTGCGAACTTCATAAGAAGAAGTTTCAATGCTTATGAGCCCACAACACCTGATATTCAAACATCTACTGTGTCTGATCAGTAAGATGTATCTAGACTATAGAACATATATTTAAGATTAATATCATAGTATCTCAAGGTTTTCATTATAGCCTGGTATCTGCTATAAACTCTCAACACAACAATTAATCTATGGACATTACCATTATATAGTTGATGCAGAAATATCTACACTATAATGGTAATAATAAATCATGTATAACTAATTGTACACATGATATGGTAATCAAAAGCATTGAATAGTTGGATCTAGAGAACCCACTATTTCAATAGGGGGTGGCCCTCGGTGTGTTGTGGTTGGCCAGTGGGTGGCACTCGAGCCTGGTTCATGGAAGATGTTCCATCCACGGTCGCTCGATTTAGGGAAGGCTACCGCATGCGGCGAGAAGGAGAAAACCAGAGGATCTAGTGGTGGAACACGATTCAGCTACAAGGTTCAGGGTGGTGGACCCATTGCTGCGAGGTCTGGAGGGTAGCTGGTGGTCGTGGATATAAGCTGGTGAGGTGATGCAGCCCCATGGGAGGCCACAGAGGAGGATTAGTGTTGGCGAACAGAGTCTGGAGGTGCAGCAGCCGCAAGGTTGTGGGATCTAGAAAGATCTATCCAGATTTAGGACAAGGAGTCTTTAAGAGGGAGATATATAGGGGAGTCCAGTAGTGTGGGAAAACTGTGGTGGAGGTCGCTGGTTGGACAGGTGTTGCATGATGGGGAAGGGTTGGTCCCACTGAAAGAGGTGGCGGCTCTTGGGCGGAGGGGTGGTGCTGGTGCGAGTTTCCGGTAGACTGGGAGAGGGTGCCGCCAGTTCTGGCGGTGTGGAGAAGGTTCCCCAATAGGGGGCCGACAGGCTAGCCCCCTCACCCCTTTTTGTGACTTCTAGCCAACTACCCCACCACCCCTTTTTATTTCTATCAATCAATGAGTTTCCCCACCCCACCCACTTGGGGTTTTTTATTTTTTTTGACATGTGTGGTGTGAATAGTTTCCACACCCTTAAAAATTTCTAAAGTCCAATCTTTAGCCTTTTATAATAATAATAATTATAAATTATTATTATAATTCTATTATTATTATTATTATATAAATATTATTATAATAATAAAATTATTATCCAAAATATAAAATTGTAAAATTATATTTTTCACATAATTGGAATTATTTCTAATTAACTGACACTGAATGAATCTTGGTCAATTCTATAGGATGAATAAAAATTTTAAAACCCCAGATCAAACCAAAAATTTGATCCTTATCAAAAGTTTCTAATTTCCATAACTTAACCATTTGAAATTGGATCAACGCGCGGTTTGAACCATTGATACCAAAATTAAACACTCTATTTAATTTAATGAAAATTAATTTTAATTTGTCTCATAAAATTTATGCGCTCCCTCTGATACCAATTGAATTTACCAAGACCCGCAATGGAAAATGATGGACTAGGGATTTTTTTTAAAAAAAATTACTCGACGGGATGACAAAACTTGTTGTCACAGACGATCAAAGACCCAATATGGTCTGAGTATATTGTGTCAATTAAAAGAGCATATAAAATAAAAATGTAAAAATAACTTTACAGATCTGAAGGCACGATTGATAGAAACTCGTTGTCGGTGATCGTTTCTTGAAGGATCCATAGTAGGATCCCTCTAGATCATCCACATGCACTTCAAAAATCCTTAGGAGCATCGATCATTAGATTTCAGGTGCTAGCATGGAGATCTAACAATGTCTTCAGTGTTCTAATGATCACAACATCAATATGCCTTCGATGCTTGAGGAAGATCTTGATATGAGGTCTTGGATCGACTTATTCTCTCTCTATAAAGTAGGAGGAGAGAGAGTCTCTAGACAAAATTCCATGAATAGTCCTCAACTTGAGCCTCTCTCCACTTATTTATAGTGGATGAATAATAACACCCGATAGGGTTCCTCAACCTCTGAAAATTTAACATCCACTATGATGAACTAAATTAAGCATAAATATTATTAATAATTTATCACATACTTGTAATATATATACAACATATTACATGATAAAACCGATCCATTTAACATGACTCATCATTCCCACAAAATATTAAACTAACCTTGAATATTAAAATAATATTCATTCAATTGATAATTTTCTCATATTTACTTAACGTGTAAATAATTTAAATAAAATAAACTCAATTATTCATAACTTGAATAATAATGAATTTATTTAATTATCGGTGATTGATACTTTGGACAACACTCAGACCCCATGGTGGGGCCCACCATGTCCATTATATCTATTCGACTGAATAGGGTGGATTCTTGAATACACTATTGTGTGTGACCCTCTAGGCCCATTATCTCGATAGATGTGAATAAAATATACAGACCAAGAGCAGTGTCTAGCAATCCATCAAGGCCCCTAAAGAGATAAGGATAGTCATATGAAGGACTACCGACCTACAAACACTAACAATGTACTATAATCTCCTTGCCTTTAAATATCTCAGTAAACAGGATGCACACTTATGTCATCGCCCTTTTTTGATTTATTATTTTTTGATCTATCCAAATGGATATACCTTTCGACTGCTTTGGACAAAGACTTATGAAGGTTAAACCATCCTAATCAACCTGGCTTAAGATATACAACTTTTTTAACTTAGAAGTGACAAATCCTTTCTTGACCATTCAAACAATGTCATACCACTAATGACTCACCCAAAACAAGCTACCTCAACTTGATTTCAATATCATGGTTTTTTTCCTTACATAAAATTTCGCAATCAAATGGTACACACTAGTAATGATCTCAAGTTAGGTGACCAATACACATGTCCATAGATAGGAACAACCAATGACACTGAAAACATGTGGTGTTCTTATTAGTGGGTCTGTCTTGATGATCTCACTTCTAGAGATCACCAAGTGATAAACTCATGATAAGAAGTCTCAATGCTTATGAGTCCACAACACCTGAAAGCCAAACATCAACTATGTCCAATCAGTATGATGCATCTAGACCACATGACCTTTGTTTAAGATTAATGTCATTATATATCAAGGTTCTCATTATAGAATGAGATCTGTTATAACCTTTTGATACAAAAATTATTCTATAGACATTATCATTTCAATTGTGGACATAGAAAATCCTACACTATAATGGTATGAATACATCATGTATATCTAACTATATACACGATATGGTAATCAAAAGTACTACATAGTTGGGTCTAGGGAACCCACTATTTCAATATTTTCTGCATAATACATGACACATGTGGGAAAATCCCATGTAGAGGTGATTATATACATACCCAGTAGGAGACATTGAAATCTGAAGGGGGAGTACTAAGAGATACGATTAAAGTAGGAAACTCAACCCCTAACAAAAGAGAAATGAAATCCAGTAAGTATGTGTATATGTGTTAGGTTACAGGATGAGAAGTGGAAGTCTATGGGCTGAGAATTTAAATTTGTTTTGCAACACCAAAGAAACATAACAATGTTTAATCTAGTGATATTATCTCAATACGGTCTGAGGACCATGGGCGGATTTCACAGAGCACAAAAATAAATCGAACATGTACCTTGTTCAGATCTGATGTGTGCAAGTCCATTGCAGGATTCCAGTGAATGTTGATCAAAGTCTCTGACATCGAATCCCTCTAGATCGTTCACACACCCCTCTTAAATCTTCTCACGTGCCATTCATTGGAATCCAGGTGCTAGTGTCGTACACCAACAAGATCTTCGATGCAACAATGATCACCAAAAGGCAATAGTCTTTAATCTAAAAAGGATGATCTTAAAGATATTCATTGCTTGAGAGAATCTATCTCAAGAATCCAAGAGGAGAGAGAGGCTCTCAATTCTAACACATGAATAGTCCCATTGGGAGAGCCTCTCTCTTAATTGTTTAAGGAATATATAAAATACCCAGTACGGGTTCCCTGACTCCCATGTAATAGATATTCACAGTATAAGTCTTATAAATATTTATTTATGAAAAATTAAATCATGCCATAAATAATATTTATAATTTCACCACTAACTAAAATATATATTAAATATATATTGCGTGATAAACTTGAGTGTACAACTCGACTCACTTCTCCTGAAAATATTAAACGAACCCTGGATATTTAAATCAGTTCAAAAAATATTTTATCTTTGTATTTACTTAATCACTTGTAAATACATGTTATAAATAAATTCAACAAATTATTCCAAACATTAATAATTAAATAATTTATTTATTACTTGGTGATCCATATAACTTGGATAATACTCAAACCCTATAGTGGGGCCCACCATGTTCTATATTCATATTCACAGAATAGGACAGATTCTCAAGGTGCTATAGTGTGTGACCCTCTAGGCCCTTATTCCAATAGTAGTGATTGATATTCACCGACCAAGATCGGGGTCTAGAAACCCATCAAGGACCCTATAGAGATAAGGTAAAGTCAAAGAAATGACTACCTTCCTATGAACATGGTATTTGTAATATAATCTCTTCGTTATCGATATCTCAATAAAGCAGAATGCACACTAGTGTCATCATACTTAATCTTGCTTTATTTTATTTGTTGATAAGTCCGGACAGTCTTACATTCCTCTACCATGGAAATGGATTTAATGAATATGGAACCATCCTAATAAACCATTCCTGAGATATCTCTTTCTTAACTCAGAAGCGACAAATCATATCTTGATCATTCAATCAATGTCATGTCACCAATGATGTACCCAACACAAACTACCTCTCCATGACTTAATTTACATGTTTTTACCCCGCATCAATGTATGTAATTAAATGACATACATTGATAATGATCTCAACTTTGGAGTCCATTACACGTTTCCATAGACAGGAATGACCAATGACACCTGAAACATGTGGTGTTCCTATTATGTGGGTCAGTCCTCATGATCTTAATAACTAGAGATCATCAAGTGTGAACCTCATGAGAATAAGTCTCAATGCTTATGATCCCCCAACACTTGATGGTAAAACATCATCTATTTCCTTTCAGAATTATGTAATTGGACCATAGGACATTACTTTAAGATTATTTTCATGGCATCTTAGGGTTCACATTATAGCATGAGATTTGTTATAACCCTTTGATACAACATGTAATCTAAGGACATTGCCATAAACAAAGTGGATGCAGAAGCATCTACACTATTATGGAAAGTTAAACACATGTATAAATAATAAACTATATACATGTAGTGGTAATCAAAGTACAACACAAGTTGGGTATAGGGAACCCACTTTAAAAACTCCCACTTGCACTAGATCCAATTTCTAATAGGTTTCAATCCACTAGATATCACATGAGAATCATGCTTCTGTTGAGAAATGGATTCAGTCAGGGGGTTTTCCACATTGTCCTTTGTGTCTACTCTTCTAACTACGACTTCACCTCTTTGAGTAAAATCACTCAAGATATGAAACTTCTAAAGAATATGTTATATACTTTGGTGATACCTGGTCTCCTTGGCAAGCACCACTATAGCAGTGTTATCACAATATACAGGAACATGGTTTGCACTGCAAAAAAAAACACCAATGTATGAGATAAAGATATGTATCTGGACTGATTCCTTTTCTGCATCGAAATCCACAATATATTCAGACTCTTTTTTAGAATTGGAAACCACAACTTGATTCGAGCTTCTCTAGCTCACTTCACCACCATTCAGGTAAAAGATGTAGTGTGACTGCGATATCAGATCATCATGATCTATCTGGAAACTAGCATTAGTGTATCCTATCACTACTAGTTCCTCATCTCCTTTATACACTAGAAAAATATCCTTAATACACCTCAAGTACTTTAAGATAGTTTTAATAGTTTCCTAATGCAACTCTCATGGATTGGCTTCATATCTACCCACCATGATTAAAGAAAAGGCAACATCAAACCTAGTACCTAGAATTACATACATGATAAAACCCACTACCGAGGCATAAAGTATTCTACTAATTCTTTAAATCTCCTCCTATGTTTGTGGACACATTTTCTTGGAGATATTTATACCATGCGACATAGGAAAAAATCCTCTCTTAGATTGTTTCATATTATACCTTTTGAGTACCTTGTCAATATATATAATTTGACTTATCCCAAGCAGCCTTTGAGATCTTTCTTGATAGATCTTGATCCCTAGAATGTAGGCTACTTCACCTAAGTCTTTAATAGAGAAACATTCATTTAACCAAGTCTTAACTGACTGTAAGACTTGAACCTCGTTTCCCATAATTAATATGTCATCAACATATAACACTAGGAAAATGATGGCATTCCCTTAAACCTTTTTATATACACAAGGCTCACTTTCGTTTTTGACAAAACCAAATTCTCTTATGGACTCATAAAAATTAACATTCCATGAGCATGATTCCTGCTTCAACCCATAAATGGATCTCTGCAACTTTCATACTTTATTGGCATTATTTGATTGGAAAAACCCTTCAGGTTGAGTAATATAGACATCTTCAACCAACTTATCATTTAGAAAAGTAGTATTGACATCCATTTTCCAAATATCATAATCATGAAAGGCTACTATTACAAGAAATATCCTGATGGATTTAAGCATTGCTACTGGTGATAAGGTTTCATCATAGTCAATGCCTTGACATTTCCTGAAACCCTTTTCAACTAGTCTTGATTTAAAGGTATTAACCTCACCATCTATGTCCATATTCTTTTTGAATTCCCATTTTCATCCAATGGGATTTACATCAGTTGTAGGGTCTTCCAAAATAAAAACTTGATTTTGGTACATAGACTCCATCTCAGAATTCATGGATTCTTTCCATTTAACAGCTTCTTTTCCTTATACTTATTCCTTGTAGGTTAGAGTTTCATCATCCTCAAGGACTAATGTGTTACTTGACTTAGTGACAAGAAAACTATAACGCTCTGGTTATCTAACCTCTCGCGTAGACCTACACAATATTTGTCTCCTAGGAACAAATTCTTCTTCCACTTCCTCTTGTGGAGATTGTTTCTCTACCAACTCTTGTGCATCTGGAGCATTAACTTCATCGAAGTCAATCTTTCTCCCACTATTTCCAGTAGAAATGTGTTACCTTTATAGAAATATGGCGTATCTTTACACAACAACTTTTCTTTATAAATAGTTATATAGGTAATATCCTTTAGTTTATTTAGGATAACCTATAAAGATGTAATTCGTGCTTTTGGATGATAATTTTTCACATGGTAAAGTCTTAAAAATTTTCACACACCCCCATACACGTATGTGTGTCAGATTGGGTTTATTTTCATACCATAACTCATATGGAATCCCATATGAAGCTTTAGTTGGTACTCGGTTAAGTGTATATGCTGTTGTCTATAAAGAATATCCCCAAAAGTATAATGGAAGAGTTGCATGACTCATCATTGATCTGACCATGTCAAGAAAGGTCCTATTCCTCCTTTCACTGACACCATTACATTGGGGTGTATAAGAAGGATTGAGTTGGGATTCTATCCCACACTCTTTCAAGTGATCAATGAAATCTTGGTTAAGATATTCTATGCCTCTGTCTGAGTAGAGTGCTTTTATTTTCTTACCAAGTTGGTTTTTTACTTCATTTTGGTATTCCTTAAATATCCAAAAGGAATCAGACTTATACCATATTAAGTAGATATATCCATACCTACTATAGTAATTGGTAAAAGTAATGAAGTATGAAAAACTACCCCTTTCCTATACTATAAATAGACCACATACATTAGTATGTATTAATTTTAGTACTGTATTGGCTATTACTCACTTTCCTAAGAAAGGTGCTTCGGTCATTTTTCCTTGTAAACAAGCTTGAAATACATCCAAGGTTTCTAACTTTACTGAGTCTAAATAATCTTCTTGATGTAATCTTAATAATTTTTTGTCATTTATATGACCAATACTGAAGTTCCATAGGCGGGTGATATATGAGTCATGTTGGATTTTTTTGTCATTGATTTCCATTATGAGGTTCTCGAGTTCCAGCATGTATAAACCATTTCTAAGATGTTCAATACCATAACATATGTTATCCCTATAAAAGAGACAAAATTTACTTCCAAACTTGAAATAAAATCCCATAGTGTCTAAACTTGACACAGAGATAATGTTCCTGGTTATAGAATGTACATAGTAGCAATTGTTTAAAAATAGAACCAAATCAGTTGGCAAGGTTAAGTGATAGTCTCCCACTACCATGGCTGCCAAACTTGTACCATTTGCAGCTCGGAGATCCACTTAACCTTTTGAAATATTCTTGAACCTAATTGGTTCCTGTATATGAATAAAAATGTGTGATCCACATGTTGTATCCAATACCCAACTTGTACATAAAGATATATTTCATTAAATGACAAAAAATACCTCAAGTAGAAGCATCACTTTGCTTCTTCTTCCCAGCTCTACAATTCTTCTTCCAGTGTCATTTCTTGCCACATCCAAAGTAGACAGCTTCCTTCTCATTACTCTGCCTCTGAATCTTTGGCTTCTTTGCAGGACGATGCATTAGTGTCTTTGGCCTTAACATGGCCTTAGACCCCTTTTCCTTTCCCTTGTTTTTCTTGTTCACCATAAGGACATATGAATTTCTATTTTTCATATCCTTTTCAGCTTGGAGAACTAAATCCAAAAGGTTTGGGAGAAACTTTGTCATATCATTCATGTTATAATTGACAATAAAATTCGAGAAGCTTGGTGGTAAAGAGGAAATAATGAGATACACTGCTAGTTCTTGGTTCAATTTGAACCCACGACCTTCAAGCCTCTCAATATACCCAATAATCTTTAGTATATGAGGATCGACTTGGTTCCCTTCTTCTAGCCTACACTTATAAAGGGCACTTGAGATCTTATAACTTTCCTGCCTGGCCCTCTCTTGATATAATTCTTGGAGATGTGAAAACATCTTGTAGGCATACTCATACTAATGATTTTTTTTTGCAATTGGCTGAACATGGATGACAACATGATGCATTGAACATCAAGTTCATCATCTATATGCTTTCCCCATTTATCCTTTTCCTCCTTACTTTCTCCCTAAGGAGGCTCAACAGGAACTGAAGATTCCAACACATATAATTTCCTTTATTGGTGTAGTACTATGTGCAAGCACCTGTACCACTCCTAGAAGTTATTAATGGTTAGGATATTTTCTTCATCTAGAAATGATCACAGTGATAAAGTACTTGTGGTGTTGGTTATTTACATTTTAAATCTACATTAGATTAAAATTAGCAGTTATTACTTTGTCTTGATCACCTTTTGACGTTTTATTATTAATAAATTATTATATAATTTTAATATCTCCCACTATTTTAGAAAACCTTAGTATCCATCACTATTAGATTCATAATACTCTGTTGCTTGATTACTCTAGTGGAAAGGATCCTCGAAACCTCCCTCATAGTCTACAATCTATGACTATGCCACTACTCAAAGGGTTTAAAGGTAGGCACTAGGCAGGCCAACCACTTCACTCGTGGTTCCTTGTTTTGTTGAGTAAAGTCTCAACTTTTAGAATCAAAACCTGATTCCCTCAACATATTTCCTCTAAAGTGATAGTAAGTTAGCTATGTCTAATCCTTGACTACTCACTTTAGTTAAGTTGACCCAGTTCTCTCATGAAAATGCCCCGGTAGTAAGAGGCATGCTCAACAATGGCTGACTGTTTCGCGTGGAATCCGGGGATGACCTCCTGGACGGGAGATTCAAACGTTCCGATCGGTTTCTAACGAGTTTGTTCGTAGAACCGGAAACATCCAATGATTCCACATCCGTCTGGACCTACTTTCCAAAGGTAGGCGCTCATTAGCCTGTGGGCTAATGAGGCTTAGAAATTTGCATTGGTCGAGAGGATGGGAGGTCGGACTCATCACACCTTTTTGAGGGGAATTATTATATACTCCGGGACTCTCTTTATAGATTTAAGTTATGTTCGTGAATCCTTATTACATTACCAAGTATAAAATGTGCTTTTCTTTAGTTTTAACAATCAATGATTAAATATGCAAGAAATTTAGAGAATATTTTATATGTATTCGAGGTTCTTCATCAATATAGAATCATCTATATTTGTTTAGAGATTCTTGGTCAATGGTATCCTTCAAAACATTTATATAAAAGTCTCTTGGTCATTTTGATGACCAGGCTGGTTTTAAAGCCACTCAGTGGGGCACTTGAAGTTTATCGTCATTCAGAAGGACAAAGATTATTTCAATGTTGGGATCGAACCCATAAATGGGCTACCTACGTATCCTTTGTTTTGGAAAAGGAATCAGAACCCACGTAGTTCGAGGAATGGGGTATGATGTTTATGATTGATGGCTCAAAGATGAATGTCATAATTACTTTTACACTCTAAGCTCACGTGAGTCATGCTCGGTGTGAGAAACAAGAGGTATTGGTAAAATTTAGACAATTGTGCCATAAAAGATGCAATCATAAGAATTTGTTTTGGGGCTTATGTATAGATGACTGCCCAGATAGACGAAGGTTTAGGATTTACTTTTAGGGAGAAAATCCATGAACAGGGTCCACAAAGTTATATGTGCTTCATGGAGATTTGAATACTCTAATCTTGGGGCTTACTCCTAAGGAGGATGCCCAAGTTAGGAGGGGACTTATGATTGGGTTTTATTCCTGAAAAGGAAACCCAAATCAAAGGTAATTTATGACTGGTTAAGAGAAGTTTAAGGGGACTTGGGGCTTATTCCTGAAAAGGAAGCCCAAGGTTATGACTGAGTCTTATTCCTGAAAAGGAGACCCAGGTTAAGGGACTTGGGGCTTACTCCTGAAAAGGAATCCCAAGGTTATGACTGAGTCTTATTCCTGAAACGGAGACCCAGGTTAGGGATTAAGATTTGGGGCTTACTCCTGAGGAGGATGCCCAAGTCAAGGGTTTTATAACTGGGGATTATTCCTGAAAAGGAGACCCAGGTTAAGGATTCTCTCATTTTAAAGGATGAGGTTGAATGAATGAACTCTCAATCTTTGGTGACATAAAGATATTTAAATCATTAGACTTTGAGAGATATTTCACAGAATTCCTTTCAGACAAGGATGTCAAATCAATAAATCATGCCATAAATGGCTTTGAAGAGTATCTTGAAGACTGAATCTTGAATAGGAAAGGTGAAATGGCTTAAGAGGGGTAAAATGGGCAAGATGGGCACCCAAAAAGATAGGGGCGCGCAAGTCTTTAAAGGCGCGCAAGTCCTGCGGCGGCGCGCAAGTATTGGTCGCGCAAGTATACTTGCGCGACATGAGTGGTACTTGCGCGATTTTCAACCAGCATTGAAATGCTTGAGCGACTCTTTAGAAAACCCTTTACAATCCTCTTGAGGTTCTTCCAGAGAAGGGACGCGCAAGTTATATTGAAGGAATTAAGTCGGCGCGCAAGTGTTTGATAAGTTTCAACACTTAGGCCTTCCTTCTTCTCTTTAGATCTTCCGTTCTAGGTAAGAAATTACCTTAGAAGTGTTCCGGAAGCTTTGAGAAGAGACTTGGGCGTCGGGAGCTTCAATCCGAGTTTCTGGAAAAAAATCCCCCCGAATGGGGGGACCACAGGGTCTATTTATAGGCAAAAGAAGACCCTGGGCGGTTACCGGGTGGTTACCGGGCGGTTATCACTTAGGTCGCGCAAGTCACTTGCACGACCATAAGGCGTCACACAAGTACTTGCATGACCACTAGGCGGCGCGCAAGTGTACTTGCGCGACCATGAGGGAACTTGCGCGACCTATGGGAAATGTTCTCCTTGTTCATCCCTTTGTCGATTTTTGATGTTTCTTCAATGGATGAATCACTTTATGCTTAGATATTCCCCTTTTCTGATCTTTAGATTCTGTGACGAAAGGAGCGTCAACAAAAGTCCCCCCTCAGAGTTGGATCCGGAGAGAAATGAGGATTTGACTCTGAGGAAATCAAAGACATCCAAAGGAAAAGGAGGTTTCCAAGTCTTCAGTGCACAGAAGGCAGTGCACAAGTGTGCTGGAACTTTGACTTTTATTCAGAGTTCCTTTGTCTTTTGTGGGCAGTTTAAAGTCATGCATGCTGGACATAAAGGGGCTAATGTTTAAAATAGATTTGACCGAAATGGATTAAAATGGATTCAATTCCTTGATAATTTATCTGAAAACATATTACCATACTCAAGTATGAGAGAAAATATGTAAACTATGGCTTAAGAATATTTGAATCTGAGGAATGATATGAAAAAGAGCTAAAAGGCATTAGAAGAATTAGTTTCCAAGAATGAAGTTACTATTATTTAACAAAACCCGTTAGGGGGTTGAAATATGCAGGGCCACCTATGGGCATTGGCTGCATGGTCAAATAAATAGTATCTTTCAGCTGACAAGTCTGTTATGTGGACTGTTTATGCAAGGCCACCTATGGGCACGTGCTGCATAGTCAGGCGAAAGAACTCTTAGAAATTTACTTTCCTAGTGCTAAAAGCCAGTGAAAGTTTATGGAGATTCAAATTTTCTAAAGCATAGAGTTTGTTGTATGGAAAGAGGTACTTGAATATGGAGAAGATATTTCCAAACAAGAATATCGAAGAACTGGATGAATATCACTCCTACGAAGGTCTGACCCAAACGTAGGGAAGAAGAATAAACCATAGACTTGAATACTTTCAGATCATGAAAAAGGATATGGGACAAATATGTTAAGGATGGCTATTTTTGCAGATCCCTATATACTGTCATTTAAGACAAATAAGGACAAAAGAGGCATTCTTCCCAAGAATGAAGTCACTATTATTTAACAAAACCCGTTAGGGGGTTGAAATATGCAGGGCCACCTATGGGCATTGGCTGCATAGTCAAATAAAATAGCATCTTTTGGCTGACAAGTCTGTTATGTGGACTATTTATGCAAGGCCACCTATGGGCACGTGCTGTATAGTCAGGCAAAAGAATTCTCAGAAGTTTGACATTTTTATGACTAGAAGTCATGAAAAGGGTTATGAAGATCTGAAAATATTTAAGGTTAGGATTATAACACATAATGATGGGTATTGTCCAATGTATATAGAGATACATAGGTCAATGATAACCATAATCATGTTGTGGCTGGGTCCTAAATTGAAATTTTGGACTTCACTACGTATCTCATAAGAATGAGAATCAAGCCATACGTAGTTCTTGAAATGCAGTTTAATGTCGTGCAGGACGAAAGTATGAGTGATCTTAGTTTAGTGTCATAGAATTCGGACCATAATAATGAATACACAGTGTGTGTTTTCATGAAGACTTTTCAGCCAAGGGACTGAAAGTGAAATTTGGGGTTAGGCTCAAAAGACTTAGGACTGGATTCGAGGGACACTCGAATGTTCCTATGTATCCCATAAGGATGGGAATCAAGTCCACGTAGTTCTAGAACTACCCTTTGTACAAATTTGGTTTGTACATGTGAAGGGTGAAAGGGGACTTTAGTGCAATGATGGTTTAACCTGAGATAAAAAGTTTAGGCATTACCATGTATGCACGTAGTCTTTTGAAAATGAAAACCATGATTGAAAAAGAATCAATGTTAATAATGGTTCCTTCTCAAATGAGGAAATCAAAGAATATTGTAGTTTATTGTCGTACCGGACAAAAGTGTTGTATAGTTTAACGTCATATAACAAGGACGAAAGTGAATCAATGTAAAGATATTGATTCCAGGGGCGGTTTCACAAATCATCATCATATGAGATGGTGGTGAACCGATGTGAAGAGATTGTTTTTGGGCTTGAACCTTGGGAGGTTGCCTACATACCCAGCCTGGAGGGCAAGGATCAAAGTCCGTGTAGTTCAATTAAAGAATGAATCAATTGATCAAGTTGTTCTTGTGGACAATGATCTAATAAAAAATATTGTTGGGACTTACACATGGTTAGTGGCCCAAAGGGAGTGTTATGGTTGATGTTCTCTCTAAGCTCACGTGAGTCATACTTGGTGTGAGAAACAAGAGGTAATAACAACCTTAACGATGTACAGTTTAATGTCATGTAGGACATAAAAAAGAGGACTATGCAGTTTAAAGTCTTGCAGTTAGGACTATTGGTGCTGCACAGTTTAGTGTCATGTAGCAGGGACAAAATACAGTTTAATGTCATGTAGGACCTATCAAGGATTTTCTGTACAGTTTAGCGTCATGTAGTTAAGACGATGGGGACAATATAGTTTAACGTCATATTGGACGAAAAGGGGGACTGTGCAGTTTAATGTCATGCAGTAAGGACAAAAGAGTGTACCATTTTAACGTCATGTCGGACAAAAGTGCGAATAGTTTAAGGTCATATGCATGGACCGTGGATGGTGCAGTTTAATGTCATGTTGGACCTTTGATGATTATATAGTTTAACGTCTTTCCGGACGTGAGGGACTTTTATACAGTTTAGCGTCATGTAATTTAGGACGTCACAATTTAATGTCTTGCTGGACATAAGGGATTTGCAAATAGTTTATGGTCATATACATGGACCAGGGATGATGCAGTTTAAGGTCATACTGGACGGTTTAGGGAACTTTTTCACAGTTTAATGTCGTGTGGGACGAAGTTGCAGTTTAAAGTCATACTGGACCATCGTTGTATAGTTTAACGTCATATAGCAAGGACGAACTGGTGCTGTACAGTTTAAAGTCATGTAGCTAGGACTAAGGTGAACCAATATGAGGATATCAGTTCTGGGGACTTTTTACAGTTTAACGTCATGCTGGACGATGAAAGTGCCACACAGTTTAATGTTATGTTGCTAGGACACAATATAGTTTAATGTCATCTTGGACATTGAAGTGACACAGTTTAACGTCATGTTGGACGACATATATTTTAATGTCATCTCGGACAAATAAGGAACTTCTGTACAGTTTAATGTCATGTAGATAGGACATTATACAGTTTAATGTCATGTAGGACATTGAAGGTGACACAGTTTAACGTCATGTTGGACGAAGTTGCAGTTTAAGGTCATACTGGACCATTGCTGTATATTTTAACGTCATATAGCAAGGACGAACTGGTGCTGTACAGTTTAAAGTCATGTA
Organism: Viscum album; assembly: GCA_963277665.1. Classification (NCBI taxonomy): domain Eukaryota; kingdom Viridiplantae; phylum Streptophyta; class Magnoliopsida; order Santalales; family Viscaceae; genus Viscum; species Viscum album. The sequence continues at coordinate 1,664,417,720 of OY728146.1, read as the reverse complement.
GTTAGGACTAAGGTGAACCAATATGAGGATATCAGTTCTGGGGACTTTTTACAGTTTAACGTCATGCTGGACGATGAAAGTGCCACACAGTTTAATGTCATGTTGCTAGGACACAATATAGTTTAATGTCATCTCGGACAAAATATAGTTTAATGTCATCTCGGACATTGAAGGTGACACAGTTTAACGTCATGTTGGACGAAGTTGCAGTTTAAGGTCATACTGGACCATTGCTGTATGAACCAAATGTAAGAGTCTTGGTTCTGGGAACAATATTTTGTGTTTATACAAAATACTTCTTCAGAAATCTGGCATTAGTTGGAGTCGTGATGTGTTCTCCATCCATTGAGATCAGAGAATACGCTCCATTGGAGTAGACCTTATGTATTGAATAAGGTCCTTCCCATTTTGGTTCAAGCTTGGGAGGCTTCTTTCCTGGTATCATTGGTGTTCTGAGAACCAATACCAATTCTCCCTGAATGAATGAACGAAGACGAACTTTTTTGTTAAAAGCTCGTGCTATCCGATTCTGATAGATTTCCAAGTGGTGCAAAGTGCACAATCTTTTCTCATCTAACTGTTCCAATTCATTCAACCGCTTTTGGGATTGCTCATCTGTTGATAACTGATCACAAATGGCTATTCTGAGTGAGGGTAATTGAACTTCAATTGGCAAGACTACTTCTGTTCCATATACCAATGAATATGGAGTAGACCGCGTTGCATTGCGAGTAGTAGTCCGATAAGCCCATAAAGCATGATAGAGTCTATCAGGCCATGACCTCTTATCTTTATCCACCATCTTTTGCAGTATATTTGAAAGATTCTTGTTGAAGGACTCTATCTGGACATTAGCCGCTGCATGATATCGAGATGAATGGTTGGACTTAATGTTGTATTCTTGATACAATTTCTTTACTTCCGAAGAACAGAAGTTGGTGCCGTTGTCCGTCAATATGGTATGAGGGACACCAAATCTAGTAATGATGTTAGACTTGATGAAGCTAACAATGCATTTAGAACTGACTTCTTTGAGAGGTACTGCCTCTGCCCATTTGGAAAAGAAATCAGTAGCAGTAAGAATGTACTTAAACTGCTTGGCCGTAGCTGAAGGGTAAGGTCCCACCACATTCATTCCCCATGTGGAAAATGGCCATGAGTATTTAGCTGTATGAAGCAACTCTAGAGGTTGATGAATGAAGTTGGAATATACTTGGCATGAATGACACTTCTTTGTGAAATTAACATAATCTTGTATCATTGAAGGCCAGAAGTATCCAAGCCTTCGAATTTGATCAGACAATCTATGTCCAGAATGGTGGGCACCACAGACTCCTGCATGCACTTCTTTTATGACAGCCATTGTCTCTTCACCATCAATACATCTGAAGAGAACTCCATCAAAACCACGTTTGTAGAGAATTTTCTCGAGGTGGTTTGGACCATCATAAAGAGTAAAATTGACCACACGTCGCCGAATTTGTTCTTTCTCGGCTCTATCAGGTGGAAGTGTTCCATTTTGAAGGTATTCCTTGATAGGTGACATCCATCCTGTAGTATGACCATACAGTTCAGGAATAGGACTAATTTCATTAATTTCCTCTGTTCTGACTTGAACAAAAGGTGAAATTGCACGACGGTGGGCAATACCGATGGTTGTCTCGTCCCGATTTGGATCTGCTAAAGCTGTGGCTATATTAGCCAGTGCATCAGCTTGAGCATTTTGTGATCTTGGGACATAAGAAAATGTCGGTTCTGAAGGGAATTCCGACATTAACTCTCTGACGTAATCATACAAAGGGATTAATTCTTCTTTTCTGATGGCATAATCCCCATTGACTTGTTTGATTACCAGGTCTGAATCACTTTTCACCTTTAAGTGATTCACTTGTGCTTGAAGTGCTAACTCCAAGCCTGCAATGAGAGATTGGTATTCAGCTTAATTATTGGTACCACCTTCCCACAACAAAAAGGAATAAGGTAACACTGCCTTATCTGGAGAAATGAGCACAATTCCTAAACCAACTTTGTTGAATTTAGGATTTTCCATTTTCTTCCCTGTTGGACTTCTAGAAGCACCATCAAAATACATTTCCCATGTTTGAGGACTCTCTTTAATAGAAAAAACTTCCTCATCAGGGGGTTCGATATCTGAATACGTGTCTTCCACTGAAGGGTGTTCAGCCAGGAAATCAGCCAGAGCTTGGCCCTTAATTGCCTTTTGAGACACATACTGGATGTCGAACTGCTGTAGAATAACCGCCCACCTTGCCAGACGTCCTGTAATCATTGGACGACTAAGGATGAATTTGAGTGGATTATTACGAGATACCAATTGGACCTCGTGATGTTGCAGGTAGTGTCTCAGTTTCTGAACTGCAAAGATTAATGCTAGGCATCACTTTTCAATACTCGAATACCGGGTTTCTGCTTCAAGCATAGTTCTACTGAGATAGTAGAGACTATTTTCATTCCCAGCATCATTCTTTTGAGCGAGAAAGGCACCCAATGATCGCTCTAAAGCTGTCACATAGAGGATAAGAGGCCTACCCTCAACAGGTGGCATGAGTACTGGTGGACTCAAGAGGTATTTCTTGAGAACATCAAATGCTTCTTGACATTCCTTAGTCCACTGGTAAGTGACTCCTTTCTTCAATAATTTGGTAAAGGGTAAACTTTTGCCTTCCAAATTGGCAATGAAACGCCGAATATAGGCTAAGTGTCCTTGAAGTCCTCTTAATTCTTTCAAATTCTGAGGAGGTGACATACCAAGGATTGATTTGGTCTTCTCAGGATCGACTTCAATACCACGATGGCGTACAACAAAGCCGAGGAATTTTCCTGAGGTTACCCCAAAAGCACATTTTAAGGGGTTCATCTTCAAATTATGTTGTCGAAGCTTGTGGAATATGACTTCCAAATCAGCCAAGTGATCAAAACGTTGTTTGGATTTAACCACCAAATCATCTACATAGCATTCAACAAATTTCCCTAGAAAAGGTTTGAAGATACGATGCATGGCGCGTTGATATGTTGCACCTGCATTCTTTAAACCAAAGGGCATCACCCGGTAACAAAACACACCTTGAGGAGCTCTGAAGGCTGTATATTCCTCATCTTCTGGGGACATTAGGATCTGATTATATCCAGAATATCCATCCATGAAAGAAAGTACTTCATAGCCAGCCGTCGCATCAATTAAGAGTTCTGTAATCGGAACTGGAAAATCATCTTTGGGACAATACCGATTAAGATCTCTGAAATCGATGCAAACCCTAATTTGTCTGTTCTTCTTCTTTACAGGGACAATATTATCCAACCACTTGGGATATTGAACTTCTCTGACGAAGTTAGCTTTGATAAGCTTATCCACTTCAGCCTCGATTTTGGCAGCATAGGTTGGGTGTGTTCTTCTCGCAGCTTGCTTGAATCCTCGATGTTCTTTTGGAAAACCCAAATGATGGGTGGCAACATTAGGATCAAGGCCAGGCATCTCTGTATAATTCCAAGAAAAAATATCTTTATTTTGCTTTAGAAAAGAAATATACATCTCTTGTTCTTCAAGGTTCATGGCCGCACTAATTAAAGTGGGGCGTGGATCTTTCTCTGTACCCAGATTTACTTCTCTGAGTTCATCCACAGTGGTAGAGATAACCTCTTCAAATCCTGGAGGAGCATCTCTAAGATCTTCCTCTTCCTCTTCATCATGTGTTATTTCTTCCGTTTCTACTTGCAAAGTAGATGAAAAAACGAAATTCTCATGATCATAAGAGATGTCAAAATTTTCACATTTTGAAGAAGAAGCTTCCATTTCCGACCCTATTGATGATAAAGGGTCTTCTTTGGGAAATAAAGAGGAGATGATGGATTGAGAATCGACATCAATATTCACCTCTGGTGTTGCTATAACTTCTTCTGGCCTGATTAGCGAAGTATAGACTTGTTGGATTTCAGTAGACGAAATGAAAACGTCACCACTTATGCTTTCATCACTACTTGGTAAGTTACCAATTTCTCCCATGTTGTCTGGCTCGATTGCTGTAATTGACATTATGGATCTTTCCATAAGAGTATTTTGATTTGGGCCTATTTTGTCAATTTGACTGATAGGTAACACATAATCTGTACTCACATGTGAAAATGGATTTATTTGAATTTTTTCCAAACCATATGGAGCATTAACTTTGGTAATTTCCTTCATTGTAGATTTTTCTCTTCCCTTCATGTGATAAAATTCCGCCTCAATGTATTGAGACTCACATGTCTTGAATGGGGCCTTATCACCATACAATGTTCCAACTTGACCATCGAAACAGTATTTGAGACATTGATGGTATGATGATAGAATAGCTGCATGCTGATGTAGCCAGGGTCTTCCAAGCAAGATATTGAAAGCTGAGTCTTGATCAACAATCATAAAATCCGAATTGGAAACAAGATCTCCAAACTGAGTTCTGAGCGTAACTTCTCCCAGTGGTTCTTGTTCATTTTTATCATATCCTTGCAACATCATGGTAGAAGGAGATAAATCAGATTCCGTGAGGCCTAATCGACGAAGTGTACGAATGGGCATGAGGTTGACTCCTGAACCATTGTCAATAAAAGCTCTTCGAACATCTATACCATTGACTTTTCCAGATAAGTACAAATTTTTTATGTGCCCATGCACAACATCATCTTCATCTTTATCAGTAAAAGATATCACTGCATGACATTCTGCAGGATTATTCTCTATGTGATAAATTTCAGCCGCAGCAATTTCAGCTTCAAACTCCTGAGGACTTGACAAAGCTTCGATGAGTGCCTCCCGAAGATCTTTTGATAGATTCAAAGCATCCAAAATTGATAATTTGGCTGGTACTTGGGCCAAGTGTTTCAATATATCATACTTTTGATCTAGAGGCCTGCGTTTCCCAATAGGAATATGCAGTTTAGCAGGTACCTTGGAAGTAGATGCTTTAGAAGCTGATGCATCTTGTATTGAAGTTGGCAACATCTTTGGTTTTGGAAAATTAGACTGATTAGATCCATTTACTTGTTGAGATAAAGAAGATGGAACCTTTAATCGGTCTTCCAAAATAACTGTGCCGAAGCTGAGTTGGCCATTTGCAGAAGAACTTGCTTGTTCTTTTTGAGCTCGCTGAAGGGCTCTACCACGAGTTTCTGCTGCATATACAGTGATAGCAGGGGTAGAATTAGAGTAGTGGCTTCGGAAAGATCCACGTCTTCCCCTATATCCTGAACCTCTAGAACTTCCTCGGGTTCCCTTATTTGATACAGGGAATTCAGGCTCATCAAGACTGGAATATGAATCTGTTAATTGAATCATATTAACAGAACCAAAGATTAACTCTTCGTCTGATAAAGACTCTGCCTGGTTAGCCTGTTTAGGCTGTGCCGTTTGGTGGGACGGTGCCCGTTGCTTTGAAGTAGATGGCATGAAATCTGCCAGAGTCAAAGACAATTTAGGCTTTGATGCATACTCATCTTCTCCTGATTCCTCTTTCTTCTTTGAATTGTGCTGCCCTTTTGAGGATTTGTCCTTTGATGGAGGCTTTACTGCAGCTTTTGTAGGAGACACAATTGGCTTCTTCAATTGTGTTCGCAAAATGGAATGGGTCCGATTGATTGTCTTTCTGACCATCCAATCATCATATTTTTTTCGCAGTTTTGCTTTTGACTTCCTGCCACTCGCCTCCTTCTTCTGGATCTGTAGCGGTAATACACGCTACATGAGCTGAAGAACCCTTCAATTTGACTTGTCCCAAGTCGACCATCTTTTGCAGGAGGTCTTTAAAGACAAAACACTCCTGGATGGGATGCCCCAACATTTGATGAAAGGGACAATAATTGGGACGGTCTTCATCTCCTTCCTTGTTTGGCCTCTTGGACACTGGTAATTGAACCAAATTATTTTCCAGAGCTGAAATGAAGTAACCAGGAACTTGCTCACTTCGGAAAGAGTATGTTTTACTCTTCATATCCTCAAATTGTTTTCGTCGTTGATATTTTTGATCATTTGGACGAAATAGCCTTTGTTGTTGGCGTTCAGGAGGTGGAGCTCTTCGAGAAGATGAAGGTTTTGAAGTAGAAATAGGTACAGGTGCCTGTTTAAGCATAACTGTAGCAGTTTCTGCTTTACCCATTCTTCTTCCTGGAGCTGATGAAATTACACGAGATTTAACCTTAGCCTGTATAAGGGAATCTTCAATCTGTTGAGTGATTGAAGTAAGGTCTCGAAACCCTCCTGTGTATTTCACAGGGATCAATGGCGTGCGTAATTCGTCACGCAAATTTGCCACACAGATTGGCAACAATTCCTCCTGAGGGAGTGATAAACTCAAGGAATACATTAATCCCTTCCAACGAGCAATGAAATCAGAGACTCTTTCATTCTCCCTTTGCTTGCAGTTTGTAAGATCGAAAACTGTCATTTTTGGCAAAGTTGAGCTAAACTGAAGAAGGAATTTTTGACGAAGATCCTCCCATCCGATGACTGACCGGGATTTCAAGCTTGTATACCAGACAAAAGCTGGTCCTTGCAAGGTTCGCACAAAGCATCTGAGTTTCACTGCTTCTTACTGCTCTGGAGTTCCCATCATAGGATCACAACAAGATACGTAATGCGTCAAATATTGTTCAGGGTCGCCTGATCCATTGAAAGTAGGGAAAATAGGGTTTCCAAAACTGGATGGAGGAGAAATTGAATCTACCCATTCAGGGTAAACTTTCTTTTCAGGTTGAACTTGCGCCCGTTTCCCTTCCATAGTTTCTAACCGAGCTGTTAATGACTCAATAGTAGTTATTAACTTTTGAGAAACGTCAGGTTGAACTTGGTTTTGGGTAGGTGCAATGAATGGAGCTTGGACAGACGTGGTGGTTGGTGCTGTAACTGATGGTAGTGCTGCCAACCGTTGTTGCGTTTGACCCATAGGATTAGACCTCTGTGGGTGTACTGACAAAGGAGGATATTCTTGATCCATCTCAGTAGTTACAACAAATTCCTTCGGCTGTCGGACTTCAGCATTCTTAAGAAGAAGACTATTCTGAAGTAGTTCTGCATTCAACCTTCTTAATTCTTTCATTTCTTCCTCCTGTTGTGCAAACCTTTGCTCTAATGAGAGCGATTGACCTCCTTCAGAGGAAGGGTGAGAAGTAACCTGATTCTTACCTTTCCCCTTATTGGATCCTTTTCGGAGAGGGGGAAGTGGGTTACTTGAAGGAATACCCAGATTTTGGGTAAGCCTTTGATTACGTGTGCGCACACCTTCTTCATTTAGGTCTGTGTGTGCAACTTCTTGAGCAGGAACCCCTTCGTCTGATCCCTCTGATTGAGCCTCATCTGGTGAATCAGTAGCAACGGCATTGATGACATTAATGGATGCATATTGCATGGAATCCTTTCTATCAGCATTTCTGTGATATTGTCTCCTTCTATGTCCATGATAAGACATGGCATTCCGTTGACTTGATCCCTCAGGAATTTCTTGGAGAACCGTCACTTAGAGAGAATCTCCTGACAGCTTGGCTCTTCGTTCCTCTTGAGGCTTATTCTCTAATCGAGAGAATACTGACTTTCTCTGAGGGAGGGATTGAAGATTTGAAAAAGTCCCCAGTCCGGTGGACTGGGGGTGTTCCTGCTGCTTCCGCTCAACTCCTCGAATCCCATTCGTTGATTCTAAGGGTTGGGTTAGAGAAGTCCCCAGTCTGGCAAGCTGGGGTGTCTCTTGACATGCTATGTCTGAGATCTTTTTGAAATCTCTCTTGATCTTACGAATCTTAGTTCGGAAATTAGCTGGATGCATTAACCTGTATCCACTTTTATCACCTGGTTCAACAGACCGTTGGATGATTTCTGAAACTTCTGTCATTTGATGACGTGTTTGCTCTAGACGAGAGGCTTGTGCAATATTCTCGCATGCTTGATGTAGGAGCAATTCAAAAACCTGTTCTCTATATACTTGATTTTGAGAGGAACTAGTTGAAGCTTGATCTCGAGCAAGCTTTTGATTATGAACAAAGCCCATTGACTGTGGCCGGCCATGGGCAATAACATTGCATGAGACCATTTTCGGCGGGCTTTGCTGACCGGAAAGCACTGTGAAATGTAGTGCTCCGTGAACACCCCATCCTCTGATATGAACATTAGATGGAGCATTGGAAATTAACTGACTCAATCTTCTTAGTGCGCCAAGGCATGAACGTTGAAGGGTTCTCGGTTTCTTTTCAGCCTTCGGATACCGAGAGACTGATAGAGATGCCAAATCAATCTGGCGTTGTAACCCTTCTATTATCTTAAGATGATTTTCATATTTATCGTAAGATAATACCTTCTTCTTTAATTGAAAAAGAGTTTTCCATATGTTGAGACGAATATCATGGATTCCATCATCCGTCAACATCTTTGGAATGTCGTACTGGGAATCAGCCAAAGGCCAAAACATGACTGGTACTTCACCTTTTGCCAGTTTTTTCCTCATGTTTAGCATTTCCTCTTTATCATTAAATGAAGATTCTTCTATCTGTTTGGACCAGAGTTGGTGTTTCCTTGTTGCTTCATCGGATTCAACAAGATTGGTAGAGGAATCACTATTCATGCTGGAAGATGAATGACCCAGGGAAGGTTCGGAGAATAACCTGAACCCCAGGCTATCTTCTGATGGAGAAAGAGTTTCACCTGCCGATAGTAAAGCATCAGAAATGACTGGTTTTACGTTTGCAAGTGCCTCGAGATAGGAGGGCTTTCTCGTTACTACATTGCCTTCTGAAAAATTTTCGAGACAACGTGAATCACTACTGCGGAGAGGACTTTCACAGCGAAGTTCATCACCATGAGGAGGACCGTCATGATGGGTTACAACAAAAGATGAAATCTCTTGCTCCTTGGCCTTCTGACCACACAGAGGGTTCCTGTGGCTCTCATCTGAAGAAGAAACTTCAAGATTGACCGAATTTTCATGAAGCAAGTCTTCATGAGGAAGTGTCTGTTGAAGACCTTCAAAATTAATGTTCCTGTTATTGAGAACTGAGGGAGTAGAATCTTGAATTCCGATAGATAAATGTCTGAGGGCTTCAAGAACTCCAGCATCGAGCAAGGCCTTGTTATAGATTGGCCTTTGATCTCCTGACTGTGCTGGGCGGATCTTTTTCTTAGATGCCTTCTTACTCGCTTTAGAAACCACTTGATGAAGAAAGTGATTGCTCTGAGCAGGTGTATGTGCCTGATCAGAAAAGATGGTCAGGTTAGGCTGACGATCATCGCTCAAATCAGGTGTATGTGCCTGACTTGGTTGTCCGTATGATATGGGGGAGTATGCCCCATAACCCTCTTGGACTGGAACAGATGTGTGTGTCTGTTCCGGAGTGAATTGTTGATGTGTCACTCCACTGCTAGGGATAGATTTATGTGTCTGTCCCTGAGATGATGCTGAAGTTGTTATGATATCCTGGCAAGCATCCAGAATATGAGCAGGAATTTGCTTCTGCTCTTTCACCATTGACAAAATATGTTTGGTGACTTCAGCCGCCGGAACAGGGATATACGTCCATTCCGGGCTTGGAGTAGGTGTATGTTCCTGCTCCTGTCCTCCTTTTCCTGTCAGTGAATCCTGACAGTACTCAAGTGTGGAGGCAGAGAGTTTAGTCTGCCCCCTGTTTGTCGTCGGGACTTTCCGACTGACTTCTCCGTGCGCTACCAAGCGAGACTGTTGGTAGGCCTGATTAGTATTAGCAGGTGTATGTGCCTGCTGATTACACTTCGCCAAACGCGGTTGACGAGATCCATCATATGTAGTCAGACGAGCTTGCTGACTAACTGATGATGTATAAGCAGGTGTATGTTTCTGCCTATGGTACTCCGCCGGAATTGCCTGTCGGGATCGGCTTGATGCTGTCAGACGAGTCTACTGGATAGCTGAATTAAAACGGGCAGGTGTGTGTGCCTGCTCGTTGTTTTCCACCAAGTTAGGTTGGTGGACTTCTTCGGAGATGGCAGGGATGACAACCTGCCTATTGTTAACCGGATTCCGTCTCTGGCAGTTCATCTTGCCTGCTCGGGTTCGAGGAACCTGAGCTGAATGCCTGGAGGCGGTACCCTCATCATGTTGAGGGCGCACTACCGCACGAGTCTGGCGGCGATTGTTGATGGGAGCCCTTGAGAAGGACTCCTGTCTTTTTGAATTAAGGTCCCGAGGGACCTGCTCATTCACTTCCTCGGAATAAGGGGGTGAATGGAAATTGCGTTCCGGGGATAACGACCCGAAACGGTTGGAGACGGTAGTCAGCACCGCCTGCTTCTTGATTGCTGGTCGCCGTTGTCCGGACGACCAGGTAGAATTGTTAACTTGGAGGGATTGACGAGCGGCCTCCAGAGTTGGGATAGTACCGTTGCGACGGTACTCCTTAACCAGTGCATTAGAAACACAGCGTTGAAGACGCTGAGTTGGTGATGTCATCCTCAGAGCAGATGACGTTCCAGCAGGAGTAGCAGCATTGGTTTTCACAGCAGCAGACCTCACAGTAGAGGTGTTCACAGCAGCAGTATTCACAGGGGTGAATTTAAGGAAAGCCATTTTTGTAGAAGATCTTGAAAAAAGAGTGCATGTTCCATGTAACAGACATAATCAAGATGAATCCGGCTACTGCATCTTTTGGATGATCATATTTCAATGATTGCCTTGTTGGCCCAAGGGGCCTAACAGATAAGAAGAACATCACTTTAACTTGGTTAAGGATTCACGTCGGGTTCACCATTTTTGTTTCGCGCGGAATCCGGGGATGACCTCCTGGACGGGAGATTCAAACGTTCCGATCGGTTTCTAACGGGTTTGTTCGTAGAACCGGAAACATCCAATGATTCCACATCCGTCTGGACCTACTTTCCAAAGGTAGGCGCTCATTAGCTTGTGGGCTAATGAGGCTTAGAAATTTGCATTGGTCGAGAGGATGGGAGGTCGGACTCATCACACCTTTTTGAGGGGAATTATTGTCTACTCCGGGACTCTCTTTATAGATTTAAGTTATGTTCGTGAATCCTTATTACATTACCAAGTATAAAATGTGCTTTCCTTTAGTTTTAACAATCAATGATTAAATATTCAAGAAATTTAGAGAATCTTTTATATGTATTCGAGGTTCTTCATCAATATAGAATCATCTATATTTGTTTAGAGATTCTTGGTCAATGGTATCCTTCAAAACATTTATATAAAAGTCTCTTGGTCATTTTGATGACCAGGCTGGTTTTAAAGCCACTCAGTGGGGCACTTGAAGTTTATCGTCATTCAGAAGGACAGAGATTATTTGAATGTTGGGATCGAACCCATAAATGGGCTACCTACGTATCCTTTGTTTTGGAAAAGGAATCAGAACCCACGTAGTTCGAGGAATGGGGTATGATGTTTATGATTGATGGCTCAAAGATTAATGTCATAATTACTTTTACACTCTAAGCTCACGTGAGTCATGCTCGGTGTGAGAAACAAGAGGTATTGGTAAAATTTAGACAATTGTGCCATAAAAGATGCAATCATAAGAATTTGTTTTGGGGCTTATGTATAGATGACTGCCCAGATAGACAAAGGTTTAGGATTTACTTTTAGGGAGAAAATCCATGAACAGGGTCCACAAAGTTATATGTGCTTCATGGAGATTTGAATACTCTAATCTTGGGGCTTACTCCTAAGGAGGATGCCCAAGTTAGGAGGGGACTTATGATTGGGTTTTATTCCTGAAAAGGAAACCCAAATCAAAGGTAATTTATGACTGGTTAAGAGAAGTTTAAGGGGAATTGGGGCTTATTCCTGAAAAGGAATCCCAAGGTTATGACTGAGTCTTATTCCTGAAAAGGAGACCCAGGTTAAGGGACTTGGGGCTTACTCCTGAAAAGGAATCCCAAGGTTATGACTGAGTCTTATTCCTGAAACGGAGACCCAGGTTAGGGATTAAGATTTGGGGCTTACTCCTGAGGAGGATGCCCAAGTCAAGGGTTTTATAACTGGGGATTATTCCTGAAAAGGAGACCCAGGTTAAGGATTCTCTCATTTTAAAGGATGAGGTTGAATGAATGAACTCTCAATCTTTGGTGACATAAAGATATTTAAATCATTAGACTTTGAGAGATATTTCACAGAATTCCTTTCAGACAAGGATGTCAAATCAAGAAATCATGCCATAAATGGCTTTGAAGAGTATCTTGAATACTAAATCTTGAATAGGAAAGGTGAAATGGCTTAAGAGGGGTAAAATGGGCAAGATGGGCACCCAAAAAGATAGGGGCGCACAAGTCTTTAAAGGCGCGCAAGTCCTGCGGCGGCGCGCAAGTATTGGTCGCGCAAGTATACTTGCGCGACATGAGTGGTACTTGCGCGATTTTCAACCAGCATTGAAATGCTTGAGTGACTCTTTAGAAAACCCTTTACAATCCTCTTGAGGTTCTTCCAGAGAAGGGACGCGCAAGTTATATTGAAGGAATTAAGTCGGCGCGCAAGTGTTTGATAAGTTTCAACACTTAGGCCTTCCTTCTTCTCTTTAGATCTTCCGTTCTAGGTAAGAAATTACCTTAGAAGTGTTCCGGAAGCTTTGAGAAGAGACTTGGGCGTCAGGAGCTTCAATCCGAGTTTCTGGAAAAAAATCCCCCCGAATGGGGGGCCCACAGGGTCTATTTATAGGCAAAAGAAGACCCTGGGCGGTTACCGGGTGGTTACCGGGCGGTTATCACTTAGGTCGCGCAAGTCACTTGCACGACCATAAGGCGTCACGCAAGTACTTGCATGACCACTAGGCGGCGCGCAAGTGTACTTGCGCGACCATGACGGAACTTGCGCGACCTATGGGAAATGTTCTCCTTGTTCATCCCTTTGTCGATTTTTGATGTTTCTTCAATGGATGAATCACTTTATGCTTAGATATTCCCCTTTTCTGATCTTTAGATTCTGTGACGAAAGGAGCGTCAACACTGACGAGCACCCCAAACACCCAGTTTTGTTTAAATGTTAGAAATGGAAGGCTTTTGGACTTAATATATCTTTGAGGGATTTTTTATATTTATTGATGAATGTAATCTTTTTCTATTTATATATTCAAACTACATTGTCGTGATCACAACTGAACATGTAATAGAAATACATTCATCGCTTCTTTATGCATTTTTTATCTTGTTTACTATTCTATGTCATCAAGCAATAATCATGCATTCATATAAAATAATAAACAATGCATAAAGATAAATCATGAAATCCGGATGGTCTTGAGCATTCTATTATGATCGATTCATAATGGATCAATCTTGACCTAGGGGCAGCCATACCTGAGTCGACACCTGACTCACGTCATAGCTAGCCCCAATGCAATGCACTTGGCTCTTGTATGGATTACCACCTCGACTTGGTGGGGTCTACATCTTGGATCATCACTGTATAATTACAAATATACTCGCATGCAGGAGAGGGGGTCTTGGGGTACAAAATAAAACTTGTTCATTAGAAACATATGACCTTATACATATTTGAATTAAAATACGATTCGCAGACCATTATTTTTCTAATTAATTATTACAATCATCTCACACATTTAAGAAATAATTAAATAAATAAACTAGAGATGCATGGTTTAGTCGCTTGATCAAGACCGGTCGGTATAAATAAAGCACAATTAAAATTTAAATTGCAATAAATTTAAATAGTACGAGGGTGCTCTAATAAATTAAATTAATTTAAATAAATTAAATTAATTTATTTTTATCAGTTCCAATTGTTTAATTTAATTTTAACTCCTAAAATTAAATTAACCCATTAATTTAATTTTAATTCTAAAAATTAAATTAAACCATTACTTTAATTTTAAACTTAATTAAATTAATGTTTTGGATTCTAGTTAAACATAAACCCCAAAATAATTCTAATTAATTTAATTAAAAAAAACTAAATTAATTAAAACTAATTATCGAGGTTACCTCTAGCCTGGAAGGAGTCTGGAAGGACTACGAACCACCATGAGGGTGTCTTACTGGAGTAGGGCCAAATTGCGGTGGGACTGCGGCGTGACCACAACATGACCACATCCTGACCGCGGAGTGACTGTGGCATGACCACGACATGTCTTCCTGGTCCAACAACACCCCACAGTGGCCACGTCTTTTGGTAAGGACAACGATGGACTCCTCCGGGAAGGTACGAGGGCGGTGGTGTGCTGCTCCAGCGAGCCGCAAGGGCATCAACGAGGTGCGTCGGTCTGGCGAGCTGTGCCGATATGGTGGATCTAGACAGGGGTGGCATGCGAGGCCTCCGACAGGGAAGGGGAGGAAACCCAGGGCGGCGACGTGTGGGGGCCGAGGCAGATGAGCTCTGAGATGGCGTGGGCAGTGGAGTCCTCTGGTGAGGTGCGGTGGGTCAGCAACGCAATGAGGTGAGGAAGGGGTAGCACTACAAGGGTGAAGGGCGGCCTCGCTAGGGGTGTCGTGCAAGCTCGTAGGGAGAAGGAATTGCAACCCAAAGCGGTGCGGCCTGGGGTGGAGTGGTGCAGCGGCCTGAAGGGGGCAGTGACCTAATGTCAGCCTGCACAGGGAGAAGGGAGGCATGGGCGGCTCCCTGGTCAGCTAGGGTTGGGGGGGGGGGTGGCGTGTGGCATGTGGCCTCTATACGTGGAAGAAGAACTACAAGTCTTCTCCTCCTCCTCCTTTTTTTGTCTTTGGAAAAAACTAACCCGCTTTCCCTTTTTTTAAAGAGAAGACCCAACTGGGTCTTGGAATCTACACACACACAAATATATATATATATATATATTCATTTTAAAACCAAAATTCTAAGGAATTTAATAAAAAATGACTTGACCCCAAGTCTTAAAAGACACCCTTTTTTAATTTTATTTTTATTTGAGAAAAATAAAATAAAATAATATTATAATATATTTTATTTAACTCCTAAAAATAAACCCACCATAAAAAATTCCGGCGACCAAATTTCGGCCAAACATGGCTGAATTTCTGTACTTTGAAGAACACATAAATAAAATTAAAATGTGTTCTTCATAAAATAATAATCTGGAGAATTTAAAACTGACAACATAGATCTAATTAAAATTTTTATATGGATGTAGCTTGGACATTCAAAAATGCATCGATATATGGTTGGATCTGTTGGAACCGATTTAATGCCCCATACTTAAATTTAATGTAATCTAAATTTTTCTTTGACTCTAAGAAACCATGCGTCCCTTTGATACCACTGTTATGTACCGGGACGGGCAGCGAAAGTCAATGGGCTGGGAATTTAATTTTTTTTGCATCACCGGAGCAACGTAACAACGTTGTCTTCGGTGATCTTATCATGGAACAGTCTGAGGACCATGCGTGGATTGACAGATCACAAAAATAAATTGAACATGTACCTGTTAGGATTTGACATGTGTAAGTCTACCGTAAGATGCCAATGATCATTGCTCAAAGACTTTGATGTTGAAGCCCTATAGATCATCCACACATGCCTCTTAAATCAGATCGTGCATCATTCATTGAAATCTGAGTGCTAGAATGGTACACCAACAAGCTCTTCAACACAACAATGATCACCGCAAGGCAAGAGTCTTCGATCCAAGAAGCATGAGCTTGAAGATCTTCCTTTCTTAAGAGAATCTCTCTCTAGAATCCAGGAGGAGAGAGAGGCTCTCAATTCTAACACATGAATAGTCCCATGGGGAGAGCCTCTCTCTTAATTATATAGGGAATATCTAAAATACTGGGCATGGGTTCCCGACTCTCATGTAATAGATATTCACAGTATAAGTATTATAAATATTTATTTATGAAAAATTAAATTATTCCATAAATAATATTTATAATTTTATCACTAACTACAATATATATTACGTGATAAACTTGAGTCTATAACTCGACTCACTTCTCCTGAAAATATTAAACGAACCTTGGATATTTAAATTCGTTCAAATAATATTTTATCTTTGTATTTACTTAATCACTAGTAAATACATGTTATAAATAAATTCAAAAAATTATTACAAAATTGAATAATTAAATAATTTATTTATTACTTGGTGATCCATAGAACTTGGATAATACTCGGACCCCATGGCGAGACCCACCAAGTTTTATATTCCTATTCACATAATAGGGCAGATTCTCAAGGTGATATAGTGTGTGACCCTCTAGGCCCTTATCCCAATAGCAGTGAATGATATTCACCAACCAAGAGCGAGGTATAGCAACCCATTGAGGCCCCTATAGAGATAAGGTAAATTCAAATAAATGACAAACTTATTACAAACATGGTCTGTGTAATATAATCTCTTCACCATCAATATCTCAATAAAGCATAATGAACACTAGTGTCATCATCCTTAATCTTATTTTATTTTATTTTTTGATATGTCTGGATGGTCTTACCTTCCACTACCATGGCCATGGATTTAATGAAGGTGAAACCATCCTAATCAACCAAGACCGAGATATCTCTTCCTCAACTCAGAAGTGAAAAATCCTATCTTGATCATTCAATCAATGCCATGTCACCAATGACGTACCCAACACAAAATACCTCACCACAACTTAATGGTTTTCGCCTTGCATCAAATTATGCAATTAAATGACATAAATTGTTAATGATATCAAGTTTGGAAACCATTACACATTTTTGTAGATATAAACGACCAATGACACCTAAAACATGTGGTGTTCCTATTATGAGGGTCAGTCCTCATGATCTCAATAACTTGAGATCATCAAGTGCGAACTTCATGAGAAGAAGTCTCAATGCTTATGAGCCCCTAGCACCTAATGGTCACACATCATCTGTGTCCTTTCATAATGATGTAACTAGACCATAGGAAATTACTTTAACATTACTGTCATGTCATCTTGGGGTTCTCATTATAGATTAGGATATGCTATAACCCTTTGATACAACATGTAATATAAGAAAATTTCCATAATCAAAGTGGATGCATAAGTATCTACTCTATTATGGAAAGGTAAACACATGTATATATAATAAACTACATACAAGTATTGGCAATAAAAGTACAACACAATTTGGGTATAGGGAACCAACTTTTAACAATATGATCATAAAAATAATCCCAAATGATGGAGAAAGGAGATCTACATCTCATAGCCCAACCCAGGAATAGAGTATTCCAACAGTTCCAAGGGGACTATCATTGATTCCTAGCATCTCACATGACCGTCTGAAGAAATATCCATGCTATTCCACACCTCACCATTGTAAGATATATATGAGGGGACTCAATATCTATGTATATGACCCATACCCTGGTAAAAAAGGATGGTTCCACTCTGTAGGTAGAGGACCCATGCCTTGACTCCATAGTAGGGTACGACTTTGTAGATAGACAGATGACTCATGGCAAAACTCTATAGGATGAAACCACTCTATAAATAGATATATTACCCATTCCCTATCCCAATAATAGGTAACCACTCAATAATTAGTAGAGGTCCCATGCCCTGATCCCATATGAGGGTGCCACTTTGATGGTAGAGGACCCATTCCATGACTCTACAGGAGGGTACCACTCTAATGATTGAAAGAGTTCCCATTACCTACCCCCACATGAGGGTGTTTCTTTGATAGTATATAGAGGAACCATTCCTTGATACAATAGGAGGGTGACACTCAATAGATATAGGACCTATACCTTGACTCTGTGAGAGGGGGGCACTATCAAGGTAGGTGGAGGACCCATGCCTTGATCCAACAGAAGTGTTCCCCTCCATAAATAAATGACATGTGCCTTAACTTTATAGGAGGGGTCCACTTTGGTAGTCAATATAGGAACCATCACATATACCAACAGAAGGGTGCCACTCTGAACTCTCTAATGATCTTTCCTGATCATTTCCATCATCGAGCATCACCTAAAGACGTGTCATGCTAGAAAAAATCGCATCATATCTCAGAATCCACTATGAAGAACTCCATAGAATTATACAAGAAAAAAAATCAGGATAGGCTCTTCATGGGCCAAGATCAGATTCCAAATGAAGGACATATGAGAGGTAGAAGTTTCCTAAAAAAGGAGGGTTCACGACATGTAGGGAACCCACACGGTGTGTGGTCCCACTATGTTACCTGGTAGTGTACTCACTATTACATAGATCACTAACCATGTATACCTACATGGTGTGTAGGGGGATTAAATTTCATGTATCTTCCACCTAGGTTTGATCTATGTTCACTTGTTCATGCATATGTGCTTCGTGCCGTGTCCGTGTACACTATCCATGTGCATGTACACAATGTGAATCCCACCCTACACATTGTGCATCCCTCCCTACATAGCGTGTAGGCCCTCATGGGATCCTGGTAATGTACTCCCTATACATTATGGGGTAGTCATCTAGGGGAAACAAAGAATGTGGTCCCCCCCCAAATGGTGTGTGATCTTTAACTCCATCAAAAAACCCTAGCCACCATAAAAACCAGACTATATGGGGTATTTTCATCATAATACACACTGTGTAAGAAGAAATTTCCCAAAAACCAAGGAATTTTTCATAAACCTTAAAAATCTATATCCTTCACCTCGAGTCATGCCTGCAGGACACCCAAAACTAGTGTTAATCACTTCGGGGCATTATTTCCATCCATTCTTTGGCTAGAAAATAGAATCTGGATCACCTGTTCGAAGCTATATGCATCCCCTGTCACCCATGGAACCTCCCAATGCCTCACCAAATTCTCAATCAATGGTGGAATCACCCAAATCACACAAAAAATTCTTATATGTCTTTTAATTTCTGATCTATTGGTCGCATGTGAATCTGTCATGAATTGGGGGGTCCGATCATGCTTGATCCCACCCAAAAATGTCTAACCATGGAACCTGTAGTCCAATGGTGAAGATTGACAAGAAGGTTGGGGGAAAATCACAAGAAAAAAATGTATAACATTTTTTGGACAAGAAGTCTTGGTCAATTAATTATATTGGGGATATCTAGGGTGGTAAACATGGAATAATGGGAATAAAATGAATAAATAATTAAAAATGAATATACAAGTGCATGTAAAGGCTCAAATTAAATGAAGATAAAATAAAAGGGATTTATCATGTTCAATATTTTATTCATAAGGTTGAAATCTAATAATGATGAGTCCTACCTTGGTTTTGATTGATCATTGGGGAAGAATGCTACTGCCAATGAATGATAAAAATCTGTTGTGTTCACTATGCCTCAATTCACCTGGATTCAAAATCTTCTCATCATCTAATCTCAATCCTCTAATAAAGAAAATATAATTTTCCTCTCAAAAGTCATAGGTTTATGTGGATAAATGTAGTGATTTTCTATAATATAATATGTATAGAGGTTTTAAGCTTAGTTTAATTAATTAATTAATTAAATCAATCAATTAATTAATCCATTGAATATACTTGTTAATGGTCTCCTTATCTAAACGTATCACATTGACCAATTTTAGCTTTCACATAGGGTAAACCTCATATTTCAGATTCAATCATGGTCTCATATCTCTATTTTGGGACTTTGTTTATGAGAAATTCCATTATTTCTAATAAACTATGCAAGAATGATATAAAATATATTTAATATTTTTATAAAATTAATTTTGGGCACACCGGGCCTCAAAATCATGCATCTTCTCAGTACCTGGATCCGAAAATTTTCCTTGATATATTTCAAAGTCTTATATGAAAAAGGGTCTCTATATTATTCTCTTCTTAAATCTTTTTGTCCTCAAAAAGAAAAAAATAAACAAAAATATCAGGATACTAAGCTTTCATCTAGATCTCCCACTCTTAGGAACTCTCATACATGCTCTTGTGCTGCCACAACACTCGAACCAAGGGAATGGTTTATCAATGCAAGATCATATCTTACCGATCCTTAATTGCCACTAGGTTCTCCATGAAGGTATCTCTATCCTCTATGTATAGATCTCCATAATCAATAACGTGCATAGGTTCATGCACATATATCCTCAAATTCATAAAATGGAATACGTCATGCACTCACTACAATTTTGGGGGTAAGGAAAGGTGGTAAGTAGCCTCACTAACCTTTTCAAAGATCTCAAATGAACCAATGAACTTTAGGGATAAATTACTTCCCTAGATGAATCTATGAAATAATCATCTTGGGGAGACTCTTTGAAAAATGTGGTCTCCCTACTCGGACTCCAAGGGCCTATGACATCGATCTACATAATATTTTTACCTACTATGGGTTTTCCTTTTCCACTCATGGATCACCTGGACCTTCTCCGTTGTCACCTACACCATCTCTATCCTAATAAAAGATGCCTCACTAATATCAGTCCAACATTAAAGTGATCCATAAGGTCTCTCATATAGGGTATTGAAATGTTACATTAAAATAGTAGAGTGGTATCTATTATTATAAGAAAACTATAACAAGGGAAAGTGATCACCCCAAATCCAGCCAAATTCAAACATGCATGCCTACAACATATCCTCTAGCACCTAGATAGTGTGATCGGTCAACCCATCAGTCTGGGGGTGAAAGGTTTTACTCATCCTCATATGGGTCTTGAATTCCTCCTATAAGCCTCTCCATAACCATAAAATAATCCACGCATCACGATTAGAGAAAATAATCAAGGTAACTCCATGAATGTGTATGATATTTCTTATGTACAACTTCCTCAAAATTCACACCAAACTATGCTCCCTAATAGTGAGGAAGTGCGCTGAATTAATAAGTATGTCAATTATCCCCAAGAAGAAATCTTGTCCTTTCACTATCTATGGAATCCCTGTCACAAAGTCTATAGATATTTCATCCCATTTCCACTTTGAAATATCAAGAGGTTTTAAAAAACCTTCCAAAACCTAGTGATCAGTATTCACCTACTGACAGGCAAGACACCATGTGACGAACTTGGCCACGTTCTACCGCATGACAGCCCACCAAAACTAACACTAAAGGTCTCTATACATCTTTATCACATTGGGATGTACAACCAAAGGATAGATATTAAAATCCATCATAACCTCCTCTTTAATCATGACTGTGACCATTGTGCATCCCTGAAAAAGGATGATGTGATTCCCTCCTTCATAAAATCAATCTGGTGAATCTCTTGATAATATCTGGTCATGTAGGACCTCACAGTCGATGTATACCAACTAACCCTCACTCAAATTCTGGATAAGCAGAGGGGTCAACACCATCAACTGAAGAAAATATCCACCATCCTTCTCTACCAAGGTTAGATGAAATGAAGCTAACCGCTCAGGCGCCTCCTCTACCAAGTGAGCTTGGGACTTCTTATTAAGGGAATCTTCCACCATGTCACCCTTCCTAGGAGTATATACTATCTCAAAGTCATATTCCTGTAATAACTCTAAATAGTTACTCTGCCTTAGGTTTAGGTCTCTTTTCAGGAATACATACCTGAGACTCTGATGGTCTATGTAAATAATAAAGTGCTCTCCCAGAAGATAGTGTCTCTACATCCTCAGAGTGAATACCACCACTGCCAACTCCAAGTCATTATTCACATAGTTCTGCTCATGGGGTCTCAAATACCTAGAACCATATGTGATAAATGCCTAACTATTAATCAACACATAGTGGATACCATCTCCAGAGGCATCATAGTACACTAAGTGCTTCATAACCTCCTATGGAAGTCTCAAACAAGATCACTTGTCAACCTCAACCTCAAATCCTTAAAGGATCTTTATCACTACTCATTCTAGGTAAAAGGATTCCCATTATATATTATGGTGATAAAAAATACAATAATACTAGATAAGTCTTCCAAAAACCTCTTGTAGTACTTTTTAAGTTAATAAAACTCCACACCCCTTACATATTCTTGGGTGGCTCCCAGACAAGAACTGCATTGATCTTTGCTGGTTCCATAGCTAATCAATGCTTAGAAATAGAATTCCCCAAAATGTGAACCTAATGGATCCAAAACCATCACTTCAAGATCTTACTAAAAATCTGGTTCTTTCAAATTAATTCTAGTACCATCCTCAAGTGATTTTCATGCTCCTAATATGATGTAAAGTATATGAGTATGCCATCAATGAAGAAAACAATAAATCGGTCCAAGTATGGATGGAATATTGAGTTCATCAAAGCCATTAACATAGTGGGGGAATTCTAATGTTTCTAAGAACACTATGAGTTCCTAGTGATTCCCTCTATAGGGGCCATTTGATATGCCATAGAAGATATCAGAGTAGTACTAGGATGAAAGTTGATGCAAAACTCTATATGCCACCTTAGAGGAAGTCCCGAAACATCCTTAGGAATGATGTCTATAAAATCATCCACAACTGAAAGAATCCATATAAATAATGAGCCCAATGCACCAAGAGATAAACTTACCAACTGATGGGTAATGGGTTGCATCCTTCTACTATCAAAACCCACTCACCATTCCATGATATTTCTCTTATTTACAAAGGAGAATCTTATCTCATCAGTCTGAAGGCATATGAATCATCTTCTATGATAGTCAATCTGGGCTCTAACTATGGAAAACCAGTCTATACCCAATATGAAATCATAAGGTATCATCATGATAACCATTAGGTCCCATGATAAACTCCCTCCACCAAGAGATATCTTGAACTACTAGTAGATAGAATATATCAAATAATCATTCCCTATAGAAACCTCAAGGTAAAACTATTGTGATAACATCTCAACTAGGAGCTCCATCTCTCGCACTAGGAGGAAATATATGAATAATGACTCACACCTATGTATAATAGCATTGAATAAATAGTAGAATAAGCATAGATCACACATCTAATCGTCTCATGTGTTGCTGGATCATTATCATCCATAGAATTTAGTTTCCCACAGCCCCGACTGCTATCTCCTTAAGCCTGTCATGGGATGCCTAGTGGTGGTGGCAAAAGGAGCTCATAATGTTATCCACCACCCACATATCCTCTTACATGAGCTCCACCATCTCCTATTCTATCTCTTCCTCCATGGGGTCCACACTACCCTCATTGGGGAGATTCATCATGGTGCTACCTCCTGTGTGGCGGTCCATCCATTATCTTACTGAACTACACTGAATGTCAGGTTAAGAAATCTCATTCCATGTGATCTTTCCCATCACACAAATACCACTACCCCTCTATGTTCTTCCATAGTCAACTTCATGTTCCTTGTACCACTAGACCACATGCCCGAGTCTGATCCTGGGAAGATATCATGTGTTGAGATCTTACTGACTGGTGCTTGCTAGCTACTATAGAAGAATTGCCCCTATAACACCCATTGCCAGCTCCAGCTACATGGAGTCCCTCAAATAGGAATCTCTTCATCACCAATTACTGATCTAACACTCTAATATTTGTATAAATTCAATGGGGTTCCACAATGGCATGAATGTGTCTTTAGAGACCCTGATCAATATTCCACACTTGGAAGTAGCCACTCAGAATCATATTAAGGGAGTACCATGTGAGGTCGTTGAACCCTGAAGTATACTAAGAAATTGACATCCCTCACTAATGTAGCTCCAAAATCTCCTAAATATGAACTGAGCAAAAGAATAAGAGGTAGTACTCTTCATGAAACATTTTATGGAATCCAGTCCATGAGAGTGTCAACTCATCATGAATATTCGTGAAAAAAATCCACTAGCACTCAGATCCTCTAAGGAAAAGGTTGGATGCCAGCACAACCACCTGATCAGTCAGTGTTTGAATAAGCCTGAGAACTTGAATTACCCACTCTAGCTAATCCTCTAATACCTAGGGATCTAGCTCACTACAGAACCTCAGTGGCCTCTAGAACTGAAACATGAAAAGTGCACTAAGCCTACGCATATCATCAGTCTGCTCTACTGGTATAATCTACTGCTCGATAGGTAGGGTTTCTTTTACCTACCCACCTGAAGGTAATATCTCACAAGATAGACCTTGAAATGAGTCCTTATCACTCATCAGATCATCGTCACAATCCTAGATCGATAAACTGGCTAGCTATTTTTGTGGAGGAATCCTAAAAATTCAATAAAGACATACCATGGTCAGATGATCATATATATATATGGGAGACTAACTCAAGAAGTATAGTGTAAAGACTTAGTACTATATGATTCATGTATCAAAGTTCACTGCAACCAATGTATTAGTATACCAAGTCAAAAATTAGGTAGTCTGAGTCCTAGTTAATTGATACATTAGTTTCCACACAAAAACTAGGTTACCTAGCCTAAAATCCATACTTGAGACACTTTGATACCATTTAACTAAGTTCCCAACCAAATCCTCATATGGTGATAAATATAAACACTTTCCCAAGGAATGAACTACTTTGATACTAATTTATCACAACCCAACCCGATGGGGCTTAAGCCACAACTACCTTAAATCCACCTCTATAGGCTAGGGGATACTGAAAAGCACCGAAAGGAATAACTAATATGGGAGGCCTTTTTCATAACATATATAGTAACAATCATGAATGTAACAACCTATAGGAAATAAAAGATTAGGATAGTGTAATCAGAAAATAAAAAGAGGTAAAATACATGCCCAACTAGAAAGATTCCATAACCTAAAAAATGGGAAAGTAAATGCTGAGAGATCCCAACTCCAAATATCAAAGATCCAACCATTGTACGCATTCAAATGCACCTGGTATCCCTAAGCTCCTCTGTAATAATCATCGACCTAACCATCATCTACATATATCATGACATGTGCGGAAAAATACCATTTAGGGTTGATTATATACATACCTAGTAGGACACCTCAAAAGCTAAAGGGGTAGTAGTAAGAGATGCGATAGAAGAAGAAAATTCAACCCCTAGAAAGAGAGAAACAGAATCCAATCAATAGGGATATATTATCATAAAAATATCCCAAAGAAGAGAGAAAGGGCATCTCCATCTTATAGCCTTTCCTAGGAAAAGAGTATGCCAACAGTTCTAAGAAATCTATCAATAATTCCCAGTATCTCATGCTTATTTCCGAATAAATATCCATGCCAACACACACCTATCTATTATGCCACATATCTAAGGGGACACAATATCTAATCATAAGACCCCTACACTGATACAATAATAGGTGTATACTCTATAGGTAGAGGACCCATTACCTGACTCCATAGGAGGGTACCACTATGTAGATAGATAGAGGACAAATTCATTAAATCTATAAGAGGGTAATATTATATAGATATATAGAGGACCCATGAACTATCCCAATAGGAGGGAGACACTCAAAAATTAGTAGAGGAACCATTCCCTGATCCCACAGGAGGGTGCCACTATGATGGTAGAGTACCCATGCTCTGAATCCACATGAGGGTTCCAATCTAATAACTGATAGAGGAACCATGCCCTATCCTAGTAGGAGGGTTCCTCTCTGATTGTAGATAGAGTTCCAATGACCTAATTTAATACAAGGGAGCCACTAAATAGACAGATGACCTATACCTTGACTCCATAGGAGGGATCCGCTCTGAAGGTAGGTGTAGTATCCATGTCTTAATCCAACAGGAGGGTGCCACTCCACAAATAGAGGACCAATTCCATGTATACGTTGGAGGTTTAAAGTCTGGTAGTAGATAGAGGACCCATGCCATGTCCCAACAAAAGGGTGCCATTTGATCTCTCTAATTCTCTTTCTTGGTTGTTTTTGTCATCGAGCATCACCTAAAGAAGTGTCACACCAGAAAAAATTTTCATCGTATATCAAAATACACCATGAATTCCACCATTTCATTCTATGTGAAAAAACACTATGTATAAGTTTCTCATTGTCCAAGATCTGAGTCCAAATGAAGGAGATATGATAGGTGTAAGTTTTCTAAAAAAGAAGGGTACACTTCATATAGGGGAACCACACATTGTGTGGTCCCACTCTACTGCTTGGTAGTTCCCTTGAAAATACACGACTTGTTTCCCATGTATCCCTACATGGTGTGTCGCAGCCACCTTAGGCTGATTTGTGTTCTCCTGGCCATTCTTGTGTCCTTCAGGCTATATCCATGTATACTGACCATGTTCCTTTAGATGGTGTTTTCCCTACTTTACACGACATGTAGGGATTCATTAGCTCCAGGGCGTATACTCCCTGTACATACTAAGTCAATCAACTATAGGTAATATGGTGTGTGGCCCCCCCACATGGTGTGTGATATTTAACTCCATCAAAAACCCTATCCACCATAAAAACTGAACTACAGGGTTTGTGTTCATCATAGTACATGTCGTGTATGTAGGAACTTCCCAGAAACTGAAGAAGGTTTCATGCACCTTCTAGATCTAGTTCCTCCACCTCAAATCACTATAATAGGCTACCTAAAACTAATGGTAATCACTTCTGACCATCATTTCTAGCCATCCATTGGCTGGAGACAAAATCAAGCTTTCCCTTTCGAACCCATACACATCACCTGTCACCCATGGTTCCTCTCGCTACCTCACTGTATTACTAATCCACAGTGGAATCACCCTTATCCCAAAATCCATCTAGATATGTCTTCTAAATTACCAATACATTGGTCACACATGAATATACCATAAATTTGGGGGTCCGATCATGCTCGATCATTCCCGACAACATCAAAAATGTGGTCTCCATAGGACAATGGTGAATATCACAAAGAATGATGGGGGAAAGCACAAGAAAAAAATATACAATAATCATTGACCAGGTTTTCTTGGAAAACAAATTATATTGGGGATATCCAGGGTGGGAAACATGGAATAATGGGGAAAAATTGAACAAACAACTGAAAATCGATACATGGGCACATGAAATGGATTAGGTTAAATGTAGATCAATGAAAATTAATTGACAATGCTCAATATTTTAATCATTAGGGTGGAATCCAAAAATGATAAGTCATGACTCGATTTGGATCAATCGTTGGTTAAGAACACTGCTTCCAATGAAGGAGGAAGATTCATTTCATTCACTATTCCTCGATTCACCAAGATCTGTAAGCCCATCTTTGTCTGATCTCAATCCTCTAATGAAGAACATGTGATTTTCCACTTAACAGCCCGAGGATTATGCAGCTAACCCTAGAGATTTTCTATAATAGAATACTTATAGAGGTTTTAATCATAATTAATTTAATGAATGAATGAATGAATTAATCCATAGAACATACCCACCAATGTTCTCCTTATCTGAATGTCATGTGTAGACCAAATTTAGGTCATTACTAGGTTAAACCTCACGTTTTGGATTCAACCATGGTCTCAAATTTCCATTTTGAGACTCCGTTCAGGATATATTCCATTATTGATAATAAAATGTGTGTACATGATATAAAATATATTTAATATTTTTATAAAATTAATTTTGGGTACAACGAGCCTCAAAATCACACACTGTCTCACCGCTTGGCTGTGAAAATATTCCATGAAATATTTCAAAGTCTTATATGGAAAAATAGGTCTCTAAAATATTGTTATGGTTTTAAGGGTTTTAAATGTTTTTTAAGGGAGTAAAGTGTTTTTAAGGATATTTAAGAGAGAAGTGGGTGAAGGATTTAGGTTTTAGGGTTGAGGGTGTAGGGCTTAGGGTTTAGGGTTTGGGTTTGGATGGATTTTTTAGGGTTTTTAAAGGATTTAAAGGGTATAAAAGTGTATTTTGGTATGTTTTTTAAGGTTTTTAAATGGTTTTTAAGGGAGTTAAGGGATTATAAGGTTATTTAATAGGAGATAGGGTTAAGGATTGAAGGTTTAGGGTTGTGGGTGTAGGGTTTAGGGTTTAAATGGATTTTTAAGGGTTTTAAAAGAATTTAAAGGCTATAAAAGTGTATTTTGGTATGGTTTTAATGGGTTTTAAGGGGTTTTAAGGGGTTTTAAGTTTAAGTAAAATGGAATAGAGTGTTTTTTAAAGGTTGTAGGTTTGAGGGTGTGGGGTTTAAGGTTTAGGGTTTGGATGGATTTTAAATTGTTCTTAAAGGGTTTAAAACGTATGAAAGTGTATTTTAGTAGGCTTTTATGGGTTTTAAATATTATTTAAGGCATTTAAGGGTTTTTAAGGTCAGTTAATAGGTTAAATAGTAAAGGGTTGAGGGTTTAGGGTTGGTGGTGTATGGTTTAGGTTTTAGGGTTTAGGGTTTGGATGGATTTTAAAGTGGTTTTAAAGGCTTTGAAAGTGTATTTTTGTAGGGTTTTTATTGGTTTTAAAGGGGTTTTAAGGGAGTGAAATATTTTTAATGTTAGGTAATATGGTATAGGGTGAAGCTTTAAGGTTTTAGGTTCGGGGGTGTAGGGTTAAGGGATTAGGGTTTGAATGTATTTTCAAGGGGTTTAATATGGTTTAAAGGGTATAAAAGTGTGTTTTGGTAGAGTTTTAAGGGTTTTAATGAGTTTTTAAGTGATTGAAGTGTTTTAAGGTTAGTTAAGAGGGGTGAGGGTTAAGGGTTGGGGGTGAAGGGTTTAGAGTTTGGGGGATTTTATGGGTTTTTAAAGGTGTTAAAGTGCATAAAAGTGTATTTTGGTTGGGTTTTCAAGGTTTTTAAAGGGGTTTGAAGGTAGTTAATGGGTTTTAAGGTTTGATAATAAGGTATAGGGTAAATTGGTGAGGGTTTAGAGTTTAGTTTGTAGGGTTTAGTGTTTGGATGTATTTTTAAGGGGTTTTGAAGGGTTTTAAAGGTATGAAAGTGTATTTTGGTAGGGTTTTTATGGGTTTTAAAGGGTTTTGAAGGGAATTATGGGGTTTTAAGGATATGGAAGAGGAAAAAATGTGAAGGTTTGAGGGTTTAGGGTTTAGTGTTTTGGGTTTAGGGTTTGGATGGATTTTAAGTGTTTTAAAGGGTTAAAAGGGTATGAAAGTGTATTTTGGTAGCGGTTTAAGTCTTTAAAAGGGTTTTGGAGGGATTGATATGTTTCTATGGTTAGGGAATAGAGGATAGGGTGAGGGTTTGAGGGTTTAGAGTTTAGGTTGTAGGGGTTAGGGTTTAGGGTTTAGGGATTGGATGGATATTAAGGGTTTTAAAGGGTTTAAAGGGCACGGAAGCGTATTTTTGTTGGGTTTTTATGGATTTTAATTGGTTTTGAAGAGATTTAATGGTTTTTAAGGTTAGGGAAGAGGGTATATGGTGAAGTGTTTTGGGTTTAGTGTTGAAGATGTAGGGTTTGGATGTATTTTAAGGGGTTTAAAGGGTTTAAAAGGTATACAAGTGTATTTTGGTAGGGTATTTGTGGATTTTAAAGAGATTTGAAGGGGTTTAATGGTTTTGAAGTTTATTTAATTAGGGATAGGGTGAAGGGTTGATGTTTTAGGGTTTAGGGTGTAAAGTTTAGGCTTTAGTGTTTCAATGGATTTTTAAGGGTTTAAAGGGCATGAAAGTGAATTTTGGTAGGTGTTTTATGTGGTTTAAATGATTTTTAAAGGATTTAATGGTTTTTATTATTAGGGGGGATGGAAGGGGGTGATGGTTTGAGGGTTTAGGGTTGATGGTGTAGGTTTCAGTGTTTAGGGTTTGGATGGATTTTTAAGGGTTTTTAAAGGGTTTAAAGTGTATGAAAGTGTATTTTGGTAGGATTTTTAAGGGTTTAAAAGGAATTTTTAGGATGTGAAGAGTATTTAAGGTTATGGAAGAGGAGATAGGGTTAAGGTTTGAGGTTTTAGGGTTGAGTGTATAGGGTTTAGGGTTTAGGGTTTGGATGGATTTTTAAGGGGCTTTAAAGGGTTTAAAGGTTATGAAAGTGTATCTTGGTTGGGTTTTTAAATATTTTGAAGGACTTTTAATGGATTTAAGGGTTTTAAAGGTTAGTTAATAGGGTATAAAATGAATGGTTTTGAATTTAGTGTTGAAGGTGTAGGTTTTTTGGATTTAGGGTATAGGGTTTGGATGGATTTTTAGGTGTTTTAAAGGGTTTAAAGGGTATGAAAGTTTATTTTGGGATGGTTTTTCATGGGTTTTAAGGTTTTTAATGATTTTTGTGGTTATTTAAGAGGGTATAGGGAGATTTTTTTTAGGATTTAAGGTTGATTTTGTAGGGTTTAGGATTTATGATTCAGGGTTTGGGTTAATTTTTGAGGGGTTTTAAAGGGTTTAGATGGTATGAAAGTGTATTTTGCTAGATATTTTATTGGTTTTAATGGGATTTACGGTTTTTTAAGTTTATAGAAGAGGGTTCATGGTTATGTGTTGAGTTTTTAGGGTATAGGGTGTAGGGTTTAGGGTTTGGGTGGCTTTTTAATGGTTTTAATGGGTTTAATGGGTATAAATGTGTATTTTGGTAGAATTTTAAAGGTATTGGAAGGGAGTGAAGGGTTTTAAGTTTTTTTTAATGGGGATAGAGTGAAGTTTTTGGGGTTTATGGTTGAGTGTGTAGGTTTTGGGGTTTAAGGTTTAGGGTTTGGATGGATTTTTAAGGGGTTTTAAAGGGTTTAAAGTGTATCAAATTGTATTTTGGTAGGGTTTATAAGTTTTTTAAGGGAGTGAAGGGTTTTTAAGGTTAGTTAATAGGGGAGAGGTTGAAGGTTTTAAGGTTTCATTTTTTGGGTGTAGGGTTTAGTGTTTACTATTTGGATTGATTTTTAAGGGTTTTTAAAGGGTTAAATGGGTTTGAAAGTTTATTTTGGTAGAGTTTTTAAGGGTTTTAAAGGGGTTTTAAGGGAGTTAAGGGTTTTTAAGATTATATAAGAGGGGATAGAGTGAAGGGTGTTGTAATAGTGGGTTTAATATACCCAACTAATTAGTAATTTTTGATTAGCATTTCATGTATATGGTAAGATATATATAATGCACTCTGACAATTATATTTTAGACATTTATGTATCAAATTTTTAAATGGTAATATAAATTGATTAATTGTCATATAAAATAGTTTTAAAATATCCCAGGCTATTATGATAACATCCATATACTATGAAATTATTCTTAAACTAATGTCATATGTTCTAGATACATCTTACTGATTAGACATAGTAGATATCCGATTATCAGGTGATGGGGGATCATAAGCACTGAGACTTATTCTCATGAAGTTCACACTTGGTGATCTATGGTAGGTGAGATTATGAGGATAGACTCACCAATGGTGTATCAACCTAGCCCTAGATAGCTTTGATCCGATGTTTTCTACTAAATAAATTGGCATGATTGCAAGGAATCAAGCCATGAAGTACCGATTAGTTTAGTAGTCTTGGTAAACCAGATACATAAATGAGTATTTCATTACAAATGAATACAATGATTACAACATATTTTTTCTTCTTATTTATAAATAAATAATTAAAAAACTTCAAGGTTAACTATAATCCATATAGTAAAATCCATGAATATCTTTCATAGTACACTTATTCGATTGATGGGGAAATAAACATAATAAGGGTGAGCTCAAATGCTTAGTAAGGGAAAAACATAGAATAAGTAATAAAGAATCAATGAGAATAGTCAATATGGAAAGGTGAGTAACTAAATGCACATTCCATGTAATCAATAAACTAAATGGAGGTATGTAATCAATATGGCAAGGTAATAACTAGAAGCACATGCCATTAAAATAAATAGATAAGGAATTATCAATATAGAAAGTTAATAAGCTGAAACACATTCCATTTATTCAATGAACTAAAAATGAAATGTTTCCAAAGATATATCAACACATTATCTCATGGATGAATAAAAAATGAATTGTAAAGACCCAAAAAATTCAAGGAAATTTTCTTTTTAATTTTATTTGGAATTTTAAAAGAACGCAGTTTCTGACAGCACCTGATTCCGAGGCCCGGTGTGCCCGGAATCTTTTTCCGAAGTTTAGCTCGGGTACGTTCAGTGAATGCACGAGCGGGTTTTTTCTAACTTTTGAACCGGTTCTCGGAATCAAATTCTAAGGGTACCAATGGAATCGCAGCGCCAATAATTGCTTAGAAACACTTTTTCCGGAGTTTCGTTTGCTCGGGTGTGGTTTTTAATTTTTGAGGTTAAGTTAAGAATAAAATAAAAGTGGTGTGAAAATTTATTTTATTTTACTTAAAGCGGCTTAACCTAAGTTAAGAGGATAAGGTGGAACCCACAATATCCTACCCACTTGGTAGGATATTTGTGAGGTGGGGCCCACACGAGCCCCACCATTTCTTTCTTTCTAAGTAACGCACCCTCACCCCCCTTTTAAATGAAGTCAACCGTGCGTTTATTCTGGTTAAGAAACACCTCATTAATTTGGACGGTTAAATCATTACAATTAATTCTTTGAATTAATTGTTTATTTATTTTCTTTTTATTTTCAAATTCTTATGTTATGATAATAAAATAAGGGAAGGACTTATTTTATTATGGTTGGGTTTTTGTTGTGTTAAGACTTTGGGAGGAAAAAGAGAGGTCTTGAGGTTCTTCGTTCTTCGATGAAGAACGCGAAGAACGCACCGCCGCCGACGAAGAACACCGACCTCCGACGGAGGGCGACGGCGAGAGACGCCTTCCTCGGAGATCACCTAATGCCAACGATGTTCCTTTCGTTATGTTTTCTTCCACAACGATCCTCTTCTTCTGTGACGGTTAATTTCGCGACGAACTCTCATTCGACGACAACGTTGAGGTAGGGGTTTTATGCATTTCTATTTTGTTAATACTTCCGTCGTTTTCTTCCTTTCAAATTGAACCGCCTGTTATCGTAATAACGGGAGGAGGTCAGACCGCACGAACACGGCCGACACTCCTCCCCTTTTTGGTTGTTGATATTGATGCGGCACGAGCAAGGCAACGCGATGCTGAAGCACCGCACAAAAATTGTTTAAGGAAGGGAGGACAAGCGCGACACCGTTGGAAACAAACTAATCTGCGGCGCCGTCGCGCCGCGCCGTAGAAGACCAGCCAAAGATGCGGCGCCGTCGCGCCACACCGAAGAACTACGAAAGCACCGCAGATGATGCGGGGCCGCGGCGGAGGGGCGCGGCACCGTCACATCGCGCCGGACGAACCAAGGCCGTGGACGGTTCCGGGCCGCGGTGGAGCAGTGGAACCGGTGGCCGAAATCGGGCTGCCAGCATCGGAGCAGGGGGGACCGGCCTTGCCGGTCCCGTGGCGGTAGAAGCCGGCCGGCCGGAGCGGGTCAGACGGATATGGAAGAGCCGGGGGTTCAAACCCTCGGCTGGCAGGACATGAGTGGCCCCATTAAGGGGCCGCGGTTACTACACATGGGGGCAGCGCCCCCCCCCCCCCCCCCCCCCCCCCCCTGCATCCGAACGGCTCGGCCGTTCGGCCGAGTCCCTGGCCAACGCGCCGCGCGCCGGGCTGGCTGCCCTGGCCGGTTCGCTGGGCCGGGCCGTGCCCAGGCCGGGCCGCGCCCAGGCCGGGCCGCGCCCAAGATGGCCGGACCCGGACCCGATTCGTGTCGACCTGGCACAGGCCGACCCTGGGGGTATCGGGCCAGGTCAGACCGGGCCCGAACCCCCTAATACCGAACCTCTTTCAGACAGTTGCCCATAACTTGAGCTACGGGCCTCCGATCGACACATTTTCAGTTGCGATGAGATCCTTGGATTGAGACGGTCGTTTCGGTATATTGAATTCAAGGTTTCAGAGAACTTTGGGTTCAGCCGGTTTGGTTCGTACACAAAACCAACCGGGCCCTCGGAGTGGAAATGCTTATAACTTGAGCTCTAGACGTCCGATTGGCGTGTCGTCGACTTTGTTGGAGGCTATCTGTACTCAAACTTCAGGTGGGACTTCCATTGGATGGCCCGACGTTGGGGCTTTACTTTCATTTTCTATTTTCCCTTTCTGTTGTACTTTACTTTCAGTTTGGTTTTGTATTTTGACCCACTTATTTTTCCGCACTTACTGTTGTACCCAGTTTTTACTTGGTGTTTACTTATACTGCTTGCTTGCTCTGTGGTGTTTGTTTACTTTACAAAGGCAATGCCTTCCCTTTTTACCAGGAATTACGCCTTGGTTCTAGTCGCCAGCCCCTGGCCTATGGAAGGCGGGCTTGGGGTTGTCACGGCATGGGCCCCGAGGACGGGTCGTGACAAATTGGTATCAGAGGAGTTCGGTTCTACTGCAGAACTTTGGACTCTGGTCTTTTTCTATGTGAATCAATAGTGTTGAGTGTATTGGGTGTGGTTATCAGTCTAGAGAGTCCAGTGTTGGTGCGATGGCCGACGTATCCATACACCAGGACCCTGACTTCTGATTTCTGACTTAATGCATGAAAATATTGATTGCATGTGTGTTTCAAGTTTTATTTGTGATTACTTTGTGTCAGATCACCAGGTATACTGTTCTGACCGTGGCGCACCTGTCTCTTTTCATGATGGCCCCACGACGGCAGCCAACTAAGGTTCCGAGAGTTGTGCGTGACGAAATCCCACCGAGCGACGAGGCCTCGGTACAGGGCCCTTTGACAGCAGATGCACCGGCGGTACCTCTACTCGCCGAGCCACCGATGCTACTAGCCCCAGCCACTGACGATGCACGTTGCCTTAGTGCACTGCACGAGTTTCAGCACCAGTGACCGTCCAGGTTCCGTGGGGAGACAGACCCCCAGGTAGCTGGGGATTGGCTGGAGGCAATTGTACGGGTTTTTAGGTTAGTGAGGACACCAGCAGACCTTATGGTGATCCTCGCAGCGAGCCTACTGCACACGACAGTAGGAAGATGGTGGAGCTTGATGCTCCAGGTGCACGACGAGGCATCTCTTCTCTGGATGGACTTTGAGATCCTCTTCCGCTCGGAGTTCGTCCCAGCCACCCTCCGTGCGGTGCACATACAGGAGCTTCTACAGCCGCGGCAGGGCAGCTTGACGGTCGCCCAGTACTCGGCGAGATTTACCGATCTCTCGCGCTACTCGACAGACAAGGTACAAGACCCATTCTTCCGGGCCCGGACCTTTGAGAAGGGATTGAGGCATGAGATAAGGGCATCGCTGATCTCCCTCAGCATTCCGACTCAGGCAGGAGTACTGGAGAGAGCTCTTCTTATCGAGAGATTTCTTGCTGAGTCTACATTAGCAGCGAGACCTACCGTAGGGCGGCAGGTAGCAGAGTCTTCTGCAGTAGGCAGTCGACGGATGACGCATGGGTCCATGCAGACCAGACCCTCAGGAAGACGACCTCAGGACACTGGCTCAGCAGTGCGGGGCACAAAGCACGGAGCCAGTCTTTCGAGAGGCAGACAGTGCTACGCATGCGGCGGGCAGGGCCACATGGCTCGTGACTGGCCGACCCGCCATGCCGAGGAGTAGCAGATGGTTGAGGGGCTACCCAGGCAGAGGCAGAGGGTCGACCGTGGCAGTCTGCAGGGAGTAGGCAGACGAGGAAGAGGAGCTGGCCGAGCAGCAGGTGGTGGGCGATGCTTTGAGGCTCTACCACCACCACTGCCAGGAGGTCCACCCCAACCACAGGGAGCTGGCGGACCGAGACAGGCATAGCTCTAGGCAGCGAATGCCTACGACCACGGTGCGCCCGAGATGATTCGAGGTACTATATGTGTCTATTCCACGCTTGTTGCAGTTCTTATAGACACAGGAGCGAGTCATTATTTCATAGCCGCTACCCTTGTTCGGAGCTCGGAGATTCTGACAGAGCCGTTGGCTCGATCCTTATGGCTAGAGACTCCTACGGGAGCAAACTCAACGATTACGCACTGGTTCCAGTAGTGTGAGATTACAATAGGAGGCGAGAGCTTCGTCTGGGATCTTCTTGTAGCGGCGTCGAGGCCTTACGACGTCATGTTGGGCATGGATTGGTTATCTACAGTCCATGCTCAGATCGACTGTATTAGGCGCAAGGTGCGATGTGTATGCACCGACGAGAGCATGTTCACCTTCACCGGTGAGAAGGGATCCTTCATAGAACAGGATGGACTCTCGTAGAGGAGAGGACATCCCATCACTCATCTGTTGGCTAGCCTCATCCTAGGAGCAGTTGACGTGCAGAGTCCTAGTTTTCCTGCAGTGGTGGATCAGTATGCGGACGTTTTCCCGAACGACGTTCCAGGACTACCTCCTCGCATAGAGGTAGACTTTCATATTGATCTATACCCCGGGACAACCCCGATATCCACCCCAGCTTATCGGATGGCTCCTGCCAAGCTTTGAGAGCTACGGGTACAGTTGGAGGACTTGCAGGGCAAGGGATTCATCCGACCCAGTGTTTCACCCTGAGCTTCCCCGATATTGTTCGCCAAGAAGGAGGACGGGAGCTTGCGAATTTGTGTCGACTATCGTCGCCTAAACAAGGTGACAATGAGGAACAAGTATCCGCTACCAAAAAATTGATGACCTCTTCGATCAGCTCAAGGGAGCACGGTGGTTCTCAAAGATAAACCTCAGGTCAGGCTATCATCAGCTCAGAGTTCGGGACGAGGACGTGCAGAAGACGGCCTTCAGATGTCGGTATGACCACTATGATTTCTTGGTTATGCCATTCGGAATAACCAATTCTCCAGCAGTGTTCATGGGTCTCATGAACAGGATCTTTCATTCGTACCTCGATCGATTTGTCATGGTCTTCATCGACGACATTTTGATATACTCGACGACTGAGGAGGAGCACGCCTACCACTTGCGGGTTGTACTTGACACACTCCGAGAGCACCAGCTTTATGGAAAGCTCTCAAAGTGTCAGTTATGGATATGTGAGGTCAACTTTTTAGGACACGTCATCTCTGAGGCGGGAGTTGCGGTGGATCCTGCGAAGATCGAGGCAGTGCTAGCTTGGGAGCCACCCTGGAGCGTGACGGAGGCGCAGAGTTTCTTGGGACTTGAGGGATACTATCGGAGATTTGTGCCAGACTTCTCCAGAGTTGCAGCACAACTATCAGCTCTTATGAAGAAGGGGAAACCCTTTGTGTGGTCAGAAAGATTTCAACAGAGCTTCCAGGAGCTGAGACAGAGATTGACCAGCGCACCTATCTTGAGGTTTCCGGAGGAGGGAGTAGGGTACGTAGTCTACTGCAATGCATCAGGGACCGAACTCGGATGTGTCTTGATGCAGGAGCAGGAAGTGATTTCCTATGGATCACGTCAGTTGAGGCCGCATGAGCAGAACTATGCTACCCTTGACCTGGAGTTAGCAACAGTGACCTTCGCTCTGAAGACAAGGCGACACTACCTGATGGGCGAGCGCTTTACAGTCTATTCTGACCATCAGAGTCTCAGGTACATCTTCTCTCAGAAGGACCTGAACCTGAGATAGTGGTGATGGCTCGAGTTCCTCCAGGAATATGACTTTGAGATAGTCTATACTCCTGGTAAGGGGAACGTGGTAGCCGATGCTCTCAGCAGGAGGACGGGCATTCAGCTACTTGGGGAGGCGACAGAGCAGCTAGCCGCTTTGCAGATATCCTTTGTGGATAGAGATGGAGAAACCTTCCTTCAGTCACTCACAGTCACTCCTCCACTACTGTAGCAGGTCAGAGAGGCACAACATGGGGACGCCGACTGTGAGTCGCGGCATGCGCAGATATCCTCAGGACAAGCACCTGATGGTTTCTCCTTAGGAGGAGAGCACGATGTCCTTTTCAGAGGATGTACCTTGGTACCAGTTGCTTTGTAGGAGGAGGTTCTGAGAGAGTTTCACACTTCCCCTTTGGCGGTACATCCTGGGGTGGCGAAGATGTACCAGGATCTCAGTCGACAACACTAGTGGACGGGAATGAAGAAGGTTGTGGCAGAGTTCGTTTCTCGATGCCTCACCTGCCAGCAGGTGAAGGCAGAGCATCAGGTACCAGCAGGCTTGGTACAGCCCTTGGAGGTCCCAGAGTGTAAGTGGGACGGAATATCTATAGACTTCGTGAATGGAATTCCACGTACTTCTAGAGGTCATGAATCCATTTGGGTGATTGTCGACCGACTCACCAAGTCGGCTCACTTATTACCCATTATAGAGAAGGGATCAGTGGAGAGCTTGGGACGTCTCTACATTCAGGAGATTGTACGGCTTCATGGTGTGCCATCATCTATCATCTCCGATCGAGATGCTCGCTTTACTCCCCAGCTTTGGAAGGGGTTGCAGGAGGCGTTCGGGACACAACTACGTCTGAGCACCGCCTTTCATCCTCAGACGGATGGTCAGATGGAGAGAACCATTCAGACTCTCGAGGACATGCTCTGTGCATGTGTCCTCGACTTTGGTTGCAGCTGGGAGGACCACCTACCCTTGGTGGAGTTAGCGTACAACAATATCTACCACTCCACCATCAGGATAACACCATATGAGGCGTTGTATGACCGACCTTGCAGATCTCTGCTGTGCTGGACAGACCCTGGGGAGTCATCACTTGTGGGACCGGAGATGG
The DNA here is from genome assembly GCA_963277665.1 of Viscum album. NCBI lineage: Eukaryota > Viridiplantae > Streptophyta > Magnoliopsida > Santalales > Viscaceae > Viscum > Viscum album. The sequence goes on along the minus strand of OY728146.1, from coordinate 1,664,379,502 downwards.
TCCAGGCCACGACAGAGAAGGTCCAGATCATCCAGGAGCAGATGAGGATAGTTCAGATCTGGCAGAAGTCTTATGCTGACAGGAGGCGGAGGCCACTGGAGTTCGAGGATGGCGACCACGTCTTCTTGCGGGTCTCACCTCGATGTGGATTATAGAGATTTGGCCGAGGTGGCAAGTTATCTCCTCGCTTCATCAGGCCAATCCAGGTCCTCAGTAGGATTAGCGAGGTGGCTTATCGCCTGACTCTACCACCTCAGTTGCACCGGGTTCACGACGTCTTCCACGTATCTTAGTTGAGGAGATACGTGCACGACCAGACGCATATCATTGACCATGGGGAGAAGGACGTTGATGATGGGGTGACTTTTGTAGAGGTCCCAGTGGAGATTGAGGATCGATAGGATTAGGTCCTATGTGGATGGTCGATTCCTCTAGTGCGCATCAGATGGAAGCACAGGAACCTCCAGGAGAGCACTTGGGAGCAATAGGCTCAGATGCGTGCTCAGTACCCACATTTGTTTCCCTAGTTTTTGATGTATCTTTTCGAGGACGTAAAGCCCTGAGGTGGGAGTGATGTAAAGACCTGAAAAATTCAAGGAAATTTTCTTCTTAATTTTCTTGGGAATTTTACAAGAATTCTATTTCTGATGGCACCTGATTCTGAGGCCCGGTGTGCCCGGAATCTTTTTCTGAAGTTTAGTTCGGGTACGTTCAGTGAATGCACAAGCGGGGTTTTCTAACTTTTGAACCAGTGCTCGGAATCGAATTCCAAGGGCACCAATGGAATCACAGCGCCGGTAATTACTTAGAAACACTTTTTCCGGAGTTGCGTTTTCTTGGGTGTGGTTTTTAATTTTTGAGGTTAAGTTAAGAATAAAATAAAAGTGGTGCGACAATTTATTTTATTTTACTTAAAGCGGCTTAACCTAAGTTAAGCGGATAAGGTGGAACCCACAATATCCTACCCACTTGGTAGGATATTTGTGAGGTGGGGCCCGCACGAGCCCCACCATTTCTTTCCTTCTAAGTAACGCACCCGCACCCCCCTTTTAAATGAAGTCAACTGTGCATTTATTCTAGTTAAGAAACGCCTCATTAATTTGGGCGGTTAAATCGTTACAATTAATTCTTTGAATTAATTGTTCGTTTCTTTTCTTTTTATTTTCAAATGCTTATGTTATAATAATAAAATAAGGGAAGTAATTATTTTATTATGGTTGGGTTTTTGTTGTGTTAGGACTTTGGGAGGAAAAAGAGAGGTCTTGAGGTTCTTCGTTCTTCGATGAAGAACGCGAAGAACGCACCGCCGCCGACGAAGAACGCCGATCTTCGACGGCGGGCGACGACAAGAGACGCCTTCCTCGGAGATCACCTAACGCCAACGATGTTCCTTCTGTGACGTTTTCTTCCACGGCGATCCTTTTCTTCCACGGCGATCCTCTTCTTCCGCGACGGTTAATTCTGCGACGAGCTCTCGTTCGACGACAACGTTGAGGTAGGGGTTTTATGCGTTTCTATTTCGTGAATACTTCTGTCATTTTCTTCCTTTCAAATTGAACCGCCTGTTATCGTAATAACGGGAGGAGGTCGGACCGCACGAACACGGCCGACACTCCTCCCCTTTTTGGTTGTTGATATTGATGTGGCACGAGCAAGGCAATGCAGTGCCGAAGCACCGCACGGAAATTGTTTAAGGAAGGGTGGAGAAGCGCGGCGCCGTCGCACCGCGCCGTTGGAAACAAACTAATCCGCAGCGCCGTCGCGCCGCACCGTAGAAGAAGAACCAAAGATGCGGCACCGTCGCACCACACCGAAGAACTACGAAAGCACCTCGGCCGGAGCGGGGCCGCGGCGGAGGGGCGCGGCGCCGTCGCGCCATGCCGGACGAACCAAGGCCGCAGCGGAGTAGCGGAACTGGCGGCTAGAATCGGGCCGCCGGCATCGGAGCAGGGGGGACCGGCCTTGCCGGTCCCATGGTGGTAGAAGCCGGACGGCCGGACATGGAAGAGCCAGGGGTTCAAACCCCCGTATGGCCGGACGTGAGCAGCCCCATTATGAGGCCGCGGTTACTACACGCGGGGGCAGCCCCCCCCCCCCCCCCCGCATCCGAATAGCTTGGCCGTTCGGCAGAGTCCCCGGCCAGCGCGCCGGGCCGGCTGGCCTGGCCGGTCCGCCAGGCCAGGCTGCCCCAACCAGGCCGGGCCACTCCCAAGCGGGCCGGACCCGGACCCGGTTTGGGTCGACCCGGTACGGGCCGACCCTGGGGGTATCGGGTCGGGCCCGAACCCCCTAATACCGAACCTCTTTCGGAAAATTGCCCATAACTTGAGCTACGGGCCTCCGATCGACTCACCGTTAGTTGTGACACGGTCCTTGGATCGAGATGGTCATTTCAGTATATCGCACTCAAGGTTTCAGAGAACTTTGGGTTCGGACGGGTTGGTTCATACACGAAACCAATCGGGCCCTCACAGCAGAAACGCTTATAACTTGAGCTCCGGACGTACGATTGACGTGCCGTAGAATTTGTTGAATTCCTCTAAGTGAGACGGAAATTTTGGCTTACTCTGCTCGAGGTTTGGATTCATTTGGAGTTCGGTCCGGTTGGTTTTGACTTAAAAACTAACCGGGCCCCTGGGACGAAAAAAGCCAATAACTCTCAGACCGGGCGTCCGATTGATGCGCCGTCTGTGACGTTGAGTTCCTATTGATGATACAGAACTTTTGGATACATCAACTCCAGACTATGTGTCAGTTGATGTATCAGCCCTTCGGCTTGTGGAGCAGACCCTCCCGAACGAGCTTGCTGTGTGCGGGAACCCTAGAGCTGGCTGCGACTGCGACGATGATGACAACTGTGCAGGAATCCTCCGTGGATTCGACAGCGACGACTACAGCACTCAGAAATCCTATGTGGATCAGTGCTACCGATCTTGTGTGGGTCTGATCCTATGTGGGTCAGCGCTCAGCGACCCTGTGTGGGCCAGCGTCTACAGATCCTGTTTGGGTCCGATCCTGTGTGGGTCTTTGCGGGTGTTAGTTACCTATCGATCCTGTGTGGGTTAGATCCTTTGTGGGTCATTGCGGGGGTTAGTACCTATCGATCCTTTGTGGGTCCGACGGCTCAGATGAATCAGTGGCTATATCTGATCATCTCTATCGTCATACGAAGAAGTATACCTGTGTGAGATGAATCTTGACTTGCTTTCCTATGTGGATTACATTATGCTTTCCTATGTGGATTGGGTTGTGGTTTCCTGTGTGGACTAGGTTGTACTTGAGCTCGGATGTTGGAGCTGAACTGGAATTGATGACTTAGGTATATGTATGGGCATATACCTAAGTAGTGTCGGATGTTACTTCGTGATTGTATCTTTCCTTTTTGGATTCTGGGAGACCTTTGGGGGGTCTCGGGGTCCCTACTGAGTAGCTTATACTCACCCCTGCACGGGCTATGCCCGCACTACATTGTGTTGGTTGCAGACGACGGACAGTGCTGATCATGGTTGAGACTTGCAGAGCAGGATGGTACCTGGAGGTGGTCTACTGGGCGGGACATTCTCGGAGCGGACGGCTGGACCCGAGGAGCTGTGGAGGCTATCTGTACTCACCCTTCAGGTGGGACTTCCAGTGGACAACCCGATGTTGTGGCTTTACTTTCAGTTGTTGTTTTCCCTTAATTTTTTACTTTACATTCAGTTTGGGTTTGTATTCTGGCCCACTTACTTTTCTGCACTTACTGTTGTACCTAGTTTTTACTTGGTGTTTACTTCTACTACTTACTTGCTCTGTGGTGTTTTTTTACTTTACAAAGGCAATGCCTTCCCTTTTTACCAGGAATTACGCCTTGGTTCTAGTCGCCAGCCCCTGGCCTATGGAAGGTGGGCTTGGGGTAGTCACGACATGGGCCCTGAGGACGGTTCGTGACATGAATCCTAAAAACGAAACGTATCCATAGATATGTCAATGAAAAATCTCATGGATGAATAATATCAAAATATAAATGAAGGAAATGCTTAATTATTGGATGCCATGTTTCCTAGGTACATGGTAACTTTATCATCAATACCTTTCACAAGACGATTTAAAAAATGTAGGGTAAAAACCAATCTAAGGTGGAAAGCCAAATGACTCGTCCCATGATACTATCGATGCATCGAGGGGCTATCTATAACTGGGCCCCACCCGTGTCGTACTAGTCTAAAACATTCCTCATCTATCAAATAACTATTTTAACAATCAAATATTCATATGGGGTAAGAGTTGCATATTTATCAATATTAACCTAGATAGTCAAATAACTATCAAAGTAGACACTATATGTAAAATGTTGTATGGTTTAGGCAATAGTAATATCCATGATAAATGAAATGGATAATTTTGGGGAAATTAAATGTTAAATGATCATAAGAGATTGAATATTTCAATGGTACTAATAAATAAATCAATGAAGTTAATGTGAATAATATCCTTGGATAAATAAATCATAAACCATCCAAAGAAATATTAAGTATAGTATCAATACATCAAATCTCATATGGGGTAAAAATAGATGGTTATTGTTGTAGATGAAATAAAAGAATGGATTTTAAAAAAATTCTTGAGAAAATAAAATTTTCTTTGGAAAACCCTTTTGAAAATATTTTTATTTAAAAATAAACCTTTTAAACTTGAAAATGAAACTTCAAAGAAATGATGGTGGATGAATCCGTACATGTCGTATGAGTTAAAAAATAATATTCCATTTGTACGACAAAAGTTTAGAAAATGCCTCATTTGGAAAGTGACAATAAAATTACTTTGAAACATTGGTAAAATACATAAAGGGTAAAAATTTATTTACCAAATAATTTTAGAAGCATTTTTAAAAACCATTTAATAAAACATGGTTTTTTGAATAAAACAGGTTCTCCTACTAAAGAGATAAATAAAGTTGGGTTTTCTGAAAAACATTTTCTAAAACATTTTGAGTACCAAAAAATTGAAGATTGGTACTAATACTTGAAAATGGTCATCAATAACCAGATAATAATGAAAGTCATATATTAAAAAAAATTATATGATTTCCTTGAATTTAAATACCATTGAAATATTATTAAAGTTATTATTGAGGAAATAATCTTTAAACATCCCAAAGTGTCCCATACCACCTTGAAATATTTTAAAACATAATACTCATGAAAGAATAACATTATATGAATTTTTAAAATATCATGATAGTAAGTAGATTCATGATATATCATGTAAAGGGTAGTATATACATCATGTAAAAGAAACTAGGTGAAAAATGATAATTAAGCTTCAATGGAATGTAGATTGAGACAAAAATCCATTACCAATGTGGTAACAAATGAATTGGAAAACCCAAAGGTATTAATCATTAAATAAAACATTTAAATACCATGAAGATAATAGGGTTCATGATGTTATATTTAAATTTGGTATTAAGTACACCATATATAATTAAGTGGGTGTAGAACAATTAATTATGCCTCATAGAATGAAAATGAGACAAGAATCCCTTACCTTGTGTTTCCTTCTAGGTGAACATCATTTAAATTCATGTATAATAAACTTATGTTAATTTTATACTTGATTTATAACCTTTTCCATGTTTATAATTAATTTTATTTCACTTATTACCATGTTGTGTACAAATACTCAAACAATTAAGTTTACATCGAGTGTTTTTGACCAAATTCAGTTTATGTTCCAAAACAACTATTGTTGGTCAAGTATGGTCATAAGGTTCATTATATAACATCTCCAAAATAATAACCATGAAATAATTATCATATTTTAACATCAATTATAATTTTAAAATGAATCATTAAATATGGTTATGAAAATGAGAATATGTTACAATCATGGAGATGGTAGGTCGTACGTACGCATGAGTAACATTCCCATTTTCAAATGATCACTGTGGAAAGAAGGTAAGTAACTTAAATATTTAAAGAATGATAATTATATAATAAATATAATATTATTTACTCATATATACTTATATATATAATTTTTTAGTGAAAAAGGAATCACATCATGCTGAGGAGGCGGTAGTCCACACATCCACGAATGATGTTATCTCTTTTAAAGTGTGTGAAGGGGTAATAAAAGAGATGATGTAAATATATATATTATATTTATAGAAATATAATTATTTCATTAATATATTATTGATATTTTTATGTCACTTATGTTTAATTATGTCCATTCATTTATACATTCCATTTATCGTGCGAACGAATCATATCGTTTTGAGGGGGTGGTAGTCCACACTTCCTCAAATGAGATTATCATATTTACACAACTTAGAAAGCATGAATTTATGTTATAAATAAAAATTATTGAAGGAGAAAAAATTATAAATAACACACACACACACAAATATATATATATATATATCATATATAAATATAGTGTACATCATAATGGAAACCATGAGATACAGTAGGGAAAAACTGAACAATCATCGTTTTGTGAGGAATTAGTTCACTGTACATAAAAAAATTATCTTCGTTTCCCATTAGATGGTGGTGTGTTTAAGTGTAGGTAGAAATATCAGCTTAAAAAAATCCTATTATATTTAGGATACTGGTTTTTTTACACAAGAATAGAATAAGGGGATTTTAGGGGTTTGATAATGGAAATGAAACTAGAGAGATTGAGAAAAGACATTATCTTTTAATCAGGTAACTTCTTTTGGTTTGAACCAAAAGGAATACATGGAATGTATTATTCCCAAAGGGATAATTCTAGGTATATGGGATGGATTTTGGGAGACTATTTAGCCAGATCTTGTCTGAAATTAAGAGGTTTGAGAGGTGTGAGGAATGGGTATATGTGGTGGCCTTTTATAGGGACGGAAAATGACTCACTTGGTATTATTGAAAAGAAGTTAGGTGAAAAAACGTTCTTACCTAAACAAAAGTAATACCAAACCACCAAAAATAATTAATGTAAAGTTCATGACCGAAATATTTCCATAAAATGAGTTTTGGACAAGTGGATATGTCATTTGGGCTCTTAAACGTAGGGTTTTAGTCCATTTTAAGCCTAATTACACCTTAATCATTGTAAATAATTTTAATCACTTTCACTAATCATTTTTGTCAAAAAAGTAAGTTGATATTATTTGATCAAAAATATTATCTTTATTAAAATGGAGTATGTAAAATTTTAAAAATTCAAATCAAAGAAGTAACAAAATTAGGATTAATGTTAACCTCATAGACAGATGGATTAACTGGTTTTAGTAGCAAAATGTTCAAAAGATTGTTATGTTTTTATATTCAATTTAATGGTTAAATTGATTATAATGAACTAAATTGTATTAATATATTAATAATTTATTCAATTTTACTTTAAAACAAATTTATAATATAATTTTACATTAATAATTATTTAAACGAAAAGGTAGTTTTTAACTAAAATGCAACATTTTTCACTATTCACTAAAAAATGAAGTTTCTTAAAAAAATCCAAAAAATTAATCATAAGATAATTTTGAAATTATGAATAAAAAACTAATTTTTTTTATCAAATTAAATTGATAATAGTTTCATAATGAATATTTAAAATGGGTCCTCGATTGAAAGGCGATAAAATTGCCTTTATAAAAATATAGGTTTTTATGTGAAATATTGGGTTTGATCTTATATTATGCTTACCAAATCTAATGTATGAATATAAAAAATATTTTATTTAATATATAAAATATATATTACATTAAAATAATTAACTAATTTTAATCACTTTTATTTATTATGGCAAAACAGCTTTGTGAGCATAAATAATAGTTTTCTATAAAAATATCCTTTTAATATTCAATTGGTTCTTATATTACTTTATAATTTTTTTATAACCAACAATTTGGTTATATCAACCATATATTTTCATAAGTTAGTTAATATTATTCATAACTTCTAGTTTGTATCTTATAATATTTTATTAATATATTGTTTTTTGGTGAAACTCGATCTTGCGTACAACACAAGCTTTCGAGGAAGGTCTCTCTTGCGTGTAATGAAAGCTATCGAGAAAGGTCTCTCTTGAGTATAGCACATGATAACTCGGTCGGAATGGCCTAAAGGCCTTCATTTTTTTTATTATTTTTGATAATCCACCTTTCAAGGGATGAGGTGGAACCCTTACAAGGCTTGAAGGCACATAGACAATTACATAACCCATAAGTCTTAGAGGGAATCACCCAGACAAGACAAATTAGAACTGCTCCTCTCTAGCATGTGTCATGATATAATCACTCCACCTTTACAGGGCAGGTCAGATAGTTGTCCTATGAAAAGCTGCACAGGCCTGGTACTGATAGAAAAGTCATACCCTTTCATTCTTCCAATTCCAGTTAGCTCTGCTCCAGTGAATGCGCCCACCCTAAATCCTTATCTGAAGCCTTGTCCCTTGTAGTCTGACTGGTACATCTGCATTCATGTGACCCTAAGGCCTTGGGGTGGCCCAAAGGCCTTAAGGTGGCTTGAAGTCCTTGAGAATCAACTGGCCCGAAGGCCTTGGGTAGCCCAAAAGCCTTGCAAGACCCGAGGACCAAACCGGTGGCCCAAAGGCCCAGATGGATGAATAGTTCCAGCTGCTACAGTACCGAACATTTCCTTCTATAGTACCCGCTACAGTACCGAATAGTATCTGCTACAGTTCCTATTAGAGTACTTTTTTTCATGTTTCATACATGCTATTGAATACAGGGTTCTTACTTTAGTTTTCCAGGGTGTCACATTCTCCCCAATTTATTTAAATTTTGTACTCGAAATTTAAACTCAATCTTGGTAATATATTGTTTGATATTTCCTACATTTAAATCCCACATCATGAGAATAGTTCATAAGTAATCCTCTATGAAAGAGATAATGGAAAGTACTAAGGTCACATGGACTACCATGTAACTAGGTTTCTAAGTAGGATAACATTAGGGGAAAGTAGAGATACGTACTTGGAGGATAAACATAGATATTTATAATGAGTGAATGAGGTAATCAATCAAAAAAAAAGAGAATGATAAATGGAAAGTTAAGGGCCTCAAAGCCATAAATATTTGATGATTTATAAGGATATTAGTTCAAAAGAAAATTAGGTATTAGGAAAACATTTTATTTCTAAGTCATTTTACCAATGTTGTGTAATCCTTTTACTAAACAAGAATATAAAGAAATATTATTACATGATAGGTTTAAATATCATATGAACAATCCCAAATTTTGGTTGTACTTCAATCAAATTCTAATTCATCCCCTTACTCCCAAAAATTAATTATAAACAATAAATTATTTTTATGTCTGAAGCACTAAAAGAAACTTTTAAAGGGTCATAAGGCCTATAAAAGAGTGAAAAATCTTACTATTTGTCTTTAACTATATCCGAAAATAAATATGGTTAATATATTAATTTCTAATCATCAAAATTTCTTCTACTGGTTCACCATTAATATGTATTCATTAAAGTTTTTAACTAAAAACAATGAAAACTAACAACGACATTGTGTAGGTCAGTGGTTGGCATGAAACCATTATCGTCCTTCGGTCATGGGCTCAAGTCCCATGACCTTACTGAATTTTATTGGTTTTCACCCAGCTTGTAGGTTTTTCTTTTCTAAAACCAGATTAATATAACTTTCAAATATAAATATGATGGGCATCGTTAAAATTAATTTAATCTCTAAATAGAATTTTAACTAAGGTTTTTAATACAACCTCAATAGATAAATACCTCATCCATTTTATTTCCACATAAGTACTTCCATGGTCTAGGGTTTATCTATAATATCATTATTTGGATTTATAAATCATGACACCTTATCTTTAATCTAAAACTCTTTAGGGTTAACCTTGGTTACTTATTATGTATCCAAATCATTCATAATGGTTTGTAAATAAAAGTGGATTATCCAATGCATATCCCATATGAGTATCAAACCAGGTGCAAAGTAAGACCTGTAGTTGTGTACCAGGTTACCCTGAGTCAACCCCAGAACACCTTGTCTATGTTGTTACTCCTAGGTACATCTGTGCCAGAACCGCGTCCACTTGTAGTATCCAGACATGGATGTATTGTCAGGAAGACCCACATAATCTATACTTTACCAAAATTATAGGGGTTTCATCTATAATTTTTCAAATTTACCTTAGGGTTTTGTTTTCTAATCTAGTTTTTCCTAAATCTAGTTCTCAAGGTTTCTAATAAACTTCCTCTGATACCAACAATAGAGAACCAGCCCTAGATAGCCCAGAGCTGATGTCTGCTACCAAATACACTAGCACGATTACAAGAAATCAATCCACAAAGGACTGATTGGTTTATTAGTCTTGGTAAACCAGATACATAAATGAGTATTGTATTACAAATGAATACACTAATTACAAAAAAAAAATCTTCTTTATAAATAAATAATTAAACAACTTTGAGGATAAATCTAGTCCATCTAGTAAAATCCATGCAAATATTTCATAGTACGCTTCTTGGATTCCTATGGAAATAAACATAATAAGGGTGAGCTCAAATGCTCAGTAAGGAAAAAATATAGCAGAATAAATAATGAATCAATGAGAATATTCAATATGGCAGGGGGAATAACTGAACACACATGACATGTAATCAATAAACTGAATGGAAGTACGTAAGAAATACAGAAACATAATAACTAGAAGCACATTCCATTAAAATAACTAGATAAGGTAATATCAATATAGAAAGTCAGAAAATAGAAACATATTTCATTTATTAAATAAAATTAAAATAAAATGTATCCATAGATATGTCGACACTTTATCTCATGTATGAATAATAACTGAATCCTGAAAATGAAACACATCCATAGATATGTGGATGAAAAATCTCATGGATGAATAATATTAAAATATAAATAAAGGAAATTCTTAATTATTGGATGCCATGTTTCCTAGGTACATGGTACATTTACTGTCAAGACCTTTCACAAGACGGTTTACAAAATGTAGGGTAAAAACCCATCTAAGGTGTCCATCCAAATGACTCGTCCCATGAGACTACCGATGCATCAAGGTGCTATCTATAAACAGGCCCTGCCCGTGTCGTACTAGTCCAAAACATTCCTTGTCTATCAAATAATTTATTTAACAATGCGCCTTATCAAATATCTATATAGGTTAAGAGATAAAAATTTATCAATATTAACCTAGATAGACAAATAATTTTCAAAGTTTACACTATATGTAAAATGGTATATGGTTTAGGTAATACTAATATCCATGATAAATGAAATGGATAATTTTGGGAAAATTCAATGTTCAACGATCATAATAGATTGAATATTTCAAGGGAGTTAATAAATAAATCAATGAATTGAATTTTAATACTATCCTTGGACAAATAAATCATAAACCATATATAGAAATATTAAGGATAGTATCAATAAAACAAATCCCATGTAAAGTAGAAATAGAAGGTTATTGTTGTTGATGAAATAAAAGAATATAATTTAGAAATATTCTTGGGGAAAATACCATTTTATTTTGAAAAACCTTTTGAAAATATTTTTCTTTAAAAATAAACCTTTTAAACTTGAAAATAACGCTTCAATGAAATGATGGTGAATGAATCCATACATGTCGTACGAGGTAAAAAGAATATTCCTTTTGTATGGGAAAAGGTTATAAAATGCCTCTTTAGGAAAGCGACAAGAAGATTCCTTTGAAACATTGGTAAAATATAAAAAGTGTAAAAATGACTTTTCCAAATAATTTTAGAAACATTTTCTAATTTTTTTTAATAAAACATGGTTTTTATAATAAAAATGGTTCTCCGGCTAAAGAGAGAAATAAAGTCAGGTTTTCTGAAAAACATTTTCTAAAATATTTTGAGCACCAAATAATTAAATATTGGTACTAATATGTAAAAATGGCCATAAATAACTATATAATAATTAAAGGGATATATGGAATAATTATTATATAATTTACTCTAATGGAAATACCATTGAAATATCATTAAAGTTATTTTTGAGGAAAATAATCTTTAAACATCCCAAAGTGTCCCATACCACATTGAAATATTTTAAAAAATAATCCTCATGAAGTAATAAAATTATATGAATGTTTAAAATATCATTATATCAAGGATATTCATGGTATATCATGTAAAGGGTAGTACATACACCATGTAAAGGAAACTAGGTGCATAATGACAATTAAGTCTCAATGGAATGTAAATTGAGATGAAAATCCCTTACCATTGTGGTAAAAAATGAATTGAAAAACCCAATGGTATTATAATTAAATAAAAAATTTAAATACCATGAATATAATAGGTTTCATGATATTATATGTCAATGTTTAAGTAATTACACCATATATAGGAAATTAGGTGTACAACGATTAAGTATTTCTCACGGAATGAAAATGAGACAAGAATCCCTTACCTTGTGTTTGCTTTTGGGTGAATGTACTTTAAATTAATTTATAATAAACTTATATTAATTTTATACTTTATTCATAACCTTTTATATTTTTATAATTACTTTTATTTCACTTATTACCATTTTGTGCACAACTACTCAAACAATTATGTTTAAATCGGGTGTTTTTGACCAAATTCGGTTTGTGTGTCAAAATAACCATTGTTGGTCAAATATGGTCATAGGGTTCGTTATATAACATATATAGAATAATAACCATGAAATAATTATCATATTTTTACATCAATTATACTTTTTAAATGAATTATTAAATATGGTTATGAAAATGAGAATATGTCACAATCATGGAGATGATAGGTCATACGTACGTATGAGTAACATTCCCATTTTTAAGTGATCATTGTGTAAAGAAGTTAAGTAACTAAAATATTTAAAGAATGATAATTATATAATAAATTTAATATTATTTAATCATATATACTTATATATAGAATTTTGTGGTGTAAAATTAATCACATCATGTCTAGGAGGCAGTAGTCCGCACGTCCACAAACGACGTTATCTCTTTTAAAGTGTGTGAAGGGGTAATAAAGGAGATGATATATGTATATATATGTACATATATATTATATTTCCAGAAATATAATTATTTCATGAATATATTATTGATATTTTTTATTCCACTTATGTTTAATTAAGTCCATTAATTTATACATTCCACGTATCATGCGAACGAATCACATCACTTTGAGGGTGTAGTAGTCCACACTTCCTCAAATGAGATTATCATATTTACAAAAGTTGGAAAGCATAAATGTATGTTATAAATAAAAATTATATAAGGATAAAAAATTATAAATAACATATATATATTATATATAAATATATTTTCCATCATAATGGCCACCATGAGAGGTGGTAGGGAAAAATTGAACAATCATCGTTTCGTGAGGCGGTAGTTCACCATACACAGAAACATTATGTTTGTTATCCATTAGATGGTGGTCTATGTAATTTTAGGTTGAAATATCTGCATAAAAACATCCTATTATATTTAGGATACTTTTTTTGTTACACAAGAATAGAATAAGGATATTTTAGGGGTTGGAGAGTGGAAATGAAACTAAAGAGATTGAGAAAAGACATTACCTTTCAATCGGGTAACTTCTTTTGGTTTGAACCAAAAGGCATTCATAAAAGGTATTATTCCCAAATGAAGTATTATAGGTTTAGGGGAGGGATTTTGGGAGAATATTTGGGAAGGTATTGTCTAAAATTAATAGGTTTCAGAGGTGTGAGGAATGAGTAGAGGTGGTGACCTTTTTTAGGGAAGGAAAAGGACTTACTTGGTATTTTTGAAAAGAAGTTAGGTGTGCACATATTCTTACTAAAAAAAGTCATTCTAGACCACAAAAACTCATGAATTTAAGGTTCATGGCCGAAATATTTACATAAAATGAGTTTTGTACAAGTGTCTAGGTCATTTGGACCCTTAAACACAGGCTTTTAGTCCATTTTAAGCCTAATTACACCTTAATCACTATCATTAATTTTAATCACTTTCACTAATCATTTTTGTTAAAAAATTAAGTTGATATTATTAGACCAAAAATATTATCTTTATTACAATGGTGTGTGTATTATTTTTAAAATTCAAATCACAAAATCGAAGAAATTAGGATTAATTCTAATCTCGTAGATAGACGAATTAACTGGTTTTAGTAGCAAAATGTTCAAATGATTGTTATGTTTTTATATTCAGTTTAAAATTTAAATTGATTATAATGAAATAAATTGTATTAATATATGAATAATTTATCCAATTTTACTTTAAATCAAATATATAATATAATTTAACAATAATAATTATTTAAATGATAAGGAAGTTTTTAACTAAAAAGTAGTATTTTTCACTATTCACTAAAAATGAAGTTTCTCAGAAAAATCCAAAAAATTCATCCGAAGCTAATTTTGATATTATGAATTAAAAAATAAAGTTTATTTTATCAAATTAAATTTATAATAGTGTCAAAATTAATATTTAAAATGGGTTCTCCATTAAAAGGCGGTAAAATTGCCTTATATAAAAATATAGGTTTTTATGTGAAATATTGGGTTTGCTCGTATCATATTCTTACCAAATATAATCGATGAATATCAAAAATATTTTATTGAATATATAAAATATAAATTCCAGTAAAAATAATAACTAATTGTGATTAATTTTATTTATTATGGTAAAACAACTTCATGATCATAAAAATAGTTTTCTATAAAAATATCCTTTTAATATTCAATTGGTTCTTATATTCATTTATAATTTATTTGTAACAAAAAATATGGTTTTTTAACACATATATTTTCATAATTTAGTTAATAATATTCATAACAGTTAGTTTATATCTTATAATATTTTAATAATGTATCGTTGTTTGGTGAAACTCAGTCTTGTGTACAACACAAGATTTCGAGGAAGGTCGCTCTTGCGTGTAATTAAAGCTATTGAGAAAGGTCTCTCTTAAGAGTAAAACATGATAACTCAATGTTTCATGAGTGTAATATATTTTAAATGGAAAATATATTATAAATTATCTAGATATTATATTACCTTACGTGCTTGCTATCACGTGTCATACACGCTATCGAATATAAGTTTCTTACTTTAGTTTTACGAGGTGTCACAAATAGGAAAAAAAACATGATTCAGATGTCATTGGTTATTACTATATACAAACATATGTATTGGTATCATGAATTGATATCATTAAAAATGTGTTCCATTTGATCATGTACTTTGATGTATGAAAAATACCATGATAATGAAATTTTGGTGAGGTAGCTTGTGTTGGGTGCGTAATTGGTGGTATGAAATTGGTTGAATGATCAAGATATAATTTTTCACTTCTGATTTGAGGAAGTTATATATATTGAGCCTGGTTGATCATGATGGAATTACCTTTATAAATCCTTGTCCAAGGTAGTCGAAGATAATTCCATCCAGTTAGATCAAAAAATAATAATGCTAGAATGGACGATGAAAAAAGTGTGCATCCATATTTATGAGATATCTAAATACAAAGAGATTATATTACACATTACATGTTCCAAGGTTGGTAATTATTTGTATGACTATTACTTATCTCTTTAGAGTCCTTAAAGGGTTTCTAGAATCTTCTCCAGATATGTGAATACTATTCACTGCTATCGAGATAAGGTACTAGAGGGCCACACACAATAGTATATTTATGAATGTGCCCTATTCTGGTAAATAGGTAAATAGGACATAGTGGGCCCCACCATAAGGTGTGGGAGTTTTACAAGTTATCGATCACTGATAAATAAATAAATTCATTATTATTAAATTAAAGAATAATTGAGTTTAATTTATTTATTAAATTTATTTACAAGTTTTTAAGTAAAAATAAAAAAATATTATATGAACAAATATTATTTCAATATTCCAGGTTCATTTAATATTAGAAAGAATTATGTGTTGAGTTAAACTAATTGGTATTATCATGTACTATATTTAATATATATTACATGTATGTGATAAAATATAAATAATATTTATGATGTATTTTAGTTCTTCATAATTATTTATTTATTTCTTATTTAGTGGGAATTTAGTTTTTGGTGGTTGGGGAACCCTTTCTAGGTATTTTCTCTAGCCACGATATAAGCAAGAGGAGAGGCTCATTACAATGACTATTCATTCCTTTAGACGAGAGCATATCTCTCCTCTCACTTTCTTGATAGAGAGAGAGAGAGATACTCTCTCTGAGTGATCGATCCAAGGTGCCTTCGATGGATCAATGGGGTGAGATCAAGGTGATTGGTGTGACGCTAAAGGTTTCACCAGAGCTATACAATAGCACATGAAATTTGATGAACAGTGAGTGTACATATTCATTGATCATGTGTGGGTGATCTAGAGGGGTTTTGCTTCAGATACTTCAACCAACAGTCACTGATGGTAAGCAGTAGTCGATCACAGTTCAATTCGAACAATGTATACATTCTATTTATTCTTCCATTATCTATTTAATTCACACGATATCCTTAGGACCATTCCCAGTCTTAGATCACCAGAGATGAGAAGTTTTATTGTCCCCATGATGAAAAAATTTTAAATCCTTGACCCACCATCTTCCTCCACATGCCCCGGTACCAAAAATTAGTATCATATTGATTGTGTGAATTATCTAATCCATGAAAATTAAATTTTCATTAAATTTAAGTAAAGGGATTTGATTTGGTCCCAACAAAAAAAATACCATGCATTGATCCAATATCATATGACTAAGATATAACCATCCAAATTTTTTATATGGATCGTTTTTATGGTTTATGGGTATGGAAATTTAAAGAACACATATTTTTCCATATATGTTAATTTTATCCATTTTAATTTTGCAGAACTAATTCTGATGATAATTTTGATTATCCTGAAAATCTAGCCAAGTTCTAGCTAGATTTTTATCATCAGAAGTTATTCTGTCCTATAAGGTTAATTTTTCTACCCTTTGTGGAATAAAAGAAATAAAAAAATAAAAAAAATGTCAAATAGCCTATAATTATAGGCTATTGATTTTTTGAAAAACAATAATATGAGTGCCCAGTTTTTCTAGGTATTGGCACAATCATTTTAAAAAAGGAAAGGGGGCTACATTTTGACCTGAAAAATTAAATCATCACCTTTTTTTTAAAACAAAAAAAATTTAAAAATGGGTTTTGGATTATTGGACAATCCAAGGACCCATGAAGTCCTCCTACGATCACCACACTGTTGCACAAGCTAGGTTTCCCTCACCCCCTCCTCAAGATGCTCTCCCAAACTACCTCCTCCTCCAACCTCACGTCATCATCTGTGGCTGCCACTGTCAGCACCATCGCATAGCCTCACCACCACACATTCCTTTTCCTACTACGCCACCCGACCAGAGTGAACTTCCCCAATCATCACACCAGATCTAAGCCTCAGGTTGTCGGTGCCACCTCCACATCTATGTTGAGCCTCTTCTATGCTATCGGGAACCGTACTATCCTCCATTGGTGTCTAGATGAGTCACATCCAGGCCACGATAGAATCCGGGACCACCACCTACCACACGTCATCCTGCCTCCTATAGAGCACCAACACTGGAACCACCACCTACTATGGAAATATCAACACCAATTACGGTCACTAGAGAGAAGATTTACCACACCCCTTGGCCAAGATCTGGTTAGATCACTATTAGACACTAAGTTCGCACCCCTGTTGAGGTAACCCCTTCTCCATTGGCCGATCAACACCCTTCTGATGGGTCCCAAATAACTCAAACCTCCCCGTAGAGGATCAGAGTGGGTCATTCTGACTTAAAATGGGTCTAAGTGGTACCTCTTGGCCCAGAATAGCCCTACATAGGATTTTCTCAGCCTGGTATAGGCCTGTAAGGGTTTATCCCAACCCGCGTAGGCCCTGTGCGGAGATTCAGTGCCTATGTTAATTTTATATAATAAAAATTAATTAATTTAATTTAAGAAATAAATTAAATTAGTTAAAAAAAATTAATTTTGGTTTAAAAACTAATTTTTTTAATACTCGGAAAAATTAATTTAATTTTGGTATTAAAATAAATTAAATAATTAATTTAATTTTTTAAATTAAAATTAAATTTATAGAGGATAGAAAATAATTAAATTATTTGAATTTAAATAATTCATTTAATTTAATTAATGTCCTCATACTTAATTGATTTCAATTTAATTTTAATCTCACTTTTACTTTTACTCACTGAGTGGTCTTGAGCATCGACCATGTACATCTATTTATTTTATAAATTATTTAATTTTGTGTGATGATTGTAATTAAATAAGGCAGTATACGCATCATCATTTTTTCTCATTTAATATATATAAGGACCTACACATCCAAATTACAAGTCTATATTTGTACTCTCAATATCCCCTCGCTTGTGTGCACATATACATGTATAGTTGATGATGACATAATAAGATGCAGACCCAACCAAGATGAGGTGAAATCTAGATTATATGTGGACACACTAGACATGGATGAGTTGCATCATGAGTAAAACTACGACTCAGGTATGATTCCCCTAGGTTATGGTTGGTCCATTAATTGTAAATGGATAAACCAATATTTTATTCTCAAGATCAGTTGGGTAGTTTATTTCAACTATACATTTCCTTATTATTTTATGAATTTTCATGATAGAGGGAAACATATAAAATAATAAATAGTAAAATGCATAAAATCATGACGGATATTTTTCTATTAATGTTCAATTGTGTGCACGATAACCTAGAATTAACAGATTAATAGAAATGGATTACATTATTTGAGAAAAATATAAAACCCTCAATGAAATATTATGTCATTAAACACCTTTTATTATTTGAATTTGAGTAAAATTAGGTATTTGAGGTGCTCGTCAGCCAAAGTTGAGGGTGTCTCTTACTACTATGGAGTTCTTATGAGAGTGATGGGTTGACTTAACTGAATTTGGTAGAAAAGAAGTATACAAATCTAGATTGATGAAACTTTAGAGTAAAGCATTGATTAAAACATATTTATGATTTTAGAAGCTAGGACTTCACTCAATTGATCAAGGAACCATGAGTTAATGTGGTTTTCTAGTCAAAATTCTATCTTTAACTCTCCAAGTAGTGGAATAGCCAAATCTTATAGACTATGAGGGGAGATTCAAGGATCCTTGCCGCTATAATACTCAAGTGATAGAGTATTCTAATTCAAGTACAGAGGGTTTCTAGAGTTTGATAAAATACCAGGAGACATTTAATGGTTTAATTAATCAATCAAAAATTTCTAAATTGGTAATCAAGATAAAATTATTATCTTCTTGTTTTATTTTTTTTGTAGAAAATGGAAATTAATACCATAATACACACTATGATAATAACTAGACAAAGTAAATGTCCTATTCGACATAATTTTCCAACATATAGTACACGCACTTGGAAAATTACTATGACATTGGAAATTCAAGCTGCTAATGTCCCAATACCCATTAAGCCACCTTAGGAAGCATGGGTATTAAAAATTCTTATAGGAGACTCATGTATTATGCATATTATGATTATTTCATAATTTATCATTAATGTATGATGTTAATTGTGGATACTATATCAATATATGGATTAGTACACATGTTGTCTCATCTTAGAGAATATTTCATGGAGAAATTGAAGCGGGATATAATGAGTGATTATTACACTAGATATGTGTAAATTGAAAGGAAGATCATGATCTTTCAAGACAAATCATTATTATATATTTCTTAACCATTTACTCCAATTTCTCATAATATTAAAAAATGAATAGTTTGGAGAAAATGCTTCATTTCCATATAGTAAAGGTTCTCCAAGTAATAATAACATTAAAGAAAGATTAATCTTTAGTGATTATGGTGAAAAAATTGAAATACAAGGTGGAAAGGCTAGTGGAAAGAGCAATGCCAAAGGCACCTTCACAATTTCTTTCAAAGAAAAGAGGTTGGCTATTATACAGGAGGTTATTTTCTTTGCATATCATGAAATAAATTATATGTAAGTTTAAATGTAATGAATTGTATTAAATAATTAAGTAATCAATTCTTCTTTAGGTATATTCATCAATTACTATAAGTAAGGTGTATTCTCCAAGCGACTAGGAAAAGATGATTCCTAGGTCAGCAGTGAGAGGTGCATAACTTTTAATTGCTAAGGAAATGATTCTAGTTGAAAATTTGTCAAGTATTACCAAAAAAATATCCCATGTGTCCTCTAGACATAAGGAGACATTATTCTAGTTTAGGAATGAATGTTTTTTGTGGTTTTTAATAATCAAACAATAGTTTAGTAATGCTTGAATCATTGACAATACCTAATGAATATAACATGTAAGACTTATATACCATGTTGTGACAAGAAAATTCATTAGGAAGTAAAACTAGAAGTGGTCATCAAGGATATACCAAGAGTTTGTTACTATATAAACAAAATTTCATTAAGTAGGAAACAAAGTGAATATAAAGTAATTATCTTAAAAGTTTCTTAAGATGTTACAAAAATCCCTATGATAGAAAAATTATATTCAATTGATGGACTAAATTTGTATAAAAGGTTTAATATCTCTACTTAAGATAGAAGGATCAAGATAGAATTGGGTTTAGTCATTTCCAGAGATTCACAAGTAGTTGTAATAGGAACAAGTTACACAAGAACTTGTGGAGAAGGAATATTCTAGAGACACATAGTACATAGGAAGGATAAAATCAGGGTGATAGTTTTATAATCACTACGTCTAGTGAAAAATTATTCATTATGAATAATAATTCCTACAAGTTGTTAGTGTATGAAAAATAGCTAAAATTTACAAGATCAATTAAAATTCAATAATGGATTCCATGTATCAAAGTACTAGGTGCTTATTATTTGGAATACTACGGTGGGTATTCAAGTGAGATGATACATGGATGGTAAAAGTGTGGTACCAATAAGGCTCAATTGGTAATACCAAGTCATTATGCCTAAATCCATTAGAATTATACTAATTATAGATAATTTCTATGATCATTTTATAGATAATTGGATGAAAATACCACTAATTGAGGAAGGTGTCTATATGACACAACCAAAAAGTGATGGTAACATTAAAGAATTCCAATAAGGGTGAAAATTACTCACATACAGTTTTGGATTAAATTAATAAAAAAGATCTTATAATATTAATTTGGAATGAATCACCACCATGTTTCTACTAGAGGTTAGTAGGAGCGCTATTATTTTCAATGAAAAATATGTTTTCTAACATATGGAAAAAAAACTATTAGTCTTACAGTTAGTTAAGACTAGGATGAGAGTAATACTCTAGAGAATTAATTAAAGTAGAAACCTAAGTTCTAGTGAACAAGATATATCAAGGTTGATCTAATTATTTCTTAGACCTAGTTGATTTTATATATATAAACATGGTATTGAAAAATAAAAGTTTTAACAATTCAAGAGAGAATTGTTACCAGTGTCACATGGAATATATCTCTCCAGGAATCTATGCATGTGAATAGAAGGAGGTTAAAGTGGTGAGTTTAATTTCATATGCTTATGTGATGGATCAATAAAATATGACATGATATGTACAAGACATAATATTTCCAATATATACTTTATATTAGGAAAATATCAATTATATCCAAGATAAATTCAAGGAAAGTAGTAAGAACTATCCAATAGTACTAGAGAAGGTGTAAAGGATATATACCCATTATGTGGATAATAAGGGATAATAGTTTTGAGGGGACACAAAATATTCTTCCTTAGATTAATGTGATCTAATATCGTAGTAAAACTAAGGTAATGAGCAAGACAAGATCATAAAATCTAGTGGTAGTCACACCTAAAATTACCGAGTATATTTTAGCTTCTATTATAGACAAATAAGTAGTGTATATAATACAAAATGATTTGTTCCAGTTCTTGGAATCGAACCTAGTAAGTAATGTTTTATCATTATGATAACTCTATTACTAGTACTGTCCATGATGTCAAGTTATGAAAATGGATAGAAAGGAATATACTTGGGGTTTTCATCTCTTGAGAAGTTTTACTCAAGAAGGTGAGGTTGCACATAGCATAATAACCACACAGTGGAGACATGGAAGGCCCAATAACTAAATCCTTAACTCAGAAGAAACATGATCTTAATCATGTAAGAGCTAATAAGGATGGTTAGTAAGTTAAGTCTAGTGAAAGTGGGAGTGTTGTAATAATGGGTGACGTAGACCCAACTAAAAAAAATACTTTTTGATTTCCATTTAATTTATACAGTGAGATAGGTATGATTTACTCTTACCATTATAGTGTATAAATTTCTACATCAACTATTTAAATGGTAATGTCCATAGATTAATTGTCATATGAAAAGGTTATAGTAGATCTCAGGATATAATGAGAACCTCAAGACACTATTACATTAATATTAAACAAATTTATAATTGGTTCTAGATACATTATACTAACTGGACACAGTAGATGTCTGACTATCGGGTGATGGGGACTCATAAGCTTTGAGAGTTCTTCTCATGAAGTTTAGACTTGGTGATATCAGGTAGGTGAGATCATGAGGATTGACAAACCAATAGGAACACCCCATGTTTCAGGTTTCATTGGTCATTCTTATCTATAAACATGTGTATTGGTGTTCCAACTCTGAGGTGGTGTGTTTCAGGTGGAGCGAAAATGGTCTGATGAGGATCATCACCCGTCCCTCATTTCAGAGACGGTTTCTGGTAAAATTCACCATTTCTTTTATTTCTACCCATTATGCATAATTATACTTTATAAGAAGGTTTTATTAACCCTATAGGGACTAGTCAATTCACCCCTTTCTCATTGTGAAGGAGATTCCATAGTTAGTCGATCCCAGCAGGCGATTGCATGGGGTCAAGTACTTGTGAAATCGGTCCTACTCAGATATAACTTCCTCAAATGGTCTCCAATAGGTTTATTTGTAGATTCATAAACACCCAATGGCCCTGGTATCCATGATTCATGGACCTTATTTCCAAAGGTAGGTTCTTGTTGATTGATGATTCAGCCAACGACACTTGAGAACTCCATTGGTCGAGAGGATGGGAAGTCATTCTCACCGCACCCTTTCGGGGGATGATTATCTCTTGTTCCAGGACACTCTTATAGATTTAAGTCATGTTCATATGTTCTTTAATCCTTTGTTCATTACCTTAGAGTGTGTTCACAAGCTACCATTGGTTTGTAATATCTTCATAGTCATGCATATGTTTGAAGCTATGGAGGTACTGCCGACTTGAGACATACGATAAGGCGCTCTAGAGTTTATCTTCATCCATGGGGGATGGAAGGTGATTTGATGTTGGGATCAGACCCATAAGATGGGTTTCTTATGTATCCTTGAGAGAGGAATTAAAACCCACAAATTTCAGATTTATGTGGGGATTACGCATGGAAGATGACCATTTGATAGACATGATTCGGTTAACCCTTTTGTATGGGCACTCTTTTGAGCTTGGGCCTTCCAGTAGGCGTCCAACGTATCCTGGTTTGACTAGGAATCAGAGTTCTCATAGTTCAGATTAGTTGGGGATTATACATGGAAGCTGTCCATTTGAGGGGGCATGATTGGGTGGACCCTTTTAGATGGGAACCCTTTTGAGCTCGGGACTTTAGTTAGGTATCCTATGTATCCTGATTTGATCAGAAATTGGAGTTCTCATAGTCCATATTTTGTTGATGTTGTAATCATCACAAACCACTAAGCCCATGTGAGTCATGCTCGGTGTGAGAAACAAGAGGATGTGAAATATTCAACAAACCACATTCTTCCTCTCCTATTGGTGGGAGAGGGATAGCCTACAACGAAAGAGGTTAGGGAGACTATGGGTGAGTGCGCAGGCATTCCTGAATCCACAGGCATTCCCGAAGCCCAAACTGTTCTGGGGAGAGCCTTCTTGACTCCACTTACCATGGGTATGTAGACTCAACGGGGTGCATTTATTCACCTGATGGTCTAATCATATGGGTCTGGTGGCTTTGGAGAAGGTATTGGCCTGATGTCGAAGGATTGGTTCGTGGAGGGATTATGGAGGGTTGGATGGTAGTGGAGGTGTGAGGTTGGAACCTGAGGAAATAATACTTAAAAACACTCCATTCCACGTACTGTTTTCTTATGCGGAATGGGTGAAACTCTGCATACCATAGTGGTATGTGGGCATAGGGTTCATCTGCATACCGATATAGTATAGAGGCATGGGTATAGATGAACGCGTACCATAGTGGTACATGGCCCATCATGCCGCTTTGGGTTCCATCCGCGTACTAATGTAGTACGTGACACTGGGTTCGGTCTACGTAGCGATACACTACACGGAGTAGCATATTGAAGGAGGGTATGGGGGATTATCATTCGCGAGGAGTTCATCCATGAGAATTATGTGGTTTTAAGTTCACAAATTAAGTTCGTGGTTCTCTTTTTATTATTAAGTTTCCACATTTTGTGGTTCACAGCTGGTTGTGCCTGTGGAGAGCGTGGTTTGCAATTTGGGCTTCATCAATGAATCAGGACTGGAGCCCCAAGTCCCCTTCAATCTTTCATTGTTTGTATCCTATTTTTTTCTCTATGATTATTTTATAGAGAATCGGGGCAATTTTATTTATTGGTCACACGACACCATTTGAGGAGGCTCATGAAGAGCTATCCTGACTCGTAGAAGACTCGGTCAATACAGGGTTTGTGTAGGCTTCGGTTCACAATAGTGGTTCGCAAAACCTTTCCCGCTTGCTTTTTCCATGAACTAATGAGTTCACGGGATAGTATGAAGATGGCCTTCACATGCACGATTCCTTCTGCGATGCGGTTCATGGTCCTACATTCTCGCTGGATATCTCTCTACGGGCCAGTGGTTTGTAGATCGTTTTGTGTATCTGGTGGTTTGCAATCTAGGCAGTCCGCAAACATTTCCTGGTGATGGTACGCATGCCACTTGATATTCTTTAAAAACATGAACTCCTTCAAGTTTCTCCTAAAATTTGAAACTAAATTTGAGTCCATTCACCTTGCTAGACTTGTAGGAATACTTTCTTTCTTCTAAAAAGTGATTGTGGGGGTATATTCTTCCCTTGGAGGAATTTTCAAGACCCTACAATTGGCCACTTGACTTGAGATCATTATCAATGTGTGCCATTTTATCACTTAATTTTATTCAAGGAAAAAACCAAGATAATGAAATTGTGGCAAGGTATCTTATGTTGGTTTCATAATTGGTGGTATAACATTGGTTGAATGATCAAGATTTAATTTTTCACTTCTGAATTGACTAAGTAATATATCTCAGGCATGGTTGATCGGGATGGAAGTACCTTCATAAATCCTTGGACAAGGTAGTCGAAGGTCAGTCCGTCCAGTTAGATCAATAAATGATAAATCTAGAAAGGAAGATAACAAAAGTGTGCATCTATATTTATGAGATATCTAAATAAAAATAGATTATATTACTCAATATGTGTTCATAGGTTGGTTGTCATTGCTATGATTATTCCTTATTTCTATAGGGGACTTGATGTACTGCTAGAATTCACTCTTGGTCTATGAATATAATTCAATACCATCAATATAAGGGCCTATAGGGTCACACACAACAACATATTAATTAATTTCTCATATTCTAGTGAATTGGTAAACAATCCATGGTGGTCCCCACCCTAAGTTCCAAAAGTTTTCCAAGTTATCCATCATAGATAAATAGAAAAATTCATTAATATTCAAGTAAAGAACAATTGGGTTGAATTTATTTATTAAATGTCATTACAACTATTTGAGTAAATAAAAAAACTATATGAATGAATATTATTTTAATATTTCAGGTTTTTTAATATCAGTAGGAATTATGAGTAGAGTTAAATGGATCTATTTTATCACATAATATATTTATATATATTACATGTATATCATAAAATATAAATAATATTTATGAATCGTTTGATTTTTCCATAATTATTTATTTATTTCTTATTTAGTGGGTGTTTAGTTTCTTGAGGATGGGGAACCCTTTCCGAGTATTTTCTACACACACTATATAAGTAAGAGGAGAGGCTCACTCCAACGAATATTCAATCATTTAGAATGAGAACCTATCTCTCCTCCTTCTTTCTAGAGAGAGAGAATATGTCCAAGCACTCGATCCAAGGCGCCTTTAATTGATTGAAGAGATAAGATCATTGTGATCTATGCGACACTGAATATTTTGTTAGAACTCTATGATAGAACCTTGAATTTGAATAATGGAGAGTGCACATATTCTTTAAGCATGTGTGGATGATCTTGAGGGGTTCGGCTATAGATCCTTCAAGAAATAGTCATCCGTGGAAAGTTTCAGTCGAGCATGATTCAATTAAAATGAGGTACATGTTATATTTATTTTCCCATGCTCTTTTTAATTCACATGAGATCCTCGATATCGTACCGAGGCTTGGATAACTAGAGAGGACAAGTTCTATCATCCCAGTGATGAAAATTTTTAAGTCCCAAACCCATCAACTATCATTGTGCACCTCAGTACCAACAAAGGTTTGAGGGTGTAAGGTTTAGTGTTTAGGGTTTGGATGGATTTTTAAGGGGTTTAAAAGGGTTTAATGGGTATGAAAGTGTATTTTTGTTGGTTTAATAAGGGTTTTAAAGGGTTTTTAATGGATTGAATGGTTTTTAAGGATATTAAAGAGGGGATATGGAAAGGGTTAATGGTTTTGGTTTGAGGGTTTAGGGTTTATGGTTTAGGGATTGTATAGATTTTTAATGGGTTTTAAAGGGTTTAAAGTGTATAAAAGTGTATTTTGTTAGGGTTTTAAGGGTTTTAAGGGATTTTTTTTAATGTTAGTTAAGAGGGTAAATTATAATGACACAAACTTTTATAATTAAAATTCCTCTTGATATTTAATTAAATACATTAATTTATTTTATAGATATAGAAAAAATGCATTTATTTGGTTTCATTATATCTTATTAGATTTAACAGAACAATATGTATCATTTTCATTGATAATATAGTAACTTAATAATGATCTTATGACTAATATAAATATAGGGTTTTAACCAATCCAACTGACACAGACAAAGGAAGTAATGGCCCCAACTAGTAGGATCATGACCTGTGAAGCCCATTTATCAGAGCTTCTGAGGGAGATAGAATCACTAGTATTTTCCTTTGACCAATCCCAAGCTGTTATCCAACTACTTAAGAACAAGTGAAACCGTTTATGAGTGAATTTCAAGCTCATTGAGATGATGCCCCAAATCATGTACGCCGAACCACCCCATTAAAGTCCCACCATCACACAACTTAATCTTAAGGGAATTTTTAGTGTATTACAGGGATATGTCTCAAGACCCTAATAATATATATATATATGTATATTTTATATAATAATGAATATATTTTCATTTTACTATTGTAACTATATAAATGATTTTTTATTTTGATATAATAAAACTCAAATCATATTTTGGGAAATATTCAAATACAATTAAGGCATTCATAAATTAATGGATTTTTAAAATAGAAAATATTTTATTAAAATATTATTATTAAAATATATTTATTAAATATAAATGATAATATAATTTTTATAAAGTCAAATGTAATTTTTATAAGGGTTCGAAAACTGTTATTGTCAAAAAACCCCAACATTTCTCAATAAATATCAAATATTATTTTAAAAGTAAAAATTCACATATTTTAAAAATTATTTGGATAAAATATATATTATTTTTAGAATCATAACATCATATTTATCAAACTGTGAATTTTTCTTAATTTTTTGAGATAATCGAATTTTCGGGTAAAAATTAAATACGATATAAATCTATGGCATGTATTATGACATCATAATGACCCAAAATGATGTAATAAATAATATAATTGGTATCTATGATCAAATATACGTTTCCAATTTAGAATAATGTAATTTTAAGTTTATTTGATTAATTTTATAAATCCTCTATGAATCCTCCAAAACCTATAATATATTTTAAGGTTTTAATATCATTTATTTATAAACATGACTCACTTCCACATAATTAAGGGTATTATTTTAATAATTTAGGCCCTTGAAAAAATAAAATAATGAATCCCCACCCTTTTTAAAAATTCATGGGCAAAAACCATGGGAAGGTTTGTAGTCTTGGTTATTTTATTAAATAGAGCCCAAAACCTAAGTTTGAGAAATAATAATGAATTCCCCACTAATTTCTTATATAAACCTACCAATATCCCATTTATCTTCATAAAAAAACTTCTATCATGTTTTTACCCTTCCCTACCCTCTCTATAGTCCTCCCAATGTACCCCAAGCTCTCAATAAGCTCCTACCAAGCATTTTGAATCACCCTCTCAAGGTAAGGGATCCTCTCCTTCTCCTCTTTATTCAAGTTTATTCATTATCTTATGTATTTTATCTCTAGTTAATAATGATGGGATATTTTATTCCATATTAACCTTAATATACATATTATTTCTAAATTATGATAAACCCATTTCACTATCATTGATCCCTTCCATGAACATTTATATCCCATAGCTATGCTTCCAAAATTTCACCGCAATTTTCCATACCAAACAATTGTGCAGTGAATACCCATACCCATTTACCATCAAGGGAGTTCACCTTTATAAACTTATACATAATTTATTAGGGAATTACATGTATTTTTCCACACTTATTAATCATGTGATAAAATTGGATGATAAATTATTCCATGTTTTATGATCTATGGGGAACACTTAAGCATGAGAATGAAATGAAAGTGATGGGTGCGCCTGAAATTACATAGCACTCCAATTCATTGGGTAATGTTCTATTCTGATGATACATCATTCAAGGTATTAGTGAGTTAACCTAATTCATCAAGTGAAAGGTGCATTCAAAATTATACATTGATCCATTGCATTGGGTAATGTTTTAGTCACATGAGAAATCATACAAGGGATTAGGGAGTGAACCTAATCCATCACGGGACTTTTTCCATCATGATGTCTTGGAAGTTAGCCTTAACCTATGTTTATGATGAAATTTTTTAAGTTGTTTCCAAATTTCCCATGTTTCCTTTATTTTATCGTGGTATATCATGCCTTATTATTCATGTTAATGGCCCTCACTACTTTTATTCTCTATTAATATGCTTTTTGTCTAACATATATTACTTTATTCAT
The DNA here is from genome assembly GCA_963277665.1 of Viscum album. Taxonomy (NCBI): domain Eukaryota; kingdom Viridiplantae; phylum Streptophyta; class Magnoliopsida; order Santalales; family Viscaceae; genus Viscum; species Viscum album. The sequence goes on along the minus strand of OY728146.1, from coordinate 1,664,350,339 downwards.
GTTATGAAATGTTTATTCCCCTAGTGGGATTTATATCTCACATATTTCTTATGTATTTCCCCAGGTTATCCCATTAATATTTAAGTACGATTGAATAATATGATCATGTCAAGGAAGTTTTCAATAATTTTATAATATCCCTTGTTTTAAGTAGTTATGTAATATACGAAATTCCCAAATATACTAGACTTCTCAATATTCTAGGTTGTGTTATGTGTAATATTATATTGTAATGTCTTGGAAATTTTGTATAATTTTTTTTTAATTATATGGAATTATTATGAGAATGTGAAAAATTAATGGCACATGATTATGAGGCTCGGAGTGCCTGGAATGATTCGTAAAAAAATGCTAAGATTTAAGTAGCGCATGTGAGTGGTTTTCCTAAAAAATTGGAATAACTCTTAAATGAGTTTCCAGATCAGAAATATGAGGGCACCGTTGCGTTTAGGATGACAATTTTACCCTAGATGCAACTTACGTTTAGTTGGCGCATACCTCTAGTAAGAAAACCCAAAAATGGAATAACCGTAAATAAAATAATTAAATAAAATTATTTTATTTTTCAAATTCTTATAACCCATGAATGGAAACTCAGATTAAAAATCTGAGAACACCATTGAACTTTTAAGGATATGGTTTTCTTATACAGATCCTAACCCTGGCCGATGTGGGTCAATAGTGGAAGTTAGTTAATTTCGTAAATAAAATAATTAAGTAACAAATATTTTAATGTTAAATCCTATAACTCCTAAACGGTAACTCAGATTAGAAATATGAGAGTACCGTTGAGCTTGTGAGGGAATGTTCCCCTTAGGAAGAGCCTAACCTTGACCATCACGGGTCGAGGGTGACTGTTAATAAATTTTTGAACTTTTTTTATGGTACGTTCAAGAAACGTGCGGGCGGTGATTTCTATTTTTTGAATTGGTTCTCGGATTAAAAATATGATGGCACTGTTGAATTTGCAGTGTCAGGATTCACTTAAGGGAAGATTAACTTTAAACGATAAGGATCAGAAGAAAAATTAAATTTTTGGACTTTATGGAAGAAAATAATAAAATAACTAAAGATTATTTTATTTTTATTTTTGCAACCGTTGGACAAATGGCGATGGGACCGTAGTGCAATGTCATACCATTAATGGCTTGACCCTTAAGTTTTGTAACCACACAGTTGGGAGTTTTTAATAGGTTGTGTAACTACACCATTGGGAAAAACTAATAGGTTAATTAATTAATCTCATTAATGAACCTCAATAATTTTGCAGTGCACTGATCCTCTCCTCCCCTCTATTTAATTGAAGCTTGGGTGTGGGATTTTGGCAGAAAGGTGAGGAACCTCTGATGAAGTATTGCGATGACTTCCACTGTAACACCCCGAACCCTCTAGGCTGGAGCCAGTGCATTACTTGTGATATTGGAATGGTTAGAAGGAATGAAAATTCCGAAGGAACGATCAGTTTAGTAGTCTTGAAGAAACTAGATACATAGATGTTTCTCAAATTACATTGGATACATTTACAAAATACAATACATAACAAATACTAAAAACAGCATCCCCAGGAACTTAATAAAATATCTGCTCTTCATCACTTGTTGAAGGTATACAATGAAAGGGGTGAGATCAAACGCTCAGTAAGGGTTAAAAATAGTGGAATCATGAGTACAATAATAAGTGATTCACAAACAATCTAACATAATCAAAATGGCATAGTGAATAAATGAATAACTAATTCCATTAATAAACTAAAAATGAAACTGCATCCATAGATTTTGTCATAGTGAAAATCTTATGGAAAATAATAATAACTGATAATGAATAAAGAGAATTCTTATTAACTGGACGTCATGTATTGGCATATGAAACCATAATACTGTAAAAATGGTTTAGTTCTGTGGGTAGAAACCCGTCTGATTTTTGGAAACAAACTCGAATGGTTTGTCGCCAAACTATTTTGTCTCATGAGACCTACCAATGCATCAAGGGTCTATAGCGGGCCCCACCCACCACTGAATGTCCAAATAATTATTTATACATTGATTCAATACAATAGAAATAATCCTTTTCAATATCTGTATAGAGTAGAGTATACAGATTCAACAATATTTCCATAATTAAAATAACTTTCCAAATAAACACCGTATGTAAGATGGTATACAGTTTAGACAACAAACATATCCATGACATGAGAATATGGATATTTAATATAAATATAATTTCAAATGAAAATTGATCTCAAATGGGAAGTAGGTACACCACATAAGGATTATTAGGTACACAATACAAATTTTGTCACAACGAAAAGGTAGTTGAGACAAAGTCCCTTACCACAATATAATCAGTCGAATCATATGACCAGAACATAATGAACATCAAATGAATCATTGAATAAAATGAATATAAATAGAATCATGTTATTATATATCAAATGTAAGTACACATATACCACATACACGAAATAAGTGGTGAACAATGAAAATCTCAAAGAAATGAAAGTGAAATGAGAAACCCCTTACCTTATGCTCGAGTGTGTTCTTAGTTTGTTTTAATGACATGAATAATCAAATTTAGATTCATTAATTAATATTTAAGGAACCTAATATACATGTTATTGATTTATTAAAACCTTATTAGGTTCATTAATGTCCCTTTCTATGGGTTCAATTGGTTCAATTTTCATGTTTTGGAAGCATTTTCTTCCTTGGTTTTCATGGTTCGTTTACTTGTTTCCATGAATGGAAGTTCATTTGAAACATGGTTAAACATACAGAATTTTTAATACATCTTATTAATGAAATTATGGAGATATAAATTATCTTATAATTATTTTGGGTTATATACCATGATGATGATTCGTTAGTTAAAACATTAATGATGTTTGTTTAGATCGTTTTAAAGGTTCTTTGATAATAACGACCTCATTTTGTCTTATAAATTGAAACCATGAGTAAAAAAGAATTCAAGAACCATGTGTAAGTCATAAAACATATATTATAACCTTTTTAAACCATATAAATGGTTTCATGACCATACTTGAAAGAATTATAGGAAATTGAGATTACATCATCTACGATGTCGGCAATTCGATACATCACAGACAATGTTTTTAATTCCTTGAACATGTGGGGGAAAAGAAGAAGATTGATGATGAATTTCTCATGAAAATAAGAACGTCCAAAATATAAAATATTATGGAGATTTAATTCCTATTGGGTAAGAAGAGATGAATAAAGAATAAATAAAGAACTCAAAATAAAAGAATAAGTTTGAAATCACTTAAAAAAATCCGACAGCCTAACGGCTACGCAACATGGTTTTAAAAAATATTAAAAAGAAATGGGATAAGGGTCACCTATCCTTAAATTAATAATAATATATTTTAGATCAATAATAATAATAATAATAAGAACATGGCATTGAAACTTGAAAGATATACCACATAAAAGAGAACTTGAAAGGAAAAAGAAAGAAATTGAGAATTTTCTTACCTTGTAGAATAACCCTTAGAACTTGAAGGTTAAGACCTTGGGGGATTTAGTAAACCTTGGGAGGACTAATATAGAGTTAAGGAGTCCATAAATTCGTTGAGGTATAATTGAGAATGAATTAAATGAAGGGAAGAGTTGGTATTTATAGGAAAAGTGAAGGATTATTTTAATAATTTCCAAGGGACACCTCATGGGTGGTATTTGCAAAAATATGGGCTTGCCCATGGTATTTTCCCATGGTTAAATCCACTTGGGACACATCACATTTTATTTAACTATAAAAAAGTCTACCAGATTTATGACATCATTATTACATCATTAATGATGTCATTAACACACCGAAACAAAAAACTGCATTTTTTACTATTCACTGAAAAATCAATTGTTTCAGAAAAATTCCCAAAATTCACCCTAACCATTTTTAAACCTTTATAATTAAAAAGTAAAATCCATTTTTCAAAAATAATTTTATAAATATTATTAATTTAATTTTTAAATAAGGTCAAAGTTAATTTGAAAAATAATAATCTTAAAGTGCAATTAGTTTTATTTCTCATTGAAAAACTAATTAAGATCTCATTATCTTATTTCCTTAAGAAAATAAAATAATAATATTATTTACTATTCATAAGGGTCATATTAATATTCATATGGGTATGTTACTATTCACCAAAAATCAAGTTTGTTCTATCATACTCCAAATGACTTACTGAACACAACTCTAGATGACCATTTTTCGAAATTCAAAACATAGAAGAGGAAAAGTTGTGTTTAATGGATAAATTATAAAATTACATTCTATATTTATTTTCAAAACCTTGGGGTGTTACATCCACTGAGAAATTAAAGCTTGGATGGAAACGTTGGAGGAATCGAACCAGAAATGACGGATGCCAATGGCTTTGTCAAGCACGAATTCTCCTTCCAAATTTCTCCTGCTTGTTATGATGTTAACACAGAGGGAGCGGGCCAAACGAACAAGGCCCAGACCCTCCGCTGCTTCATTTCTTGATGTTTTCTTTATGGGACGATTTTTAACTTGATGGAAAGTGAAAACTTAGAGGCACGTAATAACGGCGGCATTCCGGGAGGGACAAAGTCATGTCCAGAAGGAGGAACAGACCACCAAAGCTATCTCGGTGGCCCGCAGAAGATCCACCAGCACGGCCCTGGAAACTGACACCAATGGCAAAGGCGGTGGCCAGTGCTTTCCAATCACAGATGAGGGTAGTGCTGCTCGGTGCCGTGGTGGACGGACAGGCGACCGACTCTCGGCTGGCCGCGGAGGCGGAAGGCGGCACATCATCGCTCTCCATGGTAGTGCAGGCTGAGACTTCGAAGCTGCGATGAAGGGAGGGGACCCACTCCATACAGGTGCCGTAGAAAACCAGGCAGTGCCACATGGTTCCACCAATCAGTGAGTTGAATGGCTCTTCGAGCTGTTCGGGAGGCAGACCGCGCGACCCCTGCGCGGGTCGCCCCAGCCGGTGGGCCGAGCTTCCATAGTCCAGCCTGGCCGGGGTGGACCGGGCTGGTCCGCAGCCCAGTGGGATGATCCCTCCACGACTTAGCCCAACCGAGCTAGCCCAGGCCGGTTCAGGCTGGGCCGAGTGGGATCCGAATCGGGTCGGTCTGACTAGGTCGGACCGGACCCGGACCCTCTCAGGCCCAAATATGCTTAAAAGGCCGTATCATGCGAACCGGACATCCGTTTGATGAACTGTCTACGACATCAAGATCCTTGGAGTGAGACAGTCCTTTTGAGATACTCCATGAGAGTTTTAGAGAAAATTTAAGTATAACCGGGTTGGATCGACCCCGAATCCAACTGGGCCCTCAATACTAAAATACCAATAACTTACAGACTGAGCATCTGATTGATGCATCGTCTGTTGTGTTGGAACCCTTAAGACATGTCAGATCATTGGGTAACTTATTCATGGGATTTTGTTCTGGTTTAAATAAAACTGATGGCTTGAGGAGGAGTTTCTACCAAAAACAAGCATAATATGAGCGAGAATCCTATGGATGACTGAGACGTGAAGAATGAAGAGCGATTCTGTTAGAATCATCTCCCAATGATTCTGTGTGAATCAACACCCAACGATTCTATGTGAATCAACACCCAACGATTCTGTGTGAATCAGAACCTGACGATTCTTTATGAATCAGCACTTATCGATCATGTGTGGGTCTTGCGGAGGTTAGTACCTATTGATCATTTGTGGGTCTTGCGGGGGTTTGTACCTATCGATCCTGTGTGGGTCAGAAGTAGTACCTATTGATGAAGTAAGATGATCTATCCTTACGACTAATCATCTATACTTCTATATTTTTGTATAACTAGTTTTTGAGCTGAGTATTTTGCTTTGTGCTTTGTGATTGAGATCATGCTTTGTGGTTTTTCCTTTTTGGAATTATGAGATACCTTCGGGGGTCTCGGGGTCCCTACTGGGTATTATTATACTCACCCCAGCATGAAATTCTCCTGCACCTTATTGTGTCTTGTTCAGATTATGAGTAGCTTGGCTAAGACTATAGGATCCAAGACCATGTGGTACATAGAGGTGACTGGTTGTTGTGGAGAGTTGTGGAGAAGAGATGTACCTACCCTTTAGGTAGGATCCTTGGTGGACGATCTCGAGAGATGTTTTCTATTTTCTATTGTAGTTGTATCTTTTCATTTGGTCTTGTATTCTGACCCCTTTACTATTAGTACTTACTATTATACTTAGTTGTGGTTGCACCTTACTCTTCCATTGTGTGTCACTTTTGCGTAATGTACCCTGATTGGGTGTGTAAAAGTTTTGAGGTAATGCCTTCCCAGTTTTGGGAAATGACTTTCCGGTGCTAGTCTCCAACCCCTAGCCTATGGAAGGAAGGCTTGGGGTAGTCACAACACGGGACTCGGGGGACGAGTCATGACAAAGTGGTATCATAGACAGTCGGTTCTACTAAAGAACTAAGAGTCTATGTTTTCAATGGAGTAATAGTGTTAAGTGTCATGAGTTCGGGTTTCAGTTCAGGGAGTCTATTGTTGGTGCGGTGGCCGATGTATCCATACAACGTGACCCTGAATTCTTATTTCTGACTCGATACATGAAAACACTAGTTGCGTGTGTTTTGAAAATGTTTTTTTCTTTTTGATATATTTTAGTCAACTCACCATGTAAAACTTATTGACCATGGTTTATCTTGATTTTATTTCATGATTCCACCACACAGATAGCCATCTGGGATTCCAATCCATGACCATGAAGATGGACCACAGTGTGATGAGGCTTTAGTACCAGGACTGTTGCCCGAGATGGTACCTTCGGGCGGTGTACCAATGATACCACTACCCATTGGTCAGTAGTTACTACCGGAGCTACCAGTAGAGGACACATATAGTCTTAGTGCTCTATACAAGTTTCAGTGATAGTTACCTATCAGGTTCTGAGGCAATCCCGACTCACAGGCGGCTAAGGACTAGACTGAGGTGGATACCAAGTTTCCATCTAGCCAGTGAACCATTAGATTAGGTGGTGGTCTTGGTAGTGAGCATTCTACGTGGCTCAACAGGGAGATGGTAGGGTTTAAATTACCCCTAACTTATGATGAGGTGAATTTTCTGTGGATAGAGCTTGAGAACATTCCTACATGAAGGTGTATCTTACCATAAAAAGCTAAGGGGTAAGTGTTCCCAAGAGCTTCTACAGCTTAGGCCGGACGACATGTCGGTAGCTAAGTATTCATCAAGGCATACCGACCATTCCAGGTACTCAATGAATATGATACGAACAGTGCTTCAAGGCTCGGACCTCTGAGCGAGATGTGTTTAGGGACATATGACATGGAACTATTCCTATGTGCATTCCTAATTATGTTAGAGTGATTTAGAGAAACTTTGTGGTTGAATGTTCTTTTGCTGAGCAGAAATAGCCAGTGAATGTTAGTAGTGGGAAAGCAGGAAACTAATGCCAGTCTCAGAGACTTGGGGTGTGTAAAATGTTTTGGGAATAAGAAGTGATAGGAACCGATGAATCTATAGGGCAGTAGATGTGGAAGAGGAGCTAGGAGAGCATCATGAGGTTGTATACATTAGAAATGTTAGAACCACCACCGCAATGTGGTCCCCACTTGGCTCAGGGAGCTGGAGGATAGGGGAAGGGAGTAGCTGCATGCGGTCAAGGAGTGTGACCCAAGGGCTCCATGAATGATTTGAGGTACAGTCTATATCTACTACTAGCTGCTGTAATTAATATACATAGGTACTAATCATTCCTTCTTGTCACGAATCTTGTTCAAGACCTAGATTTTCTGGTTAAACAGCTGACTTGAACCTTTTATCTGGAGATACCTATGAAAGGAAACTTGATAATCACATGTATGCCGACGGTGTGATCTGACCTTGAGGTGAGAGTTTCATTTGGAACCTCTTGGTGACAGCATCGAGGCCTTATGACATTAGTTTAGGTTTGGACTGGTCATCCACAGTTCATGCTTAGATTGACTGTTTTAAGCAAAAAGGTTATGGTATATCTACAACATTGGAATGGAGTTTTCCTTGGTTGAAAAAAAAGGAAACCCATGCAGCATGGGTTAAACTCATGCATAGGAGGGTGCAACCTATCACTCTTGAATCGACCAACCTTAACCTCATAGTAGTATGTGTTTTGAGTTTTCATTTCCCAACATAACTGGCAAAGTGCGGGAACATCCTTTAAAAAGATGTTTCTAGGGTTACCTATATGTAGGGAGAGGGACATCTGTATTGGTTTTTACCTGAGATGGTGGTGATGGATGGAGTTACTTCAGGACTATGACTTTGAGATAGTCTACACTCTTGGGAAGGGAAATGTGGTGGTAAATGCACTCAGCAGGAGGTCTGGGTTACTGTTGCTGAGTGAGGAGATAAAGTAGTTATCCATGTTGTAGATATCCTCCATGGATAGTGATGGAGCAGCTTACCTCTATTCTATGACTATTACTCCCCCAATCCTTTAGCAAGTTCAAGAGATACAGCTTGGGGATATTGACTGTGAGGCCCAACACACTTAAATATCCTCAAAGCGGTCTCCTGAAGGATTTTCTGAAGGTGAGGAGAACGTAGTCCTATTTAGAGGATGAACTATGGTACCAGTGACACTGTGATAGGAGGTGTTGAGGGAGTTTCATGGTTCCCCTTTGGCAGTACATCTAGGTGTGGCGAAGATGTACCAAGACCTCCGACATCAGTACTGGAGGCCAGGGATGAAGAAAGCGGTGTCGGTGTTCATGTCACGATGCCTCGCTTATCAGCAAGTGAAAGTTGAGCATCATATCCCATCACGCTTGATAAAAAAATTTTAGCCCCAGACTAATGGTTAGACAGAGTGGACCATACAGACCTTGGAGGACATGATTCATGCTTGTGTCCTGAATTTTGGCCACAGTTGGAAAGACCACCTGCCACTGGTGGAGTTCGCATAAAAAAATAGTTATCACTCCACTATTGGCATGGCTCCATTTGAGGCCCTATACGAGTGACCATGTAGATCACCTCTATGATGGATAGATCCAGGGGAGTCGGCACTTATGGGTATAGAGTTGGTACTGGCTACCACTAGGAATGTGCAAATCATCTAGGAGCAGATGAAGACTGCATAGATCTAGCTAAAGTCTTATTTGGATAGGAGATAGAGGACCTTGGAGTTTGAGGAGGGAGACCATGACTTCCTATGGGTCTCGCCCCAATGTGGATTGTAGATATTTGGATGGGGTGTCAAGATATCTACAAGGTTCATCGAACCTTTTCAAATTCTCAGCAGAGTGAGTGAGGTGGCATACCATCTAGCTCTTTCCCTACAAAAGCACTGGGTTCATAATGGTTTCAATGTTTCATAGCTGAGGAGATGTGTTCATGATCCATCACACGTTGTCAACTAGGGAGGGTTGGACTTTGATGATGGGGAAAATTTTATGGAGTTCTCGGTAGAGATATAGGATTGACTGAGGCGAGTCCTTCGTTGATGGTTGATCCCTCTAGTGCGATTTTGGTGGAATCATGAGAAACTCCAGGAGAAAACATGAAAGAGAGAGGCTCAAATTTGTACTCAGTACCCTCATTTGTTTGATTTGACTCTTTTTGGATTTTAGGGACATAAATCCATAAGGTGGGGAAGATGTAATGTCCCGAAAATTCTGTATAATTTTTTAAAATTATATGGAATTATTAAAAGATTGGGAAAATTGATGGCATATGATTCTGAGGCCCGGATTTCCCGAAATGATCCATCAAAAAATGTTAAGCTTTAAATAGTGTGTGTGAGTGGTTTTCCTAAAAAAGTAGAATAACTCTTAAATGGGTGCCTAGATCAGAAATATGAGGGCACCGTTGCATTCAAGATAATGGGTTTACCCTAGGAACAACTTATGTTTAGTCAGTGCAGGCCTCTAGTGAGAAAACCCAAAATGGCATAACTGTAAATAAAATAATTAAATAAGATTATTTTATTTTTCAAATGATTATAACTCACGAACGAAGACTTAGATTAAAAATTTGATACCACCATTGAACTCGTGAGGGTATTCTTTCCTTAGGTAGATCCTAACCTTGGTCGGCACGGTCCAATAATGAAAGTTAGTTTTTGGCTGTAAATAAAATAATTAAGTAACAATTGTTTTATTGTTAAATTCTATAACTCCTAAATGGTAACTCAAATCATAAATTTTAGAGTACTGTTGAGCTCGTACGGGCGTGTTCCCCTTAGGAAGATCCTAACCATGACCGATGTGGGTTTAGGGTGACTATTAACAATTTTTGAACTTTTTTTAAGGTACATTCAGTAAATGTATGGGCGACGATTTCTATCTTTTAAACCAGTGCTCGAATTAAAAATCTATGGGCACCATTAAATTCACAGTGTCAGGATTCACTTAAAGGAATCTTAACTTCAACCAACAAGGATCAGATGAAAATGTTAATTTTTGGACTTTATGAAAGAAAATAATAAAATAACTAAAATTTATTTTATTTTTCTTTTTGAAAACATTGGAAAAATGGAGGTGGGACCGTAGTAAAATGTTAGAACATTAATGGATTGAACCTTAAGTTATGTAACCAAACAGTTGGGAGTTTTTAATAGTTTTTTTAACTGCACCATTGAGAAAAATTAATAGGTTCATTAATTAAACTCATTAATGAACCTCATTAATTTTGTGGTGTGTGGATCCTCTTCTCCCCTCTATTTAATAGAATCTTAGGCATGGTATTTTGTCATGAAGGTGTGGAACCTCTGAAAAAGTGTTTCGGAAACTTCCACCAAGGAACAGAAGCTTGGACAAAAACATTGGAGGAATTGAATTGGGAACGTCGAACGTTGATGGCTTCGTCAAGCGTGGATTCTCCTTCCACCACCGCGACATCTCAAACAAAATCCAAGGTAGGGTTTTTATTATTAAAGTTATCTTTGAGGAATTAAAACTTCTCCCACTTTTTATGATGTTAACACAGAGGGATCGGGCCAAATGAACAAGGCCCATACCCTCTTCCACTTTGTTTCTTGATGCATTCTTCGTGGGTCGTTTTTTAACTTGATAGAAAGCAGAAACTGAGAGGCATGTAATGACAACATATTCCTGGGAGAGATGAAGGCATGTCCGAAAGGGAGAACGGACCACTGGAGATCACCTGGTGGCCCATGGAAGATCCATCGACACAGTACTAGTGATCGGTGCTAGCGGTGAAGGCGGCGGATGATGCTCGCCAGCCGCAGATGAGGACGGTGCCGCAGCGGACGGACAGGCGGATGACTCTTGGATAACCGTGAAGGCCGAAGACGGTGTGCCGTCACACTTTGTGGTGGTTCAGGTCACGTCTTTGAAGATGTGGAGAAGGGAAGGGACCCTCTCTCTGCGGGTCCCATAGACAACCAGGCGGCACCACCTGGCGCAGCCAATCAATGAGTCGAACGACTCTTTGAGCTGTTCGAGAGGTGGATCGTGCGACCCTCGTGTGGGTCGCGCTAGCTGTTGGGTTGGGCCCGCCCGTGGCCCAGCCCAACTGGGCCGGCCCAGGCCAATTCCGGTCGGGACGGGTAGGACCCAGACTAGGTCAGGTTGACCCAAACCAGGTTGGGTCAGCCCAAACTGGTTCGGTCCGACAGGGTCGAACCAGACCTGGACCCTCTCGGGCCTAGATATGCTTAAAAGGTTGTATCTTGATAATCAAATGTCTGTTTGACGAACTGTCTACAGAGAAGGGATCCTTAGAGTGATACAGTCCTTTTGAGATACTCCATGAGAGTTTTGGAGAAATTTTAAGTATGACTGGGTTGGATCGACCCTAAATCCAACTGAGCCCTCGGCACTAAAATTCCAATAACTTACAGACCCGATGTCCGGTTGATGCGTCGTATGTTGTGTTGGAACCTTTAAGACATTAAATATCACTGGGTAACTTCTTCATGGGACTTCATGCCAGTTGAAATAAAACCGATGACTTTAAGAGTGGTTTCTCCCAAAAACAAACGTACTATGAGTGGGAATCTTGTGGCTAGCTGAGATGTGAAGAATGAAGAGTGATTCTGTGTGAATCAACACCCAATGATTCTGTGAAAATTAGCACCCAGTGATTCTATGTGAATCACCACCCAACGATTCTATGTGAATCAGAAGCCTAGTGATTCTATGTGAATCAAAACCCAGTGATTCTATGTGGATCATCACCCAGCGATTCTATGTGGATTAGCACCGAGTGATTCTGTGTGGATCAACACCCAGTGATTCTATGTGCATCAGCACCCAGAAATTTTGTGTGCATCAGCACCCAATGATTCTGTTTGCATTAACACCCAACGATTTTGTGTGCATCAACACCCATTGATTCTGTGTGAATCATCACCCAACGATTCTATGTGAATCAGCACCTAGCGATTATGTGTAAATAAGCACTCAATGATTCTATGTGAATCAACACCTATTGATCCTGTGTGGTTCTTGTGGGGGTTAGTACCTATCAATCCTGTGTGGGTCTTGTGGGGGTTAGTACTTATCGATCCTATGTGGGTCAGAAGTAGTGCCTCTTGACAGAGTAAGATGATCTAGCCTTATGACTAATCATCCGTACTTTTGTACTTTAGTTGTACCTGATTTTTATGCTGAGTCTTTTGCTTTATGATTTTTTATTGAGATCATGCTTTTTGTTTTTTTCCTTTGTGTAATTCTGAGAGACCTTCGGAGGTCTCAGTTTCCCTACTGGGTATTTTTATACTCACACCTGCACAAGCTTCACCAGCACCTTGTTGTATCTTGTCCAGACAACGAGTATCTCAGTTGAGAATATAAGATCTAGAACCAGGTGGTACACGGAGGTTACTAGTTGATGTGGAGAGCTTTGGAGAGGAGTTGTATCTACCCTTCTAGTAGGATCCTTGGTGGAAAATCTCAGGAGTTGTTTTCTGTTTTCTATTATAGTTGTATCTTTTCAGTTGGGCTTGTATTCCAGCCCCTTTACTTTCAGTACTTACTATTACACTTATTTGTGGTTACTAGTTGTGGTTCCACCTTATTCTTCCATTGTGTTTTACTTTTTCGTAGTGTACCCTGATTTTGTGTGTATATGTTTTGAGGCAATACCTTCCCATTTTCAGGAAATGCCTTTTCTATGCTAGTCTCCAACCCCTGGCCTATGGAAGGCGGGTTTGGGGTAGTCACGAAAGAGGCCCCAGGGGATGAGTCGTGATATATATAATAAATCATGAATTAATTTGTAACAAAGAGCAGGGTTTTCATAGTTGGTATCAAAGGAAATGTTTAGTTATTTTTGGTATTAGGATTAAAAAACTCTACCAAAATCCTTAGATATAAAAATAAGTAAAAGAAAACATCCCTAAATTTTGTTAATGTATAGAGTAAGTGTTTTATCAAGAAAATAAATCCCTATCTGGATACTATATGTGGATATGGATTGAGCACAGATGTATATATGGGTAAAACCCAAAAAAATACATTGAGAGAGACTCAACCGGAAACTAGTGCACAAGTACAGGCCTCGCTACACACTTTGTTTGATGCTCCTAGGGTATATGCTTCGGTAAATTAAAAAGCTAAATACGAACCATTATTAAGGGAACAAAAATTCCCATAAAATTATATTTTAGGAAATAGATCATGGATTACATTGATTGAAGCCTATAAATTCATAATTTAATAAATATATGTAATTTATAAGTTTTTCTTTTAATTTCATTGGATTTCTATTTATGTGTTTAATAGTTTAAAAATTCCTATCCCTAATTTTCCATTTATTCTAGGAAATGGATGAAAATAGAAGGAATCAGGTAAATAACCAATGTGAAGGGAAATTTTATGACTTCCCAAATTAGATACCCAACCTAATAAATAACCAATGTAAAGGGAGTAGGAATAGAAAACTTTATGACGATACTCTCTCAGTTGAATCAATTTATGAATAGAAACTTGGATCAAGAGGAGCGCCAAAATCCCCCTAATAAATAACAAGCTTTAATTGATACCTTTATGTGACAAATGCATCCAACTTTCAATGAATCATTTGATCCCTTAATCATGGAACAGTGGATCAACTCCATTGAGAGTATCTTCTCTATCCTTCAATGTTTCAAGCAAGAGATGGTTCTACTAGCTGTTTATCATATGGGGTGAGAAGATTATGAGTGGTGGACATTGATCAAGAATGTGAAGCTTAAGGAAGATATCGAAACGATGTGGTGGAAGGAATTCTAGAATTTTTTTTCGATAAATATTTTCCTCTCATTCTCCAACTTAAAATGAAAAGTGATTTCATTACCCTCAAGAAAAAAGATAATGAATCTATCAGGGCGTATGAGGTAAACTTCACAATAATTTCATGATACACCTCTAGATTTGTCATTACCCCCAAATACAAGGTTTACCATTTATTTGGTGGGGTAAAACCTAGTCTAAAAAAATTCCAAGTGATCCAATAATTTTATAGTTATGAGGAAATTGTTTGATGTGCCCTCAATGTTGAAATGGAGACCAGAGAATCTCAAGGGTATCATCAGGATAAGAAGAAGAAAGTAGATTTTAATTTTGGTAGTTTTATGGAGAAATATAATGGTGTTAAGAAATTTCAACATCTCCCTTGTCAAAAGTACATAAGGAAGCACCACAAAAATTGACTAAGTGGAATGCCGAAATTCTTTAGGTATAAGAAGGAAGGAAATATAGATAGTGATTATCGATGATAGAATCCCACTAATGCGATGGAGGAAAGGAATTTTCTAGTAAAAATGTAGTGCATTTTATATTTTTTTAACTATTAGGAACCATGACACTTTTCAAACCAATGAACTAAGACAAAGGTTTTTAGAGACAACCAACAATATCCAAGGTAGAAATGGCGAGCCTTTTCCATCACAACTGCTAAGGTGGCCCTAACAATTAAGTAGTGATAAGTATGATAGTTATTCATTCAAGAACATCAATTGTACCTTTTGATTTTGGTTTTATGAATTCCTTCATATCGTGCAAGGTTAGTATAAATATTCAAACACCATCACAAATCATGTAAGTAGAGATATCGGTGAAAAAAAATGGGGGATTATTGTATCCCAAATATATAATTCCTCCCCTATCAAAATTTGTGGGATTAAAATTCCATAAAACCTAGTGATATTTCATTTAGTATAATTTTATGCAATTATAGGCATGGATTGGTTTTCTCTATATAGATCCGATATAAATTTTCATGAAAAGGAAATCACTCTCTGTATTGTGAATCATGCCCTGATTTTGTACAATTGAAATGTGGAGGAAGAATATTCTTTAGAACCAACATCTTAAGCATGGTTATTATTTCCCTATAAGTAAGAATATATAGATAAAATGATTTATTATAAGGAAAGGATCATCCTTGAATACATTTACATTGTGAGGGAATATATAGATATGTTTCTCGAATAATTTCCTGGTCTTTCTCGCAGCCGAGAGGTTGAATTTTCAATCGTGCTTATACTTGGGGCATTACCATTATCCAAGACTCTATATATAATGGTCGTTGTGGAACCTGGGGAGATGAATAAATGACTACATAAAAATCTAGATAAATGGTTCATACACTCAAGTGCTTAACCTTAGGGTGCACTAGTCCTCTTTATCAAGAATAAATATAGGTCAATGTGCCTTTTCATTGATAATCATGAGCTCAAAAAGATCAAAATAAAGAACAAGTATCCTCTACCATGAATTTATGAATTGTTTGATCAGCTACGTAGAGAACAATAATTCTCCAAGGTGGATCTTCGGTCAGGATATTATCAAGTAATGGCGATGAAGGAGGATATCCTCAATACCACTTTCCATATAACGTATGAACACTATGAGTTCATAGTAATTCCATTCAAACTCACTAATTCCACAAAAATATTTATGAACATGATGAATAGAGTCTTTAGTGATTACCATGGTAAGTTTTAGGTAGTATTTATAGATGATATTCTAATATAATCCAAAATAAAGGAGGAACATGAGTGGCATCTGAGAAATATGATAAAAACCTTACAAAAGGAGAAACTTCATGAAAGGTACAACAAATGTGAGTTTTGATTTATGTAAGTCTCATTATTGGGGAATAATATCATAAGTAATGGGATATATGTGGACCAATAAAAGATATAATCAATTTAAGGATGGATGAGGCCGACATATGTGACATAAATCCATAGTTTCCATGGATTAGCTTAGTATTATTGTCAATTTGTGAGAAATTTCTTACGATTTTAAAACCCTTTAACTAATCTAACTCATAAGGGAGTCAAGTTTTTTTGGAATGGTGAATGTTAAGGGAGATACAAGGAGTTGAAAAAGAGGCTTATCACTATGCCTATACTTACACTACCCAAAAGTGGGGATCTTTTAATGGTTTACAATGATGCTTTGAAGAAGGTATTGGACTATGTGTTAATGAAAAATTACAATTTAATAGTCTATTATTCAAGAAAATTTAAAGTTCATGAACATAACTACCCAATGCATGATTTGGAGTTAGTTGCAGTGATATTTTCATTGAAAATCTTACTGAATTACCACTCTGAGTAGAATTTTAAAATATATATGGATTGAAAGAGCCTCAAATATATATTCACACAAAAAGAGTCGAATATGTTCTAGTGAAGATGGTTAAAACTGATTAAGGATTATTACATCTATGTAAACTACCATCTTGAAAAATAAAATAAAGTGGTCGATTCTCTATGTATAAAGGATCCAAGAATTTTATCATTGGTGAGAATTGAGAAGGATCTAATCTTATTAGACATGAAAAGGATGGAAATGGGAATCATAAATAAAGTAACATCATCAATACTTTCATAAATTATTGCTCAATCATACCTTTTGTAAAAGATAAAGGATTATCAAAGAGATGAATTGGTAATTCAAAAGAAACTAGAATCTATAAAAAAAAGGAGAAGGAGTTGTAATATTTGGGCCAAGACTATGTGTGCTGAAAAATCTCCAGTTAAAGAAGGAACTATTGGATAATGCACATAGCTCAACCATCTCTAACTATCCTAGAATCACAAAGATATATCGAGATCTTTGAAATAACTATTTTTGGGACAATATGAAGAATGAGATATCAGAATATACATTATGATGTTTTGTATTATAGAAAGTGAAGGTGGAAAGGCAAAAATCCAAGGGGATGATGTAACCATTACCCATACTTATATGGAAATGGTAAAACATCACCATGGAATTTGTCAATAGTCTTCCAAACACATCAAAAGGAAATAATTTTATATGGGTTGTGGTGGATCTACTTACAAAGATTGATCAATTCATTTCAATTTAAGAGGACTTATCACTTGATCAATTTTCAAGTATATACATTATAAAAGTGGTGAGTCTCTATGAAACATCACTATTTATTGTGGTTGATTGAGATCCAAAATTTATGTCCAAGTTATGGAAGTGTCTCCCACATTATGTAAATATTGAGTTGAAGTTTAGTATGGCTTATCACCCTCAAATTTATGGAAAATCAAATCAGACTATCCAGATACTTGAGGACATGTTGAGAGTAAGCTCAATTGACTTCAAAGGAGGATGGTATCAACATCTTCTTCTAGCCTAATTCTCATACAATAACAATTTCCACTCAAGCATCCAAATGGATCCCTATGAATCCCTTTATGGGAAGAGGTGTAAAATGCCTGCATGCTGGGATAAAGTTATGGAATGAAAACTTCTAAGTCCTAAAATGGTTGAGGAAATGGTGTAAAAGGTTAAGAACATTCAGTAGCACATCAAGGATGATCGGATTTGAAAAAATATATATGATGACAATTTTCAAAGAGACCTACAGTTTGAGGTTGGAGGTAAGGTATTCCACTATATATCTCCATGGAATAATCTCATGAGATTTGGGATGAATGGAAATATTTTCCCAAGATACATCTGTCCCTTTTAGACCCTTGATTGCATTAGAGTGGTGGACTATCGACTAACATTGCCACCTAACCTATCCCAAGTACATGATGTATTACATGTATCTGTCTTGAGGAAGTACATACCAAACCCTTAAAATGCACTCAATCCAAAGGTTGTACCATTGGAGAATGATCTCTCATATGAGGAGAAACTGATGAAGATCTTAGACCGTAGGTAAAAAGTTCTACAGAATAAGACAATGCACCTGGTCAAAGTGATGTGGAGAAACCAAAAGTTTGAATAAGAGATGTAGGAACCAAAGGAAGTGATGAAATAGAATTACCCTCATCTTTTCTAGTGTGTGAAATGAAAATTTCAAGGATGATATTTTTTAAGGGGGGAATATTGTAACGAATTGAAATTTTATAAATAAAGTTCTCCTTGGAATTTAATTAAATGAAATATAATATATTATCAATATATAAAAACACGCACTTATTTGATTTTATAATATCCTATGATATTTAAAATACCATTAATTATCATTATTTTTGATAATATAGCTTCTTAACAATGATCGTATGACTAGTATAAATATAGGGTTTTAAGAAATCCAATTGACACAGACAAAGGAAGTGATGGACTCAACCAGTTGGATCATACCTTATGAAGCCCATTTATTAGAGATTATGAGGGAGATAACATCACTGAGATTTTACCTTGACCAATTCTAATCTTATATCCAATTACTTAATCACAAGAAAAACTATTTACGGGATAAGTTCAAGCTCATAGAGATCACGACCCAAACTGTGTGTGTCGAACCACCCAATGAAAGAATCACCATTTCAAACCTTACTCTTAGTGAATTTTTTGGTGTATTAAAGGGATATGTATCAAGACCCTAATATTATGAATAAGTATATTTTATAGAAAAATGAATATATTTTCATTTTATTGTTGTTACAATATAAATGGTTTTTGATTTTGATAGAATAAAACCCAAATTATATTTTTGGGTAATATTTAAATTAAATTAAGGAATTTATGAATTAATGGATTTTTTAAATAGATAATATTTTATTAAAATACTATTATTAAATAATTTTTATTAAATATAAACGATCGTATAATTTTTATGAAGTCAACTGTAATTTTTATAAAGGTTCAAAAATTGTTATTGTTAAAAAACACAACATTTATCAATAAATTTCAATTATTATTTTAAATATAAAAATTCACATATTTAAAAAATTATTTGGATAAAATAATTTTTTTTGAATTAGAACTTCAAAATTACCCAATGGTAGTTTTTCATCATTTTCTAAGACAGTCGAATTTTCAGGTAAAAATTAAATACAGTATACATATATTGTGTGTATTATGACATCATAATGACCCAAAAATGATGTAATAAATATTGTAATGGTTTTATGTGACCAAAACTATTTTTCAAATTTAAAATAATGTAATATTAAGTTTATTTTATTAATTTTATAAAACCTTTATGAATCCTCCAAAACCTATAATATATTTTAATGTTTTAAAATCATTTATTTATAAACATGACTCACTTCCACATCAACAAGTGTATTATTTTAATAAGTTTGAAAATTTAAATAATAAAATAATGAAAACCTACCCTATTTATTGAAAACCATGGGAAAAACCATTATAAGGTTTGTAGTTTTGGTTATTATATTAAATAGAGTCTAAAACCTATGTTTGAGAAATAATAAAGAATTATGTACTCATTTACTATTTAAACCCATCCAAGCTCCCATTTATCATCACTCAAAAACCATGGAAAAATTCCTTACTCTGACCTCAAATCTCTATAGTTCTCTCAAGGTTCCACCAATCTCTCAAGAATCTTCTCCAATGCATTTGGAATCACCCTCTCAAGATAAGGGATCCTCTCCTACTCCCCTTTATCAAAGTTTCTTCATTATATTGTATCTTTTATCTCTAATTCCTAATGACGGGATATGTTCTTACATACCCCCTTACTATAAATATCATGTCTATATTGTGATATAACCATTTTCACTCTCACTAATACCTTCCATGAACATTTACACACCCTCGTTATGCTATCGAAATTTCACCGTGATTTTCCATGTCAACTAATTATGTAGTAAATACCCGTACCCATTCCTATTAAGGGTTATCACCTTTATGAAATTATATTTCATTTATTGGGGACTTAAATTTATTTATTCCACACTTATTTATCATTGAATAAAATTTGATGATAAATAATTCCATGTTTGATGATCTTCGTTGAACAATTAAGAAAGAGAATGAAATGAAAGTGATGGGTGTACCCAGAATTATATAGTGCACCATTGCATTGGGTAATGTTTTAGTCTCATGATACATCATGAAAGGAATTATGAAGCAACCCTAATAATCAAGCGATGGGTTCTCCTAAAATTATATAGCATTACATTACATTGGGTAATGTTTTAGTCTCATGAGATGCCATGCAAGTGATTAGAGAGTGAACCTATTCCATCACGAGACTTTTTCCATCATGATGTCTTAGAAGTTAGCCTTGACCTATGTTTATGATGTAGTTTTTTAAGTTTTTTCCACACTTACCATATTTCCTTTATTTTATCATGTTATATCATTCCTTATTATTCATGTTTATGATTGTCACTCCTTTTATCTGCCATTGATATAACAATTTTATAATATGTATTACTTTCTTCCTGTTATGCCATGTTTATTCCCTTACTAGGCTTTATAGCTCACCCATTTCTTATGAATTTCCATAGTTTATCCTATGAATTTTGTAAGTATAATGGAATAATATTATAAAGTCAAGGAATTTTTCAATAATGTTGATGTATCCCATGTTTTAAGCTGTTTTGTAGTGTACCTAATTCCCAAATACAATAGAATTGTCGATCTTTCAAGTTTTTTTATGTGTAATATTATGTAATAAATCATGAATTAATGTGTAATTAATAGTAGGTTTTTCATATAAATGGTGAAGGTTTGAGGGTTTAGAGTTTAGGGTGTAGGATTTAGGGTTTAGGGTTTAGGGTTTGGATGGATTTTTATAGGGTTTTATAGGGTTTAAAGGGTATGAAAGTGTATTTTTATAGGGTTTTAAGGGTTTAAAAGGGTTTTTAAGTGAGTGAAGTGTGTAAAGGTTAGGTAATAGGGGATATGGTGAAGGGTTAAGGGTAAATAATCAAGGGTGTAGGGTTTCGATTGATTTGTAATACTTTTAAAGCATTTAAAGATAATGAAAGTCTATTTTGGCAGTGTTTTTAAAGATTTTAAAGGGTTATAAAGGGATAAAAGGGTTTCTAGGGTTATGTAAGATGATATAGGATGAAGGTTTGAGGTTTTAGGTTTGAGGTTTGAGGGGGTAGGGTTTAGTGTTTAGAGTTTGGATATATTTTTATGGGTTTTTAAAGGGTTAACAGGGTATTAAAGTGTATTTTGGTAGGGTTTTTAAGGGGTTTAAATATTTTTAGGGGATTGAACGGTTTTTAAGGTTAGGGAAGAGGGGATAGGGTAAAGGGTTGAGGGTTTAGGGTTTATGGTGTAGGGTTTAGGGTTTAGGGTTTTGATGCATTCTTGAGGGGTTTTAATGGGTTTAAAGGGTATGAAAGTGTATTTCGGTAGAGTTTTTAAAGATTTTGAAGGTAGTGATGGGTTTTTAGGGTTATGGAAGAGTGTACATGGATAATTATTGAGGTATTGGGGTTTAGAGTTAGTTTTAGGCTTTTGATTGATTTTTAAGGGTTTTGAAGGGTTCAAAGGTTATGAAAGTGTATTTTGGTAGTGTTTTAAAGAATTTTAAAGTGTTTTTAAAGGTGTGAAGGTTTTTGAAGTCCAGGTAAGAGGGGTGAGTGTGAATGGTTGTGGGTTTAGGGTTAAGTTTTTAGGGTTTATGGTTTGAATGAATTTTTAAGGGTTTTTAAAGGGTATGAAAGTGTATTTTGGTAAGGTTTTTAAGGGTTTTAAAGGGTTTTAAAAGGTTTTGAAGTGAGTGAATGGTTTTTAAGGTTATTAAAGATGATATAGGTATAATGTTTTGGGTTTTAGGGTTGAGGGTGTGAGGTTCAGGGTTTGGATGGTTTTTTATGGGTTTTTAAATTGGTTTAAAGTGTATTAAAGTGTATTTTGGTAAGGTTTTTAAGGGTTTTAATTGGTTTTGAAGGTATTTAAAGGTTATTAAGTATGGGATATAGTGAAAGGTTCATAATTTAGGATTTAGGGTGTAGGGTTGAGTGTTTATGGTTTAGGGTGTGGATGGATTTTAAGGGTTTTCAAAGGGTTTAAAGGGTATAAAAGTGTATTTTGGTAGAATTTTTAATGGTTTTAAAGGGGTTTTAATGGAGTGAACGGTTTTTAAGGTTTGTAAATATAGGATATGGTTAAGGGTTGAGGTTCTAGTGTTTACGATTTAGGGTTTAGTGTTTGGATGGATTTTAAGGGGGTTTAAAGTGTTTAAAGTGTATTTTGGTAGGGTTATTAAGGGTTTTAAAGGGGTTTTAAGAGAGTAAAGTGTTTTTAAGGTTAGGTAATAGGGTATAGAGTAAAGGGTTGAGGTTTTATGGTTGAGGGTTGAGGGTGTAGGTTTTAGGGTTTAGCGTTTAGGGTTTTGATGGATTTTTAAGGGGTTTTAAAGGGTTTAAAGGGATTGAAAGTGTATTTTTGTAAAATTTTTAATGGTTTAGTTTGGGTTTGAAAGAACTAAATGGTTTTTAAGGTTAGGGAATAAGGGTGAGGTTTAATTTTTCAGGATTTAGGTTTGAAGGTGTAAGGTTTTGGGTTTTGGGTTTGGATGGATTTTAAGGGGTTTAAAATGGTTTAAAGGGTATGCAAGTCTATTTTGGTAAGGTTTTTAATGGTTTTAAAGGGTTTTGGAGGGAGTGAAGGATTTTGAAGGTTGGTGAAGAGGGGAGAGGGTGAAGTGTTTAGGGTTTAAATTTGAGGATGTAGGATTTATGGTTTAGGTTTTTGATGGATTTTTAAGGGGTTTTAAAGGGTTTAAAGGGTATGAAATTGTATTTTGGTAGGCTTTTTAAGGTTTATAAAGGGATTTGAAGGGATTGAAGGGTTTTAAGATTAGGTAATAGGGGATAGGGTGAATGGTTGATGATTTATGGTTTAGGGTGTAAGGTTTAGGGTTTGGAAGGATTTTAAGGGTTTTTAAAGGGTTTAAAGGGAATGAATGTGTATTTTGGTAGGGGTTTTAAGGGTTTTAAAGGGAGTGAAGGGATTTTAAGGTTAGGGAAGAGGGGATTGGGTGAAGGGTTGATGGTTAAGGGTTTAGGGTTTAGGGTTTAGTGTTTAGAGTCTATAAGGATATTTAGGGTTCTTAAAGGGTTTAAAGGGTATAAAAGTGTAATTTGGTAGGGTTTTTATTGGGTTTAAAGTATGGGAATGGATTTTAAGGTTAGTTAATAGGGGAGAGTGTAAAGTGTTGAGGTTTTAGTGTATAAGGTGTAGTTTTTTGGGTTTAGTGTTTATGGTTTGGATGGATTGTTAAGAGTTTTTAAAGGGTTTGAAGTGTATAAAAGTGTATTTTGGTTGGATTTTTAAGGGATTTAAATGGGTTTTAAGGAATCTACGGGGGTTTAAGGTTAGTTAAGATGGTATTGGGTGAATTTTTGTGGGGTTATTGTTGAGGTTTTAAGGTTTAGGGTATAGGGTTTGTATGTATTTTCAATGGGTTTTAAAGGGTTTAAAGGGTATGAAAGTGTATCCTGGTAAGGTTTGGAGGTTTTTAAAGGGGTTTTAAGGGAGTAAAGGGTTTTTAAGGTTATGAATGGGGGTAATAGAGTGAATATTTGAGCGTTTATGGTTGAGGGTGTAGGGTTTATGGTTTGGATGGATTTTAAGTGTTTTTAAAGGGTTTAAAGGGTATGGAAGTTTATTTTGGTAGGGTTTTTAAGGGGTTTAAAGGGTTTTGAATAGATTTAAGGGTTATTCAGGTTAAGTAATATTGGATATGGTGAAGGGTTAAGGGTTTAGTGTTGAGGGTGTAGGGTTTAGGGTTTAGGGTTTGGATGGATTTTTAAGGGCCTTTAAAGAGTTTAAAGGGTATAAAAGTGTATTTTGGTTGGGTTATTATGTGTTTTAAAGTTTTTTGAATGGATTGAAGGGTTTTAAGGTTAGTTAATTGTGGATAGGGTGAATTTTTGGGAGTTTAGTGTTGATGGTGTAGGGTTTAGTGTTTGGATGGATTTTTAAGGATTCTTAAAGGGTTTAAAGGATACGTGAGTGTATTTTGGTTGGATTTTTAATGGTTTTAAAGGGGGTTTAAGGGATTTAAGGGTTTTAAAGGTTAGGGAATATAGGATAGGGTGATGTTTTGAGAGTTTAGGGTTTAGGTTGTAGGGTTTAGGGCTTAGAGTTTTAATGGATTATAAGGGTTTTAAACGGTATGAATGTGTACTTTGGTATGGTTTTTAAGGGTTTTAAAGAGATTTTAAGGGGGTTAATGGTTTTTAAGGTTAGGTAATAGGGTATAGGTTTAAGGATTGAGGGTTTAGGGTTTGGGGTGTGGGGTTTAGGGTTTAGGATTTGAATGGATTTTCAAGGGGTTAAAAAGGGTTTAATGGGTATGGAACTATATTTTGGTAGGGTTTTTAAGGGTTTTGAAGGGTGTGAAGGGTTTTTAAGATTATTTAATAGTGTATAGGGTGAAGGGTTGAGGTTTTAGTGTTGGTGGTTTTGGGTGTAGGGTTTTGTTGGATTTTAAGGGGTTTTAAAGGGTTTAAAGGCTATTAAAGTGTAATTTGGTTAGGTTTTTAAGGGATTTTAAGGGAGTGAAGGGTTTCTAAGGGTAATTAATACGGGATAGGGTGAAGGTTTTTATATTTTTAGTTTAGGGTGTAGGGTTTAGGGTTTAGGGTTTAGGGTTTGGAATGATTTTTAAGGGGTTGTAACAGGTTTAAAGGGTATGGAAGTGTATTTTGGTAGGGTTTTTAAGAGTTTGAAAGGGTTTTGAAAGGAGTAAAGGGTTTTTAGGTTTATGGAATATGGGAGAGGGTGAAGTTTGGTGGGTTTAGGTTTGAGGGTGTAGGGTTAGGGGTTGGGGGTTTAAGGTTTAAATGTATTTTTATGGGTTTAAAGGGTATGAAAGTGTATTTTGGTATGATTTTTATGGGTTTAAAAGGGGTTTGAAGAAAGTGAAGGGTTTTTTATGTTAGGGAATATGAGAGATGGTGAAGTTTTGAGGGTTCAGTGTTGAGAATTTATGGTTTAGTGTTCATGGTTTATGGTTTGGTTAGATTTTAAGGGGGGTTTAAAGGGTTTAAAGGGTTTGAAAATGTATTTTGGTCGGGTTTTTATGATTTTTGAAGGGTTTTGAAGGGAATGAAGTGTTTTTAAGGTTAGGTAAGAGGTGTGTGGGTTAAGGTTTGAGGTTTTTTGGTTGAGGGTGTAGTGTTTAGGATTTAGGGTTTGAATAAATTTTCAAGGGGTTTTAAGGGAGTAAAAAGGTTAGGTAAGAGGGAATAGGGTGAAGGGTTGAGGGTTTAGGGTTTAGGGTATAGGGTTTTGAAGGATTTTTAAGGGGTTTAAAAGGGTTTAAAGGGAATGGAAGTTTATTTTGGTAAGGGTTTATAAATTTTAAAGGATTTTTAAGGGATTCAAGGGTTTTTAAGGTTGGTGAAGAGGGGATATGGTGAAGGGTTGATGTTTTAGGGTTGAGGTTGTAGGGTTTGGGGTTTGGATGTTTTTTTAAAGTTTTTGAAAGGGTTTAAATGGTATGGAAGTGTATTTTGGTAATGTTTTATGGGTTTTGAAGTTATTTGAAGGTATTTTAGGGTTTTTATGGTTGGGGAAGAGGGTATAGGGTGTTGTTTTGAGGGTTAGGGTTAAGGGTGTAGAGTTTATGGATTAGGGTTTAGGGTTTGGATGAATTTTAAGGGTTTTTTAATGGGTTTAAAGGTCATAAAAGTGCATTTTTGTAGGGATTTTAGGGTTTTAATAGTATTTTAAGGAAGTTAAGGGTGTTATGGTTATTTAAAAAGGGATATGTTCAAGGTTTTAGGGTTTAGTGTTTAGGCTTATGGGTTTAGTGTTTTGATTTTGGATGCTTTTTAAGGGCTTTTAAAGGCTATAAATGTGTATTTTGGTAGGGTTTTAAGGGTTTTAAAGGGTTTTGGAAGGAGTTAAGGGTTGTTAAGGTTTTTAAGAGGGTATAGGTTTAAGGGTTGAGGTTTTAGGGTCAAGTGTGTAGGGTTTAGGGTTTAGGGTTTTGGTGAATTTTTAAGGGTTTAAATGGTATGAAAGTACATTTTGCTAGTGTTTTTATGGATTTTCGTGGATTTTATTGATTTTAAGGTTATGGAAGATGGGATTTGGTGAAGGTTTAAGGGTTTTTGGTTGATTTTTTAGGATTTAGTGTTTGGTTTTTAGGGTTTGGATGGATTTTTAAGGGTTTAAAGGGAATGGAAGTGTATTTTCTAATTTTTAAGGGTTTTAAAGAAAGTGAAGCGTTTTTAAGGTTATGAAAGATGGTATTGGGTGAAGGGTTGAGGTTTTATTGTTTATTGTGTAGGGTTTAGGGTTTAGGGTTTGGATGGATTTCTAAGGGTTTTAAAGGGTTTAATGGGCATGGAGGTGTATTTTGGTAGGTTTTTAAGGGTTATAAAGCTCTTTTAAGGGAGTTAATGGTTTTTAAGGTTAGTGATGAGGGGATAAGGTGAAGGTTAAATGGTTTGGGGTTGAGGGTGTAGGTTTTATTATTTTGGTTTTTTGAATTGGAAGGATTTTAAGGGGGTTTAAAGGGTTTAAATGGTATGAAAGTGTATTTTAGAAATATTTTTGTGGGTTTTAAAAGGGTTTGAAGTTAGACAAGGGTTGTTAAGGTTAATTAAGAGGGGTGAGGGTAAAGGGTAAAGGGTTTTGGGTTTTGGGTTTTGGGTTTGGATGGATTTTAAGGTGTTTTAAAGGGTTTAAAGGATGTGAAAGTGTATTTTGGTAGGTTTTATAATTTTAAGTAAGTGGGGTGAGGGTGAAAGGTTTAGGGTTTGGGGTTTGGGGTTTGGGGTTTGGGGTTTAAGGTTTAGGGTTTGGACGGATTTGTAAGGGTTTCTAAAAGGTTTATAGTGTATGGAAATGTATTTTTGTATGGTTTTTACTGGTTTTAAAGTTTTTTTAAGGGAGTTAAGGGTTTATTATGATAAGAAATAGGGGATATAGTGAAGGTTTTAGGGTTTAAGGTTAAGGGTGTAGGCTATAGGGTTTAGGTTTTTGGGTTTGGATGTATTTTAAGGGGTTTTAAAGGGTTTAAACATATGAAAGTGTATTTTGGTATGGTTAATGGTTTTGAAGGTAGTTAAGGGTTTTTAAGTTTAGGTAAGATAGGATGGGTGAATATTTGATGTTTTATGGTTGAGGGTGTAGGGTTTAGGTTTTGGGTTTTGGGTTTTGATGGATTTTAAGGGTTTAAAGTGTATGAATGTGTATTTTGTTAGGGTTTGTAAGGGTTTTAAAGTTTTTTGAAGGTAGTGAATTGTTTTAATGGTTAGGTAAGAGGGTATAGGGTTAAGGGTTGAGGTTTTAGGTTTGAGGGTGAAAGGTTTAGGGTTTGTATGGATTTTAAGGGGTTTTAATGGTTTTAAAGGGTATATAAGTGTATTTTGGTAGGGTTTAAGGATTTAAATGATTTTTAAGGAGGTGAAGGGTTTTTAAGTTTATGTAATAGGGGATAGGTTTAATTATTGAGGATATAGGGTTGGAGGTTTATGTTTTGTAGTTTATGATTTTTATGTATTTTTAATGGGTTTTAAAGGGTATGAAAGTGTACTTTGGTAGATGTTTTAAGGGTTTTAAACTGTTTTTAAGTGAGTGAAGGGTTTTTAGGTTTAGGTAATAGGGTATAGGGTGAAGGATTTAGGGTTTATGTTTGAGGGTTTAGGGTTCTTGTTTTAGGGTTTGAATGAATTTTTAAGGGTTTGTAAAGGTTTTAAAGGTTATCAAAGTGTATTTTGGCAGGGTTTTTAAGATTTTAAAAGATATTTTAAGGGAGTGAAGGGTTTTTAATGTTAGTTAAGATGGGAGAGGGTTGAGGGTTTAGGGTTGAGTATTTATGGATGATGGTGTTGGGTTTAGAGTTTAGAGTTTAGGATTTAGGGTATGGATGAATTTTTAAGGGTTTTTAAAGTGTTTAAAGGGTATAAAATTGTATTTTGGTAGGGTTTTAAAGGGGTTTTAAGGGAGTGAATTTTATTTAAGGTTAGATAATAGGGTATAGTATGAAGGTTTATGATGTATGTTAGGGTGTGTGGGGTTTATGGTATAGAGTTTGGATGGATTTTTAAGGGGTTTTAAAGGGTTTAAAGGGTATGAAAGTATATTTTGGTAGGGATTTTAATGGGTTTTAAGGGTTTTGAAGGGATTGAAGGGGTTTTAAGGTTATGGAAAAGGGTATAGGGTGAAGGGTTAAGTGTTTTGGGTTCAGGTTTTGAATGGATTTTAAGGGGTTTTAAAGGGTTTAAAGGGTATGATAGTGAATTTTGGTGGGGCTTTTGAGGATTTTAAATGGTTTTGGAGGGAGTGAAGGGTTTTTAAAGTTAGATAATAGGGGATAGGGTGAAGGGTTGAAGATTTAGGGTTGAATGTGTGGGGTTTAGGGTTTAGTATTTAGGGTTTTAATCTATTTTTTTTTGTTTTTTGTAACACCCAAAAATTTCGTAGTAAGTTATATCATTAAAGTAATTCAATAGCTTATATTTCATGCAAAATTGACTTGTCTTACATTATATACAAGATTGAGTTTCTGTGAAACAATACTTTAGTATTATAATTGTTCAAATGATATATTTATAAAATAACAATTAAATATAGTAATAATAATAGTAACAAATAAATTTTAAATTTTATTTATAATTCTATCACATACATAAACCATATTTATAAGGAAATGTATAAGTTTCATTAAATTATAAGTACTATTTTGATAAAGGAACTACTTCTTATGTCCTTTTTGTGAACAATAAAAAAATTAATTTGAGACAATATTATAAATTTAATTTGGTTAAATTGACTTAATTTTTTAATTTAGAATATCAATATTATATTAGGGTGAAAGTTTGGTGATTTTATGAGAAGTTTCATTTTTTAATGAATAATGAAAAATACTGCATTTTAATTCAAAATTGCCTTTTCACTCAATTTATTTATATTGTTAGATAATAATTTTAATTGGTTTTATAGTATATATAGATTATATTTTTGTAATTTAATATAATTTTGGTCATTATAAGTAATTTCACATTGAAATTGGATATTATCACATGCCAATCTTTCGATAGGTTTTTACTTCTTAAAAACCCGCTTTATGGTTTTCACAATGGGAATTAATATTAAATTAAATAATGAAACTTATTTGTATTGAATTTGGTAAAATAGAAATCATTTTTTAAATCCAAAATATCAAAATTATCTTAGGGTTAATTTTTGGTATTTTTTTGAAAACGTTCAATTTTTGATGAATAGTCAAAAACACTACATTGTAGATACAAACTGACATTTTTTTAAATAATTATTTTTTAATATAAATTTATTTTAAAGTAAAAATATATAAATAATACATATATTAGTCCAATGTAAGTAATTGGATTCATTTTATAATAATATTAGATATATAAAATTTTATTGAACCTTTTAATGTCTTTTACCCACCTTCTATCCACATTTGCAAATTTGCATAAATTGTAATTTTACCGCTTTTGTGAATTTAATTTAAAAAATATGAGATAAAAAGTTGATATCATTAAGTAAAATTTGGTTCAATAGAATGAAAATAATTTTTGGTTAATAGTAACTTTTGAATTTTATTTACCACGGTTAAAAGTAAATTGGGTAATTAAAGGTAAAAAAGATATTATAATTAACCCAACACATGTCCTAATTATATTGGATAGGTGTATTTTTACTGAAATAAAACTTAGGAATAAAATATGATACTTTCTGATCCACATGAATTAAATTAGGACATTTATTATTATTTTATTTAAAAAAGAGTTAAAAGTGTTAAATTCAAATTATAATAACTAAAACATTTTTAATATAGGGTTATACATAAGATAATTTCGAAAATAAATATTAATTATAAAGATAAAAATATTTTCTAAATAATGGTATTTTATTTAAAAATTTTAGACAATAAATAATTAAATTTATTTATGACCAAATGATGATGCAATAATTACCTTATTAATGAAAGATTAAAATAATTGATATTATAAATATTAAAATAAATGTAAATTGAAACTTTTTATGCCATCCACGAATTTTATAGGTGAATATGACATGTTAGTATTTATTCAATGTATTGGTTTTTAAAGAAATTAGATTGTTATGACTTTCAAAATAACCAAATACTAAATAGTGTCAAAATTGACATAAATGAGTTTTTAAAACAAATACCATTTTATTAAATGATATAATATTTTTAAAAATATAATATTCGAACAAAGTACTTTTTTAATAATATATATTTAATTAATGAACCACTTGAGGTTCACTTTTCATTTTATAGTAAGTTTATTAACCATGTAATATAAAAATACAAGAAGACATGGTAAAAGTTAAACTGTTTAACTAAGAGTTAAATCTAAAAGATTAGGTTAATATGGTGACCTAAACTTTTCAAAAACCTATTGGTAAAGATTTTTTCGACCCATACCCACCTTATCTTGAAAATAAATCCATTTTTATCCATTATAAACTGAAAACTATTTTATAATAAAATAATATTTCAAACTTTTCCTAAAGTGCCCCTCACCTCTCTTATAAAAGGGAACTTCCCCTTCTCTTAAACTCACACCTACAAAGCCATTAGGATTGGCCAAAACCTACTCAAATATCCTCCCAACTAACCTCACTTCAACCTAGAGTCATTACTTTTATTATAAATCCAACTTATGGATCCCTTTTGTTCAAACAAAAAGGAAACACCCGAAGAAGAGGTAATTATTTCATAACTTCTTTCAAAGTTCTTTTCTTCTTCCACTTCTTCTTTCTTTGTTTTTTCCATAAAATAATAATATCTATAGTAACTTATAGATTCTGAGATGTTATTATAAATATTCTAGAACCATACTCATTATTCTATCCATCCTACGAATGACAAAGTCATCATACGTGCGTACGTACGGCTTACCGTCTTCACGTCGTGGTGTAGTTTGTTATTTAACACTTCATTATTTGGATGGGTATAATAATGATTATAATTTATGTAAATAATAAATATAAAATTTTAATTATTATGTATACACCATCCAATTATGTACGATTCCTCCATCGATAGAATGATATTGTCACTCGTGCGTACGTACGACTTACCGTCTCCACGACGCGATGGGATTTCATTTCCCATCGTAACCATTAAATAATAATTTTCATTCGATGATTAAAAATAATTTTTAAGGAATTAATATCATTATAGATATGAATCAAATACATCCTATCCATAACAAACATGACTTACGTAACAAAACATATAAAAGAAAACGAATCAGTTAACACCTGAAACAATGATACTATTGAAATATTATTAACAAAGCAATATTAGAAGATCATATATGATATCATATTCATATATGTGGTTATTTTATAATTTAATAACAATTATTTAACTATTATCCAGTAGGTTAATGTACCCTATAATAAGGAAAAGTACAAGGTAAGGGGTTTTCATCTCACTTTTTATTCCTGTTAGATTCATGATATATTTACCACTATTTCCTTTTGTGTGGTGTATGTACTTCCCATGATTGTATTATTTGTGTAATATAATTTAATTTTTGGGTATTTAAATCTTCATTTTATGATTATTATTTCATGGGGTGTATGTTTCGTAAGTTACCAAATCAGTAATGGAATTTCTAATTTCAATTTCCACTCATTGGGTTTTACGCAAACTTCATTGATTATTTTACTCAAAGATTATGTGTGAAATCACTATTTATTTACTTATGTAGTAATTTATACTCCCCTTTGTGTGGATATAATTTTGATACACATAATAACTCCATTTATAAATTCTCAAGTCATAGATATGAACTTGATAAGAGTAATCTTAACTCAATTTCCATTCATTGAGTTAAACACCATAGTCATTGATGTTGTTTTTACAATAATATGTGTGAATGTCCTCTGATTTATTTACACTGAATATCCAATAATATTGAGTGTATTTATATTTGTCACACATAATTATGTCATTTATTTATCCTTAACCCTAGTATATGGTCTTTATAATGGATTTTATCTCAATTTACATTCCATTGAGGCTTCTTTGTTGTTATGCGCCAATTCACTTTTATATGGTGTATATATTGTACTTTGACATAGTATATCATGAATCCCTTTATTGTCATGATATTATAAAGTTTTTATTACCTCAATTATTTGTATTCAAGAGTCTCTCATTTGGTTAGTAACTCAATCTAAAATATTATTTTAAATGTTTTAAAGATTTATTCTTCTAAATATTTCACATTAATGTTCATGTTTTAAAAATGGTTTTAAGGATTTATTTATATGGACATGAATGTTTTAAAATTAAAATTCCTTTTAAAAGTTTCAAAGTGGTATGGGAAACTTTTATTCAAAAATCTATTTTAAATGGCTTCTTGATAAATAATGAGACTTTTAAATGTTTTCCATAAAAATGGAATATTTCTCTAAAATAGTTTTACTGATTATTTTCATCTATGTCAATATCCTTAATTATTATTAATTGAGGTTGATTTATTATAATAAAATATTCTATATTGTATTTAATGAATTATGTTTGAATATGGATGTGCTATTTTTATACCATTCATGTTTTGTGGTTAAAATATTGATATTTCATATGCTAGTTTTAATACGAATATTTATATTATGTTTCACCCTTTTCATATGAGAAATGCATTGGAATTAGTAAGTGATGAGCGGGGCCCACTATAGCCCCTCGATGCATCGGTTGGTCTAATGAGACAAACTACTGTCTTGGAACAAGGCCTTGAAAAAATATTTATTTGTAGTATTGGCATAAGGCCTTTACTATGTGGTTATGATGTCTGGAATTATGCATTCCATCATTATGAAATTAGATATTGATATTACATGTGATTATTCAACTAGTAGAATATCCATGTGAATAAGTAAATGGAATTATTTGATTTATCTTTTTCCATATTATACTAAAGTTTAAGTTTATAAGGATTGTGTTTTAGTTTTATAAATTGCCTTAAATGTTTATGCTTATTTATGATAGATTCCGCTATATTGTTATCCTTACTAAGAATCTGAGCTCACCCCTTTCTTATGCTTTATTTTTTCCAAGATGCGAAGAAGTATATTATGATTGACCTATAGGGATATGAAAATGGATATGAGTGTGTTCTAAGGAGACACAATGTTTTTTTCCTTTTCACAATGTAACGTAAAACATGTGTATGTATATAGTACTTCCAAGGATACTAAACTAATCGGTCTTTTGGGACATGATATCTTGTGATAATGCCAATGTTATGTAATAATGTAATGACTCTGGGTAACTAGGGTCAGAGCGTTACATTTTTAAATTGTATAAAGGGTTTTAAAGTGTATTTTGGTAGGGTTATTAAGGTTTTTGACGGGAGTGAAGGATTTTTAAGGTTAGGGAAGAGGGGAGTGGGTAAAGGGTTGGGGTTTTTGGGTTGAGGGTGTAGGGTTTAAGGTTTTTGGTTTGGGGTTTGGATTTTTTTTAATGGTATTTAAAGGTTTTAAAGGGTATGAAACTGTATTTTGGTTGGGTATTAAGGGTTTTAAATAGTTTTGAAGGTAGTTAAGGGTTTTTAAGATTATGGAATAGGGGAAAGGGTGAATGGTTTAGGGTTTAGGGTTGAGGGTGTAGGGTTTAATGTTTAGGGTTTGGATGAATTTTAAGGGGTTTTAAAGGGTTTAAATGGTATGAAAGTGTATTTTGGTAGGGGTTTTAAGGTTTTTAAAGGGTTTCAAGGGGGTTAAGGGTTTTTAAGGTTATATAGGAGGTGATTGGGTGAAGGGTTGAGGCTTTAGGGTTTGGATGGTTTTTAAGGGTTTTAAAGGATTTAAAGGCTATGAAAGTGTATTTTGGTAGAGTTTTTAAGGGTTTTGAAGGGATTTAATGGTTTTTGAGGTTTGGGAGGAGGTGAGAGGGTGATGGGGTGATTTTTTATGGTTTAGGGGGTTAGATTTAGTTTTTAGGGTCTAGGGTTTGGATGGATTTTTAAGGGTTTTTAAAGGGTTTAAAGGGCATGAAAGTGTATTTTGGTAGGGTTTTTTAAGGTTTATAAAGGGTTTTTATGGGAGTGTAGGGTTTTTATGTTCTATAAAGATAGGATATGGTGAATTTTTGATGGATTATGGTTGAGGGTATATAGTTTAGGGTTTAGGTTTTAGGGTTTCTATGGATTTTTAAGGATTTTAAAAGGGTTTAAATGTTATGAAAGTGTAGTTTGGTAGTGTTTTTAAGGTTTTTAAAGATTTTTGAAGGGAGTGAAGTGTTTTAAATGTTAGGTAATATGGGATAAGTTGATTTTTTAAGGTTGATGGTGTGTGGTTTAGTGTTTAGGGTTTAGGTTTTGGATGGGGTTTTAAGGTATTTTAAGGGGTTTAAAGGGTTTGAAAGTGTATTTTTGTAGGATTTTTAAGGGGTTTAAATGATTTTTAAGGGATATAAGGGTTATTAAGGTTATTTAATAGGGTATAGAGTGAATGGTTGTGGGTTTTGTGTTGGGGTTTTAGTGTTTAGGGTTTATGGTGTAGTGTTTGGATGGATTTTTAAGGTTTTTTAAAGGGTTTAATGGGTATGAAAGTGTATTTTGGTCGGGTTTTAAGGATTTTAAAGGGTTTTGAAGAGACTTAATGGTTATTAAGGTTTTTTAATATGGGAAATGGTGAAAGGTTGAGGGTGTACGGTTTATGGTTTGGGGTTTAGTGTTTGAAAGGATTTTAAGGGGTTTTAAAGGGTCTAAAGGTTATGAATGTTTATTTCAGTAGATTTTTAAAGGTTATTAAAGTGTTTTAAAGGGAGTGAAGAGTTTTTAATGTTATGGGAGAGGGTAGAGGGTTAATTTATTAGGGTTTATGGTATAGGGTGTAGGGTTTAGGGTTTAGGGTTTGGATGGATTTAAAGGGTTTAAAGGGTATGAAAGTTTATTTTGGTAGGGGTTTTATGGGTTTTAAAGTGGTTTTATAGTTAGTTAAGAGGGTATAGAGTGAATGGTTGAGTGTTTAGAGCTTATTGTATTGGATTTAAGGTTTAGGTTTTAGGGTTTATGGTTTAGGGTTTAGTGTTTGGATGGGTTTTTAAGGGGTTTAAAGGGTTTAAAGGGTATGAAAGTGTATTTTTGTATGGTTTTGAGGGGTTTAAAGGTTTCTCAAGGAACTTATGGGGTTTTAAGGTTAGGGAATATGGTAGATGGTGAAGGGTTGAGTGTGTTCGGTTTGGGGTTTAGTTTTACGGTTTGGATGTATTTTTAATTGTTTTAAAGTCTTTAAAGTGTGTGAAAGGTTATTTTGGTTATGTTTTGATGGTTTTAAAAATGTTTTAAAGGGTGTTAACTATTTTTAAGGTTACTGAATAGGAGATAGGGTTATGGATTTAGTGTTTATAGTTGATTGAGTAGGGTTTAGGGTTTAGGGTTTTGATGGGATTTTAAAGGGTTTAAATGGTACAGAATTGTATTTTGGTATGGGTTTTAATTTGTTTAAAGCCTTTTTAAGGGAGTGAATGGTTTTTAAGGTTATGTAATATGGGATAGGGTTAAGGTTTGGTAGTTTAGGATTGAGGGGTTTATGGTTTTTTGTTTAGGTTTTGGATGGTTTTTAATGGGTTTTAAAGGTTAAAGGGTATGCAAGTGTGTTTTGTTAGATTGTTTAAGGATTTTAAAGGGTTTTGTAAGGAGTGAGGGGTTTTATAGTTATGTATGGGGGTTAGGGTGAAGGTTTTTGGGTTTAGGGATGAGGGTGTAGGGTTAGGGTTTGGATAGATTTTGAAGGGGTTTTAAAAGGTTTAAATGGTATGAAAGTGTATTTTTGTATGGTTTTAAGGGTTTTAAAGAATTTTGAAGGGATTGAAATGTTTTTAAGGTAAAGTAAGATGCTATAGGGTAATATTTTGGTGGTTTAGGTTTGAGGGTGTAGGGTTTAGTGTTTGGATGAATTATTAAGAGATTTAAAGGGGTTAAAGGGCATGTAAGTGTATTTCGGTTGGGGTTTAAAGAGTTTTTATGGGTTTTAAAGGGAGTGTCTGGATTTTAAGGTTAGGTAAGAGGGGTTATGGTGAAGGTTTGAGGGATTAGGGTTGAGGGTTTAGGGTTTAGGGTTTAGTGTTTGGATGTTTTTTATGGGGGTTTAAAGTGTTTAATGGGTGTGAAAGTAAATTTTTGTATGTTTTTAGGAGTTTTAAATGGTTTTAAAGGTATTTAAGGGTTTTTATGGTCAGGAAATAAGCTGAAGGTTTTAGGGTTTTTTGTGCTGGGATTTAGGTTTTGGGTTTGGATGGATTTTAAGGGGTTTTAAAGGGTTTAAAGTGTATAAAAGTATATTTTGGAAGGGGTTTAAAGGGTTTTAAATGGTTTTTCTTAGATTTAAGGGTTTTTAAGGTTAGGAAAGATGGGATAGGGTGAATTATTTAGGGTTTAGGGTTGTAGGTTTAGGGTTTGGGGTTTTGGGTTTTGATGGAATTTTAAGAGTTTTTAATGGGTTTAAAGTGTATAAAAGTGTATATTGGTATGGTTTTTAATGGTTTTTAAGTGTTTTTAATGGAGTTGAGTGTATTTAAGGTTATATAAGAGGGGTTAGGGTTAATTTTTTGTGGGTTTATGGTTGATGTTATATGGTTTAGGGTTTATATTTTTGTGTTTGGATGGATTATTAAGGGGTTTTAAAGTGTTTAATGGGTATGAAGGAGTATTTTGGTAGGTTTTATGGTTTTTATTGGGTTTATAAGGGAGTTAAGGGTTTTAAAGGTTAGGTAAGATGATATAGGGTGATGGTTTGAGGATTTAGTGTTGAGAGTGTAGGGTTTAAGTTTTAGGGTTTGGATTGATTTTTAAGGGTTTAAAGGTTATAAAGGTGTATTTTGGAAGGATGTTTAAGGGTTTTAAAGGATTTTGAAGGTATTTAATGGTTTTTAAGGTCATGTAATAGGGAATAGGGTTAAATATTTAGGGTTTAGGGTTTAGGGTTTAGTTTTTATTGATTAGGTTTTAGTGTTTGGATGGATTTTATGGGTTTTTTAAAAGATTTTAAAGGGTATGAACGTGTATTTTGGTCGTCTTTTTAAGGGTTTAAAGGGGTTTGAAGGGATTTAATTGTTTTATGGTTATTTATGATTGGATAGGGTGAAGTTTTTATGTTTTAGGGTTCATGTTGTATGGTTTAGAGTTTAGGGTTTAGGGTTTTGATAGATTTTTAAGGATTTTTGAAGGGTTTAAAGGGTATTAAAGTGTATTTTCTTAGGATTTTAGGGGTTTTTATTGATTTTCAAGGGATTTGAGGGTTTATATGTTTATATAATATGGGATAGTTTTCTGTTTTTAAGGTTTATGGTTGAGGAGTGTGGTTTACAGTTTAGGGTTTAGATGGATTTTAAAGGGTTTTTAACGGGTTTAAAGGGCATGAAAGTGTATTTTGGTAAGATTTTAAGGGTTTTTAAGGGTTTTATGGTTTTTTAAGAGGGTATATGGTGATGGTTTTAGGGTTTAGGTTTTATGGTATAGGGTTTAGTGTTTTAGGTTTAGGGTTTGGATGAGGTTTTAAGGGGTTTTAATGGTTTAACGTGTATGAAAGTGTATTTTGGTAGGGTTTTAAGGATTTTAAATGGTATTGAAGGTATAGAATTGTTTTTAATGTTAGTAAAGATGGTATATGGTAAAGGGTTGATGGTTTATGGTTTATGGTGTAGGGTTTAGGGTTTAGATTTCCGGGTTTGGATGGATTTTTAAGGGTTTTAAAGGGTTTAAAGGGTATGAAAGTGTGTTTTGGTAGTGTTTTTAAGGGTTTTAATGAATTTTAAATGGGTTTAATGGGGTTTAAGGTTATTTATAAGGGGATAGGGTGAAGAATTTTGGGTTTATGGTTGATAGTATTGGATTTATGGTTAAGGGTTTAGGGTTTGGATGGATTTTTAAGGGTTTTTTTAAAGTGTTTAAAGGGTATAAAAGTGTATTTTGGTTAGGTTATTAATGGTTTTGAAGAGATTTTAGGTTTTTTAATGTGTGGGAATAGGAGATAGGTTTAAGGGTTTATTTTTTATGGTTGAGGGTTTTTTCTCCCGAAATAAAAAGGGTGTATGATTATCCCTAGGTTTCAGGAGACATGTTACCTAATACCCATAATGATTCGGTTACTCTATCATTACATGATTTCACATTAGGTTCAACATATTTGTTTCCTATTTGAATATTTGGGGGGGGGGGTATGTATGGGTGCACAATAATCTACATCGGGTTTACCATTTCCATCTTTAATAGAAACTCCCAACCTCTCCCACATCTATAGCTAGTTATAGACCTAATTTCCAATGGTAGGTGGTTGATTGCAGTTTCAGACCCAATGATGCTTAGGAAATCACAATGGTCGAGTGGATTATAGTTTGGGATCATTTCACCCTTTTTGTGTAATTATCTCTTATCTTGGGACTCTCTTATAGATTTATGATATGTTCATGAATCTCTTCTTAATCACGATATGGGACCGGTGACCCTAACCAAACAATCAAGTGTTGAATCCTTCCATGTACAAAGATAGTTATATTAATGAGACCATATTTATTTATTCAAGTTTATTTGTCTATTTACCATTAGTTTTTAGTAGTGGGAAGCTTCTTATAGTTTGAGGTTTCATAACCAAGAACGTTGGAGTTTAATGCCTTCCAAGTGGGATACTAATATTTTGAGGATAGAATTGAGACTTTATGAGTCATCCTATATATCCCACTTATAATAGAAATAAAATCCCAAGTAGTTCATTTAAAACCATAAAGTTTAATGTGATGAGTAAATTACATATATGAGGAAACTTAGTCAGTGGGTATTAATCTCAATCCATAGTAAGGCATCCTACATATCTTTTTTATAGAAGGAATTAGATTCATCATATTTTGATTTGTTCTCAATAAGCTAATGGAGAGTCACATATAATTAGTTCCCATGAGGATTATTTATATAGGTATTTCCAATATGGTATAACCTTTGGGACTTACCCTGAGGTGGATTCCCTTGTATGGGGGTGGTCATATCATGCCACTGAATGGGGATTACAAATTGAATTTTCCCTGGATGGGGGAGATTCATGATGTGAATGATATGATTATAACAAATCCTTGAGCCCATGTGAGCTATGATTGGTGTGGGAAACAAAAGATAGAAAGTGATCAGTCTCATTTCATATGGATGTAGGACTCATGCACTAGGGAAGACCTTATGGGGTTCTTGATATGGAGCTCGATCCGTGGTAGTGCATCCTATATATTCTTCTTATAGTATGAATCACAAGCCTTATATTTTGGTTTCCAAGGATTACACTCAAGAGGATTCTCATTGGAACTCAGGACTTAGGAAGGCATCCTATGTATCCTATTTGGATAAGAATTGGAATTATCATAGTTTAGTTTTTGGGTATTTCCCTTGAGATAATTCCCATTGGATCTTGGGACTTAGGAAGGTGTCCTATATATCATGTTTGGATAGGAATCAGAATTCTCATAGTTCAGTTATTGAGGCTTACACTCAAGAGGATGCCTGTTGAATCTCGAGAATTAGGAAGGTTTCCTACATATCTTATTTGGATTGGAATCAGATTTATAATCATCCAGTTATTGGTGATTTTACTCAAGAGGATGCCCAAATATATCTAATGGATAGGGTTATAATGTACCAAGATGTCTACCTAACATGTCCTGATTGTCTTCCTGATATGTACTGATTGCCTGCATTCCATGTTTGGGGTGTCTGTATGACATGTATAAGGAAGTATGGAAATGTCATAGTTTCTTGAAAAACATATCTAAAGATATTATCAGGATCCCGTTGACTTTTCTGGAGGACGTCACATAATTTGGATGACATTTCTTGAGGGCATCACATGATATGAAGGTCATGTCCAGAGGGTGACACGTGATTTGGATGACATGTCTGGAGGGCATCGCGTGATCTGGAGGGCATCTCCATAGGGTGTATTGTGATCTGTCTTACATGTATATAGGGCATCAGATGATCCGGATGCAATGTCCAAACATGTAAGACAAATCATGAGACACACTTTGGAAATGCCCTCCATATCATGTGATGACCTCTAGAAATGTAAGACAGATCACGATACACCTTATAGACATGAATATCTTGTGAATATGTTACCATCCATCTGTCATAGTCCTATTGGGGTGATTTATAGGTCTCACCACCTTGGTTATATATCTCATTGTACGGTGCATATCTCATAAATATGAGATGGATTTAGTGGAGAAATTATCTACATCATGCACTTAACATGATCTTTCCATAGGTCATCCATGGAACTGCATGATAACAGTGTCTATGAGAACGTTCCACCATCTCCATACTTGTCAGACCCTATCCAATTTGATGGATTTTTAATAACCATTTTTACACGTTAAATGGTCATTTTACCATTGATCCAACATGTTAAAAAATCTTCACAAGATTAGGATGTGTGTAAAAAATATATCATATGATCAATTAATACTTTTTTAGTGTCCTTTACAATATAGAATATCCTATTAGAGGAATTTCAGGAGAGAAATTTGGAATGTCAAGGGCCTCTCGTGAGTTCACCCTTTCTTATCAAAGGTCCTTCATGTGACTGACGGGGATCACATGAGGCACGTAACTCCTTTGTATGAAGATCAACATATTATCTCTTCTTAAGAGGATTTTTCATTTTCCCATATTATTTCCTTCATTATTTTACAAGGAAAGAGGATCTCGTGACAACATGTGAGTGTTGTTAGGGAAAATCACTCTGCTTTTCCATGATGAGTCACATGATCAATGATGGATCTTACGATGACATGTGATCATTGCTATGAATAATCCCAATACTTATTTGTGTTTCATGATCAATGTTGGATCTCATGATGATGTGTGAGAATTGTCACATTCAATTCCTCCATATGTTTTCAAATCCGAAGGGGAATCACATGATTGAACAGATGCACCCACGATCTTTATCATGATGAAGGTGACATTCCATCATGATCTTTCATGATAAGATAGAAATTCCATCTGGGGCATCACAGTTCTTGATAATATCATAAGTATGTCACATGAATATCAATGTAACTTATCATTACATAAGGATTACACCTTTTTAAATCTTTATTCTATAAAGGGATTCAGGTTATTATCAAGAATCCATCAGTTGATAAGTTTCATGATTAGAGGAACTCTTATGGTATCCCCCACATGATCATCAGTACTAATCAGGATGACTTTTTAAGAATAAGAGGGATTATAAAAGGGGCTTCAAATGATCATTGGAAGATCATGCATGATGCATTATCCTTTTAATGACCTTCCCAGGGTTATGTGATCTTGTTTCCTTCTAATGGTTATGAAATTTTCAGGATTCAGACTCTAGACTTCATGCTACTCCCTCATTTGTTTTCTAAAGGAAATAATACCCATGATTTGGGTATTTATTTAATCCTATAATTTTTTATGCTCATTTGGAGGTCTTCAAAAAATTCCCCCCTTAGAATTGACGTCCTTAGAGACAAGGAATCAATTCTAAGGAAAGTAAATGACCATCTTAGTGTGGATTCCACATATCAGTGTCTTAGGTGATGTTTGGTCTTATAGGTGACCTTTGGTATCTTGTAGATCATCATATAAATATGGAGGTGATGGGTTACACATTTCACTAGTTTCTTTTAGTTTAAAATATCTTGTTAATGCTTCTTTTGTGTGACCACTTCTCAAGATCTTTCCTTAAGATATCATTCATAGTACCCCTCCACAAGAACCCATTCTAAAGTCCTACTTTCAAGAGTAGTTCATAAGATTAGTTCGAAGGAACTAACCACAAGAATATTTCACAATATCTAATCGTGTGTTTGTGCCACATAAATATTATGTCTTAGATATTTTTTGAATGAATCGTGAATCAAAACTTAGTAATTTGATTGAACCTTGACTGAGGTGTTTGGATAAATAGATGTCTTATGGGATTTATGTGATCCACTAGCTTGGTTGTATGGTCACATGATTGTTCTACAATTTGTGTGACCTTTATATAGTCAAATGATCACAAATGATTCAATGGGTCATACAATTGTGAGATGATTCATGTATCATGTGACTCGTGAGACTTGGTCATGTGACCATAGATTCTTAGGTGGTTCATGTGATACATATGATGCTACCAAAAGTCACCCTCATATTTTGATAGATTTTTTTCATTGATCTGACATGTTCTATTTTCATTGTACATATGTCTTTGAGTTATCTAAATTCTTCAAAGAAAGAGGCCCTAATATAAGTGGCTCATTGGAATTCCATTATTTCAAGCATGGATGCTAACTATAAGGACATCATTGAGTCATCATAGAAGATCTTGATAGACCTAATGGGGATGATCCTTAAGGAATATAACCTCTCATACTTCCTACCTATCTACAGATTTGGACTTACCAATGACGCTCCTATCCTTACACCATAGTCATCAACTATTCCCCCACTTAGATTATGGAAACCCACAACACATTTTGGGAAAATATCGCCCATATAGGTCATTTCATCACTGAGGAGAAGCACGTAGACAAGTATATGTAGAAATTTATATCATTGGACTTTAGAGGGAAACCTTGTGAGAAACTCATATGTACCACTTGATATTGCATAAATCTACCAAAAATTAGAATTTTGGGTTGTTTACTAACTTGGACCTTTGATCATGGTTTTTTTTAATGGATTGGGGTTGACCCGTATGGGTTCGGTTTATCACCACTGAAATTAATATGGACCTAAAGTGGATCAGGATGTACAAGGATGTCTGTATCTCACAAACATTCACCTATTATAACAATGACTTGAGGGAAAACATGGTCAACCACTAAAGTCTAGAAAAAAATACATTCCACCTAACACATGGAAAGGTGGGTATCAATCTCTAGGATTTTGAGAAGATTTGTGGTGCGCCCATTTTCGGAGAGATGTATGACATGTTTTTTTCTCTATCATCAACATGGGATGACATGGAGAGGACCCCTACCCTATCTAGGGAGTTGATTAGGTTATTTGAAAAGGCCTTTGAGAAGGCCCTTATTCTTGAGGAAGGTATCCCATTTAAATAATGGTTGGGTAATTTTATCATGAAATCACATTCTAATCCAAAATACATGAATCCAAAATCTTTCCCTATAAAGTACTTCCACGATGCTAATGGAATCTATGGGACCATTATTGAAAAAGAAAAATTTAGCAGTTGGTGGTGGTAGGTTGTTCCTGGGATTCACCAGATTATTCAGTTGGCCAGATTTCTTTCCATGTACCTAAGTGTGTACCTTCTCCCAAAAAAGGGAAAGGGTGGAGTTAGAATCTCCACCTTTAGTATGATGGCCTCTATAGTAGGAGGGAACCACATTAGGACATCCATTCATGTGTTGGAAAAACTATATTACCTATTTCACTATATTTATATGGGAATATCCCTCACATAATTTTTGGTCCCTTTTAGGTATTATGGGGTTAGATGGAGGCATATATGGGTGGATTTTAGTACCCTAGAATCCAAATCATCCCCTATGTTCGTTTCAAACCCTTTTTTACTGTGTTTACAAGTTAAGGCCTATCACACTAAA
Organism: Viscum album; assembly: GCA_963277665.1. Classification (NCBI taxonomy): domain Eukaryota; kingdom Viridiplantae; phylum Streptophyta; class Magnoliopsida; order Santalales; family Viscaceae; genus Viscum; species Viscum album. The sequence goes on along the minus strand of OY728146.1, from coordinate 1,664,306,620 downwards.
GTATTGGGAGATTTGGGCCTTCTTGAGCCATCATGACTACTTCTCCTTTATTCCTTATAGGGAAGTTCCCACTAGTAGTATTATTTACAATGGTGTAGGAATCCTTGAGGATTGGGCCAATATAATGTCAATTCATGAGGGAATCCTTTCTACCCATATTGACGAGATCCTTCTCTATGAATAGTATGCACATTGTTAGTTCAACCATCATTTTTAATGTACTCAGACGAGATGTCCTCCACCTCTCCATGTTCAATCCCAGAATAATCTAACAATGGATCACTAGTTCTGGATAATGTTTACCAGGGAGAAGACTCAGGTCTAGATATACCTCCCCACAAGTGATGCAGATATCGGTTTATCCCATCGTTATAATAATATTTGGAAGTTCTCACATCTGGATGGGAAATAATATGAATCAGTACCCAAGGATGCAAAATTTTCACTGACTGCTAAATTCAATCTGAGGGCCAAAAATTTTCTTACTTTGAGAAAGATGACAACCTTGGAGGCACCTTGTAAGGAGGTAAGTCATTTACCACTAATTTCATAACTAGTAGAAGTTTCCACTAGCATGGACATAGTGAGTGTGACCCTTGTGAGTAAAGTCATTCCTGTACTATTATTTCCCACTATATTTTAATGATGGATGATATGTAGGTTATCAAACTTATAGGATGATCTATGGGGAATATTGCACTAGGAAAAGTTACATTTAGAAGGAATTTCTCATGTTACTACTCCTAAAGGTGTCACTTTCAAAAACTGACCTATTGAGGTCAATTATCATCATATATACCTTTATACAATGATGGAAAGTGTGAAGGGTTAGATCCACTATTCAACTTTGGAAAATAAAATGTTGTTCTAGGGAATGTTGGAAGCCTTTTTGTGGATGAAGAGGGCTATCCCATCATTGAGGTAGTGGTAAGACTAATATTTACACCATATTCAAAACTTAATGGTGCAGTTAAAACCATACTGATGTATTTTTCATTTCTATTGATATTAAAGGAAGATATAGAATACTAGACACTCCTACCATCCCCAATATATTCTCTCAGGGGTACGACCACTGGAGGTGAATTGAGTTGTGACTAGGGGACTGATGAAGAGGGTCCCCCTAGTCAACTGGATCTGATGAGGGCATTGATTACTATCCTTATGGTGTCACAATATACACTTCCATCAGTTTTATCATCATTTCCTTTAACATCATAACCTTTTAGGGACCCCTCTATGGAGAGGAAAGGGAAAAGGAAGTTCTTTGAACTATCAAATACATATAACCCAGAATCCTCAACTAAGAATTGTGCTTAACTATTTCTCTATTTTGGACCATTTCAATAACTCGCTATAGTTTTTAAAAAATGAATAGTTCCTCATTGAGCATACCTGGAGAAACATGTATATGTTCTTGAGAATGTGGGTGGGCATTAAATTGCTTCAACATAACCTTCTTTATTGGGCTCAACCCATACAGAACTATAGATGGTTGAAGTAATGGATAAATTAGACTCAACAACTACTGATTTTATTCCTATGATCATTCCATTCAACCTTGAATGATAGAATGAACTTTTGGAGAAAATTTATTACAGTAGCTACTCTACTACTAATTTATCTTTAATAGAGGATCATTTTGGAGAAGGTGAACACTTCTTTAGAAACCAGTCACTTGGTTCATTTTATGTCATGTAATCTGAAATTTCCTTTTATATTTAACCCCTTAAAGGTGGTGAGAAGTGTATGACTTCATAATAATCATTGGTGGATCCACCAGGCATCTCCTTGGAAGAGGGTGTTTCCACATCACCTAAAGGCGGGGTTGGGAAAAAAGATGTTTCTAGTGACACAACTAAGAAAGGTATGATTCCCACTTCTTTCATATATGTTGGTTACTTGATGATATCATACTATATATCCTCCCACTGATAAACCCTTGTGACTTTTTTTATAGTGCCTTCTCCCCATATCTTGGAAGTTATGGTTCCTTCTTCCTTCAAAATTCCTCCGATCGAGTCAACCAATACATAGGCCATCTCCCTACCCACTTCATCTAAGACCATGATCATGACTCCCTTTCTTATTGAATTAGTACCAAAATATATTCCTATTACTAGGATGGTCTTGATTAATTATTTGATGTCTTTATAACTTTATTAGCTAATCCAGCAATCAGTGTGGAGGGAGATTTGGACCTAAATTTTGTAGGCCACTTTGGAAGGTCTAAAGGACCAACTAGGTCATCTTTAGTTCATGTTAACTACCCTTGGTTATGAGGGTTTTGATTATACCGCACTTCATTCCCAATTAAAGGAAGTGATATCTCTAATGGAATAAATGAGGGAATTGAATTAATGGTATTAGCATCTAAATTTTCCTCTTCAGTAATAAAAAATTGGGATGAGGCCTTGAATGAAGCTTCCTAGTGTATGGTGGAGGTGAAGGTTCACCAAGATGCGTTCAATGCTGAGAAGGTTGAAATTATCCATTTATAATATGAAAATAGCCTTATTCAAGAATATTTATGTCAATTTCACCATGAAATTCAAATATCAAAGAAGACTATATTAGAGAAATAAGGGCTCCTTGACCTAGCAGAGAAGGCCATACTTGACCACAAAGGTGGAAACTAAATATGTAGATCAACTATTCCAATCCATTTTATCCCTAGAGTAGATATTTTTATAGATCAATGACTCATTCAAATGCATGATGTAATGGGCTTGTAGTTTGTGAATCTTCTTTTATTTTTGTATTCATAGGAGAGGCTATGGTATGTGGAGATTCCTCCTTGTGCAAGTTATGAATTAAAAAACTCTCTAAAATTTACATGTTGTTGTCCAGATTTATTTCATTCATTATGTGCATAACATTTTTCTGATATGATATCCCATAGATCATCGACGATATCCATCCTTTGTATAATATCAAGTAAACCTAAATTAATTGATTTGAATTTTAAATCACAATATATTTTTCTTGAGAAATTCTTATGAATTCCCATCTTCATGAGATTCTTCATTGATGTACCTCCTATAGTTGTCTTGAGATCCCTTATTTTGAAATGATAATTTGGGTAAGATATTTCCTAGAGGGAGAATGCACTAATTGTTGCCTACGTCAATAGAATTAGCAATAATAGCTTTATTTTTGCGAGGGACAAGCAATGATACCTATATTATATGTATCTATTTTTATTTTATATCTACCTAAATTTTGCCTATGTTTTTTTATGGTGAAAGATTAGAAGACATGGACTTGAATTTTTCTTAATCCATCCACTTACGGGTTTTCTACCTAAGACATTTTGTGAATTTTTCATTTTATAAATGCTCAATATTTCTTAGAGCATAAAATGCTCATGCCTAGTGAGAAAAGACTAAACTTTTACCTAATATGTACTTTTAAGGTTTTCAACCTGGAAAGAATTGTGTCTCTTTCATTTGGATATTTTAAGGTCTTGAAAACTAGTCCATTGATATGTTATAGTTTAATATCTTCTAGATAGGACCCTCTGTTGTTATAGTTTAGGGTTTATTAGCTCAGACCTTCTATTGTAGTAATTTAAGATCTTTTATCTTGGATAATATATTGTTATATTTTAGGGTCTTTTAGTTTAGACGACCTGTTGTTGTATTTTTTGGTCTTCTGACTCATAACTTTTATTTCTATAGTTTAGGGTCTTCTACGTCAAACCATTTATTGTAGTAGTTTAGGGTCTTTTGGATCATAACTTTTATCATTGTAGTTTAGGGTTTTTGACTCGTAACTTCTATTATTGTAGTTTAGGTTCTTCTAGATCCAACCTTCTATTGATTTATTTTAGGTTATTATAGCCCATATTTTGAGATTCCATGTAGTTTAAATTACTTCCACGAGGACTTATAAATTATATTCAATTTAAAGTCTCGCTACTAGGAAATAAAATTATTATGCAATTGAATGTATTGCTTTTAGGACATGATTAGTAAATATGAAATGGGGTATACATTCCAGTGATGGCCCCAAACCCTTGAATGTGATAATTTATTCCATGTGGTTTCCAAGGATCATGAGGATTGGATTTTATTTCTTGAAATGAGGGGATACCTCTATTTGGTAGGTCAAATCCCTTATGCATCGATAGCATGATCGAGAAAAGAGGGTCCACGCTCTTTTCCAGGGGAATTAAAAAATTATGGATATGGTATTGGTGATTGGTAAAAATATTAGGAAATATTAATCCACTAGGATATTTGGAATATTGTTTGATTAATTCATAACCCAAAAGTTTGAACAGATGAATAAGGAATGGGGAAAACATATTGGGGATGGTCCATAACACCCTTAGGTTCCATGCTCTACTACAATGTTACTAAGGATCATGAGGATTAGATATCCTTTTCTTCAAGGAGGAGATAACTTTATTTGGTACTTCATAACCCTTATGAATGATCCCATATGGATTACATGCATGGAAAAGTAGAGGGGATCCCCAATTATTTCTAAGGTCCATGGAGGATTTGTGAAGACTCAAACATTTTTATGATGAAGTGGTGTATGGATCAAAAGTTATCCACGAAGGGTTCTAGAACCCTAAGGAAGTTTAGATTTTGGTTGGGAGTCTTGGTCCTTGTTCCATGTAGTTTCAAGTCATATGGTGTTGTCCATCAAAAATTTTAGGAATGGAGTGTCACATTCATACTTTGAAAAAGGGTACCATACACAACAATGTAACATATAGGATGTTTAATTTACTTGAATAGTTTGGATATTAAGATAAAAAACCATGGTCCCATGTTTCCTAGGTTATGAGGATGGTATGAGACAATCATGTCGAGGATAACCCAGAACACCCTAAGGCATTAGTCTTTTCCATGATGACATATGTTCTCACAAGGATCAAAAAACCTTTTTTGTAAGGTAATAACATATTTGGTTGATGTCTGAAATGTCAAACACATGAACCATAGGGAGACATGAATATTAAAAAAAAGGGTCCCTCAGAGTTGGGTGTCACTTACCAAGGTCCATGGAAGTTTTTAAAAATTCATAGTGCTCAGGAAATGAAGTGTGATTTATGGAAAACATAATATTCAAGAAGGGTTAGAGCACCCTAAAAGTTGTGTCACAACCTAGTAAATAAATTATCATATTTAGGATATGTGAAAAATCATTAATATAACTTTTTCCTAGACCAAGAGGTCTAGTGAGCATGCAAAAACTTTTACTATGTCCATAAAGTAGGTCCTATGAGATTTATTCCTCATTCATTTACACTATAAAATTTTCCTAAACATTGGATATGAATAGTTTATTGAGTATAGACTTAAATTTTACTTAGGATCCCATTTACAGGTTTTAAACCTAAAAAGTTTTATATATATTTCACTAGTAGTTTAGGGTCTTAAAATTTGTACCATAAAAGGATAATGTTTACTGTCAAGAAACTTTTACCAAAGTGCATGTGGTTTATAGTCATGATGCACATGGACCTGGTATGAGGGGAATGTTTCATAATAACCTAATTAGGATAATCATGATCAAGAGTACTCCAACATCCTTTTGATTGAGAGATATTTTTTTTAAATCATGGATCGAGTTTATAGAGCCATGAGTAATGATATAGGATAATCATGCTGGGGATGGCCCAGAACACCCACATGTGTTGATTCCTTCCATGGTGATGTCATACTCACAAGGATAAGAAATCCCTTACTAGAGGTCCAATATATCTTTGGTTAATAGGTAAAATCCCTTATGAATTTCTAGAAAGGTTAAATAGATATATCTATTTCCCTTTCCATGGTCTATAAAAGGTTATTGGTAACCTGAGGTGCTCAAGATATGAAGTGTGATTTATGGGTTGAGGTTATCAAAAGATAATGAAATCACCCCATACTATGGTTGAATAGGGTTAGGTTCTTATGGTCCTTCTATAATTAATAATAATGTATAATGAACTACACATTTCAATGTCATGTAGTGGGGACATAGCTATTGTGAAATTTTAATGTTATGTGATAAGGACATTCTCCTTTCAATTTAATATCATGGAGTGAGGATATTTTACTTTCCTTGTAGTTTGAAATAATGTGGTAAGAACATGGTATTTTATCTGAGATACGTCTTGGTTGGATCAGCATTTTATAGTGTTCTAGGTTCCCTAAAATCACATGAGTCATTCTCAACATGTGAAGCAAGGGGAATATGGGCATTTGATTAAGCTACATGAGCACGAATCTCATATGGTTCGATGAGTAGGTTCGGCTCATATGTAGTTAGGGTTTCATTTTTATCCTTTAATATGTTGAGGTTGAACTGGGGTTAGAGATCCCATCATCACCGCATATCCCAACCATCATTGTGTATCATGTTACAACATGAATCAATCAAAACATAGTTCTTGAATGAGAGTTCATAGTGAAGGTCTGACCCGTATGCATGAAGTGTGGAATTTTTTTATGGTTAGACCCAAGATTGAAGATATGGGCATCACTACATATCTTGTGAAGATATGAATAAATCTATATGTATTTCTTGAATGGTAAAATCTCTACTCAGTTCTGACCCATATGCATTGGGGTAATTATCCCCACTGATTGTTGCAGTTAGACCCAGGATTGGAGATCTAGGTTTCACTACATATCTAGTGATGGATATAATCAAGACACACATAGTTATTGATAAGCCATCCAATTTAATGTCATGTTATAAGGATATAGGTTCCCTAACAAGAAAAATAAGGCACAAATCCCTAAAATATTGTTCAGTCATTTAGGAAATCATATCACGATAGGCATCTTATGTTTGTGATACAAGGATTACTGAGATGGTTTCTTAAGGCATCCCATGCTTGGTATAGGGTAAGACTGTATTTTAATGTCTTATAGTGAATAAAATGTATTGTTTTATGTCCTCTAATTGTGATGAGTATATTGTGTCTAGACACATGATTTGAGAACTAGGTGTCACTATGTATCCTGTGATGGCAGTAATCAAGTAATGGGTAGTTGTTGAATGGGGAACTCTCCATGTAGGTATGAACCATATGTATAGGGAAGAATTGTTCCCATTTATTATCATGGATGGTCCCAGTATTGGATATCTGAGTATCACTACATATCCTGTGATGATAGGAATCAATCCACATGTAGTTCTTGAACAAGAAAATCTCCACAATGGTCTAACCTATACACAAAAAGATGGAAGTTTTCCCATTGATGGTTGTGGTTGGACCTAGGATCAAATATCTAGTCATCACTAAATATAACATGATGATAGGAATCAAGATACATGTTGTTCTTGAATGGGAAACTCTCCATGCGGGTTTGACCCATACGTGAAGAGGGGCCATTTTTCCTATTGATGGTTGTGGATGGACCAAGGATAAAAGATCTGGGAATCAATATGTATCTTTTCAAGACAAGAATCAAGTAATATGTATTTCTTTAATGGAGGTGTGGTGGTAGACCAAAACCATGGATAATGGTTCTCGCAGGAAAGGTCCATGGTAATGTGCATTTTTATGTCATGCATGATACATTAACCATACAGTTTAATGTCATGAAGCAAGGAATTATGGTGTTTTTTTAAGGTATTGAATCTAGTACCATTTTAACCCTGACATGAACTAACATATCTCAATCAAATGGGGAATCCCTTACAAAAACTCTTAATCCCACGTGAGCTATGCTCAGTGTGAGAAACAAGGAATGGAAATACTTACATGACACATAGGTGATTAAAATAAAGTCCATGGGAATTTTTATCATGTAGTGGATGGGACCAAGTGTAGGGACTAGGTGTGTCTACATATCTTATTTGAATGAGAATCAATCAATACGTAGTTCTAGAGAACTATTTAGTTTTAACATCATGCGGTATGGATGTCGTCTATGTATTTTAACCTTACGAAGTAAGGATGAAGGTGACTTGATGTGAAAAATAAATATCATGGATGGTCCTAAGACTATAGATCTAGGAATCAATATATATTAAATAATGGTAGGAATCAAGACACACATATTTCTTGGGAACCATACAGTTTAGCATCATTCGGCAAGGACGATGGCTACCCGATGTGTAATTAAAGGCTCAGAGCCTTATAAAAACTTTACAAGAATTAAAGAGGTCATCTCACAAGAGGCATCCCATTTTTATGATATGTGTATTCTTGAGCTGATTTTCCAAGGAATCCTATGATTATCACATAGGGTAAGACAATATTGTAATGTAATGTGTTGAGGATGTTTTCGTACAATTTCTAACTGGGATAAATATATTGTGGTTGGACCCATGATTTGAGATATGGGTGTCACTATGTGTACTGTGATGATAGGAATTAATATATGCATAGTTATTGAATGAAGGGGTTCCCCATGCAGATATAAATCACACATAGGTATGGGTGAGGTCCATTTCTACATTCACACGGATCTAGCTCATGTGAAGTAGGTCATCTATGAAGTAACATTTTCCATGTAGTTTAATGTCATGTGGTAAGGATGAATCATGAAGCTTATCATCATGTGAATAGGATTTAAGACATTTTTCATTTTAAATTTTTGTTTCTAGGACTTATTCTGTATATTTTAACATCATGTGGTCAAGATGTTATGGGTCATACATTTTATGGTCCTATGATAAGGAATTCTCTGTGAAATTTAGAATCATGAAGTAAGGATGAATTGGGTGTTGTAAAGTCTAAATCATTGCTTCTAGGACTTCTCTATAGAGTTTAACATCCTTCAATAAGGATGAATTCTGTACAGTTTAACTTAATGTGGTTGGGATGTATTTGATATAGTTTAAAATCATATAGCCATGGAATTATGGGTTGCGCCTTTTAGGATTGTGTGACAAGGACCTCTACATTAATTTTAGAATAATGAGGTAAGGATGAAAGACACTATACAGTGTAAAGTCTTACTACAATTGCCTATTCAATATAATTTAACATCATGTGGTCTGAATATCTTCCATAAATTTTAAAATCATGTTATTAGGATGTAATCTGCACTGTTTACCTTCATGGGGTTAGGATTTATTTAATATAGTTTAACATCATGTGGTCAAGATGTTGTGGGTCATGACTTTTAGATTCATATGATAAGGGCATATCCATGTAGTTTAGTGTCATGTGGTAATGAATAAAAAATTTATGAAGTTTAAATTTCTTCTATCAGGACCTATCCTGTACATTATAATGTCATGTGATGAATATTTCTTCTGTAAAGTTTAATTTTATGTACTAAATATGTATTTTTTATAGTTTAATGTAATGTGGTCAAGATTTTGGAGGCTTTGATGATGGATATGCAAAGTATTTCTTAATAAACCTTTCTTTGGTGGGATCATGACACATACCCCATCCACTTTGGCTAGTGAGTAAGAACCATTAGAATAGACCTTATGTATGATGTAAGGTCCTTCCCATTTAGGTTCCAAATTTAGAGGATTATTTCATAGTATCATTGGGGCTATGAGAGCCAACACCAGTTCTCCTTGAAGGAATGAATATAGGTGGACCTTTTTATTGAAGTCTTGTGTGATATGATTCTGATGGACTTTGAGGTTGTGTTGTATACTCAACATTTTCTCATTGATACATTCTAACTCATCCAAGATTTCTCATCATCTAAGAGTTTCTTGTAGATATCTATTAAAAGTGAGGAAAACTAGACTTCTATGAGAAAAACTACCTTGGTTTTGTACACCAATTAACATTATGTTTATTGTGTAGAAGTGCATATTGTATTATGGTAGTCCCATAAAGAATGAAGAAGCTTATCTGGCCATGAATTATTATCCGTATTCACTATCTTCTGGAGTATATTTGAAAGGGTATTATTTAACACCTCTATCTGTCCATTTTCCACTACATGATAGAGGGATGAATTGTTGGACTTGATTTCGTACACCTTGTATAATTTCTTCAATTATGTAGAATAGAAGTTGGTGTTTTTGTGAATCAATGTCATGTGAGGGACTCTAAACTTATTGATTTTATGGAACTTTAATAAGTTAATGATATTATTAGTCCTAACTCCCTGGAGGGGTATTAACTCAGACCATTTGGAAAAAAAGTTAGTAGTAGTAAGGATGTACTTAAACTGTTTGAATGTTTCTAGGGGATATGGCCCCACAACATCAATTACCCATATAGAAAATGAACAAGCATATTTAGCTATATATAGTAATTTTGGGGGTTGATGGTTGAAGTTTGAATAAATATGGAATACATGACACTTCTTGGTGAATTCCATGTAGTCATGCGTCATTGTTTTCCAATTGTAACTGAGCCTCTTGATTTTGTGGGAGACCCTGGTCCCATATTGATGATAACCAAAAGAACCTACATGGACTTCTTCCATGATAGTATAAATATCTCTTTATACACTATATCTAAGGAGGATTCCATGTAATTCCCATTTATAGATGGATATTTTCTTGTTTGGACCATACCAAAGGGTAAATTTTTCTGCTCGGTGCCCATTTTGTTCACTTATGGATCAATCTAATAGGGGGGGGGGGTCCCATTTTTGAGATAATAAATTATGGTATCCATCCATCTAGGTGTTGATATCAGTTCATCACACTCTGGGGTAGTGTTGACTAGATTAATCTCCCCCATGTCACAAATGATGACCGATGAGACCATATTTTGGTGTGTGATATAGAAGACCACCTCGTCCTGATCATGATCGGCCAAAACCATAGCTGCATTATTCTATTCATCAACATGATCATTTTTTGATCAAGGTTCATGATGCGACATTGGCTCAAAATTGAATTCTTCCATTATTCCTATGACATAGCTGATGAGGGGGCCATTTCTTCCTTTTTGATGGCATATTCTTTGTTGATCTGCTTTATCACTAGATCTAAATCTCATTTTATGTTTAGATATGATATATACAGATATAGATATAGTTTTAAGCTATTGATGAGGGCTTGGTATTCCTCCTCATTATTAGTGTAGCCTTTAGACAGTGAAGAGAGTAGGAGAAATTTTCTTTTTCCAAAGAAACCAACACAACCCCTAAACCAACCTGATTGAGCTTTAGGTTTTCGAGCATCTTTCCAATATGAATTTTGAAGGAACCATTATAATATGTCTCCCATATTCAATGAGTTTCATGGGAATAAAAAACCTCTTCATCTATTGGTTCTATGTCCCCTGGTTTACTTTTTGGGGTGATATTTTTTTCAAGGAAATTTGCCATGGATGACCCTATAATTTCCATTTGTGACATAAACTAGATTTAATACTAATATATAATAACCTCCCATCGATCCAAACACCTAGTCATCATAGGGTGGCTAAGGATGTACTTTATCTGGTCAATACGAGAGAAAAAGTGGAATTTGTGATGCTGCATGTAATGCTTCAACTTTTGTACTATGAATATGAGCATGAGGCAATTCTTATTAACATATAAATACTAGTTTTATGTACCTAGCATCATTAAACTGAGTTAGTAGAGACTTATCTCATCCATGAATCATTTTTTCTATGTAATGAGAGTGCTAAGTGATCATTCCATTGTAGTCACATATATGAAGAGTGGATTTACCTCCACTGACACCATCAAGACTGGTGGATACAACAGGTATTTCTTGATATTCTCAAAGGATTATTGGAATTACCTTATCTTATAGGTAATTGACTCTCTTATTCATTAAATTGGTTAATGGGAGTGATTTTATAACCAATTTGGATATAAAACACTGAATGTAATCTAGGTTCCCTTGGATCCCCCTCATTTCTATGAGGTTCTAGGGGGGTGAAATTTCTAGTATTACACCAGTCTTTTCTGGGTCATCCTCAATGTTGTGGTGGTGTACCACAAAGAAAAGTAATTTCACTAATGTTACCCTAAAATAATACTTCATCAGATTAATCCTCAAACTATTCTACTGATTTTTTTAAGATTATTTGAAGGTCTATAAAGTGATCGAATCAATTTTGATATTTTACCACCAGTTCATCTACATAAAACTCTGATATTCTCTATATGAAGGGCTTAATGATATGGTGTATAGTGCATTGATAAGTAGCACCAAAATTATTTAATCCAATGGGCATAACACAGTAGGAAAATATACCTTGAGGTGATATGAAGGTGTGGAATTCCTTATCTTCTGGTTACATCTTTATTTGATTGTACCTTGAATACCCATCCAAAAAAGAAATATCTTGGAAGACATCAGTTTCATTGATAAAGATTTTTGTGATTGGAAATGGGAATTCATCCTTTTAGAAGTGTTGATTTAGGTCTCTGAAATAGATGTAGATCCTAATCTTCCCATTATTTTTCTTAAAAGGGATGATGTTGGCAATCCATTTTAGGTATTTCACTTCTTGGTCAAAATTGGATTTGATCAATTTGTCAACTTCTGACTCTACATTAGTGTCAAGAGAGGGGTGCATACTCTTGGATTCCTATTGTAATCCATGATGGTCATTGATTAAGCCTATGTGATGTGTGGCCACATTGGGGTTTAGCCTGGGAATTTCCATATAATTGCAAGAGAACAACTATCAGTGTTACTTTAAAAATTCAATATATATCTCCTAATCCTCAAGAGGCATGGAGGCACTAATTAATGTTCATTTAATGTCTTCTTATGTTACCATATTTACCTATCTAAGATCATCGATGGAGGTAGAGATTCTTTCCTCAAATGCGGGAGGTGAGTTCTTGAGTTCATCCTCTTATTCTTCCACCTCAGAGTCTATAGAGTCATTTTCATACATGGTAGGTAATTTGAGGGAATATATATCATCGTCGATGTAAGAGGGTCCATGGGAAGAGACATTTCAAACATGAACTACTATAGTCATTATATAGAGATTCTATAGATTGTCATTTTCCTTTATGAAATCATTAGGGACAGGAGGAGCTCGTACATCTGGAGTTAAGTCTACTGCATCAATCAGGTTTATGGGTAGCACATAATCTCTATCAAGAAGAATATAAGGATTTATTGGGGCTGCCCCTAGCTATTGGGGGATGTAACCTATATCTCATTATCCACCATTGGTTTCTTTCCTTCCCTTTTATAGAAACTTTCCTCAACATATAAGGCTTCATAGAACTTAAAGGGTTCTCTATCACTATGTAGTATATTATCCTTCCCATAAATAAGATATTTCAAACACTGTTGAAATGTTTAAGGTACCACCACATGGTTTTGAATACAAGGTCTTCCAATAAATAAATTATATGTTGTGTCTTACTGGATAATCATAAACTCAATATTATATGTGAGATCCCCAAACTGAGCTTTGAGATTGATCTTACTAAGAGGCCTTTTCTTTCTTTTATTATACCCTTCAATGGTCATATTCTTCAGAGATAAGTCCCCCTTTATATATACCAAACATCAAAGGGTCTAAACTAGGATGATTTTGATCCCAAAACCATTTTCAATCAGGACCCTTTAGATATCAACATCATTTAGCTTTCCCAAAATATATAGGGTTCTGATATGTCCCTAGATGAACTCTTCATGGTCCTAATCTATGAATCAGAAGGTGATATGGAATTATGATGTCATAGTATCCACTTGATAAACCTTAGCTATAGCGACTTATATATAAAAATTATATGGGCTATAGAGGGATTTTATGAGTACTTATCTTAGTTATTTTGAGAGAAAGAGAGTATCTAGAATTTAGAGTTTTTTTGAACAACGATCAACTATTTCATAATTTCATACTTGTGTGCTAGAGGTATACGCCTCCCAATGTGGAGCTGCTATTTATCATGTGGTTCAAGAGTTGAGGTATTTGAGGTGGACAATCCTGATGCTTGAGAAGAAATTGAAGGATTATCTGCTACTAGTGGCATGGATTATGTTGGCCTTCCCTCGGGTCTGGGATGATCTGACAATCACACTACACCCAATTGATCATGTAAGATGACCGAGCTTGGATGACCTCTGCAGGGTTCTGGGACACCTCCATGTTTTAGTTGGTCTTTTTGGAGTGCTCGTATAGTGTCCCTATACTTTTACACATATTATTACTTGATTTTAACCATAATTAACCGTCAAATTACAATCCAAGGATCATAAAGTATAATGTATTTGGATGATTTAGTACACAAAACTGAAAACATTAAAATAGAATAAAACATATTTATTTTAATCATCCATAAAGAGATACTATCTTACATTGAGATCCTACATCTATATAGGATAACCGAGGGAATATTTGAACAAAATAGATTATCTAAAAATCCCAGTAAGGGTATAAACATAGGAATACATCAAATCACATGGGTTAGAAGGCATAACATGGTGACATAAAAAGGCATGGATCATGAATAAAAATAAGAAAACATAACATGTAGATCATGGGGAAATGTAACCATAGAATCATAGGAATGTGGAAACAACACACAACAGTACATAATCATGAGTTAAGTCTAACTTCCAAGACCATCTCACATGTCGGACAAAGTCCCATAAAGGAATCAGGTTCACTCCTTGTCCCGACATGATGTCTCATGAGACTAAATATTACCCAATGCATTAGAGATATATCTATGTTCACCCAAAATAACATGTTCATTCATATTTGTTCCATAATAAGAATCAAACATGAGGTGTAAATATAAGGGTTACCCAAGGAAATAATTGAGTATCATAAACATGTCATAAAGAATAACCAAAGGGAGTAACATAAAAGAGTTCATGAAATAATGTATTTAAATAATAAATGGAAATTTATAAATAAAAATGTGAATATATAATTATTAATGACGTCAAAATTATTTTAAAACATTTAAAAATAGTTTTTAGGAAACTTTAGAAATGATACACTTTAGTGCGGTTTAAGGGAAAACAATAAAGAGTCATTAAAACAGAAAAGTAATAATTGTTTGTATAAAATAAGAAATGAACCAAGATTGTATTTAATGATAATATGAGTTATTTTATAAAAATAATTTCAGATTAAAAAATTGAGAAATTTATATTAAAATGAGTAAGAATTTGATAAGTTCCCTTTAACTGGGCCTTCTTAACATGAGGAAATGGGAAAAGAACCTAATAAAACATGTATTTACCCACCAAAAAAAGAAGAATAAAGATAGGAAAATATTTTTGGAACATGAAAAAATAAATTATGAGGATTAGATAAGAATAATTAAGGATTAAATTGGGATAAAAAGATAGAAAGTGTAACCCAAATGGGAAATGGAGGTTCAGAAAGAATCCCTTACCTTATGTCTGAAAGTGTTATGAACTTGATCTTAATATCCTGTATAATAAAATTAAATCCAATAATTAATTATTTATAACCTTTTATAAATTTATTTGATTTATTATAATTTTATTAAGTTAGTTTATGTCCTTTTTAATGAGTTATAAGATACAATTTCATCATTCAGGAGTGTTCGTTTCCTTGGTTTTCAGGATTGGTTCACTTAAATAAATGTATGAAAGATCATGTAAAATGGGAATAGATATACAAAATATAAGTTATATGTTATTAATGAAAATATATAATGTTAAATGGTTATATAAGTAATTTTTTATTTGGTTTTAGTATGAATCATTAGATATGATGTTAGTGATAATCGTTTAGATTATTTTGGCAGTTTTTTATCATCACAAACTAGTTTTGTTTCATTATTCATTATTTTGTATAAAAGTTAGTTTCAAAACAAAAAAGGGTTATAAAATTAATTTTAAAATATATAACAACCATTATAATTGTTTTATGTCTATCCTTGAAGGAGGTAAAGTAAAATTAAAACTTATCATCCTCGAAGGTGATAAATCAACACCTCACGGACAATATTTTCCTTTTTAGAATAAAAGTAAGAGGAGAATAGATTTGAGGGTGGATTTTCCATTAACATAATAAAATTGTAGTATATATAATATTATGGAATTATAATTCATGTTTTTAAATATTAGTTGATGATAGTATAAGAAAAGAAAAGAAAGTGAAAAGAAAATAAAGAAATTGAAGGAGGATTTCACCTCTTGAATTATTCTCCTTGAGAACTTCCTTAGGGAAATTGGTTTTAGTATTTTTTGAGACCATAACCTCATGAATGTGGGTAAGAGACCTGGGAAGAGTATTTTGAAGAAATAGGACAATATTCAAGTCTTAAGTGGTGTGGGGAGAAGAGGTGGGGAGGGGTGGTATTTATAGTGGAGGAGAGGGGTGTTTTGTTATTATTTTATTCATTTGTTTATTATTTTGGATTAAGAATATGAGTCATGTGGATTATTGTGACTAAGTAAAGTAGATAGTTAATTTTAGTTCGAAACAATGGTTATTACATCATCCATGACTCAATAATTCATGTATTTAGCTTATATCGTAAATACCATATTTCACTATTCACAAAAAAAATAAAATATTTTAGAAAAATGCCAAAAAAATCACCCTAACCATTTTTTAATGTGTAGAATTAAAAAAAAACTCCATTTTTTGAAAATAATTTTCAAAATATGATAATTATAATTTTTAATTAAAATCACCATTTATTTTAAAAATACCAATTTTAAAATTATAAATGATTTTATAACACTTTGAAAATTTAATTAAGGTCTCATAAAATTATGTTATTATCATAAGAAAACAAAATATTATTTTATGAATCTATTTTATAAAAATAAATTTTATTTTAAATCATTATATTAATTATAAAATTGTTAATAAATATTTATGTTTCACAAAAATACCAAAAATTAATTTATCATTTTCAAAACTTTTATTTACTTATATTGTGATATAATTATATCGTATGTTTATTTATAGGATACTTAAATTCTATTTATACTTTCATGGGTGAGGTTACTATTCTATTGGTTGGTTTACAATTCATAAGGGTTATATTACTATTCCAAAGGTCAAATTATTATTCCCTTGGTATAGGTTCTTTAATTTCTAGAAATACCTCTTATTTAATTAATTATTCATTTATAAAGTTTTTATTTTGTTATCTATGTAATTTTATGTTATATTTAATATATGAAATAATTATAAGAATAGAAATTATCATTGATATAATTATGGTTTGTTACATTCTTCCCCCCTTATGAAATTTCTCCCTTGAAATTTCATTTTACAAACTGTTGGGAAAACATGTGAGGGAACTTCTCCTTTACTACTTCCTATGGTTCCCATATTTCTTCTTAGTACTTATGGTTTCACCATAGTACTTTGACTAGGTGAGTAGTCTTGCTGAGTAGAAATTTATCTCTACAATCCAAGATCTTCACTGGATACTCCTCATAAGAGAGATCATTTTCCAACTGTACCACCTCTAAATTCAATGCATGTAAGGGTTATGGTATGTAATTCCTCAAGAAGAATTTGTGGAATACATCATGTACTTGAGACATGGTTTGTGGATGTTCTAGTCGATAGGCCACATCTTCAATACGATCAAGCATCTCGAAGGGGTTGAGGTACCATGGACTTAGCTTTCCTTTATTCCCAAATTTGATGACCTTATTCCATAGAGATATGTGGAGGAAAACCTTGTATTTAACCTTAAACTCAAGGTCTCATTGATGATTATCCACATAGCTATTATGTCAACTTTGTGATTCTTTAATTTATTGTTGAATATTTTTCACCTTTTTCTCCATTTACTCAACTATTTCAGATCCTAAAATCTTATATTAATTGAATTCATCCTAGAATGCTAGTGTTATTCATCTTTTCCCATAAAGGGCTTCATATAGAGCCATTTGGATTCTTGAGTGGAAACTTTTGTTGTAAGAGAACTTGGCCAGAGGTAGATGTTGGTCCCATCATCCTTTGAAGTCTATAGAACACAATCTCAAAATTTCTTCTAGTGTCTAAATAGTCTACTCATATTAGCCATTAGTTTGAGGATGATTGGTCATACTAAAGTTCAAATTAGTGTTCAGATCATGTTGGAGACTTTTCCAGAACTTGTAGGTGAATATAGGATTATGATTGGATATAATAGATAGTGGTACTTCATGCATCCTTACCACTTATTTGATGTATATCCATGAAATTTTATCCAATGATAATTCCTATTGAATTGCGATAAAGTGAGTTTTCTTTGTGAGATGATCCATAATAAAAAATATAGAATTATTTCGTCTGGATGTCTTCAGAATTCCATTGAAAAAGTCTGGTGATGTTTTCCCATTTCCATGTTGGTATGGGGAATGGTTGAATCATACCATTAGAATTTTACCTTTTAGGCTTCACCTTTTGAAATGTAGGAACTTTGATGTATATTCAGCAATCTCCTTTTTTACATTGTCCCACCAATAGTACTCTCAGAGATCTCGACACATCTTTGTGCTGCTTGGGTGAATAGGAAAGGTTGAGCAATGTGAGTCACTTATAATCTCTTTATGTATCTCCGGATTGGATGGTTCACATAGTCTTGGACCAAATCTTACAACTCATTTCTCATCAATTTTTAACTCTGAGGAATTTCCCTTTATCATGGCTTCCACCTTCTTCTGAATTTCCACATCATTTCTTTAAGTATCCTTTATTTTCTCTATGAGGGATGGTTGAGAAATAATTTGACAAAGGATTGATGATGTTCCTTCCTTAATGATTCCCATTTTTATCTATTGAAAATCTTATAATATTGTATCCTTCTCAATTATCATCATTGATAATGTTGTAGGATCCTTTCTACTTAGATCATCTACCACTTTATTTTCCTTACCAAGATAGTAGTGGATTGAGAATTCATAATCCTTAATGAGCTTTAAACATCTTCTCTGGTGCATATTAATCTACATCTATGTGAATATATATTTGAGAATCTTATGATAAATATATATTTAATACTTCTCACCATAGAGATAATTCTGCCATATTTACAACTTGAAGATCACATCCGCTAACTTTAGATCATGCATGGGATAGTTTCTATCATGAATTTTCAACCACCTTAAGGTGTAGGCTATCACTTTATCATTTTTAATCTATATAGATCCTATGAACTTATTTTAAGAATCACTATACACCACAAATAGTTCTCCAATTTTTGTTAGTGTGAGTATGGGTGTAGTGATAAGCCTCCTTTCACCTCTCAGAAGTAGTCTTCACATTTACTACTCTAGAAAAACATCACTCCCTTCGGAGTTATCTTGGTTACTGGGTTTGAAAATCAAGATAATTTCTTTAAAAATCATCATTAACACCTATATGGATCAAGGAAACTATGGACCTCCATTACATATATTTTCCTAGGCCACTCCTTAAATTAATTTGTCTTAGAAGGGTGTATATATATTCCTTTACTAGGGATAACATTCCCCAAGAATGATACTTCCTCCATCCAGAACTCACATTTACTATGATTTGCATAATTTTTTCCCTTTTCAATGTATTTAGAATAGTATTCAAATTCTCCTCATTCTCCTCCTTTCTTTTGAAGTATATTTAAATATCATCAGTAAAGACTACCATAAATGTTTTGACGTAATCTATAAATACTCTTTTCATTAAGCCCATGAATATTGCTGGAGCATTAGTGTGTCCAAAGGGAATCACTATGAACTCATAGTGTCCATACCTCATTCAAAAGGCAGTATTGGGAATAACTTCCTTCTTTATATTTAATTGGTTATATCCTGACTGACAGTCCACCTTTGGGAAATAATAGGCCCCACATGGTTGATCTAATAAGTCATCTATCCATGAAAGTAGATACTTGTTATTTATCATGATTTTTTGAGCTCTTGATAATCAATAAATAGGTGCATTGATCTATCTTTATTCTTGATAAAGAGGACTGGTACACCCCATGGTGAAGCACTCAAGTGTTTAAAACCCTTATTAAGATTATTCTGTAACTACTTCTTTAGTTATTCTAACTCAATGGTGGCCATTATATAAGGTGTTTTTGATATAGGTAGAGATCCAAGAGTAAATTCGATTGAGAACTCAACCTCTCAGTCAAGAGGAAGCCTAGGAAATTCTTTGAGGACTACATCAGTGTAGTACCTCACAATGAGCATGTCTTAGAGCATGATTCTCTCCTTTATATCAATAATTTGAAATAGATATGATTTATCATAAGGAAATAATATCCACAATTTAGATAATGATTCTAAAGGATATTCATCTTCCTACTTACAAATGTACAGAATTGGAGGATTCCTCGAGATGTGAAGAGTGGTCTCACTTTTCTAATATTTGATGTTGGATTTGTATAAAGATAGCCAATCCATGCACAATATAGCATCAAACTACACCAAAGGAAGTAAGACAAGATTTTCTAGGAGGTTCATTCCACAAACATTAACCAGTGAGGAGTTATATACTTTCGATGCAATAATTACCCCATTCTCTATTCTCACATATTACTCAACCTCTATATTTTTTGATGGTTTTTGAATAGTTATACTAAAATTGAAAGATATGAAAGAATGTGTAGAACCATAATCAAATAGTAAATTTAGTATTCTTTAATGAATAACCAGAATACATGTCACGACATCATTTTTGGGTTCCACCTCAGTAGTAGTGATAGTATAATCCCTTCCTTGTTGCCTTGGAGATTGTTTTTGTTGGTTCCATCCAACAACCATTGGATTAAGGCAATGTATTTCATAATTCCCATGTTACTTATAGTTGAAACACTACATTATAGGCTGATTTTTTATCTGAACCTTCCTTTCTTCTTTTGCATTAGTGGGATTCTTTATATCCCTTCGATAGTTATGATTCACATTCCCCTCTTTTCCACATTCAAAGCATCTCTTGGTTCCCTTTAAGCAGTTTTAAAGATACTTCTACCTGCAATTTTGACATGTGGGATGTTGGGTATTATTTCCATCATGGGATTTATCTGTTGATACATTCATATTAAACTAAATTTCATTCTTTTTATCATTAGTTACACGAGACCACTGAGAGTCTTCGATCTCCATTTCAACCTTAAGGGCATAACACATAATCTCCTCATAACTGTCAAATTCTCGAATCACCTATTCTTTACGTAGAATCATATTTAGTCTATTAAACAAGCAATCCAATTTACTTTTGATGTTAATGAAAAATCTATAGGTGTATCATGCAAGCCTTCTGAATTTTTCCTTATACGCTCCAATAGACTCATCTTGCTTTTACTTCAGTACAAGGAACTCTCTTTATGTCTTAGGATGGAGGGTTTGGAGAAAATATTTATTAAAAAATATTTTCTCAAAATATTCTCATTCCATAAAATCAATTTCCTCCTTATACTTTGTGTTCTCGATCAGTGTCCACCACTGATCAGCTTTCCCATCAAAAAGATATACCACCAGCACAAATTTCTCTTCTTTTGAGCATTGAGGGACAAATAATATATTCTCAGTGGAGTTAATCCATTGTTCTGTGGTGATGGTATTAGAAGATCCACTAAATATGGGAGGCCTTTGTTGCATGAAGGAATACAAAAAATGATATTTTTTAGGAGAAAGAGAGAGTTCCACACTATTCAAGTTATTATTCATAACTTGATCTAGTTGATCAAGTACTATCATGAAGTTTTGAGTACTCGTTCCCATCATATTTGGCATATCATTAGGGAAATCATCAAATTGACTATCACATTGATTGTTGGAATGAGTTATTATATTTACATATAGTAACTAAGAAAAATAAGTATAATTATGGGGATTTAATACTTATCTAATAAGTATATGAAAATAAAACCTTGAACATATAAGGATAAACTTGTAAATTAAAAGTATATCCTAAATTCTGATACACTAAGTTTCAATCTAGCTTATCCATGGTGATAGAATTACCCCTAGGGATATTAATAAAGTGCTCTAGTCCTAATCTCCAAAAATATCTATAACTTTATTTTATACCAACTATAGTGTCCCTATACTTTTACACATATTATTTCATGATTTCAAGTATAATTAACCATCAAATTACAATCCAAAGATCATAAAGTCTAGGGTATTTGGATGATTAGGTTCATAAAACTGAAATAATTGAAATAGAATAAAACATATTTATTTTAATTATACATAAAGAGATCCTATATTCCATTTATATCTAGAATCTTCATAGGATAAATTGGGGAATACATGAAAAAAAGGGATGAGCTAAAAATCCCAGTACGAGTATAAACATAGGAATTAAGAAAAGAACATGGGTTAAAAGGCACAACATGATGATATAAAAAGTAATGGATAATGAATAAACATATAGAAGAATAAAATTTAGATCATGGGGATATCTAATCATGTAATCATATAAATTTTTCAATAATACACAACATGACATAAGTATGACTCAAGGCTAATTACGAAGACCATTGCACATGGCAGACAAAGTCCCATAAATGAATCAGGTTCACTCCATATCCCGACATGACATCTCATGAGAATAAACCTTACCCAATTCATTAGAGATATATCTAGGTTCAACCATAATAACATTTTAATGCTTATGTTTTTAATAATAATAATAAATAATGAGTTATAAACTTAAGGGTTACCCAAGGAAAGAATTGGGTATCATAAACATGTCATAAGGCATAACCAAAGGGTGTATCATAAAAGAGTTAATGAAATAATGGATTTAAATCATAAATGGGAATTAATAAAGTAAAATAGGCATATATAATGATAAATTATTTCCAAATGATGTGGAAACATTTAAAAATAGTGTTTTGGAAACTTTAGAAATGAGTCACTTTAGTTCGGTTTAAGGGAAAACATTAAAGAGTCGTTAAAAATAAAAGTCATAATTGTCTGTATAAAACCAAAAATTAAACAAGATTTTATTTCATGATAAGATGAGTTATTTTATAAAAATAATGGTGGCTAAAAATATATTTAGTATGGTACTTGAAAATTAGTAAGAATTTGAGAAGTTCCCTTTAATCAGGCTTGCTTATTGGGAGGAAATGGGAAGGGAACCTTTAAAAACAAGTATTTACTCATAAAATAAAGAAGAATAGGGATAGGAAAATATGTTTGGAATGTAAACAAAGATTCTAAGAGGATTACATAATAATAATTAAGAATTAAAATGGGATAAAGATAGATAATATGTAACCCTAAGGGAAAATGAAGGTTCAGAAAGAATCTCTTTCTTTATGTATGAATGTGCTCTGCAATTGATCTTAATGTCCTATATAATAAAATTAAATCCATTAATTAATTAATTAAGAACCTTTCATACATGTATTTGATTTATTTTAATTTTATTAAGTTCATTGATGGATTTTTTATGAGTTATAAGACACAATTTCATCATTCGAGAGTGTTTGTTTCCTTGGTTTTCATGATTGGATCACTTGAATAAATTTATGAAAGATCATGTAAAATGAGAATAGATATCCAGAATTAAATTTATATATTATTAATGAAAATATATAAGATTAAATTTTTATATAATTCATTTGGTTATTTGGGGTGATGATGAATCATTAGATAAGACATTAGTGATAATCGTTTAGATTATTTTGGCGGGTTTTTGATCAACACAAACTAGTTTTGCTTCATTATTAATTATTGTGTATAAAATTTAGTTTAAGAACATAAAATGGTTATAAAATAAATTTTAAAATCTTTAACAACCATTATAATGGTTTTATGTCCATCCTTGAAGGTGATAAAGGAAAATGAAAACTTTTCATCCTTGAAGGTGATAAATCAACTCCTCACAGACGATATTTTCATTTTTAGAATAAAAAGAAGAGGAGAAGATACATGATGGTAGATTTTAAATAATCATAATAAAATTAAATTATATATAATATAATGGAGTTATCTTTCATTTTTTATAGAGGAGGTTAGGATAGTATAAGAAAATAAAATAAATTTAAAAGAATATAAAGAAAGAAAAAGAGGATTTTACCTCTTGAATTCTTCTCCTTGAGAACCACCTTAGAGAAATTGGTTTTGGTATTTTTTTTTGAGAAAAAAACTCATAGATATGGGTAAGAGACTTGGGAATATTATTAGGTATAAATTGGAAAATATTAAAGGCTTAAGAGGTGTGAGGATAAGAGGTGGCGAGGGGTGGTATTTATAATAGAGGAGATGGTTTTTTATCATTTTATTCATTTGTTTATTATTTTTGATCAAGACTATGAATAGTGTGGATTAATGTAACTAAATATAGTAAATATTTCATGTGAGTTCGAACTAATGGTTCTTATATCATAAAAACATCATCCATGACTCAATAATTCATGTATTTAGCTTATACTGTAAATTGCCATAGTTCACTATTCACAAAAAATTGAACTATTTTAGAAAAATATCAAAAAAATCACCCTAAATTTTTTCAAATTTTAGAATTAAAAAATAAATTACATTTTATGAAAATAATTAACTAAATATTAATAATTTAATTTTCAATTAAAATCATCATTTATTCAAAAAAAATATCAATTTTAAAATTATAACTAATTTTATAACACTATGAAAATTTAACTAAAGACTCATAAAATTATTTTATAATAATAATACAACAAAATATTAATTTTTGAATCTATTTTATTAAAATTAATTTTCTTTTAAATAATTATATTAATTATAAAATTATAAATAAACATTTATGCTTCAAAAAAATACCAAAGCTTAATTTATTATTTTCAAATCATTTATTTACTTATAATATGATATAATTATATCATATTTTAATTTATAAGATACATGAATTTTATTTATAATTTCATGGGTGAGGTCACTATTTTATTGGTAAGTTTACTATTCATAATGGTAATATTACTATTCCAAATGTTAAGATACTATTCCACTAATATAGGTTCCTTAATTTCTATAAATACCTCTTCTTTTATTAATTATTCATTTATAAAGTTTTTATTATGTTATACATGTGATTTTATATTATTTATACTATATGAAATAATTATAAGAATGGAAAATATCATTGATAGAACTATGGGTCGTTAGAGCTCACCCATGGATCTTAGTTGTATATATGTCATATATGGGGATTTGACCAAAATATTGGGTCTGACCACACCTGCACTATCCCCTATATCCTCATATCTTATGTCTTCAGCCTCTAGATCCCCGATAAAGTACATGGAACTTGCACTCATAGGAATATTCATCATTGGAGAATAGATATGCTAAGTGGACCATATTGATAGAACAAAAAATGAACTCTTCATCTGATGAAGATTTTGTTTGGTGGGGTGGTTCCAGTGCTCTGGATATTAAAAAAATATATACATGATTTAGACCTTGTGTAGGAGCTGAATATGACTCTACTTATTATTTTTCCTCATGTTTCTTATTATTACAAAAACTTTTGGGAGGTGTATTCTATGTTACCTCCCTAGGTTATGGGATCATTATGGGATTTATAAGTCATGCTCTCAGGGTTTCATGAGCTCAATCAACTATATTTTGATTCATATAGTTATCAAACTTCTACCCACACCTAGGCAAAACTTATTTCCAATTACACACTTCTTTTGATTAGGATACAGTTATGCAAGTCACCTATTCTGAGGAATTTTCTAGCATCACTTATCTGAAATTGTCCATGCTTTTCAAAACATATTTGAAGATGAATAAATCTTGTATGGTGTGGCCCAACCTCTTATAGGTAGGGCCGTAGTCAAAATGACTGGTGAAGTTGAACTCATTGGGTTTCCTAGGTTTAAATAGATTGAGTAGGTTATTTTCCCAGGATGTAAGGAAATAATCGGGGACCTTCTCATTTCAGAAGGAATACTCTTTATTCATCCATTCCTCAAATATCAGGAGACCCTGGTCTCTTTTTTGATTTTGGTCAAGGAAGATTTTGTAGTTTTTTCTACTCGATTGGAGGCACCGAATGATTAGGGACCTGCCTAGATGCTTAAATGGGAAGTGATAATAGTTTTAGGGTAATAGTGGAAATCAATTCCTTAAAAATCCCTTTCCCCTACATCGATGGCATGAGTTGAGACTTAGCTCAGATCCAATGAATTAAATTTTATAGGTGTTGCACCATTTTTGAAAACTCATGGAATCTTCCTAAATACTTCACTAGGATTAGAGGTGTTTATGGATCATCCCTAATATTTTTAGCTCAAAGTTCCAGCAATTACTCCTATAAGATAAGAATACTGAGTAAATAGGTTAAACCTCTCCATCTATCTATGATGTCAAACACCGTATCATTTTCCATGTTTCTTATAGTTTCTGAGGTCAAAAATTGTCATTTTCCTTAGTGTGGAACTATAGTAATAAAGGAATTTATAAAGAAGGTCTTTCCGTCATGAAATAAATCATTCCAGAAGTATGCAATACCAAACTATGGCTACCCCTATTAGAGTATGTACAAAAAATATCAAATTGGTAAACTATTACTAATATTGATGGCCCACCATCGGCCCACATTGATACATGAAGTGTGCGAGATGCTATTTGGGGTATCCTGTACCATCAAAGGTTGAGAAGGTAGGGTTTCCAAAATTGGGTGGGCGTAAAGTTTCATCCACCTATTTGGGATATATATTTTTCTGGGATTTATGAGTGCATGCTTCCCTTCCATGGATTTCATTCGAACAGTTAGGTATTCAATTACATTGAGAAGTTCTGAAGGTATAACTATCTGGGTCACCACCCATCTATAAAGAGTAAGAGGATCCTAATTAGGGGGACCTATTTTCATATCCTAGGGATTTTTGATCTGTCATAAGACTGAATTATCACCTTGACGGGGGATAGGTTGTCACCATAAAGGAGGGAAGTCATGATCATATTCTACTTCCCCATTTATGTGAATTGGTTTCCAAGATTTAGAGATGGTAAGACACTCAGATTCTGATCTTTCAGGAAGATTGGACCTTTGCTAATATATGGGAGGAAGGATACTCATCTCGGTTTGAAGGTGATACCTAGCAGGTATGTTGAACCTAAGTATCTCCTCATTGAGTTGTCTTATATTTTATATCTCATCCTCATACTATTACAGTCATTACTATATGAAAGAAATTTTATCTCATCTAGGTAAATATTGGGATATGACCACTTATTTTACTTTATCTTTATTAGTGTTCCAGTATAATGGTGGTAACTCAATTTTAAAAGGTGCCAGGTTTTAGATTATCCTCTATTTCTGCATGAATGTAGCCTTAGTTTGTGTATCTAGATCACCCTCCTCTCAAGTAATGTCTTCCATATTTCATCCCTCTTTATTTTCATCTTATCCACATTATCTATTTTGTTGATGGTGATGAAATTTAAGGAGATGTATCGGGGAATGGTAGTTATCCTATTTCTCTCAACAAAGTATGGTTATTATGCTCTACTTGCATCAGGGTCATTATTCTAAACCCTATCCATATTAGGCTATTTTGGATTCTAACCCTTATAGGATTTAACTACCTTCATTGTAGGTTCCTCCCATCTTGGTCTATGAATAATGGCCTTGAGTTAGTTTCCGGTAGTGTTTGCTGAATGAGGCCCAAATAATGAAGGCATGTCTTGCAACGGGAGAAATGAATGGATACTAACCGTCGAAATTTACCTCCCAACTTGGAGAAGACTAATTCCATCTGTGGTAATGATGGTGATGAAAATTCCCCCAGCCCTCTGGGTTGGGGACTATTCAGGCCCACAATTGGTTATTTTTTATCCAATTATTGAGGATGTAATGATTTTGATCAAGGATTTGATGACATATAATATGGTAATTGAGATATAAATGCACCCAACCTAGTTGTTTGGGGTTGATCTTGAATCATTGATGATTTTTTCAGGACCCTCTTGGGGTATGATGAACTTAGTGAAGGTGATTGGGATAGAAATACCCATAGGCCTCTGGGCTGGGTTTAGTTTGTAGTTTCTATTGATAATTCCTGAATCCACTTAGATATTTATGACCCAATGGGCATAGGTAGTGGGAAATATTCCCCCATATCAGTGGGATAGGTTCACTCCTTGACGAATGTTATGGTGGCCACTATTATGACCTATTTCATTTAGTGTAATTGTGATCTTGTATGAGCAAAGTGCAATGGTTTTCCATGATGAGAGTCATTTTCTATGGGAAGTTTTTGAGTTGGTTGCATCTTTGGCTTATGTGTCTGAAATGTTTTCCCATTTTTTTGAGGGCCCAAACTTAATAATATGTTGGTAGGCCTCTCCCACCATTCATAACATATCTTAATAATTGAAGTGGGGTATCTCATTATATCGACCAACTAGCATGTTATTTACCTGGTCCCATGATTTCATCAGATGTTATGACATTATAGGACATCATATTTAGGGATATTTTCTATTCTAGGTGTGTGATGAAGTTAAACACTCCATAATTTCCCCATAAACTGATATGGATACATGAAAATGATTTAGTGATTAGTTGTTGAAGAGTTATTGTGTAATGGAAAAAAGTGTGTTGTATATTTTCATAGTGATTTTCCAGTTTTGGGTCTTGGGCCATAAAGATAGCAGTCAACTCTAATTTGAAATAAATTATATTTATGTTCTGAAGTTGAACTTCATATCATGGATAGGGGAGGTGTCTAACCTTCAATCGCTGATTATTTTTCCATATATTTTGGTGTAGGTAAGGCATGAAATCCTTTTCTAACTCATATGGGATATCATAGTCAGAAGTGGCGAGGGTCCAAAACATAGTCGAGAGGTTTTCTCTGGATAACTCTCTCCTTATATCCATTTTGACCTCCTATTCATCATACTTACACAAATCCACTTGGTTACACTATATAATATTCTTTTCTTGGTTGCCCACTAACCATGGTGAAGGGTTACTCATAGTTGGTGGGAAACTATATATGTTTAACCCTGGTGTTTCAAGAACCTATCTATAAAATGGTTTCATAGTTTTTGAACAACTCTCTATGTGGAGGTTTCTGGGAAAGGGGAGGATTTTCTTATCCTATAGAGATATCATCATAAAGAGGTTGACCACGATGGATGCTAGGAGTAGATTCCCTACAATCCATCTCCACACTGCCATGAAAACGACTATAATGGTAATTATCACCTTATTCTTTGGTTTAAGAGTCAATAGACCCTTAAGGTGTTGATAACGTGACTCGAACAACCTCAAGGACACTGGCATTGGGAAGATAAGGGATATGTGCCTCATTCTACATCATGGCCGAAATATGTCGACCTGCCTTTTGGGGCTGAGCAGGGATATGAACCTCTTGTATGATGGTTTTTGGAATGTATTGATAACATTTTTATGTTTTAGGTATATGATATTATGGTTGAGAATATATTAGAGTATGATAATGAGCTTATGTATTATTATCAGGGATATGAACATGCCAGTGTGTTGTTTCCAGAATATATCAATCAATCTCAGCTAATGTGGGGATAAATGCCTAGTTCAAATATTCATTATCTTCTATAATATTTCAATGAACCTCTTGAATTGGAGAAGGGATATGACCTACCTATTATATATCCTTTAAATTATGTTGGTTCAATAATTCATTAGTGGAAGCAGGAATATGATCTTGGCTTCCTTGTGCTCCTAGAATATGCCAAGTAGATTCACTAATAAGGATGTGAGACTATAATGAGGCATATACCACTCTCAATTAGTGATCCTTGGTTGTAACGTTGATATGAACCCGATCCGATGCCTTTGGAGTATGTCTCCGGTATTTTGTGACTGAAATATGATCCTATCTTGAGGCATGTTCCACTCTTATTTATTGAGCCCCAGTCTAAACGAGGGTATGATAATGATTTTATGCCATTGGAGTATTTTATTGATCTTTTGAGATATCAATGTGAGCCTTTACCAAGGCATGTGTCTCTCTCACTTGGTTAACCCCAGTTGGAATGGGAGTATGATCCCAGTCTGGTGCCTCATATTTTAGTAGAATATACCAATAACCCTTCTAGATGGGAGTACTAATGTGATCGTGCTACGAACCAGTCACTTGTTTGTACTGATTAGAGTTTAGTGTTTCCATAGATTTTGGGATAGGAATATTTTCAGGTCCCTATATCTACACCAGTGCTAGAATATATTGATAGAGTTATTCAGCTATTTCTATAATGTAGTAACAATTTTAAAAAGTGTGTGTAGGAATGTAATCCTACACATTTTTAGTCCTTGATATGTACTGAAAGATGTATTTTATTGAAGTAGGGATATAATCCCACTCCTTTCATACTTGTGCCATTGGAATATAACAATGGTATTTACTACTATAAAATAAATCTATAACCATGATTTTGGAAAAAATGTGGGTATAGGGTTTAGTTCAGAGTTATATCCACGGTTTTGAAAAAACCATGTGTATAGGGTTTGGTTCATAACCTATACCCACGATTTTTCAAAAACTGTGGGTATGGAATTTAGTTCAAGACCTATACCCATGGTTCCTAAAAAAACCATGGGTATAGGTGAAACCTATTCCCATAGTTTTCTCAAAACTATGGGTATAATTTTTGGTTCAAAACCCATACCCACGGTTCACCAAGAACCATGGGTATAGGTCATCCCTATAGCCATGTTTTTTGTAAATCATGGATATAGATTTTCCCACATAAGAATAGAAAAAAATCCCATGGGAATACCTATTTCCACATTTTTAAACCTACATCCATGGTTTAAAATAATATATATAAGTAAATATATATTTTTATACTGATAACTGTATGTGGTGTAATGGTTTGGTGTTTGGATTCTGTAGTGGCGGTCCAGGGTTCAAATTCAACAGTATGTATTTTTGTTAATCCTATAGAGATGGTTTTAGAACCATGGTTATAGTGTTATTAACATGGTTTACTCACCTATTTCCATATTTATAAATTGTGGAAATATATTTTTCAAACTGTGGGTACAAATCAGTACTATACTGATGGCTTAAGCTCCCGTGATTCTTTGAACCATGGGTATATCCTATACCCATGGTTCCAAACCATTAGTACATGGTAATTTTCCAGTAATACTTCATGCATGGTGGAAGGGATATGTTCTTCACCCATGCTTGTGGTATAAATATGCCATACACTTGTTTTTAGTGGTCAAGGACATGATATTTCTCATTGGGTTCTGTCAGAATATTCCAGTGGGCTTCGTCACTAAGAGTAGGGATATGAGACCACTCCCTTTTATCCTCAGCATTCCACACCCGGAAAGACTTCCCTAGAACATGTGCCTGAGTGTCTAGGGTATTGATTTTTCAGGGGTTCCCTTAGCAGATGACTGAGGGGAATCAATGAGATGAAGGTGATGAATGTAGTTAACAGGATCCCTCATCAAAACCTCCTAAACTAAAATATATCTTTAGTTGAATCCTTAACCCACCTTAAATATATATGGAAGGTGTTGATTTTCATGCTCTGGGGATAAGCTTTTGAAGAGGTTAGCGGTGGAAATGAGCACCACTAGTTTCACTACATCTTTATCTGAATGGGGTGAACTTTCCAACTTCAACATTCAAAGAACGTTACATGAAACCTCAAGGGTTAGGATCAGACCATGTCAATGGTATCTTTGAAACATTACATTTTCCACATGAATATAAAGGTGTCTTTTGGGTGAGGTTATTCTGTAACCCGTAGGGGTTGAAGTTGTAACTCATGTTCCAAAAAAAATTACTAGATAAAGAAATTATCTTGGTTTGGGGTGTTGTTTGTGAGATCAGTATATGGTCATGAAGATGACAAGGAACACGGTTATCTAGTAGGGAATCATATCAAGTATTATTAATTAGATATTCCTAGGTAACAAAATTTTACTTTATTATTCATGATTTTCCTTTTACTCACATGGACTTTTCATAGAAATAATGGATTTATTTCATGATAATCCTGATTACATTGGATTTCATAATGGTCATGCCAATTTTGATTTCATAGAAAATGAAAAACAACATGGAATAATACATGGTCAACTGATCATTTTTGTTTTTTGATATATTCATGTCAAGTTCACCATTTTTTTTCTTTAAAGATGAAGGTTTTATGTTTATCCCTATGGTTTAAGAGGCAAGATACCCTACACCCATAATGATTCAGTTGTTATGTAATTACATGCTTTCATAGTAGGTTCTCCATATTTGTTTCATGTTTTAGGATTGATTATGGGGGGATAAAGTATGGTTTCACAATCATCAACATTGGGTTTACCATTTCCATCTTTCATATAAACTCACAATGAATTCCAGCTCTATAACTAGGTAGAGACCTTCTTTCCATAGACAGATGGTCAATTAGGGGTTCAAACCCAACATGAATTAGAAAATCACATTGGTCAAAATGATGGGATCTTAGGATCATCTAACCCTTTTGGGGGGAATTCTCACCTAATATGGGACTCTCTTATAGATTTAAGATATGTTCATGAATATCTTCCTAATCCCAATATGGGACCAGTTACCCTAAAAATGATGAAGTTTTGAATACTTCCATGTGAAAAGGGGGTTCTATTAATGAGATTTTTGATGCCCACCAAATCAGCATTGTAAAAGTCACAAAGGAAGAAATACCTGGATATGAGTATTATTTTCCTTGCAAAATAAAAGGAAGAAAAAGTGTCCAATACCCATGGATCACGTGAGGATCCAAGGGATACATGATTGTGTGACCATAATAAGGCCATGTGAAGGAACCATGTGCAGTGCATAACCTACAATAGATCCAATGGATCCCCTCTTAAAAATCACTTCTACTCTTGAGAAGGTGCTCCAGACAACCAGTGGTCATGCGACAGTGACTAGATAAGCTCCCCCAGGCCACGAGGATCATCAATCAGTGAAAACATGACAAACTATTTGAAATTACTTTAAAAAATGAGGAAAATATACAAAATGTGGGAGCCTTTTGTAATTGAGAAACTCACATGATGGATCACCGATGGGGAGAATGGTTTCCCTCATCAATATCAAAGAAAAATCATGATATTATCAAGCCTTTGTAAAATAAAACAAATTAAATAAAATAGAGGGAGGTGGTAGCCTCTCATAGTCGAAAAAGTTTCATGATGCACCCCTGGTGATCCTCAAGACACCACGAGACCCTAGTGAAATATCCGCCTCATCTCGTAAAATTCCACTGACATGACATCCTCATCATGTGAAGCACCTCAAGAATTTCCAGAAAATTTCTCACTCCCCCTTTGTATCCCTAAGGAAAAATGGATTGATTTTTTCATGAAATTCTCACATGTCTTCATAATACCCCTTTTTGTTCCTGTGATGCGTCAGCAAGAGTAAGAAATATTTTCATTGACAACATTTGAGAAACCACACATGATTACCAAAATTTGTAAATTAAATAAAGGAAATAAAAAGTGGAAGTCGAAAGAAGCCTCTCACAGTCATAAATCTATTTTGACGTGCCAAGGCTATCTGAAACATGATCTCATGAAAGACCCGAGACAAGGATTCAAGTATCACGCAAACACCTCTCAGCACGAGTGATGGTCTAATGAAGTGTCTTGGGTATGTCAATATAAAAATATGGAAGTCGATCGACATACCCTCATGATTCAACAAGTCCCCATTAATTATAAATAATCCAATAAAGGAGGCATTGATGGGAGGGACTCATGGTTGCTAAAAATCAATTGACACCATCAGAGTGATCCACAACAGAGAATAGAGAAGACATGTGATGTTGAATCCCTTATCTAACTCCAGCCTAGATTCATGTGAGATACACCACAGAAAGAAGAAAACAACCCATGTGGAGGGGCCTAAAAATCCCCCACCCTAGCCTAAAAAATGAACCACTACCACATGATTGTGATGATCTAGATGAAAGGTTGATCTATTTGCATTCAGAAGCACCGGTTCTAGAGAATATTTCTCTGAATGAATGATCTTGTGACCCAAAATGTTTATGTTAGGTAAGATACCGGTGGAAAGACGAAGCAATCATGTAATATTCATAGGTTCTTCATGTGATCTCCCATACATCATGTGAATGAATTCTTCCAGGACATACGAAGAGCATCCCGTACACCTTATAGATCACATGAGACTTAAAACAAGATAACATTGAACAAATCTAAGGAGTTCACAATATTAAGTCTAGAAAAAAGACTAAAGACAAGAGACATAATCAAGGAACATATACGTTAATCCTCATGTTCTTCGCATGAACCACCCAGGTCTTGCGATAGTAGTAGTACATGTCTCCCCAATCACATGATACTCCTTTGGCATAATATTTAGATCCTATAAAGTCCTCTAGACATTTCAAAGAAAGTCACATAGTTTTCTCTGGGCATATCATCCTGGTCTCATGAATCCCTCCAGGATCATCATCCTAGACTTGCGATGATCTTCAAATATTCTGCCTGACCCACATGGAATCACCATTTCATATCAACTATGTCTCATGGAATCACTCGAGCATACCAACTGAATCTCACAATGCCCTCTGGTCATGCCAATCATGTTTCATTATGCCCTCCACATGAGAAACCCTTTGAGAAATGTCACATTGAATCTCATGATCCCCTCAATATGTGTCATCTAAATCTTGCAATGACACTTGGTAAAGTTTACTGGATCATGAAACACCCTCTAGAAAAGTCATCCAGGTCATGTGATGGCTTTCAGAACCAACCATGCAGGTCTTACATCATCCTGCTGGTAAAAAGGATATCTCAAAAAGGCATCCTATGATTTTATGACCTTATCCTTCCTCATTGTATAAGCCCCGATCATCAAGGAAATGTTAGTGTGTAAGACCTAATCAAGGGAACTACGAGGAATATAATTCCTACCATAAACATGATATGTAGGATGCCTCTCTGAGGCCCAATCTCTATATTAACCATCCAAAAGGCTATCTCAGCATATAAGTCTCACATCCACAAGAAAATAGACTAATAATTTTCCATCCCTTATTTCTCACACTGATCATAGATCACGTGATCTTAGAGAGTTGAAATAATCATATCATCTACATCATAATATTCTACAATGAAAAGGGAAACCTTATAGTGTAATCCACAGCTAGTGTCATAATATGATATGTCCTACATATAGGTAAATCTTAGTATATGAGTCCCGATCAATTGAACTACGAGGAATCTGATATACCATTACCAGGATACATAGGATGACTTCCTAAATCCCAATCCCAAACTCAAATAGGCATCCACCTCAGTTTAAGCCTCATCATGTCTTATACATTTCAACCATTAGGACTAATCATTCCCACGGAATGATCTTTTTACCTCATCCCTCATTGGATCGAGAAACTAATTGAACTACGATGACTCTGATTCCTGTCATAACTAGGAAATCTAGGATTCCTTCTTAAGTCCCAATCCAAAACTCGAATGGGAATCCACCTTAGTGTAAGCCCCATCGCGTCTAAGAAATTTAATCCCTCAGGACCTAATCATTCCCATGGGCTGATCATCTTACCACATCCCTCAATAGATTGAGAAACTAACTGAACTATGATAACTGTGATTCCTTCCATAACCAGGATACGTAGGATGCCTCTTCAAGCTTTGAGATCCATATTAAACATCCCAAGGGCTGTCATAGTACATGATTCCCATATCCATATGTGATGAGCCTGATCATTTACTACCCCTTGTTTCTCACACTAAGAATAGCTCATGTGGTCTTAAGGAGTCGTAATGAACACATTATTGGAATCATGAATCTATATCAGCTAGGGAAATCCCAATATGTAATCCCCAATGAGTGGAATGAAATAAATACCCATAAACATATGGGAATATACATTGGGTCTAGTCCCAAGGGCATGAATGAACTATGATGAATCTGGTTCTTGCTATAATCTGGATATTTAGGATGTCTCCCTAGGACTTGATCCTAAATATGTGGTGCCTCAGAGCACTCATATATGTATTTTTCATATGAAATTAAATTACATGAGTTTCACAAACTATGTGGGTTTTGATTCCTACCATAACCAGGATACACAAGACACCTCATAATGGATCAATCCCCTTCTCAGAATATCAACCACCTCCTTGTCTGGCAGAAAATCACGAAGTACCAAATTATATGGATTTAATATATAGAGTAGTTATCTATAATTTTGAAATGGATGAATAACCTCAGATACATATAGATGGATTCACTAAAGAGTTCCCCTTTCTCTTGTTCATTAATGATATCCACTTTCTTTTTTATACATTTTTTTTACCTATAATCATTTTGTTAGGGTAAATGATCCCCTACTAGGATTTAGAAGAGATTCATGAACATGTAATAAATTTATAAGAGAGTCTTGTAGTAGGAAACAATTCCCACAAAAATGGTGTGATGCACTTGACCTCCCATCCTCTTGATCAATGTGAGTCCCTAAGCGTCATAGAGTCTGAGACCCCAAGTGATCACCTGTAATTAGAAAGTAGGTCTGTACCTAGTTATGGAAGAGGGAACCATTGTAAGTTTCCATTAAGAACAAAAATGGTGACCTAGAATTAATTATTGTGCAAGAGATCACCCCCCCCCATAATCAACCATCGGGTCAAACTGAACCCACCTTAGTGAGGGTTCCCCAATCATATCTTCTTCATCAAAATATAAATGGTGAACCTGATGTGAATATATTTAATAAAAAATTATTGGGTTATTATATATCAAACCATTTTGTTTGTACATCATACACAAAAAAAATGGTGAACCCAACAAGAATCTCACTAATAACAAAATTATTTGGTTATTATCTGTTGGGCCATTTTTTTCACACCATACACAAACAGAAATAGTTGAACCGATGTGAATCAATTGAATGAAATAATATTCAGATAATCATGTGTCAGACCACTTTATTTTGTATTCCAACAAAAACAAAGAAGTATGACCGGCATGATCATATGGATAATCCTATATAACCAAGGTTATCATGAAATAAGTCCATCCTTGTTTCGAAAATTCCAAATGATAAGAATGTCTTGATCGAGAATAAAAGGACTATTTTGTTAACCATGCATATCTAATTGATCATACATCATGACTATGATATTTTACTAATTGGTAACCTTGTTTCTTGTTGTCTACATGACTACAGATACTGCACTCATAGAGAGAATCCCAATCCAATACAATGTCATCTTTATCCAAAAATCACTTTGGTAAATCAGATATGGTTTCAACCCCCATAGGTCACAAAATAATCTCACCTGATCGATATCTCCAATGCCAAGTGGAAAACATGATGGTCCGAGAGTACCAATGATGTGAAAAAATACCGACCTTGGAAGCTGCTCATGAGGGTCTTAGAACATGAAAAATGGTGAATTAGAGTCTTTATATTTCTTAAAATAGGCATATGTGTCGTGATAGATACAACAATAGAGGCCTTAGGATGGATGTATGAATATAAGGCTACCCTGGATTGTTTCACTGGGAGTACGACCCTTTGAGTGAGGATGATATGTAATCATAATTACAACCTAATGAAGTTCCCACACTGGGGGAGTTCTCACCATGATATTGGTTCAATCATTTCTAGCCTCTAATATCATGTGAATCATATTTGGTGTGAGAAAAAAGAGATAGCAGACGATTAGACACATTTCATGAGAGGATTTTTGAATAGGGATTACACATCAAAATTTAAATTTAAGAGGTAAGGTTACCCATTTCATGGAGGATATGGTATGGATCTTCGGCCTTAGTAGTGATTCCTATGTATCATATTTTATAACAATAATCAAAGTCATCATAGTTCAATTCATCGCTAACCTGTTGATGGGTTTAGGGTACTTTGAGGGCTTGATATAGGATTACACTTAAAATGATGTTTGTGCATGATCCCACTTCTAATCCACTGATGGATGAGCAAGTATGGTAGACTTATGAGAGATAGAGGGACTTAAACCAAAGTGGATTCCCATTAGAGCTTGAGCCTCAGAGAGGTATCCTAACTATCCTGGTTATAGTAGGAATTAGAGTTCTTGTAGTTCTGTTATCCCCAAACCCACTGATGGGATGTTGTGGTTGATCATGCTTAGAGACATATGGGTTATGGTTAAGGTTTTAAGAATTATAGGGATTATACCAATATGGATTCCATTTCTGATATTCACATTCTCTATCTTTTGACTGATGAAGAGAGATGGCGACCATGAAAGTTCTTTCTAAGATCATGAAACCAATAGGGTCACATTAGTTCATAACCCTATCCCATTTCGGACACTTCCCTTATAAAGGGGGAATGTGGTTAAAGATTCCTAGCCGGGGTCCACATGGAATGATTCTAATATTTCTTTCCAAACAAAGTGGACATGTATTAGGCAATTTCCCAACATGTCTTGGATATCTATTGGACATGTCTTAATTGTTAGTTCAACATGTTCGGGGTGTCATCCTGACATGGTGGAAACATCCAAGGGTTTCTTCTTTACATGTTGAAGATTATCAACATGATTAAATTTGATGTGTCTAAGATATTCAACATGATCATATATTACATTTATAGGATCTTCTTTGTGATTAAAGTAGCTATGTACAGGGACTTTCACATGATCAACTAACTTGTCTCGGATGTCTTCACATGATCACAATGGACATGTCTATGATTCTTTATATAATCAAGGTGGGCATGTCTTCAGGCTATCACATGAAAATGATGACATGTTAAGGGGATGCCTCATGAAAATGTTGGAATGTATTCGGGATGTCACATGAAAATGATGATATGTCCATGGGAAATCACATCATAATGCTGATATGTTAATGAGATATCAGGAGATCAACCTAAATTTTCTAGGTCCTATCTTGCAATCAAATTGACGCATGCAAGGACACCCAAGGAAATCACAAGACCAATGAAGAATCTTGTGGTCATGTGACATTAATTTATTCATGAATTAAGGTCCTGTAGAAATTTTTATAATCTTTATATTTCTTGAATATTGAAGATTCATGTTGATTAACACTCAAATTTACCCAAGAGATGAAGGTAGAACGGTCCTTGTAGTTTAGCTTAGGTTGTCGGATCCTCAGAGACCTAAGAATAAACCTACAGACACTTACATTCTATGGGATATTTTTGGCTATGAAGTGTCCAAATTGGGTTGATTTTATATGGGTTTAAGTGAACTATAAGTCACTGAAGTTGATTCAATTTTAAATTATGATTTGATCCTAGGTTATCACTTGGGTTGGATTGGACACATTCCCTTTTCAACTATTTATATTTCTTATATTTGAGGTGAGTTCATGTAAGAAGATCAGACAAAATCATCAATCACTGGTTTAATGCCTACACACACTAAGACTAATCACCCATACACTTGAAGTATTAATGTTTTGAGCACTTCAAGGTAAAGGTTCGTATTATCACTTGAAGTGTGTGGCCTTAAATTCAACAAGGACATTGAAGTTTAAAAATAATAAAATAAAAATCTCAATTAAAGAAGTTATTAGACATTAATGGGGTGATAAATAACATAAAATCCAGACCCTTTATACTCCCTTGGATCAATATATAAGTGGTTTATCCCTCCATTTATGCTATGGTTTCAATGGAAGTGGGGAGTATACTCATGAGGGAGGAATTGAAGAAGTAAAGAAAACAATAAAAAGAAAATGATCACTCCACCGTTGTGTGAATAATTTTACAAGGTTTGGTGTGAATAAATTCACACCTTGAACCAATGGTATCAAAGTGATAAGAATAATAATAGAAAAAGAGAAGATGAAAAACTTTTATAAAGAAGCTAAGGTAATTCAAGGAAGTTACAATTGAGGGAAAGTGATTACAACATCAAATTGGCAGCATAACATTAAGATGAAAACAAAGCTCAAAGATTATAAACTCCTCCACAACCACTGCCTTAAATAGGAATTTTTGAATTCTTGGGTCTATACGCAAATATTCCAAGTCTCCTAAATTAATTTTGGTAGGCCATAGGTGTGTGGAATGTTGAGGGAGAGTTGATTTTTCCACCCTTGACCCGAGGTGGAAACCATCTTTCATCCACCGAACTGACGCATATGAATGGACTTCTAGATGGCCGAATTAGAGTGGTCAATAGAAGAAGAAAATTGATCCCCTTATGTCTACTAACCTCAGGTAAAATATGTTCCCATTGGGAGTTGTGGATTCCGAGATATGATTATACTGGTATGATTTTTTCTGTGCCGCCGAATCTAGACCAGAATTTTATATCCATATTGGGACACTTTAATGACCACCATGGAGGCCAAATTAGCACTGTCTCCTGAGAAATTATTTGTTCCTATGCATGTATTATAGTATCCCACGAAATTTGGGCTTCATTGGGCCTGTATGTTGATCCCCACATTATCATGATCCGCTTCTCCTCTGAGGAAGATCTTATCCGCGCCTGGTCTAGGGCGCCCCGGAGTTGCAATGGTTGCCGTTTCTTCTTATTCCGCTGGTCGTTTGACTTCCACATGAACCGTGACCCGCCGTCGGCTGCGATTTCGGTTAGTTTCCCTCATCTTCCTTTACTGTTTCAAAATCCTGAAATCATAAGGATGCTTGGAAATCTCGTCGGAAGATATCTTTGTTCGGATAGCCGAACAGAGGCAGTGTGTCACCCAGTCTATCCGAGGGTTTTTGTTGAGATGGATGTATCAAAGGCTCCCTTCGATTTTGTCTCGATAACAATTGGGGAGGAATACAGGTGTAAACAGCAAGTTGTGTATGAGGGATGGACCAACTTCTGTTCTACCTGTAGGAGGCTGGGGCATATCTCGGATGCGTGCCGGAAGGGATCGTCTTCGATGGAGGGTAGGAGAGGTAACTCCCATTCCAGGGGTGTTTGGTACAAGGGTGGGTAGGATGCGAACTCATTAGTGGGCAATGGAAAGGGGAAGGAACCAGTGGAATGCGGGTTTTTGATCTCAGAGCAGCAGGTCATGGGTGTCGAGAACAGAACCCAAGACCCTCAACCACGGCAGCTGACCGAGGACGTTCTTCCTATGCAAGAGGCAGGGGATTGTAGTATGATGAGAATGGGCTTCCTTACTGCAGATGTGTCCACAGTTGCACCTCTGAGGGGTGGTGTGACCAACACTAATGCTGGACATAGCAGTGCCCAGGCCACCCTTGCAGGCCGGCCTCATGCTGACTTGGATCCTCTTAAGTCAAGTGAGGTCAAGGTCCCAATGGGGCTGGGGGCATCCCAGGAGGAGGTTGGATTGGATAAGTTCAAATGGAAGGCTCCTTTACCTGAGGATGCTGCAGATTTACCTTCGGATTCTGTTGGGAAGTGCAGGAGGGAAACTGGACACTCCGAGGTGGTGAACCTGGATACTGCTTGCCAGTATATGGGAAGGGGTCTCGAGACAGAACACAACCCCGGTGAGTCAGTGAGCCCAACTCTGAACACGGCAATCAACTTGTTGGATAGTGTGGTTAACAGAGAAGGATGGTTGCCCAGCTGCTCCATGGAGGCTGGTGCGGGGAATAAGCGGTCGGAGGAAGGTCTGCTCAATGTTGGCAGGGCAGAATAGGTTTCTCAGGAGGGGAAGGAGGAGGACGAACCTGGTGTTATGCAGGAGGAGGTCTTGGAAACTCCTCTCCTAATCAGTGTTGAGGAAATAGGGGGACCAGACTCGGGCTCTCAGGCAGGGGGAGCAGTTTCTCCAACTCGAACTCCGGTCAATCTGAGCAACAGATTTGCCAGTCTTTCTATGGTAGAGCACCAAGAGGAGCCCCATGAAGAACCCCTGGAGGTCAGTAAAGTCTATTCTGAAGGAGAACAAGGTCTGAAGAGCAATAGGAGTGACAAGAGGAGGAGGGGTAAGAAGAACTACTCCTCCCTGCCACCTCCTATGAAGACTCGGTCAGCTAAAAGGGCAGTGGCCAAGGAGATGGGCAGCGGGGTTGGATGTCATTCAACTTCATCTGGTAAGTCTGACCCATCCTTGGACTTGATATTGTCCTCAGATGAGAAGGTGGAAGAGCAGGTTCTATATCTCAATGCTTCGGAGGAGGATGCAGCTAGGATTATGGGTCGGACCTTTGACGTGAATCTCAATGAGGAGAAATATAAATGGGTTGACAAACAAGATATGATTCTGGTTGGCGGCTTCAACAAGGGGGTGATCAAACTTGAGGAGTATATCCAGGTATGGAACAAGATGACTTCTGCACTTGAAGATCTGCTAAGGGAGGAACCACACTATCAGGTATTCTTCTTATCGTGGAAGCTTTTTAGGGATATGGGCTCTGGCAGAATCAAATTGTTTATCAATGATTCTGAAATCTCTGTTGATGTGTGTGGGAAATTATGAGGGCCGGACTGGTTCCGATGGGCTGGAGTACACCTCTGTCCACTTTGCAGGCCATTTGGGACTTGGTTGAATTTGAGGGAGGGCTTTGCCTTCGGGAGGGACCATGCTTGCATGGGATCACCGAGTGGTCCTGCATTGGGGTTGGTAGTGTTATCTTTGCTTGGTTGGGTCTGTTTCTGGTTTTCTGCTTGGATGTTTTTGTTGTATGCTGAATCTTTCGGTTTCTCACTTTTCCCTCAAAAGTGTTTTCTTAATAAAAAAAAATAAGTTTCAGGCAAAAAAAAAACAATAAATATTAGCCCCATTTAGTGGCTAATCACATGTTCAAAGGGGTCATGACTCAAGGATACATGAATAATATGTTTATATAAGGAGAGTGCATGGATAGTGGCTTCATTCTATATCCACACCTCCTGGGGTTTTCATGGAAATGTGAGGGCATTTCCATGGGTTCTCATGTGTTTCAAGTCCATGCACATGAGGAGGGGTGAACACATGATGGAACTGCATGAAGCCCCACTGCTCATGCAATTTTCATGACTTTAATTGGTTCTTGTGAGGGGTTCTTACAAC
The DNA here is from genome assembly GCA_963277665.1 of Viscum album. NCBI lineage: Eukaryota > Viridiplantae > Streptophyta > Magnoliopsida > Santalales > Viscaceae > Viscum > Viscum album. Next base: position 1,664,263,895 of record OY728146.1, on the reverse strand, counting down.
ATATACAAAGTATTACCATTAACACCAAAATCTTCAGTGAGGTTTCTTGGAATATAAAAAAAGGCTTTTTCCATTAGTTAATACACATTCAAAAATAACCTACCTACCAATGAGTGTCCTCATAATGACACCACACGATGCCCAAACTCATGCAATCTGCATGACCTTCATAAGGTCTTGTTATTTTTTTTGTATTTATGAATAGGGGATGCATAAAAATCTTGACATGTGCCTGGATGAAGGAACACATTTAATGGTGAGGAGGAGTTCATAGAATATGGGTGCACATTTCCTTGGTGTTGGCTTTTCATGGATAGGGATCCACAGTGATGTTTCATGTCAAGGTGTCCACTTCCAGGGCTGCATGCAAGCATCATGATACATGTAATTTCATGGAATTACAAGTATAAGGGTTTGAATGATCACTTATTCAAGGCTATGTGAAGGTATCACATGTGTGTAGGGAATGTGTTGGGTTTATTTGTCCATATTTTCAAAACCAGGGGTGGAATCATGCATTATTGGGGGTTCACAAGAGTGTTTCACATTACAGAGGGTTCTCATGATTTTATATTTTTCATGTGATCATGTGATATTAAGTTGATCATTTGATGTGTTATTATGGTGGCATACTATGGTATATTATCATGATAGGAGCCTTATTATTACCTAGAGGTGATCTCTAAAGTTAGTGATCGAATCCTCTTTTTCTCCTCTACTCTCTCTCTCTCCTCCTCACATGTTTGTTTTTTAAAGGGGTAGGATTTATATAGGTTGAGGTAACCCAAATGTGGAAATTATTTATATAGGAATAATTTTGTGAGTGTTAGAGGAGGAATTAGAGTATTCATGGGAATAAATTCATTTTACTTAAAGATACATGATTAATCTTGGCATGGACTCTCACAATCGCATGATCGATTTCTCATGAAGTTCGTATTTTCTAAGAAATACATGCATGTTAGGCATGCATCGCCTTTGTCCTGGCTACCCTTCACATGATGGGTTATAAAAAAATTGATGATATCTTTACAAAATAGCTTTTGGAATATAAGTGGACAACCACTTGAAGACTTATCATGAGTGAATAAATAAAAAAATGTCAAAGATGGAATCCTTTCATGGAAAAGAGTTATGTTCCTCTTCAGGAAAATCCTTAGTGTCATCTGCATTGTCTCACCTGATCATCGTCTTATCACCATGTGATCTTTATAACCTCTTGTGGTGGTATCATATGATTAATTTGGTGGATACATGGTTCGTTTAATCTGTAATGCTTCATGTGAGGGATTCTTGTAACAGATGCCTTGGTGATAGCTTCTAGTCTTTGAAATGAACCCATGCATGTAAGATGTATATTGCATACATGTTGGATTTTTGGAAATGTGATAGTGTGATATTTGGTTATTCATATGATTGATGAGCTTCACATGATGGCTCGCATGCAAGACATATGAAGGATATTGGTCAGAAGGGAATCCATTCTATTTTTCTAGGGCTCATATGGATATCATCTCAAGATGGTAGGTTGGGGGAGATGGTAGTGGTGTTAAGAAAGTGTTAGGCATGGATCATGACATTGAACTAGGGAATTAGGAGGTTGAAGGTGGAAGTTTAGTGTTACACAGGATCAGATTATTTCAAATATATACAATGTGGGATTATGAGATTTAAATGGAAGGTGAGGATCAGTCACATCCAATGGAGTTGATTCCTATTAGATGAGCATCAAAAAAATACACATGGGAAGAAGTACATGAATATGGGCATTATATTCCCCGAAAAGTAAATGATGAAGAAGGTGTCTAAGCTCTCAAAAATCACATGAACCTTCAAAAGAAGCCCACTCACGAGACTTTTAGAAGGTCAAGTGAAGGATCCATGCATAGAACATAACCTGTGATAGATCCCATGAATCCCATTTGACAAAGAATCCTTGTTCTTGTGAAGGATTCCTAGAAAATCACTGATCATGCGACGACTGCCAAATGATTTCCTCTGAATCATGAAACTTATTAATCAGAAGATACCTGACAAACCATCCAAAAATCCTTGGAAAATAAGGAGAAAAATATACAAAAGGCTGGAGGCTCTTATGGTTGAAAATATCACAAGACGCATCCAAGAAGTTCTTGATACACCACGGAGGCCCAGATGACATGTCTTCTTTGTCACGCAAGAACCCGTGAACATGTCACCCTTGCCATATAGAGGACTTCAGACATGTTTAGATGGTCTTGAAATCCCCCTTCAACTCCATAAGGAAAATAGAATTTTTTTCCATGAAATTATCATGCATCACTACATGAACATTTTTTGGTCACATGATGCATCACCAATGGGTAGAGTGATTGTCTTCATCAACACTAATACAAACTTGGGATATCTACAACCATTGTAAAATAAACAAGAAAATAAAAAGGGAAATGATGGGATCTTCTTGTGAGGGGAATATACATTGATCTTATGTGAATGGGTTCATATGCCCTGGGTGATCACCATTTACCACACGAACCCCCTTTAAAATCCATCTTAATCTTGCAAATACACCATGGAAAGTCACATTTTTCTCAAGAAATTTCCTATAGAAAGCATCCCAGATAACGTGAAAGCCTTTTAGTAGGCACCTGATCTCATTAAAGCCCTTAGACATGTCATCATGGCATTTCAAAAATTCCTCTTAGCATGTCCACATAATTAGGTAAGACTCCCTTGGATGGAAAAAACCCAATAAATGGGTTGCTAATAGGATGGTCTTACAATCGCTAAAAATCATGTGATGCCCCCAGAATTACCCATAGCAGGAACTCATGAAATGCATGACCCTAAGTTTCTCCACCAACTCCATCCTGGGTTTTCACGATATGCTATGTGAAAAGAGGTGTATAATCATGGTGGAAAGGTTTATAAATCCCCCACCCCTACATCAAAAAATGCATCTAGGGATCCTCACACCGATGTACCCAAGAATCAGACTAGACTTCTTGGAGTGGCCAATCTAGCGATTTCAAGGTCTTCTGCCAGGTAAAATATGAGGAACGACTTAGAGAATCATGAAACATGCATAATCACATTGAATTATCACTCATAGATCACACGAAGGACCTATATTGGGTTATGTAAAGGAAATCATGCATATCTGATGAATCACATGAGACTTAAACAAACTGACACTGAGAAAATATAAGAAAAATATACATAAAAACTAGAATAAAGACTAAATGTGGGAGACTTATGATAATAAAATTCATGTTGATACTCATCATGATATAGTATTAGGACATATCACCTAGAACATTATATGTCCCCTTAACTTACCATATGGATCATGTGATGTCCTCTAGATGCTTCAAGAAAGTCACACGACACCCTTCAGGCATGCCACCTGAGTCTCACAAAGCACTGTGGGCTTTCAATACAGCTCTGGTGATGTCCTGTAGACATGTCACCTAATTTAAATAGTGACACCAATGTTTGTCAATTGGGTCTCACGAATCCCTCTGTGTGTACTAGATAGAACTCGTGGCACCCTTCAAGCATGTCGACTAGGACTTGCGACATCACCAGGGCATGTCATCCCAAGTTATTTTATTCCCTCTAGATATGTCAGCCTAGGTCACGCGATGCCCTCTAGGCATGTCATACCAAGTCATACGACACCCTCCAGATATGTTCACCCAGGTCATGTGACACCCTCTAGGTATATTAGCCCAGGTCATTCGACACCCTCTAGATATGTCATCCAATATCATGTGATGGTCATCAGACATGCCATTCAAATTATGTCATGTTCTTTGGACAAGTCAACTTGATTAAGATATTGTATTTGGACATGTTTACAATATATTCATAAATTTCTATACACCCTCTGACATGTCAGGAAGATAACAAAGACATGTCAGGAAGACAATCAAGAAAGTCAAGCAGACAATCGGGCTAAGTCAAGAAGGCGTCCCAGGGCATGATAACCTTGTCCAGCCTCAATATAAGAAAAACCTCAATGTGTAATCTCTGATTAGTTTAATTATATGACTGAATCCATATTATGGAAATTTATATGTTTAATCTCAGATCACTGAACAATGATAACTTTGATTCTTTCCATAACCAAAATATATAGGATACCTTTCTAAAGGATTGAGCTCAAATTGAAATCCACCTCAGTGTAAGTCCAGTTATGTCTCTGGCATTCCAACCATCAGGACTCAATCTCTCCCATGGGATAATCATTTTTCCTTTTCCACCAGTGGATTGGGAAGTCAACTTAACTATGATGAATCTGATTCATACCATAACCAAGATACATAGGACACCTTTTTAAGGCATGATCTCCACATTGAATACCCAAAGGTCTATCTCAGTGCATAAGTCCCACATCCATATGTAGTGAGACTAATTACCTTTTATCCCTTGTTTCTCACACTAAGAATAGATCATGTGGGATTAGAGAGTTACATTGATCACGTCATTTTCATCATGAATCTCTACCAGATAGGGAAACCTCAACGTATATGCCCCGATCATTGGCATGATGTAACTACCCCCATATAAGGGTACAAACCTTGGGAAAATCTACAAGTAAGTGATTTAACTATAAGAACTATGATCCTATTATACCTAGGATACATATAATTCATCCTTGAGGTATGAACTCATATATTTGGTGCCCAATTTACCCCATATATGTCCTCTTTGTATGATGTTAAACTATATAGGTTTAACGAAATATGTGTGTTTTTATTCCAATTATAAAACAATATACATAGTCCACCTCATAACGGATAAACCCCATCCTCAAAATATTAACCACCTCTCTGGATGATAGAAAACTCCAAAGTTCCTGGTTATAGGGATTCAACATATAAGTAGTTACCCAACAATGGGAAATGGATGAAGAACCTCAGATACATAAAAATGGATTCACCAATACGATACTCTGATTTTTATATAAAATTACTTAACTTATGATCAATTTTTTAGGGTAACCAGTACAATATCAAGATTAGGAAGAGATTCTAGAATATATATTAAATCTATAATAGAGTCCCATAGTGGGTAAAAATTCCCTAAAAAAGGGTGTGATGGTCCCAACCTCCCATCGTCTCAACCAATTTGAGTTCCTAAGTTCTATTGGGTCTGAAACCCCAATTGACCACCTGGATTTGGAAAGTAGGTATATACCTAGTTATAGATGTGGGAACCATTGGGAGAATCTAGGGAATATAAACACGAATAGTGAACCCTATGTGAATGATTTTATAGACATCAAACCCCCCGCAATCAAACCATAGGGCCAATCCATCCACATATTTTACTAACGAAACATAAATGGTGAAACCAACATGAAATCATTTAAACATGGCATCCCCATAGCAAGATTAAAAGGATAGACTGCCCAGTTCTTGTCGGACCATTTTTTTCTCACCACAGGGGTGATAGGATTCACATGTATCTCTTTCTGAAGAAAAAAAAATAGAAAACCCAATTTGAATATCTCAAATAAAAAAATGATCAGTTCACCTAAAATAGATCTTATGGATAACCCTTCATATTTGAGGTTCTCATGAAATAAGAACATCCTCATTTTGGAAAGTCAATGTGAGAATAATGTCCAGATCAGGAAAAAAGTACATTTTTTTACCCATGCATATTTGATTGAGCACATATCAGGTCTGCAGTGATTCAATGATCGATGACCTTATTACTTTTTGTCTTTGTGGATATAGATACTGCTCTCATGAACAACACCTGATTTGAGATAATTTCTCCATCCAGTGAACATTTTGGAAAACCAACTATAGTTGTAACCCCCATGAGACTCAGAATGACCAAACGTTCCTGAAACCTTCAACATCAGGTGGAAAATGAAATGGACTGGGAATAAAATCGATGTGGTATGATCTTGACACTTGAGGCTACCCATGAGGGTCTCTAAAAGATAAATTTTATGGGTCTACACCATCTAAAGAAAGATTTAGTAAAGCTAGTGACCCTTATTTCCATTTCCAATCACTTTAGTAGATTATATATGGAGCACAAAAGCCATAAACTTTAGTATATAATGAAGGTGGATCAAGGAGTCAACTATAGATCCCATCCAGTTAGGGGGCCACCAATGAGGGCTCTTACCAACCAGCATCAGTAGCACCATCCCACAAGTTCCCTTCAGTCACCTGTTGAGGGTACCACCCAACACACTGCCACCATTTATCCCCATGCATAGGAAACAAGGAATATACATCAATAATAAGAGGATCTAGATAATCATTAATGGGATTATATACCCACTCACATTTATAATGTCCACTTTAATATTTCAGAAACAACCAGTGAGCAGGCTCATATCCCTGCTCACTCAGAGCAAGTCTGCAGGCATATAATTGCAACAAGAACAGGGGAGGTGCATATTCCTACCCTCATGTATGAAGTCCATAGGAATATTCTGGTGTCATAAGGATGAATAAATTGGGCTCATATCCCTACTTTAATAAAAGTTATCTACCAGTATATAGTAGAGATAGATAATGTATGGGATTATATTCTTGTGCACACTTTGCTAAAATTCCATTAAATCCTAGAAAAAGCTAAAGAACTCTACCAAAATATTCCTACACTAGTACAGATATAGGGACAGATTCATATTCATATCCCTATGTATAGGGTATCATAACACTATGAACAAGTTTTTTCTTTAGAGAAAAATCACATTCTTGCTCTTGTGTAGGAGGATTATCAGTATATTCCAATAATGTATGATGCATTGGACCATGCTCATATTCTCATTCCAACCAAGATCACTAGGTGAGAGTGGAAGATGCCTCAGGAAAGTGGAACATTCCCATCAAAAAATAGTAGAGACATACTTCAATGGCCCAAGATCGGGATCATATCCCTGTTTTGGTTGGGGCTCACCATGTGAGAGTGGCACATTCTTCTGGAAATGCTCATATTTTTGTCAATGAATCTACCTAGAATATTCCAGTAGATCATGAAATCCAAGAACATATTCATACTTACACTGAAAAATTACTACATCAGTAACCCTCTAAGGCCATATAGGAGGAGGTGCATATCCCTTATCCCATTATGGAGGTCTATCAGTATATTCTGGTGGGGAATGAAAATTCAGACTGGGCACATATTCCTATTTAAATTGTGGGTCACCAAGTGATAATGGAACATGACTTGGGATAGGCACATATCCCTATCATAAAAGAGAATTAGCATATTCTAAAGTTTTAAGATCAGGCTCGTACTCTCGTTCTAACTGAGGATCACCAAGTAAGAATGGGACAATCCTCGGGATAGGCTCATATTCCTATAAAAATGAATAATCTCATTGGAATATTCCAAAAGATTCTCAATAGTAGGATCATACTCCCTTGGTACCATATGGTAATCAAAAAAATCCAAAAACTATCATACATCCAGCTCATATCCCTACACAATTCTAAAAGGTAGGATGACAAATTCAGAATACAACATAGAATGAGGCTCATATCTCTAATCTTATCAATTCCAGTGTCCTTGAGATTGTTTAAGACACATTCTAAACACTCCAAGGGTCCCTAAACTCTTAAAAAAAGAAAAATATGATTATTTCCATGATATTTCTTCTTGTGGTAGTGCAGAGATGGATCATAGGGACTCTACTCCTCACATCCTCTATGGTCAACCTTCCTATGATAATATATCCCATAGATAAGGAAATATCCCCCTTTAGAAAACACACATATATATATAGGTTTTAAAACTCAAATTCCTTCATACGTAGAGGTTCTCAAAACATCAGGGTCAACTATATATAGTTCCCCATAAACTTCCAACAACACTCCACTCTATTTAGCAGGAAACCCAAAGAAGCATTTTCTATGGTCTGATCAGATGGAGGATTTTAAGTCTGATGAATAGGAGTATAACATTGATATATGGATAGATTTAGTCGGAAAAAACCTCCCCACCATGTTCTATCCCCTTTCCACTTATAATTATGAGATCCTAGATGAGATAGAAAAGGAGTCTGTGTCGTATCTATGATAAAATACATGGGATACTCATCAGTTATTGAAGGCTAGACATCTCCCATATCAAGGATATGAGTATCAACTTCATACCATCAATACACTCTATTTTCCAATAGATATGGACACCTTTTTCATAGCCCAGACTCCAAGAATGGAGGAGCATGACAAATTACTATGTAATGTTTGTCTATGCATCACAACAACTCTCCACCGACTAATTTAGAAAGCATCACTAGGCATACGTATTTGAGGATGGGTGAAATATAGAACATTGAACTTCAATATGTAACTAGAACATTAGAAAACCATTATATACAACATCATGTAATGTTATATCCTGCAGAAAAATTAGATGACTGGGTAAAGCATGAGCCAGTTGGTCACTACAACAGAATCCCCCTTCTTTAAAAGTGCAAATAAATCACAGATAAAGAAAGGGAAAAGCCACCAAATTTTTCTATCTAGTCCCCGCAAAGCAATGAGAATGAATTTAAAACATAGAATCCAAGGTTGGAATCAACCCAATGACACCCCATAGAAAATGACTCCCATCATGGGTTTCCATTTCACCCAACTCTTACATGAGTACAAATATGTTGTATCAAATAGACCACTGTAGTAGATACCATAATAGTCAACCTATTTCATTGGGTTGGGGGGACATCTACCTCCACCTATACCCCTCATATAATAAATTCCCAAAATGATTAATGATATATCATCAATATCTTAAAACAAACCCCAACCCACTAGGCCAGGGGAATTTATATCCCAATCTCCATCCCCAGGTTCATTATTCCCTGAGAGAGTCCTAGAAAAATCAATAGAGGTTCAAGATCCACCCTATACTGCATAGATGGGGTCATTTATATCTTAATACCCATCTCAGGAATCATTAAATCCATGATTAGAAGCACCATTTCATCAACAATATGATCATTCAATGCTAATTTTTCTCTAGATAAGCCTCATCCTGTAGGGATGGAGGAATTTCCATCATCATCATCACCAAAGAGGAAATCATCCTTCTCATGGTTGGGAGGTAAATATTGACATTCATTATCCCATTCATTTCTTAAGCCATAAGAAAAACCTCTATTATCTAGGTAATGTTCAGAAATCATGATTAGAAACTCCCTCAAGTTCACCACTCATAGGTTTAGATGGTTGGAGTGTATGGTGAAGGAAACCAAACCCTATCAGGTTCGCAACATAAAACATCCCATTATGGAAAATATATTGATAAATGACCCTCATGTAGGCAGTGTAGAATCATCCTATTACGTTAAAAGTAATGGGGAAGCTACCATTTTTTGATACGCCTCTGTGAATGTCATCACCATCAGTATAACAGATAATGTGGACCAGGATGTGAATGTAGAAGGATAAAACACATAAAATTTTTCCTGAGAGGAAGGTGATTTGGATGCAACAATTTATGTTTCATGCATCTAGAACCATAAGGGGATCCAAAATATTGCACCTATAAATATAGAGTTCCTACCTCTCTAGTGGAACACTAGAAAATATAAAGGGAAATGTGTGGATACATCCAAATCACCACCCATAAGAACTGAAAATCCTTCCGTGAAGGATTAGTTTTCATAATATGAGAATGAGATACAAGTCCTCTGATAAATAAATGAGGAGTCACTGAGGGTAAATATTCCCTCTAGGTATCATCTTTAGGATGAGGTGAATATTACTCCTCCCATACATTTGTAAAGAACTGATCCACCTGTAAGAGAAGAATCTAAGTGTTAGATCAGCTCTGCATCTAGGAAACCAGTCTATATAAATGAAGAAGTAAAAAATTATCATAACTTCCCCCATTACAGTGACAACCTCTCCCTCTCTAGGGTGCTCATTCCATCTTAGTACAAACAGATAATTAGTGGGATATGAAAACAGGGTTATCTCATTAGGCCCCACCCACTCCATGTAGATAAGAGGTGGCTTAGGTAATAGAACCTCTAGAACTTCTCAACACTATCGAGTCCCTAGCTACTCAAATAGAATCCATGGAAGGGCATCCCACACCTGTATAGCTTGAGAAAAATCCATATCCCAAATGGGCGGTTAATACTTTTTATAACATCCCAGGTAAACAAAGAATATGACATTCTCATATTTATTAATATTTGTGAATTAAATATTAATTTTACTTTAAATGAGATTCCATGTTTTATGGCATACCCATTACGCAACAATGGGTTTCTTTGAAATATTACGTTACACACATTGTTAAGTTATACCAAAAAATAATATAATAATATTATTATTTTAAATGATAGTTAACACATAGTCATTTTATTGGTGGGAATGAATAAGTATAACTACAATATGATTATACATGTTTTTTAAATGTTTTTACATTTATCCAATAAAAATTAGAAGCTGAAAATGTGAATGAATCCAATTTTAAGCATAAACACTCTAATATTCTTTAAAAGGTCGATTTACCGCCTTTTGATGGAGAACCCTTTTTAAATCTAGTTTTTGTCACTTTTATAAGTTCTATTTGAAAAAATAATATTCTTATTTAGAATCAGGACATCAAATTTTACTTTGGATGAAATTTTGGTATTTTTCTGATAATATTCATTTTTTATGAATAGAGAAAAATACAACATTTTAATTCAAAAATGCCTTTTAATCTAATTTATTTATATAGTTAGAATATTGTTTTAATTTTTTTTTAAAGTGTAATTGGATTATATTTTTACCATTTAATTCAATTTTGGTCATTGTAATTAATTTCACTCTTAAATTGGACATAAAAAAGGTAAATCTTTTAATAGTTATTATTTCTTAATAACACACTTTTTGTTTTGACAACGAGAATTAATTTTAAATTAATTTATGCTACTTCTATGTTTTGAATTTGGAAAAATGGATTCCATATTTGGAATCCATAGGTCCAAATTTTTTAAATAGGTAAATTTTATTTTTAGACATTATGAATATTTACTTCTGTAAATATTTTATTTACCATGGTTAAAGGGTAAATCTGGTAAATAAGGTTGAACAAATATTATTATAATAATATTAAATTACCCTAAAATGTGTACTAATCCCATTTTTTGATACATTTCTGACCATGGTCATTCTTGGGTCTATTTTGGGACCCCATGGAGCCACTTAAGAGTGATAATGACACTTTATATTAATTAATTTAAAGTAAAGACAAAAATGACATAAATATATATCTTTTAGTAAATCAATTTTTACATGTGGTTATATAAGTTATCTTTTCTGCTATAAATATTAATTTTCAATATAAAAATATTTCCCACATCATGGTATTTTATTTATAACTCTTAGACATCAAATAAATAAAATTATTTATTACACAATGATGATGCAGTGATTACCTTATTAATAAATGATTTAAATAAATGAGATTATAAAATTTTAAAAAACTATCTAAAACCAATCTAATTATTATTTTATGATTTTATTTCAAACAATAGTTGTCTTATCTTCAAATTGAATTGGTTTTGGACATTTGAAACCGAAAATAATTTTACAATAAAATAATGTTTTCAAACTTTCCTAAAGAGCCCCTCTTCCCCCTTATAAAAAGTCATCACCTCTAACCCATTACTCACACCTATCAAGCCCCTTGGATCGTCCAAAAACTACCTAAATAATTTCCCAACATCCCTCTATTCCACCTATAAGCCTTACCTTAGGCAGAAAACACTTCAAGAAATCCTTTTGGTTCAAACCATAAGGAGTTACCTGATTTAAAGGTAATGTCTTCCCTCAAGTTATTTTCTTTTCTTTTACTTCTCCAACCCCCTAAACTCTCTTTATTAATTTATTTAATAACAAAAGCAGTATCCTAAATATACTAGGTTTTTTTATGAGTTAACTACACTTACGCACACCTCCGTCTAATGGGTAAAGAACATATTGTTTCTGTGGACGACGAACTACTGCCCCACGAAATGATGATTGTTCAAATATCTCCAATCGCCTCTCATGGTGGCCATTATGATGGAAACATATTTATATATGATATATATTATTTTTATTTTTTATATATACTTATGTATTTTTCATTTATAGCATACCTTTATGGTTTCCATAATGGGTAAACGTGATAATTTCATTTGAGGAAGTGCGGACTACCGCCCCCTCAAAGTGATATGACGTGTTAATGTCATACATGGAACTTATAAAGGATGGAGTTACTGAAATTATATATATGATATTATACTGGAATTATAATATACCTATGTATCATTAAGTTTTCATTCCATTAAATACAAAATAGAAATGAAAGTAGCGTTCATGCGTACGTACAACTTACCGTCTCCATGAACGATGCATTTCATTTCTTATCTCCAAATGTTATGTACTATTATAGATAAAAATATATACTGGATATATATGATATATATGACATCTAAATCATGAATATAATTTTGTAGATAATGTACTTTTGATCACATGGACAACTTAAGTTATAAGATGTTCAATTTTTACTCAAGTACCAAATATCGACAAAATGACCATTATTAACTTAAATGGTTATATAATATTTAAAACATGGTAATAAGTGATATAAAAGAAATAATAAACCTGAAAAGGGTTCTTAATATAGTAGAAATTAACTTTATTTTATTATCCAAGAGATTAAAGAATGAACGGGTCAAGCCGGACATGAGGTAAGGGACTTCGTCTCAATCTCCTTTCATTGAGGCATATTTTGATTTATACACGAATTTATTTTATACGATGTATAAACACCTTTTAATTTTTATTTCATTAAAATGGAATATTTTTCTATGAAGCGTTATACTAAACGACAAAAAGAATGCTTCTTTTTAACATACATAGTGACGATGACCTTTCCGCCACCGCGAACATTATTTGATCTTTGGATTCCTTAACAAGACATAATGTTCTTTTAAAAGGAAAATAAATTCCATATACTCTTTTTAGGTATTTTGGTATTGAAAATGGTTTTGATAATGGATTGATTATGTCAATATATTTAAATGATATATTGTGACTGGAATGTTGAAATTTTATCTTTCCTTTATGTTTGTTTTATATGTTATGAATATGTTACGGTTCTTGGCAATTGTTTATGTATATGGTTGGTTACGTGATAAAACTAGGGAGTGTGAGCCCGAGATAGCTCTCTAATGCATTGGGTAATGTGATAGAGGTAAAATTTAATGTTTCTTCTAAGAGATTTAGGGAATATACTGTAATGTGTATTGGAAACGTAACTCCCTATGTAGATGTGATATCTTCAATGTAAGTATGATATAGATTCCACAAGTTACCTTTATTATTTATGATTTATATGTGTTATTCATAAATTGTATGATTTCATGAGGGATGTTAAAGATATTATGCTTGGAATTTATTGAAGGACTAATTTTTTATTTCTTTATTTTATAATTCTTACTGAGATTTTTATGCTCATCCCAAGATTTTGAAATATTTTTCACATGACTTAAAGATGAATATGGTCAAGGATGGGATCTAGGAAAAGTCATGTTGTCTAAAACATGGAACCAGACACGAATCTTTTTCTCAAGAGTTTTTATTTTATAAAAAAATGGAAACTCAGTAGAAGTGTCTACTTTGTAATTTTTAAGTTGTAATAGTTATGGCCTAACTCTCTAAAAATCTAAACCTAAAAAGATCCTCAATATGAATTATTCATTTAATTCAAGATTATGTAATGTTTTAAGGCAAGGTCCTTATAGTTTTTATCAAAAGTCGGTTTATACAAATTTAGAAGTTAGGGTATTTTTAAATTAATATCTATAAATTAATTTATGTTAATGATATAGCATTTAAAGATTACTATGTTGATTCGCCTAATATATTTATGTGTTCAGAATGGTTTTCCGTAGAGGAAATATGGAAGCTATAATGGGATGACATCAGGAGGAAGACAACCTTCCAAATCAACAACCTGAAATGGTCAGAATCGAAATTGAATATCTTGTTTTAGTGATGGCATAATTGACTCAGGCTATAAATGGTGGTGGTATCCATGCATGAGATCATCCAGATCAACCATAGAAGAACATGTCAGTAGTGGACCATTTCATGAGGCAATATCCCCCATCATTCAGTGGATCATATGATCCTGTGCTAGCTGAAGGGTGGATTAAAGAACTGAAGAAGATTTTTGATTTCATGAGGTGTTCAGAACATCAAAAGGTTAGTCTTGATGTTTACTATTTTAAAGGTGAAGCCGATTAGTGGTGGTCGATGGTGAAAAATATCAGGGATAGTGAGGATATTTATGCCCTTGATTGGGATGAATTCAAAGCTATGTTTCTTGAGAAATATTTTCTTAAGGTGGTTTATCTTAGGATGGAAAAACAATTCTTGGAATTGAGGTAGGAAGATGACTCAGTGCCTTCTTATGAAGAAAAATTCACTCGACTGGAAAGGTATGCTCCAAACATCATACGAGATCTTGATAGTAAAATCAATAACTTTTAATCCGGATTAAAACCAAAGTATCGAAGGGATTTAGCTTCATGTGAGTTCAACAGTTATGAAAAACTTGTTCGATGTGTGGATAAGGTGGAAATGGAGTTTTCCAATGATCAGGTGTTCTTTGAAAAACAACAGAATAAGAGGTCTAGGTGGTAGGCGAAAGAGAAGAACTCTTCAAAAAAGTCTGATGGTAAGAAACTTAAGTTTACAGTTTGTGAAAATTTTGGTAAAAATCACACTGTGGAATGTATTTTGAATTCTAGTAAGTGCTATTGATGTTGTAAAATGGGACATAAGGCTCGTAATTGCACTGAAAAATATCTGAGTTATGGTAAGACAAAATTTAATTTACAATCATTAAAGTGTTTTAAGTGAAATGAAATTGGTCATTATGAAAATGAGTGTCCAACAAAGAACTCAACTGAGAAAAAGCTGCCAGACTACAATAAGAAAGGGGTGGTGAAATCCTTTGCAACTACTTCAAAATATGTTGGGCCATCAAATGAAGTAGTATCAGGTACACTATTTGTTTATTCAGATTATGCCAATGTGTTGTTTGATTCAGGGTCTACACATTCTTTCATTACTAAGAAGTTTTCTAGTAAATTGGGAATTCCATATCAAGATATAAATCCTAAACTTATGGTAAAAACACCAGTATGAAATGTTGAGACAAAAAAATTATAAGAAACTTCCTATCCTTGTGTGTGGAAAGAATATACCTAAAAGCATTATAGTTTTTCCTCTAGTAGAGTTTGCTGTTATTTTAGGTATGGATTGGCTTTCTGTTTACCGTTCTAAGATTTACTGCAGAGCTAAAGAGGTTTTATTTCAGAAAGAATTTTAGTTTGTGTACAAGAATGGACCCTTAATTTTGATAACATATTAGGAAGCTAAGAAACTAATAAAATATGGAAATGAATGTTACCTTGCACATATTGTTGAAAACAAAGGAACTGTTCATATTAATGATGTGTCAGTGGTAAATGAGTATCTTGATTTTTTTTCTGATGAGTTTCTTGGTATAATACCTGATCGGGAAGTTGAATTTACTATTGATTTAGTTCCTGATGCTAATCCAATTTCAAAACCACCTTATCGAATGGCTCAAATTGAACTTTTAGAGTTAAAGAATCAATTTTAGGAGTTATTAGATAAAGGTTTCATTCGACCTAGCATGTCACCATGGGTGATCCCGTCTTGTTTGTTAAAAATAAAGATGGTTCAATGAGACTTTGCATTGATTATAGAGCATTTAATAACATCACTATTAAGAACAAGTATCCTTTTCCTCATATCAATGATTTGTTTGATCAGATCTAGGGAGCTCAGTAATTTTCGAAGATTGACTTGAAGTCAGGGTACCATCAGTTGAAAGTAAAGGAAGCAGACATTCTAAAGATCGTTTTTCTTACTAGATATGGCCATTATGAATTTTTGGTTATGCCTTTTTGATTAACCAATGCACCTATTGTATTCATGGATCTTATGGATAGAATTTTCCATGAGTTCATGGATAAGTTTGTGGTTATGTTCATTTATGATATTTTGGTTAATTCCAAAAGTAAAGAGGAACATAAAACTCATTTAAGGGTTTTATTTCAAACCTTAAAAGAAAATAAACATTATGGGAAATTCTGCAAGTGTGAGTTTTGGTTACAACAAATTTCATTCTTTGGTCACATTATTTCAAAAAATTGCATAATAGTTGATCCTGCTAAAACAAAAGTTGTTTAAGAATGGCCAAGACCCACAAATATTACCAAGATCCATAATTTTCATGGTTTAGCAGGTTATTACTAGAGGTTTGTTGAAATTTTTTCATAGTTATCTAACCCAATGACTAAGTTAACTCAAAAAGGTATTAAGTTCATTTGGAAAAAATAATGTGATTATTGTTTTTAGGAATTGAAAAGAAGATTGGTGAATGCTCCAGTTTTGGAACTGCCTTCCAGAAATGGTGAGCTATTATCTACAGTGATGCTTCATTGAAAGTACTTGGTTGTGTCCTAATTCATAATGATTTGGTTATTTTTTTATGCTTCACATCAGTTTAAACCTCATAAGTTAAATTAATCTTCACATGATTTAGAATTAGATGTTTTTGTTTTTTCTTTAAAAATTTGGAGGCATCATTTGTAGGGAGTAAAATGTAACATATATACTGACCACAAAAGTTTGAAGTATATATTCACTTAGAAATAATTGAACTTGAGACAGAGGAGATAGCTGGAATTAATCAAGGATTATGATTACCCAATTCATTAACATCTAGGAAAAGAAAATATAGTGGCTGATGCTTTGAGTCGAGATAGTAATGCTACATTAACCATGTTACGTTTGGAATAATATCCTTTGATTAATGATTTGATAAACTTTCACATAGAAGTTTTTGGTGTAGGAAATTCCTCTGTTTTGTTTTAGGTGTCAGTGAAATCATCTCTATTAGACAGAAATAAGCAATCACAGAATAAAGATAGTGAGTTACAGAAAAAGGTAGAGTTGGTTCAGAAGGTTAAGTTTCCTGAATTTAACATCGATAATGATTTTATTTTGAGATTTGTAAAGATATTATGTGTGTCTTGTGATTCACAGTTGAAGAATGAGTTGTTATGTGAAGCTCATAGTTCTCCATTTTTAGTTCATCCTGACGGTACTAAGATGTATAGAGATCTTGGAGAGTATTAATGGTGGGATGGAATGAAAATACATATTGTTGACTTTACTATGAAGTGTTTGACTTGTCAACAAGTTAAAGAAAAGAGAAAATTACCAAAAGAGATTCTTCAGCCTTTACCAGTGCTAGAGTGGAAATGAGAAAATATATCCATGGACTTCATTGTGGGATTACCGAAGATATCTTGAGATAATAATGCAACCTAGGTTATTGTTGATTAGTTGACTAAATCTTCTCTTTTCCTTCCTATTCGAGATACTTTTTCTCTAGATCAACTATCTTGGTTGTATGTTAAATATATAGTCAGGTTGCATGGAGTTACCCTCTCAATTTTTTCTGATCGTGATCCTAGGTTTACTTCTAAATTTTGGAAAGGCCTTCAAAAGTCGTTAGGAACTAAATTAAATTTTAGTACAGATTTTCATCCTCAATTAGATAGGCAGTCAGAATGAACAATTCAGACTTTGGAAGATATGCTACATGCTTACTCAATGGATTATCAGGGAAGTTGGGACCAACATATTTCTTTGGTTGAATTGTCTTATAATAATAGTTTTCATTCCAGTATATAGATGGCTCCATTTGAGGCATTATATGTAAAGTGGTGTCAAACTCCAGCTTTTTGGGATGAATTAGGTGAAAGGAAGTTGATGGGACCATAATTGGTAGAAGATATGGTAGAAAAGGTTTAGTTGATTCAGAAGCACATGAGAACAGCTCAGAGTAGGCAGAAAAGTTATGCGAATAACCGGAGGAAGGATCTTTCATTTGAGGTAGGTGATCATGTCTTTCTCAAAGTTTCTCTATGGAAATGTGTGATATGTTTTGGTAAGAAGGGAAAGTTGAGTCTGAGGTTCATTGGACCCTATGAAATCTTAGAGAAAGTTGGATTAGTTTCCTATAGAGTGGCTTTAACTCCAAGTTTATCCCAGGTACACAATGTTTTTCATGTTTCAATATTGAGAAAGTATATTCCAGATTCGTCTCATGCTTTGATTTCAGAGGTAGTTCAGTTTGAAGAGAATCTTTTATATGAGGAACAACCAGTCCAGATTCCTGACTGAAGAAAGAAAGTGTTGTAGAATAAATTAATATATCAGGTAAAATTTTTGTGTAAAAGCAATATGGTTGAAGAGACAACGTGGGAATCTGAAAATAATATAATGTATAAAACCCCCCATTTATTTGATAAGTGAATAAAATTGCGAAGATGCAATTTTCAAAATGGGGAAAGGATGTAACATACCAAGTAAATAAAGAATATGACATTTTCATATTTATTAATATTTTTGAATTAAATATTAATTTTACTTTAAAGGGGGTTCCATGTTCTATGGCGTACTCGATATGAAACAATGGGTTTCGTAGAAAACTTACGTCACACACAACGTTAAGTTATACCGAAAAATAATATAATAATATTATTATTTTAAATGATAGTTAACGCATAGACGTTGTAATGACAGAAATGAATAGTACTGACTAAAATATGATTATACATGTTTGTTAATTTTTTTTACATTTATCCAATAAAATTTAGAAGCTTAAAATGTGAATGAATCCAATTTTAAGTATAAACACTCTAATATTCTTTAAAAGGTCGATTCACCGCCTTTTGATAGAGAACTATTTTTAAATATAGTTTTCATCACTTTTATTTATTTTATTTGATAAAATAATATTATTATTTAAAATAAAGACATCAAAATTTACTTTGGATGAAATTTTGGTATTTTTCTGATAATGTTCATTTTTTTATGAATAGTGAAAAATACAACATTTTAATTCAAAACTACCTTTTAATATAATTTATTTATATAGTTAGAATATTATTTTAATTGGTTTTAATGTTTAATTAGATTATATTTTTACCATTTAATCCAATTTTTGTCATTGGAAGTAATTTCACTCATAAATTGGACATAAAAAATGGTAAATCTTTTGATAGTTATTATTTCTTAAAAACACGTTTTTTGTTTTGACAACGAGAATTAATTTTAAATTAATTTATGCCACATTCGTGTTTTGAATTTTGGAAAATGGATTCCATATTTGGAATCATGAGGTCCAAATTGTATAAATAGGTAAATTTTATTATTATACATTATGAATATTTATTTCAGTAAATATTTTATTTACCATGGTTAAAGGGTAAATCTGGTAAATAAGGTTAAACAAATATTATTATAATAATATTAAATTACCCTAACATGTGTCCTAATCCAATTTTTTGATACATTTCTGACCATGGTCATTCTTGGGTTTATTTTAGGACCCCATGGAGCCACTTAGGTGTGATAATGAAACTTTATATTAATTAATTTAAAGTAAAGACAAAAATGACATAAACATGTATCTTTTAGTAAATCAGTTTTTACATGGCGTTATATAAGTTATCTCTTAAACTATAAATATTAATTTGAAATATAAAAATACTTCCTACATCATGGTATTTTATTTATAATTTTTAGACATCAAATAAATAAAATTATTTATGACACAATGATGATGCAGTGATTACCTTATTAATAAATGATTTAAATAAATGAGATTATAAAATTTTAAAAAACTATCCAAAACCTTTACAATTTTTATTGGATGATTTTATTTCAAACAATAGTCATATTATCTTTTAATTTAATGAGTTTTGGACCTTTTTAAACTGAAAATAAATTTATAATAAAATAATGTTTTCAAACTTTCCTAAAGAGCCCCTCCCCCCTTATAAAAAGACATCATCTCTAACCCATTACTCACACCACTCAAGCCCCTTGTATCATCCAAACTCTGCCTAAATAATATCCCCAAATCCCTCTCTTACACCTAGAAGTATTAACTTAGGAAAACAACACTTCAATAAATCCTTTTGGTTCAAAACAAAGAGAGTTAACTGATTTAAAGGCAATTTCTTCCCTCAAGTTCTTTTCTTTTATTTTACTTGTACAAACCCCTAAACTCTATTTATTACTTTATTTTATAACAACAACAGTATAATCAATATAATAGGTTGTTTTTATGATGTAACTACACTTACCCACACCTCCATCTAATGGGTAAAGGACATACTGTTTCTGTGGACGGCGAACTACTGCCTCACAAAACGATGATTGTTCAAATATCTCCAACCGCCTCTCATGGTGGCCATTATGATGGAACTATATTTATATATAATATATATTATGTTTTTGTTTTCTCTATACTTATATATTTTTAATTTATATCATACCTTTATGGTTTTCATAATGGGTAAAGGCAATAATTTCATTTGAATAAGTGCGGACTACCGCCCCCTCAAAGTGATATGACTCATTAATGCCATACGTGGAACATATAGAGGATGGAGTTACTGAAATTATATATATGATATTATACTATAATTAAAATATACCTATGTATCATTAAATTTTCATTCGATTAAATATGAAATATAAATGAAAGTAGTGTTCATTCGTACGTATGCCTTGCTGTCTCCATGAACGGTACATTTCATTTCTTATCTCCAAATATTATGTACTATTATAAATAGATATATATACTAGATATATATAATATATATAATATCTAAATCATGAATATCATTCTGGAGATAATGTAATTTTGAACACATGGACAACTTAAATTATATGAAGTTCATTTTTGACAAAACAACCGTTATTAACTTAAATGATTATTTAATGTTTATAACATGGTAATAAGTGATATAAAAGGAATAATAAACCTGAAAAGGGTTCTAAAGCAATTATAAATTAACTTTAGTTTATTATTCAGGAGATTAAAGAACGAATGCGTCAATTTGGACATGAATTAATGGACTTCATCTCAATCTCCTTTCATTGAGGCATATTTTTATTTATACATGATTTTTTTATACGGTGTATAAAAACATTTGACTTTTCATTTCATTAAAATGGAATCTTTTTCTATGAAGTGTTCTAATAAACAAAAAAAAATAATGTTTCTTTTTAATGTATGTGGTGACAACGATCTTTCAACCACCATGAGCATTATTTGATCTTTGGCTTCCTTAACAAGATGTAATGTTTTTTTAAAAGGAAAATAAATACCATATACTCGTTTTATGTATTTTGGTATTAAAAATAGTTTTGATAATTGATTTATTATGTCAATATATTTAAATGATATATTGTGATTTCAACGTTGAAATTTTATCTTTCCTTTATGTTTGTTTTATGTGTTATGAATATGTTATGGTTCTTGGGCATTGTTTACATATACGGGTGGTTCCGTGATAAACCTAGGTAGGGTGTGCCTGATATAGCTCTCAAAATCATTGGGTAATGTGATGGAGGTAAACATTAATGTTTCTCCTAAGAGACTTAGGGAATATACTATAATAGGTATTCCAAATGTAACTCCCTATGTAGCTGTGATAGCTACAATGTAAGTATGATATGGATGCCGCAAGTAAACTTTATCATTTATGATTGTTATGTGTTATTCATAAATATTATGATTTAATGAGGTATGTTAAAGATCTTATTATTGATATATATTTAAGGACCAATGTTTTCTCTCTTTATTTTATAATCCTTATTCAGCTTTTTATGCTGATCCCAAGTTTTTGAAATGTTTTTCACATGACTTAAAGATGAATAGGGTCAAGGACGGGATCAAGAAAAAGTCATGCGGTCTAAAACATGGAACTAGACATGACTCCTTTTTTCAAGAGTTTTTATTTTATGAAAAAAATGGAAACTGAGTAGAAGTGTCTACTTTTTAATTTTTTAGATGTAATAGTTATGGCCTAATTCTCTAAAACTCTAAACCTGAAAAGATTCTCAATGTGAATTATTCATTTAATTCAAGATTATGTAATGTTTTAAGGTCGGGTCCTTATACTTTTACCCCACCCAATTTTTACAATCCTACCTTCTCCACTTTTGATGGAGCAAGAGACCTCAAACAACATCTCACTCTCTTTGTATCTCTATGTGGTTGGATGATGGGACCTCAAGATCAGCTAGAGGTGACCAAGATGAGTTTTTTGTATATAATCTAGTAGGTCCAACCTTTTTTTCTATAAAACAACCTTCCATTAGGATATGTTGCAGGATGGGAAGCCCTTAATCATCAAATCCTTTACCATTTCATCTCCACGCTGAGGAAAAGGAAAATTTTAGACCTGAAGAACTGCAAGAAACATGAAAATGAGAGTCTTTTTGAATTCATAACCATATGGAAGGGTTTAACCTATTCACTTAGTATCCCTCTCTAATAGGAATGGTTGTTGGAATTCTATGATGAAAATATTTGGGATAATCCATATACACCTTTCACTGCTAGAAACTGGGTCTATAGGGACCACCATTAGCGGTTTCTATAGGTGACCATAAATTCGGTCCACCACGATCGCCTAGAAGTCACTGTTGGGTGGGCCTATAGCGACCGCCAATGGCGGTTGCTATAGGAGACTAAAAAATCGGCCTATAGCGACCGCCAGTGGCGGGCGCTATAGGCATAGATCGCTAATGGCAGTCATTGTTTGAATTGACCAAAATTGACCACCAATGGCGGCCACAAACCTGGATTTTTTTAAAAAAAATCATTTCTACATCACATTTCTAGCAGTCAGAAAAAAATTTTCCGAACATAAGAAACATAGATAAGATGAAAAAGAAAAATAATTCAAAATAGAATAAACATCAGGTTCCTCAAAAACAATAAATGAAGGACATACTTCTTCATAAATGGTGATCCAAGTATCCCTAATTCATTCCAATCTTCTGCTTCAATAAACCTAAAATAAGATACAAAAGAAACAACTAAACAAAGAAAATGAAAATTGGAAATATTTATTAAGTTAGTATATATATATATAAATCAAATTGGGCCATTAGGGAATTTGGGAATTTGATCAATTCTCCATTAGTCCATTTGGTCATTACGGAGTTACACTAATATATTATTAGGTAGTTAGGGCGGCGTTATCACGTTAGCCTCCCCTCCTCACTCTCGACACCCCCCAAACCAAGACAACCCCCACACCCACCCCCTGGACCGCCCCCACCCCCAGACATCCCCCCTCACCCCGGATAGCCCCCCTAACCCCTAGACACCCCCCTCACCCTTGGACAACCCCCACCCCCTAACATCCCCCCCACATGAGGAGACGACACGTCATTCGGACGCACGGTTTTCACGGCATGACTGAATATGTGTTTTAGGTGTTTGGCGCGCTTGAAAAGCATGAATGGGGTGGTCAAAACCAGTCGAACGACCTCATAATGTCATGAAATAAGATGAAAACAAAGGGTGGGAGAATTTTGAAATGGTCGGGTAGACGACATGTCAATTAGATGTGTCGTGTGACCGTGGTGACTGAAAACACACTCTGAGTCGTAAATGGCCAAAACATGCGTTTAACAGTTAAATGCATACCGAACGACATCATAATGACTTGAAATCATATGAGAAGAACCTAATTATTATTTTTGAGGTGTACGAGGAGACAACATGTCATTCAGATGCGCGGTTTGTGAAACGCGACTGAATATGTGTTTTTAGGAGTTTGGCGAGCTTGAAAAGCGTGTGTGGGTGATCAAAACCGGCCGAATGACCTCAGAATACCATAAAATCGGACGACAACAAAGGGTGGGTGAATTTAGAAATGTTCGTGTAGACAAAAAATCAATCAGAGGTGTCATGTGACCGTGGTGACTGAAAACGCACTTCGTGTGTCGTAAATGGCCAAAACATGCGTTTAACAGTCAAATTCATATTGAACGACATCAAAATGACTTTAAAATCACAATATAACACCCTAATTATTATTGGTGAGGTGTAAGAGGAGACGACATATCATTCAGACATGCGGTTCGCGCGGCACGACTAAATATGTGTTTTTAGGTGTTTCGCGCACTTGAAAAGCACGCGAGGGGTGGTCAAAATCAGCCGAACCACCTTGGAATTCCATGAAATCGGATGAAAAAAATGTCTGGGTAAATTGTAACATTGTCGGGTAGGAGAAACATCAATCTGAGGTGTCGTGTGACTGCGGTGACCGAAAAAGCACTCTACATATCGTAAATGACCAAAACATGCATTTAACGGTCAAATGCATACCGAAAGACATCGACATGACTTTAAATCACACAAGAACACCCTAACTATTATTAATGAGGTTTAAAAGGAGACGACACATCATTCGGATGTGTGGTTTTCACAACACAGATGAATATATGTTTTTTAGGTGTTTGGTGCACTTGAAAAGCGTGCGTGGGGTGGTTAAAACTGGCTGAATGACCTTAGAATTCCATGAAATTGGATGAAAACAAACTGTGGTTGAATTATGAAATGGTCAGGTAGATGGAACATCAATTAGCGGTGTCTTGTGACCGCGGTGACCGAAAATGAACTATGTGTGTCGTAAATGGCCAAAACATACGTTTAATGGTCAAATGCATACCGAATGACATCAGTATGACTTGAAATCACATGAAAACATCCTAATTATTATTCATGAGGTGAAATAGGAGACAATATGTCATTTAGACGCGCGTTTTTCATAGCACGGATGAATATGCGTTTTTTAGATGTTTGGCGCACTTGAAAAGCGTGTGTGGGGTGGTGAAAACTGGCTGAACGACCTCATAACGCCATAAAATCAGACGACAACAAAGGGTGGGTGAATTTTGAAATGGGCAGGCAGACAACACTTCAATTGGAGGTGTCTTGTGACTTCGGTGACTGAAAATGCACTCCATGTGTCGTAAATGGACAAAACATGCGTTTAATGGTCAAATGCATACTGAACGACATCGACATGACTTTAAATCACATGAGACCACCTTAATTATTATTAGTGAGGGGTATGGGGAGATGAAACGTCATTAGGACGCGCGGTTTGCGCAGCACAACTAAATATGTATTTTTTAGGTGTTTGGTGCACTTGAAAAGCATGCGTGGGGTGGTCAAAACCGGCCAAACAATCTCAGAATGCCATGAAATTAGACGATAACAAAGGGTGGGTGAATTTTAAAATGGTTGGGCAGACATCACGTCAATCAGAGGTGTCATGTGACCGCGGTGACCGAAAATGCACTCTGCATGTCGTAAATGGCCAAAAAATGTGTTTAACAGTCAAATGCATACCAAACGACATCAGAATGACTTGAAATCACACGATAACACCCTAATTATTATTTTTGAGGTTCAAGAGGAGACGAAATCTCATTCGTATGCACAGGTTTCATGGAATAGCTGAATATGTGTTTTTAGGTGTTTGGAACGCTTGAAAAGCGTGCGTGGGGTGGTCAAAATTGGTTGAACGATCTCAGAGTGCCATGAAATCGGACGAAAACAATGGGTGGGTGAATTTTAAAATGGCCAGGTAGACGACACGTCAATCGGAGGTGTCGTGTGACTGCGGTGACTGAAAACAAACTTCACGTGTCGTAAATGGCCAAAACATATGTTTAACGGTCAAATGCATACCGAACAACATCGAATTGACTTAAAATCACATGAGAACACCCTAATTATTATTGATGAGGTGTATGAGGAGAGGACACATCATTCAGACTCACAGTTTGTGTGGCATGGATGAATATGTGTTTTTGAGGTGTTTGGTGCGCTTGAAAAGTATGTGTGGGGTGGTCAAAACCGGCCGAACGACCTTAGAATGCCATGAAATCAGAAAAAAACAAAGGTTGAGTGAATTGTGAAATGGTCGGGCAGATGACATGACAATCGGAAGTGTCATGTGATCGCGGTTACTGAAAACGCACACCACGTGTCGTAAATGACCAAAACATGCATTTAATGGTCAAATGCATACCGAACAACATTAAAATGACTTGAAATCACATGGGAACACCCTAATTTTTATTGGTAAGATGTACAAGGAGAAAACACGTCATTCAGATGCACGGTTTGCACGGAATGGCTGAATATGTGTTTTTAGGTGTTTGGCGCGCTTGAAAAGCGTGCGTGGGGTGGTCAAAACCAGCCGAACAACCTCATAATGCCATGAAATCGGACAACAACAAAGTGTGGGTGAATTGTGAAACGGTCAGGTAGAAGACACGTCAATTGGAGGTGTCATTTTACTGTGGTGACCGAGAACACACTCTGTGTGTCTTAAATGGCCAACACATGTGTTTAACGGTCAAATGCATACTGAACGACATCGACATGACTTGAAATCACACAAGAAGAACCTAATTATTATTGGTGAGGTTTACAAGGAGATGTCACGTAATTTGGACATGCGGGTTGTGAATCATGGATGAATATGTTTTTTTAGGTGTTTGGCGTGCTTGAAAAGCATGCGTGGGGTGGTCAAAATCGGCCGAACGACCTCATAATGCCATGAAATTAGACAACAACAAAGGGTGGGTTAATTGTGAAATGTTAAGGCAGACAACATGTCAATCGGAGGTGTCGTGTGACTGAAAACGCACTCCGCGTGTCGTAAATTCCCAAAACATGAGTTTAACAGTGAAATGCATACCGAACGACATCGGTATGACTTGAAATCACACGACAACACCCTAATTATTATTGGTGAGGTGTATATGGATACAACACATCATTCAAATGTGTGGTTTTCATGACACGACTGAATATTTATTTTTAGTTGTTTGGCGTGCTTGAAAAGCGTGCATGGGATGGTCAAAACTAGACGAATGACCTCAGAATTCCAAGAAATTGGAAGACAACAAAGGGTGGGTGAATTTTAAAACAATCAAGCAGACAACACATCAATCAGAGGTGTCGTATGACTGTGGTGACCGAAAATGCACTTCGCATGTCATAAATGGACAAAACATGCATTTAACGGTCAAATGGATACCGAACGACATTGGAATGACTTGAAATCACATGAGAACACCCTAATTATTATTTTTGAGGTGTATGAAGAGATGAAACATCATTCGGACATGTGGTTTATGCGACAAAACTGAATATGTATTTTTTAGGTGTTTGGAACGCTTGAAAAGCGTGCGTGGGGTGGTCAAAACCGGCTGAACGGCCTTAGAGTGCCATGAAATCAGACGACAACAAAGGCTGGGTGAATTTTGAAATAGTCGGGTAGACAACATATCAGTCGGAGGTGTCATGGGACCGTAGTGACCGAAAATGCACTCTGTATGTCGTAAATGGCCAAAACATGCGTTTAACGATCAAATGAATACCAAACGACATCGGCATGACTTGAAATCACATGAGAACATCCGAATTGTTATTAGAGAGGTGTATGAGGATATTACATGTCATTCGGACATGCGGTTTTCACAGTAAGAATGAATATGTGTTTTTTAGGTGTTTGACGTGCTTGAAAAGCGTGCGTGCATGGTCAAAACTGGCCGAATAACCTCAAAATGCCATTAAATCAGATGATAGAAAAGGGTGGGTGAATTGTAAAATGGTCGGGTAGATGAAACATCAATCAGAGGTGTCGTGTGACCGCGGTGACCGAAAATGCACTCCACGTGTCGTAAATGGCCAAAACATGCATTTAACTGTCAAATGCATACCAAACGATATTGTAATGACTTGAAATCATATGATAACACCATAATTATTATTCATGAGGTGTAAGAGGAGACGACACATCATTCAGACATGCGGTTTGCATAGCATGGCTAAATATGTGTTCTTTAGGTGTTTATCGCGTTTGAAAAGTGTGCGTGGGGTGGTCAAAACTGGCCGAACAACCTCAAAGTGCCATGAAATCAGACAAAAACAAAGGGTGGGTAAATTTTGAAATATTTGGGTAGACGACATGTCAATTAGAGGTGTCATGTGACCGCGGTGACTGAAAAATGCACACCACGTGTCGTAAATGGAAAAAACATGAGTTTAATGGTCAAATGCATATCGAATGACATCATCATGACTTTAAATCACACAAGTACACCCTAATTATTATTGGTGAGGTGTACAAGGAGACACCACATCATTCAGATGGGCGGTTTGTGTGGAACAGCTGAATATGTGTTTTCTAGGTGTTTGGTGTGCTTGAAAAGTGTGCGTGGGGTGGTCAAAACCGGCTGAACAACCTCAAAATGCCATGAAATCAGATGAAAACAAATGGTGGGTGAATTGTGAAATAGTTGGGTAGAAAACACATCAATCAGAGGTGTCATGTGACCTAGGTGATTGAAAACACACTCCACGTGTTGTAAATGGTCAAAACATGCATTTAATGGCCAAATGCATATCGAATGACATCATAATGACTTGAAATCACACAAGAACACATTAATTATTATTTTTGAGGTGTACGAGCAGACATAACATCATTCTAACATGTGGTTTATGTGGCATGGATGAATATGTGTTTTTTTAGGTATTTGGCGCACTTGAAAAGCATGTGTGGGGTGGTATCCACTCGATGTTGTCCATATCAAATGTGGTTCCTTCTCCAACTGGACCATCATGAATCTGAGAGGTCTTATCTAATTTTTTTCAGCATCCATAAGATATTATGCACCAAAATTAGTACACTCATCCATCAAATAACCATTGGCTATTGATGCCTCTGGACGAGCTCTGCTACGTACAAATCGTTTCAATGTATTTAGATACCACTCAATAGGATACATCCACCAGAATTGAACTAGACCAATATCCATTACTTCATCAATTAGGCGCACTATCAAGTGAACCATAACATTGAAAAATGAGGGGGGGAAATAGTTTTTCAAAATGACAAAGTGTAAGTAAAATTCGGTCCTGCAAACTTTTTAAATCACTTATTTGTTGATTTCTTAAACAAAGCTATATAAAAAAGTACTCATCTCAATCAACATTTGAACATCATTGGGGGATAAACAATAAAAAATTGTGATTGGAATCAACTGTTGAAGTAGTATATGGTTGTCATGACTTTTCAACCCTTGCAATGTCTTTCTCATCAAATTCACACACTTTGAAATATTAGAAGAGTAACCGTCAGGCACCTTGAGAATATTCAAAATGGAAAGAAATGTATCTTTCTCCTTTGTAGTCATCATATACTATGCAGCAGGAATATATTCCTTGTTTCCCTCATCTAACTGTAAATGCAACTGTTTCCTTAAACCCATTTCTTCCAAATCACGACGTGCATTAACATGGTCCTTTGATTTTCCATTGACACCTAAAATGGTCCATAATATATTATCAAAAACATTTTTTCAATGTGCATGACATCCAAATTGTGCCTTAGCGTGTTAGATTTTCAATAGGGGAGATTGTAAAATATAATTTTCTTTTTCTGATTGTGACTACTTTGTCTACATGCACCATGAATATTACATAATGGATGAGACACTAAATCCTGAAATTCATAGACCATGCAGATGTTTTCTTCCTCAATATGTGATAACATTTCAACTCTTGTAATGATCTTTGGTGCTAGTTTGAACTCTCTAGAACCATCAAATGTCACTCTGCCCTTTCTGAACCTGTACAGAGGGGGGAGAAAACGTCTGTGACCCATGTATGCCCATTTTTTGGAATGTTTAAGCCATACATATTTTTTACTTTTATTGCAACAAGGGCATGCAAATTCCCCTTTCGTACTCCAACCTGATAAATTTACATAAGCCGGGAAATAATTTATTGTTCACAATAAATCAGCTTTCAATTTGAACATTTCATTCATTTCACAGTCATAAGTCATTACACCATCACCCCAAAATCCATTCAACTCATCAATCAATGGCTGAAGGTAAACATCAATCTTATCCCCCTGACTTCTAGGTCCATCAATAAGAGTGGAAAGTAATATAAATTTTTGCTTCATACAAAGCCGTAGAGGAAGATTATATGAAACCAACACCATGGTCCATGTGCTATGAGTTTCACCAACCATAGACTTGAATGGATTGAAACCATTTGCTGCGAACCCAAATCGGACATTACAAACATCTTTAAAAAAATCGAGGTGTCTCTTATCGAAATCCTTCCATGAACGAGAGTCTACCGGGTGGGTTAACATATCACTTTCCTAATTTATTTTTTCATATCATCTCATTAAATTAGAAACTTTATATGACATAAAAATCTTTTCAAACTCAGATTTAGAAGAAAGTAACGCATTTTCTTTATGGTAATTGCTTTTCCCTATTTCACAGTATGCCTTTGATGATTCTGATATCTCATGTTCTATTTCCACCTGGAAGTGCCACATACCATACAAATATCCAAATGGGTAGTTTCCTTTCTAAACAACATTCAATTTTTTGCACATACATATATGGTCTCATATGTAAAAACTAAGTTCTCTATCAACTTACGAGCATGGTAATACGACTCAGGAATCTTAGCATCGATAGGTAGAACCTTTTTCAATAACTCCAATATCATGTCGAACGATGTGTCTGACCATTAATACAAAGTCTTCAAATGAAACATCTCCACGATAAACAACAATTTATTGTGAGAAGTACATCCAGGATATAATTCCATTTTCTCATCATCAAGTACTTCATAAAACCTTCTCGAATCATGATCTGCATTAGAGCACAGATTTATCCCACCGGTATCAATGTTCTGGATGTCAATTCCTTCAAGAGACAACCCACGTACCATTTCAGTAATCATTTCATGCATTTGATCATCCATCCTTAGATCAACATCCATCTGAACTGCATCTGTATTTTGACAACGAATATATTCTTCCCCATGATGAGTCCAACTCTTATAATTTTTCAGAAATCCATTCAAGAATAGGTTCTCCCTCATGGTATCTCATGTGAATTGATATTTATTTTCACATTTTATACACAAAAAAAGTAATATAGTCACTTCTAAATACCCCAGTGAACTCAATGAAATGCATAATGACTTCAAAATATTCTCTAGACATTTGATTTGGAAGATCAATACAGCTCTTATCCATAATAATATTTTTATAACAAACATTTACAAAAATTTCGTCAAGACTCAAAAAAATTTCTCATGGGATACACACACAGACTCAAGAATTATATAAATCAAATAACAACATAACTTAATATTAATCTAGTCAACATATAAATGGACTGTACATTGTATGTAACTTCCAACCTCAAGTAAAGGGTGATGTCTTCTTATACAAACATTTTTAACACACATTATTTCATAATTATTCATTCACACAAGCCCGTATACACACAAACTTCAATTTCCACAATTTATTCGCACACAATATTCATATAATCTTCATGCATGAAAACTTTTTGATGTAAAATTCCCAAAATCAAAACTCTTAAATGGAAGTTAGGGAATACCTGATAGCACTAAAGATCTGGAAGAGAGGGGAGCTGGAGGTGGTGCTGCGAGAGATAAGAGGGGTAGATGAGGGGAGCCAAATTTTGAGGTAGTGAAGTGAGGGAGGGGACAAGCGGTATTGGTGGCAGGGAGCTGGAGGAGGTGGTGGTGCTGCGAGGGAGGGGATGGGCGATGGTGGGGAGCTGGAGGTGGTCGTGCGGCGTCGGCGGTGACCGGTGACGGGTAGCAGAATTGAAACGAGGGAGAACAAAATTTGTGGGTAGGATTCGGGATTGAGGGGGTTTCGACCATGAGGGGGGAAGAGGCGGAGGTAGAGGAGGTCGCGTGGCATTGGTGGTGCAGTGTCGGCGGTGACCGGTGACGGGCGATGGCGGTGCGGTGAGGGAGAACAGGTGCTACGGGTAGGGTTCAAGCGTGAGTGGAGTTTGAACATGAGGGTGGGGGAGGTAGGGGGGAGGCAGATGGTGTCGGCGGTGTGGCAAGGGATGATGGGTGCGTGGGTGGTGACGGTCGACATGAGGACGATGACGGTCGACACTACGGGGTAATGTTTCAGCGGCGCGAGGGGGGTGTGCGAGGGGGGTTCGACCATGAGGGGTTTTGACTACAAGGTTGGGGGGAGGGGGGAGACAGATAGCATCAGTGGTGCGGCAAGGGAGGATGAGAATGAGGGAAGTGGCGGTTGGCACGAGGGCGACATCAGTCAGTGTTGCGGGGTACTGTTCCTATGGTGTGAGGGTGTGCGCGAGTGGGGTTCAAGCACGAGGGGGTGTGGAGGGGATGAAAGTTTTTTTTAAGCTTAGAGATAGCCATTGGAGGTCTCCCATGTCAGGGGGGATCCAAAGCCCCTTTTTCTAGTAGTTTCTAATACCAATAAAGTATCCAAGTGGGTTTCATGAGTTTTAAAAATGGAACAACATCTGGAAGACTCCATTTAAAATACCCAAGCTAAATCTTGACTCATTCCTTCATCATAGTGGAAAAGTATTAGTAGGGCAGAGACTGTTGTTGTTACTCTCAAACTTGTAGTATCACCCCTCCAAGAACCTAAGAAGGTCCTAAACCACCCAGTTCCTTGTTTCAAGTGGAAGAAACCACAAAATCACCCTTCCCCAGAATCCATAAGAGATCAGATTCATTGTGGATTTGAGGAATGAATGAATAAAATATACTATTTTTGAAATGAACAAGTCCCCAGTTATTTCCTTGTGTCCATGGACAATAACCCAATCAATATGCCACAATCTAGGAAGCCCAATGAGGTCAACCAAACTGATTGTCCTGACTACTACCCTTTCCATAGAAGGATTGGTCATAACATCCATAATTGTTTTTTATTCAAATTCATCCTCCAAATAATGGTTGATTCTAGATAGGTGATGTTGGATAATTCCTCAAATCAGGTGGCTTTCATAACCATATCCCAATGAGAAGAATAATAATATTGAAAGAAAGTTCTGATCATGTGTGGATAGAAGTTTCACAACTGGATAATTAAAAAAGTAGTTGATCAAGCCCATGACATCCTGAGTGCGCAACTTAGTAGACCCATAATACTTCTTCCTCCCAGGGATGAAATATCAGATATGTCACCCAAAGGTGGACGTATTAAGAGACAGAAGAGTAAGGGTCATTTTATGCTCCAATGCAAGATATGACTCTTTTATACTTCTTCCCTACAATATCCAAAACATGGTAATTGACCCACCAAATGGAACCCTCATCAGATGAAGAGATTATATTTGGTTTTATTAAAGTGATACTCTTAGTAAACCCCTTCTCCGATGATGAGTATGCATCTAAGTATGAGTTCCCTGCACCTAATCGGGGAATGAAAGGCTACATGCTTAGGAACTGAGGATATAAGGGATATCACAGGAATGTACATACCCAATATTTTAGTCACATCGCCATAGAGGATATATATACCACTGAGGCCCATGGTAAGGAACTCCAGCAAGACCAAAACAGACATGGAGGTGTCTCAGAACCCTATAGTGGTCATTCGTGCCTGGTTATCTTTCATGACCACACGGTGGGGGTGAGATTATCTGATCATCCTAGGTACTGGATAATACTTATATAACATGTTCCACTTGAAACAAATGCTCCCTCGACCTATGAACAAGCAATAGTCTCATCTAAAAAAATTACTTAGCTCCTAAGATACATATTAAGGATAAACCCCACCTCAAGAAGTGCCTGCCTATGGAACAAAAGTATGACATTACAAAATAATTTAAATTTTCCCCAATCAAGATCTCAATCCTGGATGCACTCCATATTTCAAAATAACTCAGGGAGTCACTTTTTGAAGCCCTCTAGAGCCCACAGAAGTTCAAGAAAGAAGTATATGAAACCAAGTCCTATTGAGTGGATACTATATCATCAGAATGCCATGTCTCCATCTTATTCATAGATCATGATCAATAAGAGGTCATCCAAGGTCACATCAAGCCCCTATATGTTTCAGATAGACTCAATAATGTCAACATATGAAGGGATCTGATTGAAAATGGTTTTAGAATAAATATCATCCCAGTTTGAACCCTGTGAAATTTGGGATATAGTGAAGGGGATTTATCTCCCAAAAATCTAACCATTTAAGGGTATGATAATAATGATAAAATTCCTCATGGGAAGATCAAACTCAAATCTTGGTTTGGGTATCTCACATATAATACTAAGTTTATGGTTATACATTAAGATACCATATACAATGTCCTTCTTGGAAGGTCCTAGATCCATAGCCATGTGGTGTTACTTTCAATATTCCATCAATGTTAGAAATACCCCATCAATAGAAGGTTCAATATATGACATGATGATAGTGCATCGTTTGAGTCTAGTGAAACCATATATGCTGAAGAAGGTTTCTATAAAAGGGAATAAAAAAAACCAATGGTGGGTGGTGATATACTAGTTGTAGCCCCAAATGGCTTGGTGATTACCCTTGAAAATACCTAGAGTATGCTTGATAGTGACTATGTGCTCCCCATAAATCAAGTTGAGGTGATAAACTTGATCCCAAATGTCCAATCCCCTACTTTCCCCAGTGATAGTGTAAAATAAAATCAATTTTGAAATCTCTCTACAATGACTTTGAAAGTAGGGGATGATAATGTATTTTTTTATGGCCTCTCTCACCTCGATAGTGATAGAGACACCCACATATTATTGACTTCATCTAAAAATTACTTTATAGACTCATTGGTGGAAGAATAAGAGGATGACCCTAGGAACACCCCTCCCATATTTGATGAAGGTTTCTCCACCAACATTGATGAGCTTAGTAAAGTGAATCTAGGAACTAATGAAAACCCACGACCTACATTTATTAGTGTCATAATGCCTCTCAAGGAGCAAGATATGTACATCACATTTCTAAACCAATGTCGATATGTGTTCACTTATAATTATATATTAATTACTAGACTAAATCCATATGTGACTATGCACCATCTCAGATTACCTGATGATCATTTAGGCTTCAAGTAGGCATCCAAGAGGATGCACTTTTCGCATACTACTAATGTAGAGGTGGATGTTGACAAATTAATCCAAGACAAAAAAAATTGAGAAGTGAAAACCCCAAGGTGTGTTCCCAATATCATCCCTATCAAAAAAAATAATGGGTATATTAGGATTTGTTGGCTTCCAAGCCCTTTCCTTCATGGATAGGTATTCAGGGTACAATCAGATAATGATGTCTCCAAAGTTGAAGAAGCCACTACCTTCAGAGCACCCTGGGGGGTATTTTTCTATTTTCTCATTCCCTTCAGCTTAAATAATGTCGACACTACATATCAACATGCCATTCATCATATCTTTAATCCCTTTCTGGTAATAATAGCTGAGTTTTATTTTAAATACCTGGTGGTAAAATCCTAATAATGATGTGATCAATTCATGGATTTTTAAACAGTCTTTAACAAGTTGTAATAGCACAATCTAAAGATGAATCCACTATAATGAGCTTTCAGGTTAACACTAGGGAAGTTCCTTGGATTTTTAGTATGCCACCATGGAATCGAGGTTGTCCTAGAAAATACTAGTGCTATTTTATCAATTTCAACCCCTAGAAATCTCAAATAATTGAGGGGAATCCAAGGGAACCTCACATACATTTGGTTTTTAATTTCTATTTTTTTGTGAAAATCCATCCCTTTCACCTGGCTAAAAAGGAATATAATCTTTTATAAATAATATGGGGACTTCCAAAAATCCTTCTAAAGTATCAAGAATTACATAATACATGCACTAGTCTTGATTCTACAGGTGGAAGGAAAGATACTCATATTATATGTGGCCACCATGGAAAGCTCATTGGGTTCCCTACTTACATATAAGAACAATGCAAGGAGAGAGAACAGTCTCAACTACCTCATCCAAATGATGCTAGGTACTAAAACTCGGTATTCTTATGTTGAGAATAAATGTCTCACACTCATATTTGAAGTGAAAAATTTGTGACCTTACTTGTAGCACCAAGAAGTCCATCTGGTCTCTAGTATTGATCCTCTCAAGTACATCCTTGGCTACCTTATGATAACTGGGTTCTTAGACCAATGGGAAGTCATTATGAAACAATACGACATTAAATTTATGTAACGTAAGGCAATGTAAGTTCAAGACCTAGATGATTTCCTTGTGGCACAAACCACCTCAGAAAGTACACCAGTGGACACTACACTTCTAGATGATGAGTTTTTATACACCCATGAAACTCCTTGGACATGGAAGGTGTAATTTTATGGTGCCTCCCATAGTCCTATCAGAAAAAGTATGGAAAAATGGATAGTCAATCGGGTTAGCTTTGGGATTATGTTTGTTTCTCCAGATAAAGCAATTTTTTCTTACTCTTTATCACCATTTAAAGGCTACATGAACAATGAATTAGAATACCAATCTATCATCACAATCTTAGAACTATCCCTATAGCTACAAATAGTCTACTTGAATATCAAAGGGGATTCAGGGCTGGTGATAAATAAGATCAATGGAGAATATTCCATTAAAAAGGAAAAACTTTCCCCTATCACTAGCTACATTAGGGGACTAATCACATAGTTCCCTTTTGTACCTATATTACATCATGTTCCCTGATCATAGAATTATCACACCGATGAATTGGATAATGTATCCATAGTCCTATCCAACCTTGATTAGGAGGAAGAAACCTTCCATGTCACGTATCAAATAATGGTCTCACTAATCATCATTTGTGATATGGAAGAAACAAATAAGTTCAAAACCACCCCAGAGCATGATGAACCAAAATCCTCCCCTGTATGCATGGAACTAATAATTGGTTATCTCCAAAATGGGACTCTCCCAACAAATCGACCCAGAAGTGAATAGATTCGATGATAAGTAGTGAACTTTACCCTATGAGATGGTCCAAATGAGTAGAATTCCATCTATAAGAGTGGCTTTAATATAATCCTCTTCATATTCAAGAGGTTGGGTTACTACAAAAAACCATGATATATAACTGTGTGGAATTCTCTAGGAAATTTTATGCATGAAATAACCATGAAAACTTCACCCATAAAGCCGCATAATTACTAAATATAGCTAAGTATTCCAGGTCATTTTATTTATGGGGAATGGATTTTGTGGGGCTATATCCCCCATCCACAACTAAGTAGTTCAAATATATCTTTACTGCTACAGAATTCTTCTCCAAATGGGATAAGGAAATACCCCTCAAGGAAGTCAGGATGAATAATATCATCAACTTCATAAATTCCCATATCATCACAAGGTTCAGAGTCCCTCAGACAATATTGACAGACAACAGAACCAACTTCTATTCTATGGAGTTGAAGAAATTGTACTAGGAGTACAACATCAAGTTCAATCACTCATCCCACAATCATGCCATGGAAAATGGAAAGACAAGGGACTTTAATTAGACTCTATCAAATATACTCTAGAAGATGATGGATAAAAACAATAATTCTATACTGGACAAGATCCTCCATGATTTATGGTCCTACCCTACCACAATTAATACCACTACACAAGCAACTTTATACTCATTGGTGTACAGAATTGAGGAAATATTTCTCATAGATGTTCAGTTTCCTTCACTCTAAATAGCCATTTACAAAAAAAATATAGGATGCTGAGAAATCACACAAGTAGATGGATGATCTAGAGAATATTGATGAGGGCAAGTTATAGAAATTGGACAACCTTTAAGTCCATTAGAATCATATTGCATGAGCCTTTAATAAAAACATCTTCCTGTATTCATTCCTTCAATGAGAAATGGTGTTGGCTCTTAGAACCCCAATGATACTAGGAAAGAAACCTATAAATTTGGAACCCAAGTGGAATGGGCCTTATATCATATATAAATTCTATCACAATAGAGCATTCTCATTGTACAAAACGGATGGGTAACATTTCAACCCACCCACCAAAAAAATATATCTTAAGAAATAATTTGCATAGCTTCCATCCAGTGTCTTTCATTATAGAAGAAAGATGTTAAACTTCATAGTGTCTCTTAACCTAAAAGAAAGATATTAAACTGAATATCATCTCTCGTAATGGAAGCAAGATATTAAATTGCACAATGTTTCTCATCCTGGTGGTAAAGATTTAAACTGTACAACATTTATTTTCTTGGAAGCAAGATGTTAAACTATACTTCTTCTTTCATCCTTAACACATGACATTAAACAATATGGAAGAAGTCCATGCTAAAATAATTTAAACTTTGCAACATATCACATCCTAACCACATGATGCTAAACTATATAGAGAACATTCTTAACACATGACATTAAAATCTTTAGATCCCCCAATGATTCATCTTCATTCACATCGGGTGACCCACATCTTGGTAGAAAGATGTTAAACTGCACAACATTTGATTTACTTATCGTATGACACTAAACTGCATAGTTTCTAAGGTACTTATTGCTTGACATTAAACTGAATGGAATATTTCCTCACTGTATGATGTTAAACTGCATAGGAAGCATCATCTCACCAACGATTCACCACACATGATCTAGATCTGTGTGAAAGAAGGATGAAATTCCCTCTTCAATATGTAAGATTCATATCCATAGAGGGAATATATTCATCCAAAAACTATGTGTGGAATCATTTATATCATCAAAGGATATGTAGTGATGCCCATAACTCCATTATTGGGACCAACAATAATATTCCTCTTCTTTCACATCGAGTCACCCATGTCCTTACCACAAGACGTTAAACTACACAACCGATGTCCTTTCCACACAACATTAAACTGAACGTATTTCTAGAACTACATAAAAATTTATTCTTATTCTAATGAGATATGTAAGGACACTTGGATCTGATATCCAATCCCAGCAACTACATGATACAAAATTACCCAGTCCTTTCTCCAATTGCTTCCATGTTATGAGGAACATTTTCTATTCCTTATTTATCACACCGAGAATGGATCATGTGGGATTATGATATTTGGTAAGGGATTACCAACATGAAAGAGGCATACTATCTCATGATAAGGTTATCATGGTACTTAATCCACACTGCATGATGTTAAACTACATGTTTTATGTCTATTTCAGGATATAAAACTGCACATTCCTGTGGACCTCATTTGAGAAAACAATTATTCTTGGTATTTGTCTCCCACCATAACTCCATTAAAGAACTAAATTTTACTTAATTAATTTCATCCTAGGATGTGTAGTGACACCTAAATCTCCAACCCTAGGTCCATCCACAACAAATAAACATAAAAAATGCCCCCTCTCTTTGTACAGGTTAGACCAGTGTAGAGATCCTTCACCCAATAACTACCTGTGGATTGATTCTTATTATATTAGGATACACAATGACACCCAAATATCCATTCCTATGCACACACAAAATATTACCTTTTCACATTAGGGAACCTATGTCCAAAATGCATGACACTAAACTGCATGATTTCTTAATAACTACGTGTGACATGATTCCTGTCATCATAGGATATGTAGTGATGTCTAAATCTCTAATTCTGGGTCCGACTAAAAAAATAAATGGGAAAAATTCCCCCCTATATGAATGGTTTGGCCTTGCGTAGATATTTTTCCATTCCTTAACTATGTGTAAATTGATTCCTTCCATCATAGGATGCATAATGATGCCCAAATTTCTAATCCTGGGTCCAACTACAGTAACTAATGAAAAAATGAACCCCAAATGCATAAGGGTTGAGTCATGTATGATAATTTTACCTATGTATGAGTCAGATATATGTATGTATTGCTAGTTCACATAATATATCTTGCATAATTTTTTCATGTCGTCTCCCATGTCCATACCACATGACGTTAAACTACAAGGAAACAGATACATCCTTTCTGTATGACGTTAAACTGCAAGGAAAACATCCTTGTCTCATGACATTAAAACTGCATAGAAAATATCTCCCTACTACATGATTTTAAAATATTTAGGCCATCACCCATTATCATCCCTTATCAAAAGAACCATGATATCCTTGCCCTGTTCAACTAGAGTATGAGGTGCTTCCACTATATTTCAATCACCTCAATTCATAAATCACACTTCAAGTTTTGAGCACCTCAGGTCACTGGAAACCTTTAATAGTCCTTTTAAAGGAAAAGTGATATCTATGTTTGACCATGATATCGATTCATAAGGGGTTAGGCCTACAAAATAGAGACATATTTTCTTGGTATTAAAGTCTTTCTAATCCTTGTGACTCTGAAATCATTGCGGTAGAACTCAACACCTGAGGGTGTTTTGGGTCATCCCCGGTATGATTGTCCCATGTCATTACTCATGATCTGATAACCTCAAGCCATGATTTACAACATTTCCAGCTCCCACTCAGAAGGATGTTGGATTACTCTTAATTGTAGGTAACCTAATTAGGATCTTGTGTAACATCCTCCTCATATTAGGTCCATGTGTGTCACATACATAAACTGCATGCACTTTAGTTAAAGCTATATAATCTTGAACTCTATCCTTTAATGGCCCAAATCACAAGACCTTAAAGTGATAGTAAAAAAGACCCAAAAAATTTCAGGTTGAAAACCTATAGAGGGTATCCTAGTCAAAAGTCAAGCCTTCACTCACTAAACTATTCATCTCCATATTTCAAGAAAAATTTATGGAATAAATAAATAATTCATAAAGATCATAGGGCCTACTTTGTATCCTAAGTAAAATCCATGCTTTGATTGTTGGATACCCTAGTCCATAAAAAAGTCAGAGTAATGATTTTTCATATATCCTCACCATGAGAACATGTTTTTTAGGTAGTGACACAACTTTTAGGGTGATTGAACCCTTCATGAATTTTACACTCTCCATAAATCACATTTCTTGATTTAAGTGCCTCAGATCACCATAAACCTTCCATATCCTTCAAAAAAAGGTACCCAGCTTTAAGGGAACATTTTTTTGACTATGAATGTATGTCATTGGATCCTACATAAGCACCAAGGGTCATCAACCAAATGCGTTTCTTTTCAAAAAGGTATTTTTGATCCTTGTGAACCCTAACATCACTATGGAAGAGCCTACCACCTGAGGTTATTATGGACCATTCCTGGTAATATTCTCCCATACCATCCTCATGACCCAAGCACTTTGAACCATGATTTATAATCCCCATAACTAGACTATTCAAGATGATTCAGAATCCTTGACATTACATCACCATGTTTTGTAACCTTTATGAAAGAAGGAATGAAACACTCCATTATCAAAAAAATTTATGGACCATATCCTATTATTTGAAACCATATGGTATAGGGCTTGAGCTTCGCATAAGAGATGAACTACCCTGGGGTGTCAGAACCCTTCATGGATAGACATTCCTCCATACCCAACTTTATCATCTGAATGTATGTGTCTCCAAAAATATTTCATATCCCTTGGAAAATAGTGGGGATGCCTATGTTTGACCATGTTATCAATTCATAAGTGCTTAGACCTACCAAACAGAGGAATCCATTCCTTGAAAGAGAGTAACTTTTATCCTTGTGATCCCCTGCAACACCATGGAGGAACCTGGCACCTCAGGGTGTTATGGGTCATCTCTGGAATGTATTCTCCTTCCCATATTCCTTGAATCAAGCTTTAAATTTATGAATTATTCAACCCAAACTCCAACTATCTAGATGGATTTAGTATACCTGGTATTTCAACCTCGACCAATATTATACCCATAAATCCTCCATGGACCTTGGAAAAGAGTGGTGGAACATCTATTTGACAATGCTACCAATGCATAAGGGCTTTGAACTACCAACCATAGGCATATCCTTCTTGTAGGAAATGATCTTTAATAATCACGAGTCTCAGGAAACACCATGGAAGAAATCAACATCCGAGGGTGTTTTGGGTCATCACTAGAATGTATTCCCTATATTCCATAATCATCAATAAATTCCTAACAGAAATACTTTAAACTACATGACATCTTTATTTCCAAGATAAAATACCCTAAACTACAGTGATAGAAGGTCCGAGCTAAAAGACCCTAAACTACAGCGATAGAATGTTTGAACTAAAATACCCTAAACTACACCAATATAAGGTATGAGATAAAATCCCCTAAACTATAGAAATAGAAATTTTGAGCTAAAATACCCTAAACTACAATGATATAATCTAAAAGCTAAAAGACCTTAAACTACAACAATATAAGGTCTAAGATAAAATAATTTAAACTTCAATACAACCGTAATTTAGTCTACAATATTGTAAATGATAAAAATATTATGAGGCCCACCATATAGACTTTGAAAAAAATCAAGCTATGTTTCCAAGTCCATCGAATTCATAAAAAGATAGAGTGATTTCTCTCTGGGACATATATTCTACCAAAATTTTCTTTTTGTAAATTAGGTAATCTCATGAAATCTAGAGAAAATATTTCAATCAAAAATCTAATTTTGATGGGAATTAATGAGAATTTCTCAATAATGATCTATTAGAATTTAAACATTTGGATCTAGGAATTTAGGTTTACTCGATACTATGAAAAGGATGTGTATATTTTATGATTCATACAACATCAAACTAGAGAAATGTCATGCATATCATGAATGAAAGATAAATGGATAAAAACATATAAAAGTTTAGAAAATATATTCATTGATAGAATATAATAGGAAGAATTTCAACATTTTAGAGCCTCTCTGAAGATTCAATCAAATAAAAATACACATCAACAATTGAACTACAATAAAATTCGACCGAATGAGCTGGCCAAGTCAATGAGAGCCTGGAAAGAAGAATTGATTGAACACTGAAGTACTTCTCATCCAACTTCTTCTACTTCTTCCTTAGGGTGGATGGTATTGATTAAAGTAAATAGATCCTCAATTATTTTTTGAGTGGTCTCTGGTGAGGATGATGACATCAAAAGATCAAACCTTGAGAGAGCCAAGATCTACTCATATCTATATATATTCATGTTCAAGATATCCATTTGTTTGTGTGACTTAGATATAAATTGGTAGCTCTATTCTAATTCCTCTAAAGATTCCTTCATCAATTTGGTTGATGAAGTCCCATCATCAAGGTTGTGAAAGTCCCTCTCATTGGAAACCAAATCTTTCCTCTTCCAGACGATCTATCTCATTATTTCGTATAATGATTGACAACCAAAGCCTCCAAACCCCAAATCATGAAATAGATGATGAAGACATTTATCTTGGTCATAAAATTTTCCCAGATGAGTCTCAGTAATTAGGGTATGAATCTGATTCCAAATCATCATGTGCCTTTTCTAAGATTTTGTAGCCTTTGGAGTAGGTTGAGTAGAAGGAGGAACAACCGTCTGATCTGATGAGGAAGTATAAGAATAATCCCTATATTTTCTTCCCTCAAAAGACATATTGGTTTCTGGTTGTATGGAAGTATTATCTTACTCGACAAATTCTCCCACACTAATGGAATGGTCATTATCAGGATGAGAACATTTCCTTAAAGACTCGCCTGAGTATTCAATTGGCTCCATCGTCATTATAAGCATGGGAGTTTTTGAGGTAAATGGTTTTTTCACATTACATACCAACTTGTTCAAAACTCCACTAGGATGGGCCTCAAAAAAATCCCAGGAATAATCATGTGATATAAAGGTGAGATTTCTAGAAGGTAGGAGGATAATTTCAGCTTTAGTATCATCATGTGCCATCATCAACCAAAACTAGCAAATGATCTCAGGGTATCTATCCCCCTATACATCGGCCGAAGGGAGATGTGAGAACATTTAGATTCATCCAAACTAGAAAGAGAATCAATAAGGTGTATACGACTCAAAAATGATCATCTCATTCATCCTAGCTATAATAACCCCATCCTTAATGGAAACATTGTATGACATTTCATCAAGAGATCCACCTCCATTATCAATGATTGGCTGAGTCAGTACAGTATAAGGAATGAAATCGAAGTAATCTAGTTGGATCAATATATCAGGAACCTCTTTAGGGACTAAAAACATATCCTCAACCTTAGATATATTCAATGTCCTATGATGAGATAAGGCACCAAGGATCTCGGTGGTATTATTGTATTCGTAATAGTGAAAATTATCCCATATCCATCCAAATAAAAACTGGAAAGGAACACTAATAATATAGGGGATTCTTCCCTACTGAATTTGGCCTATGAGTTTTTAAAGGCATGAAAGATTTGGTACCACCAGATTGAGGTGTTTTCCCTCTACTAATCATGCTTCTATCAACAGCATGCTGACTCAGATTTCTAAGTACACGTCTCCAGCCAATAAAATATTCTTATTCACAAACTTGTCCATGAATCCGACCAGACTAAGTCTTGGATATATCTCTTAATTTAATTAGTATCCCCATGAGGTATGATCCCTGACTTCCAAAATATCCCAATACAAACCAGTGGTGTCACAAACCTATCGGGAAGGGCACCGATGTGGGTTTATAGTAGTTGTCCTATCCCC
Source organism: Viscum album (assembly GCA_963277665.1). NCBI lineage: Eukaryota > Viridiplantae > Streptophyta > Magnoliopsida > Santalales > Viscaceae > Viscum > Viscum album. The sequence goes on along the minus strand of OY728146.1, from coordinate 1,664,219,527 downwards.
ATTGTGATAAAAGAAAATGTTGATCCAATATTTGAAAGAGATGAAAGAGTGAATAGTCAAATTATTTATTAAATTTTTCTTCACAATGTTGATCATATCCCTTTCCAAGATTTTAGATTGCAAAGGGTCATCCCAAACATCTACGGTAGGAAATAATTCATTGTACATCTCTCCAAGATGGGGTATCCCACCCAGTTGATAGATATCCCAGAGGCTTATTCCTACCTCTTAATTGGAAAAATGGAATGAGTTTGTTCCAGAAACCAATGTATAATAGGTTCTAATAGAAAATTAGGCTAGGGATAAATGATGAATTGTGAAACCCCTACTTATTTGTAAATATGGACAACATATAGTTGGTTATCAAAATCTAAGTAGCTTTTCCTAACCTAGAATGGCTATTCCAATTCATCAAAAAAAGTTACCACAAGGGTAAAAATTCCACTTAGAACTCCTACCACTGCTCAAATTGTTTATATAAGAGACAAATATGCTTGAATATCTATGTGTTATGGACTGGTGAGTGAAATCACAACTGTTGGGATCCAAGGGAGAGTTTTCCAACATATAAGACAACCCTTGGGACCATTCTATGATCAATCATCCATCATTATAAATTACTATATAAATGTATTTGAGGGAAGTTGACACCTATTAATATGGAAATTCATAGTCCAGAGAAGGGATGGAAACATCAACTAGTAGGACAAACCCATATAGAGGAATCTAGTGTGATAAAGGATAATTCTAGAGTTTGAACATGATAATCCATTTCAAAACCTCATATTTAGAGTGCATGTGGTGCTAAGGGTCATCATTATGATTTTTAGTAATCATGAACCTTTTATTAGATACGGCAGAAGAACTATGATGAGAGTGAAAATCCATCTGAAAAAAAGTAAGTGGTTTATGCCAAACAGATGAAAACAAAATCTTGTCAAACAAAAGGCATAAATTATGGTAGAGTCATGCACATCTCTTAATTCATCAAATAAATTCATGATCATATAAATGACATGAGAATCACCTATCCAATGAGGGTCTTGTGGGCCACATAAACCCATAGAACATCGTGCAACCTCATGATACTCACATAGTCATGAAATCCACATAATAATTGAAGGATCATGCGATTGAGAAAGAATATCCCATGAAACCATCAAGACGATCGTTCATACCCATAACCAAATTTCAAAAAATTACCAAAGATAATTTCATGGTTGATTTTAATGGGATCTTGGGAAAAGAATGTATTGAAAATCAGTTCTTTTAAAATGGTCTTGCAATGAAGTATAATGATTGGTTCTTACAGGAAGGTCTTGAGACAAGGTCATGTGACAATGACAGGGTGCAAGAGCTCTAGAAATTGGGTAGATGGTCAATGATCCTCCCTTTGTTCCCCTATTTATAGGGAATTCTACAAAATACCAAATGATTCCGGAATGGCCAAGTGTCACCCAAGATAATGACTAGAAACAACACCAAAGAATTAGGTGGGAATTTACTTTCCTTAGAACCAAGTTCTTATCCCTATAGATGTAACTCCTGAGGGGGGGGGGGTTATTTTTTGATCCCTTCCAGATCAGCATCTTCAAATCCACAATAGAAGAAATTCCATAATATGGGTATTATTTTTCCATCAAAGAAAAGGAAGAAGAAGGTGTCCAGGCTCTCACAGATTGCATGAACCTTCAAATGATGAACCATCATGAGACCTTTATAAGGTTATGTGAATGATACAAGCATAGAACATGACCTACGGAATATCCCATGAATCCCCTTTGAATGATATTCCTTGTTCTTTATAAGGTTTCTTAGACAATTGTTGATCATGAGAAGACAATCAGATGGGTTCCTCTAGATCTGGAGTTTTTTCAATCGATTGATGCATGAAAAACCATACAAAAATACTTGGAAAATAATGATAAATATATCAAAAATGTGGGATCCTATTATGGTCATAAATATAACATGATGTTACAATTAGGTTTGCGATACACTGTAAATTTCAATGTGACATTTCCTCTTTTTCACATAAGAAACCACATACATGTCACCCTCATCATGTGAAGGACTTCAGACATGTCCAAATGGTCTTGCGCTCCCCCTTCATATTTTTAAGGAAAATAGAAGTTTTTTTTTCATGAAATTTTCATGCATCACCACAAGACCCTTTGTTGGTCACATGATGCATCACTGAAGGGGAGAGTAATTTTCTTCGACAACACTCATATAAACTAATGATATCTCCAAACCTTGTAAAATAAAAAAGGAAATAAAAAGGGAAATGATGGGAGATTCTTGAGAGAGGAAGATACATTGATCTTATGTGAACATGTTCATATTACATGGGTGATCACTATTGATCATGTGAGGCCCCCCTTGACAAGTCATATTAATGTCATGAAGGCCCCCTAGATGGCGACATTTCTCTCATGGAATGCCTTGGATAAAAGACCTCATATCACATGAAATCCTTTCAGAAGGCATCCTAATCTTGAGTAGGCCCTTAAACATGTTGTCCAGAAATTGTGAAAAATCCCATTGGCATGTCCACATAATTAGTCAAGACCCCCTTGGTTGGAAAACATCCAAAAAATGGGGTGTTTATGGGATGATCTTTTGGTTTCTAAAAATCATGGGATGCCCCTAAGATTAACCATAGTAGGAACTCACAAAATGTGTGATACCAAGGCCCTCCACCGAATCTGGTCTATATTTTTTGCGATATGTATGACACAAATCAGTGTATAATTGGGGTGGTGGTGCCTATAAATCCCCCACCCAGGCATCCAAAAATGCATCTAGGGATCCTCACACTGATTCCCCAAGCACTTGAGATGAATTTTTTGAGTAGCCAATCTCATGATCACAAGGTGTTCCACCATGTAAAATCTTGGGAACAAGCTAGAGGATCCTGAAACATGCATAATAAATTCGCATGATCACTCATATATCATGTGAAGGACCTTTAGCAAGTTATGCAAAGGAAATCTTGTATATATTTTTGATCACATGAGTCTTAAAAAATATAGAATTGAGAAAATATAAGGCACATATTCAAAAAAACTAAAATAAATACTAAATATGAGAGACTTATATGAAGAACATGTGTGTTGATCTTCATCATGAGATAAAAACAAGACATGTATCTAGATCATACAATATCCCCTTGATATACCATATAGATCATGAGATGTACTCCAGACACTTCAAAGAAGTCCCATGGCACCCTTCAAAAATTCCACCCAAGTCTCACAAAACCCTTTGGTCTCACCATCTTGCTCTTACAATGTCCTCTAGACATATAACCCAAGATACCTAGAGACACCAGTGTACGTTTTTTTAATCTCGTGAAGCCCTTTGAGCGTACTAGCTAGATCTCATGGCACATTTCAAGCATGTTAGTCAGGTCTCATGATAGAACCTGGGGATTTCAATACTAGGTTATATGATGCCATCTATAAATGTCAACCTAGGTCACGCGATGCCCTCCAGGAATGTTAGCACAGGTCATGTAATACCCTCCAGATATGTCATCCCATGTCATGCGATGACCTATATGAATATTAACCAAGTTCATGTGATGCCCTCTAGATATTTCAGCCTAAGTCACGTGAATCCCTCCCAGCATGTCATCCTAGGTTATGTGATGACCTCTATAAATTTCAGCCAATATCATGAAATGGTATTTAGATATTCCATTCATATTATGAATTTTACTTTGGAAAATTCAACTAGATTAAGTTATTTTCATTGAACATGTCCTAAATATATTCATATATGTCCAGACACCATTCCTCATGTTAATAAGACAACCAAGACATGTCAAGTAGACAATCAAGCTAGTTTGGAAGACAACTAGGCCAAGTCAAGAAGGCATCCCAGGGTATGATAGCCTTATACAACCTCAATATAAGTGTTACCATAGTGTGTAATACCTAATCAGTGGCATGATATTACTACCTCCGTATTAGGTAAAACTCAATGTGTAATACCATATCAATAAACAATGAGAAATATGATTCCTTATATAATTAGGATACATAGTATTCCTTAATTAATGCCTGATCTCAAATGGGCATCCACATCAATGTAAGTCCTGCCATTTATTTGACATTCCAACCATCACGGCCCAATCTCTCCCATGGGCTAATCAATCTTACTCATCCACTAGTGGATCAAGAAATCAATTGAACTATGATGACTTTGATTACTACCATAACCAAGATACATAGGATGCCTTCCTAAGGTCTGATCTTCATATTGAATAACCAAAGGACTATCTTAGTGCATAAGTCCCACATCTGTATGTAGTGAGACTAATTAATTCCTATCCCATATTTCTCACACCAAGAATAAATCTTGTGGACTTAGGTAATTATAGTGATCACATAATTTTCATCATGAATCTCCACCATCTAGGGAAACCTCATTGCATAAGCCTTAATCAGTGGAATGTTCTAACTACCCCCATATAAGGGTATCTACCTTGGGGAAATACTCGTGTAAAGGTATCGGGGTGTGCATCAGAAGATGGTGGGATAGGGATTTAATTTTTTTTATCTTTGGGATGATGTAAATTTTTATCTTTAGTGGTCTAAGACTCATTATGGTCCCGAGGATCTCACACAAATTAAACAGACCACCAGAAATAAATTAAAAAACATACCTTTTTCAATATAAAGTTGTGCTTGACGTATACTTTTCACTAGTTATCATTTATAAAAGGATACAATGAATAATCCTTCTAAATCATCCACATGTACTTCAAAAATCCATAGAAGTTTCGATCGTCAAATTTTGGGTGCTAGAGCGGAGATCTAACGATGCCTCCAACGCCCTGATGATCACTGCATCGATGTGCTTGTGATGTATGCGGTAGAACTCGATCCAATCACCTGGATCTAGATTTAATCTCTCTAAAAAGTGGTAGATGAGAGATAGTATCTGAATAATTCATAGTAAATAGTCATTGTGTGAAATCCTATCTCCTCTATTTATAGTGGATGCTCAAATACTCGAATTGGGTTCCCTGGCCCCCGTATATTTAACATGCACTAAATAAATAATAAATTATGATGAACTAATCAATGTTATAAATATTATTTATTATTTTATCACATTACTTTAATATATATAAAATATATTACTTGATAAAATTGAGTCATTAACTCAACTCGTAATTTTCTCTTAATATTAGATGAACTTAGAATATTAAAATAATATTTATTCAAATAATATTATTTTTGGTATTCACTAAATACCTTGTGAATAATTTTAATAAATAAATTCAACCCAATTATTCTTTAATTAAATAATAATGAATTTATTTATTTATCGGTGATCGATAACATGGACAACACTCAGACCCCGTGCTGGGGCCCACCATTTTCTATATGCCTATTCACCAAAATAGGGTAGATTATTGAATGCACTATTGTGTGTGGTCTTCTAGGAACTTATCTTAGTATTAGTAAATAATATTCATAGACCAAGAGTAGAGTCTAGAACTCCATCAATACCCTTAAAGAGATAGTGATAGTCATAGAAACAACAACCAACCTATGGACATGCACTATGTAATATAATCTCTTTTTTCCTTTGATATCTCTTAAAGTTTGATGCACACTTGTGTCATCACCCTTTCTTGATTTATTATTTATTGATCCAACTAAATAGATTTACCATCAACTATCATGGACATGGTTTTATAAAGGTAAAACCATCCTAATAAACCTGGCCCAAGATATAAATTATTAAACTTGGAAACAAAATTCTTATCTTGATCATTTAACCAATGAATTACCACCAATTATTCACCCAACACAATCTACCTTTCCATGATTTCATTATCATGGTTTCTACCCTACATCAAAGTACATGATCAAATGGAACAAATTTATAATGATCTCAAGTTAGGAGATCAATACACATGTTCATAGATAGGAACAACCACTGATACCTGCAACATGTGATATTCCTATTGGTAGGTTTTTCCTCGTGATCCCACTACCAGAGATTAATAAGCACAAACTTCATGATAAGAAGTATCAATTATTATGATCCCCCATTACCTGATAATAAAACATCAACTATTTAAAGTCATTATGATGTATCTAGACCATAGGAAATTTATTTAAGATTAATTTCATAGTATCTTGATGTTCTTATTATAGCCTAGGATCTACTATAATCTTTGGATACGATAATTAATCTATAAAAATTAAAATTTAAATAGTGGATGTAGAAATGTATACACTATAATGGTATGGGTACATCATGTATAACTAACTATATACACGATATGGTAATCAAAATTGTTGTTCATGTTGTGTATTATACACCAAATTTTACAACACTCCCACTTACACAAGATCCAACCTACTAAATATCCTTGTTATCTCTCATAGGATTAATATCACGTTTCTACTAAATCATGACTTTGTTGTTGGGTCTTTCACCCTTCTGCTGCATGTATATTCTTCTAAGTGTGACCTCGCCTCCTTGAGTAAAACTTATCAAGAGGTGGAATCCCTGAGTATATCATTTTTATCCATTCTCATAACTTTGAATCTTGGGAAGTTCTAGAAAAATATTTATCATGATAAAAATTTACTCACTAGGTGTGATTCCATGAACTGGAACAAATCATTTCACTTAATAACTACTTCTTAGATACCTCATAAGCTGCAATATACTTGATATTTGTAGGTATGGCTGCCACTAGTTTGTATGATCTTATCTCGCTCATTACCTTCTCCTAAATGTGATATTAGATCACATTGATATAAGGAAGACTAGTTTGTGTCCCCTCAAAACTAGTATCCATTCTTCTCCACATACCAGGTATATATCCTTTGTACTTATTTTAGTACTACTGGATAGTTATGATAGCTTCCCTTGTAGTTATCTTGAAAATAACTGATATTTTCATACTATAAATTATATCTTGGTGATATCAATTTTTTATACATATCATGGAATACATGATTTATCTATCATAGACGAGTATGGAATTCAACTCACCACTTTAATATCCTCCTATATCAATGAACATATTCTTGGAGAGATTTATTCCATGTGACATTGGTAACAATTCTATCTTGAATTGTTCCATCTTGTATTTTTAAATACCATGTGAGTATATATACGATTGACTAGGTCTAAGAAATTGTTATATCTACCACAATAGATCATGTTCCCTAGAACTAAGGTTTCTACTTTAAGTCAATTACTGTATAATTACTTTCATCTTGGTCTTAACTAACTGTAAGACCAATAGTTTTTTACCATATATTATCAAGAATATTTTACTTGTAAAACAATGGTGCTCCCACTAACCTATGGTATACACATGTAAATGATTTATTTCAAATAAATATTCTATGATTTTATTATTTTATTCAATCCTAAATTGGATTTTAGTAATATACACCCCTTATTGGCATTATGTGATGTTACCATCCTTTCTAATTATGTTATATATACAATTCTATGATTATTGGTCTTTACGTCCAATTCTCAACTATATGATCATATAAATTAGCTACGATAAGTAAAATTCTAATGGATTTAGGGAAAATGCCTTGGTATAACCATTCATGCCTTATTGGAATGATTCTTTCACTATCCATTCATAGTTCCACTTGAATAAGCACCACAGTATTCAAAATAATAAGCCACTTTGTACTTTGATATATGGAATCCATTATTGAATTTTAATTGATCTTTTCGGTATTATCTAATTTTCATATACTACCTACTTGTAGAAATTATTATTCCTATTGAATAATGTGTAACTATCCATGGTGAATATAAAACCATCACTATGTTATTAACCTACCTATATAGTATGTGCCTCTATAATAAACTCTTCCACACCTCTTGTGGAACTTATTATTATGCCCACTATTTTTGAATCTCTAACATTGACTAAAACCAAGTCAATTTTACCCCCACTATCTCAAGTTGAGATGTGAGCCCTATTATAGAAATATATTATATCACCTGAATACTTCTTTTCTATCATAGGTATTTCTATAATATCCTAAGAAACATTAAGAATAATTACTTTAGATGAACTTTTTGTTTTTCTTGATGCTAGTTTGTTTGTATCCTTAACAAATGCTTTGCATCAAAACACGCGTTCTTAAGACAATGGATTTCCATCATACTATTACTAGTATGATATCCATTATTCATTATAGTTGGAATGTGTTTATGGGATATCTCTATTATTTGTGAAGTAGGTCTTGAAATATAATGGATGTTTCTACAAGTTGTAACATTGATAATCTTTACATCATAACTTTGATGTATAAAATGTGTGTTTATGAATTTATCCATGCTACATTTTAGTGATAAATGTTAAAATGTAAGACTCATCGTCAATAATCCTTATAAAAATCATTGTTGTGATGTGGATAAGTTAATTTGTGTTTATGAATTATTCCATGCTACATTATATTGATTGATGAATGCTTGGTTGAGAAATTATTCAGCATGTCAGCCCAAAGAAACTCATATCTTCAGACCATGAAAATGGAATACATAATTTTAATATTCCTTAATAACTTAAAGGAATATTATAAAGTATATTTACCACTACATTACCCTTGGAATAGTTCATTCTCTTTTACTGAACTAATTATGAAAGCTTTGTGGCATACATTTATTTCTAAAGGTTTCTTTTTCCAAACTAAATAAGTATAAACATCGATAATACCTAAGGTGTTTAGATCTATTGAGTCTAAATACCAAAATGGGTATATCTTTGATCTTTACATTTATTTTTACTTGAAAAATAAATATCCTTCCACAGTTGGGTAAATAAGTCTTTCATTTTATATTCATCGTGTATTTATTATGATTCAACTATCACAGAACTATTGGTTGAGTATGAGATGCCACAAACAATATTTATTCCTAAACTTGGAATAATATCTCCTTATTTCCAAATGACACCTGAGATAAATTTTTTGTTTATACTCAATAATAGTATGAATTAAATCATTAACTTCTAAATTATAAGTTATGTGTTTCTCATCGCTGACTTAGGAATCACCCTTTCTCAGCCACCTGAAGAATACACCTTACTTCTTGTAATGATTCTATTACTTACTTGGTTGCTTTATTTTAATACACATATGTGACAAGAATATTATATTTAAGAACAAAGTAGTATGTTAGAAACATTAGTTGCAATTGATTAATACACACTAAATAAGAAGTGACTACTTGATTCTTTAGTTCAGTTCATTGTGATTAAACTTCTATAGATTTATTTCATGATATGAAAAGAAAATAACCACATATTTATTACCTATTTATTTCAAGGGTGTTGATAAGGGTCCTTAAGAATTATTCTTACCATTGAACTTATTGTCTTATCTTTCAACTTATTCACCATAAGAATTAAAGATTAGTTTGTCTTAAATATTCTTATTATATGGTGAATTTTACCCAAAAGGTAATGAATCATTTACTCCATCCTGTTCATTTTTTAATCATAAAAAAACTGGAATAAATCAATGAAAATGTGTAAGAATAAAATGTCATGAAAGATCATGGTTTACTTTTCATACATACACATAACTAGTGTAATGTCATTCATTCATATCTCGCTTCACTTTCTCCTCACAAATTTCTTAGAGATGAGAATTCATATGAAATCATGTATATCTCAATGTTTTAACCACAAATAACATTAGATATTCATTATAGCATTATGAAATAACCATCATATACTTCATAAATGATTCTCTTAAAGCATTTGTGCACCCACGCTTCTTGGGGTGGATTAATAGGCATTGGGACACCAAAAACTTGAATTTCCTATATCCTAGTATTGTGAAAAAGCGCCTATGCTACACTTTGAAATTAATGCCAGTTTTGACATTAAATTTTTCCATGATTATCACAATGTATTTTTTGGTATTACTTTCCATTTTATAGAAAAACTATAATAAATAAGATTGTGATTTTACCATGATTACCGAATTAGGCATTATTAATTAATTAATTAAATAATTAAATGTATCCCACTATTTTAAAAAATTATAGGAACCCTCTATACTATAATTGGAATAATATACCGAATTAGTATTGTAGTTGCAAGGATCCTTGAGCCTCCCTCATAGTCTACAATCTTTGGATATGCCACTACATGGAGAGTTCAAGGTAGGCGTTTGACTAACCAACCACATTAACTTGTGGTTTCATGATTTTTTGAGTGAAGTCCCAGATTCTAAAATCATAAACATGATTTTCTCAATGATTTCCTCTAAAATTGAATCAAAATATATTTGGAAACTTATTTTCTCCCAACTTTAGTTAAGTCAATCTGTCACTCTTATAAGAACTTCCTGGTAGTAAGAGGTACCCTCAACTTTGAATGAAAAGCACCCTAACCACCCGATTTTGTTCAAATATGAATGACAAAAGGTGTTTAATGACTTAATATTTATTTGAGGGTTTTTTGTATTCTGTTACAGATGAATATAATCCATTTATATTAATCTTATTCATACTATGTTGTTGCACTCACAACTGAACATTAATAAAAGAACATTCATTGATTATTTATGCATTTTACTGTTTGTTATTTTATGTATTTTTCCCTATGTCATAAAATGAATATAATGATAAATAAACTCATAAAGTAAATAAACTTCCTGACTGGTCTTGAGCATCTAAAATTGGTTGATCCATTTAAACTTAATGGACCAACCATGACCTAGGGATATCATACCTGAGTTGTGGATTGACTCATGATGCAGCTCATCCCCCATATAGTATGTCTAATACTCAGCTAGATTTCTCCTTGTCTTGGTGGGATCCACATCTTATCTTGTGTACCATCTCATCTTGGCGGGGTCTACATCATACATCATTTCGTCAAAAGTACAAGTGTTCTTGTTTATAGGTGAAGGGAACTCAGGAGTGTAATGTAAATAAAAATAATGATAGACATGCAGACCCTTATACATATTGATTGAAAATGATGATGCATAGACCATAATATTTAATTAGTTATTTATAAACATCGCACATAATTAAATAATTAATTAAATAAAAATAGGCATACATAGGTCTGGTCAATCGTTCAAGACTAGTTAGTATAATTATAATCATGATAAAAATTAAATTATAATAATTTAAGTACAATGGATATTAAATAAATTAAATGAATTAAAAATACAAATAATTTATTTAATTCTCATTTGGTCTTATTATTAATTTAATTTTAATATCAAAAATTAAAATAATTAATTAATTCGATTTAATACCTAAATTGAATTTATTTTCTTCTTAGGTATTAAAATTGTTATTTTAAACAAAAATAAATATTTTAATTAATTTAATTTAATTATAAAATTAAATTAATTTACATAATTAATTTAGGTCAAATAAATAATTATTCGAACCCTGAAACCCCATGCGGGTCATATTCTGGTCGGGTCAACACTACATAAGTCCATTTTAGTCTGTGCAAAGCCTGTGCAGGGAAACTCTTGGCCAAGAAGGTCTGCCTAGATCCATTTTTGTCGGTCAAATCCACTCAGGCTCTGGTCAGACCTAATGGGACAAAGGCTAGGGTATATATCTGTTGGGAATCCCATTAGGACTCTGATTGGGTGTCGGTTGTTGTGGTTGTCAGAGGGAGGAGGCTCTATGTATGGTCCAGTTGAGGCCACGAAGGAGGGAGAGATCTAGTCAGAGAATATCCAATGGCGGCTAGAACCACGACAGACAGTGGTGTCAGGGCTCTTTAGTGATGATGAATAATGATTCTAGATCTCACGGATCTGGTCACTAGGAGGGGTTGTGTGGTCAACATCTATGGTGGAGGGTGATGACCTTGGAATCTCTTCAAGTACCGTCGGGGCTGAATTTAGTGGTAATGGGGAACGAGATGGTAAATAAGGAATGGGTGGCCATGAAGAGGGTCTTTTGGAAGTAGGAGGTTGTGGGTTAGGTCAAAACCTAAGGTCAGAGTGGCATGTTATGGTCGGTTTAGATGAGTTTGAGGGAGCCCACTCAATATGAAGGTTCCTGAGAGATCTGAGATAATAAGGGACTCCGACTAACTTCTTTGGGAAGAGAGCTACCTCACTAGTCCGCCTATAGAAGGGGGGAGATTCCCCAGCCCCAACTACTTGAGACGGTGACAGTGGACACACCATGGTAAAGTGGTGTGGTCGAGCGAGCACCAGGTGTCTAAGACATGTGGCCAGAGAGGGAGAGGGTGTCTTGGATTTCATGGTAAGGAGAAGGAAATTATGATTAAACTTCCAAAGATTAATTTCATGATATTCAAAGAAAATAACCTCTTATTTATTACCTCTTTATTTTAAGGGCGTTGTGAAGGGGACTTAAGCATTAGTCTTACCATTGAACTTATTTCCTTATCTTTCAACTTATTCACCATAATAATTAAATATTAGTTTGTCTTAAATATTCTTATTACATGGTGAATTTTACCCAAAAGGTAATGAATCATTTACTCCATCCTGTTCATTTTTTAATCATAAAAAAACTGAAATTAATGGGTGAAAAGATGTAAGAATGGAATGTCCTGAAAGATCATGGTCCACTTTTCATACTTACACATAACTAGTGTAATACCATTCATTCATATATTGCTTCACTTTCTCCTCAAAAATTTATTAGAGATGATAATTCATATGAAATCATCTATATCCCAATGTTTTAACCACAACTAACATCATATATTGGTTATGACATTATGAAATAACCATCATATACTTCATAAATGATTCTCCTAAATAATTTGTGCACCCCCACTTCATGGGGTGGCTTAACAGGTATAAGGACACCAGCACCTTGAATTTCATATATCATAGTATTGTGAAAAAGCACCTGTGATAAATTTGGAAATTCATGCCAGTTTTGACATTAAATTTTTCCATGATTATCACAGTGTATTTTGTGGTATTAATTTTCATTTTATACAAAAATATAATATAGAATATTGTACTTTTACCTTGATTACCACATTAGACATTATTAATTAATCAATTAGATCATTAAATGTATCCCACTATTTTAAAAAATTCTAGGAACCCACTGTACTGTAATTGGAATAATATATCACTTGAGTATTCTCTATTGAAGGATCCTTTAGCCTCCCCTCATAGTCTATAATCTTTGGCTACACCACTACTTGAAGATTTTAAGGTATGAATTTGACTGACCAACCACATTAACTTGTGGTTTCATGATCTGTTGAGTGAAGTCCCAGCTTCTAAAATCATAAACATGATTTTCACAACACTTTCCTCTAAAAATATAGAAAAATATATTTGAAAACTTATTTGTTGCCAACTTTAGTTAAGTCAACCCATCACTCATATAAGAATTTTTTGGTAGTAAGAGGCACCCTCAACTTTGGCTTCCGAACACCCTAAAGACCCAATTTTGTTCAAATCTGAATGAAAAAAGGTGTTTAATGACTTAATATTTATTTTAGGGGTTTTATATATTTTTTATCGATGAATATAATTCATTTCTATTAATATTTTGCATACTATGTTGTTTTAATCATAACTGAACATTAATAGAATAACATTTATTGCTTCTTTATGCATTTTATAGTTTGTTATTTTATGTATTTTTTCATTTGTCATAAAATGAATATAATAATAAATAAACTCATAAAGTAAATAAACTACCTGAATGGTCTTGGGAATCTAAAATTGGTTGATCCATTAAAACTTAATGAACTAACTATGACCTAAGGATATCATACCAGAGTTGTGGATTGACTCATGATGCAACTCATCCCCCATACAATATGTCTATTGCTCAGCTAGATTTATCCTAGTCTTGATGGGGTCCACATATTATCTAGTGTACCATCTCATCTTGGCAGGGTCTACATCAAACATCATCTTAGTCAAAAGTATAAGTGTTCTTGTATGCAGGCGGGGGGAACTCGAGAGTGTAATGTATATAAAAATAATGATGGACATGAATACCCTTATACACATTGATCGAAAAATGACGATGTGTAGACCATCATATTTAATTAATTATTTAAAACATCCCACATAATTAAATAATTATTTAAATAAAAAAATACATACATAGGCGAGGTCAATCGCTCAAGACTGGGCAGTATAATTATAATCTGGATAAAAATTAAATTATAATAATTTAAGTACAATAGACATTGAATAAATTAAATGAATTAAAAATTAAAATCATTTATTTAATTCTCATTTGGTCTTATTATTAATTTAATTTTAATATAAAAAATTAAAATGATTAATTAATTTAATTTAATACCTAAATTGAATTTATTTACTTCTTAGGGTATTAAAATTATTATTTTAAACTAAAATTACTATTTTAATTAATTTAATTTAATTCTAAAATTAAATTAATTTACATAATTAATTTAGGTCAAATAAATAATTATTCAGACCCTGAAACCCCATGCATGGTCTATGCAGGTCGGGTCAACCCCAAAAAACTCCATTTGAGGCTATGCAAAGCCTGTGCAGGGAAACTCTTGGCTAAGAAGGTTTTCCTGGATCCATTTTTTGTCGGTCAGATCCACTTAGGCTCGGATCAGACCTAATGGGACAAAGTCTAGGGTATCTATCTGTTGGGCATCCCTCTAGGACTTTTATTGGGTGCTGACTGTTGTGGTTGTCAGAGGTGGGTGGTTTTATGTTTAGTCTAGTTGAGGCCACGAAGGAGATAGAGATCTAGCCGGAGAAGATCCAATGGAGGCTATAACCATGACAGATGGTGGTGTCAGGGCTTGCAAGTGAAAATGAAGAATGAGTCTAGATCTCATGGATCTGGCCACTAGGAGGGGTTGTGTGGTCGACATATGCGGTGGAGGGCGACGACATTGGGGTCTCTGTAAGAACTATCAGGGCTGGATTCCGTGGTAATGGGGCCCAGAATGGTAAATAAGGAGTGGGTGGCCATGAAGGGGCTCTTTTGGAAGATGGAAGTTGTGGGTTCGGTGAAAAACGGAGGTCAGAGTGGCGAGTTATGGCCGGTTTAGATGAGTTTGAGGGAGTCCACTCAATATGGAGGTTCTTGAGAGATTTGGGAGAAGCAAGGACTCCGACTAGCTTCTTTAGGAAGAGATAAGCCTCGTTGGTATACCTATAGAAAGAGGGATATTCCCTAGCCCCAACTACTTGAGATGATAATAGTGGACACACCATGGGAAAGCGGTGTGGTCAAGCGAGCACCAGGTGGAGAAGAAATGTGGCCACTGAGGGAGAGGGTGGCTTGGCTTTCATGGTAAGTAGAAGTCAAGCCCCCCCCCCCCACAAAACATTTTTTTGTTTCTTTATCAAAAGTTAAAAGTAAATTATTTTTTAATAAAAAATTTCATTCTACTGACAATCATCAAGCCATCACCCCTAATAAGTCAAAAAGGCTTTTCAAAATTCCACACCCCCATTTGTTTTGGAAAAAAATCGTCTCAGGTTCACTGTTGAACTTGAGGGTGAGGTTGGCCAATGTATGGCCGCCACGTCGCCAAAATTTACAGTGGAAATTTACACTGGAAATTTCCACCAGAAATTTCTAGCAACGTGGCGACCATCCATTGGCCGAAACGCAACCTGAGGGTCAGGTTGGGAACCCCAACCTGAGACGATTTAAATCCATTTGTTTTTGTGTTAAGAAAATCCACACACGCCGCACTTTATTATTATAATAATAATGATTCTTATAATAAAATAATAATTATTATTATTATAATTATATTATTACATTTTTTATTCCATGATCATTTCGAACGAATGAGTGGCTGAAAAACACTATTCTTACCATTATCCCACTATCATAAAACATTAAGATAATCAACGCGATTATTGGAAGAACATTTCTTAAAACAAATATGTATATATATATATATACACTTCCACATACCTGAAAAACAACCATTTTTTATTCATAATTTTTTTTTTCAGATGACCATAACTTGGTCATCCGACCTCAGATCGAAACGTGGTTAGATCCATTCAAATCATTTTCAAACCCTCTACTTTAATTTAATGAAATTTAATTTTTATTGGTTCAGAAAATTCATGTAATCCTTATGTTACCAATTAAAAGTATAATGACATGTAGAGAAAGCCGGTGGACTGTGGATTTAAAAAAATTTATTATCAGGATTATGGAACTTGTTGTCTTTGGCAATCTGAGATCTGGTACGATCCCCAGGATATCACGTAAATCAAATAGAGCACTAAAAATAAAATAAGAAACATAACTCTTTCAATATGAATTTTTGATTGACATCTTATTTTCTATGGTGATCGATTATTGAAGGATCCATACCATAATCCTTCCATATCATCCACACACACATAAAAAATCTATAGAAGTGGAAATTGTCAAATTTGGGTGCTAGTGCGGAGATCCGACAATGAATTCGACGCCCTGATGATCCCCAAATTGACATTATTGAGATGTGTGAGGGAGAAATTGATTTGATCAACTATATCAAAAGTTCCTTTCTCTAGAAAGTGGGAGAGGAAATAGAGGCTCTAAAAAATTTACAATGAATGGTCATTGTGTGAGATCCTCTCTCCTCTATTTATAGTAGATGGTCAAATACCCAGATTGGGTTCCCTAATCCCCATATATTTAACATCCACTAAATAAATAATAAATTATGATGAACTAATATGCATCATAAATATTTTTTATTGTTTTATCATATAACTTTAATATTTATAAAATATATTACATGATAAACTCGAGTCATTAACTCGACTTGTAATTACCGCTTAATATTAAATGAACCTAGAAGATTAAAATAATATTCATTGGAATAATATTATTTATTATATTCACTAAATACCCTGTGAATGATTTTAATAAATAAATTAAACCCAATTATTCTTTACTTAAATAACAATGAATTTATTTATTTATCAGTGATCGATAACTTGGATAACACTCAGACCCCATGGTGGTTCCCACCTTGTCCTATATACATATTCCCCAAAATAGGGAAGATTCTTGAATACCATATTGTGTGTGGCCCTATAATCCCTTATCTTGATAATAGTGAATAATATTCACAGACCAAGAGAAGATTCTAGCAACCCATCAAGGCCTCTAAAGAGATAAAGATATTCATAGAAATTACAACTAACCTACAGACATGTATTATGTAATATAATCTATTTTTCTTTTTATATCTCTTAAAGTGGGGCACACACTTATGTTATCACCCTTTCTTTATTTACTATTTTTTATCTAACTGAATACATTTAACCTCGACTTCCATGTTCATGGTTTTTTTATGGCACTACCATCCTGATCAACCTGAACTAAGATATAACTTACCCAACCTAGAAGTGATAAATCTTATCTTGATCATTCAACCAATGCCTTACCACCGGTGAAGCACCCAACACAAAATACCTCGCCAAGATTTTATTATCATGGTTTTTTACTTGCATAAAAGCATGTGATCAAATGGAACACCTTGATAATGATCTCAATTCAAGGTACCATACACATGTCTATAGATAGGAACAACCAATGACACCTAGAACATGTTGTATTTCTATTGGCAGGTCTGTCCTCATGATCTCGCTACTAAAGATCACCAAGCATGAACTTCATGAGAATAAGTCTCAATTATTATGATCCCCAAACACATGATAGTAAAACATCAACTATGTCCAATCAGTATGATGTATCTTGACCATATGAAATTTATTTAATATTAATGTCATAGTATCTTGAGATTCTCATTATAGACTAGGATTTTCTATAACCTTTTGATATGAAAATTAATATATTTAAATTACCATTTAAATTTTAGACACAGAAATTCATTCACTATAATGGTAATGGTATATCATGTATAACTAATTTTATACATGATATGGTATCCAAAATTACTATTCAAGTTGGGTCTTGTGAACCCACTTTTACAACACCAAGGGCATAATTGAACTACAAGAACTCTAATTCATACTATAACTAGGATACATAGGATTTCTCCTTAAGGTATGATCTTAAATATTTGGGGCCCAAGTGCCCCGATATATTTCCTATCCATATGAAGTTAAATTTCATAGGTTTAATGAACTACATGAGTGTTGATTCCTATTATAAAATATGATACAAAGGATGCCTCATAATGGATCAATCCCATACTTGAAATATTAACTGCCTCTCTGGATAACAACAAACTCTGGAGTGCCTCGTTATACAACTTAAACATATAAGTAGCTACTCACCAATGGGAAATGGATGAAGAACCTTAGATAAATAAAAATGAATTCACTAATAAGATCCGCCATTTTTCATATAAAATGAGTTAACCTATGATCTTTTTGGTAGGGTAACCAGTCCTGTATCAATATTAGGAAGATATTCTTAAACATATCTTAAATCTATAAGAGAGTCTCGTAGTAGGAAATAATCCCCCCCCCAAAAGGGTGTGATGATCCCGGACTCCCATCATATCGACCAATGTGAGTTTCTAAGTGTTGTTGGGTTGTAAATCCCAATCAAATTCCTACCTTTAGAAAGCAGGTATGTACACAGTTATAGATGTGGGAACAATTGGGATTTTTTATAAAAGATAAACATGAATGGTGAACCTGATGTTAATGATTTTAAAGAAATAACCCCCCACACAATCAAACCATTTATTCAATCCATCCTCATATTTTTCCAACTAAATAGAAATGGTGAACCTGATTTGAAATCACTTAACTATGGAATCCCCTTAGCAAGATAAAAAGGATTGACTGTCCAATTCTTGTCAAGACTTTTTGTTCACACTGCATGGGTGATATGATCTGCATGTATCTTTTTCTGATGAAAAAGATAGCCTCAGTTGAATCCATATTTCTATAGTTCAGGTAAATAATAATTTCTATTACCGAGTCCCACATCAGAATCCTCATGTGGCATGCCTCTACTTTATAAACAAAGGCGGAACTGTTGGTCTCTATAAGCGATTACCAGGGTCCTCTCCAGACCTCCACTGGAACCACCTTGTATTGGCCCACTCTACCAATGTGTTTCCACCCTACAGTGTGGCTCTACCCCTCTAGCATGACAACTATCCTATTCCCCCTAGGTCATATGTGCTATCAAGCTAGGATGGCTCCCTAGGTGCGGTTTAGGTGACTCCCGCATGAGCTTGGGTCGAGATGCCTAGGCTTGTTAGCCTTGTATGGCCCATACTTTTTGGTAAAGTATAAATTCATAAATACTTATAATAGCCTAAGTAAAATGAATATAACATGCCAAAATCATATGTCCTTACAAGGAAAATACTAAGCTCATATTCTTTAAGATATTACCTCCAAGTATTTTTATTGGTATTTGTGCATAGTCTCCAACTTTCTTCAAATTATCAATGGAAAATAGAATTATGGACAATTGTGGGTGAAAATAGTGTGTGTGTGTGTGTGTGTGTAATTCCCTGAACATATTTAATTTGTAATAATAATGTTGTTATTATTATTATGTTGGTTTTGTTTAACAATAGTTCATATAAGAAAAAATACTTACAGAATAAAAAAAAGACATGTTTTATTCCATAAGAATACTAAAACCTTACATTTCCATAAGGCCAAAGGACCCTTAATAAACTATAATACCTACTAAGAGACCAATAAAAATTACTGGTAGACCACCAAACACTACAACTTGACCAAGTAGATAGTGAAAATCCTTTGGGTCGGTCACAATGAAAAGCATTATGGTCAGATCTTTGGAAACTGAACTAAGAATCAAGGGGATGTAAAGCACCATCTTCACCATTTTAGTTTTTGAAGTTTTGAACACCCTTAAGAATGTATATATAAGGACTTGGAATTAAATTTGACTATTGAGGTCGTTAGTTGATCGTTGGTTTTTATAACGGTCATAAAATTTTGTAATCGTTGGGTATATTAAGTATTTTGATTATTTTAAGTATCCTAAATATATACGTATTATAATTATACTAAATATTTTAAGTATCATAATTATTTTAAGAACATAAGAGGTTTAAATTTTCGAAAGTAATATTTTAGTTATATGTTTTCAAGTAAATGTAAAGTTTTGAAAGAATATATCTCTATGTATAAAAATTGTATGCTTATTTAGCTCTTTGATAAAAATGAAATGTTACCAATTATTTTATGAAGAAATATATATGTTTCACATGTTTTAAAATATTTTAAATATTTTAAATTCATATCCTATGTTAAATAATAACATAGTTTAAATTAAGGGTATACATATTTTTAAATTGTTATAGCCATGGTGATTATCTTAAAATGAATAGAATCAATGAGGTTGTATTTTGAACTTAGAATGTTTTAAAGCGTAAAACGAATTTTAAATCCTGTTTTAAAATACTATTATTAATTAGAAGTTATAATTTTGGTGACATGGTGTAATTTATATGTTGGTTTGTGCATTTTAATGTTGTAAATTTAAAAACAGAGTCTAAATCATGTTTTAGACTAATAAAATTAATGAAATTGTTTTATGTTGGATTGTGTATTACTTTGTTTATTTTTCAAGGGTTAAATAAAAAAATGTGTGACCGTTAGTCTAGCCATCTAGCCAACTGAGGGAGGAAGCTTGCACCATCTCCCTAAGAAGTGGACGGTCAAGTCTTGGCTCCTAGCTAGAATAGGCCATCCATGAGTGCACGCACGCCCATAGGTGCGCATGGAGAAATTGAGGCGGTGCCACCATGTGGGGCGGCACGGTGGCAGAGAGTGGGCACAGAGTGAACCCACTGGGAGGAACTGGTATGGGGTGGTACCAAGGAGGGGGAAGAGAGCTAATTGAGTGTTGATAGGGAGATCGATTATTATATAGCGGTCTGAAAACTGCGCTCGTTTTGGATCAATTCTAGGGTAATCGCAACCATTTGTTATTTTTTTTAAACGGTGGGACTCACCATAGCCTTCTGATCGACCTCATTTGATCTAGGTCATCCACTCTTTTCTACACTTATCTTTTCTCATTCTTCTTCCTCATGTCACACCTGTGCACCAATTCACATCACCATCTCTTCTCCACTTCTCCTCTTCAACCCGTGAGTCCTCCTATCCCTCTTCCTGTCAGTTGTCCACATTCTCCCTTCCACGTGTCTTCAAGGTGGTTTATTTTATTATTAACCTGAAATATTTCCATAAAAACTCTCCATATATATATATATATCTAATACATTCGAGATATGGGTTTATCATAGTTTTTGTTTTATGTTTAACTAGATAGATTCGGTTTTTATTAAGTTTTATTATTTATTCACTTATGATTTAATCGTGGTGTATAAAACTATATCTATAAAGTTTATATACATAGTTTATATAAACCCATTTTCACCCATAAACTTATGGGTTTTCTTTCTCTCAAACTCTCTCCAACCTCTACTAAGATCTACCTCCTTCTTGAAGTCATGTAAGGGATTATTTTTCTATGTTTTCATTGATCAAAACCCTTATATACACTTTAGTGTATTATGGTTATATAAATATACACACAGTTTTATATAACTTTCATTTTGAACTCATTTTAGGTTTTATAAATGTGATTATCGGTGTTTAACTAATGTTTTTAAATGTGTATAACACTTGTAAGGGTCTACTTTTCTTTGTGTTTAATTAAAGCCTATATAGATATTATATATGTATATATGTTTACTTTTAATCAAAACTATTCTATTTTTATGAATTTCAAATGATGAACATTTATTTCTAAAAATGATGTTCCTAAATGCATGCAAATCATGAGAGGATTCTATTTTGTTTTGTTTAATTAGACCATATAAACATATATGTGTATATACAGTTATATGTATATATACATATAGGTTTTAATTATAATTTTAAATAGTATTTCATAAAACCTATTTTAGTAATTAATTATGTTTTGGAAATGTACAATTTTTATAAGGATCTATTAAACCTTGTTTTGGTTGTGCAAGCCCCAAGTATACATTTTGTGTATATATATGGTTTTATATAATTTTCAAACTCACATATATATACATATAAGAACCAAAATCACATATATGTATGTCATACATCATTTTAGAATCTTTTACTAACCTGGGGGTGATTTTATACAACACACACAATACAATTTTATATGGGAAAACAATAACAAACCCCTATTTTGTTATTGTGTTCCTAAAATTTTTAAAATAAATCATCACATTGTTAAAGCAATTAACTTTACATACATCCTGATTTTTAATTTGAGTATTATATCTTGTTTATACATATGCATATACATGCACATATGACTTTAGTAATGTGTGTTTAGTTTTTTATGCATCAATATGAATGTTATAAATTGGAAAGTGTTATGTTTTAATATAAGATTAAACTAACAAAATAAACACTCTTAGTTTATGATTAACTTTTTTGACACTTTTATTTATCAGTGCATGGTTTGAACATGATTGATATCTATCTTGAATTCAAAACATGTATTTTAATGCATTGAATGTTTATTTTCATGGAACAAGGGTTCTATGAATTATTATTTTATGTGAAACCCAATAAATATATTATTAATATATCACATACGATAATTTAAGGATTAAGGAATTAATTATTTGAAGTGGTATGAGACACTTAAATAAAATACATAAATTAATTATTTGTAATGGTATGGGACACTTCAATTAAAAGACATAAAATAATAAATCAAAGTGGTATGGGACACTTTGATTTAAATACATTTAGGCATATTAAGAATTCATTGGACATATTATGTGATGGGTGAGGCTCTCTATAGCCTCTCGATGCATCAGTAGGTCTAATGAGACAAACCAGGTCATGGCACGGGGCCATGACAAAATTATTATGTATGGTCTTGGCATGAGGCATCAACATAATGTTATGATTGTCCAGCATTATGAATTTTCTCAAAATATGAATAATATTTTTGATGCTCCTTTCCATCATAGAGTCTAATGACTGAAAAAGGGGAATACCTTAAGCATAAAGAGATTCATCCTTTGAAGAAACATCAAAAATTGACAAAGGCATGAACAAGTATTTGTTTACACGTGGGTCATGCAAGTTTCATCATGGTCATGCAAGTATACTTGCACACCACATATTGGTCACGCAAGTGACTTGTGCACCCTATTTGACTTTCACCCAAGGTCTTCAATGGACTATAAATACCCCCTGTGGGCCCCCCATTTCGAGGACAAAAAATCCAAAAGTCAGATTTAAGCTCTCGACACCCTAGTCTCTACTTGAAGTCTTCCGAAAACTTCTAAGTTAATTTATTACCTAGAATGGAAGATCTAAAGAGGGGGAACAAGTCCTAAGTGTTGAAATTCATCAACACTTTTGCACCAAAGTGTCTAACCCTTAATAGAAATGAAGGCACTTGTGCGCCACCTTATCCCTTCAACAGAACTTCCGCACCACCCTTTTGTAAGCCTCTAGGGATAATACTAAGGGCTTGAGTCAAGCCTCGCCCAAGTATTTCCTTATGGGTTAACCGTCACCCAAGTACACATGTGTCGCGCAAGTATACTTGCATGACCAGGACTTGTGCGCCCAAACAAGACTTGCGTGTCTGCCTCTTTTTGGGTGCCCCTTCTGCCTATTCAACTCTTTTCTTCAAATCCACCTATCCTCTTCAAGATTTAGCCTTCAAAACCCTCTTCAAATCCATTTTTGGCATGGTTCCTTTGTTGGATTCCTTATCTGAAAGGAATTATGTGAAACATCTATCAAAACCTAGTGATTTACATATCTTTATGTCACTAAAGTTAGAGATTTCCTCCATTAAAACTCATCCTTTAAGATGAGAAGATCCCTAATATGGGAATCCTCCTTTGGAGTATGCCCCAAATTCCCTAACCTGTGCCTCCTTTTTAGGAATAATCCCCAGTCTTAATTTCTCTTAATATGGGCCTCCTTTTCCGGAGTAAGCCCTAGATTTCAAGTTCCCTTAACTTGGGCTTCCTTTTCAGGAGTAATCCCAAGCTTAATTTCTTTTGACTTGGACCTCCTACTCAGGAATAAAACCCAAGTTCCAAGTTCCCCAATCTAGGCATCCTCTTTAGGAGTAAGCCCCAAATTCTAAATTCCCTTAACCTGGGCCTTCTTTTCAAGAGTAAGCCCTAGTCATAATTCCCCTTTAACTTAGGCCTCCTTCTTAGGAGTAAGCCCTAAATCTCAAATCCCATTAACTTGGGCCTCCTTCTTAGGAGTAAGCCCCAAGTCTCAATTTCTTTTGATTTGGGCTTCCTTCTTAGGAATAAAACCCAATCATAAGTCCCCTCTAATTTGGGAATCCTTCTCAGGATTAAGTCCTAAGTTAAGTATTCAAATCTCCATAAAGCACATATACCTTTATGGAACTTGTTCCTGGGTTTCTTCCCTGAAGTAAATCCCAATATTAATCTATCTGGGCAGTCATACATACATAATCCCCACATCATTCCTTGTGATTCCATTTTTCGTGGCACAATCGTCAGGTTTTACTGATACCTCTTGTTTCTCACACCGAGCATGACTCACATGATATTAGAGTGTAAAAGTAATTATGACATCTTCTTTGGGTCATAAATCATTCATAAACCTCAAAATTCTTTACTCTAACTACATGATTTCTGATTCCTTTTCTAAACAAGGATACGTAGGTAGCCCATATGCAGGTACGATCCCAACTCTAAAATAATCCATTTCCTTCTGAACGATAATAAACATCAAGTGCCCCAATGAGTGGCTTTAAAACTAGTATGGTTATCATAATGAAGTCACCAAGAACATTCTGACGATGGTGAAAGAGCAGAAGCAAATCCCTGCTCATATTCTGTATGCCTGTCAGAATATTATAACAGCTTCAGCAGCATCACAAGGAAAGAAATAAAAAATATTTCCCTATCAGTGGAGTGAATCATCAACATATCTCTCCGGAATAGATACACAACTCTGTTTCAGTCCAAGAGGTTTGTGGGGCATACTCCCCCATGTCATACGGACAATCAAGTCAGGCACATACACCTGATTTGAATGGAGATAATTAGACTAACCTGACTATTTATCCAGAGCAGGCACATACACCTGCCCATAATAACCACTTTTGTCAACAAGTGGTTCCAAAAGTGAGTAAGAAGGCGTCTAAGAAAAAGACCTGTCTAGCACAGTCAAGAAATAAAGATCCAATCTGTGATAAGGCCTTGCTCGATGCTGGAGTTCTTGATGCACTCAGACAATTATCTATTGCAACTCAAGATTCTACTCTCTCATTTCCCAATAGTGGGAACAATAATTATGAAGATATTCATCAAAAAATTCCTCATGAAGGCTTGCTTCATGATAGTTTAGTCGATCTCAAAGTATCATCTTCAGATGAGAGCCATGATAACCCTCTTCGTGGCCAGAAGATCAAGGAGCAAAAGGTTTCATCTTTTTCTGTAACCCACCATGGTGGTCCTCCCCATGATGATGAATTTAGCTGCGAAATTCCTCTCCGCATTAGTAATTTGAATTGCCTAGAAAATTCTTCAAAAGAAAATGCAGTAATGAAAAACCCCTCTTATCTTGAGGAATTTGAAAATGTGAAGCTAGTCATGTCTGATGCTTTACCGCTGGTAGGTAAAATACTTTCTCAATCAGAAGATAGCCCGGGGTGTAGGTCATTCTATGAACCACCCTTGGGTCATTCATCTTCTAGTTTGATAAATTAATTCTCTGCCAATATTTTTGAATCTGATGAAGCAACAAAGAAGCACCAGCTCTGGTCTAATCAGGTAGAAGAATCTTCATTGAATGATAAGAAGGAAGTGCTGAATATGAGAAAACAACTGGTGAAAGGAGAAGTACCATTCATGTTTTGTCTTTTGACTGACTCTTAGTATGATATTTCAAAAAATGTTGATAGAAGATTGTATTCACGATATTCGTCTCAACATGTGGAAAACTATTTGTCAATTGAAAAAGAAAATATTATCTTATGATGAATATGAAAATAATTTCAAGATAATAGAAGGGTTACAATTCCAAATTGATTTGGCCTCTCTCTCAGTTTCCTGATATCCAAAGGCTAAAAAGCAGCAGAGAGCCCTTCAGCATTCATGCCTTAGCGCACTAAAAAGATTGTGCTAGTTAATTGGAAATGCCCCATCTGGTATTCATATCAGGGGATTGGGTGTTCATGGAGCATTGCATTTCACTGTACTCTCCAATCAACAAAGCTCACCAAAAATGGTCTCACGCAATGTTATTACCCATGGCTAGCCACAACCAATTGGTTTTGTTTGTAATCAAAGGCTTGCTCAGGAACATGCCTAAATTAGTTCTTCCCAAAGCCAGGCATACAAAGAACAAGTTGGCTAATTACTCTTACATTAGAAAAATGAAAATATCAAACATGGTTCTCGTTTAGAGCTTGCGCATCAACAGGTGACAGTATTGTCAGAAATCATCCAGCAGTCATTTGAGCCAGGTGATTTGAGTGGATTTAGGTTAATGCATCCAACCAATTTCCAGACTAAAGTCCGCAAGATCAGGAGAGATTTTAAGAAAGTCTCAGATGTAGCATCTCAAGAGCCACCCCAGCTTTCCAGAATAGGGACTCTTTTAATGCAACCCTCAGAATCAACAAATTGGATTTGAGGAGTTGAGTAGGAATAGCAGGAACAGCCCCAGTCCACCGGACTGGGGACTTTTTCAAATCCTCAATCTCTTCCTCAGAGAAAGTCAGTCTTCTATCGATTAGGGAAGAAGCCACAAGAGGAACACAGAGCTGAATTATCAGGAGATTCCCTCCAAATTATGGTTCATCAAGAAGTTCCCAAGGGATCAACTCAATTAAAGATAACGTCTCACCAAGGACATGGAAGAAGACAATATCACAGAAATGCCGATAAAATAGATGCAATTCATTATGCATCAATAAATGTCATCAATACCATTGTTGCTGATCCTCTAGAACATGAGGCTCACTCAGAGGGATCAGATGAAGAAGTTCCTGCTCAAGAATTTGTACACACAGAGGCAAATGAATAAGGTGTGCGTACACGAAATCAAAGGCTTACCCAGAATCTATGTATTTCTTCAAATAATCAGTTTCCCCCTCTATGAAAGGCATCCAACAAGGGGAAAGGAAAGAATCAAGTTACATTCCATCCTTCCTCTGGAGAAGGCCAATCACTCTCACTAGAGAAAATATTTGCACAACAAGAGGAAGAAATGAAGGAATTAAGGAGGTTGAATGCAGAACTACTTCAAGGTAGTCTTCCTCCTAAGCATAATGGAGTTAGTCAGTCAAGGGAATTTGTTATGGCTACTGAGATGGATCAAGAATATCCTCCTTTACTAGTACACCTTCATAGGTATAATCCTATGGGTCATGCGCAACAACAACCGGTAGTGCTACCATCAGTTGCAGTACCAGTCACCACACCTTTCCAAACTCCAGTTATTGCACCTTCTCAGGTCCAAGCTCAACCAGATGTTTCTCAAAAGAGAATAACTAACATTGAGTCATTAATAGCTCGATTGAAAGCTATGGAGGGAAAAATGCACAAATTCAACCAGAAAAGAGAGCTTACCCTGAATGGGTTGATGCAATTCCTCCCCCATCAAATTTTGAAAGTACCAAATTCCCAATTTTTAATGGTTCAGGATACCCAGAGCAACACTTAACACATTTTGTTTCTCATTGTGATCCTATTATGGGAACCCATCAACAACAAAAGCAGTTAAGCTCAGGTGTTTTGTACAGTCATTACAAGGGCCTGGCTTTGTCTGGTATACAAGCTTGCAATCTTGGTCAATTACCTGGTGGGAAGATCTCCATCAACGATTCCTTCTTCAATTCATCTCAACATTTCCAAAAACAACAGTTTTTTATCTTAAAAATTGTA
Source organism: Viscum album (assembly GCA_963277665.1). Taxonomy (NCBI): domain Eukaryota; kingdom Viridiplantae; phylum Streptophyta; class Magnoliopsida; order Santalales; family Viscaceae; genus Viscum; species Viscum album. The sequence goes on along the minus strand of OY728146.1, from coordinate 1,664,191,644 downwards.
AGAAAATGGAGAATGAAAGAGTATCAGATTTCATTGCTCGCTGGAAGGGATTAACATATTCCTTAATCTTAGAACTCCCTCAAGAAGAATTATTTCCAATCTGTGTGGAAAATTTTCCTGATGAATTACACACACCGTTGATCCCTTTGAAATACACAGGGGGGTTTCGAGACCTTACTTAGATTGCTCAGCATATTGAAGACTCTCCTATAAATAATAAGGATAAAACTCATGTAATTCCATCAGTTCCAAGAAGGAGAATGGGTAAAGAAGATACTTCTACAGTTACGCTTAAACAAGCACATGTACCTGCTTCTACTTCAAAACCTTCATCTTACCGAAGGGCTCCACCTCCTGAGCATCAACAACAAAGTCTATTTCATCAAGATGATCAAAGAGATCAAAGACGGAAACAATTTGAGGAGTTAAAGAGAAAATTTTATTATTTACTAAATGAACAAGTTCCTGGTTACTTAATTTTGGCTCTGGAAAACAATATGGTTCAATTTCCAAGCCCGAAAAGGCCGAACAAGAAAGGAGATAAAGATCGTCCCAACTACTTCCCATTTCATCAGATGTTGGGGAATCCCATTTAGGAGTGTTTTTTCTTCAAAGACCTCTTATAAAAGATGGTGGACTCAGGACAATTCAAATATAAAGGTTCTTCAGCACAGGTAGCATGTGTTACTACTATTGATCCAGGGGAAGAAGACAAGTGGCAAGAAGTCAAAAGCAAAAATGCACAGAAATATGATGATTGGATGGTCAGAAAAACAATCAACCGAACTCATGCCATTTTATGAACGCAATTGAGGAAACCAATTGTGTCTTCTGCTATGAATTCCCCACACAAACCCTTTTCATCAGTGGAAAAATCCTCAAAGAATAAGAATAATTCAAAGAAAGAAGAACAGTCAGAAGAAGATGAGATCGTGTCAAAGTCCAAGTTGCCTTTGACTCTGGCAGATTTTATGCCATCTACTTCAAAGCCACAGACACCGCCCCACCAAACGGCACAACCTAAATTGGCTAATTAGGAAGAGTCTTCATCGGATGAAGAGTTGATCTTTGGTTCAGTTAACATGATTCACTTAATAGATCCTTATGCCAGTCACAATTTCGATCTTGATGAGCCTGAGTTCCTTGTATCAAACAAAGAAATTAGAGGGAGTTCTAGAGGTCTAGGATATAGAGGAAGACATGGATATCCCAAAAGCCAATATTTAAATTCTACCCCTTCTAGAACTGTGTATGAAGAAGAAACTCGCGGTAGAGCCCTTCAGTGGGCTCAACAGGAACAAGAAAGTTCTTCCATGCATGGCAGATTCAGTCCTGGCATAGTTATCCTGGAAGATTGGTTATAAGTTACACCTTCTTCCTCTCAGTAGATAAATAGACTTGTTCGGTTTAATCTTCCAAATCCAGAAGTATTTCCAACTCCTACCTCGATACAAGAAGCATTTACTTACAAAGCATCAACTTCTAAGGAACCTACGAAACCACATGTTCCTGTTGGAAAACGCAGACCTTTGGATCAAAAATATGATGTCTTGAAACATTTGTCCCAAGTACCGGCCATGTTATCAATTCTGGAAGCCTTAAATCTATCAAAGGATCTTCGGGAGGCACTCATTGAGGCTTTATTAAGTCCTCAGGAATTCGCAACTGAAATTACCGCGGCTGAAGTCTACCATGTAGAGAATGATCCTGCAGAATTCCATGTAATGATATCCTTTAAAGATGAAGATGAATATGATGTTGTAAATGGACATATTAGACCTTTGTATTTATATTTCATGGTCAATGATGTAGACATTCGAAGAGCTTTCATTGATAATGGTTCAGGAGTCAACCTCATCCCCATTCGTACACTTCGTCGATTAGGCCTCACCGAATCTGATTTATCTCCTTCTACTTTGATGTTACAAGTATATGATAAAAATGAACAAGAACCTCTAGGCAAGATCACACTCAGAACTCAGTTTATAGATCTTGTATCCAATTCAGATTTCATGGTTGTTCTTCATGACACAGCTTTCAACATTTTTCTTGGAAGACCATGGATACATCAAAATGCGGCTATCCCTTCATAATACCATCAATGTCTCAAATATTGTTTCAATGGTCAAATTGGGACATTTTATGGTGATAAAGCCCCATTAAAAACATGTTAATATGAATACATTGAGGCAGAATTATATCACATGGAGGGAAAGGAGAAATCCACAATAAGAGAGGTTACCAAAGTTAATGCTCCATATGGTTTGGAAAAGATTCCAGTAAACCAATTCATACATATGAGTACAGATTATGTGTTGTCTATCAGTCAAATTGACAGGATAGACCCAAATCCAAATACTCTTATGGAAACTTCCATAATGTCAATTACAACAATCAAGCTAGACAGCATGGGAGAAATTGGTATTTCACCAAGCAATGATGAAAGCTCAAATAGAGATGTCTTCATTTCATCCACTGAAATCCATCAATTCTATACTTCATCAACCAGGCCAGAAGAAGTTATAGAAATGTTAGAGATGAATGATGATGTCGATTCTCAATCCATCATCTATTCTTTATTACCCAAGGAAGACCCTCCATCATCAATAGGGTCAGAAATGGTAGCCTCTTCTTCAATATGTTCAAATTTTAACATCTCTCTTGATCATAGAAATTCAGCTTCATCGTCTACTATGCAAGTAGAAACAGAAGAAATAACATGTGTTGAAGAAGAAGAGAAAGATCTCAGAGATGCTCCTCCAGCATTTGAAGAGGGTATCTCTACCACTGTGGATGAACTCAGAGAAATAAATCCGAGTACAAAAGAATATCCATGCGCCACTTTAATTAGTGCGGCCATGACTCTTGAAAAGAAAGAAATGTATATTTCATTTTTAAAGAAAAATTGAGATATATTTTCTTGGAAATATATAGAAATTATAGGGCTTGATCCTGATGTTGCTACTCATCATTTTCATTTTCCAGAATAACATTGAGGATTCAAGCAAGCCGCAAGAAGAACACACCCAACTTATGCTTCCAAAATTGAAGTTTAAGTGGACAATATTATCAAATATAACTTCGTTATAGAAGTTCAATATCCCAAATGGCTGGCTAATATTGTCCCTGTGTAAAAGAATAATGGAAAAATTAGAGTTTGCATTGATTTCAGAGATCTTAATCGGCATTATCCCAAGGATGATTTTTCAGATCCGATCACAGAACTCTTAATTGATGCAACAACTGGCTATGAAGCACTTTACTTCATGGATGGATATTTGGGGTATAATAAAATTCGAATGGATCTAGAAGATGAAGAATCTACAACCTTTAGAGCCCCTTAGGGTGTGTTTTGGTATCGGGTAATTCCCTTTGGCCTAAAAAATGCAGGTGCAACATATTAACATGCCATGCACCGTATCTTCAAACCCTTTTTAGGGAAGTTTGTTGAATGTTATGTGGATGATTTGGTGGTTAAATCCAAACAACTTTCTAATCACTTGGATGATTTGGAAATCATATTCCATAAACTTCGACAACACAATTTGAAGATGAACCCCTTAAAGGGTTCTTTTGGGGTAACCTCAAGAAAATTTCTCGGCTTTTTTGTATGCCATCTTGGTATCGAAATCGATCCTGAGAAGATAAATTCAATCCTCAGTATGTCACCTCCTCAAAATTTGAAGGAATTGAGAGGAAATCAAGGTCATTTGGCCTATATTTGGTGTTTCATCACCAATTTGGCAGGCAAAAGTTTACCCTTCACCAAATTGATGAAGAAGGGAGTCACTTACCAGTGGACTGAAGAATTTCATGAAGCATTCAATATTATCAAGAAATATCTCTTGATTACACCAGTATTAATGCCACATATTGAAAGAATACAACTTATTCTTTATATAATGGCTTTAGAGAAATCATTAGGTGCCTTCCTTGCCCAAAAGAATGATGATGGGAATGAAAATAGCCTTTACTATCTCAGTCAGACTATGCTTGAAGCATAAACCCAATATTCAAGTATTGAAAAGTGTTACCTAGCATTAATCTTTGTAGTTCAGAAATTGAGACACTACCTGCAACATCATGAGGTCTAATTGGTATCTCGCAATAACCCATTCAAATTCATCCTTAGTCGTCCAATGCTTACAGGACATCTAGCAAGGTGGGCAGTTATTTTGCAGCAATTTGATATCCAGTATGTGTCTCAAAAGGAAATAAAGGGCCAAGCTCTGGCTGATTTCCTTACTGAACATCCTTCAGTAGAAGATACATCCTTAGATATTGAACTTCCTGATGAGGAAGTCTTTTCTATTCAGGATAATCTTCAAACAATGGAAATATACTTTGATGGTGCTTCCAGAAGTCCAACAGGGAAGAAAATGGAAGATCCTAAATTCAACAAAGTTGGGTTAGGAATTGTTATCATTTATCCAGAAAAGTCAGTGCTACCCTATTCCTTCTTATTGTGGGAAGGCGGTACAAATAATGAATAAGAATATCAATCTCTCATTATAGGATTGGACTTGGTGCTTCAGGCACAAGTGAATCACTTAAAGGTGAAATGTGATTCAGACCTGGTAATCGGACAAGTCAATGGGGATTATTCCATCATAAAATAATAATTAATCCCTTTGTATGATTACGTCATAGAGTTAATGGAAGAATTTCCTTCGGAACAGACATTTTCTTATGTCCCACGATCACAAAATGCCCAAGATGATGCACTGGATAATATAGCCACAACTCTGGAAGATCCAAATTGGGACAAAACAATCATCAGTATTGCCCATATTCATACAATTTCACCTTATGTTCAAATAATAATAGATGAAATCAGTGAAAGTAGTCCCATTTCTGAACCATATGGTCATACTACAGGATGAATGACACCTATCAGGGAATACCTTCAAAATGGAACACTCCCACATGATAGAGCCGAGAAAGAACAATTCTGGTGATGTGCGGTAAATTTTACCCTTTATGATAGCCCTGATCACCTAAAAAAATTATCTACAAAAGAGGTTTTCATGGAATTATATTCAGATGCATTGATGGTGAAGAGACAATGGCTTTCATGAAAGAAGTACATGCAGGAGTCCATGGTGCCCACCAGTCTGGACATAGACTGTCTGATCAAATTCAAAGGCTGGGATACTTTTTGCCTTCAATGATGCAAGATTGTGTTGATTTCACAAAGAAGTTTCATTCTTTCCAAGTATGTTCCAACTTCATTCATCAACCCCCAGAGTTTCTTCATACAGCTAAATACTCATGGCCATTTTCCACAAGGGGAATGAATGTAGTAGGACCATACCCTTCGGCTACATCCAAGCAGTTTAAGTATATTCTTACTACTACTAACTTCTTTTCCAAATGGGAAGAGGCAATACCTCTCAAATAAGTTAGTTCTAAAAGCATTGTTAGCTTCATCAAGTCTAACATCATTACCAGATTTGGTGTCCCTCATACCATATTGATGGACAATGGCACCAACTTCTATTCATCTGAGGTAAGGAAGTTGTATCAAGAATACAACATCAAATCCAACCATTCATCTCGGTATCATGCAGTGGCCAATGGGAGAATAGAAGCATTCAATAAGACTCTTTCAAACACACTACAAAAGATAGTGGATAAAGATAAGAAATCATGACCTGATAAACTCTTTCATGCTTTATGGGCTTATCGAACCACCACCTACACTAAAACATGGTCAACTTCATATTCATTGGTATATATAACAGAAGCAGTCTTAACCATTGAGGTTCAATTACCTTCACTCATAGTAGCCATTTGTGATCAGTCGTCTACAGATGAAAAATCTCAAAAGCGATTGGATGAATTGGAATGATTAGATGAGAAAAGATTGTGCACCCTGCACCACTTGGAAGCCTATCAGAATCGAATAGCACGAGCTTTCAAAAAAAAAGTTTGTCTTCATTTATTCATTCAAGGAGAATTGGTATTGGTTCTTAGAACTCCAATGATACCAAGAAAGAAACCTCCCAAGCTTGATCCAAAGTGGGAAAGACCTTACTAAATACATAAGGTATACTCCAATGGAGCTTATTATTTAATCTCAATGGATGGAGAACTCATCACAACTCCAACCAATGAAAGATTCTTGAAGAATTATTTTGTGTAACACAAATACTCTTATGTCCATCAAGATGTTAAATTGCATAACCATCGTCCTAGATATATGATGTTAAACTGTGCACCTCTTCATCCCACATAACATTAAACTGTGAAAAAGTCCCTAATAAATCCTAGTTATATGACGCTAAACTGTACAACACTCTTTCATCCAACATGACATTAAAAATTGACATCCTAGCTACATGACACTAAACTGTGCAGCACTCGTCCTTTCTATATGATGTTAAACTATACAACCCCTCTTTTTTCCTTGCTGTATGACATCAAACTACATAGTCCCCCCCTAAGTCCTTACTGCATGACATTGAACCACACTGTCCCTTCTTCGTCCAACATGACATTAAACTGTGCATTGTTAAGGTTGTTGCTACCTCTTGTTTCTCACACCAATTATGACTCAAGTGAGATTAGAGTAAACTTCAAACATAACACCCTCTCTGGGCCGCTAACCATGCGCAAGTCCCAACACCATTTTTAGGTCGTTGTCCTCAAGAACAACTTGATCACCAATTCATTCTTCAATCTAACTACGTGGACTTCGATCCTTGAATTCTAGGCTAGGTACGTAGGCAAACTCTCGAGGTTCAAGCCCAAAACTAATATCTTCACATCGGTTCACCTCCATCTCATATGATGTTGATTCGTGAATCCACCCCTAGAACCAATATTTTTACATTGGTTCACCATGGTCCATGCATATGAATTTAAACAATTCTCACTTTTGTCATGTACGATAATAAACTACAACATTCTTTGACACCCTCACCTGAGAGGGAATCATTGTTTACATTGATCTCCAATCAAGTTATATTCCAAAGACTACGTGCATACATGGCAATGCCCGAGCCTTTAATCTTGGTTCAAACCATCATTGCACTAAAGTCCCCTTTCACCCTTCACTTGTACGAACCAAATATGTACAGAGGGTATTTCAAGAACTACATATGGATTTATTCCCATCCTTATGGGATACGTAAGAATGTTCGAGCATCCCTCGAATCCAGCCCCAAGTCATTGGGCCTAACCCCAAATTCCACTTTCAGTCCCTTGGATGAAAAGTCCCCCTGTGAAAACATGAATGTGGTATGAAAACCCTAGTCTTCATTCACATCAGTTTTAAAAAACACACAATGTGCATTCCTTATTATGGTCCGAGTTCTATGATACTAAACTAAGATCTCTTACACTCTCGTCCCACACGACGTTAAACTGTATTTCAAGAAATACGTATGTCTTGATTCCCGTCCTTATGGGATACATAGTGAAGTCCAGCACCTCAATTCAGGACCCTACCACAACATGATTATGGTTAGCATTGGTATATGTATCTCTTTAATGCATTGGGAAATAACCATTTTGATGTGTCATACTCCTAACCTTAAATACTTTCAGATCTCCATAACCCTTTTCTTGACTTCTGGTCACAAAATGTATGATACCTGGGAAATCTTTTGCCTGACTATGTAGCACGTGCCCTTAGGCAGCCTTGCATAAATAATCTACATAACGGACCTATCAGCCAAAAGATGCTATTATTTGACTATGTATCCAATGCCCTTAAGCGGCCCCGCATAATTCAACCCCCTAACGGGTTTGTCAAATAGTGGTAACTTTATTCTTGGGAGGAAAACCTCTTTTGTCCTTATTGGTCTTAACGACAATATGTAGGGATCCACAAAAAATAGCCATCCTCAACATATTTATCCCATACTCTTTTTCATGATCTGAAAGTATTCAAGTCTATGGTTTATATTTCCTTTCCCTACATTTGGGTCAGACCTTCACAGGAGTGAAATTCATCCAATTCTTTGACAATCTTAATTGGGAATATCCTCTCCATATTCAAGTACCTATCTCCATATAGTAAACTCTATGCTTTGGAAAATTTGAATCTCTATAAACTTCCACTGGCTTTTTAGCATTAGAAAAGGAAAATTTTTGAGAGTTCTTTTTCCTGACTATGCATCACGTGCCCTTAGGCGTCGTTGCATAAGTAGTCTACATAACGGACCTGTCAGCCAAAAGATGCTATTATTTGACTATGCAGCCAATTCCCTTAAGTGTCCCTGCATATTTCAACCCCCTAATGAGTTTGTTAAATAGTGATAACTTCACTCTTAGGAAATACTTCTTCTAATGACTTTTAGCCCTTTTTTCATATCATTTCTCATATTCAAAATTTCTTAAGTCATAGTTTACATATTTTCCCCCATACTTGAATGTGGTGATATGTTTTCAGATAAATTATCAAGGAATTGAGTCAATTTTAATCCATTCAGTCAAAGCTATCTGACCTTAAACATTAGCCTTTTTATGTCTGGCGTGTATAACTTTAAACTGACCATAAAAGACAAGATAACTCTAAACAAAAAATTCATGTCCCATCTCACTAAACATACATTTTGTATGATTTAGGTAATATTGAGAAATAAAAAGATTCAAAGTTTGTAGGGTTATTTTCATAATCTTAGAAAAAATAAAACTATGCTTACTAGGACCATTGGATTAGGTAATTATTTAAAGTAGGTAGAAAAAGTAGGAATGCACAAATGATTGAAGATGAAAGTGTTTTTCATTAATGCACAAGAGTTGGAAGGAAATCCACAGACTAGAGTCTCTTCTCTTTTTCAGGGATTACAATATACTTTCAACATAAATCTTCATTTGATTTACGGCATCCTGAGATTCATTAGAAGCCACTTGAAGTTCATGCACTCGACCAGCTTCACTCTTTTCATCTTGATAGAGTTCTTTCTTGGATTCAGTGATGGATTTCATACCATTTGTTTGAACTCCTTCCAGTGAATTTTTAACCTGGTCAAGTTCCCCAGTAACATCATCTAACTGTTGGTGAAGGAGCATCTACTGGACAACTTTCTCCTTGATCTTATGCTTCAGCTCCTTCAACTTGGCAGCATGATCAACCTCAGCTCGGGACAATGCAGCCTCAAATTCACTAATATTGGCCAAGAGCCTTGCTTTGGTCAAATATTGACGATATTTGTGCTCATGCTCCCTCCTTAAAATGACTTGTTTCACTGCAGAATGGATCTCTTGATATCCAAAACCACCAAGTCCCAACATGACGAACATGTATGATAGTCGCAGGATCTTCGAAGAAAACTCTTCAAGAGGCACTTCAGATATGATCTTCCATATGTTCTTCCATGCCTTGCATCGTGAAAACTGGAGCACCTTTTATACCTCTAGGTCTGATTCAGCATCACTATCCTAGGGGGGAATATAATCTGGAATTAATGAACTTAAAGAAGTTCCCTGTTCTGCTCCTTCCCCCTGACCATTGTTACTTCACTTTCTATTCCCATTGGGGTGGAGGCTGAGGTTTCACCTCCAGATCTAGCCACTGAAATTGACAGCCCTGCATAGTCAATTCAAAGTTTTGGTTAGTTTCAAAGGATAATAAAAGTTGATTAAGTTATCTTGAAAATTAAGTGCAGCCACAAATATTATTATCTCTTACCCAATGGTAGATCAGCAACATGAGAAGGCTCCTCCCCATCTTTCCTAGCTTCAACAGGATTTTCAGGATGAGTTTTAGGAAGCTCTGCCAGGTTATGCTCCACTTGAGCTAATGTCTCTACAATAGTAGGGTTGTCTATTCCCCCTTCAGGCATTGGCAGTTCAGTATCTTGCTCAGATGGAAATCCATATTTTAACCAATCATGGTCAGAGATGTAATAAGAAGTTATTTTAATAGGATTAAGGATAACACTCATATCCAAAATCTTCTAAATTACATGGTAATTTGACATGATCTAAAATGTCTTCAAAATATTCCCCAATTTTAATCAATTAATCCAAAGATATCTCAGATTCTTGGTTAGTCTCACCAGTGGGAGCATTCTATGTATCTTCTTGGCGACCCTCATCCTGCACCCTCTGACCCCAGATAGTTTCTTCAGATAAAATTATGGCATCAGTTCCAGTGGACGCCAAATGTTCTGGTGCAAGTGTTTAACCTAAAGTATCACATAATGGAAGTCAGTTGATGTTTTTATTCAACATTTTATGAAGCATTGTTAAATTACCAGAAGCAGGATCTTCTCTCCTTGCAGCAGTAGCAGGAGCAGTACTAGGAACAGATGTTGGCTCTTCTTCAGGAGTAGCCAAGTCAGCATGAAATTGTGATTGTTCACCAGAAACCTCTATCATTCTTAGAGGAGGGTCAGTCCTCTCCCTCAAAGGGAAAATTGAAGAAGACCCCGCAATCCCAAGAAGTATGAGTAATCATTTCATGGGTTAAGACTCAGGACTATCTGAAGGACTTACCACTACTGATGAAGCGTTTAGCTGTGGACTTCCTCCTTCAATGTCTTTGCTTCTTCAGCTTTTTGGGAGTGATGACATCATCATCTCCAAATATAGGAATTGGAGAATGAAGAGCCATGTCTAACTCCTCATCCATGTCTTGATGGCCTGAAGATATTTCTCCCGGCTCACGAGGAGATTCATTAGCCCCTATGGCAGTACCACCAGGGCAATACTATGGTGAAGGAACCTTATTAGTTCCTTTCTTTGCAAGCTACAGGATAAAGAAAGTAATTTCCTTGAGTAACAAATCTTTAACCGGAATCAAGTTACAAAGAAAATAAGGAAAGAGACTTACATCTTCAGGAGCTACGTAATCGTGCCACTCCTCATCTCCGGAAGCACCAGTCCCCTTAGTGGTGCCACGATCTATCATTTTCTTCACCCTCTTGGTGATAGGAATGAAATCATCAGTGGAATATATGAGCATCTCCAGCTCTTTGATGTAATCCCTCACTTCATCGGGGTTATCCTCAAAATGGATATCAGTAGAGGCCCAAAGATTCCCTATTCCAGGGATGTGTAGCCCATTACACAGATCCATCCAGGCAGTTTCAGCATCGTAATATAAACTCCTCCATGTCTGGAAAGCCTCTGGTCGTAGATATTCAACATGTGTACCAGAAGGCTGTGAAGAGGGTCCTACAATCTTGGACTTCAACTTCTTCCCAGCTTCTGCAACTATAGATAAAGGATAAGAAAATAAAACTTATTGATCTATAAATTAATGGCGATTAAATTGCCTCAATGATATAACTCACCAAGAGTCTATGGAGTGGGTCTCTTGATTCTGACATGAGAATTATATTTGGAACGAGGCCACTTTGACACATGTTGTGCCTCATTATCCCCATCCTGAGAATCCAGCGAGTCAGACCTGGGTGAGGAACCCGGTGAATCAGCTTCGGGTGTAAAAGAATCACCTTCTAGATGAAGGGTTTCTTTCTCAACAGTTCTCTTATTTTTCCCCCACCCGATGAACCAGATGATTCAGTACCCCTTCAGGGTATGATGCTACCCAGTTCTCGGCATACCATGTAGTCAAGTTACTCGCCACTTTAGCAACTGGTAGATCAAACACTGCCCCAGTCTTCTCCATAGATGTCAGCAACCATCGGATGCTGCTCTGACCTAAAATGCATAGGAAGGGATACAACAGTCTGCTGCAGACACTTGAATTGGTGTGAAAATCTATATGGAGCATAGGCCTCGCATATAATCTCTCCGTCAATCCTAGTGGCCAGTACACCATCTCTATAAGCCATCATGTACAACCTCAATTCCAGGCCGGTTGTTCCATCATCAACAAACCACCCGATTGGCGGGTTTCCATAAGGAAAGAAATGGAATTCCTTGAACATGCTCAGCCTCGCCTTCATATCATAGGGGTTGAGGGCTGACGGAGAAATTACAGAAAATTCCTACACTGGTGGCCTGAAAGAACTTCTAGGAACCTGTACTCCATTCCGTACAACATATGTCCTGAAATGAGTGGCAATCCATCCCCAAAAAACTTGGAATGGTTCCACTATTCTCAAAAGATACTTACCCATAAAGACATAGAGTAAGCTCCTGTGAATCTTCGCCAAAATAGGGGTGGCCAACCCAACCATTTTCCTCTCATCCAACTTGGATGCAACAACGAAGGTCCCTAGACTAACGCCTCCCTTCAAATACTTGAATGGCAGTAGATAAACACTGAGCCATAAGGCTAAGAAGCCCGCCATATTGGTCTTTTCTAGGATTCTCTGATCCACTTCATACCCCCACTTCTCAAATTCTCCCGCTTCTAGAGTCAGACAAAATGTGCTAGAAGCACCCCTCTTCTTTGTTCTGGGGAAGGTAGTAGGATGAGTATAGGTGGGGCCCTTCCCCTCCTTCTTGGTAAGAAATATATCCATCCACTCCACTAGATGAATATCCTTTCTAGAATGAGTTTTGGAGGTCTTTGAGTTCTTGATCTTGTAGAAAGTTTTCAATAATTCACAATCCAAACTGGAGTCTTCTCTGAATCATTCCAAGTCACCTTGGGAGGGATGAATTCATCATACATATCACCTAAAATTGGATCCCCCGAGATCTTTTAGACATCCCACAAACTGATGCCTACTTCTCCATGAGTCAGATGGAAATAATTGGTTTCTGGGCTCCAGCGGCTGATCAGCTCCAGCACAAAGTCATCATTCCTGTAGACATACATCTTCCTAGCCTAGACAGCTTCATATATTGCAGCTCCTTTCAGATCCTTGAAAAACTATTCACAGTTTTGTCGCACCCAATATGCCCACATACAAGTTAGCTTCACACCTCCTCCAGGGCGGAAGTCTCAACTCTTGTTCCAGCCTTTGGATTGATCCATCTGATAATTTCGTAAGATTGAGGGATAAAAATGTGGTTGCAGCTCAGGCTTGTGAGGTTTCAGATCTGGGGAACAAGGGCTATGATTCATTATGTAGGCCTTCTCTACTGTTCCAGTATTAACAAATGTTCCCCCAACTGAAAAATTTGCTGAAGAAAAATTGGTGCAAGTCTGAAACCATGAATGTGGGAGATAGTTCTTTGGCTTTGGAATGTTTAATTCTTGCAGATGACCATGCCCATACAGAGGCATGTAGATGCTCTGTTGGAAATTAAGATGATATTTCCTCAAATACTTGGCCAAATCTAGGAGAGTGATGTCACAAATATCATAGTAATCATTGCCAACGATGCTCATCATGTCATCAATCCGCTTGCTAGCTAGCTCATTAGTCATTCCAATTCTTCTGGGATCCATTGAATCTGCACAAAGGTCGAATAATTAACTCTTAAGTAAGTTTATTTTTCATAAAATTTGTGAAGAAAAGTGAAAAAATGGATAAGGAATTAAGGCGTGCAAGTCCTATGTCGGCACGCAAGTCTAGTATGGTCGCGCAAGTTTGGGCGTGCAGGTATCACCGCACAAGTCAAACTACCTCTGTAGAAGCACAACATGAACAAAAGCAATGAACTGCAGAAAATCAAGGAACTTGCGTGATGAGATCCACTTGCACGATAAGAGATAAGTGATTTAAAATCAGGGTGCTTTGCGTGAGAGTGGCAACCGTATTTATAGGCAAGGCCGCACCCCTACACGCCGAAGCCTGTGCGGCTCGCACCTGCACGCCGCTACCTGCACGCTCAAAACTTGCGTGCCGCAATTCCTGGGTTTTTTCCTTTTCCTCAGAGTCAAATCCTATTTCTTTTTGGATCCAACTCTGAGGGGGGACTTTTGTTGATGCTCCTTTCCATCATAGAGTCTAACAACTGAAAAAAGGGAATACCTTAAGCACAAAGAGATTCATCCTTTGAAGAAACATCAAAAATTGACAAAGGCATGAACAAGGATTTTTTTACACATGGGTCACACAAGTTTCATCATGGTCACGCAAGTATACTTGCACTCCACATATTGGTTGTTAAGGTGACTTTCGCGCCCTATTTGATTTTTTCCCAAGGTCTTCAATGACCTATAAATACCCCCTATGGGCCCCCCATTTCGAGGACAAAAAATCCAAAAGTCAGATTTAAGCTCTCGGCGGCCTAGTCTCTACTTGAAGTCTTCCGAAAACTTATATGGTAATTTATTACCTAGAATCGAAGATCTAAAGAGTGGGAACAAGGACTAAGTGTTGAAATTCATTAACACTTGCATGCCAAAGTGTCTAACCCTTAAGGGAAATGAAGACACTTGCGCGCCACCTTATCCCTTCAACAGAACTTGCATGCCACCCTTTTGGAAGCCTCTAGGGATAATACTAAGGGCTTGAGCCAAGACTCACCCAAGTATTACCATATGGGTTAACTATCTCCCAAGTACACATGTGTCGCGCAAGTATACTTGCACGACCAGGACTTGCTCACCCAAACAAGACTTGTGAGCCTGCCTCTTTTTGGGTGCCCCTCCTGCCTATTCAACTCTTTTCTTTAAATCCACCTCTCCTCTTCAAGATTTAGCCTTCAAAACCCTCTTCAAATCCATTTTTGGCATGGTTCCTTTTTTGGATTCCTTATCTGAAAGGAATTATGTGGAACATCTCTCAAAACCTAGTGATTTACATATCTTTATGTCACTAAAGTTAGAGATTTCCTCCATTAAAACTCATCCTTTAAGATGAGAAGATCCCTAATCTGGGCATCCTCCTTAGGAGTAAGCCCCAAGTTCCCTAACCTAGGCCTCCTTTTCAGGAATAATCCCCAGTCTTAATTTATCTTAATATGGGCCTCCTTTTCAGGAGTAAGCCCTAGATTTCATGTTCCCTTAACTTGGGCTTCCTTTTAAGGAGTAAGCCCCATGCTTAATTTCTTTTGACTTGGACCTACTTCTCATGAATAAAACCCAAGTTCCAAGTTCCCCAATCTAGGAAACCTCCTTATGAGTTAGCCCAAAATTCTAAATTCCCTTAACCTGGGCCTCCTTTTCAGGAGTAATCCCTAGTCATAATTCCCCTTTAACTTAGGCCTCCTTATTAGGAGTAAGCCCTAAATCTAAAATCCCTTTAACTTGGGCCTCCTTCTTAGGAGTAATCCCCAAGTTTCAATTTCTTTTGATTTGGGATTCCTTATCATGAATAAAACTCAATCATAAATCCCCTCTAATTTGGGCATCCTTCTTAGGATTAAGTCCTAAGTTAAGTATCCAAATCTCTATAAAGCACATATACCTTTATGGACCTTGTTACTGGGTTTCTTCCCTAAAGTAAATCCCAATCTTAATCTATCTATGCATTCATACATACATAAGCCCCACATCATTCCTTATGATTGCATTTTTCATGGCACAATCGTTAGGTTTTACTAATACCTCTTGTTTCTCACACCGAGCATAACTCACGTGAGATTAGAGCGTAAAAGTAATTATGAAATCGTATTTGGGCCATTAATCATTCATAAACCTCAAACTTCTTTACTCTAACTACATGAGTTCTGATTCCTTTTCTAAACGAGGATACGTAGGTAGCCCATCTGCGGGTACGATCCCAACTCTAAAATAACCCATGTGCTTCTGAATGATAATAAACTTCAAGTGCCCCATTGAGTG
Organism: Viscum album; assembly: GCA_963277665.1. Lineage (NCBI taxonomy): Eukaryota > Viridiplantae > Streptophyta > Magnoliopsida > Santalales > Viscaceae > Viscum > Viscum album. The sequence continues at coordinate 1,664,176,097 of OY728146.1, read as the reverse complement.
GATTTAAATCCAGTATGGTTATCATAATGACCAAGAGATTTCTATATAATGTGTTGAAGAATACCATTGACTAATAATCTCTAACAAATACAGATGATTCTCTATTGATGAAGAACCTCAAATACATATAAAAGATTCTCTAAATTTCATACATATTAATCATTGATTGTCAGATCTAAAGGAAAGCTCATTTTCATACTTAGTAATTTAATAAGGATTCACGAACATAACTCAAATCTATAAATGGAGTCCAAGAGTAGAAAATAATTCCCCCCAAAAAGGTGTGATGATTCCGACCTCCCATCCTCTCAACCAATGCAAATTCTTAAGCCTCATCGGTCCACAACTAATGAGATCCTACCATTGGAAAGTAGGTCCAAATGGATATAGAATCATTGGATGTTTCTAGTTCTATGAATAAACCTGTTAGAAATCTATTGGAATGTTTGATCCTTAAACAGACAAGGTCATACCCATTTCTAGAGGAAACAAATATTTCACCAAAAATGGGATTATTCTACTAGTATAATATCCCTTAGTTAAGAATCTTTTATAATTTTAATAACTTCTTATGGAATAATGAAGTATGTACTTGGCAAGTTGATAATATCAAAATTTTGATACAGAATTTGATATTGCGTTTATCATTTTATGAATTGAATTTTAAGTGGTAAGTGAATCATGATATTTTTACTTATGAAATTATAAGAAAGTGTTAATTTATGTTTCAGAATTCCATTCATGTCACACGAAAATTAGTTTGATCAATTTCAAGATTATGGAACATTCCATGCATCATTGTACATGTATGCGTACTCTGATATCTGTTTTATCTATAGATTTTGAATAATTTTATAAGTTCTTGTGTGATAGTTTTCATTATAAATGTTTTCAAGTAACATTTGAAAAATGTTGATGACGTGCTTCTGGATATTTTTTTTACCATTTAATAAAACGTTTTGTAATTATTTTAATGGGATGTTTTGAAAAATAATTTCACTAATTTTCTTTAAAACCCCTTACTAATCATTTTTAATGCTCACCATATGTTTTCAATTTTTTTAGGGTTAGTAGATTTATCAAGATTTTAGTACTATTATGTGATGGAAATAATATGGAGTTTATATTTGTCAAGTTTTTGGAGAAATATATCAGTTGTATCTGGTTTTCTAGAACCTAAATTGAAAATATTCTCTTTGATGGAATGAGATGTGTAATTTGTATATGCATGTTTTATGGAAAAAATTACACACCATTTTTCAGGAACCGAATATGGGCTTCTAGGGTTGGGGTCATTATAGTTGGTATTAGATGATCAGTTTAGACAACTCTAGAAAATTATAACATGAAAAAAAAATTATTTATGCCTTGCTAAGTATAATTGTTTCTTAAAATTTTCAGATGGCAGGTGAAGGTTCACCAACAAACCTTTTGTCTCTTTCTAATGAGGTTATAGAGACCATAATTTCCAAGTCATGTCAAGAAGACTATGAGACTTTTCAAAATATTTGTTTTACATGAAAACATCTCTACCACGTATCTAGATCTCCTCGTATACTTCATCTCCATCAAGAATCAGGCTTTGATTATTTCCTCATAATGCATGCCCAATTTTCATCCTATGCATTTCAGGGGATGTACTATGAGGGTCCTTTTAAATTTTTTACTCTAGTAGAAGGCTTTGTATCCCTAGAGTATTTCCAAGAAGCTACAAGAGTGGGTGACCTCCGCACAACATATATGTGTCAAATCTTGTCCTATGGTCATTTTAGTCGAGTAAGGGACTTTGAAATTCTTGAGGTTGAGTCCTTTTGTTTGTTGTGTAGACATAAAGTCTATGATGATGTCTCCTAGATTCAAACCCCTCGTGCCTCACTCCTAAGAAACTATAGATGTCTACATGAGTATGAACTAGGTTTCTCATGTTGCATTTAGACTATAGACATCAAGAGTTTTGAAACTGTTCAAGGAATTCGTATAACTGGAAACTGGGGAAATCGCCAACACCTGTGGTAATTATGAAGGGACATCATGATGGATGGAATAAGTTCAGTGTTTTTGAGTACTAATGGAATTGTGAGGATGTAATTATTTTAATGGGGGATAATGTTATGCCCCAAACATATTTAATTTGAAATAATAATGTTTTTATTATTATGTTGGTTTTGTTTAACAATGGTGCGTTTAAGATAATATACTTGCAGAATAAAAACAAAGACATATTTTATTACATAATAATATTGAAACCTTACATTTCCATAAGGACAAATGATGCTTACTAACCTAGAATTACTACTATGAGACCAATCAAAATTATTGGGATACCACCAAACACTACAACTTGACCAAGTAGGTAGTGTACATCCTTTGCGTCGGTCACAATGAAAAATATTATGGCCAGAGCTATAGTAACCGAACTAAGAATCAAGGGGATGTAAAGCACCATCTTCACTATTTTGGTTTTTAAAGTTTTGAACACCCTTAAGAATTTATTTCCAAGGCATTGGAATTAATTTGACCTTTGAGGTATTTAGTTGACCATTGGTTTTTATAATGGTCATAAAATTTTGTAACGGTTGGGTATATTAAGTATTTTGAATATTTTAATTATCCTAAATATATAATTATTATAAGTATACTAAATATTTTAAGTATCTTAATTATTTTAAGAACTTAAGGGTTTAAAATGATTAAAAGTAATATTTTAGTTATATGTTTTCAAGTAAATGTAACGTTTTGAAAGAATATATCTCTATGTATAAAAAGTGTATGCTTATTTAGCTTTTTGATAAAAATGAAATGTAACCAATTATTTTATGATGAAATATATATGTTTCCCATGTTTTAAAATGTTTTAAATATTTTAAAGTTATATCCTATGTTAAATAATAACATAGTTTTAATTAAGGGTATACATTATTTTAAATTGTTATATCCATGGTGATTATCTTAAAATGAATAGAATAAATGATGTTGTATTTTGAACTTTTAATTTTTTGAAGCATAAAATGAATTTGAAATCATGTTTTAAAATACTCTTTTTAATTAGAAGTTATACTTTTGGTGACATGGTGTAATTTATATGTTGGTTTGTGTATTTTAATGTTTGAAAGTTTAAAACAAAGTCTAAATCATGTTTTAGACTAATAAAATTAATGAAATTGTTTTATGTTGGATTGTTTATTACTTTGTTTATTTTTTAGAGGTTAAATAAAAAATGTACGACCCTTAGGCTAGCCATCTAGCCTGTAGAGGGAGGAAGCTGACACCATCTCCCTAAGGAGTGGGCGGCTGAGCCTTGGCCCCAGCTAGCATAGGCCAACCATGAGTGAACGCACACCCACAGGGGTGCATAGAGGAATCGAGGTGGCACCACCGTGTGGGGTGGCACAATGGTAGAAAATGGGCGCAGAGCGTTCCCGTAGGTAGGAACTGGTACAGGGAGGTATCAGGGAGGGGTAATAGAGCTAATTGAGTGTGGACAAGGAGCTCGAGGCTTATATAAAATCTCAAAACCACCCTCATTTTGATGTGGGATGCGATTTTTCAGTGGAGATCAAATCTAAACTATTTGATCTTGTCGCGCGAGATCTAGACCGCACAATCTGGTCTTAGTTTTGAAACCTATAGTCGTGACCCTTTCCTCTACCTTTTCTTCAGTCGTCCGATTAAGGACTCAACTGATCTCAGCTGATCATCTATTTTAAAACTCTGAATTCATCATAGCCATCTGATCCAATGCCATGGTTGATCTCAACTGCTCATCTATTTTAAAAACCATGGTATCACCACATCCGTCATATCAATTCTTAGGTAATCGCAATCGTTCGTTCATTTTTTAAAATGACGGAACTCACCATATTTGTCCGATTAACCCCATTTGATCTAGATCATCCACTCTTTTCAACACTTCTCTTTTCTTATTCTTCTTCCTCACATCACACCTGGGCACCAATTCACATTGACATATCCTCTCCACTGCTAATCTTTGACCTGTGAGTCCTCATATCCTTCTCCATGCCGGTTTTCCACGTTCTCCTTTTCACGAGTCTTCAAGGTGGGTTATTTTATTATTAACCCAAACTGTTTCCATGAAAACTCTCCATATTATATATATATATATATGATCCATTCGAGATATGGGTTAATCATGGTTTTTTCTGTTTAAATTGTCAGATTCAGTTTTTATTAATTTTTATTGTTTATGCACTTATGATTGAACTATGGTGTATAAAACTATATCTATACTTTTTATATACATAGTTTATATAAACCCACTTTGCACCCATAAAACCTACAAGTTTTCTTTCTCTCAAACTATCTCCAACCTTTGCTCATCTCTACCTCCTTCTTGAAGTCATGTAATGGATTATTTTGCTTCATTTTCATTGTGAAAAACCCTTATATACACTTTATAGTATTTACGGATATATATACATATATACAATTTTATATAACTTCCAATCCTAACTCGTTTTTTGGTTTTATAAATGTGATTATAAGTGTTTAACTGATGTTTTTAAATGTGTATAACACTTCTAAGGGTCTACTTTACTTTTTGTTTAATTAAACCCTATATAGATATTATATATATATATGTTCAATTTTAATCAAACCTATCATGATTTTAAGAATTTCAAATGATGAACATTTATTTCTAAAAATGTTGTTCCTAAATGCATGGAAATCATGAGAGGATTCTATTTTGTTTTGTTTAATTAGACCATATAAACATATATGTGTATATACAGTTATATGTATATATACATATAGTTTTTAATTATAATATGAAATAGGATTTCATAAAACCTATTTTAGTAATTAATTATGTTTTTGAAATGTACAATATTTATGAGGATTTATTAAAAATTGTTTTGGTTGTGCAAACCCCAAGTATACATTTTGTGTATATATATATATATGGTTTTATATAATTTCCAAACTCACATATATATACATATAAGAACCAAAATCACATATATGTATTTTATACATCATTTAAAAATATTTGACTAACCTGGTGGTGATTTTATACAACACACATGGTATAATTTTACATGGGAAAACAATAACAAAACCCAGTTTTGTTATTGTGTGCCTAAATATTTTAAAAGAAATCATCACCTTGCTAAAGAAATTAAATTTACATACATCCTGATTTTTAATTTAAGTAGTATATCTTGTTTATACATATGCATATACATTCACATACACCTTTAATAACGTTTGTTTAGTTGTTTATGCATCAATATGAATGTTATACATTAGAAAGTGTTATGTTTTAATATAATATGAAACTACCAAAATAAACACCATTAGTTTATGATTAACCTGTTTGACACTTCTATTTATCAGTGCATGGTTTGAACATGATTGATATCTATCTTAAATTCAAAACATGTATTTTAATGCATTGAATGTTTATTTTCATAGAACAAGGGTTCTAATAATTATTAATTTATGTGAAAAACCGAATAAATCTATTATTAATATATCACTTATGATAATTTAAGGATTAAGGAATTAATTATTTTAAGTGGTATGTGACACTTCAAATAAAAGACATAAATTAATTATTTGAATTGGTATGAGACACTTCAAATAAAAGACATAAAATAATAAATCAAAGTGGTATGGGACACTTTGATTTAAAGATATTTAGACATATGAGGAATGAATTAGACGTATTATGTGGTGGGTGAGACCCACTATATCCTCTCAATGCATCGAAAGGTCTCATGAGACAAATCAGATCATGGAACGAGGCCATAAAAAATGATTATGTGTGGTCTTAGCATGAGGCCTCGATAGAAAGTTATGATTTTCCAACGTTATGAATTTCCTCAATATGTGATTAATATTTAACCAACCATGGGATTATTTGACTAGTAGAATATTCCTTGGTTAAGAATATTTTATAATGTTAATAAATGCTTATGGAATAATGAAGTAAGTACTTGGAAATTTGATAATATCATAATTTTGATACAGAAGTTGATATTTCATTTTTCATTTCATGAATTGTATTTTAAGTGGTAAGTGAATCATGATATTGTTACTTATGAAATTATAAGAAAGTGTTAATTTATGTGCTAGAATTCCTTGCATGTCACCCTAAAATTAGTTTGATCAATTTCTAGATTATGCAGCATTCCATGCATCATTGTACATGTATTCATACTCCGATATCTGTTTTATCAATAGCTTTTTAATAATTTTATAAGTTCTTGTGTAAGAGTTTTCCTTATAAATGTTTTCAAGTAGCCTTTGAAAAATGTTGACGATGTGCTTCTGGAAATGTTGTTTACCATTTAAGAAAATGTTTTGTAATTATTTTAAAGGGATGTTTTGAAAAGGAATTTCACTATTTTTTATAAAACCCCTTATTGAGCGTTTTAAATGCTCACCATATGTTTTCAAAAAAAAAATTAGGGTTAGTAGATTTATCAATATTTGAGTACTCCTTTGTGATGACAACAATATGAAGTTTATATTTGTTAAGTTTTTGAAGAAATGTATCAACTGTATCTGATTTTATAGATCCTAAACCAAAAAGATTCTCTATTATGGAATGAGATGTGTAATTTGTATATGCATGTTTTTATGGAAAAAATTACACACCATGTTTCAAACACCAACTATGGGCTTCTGGGGTTGGTGTTTTTACAGTTAATGTAACAATTGGGCCCCAATTATAGCACACACACCCCGCCTTAACATGGTCATTGGGTCCTGGCCTGCCAGGTACCACCAGTTGCCCCGCAGACATGTGGTCCCCACCCTGGGGCCCACCCACATGCCCGAACGGGTTATCTGACTAATGACTATCCTCACAGGCCAACACATGTCCTTTCCAGTGTGATTTTTCCTCACTCACACACACCCTGAGAAACTTCCCAAAAGGTCACCCATACTGACCACTACTCCACGCCAAGCACACTTAACTATGGAGTTCTAATCAGGTAGGCTCCCAAAAAGGAAGATTCACCTTCTTGACATGAGTCATATCATTTATTCATTAAATCATTTATCATTATGGGGTGTTACATTCACCCCCCCCAGATCATAACATCCTCTTTTTGGACCCTATATCTCAACCTAGGCAAGGCACAACACTTAAGGTTGGGTTCAAGCTTTGATACCATATTTAACAACTAGGCCCCAGTGATAGAATAGACACCCCACCTTAACATGGTTGTTGGGTCCTAGCCCTCTAGGTACCACCGGTTTTTTCACAGACATGTGGTCCCCACCCCGGGGCCCACCCACATGCCTGAATGGGTCATCTGACTAATGATTGTTGCCATAGACCAACACATGTCCTTTTCAGTATGCTTTGTTCTCACTCACACACACCTTGAGAAACTTCCTAGAAGGTTACTCATCCTGATCACTACTTCCATCCAAGAACACTTAACTAGAGAGTTCTAGTGAGGTAGGCTCCCGAAAAGGAAGATGCACCTTGTTGACATGAGTCATATCATTTAGTCATTTAACCTTTCATCATTCTGGGGTGTTACAATGTGTGTGTTTGTGTGTGTGTGTGTGTGTTTGTGTATCTCTACCTCTATGTGTATAAATATATATGTGAATGTATACATATATATAATTAGCTATATTTTAAAACAATGGTAAAAATGTCACTAAAATAGTCATGTTTTCTTAAAAAACATGAGTAAATTTAAAATATTTAATTTTATTATGTTATATATATATATATATATATTTCAGAATTTAAAAATTAATATTATATATCTATATTAATATACAGATATTAATATATATATATACTAAATGTGTGTGTGTGTGTTTATATTATATATATATATATGTTTATATATATATGTGTGTGTGTGTGTGTGTTTATATTAAATATATATATATATATATGTGTGTGTGTTTATATTTTATGTGTGTGTGTGTGTTTATATTTTATTTTTATTTATATGTTTATATTATGTGTGTGTGTGTGTGTTTATATTATATATACACATATGTTTATATTATATTTATAAATAAATGTTTATATACATGTGTATATTATATATATATATATATATTATATGTTTATATATATATATATATGTTTATATACATGTGTGTGTGTTTTCGTGTGTGTTTTTGTATAAGTATATATGTGTATGTATACATATATTTAATTATATATATATATATATATAATTAGACACATTTTAAAACAATGGTAAAAATTTCACTAAAATAGTCATGTTCTCTTAAAAATGCGACTACATTTAAAATATTTAATTGTATTATATTATATTTATATATATAAATCGATTTCAACATTTTAAAATTAATATATATATATATATATTATATTAATATACATAAATTAATATGTGTGTGTGTGTGTGTCTGTGTCTGTATTTATATTTTACTTATATGTTTATATTATATATATATATATATGTGTGTGTGTGTGTGTGTGATTCTATTATATGTATATATATATGTATGTATGTATATTATATTTATATTATATGTTTATATTATTATATATCTTTATATTAATATATATGTTTACATATATATATGTTTATATATATATATATATGATTATATATCTATATATATATTTCTATACATATGTGTGCGTGTCTGTGTAAATATATATGTTTGTGTATACATATATGCAATTATAATTATAAATTTACACACACACATATATATAATCAGTCACATTTTAAAACACTAGTAAAAATATCACTAAAATATACATGTTTCTTAAAAAATGTGACTAAATTTAAAATATATGTGTTTTATATATAAATAAATGTATATATATATTTATATGTGTGTGTGTTTATATATATAATGATATATATTTATATATTTATGTTTATTTTCATGTGTCTTTGATTATATATATTAATATATATATATATATATATATATATATATCTACATCGATGTGGGGAAATGATATATATAAATATATATATTTTTAGTGATGTTTTGGAGGAAACATCACTAATTTTGTGATGTTTTTGAGGAAATGTCTTTAATTTAGTGACTTTTTAGAGGAAATGTCACAAATTTAGCAATGTTGTGGAGGAAACATCGCTAATTTAAAGATGTTTTTGAAAGAAACGCCTCATATTTAGTGATTTTTTCAAAGAAATTCTTCTAATTTAGTGACCTTTTGGAGGAATCATTGCTAATTTAGGGATGTCTTTTATGAAATGTCAAAAAATTAGCGATGTCTCCTCCAAAGTACCACTAAATATAAAATTAGTGATGTTTTTAAAAACATCGCTAAAAATGTCACTAAATTCCATTTTTTTATAGTTTAAATGGTTTTTAAAGGGTTTAAAGGGTATGGAAGTTTATTTTGGTTGGGTTTTGAAGGTACTGAGGGGTTTTTAAGGTAATGGGTGAGGGGAGAGGGTGAAGGTTTGAGAGTTTAGGTTTGAGTGTGTAGGGTTTAGGGTTTGGGGTTTGGGGTTTGGATGGATTTTAAAGGGTTTAAAGGGTTTAAAGGGTATGAAAATGTATTTTGAAAGGGTTTTAAAGGATTTTAAATGGTTTTGAAAAGATTGAAGGGTTTTTAAGGTTATGGAAGATGGTAGAGGGTGAGGTGTTGAGGGTGTATAATTTAGGGTTTAGGGTTTAATGTTAAGATGGATTTAAAAGTGGCATTAATGATTTTAAAGGGAATTACTAGGTATTTTGGTAGGTATTTTAAGTATTTTGAAGTGAGTAAGTTTTTTTTAAGGTTGGGGAAGAGGGGAGAAGGTGAAGGGTTGAGGGTTTTGGCTTAACGATGTAGGGTTTAGGGTTTGTATGGATTTTTAAGGGTTTAAAGGGTATGAAATTGTATTTTGGTAGGGTTTTTAAGGGTTTTTAAGGGATTTAAGGGTTATTAAAGTTAGGTAAGATGGGAGAGGGTGAAGGGTTAAGGTTTTGGTGTTGAGGGTGTAGGGTTTAGGGTTTGGATTAATTTTAAAGGGGGTTTAAAGTGTTTAAAGGGTATTAATGTGTATTTTGGTAGGGTTTTAAAGGGTTTTGAATGTAGTGAAGAGTTTTTAAGGTTAGCTAAGAGGGGATAGGGTGAAGTTTTGAGGTTTTAGGGTTGATGGTTTAGGGTTTAGAGTTTATTTTTTAAGGTTTGGATAGATTTTGAAGGGTTTTAAAGTGTTTAAAGTGTGTGAAAGTATATTGTGGTAGAGTTTCTAAGGGATTTAAAGGTTTTTAAAGGTATTGAAGGGTTTATAAAGGTAGGTAAGAAGGGTTGGGGTGAAGGTTTTGTTTTAGGGTTGAGGGTTTTGGGTTTAGGGTGTAGGGTTTAATGTTTGTATGGATTTTAAAGGGATTTTAAATGGTTTAAAGGGTATGATAATGTATTTTGGTAGGGTTTTTAAGGGTTTTAAAGGGTTTTTGAAAGGACGGAAGGGTTTTAAAGGTTAGGGAAGAGGGGATATGGTGAAGGGATAAGGTTTTGGTAAGAGGTTATATGGTTTAGGTTTTAGGTTTTAGGGTTTGGAAGGATTTTAAAGGGTTTTTAAAGGGTATGAAAGTGTGTTTTGGTTGGGTTTTAAGGGTTTTAAAGGGTTTTTAAATGAGTGAAGGGATTTTAAGGTTAGGGAAGAAAGAATATGGTGATGGGTTGAGGGATGAGGGTTTAGGTTTTAGGAATTGTATGATTTTTAAAGGGTGTAAAGGGTATGAAAGTGTATTTTGGTAGGGTTTTTATGGGTTTTAAAGGTTTTTGAAAGAAGTGGGGGGGGGGGGTTTAAAGGTTATGGGAGAGGAGAGAGGGTGAAGTGTTAAGAGTTTAGGGTTGAGGGTGTAGGGTTTAGTATTTATGGTTTAGGGTTTGGATGGATTTTAAATTGTTTTTAAAGGGTTTAAAGGGTATGAAAGTGCATTTTGGTAGGTTTTTAAGGGGTTTAAAGGGTTTTGAAGGGATTGAACGTTTTTTAAGTTTAGTTAATAGGGGATAGGGTTATGTTTTCTCAATTTAGTTTGTAGGGTTTAGGGTTTAAATGGATTTTAAAATTGTTTTAAAGTGTTTAAAGGGTATGAATGTTTCTTTTAGTAGGGGTTTTAAGTGTTTTGTGGGGAGTTAAGAGTTTTTATAGTTATGGAATATGGGGGAGGCTGAAGGGTTGATGGTCTAGGGTTTAGGTTTGGATGGATTTTAAAGGGATTTTAAAGGTTTTAAAGGGTATGCAAGTGTATTTTAGTAGGGTTTTCAATGGTTTTAATGTGGTTTTATGGGATTTAAATGTTTTTAAGGTTATTAAATAGGGGATAGGGTGAAGGGTTGAGGGTTTAGGTTTGAGGGTGTAGTGTTTAGTGTTTGGATGGATTTTTAGGTGTTTTTAAAGGGTATGAAAGTGTATTTTGGTTGGGGTTTTAAGAGTTTTAAAGGGTTTTAAAGGGAGTGAATGGATTTTAAGGTTAGGTAAGATGGGTTAGGGTGAAGTTTTGAGGGTTTAGGGTAGAGGGTGTAGGTTTTAGGGTTTAGTGTTTAGATGGATTTTAAAGGGGTTTAAAAGGGTTTAAAAGGTATGAAAGTGTATTTTGGTAGATTTTTTAAGGCGTTTAAAGGGTTTTTAATATATTTAAGGGTTTTTAAGTTTAGGGAAGATAGAATAGGGTAAATGGTTGAGGGATTAGGTATGAAGGTGTATGGTGTAGGGTTTGGATGGATTTATAGGGTTTCTAAATGGTTTAACTGGTACATAAGTGTATTTTGGTAGGGTTTCTAAGGGTTTTAAAGGGTTTTTAAGTAGTTAATGGATTTTAAGGTTGGGTAATATTGCATAGGGTGATGGGTTTATGGTTTAGTTTTTAGGGTGTTGGGTTTAGGGTTTAGTTTTTAGGGTTTTTATGGATTTTAAAGGGGTTTTAAAGGGTTTAAAGGGTATGAAAGTGTATTTTGGTCAGGTTTTTAAGAGTTTTAAAGTGATTTTAAGGATGAGAATTTTCTTATGGTTATGGAAGAGATGAGATGATTAAGTGTGTTGGGATTATGGTTGAGGTTGTAGGTTTTAGGGTTTTGGGTTTGGATAGATTTTAAAGGGATTAAAGTGTCTGAAAGTGTATTTTGTTATGTTTTTAAGGGTTTTGAAGGGTTTTTAATGGATTGATGGGTTTTATGTTTAGGGAATAGGGGAGAGTGTGAAGATTTTAGGGTTCAGGGTTGACAGTGTAGGATTTAGGTTTTGATATATTTTTAAGGGTTTTAAAGGGTTTAAAGTGCATGAAAGTGTATTTTAGAAGGGTTTAGTTGGTTTTAAAGGGGTTTTAATTAAGTGAAGGGGTTTAAGTTTAGGAAATATGGGATAGGGTGAAGAGTTTAGGGTTTAGGTTTGAGTGTGTAGGGTTTATATTTTAGGGTTTGGCTGGATTTTTAAGGGTTTTAAAAAGGTTTAAAGGTTATGAAAGTGTATTTTGGTAGGGTTTTTAAGGGTTTTAAAGGGTTTTTAAGGGATTGAATAGTTTTTAATGTTATATAATAGGGGAGAGGGTTAAGTTTTGAGAGTTTATGGTTGAGGTTGTAGGGTTTAAGGTTTGGTATTTAGGTCTTGGATGGGTTTTAAGGGTTTTTAATGGGTTTAAAGGGTATAAAAGTGTATTTTGGTAGGGTTTTAAGGGTTATAAAGTGTTTTAAAGGGAGTTAAGGGTTTTTAAGGTTAGGTAATAGAATAAAGGGTCAAGGTTTGAGGGTTTAGGTTTTATATTTCTGGGTTTAGTGTTTAGGATTTGGATGGAATTTTAAGGGGTTTTAAAGGATTTAAAGGGTATTAAAGTGTCTTTTGGTAGGTTTTTAAGGGTTTTAAAGGCTTTTTAAGGGAGTGAAGGTTTATTATGGTTAGGTAGGATGGTAGAGGGTGATAATTTGAGGGTTTAGGGTTTAGGGTGTAGGGTTTTGGGTATAGGGTATAGGGTTTGGAAGGATTTTTAAGGGTTTTTATAGGGTTTAAAGGGTATAAATGTGTATTTTGGTAGGGTTTTGAGGAGTTTAAAGTGTTTTAAGGGGGTTAAAGTTTTTTAAGGTTAGGTAATAGGGGATAGGGTTAAAGGTTTTTGTTTTGGTGTTGAATATATATGGTTTAGGGTTAGAATCGATTTTTAAAGGGTTTTAATTGGTTTAAAGGGTGTAGAGTGTATTTTGGAAGGGTTTTTAAGGGTTTTGAATGGAGTAAAGTGTTTTTAAGTATATTTAAGAGGGGATAGGGTGAAGGGTTTAGGGTTGAGGGTTGAGGGTGTAGTGCATAGGGTTTGGATGAATTTTTAACTGTTTTAAAAAGGTTTAAATGGTATAAAAGTGCATTTGTGTAGGGTTCTTAAGGATTTTTAAGGGTGTTGAAGGGAGTGAAGGTATTTTAATTTTAGGGAATATGGTAGAGGGTGAAGTGTTGATGGTTTAGGGTTGAGGGTTGTGGGTTTATGTTTTAGTGTTTGGATGGATTTTTATGGGTTTTTAAAGGGTTTAAAGGGCATGACAGTGTATTTTGGTAGTGTTTTTAAGGGATTGAAAGGTTTATAAGGTTAGTTAAGAGGGGAAAGGGTGAAGGGTTATTGTTTTTGGGTTGATATTGTAGGGTTTAGGGTTTAGGGTTTATTTTTTTGAAGGATTTATAAGAGTTTTAAAGGGTTTAAAGTGTTTGAAAGTGTATTTTGGTTGGTTTTTTAAGGGTTTTAAAGTGGTTTTAAGGTAGTGAAGGGTTTTTAAGGTTAGTAAAAATGGGATAGGGTGAAGTTTTGAGGATTTAAGGTTGAGGGTGTAGGGTTTGGGTTTAGGGTTTAGGTTTTGGATGGATTTTTACGGATTTTTAAAGGGTTTGAAGGATATGAAAGTGTATTTTTGTAGGGGTTTTAAGGGTTTTAAATGTTTATTAAGGGAGTTAAGGGTTTATAATGTTAAGTAAGAGGTTATATGGTGAAGGGTTGGGGATTTGGGGTTGAGGGTTTAGGGTTTAGGATTTAGGGTTTAGGGTTTTGATGGATTTTAAGGGGTTTTAAAGGGTTTAAAGGTTGTGAAATCCTATTTTTGTAGGTATTTTAAAGGTTTTTTAAGGTATTTAATGGATTTTAGGTTTAGATAATAGATAATAGATAAATGTTTTTATGGTTTAGGGTTTAATTCATAGATTTTAGGGATTAGAGTTTAGTGTTTGGATGGATTTTAATGGATTTTAAAGGGTATGGAAGTTTATGTTTATTGGGGTTTTAAGTGTTTATAATGGAGTTAGGGGTTTTTAAGTTTATGTAAGAGGGGATAGGGTATAAGGTTTGTGGTTTAGGTTTGAGGGTGTAGGATTTTGAGTATAGGGTTTAGGGTTTGGATTGATTTTTAATGGGTTTTAAAGGGTTTAAAGGGTATGAACTTTTATTTTGGTAGGGTTTTAAGGTTTAAAAGGTTTTTTAAGGAAATGAAGGGTTTTTAAGGTTATTTAAGAGGGTAGAGGTTTGAGGTTTTTGGGTTTGGTTGGATTTTTAAGGGTTTTTAAAGGTTTTAAAGGGTATACAAGTTTATTTTGGTTGGTTTTTTAAGGTTTTATAAGGGAGTTAAGTGTTTTTCAGGTTAGTTAAGAGGGGAGATGGTTAATATTTATGGGTTGAGGGATGAGGGTATAGATTTTAAGGTTTAGGGTATAGGGTTTTGATGGAGTTTTAAGAGATTTTAAAGGGTTTGAAAGTGTATTTTGGTAGGGATTTTAAGTTATGTTAAGATTTTTGAAGGGTTTTAAAGGGAGTTAAGAGTTTTTAAGATTAGGGAAAAGGAGACATGGTGAATTTTTGAAGTTTTAGGGTTGAGGGTGTAGTGTTTTGGGTTTAGTGTTTAGGGTTTGAATGGGTTTTTAAGTGTTTTAAAGAGTTTAAAGGGCATGAAATTGTATTTTGGTAGTGTTTTTAAGTGTTTTAAAGTTTATTAAAGGGATTTAATGATTTTTAATGTTATGTAATTGGGGATATTATTAAGGTTTTAGGGTTTAGTCTATAGGGTTTTGGGGAAAGGGTATTGATTTTAGATTTATTTTTAAGGGATTTTAATGGGTTTTAAAGTTATGAAAGTGTATTTTTGTGGGATTTGTAAGTGTTTTAAGGGTTTTTATGGAATTTAAGGTGTTTTAATGTCAGGTAATAGGGTATGGGGTGAAGTTTTTTGGGTTTAGGGTGGAGTTTATGGGGTTTATGGTTTATGGTTTTGATGGATTTTTAAGGGGTTTTAAAGGGTTTAAAGTGTACGAAAGTGTATTTTGGTAGTATTTTTAAGGGTTTTAAAGGTTTTTTAAGGGATTTAAGGGTTTTTAGACTTTTTAAGAGGGGATAGGGTTAAGGGTTGAGAGTTTAGGGTTAAGGGTGAAGGTTTTAGGCTTTAGGTTTTAGGTTTTGGATGGATTTTAAGGGGTTTTATAGTGTATGAAAGTCTATTTTGGTAGGGGTTTTAAGGGTTTTGGAGGTATTTAATGGTTTTAAAGGTTATGTAATAGGGTATAGGGTGATGAGATCATGTTTTAGGGTAGATTATGTAGGGTTTAGTGTTTATGATTTGGATGGATCTTTAAGGATTTTTAAAAGGTTTAAAGGGTATGGAAGTGTATTTTTGTAGGGTTTTCAAGGGGGTTTAAGGATTTTGAAGGGAGTTTTTGGTTTTTAGGGTTAGGATATATAGTATAGGTTTAAAGGTTGAGGATTTAGGTTTTATCATATAGGTTTTAGGGTTTTGGGTTTTGGGTTTTGATGGATTTTTAAGGGGTTTTCAAGGGTTTAAAGGCTATAAAAGTGTAATTTGGTAGGGTTTTTAAGGTTTTTAAAGGTTTTTGAAGTGAGTGAATGGTTTAAAAGGTTAGGTAAGAGGGGATATGATGAAGGGTGTATGGTTTAGGTTTTAAGGTGTATATTTTAGAGTTTGGATGAATTATTAAGGGCTTTTAAAGGGTTTAAAGGGTATGAAAGTATATTTTGGTAAGTTTTAAGGGTTTTGAAGGGTTTTGATGGGATTAAAGGGTTTTTTAAGGTTATGTAAGAATGGTATAGGGTGAAGTGTTGAGTGTATAAGGTTTATGGTGTGGGGTTTAGTGTTTATGGTTTGGATGGATTTTTAAGGGTTTTTAAAGTGTTTAAAGGGTGGAAAAGTGTATTTTGGTAGGGTATTTAAAGGTTTTAATGGGTTTTTAAGGGAGTGAATATTTTTTATGGTTTGGTGTGAGGGTATATGGTGAAGGTTTTAGGGTTTAGGTTTCAGGGCGTAGGGTTTAGGGTTTAATGTTTGGATGGATTTTAAATGGTTTTTAGAGGTTTTAAAGGTAAAAAAGTGTATTTGGTTGAGTTTTATGGGTTTAAAATGGTTTTGAAGTTAGTGAAGGGTTTATGGTTTAGGGTGGAGGGTGTGGGGTTTATGGTTTGTGGTTTGGATAGATTTTTAAGGGGTTTACAAGTTTTTAAAAGGTATTAAAGTGTATTTTTGTGGGGGGTTTTAAGGTTTTTTAATGGAGTGAAGGGTTTTTAGGTCAGATAAGAGGGGAGATGGAGAATGGTTTATGGTTTAGTGTTGATGGTGTGTGGTTTAGGGTTTGTATGGATTTTAAGGGATTTTAGAGGGTTTAAAGGGTATGGAAGTTTACTTATGCAGGTTTTTTAAGGGTTTTAAATGGTTTTGAAGAGAGTAAAGGGTCATTAAATTTAGTGAAGAGGAGAGAGGGTGAAGGTTTGATGGTTTATGTTTGAGGGTGTAGAGTATAGGGTTTAGGGTTTGGATGGAATTTTAAGGGGGTTTAAAGGGTTTAAAGGGTATGAAAGTGTTTTTTGGTAGTGTTTTTAAGTGTTTTAAAGGGGTTTTAATGGAGTTAAGGGTTTAAAAGGTTAGGGAATAGGGGATTGGGTTAAAGGTTGGGGTTTTAGGGCTGAGGGTGTAGGGTTTAGTGTTCATGTTTTACAGTTTGTATAGATTTTTAATTGTTTTTAAAGAGTTTAAAGGGTGTGAAAGTGTATTTTGGTTGGGTTTTTAAGGGTTTTAAAGGGATTGGAGTGTTTTTAAGGTTATAGAAGAGGGTAGATGTTGAAGGGTTGAGAGTTCAGGGTAGAAGGTTTAGGGTTTGGGGTTTGGATAGATTTTTAAGGGGTTTTAAAGGGTTTAAAGGGTATGGAAATGCATGTTGGTAGGTTTTTAATGTTTTTAATGGTTTTTGATGTGAGTGAAGGGTTTTTTAAAGTTATGGAAGATGGGAAAGTGTTATGTTTTTTGGGTTTATGGTTGAGGATATAGGGTTTAGGGTTTAGGGTTTGGATGGATTTTGAAGGGTTTTTAAAAGTCTTAAAGGGTATAAAAGTGTATTTTGGTAGGGTTATTAAGGGTTTTAAAGGGGTTTAAAGGGATTATAGGGTTTTTATGGTAGATAAGATAATATAGGGTTAAGGTTTGAGGGTGTAGTGTGTAGTGTTTATGGTTTTGATTGATTTTAAGGGGGTTTAAAGGGTTTAAAAGTGTATCTTGGTAGGGTTTTTAGGGTTTTACAGGTGTTTGAAGGGTGTTAATGGTTTATAAGGTCAGGTAATATGGGATAGGTTGGAGGTTTGGGTTTTTATGGTTGAGAGTGCAGGGTTTAGTGTTTAGGGTTTGGTTAAAATTTTAAGGTGTTTTAAATGGTTTAAAGGGTATAAAAGTGTATTTTGGTATGAGTTTTAAGGATTTTAAATGGGTTTTAATGGAGTGATGGGTTTTTAAGGTTAAGGAATATGGGATATGGTGAAGGTTTTATGTTTTAGGGTTTAGGGTGTAGTGTTTAGGGTTTGGATAGATTTTTAAGGGGTTTGAAGTGTTTATAGGGTATAAAAGTGTATTCTGGTAAGGTTATTAGGGGGATTAAAGGGGTTTGAATGGACTAAAGGGTTTTTATGGTTACATAATATTTAATAGATTAAAGGGTTCAGGTTTTATGTTTGGGGGTTTTGGGTTTATGTTTTATGATTTGGATGGATTTTTAAGGGGTTTTAAAGGGTTTTAAAGGTATAAAAGGGTATTTTGTTATGGATTTTAAGGGTTTTAATGGTTTTTTGAGGGATTTATGGGTTTTATAAGGTTAGTGAGGAGGTTATAGGGTGATATTTTTTGGTTTTATTATTGTAGTCATGGGGTTTAAGTTTTAGTTTTTAGGGTTTGGATGGATTTTTAAGGGGTTTTAATGGGTTTAAAGGGTATGCAAGTTTATTTTGGTAGGGTTTTTAAGGGTTTAAAAGGGATTTAATTGTTTTAAAGGTTTATTAAGAGGGTTTAGGGTGAAGGTTTGAGGTTTTAGGAAAGATGGTGTAGGGTTTAGGTTTTAGGTTTTAGGGATTGGATGTATTTTTAACGGGTTTTAAAGGGTTTAATGGGTAGGAAAGTGTTTTTTGGTAGAGTTTTAAAGGGTTTTATGGTTATTCAATAGAGGATAAAGTGAAGGGTATATGTTTTAGGGTCGTGGGTGTATTGTTTAGGATTTGGATGGATTTTTAAGGGTTTTAAAAGTTTTAAAAAGGTATGAAAGTGTATTTTGGTAGGGGGTTTTAGCGGTTTTAAAGGGGTTTTAAGGGAGTGAAGGGTTTTTAAGGTTAGTTAGAAGGGTATATGGTGAAGGGTCTAGGGTTTAGGTTTGAGGGTATAGGGTTTAGTTTTTTGGATGAATTTTTAAGGGTTTAATGGGTATGAAAGTGTATTTGGGTTTTTTTATAAGGGTTTTAATTTTTTTTTGAAGGAATTGAAGAGTTTTTAAACTTAGGGAAGTGTGGGGAGGGTGAAGGGTTGAGGGTTTAGGGTTTAGGTTTATGATTTTAGAGTTTGGGTTTAGATAGATCTTATGGATTTTTAAAGGTTTTAAAATTTATAAAAGTTTATTTTGGTTAGTTTTTAATGGATTTAAAGGGATTTTAAGGGAGTTAAGGGTTTTTAAGGTTAGGTAATATGTGATAGGGTGAAGTGTTGAGTGTTTAGGGTTCATGGTTTAGGGTTTTGGGTTTGGAAGTATTTTAAGGGTTTTTAAGTGTTTAAAGTGCATGAAAGTGTATCATGGTAGGGGTTTTAAGGGTTTTATAGGTTTTTAAGGGCTTTAATGGTTTTAAATATTAGATAAGAGGGGATGGGGTGAAGGTTTTTGGGTTTAGGGTTTAGTGCATAGAGATTTGGTGATTGTTTTTGGGTTTTTAAAGGGTTTAAAGGGTTTGAATGTTTATTTTGGTAGGGTTTTTGAGGGGTTTAATGGGTTTCGAAGGTATTTAAGGGTTTTTAAGGTTAGTTAATAAGGTATAGGGTGAAGGGTTGAGGGTTTAGTGTTAAGGGTGTAGGGTTTTGGTTTTGGATTGATTTTTAAGGGTTTAAAGGGTATGAAAGTGTATTTTGGAAGGATTATTCATGCTTTTAAAGTATATTTAATTGAGTGAAGGGTTTATAAGTTTAGTTAATAGGGGATATTGTGAAGGTTTGTGGGTTTAGGGTTTATTTTTTATGGTTTATTTATTAGGGTTTAGGGTTTTGATGATTTTTAAGGGTTTTTAAATGGTGAAATGGGCATGAAACTGTATTTTGGGAGGCTTTTAAGAGTTTTAAAGTGTTTTTAATGAATTAAAGGGGTTTTAAGGTTATTTAAGATGGTATTGGGTGAAGGGTTGGTGGTTTAGGGTTTAGGGTGTAGGGTTTAGTGTTTGGATGGATTTTTAAGGGTTTTAATGTGTTAAAAGGTTATATAAGTGTATTTTGGTAGGGTTTTTTTTTAGAGTTTTAAAGGGTTTTTAAGGGAGTGAAGGGTTTTTAAGGTTATTTAATATATGAAACTATGAATGTTTGTGGGTTTATGGTTGAGGGTTTAGGGTTTATGCTTTAGGCTTTAGGGTTTAGATGGATTTTTATGGGGTTTTAAAGGTTTTAAAGTGTATAAAAGTGTAGTTTTTGATGGGTTTTAATGGTTTTATAGGATTTTAAGGGAGTTAAGGGTTTTTAATTTCTATTAGTATGGTATATATTTATGGTTTGAGTATGTAGGGTTTAAAGTTCAAGGTTTAGTATTTTGATGGATTTTGAAGGGGTTTTAAAGGGTTTAAAGGGTATGAAAGTGTATTTTGGTAGTTTTTAAGGGTTTAAAAGGGTTTCTAAGAGTGTGAATGGTGTTTTATGTTATTAAATATAAAATATGGAGATATGTTGAGGGTTTTGGGTTGATTTAATGTGGTTTAGGGTTTATTGTTTTGATGAATATTTAGGGGTTTTAAACAGTTTAAAGGGTATGAAAGCGTATTTTGGTAGGGTTTTTAAGGTTTTTGAAGTGTTTTGAAGAGAGTGAAGGGTTTTTAATGTTATAAAATAGGGAATAGGTTGAATGGTTATGGTTTTATAATTGATGGTGTAGGGTTTAGGGTTTAGGTTTTGGATTTATTTTTAAGGGTTTTTAAAGGGTTAAGTGTATAAATGTATATTTTGGTAGGGTTTTTAAGGTTTTTAAAGGGTTTTGAAGGGATTAAATGGTTCATAATGTTAGTGAAGAGTGTAGAGGTTTAAGGATTTATTTTTTAGGTATGAGTGAGTAGTGTTTAGTGTTTAGGGTTTGGATGAATTTTCAAGGGGTTTTAAAGTGTTTAAAGTGTATGAAAGTGTATTTTGGTTGGGTTTTTAAGGCCTTTAATGGGTTTTTAAGGGATTTAAGGGTTTTAAGGTTAGGTAAGTGGGGATAGGGTGAAGGTTTTAGGGTTTATAGTTTAGGTTATATGGTTTAGTGTTTAGGTTTTGTTTGGGTTTTAAGGGTTTTAATGGATTTAAATGGTATAAAAGTGTATTTTGGTAGGGTTTTAAGGGGTTTAAAGGGTTTTGAAGGGAGATAAGGGTTTTAGGGTAAGTAAAGAGGTTATAGGTTGAATGGTTTATGGTTTAGTGTTTAGGGTGTAGGGTTTAGGGTTTAGGGTTTAGTGTTTGGGGTTGAGGGTGTAGTGTTTTATGTTAAGGGTTTTGATGGATTTTTGAGGATTTTTAAAGGGTATTAAAGTGTGTTTTGGTAGGTTTTTAAGGGTTTTGAAGGGTTTTTAAGGGAGTGAGAGGTTTTAAAGGTTATGTTAGAGGGATGAGGATTAAAGTTTTATGGTTTAGGTTTGAGTGTGTAGGGTTTAAAGTTTTCATGGATTTTTAAGGTGTTTTAAAGGGTTTTAATGGTATAAAAGTGTATTTTGTTAGGGTTTTAAAGTGTTTAAATGGGTTTTGAAGGGATTGAAGGGGTTTAAGGTTATTTAATATGGTATAGGATTATGTTTTTAGGGTTTTTGGTTGTGGTTGTAGGGTTCAAGGTTTAGGGTTTGGATGGATTTTTAAGGTGTTTTAATGGGTTTAAATGGTATGAAAGTGCATTATGGTAAGGGTTTTAAGGGTTTTATAGGATTTTTAAAGGAGTGACGTGTTTTTATGGTTAGGTTAGAGGGGAGAGTTTGAGGGTTTGATGTTTTTGGGTTGAGTGTTGGGTTTTGGGTGTTGATGGTTAATGGTTTAGGGTTTGAGGTTTATTTAAGTGTTTTAAAAGGGTTTAAAGGGTGTGATTGTTTATTTTGGTAGAGTTTTTATGGGTTTAAAATGATTTTGAAGGGATTGAAGTGTTTTTGAGGTTATGTAAGAGTGTATAGGTTGAATTTTTTATGGTTTAGGGTTGAGGGTATGGGGTTTAGGGTTTAGGGTTTGGATGATTTTTTAAGGGGTTTTAAAGGGTTTAAAGGGTATAAAGTGTGTTTTGGTAGGGTTTTTAAGGGGTTTTAAGGGAGTGAATGGTTTTTAAGGTTATTTATGATAAGATAGGGTAAATTTTTTAGGGTTTAGGTACGAGGGTATAGGTTTTTAGGTTTATATTTTTGGGTTTGGATGGAATTTTAAGGGTTTTAAAAATGTTTAAAGGGTATAAATGTATATCTTGGTTGGGGTTTTATGGGTTTTGAATGGAGTGGATGGATTTCAAGATTATATAATATGGAATGGTGTTAAGGGTTGAGGATATAGGTTTGAGGGCTTAGGGTTTATCATTTAGATTATTTTTAAGGTTTTTAAAGGTTTAAAGGGTATAAAAGTGTATTTTTGTAGGGTTTTTATGGGTTTAAATGAGTTTTATGGTTATGGAAGAGGGGATGTGGTAAAGGTTTTAGGGTTTAATTATGTGGATTAAGTGTTTAGGTTTAGGATTTGGAGGGTATGTAAGTGTATTTTGGTAGGTTTTTAAGGGTTTTAATGGGGTTTTAAGGAAGTAAAGGGTTTTTAAGGTTAGGAAAGAGGGTATAGGGTTGATATTTTTGGGTTTAGGTTTTTGGGTGTAGGTTTTGGATGGATTTTAGGGGTTTTAAAGTGTTTAAAGGGTATTAAAGTGTATTTTTTTTAGGGTTATTAAGGTTTTTAAATTGTTTTTAAGGGAGTGAAGGCTTTTTATGTTTAGGGAATTTTGTAGAGGGTGAAGGGTTTGGGGTTTTGGATTTGGATAGATTTTTAATGGGGGTTAAAATGTTTAAAGGGTATGAAAGTGTATTTTGGTAAGGTTTTTAAGGGTTTTAAGTGATTTAAGGGTTTTTATGTTTAGGTAATAGGGGATAGGGTGAAGGTTCTAGGGTTTAGGGTTGAGGTTGTAGGGTTTAAGGTTTCATATTTAGGGTTAGGGTGGATTTTTAAGGGTTTTAAAGTGTTCAAAGTGTCCGAAAGTGTATTTTGGTAGGGTTTTAAGGGTTTTAAAGGGTTTTAAGGGAGTTAAGGGTTTTTAAGGATATGGTAGAGGGGATATGGTGATGGTTTTAGTGTTTAGTGTTGAGGGTGTAGGGTTTAGGTTTTAGGGTTTAGGGTTTGGATGGATTTTAAATGGATTTTAAAAGGTTTAAAGGGTATGGAAGTTTATTTTGGTAGATTATTTAATAGTTTTGAAAGGATTGAGGGGTTTATAAGGTCAGTGAGGATGGGATATGGTGAATATTTGATGTTTTAATGTTGTGGGTGTATAGTTTAGGGTTTTAATGGATTTTAAAGTGGTTTTAAAGGGTTTAATGGGTATGAAAGTGTATTTTTGTAGGGGTTTTAAGGGTTTTGAAGGGATATAATGTTTTTTAAGGATAGGAAAGAAGGGGTAGGTTGAAGGTTTTAGGGTTTATAATTTAGGGTTTGGATGGATTGTTATGTGGTTGTAAAGGGTTTTAAGGGTATGAAAGTGTATTTTGATAGGGGTTTTAAATGGTTTTGAAGGGATTCAATGGTTTTTAAGGTTAGGTATGATGGTATAGGTTGAATAGTTTAGGGTTTAAGATTTAGGTTTTAGGTTTTAGGGTTTAGGTTTTGGATGGATTTTAAGAGGTTTAAAAGGGTTTAAAGGGTATGAAAGTGTATTTTGGTAGGGGTTTTAAGGGTTTTTATGTTTTGTAAATAGGGTATAGGGTGAAGGGTTTGGGGTTTAGTGTTGAGGGTGTGAAGGTAATAGGGCATATATTGGAAGTCAGTGGGCCCAGAATTTTAAAATTTTCATCACCAGAGCGATGAAACTTCATCTTATCTAGCGATTTGAGCTCCGGTAAAGGTATGAGGATCTCATATGAATTTAATAAGAAGAAAAATTAAATTAAAATTAACTATTTTGATTTGGAGATGGATTTGAATCTATATATTCATTAATATTACATGAAAAATCTAAAACTGAACCCCTCTAGATCATCCACACATGTTTCAAGAATTTGGTAAAATATCGATCAAGGAATTCTTTGTGCTAGTGTGGAGCTCCAATGGTTCCTTAAACATTTCAATGATAACCTTGAATATGATCCTATGATTCATGAATTCATTCTTATATATATAGCTTGGATGATGTATTTCTCTCCCAAGGATGCAAGAATAGAGAGGATTTCTCAATATGTTGGAATGAATTATTGTTCCCTTGGAAATGAGATCCTCATATATTTATATATTGGATGTGAAAAATACCCCATTAGAGTTCCTTGAACCCATATATCTGATGTACACTAAATAAGTAATAAATAAATAATTACGATTAACTAAATTAATCATAAATATTATTTATATTTTATCACATACTTTTAATTTATATTAATTATATTTCTTGATAAACTCAAGTCATTAAATTGACTCATAATTCACACTAATATATTAAAAAACCTTGAATATTAAAATAATATTCATTCAGATAATATCTTTCCAGGTATTTACATAAAAAATTGTAAATAATTTTAATAAATTAATTCAACTCAATTATTATATACTTGAAAAGTAAGAAATTTAGTTATTTATTAGTGATCGAAAAATCTTGGACCACTCTTAGACCCCATGGAGGGGAACACCATGTCCTATATACCTATTCAGTAGAGTAGAGAAGAATCTTGAAAGAGTTATTTTGTGTGAGACTCTAGACCCTTATCTCAATAGAAGTGAATAATATTCATAGAAGAATAGGGGGGTATAACAACCCATCAAGTCCCCTAAAGAGATAATTAATAGTCATAATAATGAAAACTATACTAAAAAAAGTATTGTGTAATATAATATCTTTGTCATTAGATATTTTATAAATAAGGACTCACAATTATGACATAATTCTATCCTTGATTTTTTATTTATTGATCTAACTTTATGTATTTACCTTCAACTACCATGGCCATGGATTTTATAAAGGTACTAACATACCGATCAACCAGGACAGAGATATAACTTCCTTAACTCGAAAGTGATAAATTTTATCTCGATCATTCAACTAGTTTCATACCATAAATTATGCACCTAATAAAAAACTACCTCACCATGAATTCATTGTCATGGTTTTCACCATGAATAAAATTATGAAATCAAATTCCACACATTGATAGTGATATCAAGTTAGGAGACCAATACACATGTTCATAGATGTAATAACCAATGACACCTAAAACATGTGGTTTTCCTATTAGTGGGAATGTCCTCATGATATCACCTACCATATATTACCAATAACTTCATGAGAATAAGTGTCAATGCTTATGATCCCCCAACACCTAATAGCTAGACATCAATTGTTTCCAATAAGTATTATGTATCTAGACCATAAGGTGTACGTTTAAGATTAATGTCTTAATATCTCTAGGTTCTCATTATATCCTAGGCTCATTTATAAAATTTTGATACGAAAAATAATATATAGACATTACCATTTAAATAGTATATATAGAAATGTATACAATATAATGTTAAGTGTTCATAAAGAATAAATAACTATACACAAGGTATGGTAAACAAAAGTACTAATAATTTTGGGTCTAGGGAACCCAATTTTACAACACTCTCACTTGAACTATATTCAACTTGATAACCAATCTTGTTTTCTCTCACATGATCAAATCATGTTTCTACTGAGTTATAGATTTAGTCATGGGACTTCTATGTTTCCATAACAAGGTAATTATACTATCTACAACATTACCTCCATGAGTAAGACTTCTCAAGATATGATATCCCTGAGTATATCATTTTTTCCACTGTCAAAACTGAACATCTTGGATAGTACTAGTACTAGAATTATCATAATTTTTATTATGATAAAAATTTACTCACTTTGTAAAATTACAAGAAGCAGAAAAAATTATTATGTATTATATAATGCTTATTTAGATTCCACATAATCAACAATTCACTTGGTATTTATATGCATGGATACCACTAGTTTGTATGATATTTTATCACTCATTACCTTATCTCAACTATAGTATTAGATCACATTGATCCAATGAAGATCATTTCCCCCCCTTAAAATTTGTATCCCTTAATCTCAACATACCAGGTATATATATCATTTTTTACTTTATATTGTAAAATTATATAGTTATGAATGCATCCCATGAAGTTATCTTGGATATAAATGAAATTTTTATACCATAAAGTATATGTTGAAAATATCATTTCCTGTACATATCATGGAATATGTGATTAATCCATTGAAAAGGTGTATGGAATTAAACTTACCATATTAATCTATTTCTATGCACCATTCATGTCTTATTATAGAGATTTATGTCATGGGAATTTGGTAAAAATTCTCTCTTAAAATGTTTCAAATTGTATTTTTCAATAACTTGTCAGTATATGTATTATTGACTAGGTCTAAGAAAATTTTAGATCTACCGCAATAGATCTTGTTCCCTAGAACATAGGTTTCTAATTTAAGCTAATCACTATATAATTTATTTCACTTTTGTATTACATAAATGTAAGACCAATAACATTTTTCCATGTGTTATCAAACATATTTTACTTGGAAAATAATATAGTTCCCTCTAAACTCTGGTTGACACATGGAAAAGATTCATTCCAAATGAATAATCTATGATCTTGTTGCTTAATTTTAATCCTAAACTATATTTTAGTAAATTTTACCCAAATTGGAATTTTATGATGTCACCATCCCTTTCTGGTTGTGTTATATAGACATATTCCATGATTGGAGGTCTTGAAAACCAATGATCAATAAAATGATCATAGAAATTAGCTTATGACAACTAAAATTATAATGGATTACGGCATTAAACTTGGTATAACCAATCTAGACTTATTAGTACCAGGCTTGTACGATCCATGTATAGTTTCACTTGAATACCATCATAGTATTCAAGATAATAATTCCTTATATGTTTATACATAGAATCCATTATTGGATTTTAATTTATCTTGACAATCTTAGTTGATTTCTATATACTATTTACTTGTAACTATAGTGAATATAAAACCATTTCCATGGTTTTATCCTTTTCATGCATTATGTTTCTTTGGAACACTCCTTTCCATATGTTCTTGTGGAACTTGTGCTATTACAAAACATGCCTTTAACAATGCTAGAAATGGCCTTTATCAGCACTAGAA
This sequence comes from Viscum album, assembly GCA_963277665.1. Lineage (NCBI taxonomy): Eukaryota > Viridiplantae > Streptophyta > Magnoliopsida > Santalales > Viscaceae > Viscum > Viscum album. The sequence goes on along the minus strand of OY728146.1, from coordinate 1,664,149,258 downwards.
AAGTGAAGATTATGTGAGAGATGTCAAAAGCACAAGACATTTATCACTATTGAAAAAGAGGTAATAAAGGACCCATTTATCAGTTCTTTTATTTAGTGTCACTAAAGGAACCCTTTATCAACACTTATAAAAGCATTAATAAAGGGATTTTATTGTCACTTTTAGAAGAACTGATAAATTTGTCTTTTATCAGTGCTTTTAAAAGAACTGATAAAGGGTTATACTATAGTATGATGTTATAAATCACTGTATCACCACTGCAATGTAATGTAACATCACACTACAGCACCATAAACACACTAGAAACACACCAGATATCAACAAAAACAAGTCCCAATAAAAAATTTAAATGAAATTAAATTTACAACACAAATACTAGAAAAACAAATATATTATAGACATTTCAAACATTGGTTTATACAATTACATACGTAAAAAATATTACATACATTCAAAAAAAATACTAACTGTCAATGTTACCACAATTTCCATTGACTTTCTTTGTCTAAATTCCAACAATGCATGAGTAGTTTCAAACAAACCACCTCAACTCGAAAAAAAAATAATCCACCTATATAGGAAAAAAATTATTACAAGTAATAATAAAAAAAATAAATTAAACATAAATATTAAATAATATATTAATTCTATGGAAAATTATTTTACTGTGAAAATATCAATATTACCTTTGTGATTGAGTAGTGAAGGGAACTTGAAGGAAAGTGATAAATGTCAACACTAAATGAGCGAAAGGTTTTGTGGGAGAAGAAGTCTGTGTAATGTTTTGTGAATAAAGGTATGAAAGATGGATAGAGAAACCAAAATCGAATAAAAGAATTCACCTATATGAGAAAAAAATTATTAAGCGAGTAATACTAAAAAGAAATAAATTAAACATACATATGAAATAATACATTATTTATATGTACAATGATTTTAATGTGAAAACTTCAATATTACCTCTGTAATTGAGTAGAGGAATCGTCTTTTATCTTCCTAGAAAGGTAGTGGAGGTAACTTGAAAGAAAGGGATAAATGGACCACTGCATGGGTGAAAAGGTTTTAAGGGAGATAGAGCATAAAAATTGGACAGATTACCCCAAATCGAACAAAAGAGTCCACCTATATAAGAAAACAATTATTATGTGAGTAATAATAAAAAGAAATAAATTAAACATAAATATGAAACAATAACTTAATTCTATGGAAAATGATTTTACTATGAAAAAATAAAGATTACCTCTATGATTGAGCAGTTACAACATTGTTTCTATTTTTTCAAAGACACGACTCATGGATATAAATCTTCTAAAATAATTGAAATCTGTAAGGAATAATGAAAATTAAATCTACATTCCATTATATAATTTTTCGGTAAAATAGAGAAAATATATTTAAACATTACATTTGAATCTATATAAAGGATTTAATTCGTTATAGTTTGTTATTATGAGGTATTGGTAACAACATCATGTGCAGAAGACATTGTCTACATGAGTAGTAAAACATTCAATTTACATTATGCTAATGTATTAGAGAACATATAATATTATGAGGAAAAACATGATATATTAAAAAAACTTTTACCTTATTATTGAACTCTCTTTTCTTTTTTAAAGGTTTCAAGAATTTGGTTCCTCTTTCAAGAATCCAAATCCCATCTTTGTATCCCCCTATAATGTAAAAGACATTGTCTATATTGGGACCGACATGAACTGATTGTGATGTCCCAATGAAAGGGTCATCATTGAATGAATTTTCATCTGAATCAGCATTTTTTTAGTTTCTAGTAGGAAAATTGACCAATTCTTATATTTTGGATCAGAGATATAAAATAATGCACTACTTGTTATTCCATTATGAATAGATCTTCTTTTTTTCTCTTCTACACTAAAATTCACCTTCACAAAGCCCATTTCATCAACTTTCACTCCATTGATATTTTCAACCCATTTTTAATGGAAAAGAGACACTTGAATTATTAAATAATCCAACTCGTATATCTTTCCTATAATGCCAAAATATGATATATTTTCATAAATTAGATTTTTATCCTTAGAACCGGATATGTACATCGCTCCATCCGCAAGTATAACACCACTGTTTTTCATCGTACTGAAGTCATAATGTTCTATTATATAGAACATATAACCATTGATTACAAAACTAGTGTAAGATATAACTTTTTTATTCACTCCTCTGGTTATCCATTGAATTCATTCAGAAATTAAATTTAGATTTTTAGATAACTCCTTATAAATTTGATCTTTGAACCATCCTATAAACTGTTGATTATGTGTATTTGATATCCATACTTCAGCCCTTTATGGATTTAAATCTCTAAGAATTTCTTTGTAGACTTCAATGTATGGATAAAAATATTCACTATTATGTAATATGTAAAGATGTTCTTGCTCCTGCTCTGTTAAGGTAATTGTAACAATGTCTCTTCCGAAAATCTCTTCGCCCATAAGGCATTCATTGTGACGAGAATTTGAGAGACTGATGCTTTCAACAACTAGTAGGTAAGTGGAACATAATTTAATATATTATTCAAAAATATATTTTTCTTCAATACAACCTTCTGGTTGACTTGGATTCTTAACAAACCCTTTCAAAAAATTCATATACCATTCAATGGGGTACAACCATCTGTAATAGATATGACCACATAGTTGAACCTCTCTGAACAAGTAAACCATTAGGTGGACCATTATATCAATGAATTATGGTGGGAAGAAAATATATAATTCACATAATATTACTGATATCTCTTTCTTCATGATGGTAAACTTCACAGGGACTAAAAATTTACTGCATATGGCTTTGAAAAATAAGTAGAGTTTATTAGGCTTTAAAAGTTTGTAAAAGTGTTAAATTTAGTTTCTCTCTTTTAAATTATGTTTTGATAAATTACTTTAAATTTGTGTTCATTATATTTTTAAATATATTTTTCTTTGGAAATATGGAAAATGATCCACCATTAAAACAAGTCATCATTGAAACGATTCACCATTGAAATGAGTCACCCTTGAAATGAGTCGCCATTGAAATGAGTCACTATTGAAACGATTCACCGTTGAAAGGAGTAACCATGGAAAAATTTCACCATTGAAATGATTCACCATTGAAATGAGTCACCGTTGAAATGAGTCACTGTTGAAATGAGTCACCATTTAAATGATTCATCCTTGAAATGAGTCACCATTGAAATGAGTTACCATTTAAATGAGTCATCGTTAGAAGGATTCACCTTTGGAATGAGTCATCGTTGGAACTAGTCACTATTGAAATGATTCACCATTGAAACGAGTCACCATTGGAATGAGTCGCCATTGGAATGAGTCACTGTTTCTAGTCACCATTGGCTTCATACAATAGTGGGTTAGTAATTCACCCAATGGTAGGTTAGTAAGTCACCATTGTAATTCCAACATTGAGTAATTTTTTAATTATTTAATGTGTTTCTTTTTTGTTCATAGATAATCGTGATGTCGTTAGTTTTGTAAAATTCAATTTAGTTTTTCTTAAACTCACAATGGTATGTCAAGTGAGTCACCATTGGATTCATGAAATTTTATGTCAAATGAGTCACTGTTGGTAATCCACTGATAAATAAATTTACATAGTTAAATTTTCTTCTTCAAAATTTATTTTTCTTAAATTTTATTATTTGGATGTTGGAATAATATTTTTATTATTTCATGATTGAAATAATTATTTTAATGTGATAAATTTTTTTTATAATACTTTATACAAGAAGATTAATATTTCATATGATGCTCTATTTTAATTCATATTTGTTCCATGTTTTAAATAGTTATTTTAATTGATTAATTCAATTGTTTTTAAATTCTAATTTGATTATAAGTGCGTTAGTAGTTATATTAATTGTTTTGATTAATATTTCATGTGATTTAATATCCCTATTATTTTATTTTTTTAATTCACCGTATTTTTGTATCACCAGCTTGTAATAGAATTATTGATGTTATTTTAACAAGTGTCATGCAATGAGTGAATATAGAAACACATTTTGTGGATTTTGTTTAAATGTTACTGAAGAACCGTTCAAAGGGACTCTTATAAATTGGGCTATGCAGATCATTAGAAAGATGTAGAAAAACATATACAACGAGAACTGTGTGATACTTCAAAAATACCTACTTCTCTAAAAATTGTTTCGCGGTCATCTATGAGTTCCTATATATATTTTGATCACAAGAAGGACTACATCTTCTAAATTTGTTCCTTCAAGTGACCCATGATCATGTGCTACATACATCAACAATAATCATATTATCTACTGCTTTTCATTTTTTTTAATCATGTAATTCTGTAATCTTGTATTTGTAAGTATTCTATGTCTGGTTTATGTTTTTTCCATTTAAAAGAAGTATTTACTATTCTCTAGTTATTCTAACACCCATAATGAAGGCTTGGATTGTGATTCACAAACAAAATTCAAGGAAATAGAAAAGGGTAGTCTCTTTTAGTAAAGACTGGGTTGTGCCTCTGGGTATTGTAAAAGGTAGAGTCTATAATTGGTTATCACACCTTTAAAAGTTAGGTTTAGTGGGTACCATTCTCCTAAAGGAATATAGGATATTGATGAGTGGACTAAGATCTTTAAATCTTAACCACTATAAAAATTTTGTGTGTTCTATGTTCTTTATTTTTCCACTTCATCCATTTATTTACAAGAATGTTGCACCAACAAGGTTTGATTTTATAAACTCTAATAATTTCTGGTAACTATGATTAAAATTTTAAAATGACTATTCAACCCCTCTAGTCTTTTTTCCATACTTATAACGATCTAACAGAGTCTGTTTAATTTATGTCATACATTTTGAGGCGGAATGCAATGAAAAGAAACAAGCATTAAATCTTGCATCAAAACATAATAGTCATGTGATTTTAGTCCTTGTAACTTCAAATTAGTCATTGACATGAAATTATTGATATTTGATGAATAACCATGTGAAACTTTTACCTTAGTAAGAAAAAGTAAAAATTTCAATTTTTCCTGTCTTGATAGAGTGTAAGCTACTGGTGGAAGAAAAGTCATCCTTTTACCCTTCAATAGTTACAAATATTCCCTTATCCCTATTTCAATCAAGTCCAACCTAACCTTAATTCTATATTTCATTTTTTTAGGAACATTTATTAATTTCCCAATAACACTATCAAATACATTTTTTTTCTACATGCATTACATCAAGAAAATGTCTAACATACAAAAAATTCCAATACATTAATTCAAAGAAAATTGATCTCTTCTTCCAACCTAATTTTGTAAAGTTTTTATAAAATGGTTTACTAAAAAAATTGTTAACTTTTTTACTTTTTTGTATAGTTGATCACCCGTTGCTGGAGACGATGTTGTACCTTGTTCGATATTCCCATCGAATGCTTTCATTCAAGATCAGTATTTATGTCATCAAGGTAAAAATTTCCAATGTTCTAAAAACAAAATTCTTTGAGGAATTTTTCAACTAAACTGAGTATGTGCATTTTTCAAAAATGGGACTCCCTAACATTCCTTTAATGTTATAGCCTGATAAATTTCCATAAGTGGGGAAGTCATTTATCATCCCATACAATATGGAAATAAATGTGAATTCTTCACTTTTATGAGCATCATAAATTGTAACATTTTTATCCCACATCAATTTCATATCTTCGATCAATTTAGCCAAATAGACATCAATATCATTATCGGGTTGCTTTGGTCTTGATATAAGCCGAGACAACATAATTTATTTTCACTTCATGCATAACCATGGAGGAAATTTATAATTTACCAACATGAAGTGACATGTACTATGAGTACTAATATGTACACCAAAAGAATTTATTTCATATTTGGATAATGTAAGATGAAATTTTCTCAGCTCATATCCAAATTTAGGAAACTCATAATCAATTTTCTTCCACTGAGGAGAATCTGCTAGATGACGTAGGTTCCCATATTTAATTCTTGTATCTGCATGACATGTTAATTGTCTTGTGGTTTCCTGACATTCATATAGTCTTCTAAACCATGGAATTATAGGAAAGTACTATACAGATTTTGAAGGACTTGATTCATTTTTCTTGTATTAATCAATTCCACACTTAGAGAATTTTATGAGTGATTGATTAATGGTTCTTGAGAAACAATATGCAATCATTTGGACAAGGATTTTTTTATAGATCATTCCCATTGAATGTAACATTTGTTTAGCATCATATTTTCAGCATGGTAGTTCATTTTCTTATGGTAACATATCTTTCAAAAGACCAAGTAGTTCTATAAATCCGGTGTCACTCCATTTGTTATCATCTTTCAAATTATACAACTTCAATTAAGATAATAATGTTGTGTGTTTAGTACAACTGATATATTTTGTTTTTTTAGAAAAAATATTTAACTCCTCAAAAAACTTTGGAAAATCATGAAGTTTATCTTAAATTTCCATCGTCATTTTTTCCATGTGATCTCCACTATCTTTTACAAAGGTATTCATATCAAATGATTCATAAACTCTAGTATCATCCAAATCGATGTCATCATCAATTTTTCCCATTTTTTAGTCCAACATTTATAGATTTGATATATTCCTTGACAAATCAAATGTTTTTCCAACTCTTTTGGACTAATTTTCCTTGAATAACAACAATGTAAACACAAATAGAGGATTTTATATGGGTTGTCTGCATGCTCTTTGGAAAACTTGATGAAATATTTAAATCCATACTCATATTTATTTTTCAAAGTATTAGTGTGTATCCATATTCGTTTCATATCCATACTATTGGGTTCATAAAATATTAATTTTATACAATATGTAAATAAATACACATAAGATATTCATTATAAAAAGTGAAAGTTATAGATAATTCTAATAAGGGAAATATAGATCATTTCTACTTGAATATCTAAGAACCAAGATATTCCAAATCTAACAATAAGGGTTTTTGTAATTTGAAAAAAAAATCAAGGGAGATAAAGGTAGAAAATAAATGATATTATCACTAAACTTTATAGGTGTAAATCAGAAGATTGATAGTGTAATGAACCTTGCCTGAATTACACAAACAACACCAGGTCAGATCATCTTATGACCTCTAACACATCTCAAATTCACTAAAGGATGGTTTGGACTTTGGGTTCAAAAAATCAAAAAATGGAGGTGGTCCTAACCCCCAAAATATAAACAATTAGTACCCGAGGTCAAGAAAAATTCTAGCAAGATCCTTGGGGTCAATGGACATGGAGACCCAAAATCATCATTACTCGATATAGGCATACCTGTTAGACAAACAACTATGGAGATAAATGATGCAATAGATATATAGACACATAGACATTTTACTCCACTATAAAGACTCACTTATATTATATAATAAATATCAAATAGATAAAAACCTGATATTCAAACATAACTTGAACTATAAAGGCACCATAATGATTCAAAAAGTGAAGGCTTAATGTGATAAAACCTCATGTTCTTAACTGGGGATGGCCCCTTTGAATCTTATCCATAATAAAACTAGGAACATAGTGAATTCTAAGAGGAACTATATCCTATGATATATATAACCAATAGAGGAACACAAATCACTCCATTAACTTGGTTCTTGAAAAATAGCATCTGAAGTTGCATGTCCACTGAGGTGTCCATGAATGGTGTTAGAATATATATAATAATTACGGAAGCACCAATGTGCCTCAAATTAGTAGTCAATAAACCACAATATACATGAAAATTTTCCCCTGTGCTCGGTTGGGGTGGTAAGGGTGGGGAGGGGTTTTGGGCATGGATGTGGGGTCAAGTCCTCAGGCCAACAATTTACCTGTATTTTATATATCGTGTTGTGTGCTACATTCATAGTTGTACCTAATTTTTTAAAAAGAATGTACATAAAAATTTCTACAAATTTATATAAATATATGAAATAATTATTTATTAAAAAGATATAAAATGTAGTATTAAAACAAAAATGAATGAATCCAAGGTTTAATGTCATATATAAACAATGGATCATACATCGATAGTCAATACAAACAATGAACCACAAATCATTCCCTAAACAAAAGATCACAAAAAAAATCACAAAAAAATGGATCATAAGAAATTTCTAGAAGAAGAAATAAAAAATGAAACAAAAATACTCAAAGAAAATAGAAATTCCTACCTCTCAAGACTAAATAAAATTTGAGACCAACTTTGGAAACCCTAATTGTAATCGAACACTAGGTATCAAATGAGATTTTGAAGCAATTGGAGGCAGTCGAGTGGTGTGATTCGACCTTCGATTCACTAAGGATGAGCACCGACAACAGGTATCTTCCGTGGAAAGCTTCTATATCGCAACAGGTTTGTAAATGGTTAGGGTTTTTAAAATAGATCGGGACATTTTTATTAGTGCTTACGAATAAGCATTGATAAAGAGCCCTTTTATCAAGTCTTATTACATAAGCGCTGATAAAATGACTCTTAATTAGTGCTAAAGTTATAGCGCTGATAAATCCTATTTTTATCAGTGCTAAAAAGCGCTGATAAAGACGATTTTATTAGCACTTATTACTAAAGCACTGATAAAGGATTTAAAATTATAATTATAGATAAAAAATTGTAAATATTCATATATACTTAATAAATATATATAAATATAAATACAATACATATATTCTGTTTTAAATGTATTTATTATAATTTTATAATTAATTATTTATAATTATAGAAATATTTTTTTAAAAATATTTAAATCATTATATATATTAATTTAATTATACATATATATATTTAATAAATATATATAAATATAAATATAGTAAATATATTCATTATTTAAGTAAATTTATTATAAATTTAATAATTATTTAAACATATACAAATATTTATTTATAATTATATAAATATTTGAAACGAATATTTATTTATTTATAATTATAAATGTATAAATTTATAAAGCAGGGTTGATTCCCAATGAGCCTCTGAGCGGCGTCGGTGGAGCTCTCCTTTCTTGAGCTAGGGTTTCGCTTCAGTCCATCTTCCCTTCCCTCCTCCGGTGCGTCTCGATGTGGCTTGGGGTCAGCGTCTTCGGCTTGGTGTCGTCGTGTCCAGGTGATGATCTCCTCAGCGTGTCTTCTCGGAGATGGCTCAAGAGAAGTTCTGGTTCGACATCTTGGAAAGTCAACTCAACGATGGTAGTTTTGGCTTCATCTCCTCCTGAATGCTCGGGCGTGTATCTGGCTAGTGTGTTGACCCATCGTTGATGTGGATATAGCCTTGAGTGAGGCTACGGCGTGCGGTTTCTTCTAGTTCGCCGGCCAGCGTGTTCCGGGAGAGACTCCCAAGGCAAAGCGAGGCCCCGACCCGGTGAGTGGCACGGGGGGGGGGGGGGGGGGGGAAGGTTCTTTGCTCTGGTTTCGGGCATCTTGGGTATATTTTTACAGGTTGTTTGTTTTGGTTTGAAGTGTTTTGCGGCACCTCTACTAGTCGAGGATGCACTGAATGTGCTTGATGATTTCCGTCGATGGGGTTTTCCGACGGGGCGTGGATGCTTTTGATTGTTGTGCGTGATGAATTTGTGGTTTTGTGGTTCTTTTTTTCTGGTTATTTCGACATTCCTGCTGGTTATTTGGCGATATGCCGGTGATGATGATGAGTTGTACTGAGGTTTCCTCCCTCATTGAAATTAGTGAGCGGTGTGGTTGCACTGTTGAAGGTATGATGACACTGGTTGAAGGGTTTTCGCTGACGTCCTAGGTGGTTGTTTGCCGATGGTATGACTTACGCTGTAGGGGTGTTGCTCATGGTGGCGTTTTTCCCTAGGCGCCTCGGTACTCATGTTTGAAATGATGGCATGGTTTTTGAATTTTGAATTTGGATGTTTGAATACGTGGTTGGGGTGTTTGTTTGTATTTTGGATCAGTTTCAGTATGGTTACCGGTAACCCATAAACCAGCTTTGAGAAAATGAAAAAAATGATTTCCAGCAGCATTATAAATACAGTAAATGTACATTTATAAATATATTTATTAATAAATATTTTTTTATAAATAGATTTTTAACATTATTAATGAATATCTAATTTTAAGTATATGCATATATGTTAAAAATGAGTGAAATTGAATAAATTAAGAATAAGTAGAATTTAACAATATTGAAAAAATGGATAAGTTTTGTGTGTGTGCATTGTAATATATAAAAATGCATTAATTACCTATATTTGAAATCAATATAATTCACATTTATCTATATTAAATTGAAAAATAAAATGAAATTCAATTATATGCTGAGTACTATGCAATTAGTCAATATTTTTAATTCATATTAATTTTTAAGTATAAACCATTATTCAATAAATATATGACTATTTAATGTAATGTGCATAATTTTTTTAATATATAAATCATATTTATATACATTAATATATATCTATATATTCAATATATACAATTTAATAACGTTAATTATCACAATTATCTAATTAATAAAATGTTTAATATTTAATAATGTATAATTAATCTCTTCATTTTTATCAATAATTATTTAATTAATAAAATTTGTAATATTTTTTTTAATAAACACATTTTTTATTTTATATTTACTAAATTATTTCATTTTATTTATTTGGACCTTTATCAATGCTAAAAATGCACTGATGAAATAAATATATATTAGTGCAAAAAATAAACTGCTAATAAAAGATACCCCTTATCGGTGCTAAAAATATAACATTGATAAAGGATACCCTTTATTAGCGCTAAAAAGAAAACACTGATAAAGGTTCCCTTTATCAACACTAAAAAAACACTGCTAAAAGGTTAAATTTATCAGTTTTTTCTTTAGCACTGATAAATATTCCATTTATCAGCATCTTTTTCTAGCATTGATAAATACCAATGATGTTAAATGCCTGCTTTATAGTAGTTTTGTTCCTATTTCAACTATTTTTGCATCTCTAGCATTGACTAAACCCAGGTCAATCTTTCTCCTTCTATCTCAAATAGATATGTGTACCCTTTTGTAATAATATAGTCTAAAAATTTACCATATCTTTTCTATCATAGGAATTTCTGTAATACCCTTAGACAACTATAGGATGATTATTATAAAGGAATATTTTTTTTTCTTGATGAAAGTTTGCTTATATCCTCAACAAACTTTTTGCATCTAAACACATGTTCTTACGAAATAATGGATTTATATCATACTATAAATCATATGATATCCATTTTTCATTATATTTGGCATATTGTTATGGGATAACCCCACTATTTTCAAAGCATGTATCGAAAAATGGAAGTATCTACAATGCATGAATTTTAACATTGATTCTCCTTTTACTTACATCATGACTCTGATGTGTATAAGGAAATGTTCTTTTAGGAACTACTCTATGCTACATTTTTTTATCAATGTTAACATGTAACACTGGTCATCAATTCTCCTTATTATCATGATAGACATGGGGTGGATAAGGTAATGTGTGTTTAGGAATTACTTCACACTACATTATATTGATCAATGAATGATTTTTTAGGATATTCTTTGGAATGTTATCCCAAAGTATCTCATATCTACTAACCATGAATATACCATAATTCACTTTCACATTCCTTGAACACATAAAAGAATATCATGAATCATATTAACCCCTAACTTAACCTTGTAATAGTTTATTCTCTCTAGCTGAACTAGTTCTGAAGCTATGTGACATAACTTTATTTCTAAAGGTTTCTTTGTCCAAAACTATGTACATAGGTATGTCTATGGTACCTAAATTGTTTAACTCCAAATATTCTAAAACCATAATGTATATATCGTTGAAAAAAAATTATTTTTTTCTTGAAAAAAGTGTTATTATGGCATAATTATGTATATATAAGTCTTACATTTTATATTTATCAGGTATTGCTAATGATTCAAGTACCACTAAACTATTAATTGAGTATTTGAAACCAAAAAAAATATTCATTCTAAAAATGAAATAATGTATCCTTGTGTCCAAAGGACATGTGAGATTAATGTTTTTATAATGCTAAAAAAAGTTCAACTAGAATCATTAACCTTGTCCATTAGAAGTTGTGTAATTATCACTACTAAATTAAGAACCACCATTTATTAGCCGCATGGAGAACACAAATTAATTATAGTAAAATTTATTTACTTACTTGGTTAATTTATTTCAATACATATATGTGATATAAATATAGTATTCAATTCCCAATAGATATCCCCCCACAGTTGGTCGGGGTTGTAGGGGGTTGGGGTTGGGGGCGCCAGTCATGGGGTGAAGTCCCTAGGTCATTTCTTTGTTTATTTTTTATATATTCTATACCCGTAATTTCATTTTAAACCCATATTTTAATACCCAAGAGATAAAATAGATTCATTACTTGAAATTGATGAATATTCCTGAATAATAAGTGATTACTTTCTTCTTTAATTCAGTTTATTTCGTTTAAACATTCATGACATTCCAAAAAAATGACCACCTATTCGATAACCAACCTCTTTTAATTGAAGGATGTTGTGAAGGTTCCTTTGGAATCACAATTTCCATTAGCCTTTTCACCTTATCTATCAATCTTTTCTATATAAGTACTAAATATTATACTTTCTTTATGTTCTTATTTACTTGGAGAACTATTACAAAGATGTAATGAAGTGTTTTCTCCAAACTGTTCATTTTATAATAATAAATTAATATAGAATATATGGGGTGAAATGCTATTATAATAGTATATATTGAAATATCACGATCCATAATTCAATTTACTCATAACCTGTGTAATTATCACACATTCTTATATCACTCCACTTTATCCTCTCAAGCTTCTCAGACATGACACAAAAAGTGTAATTATAAATGTCCATATGTAGTATATATAACTAACATCAGAGGATGAAGATATAATTATGAAATAATGATCATATATGTCACTAATTTTATAGTTCAAGGTAGGCGTCTGACTGGCCAACCATATTAACTCACAACTCCTTGATTTATTGAGTGAAGTCCCAGCTTCTAAAATCATAAAATTTATTTACTAAATTCCTGCCTCTAAATTTATAGAAGGATATATTTGGATAATTATTTGCTAATAACTTTAGTTAAGTCAACACATTTTTTTCATAATAACTCCCTAGTAGTAGGAGGCACCCTCAAATTGGGTTGATGAGCACCCTGAACACCTGATTTTGTTCAAATTTAAATGATGGAAGGTGTTTGTGACTTAATATTTCAGTGAGGGTTTTATTATTTTCAATGAATGTAATACATTTCTATTAATATGTTATTACTATGTTTTTTCACTCTCAACTAAACATTAATAGAAAAACATTCATCAAGTCTTTAGGAATTTTACTATTTATTATTTTATGTGTTTCCTTCTGTCATGAAAATGCATAAAATAAAAAACATATGCATAAAGGAAATAAATTAACCAAATGGTCTTGAGAATCTAATATCATTTGATCCATTTAAACATAATGAATCAACCATGACCATTGGGAAGAATACCTGAGTCATATCTTGACTCATATCGCAGCTCGCCCTTGATCCAGTGTATTGACTTCTCGTCTGAGGTATCACATCATCTTGGTGGGGTCTCTGCCTTATAGTGTCATCATCAAATGTAAAAATAAACTCGCACCCAGGTGAAATAGTCTTAGGGATGAAAAATAAAATAGATAAATTAGATGTGTATTCCCTTAAAAATATTGAATTAAAAGAATTACGATGCACAAACCACCCTAAATTAACTATTTATTACAAACATCACACACAATAATAAATCATTAAATGAAATTAAGAAGATAGACATGAGTTTGATCAATTTCTCAAGACCATTCGGTATGAAAATTAAATGCATGAATAAATTAAATTTCAATAAATTTAAATTCGAGATATTAAATATAAATTAAATGAATTTTATAATTCAAATAATTTTTCTTCTTCAGTCCACAAATTAATTTAAAAATTTTTACTTTAAATTTCATTAATCAATTGATTTAATTTAATACAAAAATTTAAATAATTATTTCAAATAAAAAATCATTTTTTAAAATAATAAATTAATTATCTAAATTAATTTTGATTAAATACAATTAATGTAGTCCTCAAAACCCTGCACAAGACCAATACGGGTTAGGAAAATCCTGTGAAAGCCTATTCTAGGCCAAGAAAATCCTATGTAGAGCTATTCTAGTCTAGGTGGATCTGCACTGACCTGTTTTGGTTTGGGAAGACCTAACTAAGCTTGTTGCGGGGTGCATCGGGTCAAAAAATACCGATAGGGGTCTGGTAGAAGCCCAATTAGGGTAGGTGTGGTGGCTCATGACTGGTGAGGGAGGAATCTACAGTGGAAGGTCCAAGTGAGGCTAGATACTAGTGATCGTGGGGGAACGACATCGCCCAAAAGTGGATCATGAGGTTGGTCGGTAGTTTTGGAGTCTTGCAAGGGGGTAAAGTGGTCGGGATAGTGGGGATCTAGAGGGAGCTTACATCTGGGGAGGATGGTGGAAGTCGGTGCATTGAGAGGGTTGGTCCGTCTAGATAGCAGTGGAGGTTCACAAAGATTTAGGATGGTGGTGACCAATCGATCAATGGCTGTGACAGGTGTGACATCTGACTAGGCCTCATGAGAGCATCGCTGAATGGGATTCAGTGAGGTGGTGTCCACGGTGGTCGTGCGAGGTTGTTGTAGTGAGTGACATGTGAGCGGGATACCCTATAGTGTGTCAGTCGACAAGAATGTCAGTTGAAGTGGGATCAGGGTGGTCAGGTGTGGTTAGGATGGTTAATGAGAATAGAGGAGGAACAGTGAGGTCTTTGGGTCTAGGTGAGAGAGGGAGGGATGGGTTATGTTCCTTGATCATGAGTAAGGGAGACCAGGAAGAGCAGACCCATAGGATCTAAAGCCAAGGTAGGTAGGAGAGCGACCTTCTTCTAAGAGAATCCAAGTAAGAGGGGCATGCACTGGCCCTATATATTTCTTCATAAAGAAGCTTTCAACCCTCATTTGATTATTGCAGCCAACAGGTAGCAAAGACTATAGATATTATTTTTGACAAAAATGGACACCTTTAGATTTTTTATAACATTGATTCCATGGGAATAAATTCATTATTATTATATTTTTAATTTCTTACTTATGTTAGAAGAAATCAAAATAAATTTGGCGTTTTTGTAAAAACTTCCACAGGTACCATAATCCCATCAGGAAAAAATTCTTCTAATCAGAACCTGATCAAAACTATATCGCTTGAAAAATAAAAAAATAAATATTAATTTATATTGTTCTTCAATTTTTAACTTTCTACAACTATGTTTTTTATCCATACCAAAAATTTCAGATAGCCATAACTTGACTATCTAGAATTGGATTGATGCATGGTCTATTCTATTGGGACCAAATTAATGCCCTCTACTTAATTTGATGAAAATTATATTTTTTGGCTCAAAAAATTCACATGATCACTACGATACCAATTAAATTTACTATGGTCTACAATAGAAGCTGGTGGGAAATGAATGCTAAAATTTTCATCACCATAGAGATGAAACTTCATTGCCTCTGGTGATCTAAGCTATTATAGAGGTCTGAGGATCTCATATGGATTTAATAAGAATAGAAAATAAATAAAAAATTCCCTCATTTGATTTTGTGGTGAATTAAACTATAGATCATCATAGATAATCATTGCTCAAAGGATCCAAAGTTGTACCTCTCTAGATCGTCACTGATCATCAAATTATGAGTGCTAGCATGGAACTCTAAAAATTCTTTAACATCACGATGATTTCCTCAACTTTATTCCTATAATCCATGAATATGTTCTTGGATTGTTTTCTTGGATAACATATTTTTCTCTTAAGGATGAGCGAAGAGATAGGAGCTATCAATCCATTAGAATTAATTCCTTATTCCTCGTTAATGAGCTCCTCGTCTACTTATATAGTAGATGGGAAAAATACCAGGTTATAGTTCTCAAACCTTTTATATCTGGAATCCACTAGATAAGTAATAAATAAATAATTATGATTGTCATGACCCGTCCCCCTAGGGCCCATGCCATGACTACCTCAAGCCCACCTTCTATAGGCTAGGGGATGGTGTAACACCTCAAGTAAGTAATGAATAATAGATATTTTTATCTATGTCTATTAATGATTAAGATAGTGTTTTAGAGGCTTAAAATGAAAATAAATCCAATCTTAAGCATGAAATACACTAATATTTTTACAAGATTGTTTTACTGCCTTTTTATGGAAAACCATTTTTAAATCTATATTTTGACAATTTTATAAGCTATTTTTGTAAAAATAAACTTATTCTTTATTATTGGGACATCAAAATTTATTTGGTGTGAATTTTTGGTATTTTTCGATAAAGTTCATTTTTTAATGAATAGTGAAAAAATGTTGTATTTTAACTCAAAACCTCTTTTTAATCTAATTTATTTATATGATTAGATTATCTTTTGAATTGGTTTTAAAGTTAAATTAGAATATATTTTTACCATTTAATCCAATGGTGGTCATTGGAATCAATTTCACTTTGAAATTGGACTTAAACTACTGTCAATCTTTTGATACTTATTGTTTCATAAAAACACGCTATTTGTCATGACAGCAGGAATTAATTATTAAATTAATTAATGTGACTTATATGATTTGAATTTTTTAAAATAGACATCATTTTTGAATTCAGAATATCAAATATAGCTTAGGGTGAAGTTTTGGTATTTTTCTGAAAAACTTCAATTTTTGATGAATAGTGAAACCACTAAGTGGTAGTTAAAGAAACTGATTTTTCGTTTAAATGAAACTTTGTTACTTCTGTGATTTGATTTTCAAAAATCCTACATACATGGTTGTCATTAAGAAGTAAAATATGGTTCAATGAGATTAAAATAATTTTTTGGTGAATAGTAACTTTTAAGTTCTTAATCGCGATTAGAGGTAATTAGTGTAGTTTAAGGTAAAAATAATGTTTTAATAAAATGAGATGAGTTTGACACATGTCCTACCCTCATTGGATGTGTCATGGCCGACCAATACAATCCATGGGTCAACTTGGGGACCCCATGGAGCCACTTTGGTTGGGAAATGACATAAATAACTTTTTATTAAATGTTAAAGTAAAAATGACACAAACATGAGATGTTTTACTAAAAAAAATTTCACATGGGGTTATACAAGTCAGATTTTTGACTATAAATATTCATTATAAAGATAAAAAGATTTCCTACATCATGATATTTTTTTATAATTTTTAGACATTAAATATATTAAATTATTTATGACATCATGATGATGCAGCGATTACCTCATTAATAAATGATTTAAATAAAATTAAATGATAATGTAAAATCTATGACCTACACATGTCCAAAACCTATTTTATGGGTTGATTTTGAACCCTTATCACCTTACCCTAGAATTATATCAATGTGGGACCTTTTTAATCTGAAACTCATTTTAAAATAAAGTAACGTTTCTTTACTTTCCAAGAGTGCCCCTTCTCTCCTCTTATAAAAGGCCCCCACCTCTACCACATTACCCACACTTCAAAAGCCTTTGGCTCGGCCAAACCCTACCCATTTTGTCTCTACACTTCCCTCTATTACTCCTTGAAGCCTCACTTTGGGCAGAAGTCTTCCCAAGGAAGCCTTTGAGCTCAAACCAAAGGGAGTTACCCGATTTTAAGGTAATGTCTTCACTTGAGTCCTTTTGTTTTATTTTGCTTCTCCAACCCCCTAAACTATTTTTATTCATTTCTTTTGTAACAACTCCAGTATCATTAATATACTAGGATGTTTTTATAATAATGATTCTAGCTACACTTATACACACCTGCATCTAATGGTTAAAGAACATACTGTTTCCGTGGATGGAAAATTTCGACCTCCCGAAACGATGATTGTTCAACATTCTTTTAACACCTTAAAAGGTGGCCATTAAGATGACACTATATTTATATATGATATATAATATGTTTTTGTTTTCCTTAAGCTTATGTATTTTTCATTTTGGGCATACCTTTATGGTTTCCATTATGGGTAAACGTGATATCTTCATTTAAGGAAGTGCGGACTATCGCCCCCTCAAAGTGATGTGATTCGTTAATGCCATATGTGGGACATATAAAGGATGGATTTAAAGTTATTATATATGATTTTATACTGGAATTATAATATACCTCTATATCAATATTATTTCTTTCCATTAAAGTATGAGATAGAAATGAAAGTAGCGTTCATGCGTACGTACGGCTTACCGTCTCCATGAACGGTGCATTTCATTTCTTATCCCCAAATGTAATGTACTATTATAAGTACATATATATGATAAATATATATGATGTATGTTACATCTAAATGATTAATATAATTCTGGAATTAAAATATACATACCTCTCATTTAGTTTTAATTCCATTAATATGACATAGAAATGAAAGTAGCGTTCATGCGTACGTACGGCTTACCGTCTCCATGAACGGTGCATTTCATTTATTACCTCTAAATGATTATGTGATATTATAAATACATGTATATGCTAGATATATATGATATATATGATATCCAAATTAGGAATGTCATTCTGGATATAAATAACCTTTGACCACACGAACAACATGTAATTGTAAGAATTCCACTTTCGACTTAAGAACCAAATACCGACAAAACAAACATTATTAACTTAATGATTACATAATGTTTATAACATGGAAATAAGTGATATAAAAGGAATAATAAGCTTGAAAAATGTTCTTAAGCAAGTAGAAATTAACTCAAGTTTATTATTCAGGACGTTAAAGAACAATCGAGTCAAGTCAGACCCGAGGTAAGGGATTTCGTCTCAATCTCCTTTCATTGAGGCATATTTCATTTTATACACAACTTTATTTTATATGGTGTATAAACCCCTTTGACTTTTAATTTTATACAAAAGGAATCTTTTTCTACGAAGTGTTTTACAAAACGACAAAAAGGAATGTTTCTTTTAACGTACGTGGTGACAACGACCTTTTCTGCCGCCACGAGTATTATTTGATCTTTGGCTTCCTCAACAAGCCGTAATGTTTTTAAAATAAAATAAATACCATATAATCTTTTATGTACTTTGGTATTGAAAATGGTTTTGATAAAGGATTCTATTATGTCAATATATTTAAATGATATATTGTGATTGAAATGTGGAAATGTTATCATTCCTTTATATTGGTTTTATGTTTTATGATTTTATATTGGTACTTGGACATTTGACGGGTGGTTACGTGATAAACCATATGACGGGTGGTGGCGTGAATACTGGGACGGGTGGTTACATTATAACCTCCAATGCATTGGGTATGGAAGTCGTCCGTATGGCTATTCCATTAAGTATGTATGGAAGTTGGCCGTATAGCTATTCCATTAAGTGATATGTGTGGAAGTCGACCGTATGGTTATTCCACTTAAGTATGTTTATTTCCCAAGTTACCTTTATATGTTATGTGATCTTTTTATGGGTTTTATGGTAATCTTTTGGTTACAAAAGGGTAAGTAATGATATTTTATTCAGTGAAGAGTTTATACTACTACATAAAGGTGAAAAGTATTACTTTGATAAAGTATACATGGTTTACATGTTTTTTTGATAAACTAACAGTTTTCATTCTTTGTGTATCCCTTACTGAGCTCTTTATGCTCACCCCAAGTTTTTTTGAAATTTTTTTCACAGGACCTAATGTGGAATAGGGTCAAGGATGGGATCAAGGGAAAGTCATGCTATATAAAACATGGAACTAGACATGTTTCTTTTTAAGAGTTTTTATTTTATGGAAACATAGTAGAAGTGTCTCCTTTGTAATCTTTTGAGATGTAATAGTTATGTCCTAATTCTCTAAAACTCTAAACCTGAAAAGATCCTCAATGTGAATTACTAATTTAATTCAATATTAAGTAAGGTTTAAGGTCGGGGCCTTATAGCTGGCGACTAGCACCGAAGGCGTATTCCCTAAATCTGGGAAGACATTGCCTTTATAACCTGTAAACACACGCAACCAAGCACACTAAAAGATAAAAACTCAAGTAAACTTAATAGTAAATAGAGTGAGTACAGTAAGTAAAAGGGGCCAGAATACAAGCCCAACGGGAAAGTACAAGAAACTGAAAGTACAAGTAAACCGGAACAACTCCTGTGATCACCTTCCAATGATCCTACATGAAGGGTAGGTACTGATCTCGAATGGTTTTCTCTATGGTATGCCTTGTCTAAGGTCCACCTCTGAACTACCTCCAGTCCGAGTACTCTCATCCTCACTTAGTGTTGTTTATCGTCTACACCAAACACAAATAGGTGCGGGCATAGCCCGTGCTGGGGTGAGTATAATGATACTCAGTAGGGACCACAAGACCCTCAAGGTCACACAAAATCCACCAAGGATAAACCACAAGGAATGAACTCAACTGACAACCCTACTTAGGTATATGCCCATACATATACCTAAGTTATCAAGTATACCCATCTCAATCATGAGGAAAACACTGAGTCCAACTCAAATCGCAAAGCTCAACTATTCCACAAAGGAAGGAATACCACGAAGGTACGTACCACATAGGTATGCCACACAGAGGAATACCACCAAGGTATTACCACGAAGGAAAGTACCACAAGGTACAGACACAACTCACACCAGGTATTTCTTAGGTACAATAGTAGAGATGATTAGATGTAACTACTGAATCATCTTACTCTATTAAGATGAAGACCCACGAATGATACCTAATCATCATCAGATCGACGGAGGATCATAGTACATCGTCAGACCCACACATGATCCTAGTACTTCATCAGTATGTCTTCAATCCCACACAGGATCCTAGTACATTGCCAGTACATCGTCAGACCAACATAGGATCTCTATGTGCTGACCCACAGAGGATCGCTTGGTGCTGACCCATATAGGATTGCTCAGTTTTGACCCACACAGGATCTCTCGGTGCTGACCCACACAAGATTTCTAGGTGCTGACCCACACAGGATCACTCGGTGCTGACCCACACAAGATTGCTAGGTGCTGACCCACACAGGATCGCTCGGTGTTGACCCACATAGGATCACTCGGGGCTGACTCACAAAGGATCTCTCGGTGGTGACCCACACAGTATCACTCAGTGGTGACCCACACAGGATCGCTTGGTGATGATCCAAACAGGATCACTACTCATTCTTCACGTCACATCCAGCTACTGGGTTTCTACACTAATCTTGCTCATCCCCAGGAGGGTCTGCTCCTCAAGCACTGGTCGATACTCCATCTATTACAAAGTCCCATGAAGAAGTATCCCAAAGGACCGCCATGTCATAGGGGTCTCAATGCAACATACGGTGCGTCAATCAGATGCCCAGTCTGTAAGTTATTATCCTTTTAGTCCCGAGGGCCCAGTTAGATTCATGCTTGATCCAACCCGACTGTATCCCAACTTTATCCAAATCTCAAGTGGGGTATACCAAAGGGACCTTCTCTCTCCAAGGTTTACAGCACCATGTATGGTTTGTAAAACGGATGCATGGTGCCAAAGTTATGGACAATATAGAAAAAATCTCGTAGCTGGTCTGGGTTTGGTCCGACCCGACCCGACCTGGCCTAGGCTGACCTCACCGGGTTTGGGTCAACCTGGCCCGCTGGGTCTGGACCGGCCTGATGGGTTTGGCTCAGCCCGTTCTAGGTCTATCCCGACCCACACTGGGCGGCGCAGGGTTCGCGGAGCGGCGCGAGGCCGCGAGGACGGTGCAGAGGCCTTGAGGGCCGTGGGGCGGGAAAGGTCGTGGGGGTCGCAGAGGGCCATGGGGCAGCGAGGCCATGAGGATCGTTGGACGGCGAGGCCGCGGGGTCCACGGAGGGCCGCGAGGCGGCGAAGGCTGCGAGGGCCGCAGGGATCCATAGGGAGGCGAGTCCACGGGGGCCATAGAGGGCCGCGGGGCGGCGAGGCCATGGAGGGCCGTGAGGGTGGTGAAGGTCACGGGGGCCGCGGAGGGCCTCGGGGTGGCGAAGTCCATGGAGCGGTAGAGGCCGCAGGGTAGTGGAGGCTGCAGAGGCCGCAGAACGGTGGAGGTTGCGGGGCGGCGAAGGCCGTGGTACGGCGGAGGCCGCAGGGAGGTGGAGGCCACAAAGCGGCGGGGGCCTCAGAGGTCGTGGGGCGGTGGAGGTCGTGGAGTGGCGGAAGCCGCGGGAGCCGCGAAGACCGTGGGGGTGGTGCAGAGGTGTGTTCTGGTGGGGTGGTTGTGGTGTGGCGGTCCACCGTGGCTGGCTGGATGGCCAGTTGTCCTCTCCGCGTGGCCCAGTCGTGCACCACGCCTTCACCAGTGGCCAGTTCGGCTGGCCACTCTTCGTTTGTCGCTGTGACACAAAGTCACCTTATTCTATAGCGAAGAACACACCATTCATGAAGAACGAAAGAGGGGTGGAGCCATGTTTTTATGGCCTGCACCCTCCGTGTTAGAGCGGTAGAAAGCGTCTCAAGGGGAATGATTCATTGTTAGGGGAAAAATTAACATTTATCAATTTAAAACACACACCTACCTCGTTCTTTTGTTGACGTTGATGAGGAGGGAAGTACGGTCATCGATTGAAGACATCCCACGTTGGAGGATGCCCTGAGGAAGAAGTCGAAGTCGTGCGTCAGCATTCTTTTTTGGATGAGTGTTCTTTGTTGAGAAGAATAATTCCTCCAAGGTTCTCTCCCAATTTTCCTTTTCCAACACTTCCCCCCAATTCCACCAAAAATAAAAGGTAGCCAATATGATATGTTTCAGCAATTTAATTGTTGGAACAAATTAAATTGGCATCATAATTAGATTGAGGTTGGCATAATAAATTTTTGGGAAACCTAATGGTCACCTCCCTCATTAAAGAGGGAGTTCAAGAGGTTTCTCACATTTGGAGGGTTCAGGTGGTCCCCAACCTTAAATTCAAATTGGGGGTTTTAGGTTCTGTAGTCCCCACCTCCATAACCTCACATGGGAGGTTTAGTTCTGGTGGTCCCCACCTCTTAACACCCACATGGGAGTTTCAAATAAAAATAAAATGTTACACAATTTTATTTTATTTTATTCTTTCACGAATAAGTGAAAAACTAACTTCCACCCTTAACCTACTACGGTCGGGGTGAAGGTCTCCTTAAGCAACTATCAACGCTACGAGTTCAACGGTGCCCTCAGATTTTAATTCTGAGCACCAGTTCAAAAGTTATAAAAACCCTCTTGCACGTTTACTGAACGTACATGAAAAAAAGTTCATAAATTCATTCTGGGCACTCCGGACCTTGGAATCATGCATCGTCAATTTTTTCAGACTCATAAAATTCCCATTTAATTATAATGAAAATTTACATGAAATTTCTGGGTCTTTACATTCTCCCCACCTCAGGGCGTTATGTCCCCATAAGCCACATAAAAAACTAGGAAAACAATTGGGGGTACTGAGAACGTATCTGAGCATCCCTCTCCCATGTACTCTCCTAGAGGTTCTCATGCTACCAATAAACTCGCACTAGAGGTATCAACTTCCCATGAAGGACCCGCTCCTGTTGATCCTAAATCTCAACTGGGACCTCTGTAAAAGTCACCTCATCGTTGACATCCATCTCTCCATGGTTGATGATGTGGGAAGGGTCATGCACATATCTCCTCATCTGGGATACATGGAAGATATCGTGCACCTGGTGCAATTGAGGTGGAAGATCTAAGTGGTAAGCCACCTCACCAACTCTGTCGAGGACCTGAAAGAGTCCAATGAACCTCATAGATAACTTGTTGACTCGGCCAAATCTCCGCAAACCTCATCAGTGAGACCTGTAGAAAGATTTGGTCACCATCCTCAAACTCTAGAGGTCTCCATCTCCTGTCATCATAAGACTTCTGCCTACTCGGTGCAGTCTTCATCTTCTCCTGGATGATCTGTACTTTCTCTGTGGTAGCCCGTAACATCTTTGGTCCCACTAGTGTTGAATCCCCTGGGTCAGTCTAGCACAAAGTTGATTTGCAAGGTCACCCGTACAACACCTCGAAAGGTGTAATCCCGATGGTGGAGTGATATCTTTTTTTGTATGAAAAATCCACCAAAGGCAAGTGGTCCTCCCAGCTGCGACCTAAGTCGAGGATGCAAGCATGCATCATGTCCTCGAGGGCCTGAATGGTCCACTCATTCTGACCATCTGTTTCAGGGTGGAAGGCGGTGCTCAAACGAATTTGTGTCCCAAAAGTCTCCTGCAACCCCTTCCATAGCCGGGAAGTAAAACGTTCATCATGATTGGAGACAATCGTTGAGGGTAATCCATGTAACTGCACAATCTCCTATATATAGAGGCATCCCAATCTATCTACTAACCCCTACTCTCTGATCCGTTGGAAGTGGGTCGAATTGGTTAGTCAGTTGAAAATCACCCAAATCGAGTCATGAACCCTGTATGTACATGGAAGTCCTATCACGAAGTCCATGGATATGCCATCCCACTTCCTCTCTAGGACCTCCAAAGGCTGAACCAAGCCTACTGATACCTGATGCTCTTACTTCACTTACTAACAAGTGAGGCACCGAGAGACAAACTCTGCTACTACTTTCTTCATTCCCGACCACCAGTGCTATCATCAGAGATCTTGGCACATCTTCTCCACTCCTAGATGTACCGCTAGAGGGGATGTGTGGAACTCCCTCACCACTTCCTCCCGAAGTGACACTAGTACCATGGAACGTTCTTTGAAGAGGATGAAGTGCTCCCCACCTTCAGAAAATCCCTCAGGTGCCTGCCCTGTAGATATCTAAGTACGTCGAGCCCCGAAGAAATCATCCCCACGTTGTGCCTCCCTAACTCACTGAAGAAGTGGGGGAGTTACTATAAGATACTGAAGAAAAAATGATCCATCCCAATCCACAAAGGATATCTGCAAAGAGGACAACTACTCTGTCACCTCACCTAGCAGTTGTATACAAGATCTCCAGCTGAGTGCATCTGCGACAATGTTCCCCTTCCTAGGAGTATAAACTATACAAAGTCATAGTTTTGGAGGAACTCAATCCAACGTCGTTGTCTCAGGTTTAGGTCCTTCTGAGATAAGATATACCTGAGGCTATTGTGATTAGAGTACAATGTAAAATTCTTTCCCATCAAGTAATGTTTCCACATCTTCAAGGTGAAGACCACTGCTGCTAACTCCAGGTCATGGGTAGCGTAGTTCTACTCATGATGTTTCAGCTATAGAGAACCATATGCGATCACTTCTTGATCCTGCATTAGGACACATCCGAGTCCAGTCCCTGATGCGTCACAGTAGACTACGTACCCTATGCCCTCCTCTAGAATCCTCAAGATGGGGGAACTAGTAAGCCTCTGCCTTAGCTCCTGAAAAATCCATTGGAATCTCTCCGACCACAAAAAGGGTTTCCCCTTCTTCTTCAATGCTGATAAAGGTGATGAAACTCTGGAGAAATCTGGCACAAATCTCCAGTAGTATCCGGCTAAACCCAGGAAACTCCGTATCTCCGTCACACTCCTAGGTGGCTCCCAAGAAGGTACCACCGCAATATTTACTGGATCCACTACAACTCTATCCAATGAGATGACGTGTCCCAGAAAGTGAAGCTCTCAGATCCAAAACTAGAACTTCAAGAGCTTACCATAAAGCTGGTGCTCTCAGAGTGTGTCCAGTACTACCTGCAAATGATTGACATGCTCCTCCTCAATAGCCATGTAGATCAGAATATCGTTGATGAATAATACTACAAAGCGATCAAGTAATGGATGAAATATCCTTTTCATGAGTCCCATGAACACTGCTAGATCATTATTTACACTGAATGGCATAACCAAGAACTCATAATGGCCATACCGACATCTGAAAGCTGTCTTCTGCACATCCTCATCTTATACTCTGAGCTGGTGATAGCCTGATCTAAGGTCTATCTTTGAGAACCACCATGCTCCCTTCAACTAATCAAAGAGGTCGTCAATCCTCAGAAGTGGGTGCTTGTTCTTCACAGTCACCTAGTTTAGGTGCCGATAGTCAACACAAAGTCTCAAACTCCCATCCGCCTTCTTGGAAAACAAAATCGGGGATCCCCAAGGGGAAACACTAGGCTGAATGAACCCTTTCCCCTCTAAGTCCTCCAGCTATACCCAAAGCTCACAAATCTCTATAAGAGCCATCCGATACGCTGGTGTAGATATCGGTGTCATACCGGGGTTCAATTCAATGTAAAATTCCACCTCTCTGCAAGGAGGTAAACCCGGAATATCATTATAACTACTACAAAAACGGTCTTTATTAGCGCTCAAAACGGGCTTTATCAGTGCTAAAAAAGCGCTGTAAAGCTCGATACTGATAAAGGGGGTACCCTTTATCAATGAATTTTTAGCGCTGATAAATGGATATTTTATCAATGCTAAAAAAGTGCTGATAAATGAAACCTTTATCAGCGCTAAAAAGGCGCTGATAAAGGTGGAATTTATCAGTGCTAAAAGAGCACAGACAAAACAACCCTTTATCAGCACTAAACGAGCGCTGATAAATGCGTGTTTCATCAGTGCTCCTTTAGCGCTGATAAACTGATCCATTATCAGCACTTCTTTAGCACTAATAAAGGTGGAGTTTATCAGCGCTCTTTTAGCACTGATAAAAGCTTCATTTATCAGTGCTAAAAAAGCACGGATAAATGCCCTGTCTGCTGCTATGAAAAAATATGTAGCAGCACACCTGAACACCTGCAAAAAAATTCAGCATCTCAATAAGCTAATTAGAGAAAGTATACCCATACAAAATTAACACATAAATCATAAGCTAATTAGACCAAGTATACCCATACAACAAGTATACCCGTACACCATTAACACATAATTCATAAGTTAATTAAGTACATAAAGAATTTAATTCAGAATTCAAGGGGTTGGGGGGCGATTCAAGGGTTTGGGGTGGCTGTCCAAGGGGGGGTAGGGGGTGTTCGGGGGGATGGGGGTGTCTGGGGGGACCTTCCAGGCGGTGGGTTGGTGCCCAGGGTGTCGAGGGGGCTTTACAGGGGGTGGGGTGTCCAGAGGGGTGGGGGTGTCCAGGGGGTGGGTTGGTGTCCAGGGGGGGTGGGGGGCAGTCCAAGGGGTTGGTTTGGTTGACTCGTACACATCACAAAGAACCCATGGATCGTTCTTATAAAATATCAACGAAATCTGAATGCGTTTGGTCGGATTTTCGTAGGCCAGTTGTTGTTTTCACTTAAAATTGTGTCCATTTTAAACCAAAAAAAGACCCTTTGAGTGCTACTGGCCACACCATGCCTTAGATTGAGGCGGGGATGACTTTTACACGTCACAAAGGACCTGTGGATCATTCTCCTAAAGGATCATCACAATCCAAATGTGTTTGGTCAGTTGTTGTTTTCACTTAAAATTGTGTCCATTTTAAACAAAAGAGAGACCCTTTGAGTGGTACTGGCCACACCATTCCTCATATTGAGGAGGGGTTTACTCGTACATGTCAAAAAGGACTCATGGATCATTCTTATAAAATATCAAGATAATCTGAATGTGTTTGGTCGGATTTCCGTAGGTTAGTTGTTGTTTTCACTTAAAATTGTGTCCATTTTAAACCAAAGAGATACTCTTTGAGTGCTATTGGCCACACCGTGCCTCATATTGAAGCGTGGATGACTCATACACATCACAAAGGACCCGTGGATCATTCTTCTAAAGGATCAATACAATATGATTGTGTTTGGTCAGATTTCCATAGGTTAGTTGTTGTTTTCACTTAAAATTGTGTACATTTTAAAAAAATTAGTGACCCTTTGAGTGGTACCGGCCACACCGTGCCTCGTATTTAGGAGGGGTTGACTCTTTCATGTCACTAAGGACCCTTGTATTTTTCTTATAAAATATCAAGGAAATCCGAATTCTTTTGGTCATATTTTCATAGGTTAGTTGTTGTTTTCAATTAAAATTGTGTCCATTTTAAACAAAAGAGACACCCTTTGAGTGATAGCGGTCACAACGTGCCTTGGATTGAGGCGGGGTTGAATCATACACATCAAAAAGGACCATTGGATATTTATTATAAAAGATCAAGGAAATCCGAATGCGTTTGTTCGGATTTTCATAGGTCAGTTGTTGTTTTCAATTAAAATTGTGTCCATTTTAAACAAAAGAGAGACCCTTTGAGTGATAGCGGTCACAACGTGCCTCATATTGGGGTGGGGTTGACTTTTACAAATCAAAAAGGACACTTGTATTGTTCTAATAAAGGATCAACACAATCCAAATGCGTTTGGTTGAATTTCTGTAAGTCAGTTGTTGTTTTCACTTAAAATTGGGTACATTTTAAACAAAATAGAGACCCTTTGAGTGGTACCGGCCACACCGTGCCTTGGATTGAGGCGGGGTTGACTCATACACGTCACCAAGGACCCTTTTATAATTATTATAAAATATCAAGGCAATATGGATGCGTTTGGTCAGATTTTCATAGGTCAGTTGTTGTTTTCAATTAAAATTGTGTCCATTTTAAACAAAAGAGAGACCCTTTGAGTGATAGCGGACACAACGTTCCTCGGATTGAGGCGAGGTTGACTCTTACACATAAAAAAGGACCCTTGGATCATTCTCCTAAATTATTAACACAATAAGAATGAGTTTGGTCAGATTTCTGTAGGTCAGTTGTTGTTTTCACTTAAAATTGTGTCCATTTTAAACAAAATAGAGACCCTTTGAGTGATACCGACCACACCGTGCCTCGGATTGAGGAAAATATGACTCGTACACATCAAAAAGGACTTGTGGATAGTTATCATAAAGGGTAAACACAATCAGAATGGGGTTGGTTAGATTTGTGTGGGTCAGTTGTTGTTTTCACTTAAAATTGTGTCCATTTTAAACAAAATAGAGACCCTTTGAGTGATACCGGTCACACTGTGCCTCATATTGAGGCGAGGTTGACTCATAAATGTCAAAAAGGACCCTTGTATATTTCTCCTAAAGGATCAACACAATCCGAATGCGTTTGGTCGGATTTTCGTAGGTCAGTTGTTGTTTTCACTTAAAATTGTGTCTATTTTAAACAAAATAGAGACTCTTTGAGTGGTATCGGCCACACCATGCCTCGGATTGAGGCGGGGATGACTCATACACGTTAAAAAGGACCCGTGGATCGTTCTCCTAAAGGATCAACACAATCCAAATGGGTTGTTTTGGATTTATGTAGGTCAGTTGTTGTTTTCACTTAAAATTGTGTCCATTTTAAACAAAATAGAGACCCTTTGAGTGATACCGGCCACACCGTGCCTCGGATTGAGGAGGGGTTGACTCATACATGTCACAAAGGAATCATGGATCGTTCTTATAAAATATCAAGACAATCCGAATGCATTTGGTCGGATTTCCAAGGGTCAGTTGTTGTTTTCACTTAAAATTGTGTCCATTTTAAACCAAAGAGAGACTCTTTGAGTGATACCGGCCACACCGTGACTCTGATTGAAGATAGGATGACTCTTAGACGTCACAAAGGACCCATTGATAGTTCTCTTAAAGGATCAATACAATCCAAATGTGTTTTGTCAGATTTCTGTAGGTCACTTGTTGTTTTCACTTAAAATTGTGTATATTTTAAACAAAATAGAGACCCTTTGAGTGGTACAGGACACACCGTGCCTCGGGATGAGGTAGGGTAAACTTTTACATGTCACCAAGGACCCTTGTATCGTTCTTAAAAAAGATCAAGGAAATCCGAATGTGTTTGGTCTGATTTTCATAGGCCAGTTGTTGTTTTCAATTAAAATTATGTCCATTTTAAACAAAAGAGAGACCCTTTGAGTGATAGCGGTTACACTGTGCCTCATATTGAGGAAGGGTTGACTCTTACACATCAAAAAGGACCTTTGGATCATTATCCTAAAGTATCAACACAATCCAAATGCATTTGGTCAGATTTCCGTAGGACAGTTGTTGTTTTCACTTAAATTTGTGTACATTTTAAACAAAATAGAGACCCTTTGAGTGATACCGGCCACACCATGCCTCGAATTGATGATGGGATGACTCTTACACATTAAAAAGGACTTGTGGATCGTTCTCCTAAAGGATCAACATAATCCGAATGGGTTTGGTCAGATTTCCGTAGGTCAGTTTTTGTTTTCACATAAAATTGTTTCCATTTTAAACAAAATAGAGACCCTTTGAAGGATACCAGCCACACCGTGCCTCGGATTGAGGCAGGGTTGACTCGTACACGTCTCAAAGGACCCATGGATCGTTCTCCTAAAGGATCAACACAATCCTAATG
This sequence comes from Viscum album, assembly GCA_963277665.1. NCBI lineage: Eukaryota > Viridiplantae > Streptophyta > Magnoliopsida > Santalales > Viscaceae > Viscum > Viscum album. Next base: position 1,664,118,945 of record OY728146.1, on the reverse strand, counting down.
CTTTTTTTCAGATTTCCATATGTCAGTTGTTGTTTTCAATTAAAATTGTGTCCATTTTAAACAAAATAGAGACCCTTTGAGTGATACCGGCCACACCGTGCCTCGGATTGAGGTGAGGATGAATCTTACATGTAAAAAAGGAAATGTGGATTGTTATACTAAAGGATCAACACAATACTAATGGGTTTGGTCAGATTTGTGTGGGTCAGTTGTTATTTTCACTTAAAATTGTGTCCATTTTAAACAAAGTAGGGACCCTTTGAGTGATACCGGCCACACCATGCCTCGGATTGAGACAGGGTTGACTTTTACACATAACAAAGTACCCATAAATCGTTCTCCTAAAGTATCAAAACAATCCTAATGCATTTGGTTAGATTTACATAGGTCAGTTGTTGTTTTTACTTAAAATTGTGTCCATTTTAAACAAAATAGAGACCCTTTGAGTGGTACCGGCCACACCGTGCCTCAGATTGAGACAGGGATGACTCGTACACATCAAAAAGGACCCTTGGATCGTTATCCTAAAGTATAAACACAATTCGAATGGGTTTGGTTAGATTTTTGTGGGTCAGTTGTTGTTTTCACTTAAAATTATGTACATTTTAAACAAAATAGAGACCCTTTGAGTGGTAGCGGCCACAACGTACCTAGGATTGAGGTGGGGTTGACTTTTACACGCCACCAAGGACCCTTGGATCATTCTTATAAAATATCAAGGCAATACTAATGCGTTTGGTCAGATTTTCATAGGTTAGTTGTTGTTTTCAATTAAAATTGTGTCCATTTTAAACAAAAGAGAGACCATTTGAGTGATAACGGTCACACCGTGCCTCAGATTGAGGTGGGGTTGACTCTTACACATCAAAAATTACACTTGTATCGTTTTCCTAAAGGATCAACACAATCCGAATGTGTTTGGTTAGATTTCCGTAGGTCAGTTGTTGTTTTCACTTAAAATTGTGTACATTTTAAACAAAATAGAGGCCCTTTGAGTGATATCGGCCACACCCTGCCTCGGATTGAGGTGGGGATGACTCTTACACGTCACAAAGGACCTGTGGACCGTTCTCCTAAAGTATCAACACAAACCTAATGGTTTTGTTCGGATTTCCGTAGGTCATTTGTTGTTTTCACTTAAAATTGTGTACATTTTAAACAAAATAGAGACCCTTTGCATGATACCGGCCACACCGTGCCTCGAATTGGGATGGGGTTGGCTCTTACATGTCAAAAAGGACCCATGGATCTTTATTATAAAATATCAACACAATCTGAATGTGTTTGGTCAGATTTCTGTAGATCAGTTGTTGTTTTCACTTAAAATTGTGTCCATTTTAAAACAAAGAGAGACTCTTTGAGTGCTACCGGCCACACCGTGCCTCATATTGAGGCAGGGATGACTTTTACATGTCATAAATTACCCTTGGATTTTTCTCCTAAAGGATCAATACAATCTGAATGTGTTTGGTCAGATTTCCATAGGTCAGTTGTTGTTTTCACTTAAAATTGTGTACATTTTAAACAAAATAGAGATACTTTGAGGGGTACCAGACACAACGTGCCTCAGATTGAGGTGGGGTTTACTCTTAAACGTCCAAAAGTACCCATGGATCATTCTTATAAAAGATCAAGATAATCCGAATTTTTTTGGTCAGATTTCTGTAGGTCAGTTGTTGTTTTCACTTAAAATTGTGTCCATTTTAAACAAAAGAGAGACCCTTTGAGTGATATTGGTCACACCATGCCTCAGATTGAGGAGAGGTTTACTCTTACACATCAAAAAGGACCCATGGATCATTATCCTAAAGGATCAACACAATACGAATGCGTTTGGTTGGATTTTCATAGGTCAGTTGTTGTTTTGACTTAAAATTGTGTACATTTTAAACAAAATAGAGACCCTTTGAGTGATACCAGCCACACCATACCTTGGATTGATGCGGGGATGACTCATACACATCAAAAAGGTCCCATGGATCGTTTTCCTAAAGGATCAACACAATCTGAGTGGTTTTGGTCAGATTTCCATAGGTCAGTTGTTGTTTTCACTTAAAATTGTGTCCATTTTAAACCAAAGAGAGACTCTTTGAGTGCTACCGGCCACACCGTGACTCATATTGAGGCAGGGATGACTTTTACACGTCACCAAGGACCCATGGATCATTCTTATAAAATATCAACACAATATGAATGCGTTTGGTCATATTTCCGTCGACCAGCTTTTGTTTTCACTTAAAATTGTGTCCATTTTAAACCAAAGAGAGACCCTTTGAGTGCTACCGGCCAAACCGTGCCTCAAATTGATGAGGGGATGACTCTTACACATCACAAAGGACCCATGAATTGTTCTCCTAAAGGATCAACACAATCTGAATGCGTTTGGTCATATTTCCAAAGGCCAGTTGTTGTTTTCACTTAAAATTGTATCCATTTTAAACAAAAGAGAGACCCTTTGAGTGGTACCGGCCACACCATGCCTTATATTGAGGCGGGTATGACTCGTACATGTTAAAAAGTACCTAAGGATCGTTCTTATAAAATATCAAGACAATCCGAATGCGTTTGGTCAGATTTTCATAGGTTAGTTGTTGATTTCAATTAAAATTGTGTCCATTTTAAACAAAATACAGACCCTTTGAGTGGTTCAGCATTCTTGCATGTTGCTGGTGTATATCATCTGTTAAAATGGGAAAATAAATCATTGGGGAAATGATGTTTTATTTAATAACAATTACAATTTTCCTACGAACATTTACATACAACAATGTTTCATATTTTGATCCCCTTAACCCCTATCAAAAATGACCACCAATTGTACGTGTCCCCAAGTCATATCTTCATTGTATTTGTGTAAAATCTTCCATCAGGTATGCGGCTCACTCATTTCTGAACACATATATATCATCTTGTGAGTATAAGGCTTTTTTTCAGTCAGAGTAGTACTGCAAAATATAAAAATAAAGAATTAATAAATTAATTAAACGAACTAGTAGTTGTTTTTAAAAATACCTCTTCAGGGATGCTATTTTGTTGATGAAAAACGATCTATTTCATAAATTTACAAACATAATAACCACAATCATTGTCTTTTGTTTGTTTTGTACACTGCAAAAAATTGATCATTAAGAGAATAACACTACTGTAAAACGGGCCTATACCCACGATTTTTCAACAAACTGTGGGTATAGGGATAATATGGGGAACTATACCCACGATTTTGAAAAAACCATGGGTATAGTTTAATTTCAAAGACCAATACCCATGGTTTTGTCCAAACCGTGGGCATAGCATTTTTTCGGATGACCTATACCCACGGTTGTTCAAAATCGTGGGTATAGGGGTTTTTTTAAGACCTATACCTTCAGTTTTAAAGAACCGTGGGTATTTCTTTCCCACCATAAGGCGGGGAAAAAAATTACACGGGACAATGAAAAAATTTGGTGGGAATACATTTTTTCACGGATAATATTAATATATATATATGTAGCTGAATGTCTATATATAAATTAAAAAATTTAGCTCGGTTGGTTCCTCAGTGAATAGAGGCGCTGAGTTGCACTGTGAGACCCCAGTTCGAATCCCCTTGCCCGCGAATTTTTAATTTAAATACATCTTATATTAATATATATACAAAGATATATGTTTTTATAACAAATTAAAATCACAGATCGGTTGGTCCATCCTGGGGTGCGGGTGCTTAGCGCAGCCGACAGTGTGAGTTCGAAACCTGGTGGATGCGTTTTTTGGAATATGTAAGTTTGATTATATTAATATATATTATCAGATATATCTATATATAACAAATAAAAACTGCAGCTCGGTTGGTGCGGTGGGGTGGCATAGGCGCGAGGCTCCGTGGGAGGTGCGGTTTCAAAACTTGCTGGCCGCGTATTTTTTGAATTTCAATACCCCATGGTTTTCAAACCGTGTGGTTTGTTGTGTGCCACGCTGGAATGCGTGGTGTGCCACATTTGAATCACCTATACCCACAGTTCTCCAAAACCGTGGGTATAGGCTGAGACCCCTATACCGACGCCTCTCCAGCCCACGGTTCCCAAAACCGTGGGTATAGGCTATACCCATGGTTTTGGGGGCTATACCCACGGTTTTGAACCGTGGGTATAGTTCATTTTTTCAGTAGTGTAAGTAACTTGTGTTGATATGTGTTTGGATAGTGAAATTTTATTATATATACCCTGATATTTGTCCAGACTTAGTAGTTTATCACCTCCTTATGCTTAACCCCCATCCTCATTCCTTTTTTAGACGATAATGATACACCACCCTATCATAACAGAATCCTTAGTAAAAGATAATGTAAATTATATTACTTGATATTTAGACCTAAAACTTAAGATGTAGTGTCTTACAGATTCACAAACTCCATCATGTGTGGTCAGTTTAATGGATATCCTTCCTTTGAATCCAGAAAATAAATCTTTGGAGTATCCAAGTTCACCGTAATTATCAACCAATGTTGCCTAAAAACACAAAAAGGAATAAGTAATAAAAGAAGTGAAAATATAATTAATATGATTTAATTGTAGAGTTTTACCCCTGCATGGGGAATTAGGAAGAGTCTTTCATATGTAATCTTTCTTTCAAATGTTTTTAGCAAGACGTTCACTATTGCATCCCTTTTTGATGGCTCTAATTTTGTTAGGTGTGTTGATGTGGTATGAGGACTAACGAGTCCAAATCTTGGCTCATGGGAAAATTCCTTCAACTGTTTTTCATAAATGCATCTGTCAATAATATAAAATGCATTTAGTCATAATTTTCACATTAGGTTAGCTTTTAGAAAATCAATTCATGGAAACATACCTCATATATACATTTAAAACTGTGACGCTTAGCCAACCGTTTTCAAGGATCTCATTTACATTTTCAGCAGCAACGAAATCTTGACTTTACTCTTTGTATATATTCTCTTAGAAAACCAATATATGACTATTACCATCTTTTAGCTTTGTATCCACATGAGTCTTCAATGCTAATAAATGTGGATAGAGAACAAGTGGTGTTATTGTGCTTTCAGTAGCTCCTTGGGATCAGTTGGTCGATCCTTTAGATGGTTTTGAGCCGACGTTTGTCACCCCCTTCCCTTTCTCTATCTATAACAAAAATCATTGGTTCAGACCCTTTTTTCATTAATTTTTAAAGGTTTATCTTGAAAAAAAGGAAATAAATACCTCTTTGCCTGCATGTACTCTTACAAGTTGTGACGGCCATGAAATGAATGTCCCAATAGCCTTTTCAACCATATGAATATCATCGCCAACAAGTGGAATAGGTATCTTTGCATTTGGCTCATGAGCTACAGTAATCGTCACTTTCAGATGATCTTTCAGAAGTGGTCTATTATGCAGCGTGGCATCTGGGATATTGAACACTATAGACCTTGATACAAGGTGATAGGTGGGTGTTGACAGATATAAATCACAATCATTATCACCCTATAGAAGATCTGTATAGAAAAATTATCAGTGTTTGTCTGATTCACATTTTATGGGAACAATTATTAGAATATTTATTACCACAACTAAGATAGTTCTTTGACGGGAATGGCTCGCCTCAAAGCAGGTGGGGGGTGGGGCGAGATGTTCACGTGCTGGTTGTTCCGAACTTGTGTCTTCACTTTGCTTCTCACCCATATAGTTGCTAGCAACTCTCCCTTCTATTGCAATCGTTCTTCAAGGGTTGCTATTTTTTTGCTAATTTGTTCCACTTTTTCATTTGTATCATCCGTTTTTTTCTTCTTCTCAAAATATACTTGGGGTGTCACCCAAAACCCTGCACCTCTAACATGACCGTATTTTTCTGGCTGCTTTAAAGTCGTCGATAATAGGTCTGTATCCGCTATAGGAGTAGCTTATTCCTTGTGACTGTCGGATATAGGAAAATAACTAATTATTTTTATGTAATAGAAATTTAAAACAAATCTTTTTATCTTAGTGTCATACTTACACATATTTCTCACACTTTTTGTGTGTTCTCATCTACTAACTTCCCTTATTCACACGTACTTCCTTCCATAGAACATGACGCGGGATGGAAGTGTATTTGGTTTTAGACTCATCAATCTACATATAAACATAGAAAGATAATTATGATGTTGTTTATTGGCGCCTAACAATATTATTGTAAATTTAAAATACGTACAATATTCTTTTCTAATGAATCATACCCAATCCTTGATTTATGATAGGGGTATGCTGGTTTTGATGCACGTTCCTTATTTTCAGTATAGAGTTTCTGTTTCATAAATGAAATATTGACAATCAAAGTGATGAATATAGGTATCCTCAAACAACTTATTATCACCCACAATATACCTGAAACTTCTCATCCCCACGACGACCAATAAATGTATCCCATTCTTCTTGGGATATCAGGTGAGCGTAGACAATGGGTGGGTGCAGGTTTATTTTACCTCTGGAATCTTTCAGGTGACATCTTGTTAAAATAGTGCGAAAACCTCGATGAATCCTTCCTACAAGCCTTAGTACATAATCCTTGTGTGAATCATCTACTATAAATGTACTCTGAAAGATATTGAGAAGATTGAGACATTGTTTTATTATTTTATTTGCTAGTAAATTATAGAAATAAATTCATAATGTTACCATAATTTCTTCCCAGATCACAGCCTTCATCCCGGAGACAACATGGTGCCATGAATCTATGTCAATCAGCATGCGTTGCCGAGTGACAACTCCAATGTAGCTGCAAAACATAGCCCTGTTGGGATTTACATGTTGGCCTCGTGCATTCTATCCGACTTCAAATTTGATGCCTTTTCTTCTCTCCTTAAGAACTTTGGCTATCACCGTCAAACTACGACACGCCTGTGTTTTTTGCGACGTCGGTCCTTCATTCCTGACCATTTCATCGATATCAACATCATTTATATATTCATCTGAAATGGTATCAATGGCATGTGATGATGGTTGTTGGACCTTAACACTAGGAGAAGCAGAAGCCACAGTAGCAGCAGCAGCAGCAGCCGCAGTAGGAGCAGCAGGAGCAGCAGGAGCCGCAGTAGGAGGAGCAGCAGGAGAAACAAGAGCCGCAACAAGAGCAGTAGTAGGAGCAGCAGTATATTCAGGAGCAGCAAGAGTAGCAAGATTAGCAACATCTTGAGAGACTTGTTCAACCACAAGGTTAAGAGCACCAGAATGTGCAGAAGTCATTATCTGCAAAAGTGGTTGAACAGTTAATTTAGATTACATAAATTCAGTAATGATAAGATAGTAACATGAGATAACAAGATCTATATTACAAACAAAATATAACCTATTTATTGAACTCTCTTTCTTTTTTTCAAAGGTTGAAGGGATTTGAAACCTCTATCGATTATCCACATCCCTTCATTGTGGTCTCCTATAACATAAAAAACATCATCTACATTGGGACCGCTCTGAAATGATTGCGACGTACCACTGAAAGGATCATCCTAAACTGAATTTTCATTGGAACCTTCAGTAGTTTTGGATGATAACAGGACAGTCGACCACTTTCGGTTTGCGGGATCTAGAACATAAAAAACTTGTACCGCTTGTGATGCCATTATAAATTGTTCATCTTTGTACCCTTCTTTACTAAAATCAACTTTCATAAATCCTCATTCATCTATTTTAACACCATTGTTGTTATCAACCCATTTGCATTGAAAAATCAACAATTGGAATGTCGTATAATCCAAATCCCATATTAGTTTGATAATGCCAAAGTATGACATATTTTCATAAATTGGATTTCTGTCCTTGCTACCATAAACATGCATCGCTTCAGCCACTAGTGTAACTCCACTATTTTTCATGGTACTATCTTCATCATGTTCATATTTATAGAATGTATAACCATTAATTACATAACCACTATAAGATAATACATACACACTTGGTCCAGCGGCTATCCATCGAAGTCGTTCTGAAATTGAATTCAGATTTTCATCCAACTGCATAAAAATATTGTCCTGAAACCATCCTATAAACTGGTGATTATGTGTATTTGATAACCATTTTTCAGCCCTTGATGGATTCAACTGCCTAAGAATTTCTTTTTGAGTTTCAATATATAGAGAAACCTCCCAACTGTTATGCAAAACATAAAGATGGGCCTGCTTCCGATCTGTAATACTGATTGTCACAACTTCTCTTCCAGAAATTCTCTCACCCTCAATGCGTCCATTATGATGAGATTTCGGGAGACCAATCCTTTCCACATCAGATAGGTATTCGTTACAAAATTCAATGGCTTCCTCATAAATATATCGCTCCACTATAAAACCCTCTGTCCGACTTCGATTTTTGACATACCCTTTCAAAATCTTCATATACCGTTCAACAGGATACATCCATCTATAGTGCACAGGACCACAAAGTCGAATCTCTCTCACTAAATGAATCATCAAATGAACCATCATATCAAAGAATGTTGGCGGGAAGAACATTTCTAATTCACATAATATGATGAAAATTTCTTTTTCCATAGATAGCAATTTCACTGGGTCTAAAACTTTCCCACATATAGTTTTGAAAAAGAAATAAATTTTGGTTAACGTATGACGAACATTCTTGGGAAAATGCAACATAAAGCTATAGGAATTAGATCTTGCATCAAAACATGACAATCATGTGATTTCAAAACTTTTAACTTTAAATCATTCATTGACACAATGTTCTTGATATTTGATGAATACCCCTATGGAACCTTTACAACATTGAAGAAGTTGCAAAACTGATATATCTCCTCCCTAGAAAGAGTATAAAAAGCTGGAGGAAGAAGCGTTCGATTTTCACCCTTCACGGGAGCCAACTCTTCTCATATTCCCATGTCAAACATTTCCAACCTTTTCTTAATTCAATATTTTGTTTTTCCAGGGGCATTTAGCAACATTCCGATAACACTGTCACATACTTTTTTTTCCACATGCATCACATCGAGGAAATGTCTGACGTACAAACAATTCCAGTATGGTAATTCAAAAAAACTGATCTCTTTTTCCAACCGATTTTTGTAAGGTTTTTCAAATATAGTTTACCAAAAATAGTGTTCAAATCTTTTACTTTCTCAAACAGCTGATCACCTGTTAGTGGAGACGGTGCTGCGTGTAGTTATGAACTTCCATTTAATGATGTCATCCAAGATCGGTACTTATTACGATGAGGTAGAAATCTAAGATTTCCTAGAAACACAGATTTTGATGAATGTTACTAATTGATTCTGTATCTTATTCGCACACGGGACACCCTTGAGTTCATTTAATTCTATAGCATGAAAAATTTCCATAAGCAGGGAAATCATTTATTGTCCCATAAAAAATCGTTCTCAATGTGAAGTATTCACTTTTATAAGCATCCTACAATATAACACCTGAATCCCACAATAACTTCAAATCCTAGATCAAAGGAGCCAGATAAAAATCAATATCATTACCTGGTTGTTTTGGTCCTGATATAAGCATAGATAAAATGATGAATTTCTGCTTCATGCATAACCAGGGTGGCAAGTTATAATTTACCAACATAACATGCCATGTACTATGAGTGATGGTTTGAAAACCAAAAGGATTCACTCTATATATAGATAGCGCAAGACAAAGGTTTCTCGTCTCTTTTCCAAATTCAGGATACTCATGATAAATTTTCTTCCATTGAGGAGATTCGGCCAAATGACATAATTTCCCATCTTTATTTCTTTTATCTATATGCCACGACAATTGTCTTGCAGTTTCTTCACTTCCATATAGATTCCTAAAACTTGGAGTGATTAGAAAGTACCATACCACATTCATAGGATTGGATTTATCTTTCTTATATCGAGAAGCACCACACTTTGGGAATTCTGTAAGTGATTTGTTCTCCTTATGAAACAATATACAGTCTTTTGGGCAGGCATGCATTCTTTCAGAAATCATACCCATCGAGTGTAGCATTCGTCTAGCTTCATATGTACGGATTGGGAGCTCATTATCTTCTAGGATAATGTCATTCAAGAGAGCAAGTAGTTCTATAAAACTGACATCACTCCATCTGTTTCCTGCTTTCAATTTATACAACTTCATTATAGCTGAAAATGTTGTATACTTAGTGCAACCAGCATACAATGGCGTCTTTGCACAACTCTTTAACTTCTCAAACAATTTTGGGCAATCACGGAGTTCATCTTCAATTGAATTGGTCATTTCCTCAATACTATCTTCATGATCATTGACATATGTAATCACATCCTCCATACAGTCTTCTTCATTATCCATATTTGTATTCATATCTGATGATCCATAAAACGAAGTTTTATCCCAATCAGTAGCTACATTCGCTTTTTCTCTATGTTTATTCCAACATTTATAACTCCGGTCTATTCCGTGACATATCAAATGTTCTTCCAACTCCTCTGGAGTAAGTAGTCTAGAATAAAAACAATGTAAACACGGACAAAGGATTTGAGAAGGATCATTTGTGTGATCCTTTGCAAACTTGATGAACTCTTTCACTCTCTTCTCGTACTCTATTGTAAAACGATTAGAATCCATCCAATATTTATTCATCTTCAACCTATTTTAATCTCAAATATTAGTATTTATGGTTCAAGTACACAAAAAAAGACTTCCAAATACAGTATAAGAGAACCACTTCCTTATAAAAATATATATTAATAGATCCTAACCATTAGTATTTATTCATCTTCATTAAATATAATTACTTTATATTCATTATAGTTTCCTCAAATCACCCCAGACCAAACACAAGAATAATAAATAATGATATATCTACCACTCCTAGGTATCTTCCCTACATTCAATATCATCATGCCTAAATACCCATATATCCACACATACACATGTCACAAACACGTAAAAACCCATATCCACATCAGAACCAAAGTACCAATATGGATTTCAATCAGGTTACTCGACTCAAGTGGTGGTGTGTAAGAAATAATAAGAAAATATAATAAGTATATAGTCACATATAAATCTCAAACTGGTGTTAATAATCCAATAAACCAAAGCTATCATTCCATCTATCATAATACTCTGAAGGAGCCCATATGCGACAGTAGTCCTAGGTGGTGAAGGTTCCTGAGGAGGAAGGGGCGAACATGCACCTATTGGGGTTCAAGGTCAGGTCACTGAGGTTGAAGGTGTCCCTATACTCCTACAAGGATTCATTCCATATTTCAAAAACCATGTCCTGGTACCCTAGGATGTTAACCCACTACTGGTGGAAGTGAAACCGTTCCTGATGATCATGCCAAGAAGAAATGAAAACCAAGAGGGGGAGTGATTCAAAATACCTCAATCAATATGGTAACACATGGTATTTGAGAATAGGTTAGTGGATTTCATGTTTTCTAGACACCTATCCAATAGACTCCACAAGTGGTGATGGCCCCTGCAGTTGTTGCACCAGGTGAAACTATCACCTGAGAAGTTGAGATCAATGAGGCCCTTCCGAGCCATGAACTGAACAAACTCCATGATGGCCTTCCTCTGGAATGGGATTCTACCTTTCCTTTCCCTTGGTTTGGAAATGACATTAAAGTCACCCCCAACAAACAATGGATGGTGTCTAGGATCGAAGGTATTTTGTTCACTCCATAGAGATTCCCTTTGAAGAGGGTCATAGCTTCCAAAAACAAAAGTCATAAGGAAGGAGGTGTCACCATTGGACACCTTGGTAGTGATGAATTGATTACAATCTTGAACGGTCTCAACAACATATTTATTGTGCCAAAATACCCATTTGTGTATGTTTGAGGGGTCAGAGTGTAGAAATCCATGCAACTTAATCTTCCAGGATAATTCTATGATTATTATAGGGTTTTTTGTGTTATTTGAAAACAACAACAATGACATTATGCTTTTTGATTTCTATAGTGAGGAAGTCCAATTTAACATGGGAACTAAGACCATGATCATTACATATGAATATAATAATGATGGGTAGGATAGGGCTCTGGCATTGGATCTAGAACTAGTAGCCTTATTGAAGTGGGAGGATGGTCTCTCATTGAGGTCCCTTGATTTTGAACATGTTCATAATCCCTTCTGGTTGGTAAGCTTCATATGAGTGGGAGATGAGGATCCAAAGGGGAAGGGGAAGGATGGGTAATGAAACTTGGGGGCTGGTGAGGGAGTTCTATCTGGATCAATAAGTATTTGGAGCTGGATGACAGGCTCCGAGCCAAGGGAGACAGAACAAACATTGCTAGGAAGGGGCCTGGCCACTACAGAGAAGCAGTAAGTAACCTCAGCGAGGGAGAAGGATAGATATAGAGGTAGGGGTGGAAAGGCTAGAAAGCTTGGTGGTCTGGGCATCATTCCATACAAGTGCACTACCAGACAAAGTCACTTAGATAGCATGAAGGAAAGAAGGGGGGAACCCCTCAAAGAAAATAGGGTTCAAGCATTGGATGACCTTGAAATGCATCAGAACCAGGTGTTGTTGTCCTTAAAGAAAAAGGTAATCCTTCATTACTTACTTTATGGTGACATAGTGTTGGATCTAAGGGAATCGATGATCCCTAGGAGGAATCTATTGAAACTAGAATCCAAGTGTGAAGGACCTTAAATTTTTCATAAACTTCACTCTGATAGTGTAAACTCATTGATCGCCATTGATGATGAGCATATAAATCTTTCCACCAATACTAGGTTTCTCAAGAGATATTTTACATGAATAAACCATCCCTTTTAAATAAAATCATCCCATGTCAAGCATTCCCCAAATATTCCACATTTTAATTTACAGTAAAAAACTATACTAATAGAAAATCCTAGAATAATGGAGTAATGACAAAAGAAAAAATAAATATGTCATAGCCACATATGTTAAAATAGTATGTGAAATTATAAAAAATACCCCATAAAACACCACTAAATTCAAATTTCAAACAAAAATATTCTATTTAATCATGCCTCAAATCATGATGATACTCATGCCTTGATACCTGCACCGTGATGCGCCTGATCAACATCATCATCAACAACTTCACTAACAAGATAAAAAACTAGAATTCATCACCTTAGGAACCTCATCACCCATTTCCAACCCAAAATAACCTAATAATATAAATACATTAAATCATATATATTCTATAATTCAAACCACACATTCTCATAAAGGTGATTGTTGGAAGAATTTATATAACATATCCAGCCATACCACCATCAAATTGAATGGTTTCTAGGATCTAGAATAAAAAAATACCAAATCACCTAAAAACCCACCATAGTCATTAGAAAAAAGGTTATATCTTAGGAGTAATATAAATATATTGGATTATCACCCCCAAGAACCCCATCACAATATGTAGGAAGAACACCCATGAATCTACGATGAAGAAGAATCATCACCACCGGAGGAAATGAAACCTAGGGATAAAATAATTCAACACAAAATCCACTAGAACACCATTGATGGGAAATCCTCACATCCCAAAACTCTAATTAACAATGTTTTAATATTTTAATATGATTTATAGAATAATATTTCTAGAACCATTAGAAGAAGTTGGACCAAACTCGAGCTTCGACAGGGGTCATTACCCTAGAGACAAACATGAAGAAGAAAAGGATGAATCATGTAGCCTACAACCATCACAATCTAAAATATCCATTAAATATATCATGCCAAATCAACATATGGTTTTTTGTTCTGGGATAGGAGAACAATATTAAAAAATGACTTGGAATACATGCCTTAAAGGGAGGTCCAGCAAGGTGAAGCTCAACGGGTGGCGGAGGTCCGGCAACGCAAAGCTCGAGGGCATTGCGGGTGGCAGAGGTCCGGAAAAGTGAAGCTCGAGGGTAGTGGAGGTCCGGCAACGTGAAGCTCAGCAGGTGGCGGAGGTCCGGCAACGAGAAGCTCGAGAGTGGCAGAGGTCCGACAATGTGAACTCAGCGGGCGGAGGAGGGGAGTCGCAGGGTTCCAGTACCGTGAGAGCTTTAGGTCGCGATAAAACGAGGGAACTATATGACCTACTTTGTAAAAAAATGGACTAAGGTTTTATCAGTGCTAACAAAGCACTGATAAAGACCACCTTTATCAACACTAAAATTTTAGTGCTGATAAATCCATCCTGTATCAGTGCTAACATTTTAGCACTGATACAGGGATTCTTTTTCAGCACTTTTCTAGCACGGATAAAGGGTATTTTTATCAGCTCTTGTTTAGCGCTGATAAAGGTTACCCTGTATCAACGCTAAAATTTTAGCGCTGATACAGGGTTTCTTTATCAGCAGTTTTTTCTTAGTGCTGATATAAGGTGGTGCTTCCCTTGCCTGTTTTTGTAGTAGTGTAGGGAAGACATCCGCGTACTGGTCCACCACTACAGGATAACTTAGACTCTCCACATCAACTAATCTGAGGGTAAGACTATCCAACAGATGAGTGATCGGCTGCACTCTCCTCTGGGTAAGTCCATCATGTGCTGCAAAGGCTCCCTTCTCACCGGTGAAGGTAAACCTAGTCCCATCCATTCATACACACCAAACTTTGTGCCTAATAAAGTCAATCTGAGCATGGACTGTAGATAACCAGTCCATATCCAAGATAACATTGTAAGGCCTCGACGCTGCTACTAGGAGATCCCAGCCGAAGTTCTCGCCTCCTAGAGTAAGCTCGCACTACCAGAACTAGTGTGTAATCATCGAATCTGCTCCCGTAGGAGTCTCCAATCGTAAGGATCGAGCCAAAGGCTTCGTCAGAATATTCGAGCTTCGAATGAGGGAAGTGGAAATAAAAGAATGACTGGAACCTGTGTCTATAAGTACTGCAGATAAGGTAGAGTAGATACATATCGTACGTCGTATCATCTCCACTGCGCCATGGTTGTAGTACTCAGCTGCCTAGAGCTAAGATCACCCCTATCCACCTGCTCCCTATGGTCGGGGTGGACCACCTAGGGGTGGTGGCAGTAACATCTCAAATCGTCGCCCACCGCTAGCTTCATGGCCAGCTCCTCTGCCACATACGCCTACTCCCTGTGAACCTCCTCGTTTGAACCTCTGTCTCTTCCAGGGAGGTCCTTCGACCATTTGTTGATCATCCATACGGTGGGTCAGACAGTCACGAGCCATGTGACCCTACCTGCCGCATGCGTAACACTGCCTGCTCTTATCATGACTGGCTCTGCCTTGGGTTCCCCACACAACCCACCCCAAATCCTACAGTCGTCCACCTATAGGTCTGGTCCTTTTGGACCTCTGTGACTTCTATCTACTTACAACTGCAAAAGACTCCTCTACGTGACGTCTGGTGGTGGGTCTCACTACTGGTGACTACTCAGCAAGTAAACTCTCCACTAAGAGGGCTCACTCTAACACCCTGTCTGTGTTGGGATGTTAATATAAATCATCAAAGCCCTGATCTCTCTCCTGAGTCCCTACTTGAAGGTCTGGGCCCAGAAGAATGAGTCCTGTACTATATCTGTGGAGTAGCGTGAGAGGTTAGTGAACCTCACTGAGTACTGAGCCACATTCATGTTTCCCTGATGCAGATGAAGAAACTCATGTATGTGCACTGCGCGAAGAGTCACTGGAACAAACTCTACCCGAAATAGGCTCTCGATGTCTGCCCGGAGAAGCATCACCTCGTCGTGATCCTGGAGAATCAAGCTCCACCATCTGCCTGCTAATTCCTATATAATACTGGCATCAAAGATCACCATGAGATCAGCTGTTGTCCCTACCAGTCGGAAGACTCTCACCACAACCTCCTTCCAATCCTCAGCGGCATATGGGTATGTCTCTCCCATGAACCTAGGTGGCCTCAGTCACTGGAACTCATGCAACGTACTCAAGTGTCGTGCACCCTCTGCTGTTGGGGCTGGTGGCATCAGTGGCCCAACAGGTAATGGTACTTCTGGTGCCTCTACTGGAAAAGGGCCCTGCACTAATGCCTCGTCACTCGGTGGGAAATTAGTGCATACTATATCCGGAACCCTAGCTGGTTGTCTGTGTGGAGGCATTTTGAAATGAAACAGGTGCGCCACGGTTAAAAAGTTATACCTGGTGAGCTAACTCAAATAGATCACAAATAAAACTCTTCAAAACACACACGCAATTAGTGTTTTCATGCACTGAGTCAGAAATTAGAAGTCAGGGTCCTGGTGTATGGATATGTTGGTCACCACACCAACACTGGATTCCCTAAACTAATAACCACACTCACTACACTTAACAATATTTCCATTAAAAAGAAAGATCAGAGTATTATGTTCTATGGTAGAACTAACTCCTCTGATACCAATTTTTCATGACCCATCCCCCCGAGGCCTGTGTCGTGACTACCCCAAGACCGCCTTCCATGGGCTAGGGGATGGAGACAAACACTGAAAGAGTATTCCCTAAAATCAGGAAGGCATTGCCTTTATAACCTGTAAACACATGCAACCAAGCAATCAACAAGATACAGACTCAAGTAAACTAAATAGTAAATAGAGTGAGTACAGTAAGTAAAAGGGGATAGAATACAAGCCCAACCAGAAAGTACAATAAACTGAAAGTACAAGTAAACTGGAATAACTCTTATGATCAACCACCAATGATCCTATATGTAGGGTAGGTACAGCTCTCAAATAGTCATCTCTGTGGTACACCTCATCTAAGGTCCAACTCCGAGCTACCTCCAGTACTGATACTCTCATCCTCAGTCAGCACTGTCCGTCGTCTGCACCAAACACAATGAGGTGCGGGCATAGCCCAAGCAAGGGTGAGTATAACGATACTTAGTAGGGACCCTGAGACCCTCAAGGTCTCACAAAATCCACCAAGTATAAACCACAAGGCATGAAATCAACTTACAACCCTACTTAGGTATATGCCCATACATATACATAAGTTATCAAGTATACCCATATTAATCATGAGGAAAACACATATTCCAACTCAAATCCCAAAGATCAACTAGTCCACAAAGGAAGGAATACCATGAAGTTAAGTACCACATATGTACGACACATAGAAGAATACCACAAAGGTATTACCACAAAGAAAAGTACCACAAGGTACAAACTCAGCTCACACCAGGTATTTCTTAGGTACAGTAGTAGAGATGATTAGATGTAACTACAAAATCATCTTACTCTGTTAATAGGTAGACCCACAAAGGATCCTTAATCATCATCAGACCCACAGATGATCGTAGTACATCGTTATACCCACACAGGATCCTAGTACTTCGTCAGTAAATCTTCATACCCACACAGGATCCTAGTACATCGCTAGTATGTCGTCAGACCCACATATGATATCTAGGTGCTGACCCACACGGGATCACTCAGTGTTGACTCACACAGGATTGCTCGGTGCTTCCCACACAGGATCGCTCGGTGCTGACCCACACTGGATCGCTAGGTGCTGACCCACACAGGATCGCTCGGTGTTGACCCACACAGGATGGCTCGAGGCTGACCCACACAGGATCACTCAGTGTTGACCCACATAGGATCGCTCTGTGGGGACCCACATAGGATCACTCAGTGCTGACCCACACAAGATCGTTACTCATTCTTCACGTCACAACCAGCTACTAGGTTTCCACACAAAGCTTGATCGTCTCTGGGAGGGTCCGCTCCTCAAGCACCGGTTGATACTACAACTATCAAAAAGTCCCATGAAAAAAGTATCCCAAATGACTTCCACATCATAGGGGTCTCAATGTGATATATGGTGCGTCAATCAGATGCTCGGTCTATAAGTTATTATCCTTTTAGTACTGAGGGCCTGTTTGGATTCGTGCTCGATCCAACCCGACCGTATCCTAACTTTATCCAAATATTAATTGGGGTATACCAAAGGGACTATCTCACTCCAAGTTTTACAGCGCCATAGAGATATGCGGGGAGGTGAGTCCATAGGGGCTGCGGAGGGCCGCGGGGCAGCAAGGCCACATAGGGACGCGAGGGCGGCGAAGTCCACGGGGGTCGCGGAGTGCCACGAGGCGGTGAAGGCTGCGGAGCGGTGGAGGCCGCAGGGTGGTAGAGGCCTCAGGGCGGTGGAGGCCACATAGGCCGCAGGGAGGAGGAGGCCACGGGGCGGAGGAGGCCGCAGAGTGGCGGAGGCCTTGGAGGCCCCAGGGTGGCGAAGGTTGTGGAGGCCATGGGGTTGCGGAGGCCGCAGAGTGGTGGAATCCATGGGTGCCACGGAGTTCGCGGGGCAGCTAAGGCCACGGAGCGGTGGAAGCCATGGGTGTTGCAGAATCCATGGGGCAGCGCGAGGCGGTGCAGAGGCCATGGTCCGGCAGGGCGGCCATGGTGCGACGGTCCACCGTGCCTGTCCGGATGGCCATCTGTCCTCTCTGCGCAGCACGGTCATGCGCCGCGCCTTCACCAGTGGCTGGTTCGGTCAGCCGCTCTTCGTTCATCACTGTGACACAAATCCACCTTCTTCCATCACTAAGAACACACCATTCATGAAGAACAATGGAGGAGTAGGTCCATGTTTGTTTGGACCACACCCTTCGCAATAGATCGGTAGCAAGTGGCTCAAGGGGGGTGATTCAATGTGAGGGGAAAATTAACATTGATCAATTTAAAGCACACCCCTACCTCGTTCATTTGTTGATGTCGATGAGGAGGGAAGGGCGGTCGTCGATTGAAGACGTCCCATGTTGGAGGATACCGTGAGGAAGAAGTTGAATTCGTGCATTGGCGTTCTTTGTTGGAGGAGCGTTCTTCGTTGGAGAAGAAGAATTCCTCTAAGGTTCTCTCCCAATTTCCCTTTTCCAACACTTCCCACCAATTCCACAAAAAAGAAAAGGTATCCAATATGATATGTTCCCCAATTTAATTGTTGGAACAAATTAAATTAGAATCATAATTACATTGAGGTTGGCATAATAAATTTTGGGGAAACCTAAAGGTCACCTCACTCATTAAAGAGGGATTTCAAGAGCTTTCTCACATTAGGATGGTTTGGGTGTTCCCCACCCTTAAATTCAAATTGGGGGTTTTAGGTTCGGTGGTCCCCACCTCCATAACCTCACATGGGAGGTTTAGTCCAGGTGGTCCCCACCTCTTAACACCCACATGGGAGTTTCAAATGAAAATAAAATATCACACAATTTATTTTATATTATTCTTTCATGAATAAGTGAAAAACTAACTTCCACCCTTGACCTAATGTAGTCAAGGTAAAGGTCTCCTTAAACGACTACCAGTGCTGTGAGCTCAATGGTGCCCTCAAATTTCAATTCTGAGCACCAATTCAAAAGTTAGAAAAACTCACTTGCACATTTACTGAACGTACCCAAAAAAACAGTTTAGAAATTCATTCCGGGCACTCCGGGACTCGAAATCACATGCCATCAATTTTCGCGGACTCGTAAAATTCCCATTTAATTAAAAAAATTACATGTAATTTCCGGGTGTTTAAAATGGAAAACTAACTACATCATAAATATTATTCATATTTTATCACATACTTGTAATATATATTAAATATATTACATGATAAACTCAAATCATTAACTCAACTCATAATCCCCTCTAATATTAAATGAACCTTGAATATTAATATTATATTCATTCATATAATATTATGTATTTACTTAAAAAATATAAATACTTTTAATAAATAAATCTAACCCAATTATTATATACTTGAATAATAATGACTTTATTTATTTTTCAGTGATCTCTAAATCTTGGACAACTATCAGATCCCATGGTGGAGCCCAGTATGTCCTATATACCTATTCAGCAGAATAGGACAAAGTCTTGAATGCTCTATTGTGTGTGACCCTCTAGGACCTTATCTCAATAGTAGTTAATAATATTAATATACCAAGAGTGAAGTCTAGAAACCTATCAAGGACCCTAAAGAGACAAGGAATATATATAGCAATAGAAACCAACCTAAAAACATGTACTATGTAATATAATCTATTTGAAATTAGATATCCTATAAAGCAGGTCAAACACTTATGTCATCGTCCTTTCCTTTCTTTATTATTTATTGATCTAAATGGATAGATTTACCTTAGACTAACATGGATATGTATTTTATAGATGTACTACCATCCTAACCAACCATGCCAGAGATATCACTTCCTCAACTTGGAAGAGAAATTTTTTATCTTGATCATACAACCAATGTCACACCACTAATGATTCACCCAACACAAACTACCTCACCAATACTTCATTATCATGGTTTTCACCTTGCATCAAAGTATGTGATCAAATGACACACATTGATAATGATCTCAATTCATGAGACCAATACCCATTTTTGTAGATTGAAACAACCAATGAAACCCAAAACATGTGGTTTCCTATTAGCGGGTCTGTCCTCATGAACTAACCTACCCGAGATTACCAAGTGTGAACTTCATGAGAGAAAGTCTCAATGTTTATGAGCCCCCAACACCTAATAGTCACACATAAACTTTTTTCAGCCTGTATGATGTATCTATACCATATGACATATGTTTAAGATCAATTTCATAGTATCTTTAGTTTCTCATTATATCCTGGGAACTTCTATTACCTTTTGATATGATAAATAATCTATGGACATTAACATTGAAATATTGGACACCAAAATTTCTACATTGTGATGTTAAGTGTACATCATGAATAATTAAATATACACATGTTATGTTAATCAAAATTACTAATAAATTTGGGTCAAGGGAACCCACTTTTACAATAGGGTGTAGGGTTTAGAGTTTGGATGGATTTTCCAGGGTTTTTAAAGAGTTTAAAGGGTATGAAAGTGTATTTTGGTAGGATTTTTAAGGGTTTTTAAGGGAGTTAAGGGTTTTTAAGGTTAGTTAAGAGGGGATGGGGTGAATGTTTAAGGTTTTATTTTTTAGGGTTTAGGGTGTAGGGTTTAGGGTTTGTATGGATTTTTAAGGGTTTTAGAGGGTTTAAAGGGTATTAAAGTGTATCTTGGTAGGGTTTTATGGGTTTTAAGGGTGTTTTAATGGGTTTTAAGGGATTAAAGTGTTTTTAAGTTTAGGGAATATTTGGGAGGGTTGAGAGTTGATGGTTTTGGGTTTAGGGTATAGGGTTTAGTTTTTATGGTTTGGATGGATTTTTAAGGGTTTTTAAAGGGTTTAAAGGGAATGAAAGTGTATTTTGGTAGGGTTTTTAAATGTTTTAAAGGATTTTGATGGGATTTAAGGGTTTTTATTTTTATGAAAGAGGGTATAGGGTGAAGTTTTTAGGGTTTAGGACTGAGGGTGTTGGGTATACAGTTTAGGTTGTAGGGTTTGTATGGATTTTTAAGGGGTTTTAATGGGGTTAAAGGGTATAAAAGTTTGTTTTGGTAGAGTTTTTAAGATTTTATAAGGCTTTTGAAGGGATTTAAGGGGTTTTAATGTTAGGTAATAGGGGATATGGTGAAGTTTTTATGGTTTATGGTTAAATTTTTAGGGATTAGGGGTAGTGTTTAGGGTTTGAATGAATTTCTAAGGATTTTTAAAGGATTTAAAGGGTATAAATGTGTATTTTGGTGGAGTTTTTAAGGATTTTAAAGGGTTTTGAAAGGAGTGAGGGGTTATTAAGGTTTCGTATGATAGGATAGGGTAAAGAATTTAGGTATTAAGATTTAGTTTGTAGGTTTTGGGGTTTAGGGTTTTGATGGGTTTTAAGGGTTTTAAAGGGTTTAAAGGGTATGAAAGTGTATTTTGTTAGAATTTTTATGGGTTTTTAAGGGAGTGAAGGTTTTTTATGTGTATGGAATAGGATATAGGGTGAAGGTTCGAGTGTTTAGGGTTGAGGTTGTGTGGTTTAAGGTTTAGGGTTCGGATGTATTTTAAGGGGTTTAAATGGTTTTAAAGGATATGAAAGTGTATTTTGGTTGGTTTTTTAAGGATTTTAAAGGTTTTGGAAGGTAGTGAAGTGTTTTTAAGGTTAGTTAAGAGGGGATAGAGTTAATGGTTGAGGTTTAGGGTTTAGGGTTTAGGGTTTTGATGGGTTTTAAGGGTTTAAAGGATATAAAAGTGTATTTTGTTAGAAATTTTAAGAGTTTTAAATGGATTATAATGAAGTGAAGGGTTTTTAAGGTTATGGAATAGTATATTGGGTGAAGGTTTGAGTTTTTTGGGTTAAGGGCGTAGGGTTTAGGGTTTAGGTTTTAGAGTTTGGATGTATTTTTATGAGGTTTTAAAGGGTTTAAAGGGTGTGAAAGTGTATTTTGGTAGAGTTTTTTAGGATTTTAAAGGGGTTTTAAGGTAGTTAAGGGTTTTTAAGGTTAGTTAAGAGGGGATAGAGTGATTGGGTTAGGTTTAGGGTTTTGGTTTTAGGGTTTGGAAGGGGTTTTAAGGTTTTAAAAGGTGTAAAAGTGTATTTTGTTCAAAATTTTAAGGGGTTTAAAGGTTTTTAAGGGAGTGAAGGGTTTTTAAGTTTATGAAATAGGATATATGGTAAAGTTTTGAGTGGTTAGGGTTTAGGGATTAGGGTTTAGGGTTTATGGTTTGGATAGATTTTTAAGGGGTTTTAAAGGGTTTAAATGGTATGAAAGTGTATTTTGGAAGGGTTTTCAAGGATTTTAAAGGTTTTTGAAAGTAGTGAAGTGGTTTTAGGGTTAGTTAAAGAAGGATTGAGTGAATGGGTGAGGTTTCAGGATTGAGGGTGTAGGGTTTAGGGTTTCGATAAACTTTTAAGTGTTTTTAAAGGGTATGAATTGTATGAAAGTGTATTTTGGTAAGGTTTTAAAGTGTTTTAAAGGGTTTTGAATTGATTTAAATGTTTTTATGGTTAGGTATGGAGGAAAGGATATATAGTTTATGGTTTAGGTTTTAGGGCATAGGGTTTAGGGTTTGGATGGTTTTTAAGGTTTTTAAAGGGTTTAAAGTTCATGCAAGTGTATTTTGGTAGAGTTTTTAGGTGTTTTAAAGGGTTTTTAAGAAAGTTAAGGGTTTTTAACATTTTGTAAGAGGTTATAGAGTGGAGGGTTTAAGGTTTAGGGATGAGGATGTAGGGTTTAAGGTTTAGGGTTTAGGTTTTGGATGAATTTTTAAGGGTTATTAAAGGGTTTAAAGGGTATGAAGGTGTATTTTGGTAGGGTTTTTATTTTTTTAATGGGTTTTTAATGGATTTAATGGTTTTTAAAATTATTTGATAGGGGATATGGTAAATTTTTTAGGGGTTAGGGTTGAGGATGTAGGGTTTGAATGGATTTTTAATGGGTTTGAATGGTATGAAAGGGTATTTTGGTAGGGTTTTCATGGGTTTTATAGGTTTTTTAAGGCATTTAAGGGGTTATAAGGTTAGTGATTATGGTATATGGTTAATGTTTTAGGGTTTAGGGTTTTGGGTGCTGGGTTTTGGGGTTTTGTATTTAGGTTTGGATGGTTTTTAAGGGGTTTTATAGGGTTTAAAGGATATGAAAGTCTATTTTGGTAGGGTTTTTATGGGTTTTAAAGTTTATTTAAGGGATTTAAGGATTTTTAAGATTATTTAACTGTTTTTAGGGTGAAGATTTTAGGGTTTAGGGTTGGGGGTGTAGGGTTTAATGTTTAGGGTTTAGGGATTGGATGAGTTTTAAAGGGGTTTAAAGGGTTTAACGGGTATTAAAGTGTATTTTGCTAGGGTTTTGAAGGGATTTAGTTGATTTTGAATGGAATTAAGGGTTTTTAAGGTTTGGTAATTGGTTATAAGTTGATTTTTTAGGGTTTAGTGTTAAGGTAGTTGGGTTTAAGATTTAGGGTTTAGGGTTTGGATGTATTTTTTAGGGTTTTTTGAAGGGTTTAAAGGGTATGGAAGTATATTTTGGTAGGGTAATTAAGGGTTTTAAAAGGTATTTAAGGGATTAAATTTTAGTTAAGGTTATATAATAATGTATAGGTTGATTATTTTGGAGTTTAGGGTTGACGGTGTAGGGTGTAGGGTTTAGGGTTTAGATGAATTTTTAAGGGGTTTTAAAGGTTATAAATGTGTATTTTGTTATCATTTTAAGGGTTTTAATGTGTTTTGAAGTGAATTAATAGTTTTTATGGTTATTGAAGATGGGATATAGTGAAGTTATTAGGTTTTATGTTTTTGGTTTTAGTGTTTAGGGTTTCGATGGATTTTTAATGGATTTTAAAGGTCTTAATGGGTATGAAAGTGTATTTTGGTAGGGTTTTAAAGGGTTTTTAAGGGTTTTTACGGGAGATAAAGGTTTTTAAGTTTATTTAAGAGGGAATATGGTGATTTTTTTATCATTTTTGGTTAATGGTGTAAGTATTAGTGTTCAATTTTTAGGGTTTGGATTGATTTTTAAGGGGTTTAAAGGTTATGAAATTTCATTTTGGTAGGGTTTTTAATGTTTTTAAAGGGTTTTTATGGGTGATAATAGTTTTTAAGGTTATTTAATAAGGGGTAGGGTGAATGATTAAGTGTTCAGGGTCTAGGTTTTAGATGGATTTTTAAAGGTTTTTAAAGGGTTTATAGGGTATGAAAGTGTGTTTTAGTAGGGTTTTAAATGGTTTTTGAAGGGATTTAAAGGTTTTTATGGTTAATTAATATAGTATAGGGTAAATGGTTTATGGTTTAGGGTTTAGGGTGTTGGTTTTAGGGTTTAAGGTTTGGATGGATTTATAAGGGTTTTTAAAGGGTTTAAAGGGTATGAAAGTGTATTTTTGTAGGGTTTTGAGGGTTTTAAAGGGGTTTGAAGTAGGTTAAGGTTTTAAATGTTATTTTAGAGGGGATAGGGTGAATGTTTTATGTTTTAGTGTTGAGTTCATAAGGTATATTGTTAAGGGTTTGCAGTTTGGTTGGATTTTTAAGGTGTTTAGAGGGTTTAAAGGGTATTAAAGTGTATTTTGGTAGGGTTTTCAAGGGTTTTAAAGGAATTTAAGGGGTTTTAAGGTTATGTAACATGGGATAGGGTTAATATTTTATGTTTTAGGCTTGATTTTTTAGGTTTTATTATTTAGGTTTTAGGGTTTGGATAGATTTTTAAGGGGTTTTAAAAGGTTTAAAGGGTATGAAAGTGTGTTTTGGTAGGGTTTTAAGGGTTTAAAATGGTTTTTAATGAAGTAAATGGTTTTTAAGGTCAGGTTAGAGGGTATAGGTTTAAGGTTTTAGGTTTTGGGGTTAAGGTTTTAGAGTTTAGGGCTTAGGGTTTAGGGTTTGGATGTATTTTAAGGTCTTTTTAAACATTTAAATTGGTATAAAAGTATATTTTGGTAGGGTATTAAAGGGTATTAAAGGGTTTTGAAAGGAGTGAAGGTTTTTAAGGTAATTTAAGAAGTTATAAGTTGAATTATTTAGGTTTTAGGGTTTATGGTGTGGGGTTTAGTGTTTAGAGTTTAGTGTTAGTATGGATTTTTAAGGGGTTTTAAAGTTTTTAAATTTTTTGAAAGTGTAATATTGTAGAGTTTTTATGGGTTTTGAAGGGATTTAAGTGTTTTTAATGTTATTTAATTGGGTATAGGGTAAATTATTGTTAGTGTAGGGTTGAGGTTGTGAAGGTACTAGGGCATACATCGGAAACTGGTGTGCTAGGAATTTTAAATTTTTCATCCTGTGAGTGATGAAACTTCATCTTCTATGGTGATTTGAGCCCTAGTAGAGGTTTGAGAGTATGATATGAATTTTATAAGAAATAAATAAATAAACACGTACCCCATTTGATTCATTGTAACTTTTGACGACATATCATCATCAGCAAACATTACTTGAAGGATTCAAAGCTAAACTCCTCTAGATTTTCCACACACGCTTAAAGAATCTATGTGAACACCAATCATCAAATTTTGTGTTCTAGAGAGGATCTTTGAAGGTTCCTTCAACTTCATGATGATCACCATGAATACATTATTATGATTCATGAATGTGTTCTTGGATCAATTTCTTGGATGAAATCTTTCTCTCTCAAGGATGTGGGAAGAGAGAGGAGCTCTCAATATATTGGAACAAATTACTTGTTCCTCATAAATGTGCTCTTCATCTACTTATATAGTGAATGTGAAAAATACTTGGTTAGGGTTGGTGAACCCTTTATATCTTATTTCTAGTAAATAAGTGATAAATAAATAATTATGATGAACTAATTTCATCATTAATATTATTGATATCATATCACATAGTTGTAATATATATTAAATATATTACGTGATAAACTTGAGTCATTAACTTGAATTTTAATTCATACTAATATTAAACAAACCATGAATATTAAAATAATATACATTCGTATAATATTATTTCATATATATACTTAAACACTTATAAATAATTTTAATAAATAAAATCAACCCATTTATTTATTTGTTGGTGATCAATAAATATTGTACAACTCTCAGACCTCATGGTGGGTCCCACCATGTTCTATATATCTATTTAGTAGAATAGGTAAGAATATTTAATTTTCCATTGTGTGTGACCCTCTAGGCCCTCATCTCAATAGTAGTGAATAATATTCATATACCAAGAGTGAAGTCTAGCACCCCATCAAGGCCTCTAAAGTGACAAAGAATAGTAATAGAAATGACAACCAACCTATGAACACATACTGTATAATATAATCACTTTTTTGTTAGATATCTCATAAATCATGGAATAAACCTGTGTCATCATCATATCCTTGGTTTATTATTTTTTGACTTAACTGGATGGATTTACTTGTGACTACAATGGCTGGGGATTTTATGAAGGTACTACCATTATGATCAATCATGCCAGGGATATCACTTCCTCAACTTGAAAGAGAAAAATTCAATCTTGGTCATTCAACCAATGTCTTACCACCAGTGAAGCACCAAATACAAACTACCTATTCATTAGTTTATTATTATGGTTCTCTCCTTGCATAGAAGTACATGATCAAATGGTAGATATTGATAATGATCTCAAGTTAGGAGACTAATACACATGTCCATAAATATGAACAACTAATGACACCTAAAACATGTGGGTTCCTATAGGTGAGTTTTTCCTCATGATATAACCTATGATAGATAACCAAGTTAGAACTTAATGAGAAGAAGTATCAATTATTATGAGCATCCAACACCTGATAGTCAAAAATCAACTATGTCCAGTCAGTTTTATGTATCTATACCATAGGACATGTGTTTAAGATTAATTTTGTAGTATATTATGGTTCTCATTATATCCTGAGATCTTATATAACCTTTTTATATAACAAATAATATATATAAATTACCATTTAAAAAGTGAATGTATAAATTTCTACACTATAATGGTAAGTTTACATCATTTATAACTCACTTTACGCATGGTATGGTAATCTAAAGTATTGATAAGGTTGGGTATAGGGAAACCGCTATTAAAAAGCTCTCACTTGCATTAGATCCAACTTGCTAACCAATATTGTTAGCTCTCACATTATAAAATCATGTTTCTTCTGAGTTATGGATTTAGTCATGGGCCTACCATGTTTCCACTATAAGGCAGTTCTACTATTTGTGACTTTACCTCCATGAGTAAGACTTCTCAAGAGATGATATCCCTGAGTACATAATTTTTTCCTTTTCAAAACTAGACATCTTGGATAGTAATAGTAGTAGAATTATTATAATTTATATTATGATAAAACATCACTCAATAGATAAAATTCCATGAATTAGAATAAATCTTTTCATATTATATACTACTACTTTAGCTGCCACTAAAGCATCAATGCACTCAGTATTTTTAGGTATGGCTACCACTGGTTTGTATGATATTTTCACACTCATTACCATATGTGAACTATGATATTAGATCACATTGATCCAATGAAGACTATTTTTTCCCTTAAAACTAGTATTCCTTCCACTCCACATACTGGGTATATATATCCTTTGTACTCGATCTTGTACAGTTGGATAGTTCAGACTGCATCCCATGTAGTTATCCTGAATC
The DNA here is from genome assembly GCA_963277665.1 of Viscum album. NCBI lineage: Eukaryota > Viridiplantae > Streptophyta > Magnoliopsida > Santalales > Viscaceae > Viscum > Viscum album. Next base: position 1,664,091,129 of record OY728146.1, on the reverse strand, counting down.
TAAATGATATTTTCCTTTCATAAAGTATAAATTTGAAATATAATTTCTTATACATATCATGGAATATGTTATTGATCTATCATATAATCGTATTAAATTCAGCTTACCACATTAATCTTCTCACATGTGCTACACATATCTTCTTGGAGAGATTTATGTCATGTGAAATTTGTAGAAATTCTCTCTCAAATTGTTCCAACTTGTATTTTTCAATAACTCATTATTATATATACAATTAACTAGTTATAAGAAACAAATATATCTACATTAGTAGATCATATCCCCCATTACTTAGGCTTCTACTTTAAGTCAATCACTGGAGAATTTCGTTCACTTTGTTCTTAGCTAACTTTAAGACCAAAAACTATTTTCTATATGTTATCAAACATATTTTACTTGTAAAAAATCTCGATCACACTAACCTATAGTATACACATGGAAAATATACATTCTAAATTAATACTCTTAGATCATGTTTATTATTTTTAATCCTAAAATAGATTTCAATATCTTTCACCCTTATTGTCATTTTATGATGTGACCATCCTTTTTGGTTGCCTTATATAGACACCTTCCATGATTGGCGGTCTTGACATCCAATGATCAATAAAATTATCATAGAAATTATCTTATGACATGTAAAATTCTAATTGATTTTGGTATAATAAGTTGATATAAAAAATATATCCTTGTTAGTACCAAGATTTTACCATCCATGTGTAGTTTCACTTGAATGACACCTCAATATTCAAGACAATAAGCCCCTATATATTGATACATGGAATCTGTTATTGAATTTTAATTTATCTTATCAATATTATTTTATTTTCATATACTGTTTACTTATAGGAATTATTATTCAATGGGGGTATAGGGTGATGTTTTTAGGTTTTATGGTTGAGGTTGTAGGGTTTAGGGTTTGGGGTTTGGATGGAATTTTAATGGGTATTAAAGGGTTTAAAGGGTATAAAAGTATATTTTGGTAGGGGTTTTAAGGGAATTAAAGGGGATTTAATGAATTTAAGGGATTTTAAGGTTATGGAATAGGGTATAGGGGATAGGGTTTAGGGTTTAGTTTTTAGGGTTTAGGTTTTAGGGTTGTGGGTCTCAAGTTTAGGGTTTGAATGGATTTTATGGGGGTTTTAAGGGTTTAAAGGGAATAAAAGTGTATTTTAGTAGGGTTTTTAAGAGTTTTAAATGGGTTTGAAGGAAGTTAAGTTTTTTTAAGGTTAGGAAATATGGGAGAGGGTGAATTTTGGAGGTTTTAGGGTTTAGGTTTTAGGGTTTATGTGTTAGGGTTTGGATGATTTTTAATGTTTTTAAGGGGTTTAAAGGGAATAAAAGTGTATTTTGGTATAATTTTAAAGGTGTTTTAAATATTTTGATGGTTGTGGAGTGTTTTAAGTTTAATTAATAGTATAGAGGGTAATGTTTATGGGTTTTAGGGTTTAAGGTTTAGGGTTTAGGGTTTGGATGATTTTTTTAGGGGTTTTGATGGGTTTAAAGGGTATGAAAGTGTATGTTGGTAGGTTTTTAAGGTTTTTAAATGGTTTAAAAATAATTTAAGGGATTTAATGTATTTGGAAGAGGGTATAAGGTGAATGGTTGAGTATTTAGGGTTGTTTTAAAGGATAAGAAATGAACAAGAACCCTTGTTATGGTGGATTCAGTTCACACTGAAGGTTGATTGTGGTGGGGTTTTATTTCTTGCACAATCATTAACATCGGGTAACCATTGTAATTCTTAGTAGAAACTACCAATGGTTCCCTCATCCATTACTGGGTATAGACATTCTTTCCAAATTCAGGTGGTCAATTGGGGTTTCATACCCAATGAAGCTTGGGTACTCACATTGGTCAAGAGGATAGGAGGTCAGGATCATCAAACCCTTTTAGGGGAATTGTTTCCTACCATGAGACTCTCTGATAGATTCAAGATATGTTTAAGAATCTCCTCATAATCTCGATATGGGACCATGGTTACCCTAAAAAAATTATTATTGGTTAGGTCTCATTTATATATAAAATAGAAAGGGGATCTCATTATTGAATCCATATGTATATATATGAGGTTCTTACTCCATTTCCTAGTAAAAAATTGCTGCTTATATACTGAAATTATATAACCAGTCACTTTAGAATTTTCTTCCATATGGGGAAGTGGTTAATATTATGTGGATGGGATTGAGCCTTTATGATTCTTCCTACATATTCCATTTATTATAGGAATAAAAACCCACACAGTTCATTAAACCCATGGAGTTTAATGTCATGTGAATAGGATATATGTGTAGGCTTTAGGAATTGAATATTTGAGCTTGAATATTGAGGATAGGTCCAATGTATCCTTGTTATAGTAGGAATCATATTTATCATAGTTTGATCATGAACTTGGTACTAGAACCAAGGTAGCCCTTATATAAGGGTTGTTTATAACATGACACTCATTAAGGATTACATTCTGATATTTTCCTTGTTAGTGGAGAATCATGATTCCAATGATGTGTTCATTATAGATCCCTAAGCCCACATGATCAATGCTCAGTGTGAGAAACAAGGGAAATTAAGTGATCAGCCTTATTGAATATGAATTTAGGGATTACATACTAGGACATCCCTTGGGATGTTTAATATGGATCTCAGGCCTTAGGGAGGCATCCTACGTATCCTAGTTCTAGAAGGAATCTGGTCATCATAGTTCAGTTGGTTTCTCAGTCTGCTAATGGATGAGGTAGAGTGATCGGCCCGTGGGAATGATTGGGTCCCGATGGTTGAAATGTTAGAGACATGTAGAGACTTACATTGATGTGGATTACCATTTTAATTTAGTATCTATACTTAGGAATGTTTCCTATGAATCCTGTTTATAAAGGAATTAGAGTCCTCATAGTTCACTTGATTAGGGCTTACACACTGACGTTGAAATTATATACAGGACATATCATATTATTCCATCTATTGGGTCTTACACACTGATGTTGACGTTACCTTTATAGATTCTTATGATGTGAATGATATGATCATTGAAACTCCCTAAGACTACACGAGCTATTCTTGGTGTCAAAAACAAGGGATAGAAAATGACCAGCCTCATTGCTTCTAGGTGTGGGACTTAAGCATTGGGATATCCCTTTGGAGTTTTAATATAGATCTCGAGACTTGGAGAGTTATCCTAAGTATTGTGGTTATATAAGGAATTATATTTTTCATAATTATCTAGGTTGGGACTTATACAATAATGTTTCCCTTCTGATCAGGAATTACACACTGAAGATGGACAAGGTTATCAAATCCTAAGATACCCTTTTGATCTGGCCTACTATCCTACCTGACATGCTTGAATGCCTACTTAAAATGAATTTATTTCATAATTATACATGTCGGAGTATGTAAGGACATGTTTGGTTATGTTGAATATATGTCCAAGTACAATCACATGATCCAGTTGGTTTGTCTGAGCAACATCACATATCTTGGATGGTAGATTTGAGGGTCATCGCATGATCAAGGAAGGCTTATTTGGAGGACATCATGAGACTTATCTAGCTGATTCTGGAATATATTCATGATCAAGGATGAATTTTCCTATGGACATCATGATACCCCACCAGATGATCCTGGAATCCATCACATGATCCTAACTAACATGCATATAGTGTGTCACATGATCTAGTTGACATGACTTTGTGTCATCATGAAATCTAGCTAAAAAAATTGAAGGGGAATCATGAGATTCAGTGCAACATTCTGGTGGGTGACGCATGATCCAAGATGAAATGTATGGAGGTCATCGTGAGATTTGGAAGGCATTCTAAAATATAATTGTGAGAACCTATTGATATTCCCAAGTGCTACCAAAAGATTTAGCTAATATGTGTTGGTGCCATCCCATGACTCGAGAAACATGTTTGAAGGAAACTGCAAGGTTTGGTTGGTAAACCAGAAGGGATTCATGATAGTGGGGTGGAATTACCATGGGGAGACATGTGACTTTCTTTTACATGTCTATCATACTCCACATGATCCAAATGGTATACCAAAGGAGCATCGCAGCATCTGGGTGACATGTCATAATGCTATTTAATATCTTGGGTGGTTCACATGAAGCACAAGAGGATTACTGTATATGTTATATTTATTATTATCCCATATTTTAGTCTTTTTTTAGACTTTTATTTCCAATTCCTTAGATTTATTCTATATTATCTCATTTTATGTCTCGTCTGGTCAAGAATATGTGTTGGATGTTCTTCGTGTGTCCTGACAGAAGTTCGTCATGTGATCTATAGTGATCATGTGAAGTGATTAGGCATGTTTCATTATATATCAAGTTGTTCATCATATCATACCTGATAAAATACTTCCCAGTCATGAGATCAGCCATTCTAAGAAATTCGCTCTGGTTTTTTGGGGCACTGGTGTGAGGTTCCAAGGATTGCTTGTCTATCTATGCATGTAGCGATGAATTTTACATGTTGGTATGGGAGATTTATAGGTCTCTCACCCCATTTTTTCTCTAATTTGTGTGTTTCATATCACAAAAATCTAGTCCAGAGTTTGTGGGGGGGGGGTTTCAGCATCATTCTTTTCACATGTTCATTCCATAATTCATTACGAGGGCATCACATGATTTTCAAAGTCTATAGGATCATCCCATAAACGCCTCCTTTATTTGATTATTTCTAATTAATGGGGATTTGTTGAATAATTATGAAATTCTTAGGGACATTCATATTGCCATATCAACATGTTCAAGGGGCTTTATGAGATCATGTCACCTTTTGAAAGGCCTTTATGTGATCTCAGGTGACTTTTTGGGACTTTCCGCAAGACAAATATGGATTATCAAGGTGTCTTATAAGACCATTATTTTGATATCCTAGTTACATCTCATGAGTTTTAAAACTATGAGAGGCTCCCATAATTCCATATTTTATTTCTTTTGTTTATTTTTTCAAAGTTTGGGGATCTCATGAGGTTTTATGAGTGTTTTCGAAGACAATAACTCTACCTCTTAGTGATGCTTTACGTGACCAACAAAGTGCTTTGTGGAGATTCATGATCATTTCATAGAAAAATCCATCTATTTATCCTTATGGAGTGAAATGGGGAGTGAAGGTTCATCTGGACATACTTGAGGCCCTTCATGTGATGAGGACGACATGCCAGTGAGCTTTTATGAGATGAGGTAGACATGTTGTCAGGTGCTTGCGGTGTCTTGAAGATTTCCAGGGGTGAATCACTTGTTGTTTATGATCACAAGAGGCTCCTGAATTCGCCAGTTTTTATTTACTTTGTTTATTTTAAAAAGGCCTAGGGTTTCATGATATTTCTTGGGAGTTGTTTAAGTAATCACTCTTCTCATTAGTGATGTGTCCTATGAGTTTTATGATTACAAGAGGCTCCTGAATTTTGGATATTTTCCTCCTATTTTACAAGTATTTTTTGAGGGTTTTTCTTGTGTCTACTAGTTGACAAGTCACGTGTCCTAGAGAAGATTATATGGCCACCACCGCATGATCATAAATTTTCTATGGATCCTTCTTAGGAGAATAGGTACTTGTTAAACATACTTCATGGGGCCTTTCACATGTCATGAATTATGTGTGACTGTCAACATAACCTTCCAAAGGTCATGTGATCACGTGTCTTCTAGGGGTTCACATGATCTGTGTGATCTTGACAACATTATTCTACCTTTTCTTTGTTGGGAAAATAATATCCACATTTATTTATCTCTTGCTTTTTGGATTTTATGATGCTCATGGGAAGGCATCAACAAATACCCCCCCCCCCTCAGGATCGATATCCATAGGGACAAGGGCTCAGTTCTCACTACCACAAAACTGGGCAAGGCAGGCACCTGCCTTTATCAGTGCTAACGGAAAAGTGCTGATAAAGGGGTAGGGCTTTGTCAGCGCTAAAAAGAGTACTGATAAATGTACCCTTTATCAGCCCTAAAACAAGCACTGATAAAGGTGTAACCTTTATCAGTGATTTTTTAGCGCTGATAAAGGGTACATTTATCAGAACTTTAAATATCCCTTTATCAGCGCTTTTCTTAGCGCTGATAAAGGTTACATTTATCAGCGCTTTTCTTAGCGCTGATAATGTTTATTGTATACATTAAATAAAAAACACATGTTATAACTAAATATATATATAATTAAATAATTATAAGATTAATTATAAATATATTTATTAGATTTATTAGATTTATTATATTTATTAATTCATTATATTTAATATATATATTTATTATATTTGTTTATATTTAATGTGTTTTTTTATTTATAAATATATTATACTTTTTAATATATATGTATAATTAAAATTATTGAATATATGTGTGTTTTCCAATGAATTGGGGTCAATGAATATATCATGCATATATATATGTGCATGAATAATGTTCATTTATAGATAATAATTACATATCACATTGATGTGTTATTAATTTATAATTCATTATGTTACCCATATAATATATATGTACAATTATAATTAAAATTACATTATATTTAAAAAATAAATATATATTTTATTATATTTTCAATGATATATATATAAATATACCTTTCAAATAATTTTATAAGTATAAATAAAGATATATTTATTTAGAGTTATAATTATTAATATATATATATATATATATATATTTATCATAAATATAATTTTAAATAAATATATAATAATATAAACAAATTATTAAATTTATACATTTATCAGCGCTTTTATTAGTGCTGATAAAGTATGTCTTTATCAACGCTACAAAAGCGCTAATAAAGGTGGTCTTTATCAGCGCTTTTCATTTTAGTGCTGATAAAGGCACCCTTTATCAGCGCTACAAAAGCACTGATAAAGTCCAACCTTTATCAGTGCTTTTCATTTTAGCGCTGATATAGACCCACTTTATCAGCTCTTTTTACTAGCGCTGATAAAGGTCCACCTGGGATTTATAAAATCCATCGGGTCCTCCTCCTCCTTCCCGCACCATGTCAAGCCTTCGCGGAAGCCCTACTCTACGCTACTGCCTCTTCTCTGCCACTGCCTCCTCTTCGCCACTGCCTCATTCTCCTCATCCTCTGCTACGGCCGCCTCCCCCTCCTCCTCCTCCGGCACCTACTTCTCCTCCACCTCCTCTGTCATGGCTCCTCTTCCTCCTCCTCCACCGAGACTCCTCCTCATCCTCCTCCATCGCAACTCCTCCTCCTCCTCCTCCACAGTGGCCTCCTCCTCCTCCTCCTCCTCCACCACCTCCTCCTCCTCCTCCTCCGCCTACTCCACTGCCTCCACTGCCTCTGCTACCTCCGAGCTGCCTCCACTGCCTTCGCGCTGCCTCCGAACTGCCTCTGCTGCCTCTACTGTCGACGCCTCCTCCTCCTCCGCCACCGGGTCCTCCTCCTTAAGGTGTGTAAAATTGAATTTGCATGAATTAATTATGTTTTAATTTATTTTAAATATTGATATTAATTATGATTTGGCGTGATTCTTGTGTGTGATGCTTGTGTGTGTGACACATGTATATGTGGTTGGTTACTTGTTTGATCTTGATTAGCTCTCCCCACTATAGCCTTGTGATAGAAACATGGATAGAGAGATTATTTTTTGTGAAATTTTGTTACACTATATTAGGATTTCACTCCGTCTAGTGGCCCTTAGTAGGGATATTTTTCTGATTTTGGATACTACCCCATAGTTAGGCCAAGTAGGGTTTGAACCGTTTGTGTTGGTGAATTCATGTCATCAGGTGAGGCATGCCAACGGGATGAGACATATGTTTAACATGTTCTATGTTGTACACTATATTGTACACTATTCTCTAGGTTGGTTCATATACCAATTTAAATATCACATCCTTTCTTATAACATAACAGTGCCACCAACCTCTCACATTGGGTGTGATTCACATATCCTCTAATTCCATAACATAGTAGCTGCTCCCCTCTCACTTACAGTGGGTCTCACCATCACATCACATAAAAAAATTTTGAGGAGGTAATATCTATAGACAACCTCTCACAAAACTACTCTAAACCAATACTAAGTGATCCCCATTTCTATATCTCACATCAAATTATCATAAAAAAATGATCTGAGGGAATCACAATATCCAACCTCTATCATAAGTCAAAATGCACCATCAATAGGTGGATCCAATGAAAGTAACACACCAATCCACTTTGAACAATGCCTTCTCACTCAAAATAGGGTCCTACCAACACCTTATCACTTAAATAAAGGCCATACATCTTGTCTCATTCCATGAAACATATAAATAGTAATCTAAGGAGGGTATCTAGATAACCAACCTCTTGTACTAGCTAAACCACATCATCAATAGGTGGGCCCCATGGATGGTCATACTTCAACTAGGTGAAAGTCATATGAAGTCCCAATATCTTAGTTGGTATGACCATAAATGATAAAAGTCACCATCCATTTAGCCTTGCATAATAATCTCCTTAAAAACATCTTGGTTATACATGAAAATTATTCCCAACCTATCAACATTCTAATTCCGCCTATAAGGGAATCTACTAGGTTCTACAAACCTAACCCATCTCTACTCATTGATACCAACACACACTCATCTCTATATGGTAATGTCACAACCCACATGCTATACTTGATCTAGGCCTCGATAGTCTAGTCTATATCATCTTCTAATTCCCACATTAAAACTCATTAAAACTAAATAATGACCATCCTAAGAAACTCACACTAAGAGACTTGGATACCCTATACTAAGTCATCCAGACTATTACCATGACCCTCACTTAGGTACCATATCATATCTCCCCTTGGAGATATCTTAATCCAATTATAAGTTGGAAATACTCTATGTCACACTTCACCAATCCCTATATGGAATATCCTACACATCACACACACCATGACTCTTATGTATCCTTAGGATGGTGTTACCCATTATACGTGATATATAAAACTATATTATCTATCTTCTTTAGGCCTAAGACTCTAATACCTACTCAAATTGCCTTAGAAAACCTAATTAGGCTATAAAAATCTCAAACCAAACCCGATCCTCTCATAAACACAACTAGAAACCTCACCTCCATGGAGAAATAATATCCGGATGATCACAAAATCACAAACATTCAATAGAACCCTCACTCTATCTCTTGGTGGATCAAAAACACCCTATTTATTTACCTAGGTTGATCTTGATTTCTATCCCTTTCACTGAAACACATATACTCATGCATGAATGCACAATAATGCATAAATTGGAACATGGTTTTGTATTACAAGGTCCACCTACCTCAAAAAATGGAGTAACCCCCTCAACAAGATCAACTCATCCTCAACCAAGACTATACTTGCCTTGTCTAATCTTGTACCAATGATTGAGAACCAATCTCAAGGCACAATTCCCAAATAATTAATTATAGAAACTTATAATTAATTATTCACCTTAATATAATTAGGAATAATATTTTAAAACTCACTGGGAAACACAACACCACCTAAACCACACAAAACATGGTGTGTTCATCATATGAGGATAACCTCTAGCCAATACAAAAAAATTCTACATCATCTGAATTGATTTGAAGATGATATAGTGAAATCATCACACAAATCCTAGTTAAAATCATCCCAAATCATAGGGAAATAAAGGATAATAGTAATAGAGGATGTATGAGGTAATAACTCAATAATTCACTATAAAAACTCCCAAGAACCACCCCTCATTAGGGGAGGTCTAAGAGAGGAAGAGAATGGATGAATCCCAAGAACCACCCAAGATTTTCTATTAATGAGCACGCCCCCCACCAATTTTGAAGTATCTAGTTTTTTATCTAAATTGTACTCATATTCCTTCTCCCCAAACCTATATACCCATCCTTTGGATTTTAAACACTACTAGAAAAACGGGCATTTGCGACGGGGCATTTGCGACGGGGGCCCGTCGCAAATAGCCCGTTGCTGAAAACGGCGTCGCAACAACACTTATTTGCGACGGGCCCGTCGCTACAGCCGTTTTTTGCGACGGTCATTCTCCCCGTCGCAAATAGTACTCCGTATTTTTGTAAAAAACTTTTAAAATACCTTTTGCGACGGTCCCGTCGCAAAAACTATTTTTTAAAAAAAAATAAAAAACTATTAATAATACTAGTATTTGTGACGGGCATAGTATCTCGTCGCAAATACTATAAATAGTTTTTGCGACGGGACCCGTCGCAAAAACTATTTTTTAAAAAAAATAAAAAACTATTAATAATACTAGTATTTGCAACGGGCATAGTATCCCGTCGCAAATACTATAAAAAAATAAAAAAAATAAATTATTAATAAATTATTTTCATTAATATAATAATAGAATTATAATTCAAAAATAAAAATAATAAATTATTAATAAATTATTTTAATTATTATAATAATAATAGAATTATAATTCAAAAATAAAAAATAATAGAATATTAATAAATGATTTAATTAATATAATAATATTAGAATTATAATTCATAAATAAAAAAAATATTAATAATTTATTTTAATTAATATAAAAATAATAGAATTATTTTACATTCAAATATTAAAATAATTCAAGTATTACAAAAAATATAATTAAATTATAATATTATAAAATTTTAATATATATATAAAATTTAATATTATAAAATATAAATAATATTATTATTCATATTAATATTGTTATTTAAAAATATAATATTATTACTATTTTATAATGAGATAGAAACTACGAATAGAAAAAAAAAATTTTATTTCACAAATTTTATAACATAAGTACAATCTCTAATATGAAGGAGGGGGGGAGGTGGGGGATCTGAAGATGGTGGTGGAGGAAACTCCATCCCTAAAGCATGAGTGAGTCGGCGCATATACTTCATCTGCTCCTGATGCTGCTGCTGCCACCGACTCGCCTGCTCCTCGTACAGCTGCTGCTGGCGTCGACGCTCCTCCTCATGCTGCTGACGCATCTGCTCCTGCTCCTGTCGGAGACTCTCTATCTGTGCAGTCTGAGATCACAACTGATCCTCATACTGTGTAGTAGAAGAAGATGCACGAGCTCCTCTCGAGCTGGACGCCGACATCGCAGCACTGCCATAATAATCTCCGGGAGTCAGCCGAGAGCCGATACCAACTACCCGGCCCTTCTCGAAGGCATACTGGGTGGCCTGCATCCATGCCGCTTCATCAAACTGACGGGCAGTGGTCTGATCTGATGACTCGGCCTGACTCTCAGGCTGGGCCTGTGACGCTGCGGCCTCATATGACTCCTATAGTTGCAATTTAAAATTAAAATTGTGAATATATTATATGCAGTTAATTTTTAAACTTGAAAATAAATAATACTGACCACGATGTGATGTTGACGATCACCTCTGAGCTCCCCAATAGCAGGATCACTATACATCCTCCGATATACGTCGTACTCTGTAATATCGGGGTGCTCGACAGCCTATAAGAATAAAAAATAAACTGTTAATATTTATATTTATATAAAATATTTATAAATAATGTACGTACCAGATGTTGTCTATGAGTACTGAAAGAATGACTCCCAGCTCGATGAGTCACCTCCTGTCTCCCCCGATTCTGCCTCCCCACCGATGATCTCCTCTGAAAGGCACCACTCAACCAGTGCGCACATAATCCATCCCATACATGGGATGAAATATACTCTGGTCGGTGTGCTCTACATGACTCGTCAAAATCTGACACTCCTGCTTTCTTCATCACAGCTTTTCTTAAATTGTGCAAAAACTGATGAAGGCAATCACGCATGGCCACCTCCCATGCCTCGTGGATGGCGTCACGCATGGTATCCTCGATCAGATACCATAAACCCTACAAATAAATCAAAATATCAAGTTAGAAATGAAATAATTTTCAAAATAAAAATTATTTATTTACGTACGTACCAACCAATGGCCGAACATGGCCTACTGCACATCAATGGGAATCTGCTCCCATGTGGTCCACGGCTGAGAGAAATAGTTGCGCAAAATAGCACTTCCCTGTCCAACTGCTATATGCGGAAAACTGAAAAAATAATAAACATTTATTATGTGAAAAGATTAATGAAATCTTAGTCAAATACACAGGTTATCACACATGTTATCACACCTCCGTGTGCGTGGATCAAACCCAAGACGTGGACGTCGCTCGGGGACGGGGTCAGGAATCATCAATCGTGCAAGACCGCGCCCCCTCCGCGTACTCCCTGGAGCGCCTGCAGGCTGAGGGTCATCTGTCAGCAACTCATCTGCATCGAAAGTCAGATCAGCATCCGCCAACTCACGAAATGTGGCATCGTCCATCTGAAACAGAAAATATTTATGTTAGAAAATAATTGATAATTACTATTATATAAACATATATACATATTATTATTGTATATAAATATCATGAAATGCTATCAGTGTTCATCTTCATCATCATCTTCATATATGTCAATGTCATCTTCATATTCCTCCTCAACATCATCGATATCCATTCGAGTTACAGTTGCTTCATCTCTTACCATTTCAAATTCATATGTGACATCATTAACATCATCGTCATCACCGACTCTTAAATGTGGGGTGTCGTCATCGATACTCATGTCTCTTTGTAAAAAAGATTGATTTTGAGTACTCTCTTGAAAAACTTCAATTCTTTGCACATCAGTGAAAGCACATTCACTTTGACTAAACTGATTGTCTCGAATTTTGATTTTTATTACACTCCACCAATAAGTCAATTCTCTTGATGTTGCACAGTACTTTGCGTAATAAACTTGATATGCCTGTTGAGCCAATAAGAATGGATCATTTACTGCGAGAATACTTTTACATTTAATATCAATGATTCCATGAGTTGGATGAACACGCACGCCTCTCTCTGTATCCAACCACCGACATTTGAACATGGTTATGTAATGTTTTCCAAGATAACAGAGTTCAATGATTTCATCAAGTATGCCATAAAAGTCAACTTCATTTTCTCGATGATGAGATCCTCTCAATCTAACTCCACTGTTCATTGTTTTTTTTGATTCCCCATATGCATGTGTGTGGAATCGAAATCCATTCACCACATATGCATTATAAGTTTTAACAAGTTTGGAAGGTGGGTTACTCAATACACACAGTCGTTTGTCAATTTTATCAGCATGTCGAGACACCTGAAAATTTGTGAAATAATTATCAATATAGTAAACTATACATTGAATGAGTTGCTAAAAGATAAAGAATTTATGTTACCAGTTTTTGAAACCACTGAGAGAAATTTTTCAGTCGACGTTCTTCGAGAGCAGCTGCTGTAATTTGTGGAATTTGTTTCTTGATATGATTATCATACAACCTATAAAAACCAAAGTTATTTACTGTAACATAAATGATAGAATAAGTGATATAAACACTTACAGTACAACTGATGTCATCTCTTTACAGTTGAGCAGAACATACGTATGAGCTCTCTGATGTTCATCATCTGAAAGCCAGCATTCATAAACTCCACCGAAACCAAGCTCTGACTGGTTGAAAATAGATAATTGATTGTCGATTTCATCAATATTCCTCTCATTCCATCCCATTCGGTTGTGTTTTGAAGGATACTCAGATTCAAAATAATGGGAGCAGAAAAAAGATATTTCCTCTTGAAAATAAGCTTCTGCAATAGATCCTTCAACAGATGCTTTGTTACGTACTTTTCTTTTCAATTTTTGCATGCATCTTTCAAATGGGTACATCCATCGAAACTGTACCGGACCTCCACATTTGGATTCATATGGAAAATGTAACATCAAATGTTCCATTGAGTCGAAGAAAGACGGCGGAAATATTTTTTCCAGTTTACATATAATTACAACAACATCTTTTTCAAGTTTGCCTAGAGCATCATAATCTGTCGTAGCCGCACAAATTTCCCGAAAAAAAGAGACATGTCTGTTATGGAATCCCAAATCACAGAATTCAACAGACCTCTTAATCCAATGGGTAGAATTCTCTCCATTATAACATGACAATCATGACTTTTTAATCCAGTAATATGACCATTCTTTACACATCTACCCAAATTAGAAGCACATCCATCTGGAAGTCTCAAATCTGCAATCCACTGACAAAATAATAAACGGTTTTCTTTAGACAATGTATAAGCTGCTTTTGGTTTCAGTAACCTTTCTGTTCTGACATTCTCAAATAGTTCCAATTCTGGACGCCTGCAAATTTGGGAAAGATCTAAACGCGCATTTACATTGTCTTTGCTCTTTCCTGGCGTATCCAAAACTGTATGAAACAAATTATCAAAACAGTTCTTCTCAATATGCATGACATCTAACATGTATCGGACCAACAGATCAGACCAATATGGAAAATCCCAAAATATGCTACATTTAATCCAATTGTGTTCTTTCCCAAAACCAGAAATTTTCTGTTGGTTTATTGTGGGACCAAAAGTGATGGGGGGTAATGAAAATACAACTGATTTTAACTCCGAACTTGGTCCATCCCTTTCAACTGTTCCTTTTCTGAAATGAGATTTGTTTCTGCGAAAAAGATGATCAGCTGGAAGAAATATGCGATGACAGTCAAAATAACAAGGTTTCTTTCCATGAATGAGCATAAATGCTTTGTTCTCTCTCATATAGTAAGGACATGATTTTTGACCATGTGTACTCCAGCCAGATAACATCCCATAAGCCGGGAAGTCACTTATTGTCCACATCAATGCTGCTCTCAGTATGAAATTTTGTTTCGTTGCAACATCATATGTACTGACACCAGTACTCCACAATAAATTTAATTCATCAATCAATGGCTTCAAATAAACATCAATATTTTTCTTCGGATGTCCTGGAATTAGTAAAGTCAAAAAGATATATGGCTCCTTCATCAACATCCATGGAGGTAAATTGTACGGAGTTAAAAAAACAGGCCAACATGAATATTGACTACCATAAGATCCAAACGGATAGAAACCATCAGTGGAAAGGCCCAGTCGAACATTTCTAGCTTCTAAAGCAAAGGATGGATGCACTCTATCAAAATGTTTCCATGAATCACCATCGGCTGGATGATTCAAGCTTTTATCGGTTGAAATATTCTCTTTATGCCATGACATCATTGTCGCTGTATTCTTAGACATGAATAAACGCTGAAGTCTGGATGTAAGCGGAAAATATCTCAACTGTTTTACAGGAATCAAACCAGACTTCCCGTGTTGTCCTTCTTTATATCTCAGTTGCCCACATGTAGGACAACTATCCAACGACTCATTTTCCCCAGAATATAAAATGCAGTCATTTGAACATGCATGAATCTTCTGAAAAGTAAGTCCCAAATTTCGAACCAGCCTCTTACTCTCATAGTAATTTGCAGGTAAAACATTTCCTTCTGGTAACAGTGTTTTCAGCAAAGAAAATATCTGGTCAAAACAGGTGTTTGACATTCCGTTATCTGATTTGATAGCCATAAATTTTGCAGCTGCTTCTAATTTGCTCATCTTGCAGCCAGGATATAATGCATCCTCAGCAGATTTCAACAACTCATAAAATTCAGACGGTTCCAACTCAGGATTTGAAGCTATATCAGCCGGAGTTTCTGTATATTGAACAGATGAACCTGCAACATCATGTACTAAATATTGAAACCGGGATGGATCCGAAATCAAGTTGGTATCACCTACTCTGGAACTGCGTTCACCGTGTTGATACCAAAAAACATAATCTGGTTGAAAACCAAAACGCAAGAGATGTTCTCCCACTTTGTCAAACGTGTCAAACGTTCTCAATGCACATTTTCTGCAAGGGCATTTTATTTTGCCTTCTGAAACAAATTCTAAATTTGATGCCGCAAATGATAAAAAAGTCTCCACACCCTCAACATATACTGGATTTAAACCAGAACCGTTTGGATTTCTACGTTGATTTATACATATGCGGTCACCTAATAATGATTGTTGACGACCTCGTTGTTCCATATTCCTCTATAAAATATAAAAGCATTACTGGTTTTGAATAATTTGTTAGAAAAAACACTCAAGTAAAGATTGAATATATTGAGAATAAAGCAAAACATGTTACAAATATTGATAATTTTAATATTATATTGATTTTTTATTATTTTAATAATACTAATATAATTTTTTCATAAAAATTAATTATATAATAATAACATTATTACATTATTAGTATATTTTATTATTAATATTAAAATAACATAATTTTTTATATTATATACAATTCTCCTTTCATCTCTGTGTTTAACATTCTGTCTCCACATGTAATATTCGCATTCACTTTCACCTCTCCATTGGCGAGTAGGTTGATAATTTTGAAAAAGAATGCGAATATTACACGTGGAGACAGAAAACACAGAGATGAAAAGAGAATTGTATATAATATAGAAAATTATATTATTTTAATATTAATAATAAAATATAAAAATAATGTACTAATTATTGGTAATTATTACTAATTATTACTAATTATTGGTAATTATTACTAATTATTGGCAATTAATACTAATTATTGGTAATTAATACTAATTATTGGTAATTATTACTAATTATTGTTAATTATTACTAATTATTGGTAATTATTACTAATTATTGGTAATTATTACTAATTATTGGTAATTATTACTAATTATTGGTAATTATTACTAATTATTGGTAATTATTACTAATTATTGGTAATTATTACTAATTATTGGTAATTAATACTAATTATTGGTAATTATTACTAATTATTGGTAATTAATACTAATTATTGGTAATTAATACTAATTATTGGTAATTATAGATAATTATTGTTAATTATTGGTAATTATTACTAATTATTGGTAATTATTTCTAATTATTACTAATTATTACTAATTATTGGTAATTATTACTAATTATTGGTAATTATTACTAATTATTGGTAATTATTACTAATTATTGGTAATTATTACTAATTATTGGTAATTATTACTAATTATTGGTAATTATTGTTAATTATTACTAATTATTACTAATTATTGGTAATTATTGTTAATTATTACTAATTATTGGTAATTATTACGAATTATTGGTAATTATTACTAATTATTACTAATTATTACTAATTATTGGTAATTATTACTAATTATTGGTAATTATTACTAATTATTGGTAATTATTCCTAATTATTGTTAATTATTACTAATTATTGGTAATTATTGGTAATTATTACCAATTATTGGTAATTAATACTAATTATTGGTAATTAATACTAATTATTGGTAATTAATACTAATTATTGGTAATTAATACTAATTATTGGTAATTATTACTAATTATTACTAATTATTGGTAATTATTACTAATTATTACTAATTATTGGTAATTATTACTACTTATTGGTAATTATTGGTAATTAATACTAATTATTGGTAATTAATACTAATTATTGGTAATTATTACTAATTATTGGTAATTATTACTAATTATTGGTAATTATTACTAATTATTGATAATTATTACTAATTATTGGTAATTATTACTAATTATTGGTAATTATTAATAATTATTCCTAATTATTGATAATTATTGGTAATTGTTTCTAATTATTGGTAATTATTACTAATTATTGGTAATTAATACTAATTATTGGTAATAAATACTAATAATTGGTAATTATTGGTAATTATTGTTAATTATTGGTAATTATTACTAATTATTGGTAATTATTGCTAATTATTACTAATTATTACGAATTATTGGTAATTATTACTAATTATTGGTAATTATTACTAATTATTGGTAATTAATACTAATTATTACTAATTATTACTAATTATTGGTAATTAATAATTATTATTACTAATTATTACTAATTATTACTAATTATTACTAATTATTGGTAATTATTGTTAATTATTACTAATTATTGGTAATTATTACTAATTATTGGTAATTATTACTAATTATTGGTAATTATTACTAATTATTGGTAATTATTCTTAATTATTACTAATTATTAATAATTATTACTAATTATTGGTAATTATTATTAATTATTACCAATTATTACTAATTATTGGTAATTATTATTAATTATTACCAATTATTGGTAATTATTGATAATTATTACTAATCATTGGTAATTATTGGTAATTATTGGTAAATATTGGTAATTATTGGTAATTATTGATAAATATTGGCAATTATTGGTAATTATTGGTAATTATTACTAATTATTGGTAATTATTACTAATTATTGGTAATTAATACTAATTATTACTAATTATTGGTAATTATTCCTACTTTTTACTAATTATTACTAATTATTACTAATTATTACTAATTATTACTAATTATTGGCAATTATTACTAATTATTACTAATTATTACTAATTATTACTAATTATTGGTAATTATTACTAATTATTACTAATTATTACTAATTATTACTAATTATTACTAATTATTGGCAATTATTACTAATTATTACTAATTATTACTAATTATTACTAATTATTGGTAATTATTACTAATTATTACTAATTATTAGTAATTATTACGAATTATTACTAATTATTGGTAATTATTCCTAATTATTACTAATTATTACTATTTATTACTATTTACCGGTAATTATTCCTAATTATTGGTAATTATTACTAATTATTGGTAATTATTACTAATTATTGGTAATTATTACTAATTATTGGTAATTATTACTAATTATTGGTAATTAATACTAATTATTGGTAATTAATACTAATTATTGGTAATTAATACTAATTATTACTAAATATTGGTAATTATTGATAATTATTACTACTTATTGGTAATTATTACTAATTATTGGTAATTATTACTAATTATTGGTAATTATTACTAATTATTGGTAATTATTACTAATTATTGGTAATTATTACTAATTATTGGTAATTATTACTAATTATTCCTAATTATTGATAATTATTGG
This sequence comes from Viscum album, assembly GCA_963277665.1. Lineage (NCBI taxonomy): Eukaryota > Viridiplantae > Streptophyta > Magnoliopsida > Santalales > Viscaceae > Viscum > Viscum album. The sequence goes on along the minus strand of OY728146.1, from coordinate 1,664,072,198 downwards.
TAATTGTTCCTAATTATTAGTAATTAAGTGAATAATTACTAATAATTAGGAATAATTACCAATAATTACAAATAATAACATTATTAGTATATTTTATTATTAATATTAAAATAATATAATTTTCTAATTTATATACAATTCTCCTTTCATCTGTGCGTTTTCTATCTCCACATACAAATAATACATGTGAAGACAGCAAACACACAGATGAAAAGAGAACTGTATATATATAAAAAATTATATTATTTTAATATTAATAATAAAATAGACTAATAATGTAATAATGTTATTATCCCTAATTATTGGTATTTATTACTAATTATTAATATTTATTCTTAATTATTAAAAATTATTACTAATTATTCCTAATTACCATTAACTATGAACAATACTAATAATTTAAATTTATTAAGTAATAAAACAATATAAACATAATTAAATTACAACTAATTAAGAATAATTGAAACTAATAAAAAATTTAAAATAAATATTAAATTAAATTGAACATAAATACCTTGAAAATTGATCCGCTCTGATCGTTCTTCAAAACTTTAATATCAGCTTCGGAGAAAAAAATTAAACTAAAGAAAAACTGAACTTTAGAAATATAACTTTGAGAGAAGAAGAAGATGGAATTTGAGAATGTTTTGAAAAAAACGGATGGGGGTATTTATAGGTTAGATTATTTGCGACGGGTGCATTTGCGACGGGATTCCCGTCGCAAATAGTATTATTTGTGACGGGTCCCGTCGCAAATACCTTAGCCGACATTTATTACGGTCAACGGGTAAATAGTTATTTGCGACGGGTCCCGTCGCAAATAACCACCTGCCGACATACTATTTGCGACGGGGGAATATTCCCGTCGCAAATACCTTTTACCGCCGCCGCTTATTTGCGACGGGAATATTCCCCCGTCGCAAATAGTTTTCCCGCGATTTGGCGCACAACGCGCGCCAGTTCTTTTGCGACGGGGAAAGCAATCCCGTCGCAAAAGCCTCCTTATTTGCGACGGGTAAATACCCCCGTCGCAAATAAGTTTTTAACAGGACTATTTGCGACGGGATCTATTCCTGTCGCAAATAACCCGTCGCAATTGCTCATTTTTTCCGTAGTGAAATAGGATGAATATAAATAAAGAATGGATGAATGTCAATCGGTTGACAAAAGAGTATGAAGAAGGCATGAAAAAGTTTATCAAGTTTGCAAAAGATCATGCATATGACCCTTCTCAAATCCTTTTTCTGTGTTGACGTTGTAGTTATTCAAAACAAATTAGTACAGAGGACTGGGAAGAACACTTGATCTGTCACGGAATAGATTAGTGTTATACATGTTGGAATAAACATGGGGAAAAAATGAATGTAGGTAGTGGCTGGGATAACACTGTGTTTTATGGATCATCTGATATGATTACAAGTATGAAAAATAAAGATGACTGTATGGAGGATGTGATTATAGATGTGAATGATGATGAAGATCGTATTGAGGAAATGACAAGGACCGTTGAATATGAACTTCATGATTTCCCAAAATTGTTTGATAAGTTAAAAAGTTGTGCAAAGACACTATTGTATGCTAACTGCACTAAATATACAGCATTGTCATCCATACTGAAGTTGTATAATTTGAAAGCAGACAACGGGTGGAGTGAAGCCAGTTTTACGGAACTACTTGCTCTCCTAAATGACATGCTCCCAGATGATAATGATCTCTCAAGCCAAACATACGATACCAAAAGAATGCTATGCTCGATGGGTATGATATCTGAAAGAATACACGCCTGCCCGAATGACTTTATACTATTTCACAAGGACCACAAATCACTTAAAAAATGCCCAAAATGTGGTGCTTATCGATACAAGAAAGATGAATCCAGTCCTACTAAAGTTGTATGGTACTTTACAATCATTCCAAGGTTTATGTGCCTATATGGAAGTGAGGAGACTGCAGGACAATTGACATGGCATGCAGATACAAGAATTAAATATGGGATACTACGTCACCCGACAGACTCTCATCAGTGGAATAGAATTGATCATGAGTATCCTGAATTTGGAAACGAGTCGAGAAACCTTCGTCTTGCATTATCTAAAGATGGAGTGAATCCTTTTGGTTTTCAAAGAAACAGTTATAGTACATGGCTAGTTATGTTGGTAAATTATAAATTACCACCGTGGTTATGCATGAAACAAAAATACATCATGTTATCTATGATTATATCAGGACCAAAACAACCGGGTAATTATATTGATGTTTATTTAGATCCATTGATCTAATATTTGAAATTATTGTGGGATTCAGGTGTTACATTGTATGATGCTTACAAAAATGAAGATTTCACTTTGAGAGCCATGTTGTATGGGATGATAAATGACTTCCCTGCTTGTGGAAATTTTTCAGGATATATCATTAAAGGAACTCAGGGGTGTCAATTTTGCGAACAAGGTACACAATCAATTAGGTTGAAACATTCATTGAAAACCGTGTTTCTAGGACATCACAGATTTCTACCCTGACGACATAAGTACCAATCTTGGACGACATCATTCGATGGATGTTCAGAAGAACGTACAGAACCGTCTCCACTAACAGTCGATCAATTATTTAAGAAAGTTAAAAATGTGGACACTACTTTTGGTAAACCAGCTTCGAAAAACCTTACGAAAATTATTTGGAAAAAGAGATCAGTTTTTTTTTTAATTACCATACTAGAATTGTCTTTATGTTAGACATTTTCTTGATGTTATGCATGTAGAAAAAAATGTATTTGATAGTGTCATCAGCACGTTGCAAAATACACCTGAAAAAAAATATGGAATTAAGGCTAGGTTGGACATGGTTGAGATGAGAATATGAGAAGAGTTGGCACCAGTGAAGGGTGAAAAATGAGCATTTCTTCTTCCTGCTGCTTACACTCTTTCCAGGTAGGAGAGATATCAGTTTTGCAACTTCTTGAATGATGTAAAGGTTCTAGAGTGGTATTCGTCAAATATCAAGAACCTCGTGTCAATGAGCGATTTGACGTTAAAAGGTCTGAAATAACATGACTGCCATGTTTTAATGCAAGATCTCATTCCTATTTCTTTACGTTTCATTTTGCCCAAGAATGTTCCCCATACATTAACAAAACTGTGTTTCTTCTTCAAAGCTATATGCAATAAAGTTATAGACCTGGCAAAATTGCCAACTATGGAAATAAAAATAACCGTCATATTATGTGAATTAGAAATGTTCTTCCCGCCTTTATTTTTTGATATGATGGTTCATTTGATGGTACACTTGGTGAGAGAGATTCAACTATGTGGTCCTGTACATTATAGATGGATGTACCCCATTGAACGGTATATGAAGATTTTGAAAGGGTATGTAAAAAATCAAAGTCGTCCAGAGGGTTGTATTGCGGAGTGATATATTGTTGAGGAAGCCATTGAATTATGTACCGAATACCTATATGGTGTGGAAAGAATTGGGCTAACAAAATCTTGTCACACTGGGAGGCTTGAGGGTGAAGGAATTTTTGGAAGATAGGTTGTCACAATCAATATTACAGATCGGGAGTAGGCCCACCTTTATGTTTTGCATAAGAATTTTGACGTTGACCCATATGTTGAAACCTAAAAAGAAATTTTTAGGCATTTGAATCCATCTAGGGATGAAAAATGGATATCAGATACACATAATTGACAGTTTATAGGATGGTTTTGGGACCATATTTTTAAGAAGTCAGATGAAAATCTAGAGTCAATTTCAGACCGACTTCGATGGCTAGCTGGAGGACCAAGTGTGTATGTATTATCTTACAATGCTTATATAGTTAATGGTTATACATTTTATACTAATGAACATGATGAAGACAGTACCATGCAGAATAGTGGGGTTAAACTTGTGGCTGATGTGATGCATGTTTCCGGTGCTAAGGATAGAAATATAATTTATGCGAATATGCCATACTTTGGAATCATCAAACAAATATGAGAGTTGGATTATATGGAATTCCAAGTTCCGATTTTTCAATGAAAACAGGTTGATAACAGGATTGCTGTTAAAATAGATGAATTGGGATTTGTGAAAGTTGATTTCAGTAAGGAAGGGGAGAAAGACGAACTGTTTATAATGTCATTATAGGTAGTGCAAGTATTTTATGTTCCGGATCCCACAAACCGAAACTGGTCAATTGTTCTGTTATTGACCAAAACAACTGAAGGGCCAGATGAAAATTCAGCAGAGGATGTCCCTTTCATTGGGAATTCACAATCATTTCACAGTGGTCCCAATGTAGATGACATTTTGTATGTCAGAGGAGAGCACAATGAAGAGATATGGATAGTCGATAGAGGGTTCAAATCCCTTTAGCCTTTAAAAAAAGAGAGTTCAATAATCAATTTATTTTTTTATTGTAATATAGATTGTGTTACATTATGTTATTATCTGTTAGCTGCTGCTTTTATGTGATCTAAATTAAATGTTAAACCACTTATACAGATAATGACTTCTGCACCTACTGATGCACCCAATCTCGAGACACAATAGGTTTATCAACCTGTTGTAGCTGGTCCCACTGCTGAGGTACAACAGGTCTCTCAACCTGTAGCATCTGGTCCCACTGCTGAGGTACAACAGGTTTCTCAACCTATTGCTGCTGGTGCCACTGCTGAGGTATAACAGGTTTCTCAACCTATTGTTACTGGTCCCAGTGCCGATGCAGGCTCTTCAGAGGAACATAATAATGATGCAGAAACTGAGGAAATGGTAGGTAATGAAACCCTGGTGGCACCAAAAAATAGGTGCGTCTTAGTTTTACAGATTTAGCCAAAATACTTAAGGCAAAAGACAAAGGCATCAAATATGAGGTGGGATGGAATAAGCGAGGCTATCATGTAAACCCCAACAAAGACATGTTTAGTAGCTATATTGGAATCGTCACTCGGCAACGCGTGCCGATTGATATAGAGTCGTGGCACCATGTTGTCAGCGGGATGAAACATTAATGTGGGAAGATATTATGGTAACATTATGATATCATTTATTTAATTTATTAAAATAAAATCAAATAAAACATTGAAATATTGACTAACTCTACATCATCTCTTACAGAGTGCATTTATAGTAGATGTCTCGCACAAAGAATATGTATTGAGACTAGAAGGAAGGATTCATAGAGGCTTTCACACCATTTTAATGAAATGTCATATTAAAGATGCTGAAGGGAAAATCAAGCAGCATCCACCTCCTCTTTATGCACACTTGATATCCCAAGGAGCATGGGATGCGTTTTTCAACCGTTATGTGGAGCATACTTTTCAGGTACATTGTGTTTGGTAACACGTTGTTTAACGTTGCTTGTATTCATCACTTTGATTGATAGTTTTTTATTTATGAAACAACAACTGAGTTCTAAAAATGAAGAACGGGTAGAAAAACCAGCGTACCCCTACTATAAAGTAAGGTTGGGGTACATTTTAATTGAAAAACAATTGGTACGTATTTTAAAAGTACTGTAATACTTTTATTTGACATAAAACAATACTGTAACCATGTTTATCTATTTATATGCAGATTGATGAATCAAAATCCAAAGCCACTTCCATCCCATGCCATGTGCTATGGAAGGAGGCTCGTGTTAATAAAGAGGGGAAACTGGTAGATGAAAACATACAAAAAGTGTGGGAAACATGTGTAAGTATGAAATAATATAAAATTGTTTTTCTTTAAATCACTATTACATCATGATGATTACTTATTTTCCCATATTTTCTATTTGACATAGTCACAAGAATCAACAACACCCGCACTAGATGTGGACATTCTTTTAGCAGCCTTGAAATAGCCAGAACAGTATGGCCGCGTCAGAGGGGCGGGTTTTGGGGTGACACCCCAGAAATATTTTCAGAAAAAAACAAGAGGAACAAACTAAAGAAATTAAAATGATGAGAGATAGAATATCTACCCTTTAAGAAAGATTCCAAAGTCAGGGAGAGTTGCTAGAAACTTTTATGGGGGAGAGGCGAAGAGAAGAAACAACTCAAGAACAACCCGCCCCACCCCCCACCAGCTTTGAGGTGAGCCATTCCCCTCAAAGACCTGAATTAACTAAGGTAATCAATGTTCTAATATTTGTTTCTGTGAAATGTGAATCACATAGACACTAATACCTTTCTTTTAATGATATTCTATAGGGTGAAGATGACTGTGATTTATATCTGTCAACTCCCACCCATCACCTTGTAGTGAGGGCTACAGTGTTCAATATGTTGAATGACATGATACACTCTAGAACACTTCCAACCGGTCATGTCAAAGTGTCAATTAACTTAGATCATGAGACGAGTGCCGAGCTACCCGTGCCAAATGACGATGAAGACATTCATATGGTGGAAAAAGTTGTTGGAACATTTGTTGCATGGCCGTCAAATCATGTAAAAAAACAAGTCGACCAGGAGTTATTCATTTCCAATTCATTTTTCAAGCAGAACCTTTAACATTTAATTAAAAAAGGGATGAACCAATGAATGTTATTATAGAATGACAAAAGGAAGAAGCTAAAACGAAATAACGGCTCAAAAGGATCAACCAACCGATCAAAATGATCTACTGAGGGCACCTTCACCCCACCCATTCTATATCCACATTTAATATCATTGCAAGCTCATGTGGATACGAAAATGAAAGGCAGAAATAATCACAAAATTGTTTGTGAAAAAGATGTGTATGGAGAGAAAACATTAGATATCGTTAGTATTGACATTGTAGCTGAAATCATCACATACGACTGTCTAGGCACCTTAGTTATAAATGTATACATGAGGTATGTTTTCATGATTTGATTTTACAGAAGCTGATATACTATGATAATTATGGCTAAATAAATTTCATATTTTTCACAGGCATATATATGAAAAAAAATTGAAGGTATTTTCCCGTGAATACAAATTTGGACTCATTAGTCCTCACACCATGTCTATACAACAAAAAGAAATAGATTCCGATTATCAGGCTGAATTAATGTCAAACCTACTCTGAATGTTTTAATGCAAAATTATGACTAACATACTCTTTTTAATACCAATGTTGCAGGGATAAAACTATAAATTTTAATCATATCAATTATATTTTCATTTCTATCATTACTTATTCCTTTTTGTGTTTTTAGACAGCATTGGATGCTCATTGTAGTCAATTTGGATACTCCAAAGATTTATTTTCGGGATTCACTACATGGATATCCAACAAACCGACCACACATGATGGCGATTTTCAATTTTTAATACACTAGATCAAACATTTTAGAACTAAATATATAGTTATATAATTTATATTATCTTTTAATGAGGATTCTGTTATGATAGGGCGGTGTATGAATATCGTCTAAAGGCTGGAATGAATCCAGGGTCTAAGGACGGCAAGGCGCACGAGATATAAAAATAGAAAATTATCAGGGTATATATAATTATATTGCACCATCCAAATACATATGAAAACATATTACTTATTTTTCTTGATGTTTCTGTAGTGTCTGAAACAAACAAACAGAAAGGACTGCGGTTATTATGTTTGTAAATTTATGAAAGAGATCATATTTAATGAACAAACTAGCATCCCTGAAGAGTTATTTTTGAAAATAATTACTAGTTCATTTAAAATATTTATTAATCCTTTGTTTATTTATATTTTTTCAGTACTACTATGACTGTCGCAAAAAATCCTATTCACAAGATGATATAGATGTGTTTAGAAATGAATGGGCAGCGTACCTGATGGAAGAATGTAAACAAATAGGAAAATGAAGGTGAATTCGTACTACTTATGTTATCTTTATATGATCATTGATATCTCCCTTGTTTATACTTATTGATAATCTATGATCACCCTTTCTTATGTTTCATATCCTTAGATTATGAAAAATGGTTTTAGAAATGATTTGAGTTTCTAGTAAAGAATAACTTAATGAGAGACTCTTATGAACTACTGACATATGGGAAACCAAGAAAATGAATTCAGATTGTTTTTGATACTTTAGGACAATGATCCATGAGTCATTTTTGAGGAGTATGAATCGACTGCACCTCAATCTGATGCATGGTTTGACCAGTATGGCTAAAAGTGTCTGATATCAAAATTTACATTAACTTTAGAAAACAACACTACAAACATACGGAAAATTGAGAAAACATGTTTTTATTGTTTTGAGGCTTTAGGAAAATGATCTATGAGTCATTTGTGACATGTACGAATTGACTGCACTTCAATCCGACCCACGGTGTGACCATTATGAGTAAAATTGTCTGATATCAGTTTGAAATTGACATTAACTTTAGAAAACAACAATACTGACATACAAAAAACTGAGAAAACGCGTTCAGATTGTTTTGATACTTTAGGAAAATGATCCATGAGTCATTTTTTATTTGTAAGAATTTACTGCACCTCAATCCAACGCATGATGTGACTGGTATGGCTAAAAGTGTTTGATATCAGTTTAAAATTGACATTAACTTTAGAAAACAACACTACTAACATATGGAATATCAATAAAATGAATTTGGATTGTTTTGATACTTTATTAAAATGATCCATGAGTCATTTTTGATGTGTATGAATCAACCACACCTCAATCCAATACACGGTGTGACCGGTATGGCTAAAAGTGTCTGATATCAGTTTGAAATTGACATAAACTTTAGGAAACAACACAAGTGACATACGAAAAACTGATCAAAAGTGTTTGGATTTTTTTGATACTTTAAGAAAATGATCCATGAGTCATTTTTGATGTGTAAGAATTGACCGCACCTCAATCCGATTCACGGTGTGACCGGTATGGCTAAAAGTGTCTGAAATCAGTTTGAAATTGACATTAACTTTAGAAAACAACATTACTGACATACGGAAAACTGAGAAAACACGTTCAGATTGTTTTCATACTTTAGGACAACGATTTATGAGTCATTTTTGATGTGTAAGAATCAACCACACCTCAATCTGATGCACGATGTGACCAGTATGGATAAAAGTTTCTGAAATCAGTTTGAAATTGACATTAACTTTAGAAAACAACCCTACTGACATACAAAATACCAAGAAAATGCATTCAGATTGTTTTTATACTTTAGGAAAAAGATCCATGAGTCATTTTTGACATTTAAAAATCAACCTAACCTCAATCCGACGCACGGTGTGACAAGTATGGCTAAAAGTGTCTGATATCAGTTTGAAATTGCCATTAACTTTAGAAAACAACACAAGTGACATACAAAAAACTGAGATAACTCTTTTGGATTGTTTTTATACTTTAGGAAAACGATCCATGATTCATTTGTGACGTGAATGAATTGATCTCACCTTAATGAGATGCACGGTGTGACCAGTTTGGCTAAAAGTGTCTGATATCAGTTTGAAATTGACATTAACTTTAGAAAACAACACAAGTGACATACGGAAAACTGAGTAAATGCATTCAGATTATTTTGATACTTTAGTAAAATGATCCATGAGTCATTTTTGACGTGTATGAATTGACTACAACTCAATCCGATACACGGTGTGACCGGTATGGCTAAAAGTGTCTGAAATCAGTTTGAAATTGATAATAACTTTAGAAAACAACACTACTGACATACGGAATACTGAGAAAACGTGTTCGGATTTTTTTGATACATTAAGAAAATGATCCATGAGTAATTTTTGATGTGTAAGAATCAACCGCACCTCAATCCGACGCACGGTATGACCAGTATGGATAAAAGTATCTGATATCAGTTTGAAATTGACATACACTTTAGAAAACAACACAAGTGACATAAGAAAAACTGAGAAAACACGTTTAGATTGTTTTGATACTTTAGGAAAACGATCCATGAGTCATTTGTGATGTGTACGAATCGACTGCACCTCAATCCGACACACAGTGTGACCGGTATGGCTAAAAGTGACTGAAATCAGTTAGAAATTGACATTAACTTTAGAAAACAACAATATTGACATACATAATACCAAGAAAATGTGTTCAGATTGTTTTGATACTTTAGGAAAACTATCCATGAGTCATTTTTGATGTGTAAAAATCAACTTTACCTCAATCCGACGCATGGTGTGACCAGTATGGCTAAAAGTGTCTGATATCAGTTTGAAATTAACATAAACTTTAGAAAACAACACAAGTGACATACGAAAAACCAAGAAAATGCATTTGGATTGTTTTGATACTTTAGGAAAACAATCCATGAGTCATTTTTGATGTGTAAAAATTGACCTCAACTCAATCTGACACACAGTGTGACCGATATGGCTAAAAGAGTCTGAAATCAGTTTGAAATTGACATTAACTTTAGAAAACAACACTACTAACATATTTAAAACCAAGAAAATGCATTCGTATAGTTTTGATACTTTAGGAAAACGATCCATGAGTCATTTGTGATGTGTAAGAATCAACCACACCTCAATCCGATGCACGGTGTGACTGGTATGGCTAAAAGTGTCTGAAATCAGTTTGAAATTGACATTAACTTTAGAAAACAACACTACTGACATACAGAATACCAAGAAAATGTGTTCGGATTTTTTTGATACTTTATAAAAAAGATCCATGAGTCATTTGTGACATGTAAAAATAAAATTAACCTCAATCCAATGCACGGTGTGACCGGTATGGATAAAAGTGTCTAATATCAGTTTGAAATTGAAATTAACTTTAGAAAACAACAAAAGTGACATACGAAAAACTGAGAAAATGTGTTCGGATTGTTTTGATAATTTAGGAAAATGATCCATGAGTCATTTTTGACGTGTTAGAATTGACCACACCTCAATCCTATGCACGGTGTGATCGGTATGGCTAAAAGTGTCTGATATCAGTTTGAAAAGGACATTAACTTTAGAAAACAACACAAGTGACATACAGAAAACTGAGAAAATGCATTAAGATTGTTTTGATACTTTCGAAAAACAATTAATGAGTCATTTTTGACATGTATGAATCAACCTCACCTCAATCTGATGCATGGTGTGACCGGTATGGATAAAAGTGTGTGAAATCAGTTTGAAATTGACATTAACTTCAGAAAACAACACTACTGACATACGCAATACTAAGAAAACACATTCGGATTGTTTTGATACTTTAGGAAAATGATCCATGAGTCATTTTTGACTTGTAAGAATCAACCGCACCTCAATCTGATGCACGGTGTGACCGATATGGATAAAATTGTCTGATATCAGTTTGAAATTGACATAAACTTTAGAAAACAACACAAGTGACGTACAAAAAACCAACAAAACGCATTCGGATTGTTTTTATAGTTTAGTAAAATGATCCATGAGTCATTTTTGATGTGTACAAATTGACCTCACCTCAATCTGATGCACAGTGTGACCGGTATGGCTAAAAGTGTCTAATATCAGTTTGAAATTGACATTAACTTTAGAAAACAACACTGCTGACATACGACAAACTGCGAAAATGCATTCGGATTATTTTGATACTTTAGGACAATGATACATGAGTCATTTTTGGTGTGTAAGAATCAACCACACCTCAATCTGATGCTTGTTGTGACCAGTATGTCTAAAAGTGTCTGAAATCAGTTTGAAATTGACATTAACTTTAGAAAACAACACTACTGACATACGACAAACCGAGAAAATGTATTCAGATTATTTTGATACTTTAGGAAAACGATCCATGAGTCATTTGTGAAGTTTAAGAATCAACTACACCTCAATTTGACGCATGGTGTGTCCAGTAAATCTCTTCATTATATAAAGAATCTGTATTTATTAAATGAGATAAATCATCCAAAAACATATTGGTTTTACATTATTCCCTTTCATTGTTATTAGAATGAAAACATTTGAGTTTATCATTTCCATATTTTAGTTTCACATTTCCATATTAATGTATTCTTTCATAATAATTTTTTAATTTATTTCATTATTGTATTACTAACATAATATTTGTTTTCTAATATAGGTGAATTTTTTTCCTTGAGTTCGGATGCTTTTTTCGGAAAAAAATACCGTGGATGAAAATTTTTGGGAGAGGATCATGGATATCAAAGTAAGAAACATTAATTTTTATAACTGTTATTGGATAATTGTAATTGTAACCATGTAAAACATTGTTTGAAATGTATATAGAAATGTGTTTTTTTGTATTCATGATGTTAAGTAAATGTATATAGCATTGTTTGTCAAAATATTGTGTGTGGGTGATATTTTTTGCAGGTGTGCAAGTGTTATTTTGTGTAGGTGTGCAGGTTCTGGTTTGTGCAGGTGTGTAGGTGCTGATTTTGCAGGTGCAGGGGAAGGTGCCTTTATCAGCGTTTTTTTGAGCGCTGATAAAGGGCCCTATTATCAGCACTCAAGATAGCGCTAATAAAGGAACCCCTTTATAAGTGCTGGAAAAGCGCTATTAATGCCGATGTAGATAAAGGGGGGGGGGGGTCCCCTTTATCAGTGCTCCGAAAAGCATTAATAAACTCCACCTTTATCAGTGCTAAAAAATGTGCGGATAAAGGGTGTCATTTATCAGCACATTTCGGAGTGTTGATAAAGGGAACCCCCCCCCCTTATCTACGCCGGCATTAACAGTGATTTTCTAGCACTGTTAATGTTGGTTTTTAGCACTGATAAAAGGCCAATTTTTAGTAGTGGATCTAAGGAAAGTTCTTGGATGCTTGAGTCTTTAGAACTATTGTGAATCAGTGTCTTGGGAGACGCTTGGTCTGTTGGGTGATGTTTGGTATTCTACAGGATTTACTATAAATAGGAAATCAGAGAGGGGTTCATTCATTGGAAAATCTATTCTCCAGATATCTTGTGCCCTGATTCTATCACATTCCCTTATCGCAAGACCTTGCTGTGATATCTGATCATGAGACCCCACCGTGATATCGTTCCCTAAAAACTACTTCTCAAGACTCCCTTTCCCCAAGTTCCATCTTGAATCAACCATGAAATAAACTTTGGTAATTTTTTGGACTTTTTTCATTGGGATACAATCATCTTGAGGGTTTCTTTGGATCTTCTATCTTGATCGCATGATCCTTTGACTATTATGTGGCTTTCATGGGAATTCCAAGGTCATTTGATCACGCATCTTTGAGGGGTTATGCAGTTGCATGATTCTTTACAAATTTATGTAATCATTGAAATCTTCAAGAGTAAGGTGATTCATGAGTCCTTTATGATGTCCATGAATTCCCCTCTAATTTATGCAATTCCCATGTTGTATCTGGAATTTTAGGTATTTCATTTAATAAGAATTTATTTTATCTATTTTACATGCAACACTTCCTTTTGTTCAGATGGATTTTGGTTCTCATCAATGTTATTTCACTTTGGTGAATCAAAGGGCCATGCTATCTAGAAATCATAATGTTGACCCCTGATACCACATGAATTCTGATAATAAGATTCTGAAATGGATTCTTCCATTAAATCTTCAAAACTACCCTTTATCACACCAAATTCTTCTATACAGGTTTTTTTACTGGATTATGTTGTCATTCCTCCTTCAAACTTCAATTTTCTATCCTATTTGGTGTCATCTTCTCTTGACTATATCTAGACAAAAAATAATGAGGATGGTCGACTGGTTGTAGCTCTATCCTAGGGGATGTATTATGTGTTGGAAAACTCTCCCTTGGGTCTGGATGGATGTGATTTTTCTCATAAACCTATTTCTCATAGATAATCGAGTATATTTGTATCTTATCTGGAAAATTCAAGCAGTGGATAGAGATCTAAATGGTATCTCCATCCTAATGGTAATTTCTTTGATGAATGGGTGTGGCCATTCTTGTTTAGGAAAATATTCTTAGAGTTTTCTGACCAGTTATACATGATCCATCTTTATGAAGTAGTATAGATTTTCCAATTTATTTCCTATCTACATCCTAATCTTCTTTGAGAACTGATCATCCATTGGTAACCTGGCACCAACTCATTTCATCTATCCCACAATGAGGTGGGAATCAACCCATGAGATATCTACCAACTAGTTTGGATCCCCACTCTTAGAGAGATGTATGAAGAGTTCCTCCCTACCGTGGATGTCTAGGATGTCCCTTTTAAGTCTCCAGTCATGGTGAGGGACATGCTTATCATTGTGAAGAATAAGTCAAGGAAGGAGTTGACCATCACTATCTTATCTATTTCAAATACTGGAACAAAATTTTCTGTTATCATAGTAGGGTTAGGCTAACCACCATCCACCCCCATTAGTTCCATTACTAGAAAGTTTGTGACAGTGTTGGATCATATTGGACCATTTTAGAATCTATGAATCATACATCAGGGGGATATCAAGTAAATTAAGAGATCTCTCTCATCCATAGGATAGAAATATTTATGCTCATTTCTCTAAATAGATGGAATTTCCTTTCTAGGGATGCACGTACAGGGATTTGGGTCAGTACGCTAGTAATGGAAGCACAACTAGCAGAGGGATGATGCCTTAATATAGTGGTGTCGACCCCTGTACAACTTTACCAACTCTAAGGCCACATTAAATAAGGCAACACCCCTATAGGATCAGTGGTCCTTTCCAGTTTTTATGTGTCTAAATAGGGGAGAATTTCTATTACTATAAATATTATGCTGCTAGGATCCCTATAACCGTATCTTATCCTAGGTTGCATAACATATCTGGGGTTGGGGCTATTTCATTAATCTATAATGAGGTTATAGATGTGTCAATCCAATCCAATATCTTTGATCTCATCCCTTATCCTGCACCAACTAGGCTAATCTTCAACATTGGTAGTGGCTCTCTCAACTAAAGGTCGTTCATGATATCCCTTCGAGATGGGGTTCTTATATCCAAGATGGATAATTTGATCATCTACGATCCATATACACCTTATCAGTTTTCTTATCGGTTTGGATACACCCAAAGGGTTTCTACACTTCCTTGAACTGGTTTTCAAGGATATTGACACCCTAGGATCATCCATTAGTTCTTCATGATGTTGTTGTGTGAAGACACTGATGTTGAGATCAATCTTCCATCCACTGATTCTATCTCCTTTCTTACCCAGGAGTATGCCTAGGCTTGGGTAGCATCCTATCCAGGTGGTGTGCTAAGTTGACTGGTTCATCTTGTGGAAAATCCATTTTCTTCACTATAAGAAATGTCATTGATTCAAGACTTGTGTGAGGCTTTGAGGAAGTTACCTCATCCTAGCATTGAATATCCCGATAGTGGGATAGAATATATCAAGGAAATCATCACTCTTTTACAAGAAATGGGTGATGCCTCTGTTGAGGTGGTGACATGTGGCACCTCCTCTCCTGTATCCTTTTCAGATCATCTGACTATTAATTCTTATGGAATTCTTATCCCATCAATTATAGAAGCTCATACATGGTGCAGGTTGACCTAGTAGTAAATTCACATCTTGATTACTGAGAGTCCTTTGGAAACATTTTGTGACCAAGGGGAATGCCTTAATTGGATATTTAATGACTTGGGGTGGTTTTTATTTCCAACCACTATATGAAATCATGAAACAAATTATCCTAACTTGGAAATATTTGTCCACCAATGAGAGGGGATTGCACAGTTTTGAAGATGAGACCCCTCTTTCTAGAAAAATGAAGGATTTGGAGGCACTGGAGTAGTGTCACCAGTTTATGTCTAATTTTCCAGGCTATATGGATGTTTGACCTATAAATACATGGAGATATGAGTAAATCATATCTCTCAAGAGGTATGACTACTCAGTAGTATCTTCCTCGTTTGAAACTTCTCAAAATAGAGTTGAAGATCTCACTACTTTAGTTGAGACTCTCTATCATGGGGTAGAAATGAAAGAGGCAGAGCTAGTGGAACTTCAGTATTGAATTTATTATTCTCTAAAAACTCTTTAAAACCTATCCAAATCATCATTTACAATCTTATTATAGTTTTATCTACTCTTTTTTTGATGATATTCTTAGATATAATCCAAAATGTGGAGTTTCCTCTTATTTCACATTATCAATGAATTTATTTTCCAAACCTTCCATGTTTCATAAAAGTTTTACTATTCATGTTATTTCATTGATGTGATGTTATATGAACCACCAATGATACCAATCATTTTAATAATATCAAGTAAACCTGAATGACTTGATCTGAATATTTAAATTATAATAGTCTCTTCTTGAGAAATGCTCATGAATGCCCACCAACATGAGATTATTTATTGACATATATATTCTACTTATGTTGAGATCACCTGATTAATATAATGATAATTGGGTATAATATATATCCTATAGGTAGAGTTATTTTTATTTTTCCAAAACCAATAAACTTGGCTAATATAGCTTGATTTTTTTGTAAGGCCATATGGTGGGCCTTACAATCTCTTTTATTCTTATAGACTAGATTTTTGATGTGTTGTAGTTTAAGTTATTTTTATCTTGGAAATTCTATCACTTTATTTTAGGTTCTTTTATCTTTGACCTTCTATCACTATATTTTATGGTATTTTAGCTTAGACCTTCCATAATTATAGTTTAGGTCCTTTTAGCTTGGACCTTCTATCACTACAGTTTAGGGTCTTTTATCTTGGACCTTATATCATTGTAGTTTAGGGTATTTTATCTCAGAAATTCTATCATTATAGTTTAGGGTATTTTACCTTGGACCTTCTATTTCTATAGTTTAGTGAATTTTGGATTTAGTCTTATATCTTTGTAGTTTTGGGTCTTTTATATGGGACCTTCTATCGCTATAGTTTAGGGTATTTTAGCTTGGACCTTCTATTGTTGTAGTTTAGGGTCTTTTATATTGGACCATTGGATTCCATGTAGTTTAAAGTATTACTACCATCACTTGATCAAATATAATAGAATATGGTGTATACATTCTAGGAATGAACCAAAACACTCTAGGGTGTTGAGTTATTTCGTGGTGTTGCTGAGGCTCATGAGGATTAGAGATCATTTCCTAATAGGAGGAGGTGACTTTGCTTGGTATGTCAAAGCCCTTATGTGTTGGTATATTATTCAAAAACAGGTGTCTCCACTATTTTCCAAGGGTCGTGGAAGATTTATGGGGGTAATATTAGTTGAGGGAGAAATACTAGGGAATCTTGGCCCACCTAGATAGTTGTAATGTGGATGATATAAAACATAACTCAAAAGTTTGAGTCATTGAAAACGGGATGGTTCAGACATGTTGAGGATGACTCGTAACACCCTGAGGTTCAAGGTTCCATCATAGTGTTTCCAGGGATCATAAGGATTGAATATCTTCTCTTTCAATGAAGAGATGAAATTAATTGTTAGGTCAAATCCCTTATAAATCAACAACATGGTCAATAAAAGATGATCTCACTCCTTTATTAGGGCCATGAGAGATTTGTGAAGAATAAAATGTCTAGATGATGAGGTTGGGTTTGTAAGTGAGCTATCCAGGAATGGTTTGGGTACCCTAGGGTGGTTCAACTCTTAATTGTGAAGCTTGATCCCTACACCCTATGGTTTTGAATCATGAGGTGTGGGCCATCAATGGTTCATGAATGGGGTGTCACATTGCTACAATGATAAAGGGTACAAAACATGGTGTCATAACATCAAGGATATCAAATATTCTTGTATAGTTTGGTATAGTGATTTTAAATCATTGTCTAAAGTTCTTGGGTTAGGAGGATGAAATGGGAAAATCATACCAAGAATGTCCCAAAACACTATAAGGTGCTGAGTTCTTCCTTGATGATTTCATGCCTCACAAGTATTATAAATACTTTTTCATAGAGTGACTCATTTTTTTGATGGCCATAGGCATATATGTAGGAGCCATAGACATACATTCATATTCAATCAAAGGGTCCCTTGGAGTCAGGTATCCTTTTCCAAAGGCCATAGAATATTTACAGTGATCTGAGGCACTCAAATTATGAAGTAGTATTTATGGAAAGTGTAATATCCAAGAAGGGGTTGAGGAATATAAAATTTATTTCACTTCTTATAAAACATATTCTCATAGAGAGGAGATATGAAAAATAATTTATCTAACTATTTATTGAACCAGGGGTTCTAGCAAGAATATCTTGGATTTTACTAGGGCTGCAAAGTAGGCCCTATGATCTTTATGACTTACTTATTTGCACCATAATTTTTTACTAAACTCTAGAGATGTATATTTTAGTGAGCGGAGACTTGAATTTTTCTTAGGCCTCCCTTTGCAGTTTTTCAACCTAATAAGTTGTGTGTCTTTTTTGCTAGCAGTTTAAGGTCTTGCGATTTGGACAAGATATGGGCTAGAGTTTAAGTTCATACAACTTTGACTATATTGTAGGAAGTTTAAGGCTGTGACGTACATGGACATAATGTGGAGGGTGTTACAAAAGAGTCTAATTAGGATACCCAACTTTAGGAGTACCTCATAATCCTTTTGAGTGTGAGATGAAAATGTTGTAAGTCATGGATCTAGGTTCTCTAGTCATGAGTAATGATATAGGACAACTATACCAGGGATGTATTAGAACACCCTTAGGTGATGGTACCCCTTGTGGTGAAGTTAGGGCCCATAAGTATCAAAAATCCTTTTTGGAGGGTGACACATTTGGTTGATGACCATAGGAACTTATGTAGGAGCCATAGGCATACATGCATAGACAGAAAAAGGGTCCCTTGGAGCCAGGTATCCTTTTCCACGGGAAATGTATGATTTTCAGAAACACAAAACACCCAAGACATGAGGTATGATTTATTTTTTGAGGTTATTAAAAGATGATGGAAGCACCCCGTATTCTGGATGACTAGGGTAATGTTATCATTGTACTTTGATAAAGGATGATAATGGATGATGTTTTAAAAAAATTTACATCTTGTAGTATGGATGTACCTTCTTTTGTGCAGTTTAATTTTAGGTCGTAAGGGAATTTTCCTTATAGTTTAATGTCATGCAATAAGGACGTATTTTTTTCCTTGCATTTTAACATCACGTGCTGAGGAAGTTTTTGTTGTGCAGTTTTAATTTCATGCGATAAGGAAATTTTCCTTGTAGTTTAACATCATTTTGTAAGGATGTGGGAACCGACATGAAAAATTGTGCATGGTATTACAAGAACAAGTAAGAAAAAAGTAGATCTAACTCATACGTAGTCAAAAATGTCTTATATGGCTCATCCCCAATGTAGTTAGGGTGAATTTATTATTGGTTGTTGTAGTTGGACCCAATATTGGAGATCTGGGAGTCACTACATAACCTATAATGGTAGAAATCAAGAAACTTGTATTTCTTGAATGGGAAACACTCCACAAAGTTTTGGATTGTACATAGAGGTTGGAATTGTTTCCCTTGATTTTTGTAGTTGGGCCTAGGATTGGAGATTTGGGCGCCACTACGTATCTCAAGATGAAAGGAATCAATGAATAAGTAGTTTTTGAATAGGAAACACTCTATACAAGTCTGGACCATACATATATGTGGGAATTGTTTCTATTTAGTATTTTACCTAGGACTTATATTGGAGATCTGAGCATCACTATGTATCTTGAGATGACATGAATCAAGACACATGTAGTTCTTGAAGAACTACGTAGTTTAACATTATATGATAAGGATGTTGGCTTCTCAACGTGAAAAGGGGGTATAGTGGTTGGACCCATGAATAAAAATCTGGGCATCACTATGTATCCCACAGTTGTAGGAATCAAGTCATATGTAGTTCGTAAGGAAGGGACATCCTTCACAAGTCTAGACTATACATAGAGTGGGGAAATTTTTATATTTTTTGTGATTGGACCTAGGTTTGAAGATTCAGGTATCATGTAGTCCTTGAATGGACGTGTGGTAGGATACCAACACCAACAATGGTGGTCCTCTTGGGTGAGGCCCCTAGGAATGTATAGTTTTATGTCATTTAAGGGACATAAAATTTGCAATTTAATGTCATGCAGTGAGGACTCATGGTATACCTTTTAATATTTTCCATTTAGGACCATGATGATACCATCATTATATATTATCCCTTATTTGTGTAGGGAATCCCTTTATGAAATTCCTAAGCTCACATGAGGTATGCTCAGTGTGAGAAATAAGGAATGGAAAGGGTTCCTCTCACCACAAAGAGGTGGAAAAGGATATGATAAGTTAATTTTATATCATGCAGTGGATAAACCATGATAGAGGAATGAGGCATGCCTATATATCTCATTAAAAATGATAATCAAGCTATACATAGTTCTAAACAACCCATGTAGTTTAATATCATTCTGAAAGGAAATAATACATGAAGTTTTAATGTCATGTGGTAAGGATAAGGAGAAACTGTGTGGTTTAAAGTATTGCTACTAAGAATTGGGATGCTATGAAGTTTAGCATCTTACTGCTAGGACAATATTGTATGGTTTAATGTCATGAAACCATGATGAGAGTTATTGTTCTATTTAACTTCCTACTACTAGGAAAAATCTGCATATTTTATCATCATGTGGTTAGGATGTGGGGTACCATATAGATTAAAGTCTTTCTACCAGGACTTGAGGTGATTTATGACATCTATGAAAAGTATTTCTTAACAAATATTTCATTTCTAGGGGGTGTGACATGCTCCACATCCATTGTGTCTAATGATTATGATCATTATAATAGACCTTATGTATGATGTAAGGCCCTTCCCAATTGGGTTTCAGATTTGGAGGCTTCTTCATTGGTATCATCGGGGTTCTTAGATCCAATACTAGTTCTCTGTAGAGGAATTTATGGAGGCAAATTTTTTTATTAAAGGCTTGTGCGATCCGATTATGATGGACCCCAAGGTTTTTCAATGTACGCAACTGGTTCTCATCGAGGTGATCCATTTCATCCAGACACTTTTGAAATTTCCCATAATCTAAGAGCTATCCAAAAATGTCTATTAGGAGTGAATGTATATCAAATTTTGTGGGAAACATTGACTCGTTCCCTTACACTAATGAGTATGGAATTTCTTATATAGAAGTACACATGGTGGTATAGTATGCCCATAAGTCATAGAGGAGCTTTCATGATTGGGACTTCTTATTTGTGTTCACCATATTTTGGAGTATATTTTAAAGGGTATTATTTAAGGCCTCTATCTATCACTTTTTCATTTAATTATGGAGATACGAGTGACTGGACTTGATATTGTACTCCTGGTACAGTTTCTTCAACTTCGTAGAACAAAAGTTGTTGTTGTTGTCCATCAATATTGTGTGAGGGACCCCAAACCTGGTGATGATATTGTAATTTATGAAGTTGATGATATTATTTATCCCGAATTCCTTAAGGTTTATTACCTCATCCCATTTGGAAAATAAGTCAGTAGCAGTAGATATGTACTTGAACCACTTAGCTGTGGATGGGGGATATGGCCCCATGACATCTATTCCGCAAATGGAAAACGATGAGGAATATTTAGCCGCATGTATAAATTTCATGGGTTTATGGATGAATTTTTCATGGATATGGAATGCCTGAAATTTCCTAGTGAACTCTACATAGTCATATATCATAGTTTTCTAGCAGTAACCCAGCCTCCTAATTTGGTGGGAGAGCCTAGTCCCAGACTGATGGGCGTTCTAAGAGCCTACATGAAATTTTTCCATGATGGAAGGAATCTATATTTATACTATTCATATGAAGAGGATTCCATAAAATTCTTGATTTTAGAGGTATTTTTGTTCATTTGGACTATCATATAGGGTAAAGTTCACTGAATGATGTCAAATTTGTTCCCTCCTAGCTTGGTCTATCGAGAGAGATCCATTTTGGAGATAACCAATTATGTGCTCCATCCATATAGGGGTGGATGTCAGTTCATCATGCTCTAGGGTGGTGTTGAACTGATATATATATTTAATATTGTAGATGAAAATTTACAAGACTATTCTTAGGTGCATTATATGGAATATTTCTTCCTCCAAGTCAGGGTTGGACAGGGTTGTAGCTGTATAACCAATGTGTCGGTGTGAGAATTTTGTGATTAGGGAACATGATGCAACATGGGATCAAAATGGAACTATTCTATAATTTTCCTAATTTATCTAGTGATAGGTTCAAATTCATCATTTTTTATGGAATATTCTCCATTGATCTTCTTTATCACAAGTCTGGAATCCCCATTGATATTCAGGTAGGCTATATACAATTGTAGGGATAGTTCTAATCCAGTGATGAGGGCTTGGTATTCAACCTAATTATTTGTGCAGCCGTCAGATAATGATAAAGAGTAGGGAAAATTTTCATTGTCTATATAAGAAAATACAACCCCTAATCCAACCCGATTGAGTCTTGGGTTTTCTATCCTTTTTTCGATAGGACTTTGGAAGGTGCCATCAAAATACATCTCCTTGGTCTAGGGAGTGTCCTGGGCATAGAAGAGCTCCTCATTTGGAAGCTCAGTATCTACCAGTGTATTATATGGGTTAGGATGTTATTCATGGAAATTAGTTAGGGATTTCCCTTTCAATGAATTTCATGACACTTACTAAATGTCATATTATTGCAGAATGATCACCTAACGGGCCATATGACCAGTTATCATAGATCATCCAAGGATATACTTGAGAAAATAAATTCAATAAATCATATGGAATTAATAGTTATAGAAGTAATGCCTCATCTTTTTCACTTCTAAGATGATTGCAAGGCTATTCTTCTTAGCATCAAAGTATCAGTTATCAGTACCTAGCATTGTTCAGATGATATATTAGAGACTATTCTCATTCAGCCAAATCATTTTTCTATGTGATGATGGTTCCTAGTGAGTTTTTTATGGCATCCACATACAATATTAGTTTCATACCTTCACTTGAGGCATCAGAATGGGTGGGTGTAGTAGGTACTTCTTGAGACTTTTGAAGGCTCCCTGATAGACATCATCCCATTGATAGGTGATCCTCTTCTTCATTATCTTAGTGAGGTGAAGGGATTTTATATCCAAGTTCACTATGAAACACTGAATGTAGCTGAGGTTCCCTTATATTCCCCTTAGTTATTTGATATTTTAATGGCGTGACATTGCTAAAATAGCACTAGTCTTCTCCAGACCAACTTTGATGCCATAGTGGCACACCAAAAATCCAAGGAACTCCCATGATGTTACCTCGAAAGAATATTTCAGCAGATTTATCTTCAGATTGTGTTATTGTAGCTTGTCAAATATTGTTTGAATATCCATGAATTGATCACATTGTTATCGATATTTGAAAATGGGGTTATCTATGTAACATTCATCTATCCTTCATAGAAATGGATTAAAGATATGATTCATGGTGTGTTGATATGTAGCGCTAGAATTCTTTAATCCAAAGGCCACGAACTGATTGCAAAATATCCCTTGGGGTTCTCTGAAGGTAGTTCCTTCCTCATATTTATGGGAAATCTTTATTCAATTGTACCATGAATACCCATCCGTGAAGGAAAGGTCTTGGAAGCCATCAGTTGCATCAATCAAGAGGTATGTGACTGAAAATGGGAAATCATCTTTCAGGAAATGCTGATTAAAATCTCTAAAATATATGCAGATCCTAATCTATTCAGTCTTTTCTTGACAGGGGAGATGGTAGGAATCCGTATTGGGTATTTCAATTCTCAGACAAAGTTTTATTTGACTAATTTTTCAACATCCACCTCTACATTGGTGGCATGAGATTAGTGCATCCTCTTAGATTCCTGCTTGAAGCCCCGATGCTCATTGGGTAATCCGAGATGGTGCATAGCCACATCTAGATTCTGTTCATGAATTTTTTTATAGTTCCATGTGAACACATATCTATGTTTATTTAGAAATATGATTTTCATCTCTTACTCTTCAAGGGGAATGGTGGCACTACTCAATATAGGCTGAATGTCTTCTTTTATTCCTAGATTCACATATATGAGTTCTTCAATGGTGATAGAGAAACCTTCATTTAATACAAGAGGAGAATTCATGTGTTCACCCTCATCTTCATCCACTTTTAAGTCTGTGGATACACTTTCATATGAATTTGGAATTATAGGGGATTTTTTTTCACTATCGTGGTTTTAGAGGCCATAATAAGAGAAATTATCATCCCCTACTTCCAAGATCATTGTAGAGATATGCCAGAGATGATTTTTTTTACAATGTTACTAGGGATAAGAGGATATTAGGCTTTTGGGACTAGTTATATCACCTAAAATAGATTTATGGGGTGCACATAATCATTTTTGATCATATTTTAGGGATTTTTAGGGGTGGTCACAAATCCATTGGGAGCTGCAACCTATATATCATCATCCATCATTGATTGTTTTCCTCCACTATTGTAGAATCTTTCTTCCGTATATGTGGTTTTTTAGGTCTAAAATGGGGAACTATCACCATGTAGTATGCTAAAATTTCCATCGATGGGGTATTTAAAATATTGATGAAATGTTGAAGGTACCACCATGTGTCTATGGATTCAAGGCCTCTCAAGTAGGACATTATATGTGGTTCCTTACTAAATAACCATAAACTCAGCATCAGATGTGAGATCCTCAAACTGAGTTTTTAGTTTGATCTTCATGAGAGGAATCTGCTTATGATTATCATACCCTTGAATGGTCAATTTTGTTGGAAATAAATCCCATTCACTATATCCAAAAAATCAAAGGGTTTGATTGGGATTATATTGAACCCATAGCTATTTTCAATAAGAACCCTTCAGATGTCAACATTATCGAATCTTCCTGAAACATATAGGGGTATGTTGTGTCCTTGGGTGACTTATTACTAATCATGATCTATAAATGAGATGGTGAAATGGAATTTTACTTACATGGTCTTCATTCGACAGACCATGGTTGTAGTGAATTCTATATCAAATTCCTATGGTATTTGGAGGTATTTAAAGATTTCCTCTCTGAGATGTTTTGAAAGACGGAGCATATCAAGTATTGAGAGCCTGGTTGGGACAACCACCAACTACTTAATAATGTCATAATTTTGTACCATAGGTTGGCACTTCATGAGGTGGGTTTGCTCATAAATATGAGGCTTAGGTACTAAGGAATTTTTATCAGAAGAGACTATTACTTGCATAGAGTTTGTGGGGGAATATTCTTCCAGTGGTTCAGATTGTGCCAATCTTCTCTATTTCTTGGGATGATCAGATAATCATACCCCTACTAGGTAGTTTTGTAAGATGAATGGGTGAGTAAGACCACTAGAATTTTCTAAGACAACTCCATGTATTTTTTGGGCCTACTGGAGTTCCTTCCCATGGGTGTCAGCTATGTATATGTTCTCTATGGGAATGTGACCAAAATATTGAGTCCAACCATGCCCATGCTATCACCTGAATCCTTGGTTCCTACACATGCGGCCTCTTGTTCCATAGTTATGTGCATAAAATTCATATTATAAGGAATATTCATAATCATATAAGTGGTATTCCAATTTTACCACATTTACAAAACCAAAGATTATCTCTTCATCTGATGAGGGTTTTGTTTGATAGGGCACTGCTTTTGCATCAGATGTTTCAGGAAGAAATCTGCAAGAGTCATAGCTCGCATTGGATCAGAATATGAATCCTCCTATGTTTATTCCTACTTCTAGTGTTCAAGACCAATTTTAAGAGACATATATGATATAAAATTCTTAGGTGGTATAGATATTGTGGGTATGTGCAGTTGTGCTCTTAGGGTGGCATGAGTTAGGACAACTTTTTTTTGAGTCATCCAATTGTTAAACTTCCCCTCACGCCTGGCCATAACTTTCTACCAACCACCCTCTTCTTATGACATGGAAATGGTTATGTAGACCACCTAATCTAAGGATTTACCTAACAACACCTATCCTAAATTGACCATTCATTGAAAGATGGATTTGAAGATAAAGTAATCCTAGATATTATGACCCCGCCTTCTATGGAAAGGGAAATAGTCCGGATGGTCAATGAAGTTGAATTCATTGGGCCTTCTAGGATATGGAATCTTGAGAAGTTTTTTATCCATAGTTGATATGAAATATCCATGGACTTGTTCATTCTGAAAGGAGTATTATTTATTCATCCATTACTCAATTCCTAGGAGAAATTGATTTTTGTTTGCTTCTGTTCGAGGGTGATTTTGTGTTTTTTAACTCAATGGTAGGTGCTCAATAGTTCAGGACCTACCTAGGTGCTTGTATGGGCACATCTAATATCTTGAGGGTGATAAATGTAGCTTTGTATTTTCCTAGACTTTTCCCATATACTAAGTTCATGAAATGAGATTTGGATACAGTTTGCTGAGTAATGAATTCCAATCATCGTGTCATTCTTGTGCAATCACAAGAACCTACCTGTATAATTCATTAGGATTAGAGGTGTCTATAGATCATCCTTAATATTTTTAGTATAGAGTTCCATCAATTGTTACTATGAGAGAGGAATACTAAGTTAATATGTTAAACCCTTCTAGCTGGCTTTGAATTCATACACCCCCTCATTTTCATGTTTCTTGTAGTTCATGAGGTTGATAATTTTCATTTTCCTCAATTTGGAGCTAAAATGATAAAATAACTAATGAAGAAGGTCTTCATATCCTATAATAGATCCTACTAGTAGACTACTCTACCAAAAAAAGGTTGGACCTATTATATTTTTTTTAAAACCTCAACTTTGTTGTCTTATTTTTTGTCTCAAGGGCCCATCATTGGCCCACATCAAGATACAAAGTGTGTGATATGTTGTTTGGGGCAGGCTGCACCATCAAAGGTAGAGAAGGCAGGATTCCCAAAATTGGGTGGGGGGGAATTATTTTCCACCCACTTAGTATATGTATTCCTCTCAAGATACATAGGTGTATGTATCCCTTCCATGGATTCAATTCAAGTAGACTAAGACTTGATGATGTTAAGTAGCTCCAGGGGTACCTCTATCTAATCTACATTCCATATACAGGGAGTGGGTGGGGGTTGATGAGGTGTCCCTAACTTTGTCTCCCACTGATTATTGATTCTTCCTAAGACTGAATGATCACCCTAGTGAGGGAGAGGCTATCTTCATAACAGATTGAAGCCATTATAATCTTCAACTTCCTCATATATGTAGACTAGATTCCTAGATCTAGAGCCAGTCTGATGCTTAGATGCTACTCTTACTGGCAGATCTTCTTTTTTCGAATGTATGGGAGGGGGGATATTTGCCTCACCTGATGATGATACCCAATGGGAATACTTCTCCTGAGCATATCCTTTTTGATTTTTCTAAGAGTTCATATTTCATTCTCATATTGTGAAAACTATTATCCATTCCTTATGGTGGTGATTGGGATGTTGCCACACCTTTCCCCTTTTCTTTGGTAGTTCTCTTCCATAGATGTGGAAACTCGATATTCATAATTTTTGGGTTTCAAATCCTCCTCTGGTTCTAGGTACATTCATCCTTGGTTGGTGAATCAAAACCACCCTCCTCTCTAGGTAGGTTTTATTTGTTGTGGACCGCTTTATTTTTTTCTTGATCAACAATGTCTATCATGTTGAAAATAATGGCATTCATATAGGTATATTGGGAAATGGTTATTGAACCATTACTCTAAATGTAACGACCCAAAGTTTTTCAATGAAAATTCCCTTCTTAAAATTATGTCATAAAATCACATGAATGCACAACATGATGAACTACTAAGTTATAAGTGACCTTTAAACATAAGTTTTTCACTTCTGTGTTTGGAATTTTAAAAATCTGACATACACGGTTGTGTTCAAGATGATTTTTGGAGTCTGATAGAACAAACTTCTTTTTTTGGTGAATAGTAACATACCCTTATGAATAGTAAAATGAATAGTAATATGACCCTTATGAATAGTAAATAATAATATTATTTTATTTTTCTAAGGCAATAAGATAATGAGATCTTAATTAATTTTTCAATGAAAAATAAAACTAAGTGCACCTTTAAGATTGTTTTTTCGAATTAACTATGACTTAATTTAAAAATTAAATTAATAATATTTATAAAATTAATTTTGAAAAATGTATTTCACTTTTTAATTTTACATGTCGAAAAATAGTAGAGGTGAAATTTTGGGATTTTTCTAAAATATGTGAATTTTTTATGAATAGTAAAAATACAGTTTTGAGTTTTCGGTAGATTAATGACATCATAATGATGTAATAATTAAATATAAAAGTATGGTAGACTTGTGTATAGTAACTTATGTCATGAGGTGTCCCAAGTGGCTTAAACAATGGGAAAATACCATGGGAAAGCCCATGGTTTGTCAAAAACCACTAATGAGGTGTCCCTTTGAAATTATTAAAAAATTACCACTCTTTTTCTATAAAAACCCACTCATCCATTCGTTTTCTTTCATTAAAAATACCTCATCCTCAAATATCTGGTGGTTTTACCTCTCTAGGAGTCCTCTCAAGGAGTCTCTAAGACCCCAAGGTCCCATACTTCAAGATCTAGGAGTTATTCTACAACGTAAGGGAATCCTTCATTCTCTTCTTTAAGTCGACACTTCTTTTATGTTAGCTATTTGAAATTCCTTTCTCATATGTTGGGGTTTGATTTTATTTATTATTATTACTGTCCTTTTGATTTAAATATGATGAGATACACTTTTTTTCTCATCATTTGATTTTATGAAATTTTATGTGACGCCGTTAGGCTGTCGAATTTTCATAAGGAATCTCTTAACTTTTCTTTATTTTCAAGTTCAAGTCCAATTATTGATCTCTCTCCACATATCTTCATTCAAATGGTATTTTAACTCTATTATTATACATATAATTTAATTTTATGATTACAATGGGATATTATATCATCCAAACCCC
The DNA here is from genome assembly GCA_963277665.1 of Viscum album. Classification (NCBI taxonomy): domain Eukaryota; kingdom Viridiplantae; phylum Streptophyta; class Magnoliopsida; order Santalales; family Viscaceae; genus Viscum; species Viscum album. The sequence continues at coordinate 1,664,043,455 of OY728146.1, read as the reverse complement.
TTTCCCTCTTCCTTTTATTTTATTAAAGAGAATGTTGTTCCTGAGGTGTTAATTTATCACCTTCAAGAATGACGTGCTTTATTATTCCATTTATACCTTTAGATCTGGTCATGAAACCATTTTTATGGTTGAAACAGAATATTTTATATTTATTATCTCCTATTTAAAGTTCTTTAACTAACTTATGACCATATTTCTAGTGATAAAATAAAACAAGTCCATTATGATCGAAAAATCACGCAAATTAACCCAAATAATCATCATTTAATTATCATCTAATGATTAATCCATATGGATCTAATATAATTCATTATAGGATCATTCAAAATCCTTTAATATCATTAATAAAATTTTATATCAGTTCTGTATGTTTACCCATGTTCTACTCAAACTTCAATTTATGAATACAAGTGAACCACCCAAGAAAAACCATAAAAACGAACATCCCCGAACAATGTTTTTAAACTCTATCATTCATCAAAAGGAACATAATATAACATAATGAAATGATAATGAACCCTATTAATGTAAAAATGGTTCTGGATTTATAATTAATTAATATAATGTCATTATACAAGACATTAAAGAGAAGGAAGCATTCAAATACAAGGTAAGGGGAAATTCTCGAACCCAACTTTCATCCTTCGGGTTCTCCCTATTTCACTCCATTTTTGATATGGTTACTCCTTAAAGATCATTTATTCATATTTATCTTACCTTTTCTGGGATATTCATGTTTTCTAATGAAGTTTATGTCAAACCAAATGTTTTCCAAAAGAAATCTTCTTTTAAGAACTCAACTATTACCTCTCATTCATGGTTGATGGTTCTTGTATCAAGTATGTTGTTCCCTCTTTCTTTTGGGAACCCAAAGATTATGAATGAATTCTTATGATATTAAACCCATTCCTTTACATGGGTTAGTTATGTTCACTTTTGATATGTGTTCTATGTGGAAATCATGATAATGATAATGTTATGATGTGACGGGTGCGCCCAGAATTATATAGCGCAATATGAATGTTTCAAAGTGACGGATGCGCTCGAAATTATACAGTGCTCCAATGCATTGGGTAAAGTGATGAATCTCATGAGTAAATGTGAAATTATGTGTGAACAAGATTCTATCTTGGTTCACAAGTATTTGTGGTAGTTAAATCACTAAAACACGATGTTTCATTTTTATGCATTGCCACATTTCAAGTCTTTTATTTATGTTCCTCTCATGTTCATGATCTTTTGCCTATGTCATGATTATGCTCACCCCATGCTATATTCTTCTTGTATATCCTCTTACTAGGATTTTATCTCACCCCTTTTTATGTATATCCTTAGGTGGTTACATGTACTAAGGAGAGGACAAGTGCCAATAAGAAGCTATAGAAGAAGAAATTAATAAATTTCTATGCTTGATGTTATAATTGTTATGTATGGTCCTAGTTTTCCCAAGACACTAAACTGTTGGATCCTCTATGTGTAATAATATTATGTTTTTTACCTTTAAAATGATGTAATAGTAATGTAAGAATTTTCTGAGATGTTATAGTTGGTATCAGAAAAATGGTTTAGTTAATTTGGGAATTAGGATTAGTGAACCCTAGAGAAAACCTCTAGCATGAGACTAAGTACAAATATGCAAACAAGAATATTTATATAGGGATACCATATGTTATGTTTTTGGAATAAATTTTTTAAATGAATAAGTTATTCATGACTTGTTTACTTATGTTTTGTTATAACCTTTTCTATTTTATAAAATGGTGGGAATCAGGAGAAATCGGGCCAACAACTCGTGCGAGGGACAATGCAACGATTCCCGAACGACATCCCCAATGATTTGGGAGGTGGAGTTCAGAAATTCATGGAGATGACTACCCAATTATCTCAGGTTTTGAACAATAACCATAATAATGGGGAATGTCCTCCTTCACTAAAGAGGGAGAAACTGGCGATCGAATGTTTTATGCGGAAACGACCACCGACGTTTTGTGGATCTTCCGATCCACTAGTTGCGGAACAATGGGTCAACTCCATGGAGAAGATATTTTCTATGCTTCACTATTCTGAGACATAGAAGGTGACTCTAGCCGTCTATCGTCTAGATGGAAAAGTCGATCAATGGTGGGATTTGATTAAGAACACCAAGCCAAGGGAGGAAATTGAAGAGATGGAATGGGAAGACTTTAAGATAATGTTTCTTAATAAGTAATTCCCACAAACTCTTCATATGAAGATGGAGAGATAATATATAGAGCTCAAGAAAAAAGAAGGAGAATCTGTCACAACCTATGAAGGGAATTTCACAAGGCTTGCAAGGTACGCTTCGGGTTTTGTTATCAATAATGATAGAAAAATTGATAGATTCTTTAGTGGATTAAAACCACACCTTATAAAGGCTCTTACAATCCAAGACTTTGGGAGTTATGAATAAGTTGTTCTATGTGCTCTCAAAGTGGAGATGGAGTTTGGAGAATGGTCCCATGGCTATGGGGATAAGAAAAGAAAGATGGATTTTCAAGCTGGTAGATCTAATGACAAAGGTGTGAAGAAAAATCAACGACCCACATGCCAAAAATGTGGGAAGTTGCACCATGGGAACTGTCTCAAAGGGATGGGGAAATGATTCAAGTGTGGGAAATAAGGACACCATGCTCAATAGTGTCAAAAAGACACAAAAAGGAAGGATAATGTATCCAATGAAAGGAGAGAACCACTCATGGTTCAATGCTACAACTGTAGGGAGCTAGGGCACTATGCAAACTAGTGCACTAAACCTCGAGCTCTCGAGGGTAATTAGCATCAGTAGCCACAAAAGCCAAAGGAACAAGGGAAGTATTATGCCATCACTACTGCGGAGGTGGACCATGATAATGAAGTCGTACAAGGTACACTTCCTATTCACTCTAGAATGGAAAAAGTCTTATTTGATTCTAGTTCTACGCATTCCTTTATATCTTGCAAGTTTGATAGAACTATAGAATTGAAGCCCCAAAACCTTGAAGTAGAGATATCTGTAAAAACACCAAGTGGTGAAATCATTGCAACCTAAGTGTTTGACTCTTCTCCTGTTGGCATATGTGGGCAGATTCTTCTGTAAAATCTCGTAATCCTTCCATTGGTGGAATTAAATGCTATAATGGGAATGGATTGGATCTTGTTATATAGAGAACATATCAACTGTCAGGAAAAGGAAATATGTTTTCATATTTCAGACCATCCCATGCTCCTCTAAAAATTCAAGGAAGATCATGAATATCCTTTGAAAAATACTTCAATGGTGTGGGTGTTGATTCCCTATGAAGAATTGTACCTCACCCAAATTGTTGAGTCGAAGTAAGGTGACAACCTTGAGGAAATTCCCATCGTGAGGGAATATGAAGATGTATTTCCCGAAGAGTTACCCAGAATTCCCCCGGATCGCGAGGTAGAGTTCTCAATCGAACTCATACCTGGAGATACTCCTATCTCTAAGTGTCCCTATAGGATGGCTCCTATCGAAATGGAGGAGTTAAAGAAGCAGCTATAAGTGCATCTAGACAAAGTGTTCATACGCCCTAGTGAATCACCTTTGGGTGCACCAGTGCTCTTTGTAAAGAAGAAGGATTGAAGAATGAGGCTGTGTATAGATTATCGGGAACTCAACAAGATCACCATAAAGAAAAAGTATCCTCTTCCTAGGATTGATGACTTTTTCGACCAGTTAAGAGGTGATCAATACTTCTAAAAGGATGATCTTCATTCTGGATATCATCAGGTAAAGGTGAAGAAGGAAGATATTTAGAAGACTACCTTCCGTACAAGGTATGAGCACTATGAGTTTTTGGTGATGCCCTTCGGACTTACTAATTCCCCTGCAATATTCAGGGATTTGATGAATAGAGTCTTTAGACATTACTTTGACAAATTTTTGGTAGTGTTTATCGATGATATTCTCATCTAATCCAAGAGAAAGGAGGAACATGAAGAACATCTAAGACTTGTGTTGGATGAATTGAGAAAAGAGAATTTGTACGCCAAGTTCAGAAAGTGTGACTTTTGGATGAAGCGAGTCACGTTCCTGGGACATGTGATCACAAGTGAGGGAATTTCTGTAGATCCTTCAAAGACAAAGGTGATCGAGGAATGTCCCATGCCCTCTAGTGTCACAGAAATCCGTAGTTTTCTTGGATTAGCTGGGTACTACCGACGTTTTGTGAGAAACTTTTCACGATTGTCAAGCCCGCTAACTAAGTTAACAAGGAAAGGGGTAAAGTATGTCTGTACGGAAGAATGTGAGGGAAGCTTCAAGGAGCTAAAGAGAAGGCAGATCACATCACTTATGCTCACACTACCGAAAAGTGGAGAAAGTTTTGTGATATACAGTGATGCTTCAAAGAAAGTCTTGGGTTGTGTAGTCATGAAAAATGATAATGTGATAGACTAAACCTCACGACAGTTGAAGATCCATGAGCAGAACTACTCGACACATGATCTAGAGCTGACATCTGTGATTTTTACCTTGAAAATCTGGCGGCACTACCTTTATGGTGAGAAGTGTGACATATACACCGACCACAATATCCTAAAGTATATATTCAGACAAAAGGAGCTCAACATGAGTCAAAGGAGATGGTTAGAGCTAATCAAGGATTACGATTTCTCTATTCACTATCATCCTGGAAAGGCGAACAAGGTAGTTGGTGCTATAAGAAGAAAAGAACCTGCTACTCTATCCATGATATGGATTGAGAAAGACCCTATCTTCATGGATATGAAAAGAATAGATTTGGAAATCATAAGGGAAGGGGATACATCCTACCTTTCCCAAATGATTGTGGAACCATCCATCCAGGAGAAGATTAAGGAAGCACAAAGGGATGATGTGGAGATACAAAAGAGGGTGAATGCAGTAAAAGAAGGGAAGCTGCAAGATTTACATATCGATGATGATGGTGTGATTCGGTTTGGAACGTGTCTTTGTGTGCCTTCATCACCCGGGATAAAGAAAGAGCTATTGGACAATGCACATAGCTCAACTTTCTCTATCCATCCCGGGAGTACCAAGATGTACTATGATCTCTGAGAACACTTCTGGTGGGATAACATGAATAAGGAGATTTCCGAATATATATCAAGGTGCTTGGTATATCAGAAAGTTAAAGTTGAGCGAAAAAAGTCCAAAGGTATGATGCAACCATTTCCTATACCCATGTAGAAATGGGAAAATGTTATTATGGAATTTTTCACGGTTCTCTCGAAGACGTCAAAGGGAAATAATGTGATATGGGTTATGATTGACCGAATCACCAAGACATCCCATTTTATCGCTATTCGGGAAGATATCTTGCTTAACCAACTTGCAAAGATATATGTGAAGGAAGTGGTGAGACTACACGGTGTTCCACTCTCAATTGTCTTTGACCGTGATCCGAGGTTAACATCTAAATTCTGGAGGAGCCTTCAACATGCTTTGAGTACTGAATTAAATTTCAGCATGGCCTATCACCCCCAAACTAATGGACAATCTGAAAGGACTATTCAGACACTTGCAGATATAATTAGAGCATGCTCTCTAGAATTAAAAGGTGGATGGGATCAGCATCTCCCATTGTTTGAGTTATCATACAACAATAGATTCCACTCGAGTATTCAGATGGCTCCATATGAAGCTCTGTATGGAAAGCGATGTAGAACTCCAACCTGTTGGGATGAAGTTGGAGAAAAAAATCTACTTGGAGTTGATCTTGTTTAAGAGATGACAGAGAAGGTTCAAGTCATCCAGAAACACATCAAAGCTGCTCAAATTCGGCAAAAGATCTATGTTGAAAACCGTTGAAGGGACTTAGAGTTCGACGTTGGAGATAAATTCTTCCTTAGAATATCTCCATGGAAGAGAGTCATGCAATTTGTGAAGAAAGGGAAGCTAAGCCCAAGGTACATTGGCCGCTTTGAGATCCTTGACTGCATCGGAGCTGTGGCCTATCAGCTTGCACTTCCACCGAATATGGCTCGATTTCATAATGTTTTTCACATATCACTTTTAAGGAAGTACATACCTGATCCCTCACATGTACTAAACTCAAAGGTGGTGCAGTTGGAAGATGATCTCTCATATGAGGAGCAGCCAGTAAAGATTCTGGACTGAAGTGATAAGGTTCTACGCAACAAGACAACCCACCTTATCAAAGTGTTGGGGAGGAACCATAATTTTGAGGAAGCAACTTGGGAACTGGAAGAGGCAATGAAGGAGAAGTACCCTCACCTGTTTTTGTAAAACGAAATTTTGAGGGTGGAATTTCTTAAGGGGGGAAGAATGTAACGACCCAAAGTTTTTCAATGAAAATTCCCTTCTTAAAATTATGTCATAAAATCACATGAATTAACAACATGATGAACTACTAAATGATAAGTGACCTTTAAACATAAGTTTGTCACTTCTGTGTTTGAAATTTTGAAAATCCGACATACACGGTTGTGTTCAAGATGATTTTTGGAGTCTGATAGAACAAACTTGTTTTTTTTGGTGAATAGTAACATACCCTTATGAATAGTAAAATGAATAGTGATATGACCCTTATGAATATTAAATAATAATATTATTTTATTTTTCTAAGGCAATAATATAATGAGATCTTAATTAATTTTTCAATGAGAAATAAAACTAAGTGCACCTTTAAGATTGTTTTTTTTTCGAATTACCTATAAATTTATTTAAAAAATAAATTAATAATATTTAGAATATTAGTTTTTAAAAATGGATTTCACTTTTTAATTCTACACTTTTTGAAAAATAATAGGGGTGAAATTTTGGGATTTTTCTAAAATACATGAATTTTTCATAAATAGTAAAAATACAGTTTTGAGTTTTCGATAGATTAATGACATCATAATGATGTAATAATTAAATATAAAAGTATGGTAGACTTATGTATAGTAACTTATGACATGAGGTGTCCAAAGTGTCTTAAACCATGGGCAAATACCATGGGAAAGCCCATGGTTTGGCAAAAACCACTAATGAGGTGTCCCTTTGAAATTATTAAAAAATTACCTCTCTGTTTCTATAAATACCCACTCATAAATTCGTTTTATTTCATTCCAAATCCCTCATCCTAGAAGATATGGTGGTTTTACCTCTCTAGGATTCCTCCCAAGGAGTATCTAAGCCCCCAAGGTCCCATCCTTCATGATCTAGGAGTTATTCTACTAGGTAAGGGAATCCTTCATTCTCTTCTTTAAGTCGACACTTCTTTTATGTTAGCTATTTGAAATTCTTTTCTCATATGTTGGGGTTTTATTTTATTTATTCTTCTTACTGTTATTTTGATTTAAATATGATGAGATACCCTTTTTGTTCTCATCATTTTATTTTATTAAATTTTAAGTGACGTCGTTAGGCTGCCGAATTTTCATAAGGAATCTCTTAACTTTTCATTATTTTCAAGTTCAAGTTCATTTCTTGATATCTCCCCACCTATCTTCATAAAAATGGTATTGTAACTCCAGTATTATACATATTATTTAATTTTATGATTATAATGGGATATTATATCATCCAACCCCCTTTCCCTCTCCCTTTTATTTTATTAATGAGAACATTGTTCGTGAGGTGTTAATTTATCACCTTCAAGAACGACATGCTTTCTTCTTCCATTTCTACCTTCAGATCTGGTCATGAAACCATTTTTATGGTTTAAGAAGAATATGTTATATGTATTATCTACTATTTCAAGTTCTGGAACTAAATTATGACCATATTTATAGTGATAAAATAAAACAAGTCCATTATGATCGAAAAATCACGCAATTTAACCCAAATAATCATCATTTAATTCTCATCTAATGATTCATACACATGGATCTAATATAATTCATTATAAGATCATTAAAACTCATGTAATATCATTAATAACATGTAATATCAGTTCTGGATCTTTACTCATGTTCTACTCGAACTTCAATTTATGAATACAAGTGAACCACCTAAGAAAAACCATAAAAACGAACATCCCCGAACAAAGTTTTTAAACTCTATAAGTCATCCAAAGGAACATAATATGACATAATGAAACCAGAATGAACCCTATTAATTTAAACATGGTTATGGATTTCTAATTAATTAATATAATTTCATTATAAAGGACATTAAAGAGAAGGAAGCATTCAGATACAAGGTAAGGGGAAATTCTCGAACCCAACTTTCATCCTTCGGGTTCTCCCTCTTTCACTCCATTTTTGATATGGTTACTCCTTAAAGATCGTTTTTTCAGATTTATCTTACCTTTTATGGGATATAATTTTTTTACAATGAATTTTATGTCAAACCAAATGTTTTCTAAAAGAAATATTCTTTTAAGAACTCAACTATTACCTCTCATTCATGGTTGATGGTTCTTGTATCAAGTATGTTGTTCCCTCTTTCTTTTGGGAACCCAAAGCTTATGAATGTATTCTTATGAGATTAAACCCATTACTTTACATGGGTTAGTTATGTTCACTTTTTATATATGTTCTATGTGGAAATCATGATAATGATAATGTTATGATGTGATGGGTGCGCCCGGAATTATATAGCGCAATATGAATGTTTCAAAGTGACAAGTATGCCCAGAATTATACAGCGCTCCAATGCATTGGGTAAAGTGATGAATCTAATGAGTAAATTTGAAATGATGTGTGAACAAGATGATATCTTGGTTCACAAGTATGTGTGGTAGTTAAACCACTAAAACATGATGTTTCATTTTTATGCATTTCCACATTTCAAGTCTTTTATTTATGTTCCTCTCATGTTCATGATCTTTTGCCTATGTCATGATTATACTCACCCCATGCTATATTCTTCTTGTATATCCTCTTACTGGGCTTTTAGCTCACCCCTTTTGATGTATATCCTCAGGTGGCTACATGTAATAAGGAGAGGAAAAGTGCCAATAAGACGCTAGAGAAGAATAAATTAATAAATTTTTATGCTTGATGTTGTAATTATTATGTATGGTCCTAGTTTTCCCAAGACACTAAACCGTTGGATCCTCTATGTGTAATACTATTATGTTGTTTACCTTTAAAATGATGTAATATTAATGTAAGAATAGGCTGGGATGTTATACTAAATGCACTAGGATGATTCTGTACTGACTTCATGAGGGTTATTCTTCGAACCCTTGTCCATATTGGTCAATTTTGGATTGCAACCCTAATGGGTTCTAATTTCCTTTGTTGTATGTTACTCTTGTCCCAATCTATGAGTAATGACCTTGAGGGAGTTTCTAGTAGTGATTTCCAAATAAGACCCAAATAGTAGAGGTCTATCTTCTAGAGGGAGGAACTAATGATATGCAGATCATTGATATTTACCTCCCAACATGAAAAAGACTAATTCTCTCTGTGATAATGAAAATGATGAATATCCCCCCAACCATACAAATTGGGGGTTATTTGGGGCCACAATTAGCATTGATTGATCCTATTGTTGAGGATCCAATGATTCTAGTCATACATTTTATGAATCTCGAAATAGAAATTGAGATATAAATAACCCCATTCCAGTAGTATGGGGTTGATATGGAATCACTGATGATCCCCCCAGGACCATCTTAGGGGATGATGAACCTAGTGATAGTGATTGGCTTATAAATTCCCATATCCCAGTGGGTTGGGGTTTGTTTGTAGCTACTGATGATATATCCTAAATCCTCTTGGGAATTTATGATCTCATAGGTGGAGGTGTTGGTAGATATTCCCCTAAATCAGTGAGTTAGGTCTGCTACTAGATGGCTATTATGGAATCTGCTACTATGGCCTTTTTTATGTGTCATAACTATACTCGCATAAAATCTAGGTGCAATGGTATCCCATTATATGATTTAATTTCTATATGATTTCATCAGGTTGACTATAACCTTGGATTCAATGTCTTAAATGCAGTAATGTTGCTTCAAGGTGTATAGTTGAAGGGCTTTTTGGATATCCTCTCCCTCTATTCATAATTTCTGGGAATCATTGAAGATGGGGAATTCTATTGTAGTGACCAAATGGCTCATGCATTACCTAGTACTCTAATTTATTTCGAGGCTATGAAATTATAGGATGCTATATCTGAGGGGTTTTTTAGTTTATGGGACATAGTGAAGTGTAATTCTCCATATTTCACCCATCCTTAGATACACACATCCAACGATTCTTTGAAAATTAGTTGACATAGGGTTGTTGTGATTCAAAGACAAATGCTGCATAAGAATTTGACATTCTCTTCCACTCCTAAGTTCCTATATATGTAAAAGGTTTCCATATCTAGCTGAAAAAAGAGTGTATTGATGAGATGAAGTTGATACTCATATACTGGATATGGGAGATGTCTAGCCTTCAGTTGCTGATGAGTAACCCACATATTTTGTCATAGATAAGGTATACACTCCTTTTTTATCTTATTTGGGACCTCATAGTTGTAAGTGGAGAGGGGTAAAAACGTGATGGGGAGGTTTTTTCTGGATAAATCTCTATATATATCGATGTTGAAATCCTCTTATTCAGACTTACAATCCTCCATCTAGTCAAACCATGGAAGATGCTTCTAATATTTTCCTGCTAAATGGAGTGGAGTTATGCTGTAAGTTTATGGGGGAACTATATGTGGTTGAACCAGAAGTTTTTATCACCTCTCTATACAACGATGTATGAGTTATGGACACCTCTATATATGAAGTTATCTAGTAAAGGGGGATATTTCTTTGTTTGTGGGATATATCACCATGGAAATTTTGACCATGGTGGATGTTATGAGAAGAGTCCATGTGATCCATCTTGATGTTACCATGAGGAAGAATATCATGGTAATGATCATATTATTATTTGGTTGAAGATTTGATAGACCCTTTGGGTGTTGAGAATGTGTCACGAACGACCTCAAGGACACTAACATTGAGCGAATTAGGGATATGATCCTCGTTCTGCATCATGGATGGAATATGTTGACCTATCTTCTAGAATTGTGCAGGGATATGTGCCTATTATATGATGGTTTCCAAAATTAGTTTATAAACTTCTGGTGTTGTGGGAGTATGAGACTGCTACTGAGAAGTTTCTAGAATATGCTAATGATATTCCTCATTATTGATAAGAATATGAGCCTATACCGAGGCATGTATCATTCTCACTTGGTGAGCCTTGGTTAAAATGGGAGTGTGATCCCAATCCTAAGATTATGGACTATGTTGTTGGTATTTTTTGGTAGGGATATGAACCTTCCTTGAGGCATGTTTCTCTCTCACCTGGTGTTCCTTGGTTGTAATGGGAATATGATCCCGATCCAATTCCTCATCTTTTACCAGAATATGCTGATAATACTCATAGATGGAAGAAATAACATGTGCTTACTCTAGATCAACCACTTGTTCATAATGATTAGAGTGTTGAGCTACCTTAGGTGTAGGTATAGGAATATGCACCTGCCCTTGTATATTCACCAGTGTAGGAATATACCGATAGAGTTCTTTAGTTGTTACTAAGATTTATTTACATTTTAGAAAAGTATGTACAGAGATATAATCCTTCACTTTTCCCATCACCATTATATACTAGAATATATCTTTGATTAAAGTGGGGATATAATCCAACTTCTTTCCTCATTGTTCCACTAGAATATGTTGATGGTATTCATGTGTGGGGGTAGGGATATATGCCTCCCCCATGTCTTATGTAGGAATATTCCTACATAAATTCTTTGAGTGAGTAGGGATATGAGTCTATTCACTAGTTCATGGTAGAATATGCCAAAAAAAATTATCATTGGGAGTGGGGATATGATCCCACTCATGGTTATCCAACGCATTCCTAACCTAATGTGTCTTCTTTGTCTCCAAAGCATGTGTATCAGAGGTGTAAGTTTGTCGAGTGGTACCCTCAATAGGTGACTAATGGCTACTGACGATAAGGTGATCATAATAAAGGTTGACAAGAGCCCTCCTTGGTGGCCCCTGAACTGGAAGGGATCCATATTATACTCTGTAGTCCACCTTCAACATATAATGAATATGGTAGTTATCATGATCCAGGGATAAGCTCCCAGAGATATGGTATGTGGCGATGAGGTCCACTGGAATAACTAAATATTTTCCTAGATGATGAAAAATTATCGGTTTACATACTTAGAGACCCTAATAGGAAGCTTACAGGGTTGTAATTTTACCATGTTAGTGGTATTCTTGGACCATTTTGTTTCCCCCCCCCCCCCTAACATTGAATTTTTCGGGAAAGTGAGAGCATTTTGAGACCCATAGGGTTTGTAGTCGTAGTGGATTTACCAGAATGGTCATTGGACAAAGACATTATCTTAGATCAGGATACTATTGATGAGAGTAGTATCTGAAGTCATATTGAAAAAAATGAACAAGGTTATAAATTAGTGTATTATCATAGTAATGATGCATTCTCAATCATATATTCATGGTAAACACAATTTTCCTTTTATTACCAATTTTTCCATTCTGCTCGCATGGACTTGTCAATACGAGGATGGACTTATTTCACGGGAACCCTAGTTATATAGGATCAAATGTAAGATTTAGGCCATGATTATTAGATTTTTTTATCTAGGAATTCAAAATAATGTGTCCTGATTCATGATTAACTGATCACTCTATTATTTGAGAGATTCATGATAGGTTCACCATTTTTTTTTTGACAGCAAAGAGATAACTGATAACCCCCATTGATGTGGATTCAATTTGTCTTGATGATTGATTATTATGGGGTTTCATTTCTTGCACAATCATTAACATCAGGTCACCATTGTTGTTCTTATTAGAAACTTCCAACATTCCCCTCATCCACAATTGGGTATATACCTTATTTCCAAAGTTAGGCCATCAATTGGGGTTTCATACCCAATGATGCATGGGGATTCGCATTGGTTAAGAGGATGGTTGGTTGGGCTCATTACACCCTTTTGGGGGGAATTATTTCCTACTTGGAGACTCTCTTATAGATTTAAGATATGTTTGAGAATCTCTTCTTAATCCAGATATTGGACTGATTATCCTAAAAAATGATTATAGGTTATGTCTTTTTTATATACAAAAGAGAAAGGGGATATCATTATTGAATCCATCTGTATGTATCCAAGGTTCTTCATTAATTTTCTAGTAATGAACTACTGCTTATATGATGAAGTCCTATAACAAATCACTTTAGAATTTATTGGCATGCTGTGAGGCAATTAATATTCTGATGAGGGGATTGATCCATTATGAGGTGACCTATGTATCCTATTTATTTTAAGAATCAAAACCCACATATTTCATTAAACCTATGTAGTTTAACATCATAAAAAATGATATATGTATGGTCTCTTAGGAACCTAATATTTGATATCATGTCTTGAGCAGATGTCCTACATATCTTGGTTATAACAAGAATCATGGTTATCGTAGTTTGATCATGATCTTGGGATTGGCCCTAAGGGAGATTCCCTTATATGGGGGGTGTTTATATCATGCCACTCATTAGTGATTACATAATGAGATTTCCCTGGCTGGTGGATATTCATGATGCCAATTATGTGTTCATTACATCTCCCTAAACCCATGTGATATATTCTTAGTGTGAGAAACAAGAGATAACAAGTGATCAGCCTCATTTAATATGAATGCAGGGCTTAAATACCAGGACAAACCTTGGTATGTTTAATATGGAGATCATGCCTTAGGAATGTGTCCTACATATCTTGGTTATAGAAGGAATCAGAGTCATCATAGTTCAGTTGAATTTTTAGTCTGCTGATGGATGAGGTAGAATGATCAGCTCGTGGGAATGATTGGGTTTCAATGGTTGAAATGTCAGATACATAGTGGGACATACACTGAGTTGTATGCCCATTTTATTTATGTATCAGGCCTTAGTAAGGCATCCTACACATCCTAGTGATGGAAAGAATCAGAGTCCTTATAGTTCAATTGATTGGGGCTTACACACTAATGTTTCCCTTATATGCATGACATATCATATTATGTCATTGATCAGGAATTACACATTGGAATTTACCTTTAATTTTTAGATTCTTATGATACGAATGATATGATCATTGCAACTCCCTAGGCCCACATGATCTAATATTAATGTGAGAAACAAGGGATAGAAAATAATCATCTTTTTTGCTTATGGGTGCGGGACTTAAGCATTGGGATAACCCTTTAGAAGATTAATATAGAGATAAATCCTCAAAGAGGAATCCTATGTATCCTAGTTATAGATGGAATTAGATTCATCATAGTTATTTTTTGGGGGATTATAAACTAACATTTATCTTTTGAATGGGGCTTACACACTAAGTATAGACAAGGTTATAAAATCTTAGGATGGCCTTTTAACTTGGCCTACTTGCCTACCGGAAATTCTTGACTACCTTCTTGACATGACTTGATTGTATAATTTAACATGTCATAGGATTTTTGGACATTTCTAGTTATATTGTAGACATTTACAAGTATAATCAAATGTTTTAGTTGGTTTTTTCTAAGGGATGTCGCCTATTCTCGGTGGAATGTTTGAGGGGAATCGAATGATCAAGTCTAGGTTTTTAGAAGGAAATCACGATACCTATCCATATGATCCTATAATCCATCTCATGATCAATGATTACTTTTCTATAGTACATATTGAGACATGGATGGATGATCTTGGAATTCATCATATGATCTCAGCTGATATATTTATAGGGCGTTGCATGATCTGACTGACATGTTATGGTGTCATCGCAAAATCCGGCTAACAAATATGAAGGGGCATCATGAGATCTAGTGAGACATGTATAGAGGGTGATTCATGGTCTAGGATGACATGCATGGAAGTCATCATGAGATCTGTATGGTGTTCCTGGAGGGCATCGTAAGAACCAATTGACATGCTCGGGTGCTACCTCAAGATTCACCTAACATGTGCTGGTGTCGTCGCATGAGTCGGGAAAAATGGTTGAAGGAAACCATAAGGTTTGGATGGTGAGCTCAGATGGATTCATGATACTGGGGTGGAATTCTAGTGGGGTTACATGTGACTTTCTTTAACATGTATAGAAGACTTCGTATGATCTAAATGGTATAACAAAGGAACGTCGTTAGATCTGGGTGACATGTCATCGTGTTGTAGTGTGTCATGGGTGGTTCACGTGAAGCACATGAGGATCGGTGGATATGTTCTCTAAATAAGTATCCCATATTTTAGTCTTTATTCTATCCTTTTATTGTAAATTACCGTGTCAACTTGTTTTAAGTATCACATGATTTAGTAGATGTGCAGGATGTTCTTTGTGTATCCTACTAGAAGTCCTTTTCATAGTCTATATTGATCAAACAAAGTGATTATGCATGATGCATGAACACTTTGATTATTTTTCAGATCTTACCTAATATAAAAATTCCTTTATGTGAGATCATCCACTCCAAGAAATTCACTTTGGCGCTTGGGTGCACTGGTGCGAGGTTCCAAGGATTCCTCATTCGTCTCTGCATGTAGCGGTCCATTTTTCAGGATGGGTGGGGGATATATAGGCCTTGCTGCCCCAGTTGTTCACATATTTGTGTGGCATGTATGACACAAATTCGAGCTAGAGTTAGTGGAGGGTTTTAGTATCATGAACTTTTCATGTTCCCACCGTAAGTCATTATGGAGATGTCAAATGTTTTTTAGCGACCGCATGATCATCCCATAAATGCCTCCTTTATTGGATTATTTAAAATTAATGGGGTTTTGTTGAATCTTTTGGAAATGATGAAGGTCTTTAAATTTTCATATAAAAATGTTCAAGGGACTCTGTGACATCAAGGAACCTGTTTAAAGGACTTATCCTGATCACATGCAGCTTGTCTGAGACTTTCTGTGCGACAATGATGGCTTATAAAGGGGTATTGAGAGATTGTGCTTCGGACAGCCTAGGTGCATCACATTATTTTTAATACCGTGATAAGATCCTGTCATTCCATATTTTATTTACTTTTTTATTTTTCAAATTTTTGGGATATCATGAGTTTTTATTTAAATTTTCAAAGATAATCACTCTACCTCCTAGTGATGCGTCACATGATCAATAAAGGGTTTTGTGGATATGCATGATAATTTCAAGGAAAACACCACATATTTTTCCTTATGATGCCAAAGGGGGAGTGTGAGGTCACCTAGACATACCCAAGTCTATTTTATTTATGAGTAAGACATGCCAACGGGCTTTCACAAGATGTAGAAGACATGTCGTCGGGTTCTTGTTGTGTCTTGAGGATTACCAGGGGCATGTCACATGTTGTTTATGAGCGCAAGAGGCTCCCACTTTCTCCCCTTTTTATTTTCTTTTTTTACAAAGGCATTGGGTTTCAAAAGTTTTATTTAGTTGTTTTGAATAAAATAACTCTCCCCATTGGTGATGTGTCTCTTGAGTTTTATGACCACCAGAGGATCTTGTATTTTAGATATTTTCATTCTATTTTCGAAGGATTATTTGAGGTTTTGTCAAGGGTCCACCAAATGACAAGTCACATGTCCTGAATAAGCTTATCTAGATGCCAATGTGTGATCAAATATTATCTGTGGCACCTTCACAATATTATAAGGACTTTTTGAAGGGACTTCGTGAGGTCTTCTATAGTCCATTCTCTCTATGTGACCATCCACATGACCTTCCAAAGTTATTGTAATTGCATGTCTTCTAGAAATTCACATGATCCACACAATCTTAGCCACCTTACTCTTCCTTTGATTTGTGGGGAAAATAATACCCATATTCATGCATCTCTTTTTTTATGCATTTTTTATGCTTATTTGGCAGGAATCAACAAGGGTGTAGGGTTTAGGGTTTGGATGGATTTTTAAGGGCTATTAACAGGTTTAAAGGGTATGGAAGTGTATTTTTGTTGAGTTTTAAGGGTTTTAAAGGGAGTGAATAGTTTTCAAAGATGGGTATTAGGGGATAGGGTGAATGTTTGATTGTTTAGGGTTGAGTTTGTAGGGTTTAGGGTTTAGGGTTTGGATGATTTTTATGGGTTTTTATAGGGTTTGAAGGGTGTGAAATGTATTTTGGTAGGGTTTTTTTAAGGTTTTGAAGATTTTTGAAGGGTTTTGAAGGGACTAAAGTATTTTTAAGGCTAGGTAAGTGGATATGGACTAAAGTTTTGATGATTTATAGTTGAGGGTTTTGTTTTTTGCGTTTAGGGTTTAGGGGTTGTATGGATTTTAAGGGGCTTTAAAGGGTTTAAAGGGTATAATAGTGTATTTAGATAGAGTTTTTAAGGGTTTTAAAGGTTTTTTAATTCATTGAAGGGACATTAAGGTTATTTTATAAGGTAAAGGTTGATTTTTTGAGGGTTTAGGGTTGAGGGAGTAGGTTTTAGAGTCTAGGGTTTAGGTTTTGGATGTATTTTAAGGGGTTTAAAAGGGTTTAAAGGGTATGAAAGTGTATTTCAGTAGTGTTTTTAAGGGAGTGAAGGGTTTTAATGATTATTTAATAAATGATATGGTGAATGGTTTAGATTTTAGGGGTTGTAATTATTTTTAAGGGTTTTAAAGGGTTTAAATGGTAAGAAACTGTATTTTGGTAGGTTTTTAAGGGTTTTGAAGGGTTTTTAAGGGATTGAAGGGTTTTTTATGGTTGCAAAGATGGGAGAGAGTGAATGGATTAAGGTTTAGGGTTTAGGGTGTATGAATTAGGTTCTATGGTTTGGATGAATTTTTAATGGGTTTAAAATGTTTTAAGGGTATGGGAGTGCAGTTTGGTAGGGGTTTTAAGGGTTTTAGAGTGTTTTGAAGGGACTGAAGGGTTTTTAAGGATAGACAAGAGGGGATATGGTGAATAGTTTAAGGTTTGGGGTTGAGGGTTTATTATTTAGGTTTTTAGGGTTTGGATGAATTTTTGTGGGGTTTTAAATGGTTTAAATGATATAAAAGCATATTTTGGTAGGGTTTTAAGGGTTTTAAGGGGTTTTTAATGGAATGAAGGGTTTTAAAAATTATAGAAGAGGGTATAGGGTTAAGGTTTGAGGGTTTAGGTTTGATGGTGTAGGGTTCAAGGTTTAGGTTTTGGATGAATTTTTAATGGGTTTAAAAGAGTTTAAAGTGGATGAAAGTGTATTTTGGTGGGGTTTTAAGGGTTTTAAATGGTTTTGAAGGGATTAAAGGGTTTTAAGGGTTGTGGAAGAGTGGATAGGGTTAAGGGTTTAGGGTTTAGGGTTGAGGTTGTATGGGTTAAGGGGGTTAGGGTTAGGATTTTTTTTAAGTGTTTAAAGGGTATGAAGGTGTATTTTGGTAGGTTTTTAAGGATTTTAAATGGTTTTGAAGGGAGTTATGGGTTTTTAAGGTTAGGTAATAGGTGATATGGTGAAGGGTTTAGGGTTTAGAGTCTGGATGTATTTTTAAGGATTTTTAAAGTGGTAAACAGTTTGAAAGTATATTTTGGTAGTTTTTTTTAGGGTTTTAAAGTGTTTTGATGGGAATAAATAATTTTTAATGTTAGGGAATAGGTGGAGAGGGGAGGGTTGGAGGTTTTGGGTTTTAAAAGGGTTTAAAGGGAATGAAAGTGTATTTTGGTAAGGTTTTACCAAGTTGTAAAGGGTATTGAAGGGGGTGAATGCGTTTTTAGGTTTTAAAATTTGGTATAGTGTGGAGTGTTTAGGGTTTAGGTTTTAGGGTGTAGGGTTTTGGATTTTGGGTTTGGATGGATTTTTAAGGGTTTTTAAAGGGTTGAAAGGGTATGAAAGTGTATTTTGGTAGGTTTTTATGGGTGTTTAAGGGTTTTTAAGGGATCCAATGGTTTTTAAGGTTAGGAACTATGGTATAGGGTGAAGGGTTGATGGTTAAAGTTATGGGGTGTAGGGAATCAGTTTTAGTGTTTGGATGGGTTTTAAGGGGTGTTAAATGGTTTAAAGGGTATGGAAGTGTATTTTGGTAGGGTTTTTAAATGTTTTTAAGGATTTTGATAGGAGTGAAGGGTTTATAGTGTTATGGAAGAGGGTATAGGGTGAAGGTTTTGATTTTAGAGTTGATGGTTCAGGATTTAGAGTTTTGGTTTTAGGGTTAGGATGGATTTTAAAGGGGTTTTAAAAGGTTTAAAGGGCATGAAATTGTGTTTTGGTCATGTTTTAAGGGTTTAAAATGGTTCTAAAGGGATTTAAGGGTTTTTAAGGTTATTAAAGAGGGGATAGGGTAAAGTTTTTATGGTTTATGGTTGACGATATAGGTTTTAGGGTATAGGGTTTAGGTATTTGATGATTTTTTAAGGGTTTAAAGGGTATGAAAGTATATTTTGGTAGGGTTTTTTAGGGTTTTAAAGGTTTATTAAGTGATTGAAGAGGTTTTTAAGGTTATGTAATAGGGTATATTTAAGGTGTGTGGTTTCAGGTTTGACAGTGTAGGTTTTTGGGTTTACGGTTTAGGATTTGGATGGATTCCTAAGGGTTTTTAAAGGGTTTAAAGTGTATGAATGTCTATTTTTGAAATTTTTTAAAGGTTTTAACTGGTTTTTAATGGATTTAAGGGTTTTTAAGGTTATTAAAGAGGGGATAGGTTTAAATGTTTATGTTTTATAGTTTAGAATGTAGGGTTTAGGGTCTATAGTTTAGTGTTTATATGGATTTTAAGGGGTTTTGAAGGGTTCAAAGGGTATGAGAGTGTATTTGGGTAGGTTTTTTATGTGTTTTTAAGGATTTTTAAGGTATTTAAGGGTTTTAAGGTTATGTAATATGGGATAGGGAGTTGGTTTTATAGATTATGGTTGAGGGTGTAGGGTTTAGGGATTAGGTTTTTGATGGTTTTTAAGGGATTTTTAAGGGTTTAAAAGGTATTAAAGTTTATTTTGGTTCTATTTTTAAGGATTTTGAATGGAGTGAATGGGTTTTAAGTTTATTTAATGGAGTATAGGGTTAAGTGGTGAGGTTTTACGGATTATGGTGTAGGGATTAGGTTTTGATGGATTTTTAAGGGGTTTTAAATGGTTTAAATGGTATGAAATTATATTTTGGTAGGGGTTTTAAGGGTTTTTAATGGAGTGATGAGTTTTTAGTCTTAGAGAAGAGGGGATAAGGTGAAGTGTTGATGGTTGATGATGTAGGGTTTATGGGTTATGGTTAAGGGTTTGGATGGATTTTTAAAGGGGTTAAAAGGGTTTAGAGGGCATGAAAGTTAATTTTGGTAGGGTTTTAAAGTGTCTTAAATGGATTTAAGGGTTTTCAATTTTGGGGAAGAGGGGAGAGGTATGATTAAGGGTTTAGTGTTAAGGCCACGGGGTTTAGTTTTTATTGTTTAGTGTTTGGATTTATTTTTAAGGGGTTTTAAATGGTTTAATTGGTATAAAAGTGTGTTTTGGTAGGGTTTTTAAGGGTTTTTAAGGATTTTTAAGGGAGTGAAGGGTTTTTAAGTTTAGGTTATATGGGATAGGGTGAATGTTTGAGGGTTTATGGTTGATATCTTAGGGTATATGGTTTAGGGTTTGGTTGAAATTTTAAGGGGTTTTAAAAGGTTTAAAGGATATGAAAAAAAATTTGGTAGGGTTTTATGGGTTTTAAAGGGTTTTGAAGTGAGTGAATGGTTTTTAAGGTTACAAAATAGGGGAGAGGGGGAAGAGTTTAGGGTTTAGGAATAGGGTGTAGGGTTTAGGGTTTGGATGGATAATTAAGGGTTTTTAGAGGGTTTAAAGGGTGTGAAAGTTTATTTTGGTAGTGTTTAATGGGTTTTTAACGGTTTGAATGGTTTTTAATGTTAGGGAAGAGGGGAGAGTGTGAAGGTTTGAGGGTGTATGTTTTAGGGTTTAGGGTTTGAATGGATTTTTAAGGGTTTTTAAGGGTTTAAAGGGTATAAAAGTGTATTTTCGTAGGGGTTTTATGGGTTTTAAAGGGGTTTTAAGAGAGTAAAGTGTTTTTTTGGTTAGGGAAGAAGGTGTGGTGAAGGGTTTAGGGTAGATGGTGTAAGGTTTGGGGTTTAGGTTTTGGATGGATTTTGAAGGGTTTTTAAAGGTCATAAAAGCAATTTTTTGTAGGGTTTATAAGGGGTTTAAAGGGGTTTTAAGGGATTTAATGGTTTTTAAGGTTAGGTAATAGGGGTAGGGTTAAATATTTAGTGTTTAGGGTTTAGGTTGTAGGGTTTAGGGTTTGGATGGATTTTTAAGGGTCTTTTAGGGTTTCATGGGTATGAAAGTGTATTTTGGAAGGGGTTTTAATGCTTTTAAATGATTTTTAAGGGAGTGAAGGTGTTTTAAGGTTAGGAAATATGGGAGATAGATAAGTCATAAATTTTTAGGGTTGAGGGTGTAGGGTTTTGGGTTTAAGGTTAAGGGTTTGGTTGGATTTTTAAGGGTTTTTAAAAGGTTAATTGGGTATAAAAGTGTTTTTTGTTAGGATTTTTAAGGTTTTTGAAGAATATTTAAGAGAGTGAAGGGTTTTTAAATTTTGGTATTGTGGTAGAGTGTGAAGAGTTGAGGTTTTAGGGTTTAGGGTTTAGTTTATATTGTTTTGATGGATATTTAAGGTTTTTAAAGGGTTTAAAGTGTATGGAAGTGTATTTTGGTAGAATTTTTAGATGTTTTAAATGGGTTTTAAGAGGTTGAAGGGTTTTTAAGGTTAAGTAAGAGGGTATAGGGTAAGTTATTGAGTGATTAAGATTGAGATTCTAAGGTTTAGTTTTTAGGGTTTTAGGTGTGGATTGACTTTTAAGGGGTTTTTAAGGATTTTTAATGGTATGGAAGTGTATTCTGGTAGATTTTTTAGGGGGTATAAAGGTTTTTAAAGGGATTGAAGGGTTTATAAGGTTATAGATGATGGGAAAGGATAAAGGGTTGAGATTTTAGAGTTGAGGGTGTAGTGTTTACGGTTTATGGTTTAGGGCTTGGATGGATTTTTAAGGGGTTTAAGGGGTACATAAGTGTATTTTGGTAAGGTATTTAAGGGTTTTGAAGGAATTTATGGGTTTTTATGGTTAGTGAATAGGGGATATGGTGAATGGTTTAGGGTTTAGGGTGCAGGTTTTAGTGTTTGGATGGATTTTTAAGGATTTTAAAGGGTTTAATGGGTATGCAAGTGTATTTCAGTTGGGTTTAAAGGGTTTAAAGGGTTTTGAATGGAGTGAAGGTTTTTTATGGTTTGGGGAGAGGGGATTGGGAGAGGGTTGAGGTTTTAGGACTAATGGTTCAGGGTTTTGGGTTTGGATGGATTTTTAAGGGTTTTTAAAGTGTTTAAAAAGTATAAAGATGTATTTTGGTAAGATATTTAAGGTTTTTAAAGGGTTTTGAAGGGATTGAATGTTTTTTAAGGTTATGTAAGAGGGGATAGGGTTAAGGGTTTAGGGTTCATGTTTAAGGGTCTTGAGTAGTTTTTAGTGTTTGGATGGATTTTTAAGGAGTTTTAATTTTTTTAAAGGATATGAAAGTGTATTTTTATAGGGGTTTTAAGGGTTTTGAAGGGAATGAAGTGTTTTTAAGGATATGTATTGGGGGAGAGGGTTAAGGGTTGAGGTTTTAGGGTTAATCATGTAGGGATTATGGTATTTATGAATTTTAAGGTGTTTTAAAGGGTTTAAAGTGTATGGAAGTGTATTTTGGTTGGTTTTTATGGGTTTTTAAGGGATTAAATGTTTTTTAAAGTTATGTTATATGGGAGAGGGTAAATGTTTGAGGGTTTATGGATTACAGTTTTGGGTTAGAATGGATTTTTAAGGGGTTTTAAAGGGTTTAAAGGGTCTAATAAAGCTTTTTGTTAGGGTTTATATGGAATTTAAAGGGTTTTGAAAGGGGTGAATGGTTTTCAATGTTATGTAAGAGGGAAGATGGTTAAGGATTGAGGTATGAGGGTTGAGGGTTTATGTTTTATGTTTTATTGTTTGGATGGATTTTTAATGGTTTTAAATGATTTAAAGTGTATGAAATTGTATTTTTTTAGGTTTTTTATGGGTTTTAAAGGGTCTAGAATGGAGTGAAGGGTTTCTAAGGTTAGGTAAGAGGGGATATGGTGAATGGTTGTGGGATTAGGGTTGTGGGTGTTTGGTTTAGGGTTCTGGTTTGGATGGATTTTTATAGGGTTTTAAAGGGTATAAAAGTGTATTTTGGTAGGGTTTTAAGGGTTTAAAATGTTTTCATGTGAGTGTAGGATTTTTATGATTATTGAAGAGGGGATATGGTGAAGGGTTGAGTGTTTTGGGTTGAAGGTTTTGGGATTAGGTTTTGGGTGTATTTTAAGGGGGTTTAAAGTGTTTAAAGGGTATGAAAACGTACTTTGGTAGGTTTTTGAGGGTTTAAAGGATTTTTAAGGGATTGAAGGGTTTTTAAGGTAAGGTAAGGGGTAATAGGGTGAAGGGTTGAGGGTTGAGGGTGTAGTATTTAGGGTTTATGGTTTAGGGTTTGGATGGATTTTAAAGGGGTTTTAAAGGGTTTAAAGGTTATAAAGTTTATTTGGTAGGGTTTTAAAATGTTTTAATGGGAGTGAAGAGATTTTAAGGTTAAATAATATGGGATAGGGTGAAGTTTTTAGGGTTCAGGGTGTTGGGTTTAGGGTATAGGATTTTTATGGGATTTTAAGGGGTTTAAATGGTTTGAAAGTGTATTTTGGTTGGGTTTTATGTGTTTTTAAGGGAGTGAAGGGTTTTAAGATTATTTAAGAGGAGATATAGTGAAGGTTTCAGGGTTTATGTTTGATGGTTTAGGTTTTAGTGTTTGGATTTATTTTTAAGATTTTTAAATGGGTTTAAAGGGCATGGAAGTGTATTTTCGTAGGGGTTTTAAGGTTTTTAAAGTGATTTTAAGGGAGAGAAGGGTTTTTAATGTTAGGATAGAGTGTATAGTGTGAAGGGTTGATGGTTTAGGGTTGAGGTTGTAGGGTTTAGGGTTTTTATGGATTTTTATGGGTTTTTAAAGGGTTTAATGGGAATGAAAGTGTATTTTGGTAGTGTTTTTAAGGGTTTTAAATGGTTTTGAAGGGAGTGATAGGTTTTTAAGGTTATGGAAGAGGGTAGAGGGTGAAGAATTTTGGGTATATTTTTTTGATGTATTTTTATCAGATTTAAAGGGTTTTTTTGAAGGGAGTGAAGGGTTTTTAGGCTAGGAAAGAGGGGAGAGTGTGAGGGGTTGAGGGTTTAGGGTTGAGGGTGTGGGTTTAGGGTTTGGATGGATTTTTAGGGTTTCTAAAGGGAATGAAAGTGTATTTTGGTAGGTTATTTAAGGGTTTTAAAGGGTTTTTAAGGGAGTTTAGGGTTTTAAAGGTTAGAGAAGTGGGTATATGATGAAGGGTTTAGGGTTGTGGGTTTAGGGTTTGGATGGATTTTTAAGAGTTTTAATGGGTTTAAAGGGTATGAAAGTGTATTTGGTTGGGTTTTCAAGGGTTTTTAATGGGTTTTTAAGGGAATTATGGGTTTTTAAGTTTAGGGAATATTGGATAGTATGAAGGTTTGTGGGTTTAAGGTTGGGGGTGTAGGGTGTAGGGTTAGATTTTAGGGTTTGGATGGATTTTTAAGAAATTTTAAAGGATTTAAAGGGTATGAAAGTGTATTTTGGTAGTGTTTTAAGGGTTTTAAAGGGTTTTTAATGTTGGGGAATAGGGGATAAAGTTAAGAGTTTAGGGTTTAGGATTGAGGGTGTAGGGTTTATGGTTTGATGTTTAGGGTTTGGATGTATTTTTAAGGGGTTTTAAAGGATGTAAAAGGTATGAAAGTGTATTTTGGTAGGGTTTTTAATGATTTTAAAGGGTTTTTGGAGTGAGGGGTTTTTAAGTTTATGGAATAGGGGATAAGGATAATAGTTTATGGTGTAGGGTTTTGGTTTTAGGGTTTGATGGATTTTTTAAGGAATTTTAAGGGGTTTAAAGGGTATGAAAGTGAATGTTGGTAGATTTTTAAAGGTTTTTAAAGGGAGTTAAGCGTTTTTAAGGTCAAAAGAAGAGTGGTAATGGTGAAGGGTTGAGGTTTTGGGGTTTTGGTATTTTAGGATAGGTGTTTGATGGATTTTAAAGGTTTTTAAGGGTTTAAAGGGGATGAAATTTTATTTTAGTAGGGTTTTTAAAGGGTTTTAAGGGATTTAAGGGTTATTATGGTTAGGTAAGATGGGAGAGGGTGAAGGGTTGAGGGTTTAGTGTTTATGGTGTAGGGTATAGGTTTTGGATGGATTTTCAAGGATTTTAAAGGGTTTAAAGTGGATGAAAGTGTATTTTGGTAGGGGTTTAAAGGGGTTTGAAGGGAGTGAAGGGGTTTTAAGGTTATGGAATATGGGAGAGGGTGAATGGTTGAGGCTTGATGGTTAAGGGTGTAGGGTTTAGGTTTAGGGTTTAAATGGGTTTTTAAGGGGTTTTAAAGGTTTTAAAGGGTACAAAAGTGTATTATTTTTAGATTTTTAAGGATTTTAAAGTATTTTTTAAGTGATTGAAGGGTTGTTTTGGGTTAGGTAAGTGGGTATAAGGTGATTTTTTTAGGTTTTAGGGTTTGGGGTTCAGGGTGTAGGGTTTAGGGTTTTGTTGGATTTTTATGGGTTTTAAAGGGTTTGAAAGTATATTTTGGTAGGGTTTTTATTGTTTTTAAAGGGGTTTTAAGGTAGAGAAAAGTTTTTAAGGTTAGCAAAGATGGGATGGGATGAAGGGTTTAGGTGTATGGTTGAGGGTTTAGGGTTTAGGGTTTTGGTTTTGGATGTATTCTTAAAGGATTTAAAGGGTATGAAAGTGAATTTTGGTAGGGATTTTAAGGTTTTAAAAAGGTTTTCAAGGGATTTAAGGGTTTATAAGGTTAAGGAAACGTGGATATGTATAATGGTTGAGGGTTTAGGGTTTATGGTGTGGGGTTTGGATGGATTTTTAAGGGTATTTAAAGGGTTTTAAGGGTATGGATGCGTATATTTTTAGGGTTTTAAAGTGTTTTGAAGGGAGTTAAAAGTTTTTCAGGTTAGGGGAGAGGGTATAGAGTGAAGGTTTGAGGGTTATTATTTAGATATTGTTTGGATTTTTAAGGGGATTTAAGGGTTTTAAAGGGTATGAAAGTGTATTTTGGAAGGTTTTTATAGCTTTTGAAGGGTTTTTAAGCGATTAAAGGGTTTCTATGGTTTTTGAAGAGTGGATAGCTTGAAGGTTTGGGGGTTTAGGGTTTAGGGTTTGGATGTATTTTTTAGGGTTTTAAAGGGTTTGAAAGTGTATTTTGGTAGGGTTTTAAAGGGGTTTTATGGGTGTGAAGGGTTTTAAAGGTTAGTTAAGAGGGTATAGGTTGAGGGGTTTACATTATATGGTAGATGGTGTAAGTTTTTTGGTTTAGGGTTTGGATGGATTTTAAGGGGTTTTTAAGGGTTTTAAAGTGTATTTTGGTAGGGTGTAAAAGGGATTTGAATGAAGTGATGGGTTTTTATGGTTTGGGAAGAGGGGATAGGGTGAAGGGTTTAGGTTTTATAGTTGAGGGTTTAGGGTTTGGGGTTTAGGGTTTAGGATTTGATGGATTTTTATGTGTTTTTAAAGGGTTTAATGGGTATAAAATTGTATTTTTGTTGGGGTTTTAAGAGTTTTGAAAGATTTTTAAGGTATTGAAGGGGTTTTAAGATTAGGTAATACTGGAAAGGATGAATGGTTGAGGGTGTAGGGATTTGGGTTTAGGTTTTGGATGGATGTTTAAGGGTTTTAAAGGGTTTAAAGCTTATGACTGTTTATTTTGGTAGGGTTTTAAGGATTTTAAATGGTTTTGATGGGAGTGAAGTGTTTTTATACTTATGTAAGATGGGATAGGCTGAAGGTTTTATGGTTTAGGTTTGAGGGTGTAGGGTTTAGGGTTTGGATGGATTTTTAATGAATTTTAAAGGTTTTAAATGGTATGAAAGTATATTTTGGTTGGATTGTAAGAGTTTTAAAGGTTTCTAAAAGGATTAAAGGTTTTTAAAAGGATATTTAAGAGAATATATGGTTAAGGGTTGAGGGTTTATGGTTTATTGTGAAGGGTTTAGGGCTTGGATTGATTTTTATGGGTTTTAATGGACTTAAATGATATGAAGGTGTATTATGGTAGTGTTTTTAATGGTTTATTGGGTTTTTAATGGAGGGATGTGTTTTCTAAGGTTAGGGAAGAGGGAATAGGGTGAATGTTTGAAGGTTTATGTCTTAGGGAGTAGGGTTTAGTGTTTATGGTTTAGGGTTTGGATGAATGTTTATGGGGGTTTAAAGGGTATAAAAGTTTATTTTTGTGGGGTTTTCATGGGGTTTATATGGTTATGAAGGGAGTTAAGGATTTTTAAGGTTAGGGAATATGGGATAGTCTTAATGATTGAGGTTTTAGTGTTGAGGGTGTAGGGTTTGGATATATATTATTAAGGGTTTTAAAATGGTTTGAAGGGTATGAAAGTGTATTTTGGTAGGGTTTTTAAGGGTTTTAAAGGGTTTTTATGAGAGTGAAGGGTTTTTAATATCAGTTAATATTGAAGGTGGTGAAGGTTTGATACTTTAGGGTTGAGTGTGTTGGGTTTAGGGTTTAGGGTTTGGGTGTATTTTTAGGGGTTTTAAAGGGTTTAAAATGTTATTTAAATGTATTTTTGTAGGGTTTTTAAGGGTTATAAATGTTTTTTATTGTAGTTAATAGTTTTTAAGGTTATGGAATATAGGATAGGGTGAAGGGATGAGGGTTTAGTGTTGAGGTTGTAGGGTTTAGGGTTTGTATAGATTTTTAAGTGTTTAAAGTGCATGAAAGTGGTTTTGGTATAATTTTTAAGGGTTTTGAATGGAGTTGATGTTTTTAAGGTTATGTATGGGGAGATAGGATGAATTGTTGAGGGTTTATGGTTGAGGTTTTATGGTCGAGGGTATAGGGTATAGGTTTTAGGGTTTCTATGGATTTTAAGGGTATTTAAATGGTTTAAAGTGTATGAAAGTGTATCTTTATATGTTGTTAAAGGGTTTTGAAGAGAGTTAATGATTTTTAAGGTTAGTTTATAGGGTTTATGGTGAATGGTTTTAGGTTTTGGGTTGATGGTGTACGGTTTAGGGTTTATGTTTTAGGTTTTGGATGGATTTTTGAGGGGTTTTAAAGGGTTTAAAGGGAATGGAAGTGTATTTTGGTAGGGTTTTAAGGGTTTTAAATGGTTTTATAGGGAGTGAAGGGTTATTATGGTCATAGAATATGGGATATGGTTAAGGGTTTAAGGTTTGGGGTTGAGGCTGCATGGTTTAGGGTTTGATGGAATTTTAATGGTTTTAAAAGGGTTTAAAGATATGAAAGTGTATTTTGGTATGGTTTTTAAGTGTTTTAATGGATTTTGAAGGGATTGAATGGTTTCTATAGTTATGGAAGAGGGGATGGGGTGAAGGGTTTTTTATTTTTTTGGGTGTAGGGTGTAGGGTTTTGGGTTTGAATAGATTCTTAGGGTTTTAAAAGGGTTTAAAAAGTATAAAAGTGTATTTTGGTATGGTTTTTAAGGGTTTAAAAGGTTTTTAAGTAAGTTAAGGGTTTTTAGGGTTATGTAATAGGGTCTAGGGTAAAGTTCTGAGGTTTTAGGGTTGAGTTTGTAGGGTTTATAGTTAAGGATTTGGATGGATTTTTATGTGTTTTTAATGGGTTTAAATGGTATGAAAGTGTATTTTGGTAGGGTTTTTAAAGGTTTTATGGGATATGAATCGAGTTAATGGTTTTTAAGGTTTTATAATAGAGTATATGGTGAAGGTTTTACAGTTTAGGGTTGAGGGTGTAGGTTTTATGTTGTAAAATTGAGTTCTCTATCCCCAACATGATCAGTACTTTTTGATTACAATACCATGGATACAATGAGTTATTCATGATGTAAACTTTACATTATTGTGTATAAATTTCTGAATCAACTATTTAAATGGTAATTTACATAGATTAATTATCATATCATAAGGTTATCATAGATCCCAGGCTATAATGAGAACCCTAAGATACTATGACATTAATCTTAAATATATATATCATATCATCTAAATACATGATACTGACTAGACATAGTAGATGTCTAAATATAAAGTGCTAGGGGACCATAAACATTAATAATTTTTCTCATGAAGTTCATACTTGGTGATATCTAGTAGTTGAGATCATGAGGACATACCTGCCAATAGGAACACCACATGTTTTAGGTGTCATTGGATGTTCCTGTCTCTATTCATGTGTATTGGTATCCTAACTTGAGATCATTATCAATGTGTGCCATTTGATCACATAAGTTGATGCAAGTAAAAAAACCATGATAATGAAATCGTGTAAAGTTATCTAGTGTTGGGCATGTTATTGGTAATATGACATTGGTTGAATGATCAAGATAGAATTTTTCACTTCCGAGTGGAGGAAGTAATATCTCACTCCAAGTTGATTGGGATGGTAGTACCACCATAAATCCATGGCCATGGTAGTCAATGGTAAATCCATCCTATTATATCAAAAAATAATAATTCAATAAAGGATGATGAAAAAATTGTGCATCCTACTTTATGAGATATTTAAAGACAAATATATTATATTACACAGTGTGTGTTCATAGGTTGGTTGTAATTACTATGACTATTACTTATCTCTTTAAGGGTCTTGATGGGTTACTAGACTATACACATGGTCTATGAATACTATTTTTATTTTGGAAGAAATATAATATTATTATAATATTATTTTAGTTTATTTATTTCATAAAAGAAACAAAAAAAATAAAGGGGATGGGGAAGGGGTGGATGACCTAAAAGAAAACAAAAAAAATCCAGACCTGATCAAATAAGCTTTTGAGAACCTGGTGGGAAGTTGCTTGTCTAGTTATAAGACAAAGAAAAAAATACTGTGTAGAAATTATTATGGGGGAATCTTTAAAAAATTAAAATCAAACGTTTTTATGTTTCTTTAATTTTTCTTTTGAAAAATCGAAGAGTGTATGGGTCCCCCTATCTCCTTCTTAGGTAATCCAAGTCATGGGCACATTCCCTCCAGTGGGTTTGAGTGGATGCTCCTCCACCTATCAACCTTGTTGGATTATCCCCATTCCTTCATGATATCATCCTTCTAGTCACACACCATATACATATCCTTTATCCAAACTGGTGCCTCCCTCCCCTTCACTGGACATCGCATCCCCACAGATCAGGACCGCGACTACTGCCCCTCATTCTGCTAGTCACCACCTCCTCCTTCAGTAAGATACCAACTGACTAAGGTCACCACTCTCGCTCCCATAAGTCTCAATCCATTAGATCTCATGACACAATCTCCCTCCAGTTGTGTTTGGCCAGATATGGCCAACATTGACCATCATGACCCACTGATCGTCGTTCATTGCTCACCCCTACCGACACACCATCCAATCACCATCCTGTGTGGGCCACCTCTGCTCAACCACACCATCAATGATCCCCTTAGAAGATGGCTATAGCCGACCATCCATGGTGAGACTCTACCACCTTTTCTAGTAGCCAAGTTATATTGTGTTCCACCCACTAGATAGTGCTCCTGTGGCCAGATCCATTGCCTGCCATCTATGCAATGCCTGAGTAGAGAGGTAACTCCCTGCTAGATTCTATCAAACCAAATCTACATCGAAATGGGCCTGGGTGGGTCCTTCCAAACTAGTATGGGTTTGGGGAAGGCCTTCCTAGCCTAGAACCCCCCTATATGGGGCTAGCATAGTGTAGTATGGGACTGTGAGGGTTTAGACTAACCTGCATAGGCCCTACATGGGGTTTCAGGGCCTAGATTATTTAATATAATAAATATTAATTAATTTAATTATAGTATTAAATTAAATTAATTAAAAATTATTTTTTGATTTAAAATTAATGATAATTAATATTTCAAAGGATTAAAATTAAATTAATGTAGGTACCAAATAAAATAAATTATTTGAATTTATTTAAATTTATTTAAATTCTTTAAATTCTTTTAATTTATTTAAATAGCCTCATGCTTTAAATTTATTGAAATTTAATTTTTATCATGTTTATATTTATTATAACTATTAGCATTGAGTAAGTTGACCAATATTTTGCATGTGTGGATGATTTATTTAATTATTTATTACATGTGTGGGATGATTGTAATAAGTATGTAATTAAATGATGGTTTTGCATCATCATTTTGTTTAATGGGTATAAGGGCCTACGTTTCAACTTTATCTATTTTATATTGGACCCCTAAACCCCCTATCGTGCATGTAATTATATTTTTACATTATATGATGACACTTTAGGATGTGGACCCCACCAAGATGAGGTGGTACACCAAACGAGAAGAGTATACACTAGATTAGTGGTGAGCTACAATACAAGTCAAGACTTGACTTTGGTATGAAACCCCCTAGGTCAAAAATGATACATTATTTTGAAATGGATCAATCAAAATTATATGCTCAAGACCATTTGAGTAGAATAATTTTCTTTATGAATTGTTTTTTTATTTTATTCAAGTGCATGTTAACCACAAGATCACATTAAATAATAAATAATTAAAATTTATAAGGATGTGACATATGTTTTTTTATTAACGCATGTTCAGTTGTGAGTGGGAGTACATAGTATGAATAGATTAATAAAAATGGATTACATTCATCAAGAAATAATAAAATCCCATAAATATATATTAAGTTGTAAACCACATTTTATCATTTGAATTTGAACACAACTAGGCATTTGGGGTGCTCAGTCATCCATAGTTGAGGGTGACTTATGCTACTAGAGAGTTCTTATGAGAATAATGGGTTTACTTAACTGAAGTTATAAGAAAATGATTATCCATAGCTAGCTCGTTTCAACTTCAAAGTAAAGTGTTGAGTAAATCATATTTATGATTTTAGAAGCTGGGATTTCACTCAACATATCTAGGAGCCACAATTCAATGTGGTTGTCCAGTGAAATTCCTACCTTGAACTCTCAGAGTGGTGGCATAGACCTTGCTTGTAAAATAAGAGGAGAGGTTCAAGGATCCTTGCTACTATAATACTCATGCGAGATAATATTCCAATTCAAGAACATAGGTTTTTTAGAGTTTGATAAAATAGTGGGATACATTTAATGATTTAATTTATTAATCAATAATATCTAAATTAGTAATCAAGATATAGTACTAATCTACCAGAATTAATTTTTGTAAAAAATGTAAAGTAATACCACAAAACATACTGTAATATATATTAGACAAATTCAATGTCTTATACAACACAATTTTCCAAAGAGTAGTATGAGTACTTGATCACAATACTATGATATAGGAAATTCACGGTGCTGGAGTCTCCAATACCTATTGATCCGCCTCAAGAAGTGATGGTGAGTAAAATTGCTTACAGGAGAACCATATAGGATTCATATGATGGTTATGTCATAATTCCATCATCAAATATTTGATGTGTGTTATGGATACCACATTAGGACATGGATGATATAACATGTAGTCTCATCTCTGAAAATCTTGCAAGGATAAAGTAAAGAGAGATATGAATTGGTGATAATTACACTTGTTATATGTAAATATGAAAGGTGGATCTTGATATGTTAATAAATTCCATTCTAATATAATTTTTACCCATATTATCCATATTTATTTAAGATTACAAAATATAATAGTACTGAGAAAAATACATTGTTACCTTCTTGGTAAGGTTCACCAAGTAATAAGAACTTAAATTTTTATTTATTTATTTATTTTGTTGAACAAGTTAAAATACATGGACAAAAGGATAATGAAAAGAGTGACACTAAAATAACCTTCACGAAATCCTTTGAATAAAGATGTATTAGATAGGTGGTTATTTAATTATCATAAATATATGGAGGTTTAAATTCAATGAACTAAATTAAATAAGAAAGTACTCACTTCTTCTTCAGTGTATATTCATCATTGTAAGTAATGTTTATGTAATACTTTTTGGGTATAAAATATAATATTCCTATTACATGTGTATCAAAATACAATAACCAAGTAAGTATATAAATGTTATTAAAATTAATGTGTATTCTCTGAGCAGATGAGAGAGGGTGGTTCCTAAGTTAGTAGTGAAGAGCACGCGACTTCTAATTTACAATTTAATTATTATAGTTGAAATTTCATTGATTATAACCAAAAAAATTATCTCTTGTGTCTATTGGACACTATAAGACATTATTCCAATTATAAATGAATGTTGTTTGCGGTGTTTAATATGCAACCAATATTTCAGGGATACATGAATCATATGAAATACATGATGAATATAAAATGTAAGACTTATATGCCCAGTAGTTCCAAGATAATTATTTTTCAATTAAAACCCAAAGTGGTTGTCAAGGATATACCCAGTATGGTTTTAGGATCTTTGTAATTAAAGACCTTAGGTATTATCGACACACTTATGTATTTATTTTTTCACAAAGAAACCATTAGAAATAAAGGTAAGAAACAAATATTTTAGAATTAGTTCAGTTAAAGATCGGGAACTACTACAAGGGTAAGCTAGTGGTAAGTATACTTCATAATATTACTTTAAGTGATTAAGGAGAATGAAAGTTAAGTGTGATAAATTCATGGTAAGAAGTTATAAGTTTCTTCAAGCTGTTGTGATAAAGAATATCTTGACCCAGCATTCATCAATCAATATAATGTATCATGGAGTAATTCTTAAACCAAAATTAACTTATCAATATCATGATAATGATTTTAATAAGTAGAATCTATGATGAGTCTTACATGTTAAGATTGATTAATAAAATTTAGAATTTAGCAATTCATAAATTCATATTTCCTTATATACATCAGATTCATGATGTAAGTAAAAGGAGCATCAATGTTAAAACTCATGCATTACTTCTATTGTTTTCAATGCATGAAATGAAAATAATGATGTTATCCCATGATGAGATTCCAACTATAATGAAAAATGTAAATCATATGAGTTTTAGTATGATATAAACCCATTTTCAGAAGAACATGTGTTTATATGTAAAAACATTTTGGGATATAAACAAACTTGTATCAAGAAAAACAAAATATTAACCTAAAAAGTAATTATTCTAAATCTTTGTAAGGTTATTAAAAAAATACCTATGATTGAAATGATATAGTCAAGTTATAGAATATATTTCTATAAAAGGGTACACATATCTATTTAAGATAGAGGGATAAAGATTGATTTGGGTTTATTCAATTCCAGAGATGCAAGAATATTTGACATAGGAACAAGTTCCACAGGAGGTGTGGAAATAGAATGTTCTAAAGACACATACTGTGTAGGAAGTATAAAACTATGTGGATGGTTTTATGTTCATTTTAGCTGGTGATACATCATTCATTGAGAATAATAATTCCTACATGTAAATAGTATTTGTAAATTATCTAAAATTGACAAGACTAATTAAAATTCAATAATGGATTCCATGTATCAAAAATTAGGGTCTTAATATTTTGAATATTGTGTTGGGTATTCAAGTAAGATGATACATGGGTGATACAAGTGTGGTTCCAATAAGGATCGATTGGTAACACCATGTTATTATGCCTAAATCCATTAGAATTTCACTTGTCATAAGTAATCTCTATGATCATTTTATTGATAATTATATGTCAAGACCACCAATCATGGAAGGTGTCGATACCAAAAAACTAGAAAGGTTTAGTGAAATCATAGAATTCCAATAAGGGGATAAAGTTATTCAAATCCAATTTTTAATTAAAGTAAGAAATAATATATTAGAATATTCATTTGGAAATATTTTTTCCCTTGTTTCTACCATATGTTAGTGGGAGCACCAATGTTTTCCCAGTGAATTTTTTTTGGTAAAATATGGAAAATATATATTAGTCTTACAGCTAATTAATACAAAAATCCAAAAAATACTCTAAATATTGAATTCAAGTAGCAACCTTAGTTCCATGGAACTATATATACTAAGGTATATATAATGGTTTCTTATACCTAGTAAATCATACATATATTGACAATGTATTGAAAAATACAAGTTGGAACAATTTGAGATAGAATTGTTACCAATGTCACATGACATAAACCTTTACAAGAAGACATGTACAGGAATAGGTAGAGATTAATGTGGTGAGTTTAATAACATATTATTTATCAATGGATTAATTATGTGTTCCATGATATGTACAAGATGTGATTTTGAAAACATATACTTTATAGTAGAAAAATATCAGTTATATCTATGATAACTATACAGGAATGAGTTAGAACTATCATATTGTACTTGAGTAAGTACACACTATATGTACCTAGTATGTGGAGAGGAAGGGATAATAGTTACAATTAGACACAAACTAGTTTTCATATAAGTTCAATATGATCTAATATCATGGTTTGGTAAGGTGATGATCTAGACAAGCTCATAAAAAGTAGTGGTAGTCATATCTACAAATACCAAGTACATTGAATCTTTTGAGGTAGCTAAGAAGTATTTTAAAATATATAATGATTTTTTACAATTCTTGAAATCACACCTTTTATGTAAAGTATTATCATAATTTAAATTATGATACTCTTACTAGACAAGATGACAAATTTTTATAATGGAAAAAAGGAATATACTCAATGATAACATTTATTGATGAGTTTTACTCGAGGAGATAGGGTTGAACATAACAGAATAGCCACGCAGTGGAGACATGGTAGACCCAAATAACTAAATATATGACTTGGTAGAAACATTATCTTAATAATGTGAGATCTAACAAGTATTGTTAGAATATTTCCTCTAGTGAAAGTGGGAGTGTTGTAAAAGTGGTTTCCCTAGACCCAAATTTATCAGTACCTTTTTATTACCATATCATGGATACAATGTGTTTTCATGATGTAGACTTACCACTATAGTGTAGAAATTTTTACATTCACTATTTAAATTGTAATTTCCATAGATTAATTTTCATATAAAAAGGTTATAGAAGATCCTAAGATATAATGAGAACCTCAAGATACTATCAAATTAATCTTAAATATATATATCCTATGGTATAGATACATCACACTGACTAGAAATAGTGGATATCTAACTATTAGGAACTAGGGGATCATAATCATTGAAACTTCTTCTCATGAAGTTCTCAAATGGTGATCTCTAGTAGTTGAGATCATGATGAAAGACCTACCAATAGGAAACCACATGTTTTAGGTGTCATTGTATGTTCCTGTCTAAAGACATGTGTATTGGTCTCTAGAATTCAGATCAATATCAATGTATTCTATTTGATCATATAATTTGATGCAAGGAAAAAACCATTATAATGAATTTGTGGAAATATATATTGTTTTGGGTGTGTTATTGGTTGTATGGCATTCGTTGGATGGTTAATATAGAATTTGTTGCTTCTGAGTTCAGGAAGTAGTATCTCAGGCCAGGTTGATCAGGATGGTAGTACCATCATAAATTCTTGGTCATGGTAGTTAAGGGTAAATACATCCAGTTAGATCAATAAATAATAAATCAAGAAATGATGATACCACAAGTGACCATCCTACTTTATGATATATTTAAAGACATAGATTATATTACACAGTGCATGTTTGTACGTTGGTTGTCATTGCTATGAATATTACTTATATCTTTAAGGTCCTTGATAGGTTACTAGACTACAATTTTGGTATATGAATACTATTCAGTGCTATCAATATCAGGGCCTAGAGGGTTACACACAATAGCACATTCAAGAATCTACCCTATTTTAATGAATAGATATATCGGACATGGTGGGACCTACCACAAGGTCTGATTATTATCGAAGAATAATCGATCACTAATAAATAAATAAATTCATTTTTATTCAATTAAAGAAAAATTGAGTTGAATTTATTTATTAAATTATTTACAAGTGGTTAAGTTAATACAGGTATTAATATTATACAAATGAATATTATTTTAATATTCCAGGATCATTTAATATTATCGTGAATTAGGAGTCATGTTAATGGATTCAGTTTATCATGTAATATATTTAATATATATTATAGGTACATGATAAAATATAAATAATATTTATGATGAAATTAGTTCATAATAATTAATTATTTTTTTCTTATTTAGTGGTCGTTTAATAAATAGGGATCGGGGAAGCCTAACCAGGTATTTTTAACTTCCACTATATAATTTAGAGATAAGCTATTTATATGGGTCTATTCACTTAGTTGGAATTGAGAGATTCTCCCTCCTCTAAAATCCTAGAGAGAGAATCGCTTTTTCAGAGTGAACAATCAGAGTATGAATTCACAGATCTATGGCAGGAGATCATGGTGATCATTGTAGTATCAAAGTGATTATCGGAGCTCCATGCTAGAACCCAAAATCCAATTAACAACATACACACATATTTGAGAAGAATATGTGGATGATATTGAGGGATTTGGAATTAGATCCTTTGAGAAATGGTCTATGAAAACTTGCGACAGAGATGTGTTCCTAAAATCAAAATGAGGTACATGTTATATTTATTTTATGTGATCTGATCAAACCATATGAGATACTTGGATTGTACTGTGGATCATATCACTAGATAAGATGAAGTTTTGTCACTATGGTGATGGAAATTTTTTAAATCTTTTTCCAACACAATTTCACTACATACCCCAATACCACTAGTTTTGTGTTTAGGGTTTAGGGTTTGGATGGATTTTTAAGTGTTTTAAAGGGTTTAAAGGGTATACAAGTGTATTTTGGCAGGAGTTTTAAGGGGTTTTGAAGTGTTTTGAAGGGATTGATGGGTTTTTAAGGTTATGTAAGAGCAGGTAGGGTGAAGGGTTGAGGGTTTAGGGATGAGGGTGTAGGTTTTAGGGTTTAGATGGATTTTTAAGGTCTTTAAAAGGGTTTAAAGGATATGAAAGTGTATTCTGGTAGGGTTTTTATGGGTTTTTAGGGAGTGAATAATTTTTAAGGTTAGAGGATAGGGGAGAGGGTTGTGGTTTGAGGGCTTAGGGTTAAAGGTGATGGGTTTAGGGTTTAAGGTTGGGGTGGATTTTAAGGGTTTTTGAAGGGTTTAAAGGGCATGAAAGTGAATTTTTGGAAGGGTTTTAAGGGGATTTTATAGTTATGGAAGAGGGGATAGGGTGATGGTTTGAGGGTTTAGATTTTATGGTGCATAGTTTATGGTTGGGATGGATTATGGAAGTGTATTTTGGTATATTTTTTAAGGTTTTTAAAGGGTTTTAAGAGAGTTAAGGGATTTTAATTTTAGTTAAGATGGAAGATGTTAAAGGGTTGATTGTTTATGGCTGAGGGTATATGGTTTAGGGTTCAGGTTTTAGGGTTTGGATAGATTTAAAGTGGGTTTTAAGGGTTTAAAGGGTAGGAAAGTGTATTTTGGTAGGGTTTTTAATGATTTTAATGGGTTTTGAAGGTATTAAATGGTTTTTAAGGTTAGGGAAGAGGAGATAGGGTGAATTTTTTATGGTTTAGGGTTGAGGGTGTATGTTTTAGGGTTTGGGGTTTGGGTGGATTTTTAAGGGGTTTAAATGGTATGGAAGTGTATTTTGTTAGGGATTTTAATGATTTAAAAGAGTTTATATGGGATTGAAGGGTTTTTAAGGTTAAGGAAGAGGGGAGAGGGTAAAGGGTTGAGGGTTTAGGGTTGATGGTGTAGGGTTTAGGGTTTAGGGATTGGATGGTTTTTTAAGGGTTTTTAAAGGGATTAATGTGTATGAAAGTATATTTGGTAGGTTTTTTAAGGTTTTTAAAGGTTAATTAAGGGAGTAAAGGTATTTTAATGTTAGGGAAGAGGGGAGAGGTTTAAGGGTTTATGGTTTATGGTTTGGATGGATTTTTAAGGGTTTAAAGGGTATTAAAGAGTATTTTGTTTGGGTTTTCAAGGGTTGTAAAGGGTTTTGATGGGAGTAAAGGGGTTTTAAGGTTAGGTAATAGGAGAGAGGGTGGATGGTTGAGGTTTTAGGGTTGAGGGCGTAGGGTTTAGTGTTTAGGGTTTGGATGGATTTTTAAGTTCTTTTAAAGGGTTTAAATGGTATGAAAGTGTATTTTGGTAGGGATTTTAATGGTTTTGAAGGGTTTTTGATGGAGTAAAGGGGTTTTAAGATTAGTTAATAGGTGATAGGGGAAAGTTTGAGGGTTTATGGTTACAGGTGTAGAAGTTAGGGCTTGGGATTTTAAAGGGTTTTAAATGGTTTAAAGGGCATGAAAGTGTATTTTGGTTGGGGTTTTAAGGGTTTTAAAGGGTTTTGAATGGAGATAATGGTTTTTAAGGTTAGGGAATAGGGGATAGGTTTAAGGGTTTAGGTGTTAGGGTTAAGGGTGTAGGGTTTAGGGTTTGGATGGATTTTTAAGGGTTTTAAAGGGTTTAGATGGTATGAAAGTGCACTTTGTTAGGGTTCTAAAGTGTTTTGAAGAGAGTGAAGAGTTTTTAAGGTTAGGGAAGAGGATAGAGGGTGAATGTTTGTGGGTTTAGTGTTGGTGGTGTAGGGTATAGGGTTTTCGGTTTTGGGTTGGATGGATTTTTATGGGGTTTTAAAGGGTTTAAAGGTTATGAAGCTGTATTTTGGTAGGGTTTTTAAGGGATTTAAAGGGTTTTAAATGGAGTGAATATTTTTTAATATTATGGAAGGGGATAGAGGGGGAAGGGTTGTGGTTGTATATTTTAGAGTGTGGGGTTTAGGGTTTAGGTTTTAGGGTTTAGGTTTTAAGATTTAGGGTTTGGATTGATTTTTAATGGTTTCTAAAGGGATTAAAGGGTATGAAAGTGTATTTGGGTTGGGTTTTTAAGGGTTTTAAAGGGTTTTTAAGAGATTTAAGGGTTTTGATGTTTATTTAATATTTGATATGGTGAATGTTTGTGGTATTAGGGTGGAGGGTGTAGGGTTTGTGATTTTGGGTTTGGATTGACTTTTAAGGGTTTGTAAAGGGTTTAAAGTGTATGAATGTGTATTTTGGTAGGTTTTTTAATAGTTTTAAAGGAATTTGAA
Source organism: Viscum album (assembly GCA_963277665.1). Classification (NCBI taxonomy): domain Eukaryota; kingdom Viridiplantae; phylum Streptophyta; class Magnoliopsida; order Santalales; family Viscaceae; genus Viscum; species Viscum album. The sequence continues at coordinate 1,664,003,641 of OY728146.1, read as the reverse complement.
TGGATTGAAGGGTTTATAAGGATATTTAATCAATTATAGGTTGAATGGTTTAGGTTTTATGGTTGGGGGAGGGTTTAAGGTTTAGGGTTTATGTTTTGGATGGATTTTTAAGGGTTTCTAAAGGGTTTAAAGGGTTTAAAATTGTATTTTGGTAGGATTTTTAAGGGTTTAAAAGGGGTTTTAATGTAGTTAAGGTTTTATAAGGTTTGTTAAGAGATTATATGATGAATGTTAGATGTTTTAGGGATTAGGGATATGGGTTTAGGGTTTATGGTTTGGATGAATTTTTTAGGGTTTCAAAAGGGTTTAAAGGGTATGAAAATTTATTTTGGTTGGTTTTTAAGGGTTTTAAGGGGTTTTGAATGGAGTGAAGTGTTTTTTAAGTTATGGAAGATGGGATAGGGTCATGGTTTGAGGTTTTAGAGTTGATTTTGTAGGATTTAGGGTTTAGGGTTTAGATGGACTTTTAAGGGGGTTTAAAGTATTCAAATGGTATGAAATTGTATTTTGGAAGGGGTTTTATGGATTTTAATGGTTTTTGAAGGGATTTAATGGTTTTTGAGGCTTGTTAAGATGTGATATGGTCAAGGTTTTATAGTTTATGGTTTATGGTGTAGGGTTAAGGCTTTAGTATTTGGATGGATTTTTATGGTCTTTTAAAGGGTTTAAAGGGTATAAGTGTATTTGGTAGGGATTTTTACTATTTTTAATGGTTTTTAAGGGAGTGAATGGTTTATAAGGTTGTAAAAGATGGTAGTGGTTGAAGGATTGATGATTTAGGGTTGAGGGTGTAGTGTTTAGGGGTTTGATGGATTCTAAGGGGTTTTAAAGGGTATGAAAGTGTATTTTTGTTGAGTTTAAGGGTTTTTAATAAAGTGAATGTTTTTAATGTTAGGTATGCTGGGATAGGCTGAATTTTTTAGGGTTTAGGGTTGAGGGTGTAGGTTTTAGGTTTTCGAATTTAGGGGTTTGATGGATTTTAAGGGGTTTTAATGGGTTTAAAAGGTATGAAAGTGTATTTTGGTAGGTGTTTTATGGGTTTTAGAGGTTTTTTAAGGGATTTAATGGTTCTAAAGGTTAGGTAATAGAAGATAGGGTGAGGGTTGATGGTTTATGGTTGGGGGTTTAGAGTTTTGGGTTTTGTTTTTGGAAGAACTTTTAAGGGTTTTAAAGGTTTTAAAGGGTATGAAAGTGTATTTTTGTATGTTTTTATGGATTTAAAATGATTTTTAATTGATTTAAGAGGATTTAAGGTTAGTTAATAGTAAATAGGGAGAGGGGTTGAGGATTTAGGGTTGTGGGTGCAGGGTTTAGTGTTTAGTGTTTATGGTTTGGATGGATTTTTAAGGGGGTTTAAAGTGTTAAAAGGGTATACAAGTGTATTTTGGTAGGGTTTTTAAGTATTTTAATGGGTTTCTAAGTGAGTGAAGTTTTGTATGTTTTGGTAAGAGGGTAGAGTGTTAGGGTTTGAGGTTTTAGGGTATAGGGTTTAGGTTTTAGGGTTTGGATGGATTTTTTAGGGGTTTAATGGGAGTGAAAGTGTATTTTGGTTGGGTTTTTAATAGTTTTAAAGGGTTTTGAAGGGAGTGATGATTTTTTTTGGGTTAGTTAAGAGGTGATAGAGTGAAGGTTTAAGGTTATATGGTTGAGGGTGTAGGGTTTAAATGGATGTTTAAGAATTTTTAAAGGGTTTAAAGGGTATAGAAGTGTATTTTGGTAGGATTTTGAAGGGTTTTTAAGGGAATAATGGTTTTTTAAGCTTAGGGGAGAGGTGGGAGGTTGAATGGGTTAGGGATTTGGGTTAAGGGTGTTGGGATTAGGATTTAGGTCTTGGTTGGATTTTTAAGAGTTTTCAAAGTTTTTAAAGGGTATAAAAGTGCATTTTGGTAGGGTTTTTAAGGTTTTTAGAGGTTTTTTAATTTAGTGAGGGTTTTCAATTTTCGTAAAGATAAGATAGGTTGAAGGGTTGAGGGTTTATGATTTTGGGTGTAGGCTTTAAGGTTTGGATTGAATTTTAAGGGGTTTTAAAGGGTATGAAAGTATATTTTGGTAGGTTTTTAAGGATTTTATACGTTTTTAAGGGGGTTAAGGGGTTTTGAGGTTAGTAAATAGGTAATGGGTGAAGGGTTTAGGGTTTGGGGTTGAGTGTGTATGCTTTAGGGTTTAGGGTTTAGGGTTTGGATGGATTTTTAAGGGGTTTTAACATGTTAAGAATGTTTGAAAGTGTATTTTTGGTAAGGTTTTTAAGGGGTTTAGAGTGTTTTGAAGATATTGGTGGGTTTTTAATGTTAGGTAAGTGTGTATAGGATTAAGGTTTGAGGTTTTAGGGTTGATGGTGTAGGTTTTAGGGTTTGGATGTATTTTTAAGGGGTTTAAAAGGGTTTAAAGGGTACAAAAGTGTATTATGGTAGGGATTTCAAGGGTTTTAAAGGGTTTTTAAGGGATTGAAGGGTTTTAAGAGTATAAAAGGGGGATAGGGTGAATGTATGAGGTTTTAGGGTTGAGTTTGTAGGGTTTAGGGTTTTAGATTGGATACATTTTGAGGGGTTTTAAATGGTTTAATGGGTATACATGTTTATTTTGGATGGGTTTTTAAGGATTTTAAAGGGTTTTGAAGATAGTGAATGGTTTATAATGTCAGGTAATAGGGGAGAGGGTTAAGGGTTTAGGTTTTTGGTTTGTGGGTATAGGGTATAGGGTTTAGGGTTTAGAGTTTGGATGGTTTTTTAAGGGATATTGAAGGGTTTAAAGGGTATAAATGTGTATTTTGGTATTGTTTTTAAGGTTTTTGAAGGGAGTTATGTGTTTTTATGGTTAGTGAAGAGGTAATATAGTGAAGTATTAAGGTTTTATGGTCTATAGTATAGGATGTATGGTTTAGGTTTTAGGGTTAAGGGTTTGGATGAATTTTAAGGGGTTTTAAACGGTTTAAATGGCATGAAAGTGTATTTTGGTAGGGTTTTTAAGGTTTTTAAAGGGTTTTGAAGGCAGTTATGGGTTTTTAAGGGTAGGTAATAGGGGATATTGTTAATATTTTAGGGTTTATGATTAAGGTTGTAGGGTTTTGGTTTTAGGATTTCTAAGGATTTTTAAGGGGGTTTAAAGGGTTAAAGGGTATGAAAATGTATTTGGGTTGGATTTTAAAGGGTTTTTAAGGGAGTGGATAGTTTTTAAGGTTAGTTAATAGGGGATATGGTGAAGGATTTATGGTTTAGTATTGAGGTTTTAGGGTTTTTGGTTTATGTTTTATGGTTAAGATGAATTTTTAAGGGTTTTAATGTGTTTAAAGTGTAGGAATCTATATTTTTGCCATGTTTTTAAGTGTTTTAAAGGGTTTTGAAGGGAGTGAAGGGTTTTAAGGTTATATAAGAGGGTATATGGTGAAGGGTTTAGGTTTGAGATTTTAGGGTTTATGTATTAGGGTTTAGTTGGATTTTTATGGGGTTTTAAAGGATTTAAAGGGTATGAAAGTGTATTTTGGTTGGATTTTTAAGGTTTTTGAAGGGATATAGGGGTTTATAAGGTTAGGGAAGTTGGATAAGGGTGAAGGTTTGATGGTTTAGTGTTGAGGTTGTAGGGTTTAGGGTTTAGGTTTTAGGTTTTGGATGGATTTTTAGGGATTTTAAAGGGTTTAAAGGGCATGCATGTGTATTTTGGTAGGGTTTTTAAGTGGTTTTAAGGGGTTTTAAGGGATTGAATGGTATTTAAAGTTATATAATATGGTATAGGGTTGAGGGTTGAGGTATTAGTTTTGAGGGTGTAGGGTTTAGTGTTTAATGGATATTTTAAGGGTTTCTAATGGGTTTAAAGTGTATGAAAGTGTATTTTGGTAGGATTTTTAATGGATTAAAGGGTATTTATGGTTAGGAAAGTGGGGATATGGTGAAGTTTTTGGGTTTTAGTTTGATTTTTTAGGGTTTAGGGTTTATATTTTAGGATTTTGATGGATTTTTATAGGTTTATAAAGGGTTTAAAGTGTATTAAAGTGTGTTTTTTAGGGTTTTAAAGGGTTTTAAATGTTTCTGAAGGGAGTGAAGTGTTTTTATGCTTACAGAAGAGGGTATAGGATGAAGGATATAGGGTTTAGGGTTGAAGGTTTTTGGTTTATAGTTTAGGTTTTCGATGGATATTCAAGGATTTTAAGGGGTTTAAAGTGTGTAAAAGTGTATTTTTGTAGTGTTTTTAAGGGTTTTAAATGGGTTTTAATGGAGTTAATGGTTTTTAAGGTTAGTGAAGTTTGTATTGGGTGAATTTTTTAGGGTTTGGAGTTGATGGTTTGGGGTTAAGGTTTTATGGTTTAGGGTTTAGGGTTCAGCTGGATTTTTAATGGTTTCTTAAGGGTTTAAAGGGTGTGGAAGTGCAATTTGGTTTTTTTAATGTTTTATATGGTTTTAAGGGTAGTTAAGGGTTTTATGTATAGTTAATAAGGGATAGGGTGAAGGTTTTTGGGTTTTGGGTTTTTTGTATAGGGATTAGGGTTTAAGGTTTAGGGTTTGGATGGATTTTTAAGGGTTTTTAATGGGTTTAAAGGGTATGAAAGTGATTTTTGGTAGGGTTTTAAGGTTTTTAAATGGTTTTTAAGGTTTTTGAAATATTTTTAAGGTTATGTAATATGGTATATGGTTAAAGGTTTACGTTTAGGGTTTAGGTTTTAGGGTTTAGCATTTGGGGTTTTGATGGCTTTATCTTGGATTCTAAATTATTTAGAGGTTATAAAAGTGTATTTTATTTGGGTTTTTAAGGGTATTAACGGTTTTTAAGGGATTTAAGGGTTCTTAAGGATAGGGAAGAGTGGATAGGGTGAAGGGATGAGTGTTTATGGTTGAGGGTGTAGTGTTTAGGGTTTAGGGGTTTGATGTAATTTAAGGGTTTTTAAAGTGTTTTAAGGGTATGCAAGTGTATTTTGGTAGTGTTTTAAGGGTTATAAAGAGGTTTTAAGGGGGGTAAGTATTTTAAAAGTATGGTAAAATTATATTGGGTTAATGTTTGTGGGTTTAGGGTTGATAGTGTAGGGTTTAGGTTTTAGGGTTTAGGGTATGTGGGGATTTTTATGGGGTTTTAACGGTTTTAAAGGGTATGAAAGTTTGGTTTGGTAGGATTTTTAAGGGTTATAAAATTTTTTGAAGGTAGTGAATGGTTTTTAAGGTTAGGGTAAATGGGAGAGGTTTAAGAGTTTAGTGTTTAAGGTTTAGGGTGTAGGGTTTAGGGTTTAGATTTTGGATGGATTTTAAGGTATTTTTAAAGGTTTTAAAGGGTATGAAAGTGTATTTTGGTATGGTTTTCAAGGTTTTTAAAGGTTTATGAAGGGAGTTAAGGGATTTTAAGGTTAGATACTAGGTGGATGGTGAGTTTTTTGTGATTGAGGGTTGAGTATGTAGCATTTAGTCTTTAGTGTTTGGATGGATGTTGAAGGTTTTTTAAGGGTTTAAATGGTATGGAAATATATTTTGGTAGGGTTTTTAAAGGTTTTAAATGGGTTTTAAGGGATTTAAGGGTTTTTAAGGTTAGTTAATAGGGGATAGGGTTAAGGTTTGAGGGTTTAGGGTTGAGGGTGTAGGGTTTTGGGTTTAGGGATTGGATGGATTTTTAAGGGTTTTTAACATGTTTAAAGGGTATGGAAGTGTATTTTGCTAGGGTTTTTAAGGGTTTTAAAAGGTTTTGAAGGAAGTAAAGGCTTTAAAGGATTTGGTAAGTTGGTAGATGTTGAAGGGGTAGGGGATTAGGGTTAAGGTTGTAGGGTTTATTGTTTAGGTTTTAGGGTTTGGATGGATTTTTAAGGGGTTTAAAAGGGTTTAAAGGGCTAGAAAGTGTATTTTGGTAGGATTTTAAATGGGTTTTAAGGTTAGGGAATAGGTGAGATGATGAAGGGTTAAGGGTTTAGGATTGAGGTGTGGGGTTTAGGTTTTATGATTTGTATGGATTTTAAGTCGTTTTAATGGTTTTAAAGAGAATTAAAGTTCATTTTGGTAGAGTTATTATGGATTTTAAAGGGTATTGAAGGGGGTGTAGGGTTTTTAAGATTAGATAAGATTGGATAGGGTGAAGGGTTCTTGGTTTAGGGTTGAGGGTGTAGGATTTAGGGTTTGGATATATTTTTAAGTGTTTTTAAAGGGTTTAATGTCTATTAAAGTGTATTTTGGTGGGGTTTAAAAGGGTTTTAAATGATTTTTGAAGAGAGTTAAGGGTTTCTAAGTTTAGGGAAGTGGGTATAGGGTGAAGGTTTGAGGGTTTAGTGTTGGGGGTTTAGTGTTGAGGGTGTGGGGTTTAGTTTTTAGGGTTATGATGGATTTGTAAGGAGTTTTAATGGGATTAAAGGGTATGAAAGTGTATTTTGGTTGGGTTTTTAAAGGGTTTAATGGTTTTTAAGGGAGTAAATATTTTTGAGGTACTAGAAGTGGGAATGGGGTAAAGGTTTGAGGTTTTAGGTTTGAAGGTGTAGGATTTAGTATTTAGGGATTGGATGGATTTTAAAGGGATTTTAAGGGGTTTAAATGGTATGAAAGTGTATTTTTGTAGGGTTTTAAAGGGTTTTAAAGGGGTTTGATGGTATTTAAGGATTTTTAATGTCATGTAAGATGGGAGAGGGTGAAGTGTTGAGGGTGTAGGATTTAGGGTTTGGATTGATTTTTAAGGGGTTTTAAAGGGTTTGAAAGTTGTGAAACTTTAATTTGGTAGGGTTTATAATGGTTTAAAGGTTTTTGAAGGGAGTGAATGTTTTTAAGGTTAGGGAAGAGGTGAGAGGGTGAATGGTTGAGGGTTTACGGTTTAGGGTTTGGATTAATTTTTACGGGTTTTTAATTGGTATAAAAGTGTATTTTAGTTGGATTTTTATTGGTTTTAAATTGTTTTTAAGGAAGTTAATGTTTTATAAGGTTAGTTAATAGGGGATAGGGTGAATTGTTGAGGGTTTATTGCTAAGGGTGTAGAGTTTATGGTTTAGGGTTTAGGGTTTCGATTGATTTTTAAGGGTTTTTAAAGGGTATGAAGTGTATTTTGGTATGGGTTTTAAGGGTTTTAAACGGTTTTGAATGAAGTTATGGGTTTTTATGGCTAGGTAAGAGGGGATAAGGTGAATAATTGAGGGTGTAGGGTTTAGGGTTTGGATGGTTTTTAAAGGGATTTTAAAGGGTTTAAAGGGTATATAAATGTATTTTAGTACATTTTTAAAGGTTTTAAAGGGTTTTTAATGGAGTTATGGGTTTTTAAGGTTTGAGAATATGGGATATGGTGAATGGTTGAGGGTTTAGTTTTGAGGGTGTAGTGTTTAGGGTTAAGATGGATTTTCAAGGCTCTTTAAAGGGTTTAAAGGGTATAAAAGTGTATTTTGGCAGGTTTTTAGGGGTTTTAAAAGGTTTTTATGGGATTGAAGGGTTTTATGTTTAAGTCAGAGAAGATAAGGTGAAGGATTGGGGTTTTATGTTTAAGAGGCTAGGGTTTAGGGTTTAGGGATTTTGGTTTGAATGGATTTTTGAGGGTTTAAAGGGTATAAATGAGTATTTTGGTAGGGTTTTGAGGGTTTTAAAGGTTTTTGAAGATATTTAATGGTTTTAAATGTTAGAAAAGAGGGTATAGGGTTAAGGGTTGAGGTTTGAGGGTTTAGGGTTTAGGATTTAGGGATTGGATTTATTTTAAGTGTTTTAAAGGTTTTATAGGGTTTGAAAGTGTATTTTGGTAGGGATTTTAAGAGTTTTGAATGTAGTGAAGTGTTTTTAAGGTTAGGTAAGAGGGTATATGGTTAAGGGTTGAGGTTTTAGGTTTTAGGGTATAGGGTTTAGGGTTTGGATGAATTCTTAAGGATTTTAAAGGGTTTAAATGGTATTAAAGTTTATTTTGGTGGGGTTTTTAAGGTTTTTAAAGTTTTTAAGGGATTTAAGAATTTGTAAGGTTATATAATATTGGAGAGGGTGAATGATTAAGGGTTTATGTTTTATGGTTGAGGGTGTAGAATTTATGGTTTGGGGTTTAGGGTTTTCATGATTGTTTAAGTGTTTAAAGGGTATGAATGTGTATTCTGGTATGGTTTTTAAGGGTTTTGATGGGTTTTAAAGCTAGTGAAGTGTTTTTAAGGTTATATAATAGAAGAGAGGGATAATTTTTGAGGTTTTAGGGTTGATTTTTTATGTTTTTGGGTTTAGGGTTTTGAGTTTGGATGGATTTTTAAGTGCTTTTAGAGGGTTTAATGTGTTTGAAAGTGTATGTTGGTAGGGTTTTTAAGGGAGTGAAGGGTTTTTTAGGTTAAAGAAGAGGGTATAGGGTAATGGTTTTTGGGTTTATGGTTGGGGTTGTAAGGTTTATGGTTTAGGTTTTAGGGTTTTGATGGATTTTTAAGAGGTTCTAAATTGGTTTAAAGGGTATTAAACTGTATTTTGGGAGTGTTCTTTAAGGGGTTTAAATGGGTTTTAAGAGATTTAAGTGGATTTAAGGTTAGTGAATATGGGAGAGGGTGAATGATTGATGGTTTAGGGTATAGGGTGTAGGGTTTATGGTTTAGGGTTTAGGGTTTAGGGTTTATGGTTTATGGTTTGGATGGATTTTTAAGGGGTTTTAAAGGGTTTAAAGGGTATGAAAGTGTATTTTGATAGGATTTTGAAGGAGTTTTATGTTTTTTGATGGGATTTAATGGTTTTTAAGTTTATGGAAGAGGGTATTTGGTGAAGGGTTTGGTATTTATGGTTTAGGGTTTAGGTTTTAGGGTCTGGATGGATTTTTAAGGGGTTTTAAAGGGTCTAAATGGTATAGACGTGTATTTTGGTAAGGTTTTTAAGGATTTTAAGGGGTTTTGAATGGATTAAATGGGTTTTACATTTATTAAATATGGTATAGGGTGAAGTTTTGAGGGTTTAGGATTGAGGGAGTAGGGTTTAGGATTTGGAATGATTTTGAAGGGTTTTTAATGGGTTTAAAGGGGATGGAATTGTATTCTAGTAGGGTTTTTAAGGTTTTTAAAGGGTTTTTAAGGGAGTGAAGGTTTATAAAGGTTAGGTAAGAGAGTATATGGTTAAGGGTTGTGGTTTTAGGGTTTTAGGTGTAGGGTTTAGGGTTTGGATGGATTTTTAAGGTTTTAAAGGGTATGCAAGTGTACTTTGGATGGGTTTTTAGGGGTTTTGTAGAGTTTATAATAAATTTAATGGGTTTTTAGGTTATTTAAGAGAGGATAGGGTGAGTGTTTAATGATTTAGGACTGAGGGTGTAGAATTTATGGTTTGTTTTCAGTTTTGATGGATTTTTAAGGGGTTTTAAAAGTTTTAAAGGGCATTAAAGTGTGTTTTAGTAGGGTTTTTTAAAGATTTTTAAGGGTTTAGAGGTTTTTGAAGATATTAGGGGTTTTAAGGTTAGTTAATAGCATATAGGGAGAAGGGTTTAGGGTTTAGGTTTTAGGGTTGAGGTAATAGGTTTTAGTGTTTAGGGTTTAGGGTTTGGGTGTATTTTTAAGGGGGTTTAAAGGGTTTAAAGGTTTTGAAAGTATATTTTGGTGGGGGTTTTAAGGTTTTTAAACAGTTTTTAAGGGATTGAAATGTTTTTAAGGATAGGTAAGATGGGATAGGGTGAAAGATTCTGGGATTAGTTTTGAGGGAGTAGGGTTTAGGGTTTAGTGTTTGGATGAATTTTTAAGGGTTTTTAAAAGGGTTTAAAGGTTATGAAAGTATATTTTGGTAGGGGTTTCAAGGGGATTAAAGGGTTTTTTAAAGAAGATAATGGTTTTTTTAAGGTTAGTGAATATGGGATAAGTTGAATGGTTGAGGGTTTGGGGTTAAGGGTGTAGGGTTTTGGATTTGGAAGGATTTTAATGGGGTTTTAAAGGGTTTAAAGGGTATCAAGGTGTATTTTGGTAAGGGTTTTTTGGGTTTTAAAGTAATTTTAAGGGAGTTATTTTTTTTGAGGTTATGTAAGTGGTTATAGGGTGAGGTTATGGGGTTGGGGATTACGTTTTGAGGGTCTAGGTTTTAGGGTTTAGGGTTTTGATGGATTTTTAAGGGTTTAATGGGTATGAAAGTGTATTTTGGTAGGGTTTTAAGGGTTTTGAAGGGATTTAATGGGTTTTAATGTTTTTGAATATGGTATAGGTTGATGGGTTGAAGGTTTAGTGTTGAGGGTACATGGTTTGGGGTTTTGGGGTTTTGGGTTTAATGGGGTTTTTAGGGTTTTTGAAGTGTGTATAGGGTATGAAAGTGTATTTTGGTATTGTTTTTAAGGGTTTTAAATGGTTATTAAGCGAGTTAAGGGTTTTAGGTTTAGAGAATATGGTATAGGGTGATGGTTTTGGGGTTTGAGGTTTAGGTTTTGGTGTTTCGTTTTTAGGTTTTGGGTGGAATTTTAAGGGGTTTTAAAGAGATTAAAGGGTATGAAAGTGTATTTTGATAGGAATTTTAAGGGTTTTAAATGGTTTTTAAGGGATTGAATGGTTTTTATGGTTATTGAAGAAGTGATAGGGTCAAGTGATGAGGTATGAGGGTTGAGGGTGTAGGGTTTAAGTTTTAGGTTTTAGGGTTAGAATGGATTTTTGAGGGTGTTCAAAGCGTTTAAATGGTATGAAAGTGTATTTTGGTAGTGTTTTTAATATTTTTTAAGGTATTTTATAGATGATAATTGTTTTAAAGGTTATGTAATATAGTATAGGATTAAGGGTTGAGGATTTATAGTTGAGGGTGTTGGGTTTAGTGTTTGGATGGATTTTTAAGGGGTTTTAAAGGGTTTGGAGGGTATGAAAGTGTATTTTGGTGTGGTTTTAAGTGTTTTAATGGGGTTTGAATATATTTAAGGGTTTTAAGGTTATTTAATATGTAATAGGGAGAGGTTTTGTTGGTTTAGGGTTTATGGTGTAGGGTTTAAAGTTTAGGGTATATGGTTTGGATAGATTGTAAGGGTTTTTAAGTGGTTTAAAGTGTATGCAAGTGTATTTTGGTAGGGTTTTAAGGGTTTTAAAGAGTTTTTAAGGATTTAAAGGGTTTATAAGATTATTTAAGAGGGTTTAGGGTTTAGTAGTGGGGTTTTGGGTTTAAGGGTGTAGGATTTTGGGTTCAGGGTTTGGATGGATTTTTAAGGGGTTTTAAAGGGTTTAAAAGGTATGAATGTGTATCTTGGTAGGGTTTTTAAGGATTTTAAAGGGTTTTCAAGGGATTGAATTGTTTTTAATATTATTAAAGAGGGGATAGGGTGAAGGTTTTAGGGTTTTTGGTTGTGGGTGTTGGGTTTAGGGTTTATGGTTCAGATGGATTTTTATGGGGTTTTTAAAGGGTTTAAAGGGTATGAAAGAGTTTTTTGGTTGGGGTTTTAAGGTTTTTAAAGGGTTTTGGAGAGAGTGAAGGGGTTTTAAGGTTGTTTAATAGGGGATAGGGTGAAGTGTTTAGGGATTAGGGTTGACGGTGTGGGTTTTATGGGTTAGGGTTTTGGGTTTGGATTGATTTTTGAGGGATTTTAAAGGGTCTAAAGGGTATGAAATTGTATTTTGGTTGGGGTTTAAAGAGGTTTAAAGATTTTTTAAAGGATTTAAGGGTTTTAAAGGTTAGGTAAGTTGAGAGTTGGTGAAGGTTTTAGGGTTTATGGTTGAGGGTGTAGGGTTTATGGATTAGGGTTTGGATATATTTTTAATAGTTTTTAAAGTGTTTAAAAGGTTTGAAAGTGGATTTTGGTAGGGTATTATGGGATTTAAAGAGTTTTGAAGGGTGTGAATGGATTTTAAGGTTAGGTATAGGTAATAGGGTGAATATTTTATGGTTTTGTATTGAGGGTGTACATTTTATTTTTTAGGATTTGGATGGATTTTTAAATGTTTTTAAAGGGTTTATAGGGTATGGAAGTGTATTTTGGTTGGGTTTTTAATGGTTTTAAAGGGTTTTGATGGGAGTGAAGGGATTTTAAGGTAATCAAAGATATGAGAGGGTGATGTTTTTATGGTTTACTGATGAGGGAATAGAGTTTGGATATATTTTTATGGGGTTTTAAAGGGTTTAAAGGGCATTAAAGTGTATTTTGGTAGCTTTTTTAGGATTTTAAAGGGTTTTTAAGTGAGTGAAGTGTTTTTTAGGTTATGGAAGAGGGGATAGGGTGAAGGTTTGAGGGTTTAGGGTTTAGGGTTTAGGGTTTGGATGGATTTTTAAGGTATTTTAAATGGTATGAAAGTATAATTTGATAGGTTTTAAAGGGTTTTAAAGATTTTGGAAGGATGTTAAGGGTTTTTAAGGTGAGGTAAGAGAATAGTTGGTAATGGTTTGATGTTTTAGGGTTGATTATGTAGGGTTTAGTGTTTAGGGTTTAGTGTTTTGATGGATTTTTAAGGTGTTAAAGGGTATGAATATGTATTTTGTTCCGGGTTTTAATGGTTTTAAACGATTTTTAAGGGAGTGAAAAGTTATTGAGGTTAAGGAATTGGGTCTAGGGTTAAGGTTTTATGGTTTATGTTTGAGTATTTAGGGTTTATGGTTTATGTTTTAGGTTTGTATTTATTTTTAAGTAGTTTTAAAGGGTTTAAAGGGTATTAAAGTGTTTTTTTATAGATTTTTTAAGGGTTTTTAAGGGATTAAAGGGATTTTAAGGTTAGGGATGATGTGAGAGGGTGAAGTATTGAGGGTTCATGGTTTAGGTTTTAGGGTTTAGTGTGTAGGAATTTGATGGATTTTTAAATGTTTTTAAAGGGTTTAAAGGGAATGAAACAATATTTTTGTGGGGGAGGGGGTTAAGGGTTTTTAATGGGTTTGAATGGAGTGAAGTGTTTTTAATGTTATTAAATAGGGTAGAGTGTGAAGGGTTAAGGGTTTAGGTATGAGGGTTTAGGTTTTATGGTTTGGATGTATTTTAATGGTTTTTGAGGGGTTTAATGGTTATGAAAGTTTATTTTGGTAGGATTTTTAATGGTTTTAAATTTTTTTTAAGGGAGTGAAGGGTTTTTAAGTTTATGGAAGATAGAAGGATGTGAAATTTTTAGAGTTTATGGTTGAGGGTATAGGGTTTATTATTTAGGGTTTAGGGTTTGGATGGATTTTTAAGGGTTATTAAATGATTTAATGGGTATGGAAGTGTATTTTGGTAGGGGTTTTGAGGGTTTTAAATGGTTTTTAATGAATTGAAAGTTTTTTAGGGTTGCACAATATGAGGGAGGGTAAAGGGTTTTGTTTTTAGGGTTGAGGGTGTAGGGTTTAGGTTTTAGGGTTTGGATGGATTTTTTATGGTTTAAAGGGTATGAAAGTATATTTTGGTATAGTTTTAAAGTTATTTATGGGTTTGAAGGGTTTTTAAGGTGATATAAAAAAGGACAATGTAATGTTTTGGCTGTTTTTATTTGAGAGTGTTGGGTTTAGGGTTTGGATGGATTATTAAGGGTTTTTAAAGGGTTTAAAGGGTATGAAAGTGTATTTTGGTAGGAATTTAAAGGGTTTTTGGAGGGGTTTACGGGTTTTAAAGTATGGGTAATAGGTTAATACACCTTTTTAGGGTTTTTTATGGTTTTAAATGGTTTTTAATGGAGTTAAAGTTTTTTAGGGTTACATAACATGAGGGAGGGTAAAAGGTTTTGTATTTAGGGTTGAGGGTGTAATGTTTAGGTTTTAGGGTTTGGATGTATTTTTTAGGGTTTAAATGGTATGAAAGTATATTTTGGTATGGTTTTAATGGTATTTATGGGTTTGATGGGTTTTTAAGGTTATATAAGAGGGGATAGTGTTATGTTTTAGGTGTTTTTTGTTGAGAGTGTTGGGTTTTGGGTTTAGATGGATTATTAAGGGTTTTTAAAGGGTATACAAGTGTATATTGGTATTGTTTTAAAGGGTTTTTGAACGGATTTAAGGGTTTTAAAGGTTAGGTAATTGGGTATAGGGTGAGGTTTTGAGGTTTTAGGGTTGAGTGTGTAGGGTTCAGGGTTTAGGTTTTAGGGTTTGGATGGATTTTTAAGGGGTTTTAAAGTGTTTTAAGGGTATGAAAGTGTATTTTGGTAGGGTTTTTTATAGTTTTAAAGTGTTTTGAAGGATATTAATAGTTTTTAAGGTTATTAATGATATGATAGGGGTTTATGTTTGATGTTTTAGGATTGCGGGTTTAGGTTTTAGGGTTTGGTTGGATGTTTAAGGGTTTAAAGTGTATGAATGTGTATTTTGGTAGGGTTTTGATGGGATTTAAATAGTTTTTAAGAGAATGAGGGATTTATAAGGTTGGGTAATTTGGTATATGGTGAAAGGATGATGTTTTAGGGTTGAGGGTGTAGGGTTTATGGCTTGGATGGATTTTTATGGGGTTTTGAAGGGTTTTTAGGGTATTAAAGTGTATTTTGGTATGGTTTTGAAGTGTTTTAAATGGTTTTAAATGGATTAAAGGTTTTTTAATTTTTGGTAATATGGGAGAGTTTTAAGGGTTGTTGGATTTGGGTTGAGGATTTTAAATACCAGTATTTCCTCAGATATTGATTTTGAGAAGAATTTGGATTTTTTGGTATCAAAGGCTTGTGAGGGGTAAAATGATCATTTTCTCCCAGAATATGATATCAGATAATTTTTCTAACAACATTTTCGGTATTGAAATAAGGCTTTTACCCTAAGAAAAGTATTTGGTGGAATTACAAGCTAATCAAGTTTTGGAGAAATATTTAATATTTAATTAATTAAATATTAAATAATTCATTTATGTTCAGGTGTCAATATAATTTGAATGGAGTGTTAGATTGATATTATTATTCTGTAGTTGAATCTGGAATAGGGGTTTTTCTTAGGTGAGGTATAAACTCTATTTGGGTTTCGAAACTCAGGATGTGTATTAAAAGGGTAATTGATTAATTATTAAAGTAATTATATTAATTGAATGTTTTTACCCCCCATTTGGATCCCCACACATGGAAGGAAAGGTGGAGGTATTCTCCCAGTGTAAGATGAATGAACTAATAGGGAAATTGAAGGGATATGTTTTTAAAATTCATCCATTATAGATATCCGTACTGGATTGAGGTGTAGTAATTTTCAGGAGCAAATTTTGACCTTAATATTTATCATGTATGCCACGAGGTAGGATGTTTTTTGTGTTTTATGCCCTGATCCCTGTATATTATCTTTTCATGTTTTAGAGCTTTAATATGATTTTTAAGGACCCTATGGGGGTTTATATGTACTTAATTGGGAAAAATAGGGGTTTTGGGTGGTTTGTAGGGATTTCTGGTTCTGAAAACCCGACTACATGGCATGAGGTTTTTTATAATACATGTAGTGTGTTCTTACTTTCTGGGGAAGAATAAAAGAAAACGACTATATGGAGTGTAGTATAGGGGACAAGTTGTGTAGTGTCAATCAGTGTGCAGTCAAGTACATGAAAAAATGACCCATATAGGGTGGGTAAATGGCCATGTAGTGTACACAGTGAGACCCTATGTGGATTACACACTATGTAGGAAGACAAAACTAGGTAGAGACACATGGAAATTCCATGTGTGGTACATGGGTAGGGACCCTATGTAGGGTAGATGCTATGTACCTGACTTTAACACTATTTGATTGGGTTCTACTGGAGTATAAGACCATGTGGGGAAATGTTAATACATCATCATGTACTCGGGAATACACGTGATGTGATACTCTTTTGTTACCCCTTTTTTGGGGGTTTTGGGTGTTCTGGGCTCCTAAGTCATATTTGGACTTGTGATTAGTCTATTCTAAGATTTTTTACATATAGATCGTGATGGTGGAATCCTTTTGAAATTTATATGTTTTCTGGATGGTGTTTTGGACCAAGGTTATTGAAGAGGATGATTTCCTTTAGGTTTGGATTTAGAATCCTCTAGTAGGATGGGTTGTGAGATACAATGCCTGGTTGATGGTTGTGACCACATTGATCATCATGGATTGAGTGATACATGGAAGATTGTTTTTGGTTTCTTAAATGGATCCCAAAAGGAAAGATCAATTATTATCTCTAAGGAGATTTTGGTTATCCTCGCAAATTGAGACCAGTTGACCAAGGATAGATTAGTTGAGGTTTTTATCCTATGTTTTAGGATCATGGTGGTTAGATCCTTTAAGCTTACATCATAGGAAAGAGGTTATAGTCATGTGTTGTTGTAGTATTAAGTTGAGTATGAGAGACTCTTGATGATTCCCCTAGTGGGATAATTTATGATTAAGTGATCATTGGTTGCGGTAGTTGGATATTGAGAATGCCTACATGACATGGTCTTTGTTTTGGATTCCATTGTTGGCATGTTGTTGATCAATGATTAGTTGGAGGCCACTGAGTCCACTTGAGGATGTTTCTTATGATGGTCTCAGCCCAAGTCCTTGTTTGATATAGAGGAACCCCTCATAGGAATTCTTACACTTTCTATGGAATTTGGGATATTTGAGGATCTTTCAATTGGAATGGGTGTTTAACCAACCCTTATTATGTTTTATTTTGGTTATGGATATTGAGACTTTGTTTACGCCTATGAGGCTATTGTGATATGGTTGGGTTTTCATTTTTTGGGTCCTGGTTTACTAGTTAGGGTTGTGTTTGATTATAGTGTTGGACAAATAATCCATAGGTATGGTTCTGAATATCTGTAATTGGGAATGCTGGATAAGACACTCATATTGGTACTAATATTTTACTATGGTTTGAGTGCTGGACTAAGGTTCCATGAATGTTGTTTGATATTTTTGAGTATATTTGATGTGACATCACATGTATGTGGTTAGATTATGGACTAATTTTTTCAAGAAGTGATAGTATACTATATGGATTAGGTGTTAGACTGAGGCTCTAGACACAAATTATATAATTTATTTTTTATGTGCTGGAATTATGCTCTAGTAAATAATGGTATACCAGCTGGTATGGATGGTGGAATGATGCTCCACATCCATGGTTTAGGCACCATACTTATTCTCCAAGCATGATTGGTTTTATATATGAATTTTGGAATGATGCTCTACATCCATAGTTTAAGTGATGGATTGATGCTCTAGACATGATTTATTTGATCTATGGTTTATTTGTTGGACTGATTCTCTATGAACTATTGTTTATGATACACGATTCATATGTCAGACTGATGATTTTGGATTCGTGGTACTTTAATATGGTACATGGGAAATACATGTCTAGTTACAAATTATGAGATAATGTTTGGGTCGTGAGGACATGGTAGGGGAAAACTTAGATAAGTATCCTTGATGATAGGACTATCGTAGGATGGGTACTTAGAATTGTCAGGTTTGGTTGCAACTGCCACAGATATGAAGCCTACAGGTTATATAAGATGCATGGTCATGGTGATGTACATAGATAAACCATGAAATTAGTTGAAACATGTAGGGGTTATCAAGGTCTTGTACCCAAATATTTATGGTGGTTTTATTTGTATTTTTTTTAATAGTTATGTTCTTGCTAGGCTAAGCATATTGAATGGGCATGCAATTATGGCAGCATATTATAGGTTCACTGTTGGGGTGGCCTACTGAGATTTATTTCTCACCCTCTATACTTGAACCTCAATGTATGTGCAGACCTTATGTTTGATTTAAGGTTGATCATAGATGCATGATGGACTAGGATAAGGCCCAAAATTGCATATTAGTTGCAAGATACTTGTGTGGAGTCAACCAGTTGGGTTGGAGTAGCTTGATAAGGAACTAGAGATCAGTATGTGATATGGAACAGGGTTGGTAGTAGGTCTTGATGTATTTATTTTTTTCTATTGTTTATTTTTTATATGTTATCTGCCCAGTGGTTGATCAATGTTGTATTTATGGAATGCCTGTTTGGGCCTTTACTATATTTCATTTTATTATAAAATGATTTAATTTTAGTTTATTTATTTGTTCCGAATACTCTAATTTGTATGATGTTTGTTATTTACTTCTAGTTTTCCACTCTGATATGTGGGTATACTCTCCTCATATTTCCACATTATACCCCCACTACTAGTTCGAGTCCTCTAGCATACGATGAGGCATGCTTGAGATCTTACAGTGAACTACCTTAGGGAATCAGTTTAGTGGAATCTGAGATAGGATGTTACAAAGTGGTATTAGAGGTGCTCACTTTCCTATTATTTTACTATTTCAGATTTGGTTGATAGGAGATATAGGAATGTGTCATAGATTTTGATGGTTACCAGGCTGGTGCATCACAAACACATGTTCTAGTAGGAAGTCTAGGTTACCAGGGGTTGGGATTGATGATATGGATTTGGATTTTATGGTTGTAAATGATTTTATCTTCATGAAATGCACATGTTTTTTTGGATTTTATGGTTTATGGTGGATTTCAGGATCTTGGAATTTTGGAAAGAGGAATGTGATGTGGTTTTGACTCTTTTCCAATAAAGTAAAGAGGCATATCATGCATCATGTTAGTCATGTATTATCCACTTGTTATAGGCCATATAGTGTGTGATTTTATGGATTTCCCACTAATGGAAGGTTTTATGGATCTATAGTGACACACTTTATGATGAGGATACTATGTGGTCCTTCAACACGATGGGTGTAGTAACCCTGGTGGGTAAGTATGGTATGGGTATATGACCATTTGACTTCTGAGGTTGACTTGTTAGAGGGTTCAACCAAGTTATGAGTGTTTTTTGGGTACATGAGGCACAAATGGATGTTTTGAGACTTTTGACAATGTTTTACAAAGGGTGGAGCTGGGTTTGAGGTTTAGGATTATTGGATGCCTTTAGTTTTTGAGAAGGTTCACTTGTGTTCTAGTGTTTCCACCTTGTGGTTGGTTTCAAGAGGAGAAGGTTCATTAGGTGCCAAGCCCAAGAAATGGATTTTCAGTTGAGTTGATCTCAGTGGATTTGAGTTAGATCAGAATCACATGGTGTACTTTATTTTCATGGTTAGGGCTTGTGAGTTGAGTTTTTATGATATGTGACTCATTGGAGTCAAATAAAGTTTTGTAGCTGGGTTACACAAGAGATTGTAATGGTTATGTGATAGTGGAATATTATAGATGTGAATGATAGTGATGCAATATATCATTTAGCATGTGGATTAGATATTATGGGAGTGTACGCACAAGGTTTTTGAGTTGGGAAGGTAGTCGTGAGTGGGTTGAGAATCATTCCAGGTGTGATGAGAGGCTTGTGGGTATGGTATATGTGACTCATTGGAGTCGAAGCATGTTTTTTGGATGGGTTACACAAGATCTTGTAATAGTTATGTGATAGTGGAATATTATATATGTGAGTAATAGTGATGAACTATGTTTTTTGGTGTGTGGATAATATATTGTGGGAGTTTATACATGAGGTTCTTGAGTTGAGAAGGCAGTCAGGAGTAGGTTGAGAATCATTCCGAGTGTGATGAGAGGATTCTGGGTTTGGTGACTCAAGTCCATTGGGATAAAACTATGATATTTTAGAATGTATGAGGATGTGGGGTATTTATAGATGAAATATTAACATAATAATAATTTAGAGATGATCATTCCAAATATATTGACATCATCCTGAGTATTATTAGAGAGCACTGGATTTATACAATGCTATAGAGATGTTTCCTTGGATTGATAAGGGGAATCCTAGGAGGGTTTGCTTATGGAGTGGTGTCTGTGAAATCATATGGTGGGGAGTACACCATCAACCATCTGTGAGTGATTTCCTGATGATGTATTAGATGTTGATGAATACCATGGGTTCTATTATCAGATTTTGATAATGGGTGATAGTGGATGCTTCATTTTGTTTCTCTGGTAGGAGTTAGAGATGACTGTGTCCAATTCCATGGTTTTTTTTTGTGATTGGGGCATGGGTCATGGAAAATATGTTTGGTTATGAAGTTGTAGTAAGGATATTGCTATGGTGGGGGTACCATGTCCGATGAGGTAATATGGCCCTTATGTGGGTAGGGTTAGGGATGTAGTGAGGAGCACATTGAGCAGGTCAATGGACCAATGATTATGGTTTTGAAAGGATACTTTGATGATGGGAAACATCATGGATCAGAATCATTAGTTGTGTTTTGTGTTCTATATTAGGAAGAACCATGAGTTTGATGAAGTGGTTTAAATTTTGTTGTAAAGTCTTGTGATGGATGGGTTTGGTTAGGAATTTTCATAGCAGTTTTTGGTGGTGGAAAGTGGTGGATTGACCTTTGGTGGCTTGTATGCCCTATCTTAGGAGTTATGTAGAGAAACTCAGTTAGCATCTCTTAGTAGAGTACAACGAGTTGATCTTATGTTGATGAATATGGTGGGTCAGTATGTGTGGTTGTAAGGCCACTAAGGATTATCTAGGATGAGAAGGTTTATGGTGGGGAGATTATAAAGACCCACATTTCCCCATATTATGATTTTGAGCATAATTTTTATTTTTTTGGTATCAAAGTCTTGTTAGGGTTAAAATGATCATTTTCCCCTAACAGATGATCTCAAATATTTTTTTTGATCACTCCATTGTTCCTAAAATTGGTATTTTACACTGGAAAAGGGGTTTTTTTGGAATTTTGAGCTGATTGAGTTTTGGTGAAATATTTAATATTTTATTAATTAAAAATTAAATTGTTTATGTGAGTTAGGGTGTCGATCTCTTTGAAACAGAGTGTCAGACTGATATTATGACACCACAGTTGAATTTGTAACAAGAAGTTTTTTCTATGAGAGGTATAAACATTATTTGGGTTTTGAGGATCAGGGTAGGTATTAAAAGGGTAATTAATTAATTATTAAAGTAATTAAAGTAATTAAAAGACCCCCCCCCCCCCCCATTTGGATTCCTACACATGGAAGGAAATGTGTTGGGATTCTCCCTACATGTGATGTCTAAACCAACATATAAGGGGAAGGGATATGCCTCCGGACTTCATCCATGGTTGAGAATAGGATCAGATCATGGAGAAGCAACTTTTGAAAGTATATTTGTACCCAAAACTTCAACATTTATGCCATGAGGTAGGTTATTTTTTGAGTTTTATTCCCCGATCTCTATAGATTAGTTTTTTTTTCATGTTTTAGAGACTTAATATTATTACTAAGGACACCATGGGTGTAGATTTGTACCTAATTGGGGAAAACATAGGTTTTGGGAGGTTCATAGGGGTTTTCAGTTTGGAAAACCTGACAATATGGTTTGTGGTTTTAATAACACATTTCATGTGTTATTTCTGTTTGAGGAATAAGAGAACAAGATAACTACATGGTGTGTATTCCAAAGTACATGTCATGTAGTTTCTCTCAAGCTGTGGTTGATTACTTGGAAAGATGACCCGTGTAGGTGGGGACATGGCCATGTAGGGTACATATCTAGACCCTATGTGAATTACAAATTGTGTAAGGAAACGCATCCTTAAAAATACATAGGTCCAGAGAATGTGTGGTACACAAGTAGGGAACCTGTGTAGGGTTCACATCATGTACCTAACTTGCATGCCGTGTACTTGGGTTCTTCATACCAAGTTCAATTGAAGTACATGCCCATGTGGGGAAATGTGATTAAACATTGTGTACTTGGGAATAAACATTGTGTGCTACTCTTTTATTACCCCCTTTTGGTTTTTTGGTGTTTTGGTCCCCTGATTCATATTTAGACTTGTGAATAGTCTATTCTAATCATTTTTTCATGTAGATCATAATGGTGGAATCCTTTAAAAATTTATAGGATTTTTGGAAGGTGTTTTGGACCAAGGTGGTTTAGAAGGAGGATTTCCTTAAGGTTTGGATTCAAAATCCTCTGGTGGGATGGGTTGTGAGCTACAAGGCCCGAGTGAGGGTTGTGAGCTCAATGATCATCCTGGAATAAGTGTTCCATGGAAATTTGTTTGAGGTTTCTTATTTGGATCCCAGAAGGTGATATTGAGTAGTATATCTTAGGATATTTTGGTTGTCACTACATATCGGGACCAGTTTCTCAATGTTAGAATAGTTGAGGTTTAGATCCTATGTTTGAGGATAATAGTGGTTAGAGCCTTCAGGCATGGTTGAAATCATAGGATGGAAGTTATGGATAGGTTTTTTTATGGTGTTTATTTGAGTATTAGGAACTTTTATGGATTTCCCTAGTGGGAAATCTTCTGATTAAGTTATCATTATATTACATAGTTGTATTTTTAGAATTCCTGTATGGAATGGTTTTGTTTTTGGATGCCTTTTTTGGTATGTTGTTGATTACGGATTAGTTGGAGTCTACTAAGGGCTACTTGAGGATGTTTATTGTGATGGGGTTGGCCCGAGTCCTTGTTTGATATGGAGGAACCCCTTGTATGGTGTCTTATGCTTGCTGTGGCCTTTGGGATATTTGATAATCTTTTGACAGGAATGGGTGTTCATCCAAACATTTTATGTTTTATTTTGGTTGTGGAATTTCAAACTTGGTTTACACCTATGAGGCTATTGTGATATGGTTGAGTTGACACATTTTTTGACCTGGTTTGATGGTTAGAGATACAGTGGATGAGAGTGCTGAACATATAATCCATAGGTATGGTTCTGAATATCTGTAATTGATAATGTTGGATAAGACACTTGTACTGGTACCGATAGTGTGTTATGGTTTGAGTGTTGGACCACAGTTCCAAGAACATTGTTTGATATTTGAGTATAGTGGATATGACATCACATGTATGTGGTTAGATTTTGGATTGATGTTCTGAGAAGTGATAGTATACTATATGGATTATCTATCAGGTTGAGGCTCTAGACACAGATAGTATACTTTATTGTTTATGTGCCAAACTGATGCTCTAGGAAATGATGGTATACCAGCTAGGATGTATGGTGGACTTATGCTCTACATCCATGGTTTAGGTTCTGGACTAATGCTCCAGGAATGATTAATTTGATATATGGATGGTGTACTGATGCTCTACATACAAGGTTTTATTGTTGGATTGATGTTCCAGGCATGATTGATTTAATATATGGTTTAGGTGATGGATTGGCGATCTAGGAACTATTGTTTATGATACATGAGTTAGATTTCAGACTAATGTTCCAGTATTAATGGTAATTATTTATGGTACCCGAGACAGATGTGTCTAGATACCATGTATGAGATAATGATTGGGTTGTGAGGACATGAGATAACATAGATTAGTATCTCAGATGATAGGATTATCATAGAATGGGTCCCCAAAATTTTCATTTTTGGTTCTGGCTACCATGGATATGGAGCCTCCAGATTATTTGGGATGCACGGTCATGGTGATGTGCTCAAAGACACCCTGCCATTATCCAAAGCTGGTATGGTCAATTTCAGTCTTTCACCCAAGGATTGATGGTGGTTTTATTTGTATTTTTTTTAGTTATGTTTCAAATAGGTTGAGAATATTTCATGATCATTCAATTATGGTTGCAAATTATTGGTTCACCGTTGGGGGTGGCCTACAGAGATTTATTTCTCACCACTATACGGGAACCTCAATTTACATGTAAACCTTATGTCTTATTTTAAGTTTAGAACAAATTCATTATGGATAGGGATGAGCCTAAGTATTTCTTTGTTGAGTGGGATGATCATGTGGATTTGAATGGTCATGCTGGAATAGCCAGATAGGGTACTGGAGACTAGGTATGTGATATGGACCAGAAATGGAAGTAGAGAATGATATTTTTTTTTTCAGTTTTCTATTTTTTATATGTGATCGGATCATTGGTTGATCAATATTTTATGTATTGAATTTTTTTTCATGCCTTTACTATATTTCATTTTATTACATCATTCTTTTATTTCAGTTTCTTTATTCATTCAGTGTACTATAATTTTTAAGCAGTTTTGGTTATTTATATTTGGTTGTGCACTATGATATGGGGGTATAGTCTCCTCATAGGCCCACCTTAGGACCTCACTACTAGTTATTAGTCTCTTGAGTAAAAGGAGGTGCACTTGAGGTCTTTGGGTGAATCGGCTTGAGGAACCAGTTTAGTGGCATTCGGGCTGGGATGTTATAAGGTTATAGGGTTTAGGGTTTAGATGGATTTTTAAGGGGTTTAAAGAGTTTAAAGGGTATTAAAGTGTATTTTGGTAGGTTTTTAATGTTTTTAAAGGGGTTTTAAGGGTGTGAAAGGGTTTTTATGGTTAGAGAATAGGGGATAGTGTGAAGTTTTGAGGTTTTAGGGTTGATGGTGTAGGATTTGGATGGAATTTTAAGGGATTTTAAAGGGTTTAAAGGGTATAAAAGTGTATTTTGGTATGGTTTTTAAGGATTTTTAATAGAGTTAATGGATTTTAAGTTTAGGGAATAGGGTATATGGTGAAGGTTTTAGTTTTTAGGGTTTAGGGTGTAGGGTTTAGGGTTTAGGGTTTCGATGGATTTTTAAATATTT
Organism: Viscum album; assembly: GCA_963277665.1. Taxonomy (NCBI): domain Eukaryota; kingdom Viridiplantae; phylum Streptophyta; class Magnoliopsida; order Santalales; family Viscaceae; genus Viscum; species Viscum album. The sequence goes on along the minus strand of OY728146.1, from coordinate 1,663,979,425 downwards.
TTAAAGGGTTTAAAGGGTATGAAAGTATATTTCGTTTGGGTTTATAAGGGTTTTGAAGGGTTTTAAACAAACCGAATGATTTTTAAGGTTAGTAAAGATGATAGGGGGGAATTATTGAGGGTTTATAGTTAAGGGTGTTGGGTTTAGGTTTTAGGGTTTGGATGGATTTTAAAGGGGGTTTAAGGGTTTAAAAGGTATGAAAGTGTATTTTTGTAAGATTTTAAGGGTTTTAAAGGTTTTTTAAGGGATTAAATTGTCATCAAGGTTAGAAAATAGGTAATATGGTGAATGTTTTGGGGTATAGGGTTTAAATTTTAGGGTTTAGGTTGTTGGGTTTGGAGATTAAGGTTTAGGATCTAGATGGATTTTTAAGTGTTTTAAAAGGGTATGAAAGTGTATTTTCTATGGTTATTATGGGATTTTATAAGGACCCGGCCTTATTACATAAATAATCTTGAATTTAGTCAAGAATCCACTTCCTTTTTACATTGAGTATCTTTTCATGTTTAGAGCTTTAGATAATTAGGACAATATATTCATAACATTACACATTGTTACAGAGTGGATACCATAAAAACAGTTTCCTTTTTTTTTCAAATTATAAAACATTAAAACTTAAAACATGACTCCTTGACAATTATTAAACATTTAACATGGATTCATTATTTTTATTACACGTCCATTAACCTGTGAAAATAATTTAAAACTTTGGATGAGCACAAAAACTCAGTAAGGGATATAAAAAGAAGGGAAAAACACATTAGTCGTATGTAATCATTTCAAAAGGCATACTTATCACCTGTATATATATATACTTACTTTGTGAAACATGATATTTTCAAAATAAATAATAACATAAGTATAACCATAAAGGTATCTTGGGGAATTACTTACATAATCTTGTAACCCTCTCGGCTACCTTATAATTTGTAACCCTCATGGATACCTTACAATTTGTGTAACCATCGTTGTTACACTTGGAGTAACCATATGGCCGACCTCCAACTTACACATACCCAATGCATTGGAGGGGGATATAGGTCCCACCATTCATCATAAAAAATTCCCAAGATCCAAAACATAACCATACAACATTAATTATATCATAAATACATTACTTTTGAATTTTGTAAAACAGAATTTAAAAAAATGATTTTAAAAGAAAAGTCCCTTATAAATATCATAAAATTGAAGAAATACTTAACAAAGTGGATGGAGTATGTATATATACTTTAAATAAACATAATAAAATATAATATAAACATAACCCATCACAAAAAAAAAATTAAATAGCACATAAATAATGAAGTAGAAGGTTAACCCAAAAAATGGAAATCGGGTTAAGAATCCCCTTACCTTAAGATTGTCTTACTTAAAACTTGTTTAAAATTATTGTATAATGGTTAAAAGAGTGTTATTATAATTTTAAATAAATATTTTCATGTTTATAACATCTTATATGATCATTTCATCACATAATTTTACCCTTTAATTGTTAGTATTTTTCTCCTTACACTGTTTTTGGGTGAGTTCTTTACATGATTTCCATGATTGGTTCATGATGGATGTTCTTGTCGATTGTAAGTGAAACTACAAAATTGGAATGGATTAGTATTTAAATATTTCCATTACCATAATTTATACCATTTATAATTTTTGAATTCTTACATGAGGATGATTCATAAGTTAAAACATTAATTATGTTCTTTTAGATCATTTTAGTGGTTCTTTAATAATAACGACATCATTTTGTTTTATAAATTAAAAACATTTGTTAAAAAGAATTACAAAACCATAAATGAGATATAATACATATATTATAACTTGTTTCAACCATTAAAATGGTTTCATAACCAGACTTGAAAGAGTTAATGTAAATTGAAATCACATTATCCATGAGTCGGTAATTTGACACATCACGGACAATGTTTTTATTCCTTGAATAAGTGGGAGAGGATAAGAATAATGATGATTAATTTTCCATGAACATGAGAAAATCTAGAATATACATTATTTATTGAGATTTCATGCCTCTTGGCTAAGAATATATGATGAATGAATAAGAAAATAAAGGAACTCAAAATAAAAGAATAATTGAGAAGTCCCTTACAAAAATTCAACAGCCTAACGGCTACGCAACATGGTTTTAGAATATATTAAAAAGAGAGGGGACAAGTTTAAACCATCCAGAAATGAATAATAATATATATTATATCAATAATATGATGTAAATAAGAACATGGTATGGAAACTTGAAAGTTATACCACATAAAAGAGAACTTGAATGCAAAAAGAAAGAAATTGAGAATTTTCTTACCTTGTAACCCTTAGAACTTGAAGGTTGGGACCTTGGGGGATTGATGAAACCTTGGGAGGACTAGTATTAAGGTAAGGAGGCAATAAATTTGTTGAGGAGGAATTGGGAATGAAGTTAATGTAGTAATGGGTTGGTATTTATAGGAAAATAAGGGAATATTTTAAAAATTTCTAAGGGACGCCTCATGAGTGGTATTTACAAAACCATGGGCTTGACCTTGGTATTTTCCCATGGTATTAGCCACTTGGGACACCTCACATCTTATTTAACTATACACAAGTCAACCAGATTTATGACATCATTATTACATCATTAATTATGTCATTAACACACAAAAACTAAAAACTATATTTTTTACTCTTCATCGAAAAATCAAATGTTTCAAAAAATTTCCCAAAATTCACCCCAACCATTTATAGACATCTGGAATTAAAAAATGAAGTCCATTTTTTAAAAATAATTTTCTAAATATTTTTAATTTAATTTTTAAATAAAATCATACTTAATTAAAAAATTAATTATTTAAAAACTATAACTGCTTTTATATCATGATGAAAAATTAACCAAGATGTTATTATATTAATCCCTTAAGAAAATAAAATAATAATAAAATTTACTATTCAATAGGGTCATATTACTATTCATAAGGGTATGTTACTAATCACCAAAAAACAAGTTGGTTCCAATAGACTCCAAATAACATACTGAACACAATTGTAGATGACAGTTTCTCAAAATTTAAATCATAGAAGTAGAAAAATTAAGTTTTAAAGGCCAGTTATAAATATCTACATAAAACAAAGTTCCATACATTTCTATTTATTTTTAGAAAAACTTGGGGTGTTACATTATCCCCAACTTCTAGAAATTGCATCCTTGCAATTTTATTTACTTATTAAACAACTGAGGGTATTTTCCCCTCATAGCATTTTCAGACTCCCATGTTGCTTCTTCAACCATGTGGTTTCTCCACAAACCATTACCTAGTGGATTACCTTATTCTACAATACTAATTCCCTTCGATCAAGAATCTGGACTGGTTTCTCTTTATAAGAAAGGTTCTCTTCTAGATGAACTGCTTCTAGGCTCAAGACTTGTGATGAATCTGGTACATACTTTCTCAACATCAAAATATAAAAAACATTGTGTACCTGCGACAAACTCAGAGGCAAAGCTACATGGTATGCCACTGTTCCAACTTTCTCCAAGATTTAAAAGGTACTGATAAACCATGGACTTAGCTTCCCTTTCTTACTGAAACGCATAACACTTTTCGAAGGAGATATTTTAAGGAAAACATGGCCATCTACCTCGAAAGAGAAGTCTTTCCTTTTGTTATCTGCATAAATTTTCTTCATGTTCTGAGCTATCCTCATGTGTTACTAGATCATCCTCACTTTCTCAGCCACTTATTCAACTAATTCTAGCCCCATAAGCTTTCTTTCACTGACTTCATCCCAAAACACTAGAGTCTGACACCACTTCCCATACAAGGCCTCAAAAGGTGCCATCTAAATACTGGAATGAAAATTGTTATTATAAGAAAACTCAAATAAGGAAATATGTTGACCCCAACTTCCCTGGTAGTCCATTGAACAAGCTCGAAGCATATCCTCTAAAGTTTGAACCGTTCGTTCTAACTGTCCATCTTATTGAGGATGAAAAGTTGTACTAAAATTTATCTCTATGCCCAACAACTTCTGAATTCCCTTCCAAAAGTTATAAGTGAACATGGGATCTCGGTCAGATACAATGGAAAGAGGAACTCCATGTAACCTGACAATATCCTTGAGGTACAATTGAGAAAGCTGATCCAAAGGCATCATATCTCAAATAGAAATAAAATGTGAAAACTTTGTCAGCCGATCAAGAATAACCCAAATCACATTGTTACCTCAAAAAGTCTTTGGTAGTCCCACCACAATGTCCATGAATAAATTCTCCCATTTCCACTCTGGCACTGGAAAAGGCTGAAGCATATCCTTCAGTAACTGTCGCTCTGCTTTAACCTGTTGACATGTCAAACATTTCATAGTAAAATAAGCAATATCTCTTTTTATTCCATCCCACCAATAATACTCCCAAAAGTCTCTTTATATCTTAGTACTGCCAGGATGAACTGAAAAAGGAGAACTATGAGCTTCACATAATAATTATTTCTTTAACTAGGAATCAAAAGGCACAAAAAAACTTTTACCAAATATCAAAACATAATCTTTATCAAGATTAAATTCTAGAAACTTTCTCATTTTAACCAATTCTACGTTTTTCTATAGCTCATGGTCTTTTTTCTGCGCTTTCTTAATTCTGTCTGAAAATGAAGACTGCACTGAAACTTGAAACAAAATAGATCAATTCCTTGCACCAACAAATTCTAATCCAAAATTTATCAAATCATTAATCAAGGGATCATGTTCCAAACGTACCATAGTTAATGATGCATGATGTTTTCGACTTAAGGCATCCACCACTTTGTTTGATTTTCTAGGATGGTAATTGATCATGCAGTCATAATCCTTTATCAGTTCTAGCCATATTTTCTACCTCATGTGTAATTCCTTTTGAGTGAATATATACTTCAGAATTTTATGGTCAGTATATATTTGACATTTGGTTCTGTATAAATTATGCCTCCAAATTTTTAAATCAAAAACCATAACTGCCAATTCAAAATCATGTGTGGGATAATTTACCTCATGAGGTTTAAGTTGTCTCGATTCATAGTCAATTACATGATCATTCTGCATCAAAACACAACCAATTCCCTTCAAAGAAGCATCACTGTAGATGACAAACTCACTATTCTAGGAAGGTAAGGCCAAAACTGGAGCATTCACCAATTTATTCTTCAGTTCCTGAAAAAAAACATCACATTCCTCTGTCCAAACAAATTTAACCCCTTTCCATGTTAACTTATTTATCGGGCTAGATAATCATGAAAAGTTCTTAACAAACCTTCAATAATAACCTTCTAATCCAAGAAAACTACGAATCTCTGTAACATTTGTGGGTCTTGGACATTCATCAACTACTTTTGTTTTGGAAGGATCAACTATTATTCCATCCTTATTTACAATGCTACCAAGAAAATAAATCTATTGCAACCAAAAATCACACTTGCTGAATTTTTCATATAGTTTCTTTTCTTTTAAGGTTTGTAAAAAAAACCCTTAGATATTTTTCATGATCCTCTTTATTTTTAGAAAATAACAGAATTTCATCAATAAATACAACCAAAAACTTATCCAAGAATTCATGAAATACTCTATTCATAGGATTAATGAAAACAAAAGATTCATTAATTAACCCAAAGGTCATAAAAATAAATTCATAATGCCCATATCTAGTACGAAAGGCTGTTTTCAGGATGTCATCCTCCTTCACCTTCAGCTGATGGTATCCGGATCTCAATTAAACCTTGGAAAAGTACTGAGCTCCCTGGAGCTGATCAAACAAGTCATCGATATGTGGCAAAGGATACTTGTTTTTAATAGTGATGTTATTCAAAGATCTATAATCAATGCAAAGTCTCATATCTTTCTTTTTAACAAACAAAACAGGAGCTACCCATGGTGAAGTGCTAGGATGAATGAAACCTTTATCAAGAAAATCCTGCAACTGTTTTTTCAATTCAAGAAGTTCTATTTGAGCCATATGATAAGGGGTTTTTGAAATTGGCTTAGAATCAGTAACTAATTCAATTGTGAATTCAACTTCCTGATCATGTATGACACCCGGTAACTCATCTGGAAAAATATCAAGGTATTCATTTACAACTGGCACATCATTCATCTGAATAGTTCCCTACTTTTTAACAATATGAGAAAGATAGCTTTCATTTCCTTCTTTCAATAGTTTCTTATATTCCTGATATGTTATCAATTGTATGGGTTTATTCTTTTATACAAACTGAAACTCTTTCTGAAAAACAACTTTTTTAGCTCTATAGTTAATCTTAGCATGATAATCAGAAAGCCAATCCAATCCCAGAATAACATAAAACTTGACTAAGGGTAAAACAACAAGGTTTTCAGGTAAATTCTTTCCACATACCACAATATAATGATTCTTATAATTCCTCTTTGCAATAATATTTCCCCATGGTGTTTTAACAACATGTTCAGGTCTCATTTTTTGAGGTGATATTTCCAATTTACCAGAAAATTTCTTAGAGATAAAGGAATGTGTAGACCCCATATCAAACAAAACTTTAGAAAAATCTGAGTGAAAAAACAAAGTACCTGATACAACTTCATTGGATGACATGACATCTGTTGACGTAGTCACAAAAGATCTCACTACACCTTTCTGCTTGTAGTCTGGATTATTTCCATCATTCAGATCTCCCTTTGGGTAGGCATTTTCATAATAACCCATCTCACCACATTTAAAACACTTTATAGTCTGCTTATCAAGATTAGTTTTTGGATATTTTCATTACAATATTGGGCCATATGTCCAAACTTACCATATATAAAACACTTCCCAGTTTTTCTAAGACATTCCCCAGGGTGCTTCTTGCCACATTTTTCACAAACTAGAAATTGGATTTTCTTACCATCAGATTTCTTTGGTTGATTATTACCCATTTCTTTCCATCTGTACCTCTTCTTCTCTTTGTTTCCAAAATGCACGTGATCATTAGAAAACTCCATCTCTACCCTTTCAGCACATCGGACAAGTTTCTCATAATTTTTGAATTCACGGGAGGCAAACGACCTTCGATACCTTGGCCTCAATCCTAAGTAAAAGCGGTTGATTTTGATATCAAGATCCAGAATAATATTTGGAGCATACCTCGCCAGTCGGGTGAAGTTTTCTTCAAACACAGCCACTGAATCTTCCTCATTCTATTTCAATTCAAGGAATTGCTTCTCCATTCTATGTTGTACCACCTTAGAAAAAAACTTTTCAAGGAAAAGACTTTTAAATTCATCCCACTCTAAGGCATAAAAATCCTATCTACTCTTGATATTCCTTACCATTGACCACCACTGATCAGCTTCCCCTTCAAAACGATAAATGGAAAGACTTACCTTTTGATTTTCTAAAAATTCCATAACATTGAATATCTTTTCAAGGGCTTTAATCCATCCTTCAGATGCTGCTAGGTCAGAAGATCCATTGAATGCAGGAGGGTGTTGTCTCATAAAATGTTCCACTACTGTCATGTTCCATTGTGGTCCCTCTATTGGTTCTCTTGCATGGATGCCACCACCATTTATTTCCTATGTTAGCTAAGCCATTACTGTCACAAACTGCCCGGTTCCAATCCCTACCATTATAGGCTGTAGATATGAAAGGATGTCATTCTGTCAGTGCCTCTCCTCTTCAGCATACCTATTCCTTATGTGTACAATCATTCTGAACAGACATATCTTATATGAAGCAACATGGTAATATTTAAATGCTAAAAAAATTAAATTAATCATAGAGTGAAAATCATTTACGGTATTCTTTTAACATCACCCTAACCCCTAAAGTTATCTAAACCATCCTCTGATACAAACTATAAGGACCCAGCCTTATTACATAAATAATCTTGAATTTAGTCAATAATTCACTTCCTTTTTACATTGATTATATTTTCAAGTTTATATATTTATAGAATTAGGACAATACATTCATAACATTACACATTGTTACAGAGTGGATACCATAAAAACAGTTTCCATTTTTTTCAAATTATAAAACATTAAAACATAAAACATGACTCCTTAAAAATTCGTCAACATTTAACATGGATTACTTTTTTTTTACACATCCATTAACCTTTGAAAATCATTTAAAACTTGGGATGAGCACAAAAACTCAGTATGGGATATCAAAATAATGGAAGAACACATTAGTCGTATGAAATCATTTTAAAAGACATACTTATCACCTGTATATATATACTTACTTTGTGAAACATGAGATTTACACAATACATAAGAACATAATTATAACCATAAAGGTTTCTTGGGGAATTACTTACATAATATTGTAACCCTCTCGGCTACCTTATAATTTGTAACCCTCACGGATACCTTACAATTTGTGTAACCATCGCAGTTACACTTGGAGTAACCATACGACCGACCTCCAACTTACACATACCCAATGAATTGGAGGGAGATATAGTTCACACCCATCATCATAAACAATTACCAAGAACCAAAACATAACCATACAACATGAATTATATCATAAATACATTACTTTTTAATTTTTGTGAAACAGAATTTAAAAAAAAGGATTTTTAAAAAAAATCCCCTTATAAATATCATACAATTAAAGAGAGACTTAACATAGTGGATAGAGTATGTATATATACTATAAATACACATAATAAATAATTATATTAATATAACCCGTCACACAAACAATTTAAATAGCTCATAAATAATGAAGTAGAAGGTTAACCCAAAGAATGGAAATCGGGTTAAGAATTCCCATACCTTAGGCTTGCCTTACTTCAAACTTATTTAAAATTCCTTTATAATGGTTAAAAGAGTGTTATTAGAATTTTAAAAAAAAATTCTTGTTTATAATATCTTATATGATCATTTCATCACATCATTTCACCCTTTAATTGTTAGTATTTTTCTCCTTACACTATTTTTGGGTGAGTTCTTTACATGATTTCCATGATTGGTTCATGATGGATGTTCTTGTCGATTGGAAGTAAAACTAAAAAATTGTAATGGAGCAGTATTTTCATATTTCCATTAGTATAATTTATACCATTTTTCATTTTTTAATTCATACATGAGGATGATTCATAAGTTAAAACATTAATGTTGTTCGTTTAGATCATTTTAGTGGTTCTTTGATAATAACGACATCATTTTGTTTTATAAATTAAAACCATGTGTTAAAAAGAATTCCAGAACCATGGATGAGATATAATACATATATTATAACTTGGTTCAACCATAAAAATGGTTTCATAACCATACTTTAATGATTTAATGAAAATTGAAATCACATCATCCACAGTGTCGGTAATTCGACACATCACAGACAATGTTTTTATTCCTTGAATAAGTGGGAGAGGATAAGAATAATGATGATGAATTTTCCATGAACATGAAAAAGTCCAGAATATAAATTATTTATGTATATTTAATTCCTCTTGGGTAATAATATATGAAGAAATAATAAGAAAATAAAGGAACTCAAAATAAATGAATAATTAAGAAATCCCTTACAAAAATTCGGCAGCCTAACGGCTACGCAACATGGTTTTAGAATATATTAAAAAGAGAGGATACAATGGTCACCCATCCAGAAATGAATAATAATATAGATTATATCAATAATAGTAAGGAAATAAGAACATGGTATGGAAACTTGAAATTTATACCACATAAAAGACAACTTGAATGGAAAAAGAAAGAAATTTAGAATTTTCTTACCTTGTAGAGTAACCCATAGAACTTGAAGTTTGGGACCTTGGGGGATTGATGAAACATTGGGAGGACTACTAGTAAGGTAATGAGTACAGATATTCTTTGATTAATAATTGGGAATGAAGTTAATGAATGAATGGGTTGGTATTTATAGGAAAAGTTTGAGGATATTTTAATAATTTCCAAGGGACACCTCATGAGTGGTATTTGCAAAACCATGGGCTTTCCCATGGTATTTTCCCATGGTATAATCCACTTGGGACACCTAAAATCTTATTTAATTATACACAAGTCTACCAGATTTATGAAATCATTGTTACATCATTAATTATGTCATTAACACACTGAAACTAAAAACTGTATTTTTTACTATTCACTGAAAAATCAACTGTTTCAGAAAAATTCCCAAAATTCACCCCAAACATTTATCGATGAGTAGAATTAAAAAATGAAGTTAATTTTTTGAAAATAATTTTCTAAATATTTTTAATTTATTTTTTAAACAAAATAATACTTAATTCAAAAATCAATTATTTAAAAATTATAACTGCTTTTATATCACGGTGAAAAATTAACCAAGATGTTATTATCTTAATGCCTTAAGAAAATAAAATAATAATAAAATTTACTATTCATTAGGTTCATATTACAATTCATAAGGTTATTTTACTATTCACCAAAAAAATATGGTTCCAATATACTCCAAATAACATACAGAACACAATTGTAGATGACAGTTTCTTGAAATTCAAAACATAGAAGTGGAAAAATTATGTTTTAAAGTCTAGTTATAAATATATACTTAAAACAAAGTTCCATGAATTTATATTTATTTTTATAAAAACTTGGGGTGTTATAGGTTTAATGGGTTTTGAAGGGAGTATAGGGTTTTTAAGGTTATTTAATAGGTTATAGGGTGAATGTTTTAGGGCTTAGGGTTGAGGGTGCAGGGTTTAGGTTTTGGATGGATTTTTAAGGGGTTTTAAAGGGTTTAGGGGGTATGAAAGTGTATTTTGGTATGATTTTTAAGGATTTAAAGGTTTTTTAAGGTATTTAAGGTTTTTTAATTTTGGGGAATATGGTATAGGGTGAAGGGTTTATGGTTTAGGGTTGAGGTAAGAGCATTTATGGTTTAGGGTTTGGATGGATTTTTAAGGGTTTAAAGGATATGAAAGTGTATTTTGGTAGGTTTTCATTCGGTTTTGAATGGTTTTTAATGGAGTGAATTGTTTTCAAGTTAAATAATGATAGTATTTGGTGAAGGGTTGAGGTATTAGGTTTGAGGGTGCAAAGTTTAGATTTTAGGGTTTAGGTTTTGGTTGGATTTTAAGAGTTTTTTAAAGGGTTTAACGGTATAAATGTGTATTTTGGTGGGGTTGTTAAAAAATTTAAACGGTTTTAATGGAGTTAAGGGTTTAAATGGTTAGTTATAAGGAGATATTATGAAGTTTTGAGGGTTTAGGGTTTGGATGGATTTATAAAAGCTTTTAAATGGTTTAAAGGGTAAGAAAGTGTGTTTTTGGTAAGGTTTTTAAGGTTAGGTAAGAGTGTAGAGGGTTAATGGTTGAGGGTTTAGGGTTGAGGGTGTGGTGTTTAGGGTTTAGGGTTTAGGGTTTAGGGTTTAGGGTATTGGGTTTAGGGTATGGATGGATTTTTAAGGGTTTTTAAAGTGTTTAAAGGGTATGCAAGTGTATTTTGGTAGGGTTTTAAAGTTTTTTAAAGGGTTTTGATTGGATTGAAGGGTTTTTATGGTTATGGAAAATGGGAGAGGGTGAATGGTTGAGGGTTTATGTTTAGGGTGTTGGGTTTAAGGTTTAGGGTTTAGGGTTTGGATGTATTTTTAAGGATGTTTGAATGGTATGAAAGTTTATTTAGGTAGGGTTTTTAAGGGTTTTTAAGGGTTTTAAAGGGTTTAGAAGAGAGTTAAGGGTTTATAAGATTAGGGTAGATGGGAGAGTGTTAAGGGTTGATGCTTTAGGGTTGAGGTTGTAGGGTTTATGATTTTTATGTATTTTTAAGGTTATTTAAATGGTTTAAAGGGTAAGAAAGTATATTTTGGTAGGGTTTTTAAGGGTTTTTAAGGGTTTTGAAGTGAAGAGGGGATATGGTGAAGGGATGAGGGTTTAGATTTTATGGTGTAGGGTTTAGGGTTTGGATGGATTTTTAAGAGTTTTTAAAGGGTTTAAAGGGTATGTAAGTGTATTTTTGTAGGTATTTTAAGGGTTTTAAAGGGTTTTTAAGGAATTGAAGAGTTTTTAAGGTTAGGTAAGAGGGGATATATTTTAGGTTTTCGGGGTCCGTAGCAGAAGCCGGTGGGCCAAGGATTTTAAAATTTTCATCGGCGGAACGACGGAACTTGTTGTCACCGATGATCCAGGCCCCGGAGAGGTCTGAGGATCTCCTGTAGATTGTAAGAGCACAAAAATAAAAAGTAAATGTACCCGTTTCAAATCTGAAGGCGTGATCGACTCCTGCTAGCTGATTGTGATCGTCGCTTGAAGGATCCAAAGTATGATCCCTCAATATTGTCCCCACGCACTCCAAAAAATATGCGGGAATGCTGATCGTCGAACTCTGGTTGCTAGCGTGGCGATCCAATGATATCTTCAACGTCCCGACGATCACCGCATCGTTGATCTTGCGATGTGTGAGGAGGAACTTGATCCGAGCTCTTGGATCCTCATCTTCTCTCTCTAGGAAGTGAGAGGAGAGAGTGGCTCTGAATTTTTCATTCCATAAATTAATTAATAGTGATATGCACATCAAAGAGAGAGAGCCTCCTCTCTTATTTATAGATACATTGATAAAATACCCGGTAGGGTTCCCCGACCCCCTTTAACATCAATGTTCTCTAAATAAATAATTTCAATGGACTAAACTGTGCCAATATTATTTAATATTTTATCACATACTTGTAATATATATAATATATATATTACATGATAAAACCGAGCCATTTAACTCGACTCGTTGTCCCTCTTAATATTAAACAAACCTTGAATATTAAATAATATTCATTCGATTAATATTTTCTCATATTTACTAAACTTGTAAATACATTAAATAAATTCAATCCCAAATATTCATAACTTGAATATTAATGAATTTATTTAATTCATTTGGTGATCGAAAACTTGGACAACACTCAGACCCCGTGGCGGGGCCTACTATGTCCATATACCTATTCAACTGAATAGGTAGGATTCTTGAATACGCTATTGTGTGTGACCCTCTAGTCCCTTATCTCTATAGCAGTGAATAAAATCCACAGACCAAGAGTAGAGTATAACAACTCATCATGGCCCCTAAAGAGATAAGGATAGTCATAGCAATGACTACCATCCTACGAACACTGACTGTGTACTATTTCTATTTGTCATTTGATATCTCATAAAGCAGGACACACTCTTGTGTCATCGTCCTTATCTTTCTTTATTATTTTTTGATCTATCTGGATGGATTTTCCTTTCTACTGCTTTGGCTAAAGACTTATGAAGGCGGCACCATCCTGATCAACCAGGCCTGAGATATACAACTTCCTAAACTTGGAAGCGACAAATCCTTTCTTGACCATTCAACCAAAGTCATACCACCAACGACGCACCCAACACAAACTACCTTTCCACAAAATTACTACCATGGTTTTCTCCTTGCATTAAAGTACATAATTAAATGACATACATTGGTAATGGTCTCAAGTCAGGAGACCAATACACATGTCCGTAGACAGGAACAACCAATGACACCCAAAACATGTGGTGTTCTTATTGACAGGTCTGTCCTCATGATCTCACTACTAGTGATCACCAAGTGAAAACTTCATGAGAAGAAGTCTCAATGCTTATGATCCCCCATCACCTGATAGTCAGACATCTACTGTGTCCAGTTAGTAAGATGTATCTAGACTATAGAACATATATTTAAGATCAATGTCATTGTATCTCGAGGTTCTCATTAGAGCCTGGGACCTGCTATAACCTCTTGACACAACAATTAACCTTTGGACATTACCATTATTATAGTGGACATAGAAAAGTCTGCACTATAATGGTAAGATATCATCATGCATATCTAACTGTACACATGATACAATAATCAAAAGTACTACATAATTGGGTCTAGGGCACCCACTATTTCAACACTCCCACTTTCACTAGATCCAACTTTCTAACTAAAATTGTTAGATACTCACATGATAAATACCATGCTTCTACTGAGTAATGTATTTAACTGCTGGGTCTGCCACGTTTTCGCTGAATGGCATATCTGCTATATGCGACCTCATCTGCTTGAGTAAAACCTTCTCAAGATAAGGTATCCCCGAGTAGATTATTTTTTCCATTGTCATAACTTGAAAACTTGGCTAGTAAGAATATCATAATTCTCATTATGATAATATTTTTCTTACTAGGTGGGAATCCAAGAACTGGAACAAATCGTTGAAATTTATAACTGCTTCTTAGCTGCTTTAGAAGCTGCAACGTACTCAGTATTTGTAGGTATGGCTACCACAAGATTTTATGAGCTTGACTCGCTCATCTCCTTTTCCTAACTACGATACTAGATCAAATTGATATAAGGATTACTAGTATGTATCCCACCATAACTAGTATACCTTCCTCTCCTTATTCCAGGTACATATCATTTGTTCTTACCTAAGTACAAGATGAAAGTTCTGACTGCATCACTTGCAGTGCTCCTGGAAATAATTGATATCTGCCTATAATAAATTATATCCTGGAAGTATCAATTATTGTACATAATACGGCATATGTGATTAATCCATTGCTAAATCATATGGTATCAATTCACCACTTTAATCTCTACACATGCTCTGAACATGTTAACCTGGAGAGATTAAGCCATGTGACATTGACAACAATCCTGAACTTGAATTGTTTCAACTTTTATTTTTCAATACAATCTCACTATATGTATGATTGACTAGGACCAAGCAACCTTTGGATCTACCTGAGGGGATCCTGTTCCCTATAACTTAGGTTTCTATTTGAAGTCAATCATTGGAGAATTACTTTTAACCTGATCTTATCTAACTGTAATATCAATATCTTTTTTCCATATGTTTCCAAACATATTTCATTTGGAAAACATTGGTGCTCCCACTAACCTTTGGTAGACACAAGGAAAAGATTAATTTATAATGAATGATCTAAGATCTTGTTGCTTACTTTAATCCAGAATTGGATTTCAGTAACTTTCAACCCTTATTGGCATCATTTGATGTCGTCATCACTTTTTGGTTGCATCCTATAGACACCTTCCACAAAAAATGATCTTGACATCCAATGAACAATAAAATATCTTAGAATTTTGGCTATGACAAGTAACATTCTAATTGATTTAGGCATACCGACTTGGTATAACCAATCGAGCCTTATTGGTACCATACTTGTACCATCCATGTATCATTTCATTTGAATACCCACCGTAGTATTCAATTTATAATCCCCTTTGCAATTTGATACATGGAATCCATTATTGAATTGATCTTTTCAATCTTAGATTTTTTCCATATACTTCTTACTTGTAGGATTTATTATTCTTAATGAATAATTTATCATCGGCCATGGTGAATATAAAACCATCACCATGGTTTCATTCTTCCTACGCAGTATGTGTCTTTAGAACATGCTTATTCCACATGTACTTGTGGAACTTGTTCACTATGAAAACCATTTGTGCATCTCGAGCATTGACTAAGTCCATGTCAATTCAAATCCCACTATCTCTAATAGATATGTGCACCCTTGTATAGAAATGTAGTCTAATACTTGATTACATATTTTCTATCTTAGGGATATATGTAATATCCTAAGCAACTGTTAGGATAATTAATTTAGATGCACAATGTGTTTAACTTGATTCATGTTTGTTTAAATCCTAACAAATGATTTGCATCTAAACACATCCTATGACATAATGGATTTTCCATCATACTATGACTCATATGATATCCATTTGTCATTTTAGTTGGCATATTGGTTATGGGTTTAAGCCATTATTTGCAAAGAACATCATGAAATATAATGGAAGTTTCTGTAGGTTGTAACATTGATACAACTTACATCATAACTTTGATGTATAACATATGCGTTTAGGAATTTCTCCACGCTACATGTTTGTTGAAAAATGTTAATATGTAAGACTTTATCATCGATACTCCTTATGAACGTCAACACAGTGATGTAGATAAGGTAACATGCGTTTAGGAATTACTCCACGCTACATTATCATGATCGATGATTGCTTGGTCAAGATATTCTTCAGCCTGCCGATCCGAAGCAACTCATATCTTCTGACCAAAATTATACTTCATTGGTACATTCCTTAATGACTTAAAGGAATCTCTAGCTTTCTTTGGAACAGTTCACACTCTCGTGTTGAACTGACCTCAGAAGCTTTGTGGCATACCTTTATTTCTAAAGGTTTCTTTGTCTAAACTAAAGAAGTCAATAATACCATAGGTATTTATCTATTCCGATCCTAAATACCATTCTGGGTATATAGTTGACATCTTATTTTAGTTTTACTTGACAAAGAATCACATTGCCATAACTGGGTAGGTCTTACATTTTATATTCATCATGTATTTCTATTGATTCAAATAGAAGTGAACTATTTGTTGAGTATGTTACCATAAATAACATTCATTCGAAAACATGGAATAATGTCTCATAATGTCTAAAAGGTCACATGAGATAAATGTTTTTGGTTATACTCTACAACTTGTTCAATTTGAATCGATTACTTGGCAATTTTGAAGTTATGTGTTTCTCACTACTGACTTAGGAATCACCCTTTCTCAGCTTCTAGGAGAAGACACTTTACTTCTAGTAATGTTTCTCTACTAACTTGGTTATTGTATTTCAATACATATATGTGAAAATCATATTGTATTTTAATACCCAAGAAGTATTCGAGAAAACAATACTTTTATTTGATGAATATAACTGAATGAGAAGTGGGTACTTGCTTCTTGTATTTCAGTTTTTAATCTTCCATGAACTCATTTCATTATGTGATGCAAATAACCTCCTGTTAAATAACCAATGACTTGTCATTGAAGGACATGATGAAGGTGCATTTGGCATAACTTTCCATAAGCCTTTACGCCTTTTCATTCAATGTATTCTCCATAAGAATAAAATATGGTGTTATCTCTAATATTCTTATTACTTGGTGAATGTTACCTTAGCGGTAATGAAGAGTTTACTCTATACCGTTCGTTTGTACCTTTAAACGAAACTAGAGTAATTGGGTGTAAAAGTTATAAGAATGAGATGACATTAAAGATTGTGAACTGTCTTTCACTTTACATGATCTGAGTACATTCATCACATTCAAATCTTTCTTCGCTTTCTCCTCAAAAGGATCTTGGAGATGAGACTACATGTAACATCATCCATGTCTTGATGTAGCGACTGCAGCTAACATCAGACGATGATGATAGCATTATGACAGAACCATTATATGCTTGTTTCATGAGTCTCCTGTAAGAATTTTTACACCCTCGCTTCTTGAGGTGGCTTAACATGTTGGGACACAAGCACCTTGAATTTCAATCATGGTAGTAATGTGCGCAAGAACCTATACTACACTTGGAATTTCGTGCTTGTTTGGAGATTAACTTTGTCCAATGTTTATCGTAGTTTTATTATGGTATTTCTTTCCATTATCTACAAATATACTTTAGTAGATTGTACTTATATGTGATTACCTAATGTGACATTACTGATTATTTAATCATTAAATGTCTCCCACTAATTTTACGAATTCTAGGAACCCTCTGTACTATAATTGGAATACTCTTGAGTATTCAAGTGGAAAGGATCCATGAACCTCCCTCATAGTCTACAAGCTAGGGCTACGCCACTACTCATAGGGTCTAAGGTAGGCTTTTGGCTGGCCAACCACTTTAACTTGCGGTTCCTTGATCTGTTAAGTGAAGTCCCAGCTTCAAAATCATTTAATGATTTACTCAACGCTTGCCTCTAAAATTACAACAAACTAGCGAAGGATATATATTTGCTGCAATTTTAGTTAAGTCGACCCACCACACAAATAAGAACTCCCCAGTAATAAGAGGCACCCTCAGCTGAGGCATGAACCGGCACCTCAAACACCCGGTTTTGTTCAAACTTGAATGATGGAAGGCTGTTTGTGACTTAATATTTTATTTGAGGGTTTTATATTTTTGTCTCGAAGAATGTAATCCATTTCTATTAATCTTGTTCATCTATGTTGTCGCGCTCAAAACTGAACTTTAATAGAAAAACATACGTCGCTTCTTTATGCATTTTATTATCCATTATTTTATGTATTTTTCCCGCAGTTCTAAATTTCATAAAATAATAAATAAATGCATAAAAGTAAAACTACTACCCGACTGGTCTTGAGAATTTTAACGACCTAAGGGGCATCAAACCTGTGTCGAAACTTGACACTCGATGCATCTCATCCCGTGCAGCATGTTTGATTCTCATCTGGAGCATCGCCTCATCTTGGTGGAGTCTACGTTACGTATTTGCATCGTCTTGATCAACGTGCTCTGCCTCGCCTTGGCGGGGTCGACGTCGCTCATCGTCTTCATCCGAAGTACAAAGAATACTCGCGTGCAGGCAAGGGGGACTGAGGTATAAATGTACATCAAATCAATTGGATGCATAGGTCCTTATACATTTTAACCGAAAAGAAGACGATGTGTAGACTATCATTTATATAATTACAATCATCGCAGGCATTTAAATATTTAATTAAATAAATTAATGCAGACAAACGAGGTCGGTGCTCAAGACCAGTAGGCGGGTATAAAATTCGCGATAAAAATTAAAATGCATAAATACGTACGAGGGATATATAATTAAATTAAATGAATTACTAAATTCAAATAATTTAAATAATTATCGGTCCTTTAATTAATTTAATTTTAAAACTTAAAATTAAATTAAATTAATTAATTAATTTAATATCTAAATTAAATTAATTCTACTCGGGTATTAAAATTTATTTCACTACAATTAATATATTAATTAATTTAATTAATAAATCATATTAATTGATTTAACTTAACCCAAGGGGTTACCTGCCCGCTAGGAGGACCAGGCGCCGGTCGGGTAACCTTGCCAGGGTGCTCTCGGAGAGGAGCCAAGGCGGGCGGCCGGGCGTGGCTGGGCTGCCTATGCTTGGGCTAGGCGGGTTCGCGTATGGGTCTGGCCAGAGCTGGTGCACAGAGGAGAGCGGCGGCCAACTGAGCACATCGGCGGTGCATGAGGGAGGAAGCAGGCCAGTGGCCGGAGCTGGCACAAGTGGAACTACAGAAGGGAGGGTCGGCTTTCAGGTGGGAGGCGGAAGCTTCCGCGTTTGCGACTCGCTGCTATAGGGTGCCCAGGGAACGTGCTAGGTGGAGGAGCCGGCTGGGGTGTGGCTCTGGCGGGAGCTGCTGTAGGCGTGGGTTCGGCTACATGCGCTGGCCGACCAACATGGCGGGCGCCATTTTGAGGGAGAACAGCAGGCGAGGGGGCCGGTGTAGGGTGCGGCCTGGGAGAGCGGTGGTGCTGGCCCACAGAGGAAGGCCGACAAGGGGCTCGGCTGGGGTATGGTCCGCCGGGAGAAGGGCAGGCGACGGGGTCTGAGACGCGAGCTGGGTGGAGTCCGCCGGCTGCTTGCAGTGCACCGCAGGGAGAGGGGCAGTCGGCGAGGAGGGTCTCGGCAGGGGTCGGATGGGTGCGGCTCCAGGGGGATCTGATGCAGGCCGCATGGGGAGGAGAGGAGCGGTTCCGCTCAGACCCCTGCATGTTTCATTTTTTTGCTGTTCTCCTGTTTCCACACACAGGACCCCTTTTTTTGTGCTTGGCTTGACCACACAGCTGGCCTCCTCTTTTTTTGTGTTTTATAATGACTTATTTTAAGTCTTGGTTCCACCCATTTTTTTTTAAAAACTTTAAGACTTATATTTTCAAGTATTTTCATTATTATTATTAAGGCTAAAGATATCCTTTTAAAATAAATAATAATATAATTATTATAATGAAATAATAATTTATTATTATTACATTATTATAATAATAAAATAATTATTATTATAATAATAAAATTATTTTGAAAATTATGTTATTTATAAAATATAATTTCCACAATTAATTTTATTTCTAATGAACTGATTGAATTTTAATCGGTCCAACAAAATGAAATAAAATTAGAACCCGAGATCAAACCGCAAATTTGATCTAATCCGAAAATTTAAACTGACCATAACTTGGTCATTCGACATCGGATTGTCGTGCGATTTGAACCGTTGGGACCATCTTTGAACCCTCTACGTAATTTTTATGAAAATTAATTTTCTAGGATCAGAAAATTTATGCGACTCCCTTTGATACCACTGTTAGGTTTCCAGGGCCCACAGCGGAGGCTGATGGGCCGGGGATTTTAAAATTTTCATTGGCGGAACGACGAAACTTGTCATCGCCGACGATCCGAGCCCCAGAGAGGTCCGAGGATCTCGCGTAGATTGTAAGAGAACAAAAATAAAAAGTAAACATACCTGTTTCAAATCTGAAGGAGCGATCGATTGCTGTTAGCCGATGGTGATCGTCGCTTGAAGGATCCAAAGCAGGATCTCTCTAGATCGTCCACACGTGCTCCAAAAAATCCACGGGAATTCCGATCGTCGAACTCTGGGTGCTAGCGTGGAGATCCAAAAATATCTTCGATGTCTTGAAGATCACCGCATCATTGATCTTGCGATGCGTGAGGAGGAACTTGATCTGAGCTCTTGGATCATCAGCTTCTCTCTCTAGGAAGCGGGAGGAGAGAGAGGTTATCAATTTTTCATTCCATAAATGAATTAATAGTGATATGCACATCAAAGAAATAGAGCCTCCTATCTTATTTATATATACATTGATAAAATACCTGGTAGGGTTCCCCGACCCCCGTTAACATCAATGTTCTCTAAATAAATAATTTCGACGAACTAAACTGTGCCAATATTATTTAATATTTTATCACATACTTGTAATATATATATAATATATATTACGTGATAAAATCGAGCCATTTAACTCGACTCGATGTCCCTCTTAATATTAAACGATCCTTGAATATTAAATAATATTCGTTCGATTAATATTTTCTCGTATTTACTAAACTTGTAAATACATTAAATAAATTCAATCCCAAATATTCGTAACTTGAATATTAATGAATTTATTTAAATCATTTGGTGATCGACAACTTGGAAAATGCTCGGACCCTGTGGCGGGACCCACTATGTCCATATACCTATTCAAATGAATGGGGCAGATTCTTGAATACACTATTGTGTGTGACCCTCTAGGCCCTTATCTCGATAGCAGTGAATAAAATACACAGACCAAGAGCGGAGTCTAAAAACTCATCCTGTCCCCTAAAAAGATAAGGATAGTCATAGCAATGAATACCATCCTACAAACACTGACTGTGTACTATGTCTCTGTCATTTGATATCTCATAAAGCAGGACACACTCTTGTGTCATCATCCTTATCTTGCTTTATTATTTGTTGATCTACCCGGATGGATTTGCCTTTCTACTACTTTGGACAAAGACTTATGAAGGTGGCACCATCCTGATCAACCAGGCCTGAGATATACAACTTCATAAACTTGGAAGTGACAAATCCTTTCTTGACCATTCAACCAATGTCATACCACCAACGACGCACCCAACACAAACTACCTCACCACGACATTACTGCCATGGTTTTCGACTTGCAATAAAGTACGTAATTAAATGATATACATTAGTAATGGTCTCAAGTCAGGAGCCCAATACACATTTCCATAGATAGGAACAACCAATGACACCCAAAACATGTTGTGTTCCTATTGATGGGTCTGTCCTAATGATCTCACTACTAGAGATCACCAAGTGTGAACTTCATGAGAAGAAGTCTCAATGCTTATGAGCCTCCAGCACCTGATAGTCAGAAATCAAATGTGTCCAGTCAGTAAGATGTATCTAGACTATAGAACATATATTTAAGATCAATGTCATTGTATCTCGAGGTTCTCATTATAGCCTAGGACCTGTTATAACCTCTTGACACGACAATTGACCTTTGGACATTACCATTATTATAGTGGACGCAGAAAAGTCTGCACTATATGGTAAGATATCATCATGCATATCTAACTGTACACATTATATGGTAATCAAAAGTACTACATATTTGGGTCTAGGGCACCCACTATTTCAAAAATATAGTGAATAGTTTGTTTTTTAGGGTTTAGGGTTTGGATGGATTTTTAAGGTGTTTTAAAGGATTTAAAGGGTATAAAGGTGTATTATGTAGTGTTTTTAAGGTTTTTAAAAGGTTTTGATGGGATTGGAGGATTTTTTAAGGTTACTGGAGTGGGTATAGGTTAAAAGGTCAGGGTGTGTGGTTTTGGATTTAGGGTTCAGGTTTAGGGCATATTTTTAAGGGGTTTTTTAGGTTTTAAAGGGTATGAAAGTGTATTTTGGTTAGGTTTTTAAGTTTTTAGTGGGTTTTGAAGAGATTTAACGATTTTTATGGTCGGAAAACAGGATAATAGGTAAAGAGTTGTGGGTTTAGGGTTGAGGGTGTAGGGTTTGGGGTTTATTCTTTGAAAGGATTTTAAGAAATTTTTAAAGGGTTTAAAGTATAGGAAAGTGTATTTTTGGTAGGGGTTTAAAGGTTTTAAAGCATTCTGAATTGGGTGAAGGGTTTTTAAGGTTAGGTAAGAGGGGATAATATGAAGGGTTGAGGGTTCAATGTTATGGGTGTAGAGTTTGTAGTTTAGTGTTTGGATGCATTTTTAAGGGGTTTTAAAGGGTTTAAAGGATTTTAAAGTGTGTTTTTATAGGTTTTTAAGGGGTTTAAAGGGGTTTAAAGGGATTTATTGGTTTTTAAGATTTGGGAATAATGGAGGTGTTGATGGTTCGAGTGTTTTGGGTAGAGGGTGTAGGGTTTAGGGTTTTGAATGATTTTTAAGGGGTTTTAATGGGTTTAAAGGGTATGAAAGTGTGTTTTGGAAGGTTTTTTTGTGTGTTTTGAATGGAGTGAAGGGTTTTTAAGGTTAGGTAAGAGGGGATATGGTAAAGGTTTAAGGGTATAGGGTTAAGGGTGTAAGGTTTATTATTTGTATGGGTTTTACGAGTTTTAAAGGGTTTAATGGTTATGAAAGTAGATTTTGATACGGTTTTAAAGGGATTTAAATTGTTTTTAAAGGAGTGAAGGGTTTTAAAGTTTAGTTAAGAGGGGATAGGGTGAAGTGTTGGGGTTTTAAGGTTTAGAGTGTATGTTTTAGGGTCTAGAAGGATTTTTAAGGGTTTTTTAATTTTCTTTAAAGGTTATGAAAGTGTATTTTTGAATGAGTTTTAATGTTTTTTGAAGGGATTGAATGGTTTTAAAGGTTAATGAGTATGGAATATGGTGAAGGATTGAAATTTTATGGTTGTGGGTGTAGGGTTTAGGGTTTGGATCGATTTTTAAGGGGTTTTATAGGGTTTAAAGGGTGTGAAAGTATATTTTGGTAGAAGTTTTAAGGGTTTTTAAGGGAGTGAATGATTTTAAGGTGAGGTGATAAGGAATAGGGTAAAGTTTCTATGTTTTGGGGTTTATAGTGTAGGGTTTAGGGTTTAGTGTTTAAGGTTTGGATGGATTTTTTTTTTGATTTTAAAGGGTTTAAAGTGGATTAAAGTGTATTTTGGTATGGTTTTGAAGGGTTTTAAAGGGTTTTAAAGGGGTTTAAGGTTAGCGTAGATGTGATAGGGTGAATGTTTTATGGTTTATGGTTTAGGGTGTAGAGTTAAGGGTTTAGGGCTGTAGGTTTGGATGGAGTTTTAAGGGTTTTAAAGGGTTTAAAGGGTATAAAAGTGTATTTTGATAGGGTTTTGGGGATTTTGAAAGTGTTTTATGGGAGTAAATGGGGTTTAAGATTATTTAATAAGGTATAGGTTTAAGGGTTGAGGGTTTAGTATTGATTGTGTTGGGATTAGGGTTTAGGGTTTGGATGGATTTTTATGGGGTTTAAAGTGTTTAAAGGCTATGAAAGTGTTTTTTTATAGGGATTTTAAGGTTTTTAAAGTATTTTTAAAAGATTGAAGGGTTTTATGGTTATAAAATATGGTATAAGGTGAAGGGTTTAGGGTTGATGTTGTAGGGTTTTGGGTTTTATGGATTTTTAAGGGGTTTAAAAGGGTTTAAAACCTATTAAAGTGTATTTTTGTAGGGTTTTAAGGGTTTAAAAGGTTTTTGAAGGAGTTTTAAGGTTATTTAATATGGTATAGGCTAAAGGATTGAGGTTATAGGTTTTAAGGTTTCGGGTTTGGTTGGATTTTAAAGGGTTTTAAAGGGCTTAAATGGTATGAAAGTGCGTTTTGGTAGAGTTTTAAGGGTTTTTAAGGGATTTAATGGGTTTTATGGTTATATAAAAGGGATTATGTTGAATTTTTGATGGTTTATATTTGGGTTTTTATGGTTTATGTTTTAGGGTTTAGGGTTTGGATGGAATTTTAAGGGGATTAAATGTGTTTAAATTTTATAAAATTGTATTTTGGTAGGGTTTTACTGAGTTTTCAGGGGGTTTTGTGGTAGTGAAGGGTTTTTAAGGTTAGTTAATTGGGGAGAGTGTTAAGGATTTAGGATTTAGGGTTCAGGTTTTAGTGTTTAGGGTGTACGTTTTGGGTTTAGGGTTTATGATTTGGATGGATTTTAAGGGTTTGTAAAGGGTTTAAAGGGTACAAATTTTTATTCTGGTAGGAGTTTTATGGTTTTTAAAGGATTATGAATGGATTTAAGTGTTTTTATGGTTAGTTAAGTGGATTTGTGGTGAATTTTTGTGGGTTTAGGGTTGATGGTGTAGTGTTTGGGGTTTATGTTTTAGGGTTTGGATGGATTTTTAAGGGGGTTTAAAGGGTTTGTAGGGTATGAAACTGTATTTTGGTTGGGTTTTTAAGGGTGTTAATGGGATTTTAATGGAGTGAATTGTTTTTAAGGTTAGTTTTGTGGGTATAGGGTTAAGTTTTAGGGTTTAGGGTGTAGGGTGTAGGGTTTAGGGTTTATATTTTATCACTAGGATTAATTTTAAGGGGTTTTAAAGGGTTTAATGGTATAAAGGTGTATTTTGGAAGATTTTTAGGGTTTTAAAGTGATTTGATGGGAGTGAATGGTTTTTAAGGTTAGTTAATATGGGAGAGGGTGAAGGGTTTATGGTTTAGTTTTCATGGTGTAGGGTTTACTGTTTAGTGTTTGGATGGATTTTTAAGGGTTTTAAAGGGGTTTAAAGGGTATAATAGTGTATTTTGGTATGTGTTTTAAAGGGTTTTGAAGGGATTTAAGGGTTTTATGGTTATGGAAGAGGGTATATAGAGAGGGGTTGAGGTTTTATGGTTGAGGGTGTAGGTTTTAGTGTTTGGATGGATTTTTAAGGGTTTTTAAAGGGTCTAAATGTTATGAAAGTGTATTTTGGTAGGGTTTTTATTGTTTTGAAAGGTTTTTTAAGGGGTAAAGGTTTTTGAAGATTAGGGGATAGGGGATAGAGTGAAGGGTTCAGGTTTCAGGGTTCAGGGTTGGTGGTTTTGGGTTTTGGGTTTTGGGTTTGTATGATTTTTTAAGGATTTTTAAAGGGACTGACATGTATGATTGTGTATTTTAGAAGTGTTTTTAATGGAGTGAATGGTTTTTAAGGTTATGTAAGCGGGGATATGGTGATGGGTTTATAGTTTATGGTTGAAGGTGTAGGGTTCAAGGTTTATGGTTTATATGGATTTTTAAGGGCTTTAAAGGGTTTAAAGGATCTGAAAGTGTATTTTGGTATGGTTTTTTAGGGTTTTAAATGATTCTTAAGGGAAATAAGGGTATGTAATGTTAGGTAAGATAGGAGAATGTGAAGATTTAAGGTTGTATAATTTAAGGTTTGGGGTTTAGGGTTTGACTGGATTTTTAGTTGTTTTAAGGGTTTAAAGGGTAAGGAAGTGTATTTTGGTAAGGTTTTGAATAGTTTAAGATGGTTTTTAATGGATTTTAGGGTTTCTAGGGTTTAGAAAGAGGGGAAATGATGAAGGGTTGAGGGTGTAGGTTTTAGGGTTTGGATGGATTTTAAGTGTTTTTAAAGTGTTTAAAGGGTATAATCGTGTATTTTGGTAGGGTTTTAAAGGGTTTTAAAGGGTGTTGGAGAGAGTGGAGGATTTTTAATGTTAGGGGAGAGGGGATAGGTTAATGGTTTGAGGGTTTAGGGTTCAAGGTTTAGGTTTTACGGTTTAGATGGATTTTTAAGTGTTTTGAAAGGGTTTAAAGGGTATAGAAGTGTATTTTGGTAAGGGTATTAAGGCTTTTAAAGGGTTTTGAAGGATGTGAATGGTTTTTATGGTTATGAAAGAGGGTTTAGGGTGAAGGGTTGATGGTTCAGTGTTAAAGGTGTAGGGTTAAGGATTTAGGGTATAGGGTTTCGATGGATTTTAAGGGTTATTAAAGGGTTTACAGGGTTGATGGTTCAGTGTTAAAGGTGTAGGGTTAAGGATTTAGGGTATAGGGTTTCGATGGATTTTAAGGGTTATTAAAGGGTTTACAGGGTTTAAAAGTGTATTTTGGAAGGGTTTTATAGTTTTTAAAGGGTTTTAAGGGGAGTGGAGGTATTTTAAGGTTATGGAATAGGGTATAGGGAGATGGGTTCTCGGTTTTGGGTTTAGTTTGTTCATTTTAGGGTTTTGGATGGATCATTTAGGGTTTTAAAGGGTTTAAAGGGTATGAAAGTGTATTTTGGTTGGGTTTTTAAGGGTTTTAAAGGGGTTTTAAGGGAGTGAATGGTTTCTAAGGATAGTGAATAGGGTATAGGTTAAAAGTTTTAGGGTTCAAAGTTTACGTTGTAGGGTTTAGGGCTTATGGTTTGGATGATTTTTAAGGGGTTTTAAAGGATTTAAAAGGTATGATAGTGTATTTTGGTAGGGATTTTAAGGGTTTTAAAATGTTTTAATGGATTGAATGGTTTGTTAATGTTACATGATAGAGGATAGGGTGAATGGATGAGTTTTTCGGGTTAGGGTGTAGAGTTAAGGGTTTGGATATATTTTTAAGCATTTTAAAGGCTTTAAAGTGTATAAAAGTGTATTTTGGTGGGGTTTTAATGGGTTTTGAAGGGAGTGAAGGGTTTTTAAGCTTAATTAAGATGAGATATTGGGAAGTGATGAGTGTTTTGGGTTGAGGGTGTATGTTTTAGGGTTTAGGGTTCATGTTTAAGGGTTTGAAAGGATTTTGAAGGATTTTTAAAGGGTTTAAAGGGTATGAAAGTGCATTTTGATAGGGTTATTGAGGATTTTAAAGGGTTTTATAGGGGTTTAAGGGTTTTTAATGGAAGTTAAGAGGGGATAGGGTTAGGTTTTGGGGGTTTATGGTTGAAGTTTAATGTTTTGGGTTTAGTGTTTAGGGTTTGGATGGATTTTTAAGGGTTTTAAAGGGTATGAAAGTGTATTTTGGTAGGTTTTTTAAGTTTTTAAGGGGTTTTAGTTGTTTAAAGAGTTTTAAGGTTATTTAATAGGGGATGGGTGGATTGTTTTCATGTTTTAGGGTTTCTTTTGTAGGGTTTAGAGATTATGGTTAAAGGTGTGGATGGATTTAAAGATTTTTTAAAGGGTTTAAAGGTCATAAAAGTGTATTTTGGTAGGGTTTTTAAAGGTTTAAAATGGATTTTAAGAGATTTAATGGTTTTTAAGGTTATATAATTGGAGTTAGGGTCTGAGTTTTTGGGTTTAGGGTTAAGGATGCAGGGTTTAGTGTTTAGAATTTAGGGGTGGGATGGATTATTAAGGGGTTTAAAGGGTTTAAAAGGTATGCAATTGTATTTTGGTAGGGTTTTTAATGTGTTTAAATGGTTCTAAGGGAGTTAAGGATTTTTAATTTTAGGAAAGAGGGTATAGGGTGAAGGTTTTATGGTTTAGGGTTGTGGGTGTCGGGTGTAGGGTTTAGGTTTTGGATGGGTTTTAAATTGTTTTTGAAGGGTCTAAAGGGTATAGAAGTGTAATTTGGTAGGATTTTTAAGTGTTTTTCAAGTATTTAAGACTTTTTAAGGTTATTTAAGAGGGTATATGGTTAATTTTTGAGGTTTTAAGGTTTATTGTTTTGGGTTTAGGGTATTGATTGATTTTTAAGAGGTTTTAAAGGGGGTAATGGGTATGAAAGTGTATTTTGGTAGGGTTTTAAAGGGTTTTAAAAGGTGTGAAGGATTTTTAATGTTGGGTAATATGGAATATGGTGAATGATTGAGGGTTTATGTTTTAGGTTGTATGGTTTAGGGTTTGGATGGATTTTTAAGGGGTTTTAAAGGGTTTAAAGGGTATTTTGGTAGGCTTTTTAATAGTTTTAAAAGGGTTTGAATGTATTTAAGGGTTTTAATGTTATTTAAGAGGTTATAGGTTGAATTATTGAGGTTTTAGGGTTGAGTTTGTTGGGTTTAGGGTTTAGGGTTCAGGTTTTAGATGGATTTTTAAAGGTTTTAAAGGGTTTAGAAGGTATTGAAGGTATTTTATGGTTAGGCAATATGGGATAGGTTAAAAGTTTTAGGGTTTAGGGTTGAGGATGTTGGGATTTGGTTTTATGGTTTGGAATGATTTTTAAGGGTTTTAAAGTGTTTAAATTGTAGGGAAGTGTATTTTGGTAGGGTTTTAAAGGGTTTTAAAGCATTTTTAAATGAGTGAGGGGGTTTTAAGGTAAGGTAATAATGATGAGGGTGAAGGTTTGTTGGTTTAGGGTAGAGGGTGTAGGGTTTAGGGTTTTGGTTTTGGATGGATTTTAAGGGGTTTTAAAGGGTTTAAAGGTTATGAAAGTGTATTTTGGTAGGGTTTATATGGGTTTTAAAGGTTTATGAAGGTAGTAAAGGGTTTTTATGTTTATGGAATATGGGATATAATGAATGTTTAATGTTTTAGGGTTTAAGGTATGGGGTTTAGTGTTTATGGTTTTGGGTTTGAATGGATTTTTATGGGTTTTTTAAGGGTTTAAAGGGTTTAAAGGGTTTAAAGGGTATAAAAGTGTATTTTGGTAGTGTTTTTAATGGTTTTAAAGTGTTTTTATGAAAGATAAATTTTTTAAGATCAGTTAATTTGGTAAAGGGTGTATTTTTGAGAGTTTAGGTTTGAAGGTGAAGGGTTTATGGTTTAGGATTTAGTGTTTGGAAGGATTTTAAGGGTTTTTAAAGGGTTTAAAGGGTATGGAAGTATATTTTTGGTAGGGTTTAAAGTGTTTTTTAGGGTTTTAAAAGGTTTTAAGGGGTTTTAAGGGATTGAATGGTTTTTAAGGTCAATTAGGATGGGCGAGGGTAAAGGTTATTCAGTTTAGGGTTGAGTGTGTGTGGTTTAAGGTTTAGAATTTGAATGGATTTTAAGGGGGTTTTATGAGTTTAAAGGGTATGAAAGAGTATTTTGGTAGGTTTTAAAGGGGTTTAAAGGGGTTTTAAGGTTATTTAATATAGTAAATATTAAAGGGTTGGGGGTTTTAGGTTGAGGGTTTAGGTTTTAGGGTTTAGGGTTTAGGGTTTAGGGTTTAGGGTTTAGGGTTTAGGGTTTAGGGTTTAGGGTTTAGGGTTTAGGGTTTGGATGAATTTTAAGGGGTTTTAAAGGGTTTAAAGGGCATGAATGTGCTTTTTGGTAGGTGTTTTTAGTGTTTTAAAGGGTTTTTAAATTGTTGTTAAGGGATTTAAGGGGTTTTAAAGTTATGTAAGTGTGGATAGGTTGAATGGGTGAGGGTTTAGGTTTAAAGGTGTAGGGTTTAGGATTTGGGGTTTGAATAGGTTTTAAGGACTTTTAAATGGTTTAAAGGGTATGAAAGTTTATTTTGGTAGGTTTTTAAGGGTTTTTATTGGGTTTTAAGGGATTTATAGATTTTTAATATTATATAATAGGGTATAGGGTTATGGTTTGGGGTTCTTGGGATTAGGGTGTTGGTTTTAGGGTGTAGATGAGTTTTAATGGGGGTTTAAAGGGTTTAAAGTGTATGAAAGTGTACTTTGGTAGGGTTGTTAAGGGTTTTAAAGGGGTTTGATGGGATTTAAGGGTATTTAAGGTTAGGTGGGATGGTATAGGTATGAGGATTTATAGTTTAGGGTTTAGGGGGTAGGTTTTAGGGTTTAGGGTTTGGATGGGGTTTAAAGGGGTTTTAAAGGGTTTAAAGGGAATGAAAGTTTATTTTAGTGGGGTTTTAAGGGAGTGAATGGGTTTTTAAGGTTAGGGAATAAGGTATAGGGTAAATGGTTGAGGGTTGAGGGTGTAGGGTTTTGTTTTTAGTGTTTAGGGTTTGGATGGATTTTTAATGGGTTTTAAAGGGTTTAAAGTGTATAAAGATGTATCTTACTAGGGTTTTTAAGGGTTTAAAATGGTTTTTAAGGGAGTTAAGGGGTTTTAAGGTTAGGTAAGATGGAGTAGTGTGAAGGTTTTAGGTTTTAGGTCTCATTTTTTGGGGTATTGGGTTTTGGGTTTGGAAGGATTTTTAATGGTGTTTAGAGGGTTTATAGGTTATAAAAGTGTGTTTTTGAAGGGGTTTTAGTGGTTTCAAAGGGGTTTGATGGAAGTTATAGGTTTTAAAGTATATGTAAGAGGTTATAGGGTGAAGGTTTGAGTTTTTATGGTTTAGAGTGTCAGGTTTAGGGTTTTTTATGGATTTTAAGGTCTTTTACAGGGTTTAATGGGTATGAATGTGTATATCAGTATCATTTTTAAGGGGTTTTAAAAGAGGGAATGGTTTTTAAGGTTATGTATTATTTTATTTTCTGAAATTTTTAGGGTTTATGGTTGAGTATTTAGGGTTTTGGGTTTAGTTTTTTGGGTTTGGATGGATTTTTCAGGGGTTTTAAAGGGTTTAAAGGGTATGCAATTGTATTTTGGTTGGGTTTTAAAGTGTTTTAAAGGATTTTGATTATATTTAAGGGTTTTTATGGTTATGGAAAATGGTATTGGGTGAAGGATTGAGGGTTTTAAAGTGTTTTAAAGGATTTTGATTAGATTGAATGGTTTTGTGGTTATGGAAAATGGTAGAGGGTGAAGGGTTGAGGGTTTATGTTTAAGGATGTTGGGTTTAAGGTTTAGGGTTTAGGGTTTGGATGGATTTTTAAGGGGGTTTGAAAGGTATGAAAGTTTATTTAGGTATGGTTTTAAAGATTTTTAAAGGGTTTAGAAGATAGTTAAGGGTTTTTAAGATTAGGGAAGATAGGAGAGGGTGAAGGGTTGATGATTTAGGGTTGAGGTTATAGGGTTTAGGCTTTTGATGTATTTTTAAGCTTATTTAAATGGTTTAAAGGGTATGAAAGTGTATTTTGGTATGGTTTTTAAGGATTTCAAAGGGTTCTGAAGTGAACAGGGGATATGGTGAAGGACTGGGGGTTTAGATTTTAGGGTGTAGGGTTTAGGGTTTGGATGGATTTTTAAGGGTTTTTAAAGGGTTTAAAGGGTATGTAAGTGTATTTTGGTAGGGATTTTAAGGGTTTTAAAGGGTTTTTAAGGAATTGAAGAGTTTTTAAGGTTATATAAGAGGGGTTATGGTGAAGAGTTTGTTTTTTAGTGTTTATGGTTTAGGGTTTGGATGGATTTTTAAGGGTTTTTAAATGATTTAAATGGTATAGAAGTGTATTATGTAGGGTTTTAAGGGTTTTAAAGGGTTTTATGGGATTTGTGGATTTGTTAAGGTTAGTGGAGTGGGTATAGTGTGAAAGGTCTGGGTGTATGGTTTTGGATTTAGGGTTCATTTTTTGGGAAGGTTTTAAGGGGTTTTAGTGGGTTTAAAGGGTTTGGAAGTGTATTTTTGTTGGGTTTTTAAGTTTTTTAAAGGGTTTTGAAAAGAGTTAACGATTTTTAAGGTTGGAAAATAGGATATATGGTAAAGAGTTGTGGGTTTAGGGTTTAGGGTGTATGGTTTGGGGTTTATTCTTTGAAAGGATTTTAAGGGATTTTAAAGGGTTTAAAGGATAGTAAAGTGTATTTTTGGTAGGGGTTTTAAAGGTTTTAAATGATTCGGAAGGGGGTGAAGGGTTTTAAAGGTTAGGTAATAGGGGATAATATGAAGGGTTGAGGGTTCAATGTTGTGGGTGTAGAGTTTTTAGTTCATTGTTTGGATGCATTTTTAAGGGGTTTTAATGGGTTTAAAGGATTTGAAAGTGTGTTTTTATAGGTTTTTAAGGGGTTTAAAGAGTGTTAATGGTTTTTAAGATTTGGGAATATGGGAGGTGGTAATGTTTTGGGGGTTTGGGGTTGAGGGTGTAGGGTTTAGGGTTTAGGGTTTTGAATGATTTTTAAGGGGTTTTAATGGGTTTAAAGGGTATGAAAGTGTGTTTTGGTAGGTTTTTTTGTTTTTTGAATGGATTGAATGGTGCTTATGGTTAGATAAGAGGGGATATGGTGAAGGTTTGAGGGTTTAGGGTTAAGGGTGTATGGTTTATTGTTTGGATGGGTTTTATGGGTTTTAAAGGGTTTAATGGGTATGAAAGTAGTTTTTGATAAGGTTTTGAAGGGATTTAAATGGTTTATAAAGGAGTAAAGGGTTTAAAAGTTTAGTTAATAGGGTATAGGGTGAAGTTTTGAGGGTTTATGGTTGAGAGTGTATTTTTTATGTTTTGGATGGATTTTTACATGTTTATAAATTTTCTTTAAAGGTTATGAAAGTGTATTTTGGAATGATTTTTAATGTTTTTTGAAGGTATTGAAGGGTTTTAATGGTTAGTGAGTATGGAATAGGGTGAAGGATTGAAATTTTGCAGTTGTGGGTGTAGGGTTTAGGGTTTAGCGTTTGGATGGATTTTTAAGGGGTTTTATAGGGTTTAAAGGGTGTGAAAGTATATTTTGGTAGAAGTTTTAAGGGTTTTTAAGGGAGTGAATGATTTTAAGATGAGGTGATAAGGAATAAGGTAAATTTTTTATGTTTTGGGGTTTATGGTGTTGGGTTTAGGGTTTAATGTTTAGGGTTTGGGTGGATTTTTTATGGTTTTAAAGGGTTTAAAGTGGATAAGTGTATTTTGGTTTGGTTTTAAAGGTTTTTAAAGTGTTTTGAAGGGTTTTTAAGGTTTTTAAGGTTATGGTAGATCTGATAGGGTGAATATTTGATGGTTTAGGGTTTAGGGTGTAGAGTTTAGGGTTTAGGGTTGTAGGTTAGGATAGATTTTTAAGGATTTTAAAGGGTTTAAAGGGTATGAAAGTGTATTTTGATAGAGTATTTAGGATTTTTAAAAATGTTTTAAGGGATTAAACTGGTTTTAATGTTATTTAAGAAGGTATAGGTTTTAGGTTTTAGGGTTTACTGTTGATTGTGTCAGGTTTTGGGTTTTGGGTTTGGATGGATTTTTAGGGGGTTTAAAGGGTTTAAAATCAATGAAAGTGTATTGTTGTAGGGTTTTTATGGGTTTTAAAGTATTTTTAAAATCTTGAAGAGTTTTATGGTTATAAAAGATGGTATAAGGTGAAGGGTTTAGGGTTTATGTTGTAAGGTTTATGGTTTAGGGTTTTATGGATTTTTAAGGGGTTTTAAAGGGTTTAAAACCTATTAAAGTGTATTTTGGTAGGGTTTTAAGGGTTTAAAAGGTGTTTTAAGGATTTTTAATCTTATTTAATATGGTATAGGGTAAATCTTTGAGGTTATAAGTTATAGGTTATAGGGTTTGGTTGGATTTTTAAGGGGGTTTAAAGGGATTAAAGGGTATGTAAGTGCATTTTGGTAGAGTTTTAAAAGTTTTGAAGGGATTTAAGTTGTTTTAAGGTTATATAAAAGTGATTATGTTGAATTGATGATGGTTTATATTGGAGTTTTTATGGTTTAGGGTTTAGGGTTTAGGGTTTGGATGGACTTTTAAGGGGATTAAATGTGTTTAAATTTTATAAAAGTGTATTTTGGTAGGGTTTACTGGGTTTTCAGGGGTTTTATGGTAGTGATGGGTTTTCAAGGTTAGTTAATTAGTGAGAGGGTTAAGGGTTTAGGATTTAGGGTTCAGGTTTTAGTGTTTAGGGTGTAGGGTTTGGGTTTAGGGTTTATGATTTGGATGGATTTTAAGGGGTTTTAAAGAGTTTAAGGGGTACCAATTTGTATTTTGGTAGGGATTTTATGATTTTTAAAGGATTATGATTGGATTTAAGTGTTTTAGGGGTAGTTAAGTGGACTTAGGGTGACGTTTTTTGGGTTTAGTGTTGATGGTGTAGTGTTCAGGGTTTAGATTTTAGGGTTTGTATGGATTTTTTAGGGGGTTTAATGGGTTTATAGGGTATGAAATTGTATTTTGGTTGGGTTTTAAGGGTTTTAATGGGATTTTAATGGAGTAACGTGTTTTTAAGGTTAGGTTGGTGGGTATAGTGTGAAGGTTTTAGGGTTTAGGGTTTAGGGTGTAGGGTTTAGGGTTTAAGTTTTAGCACTTTGATGAATTTTAAGGGGTTTTAAAGGTTATAAAGGTATAAAAGTGTATTTTGGCATATTTTTTAGGGTTTTAAAGTGATTTGATGGGAGTGGATGGTTTTTAAGGTTAGTTAATATGAGAGAGGGTGAAGGGTTGAGGGTTTATTTTTTATGGTGTAGGGTTTAGTGTTGAGTGTTTGGATGCATTTTTAAGGGTTTTAAAGGGGTTTAAATAGTATAATAGTGTATTTTGGTATGGGTTTTAAAGTGTATTGAAAGGATTGACGGGTTTTAAGGTTATGGAAGAGGGTATATAGAGAGGGTTTTAGGGTGTATGTTGACGCTCCTTTCCGTTACAGATTCTAACGAATGAAAAAGGAAATACCTTGAACCCAAAGTGATTCATCCTTTGAAGAAACATAAAAAATTAACAAAGGCATGAACAAAGATTCATTTTCACTTGGGTTGCACAAGTTCTACCAAGGTCGTGCAAGTATACGTGCGCACCACCCAGTGGTCACGCAGGTGACTTGCGTGCCCTCTTTGATTCTCACCCAGGGTCTTCAGCAGCCTATAAATACCCTCGGTGGGCCCACCATTTCAAGGACAAAAAATTACAGAAACTCAGATTTGATCTCCCGGCACCCTAGTCTCTTCTCGAAGCTTCCGAACACTTATAAGGCAATTTCTTACCTTGAACGGAAGATATAAAGAGGGGGAGTAAGGCCTAAGTTTTAAAACTCATCAACACTTGCATGCCTAAATGGACAGCCCTTAAGGGAAATGGCCACACTTGCGCGTCGCCTTACCCCTTCAACAGAACTTGCACGCCACTCTTCTGGAAGCCTCCAGGGATAGTACTAAGGGCTTGATCCAAGTCCCATCCAAGTATTACCCTAAGGGTTGACCGTCGCGCAAGTACCCATGTGTCGCGCAAGTATACTTGCATGACCAGAACTTATGCGCCCACGCAGGACCTGCATACCCACTTCTTTTTGGGTGCCCCTCCTGCCTATTTCACCTATTTTATTCCTATACACCTCTCCTATTCAAGATTCAGCCTTCAAAACCCTCTTTAAAGTCATTTCCTTCGGCATGGTTCCCTTGTTGGCTTCCTTATTTGAAAGGAATTCTGTGGAACATCTCTCAAAAATTAGTGATTTACATATCTTTATGTAACTAAGGTTAGAGATTTAATTCATTAAACCTCATCCTTTAAGATGAGATAATCCTAAATTTGGACCTCCTTTTTAGGAGTGAGCCCCAGTCCAGGTTCTCTTAACCAGGGAATCCTCCTTAGGAGTAAGCCCCAAGTCCCCTAACCTGGGGGCATCCTCCTCAGGAGTAAGCCCCAAGTTCCCAAATCTGGGAATCTTCCTTAGGAGTAATCCCCAACCATAATTTCCTTAACCTGGGCCTCCTTTTCAAGAGTAATCCCCAGTCATAATTCCCCTTAACTTGGGCTTCCTTCTCAAGAATAAGCCCCAGTTTTCAAATCCCTTTAACCTGGGCCTCCTTCTCAGGAATAATCCCCAGTCATAATTCCTCTTATCCAGCCTTAATTTACTTTTGATTTGGAATTCCTTATCAGGAATAAAACCCAATCATAAGTCCCTTCTAATTTGGGCATCCTTCTCTGGATTAAGTCCTAAGTTAAGTATCCAAATCTCCATAAAGCACATATACCTTTATGGACCTTGTTCCTGGGTTTATTCTCTAAAGTAAATCCTAATATTCATCTATCTGGGCAGTCATACATACATAAGCTCCACATTATATCTTATGATTGCATCTTTCGTGGCACAATCGTTTGGTTTTACCAATACCTCTTGTTTCTCAGACCGAGCATGACTCACATGAGCTTAGAGCGTAAAAGTAATTATGACATCTTTCTTTGGGCCATCAATCATGCATAAACATCATACTTCTTTACTCGAACTATGTGGGTTATAATTCCTTTTCTAAATAAAGGATACGTAGGTAGCCCATCTACAGGTACGATCCCAACTCTGAAATAATCCATGTCCTTCTGAATGACAATAAACTTCAAGTGCCCCACTGAGTGGATTTAAAACCAGTATGGTCATCATAATGACCAAGAAAATTTTATATAATGTATTGAAGGATACCATTGACTAATAATATCTAACAAATACAGATGATTCTCTATTGATGAAGAACATCGAATACATATAAAATATTCTCTAAAATATCCTACATACTAATCATTGATTGTTAGATCTAAAGGAAAGATCATTTTATACTTGGTAATTTAATAAGGATTCACAAACATAACTTAAATCTATAAAGAGAGTCCTAGAGTAGGTAATAATTCCCCTCAAAAAGGTGTGATGAGTCTGACCTCCCATCCTCTCGACCAATGCAAATTCTTAAGTCTCATCAGTCCATAACTAATGAGTACCTACCTTTGGAAAGTAGGTCCAAATAGATATAGAATCATTGGATGTTTCCAGTTCTACGAAAAAACCCGTTAGAAACCGCTTGGAATGTTTGAACCTTAAATCGACGAGGTCATCCCCAATTCTAGAGGAAATAAAAAAATGGTGAACCTGACGTGAATCCTAAACCAAGTTAAAATGATGTTTTACTTATTTGTTAGGCCCCTATTTAAACTCAATGAGAGGGCCAACAAGACAATAAATAACATATGTGCTTATCCAAAAGATGTAGTGGTCGGACTTATCTTGATTATGTCTGTTATATAAAACATTCACTCTTTTCCAAGATCTTCTGCGTTACAGAAATGGATTCTCTTAAGTTCACACCTGTGAATGATTCTGCTGTGAAGACTTCTGCTATGAATGCATTTGTTGCTACTCCTGTTGGATCGTCGTCCGCTCTAAGGAAGACATCACCTACTCAGCATCTTCAACTCTCGGTATCAAATGCACTGGTTAAGAAGTACCACCAAAACGGTATTATTCCGAATCTGGAGGCCGCTTGAAAATCCCTCCAAGTCAATAATTCACCCTGGTCGTCCGGACAGTGATGACCAGTGATCAAGAAGCAGGTGGTGCCAACCACCGTCTATAACTGTTTTGCATCGTTATCCCCGAAACGCAATCACCATTACCTTACATATTCTGGGGAGGTGAATGAGCATGCCCCTCATGGACTTAAATCAATGAGAAAAGAGTCCTTCCCGAGGGCCCCCATCAACAATTGCCGCCAAACTCGTGCGGCAGTGCGCCCTCAACATGATTAGGGTATCGTCTGCAAGCGTTTGGCTAAGGTTCCTTGAACCTGAGCGGGCAAGAAGAACCACCAAAGGCAAAATACGGTCAACAGTGATCAGGTTCTCATCTCTTCCATCTTTGGAGAAGTCCACCAACCTAACTTGGTGGCAAGAAACGAGAGGGCACACACAACCGTCCGTTTTAATTCCACTGTCTAGCAGACTCGTCTGGTAGCAGCATGCCAATCCCACCAGGCAATTCCGGTGGAGAACTATAGACAAGAATATACACATGTTTATAAATCATCAGCTATTCAGCAGGCTCGTCTGACTACATACGATGAAGCCCACCAACCCAATGTGTTGACAACTGGTAAACAGGCACATACACCTGCTTACATTCATCAATCCTGCTAGCAGCCTTGTCTATCAATATTGAAGGAAGATTTTCAACCACGTTCGACGGAGTGCAATCAGCAGGCACATACACCTGCTAGTATTGATCAAGCCTACCAACAGTCTCATTTGGTATCATTCAGAGAAGTCAGTCAGAAAGCTCTGGCGACAAACAGGAGGTAGACTCAACTCTCTTCCCCCACACTTGAGTACTGTCAGAATTCATTAACAGGAAAAGGAGGACAGGAGTAGGCACATACACCTACTCCTAACACAGAATGGACATATATCCCCATTCTGGTAGCTGATTTCACCAATCACATTCTATCAATGGTGAAAGAGCAGAAGAAAATCCCTCCTTATATTCTGGATGCCTGCCAGTATATTATAACAGCTTCATTAGCATAATAGGGAAAGACACAAAAATCTATCCCTACTAGTGGAGTTACACATCAACATATCACTCCGAAACAAACAAACACCTTTGTTCCAGTCCAAGAGGGTTGTGGGGCGTACTCCCCCATATCATACGGACAACCAAGTCAGTCACATACACCTGATTTGAGTGAAGATAATCAGCCTAACCTGATCATTTCTCCTGAGCAAGAACATACACCTGCCTATAACGGCCAATTTCGTCAATAAGTGGTTCCTAAATTTAGTAATAAGGTGTCTAAGAAGAAGACCCTCCCAACACAGTCAAGAAATCAAGAGACAATATGTAATAAGGCCTTGCTCGATGCTGGAGTTCTTGAAGCCCTCAGACAATTATCTGTTGGAATTTAAGATTCTACTCTATCAATTCCCAATAGTGGGAACATTAATTCCAAAGGTCTTCATCAGAAACTTCCTCAAGAAGGCTTGCTCCATGACAGTTCGGTCAATCTCTAAGTTTCTTCTTCATATGAGAGGCACAAGAACCCTCTGTGTGGCCAGAAGATCAAGGAGAAAAATGTTTTATCTTTTGTTGTAACCCACAATGGTGGTCCTCCCCATGATGATGAATTTAACTATGAAAGTCCTCTCCGCAGTTATAATGCACATTGCCTAGAAAATGCTCTAATGGACAATGTAGTGATGAGAAAGAACTCTTATCTTGAGGCACTTGCAAATGTGAATCCAGTCATGTCTGATGATTTACCACTAGCAGGTGAAATACTTTCTCAATCAGAAGATAGCCTAGGGTGTAGGTCATTCTCTGAACCACCCCTAGGTTGTTCATCTTCTAGTTTGATCAGTGAATTCTATACCGATCTTGTTGAATCCGATGAAGCAACAAAGAAGCACCAGCTCTGGTCTAATCATGTAGAAGAATCTTTATCAAATGATAAAGAGGAAGTACTGAATATGAGAAAACAGGTGGAAAAAGGTGAAGTGCCAGTCATGTTTTGGCCGATGGCTGACTCTCAGTATAACATTCCAGAGATGTTGACGGAAGATGGAATTCGTGATATTCGTCTCAACATATAGAAAACTATTTGTTAGTTAAAAAAGAAAATATTATCTTATTATGAATATGAAAATCATGTCAAGATAATAGAAGGGTTACAATTCCAAATTGACTTGGAATCTCTCTTAGTTTCTCGATATCCGAAGGCTGAAAAGCACCAGAGAGCCCTTTAGCATTCATACCTTGGCGCACTAAGAAGATTATGCCAGTTAATTGCTAATTCCCCATATTGTATTCATATCAGGGGATGTGGTGTTCATGGAGCACTACATTTCACTGTACTCTCCAGTCTGCAAAGCCCACCGAAAATGGTCTCATGCAATGTTATTGCCCATGGTCGACCACAACCAATTGGCTTTGTTTGTAATCAAAGGCTCGCTCAAGAACATGACTCAACTAGTTCTTCTCAAAATCAAGCATACAGAGAACAAGTTGTTGAATTACTCCTGCATCAAGAAAACGAGAATATTAAACAAGCCTCTCATTTGGAGCAAGAACATCATCAAGTGATAGAAGTGTCATAGATCATCCAACGGTCTTTTGAGCCGGGTGATAAAAGTGGATGCATGTTGATGCATCCCGCCAATTTTTGGACTAAAGTTTGCAAGATCAAGATATCTTTTAAGAAAGTCTCAGATATAGCATGTCAATAACCACACCAGCTTTCCAAACTGGGGAATCTTTTAACCCAACCCTCAGAATCAACAAATAGGATTCAAGGAGTTGAGCAGGAACAGCCCCAGTCCACCGGACTGGGGAATTTATCAAATCCTCAATCTCTTACTCAGAGAAAGTTAGTCTTCTATCGATTATTGAAGAAGCTCCTAGAGGAATGAAGATCCAAATTATCAGGATATTCCCTCCAAATTACGGTTCGTCAAGAAGTTCCTGAGGGATCAAATTGACAAAAGGAAATGTCTCATCAGGGACAAGGAAGAAGAAAATATCGTAGAAATGCCGATAGGAGGGATGAAATGCATTATTCATCAATTAATGTCATCAATGATGTTGTTTCTGATCCACCATATGAGGCTCACTCAGAGGGATCAGATGAAGAGGTTCCTTCTCAAGAAGTTGTATGCACAGACACAAATAAAGAATGTGTGCGTACATGAAATCAAAGGCTTGCCCAGAATCTGGGTGTTCCTTCAAATAACCCACTTCCCCCTCTCTGAAAGGGATCCAACATGGGGAAAGGAAATAATCATGTTACATACCCTTCCTCTGGAGAAGGCCAATCACTCTCGCTGGAGCAAAGATTTTCACAACAGGAGGAATAAATGAAGGAATTCAAGAGGTTGAATGAAAAACTATTTCAAGGTAGTCTTCCTCCTAAGAATGCTGGAGTCAGTCAGCCAAGGGAATTTGTTGCAGCTACTAAGATGGATCAAGAATATCCTCCTCTACCAGTACACCATCACATGTCTAATCCTACAGATCAAGTGCAACAATAATCGGCAGTGCGGCCATCAATTGCAGTACCAGCCACCACATCTGTCCAAGCTCCAGTCATTTCACCTGTTTAGGTCCAAGCTCAACCGGATGTTTCTCAAAAGTTAATAACTACTATTGAGTCATTAACAGCTCAGTTAGAAGCTATGGAGGGAAATCGTGCTCAAATTCAACCAGAAAAGAGATCTTACCCTGAATGGGTTGATGCAATTCATCCCCCGTCAAATTTTGCAAGTACCACATTCCCAATATTTAATGGTTCATGATATCCAGAGCAACACTTAACACATTTTTTTTCTCATTGTGATCCCATTATGGGAACCCCTCAGCAACAAGAAATAGTTAAGATCGGGTGTTTTGTACAGTCATTACAAGGGCATGCTTTTTTCTGGTATACAAGCTTGCAATCCCGATCAATTACCGGGTGGGAGGATCTCCGTCAACGATTCCTTCTTCAGTTCAGCTCAACGTTTCCAAAGACAATAGTTTTTGATCTTACAAATTGTAAGCAAAGAGAGAATGAAATGGTTTAAGATTTCATTACTTGTTGGAAGGGATTAACATGTTCCTTAAGCTTAGCACTCCCTCAAGAGGAATTGTTGCCAATTTGTGTGGAAAATTTGCGTGATGAATTACACACGTTGTTGATCCCTGTGAAATACACAGGAGGGTTTCAAGACCTTACTTAGATCGCTCAGCATATCGAAGATTCTCTTATGATGACTAAGGATAAAACTCATGTAATTCCATCAGCTCCATGAAGGAGAATGGGTAGAGAAGATACTGCTACAGTTATTCTTAATCAAGCACATGTACCTGCTTCTACTTCAAAACCTTCATCTTCTCGAAGGCCTCCACCTCCTGAGCGTCAACAACAGAGGATATTTTGTCAATATGATCAAAGAGATCAAAGACGAAAACAATTTGAGGATTTGAAGAGAAAAGTTTACTCTTTCCAAAAAGAACAAGTTCCTGGATACTTCATTTCGACTCTGGAAAATAATTTGGTTC
Organism: Viscum album; assembly: GCA_963277665.1. NCBI lineage: Eukaryota > Viridiplantae > Streptophyta > Magnoliopsida > Santalales > Viscaceae > Viscum > Viscum album. The sequence goes on along the minus strand of OY728146.1, from coordinate 1,663,937,830 downwards.
AATTTCCAAGGCCCAAAAGGTTGAACAAGGAAGGAGATGAAGACCATCTCAACTATTTCCCATTTCATCAGATGTTGGGGCATCCCATTCAAGTGTGTTTTGTCTTCAAGGACCTCCTTCAAAAAATGGTCTACTCGGGACAAGTCAAATTGAAAGGTTCTTCAGCTCAGGTAGAATGTGTTACTGCTACGAATCTAGAGGAATAAGGCGAGTGGCAAGAATTCAAAAGAAAAAATGCACAGAAATATGATGATTGGATGGTCAGGAAAATGATCAACCGAACTCATGCCATTTTGCGAACACAATTGAAGAAACTAATTGTGTCTTCTTCCATGAATGCCACAACAAAACCCTCTTCATCAGAGGGAAAATCCTCAAAGAAACGACATAATTCAAAGAAAGAAGAACAATCAGAAGAAGATGAGATCGTGTCAAAGCCCAAGTTGTATTTGACTCTAGAAGATTTTATGCCATCTACTTCGAAGCCATGGGAACCATCCCACCAAATGGAACATCCTAAAATGGATAATGAGGTAGAGTCTTCATCAGCCGACTAGTTGATCTCTGGTTCTATTAACATGATTCACTTAACAGATCCATATGCCAGTTGCAGTTTTGATTTTGATGAGACCGAGTTCCCTATATCAAATAGAGGAATTAGAAGGAGTTCCAGAGGCTCAGGGTATAGGGGAATACATGGATCTTTCAGAGGCCACTTTTCCAATTCTACCCCTGCTAAAACTGTGTATGTAGCAGAAACTCGTGGCAGATCCCTTCAACAGGCTCAACAAGAACAAGAAAATTATTCCACCAATAATAGACTTAGTCCTGGAACAATTATTCTAGAAGATCGTTTGGAGGTTCCATATTCTTCCTCTCATCAATTAAATAGACCTAATCTGTCTAATCTTCCAAAGCTAGGAGTATTACCAACTCCTACCTAGATACAAGATGCATCAACTTTCAAAGCATCAACAACCAAGGCACCTGCTAAACCACATGTTCCTGTTGGGAAACACAGACCTTTGGATCAAAAGTATGATATATTGAAACACCTGGCCCAAGTACTGGACAAGTTATCAATTCTGGAAGCCTTGAATTTATCAAAGGATCTTCGGGAGTCACTCATTGAGGCTTTGTCTAGTCATCAGGAGTTTGAAACTGAAATTTATACAGCTTAAGTCTACCATGTAGAGAATAATCCTGCAGAATGCCATGCAGTGATATCTTTCATAGATGAAGATGAATATGATGTTGTGCATGGACATATTAGACCTTTGTATTTATCTGTCAAGGTCAATGGTGTAGATGTCCAAATAGCTTTCATTGATAATGGTTCAGGAGTCAACCTCATCCTCATTCGTACACTTCATCGATTGGGCCTCACAGAATCTAATTTATCTCCTTCTACTATGATGTTACAAGGATATGATAAAAATGAACAAGAACCACTGAGCGAGATTACACTCAGAACTCAGTTTGGAGATCTTGTATCCAATTTAGATTTCATGGTTGTTGATCAAGACTCAGCCTTCAACATATTTCTTGGAAGACCCTGGCTACATCAACATGCGGCTATCCCTTCATCATATCATGAATGTCTCAAATATTGTTTATATGTTCAAATTGGTACATTGTATGGTGATAAATCCATGTTCAAGACATGTGAATCTCAATACATTGAGGCGGAATTCTATCACATAAAGAGAAAGGATAAATCCATAACAAGGGAGATTACCAAAGTTAATGCTCTATATGGTTTGGAAAAGATTCCACTAAATCCATTTACACATGTGAGTATATATTATATGTTTCCTATCAATCAAATTGACAGGATAGACCCAAATAAAAATACTCTTATGGAAACTTCCATAATGTCAATTATGACAATCAAGCCAGACAACATGGGAGAAATTGGTGATTCACCAAGCAATTATGAAAGCTCAAATGGGGGTGTATTCATTTCATCTACTGAAATCCATCAATTCTATACTTTTCCAACTAGACCAGAAGAAGTTATAGCAATGTCAGAGGTGAACGATGATGTTGATTCTCAATCCATCATCTTCCATTTATTACCCAGAGAAGACCCTTCATCATCAATCGGATCGAAAATGGAAGCTTCTTCTTCAAGATGTTCAAATTTTAGCATCTCTTATGATCATGGAAATTATGCTTCATCATCTATTATGCAAGTATAAATAGAAGAAATAACACATGTTGAAGAAGAAGAGGAAGATCTCAGGGATGCTCCTCCAGCATTTGAAGAGGGTATCTCTACCACCGTGGATGAACTTAGAGAAATAAATCTGGGTACAAAAGAAGATCCACGCCCCAATTTAATTAGTGCGGCCATGAATCTTGAAGAGTAAGAGATGTATTTTTCTTTTTAAAGAAAAATCGAGATATATTTGCTTGGAACTATACAGAGATTCCAGGGCTTGATCCTGATGTTACTACTCATCATTTGGGTTTTCCAGAACAAAATCGAGGATTCAAACAAGACGCTAGAAGAACACACCCAACTTATGCTTCGAAAATTGAAGCTGAAGTGGATAAGATTATCAAATATAACTTCGTCAGAGAAGTTCAATATCCCAAGTGGTTGGATAATATTGTCCCAGTGAAAAATAAGAATGGAAAACTTAGAGTTTGCATTGATTTCAGAGATCTTAATCGGCATTGTCCTAAGGATGATTTTCCAGTTCTGATCACAGAACTCTTAATTGATGCAACAACTGGATATGAAGCACTTTCCTTCATGGATGGATATTCCGGGTATAATAAAATCTGAATGGATCCAGAAGATGAAGAATCTACAGCCTTCAGATCCCCTCAGGGTGTGTTTTGCTATCGGGTAATGCCCTTTGTCCTAAAGAATGCAGGTGCAACATATCAATGTGCCATGCATCGTATCTTCAAACCCTTTTTAGGAAATTTTTTTGAATGTTATGGGGAATATTTGGTGGTTAAATCCAAACAAAATTCTAATCACTTGGATGATTTGGAAGTCATATTCCACAATCTTCAGCAACATAATTTGAAGATGAACCCCTTAAAATGTGCTTTTGGGGTAACCTCAGGAAAATTTATTGGCTTTGTTGTACGCCATCGTGGTATCGAAGTTGATCCTAAGAAGACAAATTCAATCCTTAGTATGTCACATCCTCTAAATTTAAAATAATTTAGAGGTCTTGAAGGACACTTGGCCTATATTCGGCATTTCATCGCCAATTTGGCAGGAAAAAGTTTACCCTTCACCAAATTGATGAAGAATGGAGTCACTTACCAGTGGACTGAAGAATGTCAAGAAGCATTTGATATTCTCAAGAAGTATCTCTTGAGTCCACCGGTATTAATTCCACCTGTTGAAGGAAGACCACTTATCCTTTATGTGACAGCTTTAGAGTGATCATTGGGTGCCTTTATTGCTCAGAAGAATGATGTTGGGAATGAAAACAGACTCTACTATCTCAGTCGGACTATGCTTGAAGTAGAAACCTGATATTCAAGTATTGAGAAGTGCTTCCTAGCATTAATCTTTGCGGTTCAGAAGTTGAGACACTACCTGAAACATCATGAGGTCTAATTGGTATCTCGCAATAACCCACTCAAATTCATCCTTAGTCGTCCAATGCTTACAGGACGTCTAGCAAGGTGGGCAGTTATTTTGCAACAATTTGATATTATGTATGTGTCTCAAAAGGCAATAAAAGGCCAAGCTCTAGCTGATTTCCTTGCTGAACACCCTTCAGTAGAAGATACATCTTCAGATATTGAACTTCCTAATGAGGAAGTTTTCTTTATTCAATATAGTCTTCAAACATGGGAAATGTACTTTGATGGTGCTTCTAGAAGTCCAATAGGGAGGGAAATGGAAAATCCTAAATTCAACAAATTTGGGTTAGGAATTGTGCTCATTTACCCAGAAAAGGCAGTGTTACCCTATTCCTTCTCATTGTTGGGAGGCGGTGCAAATCAATGGGGATTATGCAATCAGAAAAGAAGAGTTAATCTCTTTTTATGATCACGTCAGAGAGTTAATAGCATAATTTCCTACAGAACTGACATTTTCTTATATCCCATGATCACAAAATGCTCATGCTGATGCACTGGCTAATATAGCCACAGCTCTGGAAGATCCAAATCGGGACAAGAAAAGCATCAGTATTTCCCACCGTCATATAATTTCACCTTATGTTCAAACCAAAACAGAGTAAATCAATGAAATTAGTCCCATTACCGAACCATATGGTCATACTACAGGATGGATGACACCTATCAGGGAATACCATCAAAATGGAACACTTCCGCCTGATAGAGCCAGGAAAGAACAAGTCCGACGACGTGTGGTCAATTTTACTGTTTATGATAGCCCAGATCACCTAGAGAAAATTCTCTACAAGAACGGTTTTGATGGATTTCTCTTCAGATGCATTGATGGTGAAGAGACAATGGCTATCATGAAAGAAGTACATGCAGGAGTCTGTGGTTCCTACCAGCCTGTACATAGATTGTCTGAAAAAATTCAAAGGCTTGGATACTTTTGGCCTTCAATGATACAAGATTGTATTGATTTAATGAAGAAGTGTCATTCATGCCAAGTATATGCCAACTTCATTCATCAGGCCCCGGAGTTGCTTCATACAGCTAAATACTCATGGCCATTTGCCACATGGGGAATGGATGTGGTGGGACCTTACCCTTCAGCTACAACCAAGCAGTTTAAGTATATTCTTACTACTACTGACTTCTTTTCCAAATGGGCTGAGGTAATACCCCTCAAAGAAGTCAGTTCTAAAAGCATTGTTAGCTTCATCAAGTATAACATCATTACCAGATTTGGTGTCCCTCATACCATATTGATGGACAATGGAACCAACTTCTGTTCATCCGAGGTGAGGAAGTTGTATCAAGAATACAACATCAAATCCAATCATTCATCTCAGTATCATGCATCGACCAATGACGAGATAAAAGCCTTCAACAAGACTATTTCAAACATACTGCAAAAGATGGTGGATAAAGATAATAAATCATGGCCTGAGAAACTCTATCATGCTTTATGGGCTTATCGGACCACCACCCACACTACAACACGGTCAACTCCATATTCACTGGTATATGGAACAGAAGCAGTCTTTCCTATTGAAGTTCAATTACATTCACTCAGAGTAGCCATTTGTGATCAGTCATCTACAGATGAACAATCTCAAAAGCGATTGGATGAATTGGAATAGTTAGATGAGAAAAGATTGTGCACCCTGCACCACTTGGAAGTCTATCAGAATCGAATAGCATGAGCTTTCAACAAAAAATTTCGTCTTCATTCATTCATTCAGGGAGAATTAGTATTGGTTATCAGAACTCCAATGATACCTGGAAATAAACCTCCCAAGCTTGAACTAAAATGGGAACAACCTTATTCAACACATAAGGTCTACTCCAATGGATCATATTCTTTAATCTCAATGGATGGAGAACTCATCACTACTCCAACAAATGACATATTTATGAAGAAGTATTTTGTATAAACACAAAATACGTCATCCACAGTCCATGCATATGACCTTAAACTATTTTCATTTCTATCATCCAACATGATGTTAAACTGTGTTATCCTTGCTGCAAGACTTTAAACTGAATAGTCCCTTACATCCAGCAAGATGTTAAACTGCACCATCCTTGGTCTATGCATATGACCTTAAAATATTTGCACCATCGTCCAACAAGACGTTAAACTGTGACGTCCTAGCTACATGATGCTAAACTGTATAGAAGTCCCTTACGTCCAGAAAGATGTTAAACTGTGAAAAAGAACCCCTAATACATCCAACATGATGTTAAACTGTGTCCTCTTTATCCTTACTGCATGACATTAAACTGCACAGTCCCCCTTTCGTCCAATATGATGTTAAACTTTATTGTCTCTATCGTCTTAGCTACAGGACGCTAAACTGTACAACACCCTTATTGTCCAACATGACGTTAAATTGTGTCCCTGAATATGTCCTACATGACGTTAAACTATATTTTTTCCCTGATACATGACACTAAACTGTGCAGCACCAATAGTCCTCAATACAAGACTTTAAACTGCATAGTCCCTTAATACGTCCTACATGACATTAAACTGTGCATCGTTAAGGTTGTTTCTACCTCTTGTTTCTCACACCGAGTATGACTCACATGAGCTTAGAGTAAACTTCAACCATAACACCCTCTCTGGGCCGCTAACCATGCGTAAGTCCCAACACCATATTTTAGGTTGTTGTCCCCAAGAACAACTTGATCACAAATTCATTCTTTAATTGAACTATGCAAACTTTGTTCCTTGACTTCTAGACTGGGTACGTAGGCAACCTACTAAGGTTCAATCCCAAAACCAATCTCTTCACATCAGTTCACATCCATCTCATACGATGTTGATTCATGAAACCGCCCCCAGAAAAAATATTTTTTACATTGGTTCACCTTTGTCCTTGCTATATGACGTTAAACTGTACAACACTTTTGTCATGTACGATAATAAACTACAACATTATTTGATACCCTCACCAGAGAGGAAATAATTATTTACATTGATCTCCAATCATGTTATATTCTAAAGACTACGTGTATACATGTCAATGCCCAAACCTTTTATCTTGGGTCAAACCATCATTGCACTAAAGTCCCCTTTCACCCTTCACTTGTACGAACCAAATCTATACAGAGGGTATTTATAAAACTATGTGGGATTGATTCCCATCCTTATGGGATACGTAGTAACGTTCGAGTATCCATCGAATCCAGCCCCAAGTCTTTGGGCCTAACCCCAAATTCCACTTTCAGTCCCCTGGCTGAAAAGTCCCTATGAAAACACACACTATGTATTCATTATTATGGTCTAAGCTCTATGACCCTAAACTAAGATCTCCCGCACTTTCGTCCCACACAATGTTAAACTGTATTTCAAGAACTATGTATGGATTGATTCATATCCTTATGGGATATGTAGTGAAGTCCAACATTTCAATTCAGGACCCAACCACAACATGATTATGGTTAGCATTGATCTATGTATCTCTACATACATTGGACAATACCCATTTTTATGTGTCATAATCCTAACCTTAAATATTTTTAGATATTCATAACCCTTTTCTTGACTTCTAGTCACAAATGTCCAATTTATAAGAGTTCTTTTGCCTCACTATGCAGCACAAGCCCTTAGGCGGACTTGCATAAATAGTCTACATAACAGACCTATCAGCCAAAAGATGCTATTATTTGACAATGCAGCCAATGCGCTTAGGTGGCCCTGCATAATTAAACCCTATAACAGGTTTTTTAAATAATGGTAACTTCATTATTAGGAAGAAAACCTCTTTTGTTATTAGTTGTCTTAACGACAATATGTAGGGATCCACACAAATATCCATCCTTAATATATTTGTCTCATACTATTTTTCATGATCTGAAAGTATTCAATTCTATGGTTTATATTTCCCTTCCCTACGTTTGGGTCAGACCTTCGTATGAGTGACATTCATCTAGTTCTTAGACAATCTTGTTTGGAAATTTCTTCTCCATATTCAAGTACATCTCTCCATACAGCAAACTCTATGCTTTGGAAAATTTGAATCTCCATAAACTTTCACTGGTTTTTTAGCAGTAGAAAAGTAAATTTCTGAGAGTTCTTTTGCCTGACTATGTAGCACATGCCCTTAGGCGGCCTTCCATAAGTAGTCTACATAACAGACCTGTTAGCCAAAAGATACTATTATTTGACTATGTAGCCAATGCCCCTAGGTGCCCCTGCATAATTCAACCCCCTAACGGGTTTTTAAAATAACGGTAACTTCATTCTTGGTAACTACTTCTTCTAATGCCTTTTAGCCCTTTTTCATATCATTCCTCAGATTCAAAATTTCTTAAGTCATTGTTTACATATTTTCCCCCATACTTGAGTGTGGTAATATGTTTTCAGATAAATTTTCAAGGAATTGAGTCAATTTTAATCCATTTGGTCAAAGCTATTTTGACCTTAAACATTAGCCTTTTTATGTACGACGTGCATGACTTTAAAATACCCACAAAAGACAAGGGAACTCTGAATAAAAGTCAAGTCCCATCTCACTAAACATACATTTTGTATGATTTTAGGTAATATTGAGAAATAAAAAGATTCAATGTTTGTAGGGTTATTTATAATAATCCTAGAAAAAATCAAACTATTCTTAATAGGCCCATTGGCTTAGGTAAAATCTAAAGTAGGTATCAAAAGAAGGCATTAAAAAATGATTGAAGATGAAAGTGTTTTTTCATTTGATGCACAAAAGTTAGAAGGACATCCACAGACTGGAGTCTCTTCTCTTTTACAAGAAATTAAAAAAGGCTGTCAACAAAAATCTTCATTTGATTTACAGCATCCCGAGCTTCATCAAAAGACACTTGAAGCTCATGAACTTGACCAACTTCACTCTTTTCAGCTTGATGGAGTGCTTGGCATCTACGATGGCTTTCATACCATTCATTTGAGCTCCTTCCAGTGAATTATTAAGTTGGTCAAGTTCCCCAGTAACAACATCTAACTGTTGCTGAAGGTGCATCTACTGGAAGACTTTATCTTTGATCTTATGCTTCAGCTCCATTAACTTGGCAGCATAATCAGCCTCAGCTCGGGATACCGCAACCTCAAATTCACTGATATTGGCTAACAGCCTCACCCTGGCCAAATCTTGATGGTATTTCTGCTCTTTCTCCCTTCTTAAGATAACTTTCTTCACTTCAGCATGGATCTTTTGATATCCAAAACTTCCAAGTCCCAACATGACGAACATGGATGACAGTCGGGGAATCATTGATGATAGTTCTTCTAGAGGCACATCAGATATGATTTTCCATATGTTCTTCCATGCCTTATGTTTTAAAAATTGGAGCGCCTTTTGTATCTCCGGGTCTGATTCGGCATCACTATCATAGGGGGGAATATAATCCGGGATTAATGCACTTAGGTAAGTTCCTTGTTATGCTCCTTCCCCCCTGACCCGTGTTTCTTCACCTTCTATTCCTGTTGGGGCAGAGGCTGAGGCTTCACCTCTAGATATATCCAATGAAATTGATGGCCCTGCATAATCAATTAAAAGCTATGGTTATTTTCAAAGAATAACAAAAGTTGATTGGATGTATTTCAAATTAAGTATAGTCACAAATATTGTTATCCCTTACCCAACGGTAGATCAAAAACTTAAGAAGGCTCCTCTCTGTCTTTCCTATCTTCAATAGGATTTTCAGGGAAAGTTTGAGGAAGCTCTATTGGGTTCAACTCCACTTGCGCTAATGTCTCTACAATAGTAGGGTTTTCTGTACCCCCTTCATGCATTGGCAGTTCAGCAGCTTGCTCAGATAGAACTACACATTTCAACCGACCATGATCAGAGATGTAATAAGAAGTTATTTTTAACAGGATGAAGGATAACACTCATGTCCATAATCTTCTAAATTACATGGTAATTTAACATGATCTAAAAAATCTTCAAAGAATGCGCCAAGTTCCATCATTTCATCCAATGTTATCTCAGAATCCTAGTTAATCTCACTAGTGGGAGCATTTGATATGGCTTCTTTGCAACCTTCATTATGTGGTTTCTGACCCTGGATAGCTTCTTTAGATAAAGTAATGATTCCAGTTGCAATGGCCTCCAAAAGATATAGTGAAGGGGTTGAACCTAAAGTATTATAGAATGGAAGTTAGTTAATGTTTCATTCGATATTTTATGAAGCATTGTTAACATACCAAAAGCAGGCTCTTCTCTTCTTGCAACAGCAGCAGGAGGGATACTAGGAATAGATGTTGGATCTTCTCCAAGAGCATCCAAGTCAGACTGAACTTGTGATTGTTCACCAGTACCCTCTGTGGTCCTCAAAGGAGGTTCAGTCCTCTCCCTCAGAGGGGAAATTGAAGAAGCCCCTGAAATCCCAAGAAGTATGAGCAACCTTTTCATATGTTAAGACTCATGATTATCCAAAGGACTTACTACTACTGATGAAGCGTTTATTTTTGGACTTCTTCCTTCGATGCCTTTGTCTCTTTGGTTTTTTGGGAGTGTTGACAGTCTCCTTTACAGGTACATGAATTGGAGAATGGAAAGCCATGTCCAACTCCTCATCCATGGCTTGCTGGACTGGAGATATCTCGCCTGACTCGTGAGTAGATTCACTAGTCCCAATGGCAGTAACACCAGGGCTATATTGTGGAAAAGGAACCTCAACAGTTCCTTTCTTTGCAAGCTGCAGGATGAAGGAAATAATTTCCTTGAATAACAAAGCTTTGACTGAAATCAAGTTGCAAAGAAAATAAGGAAAGAGACTTACATCTTCAGGAGCCACGTAATCGTGCCACTCCTCATCTCCAGAACCAACAGTCCCCTCAATGGCGCCACGATCCATCATTTCCTTCACCCTTTTGGTGATAGGAATGGAATCATCAGTGGCATATATGAGCATTTCCATCTCTCTGATGTAATCCCACACTTCATCGGGGTTATCCTTGTAACAGATATCTGTAGAAGCCAGAAGATTCCCTATTCCAGGGAGGTGTAGCCCCTCGCACAAATCCAGCCAGGCAGTTTCAGCACTGCAGTATAAACTCCGCCTTGTCTGGACAGCCTCTGGTCGTAGATATTCAGTATGTGTACCAGAAGGCTACAAGGAGGGTCCTAAAACCTTAGACTTCAGCTTCTTCCCAGCTCCTGCAACTACTGATAGATAATAATAAAATAAGACTTGTTGCTCTATAAAGTAATGGTGATTAAATTGCCATAATTAAGTAAATCACTTCGATTTGATGGAGTGGGTCTTTTGATTATAATAGGAGGATTATATCGGGCATGAGGACACTTTGCTGCATGTTGTGCCTCATCATCCCCATCCTGGGAATCTGACGAGTCAGCTCTAGGTGAGGAACCTGGTAAATCAGCTCTAGGTGGGGAAGCATCACCTTCCCGAGGAAGGGTTCCTTTCTCTATAGTTATCTTCCTTTTTTCCACCTGATAAACTGGACGATTCAACACCCCTCCAGGGTATGATGCTATCCAGTTCTCGGCATACCATGTAGTCAAGTTACTTGCCACTTTATCAACTGGTAGATCAAACATAGCCCCGGTCCTCTCCATGGATGTCAGCAACCATAGTTGTCGGGCAACCATCAGATGCTGCTCTGACCTGACATGCACAGAGGGAGATACAACAGTCTGTTGCAAACATTTGAATTGACATGAAAATATGTATGGAGAATAGGCCTCACATATAATCTCTCCATCAATCTTGGTGTCCAGTACACCATCTCTGCAGTCCAACATATATGCCCCTAATTCCAGGCTGGTTGTTCCATCATCAACAAACCGCCCAGTTGGCAGGTTTCTATAAGGAAAGAAATTTAATTCCTTATACATACTCAGTCTCACCTTTATATCATAGGGGCTAAGGGATAATGGAGCAATTCCAGAAAATTCCTGCATTGATGTCCTAAAAGAACTTCCAGGAACCTGTACTCCGTTCTATACATTATATGTCCTGAAGTGAGTGGTGATCCATCCCCACAAAACATGGAATGGTCCCGCTATTCTCAAAGGAGACTTACCCATAAAAACATGGAATAAGCTCCTATGAATGTTCCCCAAAATGGGGGTGGCCAACCCAACCATTTTCTTCTCAGCCAACTTGGCTGCCACAACGAAGGTCCCTGGCCTGATGCCTCCCTTCAAATCCCTGACTGGAAGAAGATAAACACTGATCCACATGGCTAAGAAGCCCGCCAAACGGGTCTTTTTTGGGATTCTATGATTTACTTCATATCCCCATTTCTCAAATTCTCATGCTTCCAAGGTCGGAAAAAATGTGCCAAGAGCACTCCTCTTCTCTGTTCTAGGGAAGTTAGTAGGATGAGTGCAAGTGGGCCACTTTTCCTTTGGCCCCTTATCCTTCAGCTCCTTATCCTGCTTCTTGGTAAGAAACATATTCATCCAGTCATCTGGATGAATATCCTTTATAGAATGAGTTAAGGAGGTCTCTGAACTCTTGATCTTGTGAAATATTTTCAATAATTCTCGAGCCAAATCCAGGGTCTTCTCCGAATCATTCCAATTCACCTTGGGGGGATGAATTCATCATACATGTCGCCTAGAATTGGAGCCCCTGAGATCTTGTGGACATCCCACAAACTGATACCTACTTCTCCATGATTTAGATGGAAAGAATTGGTTTCTAGGCTCCAACGGCTAATTATCTCCGGCACAAACTCATCATTTATGTAGACATATGTCTGTCCAGCCCAGATAGCTTCATATATTGCAGCTCCTTTCAAATCCTTGACAAACTCTGCACAGGTTTGTCACACCCAGTATGCCCACATCAAAGTTGGCTTCACACATCCTCTAAGAAGAAAGTCCTAACTCTTCTTCCATCCTTTGGATTGATCCATCTGAGAATTTCAGAAGATTGAAGGATAATAATGTGGTTGTAGCTCGGGCTTGTGAGGTTTCAGATCTAGCGCACAAGGACTATGATGCATTATATAGGCCTTCTCCACTATTCCAGTATTTTCAAAAACTCCTCCACTTGAGATATTTGCTGAGGAAAAATTGGTGTAATTTTGAAACCAATAATTTGGGAGATAATTCTTTGCCTCTAGAATGTTGACATCTTGTAGATGACCATAGCCATATAGAGGAAAGTAAGTGCTCTCTGGAAAGTTACGATGACACTTCTTCAAATACTTAGTCAAATCTGGGAGAGTGCTGTCACAGAAAGCATAATAATTATGTCCAATGATGTTCATCATATCATCATTTCTCTTACTCTTCAGTTCATCAGCAGTTCCAATTCTCTTGGGAGCCATTTAATATGCACAAAAGTTGAATAATTAACTCTTAAGTAAGTTGATCTATCATAAAATTTGTGAAGAAAAGTAAACAAATGGATAATGAATTAAGGCGCACAAGTCCAAAAGTTGGCGCACAAGTATCAGTATGTCGTGCAGGTTTTGGCGCATAGGTATTACCACGAAAGTCCAAATACCATTACAGCAGTTCGACAACAAGGAAACAATGGAAAATAGATCATCTTTCACGACGAGGGAAAATTTCACGATGAGAGAAAGAATTTTGATATTCAGTTCTTTGCATGAAGAATGACCACATATATATAGGCCAGGCCGCACCCTTGCACGCCGACACCTGCACGGCTCACACTTGCATGCCGCCATCTGTGCGCTCAACACTTGCGCACTGCAATTCCCTGGTTTTACTCTTCACCTCAGAGTCACATCCTCCTTCTTTCGGATCCAACTCTGAGGGGGGACTTTTTTTGACTCTCCTTTCCGTAACAGAGTCTAACGAATGAAAAAGGAAATACCTTGAACCCAAAGTGATTCATCTTTTGAAGAAACATCAAAAATTAACAAAGGCATGAACAAAGATTCATTTGCACTTAGGTCGCGCAAGTTCCACCAAGGTCACCCAAGTATACTTGTGTGCCACCCAGTGGTCGCGCAGGTGACTTGTGCGCCCTCTTTTATTCTCACCCAGGGTCATCAGAAGCCTATAAATACCCACAGTGCCCCCCCCATTTCAAGGACAAAAAATTCCAGAAACTCAGATTTGAGCTCCCAGCTCCCTAGTCTCTTATTGAAGCTTTCGAACACTTCTAAGGTAATTTCTTACCTAGAACGGAAGATCTAAAGAGGGGGAGTAAGGCCTAAGTGTTGAAACTCATCAACACTTGCGCACCTAAATGGCCAACCCTTAAGGGAAATGGCCACACTTGCACTCCGCCTTACCCCTTAAACAGAACTTGTGTGACACTCTTCTAGAAGCCTCTAGGGATAGTACTAAGGGCTTGAGACAAGTCTCGCCCAATTATTACCCTAAGGGTTGACCTTCGCGCAAGTACCCATGTGTCGCGCAAGTATACTTGTGCGACCAGAACTTGTGCGCCCACGCAGGATCTGCGCGCCCACTTTTTTTTGGGTTCCCCACCTACCTATTTCACCTCTCTTATGCCTATCCACCTCTCCTATTCAATATTCATCCTTCAAAACCCTCTTTAAAGTCATTTCCTTCAGCATGGTTCCCTTGTTGACTTCTTTATCTGAAAGGAATTCTGTGGAACATATCTCAAAACTTAGTGAATTACATATCTTTATGTCACTAAGGTTAGAGATTTCATTCATTCAACCTCATCCTTTAAGATGATAGAATCCTTAATTTGGGCCTCCTTTTCAAGAGTAAGCCCCAGTCCAAGTTCCCTTAACCTAGGCATCCTTTTTAGGAGTAAGCCTCAATTCCCCTAAACTGGGCATCCTCCTCAGGAGTAAGCCCCAAGTTCCCAAATATGGGCATCCTCCTCAGGAGTAATCCCCAACCATAATTTACTTAACCTTGGCCTCATTTTCAGGAGTAATCCCCAGTCATAATTTCCTTTAACCTGGGCTTCCTTCTTAGGAATAAGCCCCAGTTTTCAAATCCCTTTAACCCGGGCCTCCTTCTCAGGAATAAGCCCCAGTCATAATTCCTCTTAACTAGCCTTAATTTACTTTTTATTTGGACTTCCTTCTTAGGAATAAAACCCAATCATAAGTCCCTTATAATTTGGGAATCCTTTTCAGGATTAAGTCCTAAGTTAAGTATCCAAATCTCCATAAAGCACATATACCTTTATGGAACTTGTTCCTGGCTTTCTTCCCTGAAGTAAATCCTAATCTTCATCTATCTGGGCAGTCATACATACATAATCCCCACATTATATCTTATGATTGCATCTTTCATGGAACAATCATCTGGTTTTACCAATACCTCTTGTTTCTCACACCGAGCATGACTCACATGAGCTTAGAGTGTAAAAGTAATTATGAAATCTTTCTTTGGGCCATCAGTCATGCATAAACATCATACGTATTTACTCAAACTATGTGGGTTCTGATTCCTTTTCTAAATAAAGGATACGTAGGTAGCCCATCTGCGGGTACGATCCCAACTCTGAAATAATCCATGTCCTTCTGAATGACAATAAACTTCAAGTGCCCCACTGAGTGGATTTAAAACTAGTATGGTCATCATAATGACCAAGAGAATTTTATATAATGTATTGAAGGATACCATTGACTAAGAATATCTAAAAAATACAGATGATTCTCTATCGATAAAGAACCTCGAATACATATAAAAGATTCTATAAAATCTCCTACATACTAATCGTTGATTGTCAGATCTAAAGGAAAGATCATTTTATACTTGGTAATTTAATAAGGATTCATGAACATAACTTAAATCTATAAAGAGAGTCCCTAAGTAGACAATAATTCCCCTCAAAAAGGTGTGATGAGTCCGACCTCCCATCCTCTCGACCAATGCAAATTCTTAAGTCTCATCGGTCCATAACTAATGAGTACCTACATTTGGAAAGTAGTTCCAAATGGATATAGAATCATTGGATGTTTTAGGTTCTACGAACAAACCTGTTAGAAACCACTTGGAATGTTTGAACCTTAAATCTATGAGGTCATCCCCAATTCCAGAGGAAACATTGTAGGGTTTAGGGTTTGGATGGATTTTTAAGGGTTTTTAAAGGGTCTAAAGGCTATTAAAGTGTATTTTGGTAGGATTTTTAGGGGTTTTAAAGGTTTTTAAAGGTGTGAATGGTTTTTAAGATTAGAGTATAGGGGATATAGTGAAGGGTTCAGGGTTCAAGGTTCAATGTTGGGGGTTTAGAGTTTAGGGTTTAGTGTTTGTATGAATTTTTAAGGGTTTTTAAAGGGATTGGCAGGTATGATGGTGTATTTTGGTAGGGTTTTTATGGGAGTGAAGGGTATTTAAGGTTATGAAAGTGAGGATTTGGTGATGGGTTTATAGTTTGTGGTTCGATGTGTAGGGTTAAGGGTTTATGGTTTAGAGGGGTTTTTAAGGGATTTAAATGGTTTAAAGGATCTGGAAGTGTATTTTGTTATGGGTTCTTAGTGTTTTAAATGATTATTAAAGGAAATAAGGGTATGTAGTGTTAGTTAAGAGAGTAGAAGGTGAAGATTTATGGGTATATCATTGAAGGTTTGGGTTTAGGGTTTAGCTGGATTTTTAATTGTTTTTAAGGTTTTAAAGGGTATGAAACTGTATTTTGGTAGGGTTTTAAAAAGTTTTCGAGGGTTTTTAAGGGAGTGTATGGTTTTTAAGGTTTAGGAAGAGGGTAAAGGGTGAAGGGTTTAGGGTGTGGGTTTTAGGGTTTGGATGTATTTTAAGTGTTTTTAAAGTGTTTAAAGGGTATAAAAGTTTATTTTGGTAGGGTTTTTAGAGGTTTTAAAGGGTTTTGGAGAGAGTGAAGGATTTTTAAGCTTAGGGGAGAGTGGAGAGGTTAACAGTTTGAGGCTTTAGGGTTCAAGGATTAGGTTTTATGATTTGGATGGATTTTTAAGGGTTTTGAAAGGGTTTAAAGGGTATGAAAGTGTATTTTGGTAGGGTTATTAAGTGTTTTAAAGGGTTTTGAAGGATCTGAAGAGTTTTTATGGTTATGAAAGAGGGTATAGGGTGAAGGTTTGATGGTTCGGGGTTAAAGGTGTAGGGTTAAGGATTTAGGGTATAGGGTTTGGATGGATTTTAAGGGTTTTTAAAGGGTTTACTGGGTTTGAAAGTGTATTTTGGTAGGGTTTTATGGTTTTTAAAGAATTTTAAGGGAAGTGGAGGTTTTTTAAGGTTATAGAAGAGGGTATAGGGAGAAGGGTTCTGGGTTTAGGGTTGATGTTGTTCATTTTAGGGTTTTTGTTTTAGGGTTTGGATGGATCATTAATGGTTTTAAAGGGTTTAAAGGGTATGAAAGTGTATTTTGGTAGGGTTTTTAAGGGTTTTAAAGGGGTTTTAATGGAGTGAATGGTTTATAAGGATAGTGAATAGGGTATAGGTTAAAGGTTTGATGGTTTAGAGTTTATGGTGCAGGGTTTAGGCTTTAAGGTTTGGATGATTTTTAATGGGTTTTTAAGGATTTAAAGGGTATGATAGTGTATTTTGGTAGTGTTTTAAGGGTTTTAAAGGGTTTTAATGGATTCAATGGTTTTTAATTTTACATAATAGAGGAAGGTTGAAGGGTTGAGTTTTTTGGGTTAGGGTGTAGGGTTTAGGGTTTGGATATATTTTTAAGCATTTTAAAGTGTTTAAAGGGTATGAAAGTGTATTTTGGTGGGGTTTTAAGGGAGTGAAGGGTTTTTATGATTATGTAAGATGGGATATTGGTAAGTGATGAGGGTTCAAGGTTGAGGGTTCAGGGTTTAGGGTTCATGTTTAAGGGTTTGAATGGATTTTGAAGGATTTTTAAAGGGTTTAAAGGGTATGTAAGTGAATTTTGATAGGGTTATTAAGGGGTTTAAAGGGTTTTATAGGGGTTTAAGGGTTTTTAATTGAATTTAAGAGGGGATAGGTTTAGTTTTTTGGGGGTTTAGGGTTGAGGTTTTATGGTTTTGGGATTAATGTTTAGGGTTTGGATGGATTTTTAAGGGTTTTAAAGGGTTTAAAGGGTATGAAAGAGTATTTTGGTAGGTTTTTTAAGTTTTTAAGCGGTTTTAGTTGATTTAAAGAGTTTTAAGGTTATTTAATAGTTTATGGGTGGATTTATTTCGTGTTTTAGGGTTTCTTTTTTAGGTTTTAGAGTTTATGGTTTAAGGTGTGGATGGATTTTAAGAGTTTTTAAAGGGTTTAAAGGGTATAAAAGTGTATTTTGGTAGGGTTTTTAAAGGTTTAAAATGGTTTTTAAGAGACTTAATGGTTTTTAATGTTATATAATAGGAGTTAGGGTCTTGTTTTTTAGGTTTAGGGTTCAGGATGTAGGTTTTAGGGATTAGAATTTAGGGGTGGGATGGATTCTTAAGGGGTTTTAAGGGTTTTAGAGGTATGAAACTGTATTTTGGTAGGGTGTTTAATGTGTTTAAATGGTTTTAAGGGAGTTAAGGATTTTTAATTTTAGGAAAGAGGGTATAGGGTAAAGGTTTTATGGTTTAGGGTTGTGGGTGTAGGGTTTAGGGTTTAGGTTTTAGATGGGTTTTAAATTGTTTTTAAAGGGTTTAAAGGGTATAGAAGTGTAATTTGGTAGGATTTTAAAGGATTTTACAAGGAGTTAAGGGTTTTTAAGGTTATTTATGAGGGTATATGGTTAAGGTTTGAGGTTTTATGGTTGATTTTTTAGGGTTTAGGGTTTTGATTGATTTTTAAGAGGTTTTAAAGGGGTTAATGGGTATGAAAGTGTATTTTGGTAGGGTTTTAAGGGTTTTAAAGGGGTTTAAAGGGATAAAATATTTTTAATTTTGGGTAATATGGAATAGGGTGAATGATAAGGGTTTAGGTTTTAGGGTGTATGGTTTAGGGTTTAGGGTTTAGGGTTTGGATGGATTTTTAATGGGTTTTAAAGGGTTTAAAGGGTATAGAAAATTATTTTGGTAAGATTTTTAATAGTTTTAAAAGGTTTTGAATGTATTTAAGGGTTTTAATATTATTTAAGAGGTTATAGGTTTAATTACTGAGGTTTTAGGGTTGAGTTTGTATGGTGTAGGTTTTAGGGTTCAGGGTTTGGATGTATTTTTAAGGGGTTTTAAAGGGTCTAAAGGGTATGAAAGTTTGTTTTGGTAGGGTTTTTGAGGTTTTTAAAAGGTTCATATTTAATTGAAGGGTATTTATGGTTATGTAATTTGGTATATGATGAAGGGTTAAGGGTTTGGGTTTGAGGGTGTAGGTTTTATAGTTTAGTATTTGGATGGATTTTTAAGGGGTTTTAATGGGTTTAAAGGGTATTAAAGTGTATTTTTCTAGGGTTTTACGGGTTTTTAAGGGATTTGAGGATTTTAAGGTTATTTAATTGGGTATAGGGTTATGGTTATATGTTCTAGGGTTGATGGTGTAGGTTTTAGCGTTTATGTTTTGGATTGATTTTGTAGGTTTTTTGAAGGGATTAAAAGGTATGAATGTGTATTTTAGTTGGGGTTTTAAGGGTTTTAAAGGGGGTTTAAGGGAGTGAATGGTTTTCAGGGTTATAGAGTAATGGATGGGGTGAAGGGTTTTTTTATTATTTTTGAGGTTATAGGGTTTAGGTTTTAGGGTTTGGAAGTATTTTTATTGGTTTTTAAATGGGTTAAAGCGTGTGAAATTGTATTTTGGTAGGGGTTTTAAGGGTTTTAAAGGGATTCGAAGGAATTTAATGGTTTTTAAGGTTAGGTAAGATGGGATAAATTTAATGGGTATGTTTTTATGGTTTACAGTTTATTTTTTTGGGTTTATGGATTATTTTTTATGGTTTGGATGAATTTTTAAGGGGTTTTAAAGGGTTTAAAGGTTATAAAATTGGTTTTTCAAGGAAAAGACTTTTAAATTCATCCCACTCTAAGGTATAAAAATCTTCTCTACCATTGATATTCCTTACCATTGACCAATACTGATCAGCTTACCCTTCAAAATGATAAATGTCAAGACTTACCTTTTGATTTTCTGAACATCACATAACATCGAATATCTTTTCAAGGGCTTTGATCCATCCTTCAGCTACTACTGGGTTAGAAGATCCATTGAATGCAGGAGGGTTTTGTATCATAAAATGTTCCACTACTATCATGTTCCGTTATGGTACCTATATTGGTTCACTTTCATGGATGCCACCACCATTTATTGCCTACGTAAGCTAAGTCATTATTTTCACAAACTGCTCTGTTCCAATCCGTACCATTCCGGGTTGTAGATCAGGAAAGAAGTCATTCTATCAGTGCCTCTCATCTTTAGAATCCCTATTCCTTCTACGGACGACCATTCTGAACAAGAATATCTTAGATGAAGAAACATGGTAATCTTTAAATTCTAAAAAACTTCAAATTAATCATAGAGTAAAAATCATTTACGGTATTCTTTTAACATCACCCTAACCCCTAAAGTTATCTAAACCATCCTTTGATACCAAATATAAGGACCCGACCTTATTACATACATAATCTAGAATTTAGTCAAGAATTAACTTCCTTTTTACATTGAAGATCTTTTCAAGTTTATATCTTTAGATAATTAGGAAAAAACATTCATAACATTACACATTGTTACAGAGTGGATACCATAAAAACAATTTCCATTTTTTTCAAATTATAAAACATTAAAAATTAAAACATGACTCCTTGAAAATTCTTCAACATTTAACATGGCTTAATTCTTTGTCTTACCAATCCATTTACCTGTGAAAATCATTTAAAACTTGGGATGAGCACAAAAACTCAGTAAGGGGTATAAAAAGAAGGGAAGAACACATTAGTCATATGAAATCATTTCAAAAGACATACTTATCACATATCTATATATATACTTACTTTGTGAAACATGATATTTTCACAATACATAAGAACATAAGTATAACCATAAAGGTATCTTGGGGCATTACTTAAATAATCTTGTAACCCTCTCGGCTACCTTATAATTTGTAACCCTCGCAGATACCTTATAATTTGTGTAACCATCGTAGTTACACTTGGAGTAACCATATGACCGACCTCCAACTTACACATACCCAATGAATTGGAGGGAGATATAGGTCCCACACTTCATCATAAAAATTATCAAGAACCAAAACATAACCATAAAACATGAATTATATCATAAAGACATTACTTTTGAATTTTTTAAAACAGAATTTAAAAAAAAAGTATTTTTAAAGAAAATACCCTTATAAATATCATACAATTGAAGAGAGACTTAACATAGTGGATGGAGTATGTATATATACTATAACTAAACATAATAAAAAATAATATAAACATAACCCATAACAAAAACAATTTAAATATCACATAAATAATGAAGTAGAAGGTTAACCCAAATAATGGAAATCGGGTTAAGAATTCCCTTACCTTATGCTTGTCTTACTTAAAACTTGTTTAAAATTATTTTATAATGGTTAAAATAGTGTTATTATAATTTTAAATAAAAATTTTCATGTTTATAACATCTTATATGATCATTTAATCACATCATTGCACCCTTTAATTGTAATTATTTTTCTCCTTACACTGTTTTTGGGTGAGTTCTTTACATGATTTCCATGATTGGTTCATGATGGATGTTCTTTTCGATTGGAAGTGAAAATCCAAAATTGGAATGGAGTAGTATTTAAATATTTTCATTACCATAATTTATGACATTTATCATTTTTGAATTCTTACATGAGGATGATTCATACATTAAAAAATTAATGATGTTCATTTAGATCATTTTAGTGTTTTTTTTATAATAACGACCTCATTTTGTTTTATAAATTAAAAACATGAGTTCAAAAGAATTTCATAACCATGGATGAGATATAATACATATATTATAACTCTGTTCAACCATAAAAATGGTTTCATAACCAGACTTTAAAGAGTTAAAGAAAATTGAAATCACATCATCCACGGTGTCGGTAATTCAACACATCACGAACAATGTTTTTTATCTTTGAATAAGTGGGAGAGGATAAGAATAATGATGATGAATTTTACATGAAAATGAGAACATAAATAATATACATTATTTCTGGATATTTCATGCCTCTTGGGTAAGAATATATGAAGAAGGAATAAGAAAATAAAGGAACTCAAAATCAAATATTAATTGAGAAATCCCTTACAAAAATTCGGCAGCATAACGGCTACGCAACATGGTTTTAGAATATATTAAAAAGAGAGGAGACAAGGGTATCCCATCCATAAATGAATCATAATATAGAGTATATAAATAATAGTAAGGAAATAATAACATGGTATGAAAACTTGAAAGTTATACCACATAAAAGAGAACTTGAATGGAAAAAGAAAGAAATTGAGAATTTTCTTACCTTGTAGAGTAACCCTTAGAACTTGAAGGCTGGGACCTTGGGGGATTGATGAAACCTTGGGAGGACTAATAGGAAGGTAAGGAGGCCCTAGATTCGTTGATTAAGAATTGGGAATGAATTTAATGAAGGAATGGTTTGATATTTATATGAAAAGTAAGGGAATATTTTAATAATTTCCAAGGGACACCTCCTGAGTGGTATTTGAAAAACCATGGGCTTTCCCATGGTATTTTCCCAAGGTATAATCCACTTGGGACACCTCAGATATTATTTAACTATACACAAGTCTACCAGATTTATGACATAATTATTACATCATTAATTATTTCATTAGCACACCGAAACTAAAAGCTGTATTTTTTACTATTCACCGAAAAATCAACTATTTTGGAAAAATTCCCAAAATTTACCTCAACCATTTATGGATGTGTAGAATTCAAAAATGAAGTCCATTTTTTGAAAATAATTTTATAAATAATTTTAATTTATTTTTTAAATAAAATCATACTTTATTCAAAAATTAATTATTTAAAAATTATAACTGCTTTTATATCATGATAAAAAATTAACCAAGATGTTATTATCTTAATTCCTTAAGAAAATAAAATAATAATAAAATTTACTATTCATTAGGGTCATATTACTATTCATAAGGGTATGTTACTATTCACCAAAAAAACAAGTTGTTTCCAATAGACTCCAAATAACATACTAAACACAATTGTAGATGATAGTTTCTTGAAATTCAAAACATAGAAGTGGAAAAATTATATTTTAAAGTCTAGTTATAAATATCTACTAAAAACAAAGTTCCATGAATTTCTATTTATTTTTATAAAAACTTGGTGTGTTACAGGTTTAATTGGTTTTGAAGGTAGTTAAGGGTTTTTAAGGTTCTTTAATAGGTTATAGGGTGAATGTTTCAGGGCTTAGGGTTGAGGGTGTAGCGTTTAGGGTTTAGGGTTTAGGTTTTGGATGGATTTTTAAGGGGGTTTAAAGGGTTTAAGGGGTATTAAAGTGTATTTTGGTATGATTTTTAAGGATTTAAAGGTTTCTTAAGGGAGTTAAGGTTTTTTAATTTTTTGTAATATGGTATAGGGTGAAGGGTGTAGGGTTTAGGGTTGAGGTAAGAGCATTTATGGTTTAGGGTTTGTATGATTTTTAAGGGTTTAAAGGATATGAAAGTGTATTTTGGTAGGTTTTCATTCAGTTTTGAAGGGTTTTTAATGGAGTGAAGTGTTTTCAAGGTAAGTAAAGATAATATTGGGTGAAGTGTTGAGGTATTAGGTTTTAGGGTGTATGGTTTAGGTTTTGGTTGGATTTTAAGAGTTTTTTAAAGGGTTCAACGTTATGAATGTGTATTTTGGTGGGGTTGTTAAAAAATTTAAATGGTTTTAATGTATTTAAGGGTTTTTATGGTTATTTAAAAGGGGATATTATAAAGGTTTGAGGTTTTAGGGGTTAGGGTTTAGGGTTTGGATGGATTTATAAAAGTTTTTAAATGGTTTAAAGGGTAAGAAAGTTTGTTTTTGGTACAGTTTTTAAGGTTAGGTAAGAGTGTAGAGGGTTAATGGTTGAGGGTTTAGGGTTGAGGGTGTGGGGTTTAGGGTTTAGGGTTTAGGGTTTAGGGTTTAGGTCTTAGGGTTTAGGGTATGGATGGATTTTTAAGGGTTTTTATAGGGTTTAAAGGGTATGCAAGCGTATTTTGGTAGGGTTTTAAAGTGTTTTAAAGGGTTTTGATTAGATTGAATATTTTTTATGGTTATGGAAAATGGGAGAGGGTGAAGGGTTGATGGTTTATGTTTAAGGGTTTTGGGTTTGAAGTTTGGGGTTGAGGGTTTAGATGGATTTTTAAGGGTGTTTGAATGGTATGAAAGTTTATTTAGGTAGAGTTTTAAGGGTTTTAATGGGTTTAGAAGAGAGGTGTGGGTTTTTAAGATTAGGGAAGATGGGAGAGGGTGAAGGGTTGATGCTTTAGAGTTGAGGTTGTAGGGTTTAGTATTTTGATGTATTTTTAAGGTTATTTAAATGGTTTAAAGGGTATGAAAGTGTATTTTGGTAGGGTTTTTAAGGGTTTTAAAGGGTTTTGAAGTGAAGAGGGGATATGGTGAAGGGACGAGGGTTTAGATTTTAGGATGTATGGTTTAGGGTTTGGTTGGATTTTTAAGAGTTTTTAAAGGGTTTAAAGGGTATGTAAGTGTATTTTGGTTGGTCTTTTAAGGGTTTTAAAGGGTTTTTATGGAATTGAAGAGTTTTTTAGGTTAGTTAAGAGGGGATATAGTGAAGAGTTTGTTTTTTAGGGTTTAGGGTTTGGGGTTTGGATGGATTTTTAAGATGCTTTAAAGGATTTAAAGGGTATAAAGGTGTATTATGTAGGGGTTTTAAGGGTTTTAAATGGTTTTGATGGTATTGAAGTATTTTTTAAGGTTAGTGGAGTGGGTATAGGTTGAAAGGTCGGGGTGTATGGTTTTGGATTTAGGGTTCAGTTTTTGGGCGGATTTTTAAGGGGTTTTAGAGGTTTTAAAGAGTATGAAAGTGTATTTTGGTTGGGTTTTTAAGTTTTTTAATGGGTTTTGAAGAGAGTTAATGATTTTAAAGGTTGGGAAATAGGATAAGGGGTAAAGATTTGTGGGTTTAGGGTTGAGGGTGTAGGGCTTGGGGTTTATTCTTTGAAAGGATTTTAAGGGATTTTTAAAGGGTTTAAAGGACAGGAAAGTGTATTTTTGGTAGGGGTTTTAAAGGTTTTAAAGGGTTCTGAAGTGGGTGAAGGGTTTTTAAGGTTAGGTAATATGGGATAAGATGAAGGGTTTAGGGTTCAATGTTATGGGTTTAGAGTTTGTAGTTTAGTGTTTAGATGTATTTTAAGGGGTTTAAAAGGGTTTAAAGGATTTTAAAGTGTGTTTTATAGATATTTCAAGGGGTTTAAAGGGGATTAAAGGGATTTATTGGTTTTTAAGATTTTGGAATAGTGGAGGTGGTGAAGGTTTGAGGGTTTTGGGTTAAGGGTGTTGGGTTTATGGTTTTGAATGATTTTTAAGGGGGTTTAATGGGTTTAAAGGGCATGAAAGTGTGTTTTGGTAGGTTTTTTTTTGTTTTTAATGGAGTGAAGGGTTTTTAAGGTTAAGGAAGAGGGGATATGGTGAAGATTTAAGGGTTTAGGGTTAAGGGTGTAGGGTTTATTGTTTGGATGGGTTTTACGAGTTTTAAAGGGTTTAATGGATATGAAAGTAGATTTTGATAAGGTTTTAAAGGGATTTAAATGGTTTTTAAAGGAGTGATGGGTTTTAAATTTTATTTAAGAGGGGATCAGGTGAAGTGTTGAGGGTTTAAGGTTGAGAACGTATGTTTTAGGGTCTGGATGGATTTTTAAGGGTTTTTTAATTTTCTTTAAAGGTTATGAAACTGTATTTTGGAATGATTTTCAAAGTTTTTTGAAGGTATTGAAGGGTTTTAAAGGTTAATGAGTATGGAATAGGGTGAAGGATTGAAATTTTAGGGTCGTGGGTGTAGGGTTTAGGGTTTAGGGTTTGGATGGATTTTTAAGGGGCTTTTTAGGGTTTAAAGGGTGTGAAAGTATATTTTGGTAAAAGTTTTAATGGTTTTTAAGGGAGTGAATGATTTTAAGGTGAGGTGATAAAAAATAGGGTAAAGTTTTTACGTTTTGGGGTTTATGGTGTAGGTTTTAAGGTTTAGTGTTTAGGGTTTGGATGGATTTTTTTGGGTTTTAAATGGTTTAAAGTGGATTAAAGTGTATTTTGGTATGGTTTTGAAGGGGTTTAAAGGTTTTTAAAGGGATTTAAGGTTATGGTAGATGTTATGGGTTGAATGTTTTATGGTTTATGGTTTAGGGTGTAGAGTTAAGGGTTTAGGGTTGTAGGTTTGGATGGATTGTTAAGGGTTTTAAAGGGTTTAAAGGGTATAAAAATGTATTTTGATAGGGTTTTTAGGATTTTTAAAAGTTTTTTATGGGGGTAAATGGGTTTTAAGTTTATTTAATAAGGTATAGTTTTAAGGGTTGAGGGTTTAGTATTGATTGTTTTGGGTTTAGGGTTTGGATGGATTTTTAGGGGGTTTAAATGGTTTAAAGGCTATGAAAATGTTTTTTTGTAGGGTTTTTACGGTTTTTAAAGTATTTTTAAAATATTGAAGGGTTTTATTGTTATAAAAGATGGTATAAGATGAAGGGTTTAGGATTGATGTTTTAGGGTTTAGGGTTTAGGGTTTTATGGATTTATAAGGGGTTTTAAAGGGTTTAAAACCTATTAAAGTGTATTTTGGTAGGGTTTTAAGGGTTTAAAATGGTTTTGAAAGAGTTTTATAGTTATTTAATACGGTATAGGCTAATGTATTGAGGTTATAGGTTTTAAGGTTTCGGGTTTGGTTTGATTTTAAGGGGTTTTAATGGGCTTAAAGGGTATGAAAGTGCATTTTGGTAGAGTTTTAAGGGTTTTTAAGGGATTTAAGGGGTTTTAAGGTTATATAAAAGGAATTATGTTGAATTTTTGATGGTTTATATTTGAGTTTTTATGGTTTAGGGTTTATGTTTTAGGGTTTGGATGGACTTTTAAGGGTATTAAATGTGATTAAATTTTATAAAAGTGTATTTTGGTAGGGTTTTACTGAGTTTTCTGGGGGTTTTGTGGTAGTGAAGGGTTTTTAAGGTTAGTTAATTGGGGAGAGGGTTAAGGGTTTAGGATTTAGGGTTCAGGGTTTAGTGTTTAGGGTGTAGGGTTTGGGTTTAGGGTTTATGGTTTGGATGGATTTTAAGGGTTTTTAAAAGGGTTTAAAGGGTACAAATTTGTATTTTGGTAGGAGCTTTGATGTTTTTAAAGGATTATGAATGGATTTAAGTGTTTTTATGGTTAGTTAAGTGGATTTAGGGTGAATTTTTGTGGGTTTAGGGTTGATGGTGTAGTGTTTGGGGATTAGGTTTTAGGGTTTGGATGGATCTTTAAGGGGGTTTAAAGGGTTTATAGGGTATGAAATTTTATTTTGGTTGGGGTTTTAAGGGTTTTAATGGGATTTTAATGGAGTGAAGTGTTTTCAAGGTTAGGTTGGTGGGTATAGGGTGAAGGTTTTAGGGTTGAGGGTGTAGGGTTTAGGTTTTAGAACTAGGATGAATTTTAAGGGGTTTTAAAGGGTTTAAAGTTATAAAAGTGTATTTTGGAATATTTTTTAGGGTTTTAAAGTGATTTTATGGTAGAGAATTGTTTTTAAGGTTAGTTAATATGGGATAGGGTGTAGGTTTGAGGGTTTAGTTTTCATGGTGTAGGGTTTACTGTTTAGTGTTTGGATGCATTTTTAAGGGTTTTAAAGGGGTTTAAAGGGTATAATAGTTAATTTTGGTATGAGTTTTAGGGGGTTTTTAAGGGATTGAAGGGTTTTATGGTTATGGAAGAGGTTATATGGAGAGGTGTTGAGGGTTTATTGTTGAGGGTGTTGGGTTTAGGGTTTGGATGGATTTTTAAGGGTTTTTAAAGGGTCTAAAGGTTTTGAAAGTGTATTTTGGTGTGGTTTTTACAGGTTTTAAAGGGTTTTAAAGGGGTGAATGGTTTTTAAGATTAGGGGATAGGGGATAGAGTGAAGGGTTCAGGGTTCAAGGTTCAGGGTTGGGAGTTTTTCATTTTGGGTTTAGGGTTTGTACGCTTTTTAAGGGGTTTTAAAGGGATTGAGAGGTATGATAGTGTATTTTGGTAGGGTTATTATGGGAGTTAAGGTTTTTTAAGGTTATGTAAGCGAGGATATGGTGATGGGTTTATAGTTTGTGGTTGAAGGTGTAGGGTTCAGGGTTTATGGTTTAGATGGATTTTTAAGGGTGTTAAAGGGTTTAAAGGATCTGAAAGTGTATTTTGTTATGGGTTTTTAGGGTTTTAAATGATTCTTAAGGGAAATAAGGGTATGTAATGATAGGTAGGATAGGAGAAGGTGAAGATTTAAGGGTGTATCATTTAAGGTTTGGTGTTTAGGGTTTGGATGGATTTTTAATTGTTTTAAGGGTTTAAAGGGTATGGAAGTGTGTTTAGGTATGGTTGTAAATAGATTAAGAGGGTTTTTAAGAGATTGTAGGGTTTTTAGGGTTTAGGAAGAGGGGAAAGGACGAAGGGTTAAGGGTGTAGGTTTTTGGGTTTGGAAGGATTTTAAGTGTTTTTAAAGTGTTTAAAGGGTATAAAAGTGTGTTTTGGTAGGGGTTTTAAGGGTTTTAAAGGGTTTTGGAGAGAGTGAAGGATTGTTAAGGTTAGGGGAGAGGGGAGAGGTTAACAGTTTGCAGGTTTTGGGTGCAAGGTTTAGGGTTTATGGTTTGGATGGATTTTTAAGGGATTTAAAAGGGTTTAAAGGGTATGGAAGTGTATTTTGGAAGGGGTATTAAGGGTTTTGAAGGATCTGAAGGGTTTTTATGGTTATGAAATAGGGGATAGGGTGAAGGGTTGATGGTTCGGGGTTAAAGGTATAGGGTTAAGGATTTAGGGTATAGGGTTTGGATGGATTTTAAGGGTTATTGAAGGGTTTACAAGGTTTTAAAGTGTATTTTGGAAGGGTTTTATGGTTTTTAAAGGGTTTTAAGGGTATTTGAGGTTTTTTAAGATTATGGAAGAGGGTATAGGGTGATGGGTTCTGGGTTTAGGGTTTAGGGTGTTCATTTTAGGGTTTTGGATGGATCATTAAGGGTTTTAAAGGGTTTAAAGGGTATGAAAGTGTATTTTGGTAGGGTTTTATGGGAGTGAATGGTTTTTAAGGATAGTGAATATGGTATTGGTTAAAGGTTTTAGGGTTCAAAGTTTACATTGCAAGGTTTAGGGCTTAAGGTTTGGATGATTTTTTAAGGGTTTTTAAAGGATTTAAAAGGTGTGATAGTGTATTTCGGTAGGGGTTTTAAGGGTTTTAAAATGTTTTAAGGGATTGAATGGTTTTTAATGTTACATAATAGAGGATATGGTGAAGGGTTGATTTTTTTGGGTTAGGGTGCAGGGTTTAGGGTTTGGATATATTTTTAAGCATTTTAAAGGGTTTAAAGGGTGTGAAATTTTATTTTAGTAGGGTTTTAAAGCGTTTTGAAGGGAGTGAAGGGTTTTTAATCTTAAGGAAGATGAGATATTGTGAATTGATGAGGGTTTTGGGTTGAGTGTGTAGGGTTTAGGGTTCATGTTTAAGGTTTTGAATGGATTTTGAAGGATTTTTAAATGTTTTAAAGGGTATGAAAGTGCATTTTGATAGGGTTATTGAGGGTTTTAAAGGGTTATATAGGGGTTGAAGGGGTTTTAATGGAATTTTAGAGGGTATAGGGTTAGTTTTTTGGGGTTTAGGGTTGAAGTTTAATGTTTTTGGGTTTAGTGTTTAGGGCTTGGATGGATTTTTAAGGGTTTTAAAGGGTTTAAATGGTATGAAAATGTATTTTGGTAGGTTTTATAAGTTTTTAAGGGGTTTTACTTGATTTAAAGAGTTTTAAGGTTATTTAATAGGGTATGGGTGGATTTGGTTCATGTTTTGCGGTTTCTTTTGTAGGGTTTAGAGATTACGGTTTAAGGTGTGGATGGATTTTAAGAGTTTTTAAAGGGTTTAAAGGGCATAAAAGTGTATTTTGGTAGGGTTTTTAATGTGTTAAAATGGTTTTGAATATAGTTAATGGTTTTTAAGTTTATATAATTGGAGTTAGGGTCTGGGTTTTTGGGTTTAGGTTTGAGGACGTAGGGTTTAGTGTTTAGAATTTAGTGGTGGGATGGATTCTTAAGGGGGTTTAAGGGTTTAAAATGTATGCAAATGTATTTTGGTAGGGTTTTTAATGTGTTTAAATGGTTTTAAGGGAGTTAAGAATTTTTAATTTTAGGATAGAGGGTATAGGGTGATGGTTTTATGGTTTAGGTTTGTGGGTGTAGGGTTTAGGGTTTAGGTTTTGGATGGGTTTTAAATTGTTTTTAAATGGTTTAAAGGGTATAAAAGTGTAATTTGGTAGGATTTTTAAGTATATTTCAAGTTGTTAATAGTTTTTAAGGTTATTTAAGAGGGTATATGGTTATGTTTTGAGGTTTTATGGTTGAGTTTTTAGGGTTTAGAGTATTGATTGATTTTTAAGAGGTTTTAAAGGGGTTAATGGTCATGAAAGTGTATTTTGGTAGGGTTTTAAGGGTTTTAAAGGGGGTGAAATATTTTTAATGTTGGGTAATATGGAATAGGGTGAATGATTAAGGGTTTAGGTTTTAGGGAGTATGGTTTAGGGTTTATGGTTTAGGGTTTGGATGGATTTTAAGGGGTTTTAAATGGGTTTAAGTGTATTTTGGTAGGATTTTTAATAGTTTTAAAAGTGTTTGAATGTATTTAAGGGTTTTAATGTTATTTAAGAGGTTATAAGTTGAATTATTGAGGTTTTAGGGTTGTGGTTGTTGGGTTTAGGGTTTAGGGTTCAGGGTTTGGATGGATTTTAAGGGTTTGAAAGGGTTTAGAAGGTATTGTAGGTATTTTAAGGTTTGGTAATATGGGATAGGTTAAAAGGTTTAGGGTTTAGGGTTGAGGATGTAGGGATTAGGTTTTATGGTTTAGAAGGATTTTTAAGGGTTTTAAAGTGTTAAAGTGTATGGAAGTTTATTTTGGTAGGGTTTTAAAGGGTTTTAATGAGTTTTTAAGTGATTGAGTGGTTTTGAAGGTTAGGAAATAATGATGAGGCTTAAGGTTTGTGGGTTTTGGGTAGAGGGTGTAGGGTTTAGGGTTTAGGTTTTGGATGGATTTTTAAGGGTTTTTAAAGGGTTTAAAGGGTATGAAAGTGTATTTTGGTAGGGTTTATAAGAGTTTTAATTTTTTTTGAAGGTAGTAAATGGTTTTTATGATTATGTAATAGGGAATATAATTAAGGTTTAAAGTTTCAGGGTCGAGGGTGTGGGGTTTAGTGTTTATGGTTTAGGGTTTGAATGGATTTTTAAGGGGGTTTAATGGGTTTAAAGGGTTTAAAGGGTATGAAAGTGTATTTTGGTAGTGTTTTTAATGGTTTTAAAGTGTTTTTAGGAAAGTGATGTTTTTTAAGGTTAGTTAATTTGGTAAACTGTGTAGTTTTGAGAGTTTAGTTTTGAAGGTGAAGGGTTTATGGTTTAGGATTTAGGGTTTGAAAGGATTTTAAGGGTTTTAAAAGGGTTTAAAGGGTATGAAAGCGTATTTTTGGTAGGGTTTAAAGTGTTTTTAAGGGTTTTTTAGGGATTGAATGGTTTTTAAGGTCAATTAGGATGGGTGAGGGTGAAGGTTATTCAGTTTAGGGTTGAGGGTGTGTGGTTTAATGTTTAGAATCTGAATGGATTTTAAGGGGGTTTTACGAGTTTAAAGGGTATGAAAGTGTATTTTGGTAGGTTTTAAAGGGGTTTTAAGGGGTTTTAAGGTTCTTTAATAGGGGAAATATTAAAGGGTTGAGGGTTTCAGGTTGAGGGTTTAGGGTTTAGGGTTTGGAAGAATTTTTAAGGGTTTTTAAAGGGTTTCAAGGGCATGAAAGTGCATTTTTGTAAGGGTTTTTAGTGTTTTAAAGGGTTTTTAAATGGTTGTTAAGGGATTTAAGGGTTTTTAAATTTAGGTAAGTGTGGATAGGTTGAATGGGTGAGGGTTTATTGTTAAAGGTGTAGGGTTTAGGATTTGGGGTTTGAATAATTTTTAAGGCCTTTTAAAGGGTTTAAAGGGTATGAAAGTGTATTTTGGTAGGTTTTTAAGGGTTTTTTGGGTTTTAAGGGAGTTATGGTTTTCTAATGTTAGATAATAGGGTATAGGGTCAAGGTTTGGGGTTTTTGGGATTAGGGTGTTGGGTTTAGGGTTTATATGGATTTTATTGGGGATTAATGGGTTTAATGTGTATGAAAGTGTATTTTGGTAGGGTTGTTAAGGGTTTTAAAGGGGTTTGATGGTATTTAAGGGTATTTAAGGTTAGGTGAGATGGTATAGGTTTGAGGATTTATGGTTTAGGGTTTAGGGGGTATGTTTTATGGTTTAGGGTTTGGATGTGGTTTAAAGGGGTTTTAAAGGGTTTAAAGGGCATGAAAGTGTATTTTAGTGGGGTTTTTAAGGTAATGAAGAGGTTTTTAAGGTTAGGGAATAAGGTATAGGGTAAATGGTTGAGGGTTGAGGGTGCAGGGTTTAGTTTTTTGTGTTTAGGGTTTGGATGGATTTTTAATGGGTTTTAAAGGGTTTAAAGTGTATAAAGATGTATTTTCATAAGATTTTTAAGGGTTTAAAATGGTTCTTAAGGGAGTTAAGGGGTTTTAAGGTTAGGTAAGATGGAATAGTGTGAAGGTTTTAGATTTTAGGTCTCATTTTTTGGGGTTTAGGGTTTAAGGTTTGGAAGGATTTTTAATGGTGTTTATAGGGTTTATAGGTTATTAAAGTGTGTTTTTGAAGGGGTTTTAATGGTTTCAAAGGGTTTTAATGGAAGTGATAGGTTTTAAAGTTTATTTAAGAGGTTATAGGGTGAAGGTTTGAGTTTTTATGGTTTATGGTGTTAGGTTTAGGGTTTTTTATGGATTTTAAGGCCTTTTAAAGGGTTAAATGGGTATTAAAGTGTGTATAAGTATCCTTTTTAATGGTTTTTAAAGGAGGTAATGGTTTTTAAGGTTATGTATTATTGGATTTGGTAAATTTTTGTGGGTTTATGGTTGAGTATTTATGGTTTAGGGTTTATTGTTTTGGGTTTGGATGTATTTTTCTGGTTTTTTAAAGGGTTTATAGGGTATGCAATTGTATTTTGGTAGGGTTTTAAAGTGTTTTAAAGGATTTTGATTAGATTGGAGGGTTTTTATGTTTATGTAAAATGGGACAGGGTGAAGGGTTGAGGGTTTATGTTTAAGGGTGTTGGGTTTAAGGTTTAGGGTTTAGGGTTTGAGGGTTTGAAAGGTATGAAAGTTTTTTTAGGTAGGGTTTTTAGGGGTTTTAAAGGGTTTAAAAGAGAGTTAATGGTTTTTAAGATTATGGAATATGGGAGAGGGTGATGGGTTGATGATTTAGGGTTGAGGTTACAGGGTTTAGGCTTTTGATGTATTTTTATGGTTATTTAAATGGGTTAAAGTGTATGAAAGTGTATTTTGGTAGGGTTTTTAAGGGATTTAAAGGGTCCTGAAGTGAAGAGGGGATATGGTGAAGGGATGAGGGTTTAGATTTTAGGGTGTAGGGTTTAGGGTTTGGATGGAAATTTAAGGGTTTTAAAGGGTTTAAAGGGTGTGTAAGTGTATTTTGGTAGGGATTTTAAGGGTTTTAAATGATTTTTAAGGAATTGAAGAGTTTTTAAGGTTAGGTAAGAGGGGATATGGTGAAGAGTTTTTTTTGTGATTAGGGTTTAGGGTTTGATTGAATTTTAAGGGGTTTTAAAGGATTTAAATGGTATAAAAGTGTATTATATATGGTTTTTAAGGGTTTTAATGGGGTTTTATGGGATTGGAGGATTTTTTAAGGTTAGTGGAGTGGGTATAGTATGAAAGGTAGGGGAATATGGTTTTTGATTAGGTTTCAGTTTTTGGGTAGATTTTTAAGGGGTTTTAGAGGTTTTAAAGGGTATGAAAGTGTATTTTGGTTGGGTTTTTAAGTTTTTTAAAGGGTTTTGAAGAGAGTTAACAATTTTTAAGGTTGGGAAATAGGATATGGGGTAAAGAGTTGTGGGTTTAGGGTTGAGGGTGTAGGGTTTAGGGTTTTTTCTTTGAACGGATTTAAAGGGATTTTAAAGGGTTTAAAGGATAGGAAAGTGTATTTTTGGTAGGGGTTTTAAAGGTTTTAAATGGTTCTTAAGGGGGTGAAGAGTTTTTAAGGTTAGTTAAGAGGAGATAATATGAAGGGTTGAGGGTTCAATTTTGTGGGTGTAGAGTTTTTAGTTTAGTGTTTGGATGAATTTTTAAGGGGTTTAAAGGGTTTAAAGGATTTGAAAGTGTGTTTTTATAGGCTTTTAATGGGTTTAAATGGGTTTAAATGTAGTTATCGGCTTTTAAAATTTTGGAATAGGGGAGGTGGTGAAGGTTTGAGGGTTTTGGGTTGAGGGTTTAGGGTTTTGAATGATTTTTAAGGGGTTTTAATGGGTTTAAAGGGTATGGAAGTGTGTTTTGGTTGGGTTTTTTTATTTGTTTTAATGGAGTGAATGGTTTTTAAGGTTAGGTAAGAGGGGATATGGTGAAGGGTTGAGGGTTTAGGGTTAAGTGTGTAGGGTTTATTATTTGGATGGTTTTTATGGGTTTTAAAGTGTTTAATGGGTATTAAAGTAGTTTTTGATAAGGTTTTAAAGGGATTTAATTGGTTTTTAAAGGAGTGAAGTTTTTTAAAGTTTATTTAAGAGGGGATAGGGTGAGGTGTTGAGGGTTTAATGTTGAGAGTGTATGTTTTCGGTTTTGGATGGATTTTTAAGGGTTTTTAAATT
Organism: Viscum album; assembly: GCA_963277665.1. NCBI lineage: Eukaryota > Viridiplantae > Streptophyta > Magnoliopsida > Santalales > Viscaceae > Viscum > Viscum album. The sequence continues at coordinate 1,663,903,620 of OY728146.1, read as the reverse complement.
TTCTTTAAAGGTTAGGAAAGTGTATTTAGGAATGTGCTTTAATGTTTTTTGAATGGATTGAACGGTTTTAAAGGTTAGTGAGTATGGAATATACTAAAGGATTGAAATTTTGTGGTTGTGGGTGTAGGGTTTGGATGGATTTTTAAGGGTATTTATAGGGTTTAAATGGTGTGAAAATATATTTTTGTAGAAGTTTTAAGGGTTTTTAAGGGATTGAATGATTTTAAGGTGAGGTGATAAGGAATAAGGTAAATTTTTTATGTTTTGGGGTTTATGGTGTAGGGTTTAGGGTTTAGTGTTTAGATTTTGGGTGTATTTTTTAGGGTTTTAAAGGGTTATAGTTGATTAAAGTGTATTTTGGTATGGTTTTGAAGGTTTTTAAAGGGTTTTGATGGGTTTTAAAGGGTTTTAAGGTTGTGGTAGATGTGATAGGGTAAATTTTTGATGGTTTATGGTTTAGGTTGTAGAGTTTAGGGTTTAGGGTTGTAGGTTTGGATGGATTTTTAAAGGGTTTAAAGGGTTTAAAGGGTATGAAAGTGTATTTTTATAGGGTTTTTAGGAATTTTAAAAGTTTTTTAAGTGAGTAAAGTGGATTTAAGCTTATTTAGGAAGGTATATGTTTAAGGGTTGAGGGTTTAGTGTTGATTGTGTAGGGGTTAGGGTTTAGGGTTTGGATGGATTTTTAGGGGGTTTAAAGGGTTTAAAGTCTATGAAAGTGTATTTTTGTAGGGGTTTTTTGATTTTTAAAGTATTTTTAAAAGCTTGAAGGGTTTTATGGTTATAATATATGGTATAAGGTGAATGGTTTAGGGTTGATGTTGTAGGGTTTAGGGTTTAGGGTTTAGGGTTTTATGAATTTTTAAGGGGTTTTAAAGGGCTTAAAACCTATTAAAGTGTATTTTGGTAGGGTTTTATGGGTTTAAATGGGGTTTGAATGATTTTTAAGGTTATTTAATATGGTATAGGGTAAGGCTTTGAGGATATAGGTTTTAGGGTTTAGGGTTTGGTTGGATTTTTCTGGGGTTTTAAAGGGCTTAAATGGTATGAAAGTACATATTTTTAGAGTTTTAAGGGTTTTGAAGGGATTTAAGTGGTTTTAAGGTTATATAAAAGGGATTGTGTTGAATAGATGTTAGTTTATATTGGAATTTGTATTGTTTAGGGTTTAGGGTTTAGGGTTTGGATGGACTTTTAAGGGGATTAAATGTGTTTAAATTTTATAAAAGTGTATTTTGGTAGGGTTTTACTGGGTTTTCAGGAGTTTTTGTGGTAGTGAAGGGTTTTCAAGGTTATTTAATTGGGGATATAGTTAAGATTTTAGGATTTAGGTTTTAGGGTTTAGTGTTTAGGGTATAGGGTTTGGATTTAGGGTTTATGGTTTTGATGGATTTTAAGGGGTTTATGTAACACCCCAAGATTTCATAGTGTGTTATTTCTTCAAAATAATTCAATAACTTGCACTACATGCAACACCGAGTTCAATCAAACCATGACTTACCAAAAAAAAATCCATTCAAAAGAGGTTATGAATATTATTAACTAAATTTTAAACTTTATATAATCCTTATAATTTTAGAATCCAAATTATGAGTTTCTAGACATAATGCAAGAACAGATTCATTTTCAGTATTGCACTTTTATCAACTTTTAATAGTGAAACCTTTTTAAATACTATATTTTAAACTTTTTGACTAAATGGGGACATCAAGAAATTTAAAATGAAACATCCCAAACTTCCACGGTACGCTTTCCTTTGAATAATACAGTAGCGTGTGTTTTACGCAACTTCGAGTTCTAACACACCACAACCAATCAAACTACCCGTTATGAATAGTAATACCTACCTTTTAAAATTTTAGAAATTTTATCTCTCAAAATGGACTTCATTTTTGGATTCAGAGTATCGAATTTAGCCTAAGGTGAAATTTTGGTACTTTTCGGATAACTTTCATATTTTGATGAATAGTGAAAATTACTAAATTTTAATTAAAAACAACTTTTTTAATCAAAATAATTAATAGAGATAAATTATTAATTTCAGTGGTTTTAAAGTATATTTTGAATATATTTTTACTATTTTATATAATGTTGGTCATTGGACATAATTTTACAATTAAACCGAACATAAACAAGTGTCAATCTTTTGATAGTTATTATCTCTTAAAAACACGCTTTTTGTTTTGACAGCGAGAATTAATTTTAAATTAATTTCTGCCACTTCTGTGTTTTGAATTTAGAAAAATGGATTTCATATTTATAATCAGGATGTTCAAATTTTGTAAATAGGTAACTTTTATTTTTAGACATTTTGAATAATTACTGCGGTAAATATTTTATTTACCATGGTTAAGGGTAAATCCAGTAAATAAGGGTTAAAAAATAATATTATAATAATACTAAATTACCCTAAAACGTGTCCTAGACTTATTGGTTGATACATGTTAGACAATAGGCATATTTGGGTCGATTTTGGGACCCCATGGTGCCACTTGTAGGTGATAGGGACACTTTATTTTTATTAAGTTAAAATGAATACAAAAATGACAGAAGCATATATCTTTTAGAAAAACAATTTTTACATAGGGTTATATATGTTGGATTTTAGATTATAAATATTAATTATAAAGATAAAAATATTTCCTACATAATGATATTTTATTTATAATTTTTAGACATTAAATAATTTTATTTATTTATGACACAATGATGATGCAGTAATTACTATAATAGTGAAAAATCAAAATAATCGATATTATAAATACCCAAATAAATATAATATGAAACTTTTAATGAATTAAACTAATTTTATAGGATAATATGATATATTAGGATTGATTTAACTGACTTTTTTTGAAGTAATCAATCTGTTATGAGTTTCACAAAAATCAACTATTGAATAGTGTCAAAATTGACATAAAAGGGTTCTTAAAAAAAATATTATATTATTAATTGATATTAAATTCCTAAAAATCTAAGGTTCGTCCAAGAGACTTATATCATGATAGGTTCATCATTAATGGACCACTTGGGGGTCTCTTGGATGTATATAGTAAGTTTATTAACCATATTATATAAAAATACAAAGAGACATTGTAAAAGTGAAACTAATTAACTTAGAGTTAATACTTAAAGATAAGGTTAATATAAGTACCCAAACCTCTCTAAATTCTATTGGTTGAGTTTTTTTCGACCCATACCCACCTTAAAATTTAAATAAACAACTTTTGAGCCATTAGAAACCGAATATGAATTTATTATAAACTAATATTTCTAGCTTTTCCAAAGGTGCCCCTCACCCCTCTTATAAAAGGGCACACCTCCTTCTCATTTCTTCACACATTAAAAGCCTTTTGGTTCGGCCAAACTCTTCCCAAATACTCTCCCAACTTCCCTAAATACAACCTAGAGGCCTTAGTTTGATCAGAAATCCAACCTAAGGAGCCCTTTTGATCAAATCAAAAGGAAGAACCCGAAGAAGAGGTAATGATTTCACCAACCTTTTCCAAGTTCCTTTCTTCTTCCACTTCTTCTTACTTTTTTATTACCATTATAAAATAATAACTCCAGTATCATATATATACTGTGATGTTATTATAAATATGGTACAACCATATTCAGTATTCTATCCACCCTTTGAATAACATGTCACCATACGTGCGTACGTATGGCTTACCGTCTCCACGTCATGGTGTAATTGTTATTCAATATATTATTATTTGGATGGGTATAATAATGATATGTAACTCATGTAAATAATTAATATAACATGTTAATGATTCTGTATATATGATATAACAACCATTTATATATTATTTCAAATGAATGATATTGTCGCTCGTGCGTATGTACGGACTACCGTCTCCACGAACGCGATGAGATTCATTCTCCATCGTATCCATTCAAGTATAATTATCATTTGATGATTTAAAAATGATTTTTAAGGACTTTATATCATTATGGATATGAATAATATACAACCTATCCATTACAAACATGGCTTACGTAACAAAACATATAGAAGAAAACAAGTAAGTTAACACCCGAAACAATGATAATACTAAGATATTATTATCAAATCAATATTAAAAGATCATATATGATATCATATTAATGTATATGATTCTTGTATAATTTAATAAAAATTATTTCACCATTATATAGGAGGTTAACCTACCCCAACCAAGGAAAAGTACAAGGTAAGGGGTTTTCATCTCACTCCTTATTCCCGTGAGATTCAAGCCATATTGCCACCATTACCTTTTGTGTGGTGTATGTACTGCCCATAATTATATTCTTTGTGTAATACACTTTAATTTATGTGTATTTACATATTCATTGTATGATACCTCTTTCATGGGTTGTATGTTTCATAAGTTACCAAATTGGTAAGGGTTATTTCATAATCTCTTCATTATCCGAGGTTGTTTATATGTAATAATATACTGGGATCTCTTTATCATCCACATTCATGTTTTCTTAAAAATGTATTTCAAAACATTTTTATTATTTACAAGAATATGGGTTAAAGACATTTATACCCTTGTTTTACTTTTTATAAGAGGTTTATAAAGGAATCTTTCCGTCGTTTTCCAAACAAGGTGCTTTTTAACCTTTTCGACAAAATTAAGGTAAGAATGTTTTTTTAACTTATACGGCGGGTGCGGCTATTTTCTGCCGTTATAAAATCGTCGAAGCTTCCCTTACAAGATAATAAGAATATTTTCAAAAAAAAATTATTTATTTCATAAATATAATACTCTTAAATTATTTCAAAATAGAACGAGATATTTTTCTAAAATAGTCTTTATTTCATCTATGTCAACATCCTTTGATGGATTTTAAGCTTATTTGAAGTTGATTTATTATGATACAAAACATCCATATTTTATTGAAGGTTTTGTGATATTTTTGACTGTGGATAAGTTATTCTTATGTCACTCATTGTTTTTTTTAGAGTATTGACATTTCATAAGTTATTTGTAATCCGAATGTTTATGTTTCATTCAAATGAATGTGTTAGACAAGTATGTTCCGGGTTGGGGACCGGTAAAAGTAAGCCCTCCGGTTTGGTCTTCGGTTATTAGAGGAACTCCGGTTTGGTCTCTGGTTATTAGAGGAACTCCGGGTTGGTGTCCGGTTATTAGAGGCACTCCGGGTTGGTGTCCGGTTATTAGAGGCACTCCGGGTTGGTGTCCGGTTATTAGAGGCACTCCGGGTTGGGTTCCGGTTACAGTTAGCCCCTAGGTCTTGGGACGAGGCCTTGACAAAGAAATTAAAGTTCAGCATTATGCATTCCATCATTATGAAAGTGGTTATTGATATTTCATGTGATTATTCGATTAGTAGAATATCCATGTGAATAAGTAAATGGCATTATTTCATTTTTCTTTTGCCATACTATGTTGAAGTTTAAGTTTAAAAGGCTTTTTGTTTTAGTTATATATTGCCTTAAATGTTTATGCTTATTTTTGAAAGTTTTCGCTATATTGTTATCCTTACTGGGCATTTGAGCTCACCCCTTTTCTATGTTTTATTTTTCCTAGGAAGTGAAGAAGTAAATTATGAATGACCTGCAGGGATATTATGAGGGGATAATAGTGTGGATTATGGAGACAATATGTTGTTGTAGTTGTTTTTCATTTTATGATGTAATGTAAGACTTATGAATATATCTAGTGTTTCCAAGGCTTTTAAACCAATCGGTCTTTTGAGATTTGATCTTTCTTGTGATCATGCCAATGTTATGTAATAATGCACCGACTCTGGGTCACTAGGGTCGGGGAGTTACAGTTGGTATCAGAGGGAGTTTAGTACAAACCTTGGAAGCTAGATTTAGATAAACTCTGATTAGAGCACATAGATTTAAGATAGACTTTGAGGATTAGTATAAAAGAACTTCCTAGAATTTTGGTATTGTAGAGATTTTGTGAGTTTGCCGAGCAATACATCCCTTTCTGGATACGAGCAGGTAGAGGTGGCTCTGGCACAGATGTACCTAGGGGTAAAACCCGAAAACACTGCTTTGAGCTAGACTCGAACGGGAACTGGTGCACGACAACGGGCCTTGCTGCACTCTTGGTTACGACACTCCCGGGGGATATGCTTAGGATAACTCTCATTTTCTTTACAAATCATTATGAAGGGTTTATGAGTATATACTTCCTCAAAGGAGACATTTTTATGATTATGGATTATATCCATAAACTATTTAATTTATGTTATGTGTTTTAAAAGTTTGGGATTAGGTATTGTTATTCATAAACTAATCTAATGTATTCCATTGTTTAGAAATGGCGCCCAGTAGAAGGAATGAGAACTCTAGCAATGCACATGATACAAAGAGAAAGAAGGATCATATATTTTATGGTCTTAAGCCAGATTTTACAAGAGAAATAGTCTCGCATGTATTATCATCATATGAAGAAATAATATCATGTGTTGATAAGATAAGTAAAGAGTTTACTGAGTCTTATGGCTTTGAAGGGAAGTAAGAGAAGAAAAGGATGGAAGAGAGAAAGATGGATAAAGGGAAGAGGGAAAAGAAGAATTTTCCCATTTGTGATAACTGTGGAAAGAAACACCCTGGAACTTTTCTGAAAGGAATGGGAGTTTGTTATAAGTGTGGAGGAAAAGGGCACAAAGTACGTGACTGCAAGGGTAAGAAAATGGTTTCAAATGTACAATTCTTCATTTGCAAGGAGTTTGGACACTACGCGAACCTATGTCCCAATCATCAGACTATGCCGCAAATGATGCTATTGGATAATAATCAAGTTATGATACTACCATAGATGAAGAGGAATGATTAGAGTTCTTATGTTGATTATGTCAATTGAGTGTTGTATCAACAATGTACTTGTTATAATAATTATGGAGTATATAAGGATTGTACTGCAGTACTATTTCATTAAGGACTTGAGATTGTGTGGAACAAAGAAAAGTGACTCAATAGCAGGATAAATTTTTGGAAAATATATGGTTGAGAGAATGATAAACCATAATATAGTTCTGATACTGAGGTAGTGATTTTGGAATAATACATGATTGTCTTGGATAAATTATATTGGATATTTTTGACTACCTTGGAACTGATTAATGATTTGGATATTCCATCATTGTTGGGGTTTAAAATTTTTTTGGATTGATGAAGTATATCCAGCATTCTATATGGAATAAGGGAGCATGAATGTAATCAATAAGGAATATGGTAATTCAGGATGTTTCAGTGTATTAAAAGAATACATGATGAAGGTATTCATATGCTATTATGGGGTAAAAAGGATCTACATTATGTTTACCTTCCTTATAAATGTTGGACTGTGAGTTTGGATAGAAGTATTTTGGATAGTTCTAGTTTGGATTATTTTGGATTGCCATAAAAGGACAACCTGGAGGTCGGGCGGCAACCCGTCGCGTCCGGCAAGGCTGCGAGACTTGAACCCGCAACCGAAGGGCGACAAGGGTGTATCACCTACCACTGGCCCACGAGATGTCCTGGATTAAATAATGTTGTTTTTTTTAAAAGATCTGGTAGATGAATTATAAATTCATTTATTTTGGAACCCTGTACGAATAGTATAAATAGAAATTTTTTTACGTTCTATTATCTTTTAGAGTGAAAGATGAGTTTGTGGTTGTTGACGCTCCTTTCGTCACAGAATCTAAAGTTCGGAAAAGGGAATATCTGAGCTCAAAGTGATTAATCCTTTGAAGAAACATCAAAAATCGACAAAGGGATGAAAAAGGAGAACATTGCCCAGAGGTCGCGCAAATTCCCTCTTGGTCGCGCAAGTATACTTGCGCGCCGCCTCAACACTTGCGCGACCCCTCATGGTCGTGCAAGGGACTTGCGCGACAGATCTGGTAACCGCCCAGTAACCGCCCGGGGTCTTCTTTTGCCTATAAATAGACCCTGTGGGCCCCCCATTCGAGATGATCTCTTCCCAGAAACTCGGATCAAAGCTCCCGACGCCCAAGTCTCTTCTCAAAGCTTCCAGAACACTTCTAAGGTAATTTCTTACCTAGAATGGAAGATCTAAAGGGAAGAAGGAAGGCCTAAGTGTTGAAACTTATCAAACACTTGCGCGCCGACTTAATTCCTTCAATATAACTTGCGCGTCCCTCTTCTGGAAAAACCTCAAGAGGATGGGAAAGGGTTTAATAAAGAGTCGCTCAAGTAATTCAACCCTGGTTGAAAATCGCGCAAGTATCCCTTATGTCGCGCAAGTATACTTGCGCGACCAATACTTGCGCGCCGCCGTAGGACTTGCGCGACCTTCAATACTTGCGCGCCCCTATCTTTTTGGGTGCCCATCTTGCCCTTTTTCACCCCTCTTAAGCCATTTTCACCCTTCCTATTCAAGATTCAGTCTTCAAGATACTTTTCAAAGCCATTTATGGCATGATTTCTTGATTTGACATCCTTATCTGAAAGGAATTATGTGAAATATCTCTCAAAACCTAATGATTTAAACATCTTTATATCACCAAAGATTGAGAGTTCATTCATTCAACCTCATCCTTTAAAATGAGAGAATCCTAACCTGGGTCTCCTTTTCAGGAATAAAGACTCAGTCATAAATCTTGGGTATCTTTCTTAAGAATAAGCCCCAATCAAATCCTTCAATCTTGGGCATCCTCCTCAGGAGTAAGCCCCAAACCTTAATCCCTAACCTGGGTCTCCTTTTCAGGAATAAAGACTCAGTCATAACCTTGGGCATCCTTCTTAAGAGTAAGCCCCAAGTCTCTTAAAATTTCTCTTAACCAGTCATAAACTTCCCTTTGATTTTGGTTTCCTTTTTAGGAATAAAACCCAATCATAAGTCCCCTCCTAATTTGGGCATCCTCCTTAGGAGTAAGCCCCAAGATTAGAGTATTCAAATCTCCATGAAGCACATATAACTTTGTGGACCCTGTTCATGGATTTTTCTTCCTAAAAGTAAATCCTAAACCTTCACCTATCTGGGCAGTCATCTATACATAAGCCCCAAAACAAATTCTTATGATTGCATCTTTTATGGCACAATTGTCTAAATTTTACCAATACCTCTTGTTTCTCACACCGAGCATGACTCACGTGAGCATAGAGTGTAAAAGTAATTATGACATTCATCTTTGAGCCATCAATCATAAAACATCATATCCCATTCCTCGAACTACGTGGGTTCTGATTCCTTTTTTAAAACAAAGGATACGTAGGTAGCCCATTTATGGGTTCGATCCCAACATTGAAATAATCTCTGTCCTTCTGAATGACGATAAACTTCAAGTGCCCCACTGAGTGGCTTTAAAACCAGCCTGGTCATCAAAATGACCAAGAGACTTTTATATAAATGTTTTGAAGGATACCATTGACCAAGAATCTCTAAACAAATATAGATGATTCTATATTGATGAAGAACCTCGAATACATATAAAAGATTCTCTAAATTTCTTGCATATTTAATCATTGATTGTTAAAACTAAAGGAAAGCTCATTTTATACTTGGTAATGTAATAAGGATTCACGAACTTAACTTAAATCTATAAAGAGAGTCCCGGAGTAGACAATAATTCCCCTCAAAAAGGTGTGATGAGTCCGACCTCCCATCCTCTCGACCAATGCAAATTCCTAAGCCTCATTAGCCCACAAGCTAATGAGCGCCTGCCTTTGGAAAGTAGGTCCAAACGGATGTGGAATCATTGGATGTTTCCGGTTCTACGAACAAACCCGTTAGAAACCGATCGGAACGTTTGAATCTCCCGTCCAGGAGGTCATCCCCGGATTCCGCGCGAAACAAAAAATGGTGAACCCGACGTGAATCCTTAACCAAGTTAAAGTGATGTTCTTCTTAGATGTTAGGCCCCTTGGGCCAACAAGGCAATCATTGACATATGATCATCCAAAAGATGCAGTAGCCGGATTCATCTTGATTATGTCTGTTATATGGAACATGCACTCTTTTTTCAAGATCTTCTACAAAAAATGGCTTTCCTTAAATTCACCCCTGTGAATACTGCTGCTGAGAACACCTCTACTGTGAGGTCTGCTGCCATGAAAACCAATGCTGCTACTCCTGCTGGAACGTCATCCGCTCTGAGGATGACATCACCAACTCGGCGTCTTCAACGCTGTGTTTCAAATGCACTGGTTAAGGAGTACCGTCGTAACGGTACTATCCCAACTCTGGAGGCCGCTCGTCAAGCCCTCCAAGTTAACAATTCTACCTGGTCGTCCGGACAACGGCGACCAGCAATCAAGAAGCAGGCGGTGCTGACTACCGTCTCCAACCGTTTCGGGTCGTTATCCCCGGAACGCAATTTCCATTCACTCCCTTATTCTGAGGAAGTGAATGAGCAGGTCCCGCGGGACCTTAATTCAAAGAGACAGGAGTCCTTCTCAAGGGCTCCCATCAACAATCGCCGCCAGACTCGTGCGGTAGTGCACCCTCAACATGATGAGGGTACCGGCTCCAGGCATTCAGCTCAGGTTCCTCGAACCCGAGCAGGCAAGATGAATCACCAGAGACGGAATCCGGTTAATAATAGGTAGGTTGTCATCCCTGCCATCTCCGGAGAAGTCCACCAACCTAACTTGGTGGCAAATAACGAGCAGGCATACACACCTGTTCGTTTTAATCCCGCTGTCCAGCAGACTCGTCTGGCAGCATCAAGCCGATCCCGCCAGGCAATTCCGGCGGAGTACCATAGGCAGGAACATACACCTGCTTATACATCAGCAGTTAGTCAGCAGGCTCGTCTGACTACATATGATGGATCTCGTCAACCGCGTTTGGCGAAGTGTAATCAGCAGGCACATACACCTGCTGATACTAATCAAGTCTACCAACAGTCTCGCTTGGTAGCACCCGGAGAAGTCAGTCGGAAAGTCCCGACGACAAACAGGAGGCAGACTAAACTCTCTACCTCCACACTTGAGTACTGTCAGGATTCACTGACAGGAAAAGGAGGACAGGAGCAGGCACATACACCTACTCCAAGCCCGGAATGGACGTATATCCCTGTTCCGGCGGCTGAAGTCACCAAACATATTTTGTCAATGGTGAAAGAGCAGAAGCAAATTCCTGCTCATATTCTGGATGCTTGCCAAGATATCATAACAGCTTCAGCTTCATCTCAGGGACAGACACACACATCTGTTCCAGTCCAAGAGGGTTGTGGGGCCTACTCCCCCATATCATATGGACAACCAAGTCAGGCACATACATCTGATTTGAGCGATGATCGTCAGCCTAACCTGACCATCTTTCCTGATCAGGCACATACACCTGCTCAGAGCAATCACTTTCGTCATCAAGTGATTTCTAAAGCGAGTAAGAAGGCATCTAAGAAAAAGACCCGCCCAGCACAGTCAGGAGATCAAAGGCCAATCTGTAACAAGGCCTTGCTCGATGCTGGAGTTCTTGAAGCCCTCAGACATTTATCTGTCGGAATTCAAGATTCTACTCCCTCAGTTCCCAATAACAGGAACATTAATCCCGAAGGTCTTCAACAGACACTTCCTCATGAAGACTTGCTTCATGAAAATTCGGTCAATCTTGAAGTTTCTTCTTCAGATGAGAACCACAGGAACCCTCTGTGTGGTCAGAAGACCAAGGAGCAAGAGATATCATCTTTTGCTGTAACCCATCATGAAGGTCCTCCTCATGGTGATGAACTTCGCTGCGAAAGTCCTCTCCGCAGTAGTGATTCACATTGTCTCGAAAATTCTTCAGAAGGCAATGTAGTGACGAGAAAGCCCTCCTATCTCGAGGCACTTGCAAACGTAAAACCAGTCATGTCTGAAGTTTTACTATCGGCAGGTGAAACTCTTTCTCCATCAGAAGATAGCTTGGGGTTCAGGTTATTCTCCGAACCTTCCCTAGGTCATTCATCTTCCAGCATGAATAGTGATTCCTCTACCAATCTTGTTGAATCCGATGAAGCAACAAGGAAACACCAACTCTGGTCCAAACAGGTAGAAGAATCTTCATTTAATGATAAAGAGGAAATGCTGAACATGAGGAAAAAACTGGCAAAAGGTGAAGTACCAGTCATGTTTTGGCCTTTGGCTGATTCACAGTATGACATTCCAAAGATGTTGACGGATGATGGAATCCATGATATTCGTCTTAACATATGGAAAACTCTTTGTCAATTAAAGAAGAAGGTATTATCTTACGATGAATATGAAAATCATCTTAAGATAATAGAAGGGTTACAACGCCAGATTGATTTGGCATCTCTATCAGTCTCTCGGTATCCGAAGGCCGAAAAGCAACAGAGAACCCTTCAACGTTCATGCCTTGGCGCGCTGAGAAAATTGCGTCAGTTAATTTCCAATGCTCCATCTAATGTTCATATCAGAGGATGGGGTATTCACGGAGCACTACATTTCACAGTGCTTTCCGGTCAGCAAAGCCCGCCGAAAATGGTCTCATGCAATGTTATTGCCCATGGCCGGCCACAGTCAATGGGCTTTGTTCATAATCAAAATCTTGCTCGAGATCAAGCTTCAACTAGTTCCTCTCAAAATCAAGTATATAGAGAACAGGTTGTTGAATTGCTCCTACATCAAGCAGGCGAGAATATTGCGCAAGCCTCTCGTCTGGAGCAAACACGTCATCAAATGACAGAAGTTTCGGAAATCATCCAACGGTCTGTTGAACCAGGTGATAAAAGTGGATACAGGTTAATGCATCCAGCTAATTTCCGAACTAAGATCCGCAAGATCAAGAGAGATTTCAAGAAGATCTCAGACATAGCATGTCAAGAGACACCCCAGCTTGCCAGACTGGGGACTTCTCTAACCCAACCCTCAGAATCAACGAATGGGATTCGAGGAGTTGAGCAGAAGCAACAGGAACACCCCCAGTCCACCGGACTGGGGACTTTTTCAAATCTTCAATCCCTCTCTCAGAGAAAGTCAGTATTCTCTCGATTAGGGAATAAGCCTCAAGAGGAACGAAGAGCCAAGATGTCAGGAGATTCTCTCCAAGTGACGGTTCACAAAGAAATTCCTGAGGGGTCAAGTCAACGGAATGCCATGTCTTATCATGGACATAAAAGGAGACAATATCATAGAAATGCTGATAGAAAGGATTTCATGAAATATGCATCCATTAATGTCATCACTGCCGTTGCTGCTGATTCACCAGATGAGGCTCAATCAGAGGGATCAGATGAAGAGGTTTCTGCTCAAGAAGTTGCGCACACAGACCTAAATGAAGAAGGTGTGCGCACACGTAATCAAAGGCTTACCCAAAATTTGGGTATTCCTTCAAGTAACCCACTTCCCCCTCTCCGAAAAGGATCCAATAAGGGGAAAGGAAAGAATCAGGTTACTTCTCACCCTTCCTCTGAAGGAGGTCAATCGCTCTCATTAGAGCAAAGGCTTGCACAACAGGAGGAAGAAATGAAAGAGTTAAGAAGGTTGAATGCAGAACTACTTCAGAGTAGTCTTCTTCTTAAGAATGCTGAAGTCCGACAGCCGAAGGAATTTGTTGTAACTACTGAGATGGATCAGGAATATCCTCCTTTATCAGTACACCCACAGAGGTCTAATCCTACGGGTCAAACGCAACAACGGTTGGCAGCACTACCATTAGTTGCAGCACCAACCTCCACGGCTGTCCAAGCTCCATTCATTGCACCTACCCAAAACCAAGTTCAACCTGACGTTTCTCAAAAGTTAATAACTACTATTGAGTCATTAACAGCTCGGTTAGAAACTATGGAAGGGAAACGGGCGCAAGTTCAACCTGAAAAGAAAGTTTACCCTGAATGGGTAGATTCAATTTCTCCTCCATCCAGTTTTGGAAACCCTATTTTCCCTACTTTCAATGGATCAGGCGACCCTGAACAACATTTGACGCATTACGTGTCTTGTTGTGATCCTATGATGGGAACTCCAGAACAACAAGAAGCAGTGAAACTCAGATGCTTCGTGCGAACCTTGCAAGGACCAGCTTTTGTCTGGTATACAAGCTTGAAATCCCGGTCAGTCATCGGATGGGAGGATCTTCGTCAAAAATTCCTTCTTCAGTTCAGCTCAACTTTGCCAAAAACGACAGTTTTCGATCTTACAAACTGCAAGCAAAGGGAGAATGAAAGAGTCTCTGATTTCATTGCTCGTTGGAAGGGATTAACGTATTCCTTGAGTTTATCACTCCCTCAGGAGGAATTATTGCCAATCTGTGTGGCAAATTTGCGTGACGAATTACGCACGCCATTGATCCCTGTGAAATACACAGGAGGGTTTCGAGACCTTACTTCAATCGCTCAACAGATTGAAGATTCCCTTATACAGGCTAAGGTTAAATCTCGTGTAATTCCATCAGCTCCAGGAAGAAGAATGGGTAAAGCAGAAACTGCTACAGTTATGCTTAAACAGGCACCTGTACCTATTTCTACTTCAAAACCTTCATCTTCTCGAAGGGCTCCACCTCCTGAACGCCAACAACAAAGGCTGTTTCGTCCAAATGATCAAAAAGATCAACGACGAAAACAATTTGAGGATATGAAGAGTAAAACATACTCTTTCCGAAGTGAGCAAGTTCCTGGTTACTTCATTTCAGCTCTGGAAAATAATTTGGTTCAATTACCAGTGCCGAAGAGACCAAACAAGGAAGGAGATGAAGACCGTCCCAATTATTGTCCCTTTCATCAAATGTTGGGACATCCCATCCAGGAGTGTTTTGTCTTTAAAGACCTCCTACAAAAGATGGTTGACTTGGGACAAGTCAAATTGAAGGGTTCTTCAGCTCATGTAGCGTGTATTACCGCTACAGATCCAGAGGAAGGAGGCGAGTGGCAGGAAGTCAAAAGCAAAACTGCGAAAAAATATGATGATTGGATGGTCAGAAAGACAATCAATCGGACCCATTCCATTTTGCGAACACAATTGAAGAAGCCAATTGTGTCTCCTATAAAAGCTGCAGTAAAGCCTCCATCAAAGGACAAATCCTCAAAAGGGCAGCGTAATTCAAAGAAGAAAGAGGAATCAGAAGAAGATGAGTATGCATCAAAGCCTAAATTGTCTTTGACTCTGGCAGATTTCATGCCATCTACTTCAAAGTCACGGGCACCGTCCCACCAAACGGCACAGCCTAAACAGGCCAACCAGGCAGAGTCTTTATCAGACGAAGAATTGATCTTTGGTTCTGTTAATATGATTCAATTAACAGATTCATATTCCAGTCTTGATGAGCCTGAATTCCCTGTATCAAATAAAGGAACCCGAGGAAGTTTTAGAGGTTCAGGATATAGGGGAAGACGTGGATCTTTCCGAAGCCACTACTCTAATTCTACCCCTGCTAGCACTGTATATGCAGCAGAAACTCGTGGTAGAGCCCTTCATCGAGCTCAAAATGAACAAGCAAGTTCTTCTGCTAATGGCCAACTCAGCTTCGGCACAATTATTTTGGAAGACCGATTAAAGGTTCCATCTTCTTTATCTCAGCAAGCAAATGGATCTAATCAGTCTAAATTTCCAAAACCAAAGATGTTGCCAACTTCAATACAAGATGCATCAGCTTCCAAAGCATCTGCTTCCAAGATACCTGCTAAACCACATATTCCTATTGGGAAACGCAGGCCTCTAGATCAAAAGTATGATATATTGAAACACTTGGCCCAAGTACCAGCCAAATTATCAATTTTGGATGCTTTGAATCTATCAAGAGATCTTCGGGAAGCACTCATCGAAGCTTTGTCAAGTCCTCAAGAGTTTGAAGCTGAGATTGCTGCAGCTGAAATTTATCACATAGAGAATAATCCTGCAGAATGCCATGCAGTGATATCTTTTACTGATAAAGATGAGGATGATGTTGTGCATGGGCACATAAAACCTTTGTACTTATCTGGAAAAGTCAATGGTATAGATGTTCGAAGAGCTTTCATTGACAATGGTTCAGGAGTCAACCTCATGCCCATTCGCACACTTCGTCGATTGGGCCTCACAGAATCTGATTTATCTCCTTCTACCATGATGTTGCAAGGATATGATAAAAATGAACAAGAACCACTGGGAGAAGTTACGCTCAGAACTCAGTTTGGAGATCTTGTTTCCAATTCAGATTTCATGATTGTTGATCAAGACTCAGCTTTCAATATCTTGCTTGGAAGACCCTGGTTACATCAGCATGCAGCTATTCCGTCATCATACCATCAATGTCTCAAATACTGTTTCGATGGTCAAGTTGGAACATTATATGGTGATAAGACCCCGTTCAAAACATGTGAGTCTCAATACATTGAGGCGGAATTTTATCACATGAAGGGAAGAGAAAAATCTACAATGAAGGAAATTACCAAAGTTAATGCTCCATATGGTTTGGAAAAAATTCCAATAAATCCATTTTCACATGTGAGTACAGATTATGTGTTACCTATCAGTCAAATTGACAAAATAGGCCCAAATCAAAATACTCTTATGGAAAGATCCATAATGTCAATTACAGCAATCGAGCCAGACAACATGGGAGAAATTGGTAACTTACCAAGCAATGATGAAAGCATAAGTGGTGACGTTTTCATTTCGTCTGCTGAAATCCAACAAGTCTATACTTCGCTAATCAGGCCAGAAGAAGTTATAGCAACACCAGAGGTGAATGTTGATGTCGATTCTCAATCCATCATCTCCTCTTTATTTCCCAAAGAAGACCCTTGTTCATCAATAGGGACGGAAATGGAAGCTTCTTCTTCAAAATGTGAAAATTTTGACATCTCTTATGATCATGAGAATTTCGTTTTTTCATCTACTTTGCAAGTAGAAACGGAAGATATAACACATGATGAAGAGGAAGAGGAAGATCTTAGAGATGCTCCTCCAGCATTTGAAGAGGGTATCTCTACCACTGTGGATGAACTCAGAGAAGTAAATCTGGGTACAGAGAAAGATCCACGCCCCACTTTAATTAGTGCGGCCATGACCCTTGAAGAACAAGAGATGTATATTTCTTTTCTAAAGCAAAATAAAGATATCTTTGCTTGGAATTATACAGAGATGCCTGGCCTTGATCCTGATGTTGCCACCCATCATTTGGGTTTACCAAAAGAACATCGAGGATTCAAGCAAGCCGCGAGAAGAACACACCCAACCTATGCTTCCAAAATCGAGGCTGAAGTGGATAAGCTTATCAAAGCTAACTTCGTCAGAGAAGTTCAATATCCCAAGTGGTTGGCTAATATTGTCCCAGTAAAGAAAAAGAACGGACAAATTAGGGTTTGCATCGATTTCAGAGATCTTAATCGGTATTGTCCCAAAGATGATTTTCCAGTTCCGATTACAGAACTCTTAATTGATGCGACGGCTGGCTATGAAGTACTTTCTTTCATGGATGGATATTCTGGATATAATCAGATCCGAATGGCCCCAGAAGATGAGGAATATACAGCCTTCAGAGCTCCTCAAGGTGTGTTTTGTTACCGGGTGATGCCCTTTGGTTTAAAGAATGCAGGTGCAACATATCAACGCGCCATGCATCGTATCTTCAAACCTTTTCTAGGGAAATTTGTTGAATGCTATGTAGATGATTTGGTGGTTAAATCCAAACAACGTTTTGATCACTTGGCTGATTTGAAAATCATATTCCACAAGCTTCGACAACATAATTTGAAGATGAACCCCTTAAAATGTGCTTTTGGGGTAACCTCAGGAAAATTCCTCGGCTTTGTTGTACGCCATCGTGGTATTGAAGTCGATCCTGAGAAGACCAAATCAATCCTTGGTATGTCACCTCCTCAGAATTTGAAAGAATTAAGAGGACTTCAAGGACACTTAGCCTATATTCGGCGTTTCATCGCCAATTTGGCAGGCAAAAGTTTACCTTTTACCAAATTATTGAAGAAAGGAGTCACTTACCAGTGGACTAAAGAATGTCAAGAAGCATTTGATATTCTCAAGAAATACCTCTTAAGTCCACCAGTACTCATGCCACCTGTTGAGGGTAGACCTCTTATCCTCTATGTGACAGCTTTAGAGCGATCATTGGGTGCCTTTCTCGCTCAAAAGAATGATGCTGGGAATGAAAATAGTCTCTACTATCTCAGTAGAACTATGCTTGAAGCAGAAACCCGGTATTCAAGTATTGAAAAATGCTGCCTAGCATTAATCTTTGCAGTTCAGAAACTGAGACACTACCTGCAACATCACGAGGTCCAATTGGTATCTCGTAATAATCCACTCAAATTCATCCTTAGTCGTCCAATGCTTACAGGACGTCTGGCAAGGTGGGCGGTTATTCTACAGCAGTTCGACATTCAATATGTGTCTCAAAAGGCAATTAAGGGCCAAGCTCTGGCTGATTTCCTGGCTGAACACCCTTCAGTGGAAGACACATATTCAGATATCGAACTCCCTGATGAGGAAGTTTTTTCTATTCAAGAGAATCCTCAAACATGGGAAATGTATTTTGATGGTGCTTCTAGAAGTCCAACAGGGAAGAAAATGGAAAATCCTAAATTCAACAAAGTTGGTTTAGGAATTGTGCTCATTTCTCCAGATAAGGCAGTGTTACCTTATTCCTTTTTGTTGTGGGAAGGTGGTACCAATAATGAAGCTGAATACCAAGCTCTCATTGCAGGCTTGGAGTTAGCGCTTCAAGCACAAGTGAATCACTTAAAGGTAAAAGGTGATTCAGACCTGGTAATCAAACAAATCAATGGGGATTATGCCATCAGAAAAGAAGAATTAATCCCTTTGTATGATTACGTCAGAGAGTTAATGTCGGAATTCCCTTCAGAACCGACATTTTCTTATGTCCCAAGATCACAAAATGCTCAAGCTGATGCACTGGCTAATATAGCCACAGCTTTAGCAGATCCAAATCGGGACGAGACAACCATCGGTATTGCCCACCGTCGTGCAATTTCACCTTATGTTCAAGTCAGAACAGAGGAAATTAATGAAATTAGTCCCATTCCTGAACCATATGGTCATACTACAGGATGGATGTCACCTATCAGGGAATACCTTCAAAATGGAACACTTCCACCTGATAGAGCCAAGAGAGAACAAATTCGGCGACGTGTGGTCAATTTTACTCTTTATGATGGTCCAAACCACCTCGAGAAAATTCTCTACAAACGTGGTTTTGATGGAGTTCTCTTCAGATGTATTGATGGTGAAGAGACAATGGCTGTCATAAAAGAAGTGCATGCAGGAGTCTGTGGTGCCCACCAGTCTGGACATAGATTGTCTGATCAAATTCGAAGACTTGGATACTTCTGGCCTTCAATGATACAAGATTGTGTTAATTTCACAAAGAAGTGTCATTCATGCCAAGTATATGCCAATTTCATTCATCAACCTCCAGAGTTGCTTCATACAGCTAAATACTCATGGCCATTTTCCACATGGGGAATGGATGTGGTGGGACCTTACCCTTCAGCTACGGCCAAGCAGTTTAAGTACATTCTTACTGCTACTGATTTCTTTTCCAAATGGGCAGAGGCAGTACCTCTCAAAGAAGTCAGTTCTAAATGCATTGTTAGCTTCATCAAGTCTAACATCATTACTAGATTTGGTGTCCCTCATACCATATTGACAGACAACGGCACCAACTTCTGCTCTTCTGAGGTAAAGAGATTGTATCAAGAATACAACATTAAGTCCAACCATTCATCTCGATATCATGCAGCGGCTAATGGCCAGATAGAGGCCTTCAACAAGACTCTTTCAAATATACTGCAAAAGATGGTGGATAAAGATAAGAGGTCATGGCCTGATAAACTCTATCATGCTTTATGGGCTTATCGGACTACCACTCGCAATGCAACGCGGTCTACTCCATATTCATTGGTATATGGAACAGAAGCAGTCTTGCCAATTGAAGTCCAATTGCCCTCACTCAGAATAGCCATTTGTGATCAGTTATCAACAGATGAGCAATCCCAAAAGCGGATGAATGAATTGGAACAGTTAGATGAGAAAAGATTGTGCACTTTGCACCACTTGGAAATCTATCAGAATCGAATAGCACGAGCTTTTAACAAAAAGGTTCGTCTTCGTTCATTCATTCAGGGAGAATTGGTATTGGTTCTCAGAACACCAATGATACCAGGAAAGAAACCTCCCAAGCTTGAACCAAAATGGGAAGGACCTTATTCAGTACATAAGGTCTACTCCAATGGAGCGTATTCTCTGATTTCAATGGATGGAGAACACATCACGACTCCAACTAATGCCAGATTTCTGAAGAAGTATTTTGTATAAACACAAAATATTGTTCCCAAAACCAAGACTCTTACATTTGGTTTATACAGCAATGGTCCAGTATGACCTTAAACTACAACTACGTCCAGCATGACGATAAACTGTATGGTCCGTGCATATGACCTTAAACTATTCGCACTTATGTCCCTGCAACATGACACTAAACTGTGCAGCACCAATAGTCCTAACTGCAAGACTTTAAACTGCATAGTCCCTGATTTTGTCCTACATGACAATAAACCGTATAGAAGTTCCTGTATTCTGTCCGAGATGACATTAAACTATATTTTGTCCTAGCGACATGACATTAAACTGTGTGGCACTTTCATCGTCCAGCATGACGTTAAACTGTGTTAAGTCCCTTATTGTCCTACATGACACTAAACTGTATTCTGTCCGAGATGACATTAAACTATATTTTGTCCTAGCGACATGACATTAAACTGTGTGGCACTTTCATCGTCCAGCATGACGTTAAACTGTGTTAAGTCCCTTATTGTCCTACATGACACTAAACTGTATTCTGTCCGAGATGACATTAAACTATATTTTGTCCTAGCGACATGACATTAAACTGTGTGGCACTTTCATCGTCCAGCATGACGTTAAACTGTGTTAAGTCCCTTATTGTCCTACATGACACTAAACTGTATTCTGTCCGAGATGACATTAAACTATATTTTGTCCTAGCGACATGACATTAAACTGTGTGGCACTTTCATCGTCCAGCATGACGTTAAACTGTGTTAAGTCCCTTATTGTCCTACATGACACTAAACTGTATTCTGTCCGAGATGACATTAAACTATATTGTGTCCTAACAACATGCCATTAAAATGTGTGGCACTTCCAACGTCCAGCATGACGATAAACTGTAAAAAGATCAGAACTGATATCCTCATATTGATTCACCTTAGTCTTAGCTACATGACTTTAAACTGTACAGCATCAGTTCGTCCTTTCTATATGACGCTAAAACTATACAGCAATGGTCCAGTATGACTTTAAACTGCAACTTCGTCCCACACGACATTAAACTGTGAAAAAGTTCCATAAACAGTCCAGCATGACCTTAAAACTGCATCATTCCTGGTCCATGTATACGACCATAAACTATTTGCAAATATGTCCAGCAAGACGTTAAACTGTGACGTCCTAACTACATGACGCTAAACTGTATAAAAGTCCCTCACGTCCGGAAAGACGTTAAACTATATAATCATCAAAAGTCCAGCATGACATTAAAACTGCACAATCCCCCTTTCGTCCAATATGACGTTAAACTGTATTGTCCCCATCGTCCTAACTACATGACGCTAAACTGTACAGAAAATCCTTGATATGTCCTACATGACATTAAACTGTGCATCGTTAAGGTTGTTATTACCTCTTGTTTCTCACACCGAGTATGACTCACGTGAGCTTAGAGCAAACATCAACCATAACACTCCCTTTGGGCCACTAACCATGTGTAAGTCCCAACAACATTTTTTTTTTTTAGATCATTATCCACAAGAACAATTTGATCATTAATTCATTCTTTAATTGAACTACACAGACTTTGATCCTTGCCCTCCAGGCTGGGTATGTAGGCAACCTCCCAAAGGTTCAAGCCCAAAAACAATCTCTTCACATTGGTTCACCACAATCTCATATGATGATGATTTGTGAAACCACCCTTGGAATCAATATCTTTACATTGATTCACTTTCGTCCTTGTTATATGACGTTAAACTATACAACACTTTTGTCCAGTACGACAATAAACTACAATATTCTTTGATTTCCTCATTTGAGAAGGAACCATTATTAAACATTGATTCTTTTTCAATCATGGTTTTCATTTTCAAAAAGACTACGTACATACATGGTAATGCCTAAACTTTTTATCTTAGGTTAAAACCATCATTGCACTAAAGTCCCTTTTCACCC
The DNA here is from genome assembly GCA_963277665.1 of Viscum album. Taxonomy (NCBI): domain Eukaryota; kingdom Viridiplantae; phylum Streptophyta; class Magnoliopsida; order Santalales; family Viscaceae; genus Viscum; species Viscum album. Next base: position 1,663,881,494 of record OY728146.1, on the reverse strand, counting down.
TTCACATGTACGAACCAAATTTGTACAAAGGGTAGTTTCTAGAACTACGTGGACTTGATTCCCATCTTTATGGGATACGTAGGAACATTCGAGTGTCCCTCGAATCCAGTCCCAAGTCTTTTGGGCCTAACCCCAAATTTCACTTTCAGTCCCTTGGCTGAAAAGTCCTCATGAAAACACACACTGTGCATTCATTATTATGGTCCGAATTCTATGACCCCAAAAAACTAAGATCACTCATCCTTTCGTCCTGCACGACGTTAAACTGCATTTCAAGAACTACGTATGGCTTGATTCTCATTCTTATGAGATACGTAGTGAAGTCCAAGTTTCAATTCAGGACCCAGCCACAACATGATTATGGTTTTCATTGACCTATGTATCTCTATATACATTGGAAAATACCCATCTTTATGTATTATAATCCTAACCTTAAATATTTTCAGATCTTCATAACCCTTTTCATGACTTATGATCACAAAAATGTCAAACTTCTGAGAATTCTTTTGCCTGACTATGCAGCACGTGCCCATAGGTGGCCTTGCATAAACAGTCCACATAACAGACTTGTCATCCAAGAGATGCTATTTATTTGACCATGCAGCCAATGCCCATAGGTGGCCCTGCATGTTTTCAACCCCCTAACGGGTTTGTTAAATAATAGTAACTTCATTCTTGGGAAGAATGCCTCTTTTGTCCTTATTTGTCTTAAACGACAGTATGTAGGGATCCGCAAAAATAGCCATCCTTAACATATTTGTCCCATATCCTTTTTCATGATCTGAAAGTATTCAAGTCTATGGTTTATTCTTCTTCCCTACGTTTGGGTCAGACCTTCGTAGGAGTGATATTCATCCAGTTCTTCGATATTCTTGTTTGGAAATATCTTCTCCATATTCAAGTACCTCTTTCCATACAACAAACTCTATGCTTTAGAAAATTTGAATCTCCATAAACTTTCACTGGCTTTTAGCACTAGGAAAGTAAATTTCTGAGAGTTCTTTTGCCTAACTATGCAGCACGTGCCCATAGGTGGCCTTGCATAAACAGTCCACATAACAGACTTGTCAGCCAAAAGATGCTATTTTATTTGACTATGCAGCCAATGCCCATAGGTGGCCCTGCATATTTCAACCCCCTAACGGGTTTTGTTAAATAATAGTAACTTCATTCTTGGAAACTACTTCTTCTAATGCTATTTAGCTCTTTTTCATATCATTCCTCAGATTCAAATATTCTTAAGTCATAGTTTACATATTTTCTCTCATACTTGAGTATGGTAATTTGTTTTCAGATAAATTATCAAGGAATTGAATCCATTTTTCGGTCAAAGCTATTTCGACCTTAAACATTAGCCCCTTTATGTCCGGCGTGCATGACTTTAAACTGCCCACACAAAAGACAAAGGAAATCTGAATAAAAGTCAAGTTCCAGCACACTTGTGCGCTGCCCTCTGCGCCTTGAAAGACTTGCGCGCACTCCCTTTTCCTTTGGAGGGATTCGATTTCCTCAGAGTCAAATCCTCATTTCTTTCCGGATCCAACTCTGAGGGGGGACTTTTGTTGACGCTCCTTTCGTCACAGAATCTAAAGTTCGGAAAAGGGAATATCTGAGCTCAAAGTGATTAATCCTTTGAAGAAACATCAAAAATCGACAAAGGGATGAAAAAGGAGAACATTGCCCAGAGGTCGCGCAAATTCCCTCTTGGTCGCGCAAGTATACTTGCGCGCCGCCTCAACACTTGCGCGACCCCTCATGGTCGTGCAAGGGACTTGCGCGACAGATCTGGTAACCGCCCAGTAACCGCCCGGGGTCTTCTTTTGCCTATAAATAGACCCTGTGGGCCCCCCATTCGAGATGATCTCTTCCCAGAAACTCGGATCAAAGCTCCCGACGCCCAAGTCTCTTCTCAAAGCTTCCAGAACACTTCTAAGGTAATTTCTTACCTAGAATGGAAGATCTAAAGGGAAGAAGGAAGGCCTAAGTGTTGAAACTTATCAAACACTTGCGCGCCGACTTAATTCCTTCAATATAACTTGCGCGTCCCTCTTCTGGAAAAACCTCAAGAGGATGGGAAAGGGTTTAATAAAGAGTCGCTCAAGTAATTCAACCCTGGTTGAAAATCGCGCAAGTATCCCTTATGTCGCGCAAGTATACTTGCGCGACCAATACTTGCGCGCCGCCGTAGGACTTGCGCGACCTTCAATACTTGCGCGCCCCTATCTTTTTGGGTGCCCATCTTGCCCTTTTTCACCCCTCTTAAGCCATTTTCACCCTTCCTATTCAAGATTCAGTCTTCAAGATACTTTTCAAAGCCATTTATGGCATGATTTCTTGATTTGACATCCTTATCTGAAAGGAATTATGTGAAATATCTCTCAAAACCTAATGATTTAAACATCTTTATATCACCAAAGATTGAGAGTTCATTCATTCAACCTCATCCTTTAAAATGAGAGAATCCTAACCTGGGTCTCCTTTTCAGGAATAAAGACTCAGTCATAAATCTTGGGTATCTTTCTTAAGAATAAGCCCCAATCAAATCCTTCAATCTTGGGCATCCTCCTCAGGAGTAAGCCCCAAACCTTAATCCCTAACCTGGGTCTCCTTTTCAGGAATAAAGACTCAGTCATAACCTTGGGCATCCTTCTTAAGAGTAAGCCCCAAGTCTCTTAAAATTTCTCTTAACCAGTCATAAACTTCCCTTTGATTTTGGTTTCCTTTTTAGGAATAAAACCCAATCATAAGTCCCCTCCTAATTTGGGCATCCTCCTTAGGAGTAAGCCCCAAGATTAGAGTATTCAAATCTCCATGAAGCACATATAACTTTGTGGACCCTGTTCATGGATTTTTCTTCCTAAAAGTAAATCCTAAACCTTCACCTATCTGGGCAGTCATCTATACATAAGCCCCAAAACAAATTCTTATGATTGCATCTTTTATGGCACAATTGTCTAAATTTTACCAATACCTCTTGTTTCTCACACCGAGCATGACTCACGTGAGCATAGAGTGTAAAAGTAATTATGACATTCATCTTTGAGCCATCAATCATAAAACATCATATCCCATTCCTCGAACTACGTGGGTTCTGATTCCTTTTTTAAAACAAAGGATACGTAGGTAGCCCATTTATGGGTTCGATCCCAACATTGAAATAATCTCTGTCCTTCTGAATGACGATAAACTTCAAGTGCCCCACTGAGTGGCTTTAAAACCAGCCTGGTCATCAAAATGACCAAGAGACTTTTATATAAATGTTTTGAAGGATACCATTGACCAAGAATCTCTAAACAAATATAGATGATTCTATATTGATGAAGAACCTCGAATACATATAAAAGATTCTCTAAATTTCTTGCATATTTAATCATTGATTGTTAAAACTAAAGGAAAGCTCATTTTATACTTGGTAATGTAATAAGGATTCACGAACTTAACTTAAATCTATAAAGAGAGTCCCGGAGTAGACAATAATTCCCCTCAAAAAGGTGTGATGAGTCCGACCTCCCATCCTCTCGACCAATGCAAATTCCTAAGCCTCATTAGCCCACAAGCTAATGAGCGCCTGCCTTTGGAAAGTAGGTCCAAACGGATGTGGAATCATTGGATGTTTCCGGTTCTACGAACAAACCCGTTAGAAACCGATCGGAACGTTTGAATCTCCCGTCCAGGAGGTCATCCCCGGATTCCGCGCGAAACAGTGGTAGAAATTTATTAATGGATAAAACTCTAATTATAAAGTAAGTATATCTCCTTATGATCTTAGCCAATCTCATAAATAAATTCCTCAACATTAATAAAAGGAACTTAGAACAAAAATGTTGTCCTAGATGGTACCTTAAATCATCACTAATTTATGGATTTGGGATTGTTGGCCTTTTCATATCCATGTTCTCTACCACTCTTCATCAGATAATTGATGGTTAGATTTCTCTTCCATATCCATATTTTCCTACATGGAACTCTAGTATGTGTTATTTTCGGTAATCTTCATACTTTCCACTCTTTATTTTAAATAGAGGCCTCATTAATTCATTTTTCGATGTGGGATTTCAACTAAGATATTTTGAAATGTCAAAAATGTGTTATCCCAATACCCTATGTTTTGTTGAACCGATGGTATTTCAAATCATCATAGATTGATGAATTTAAGGACCTCAATTTTATAATTGTTTGTGATTGATGACCTCAATCACTACCTATAAATATTTACGTTTTTCCTCTAATGATATGTCTCTAATTGCCACCAATGTTCTCCTAATCGAGATCATAATTTGGTGGTGACCCTTTCATTTCTCTTTTCCTCATATTAAGACTAAATTTTAGTAACCCAATTTCTGATGTGGGTTTTCCCACAAATATATTTTCTATTTTAAACCTTTTATTTTTGAAAAACAATTTCAAATTGCGAGGACGCAATTTATTGAAGGAGGGGAGAATGTAACACCCCAAGATTTCATAGTGTGTTATTTCTTCAAAATAATTCAATAACTTGCACTACATGAAACACCGAGTTCAATCACACCATGACTTACCAAAAAAAAGCCATTAAAAAGAGGTTATTAATAGTATTAACTAAATTTTAAACTTTATATAATCCTTATAATTTTAGAATCCATATTATGAGTTTCTTAGACATAATTCAAGAACAGATTCATTTTCAGTATTGCACTTTTATCAACTTTTAATAGTGAAACCTTTTTAAATACAATATTTTAAACTTTTTGAATAAATGGGGACATCAAGAAATTTAAAATGAAACATCCCAAGCTTCCACGGTACGCTTTCCTTTGAATAATACAGTAGCGTGTGTTGTACGCAACTTCGAGTTCTAACACACCACAACCAATCAAACTAGCCGTTATGAATAGTAATACCTACCTTTTAAAATTTTAGAAATTTTATCTCTAAAAATGGACTTCATTTTTGGATTCGGAGTATTGAATTTATCCTAAGGTGAAATTTTTGTACTTTTCAGATAACTTTTATATTTTGATGAATAGTGAAAATTACTAAATTTTAATTAAAAACAAATTTTTTAATCAAAATAATTAATAGTGATAAATTATTAATTTGAGTGGTTTTAAAGTATATTTAGAATATATTTTTACCATTTAATATAATTTTGGTCATTGGAAATAATTTTACAATTAAACCGAACATAAACAAGTGTCAATCTTTTGATAGTTATTATCTCTTAAAAACACGCTTTTTGTTTTGACAACGGGAATTAATTTTAAATTAATTTCTGCCACTTCTGTGTTTTGAATTTAGAAAAATGGATTTCATATTTAGAATCAGGATGGTCAAATTTTGTAAATAGGTAACTTTTATTTTTAGACATTTTGAATAATTACTGCGGTAAATATTTTATTTACCATGGTTAAGGGTAAATCCGGTAAATAAGGGTTAAAAAATAATATTATAATAATACTAAATTACCCTAAAACGTGTTCTAGACTTATTGGTTGATACATGTTCGACCATAGGCATCTTTGGGTCGATTTTTGGACCCCATGGTGCCACTTGTAGGTGATAGGGACACTTTATTTTTATTAAGTTAAAATGAATACAAAAATGACACAAGCATATATCTTTTAGCAAAACAATTTTTACATAGGGTTATATATGTTGGATTTTAGATTATAAATATTAATTATAAATATAAAAAGATTTCCTACATAATTATATTTTATTTATAATTTTTAGACAATAAATAATTTTATTTATTTATGACACAATGATGATGCAGTAATTACTATAATAGTGAAAAATCAAAATAATTGATATTATAAATACCCAAATAAATATAATATGAAACTTTTAATGAATTAAACTAATTTTCTAGGATAATATGATATATTAGTATTGATTTAATTTACTTTTTTTGAAGTAATCAATCTGTTATGAGTTTCACAAAAATCAACTATTGAATAGTGTCAAAATTGACATAAAAGAGTTCTTAAAACAAATATTATATTATTAATTGATATTAAATTCCTAAAAATCTAAGGTTCGTCCAAGAGACTTATATCATTATATGTTCATCATTAATGGACCACTTGGTGGTCTCTTGGATGTATATAGTAAGTTTATTAACCATATTATATAAAAATACAAAGAGACATTGTAAAAGTGAAACTAATTAACTTAGAGTTAATAATTAAAGATAAGGTTAATATAAGTACCCAAACCTGTCTAAATTCTATTGGTTGAGTTTTTTTCGACCCATACCCACATTAAAATTTAAATAATCAACTTTTGAGCCATTAGAAACCGAATATGAATTTATTATAAACTAATATTTCTAGCTTTTCCAAAGGTGCCCCTCACCCCTCTTATAAAAGGGAACACCTCCTTCTCATTTCTTCACACCTTAAAAGCCTTTTGATTCGGCCAAAATCTGCCCAAATACTCTCCCAACTTCCCTAAATACAACCTAGAGGCCTTAGTTTGATCATAAAGCCAACCTAAGGAGCCCTTTTGATCAAATCAAAAGGAAGAACCCGAAGAAGAGGTAATGATTTCACCACCCTTTTCCAAGTTCCTTTCTTCTTCCACTTCTTATTCCTTTTTTATTACCATTCTAAAATAATAACTCCAGTATCATATATGTACTGTGATGTTATTATAAATATGGTACAACCATATTCAGTATTCTATCCACCCTTTGAATAACATGTCACCATACATGCGTACGTATGGCTTACCGTCTCCACGTCATGGTGTAATTGTTATTCAATAAATTATTATTTGGATGGGTATAATAATGATATGTAACTCATTTAAATAATAAATATAACATGTTAATGATTCTTTATATATGATATAACAACCATTTATATATTATTTCAAATGAATGATATTGTCGCTCGGGCGTACGTACGGACTACCGTCTCCACGAACGCGATGAGATTCATTCTCCATCGTATCCATTCAAGTATAATTATCATTTGATGATTTAAAAATGATGTTTAAGGACTTGATATCATTCTGGATATGAATAATATACAACCTATCCATTACAAACATGGCTTACGTAACAAAAAATATAAAAGAAAACAAGTAAGTTAACACCCGAAACAACGATAATACTAAGATATTATTATCAAATCAATATTAAAAGATCATATATGATATCATATTAATGTATATGATTCTTTTATAATTTAATAACAATTATTTAACCATTATAAAGGAGGTTAACCTACCCCAACCAAGGAAAAGTACAAGGTAAGGGGTTTTCATCTCACTCCTTATTCCCGTGAGATTCATGCCATATTGCCACCATTACCTTTTGTGTGGTGTATGTACTGCCCATAATTATATTCTTTGTGTAATACACTTTAATTTTTGTGTAGTTACATATTAATTGTATGATACCTCTTTCATGGGTTGTATGTTTCATAAGTTACCAAATTGGTAAGGGTTATTTCACAATCTCTTCATTATCCGAGGTTGTTTATATATAATAATCTACTGGGATCTCTTTATCATCCACATCCATGTTTTCTTAAAAATGTATTTCAAAACATTTTTATTATTTACAAGAATATGAATTAAAGACATTTATACCCTTTTTTTACTTTTTATAAGAGGTTTATAAAGGAATCTTTCCGTCGTTTTCCAAATAAGGTGCTTTTTAACCTTTTCGACAAAATTAAGGTAAGAATGTTTTTTTAACTTATACGGCGGGTGCGGCTATTTTCCACCGTTATAAAATTGTCGAAGCTTCCCTTACAAGATAATAAGAATATTTTCAAAAAAAATGTTTTATTTCATAAATATAAGACTCTTAAATGATTTCAAAATAGAACGAGATATTTTTCTAAAATAGTCTTTATTTCATCTATGTCAACATCCTTTGATGGATTTTAAGCTTATTTGAAGTTGATTTATTATGATACAAAACATCCATATTTTATTGAAGGTTTTGTGATATTTTTGACTGTGGATAAGTTATTCTTATGTCACTCATGGTTTTTGTTTAGAGTGTTGACATTTCATAAGTTATTTGTAATCCGAATGTTTATGTTTCATTCAGATGAATGTGTTAGACAAGTATGTTCCGGGTTGGGGACCGGTAAAAGTAAGCCCTCCGTTTTGGTCTCCAGTTATTAGAGGAACTCCGGTTTGGTCTCTGGTTATTAGAGGAACTCCGGGTTGGTGTCCAGTTATTAGAGGCACTCCGGGTTGGTGTCCAGTTATTAGAGGCACTCCGGGTTGGTGTCCGGTTATTAGAGGCACTCCGGGTTGGGTTCCGGTTACAGTTAGCCCCTAGGTCTTTGGACGAGGCCTTGACAAAGAAATTAAAGTTCAGAATTATGCATTCCATCATTATGAAAGTGGTTATTGATATTGCATGTGATTATTCAATTATTAGAATATCCATGTGAATAAGTAAATGGCATTATTTCATTTTTCTTTTTCCATACTATGTTGAAGTTCAAGTTTAAAAGGCTTTTGTTTTAGTTATATATTGACTTAAATGTTTATGATTATTTTTGAAAGTTTCCGCTATATTTTTATCCTTACTGGGCATTTGAGCTCACCCCTTTTCTATGTTTTATTTTTCCCAGGAAGTGAAGAAGTAAATTATGAATGACCTGCAGGGATATTATGAGGTGATAATAGTGTGGATTATGGAGACAATATGTTGTTGTAGTAGTTTTTCATTTTATGATGTAATGTAAGACTTATGAATATATCTAGTGTTTCCAAAGCTACTAAACCAATCGGTCTTTCGAGATTTGATCTTTCTTGTGATCATGCCAATGTTATGTAATAATGCACCGACTCTGGGTCACTAGGGTCGGGGCGTTACAGTTTAAATGTTATGAATTTGTATTTTGGTAGGGGTTTTAAGATTTTTAAAAGATTATGAATGGATTTAAGTGTTTTTATGGGTAGTTAAGTGGATTTAGTGTGATGTTTTGTGGGATTAGTGTTGATGGAGTAGTGTTTAGGGTTTAGGTTTTAGGGTTTGGTTGGATTTTTAAGGGGGTTTAAAGGGTTTATAAGATATGAAATTGTATTTTGGTTGGGTTTTTAATGGTTTTAATGGGATTTTAATAGAGTAAAGTGTTTTTAAGTTTTGGTTGGTGGGTATAGTGTAAAGGTTTTAGGGTTTTGGGTTGAGGTTGTAGGGTTTAAGGTTTATCCCTAGGATGAATTTTAGGGGGTTTTAAAGGGTATAAAGGTATAAAAGTGTATTTTGGAATATTTTTTAGGGTTTTAAAGTGATTTTATGGGAGTGAAAGGTTTGTAAGGTTAGTTAATATGAGAGAGGGTGAAGGGTTGAGGGTTTATTTTTCATGGTGTTGGGTTTAGTGTTTAGTGTTTGGATGTATTTTTAAGGGTTTTAAAGGGGTTTAAAGAGTATAATAGTGTATTTTGATAGGGGTTTTAAAGGGTTTTGAAGTTATTTAAGGGTTTTAAGGTTATGGAAGAGGGTATATGGAGAGGGGTTGAGGGTTTATGGTTGAGGGTTTATGGTTGAGGGTGTAGGGTTTAGGGTTTGGATGGATTTTTAAGGGTTTTTAAAGGGTCTAAAGGTTATGAAAGTGTATTTTTGTAGGGGTTTTAGGGGTTTTAAAGTGTTTTGAAGGGGTTAAAGGTTTTTAAGATTAGGGTATATGGGATAGAGTGAAGGGATCATGGTTCAAGGTTCGGGGTTGGGGGTTTAGAGTTTAGGGTTTAGGGTTTGTATGAATTTTTAAGGGTTTTTAAAGGGATTGACAGGTATGATAGTGTATTTTGGTAGGGGTTTTAAGGGAGTGAAGGTTTTTTAAGGTTATGTAAGTTAGGATATGGTGATGAGTTTATAGTTTGTGGTTCGAGGTGTAGGGTTTAGGGTTTATGGTTTAGATGGATTTTTAAGGGCTTTAAAGGGTTTAATGGATCTGGAAGTGTATTTTGGTATGGGTTTTTAGGGTTTTAAATGATTATGAAGGGAAATAAGGGTATGTAGTGTTAAGTAAGAGAGTAGAAGGTGAAGATTTAAGGGTGTATCATTTAAGGTTTGGGGTTTAGGGTTTGTCTGGATTTTTAATTGTTTTTAAGGGTTTATAGGGTATGAAAGTGTATTTTGGTAGGGTTTTAAATAGTTTAAAAGGGTTTTTAAGGGAGTATAGGGTTTTTAAGGTTTTGGAAGAGGGGAAAGGATGAAGGGTTTAGGGTGTGGGTTTTAGGGTTTGGATGGATTTTAAGTGTTTTGAAAGTGTTTAAAGGGTATGAAAGTGTATTTTGGTAGGGTTTTTAGGGGTTTTAAAGGGTTTTGGAGAGAGTGAAGGATTTTTAAGGTTAGGGGAGAGGGGAGAGGTTAACTGTTTGAGGGTTTAGGGTACATGGTTTAGGTTTTACGGTTTGGATGGATTTTTAAGGGCTTTTAAATGGTTTAAAGGGTATAGAAATATATTTTGGTAGGGGTATTAAGGGTTTTGAAGGATATGAAGAGTTCTTATGGTTATGAAAGAGGGGATAGGGTGAAGGTTTGATGGTTTAGGGTTAAAGGTGTTGGGTTAAGGATTTATGGTATAGGGTTTGGATGGATTTTAAGGGGTTTTAAATTGTTTACAAGGTTTAAAAGTTTGTTTTGTTAGGGTTTTATGGTTTTTAAAGGGTTTTTAGGGTAGTGGATGTTTTTGGAGGTTATGGAAGAGGGTATAGGGTGAAGGGTTCTAGGTTTAGGGTTTAGGGTGTTCATTTTATGGTTTTGGTTTTAGGGTTTGGATGGATCATTAATGGTTTTAAAGGGTTTAAAGGGTATGAACGTGTATTTTGGTAGGGGTTTTAAGGGTTTTAAAGGGGTTTTAGGGGAGTGAATGGTTTATAAGGATAGTGAATAGGGTATAGGTTTAAGGTTTGAGGGTTCATATTTTATGGTGCAGGGTTTAGGCTTTAAGGATTGGAATATTTTTAAGGGGTTTTTAAGGATTTATAGGGTATGATAGTGCATTCTGGTAGGGTTTTTAAGGGTTTTAAAAGGTTTTAATAGATTGAATGGTTTTTAATTTTACATAATAGAGGATAGGGTGAAGGGTTGAGTTTTTGGGGTTAGGGTGTAGGGTTTAGGGTTTGGATATATTTTTTAGCATTTTAAAGTGTTTAAAGGGTATGAAACTGTATTTTGGTGGGGTTTAAAAGAGTTTTTAAGGGAGTGAAGGGTTTTTAAGCTTATTTAATACGGGATATTGGGAAGTGATGAGGGTTTAGGGTTGAGGGTGTAGGGTTTAGGGTTCATGTTTAAGGGTTTGAATGGATTTTGAAGGATTTTAAAGGGTATGAAAGTGCATTTTGATAGGGTTATTGAGGGTTTTAAAGGACTTTATAGGGGTTTAAGGGTTTGTAATTAAAGTTAAGAGGGGATAGGGTTAGTTTTTTGGGGTTTATGGTAGAGGTTTTATGGTTTTGGTTTTAGTGTTTAGGGTTTGGATGGATTTTTAAGGGTTTTAAAGGGTTTAATCGGTATGAAAGTTTATTTTGGTAGGTTTTTTAAGTTTTTAAGGGGTTTTAATTGATTTAAAGATTTTTAAGTTTATTTAATAGGGGATGGGGGGATTTTTTTTTCTTCTTTTAGGGTTTCTTTTGTAGGGTTTAGAGTTTATGGTTTAAGGTGTGGATATATTTTAAGAGTTTTTAAAGGGTTTAAAGGGCGTAAAAGTGTATTTTGGTAGGGTTTTTAAAGGTTTAAAATGTTTTTTAAGAGACTTAATGGTTTTTAAGGTTATATAATAGGAGTTAGGGTCTGGGTTTTTGGGTTTAGTGTTGAGGATATAGGGTTTTGGGTTTAGAATTTAGGGGTGGGATGGATTCCTAAGGGGTTTTAAGGGTTTATAAGGTATGAAACTGTATTTTGGTAAGGTTTTTAATGTGTTTAAATGGTTTTAAGGGAGTAAAGGATTTTTAATTTTAGGAAAAAGGGTATAGGGTGAAAGTTTTATGGTTTAGGGTTGTGGGTTTTGGGTTTAGGGTTTAGGTTTTGGGTGGGTTTTAAATAATTTTTAAAGGGTTTAAAGGGTATAGAAGTGTAATTTGGCAGGATTTTTAAGGATTTTACAAGGAGTTAAGAGTTTTTAAGGTTATTTAAGAGGGTGTATGGTTATGGTTTTAGGTTTTATGGTTGAGTTTTTAGGGTTTAGGGTTTTGATTGATTTTTAAGAGGTTTTAAAGGGGTTAATGGGTATGAAAGTGTATTTTTTTAGGGTTTTAAGGGTTTTAAAGGGGGTGAAATATTTTTAATTTTGGGTAATATGGAATAGGGTGAATGATTAAGGGTTTAGGTTTTAGGGTGTTTGGTTTAGGGTTTAGGATTTGGATGGATTTTTAAGGGGTTTTAAAGGGTTTAAAGGGTATAAAAATGTATTTTTGTAATATTTTTAATAGTTTTAAAAGGTTTTGAATGTATTTAAGGGTTTTAATATTATTTAAGAGGTTATAGGTTGAATTATTTAGGTTTTAGGGTTGAGTTTGTATGGTGTAGTTTTTAGGGTTCGGGGTTTGGATGGATTTTTAAGGTGTTTTAAAGGGTCTAAAGGGTATGAAAGTTTATTTTGGTAGGGTTTTTGAGGTTTTTAAAATTTTAATATTTAATTGAAGGGTATTTAATGTTAGTTAATATGGTATATGATGCAGGGTTAAGGGTTTGGGTTTGAGGGTGTAGGTTTTAGAGTTTACTATTTGGATGGATTTTTAAGGGTTTTTAATGGGTTTAAAGGGTATTAAAGTGTATTTTTCTAGGGTTTTAAGGGTTTTTAAGTGATTTGATTATTTTAAGGTTATTTAATCAGTTATAGGGTTAAGTTTATATGTTCTAGGTTTGATGGTGTATGTTTTAGGGTTTAGGTTTTGGATGGATTTTCAAGGGTTTTTGAAGGGATTAAAGGGTATGAAAGTGTATTTTAGTAGGAGTTTTAAGGATTTTAAAGGGGTTTTAGAGGAGTGAATTGTTTTTAGGGTTATATAATAATGGTTGGAGTTAAGGGTTTATGTATTATTTTTTAGGTTATAGGGTTTATGTTTTAGGGTTTGGAAGTATTTTTATTGGTTTTTAAATGGTTTAAAGGGTGTGAAATTGTAGTTTGGTAGGGGTTTTAAGGGTTTTAAAAGGATTTGAAGGAATTTAAGGGTTTTTAAGGTTAGGTAAGAGGGGATAAATTTAAGGGGTAAGTTTTTATGGTTTAGAGTTTAGTTTTTTGGGTTTAGGGATTATTTTTTATGGTTTGGATGGATTTTTAGGGGTTTTAAAGGGTTTAAAGGTTTTAGAAGTGTTTTTTGGTAGTTTTTTTAAGGGTTTTAAAGAGTTTTTAATGAATTTAATGGTTTTAAATGTTATGGAATATGGTAGAGGGTAAATGTTTGAGGTTTTAGTGTTACGTTTTTAGGTTTTAGGGTTTAGGGTTTAGGGTGTAGGTTTTGGATGGATTTTAAGGTGTTTTAAAGGGTTTAAACAGTATAAAAATGTGTTTTGTTAGATTTTTTAAGGGGTTTAAAGTATTTTTAAGGGATTTATGGGGTATTAATTTTATTTAATATGGTTTAGGTTGTATGGTTTAGGGTTTAGGTTTGATAGTGCAGGGTTTAGTTTTTAGGGTTTTGAGTTTGGAAGGATTTTAAGGGTTTTTAATCGGTTTAAATGGTACAAAATTGTATTTTGGTTATATTTTTAAGGGTTTTAATGTTTTTAGGGATTTAAGAGGTTTTAAGTTTATTTAAGAGGATATAGTGTTAATTTTTTAGGGTTTATGGTTGAGGGTGTAGGTTTTAGGGTTTAGGGTTTGGATAGATTTTAAGGGTTTTTAAAGGGTTTAAAGGGTATGAAAGTGTATTTTGGTATGTTTATTAAGGGTTATAAAAGGATTTTAAGGTATTTAAGAGTTTTTAAGGATATTTTATATTGTATAGGGTGAAGGTTTTATGGTTTAGGGTTGACAATGTAGAGTTTAGGGTTTGAGTTTTAGAGTTTGGATGGATTTTAAGGGGTTTTAAAGTGTATTTTGGTAGGGGTTTAAGGGTTTTAAAGGGATAATAAGGTATTTAAGGGTTTTTAAGGTTAGGTTGTAGGTTATAGGGTGAATTTTTTAGGGTTTACGGTTGAGGTTATAGGGTATAGGGTTTTGGATTCGTATAAATATTTAAGGTTTTTTAAAGGGTTTAAAGGGTATGGAAGTGCATTTTGGTATGATTTTAAGGGTTTTAAAGGGTTTTGAAGGGAGTTTAAAGTTTTTAAGGTTAGGTTAGAGTGAATAGGATGATGGTTTTAGGTTCTAAGTGTGAGGGTTTTGGGTTTTTTGGTTACATGTTGGATGGGTTTTTAACGATTTTAAAGGGTTTAAAGGGTACGAAAGTGTATTTTGGTTGGGGTTTTGAGGGTTTTAAAGGGCTGTAAAGGTTGTTAAGGGATTTTAAATTTATTTATGTCGGTATAGGGTAAATGTTTTATGTTTTTTGGTTGAGGGTTTTGATTTTATACTTTGGGTTTTAGGGTTTAGGGTTTGGATGGAGTTTAAGGATTTTTAACGGGTTTAATGGGTATGAAAGTGCATTTTGGTAGGGTTTTTAATGGTTTTAAATGGGTTTTAAGAGATTTAATGTTTTTTAGGGTTATATAAGTAGGGATATCATGATGGGTTAATGGTTTAGGTTTTGTGGTGTAGGTTTTAGAAATTGTTTGGATTTTTAAGGGGGGGGGGGTTCAGGGGTTTAAGGGTATTAAAGTGTATTTTGGTTGGGTTTTTAAGGGGTTTTATGAGATTTTAGGGGTTTTAAGGTTAGGTAAGATAGTATATGTTTTTTGGTTTAGGGTTTAGGGTTTGGTGTTGATGGTTTAGGGTTTATTATTCAGGGTTTTGGGTTTGGATGTATTTTTAAGGATTTTTAAAGGGTTTAAAAGGCATGAAAGTGTATTTTGGTAGGTTTTTTATGGGTTTTAAAGGGATTCAAGGTTTTTACGATTATGGACAAGGGTATTGTGTAAATATTTGAGGATTTAGGGTCGAGGTTTTAGGTTTTATTGTTTAGATTTTATGGTTTTATTGGATTTTTAAGTGTTTTTAAAGTGTTTAAAGGGTATGAAAGTGTTTTTGGTAGGTTTTTAAGTGGTTTTGATGTTAGGGAAGAGTGGATAGGGTGATGGGTTGAGGGTTTTTGGTTTAGGGTTTTGGTCTTAAGGTTTGGATGAATTTTTAAGGGTTTAAAAGGCATGAAAGTATTTTTTTTTTTGGTAGGTTTTTATGGGTTTTGGAGGGATTTAAGGGTTTTAAAGTTTATGTAAGAAACTTTGTAGTGAAGGTTTG
Source organism: Viscum album (assembly GCA_963277665.1). Lineage (NCBI taxonomy): Eukaryota > Viridiplantae > Streptophyta > Magnoliopsida > Santalales > Viscaceae > Viscum > Viscum album. The sequence continues at coordinate 1,663,866,198 of OY728146.1, read as the reverse complement.
AGGTTTTAGGGTTTAGGGTTTAGGGTTTAATGTTTAGGGTTTAGGGTTTAGATGGATTTTCTTAAGGATTTTAAATGATTTTAAGGGTATGAAAGTGTAGTTTGGTATGGTTTTTAAGGACTTTAAAGTTTTTTGAATTGAGTGAGGTGTTTTTAAGGTTAGGTAATAGGTTTGTGGGTGAAGGGTTGGGGGTTTATGGTTGAGGGTGTTAGGTTTAGGGTTTGGATGGATTTAAGGTGGTTTAGTGGATTTAAATGGTATGAAAGTGTATTTTGGTAGGGGTTTTAATGGTTTTAAATGGTTTTAAATGGTTTTAAAGGGAGTGATGAGGGCTAGGTAAGAGGGTATAGGGTGATGGGTTGAGGAGTTGGGGTTGAGGGTGTAGTTTAGGGTTTGGATGGTTTTAAGGGGTTTTAAAATGTTTAAATGGTATGAAAGTGTATTTTGGTAGGGGTTTTAAGGGATTAAAAGGGGTTTTAAGGGATTTAATGGATTTTTAAGTTTAGGAAAGTGGGTATAGGGTGAATGGTTTAGGTTTTAGGGTTGAGTGTGTAGGGTTTGGGGTTTACAGTTTAGGGTTTGGATGGTTTTTTAAGGCTTTTTGAAGGTTTTAAAGGGAATGAAAGGGTTTTTAGTAGTGATTTTAAAGGTATTAAAGTGTTTTTAAGGGATTAAAGGGGTTTTAAGGTTATTTAAGATGGGATAGAATGAATGTTTGAGGGTTTAGGTTTTATGGTGTAGGGTATAGGGTTTAGGTTTTAGGGTTTGGGAGGATTTTTAAGGGTTGTTAATGGTTTTAAAGGGTATAAAAGTTTATTTTAGTAAGGTTTTTAAGGGTTTTAAAGGTTCTTGATGGGATTTAAGGGTTTTTAAGGTTAGTGAAGAGGGTACAGGTTGATGTTTTTAGGGTTTAGGGTTTAGAATTTTGGGTTTGGATGGATTTTAAGGGTTTTAAAGGGTTTGAAAATGTCTTTTGGTTGGATTTTAATGGGTTTTGAATGCATTTAAGGGGGTTTAAGATTAGTAAAGAGGGTAAAATGAGTAGTTTTTAGGGTTTATTTTTGAGGGTGCAGGGTTTAGGTTTTAGGGTTTATGGGTTGGAAGTATTTTTAAGGGGTTTTAAATGGTTTAAAGGGTATGAAAGTGTATTTTGGTATGGTTTTTAAGGGTTTTAAAGGGGTTTTAATGGATTTATGGTTTTTAAAGGTTAGGGGTGAAGGTTGAGGGTGAATTTTATAGGATTTATTGTTGATGGAGCAGGGTTTAGAATTTTGATGGATTTTTAAGGGTTTTTTACGGTTTTAAAAGGAATTGATGTGTATTTTAATAGGATTTTTAAGGGTTTTTAAGGGATTGAATGGTTTTTAAGGTTAGTTAAGTTGGGATAGCGTAAATGTTTATGGGTTTAGGGTTGAGGTTTTTGGGTTTATTTTTTATGTTTAGGATTGATTTCAAGGGGTTTTAAAAGGTTTAAAGGGTACGCAAGTGTATATTGGTTGGGTTTTTAAGGGTTTTAAAGGGTTTTGATAAGATTTAAGGGTTTTAAGGTTATGGAAGTGGTGATAGGGTGATGTTTTTTTGGTTTGGGGTTGAGGGTGTTGGCTTTAGGGTTTAGTGTTTGGATGGATTTTTAAGGGCTTTTAAATGGTTTAAAAGGTATGAAAGTGTATTTTTGTAGTCTTTTTAAGGGTTTTGAAGGGAGTGAAGGATTTTTAAAATTAGGTAATAGGGTATAGGGAGAAGTTTTGAGGGTTTAGGATTGAGGTTATAGGGTTTAGGTGTTTAGGGTTTAGGGTTATGATGGATTTTAAGGGATTTAAAAGGGATTAAAGGGTAGTAAAGTGTGTTGTGGAAGGGTTTTTTAGGTTTTTAAAGGTTTTTGAAGGGTCTGAATGGGTTTTAAGGTTAGGGAATATGGTTGAGGATGAAGGATTGATGGTATAGGGTTTAGGGTATAGGGTTTAGGGTTTGGATGAAATTTTAAGGGTTTTTAAAGGGTTTGAAGGGCTTGATAATGTATTTTTATAGGGGTTTTAAGGGTTTTTAAGGGAGAGAAGAGTTTTAAGGTTAGTTATAAGGGGATAGGGTAAAGGGATGAGGGTCTGGGTTGGGGTTATAAGGCTTAGTGTTTAGGGTTTGGTATGTTTTTAAGTGTTTTTAAGGGAGTGAAGTGGTTTTAAGGTTAGGGTAGATGGTAGATGGTGAATGGTTGAGGTTTTGTTGTTGAGGGTGTCGGGTTTAGGGTTTGGATGGATATTTAAATGTTTTTAAAGGTTTTAAATGGTATTAAAGTGTATTTTGGTGGGTTTTTAAAGGGTTTTTAAGGTATTTAAGGGTTTTAATGTTAGGGAATAGGGTATAGGGTTGAGGGTTGATGGTTTAGGGTTATAATTCAAGGATTGGATGGATTTTTAAGGGTTTTTAAATGGATTAAATGTTATAAACGTTTATATCGGTAGGTTTTATGCTGGTTTTAAAGGGGTTTGAAGGGATTTAAATGTTTTTATTGTTTGGGAAGATGTTATAGGGTGAAGGGTTTAGGGTATAGGGTATAGGGTTTAGGGATTAGTATTTGGATGGATTTTAAATAGGTTTTGAAGAGTTTAAAGGGTATGTAAGTGTATTTTGTTGGGGTTTTAAGGGTTTTAAAGGGATTTGAAGGGAGTGAAGGGTTTTTAAGATTAGTTAAGAGGTTATAGGGAGAGTTGTTGGAGGTTTAGGGTTGAGGGTGTTGGGTTTAGGGTTTGGATGGATTTTTGTGGGTTTTAAAAGGGTTTACAGGGTGTGAAAGTGTATTTTGATAGACTTTTTAAGTGTATTAATGAGTATTTAAGGAAGTGAAGGTTTTTTAAGGTTATTAAAGAGGGGATAGTGTAAAGGGTATATTATTAGGGTTGAGGGGTTAGGGTTTATGGTTTAGGGTTTAGGGTTTGGATGGATATTAGAGGGTTTTTAAAAGGTTTAAAGGGTATGTAAGTGTATATTTCAGTTGGGTTTTTAAGTGTTTAAAAGGTATTTAAATGGAGTGAAGGGTTTTAAAGGTTTGTAAATTGGGGAGAGGGTTGAGGGTTTAGGGTGAATGGATTGGGGTTTGGATGGATTTTTAAGGGCTTTTAAATGGTTTAAAGGGTATGAAAGTGTATTTTAGATGGGGTTTTAAGGGTTTTAAATGGTATTGGAGGGAGTAAATAATTATTATGTTTATGTAAGAGTGGAGAGGTTAAAGAGTTGAGGGTTTAGGTTTGAGGGTGTTGGGTTTAGGGTTTAGGGATTGGATAGATTTATAAGGTTTTTAAAGGGTTTAAATGGTATGAAAGTGTATTTTGGTAGGGTTTTAAGGAGTTTTAAGGTTTTGGAAGAGGGGACGGGGTGGAGGTTTTTTGTTTTTAAGGTTGATAGTTTATAGTTTAGGGTTTGCAATATAGATGGATTTTAAGGGGTTTTAAAGTATTTAAAGGGTATAGAAGTGTATTTTGGTAGATTTTTTAAGATTTTCAAGGAATTAAAGAGTTTTTAAGATTAGGGATGGGGGGTGAAGAGGTCAGGTTTTATGGTTTAGGTTTTTGGGTTTAGAGTTTTGGATTTTGATGGAGTTTTAAGGATTTTTAGAGGGTTTAAAGGGTATAAAAGTGTATTTTGGTATGGTCTTAAGAATTTTATAGGGTTATAAAGGGATTAAAGGGGTTTTAAGGTTAGTTAATTGTATATAGGGATAATTTTAGAGGGATTAAGGTTGAGGGTGTAGGGTTTAAGGTTTTGGGTTTTGGGTTTTGATGGATTTTTTAGGTTTTTTGAAAGGGTTCAAAGGTTATTAAAGTGTATTTTTGGTAGAAATTTAAAGTGTTTTAAATGTATTTTAAGGGAAATAAGGAGTTTTTAGGTTAATTAATAGGGAACAAGATGAATTTTTGTGGGTTTAGGTTTGAGGGTGTAGGGTTAAGGGATTTGGTTTTAGGATTTGGATGGATTTTTAAGTGGTTTTAAAGGGTTTTGAGGGTATAGAAGTGTATTTTGGTAGGGTTTTAAAGGGGTTTTAAGGGAGTAAATGGTTTAAAGGTTATTTAATAGAGGATATGGTGAAGGTTTGAGGGTGTAGGGTTTAGGTTTTAGGGTTTAGTGTTTATTGGTTGAATGAAATTTTAATGGTTTTTAAGTGTTTAAAGGGTATAAATGTTTATTTTGGTCGGGTTTTTAGGATTTTTAGGTTTTTAAAGGGATTTAAGGTTTTTTAAGGTTATTAAATAGGTGTTTGTGTTCTATGTCTATGGTTTAGGGTTATGGGTGTAGGGTTTGTGGTTTACAATTTAGGGTTTGAGATGATTTTTAAGGGGTTTTAAAGGGTTTAAAGGGTATGGAAGTGTATTTTTATAGGGTTTTGAAGGAGTTTTAAGGGAATTAAGGATTTTAGGTTTAGTTAATATTGGTGAGGGTGAAGGTTTTATGGTTTAGGTTTGGGGGTGTTGGGTTTATGGTTTAGTGTTTGGATGGATTTTAAGTGATTTTTAAGGGTTTAAAGGGTATAAAAGTTTATTCTGGTGGGTTTTTTAGGGATTTATAGGGTTTTGAAGGGAGTGAAGGGTTTTAGTGGTAAGGTAAGAGGGTATAAGTTGAAGGGTTTTAGGTTTAGTTTTGATGGTTTAGGGTTTAGGGTTTAGAGTTTTGATGGATTTTTATGGGTTTTAAAGTGTTTAAAGGTTATGAATGAGTATTTTGGTAGAGTTTTTAGTGGCTTTAGAGAGTTTTGATGGGATTTTTGGGTTTTAATGTTAGGTAATAAGGGATAGTGTAAAGGTTTTTTGTTTTATAGTGTGTAGGGTTTTGGGTTTTTTTGTTTTTTTAGAATTTGGATGGGTTTTAAGGATTTTTAAAGGGTTTAAAGGGGTATGGGAGCATATTTTGGTAGGGTTTTAAGGGGTTTTAAGGTAGTTGAGGGTGGGATGGTGATGTTTTGATGTTTTAGGGTTGAGGATTTAGGGTTTATGATTTTTGATTTATTTTTTGGAAGTATTTTTAAGGGGTTTTAAGGGGTTTAAAGGGTATGAAAGTGTATTTTGGTTGGGGTTTTAAGTGTTTTAAAGGATTTTGAAGGCTGAGAATGGTTTTAAGGTAAGGAAATAGGGTAGAGGGTGAAGGTTGGATGGTTTATGGATGAGGGAGTAGGGTTTAACATTTTGGATTTAGGGTTTAGATAGATTTTTAAGTAGTTTTAAAGGGTTTAAAGGGTATGAAGTGTATTTTGGTAGGGTTTTTAAGGGGTTTAAAGGTGTTTTAAGGGATTTAATGGATTTTAAGGTTAATGAAGAGGGTATAGGGTGAAGGGTTCAGGGTTCAGGGTTTTGTATTGATGGTGTAGGGTTTAGGGTTTAGGGTTTGGATGAATTTTTAAGTATTTTAAATGGTTTAAAGGGTATGAAAGTGTATTTTGGAAGGGTTTTAATGGTTTTAAATGTTTTTTAATGTAGTGAAGTGTTTTTAAGGTTATATAATAGGGTAGAGGTTTAAGTGTTTAAGGTTTAGGATTGATGGAATAGGGTTTAGGTTTTAGAGTTTGGATTAATTTTTCAGGGGTTTTAAAGTGTTTAAACGGTATTAAAGCCTATTTTGGTAGGTTTTTTGAGGATTTTATAGGGTTTTGAGGCGATTTAAGGGATTTTAATGTTGTTTACAAGGTTATAGGGTGGAAGTTTGAGGGTTTAGGGTTGAGTGTGTATGGTTTTGTGTGTATGCTTAGGGATTTTGATGGATTTTTCTGGGTTTTAAAAGGGTTTAAAGGGTATGAAAGTTTATTTTGGTAGGGTTTTTATGGGTTTAAAGGGTTATTAAGAGAGTTTATGATTTTTAAGGTTTTTTATTATGATATATAGTGAAGGGTTTATGGTTTAGTGTTGATGGAATAGGGTTTTGGGTTGAGGGTTTGAATGGATTTTTAAGAGGTTTTAAAGGGTTTAAAGGGCATGAAAATGTATCTTGGTAGGAATTTTAATGTTTTTAAATGGTTTTGAAGGGAGATAATGGTTTTTGAAATTATGGTGGAGTGGATAGGTTGAAGGGTTGAGTTTTTTGGGTTGAGGAAGTAGGGATTAGTGTTTGGATGGATTTTTAAAGGGTTTTAAAGGGTTTAAAGGGTATGAAAGTGTATTTTAGGTAGGTTTTTAAGGGTTTTTAAGGGGTTGAAGGGGTTTAATGTTTAGGGAAGAGGGGATAGGTTGAAGGGTTGTGGGTTTGGGGTTTAGGGTGTATGGTTTCGGTTTTGGATGGATTTTAAGGGGTTTAAAATGGTTTAGAGGATATGAAAGTGTATTTTGGTTGGGAGTTTAAGTGTTTTAAAGGGTTTTTAAGGGAGTGAAGAGTTTTTAGGTTAGGGAAGAAGGCATAGGGTGAAGGTATAAGGTTTTAGGGTTGAGTGTATAGGGTTTAGGGTTTTGATTATTTTTAAGGGGTTTTAAAGTGTTTAAAGAGTATGGAAATATATTTTGGTATGTTTTTAAGGGTTTTGAAGAGATTTAAGGGGATTTGAGGTTATTTAATAGGGGTGAGGGTGATGTTTTGAGGGTTTATGGTTGGTGGTGTAGGTTTTAGGGTTTATGGATTAGGGTTTGGATGGATTTTTAAGGGTTTAAAGGGTATGAAAGTGTGTTTTGGTAGGGTTTTTAAATGTTTGTAATGATTTTGATGGTATTTAAGGGGTTTTAAGGTTAGGTAGGAGGGTTGATAGTGAAGGGTTGGTAATTTTGGGTTGAGGGTGTTGGGTTTAGGGTTTGAATGGATTTTAAGGGTTTTAAAGGGTTTAATGGGTATGAAAGTGTATTTTGGTAGGGTGTTTAATGGATTTAAAGGGATTTTAAGTGAGTGAATGGGTTTTAAGGTTAGTAAATTGGGGTGTGGGTGGGTTTTTTAGGGTTTAAGGTTGATGGTGTAGGGTTTATGTTTTAGGGTTTAGGGTTTGGTTGGATATTTAAGGGGTTTTATGGGTTTAAAGGGAATGAAAGTGTATTTTGGAAGGGGTTTTAAGGGTTTTAATGTTTTTTGAATATATTGAACGGGTTTTAAGGTTAGTTAATATGTATTAGAATGAGTGATTGAGGGTTTAGGGCTAAGGGTGTTGGATTTAGGGTATATGGTATGGGTGGATTTTTGAGGGGTTTTAAATATTTTAAGGGGTGTGATAGTGTATTTTGGTAGGTTTTTAAGGGGTTTAATGGTTTTTTGTGGGTTTGAAGGGGTTTTAATGTTACGTAATTGGGGATATTGTTAAAGGTTGGGGGTTTAGGGTTTAGGGTGTAGGTTTTAGAGTTTAGATTTTAGGTTTTAGTGTTTTGATGGATTTTTTAGGGGTTTAAAAGTGTTTAATGGGTATGAAAGTGTTATTTTGGTAGAGTGTTTAAGGGTTTTGATGGGAGTGAAGGATTTTTAAGGTTGGGGAGGAGGTTATAGGTTTTATGGTTGAGAGTGTATGATTTAGGTTTTAGGGTTTGGATGGATTTTTAAGGGTTTTTAAGGGGTTTAAAGGGTATATAATTGTATTTTTTTAGATTTTTATATGTTTTTAAAGGGGTTATAAGATCTTTATGGATTTTGAAGGTTAGTAAAGAGGGTATATGTTTAAATTTTTGGGTGTTAGGTTTTAGGTTTTATGTTTGAGTGTGTAGGGTTTTTGGTTTAGGATTTGGATTGATTTGTAAGGTTTTTTTAAAGGGTTTGAAGGGTATGGAAGTGTATTTTGGTAGGGTTTTTAAGGGTTATAATAGGATGTCAAGGGAGTTAATGGTTTTAAATTTTGGATAGTAGGGGTTAGGATAATGGGGTCAGGGTTTATGTTTGAAGGTGTAGGGTTTATGGTTTAGGGTTTTTGGTTTAGACGGATTTTTAAGGGTTCTAAAGTCTTTAAAGGGTATGGAAGTGTATTTTGGTAGGGTTTTAAAGGGTTTTGAAGGGATTTAAGTTCTGTAAAGGTTATTTAAGAGGGAATAGGGTGAAGTTTTTAGGCTTTAGGGTTAAGGGAGTAGGTTTTAGGGTTCAGGATTTATGTTTTAGGGTTTGGATGGATTTTTATGTGTTTTTAATGGGCTTAATGGGTATGAAAGTGTATTTTGGTAGGGTTTTATGGGTTATAAACGTTCTTTAGGGAGTGAAGAGTTTTTATGTTTATTTAATATGGTATAGGATGAAGTTTTGAGGGTTTAGTATTGAGTGAGTATGATTTTGGGTTTAGTATTTTGATAGAATTTTAAGGGGTTTAATGGGTATAAAAGTGAATTTTGGTAGGTTTTTTGGTGTTTTAATTTGTTTTAAAGGGATTTAAGGTTTTTTAAGGTTATATAAGAGGGGTGATAGTGAAGTTTTAAGGGTTTAGTGTTGAGGGTGTAGGGTTTTGGGATTTGGGATTTGGGTTTGGATCAATTTTTATGGGTTTTAAAGGGTTTAACTGGTATGAAAGTGTATTTTGGTAGGGTTTTTAAGGGTTTTAACATGTTTTGAATGGAGTGAATGGTTTTTAAGGTTCGGAGATATGGGATATGGTGAAGTTTTTAGGGTTTAGGGTTGATGGTGCAGGGTTCAGGTTTTAGGTTTTAGGATTTTGATGGATTTTTAAGGGGTTTTAAAGGGATTAAACGGTATGGAAGTGTATTTTGGTTGGGTTTTTAAGGGTTTTAAATTTTTTATAAGTGAGTGAATGGGTTTAAAGGTTAAGGAATAGGGAATAGGGAATTGGTTTTGGGTTTGAGGATTTAGGGTTCAGGGTGTAGGGCTTGGATGAATTTTTAAGGGTTTTTAAAGGGTTTAAATGGTATGAATGTGTATTTCTGTAGGATTTTAATCGTTTTAAATTTTTTGAAGGGATTGAATTGTTTTTAAGGTTAGGGAAGAGGGTAGATGGTCAAGGGTTGAGGGTTTAGGTTTTATGGTTTAGGGTTTAGGGTTTGGATGGATTTTAAAGAGTTTTTAAGGGGTTTAAAGTGTATGAAAGTGTATTTTGGTATGTTTTAATGGTTTTATAAGTTTTTTAAGGGAGTGAAGGATTTTTAAGTTTATAGAATAGGGTATAGGGGAAGGTTTGAGGGGTTAGGTTTGAGGGTGTATGGTTTAGAATTTAGGGTTTAGTGTTTATGGTTTGGGTAGATTTTTATGGGTTTAAGTGTTTAAAGGGACTAAAAGTGTATTTTTGTGAGGTTTTAAGGGTGTTAAAGGTTTTTTAAGGGAGTTAAGGGTTTCGGGTTTGGGTGGAATTTTAAGGGGTTAAAAAGGGTTTAAAGGGCATGAAAGTGTATTTTGGTAGGGATTTTAAGGGTTTTAAATGGGTTTTAATGGATTTAAGGGTTTTAAAGTTAAGAGATTTGGGGATAGGGTGAACGAATGAGGATTTAGGGTTGAGTATGTAGGGTTTAGGGTTCGGATGGAATTTTAAGTGTTTAATGTCAGTGAAAGTGTATTTTGGTTGGGTTTTTATGGGGTTTAAAGGGGTTTGAAGGGATTAAAGGGTTTTAAAGATTAGTTAATATGGGATATGGTTAAGGTTTGAGGGTTTATGGTTGTGGTTTTAGGGCTTGGGGATCAGGTTTTAGGTTTTGGATGGATTTTTAAGGGCTTTTAAAGGGTTTAAAGTGTATGAAATTTTATTTTGGTATTTTTTTAAGGGTTTTAAAGTGTTTTTAATGGAGTGATGGATTTTTAAGGTTAGGTAACATGAGATAGGGTGAATTTTTGAGGGTTTTGGGTTGAGGGTTTGGGATTTGGATGGATTTTTAAGGGTTTTAATGGGTTTAAAGGGCATGAAAGTTTGTTTTGGTATGGTTTTTTAGGGTTTTAAAGGTGTTTTAAGGGAGTCAAGGGTTTTTAATGTTAGAAAATTGGGGAGAAGGTTAAGGGTTTAGGGTGTTGGTTTTTAGGTTTAGGGTTTAGATTTTAGGGTTTTGGATGGATTTTTAAGGGGGCTTTAAAGGGTTTGAAAGTGTATTTTGGTTGAGTTTTAAAGGGTTTTAAAGGGGTTTTAAGGGAGTGAAGTGTTTTTAAATTTAGTTATTAGGGTATATGGTGAAGGTTTTTGTGTTTAGGGTTTAGGGTGTAGGGTTTATGTTTATGTATTTTGGTTTGGATGGTTTTTTGAGGGATTTTAAAGGGTTTAAAGGGTTTGAAAGTGTATTTTGGTAGGGGTTTTAAGGGTTTTAAAGATTTTTTAAGGGATTTAAGGGTTTTAAGTTTAGTTAATGTGGGTGTTTGTTAAGTGTTTAGGATTTAGGGTTGAGGTTTTAGGGTGTAGGGTTTGTGGTTTGGACGGATTTTTGAGGGTTTTCAGAGGGTTTGAGGTGTATAAAAGTGTATTTTGGTATGTTTTTAAGGGTTTCATAGGGGTTTGAAGATATTTAAGGCTTATTATGGTTAGGTATGAAGAGATAGAGTGAATGGTTGGGGTTTAGAGTTGAGTGTGTAGGGTTTTGGGTTTTGGGTTTGGCTTGATTTTTAAGGGTTTTTAAAGGGTTTAAAGGTTATGAAAGTGTATTTTGGTAGGGTTTTTAAGGGTTTAAAGGGTTATGAAGAGAGTGAATGGTTTTTTAAGTTAAGTAATATATAAGAGGGTGAGGTGTTTAGGGTTTGTGGTTTGGGGTGTAGTGTATAGGTGTTAGGTTTTAGGTTTTGGATGGATTTTTAAGGGGGTTTAAAGCGTTTAAAGGTTATGAAAGTGTATTTTGGTAGGGTTTTTAAGGGTTATACAAAGTTTTGAATGGACTGAAGTGTTTTTAAGGAAATTTAATAGGTGATAGTTTGAATGTTTGAGGGTTTTGGGCTGTAGGTTTAGGGTTTAGGGTTTATCATTTGGATGGATTTTTAATGGGCTTAAAGGGTATTGAATTGTATTTTGGAAAGGTTTTAAGGGTTTTAAAGGGTTTTGAATAGATTGAATTGTTTTTTAGGTCAGGGAAGTGTTGAAATAGTGGGTTCCCTAGACCAAACTATGTCATAGTTTTTATTACCATATCATGTATAGAGTTAGTTATACATGATGTCATCTTACCGTTATATTGTATACTTTTCTGCATCCAATATTTAAATGGTAATGTCCAAAGATTAATTGTCATGTCGAGAGGTTATAGCAGATCCCATGCTATAATGAGAACCTAAAGATACTATGACATTAATCTTAAATATATGATCTATAGTCTAGATACATTTTACTAACTATACACAGTAGATGTTTGACTATCTGGTGCTGGTGGCTCATAAGCATTGAGACTTCTTCTCATGAAGTTCACACTTGGTGATCTCCAAAAGTGAGATCATGAGGACAGACCTACCAATAGTAAGACGACATGTTTTGGGTGTCATTGTTTGTTCCTATCTACGTACATGTGTATTGGTATCCTAAATTGAGATCATTACCAGTGTGTACCATTTGATTGTGTAATTTGATGTAAGGAAAAAACCAAGGTATTGAAATTGTGGAGAGGTAGCTTGTGCTGGTGCATCATTGGTGGTATGACATTGGTTGAATGGTCATGAAATGATTTTTCACTTCCAGGTTTAGGAAGTTGTATATCTCAATCCTTCTTGATCAGGATGGTTCTACCTTTATAAGTCTTTGTCCAAAGTAGTTGAAAGGAAAATATATTTGGTTAGATCAACAAATAATAAAGAAAGAAAAAGGATGATGCCACAAGTGTGTGTCCTAGTTTTTGAGATATTTAATGACAAAGAGATTATAGTACACAATCAATGTTCGTATGTTGGTTGTCATTGCTATGAAAATCCTTATCTCTTTAGGGGAAATGATGGGTTGTTAGACTCTGCTATTGTTCGGTGGATTTTATTTACTGGTATCGAGATAAGGGCCTGGAGGGTCACACACAATACTGTATTCAAGAATCCACCCTATTTAGTTGAATAGGTATATGAACATGGTAGACCCCACCACGGGTTCCAAGTGTTGTCCAAAGTATCGATCACCAATAATTAAATAAATTCATTATTATTCAAGTTATGAATAATTGGGATTGAATTTATTTAAAGTATTTACAAGTTGAGTAAATATGGGAAACTATTAATCGAACAAATATTATTTTAATATTCAAGGTTCATTTAATATTAAGTAGGGCAACAAGTTGAGTTAAAGGGATCAGTTTTTATCATGTAATATATTTTATATATATTATAGGTATGTGATAAAATAATAAATAATATTGACATAGTTTATTTTTTCAGAATTATTTATTAAGTGAATGTTGAAATAAACGGGGGTTGGGGAACCCAACCGAGTATTTTGCAACAACACTATAAATAAAGGAAGAGGTCCTCTCTCATGTAACTATTCATTCATTTCATGGAATGAAAAATGAAACCCTCTTTCTCCTCCCACTACCTAGAGAGAGAAGGATTTGATCCAAGAGCATAGATCAAGATCTTCCTCAAGAATTGAAGGGATCTCTATGTGGAGATTGTTGGGACATCGAAGACATTGGCGGATTGCCATGTTAGCACCCGAAATTCAACAATTGATGCTCCAACGGATTTCTAAAGCACGCGTGGATGATCTAGAGGGATCCTGCTATGGATCCTTTAAGTGAAGATTGCCAGTGATGAGTTGCAGTCGACCACAACTTCAGATTTGAAATGGGTATGTTTTCAATTTATTTTTGTGCTTTTTATAATTTACATGAGATCCTCGGACCTTACTGGGGCCTGGATCGTCGATGACGAAAAGACCCATCATCCCGTTGATGAAATTTTTTAAAATCCTAGGACCACTGACTTCTATTGTGGGGCTCAGAACCTTACAGTGGTATCAGAGCGATCGTGTATATTTTCTATGACTAGAAAAATTATTTTTCATTAAAATTAAGTAGAGGGTGTTGAATTAGTCACAATGGTTAAAACCGCACATCAATCCGATGTTGAATGACAGAGTTATGGTCATTTTAAATTTTTGGATTGGATTGATTTTGCATGTTGATCTTGGGGATTAAGTTTTTCAATCATTTCTGATCTTCGGAATTGTTTTGGTTTTTCCTAAAACCCAAAAAAGGATGGTAATTGTTATTATTAAATAATAATAATTTTTATTATAAATTAATAATAATAATAATTATTTTATAATTATTATAGTAATAATTTTTTATAATAATAATAATAATAATAATAATAGTTATTAGTATAATAATTGTTATTATTATTAAAGGTTAATTTTTAGCCTTTGGAAGTTGTGGGGGAGACCTTGAATCAAATAAAAAAACAAGGGAGGAGACTTGACATGTGGAATTCCACAATTCCACACAAAAAAGGAATCTCCTTTTAAAATAAAAGTGCAGAATTTTAATAAAAAAAGAATTAAAAGGGGGGGTCCGCACGGACCCCCTAGATGTCTTCCTCAGTAGGCCTCAGTAGAGGTGCCTCTCCCACCTTGCTCCGTAGCCGACCACCGCCCCATGAGATGGGTTGCCTCCTCCTCAACACAGGCAACCCGCAACAGGCCTCATCATCCTGCTCCCATCGAAGGCCACTTCCCAGTCCCATTGTCCTGCCTCCTCTCCTCGGCCACACTCCACCAGACACACTGCTTGAAGCCCTCGGATTCCTCCCCTCTGCCATAGAGGTGCGGCACCCACCCTGTTGGGCGGTTTTGCTCACAGCTGGCAACCAGGCCTCCCACCCGGAATGACCACAACACCGCGGCCCGACTACCCCAACCTCCTCTCGGCCACCACCTCGGCTAGATCCTGGCCACCCTTAGCTCGTGCCTCTGTCCTAGTAAGAGCTTGCGTGACTCGCCTCACGGTTGTCCACTACCCTCAGCTTCCTGTTTCCTTTGGTCATGACACTGCCCCACCGCCCTCTGCCAAACCAGCCAAGGCTGCCAGCCTCCCCACCATTCCGGGTTCGTCCCCAGATGCCTGACCCGACTCCGACTTCCCAAGGTCTGTTGGTCCTTATTGCTCCGACATCATCGCCATCTGTCAAGATCCAGGAGGTACCCTTATGCTTGAAAGTTTTTTTTCACAGAGAAAAATTGGCCTCAAAACAGTCCGGGTGGATCTGCCCAACCCGTAACAAGTTTGGGTGGATCAGCCTAGCCTAATTTGGCCCTGTACTTCCTGGTATGGCCCTTCATGGGTTTGACCTTACCCGAACAGGCTGAGAAGTGATGTTTTTGGGACCATCCATTTAAATTAATCAAAATAAATTAATTTAATTAATTTAATTTTAGTATCAAAATTAAATTAATTAAAATTAGTTTTGGTTAATTAATTTAATACCCATGATATAAATTAATATTTTTTTTAATGAAATGAAATTAATTAATTAATTTAATTTTGGCATAAAAAATTAAATTAATTAAAGAACCAATAATTAATTAAATTATTTGAATCATTTAATTCATTTAATTTAATTTATAACCCTTGTATTTATTTAATGCAATTTAATTTTATCATGAATTATTTTTACTCGCATGATAGTCTTGATCACCAACCCTCGTATGTCGACATTTATTTATTTAATTAATTAATTATTTAACTATGTGTGATGATTGTAATTAAGTAAATAGACGATATGTGCATCGTCTTTCTTTTTTGTTAAAATCTATAAGGTAATTTACACCAAATTTACCTAATGTACATTTATATTCCAAGTCCCCCTTGCATGCGCGCAAGTATCTTTGTACTTCAGACGAAGACAGTGAACAACGTAGACCCCGCCAAGATGAGGCGATGCACGTTTATCAAGATGGTTCAAGACAACACGTGGATCCCGCCAAGATGAGGTGGTACTCCAAGAAAAGACATGGACACCACCAAGAAAAGGTGATACTCCAGATTACAAGCGGACATACATGACAGGGTGAGCTGCATCAAGAGTCAACATTCGACTCATGTATGATGCCCTTAGGTCATTTAGATGCTCAAGACTAGTTGGGTAGTAGTTTACCTTCATGAGTTTATTTATTATTTTATTCATTTTAGAACAACGGGAGAAATACATAAAATAATAGATAATAAAATAAATAAATATGAAATGTATGTTTTTCTATTAATGTTCAGTTGTGAGTGAGACAACATAGATGAATGTTCCACCTCTAAGGTGGGGTGTTTAGGGTGATGGTGAAATGGTTCGAAAAGGATCATCACCCATCCCTATTTCCAGAGATGGTTTCCTGTCAAATTCACCATTTCTTTTGTTTTGACCCATTCTATGTCATTATCCTTCATAATAAGGTTGGATTAACCCTGTAGGGACTAGGAAATTCACCCATTTCACATTGTGAAGGATATTCCACAGTCAGTCGGTCCTAGAAGGCGATTGTGTGGGGTCAAGTACTTGTGCAATTGGTCCTCCTCAAATATAAATTCCTTGGATGGCCTCCATCAGGTTTATTCATGGAACCAGAAACACTCAAAAACCCTTGTATCCACGATTCATGGACCTTCTTTCCAAAGGCAGGTGCTCATTGATTGAAAATTCAACCAATGACACTTGAGGACTCCATTGGTCAAGAGTATTGGAAATCAATCTCATTGCACCCTTCTAAGGGAGGATTATTTCCTATTCTAAGACTCTCTCATAGATTTAATTTCTATTCAAATGTTCATGAATCCTTGGATAATTCCCAAAGAGTGTGTCAATGGGCCATCCTTGGTTTGTAAGATCATCATAGGCATTCATATATTTGATTCTACGAAGGTACTGCTAACTTAATCCGTACAATAAGGCTCTTTGGAGTTTATCATCGTCTATAGGGGATAAAATGTGATTTGATGTTGGGATAGGACCCATAAGATGGATTTCCTACGTATCCTTGAGATGTGAATCAAAACCCATGTAGTTCAGATTTATGTGGGGCTTATGCATGGAGGCTTCCCATTTAAGAATACATAATTGGGTGAACCCTTTTGGATGGGCACCCTTTTGAGCTTGGGCCTTCAGTTAGTCATCCTACGCATCCTGGATTTATCAGGAATCGGAGTTCTCATAATTTAGATGAGATAGGGATTACTCATAAAAGCTTCCCATTTGAGGGGGAATGATTTGGTGGACCCTTTATTGGAGGGCACCCTTTTGAGATCAGGCCTTCGATTAGGTGTCCTATGTATCCTAATTCGACCAGGAATCAGAGTTCTCATAGTTTATATTTGTGTGGATTTTGTAATCATCACAATCCTCTAAGCCCACGTGAGTCATGCTCGATGTGAGAAACAAGAGGATGTGAAAGATTCGTCAAAGAACATGCTTCCTCTACTGCTGGTGGGAGAGGGAGAGCCTATGGAGGATGAGGTTGGGGAGACCGTGGGTGAGGGTGTGGAACAATGAACCTTTCAATGTGAAATGACATTAAAAGTCATGCGGCCGGACCTTAGAAGATTGGGGACTTACCTCAGTGGGAGGGCCCCAGAATACATTTTGGGAAAGGTGAGGAGTTTCGTCCTCATCAAAGGAGAAGCAAACATAACTCCTTCAACTGATCACTATTCCTTATTTAATGGAAAAGAAAGTGATCGCCCTTAATCTCTAGAATAGGGAGGTTCACGTCATTATCCCAAGGTTGGACTCCGGGTTACCATGGGATTGTAGACCCACATGCATTCCCGAAGACCAGAGCGTTGTGGGGAGAGCCTTCATGAATCCACTTACCATGGGTATGTAGACTCAACGGGGAACGCTAATGCACTTGATGTTCTAATCATATGGGTTTGGTGGCTTTGTAGGAGGCTTTGTCTTGATGCCGGAGGACTGGTTCACAGAGTGATTATGGTGGAATGGATGGTAATAGAGGGGTGAGGTTGGAATTGGAGGAAATAATACCCAAAAATACCCCATTCTGCGTACTGGTTTCTTATGCGGGATGGGGGAGGCTCCACATACCATAGTGGTATGTGGGAAAAGGCGAAATTCATGTACTGATAAGGTATGCAGACATGGGTATAGAAAACCACGTACCATAGTGGTATGTGTCCCATCATGCCGCTTTGGGTTCCATCTGTGTACTGATGCTGCACGCGACGCTAGGTTCAGTCCATGTAGCAGTACACTATGAAGAGAACTATATTGAAGGAGGTTCTGGGGGACTATCATTCACATCGAGTTCATCTGTGAGAATTATGTGGTTTGTGGTTCACCAATTAGGTTTGCTGTTCTCTTTTTACTATTAAGTTCCCATGTTTTGTGGTTTGCGGCCGGCTGTACCTATGGAGAGAGTGGTTCACAATTTGGGCTTCGTCGATGAATCAAGAATGAAGTCAGAATCTTCTATGAGTTCTTAATTCCAACCTCTGAGTCCCCTTCAATCTTTCATCATCCATCTCCTCTTCCTCCCTCAATTCATTCTGTTATCCTTTTATAGAGCATTGGGGCAATCATATCTATTGGAATATGACACCATTTATAGAGGCCCATGAAGAGACATTCTGACCCATAGAATACTCAGTCAATCTGGCATTTATGAAGGCTTCAGTTTTCAATAATGGTTCACATAACCCTACCTATTTGCTTTTTCCATGATCTGATGAGTTTGCGGGACGGTACGCAGATGGCCTTTGCGCACACGATTCTTTCGGTGATGCGGTTAATGGTCCTCTGGGTTCATTGGCCATCGCTCTGCGGGCCAGCGCCTCATGGATCAATTTTCATACCCGGTGTTTCACGATCCAGGTGATCCATGAACCTTTCCCAGTGATGGTACACAGACCACATGAAATTCTTTCAAAACTTGAATTCCTTTGAGTTTATCCTGAAATTTGCAACTTAGTTTGAGTCCATTCACCTTTCTAGACTTGTAGGAGTGCTTAATTTCTTCTAAAAAGTGATTTTGGTAATATTTTCTTCCCTTGGTGGAATTTTTAGGACCCTGCAAATTCCCCCCATGAGAATGGGGTCCGTTCAAAATGAAAAGGGGAGATTCTGATGTAGAAGCAGTCTTGAACTTAAATCGCTCGTCGTAGAATAGATTAACCCAGTAGTATGGGACCACACCTATATATAGGGGTCCATGAAAATTTTATTTTACCATTTCTTGTGAAGAAAATTGTTCTTAGTTACCTCGAATCCCTCTACTTTTACGTACCATGCTCCCTGTGAAAACCCCATTCGCAAATCGCTTCGTACGTACTGATAACTGATCTTCTCACCATTTATCTATCTACGTACCATATTTGGGAATTTTCAAATGGTGTTATGTAATTTTAAAATTAAAATCCGGATTTCATGTAGGAAAATACTATGTTACTTGCGTGTCCATATACCGAGCTTGAATCGGCAAACCAAACTTTAATAAGTAATAATCCAAACTTAAACTTTAATCCACAACTTTGGAACATGAAATTAATCAAGTCCTAGGTTCACAATATCCACCTTCATCAAACCTTTATTTTCATAGACCAAAAATCCATGGGTCAATTCCTTGTAGATGGTTTTCGTACTATGGTTGTGCATGGTGAAACGAATCCGCATATCGTATCTGTAGGAAGGGTTTTTTCCATGCACTGTGGTCACATGTGGTATGATGCATCCTCACACTATGCAGTACGTGGGATGTGGATACTGCGTACCATTTCTGGGAATAGTACACAGAGCCTTATAAAGACATATTTTATGTCCTTTGTCCATTCTTCCATAGCCTTTATCCAATAATTTTTATTGGAATAACTTTTTATCATCTTCTAGATCTTCCTGGGAAGGTTGCAATTGCTACTTTACAGGCTCTGAAAAAATCAACAAATACAAGGGCAACCATGGTGGGGAATAGTGAGGATCATCTTCAAGCCCACATCATTCCTCATAACAGCTTCTTAAAGGACTTCTTGATACTAGAGATCCTATATTATATGCTATATGTACAGTTTCCACTTTACAGATTTGGTCTCCCTGATGATGTTCCTCTGCCGTTGGCTGACCCTGATACCCCTTTCATCCTACTAGAGGCCCCGCAAGAACATGATCACGCCAACATTTCCACAGCAAGAGAAGTCATCACCACTCTAATTCAGGAGAACGTCTTCATACTAAGAGGCCCGACATGGATTCAAGGAAACGTGGGGGTTGCAATTCTATCCTAAGACTAAGCTCCTGAGAGCACCCATACATTATAAACATCTCCCAAGAAAATATTAATGGTGGGTTTAGAACCAACTGGGATCTATAGTCCGTAGGATGTTTTTTCTAATAAATGGGCCAAGGAATTCTGGTTACATCTGACCTGTTTGGAGTCCCCTGACTAGTTAGAGGTGGTGGGCTTGTATTAGGCAACCCATGTTTCTCAGTTCATTGTCCTATCCCCAAGAAAAATCCTTCTTGAGCTGCCGATCCATTGGTGTTCAAGCACCAACACCTTCCATTTATTGCACGGGGAGGTGGGAATCAACTTATGGGATATCCACTAGCTTAGAGGACTCCCCATCCTTAGAGAGATGTATGACAAGTTTCTCCTGACAGCCGCTACTTGGGATGACACTGACCACATGTCTTCTTTGACAAAGAGTTTACTAATTATGGAAGATGGATTACTTGATCATCCCCTCCAAGCTAGATCTTGTATCCCATTTGTGATGTGGATATGGTCATTATTACAGGCGAATAGACCCAAGAAAAATGATCACCACAACCGAACTCATCCATCCCATCATTCCTTCCAGACTCCAGGGTCATATTGTGCTACCCTTGAAGCGGGGTGATACACCACCTAGGGATATGAACTTCAAACAAACGTATAACCTGCACTTAGATTGGTAGTTTTAGTTTCCATGTTTTTTAGTGTATGGCTTTTCCCATCCCACGATACATATACCAGGGTTTGGGCTTGTACTTTGATGATGATAGCCACACTGGTAGAGGTTCAACCCATTAATTTGGACCTTCCAACCCTCACCCGACTTTATGAATTATTAGGACAAATATAGGAAGGTAGGTCCCCACATCGTCTTAGTGGACCATTCCAATTCCTTTATGGGTGGATGTTAGAACATATCCCATGTTATGAGTATTGGAATAATTCAATGGTTCCTCATTCTGACTTTTAACCTGCTCTTCTCAACATTTTTGTTGTTCGTCCCAGGACTCTGAGCATTATTGATGTGGTTGGGTTACTAACTGACGCTTCTGGCTTATTTTTTGCACCACATACTACCCCTCATGGGTCATTAAGAGGTGATAGGGGAAATTATTTGGAGTAATTATCATACCTCATCACCCTTTGGGATAGGATTCTCACTACTCGTATATACCAAGTAGTCATTTGTGAGCCATACCTCCCCTACCAGTTTTCCAGACAATTTGGATGCCTTCAACATACTATGCTGATTTTGGCTATTCAATTAAGGGGAGAGTCTCATCCTATAGTTATCCAAAAATTATGGCATATGATGATGCATTAAGGTGATGATATAGAGGTTATCATCCCCAACACAATGGGATCCGCCTTTCTGTCATTAGAATATGCCCAACTGTGGGAGGACTGCTACCCCAACAGGATGCTGAGAGAAATAGTTTGGCGGGTGAAAAAACATTTAACCATTCCACACCCTGTCCTTACCCCAATGACAATGCCACACATTCCTTCCACTATGAAAAGTGTGATAGCTATGCCTTTTACTCCTTCCCTTGCAGTATCCAAAACAGATTCACCACTTATTCCTACCCTTATGGTAAGAAGATGCTCAGTTCGTTGGTAGAAGTGTCTGGGAGGGGATTCATCAGCACAACCTATTTTTAGTGGGGATTGATTTAGACTGCTCCCCACCTATGGATACTACCCAAGATCTTAATGAGGCTGACACTAGCAGAGTATCACCGATCACACCAGAAGCTACATCTAGCCCTCCGTATCCGGCTCTAGTGGTTGAACTACCTAAGGGAAAAGAGAGTCCCCCATCTTGGGTGGAAAGTCTTAGGTCCCTCCCCACTCCTGTGATGATGCTTCCTACTTATAGACACATAGAGTAGAGGGAGGATCAAGGTACTGGTGCTACGGGGAGGCACTGGGTAGTGAAAAAATAGGCATGGAACTAGTTATGTACTCTTGCCACAGAGATACCTATGACAAATTTTGCTGACGATACTGACAGTTTTCAGAAGTTATTCATGGATTTGGGTTCCAGAGGCTTCAATTATTATCAATTACACCTTCTCATCTACCAAATCATCATATCCCGAGAAGACCTTGCATCCTGCAAGGACAAGCTAGCCAAGTTCAATTCTTCCCATCACCAGGTGGCAACCTTCTGAGATGTTTCAGAAGAATTTAATCATCTATCAGCCAAGGAGGTGAAGGATCGTGATTTAGTGGACACCCAAAAGGAAGTGTTGTGGGAGTGAGAGTCATGTGCATCAAGGTTGAGGGATCAAATGGCCTCTTCAAGTGCCAACTATGAAGCTATCTAGAAGAATGAGCGGGACTTTATAATTGTCATATATAGGGTGTGTCTGATGGTCAAGACCGAAATGGAGGAGAGAGCTTCTTTGGAGAAAACTATTTATAGCCTATGGAAATAACTTTCCATATTTCTAGAGAGGAATAATCAATCCTTTTTGTAGTTCTCTCGCAAATCATGATATGTACTCTTCCCCTTTTTTTGGATAGTTTAGAGAGACTCCAAACTGGGGATGCTTCTCAATTTTTATTTAACTTAATGAAACTTATATGCCTTTAAATCATTATTCTTTTCCTTTTAATGTCATGTAAATTGATCAATCATATAAAAATCATTCCAATTTGGTATTAATTTTAAACCATGACCAGTAAAATGAAATAATCTAATCATACTCTAATTTTTTCCTGAGCTGTGGGGATCACTGAGCGTAGTTCAACTATTTCTGAGGTTTTATGAAAAAATATTAGAAACTTTTATGTCTTTTCATTATTAACCCACTTTTTTCCTAAACCTACTTGGCACCGGCTTAGCAGGTATAACTTGACTTTTTCTTAGGCTTCCCTTTGTGGGTTTTTGACCTAACATGATTTATGCTTTTTCTGATGGATCAACATTTTTTAACGAACCAATACTTGAATTTTATCTAGAGGTTCCTTCTTTGGATTTTCCATTTGGAAAGTATGGCACCTTTTTTGTGGGTAGTTCAAAATCCTGCCATTCAAACTTATTACTTTTGTTTTAGTTTGAACATATTTGACCAAACTTAATGGGGGTAGGGGCCCTAATTCAGTATTTTTCAGTCGATAATGTTCTAATATCCTTCAGACATAGATTAGGTATTTTTCTTGACCCTAGATTTGTGAGTTTTGGACCTGCATGAGGCTTAAAATCCGTTTTAGGCATACATAGGTAGGAAAAGACTCTCCAAGGGATGAATTTTCCTTTGATTGATGGCCATTTTTTTGGGAAACATATGAAAAGCCTCCGAGGCATGATGTGAATAGTCAATCAAAGGTGTCTGTAGGACAATGGACTTCCATCTCCGATGGCCTTGGTAGGATTTTTAACACTTTGAATTTATTTTGATGTTGGGAGACACAGTGGGTGGATGTCCTGAGTAATGGTGTTTGAAAACATTAGGGACATCCGCATCAGCTTTGAGTGGGAAAATATTCCCACATGGTTCTTAATTGCGTGAGGGAGAGCTGGTGAATGGTTAGTTTAGTTAGAAGTATTTATTTTTTTTTATGTCAGGGGAATTTAGAAAGAGGAAGGTATGTAAGCCTTTATCTATAAGTTTTCCAAATCTGGGGGTGAAACAAGAAATCAATGTCATTTGAGCATATAGAAACTGGAAATGACTCTCTTGAGAACAAATTTTCCTTTGATTGATTGTATTTTTTGTGGGAAACATATGCAAATCCACTGGGGCATGATGTGAATATACAAAACAAAGGTGTCCACATGACACTGGCCTTCTATCTCTGATGGCTATGGCAGATTATGGAGATTGGATACTTTCTAAATACAGTATGTGACATTCTACAAAGGGTGATCCTAAACATGAAAATGTGAATTTTAACTGAACTTCTTCGGTGGGAAACATGAAAATGAGTGGAGGAAATATTCTTTTATATGCAGATCAACTTCACGCATATGAATGGGGTATCTTTAAAACCCTCAAAAGGGACCAGAGATGAATCGGGCCCGTATGTTCTGATATATACATGATGTATGTAAGGAGAAAAATGTAAACCATGATTTTGAGGGCCCTTGAATGAGGAGGGATGGAATGAGGCTTGGAATCCATTAGGTATACTGATATAGGAGAGCACTCTCATGGGGATGAATTTTCCTTTGATTGACATCCTTTTTTATGGGATATATATGCAGAGCCACTGAGGCATGATGTTCATAGTCAAGTAAAGGTTTTGGAAGGATACTGAACTTCCATCTCATATGGCCTGGAATTATTATGGGGATTCAATATCACAAAGAGCATGGAGTTTGAGGTATGGTAGAAGTGTATTTGGAAATATTAGGGACATTTGGGCAGCAATTTACTTATGAAATTAGGTTTCCCTTAAATAGATCTGACTCGTACACGGGGTTAAGTGTTCATTCCATATTTTGGGTACCTAGTAATTTAATGTCACACAGCCAGGGTTTGGAGTTCCTATCGGGGAAGGGAACCATGAAATTCCGTTTAGGGTCGTGCTACTTGGACCAAATTATTGGACTGTTTTTCTATAATGTCATAGCGGATCTCTCGCTAAGATACTTAAGCTCACGTGAGCTATGATCAGTGTGATAAACAAGGGATTATGAGGATTCTATGTCATTACATTGGAATATAAAAATCAACATTGGAGGTCACTTTAGGTTTAAACCGTTGCTATGCAGTTTAACATCATAAAGCAAGGATGGTTTTTGCCTCGTAGTTTAATGTCATGCAGTGAGGACATGATGTTGTTCAGTTTAGAGTCATGCAGTGAGGAAAATTTTGGCCTCACAGTTTAATGTTGTGTGGTGAGGACATGATACTGTGCAGTTTAGTGTCATGCAGCGAGGATGATTTTGTCCTTGCAGTTTAATGTCATGCCGTGAGGACGTGATGATACGCAGTTTAGAGTCATACATCGAGGAATATTAGGATGTCATAAATATCTTTAATAGTTTTGAGTTAATCACAATTAGGATGTTTTGATGTTTCTTAGATGTGAGCGATGATAGAAGGTAGAAACCATATTCCTGGGGGAAACTTGAATCAGGAGGAATGACATGGGGCTTGGAAGCCATTGGACGTACTAAGATGGGAGAGGACTCTCCTGGGGACTAATTTTCCTTCGATTAATAGCCATTTTGTGGGAAACATATGCAGATCCTCTAGGGAATGATGTGCATAATCAATCAAAGGTGTTTGCAGGACACTGGCCTTCCATCTCAGATGGCCTTGAATGATTATGGGGATCCATGTTTTCCTAGGGTATGGAGTTTAAAAAATGGGAAAGATGTGCCTAGGAACAAAAAGAATACCTAAACCATGATTAAATGTGAACTACTGGATCTTACACATAGGTCTGACTCATATGTGTAGGGGGAAGTTGGATCTTTTGACTTTCCATGATTGAGGGGAATGTTCGTGATCTCATGACACCGAGGACTAGGCCACACATAACTCTTGAAGGATTTTTCCATTTATTGTCATGTGTTTAGGACCTTTCACGGACTCCCTGTACAAGTCTGACCTATGCATGGTGAAAGGGGCATTTTTTTGTGGTGGTTGGGATAATATTACAAATATAGGTGTCACTACGTATCTTGAAAGGGAAGTAATCAAGCCACACATAGTTCTGTACGTTCCCTCTATCGATCTAGATCAATCCATGTGTAAGGAAATGTAAGGGAATTTTTTTTATGATGGTTGGGCCGGGATGCCAAATCCATGCATCACTACGTATCTTGCATGGGTATGAATCAATCCATAGATAGTTATGGATGTTCCATGTACCGATTTGGCTCAGTCTATGTGTACGGTAATTTTTGTTTCATGTGATACAGTTTCCTGTTCTACCATATCTCCCTATAATTTTTTTGCGTAAACGAATCCTTACCACTGATCCTAATCTCATGTGATTTATACTCGATGTGAGAAACAAGGAGTGGACATAGGGTTTCCTTATAATATTTTGGGAGGTGTAGGATATAATGGAGGATTTTTTTTCTTCCGGTAGGGGATGGTCCAAGATCGAGGATTGATGTGCTGCTACATATCCTGAAAGGACAGTAATCAAGCCATATGTATTTCTGTGAGAGAACATACAGTTTATTGTCATGCGATTAGGATGCCTTGTTCCACATAGTTTAATGTCTTACAACGAGGACATGAGTCACAGTTTAATGTCATGTTTCAAGGACCAATTCCTTACAATTTAACATCATGTGGAAAGAACAATGAATCATAGTTTAGGGTATTAGATTTTGGACCCTGGCATGGTATTACTACTCATAGTTTAAGGTCTTAGAGTTTGGACCATGTTATGGTATTACTACTCATAGTTTTAAGTCTTAGAGTTTGGACCACGACATCATGGTTCAATTTCATGTTTCATGGACTAATACTGAACAGTTTAATGTCATGTGGTAAGTAAGATAACTCATACTTTAAGGTCATAGAGTTTGGACCATGGAATGGGGGTATTATAGATCTCAGTTTAGGGTCATAGAGTTTGGATCGTGTCTTTAATACCATTCATTTTATCGTCATATTGGTCAGAAAAAAACTCATAGTTTAGGGTCTTAGAGTTTGGACCATGACTTTATGCCATTCATTTTATCATCATGTTGGACAAGACAAAAACTCATAGTTTAGGGTCTTAGAGTTTGGACCATGGCATGGGGGTCGCTGTTATGCAAAGTACTTCTTTAGGAACTTTGCATTTGTGGGAGCCGTGATGAGTTGTACTTCTAATGATATCAAGGAATATGCTCCATTGGAATAGACCCTGTGTATTACATATGGTCCTTCCTGCTTTATTCCAAGCTTTGGGGGATTCTTCCCAAGTATCATCAAGGTTCTAAGGACTTACACCATTTCTCCTTCGAGGAAAGATCGAAGGAGAATCTTTTTGTTGAAGGCTCATACAATATGAATTTGGTAGATTTAAAAATGGTGTAAAGTGAAAAAAAATTCATCTATCTTCTCCAACTCATCATACCATCTCTAGGATTGCTCATCCATGGATCACAAATTGCCACACGAAGTGATGGAACTTAGATTTCGATAGAAATAAACCACCTCTTCCCCATATACTAGTGAGTATGGGGTTTCTTGGGTGGTAATGTGGGTCATGGTATGGTAAGTCCAAAAAGCATGAAGGATCTTGTCTATCCATGATTTATTGTCCTTATCAACCATATTTTGGAGTATGTTGTACATGGTTTTTTTGAAAGCCTCTACCTACTGTTGACGCTCCTTTCGTCACAGAATCTAAAGATCGAAAAAGGGAATATCTGATCTCAAAGTGATTCAGCCTTTGAAGAAAACATCAAAAAATCAACAAAGGAAGGAAGAAAGGATCAACAGCAACCTCACCGCGCAAGTTATCTAACTGGCGCGCAAGTGTACTTGCGCGGCTACCTTGGTCGCGCAGGTGACTTGCGCGACCTAATTGGTAACCGCCCGGTAACCGCCCGGGGTCTTCTTTTGCCTATAAATAGACCCTGTGGGCCCCCCATTCAGTAGGATCTTTTTCCAGAAACTCGGATTGAAGCTCCCGACGCCCAAGTCTCTTCTCAAAGCTTCCGGAACACTTCTAAGGTAATTTCTTACCTAGAGTGGAAGATCTAAAGAGAAGAAGGAAGGCCTAAGTGTTGAAACTTATCAAACACTTGCGCACCGACTTATTTCCTTCAATATAACTTGCGCGTCCCTTTTCTGGAAGAACCTCGAGAACATTCTAAAGGGTTTAAAAAAGAGTCGCTCAAGTATTTCATTGCTGGTTGAAAATCGCGCAAGTACACTATGTGTCGCGTAGGTATACCTGCGCGACCAACACTTGCGCGCCCACGGAAGACTTGCGCGCCTTGCAAGAATTGCGCGCCCCTATATTTTTGGGTGCCCATCTTGCCCATTTTTACCCCTCTTAATCCATTTCACCTTTCCTTTTCAAGATTCAGTCTTCAAGACACTCTTCAAAGCCATTTATGGCATGATTTCTTGATTTGACTTTCTTATCTGAAAGTAATTCTGTGGAATCTCTCTCAAAGTCTAGTGATTTAAATATCCTTATATCACTAAAATACGGAGAGTTCATTCATTTAACCTCATCCTTTAAGATGAGAGAATACTAACCTGGGTCTCCTTTTCAGGAATAATCCCCAGTGATAAAACCTTTAATCTGGGCATCTTCCTCAGGAGTAAGCCCCAAATTCTTAAAGTTCCCAACCTCAAATATGGGCATCCTCTTCAGGAATAAGCCCCAAACCTTAATCCCTAACCTGGGTCTCCTTTTTCAGGAATAAGACTCAGTCATAACCTTGGGCTTCCTTTTAAAGAATAAGCCCCAAGTCTCCTAACCTGGGTCTCCTTTTTCAGGAATAAGACTCAGTAATAACCTTGGGCTTCCTTTTAAAGAATAAGCCCCAAGTCCCCTAACCTGGGTCTCCTTTTTAGGAATAAGACTCAGTCATAACCTTGGGTCTCCTTTTCAGGAATAAGCCCTAAGTCCCCTTAAATTTCTCTTAACCAGTCATAATTTACCTTTGATTTGGGTTTCCTTTTTAGGAGTAAAACCCCATCATAAGTCCCCTCATAACTTGGGCATCCTCCTTAAGAGTAAGCCCCAAGATTAGAGTATTCAAATCTCCATGAAGCACATATAACTTTATGGACCCTGTTCATGGATTTTCTCCCTAAAAGTAAATCCTAAACCTTCATCTATCTGGGCAGTCATCCATACATAAGCCCCAAACAAATTCTTATGATTGCATCTTTCATGGCACAATTGTCTAAATTTTACCAATACCTCTTGTTTCTCACACCGAGCATGACTCACGTGAGCTTAGAGTGTAAAAGTAATTATGACATTCATCTTTGAGACATCAATCATAAACATCATACTCCATTTCTCGAACTACGTGGGTTCTGATTCCTTTTCCAAAACAAAGGATACGTAGGTAGCCCATTTATGGGTTCGATCCCAACTTTGAAATAATCCCTGTCCTTCTAAATGACGATAAACTTCAAGTGCCTCACTGAGTGGCTTTAAAACCAACCTGGTCATCATAATGACCAAGAGACTTTTATATAAATGTTTTGAAGGATACCATTGACCAAGAATCTCTAAACAGATATAGATGATTCTCTATTGATGAAGAACCTCGAATACATATAAAAGATTCTCTAAATTTCTTGCATATTTAATCATTGATTGTTAAAACTAAAGGAAAGCACATTTTATACTTGGTAATGTAATAAGGATTCACGAACATAACTTAAATCTATAAAGAGAGTCCCGGAGTAGACAATAATTCCCCTCAGAAAGGTGTGATGAGTCCGACCTCCCATCCTCTCGACCAATGCAAATTCCTAAGCCTCGTTAGTCCACAAGCTAATGAGCGCCTGCCTTTGGAAAGTAGGTCCAAACGGATGTGGAATCATTGGATGTTTCCGGTTCTACGAACAAACCCGTTAGAAACCGATCGAAACGTTTGAATCTCCCGTCCAGGAGGTCATCCCCGGATTCCGTGCGAAACAAAAATGGTGAACCCGACGTGAATCCTTAACCAAGTTAAAGTGATGTTCTTCTTATTTGTTAGGCCCCTTAGGCCAACAAAGCAATCATTGACATGTGCTCATCCAAAAGATGCAGTGGCCGGATTCATCTTGATTATGTCTATTACATGGGCACTCTTTTCTCAAGATCTTCTGCAAAATGGCTTTCCTTAAATTCACCCCTGTGAATACTGCTGCTGTGAACACCTCTACTGTGAGGTCTGCTGCTGTGAAAACCAATGCTGCTACTCCTGCTGGAACGTCATCCGCCCTGAGGATGACATCACCAACTCAGCATCTTCAACACTGGGTTTCTAATGCACTGGTTAAGGAGTACCGTCGCAACGGTACTATCCCAACTCTGGAGGCCGCTCGTCAAGCCCTCCAAGTTAACAACTCTACCTGGTCGTCCGGACAACGGCAGCCAGCAATCAAGAAGCAGGCGGTGCTGACTACCGTCTCCAACTGTTTCAGGTCGTTATCCACGGAACGCAATTTCCATTCACTCCCTTACTCTGAGGAAGTGAATGAGCAGGTCCCGCAGGACCTTAATTCAAAAAAACATGAGTCCTTATCAAGGGCTCCCATCAACAATCGCCGCCACACTCGTGCGGTAGTGCGCCCTCAACATGATGAGGGTACCGACTCTAGGCATTCAGCTCAGGTTCCTCGAACCCGAGCAGGCAAGATGAACCGCCAGAGACGGAATCCGGTTAACAATAGGCAGGTTGTCATCCCTACCATCTCCGGAGAAGTCCACCAACCTAACTTGGTGGCAAACAATGAGCAGGCATACACACCTGTTCGTTTTAATTCCGCTGTCCAGCAGACTCGTCTGATAGCATCAAGCCTGTCCCGCCAGGCAATTCCGGCGGAGTACCATAGGCAGGAACATACACCTGCTTATACATCACCAGTTAGTCAGCAGGCTCGTCTGACTACATATGATGGATCTCGTCAACCGCGTTTGGCGAAGTGTAATCAGCAGGCACATACACCTGCTAATACTAATCAGGCCTACCAACAGTCTCGCTTGGTAGCGCCCGGAGAAGTCAGTCGGAAAGTCCCGACGACAAACAGGAGGCAGACTCAACTCTCTGCCTCCACACTTGAGTACTGTCAGGATTCACTGACAGGAAAAGGAGGACAAGAGAAGGAACATACACCTACTCCAAGCCCGAAATGGACGTATATCCCCGTTCCAGCGGCTAAAGTCACCAAACATATTTTTTCAATGGTGAAAGAGCAGAAGCAAATTCCTGCTCATATTCTGGATGATTTCCAGGATATCATAACAGATTCAGCATCATCTCAGGGACAGACACATAAATCTATCCCTAGCAATGGAGTGACACATCAACGATTCACTCCGAAACAGACACACACATCTGTTCCAGTCCAAGAGGGTTATGGGGCATACTCCCCCATATCATACGGACAACCAAGTCAGGCACATACACCTGATTTGAGTGGAGATCGTCAGCCTAACCAGACCATCTTTCCTGATCAGGCACATACACCTGCTCAGAGCAATCACTTTCATCATCAAGTGGTTTCTAAAGCGAGTAAGAAGGCATCTAAGAAAAAGATCTGCCCAGCACAGTCAGGAGATCAAAGGCCAATCTGCAACAAGGCCTTGCTCGATGCTGGAGTTCTTGAAGCCCTCAGACATTTATCTGTCGGAATTCAAGATTATACTCCCTCAGTTCCCAATAACGGGAACATTAATTCTGAAGGTCTTCAACAGACACTTCCTCATGAAGACTTGCTTCATGAAAATTCGGTCAATCTTGAAGTTTCTTCTTCAGATGAGAGCCACAGGAACCCTCTGTGTGGTCAGAAGACCAAGGAGCAAGAGATTTCATCTTTTACTGTAACCCATCACGACGGTCCTCCTCATGGTGATAAACTTTGCTGCGAAAGTCCTCTCCGCAGTAGTGATTCACGTTGTCTCAAAAATTCTTCAGAAGGCAATGTAGTGACGAGAAAGCCCTCCTATCTTGAGGCACTTGCAAACGTAAAACCAGTCATGTCTGATGCTTTACTATCGGTAGGTGAAACTCTTTCTCCATCAGAAGATATCCTGGGGTTCAGGTTATTCTCCGAACCATCCCTGGGTCATTCATCTTCCAACATGAATAGTGATTTCTCTACCAATCTTGTTGAATCCGATGAAGCAACAAGGAAACACCAACTCTGGTCCAAACAGGTAGAAGAATCTTCATTTAATGATAAAGAGGAAATGCTGAATATGAGGAAAAAACTGGCAAAAGGTGAAGTACCAGTCATGTTTTGGCCTTTGGCTGACTCCCAGTACGACATTCCAAAGATGTTGACGGATGATGGAATCCATGATATTCGTCTCAACATATGGAAACATCTTTGTCAATTAAAGAAGAAGGTATTATCTTACGATGAATATGAAAATCATCTTAAGATAATAGAAGGGTTACAACGCCAGATTGATTTGGCATCTCTATCAGTCTCTCGGTATCCGAAGGCTGAAAAGCAACAGAAAACCCTTCAACGTTCATGCCTTGGCGCACTAAGAAAATTGCGTCAGTTAATTTCCAATGCTCCATCTGATGTTCATATCAGAGGATGGGTTGTTCACGAAGCACTACATTTCACAGTGCTTTCCAGTCAGCAAAGCCCGCCGAAAATGGTCTCATGCAATGTTATTGCCCATGGTCGGCCACACTCAATGGGCTTTGTTCATAATCAAAAGCTTGTTCAAGAACAAGCTTCAACTAGTTCCTCTCAAAATCAAGTATATAGAGAACAGGTTGTTGAATTGCTCCTACATCAAGCAGGCGAGAATATTGCACAAGCCTCTCGTCTGGAGCAAACACGTCATCAAATGATAGAAGTTTTGGAAATCATCCAATGGTCTGTTGAACCAGGTGATAAAAGTGGATACGGGTTAATTCATCCAGCTAATTTACGAACTAAGATTCGCAAGATCAAGAGAGATTTTAAGAAGATCTCAGACATAGAATGTCAAGAGACACCCCAGCTTGCCAGACTGGGGACTTCTCTAACCCAACCCTAAGAGTCAACGAATGGGATTCGAGGAGTTGAGCAGAAGCAGAAAGAACATCCCCAGTCCACCGGACTGGGGACTTTTTCAAATCCTCAATCCCTCCCTCATAGAAAGTCAGTATTCTCTCGATTAGGGAATAAGATTCAAGAGGAACGAAGAGCCAAGATGTCAGGAGATTCTCTCCAATTGACGGTTCTCCAAGAAATTCCTGAGGGATCAAGTCAACGGAATGCCATGTCTCATCATGGACATGGAAGGAGACAATATCACAGAAATGCTGATAGAAAGGATTCCATGCAATATGCATCCATTAATGTCATCAATGTCGTTGCTGCTGATTCACCAGATGAGGCTCAATCAGAGGGATCAGATGAAGAGGTTCCTGCTCAAGAAGTTGCGCACACAGACCTAAATGAAGAAGGTGTGCGCACACGTAATCAAAGGCTTACCCAAAATCTGGGTATTCCTTCAAGTAACCCACTTCCCCCTCTCCGAAAAGGATCCAATAAGGGGAAAGGAAAGAATCAGGATACTTCTCACCCTTCCTCTGAAGGAGGTCAATCGCTCCCATTAGAGCAAAGGTTTGCACAACAGGAGGAAGAAATGAAAGAATTAAGAAGGTTGAATGCAGAACTACTTCAGACTAGTCTTCTTCTTAAGAATGCTGAAGTCCGACAGCCGAAGGAATTTTTTGTAACTACTGAGATGGATCAAGAATATCCTCCTTTATCAGTACACCCACAGAGGTCTAATCCTACGGGTCAAACGCAACAACGGTTGGCAGCACTACCATCAGTTGCAGCACCAACCACCACGTCTGTCCAAGCTCCATTCATTGCACCTACCCAAAACCAAGTTCAACCTAACGTTTCTCAAAAGTTAATAACTACTATTGAGTCATTAACAGCTCGGTTAGAATCTATGGAAGGGAAACGGGCGCAAGTTCAACCTGAAAAGAAAGTTTACCCTGAATGGGTAGATTCAATTTCTCCTCCTTCCAGTTTTGGAAACCCTATTTTCTCTACTTTCAATGGATCAGGAGACCCTGAACAACATTTGACGCATTACGTGTCTTGTTTTGATCCTATGATGGGAACTCCAGAGCAGCAAGAAGCAGTGAAACTCAGATGCTTCATGCGAACCTTGCAAGCACCAGCTTTTGTCTGGTATACAAGCTTGCAATCCCGGCCAGTCATCGGATGGGAGGATCTTCATCAAAAATTCCTTCTTCAGTTTAGCTCAACTTTGCCAAAAACGACAGTTTTCGATCTTACAAACTGCAAACAAAGGGAAAATGAAAGAGTCTCTGATTTCATTGCTCGTTGGAAGGGATTAACATATTCCTTGAGTTTAGCACTCCCTCAGGAGGAATTATTGCCAATATGTGTGGCAAATTTGCGTGACGAATTACGCACGCCATTGATCCCTGTGAAATACACAGGAGGGTTTCGAGACCTTACTTCAATCGCTCAACAGATTGAAGATTCCCTTATACAGGCTAAGGTTAAATCTCGTGTAATTCCATCAGCTCCAGGAAGAATAATGGGTAAAGCAGAAACTGCTACAGTTATGCTTAAACAGGCACCTGTACCTATTTCTACTTCAAAACCTTCATCTTCTCGAAGGGCTCCACCTCCTGAACACCAACAACAAAGGCTGTTTCGTCCAAATGATCAAAAAGATCAACGACGAAAACAATTTGAGGATATGAAGAGTAAAACATACTCTTTCCGAAGTGAGAAAGTTCCTGGTTACTTCATTTCAGCTCTGGAAAATAATTTGGTTCAATTACCAGTGCCGAAGAGGCCAAACAAGGAAGGAGATGAAGACCGTCCCAATTATTGTCCCTTTCATCAAATGTTAGGACATCCCATCCAGGAGTGTTTTGTCTTTAAAGACCTCCTGCAAAAGATGGTCGACTTGGGACAAGTCAAATTGAAGGGTTATTCAGCACATGTAGCGTGTATTACCGCTACAGATCCAGAGGAAGGAGGCAAGTGGCAGGAAGTCAAAAGCAAAACTGCGAAAAAATATGATGATTGGATGTTCAGAAAGACAATCAATCGGACCCATTCCATTTTGTGAACACAATTGAAGAATCCAATTGTGTCTCCTACAAAAGCTGCAGTAAAGCCTCCATCAAAAGATAAATCCTCAAAAGGGAAGCGCAATTCAAAGAAGAAAGAGGAATCAGGAGAAGATGAGTATGTATCAAAGCCTAAATTTTCTTTGACTCTGGCAGATTTCATGCCATCTACTTCGAAGCCACGGGCACCGTCCCACCAAACGGCACAACCTAAACAGGTTAACCAGGCAGAGTCTTTATCAGACGAAGAGTTAATCTTTGGTTCTGTTAATATGATTCAATTAACAGATTCATATTCCAGTCTTGATGAGCCTGAATTCCCTGTATCAAATAAGGGAACCCGAGGAAGTTCTAGAGGTTCAGGATATAGGGGAAGACGTGGATCTTTCCGAAGCCACTACTCTAATTCTACCCCTGCTAGCACTGTATATGTAGTAGAAACTCGTGGTAAAGCCCTTCAGCGAGCTCAAAAAGAACAAGCAAGTTCTTCTGCCAATGACCAACTCAGTTTCAGCATAGTTATTTTGGAAGACCGATTAAAAGTTCCATATTCTTTATCTCAGCAAGTAAATGGATCTAATCAGTCTAATTTTCCAAAACCAAGGATGTTTCCAACTTCAATACAAGATGCATCAGCTTCCAAAGCATCTGCTTCCAAGGTACCTGCTAAACCGCATATTACTATTGGGAAACGCAGACCTCTAGATCAAAAGTATGATATATTGAAACACTTGGCCCAAGTACCAGCCAAGTTATCAATTTTGGATGCTTTGAATCTGTCAAGAGATCTTCGGGAAGCACTCATCGAAGCTTTGTCAAGTCCTCAGGAGTTTGAAGCTGAAATTGCCGCAGCTGAAATCTATCACATAGAGAATAATCCTGCGGAATGTCATGCAGTGATATCTTTTACTGATAAAGATGAAGATGATGTTTTGCATGGGCACATAAAACCTTTGTACTTATCTGGCAAAGTCAATGGTATAGATGTTCGAAGAGCTTTCATTGACAATGGTTCAGGAGTCAACCTCATGCCCATTCGCACACTTCGTCGATTGGGCCTCACGGAATCTGATTTATCTCCTTCTAACATGATGTTGCAAGGATATGATAAAAATGAACAAGAACTACTGGGAGAAGTTACGCTCAGAACTCAGTTTGGAGATCTTGTTTCCAATTCGGATTTCATGATTGTTGATCAAGACTCAGCTTTCAATATCATTCTTGGAAGACCCTGGCTACATCAGCATGCAGCTATTCCGTCATCATACCATCAATGTCTCAAATACTGTTTCGATGGTCAAGTTGGAACATTGTATGGTGATAAGGCCCCGTTCAAGACATGTGAGTCTCAATACATTGAGGTGGAATTTTATCACATGAAGGGAAGAGAAAAATCTACAATGAAGGAAATTACCAAAGTTAATGCTCCATATGGTTTGGAAAAAATTCCAATAAATCCATTTTCACATGTGAGTACAGATTATGTGTTACCTATCAGTCAAATTGACAAAATAGGCCAAAATCAAAATACTCTTATGGAAAGATCCATAATGTCAATTACGACAATCGAGCCAGACAACATGGGAGAAATTGGTAACTTACCAAGCAGTGATGAAAGCATAAGTGGTGACGTTTTCATTTCGTCTGCTGAAATCCAACAAATCTATACTTCGCTAATCAGGCCAGAAGAAGTTATAGCAACACTAGAGGTGAATATTGATGTCGATTCTCAATCCATCATCTCCTCTTTATTTCCCAAAGAAGACCCTTTATCATCAATAGGGTCGGAAATGGAAGCTTCTTCTTCAAAATGTGAAAATTTTGACATCTCTTATGATCATGAGAATTTCATTTTTTCATCTACTTTGCAAGTAGAAACGGAAGAAATAACACATGATGAAGAGGAAGAGGAAGATCTTAGAGATGCTCCTCCAGCATTTGAAGAGGGTATCTCTACCACTGTGGATGAACTCAGAGAAATAAATCTGGGTACAGAGAAAGATCCACGCCCCACTTTAATTAGTGCGGCCATGACCCTTGAAGAGCAAGAGATGTATATTTCTTTTCTAAAGAAAAATAAAGATATTTTTGCTTGGAATTATACAGAGATTCCTGGCCTTGATCCTGATGTTTCCACCCATCATTTGGGTTTGCCAAAAGAACATCGAGGTTCAAGCAAGCCGCGAGAAGAACACACCCAACCTATGCTTCCAAAATCGAGGCTGAAGTGGATAAGCTTATCAAAGCTAACTTCGTCATAGAAGTTCAATATCCCAAGTGGTTGGATAATATTGTCCCTGTAAAGAAGAAGAATGGACAAATTAGGGTTTGCATCGATTTCAGAGATCTTAATCGGTATTGTCCTAAAGATGATTTCCCAGTTCCGATTACAGAACTCTTAATTGATGTGACGGCTGGCTATGAAGTACTTTCTTTCATGGATGGATATTCTGGATATAATCAGATCCGAATGGCCCCAGAAGATGAGGAATATACAGCCTTCAGAGCTCCTCAAGGTGTGTTTTGTTACCGGGTGATGCCCTTTGGTTTAAAGAATGCAGGTGCAACATATCAACGCGCCATGCATCGTATCTTCAAACCTTTTTTAGGGAAGTTTGTTGAATGCTATGTAGATTATTTGGTGGTTAAATCCAAACAACGTTTTGATCACTTGGCTGATTTGGAAGTCATATTCCACAAGCTTCGACAACATAATTTGAAGATGAACCCCTTAAAATGTGCTTTTGGGGTAACCTCAGGAAAATTCCTCGGCTTTGTTGTACGCCATCGTGGTATTGAAGTTGATCCTAAGAAGACCAAATAAATCCTTGGTATGTCACCTCCTCAGAATTTGAAAGAATTAAGAGGACTTCAAGGACACTTAGCCTATATTCGGCGTTTCATCGCCAATTTGGCAGGCAAAAGTTTACCCTTTACCAAATTATTGAAGAAAGGAGTCACTTACCAGTGGACTGAAGAATGTTAAGAAGCATTTGATGTTCTCAAGAAATACCTCTTGAGTCCACCAGTACTTATGCCACCTGTTGAGGGTAGACCTCTTATCCTCTACGTGACAGCTTTAGAGCGATCATTGGGTGCCTTTCTCACTCAAAATAATGATGCTGGGAATGAAAATAGTCTCTACTATCTCAGTAGAACTATGCTTGAAGCAGAAACCCGGTATTCAAGTATTGAAAAGTGCTGCCTAGCATTAATCTTTGCAGTTCAGAAACTGAGACACTACCTGCAACATCATGATGTCCAATTGGTATCTCGTAATAATCCGCTCAAATTCATCCTTAGTCGTCCAATGCTTACAGGACGTCTGGAAAGATGGGCGGTTATTCTACAGCAGTTCGACATTCAGTATGTGTCTCAAAAGGCAATTAAGGGCCAAGCTCTGGCTGATTTCCTGGATGAACATCCTTCAGTGGAAGACACGTATTCAGATATCGAACTCCCTGATGAGGAAGTTTTCTCTATTCAAGAGAGTCCTCAAACATGGGAAATGTATTTTGATGGTGCTTCTAGAAGTCCAACAGGGAAGAAAATGGAAAATCCTAAATTCAACAAAGTTGGTTTAGGAATTGTGCTCATTTCTCCAGATAAGGCAGTGTTACCTTATTCCTTTTTGTTGTGGGAAGGTGGTACCAATAATGAAGCTGAATACCAAGCTCTCATTACAGGCTTGGAGTTAGCGCTTCAAGCACAAGTGAATCACTTAAAGGTGAAAGGTGATTCAGACCTGGTAATCAAACAAGTCAATGGGGATTATGCCATCAGAAAAGAAGAATCAATCCCTTTGTATGATTACGTCAGAGAGTTAATGTCGGAATTCCCTTCAGAACCGACATTTTCTTATGTCCCAAGATCACAAAATGCTCAAGCTGATGCACTGGCTAATATAGCCACAGCTTTAGCAGATCCAAATCGGGACGAAACAACCATCTGTATTGCCCAACGTCGTGCAATTTCACCTTATGTTCAAGTCAGAACAGAGGAAATTAATGAAATTAGTCCCATTCCTGAACCGTATGGTCATACTACAGGATGGATGTCACCTATCAAGGAATACCTTCAAAATGGAACACTTCCACCTGATAGATCCGAGAAAGAACAAATTCGGCGACGTGTGGTCAATTTTACTCTTTATGATGGTCCAAACCACCTCGAGAAAATTCTCTACAAACGTGGTTTTGATGGAGTTCTCTTCAGATGTATTGATGGTGAAGAGACAATGGCTGTCATAAAAGAAGTGCATGCAGGAGTCTGTGGTGCCCACCAGTCTGGACATAGATTGTCTGATCAAATTCGAAGGCTTGGATACTTCTGGCCTTCAATGATACAAGATTGTGTTAATTTCACAAAGAAGTGTCATTCATGCCAAGTATATGCCAACTTCATTCATCAACCTCCAGAGTTGCTTCATACAGCTAAATACTCATGGCCATTTTCCACATGGGGAATGGATGTGGTGGGACCTTACCCTTCAGCTACGGCCAAGCAGTTTAAGTACATTCTTACTGCTACTGATTTCTTTTCCAAATGGGCAGAGGCAGTACCTCTCAAAGAAGTCAGTTCTAAATGCATTGTTAGCTTCATCAAGTCTAACATCATTACTAGATTTGGTGTCCCTCATACCATATTTACGGACAACGACAC
Organism: Viscum album; assembly: GCA_963277665.1. Taxonomy (NCBI): domain Eukaryota; kingdom Viridiplantae; phylum Streptophyta; class Magnoliopsida; order Santalales; family Viscaceae; genus Viscum; species Viscum album. The sequence goes on along the minus strand of OY728146.1, from coordinate 1,663,827,787 downwards.
CAACTTCTGTTCTTCTGAGGTAAATAAATTGTATCAAGAATACAACATTAAGTCCAACCATTCATCTCGATATCATGCAGAGGCTAATGGCCAGATAGAGGCCTTCAACAAGACTCTTTCAAATATACTGCAAAAGATGGTGGATAAAGATAAGAGGTCATGGCCTGATAAACTCTTTCATGCTTTATGGGCTTATCGGACTACCACTCGCAATGCAACGCGGTCTACTCCATATTCATTGGTATATGGAACAGAAGCAGTCTTGCCAATTGAAGTTCAATTTCCCTCACTCAGAATAGCCATTTGTGATCAGTTATCAACAGATGAGCAATCCCAAAAGTGGTTGAATGAATTGGAACAGTTAGATGAGAAAAGATTGTGCACTTTGCACCACTTGGAAATCTATCAGAATCGGATAGCACGAGCTTTTAACAAAAAAGTTCGTCTTCATTCATTCATTCAGGGAGAATTGGTATTGGTTCTCAGAGCACCAATGATACCAGGAAAGAAGCCTCCCAAGATTGAACCAAAATGGGAAGGACCTTATTCAATACATAAGGTATACTCCAATGGAGCGTATTCTCTGATCTCAATGGATGGAGAACACATCACGACTCCAACTAATGCCATATTTCTGAAGAAGTATTTTGTATAAATACAAAATATTGTTCCCAGATCCAAAACAATCACATTAGATCATACTTCTGTCCTACATGACATTAAACTGTTATTATGTCCTATCTACATGACATTAAACTGTACAGAAGATCCTATATTTTGTCCGAGATGACATTAAACTATATTGTGTCCTAGCAACATGACATTAAACTGTGTGGCACTTTCAACGTCCAGTATGACGATAAACTGTAAAAAGTCCCCAGAACTGGTATCCTCATATTGGTTCACCTTAGTCCTAGCTACATGACTTTAAACTGTACAGCAATGGTCCAGTATGACTTTAAACTGCAACTTCGTCCCACACGACATTAAACTGTGAAAAAGTTCCCTAAACAGTCCAGTATGACCTTAAAATGCATCATCCCTGGTCCATGTATATGACCATAAACTATTTGCAAATCCCTTATGTCCAGCAAGACGTTAAACTGTGACGTCCTAAACTACATGACGCTAAACTGTATAAAAGTCCCTCACGTCCGAAAAGACGTTAAATTATATAATCATCAAAGGTCCATCATGACATTAAACTGCACCATCCACGGTCCATGCATATGACCTTAAACTATTCACACTTTTGTCCAACATGACATAAATGGTGTGTTATTTTGTCCTTACGGCATGACATTAAACTGCACAGTCCCCCTTTCGTCCAATATGACGTTAAACTATTTTATCCCCATCGTCCTAACTACATGACGCTAAACTGTACAGAAAATCCTTGATAGGTCCTACATGACATTAAACTGTATTTTGTCCCTGCTACATGACACTAAACTGTGCAGCACCAATAGTCCTAATTGCAAGACTTTAAACTGCATAGTCTCTTTTTTATGTCCTACATGACATTAAACTGTGCATCGTTAAGGTTGTTATTACCTCTTGTTTCTCACACCGAGTATGACTCACATGAGCTTAGAGCGAACATCAACCATAACATTCCCTTTGGGCCACTAACCATGTGTAAGTCCCAACAATATTTTTTATTAGATCATTGTCCACTAGAACAACTTGATCATTAATTCATTCTTTAATTGAACTACACGGACTTTGATCCTCGCCCTCTAGGATGGGTATGTAGGCAACCTCCCAGGGTTCAAGCCCAAAAACAATCTCTTCACATCGGTTCACCACCACCTCATATGATGTTGATTTGTGAAACTACCCCTGGAATCAATATCTTTACATTGATTCACTTTTGTCCTTGTTATATGACGTTAAACTATACAACACTTTTGTCCGGTACGACAATAAACTACAATATTCTTTGATTTCCTCATTTGATAAGGAACCATTATTGACATTGATTTTTTTAAAATCATTTTTCATTTTCAAAAGACTACGTGCATACATGGTAATGCCTAAACTTTTTATCTCAGGTTAAACCATCATTGCACTAAAGTCCCCTTTCACCCTTTACATGTACGAACCAAATTTGTACAAAGGGTAGTTCTAGAACTACGTGGACTTGATTCCCATCCTTATGGGATACGTAGGAACATTCGAGTGTCCCTCAAATCCAGTCCCAAGTCTTTTGGGCCTAACCCCAAATTTCACTTTCAGTCCCTTGGCTGAAAAGTCCTCATGAAAACACACATTGTGTATTCATTATTATGGTCCGAATTCTATGACCCTAAACTAAGATCACTCATACTTTAGTCCTGCACGACGTTAAAATGCATTTCAAGAACTACGTATGGCTTGATTCTCATTCTTATGAGATACGTAGTGAAGTCCAAGTTTCAATTCAGGACCCAGCCACACCATGATTATGGTTTTCATTGACCTATGTATCTCTATATACATTGGACAATACCCATCTTTATGTGTTATAATCCTAACCTTAAATATTTTCATATCTTCATAACCCTTTTCATGACTTCTAGTCACAAAAATGTCAAACTTATGAGAATTCTTTTGCCTGACTATGCAGCACGTGCCCATAGGTGGCCTTGCATAAACAGTCCACATAACAGACTTGTCAGCCAAAATATGCTGTTCATTTGACCATGCAGCCAATGCCCATAGGTGGCCCTGCATATTTCAACCCCCTAACGGGTTTTGTTAAATAATAGTAACTTCATTCTTGGGAAGAATGCCTCTTTTGTCCTTATTTGTCTTAAACGACAATATGTAGGGATCCGCAAAAAATAACCATCCTTAACATATTTTTCCCATATCCTTTTTCATGATCTGAAAGTATTCAAGTCTTTGGTTTATTCTTCTTCCCTACGTTTGGGTCAGACCTTCGTAGGAGTGATATTCATCCAGTTCTTCGATATTCTTGTTTGGAAATATCTTCTCCATATTCAAGTACCTCTTTCCATACAACAAACTCTATACTTTAGAAAATTTGAATCTCCATAAACTTTCACTGGCTTTTAGCACTAGGAAAGTAAATTTCTGGGAGTTCTTTTGCCTGACTATGCAGCACGTGCCCATAGGTGGCCTTGCATAAACAGTCCACATAACAGACTTGTCAGCCAAAAGATGCTATTTATTTGACCATGCAGCCAATGCCCATAGGTGGCCCTACATATTTCAACCCCCTAACGGGTTTTGTTAAATAATAGTAACTTCATTCTTGGAAACTACTTCTTCTAATGCCTTTTAGCTCTTTTTTCATATCATTCCTCAGATTCAAATATTCTTAAGCCATAGTTTACATTTTTTCCCTCATACTTGAGTATGGTAATATGTTTTCAGATAAATTGTCAAGGAATTGAATCCATTTTTAATCCATTTTCGGTCAAATATATTTCGACCTTAAACATTAGCCCCTCTATGTCCGGCGTGCATGACTTTAAACTGCCCACACAAAAGACAAAGGAACTATGAATAAAAGTCAAGTTCCAGCTCACTAAATATACATTTTTGTATGATTTAGGTAATATTGAGCAGTTAAAAGATTCAAAGTTTGTAGGATTATTTGTAATAATCCTAGTAAAAATCAAACTATGATTACTAAGCCCATTGGCTTAAGTAAATTTGAAGCAGGTAATGGAAGAATGCAGGTAGAAATGATTGAAGACAAAAGTGTTTTTTCATTGATACACAAGAGTTAGAAGGACATCCACAGACTGGAGTCTCTTCTCTCTTTCAAGAATTACAGAAGATTGTCAACATAAGTCTTCATTTGATGTATAGCATCCTGAGCCTTATCAGCAGTTACTTGAAGCTCGTGCACTTGACCAGATTCACTCTTTTCAGCTTGCTGAAGTGCCTTCTTAGCATCTGCAATGGCTTTCATGCCATTCATATGAGTTTCATCCAATGATTTATTAAGCTGATCAAGTTCCCCAGTAACAGCATCTAACTGTTGCTGGAGTTGCACCTGCTGGACGACCTTTTCTTTGATTTTTTGCTTCAGATCCTTCATCTTGACAGCATAATCAGCTTCATCCTGGGATATCGCAGCCTCAAATTCACCTATGTTGACTGACAATTTCACTCTGGTCAAATCTTCGTGACTTGTCTGCACTTGCTCCCTCCTGAAAATGATCTGTTTCACCGCAGCATGGATCTTTTCATACCCAAAACCACCAAGTCCTAGTATAACAAATTGGGATGACAATCGAGAAATTTTTGATGGTATCTCTTCTAAAGGCACCCCAGATATGATGTTCCATATGTTATTCCATGCCTTACGTCGTGAAAAGCTGAATGATTTAAGCATATCTGGTTCTGATTCAATATCATCGTCAGAAGGGGGTATGTAATCTGGAATTAGCGCGCTTAGGGAGGTGCCTTGTCCTGCTCTTTCCCCCATGACTTGTGCTTCTTCACTTTCAATTCCCGTTGGGGCAGAGGCTGAGGCCTCATCTTCGGATCTAGTCATTGCAGTTGATGGTCCTGCATGATTAATTGAAAGGTTTAGTCAGCTTCAAAGGATAACAAAAGAATAGATTGTCTTGCGAATAAAGTACAATCACAAATATTGTTATCCCTTACCCAATGGTGGTTCAACAACCTGAGAAGACTTCTCCCCATCTTTCCCAGTTTCAACAGGATTTTCAAGATGGGTCTCAGGAGAGTTTATTGGATTTATCTCTACTTGAGCTAATGTTTCTGCAATGATAGGGTTGACATCAGTGTCCACACCCTCTTCGGGCATTGGCAGTTCAGCAGCTTCTACGGAAGAAACTGCATATTATTTTCCATCATGGTTAGAAGTATATTTAAAAAAAAAAAAATTTGGGCGAAGGGTAGCACTCACGCCCAAGGTCTTCTAAATCATATGACAACTTAGCATGATCATAAAATTCTTCAAAAGTCATTCCTTGATTCATCATTTCATCCAATGATACTTCAGAATCTTGGTTAGTCTCACCAGTGGGAGAATTTGCTACGTCTTCTTGCCGACTTATGTCCTGCAACCCCTGACCCTGGACAACATCTTCAGTAGTAGGAGAGATACTGGGAATGGATGGTAGCTCTTCTCCAGGAGCAACCAAGTCAGCCTGGGTCTGTGATTGTTCTACAGCACCTTCCATGACCTTTGAAGGAGGGTCAGTCCCTTCCCTCAAGGGGGAAATTGAAGAAGCCCTTTCAATCCTCAGAAATATGAGTAACCATATGATTATGGGTATAAACTCATGATTGTTCGAAGGACTTACCACTGCTAATGAAACTTTTAGCTATGTATTTCCTCCTTCGTTGCCTTGGCTTCTTTTTTTTTCGGAGTATCAGTAGTCTCCCATATTGGCACTTGGATTGGTGAATGAAAGGCTATGTCCAGTGCCTCATTCATGGCCTGCTGTCCTGGAGATATCTCACCTGGTTCGCGAGGAGAATCAGCAGCAGCCCCGACAGCAGTACCACCAGGGCTATATTGTGGCAAAGGAACCCCGGTTCCATTCTTTGCAAGCTGCAAGATGAAGAAAATAACTTCCTTAAGTAACAAAGCTTCAACTAAAATCAAGTTGCAAAGAAAATAAGGAAAGAAAACTTACATCTTCAGGAGCCACGTACTCTTGCCATTCCTCATCTCCAGAACCACCAGCCCCCTCAGTGGTGCCACGATCAATCATTTCCTTCACCCGCCTGGTGATAGGAACCGAATTATCAGTGGCATATATGAGCATTTCCAGCTCTCTGATGTAAGCTCGCACTTCATTGGGGTTATCTCCGTATTGAAGGTTTTTAAAAGCTACAAGATTTCCTATTCCAGGAAGTTGTAGGCCCTCACACAAATCCAGCCAGGAGGTCTCAGTATCACAGTATAAGCTCTGCCATAGCTGAACAACCTCTGCTCTTAGATATAAAGGCTGTGAGGAAGGTCCTACAATTTTTAATTTTAATCTCTTCCCAACTCCTGCAACTACAAATATAGAATAAGAATGTAAGACTTATTACTTTATAAAGTAGCAGTGATTGAAATTTCTACAATGAAATAACTCACTATGAGTTGATGGAGTGGGTCTTTTAACTCTGGCCGGAGGATTATATCGGGCACGAAACCGCTTTGCTGCCGGTTGTGCCTCATCATCCCCATCGTGATAATCCGATGAATCAGTTCTAGAAGAGGAGTCTGTTGAACCTATTTCAGGTGGAGAAGCGTCACCTTCATGAGGAAGGGTTTCTTTCTCTACAGTCCTCTTCCTCTTTCCCACTTGATATACTGGGTGATTCAATATCCCTTTAGGGTATGATGCTATCCAGTGTTCGGCATAAAATGTAGTCAGATAATGTGCCGCTTTTTCAACTGGTAGATCAAATACTGCCCCAGTCTTCTCTCTTGATGTCAGCAACCATAGTTGTCGAGCAACCATCAGATGTTGCTCTAACCTGACATGTACTGGAGGGGACACAACAATCTGTTGCAAGCATTTGAATTGGCGTGCAAATCTATATGGAGCATAGGCCTCACATATGATTTCTCCATCAATCCTGGCTACTAACACGCCATCCCTGCAAGCTAGCATGTATTCCCTCAAATCCAAATGGGTTGTCCCATCATCAACAAACCGCCCGGATGGCAGACTTCCATAAGGAAAGAAGTTGAATTCCTTATACATGCTTAGTCTTACTTTCATATCATAACCATTAACATCTAATGGAGCAATTCCATAGAATTCTTGCACTGACGGTCTGAAAGAGATTCCAGGGATTTGTAATCCATTCTGTACATTGTAAGTCCTGAAGTGAGTGGCGATCCATCCCCACAAAACCTGGAATGGTCCCACTATTCTTAAAGGAGATTTACCCTGGAAGACGTGAAGTAAACTCCTGTGAATCTTTGCTAAAATGGGGGTAGCTAACCCAACCATTTTTCCCTCAGCCAACTTGGCCGCAATGACGAAGGTCCCTGGCCTAACGCCTCCCTTCAAATCCCTGACCGGCAAGAGATAAACACTGAGCCACATTGCCAAGAAACCCTCCAGACGAGTTTTCTTTGGAATTCTTTGATTCACTTCATATCCCCATTTTTCAAACTCTCCTGCTTCTAGAGTTGGCCAGAATGTGCCAGGAGCTCCTCTCTTCTCAGGTTTTGGACAAGTGGTAGGACGTCTGGGCCGGGTATCCTTGGATTTCTTTTTCTTGGATCCTTTTTCTTTTGGCTCTATCCCTTTCTTCTCAGTAAGAAACACATTCATCCATTATTCCGGATGGATATCTTTTCTAAAATGAGTTAATGAGGTCTCTGAACTCTTGAGCCTGTGAAAGATTTTAAATAATTCTCGAGCCAAAGCAGAAGTCTTCTCTAGATCATTCCAAGTCACCTTGGGAGGAATGAATTCATCATACATATCGCCCAAGATTGGAGCTCCTAAAATCTTGTGGACATCCCACAAACTGATACCTACTTCTCCATGAGTCAAATGGAAAGAATTAGTCGCTGGGCTCCAGTGGATGAGTATCTCTGGCACGAAGTTATCATGTCTGTAAATATATGTTTGCCCAACCCAAACAACCTCATATATTACAGCTCTCTTCAGATCCTCAATAAACTCTGCGCAAGTCTGTCGCACCCAGTATGCCCACATCCAAGTTGGCTTCACACCTCCCCCAGGACGGAAATCCCAACTTTTCTTCCAGCCTTTGGATTGATCCATCTGAGCATTTCGGAAGATTGAAGGATGAAAATGTGGTTGAAGCTCAGGTGTATGTTTTTTCAGATCTGGTGTGCAAGGGCTATGATGCATCACATAAGCCTTCTCCACTGTTCCAGCAGTTTGAAATACTCCTCCACCTGAGATATTTTCTGAAGCAAAATTGGTATAATTCTGAAACCACGAAAATGGAAGATAATTCTTTACTTCTGGAATAATGACTTCTTGCAGATGACCATGACCATACAAAGGTAGATAAGTGCAGTGAGGAAAGTTGCGATGACATTTCTTCAGATACTTAGCCAAATCTGGAAGAGTACTATCTTTGACAGTATAGTAATCAGGGCCAATGATATCCATCATATCATCTATCTGCTTGCTAGCCAGTTCATCAATTAATCCAGGTCTAAGAGCCATTGAATCTGCACAGGAGTTGAATAAATTAAACTCTTAAATGGGTTTTAGTTTTTCATAAAATTTGTGAAATAATTTGGAAAAAAATGGCTAAGGCATTAAGGCGCGCAAGTATGGAGATGTCGCGCAAGTAATACATGTGCCGCGCAAGTTTTTGTCACGCAAGTATTACCGCGCAAGCCCTATTACCTTGAGAGTAGCGCGGCAGCGAGGAAACAGTGAAAACAAGAGACTTGCGCGGTGAGGAAGACTTGCGCGGCGAGAGCTCGAGAAATCCGGAAAAGAGATACTTCTACGGAGGTGAGGCCGTGTATTTATAGGCCAGGAAGCCTACCTGCGCGCCACACCCAGAGTGCTTAAGTCCTGCGTGACGCAGACTTGCGCGCCGCCCTCTGCGCACTGAAAGACTTGCGCGCCCTCCCTTTTCCTTTGGAGGGATTCGATTTCCTCAGAGTCAAATACTCATTTCTCTCCGGATCCAACTCTGAGGGGGGACTTTTGTTGACGCTCCTTTCGTCACAGAATCTAAAGATCGGAAAAGGGAATATCTGAGCTCAAAGTGATTCAGCCTTTGAAGAAAACATCAAAAAATCAACAAAGGAAGGAATAAAGGATCAACAGAAACCTCTCCGCGCAAGTTATCTAACTGGCGCGCAAGTGTACTTGCGCGGCTACCTTGGTCGCGCAGGTGACTTGCGCGACCTAATTGGTAACCGCCCGGTAACCGCCCGGGGTCTTCTTTTGCCTATAAATAGACCCTGTGGGCCCCCCATTCAGGAGGATCTTTTTCCAGAAACTCGGATTGAAGCTCCCGACGCCCAAGTCTCTTCTCAAAGCTTCCGGAACACTTCTAAGGTAATTTCTTACCTAGAACGGAAGATCTAAAGAGAAGAAGGAATGCCTAAGTGTTGAAACTTATCAAACACTTGCACACCGACTTATTTCCTTCAATATAACTTGCGCGTCCCTTTTCTGGAAAAACCTCGAGAACATTCTAAAGGGTTTAAAAAAGATTCGCTCAAGTATTTCATTGCTGGTTGAAAATCGCGCAAGTACACTATGTGTCGCGCAGGTATACCTGCGCGACCAACACTTGCGCGCCCACGGAAGACTTGCGCGCCTTGCAAGACTTGCGCGCCCCTATCTTTTTGGGTGCCCATCTTGCCCATTTTTACCCCTCTTAAGCCATTTCACCTTTCCTTTTCAAGATTCAGTCTTCAAGACACTCTTCAAAGCCATTTATGGCATGATTTCTTGATTTGACTTTCTTATCTGAAAGGAATTCTGTGGAATCTCTCTCAAAGTCTAGTTATTTAAATATCCTTATGTCACTAAAATACAGAGAGTTCATTCATTTAACCTCATCCTTTAAGATGAGAGAATCCTAACCTGGGTCTCCTTTTCAGGAATAATCCCCAGTGATAAAACCTTTAATCTGGGCATCTTCCTCAGGAGTAAGCCCCAAATTCTTAAAGTTCCCAACCTCAAATATGGGCATCCTCTTCAGGAATAAGCCCCAAACCTTAATCCCTAACCTGGGTCTCCTTTTTCAGGAATAAGACTCAGTCATAACCTTGGGCTTCCTTTTAAATAATAAGCCCCAAGTCTCTTAACCTGGGTCTCCTTTTTCAGGAATAAGACTCAGTCATAACCTTGGGCTTCCTTTTAAAGAATAATCCCCAAGTCCCCTAACCTGGGTCTCCTTTTTAGGAATAAGACTCAATCATAACCTTGGGTCTCCTTTTCAGGAATAAGCCCCAAGTCCCCTTAAATTTCTCTTAACCAGTCATAATTTACCTTTGATTTGGGTTTCCTTTTTAGGAGTAAAACCCCATCATAAGTCCCCTCCTAACTTGGGCATCCTCCTTAAGAGTAAGCCCCAAGATTAGAGTATTCAAATCTCCATGAAGCACATATAACTATATGGACCCTGTTCATGGATTTTCTCCCTAAAAGTAAATCCTAAACCTTCATCTATCTGGGCAGTCATCCATACATAAGCCCCAAACAAATTCTTATGATTGCATCTTTCATGTCACAATTGTCTAAATTTTACCAATACCTCTTGTTTCTCACACCGAGCATGACTCACGTGAGCTTAGAGTGTAAAAGTAATTATGACATTCATCTTTGAGCCATCAATCATAAACATCATACTCCATTTCTCGAACTACGTGGGTTATGATTCCTTTTCCAAAACAAAGGATACGTAGGTAGCCCATTTATGGGTTCGATCCCAACTTTGAAATAATCCCTGTCCTTCTAAATGACGATAAACTTCAAGTGCCCCACTGAGTGGCTTTAAAACCAGCCTGGTCATCATAATGACCAAGAGACTTTTATATAAATGTTTTGAAGGATACCATTGACCAAGAATCTCTAAATAGATATAGATGATTCTCTATTGATGAAGAACCTCGAATACATATAAAAGATTCTCTAAATTTCTTTCATATTTAATCATTGATTGTTAAAACTAAAGGAAAGCACATTTTATACTTGGTAATGTAATAAGGATTCATGAACATAACTTAAATCTATAAAGAGAGTCCCGGAGTAGACAATAATTCCCCTCAGAAAGGTGTGATGAGTCCGACCTCCCATCCTCTCGACCAATGCAAATTCCTAAGCCTCGTTAGTCCACAAGCTAATGAGCGCCTGCCTTTGGAAAGTAGGTCCAAATGGATGTGGAATCATTGGATGTTTCCGGTTCTACGAACAAACCCTTTAGAAACCGATCGGAACGTTTGAATCTCCCGTCCAGGAGGTCATCCCCGGATTCCGTGCGAAACACCTACCCATTGGCTACCACGTGATAGCGGGACGACCAGTTGGCTTTGATTCCATACTCCTATTATAGATTGTACAACTTAGTAGAGTAGAATTTGGTGCCATTGTCTATCAGTATTTTATGAGGGACAATAAATCTGGTAATGATTTTGTCCTTCACAAAGATAACAATGTTTTTCTCCCTGACTTCTTTAAGGGTTATGGCTTCAGACCATTTGGAAAAGAAGTCAATTGTTGTGAGTATGAACTTTAATTTTATGGCTGTGGCGGGAGGATTTGGTCCCACAATATCCACCCCCCAAGTGGAAATTGGACAGGAGTACTTAGCTATATGAAGTAACTCTAGGGTCGGTGTATGAAATTAGCATGAACTTGGCAGTAATGACACTTCATGGTGAATATTTCACAATCCTATATCATAGTGGGATAGTAATACCCAAGCCTTCAAATTTGGTGAGAGATCTTGGTTTCTGATTGGTGTTCTCCACAAGCTTCAACGTGCACTTATTTTATGAAGAAATAAGTATCTTCTTCATCAATTCACCAAAGAAGGACTCTGTCAAGGCCTCATTTGTAGAGAACCTTTTCTCAGTTTACCCTATTGTATAAGGTAAAATTGGTTGGCCATCTTCGGACCTGCTCCCTTCCTGCCCTATATAGTGAGAGTTTCCCCTTTAAAAGGTAATTTTCAATGGGATCCATCCAGCTGGTGGTGTGGCCATATGGCTTAGAAAGGGGACTAATTTCATCAATTTCCTCCGTATTGCTCTGGATGATTGGCAATACCGTCCAACAGTGGGCAATGCTAATAAATATTTCATCCTGGTCTGGATCGACCAAATTTGTGGCTGAATTTTCCAAAGCATCAACTTGGGAATTTTGTGACCGGGGGACATAAGTCAACATTGGTTCTGATGGGAATTCTACCATCAGTTCTTGAACATAGTTCATTAAGGGAACCAATACTTATTTCTTAATGGCACAGTCACCACTGACCTGTTTGATGACTAGCTCTGAATCACCCTTTATTCTTAGGTGTTTGGATTTCACATGAAGTGCCAATTATAGGCCTTCAATGAGGGCGTAATATTTGGATTCATTATTTTTACACCCTTTCAAAAGAAGGAAAGAGTATGGAAGGATGAACTTTTAGGTGGATATGAATATAATTCCTAGACCCACTTTGTTGAGCTTGGGATACTCCATACTTTTCCCTGTTAAGCTTCAGGAGGCACCATTGAAGTACATTTACCATGTATGGGGGTCCTCCTAGATGGAGAACACTTCTTCATCCAGAATTTCGGCATCCAATGATGTTTTTTCCTCCAAGGGGTGCTCTTCCAGGAAGTCTACTAATGTATGACCTTTGATGGACTTCTGGGGTACGTACCATATGTCAAACTGTTGTAGGATGACCACCCATCATGATAGGTGCCCATTTAGCATGGTATAGTTGAGAATATATTTGAGCAAGTTGCAGTGGGAGACTAGTTGGACCTCATGGTGCTACAGGTAATTTCTGAACCACAAATATTAGGGGTAGGCAGTTCTTTTCAATTTTTGAATACCGAGTTTTAGCATCAATCATTGTTTGGATGAGGTAATAGAGTCTATTCATTCTGCCAACATAATTCTTTTGAATGAGGAAGGTGCCTAATGATTGTTCTAGGGTGGTTACGTACAAAATGAGTGGTCTCCCATCAACTAGTGGCATCAGAACCGATGACCTTAGGAGATATATTTTTAGATTTTTGAGCACTTCTTGGAAATATTTATCCAACTCATACGTAACTCCTTTCTTCATGATCCTAGTGAAAGGTAAGAATTTACCTTCTAGGTTGGCTATGATGTGCCAGATGTAGGGGAAGTGCCCCTGGAGACCTCTCAACTTGGTGAGGTTGTGAGGCGGGGATATCCCAAGTATGTATTTTATCTTCTTGGGATCGACTTCGATGTTATGATGGCTTACGACAAAGCCAAGGAATTATCCAGAGGTAACACCAAAGGCACACTTTAAGGGATTACTCTTTAAACTATGCTGCTGTAATTTGTTGTATATGGTTTCAATATTGTCTAGGTTGTTTGAGTGATATCATTATTTAACCACCATATATTCGACATAACACTCATCGAATCATCCCAAGAAGAGCTTGATGTTGTGATGCATGTCATGCTGGTATGTGGTTCCAGCATTCTTTAGACCAAAGGGTATCACTTTATAATAGAACACTCCCTGAGGCCCCCTAAAAGTAGTAGTTTATTCATCTCCTTGGGCCATCCGGATCTAGTTGTATCCAGAATATCCATCCATGAAAGAGAGGGATTTGTATCCGGTGGTTTCATCGATCAACAATTCTGTGATTGGGACTGGGAAGTCATATTTTGGGAAATAAAGATTAAGGTCCCTAAAGTCAATGAAGATTCTAATATGTCCATTATTATTTTTGACAAGGACTATATTTTCTAGCCAGATCAGATATTTGACCTCCCATATGAAGTTGGCTTTGACCAGCTTATCAACTTCAGCCTCTATTTTGGAAGAATGCATCAGGTGGGTCCTTATGGATGCCAGCTTTTAGCCCCGATGATCTTCTAGTAATCCCATATGATGAGTGAAAACCTCAAGATCGATTCCTGTAATTTCAGTGTAGTTCTAGGAAAACACATCTCGATTCTTCTTTAGGAAGGAGGTATATGCCTCCTACTCCTAGATAGGCATATCCACACTAACCAAAGTGGGCCTCGGGTCATTTTTGGTTCCCAGGTTTATCTCCTTAAGTTTATAGATTATGGTGGAGACACCTTCATCAAATATAAGAGGGGAATCTTTGAGGTCTTATTCCTCCTCCTCTTTTTCTTCTTCTTCATCTTCTTCCTCTTTTGATGGAGAGAGGATTTTTGAGATTAACTCTCCAATGTTGGGAGGGAAATAATCTTTCGCCTTAGTGAGTGAGGTAGGGGTAGTTTGATGTCTTGTGGATGGGCCAGGAGTATCTTTGATAGGGGATTTCCTGACTTCGTGGGAGTCAGCCTTCTCTTCCGTGTCTTTGGACTTGGTGTCAATGATAGAGATCATGAAAAAACTTGAGTCTTAATCTGGACTTACACTTGTACATTCAACTTCATTGATGGGTAATACATACTCTTCCTCAAGCTACTAGAGGGGGTTGTCAAGAGCAATTTCCAATCCATTTGGGTAGTAATCCAATCAATTTCGTTGGTTGAAATATGTTTTTATTCCGATTCATAGAACCCTACATCGATATAATGCGACTCACGGAACTCAAACGGGGATTTATCATCGTGAAATGTCCCATTTTTTCATTAGTGAAATTTTTGATGCACTGATGGTAAGATGATGGAATTACAGCATGTTGATTCAGCCAAGGTCCCCCTAATAGGACGTTGAAGGTCGTACTTTTTCGTACTACTAGGAACTCAGAATCTGACATGAGGTCTCCGAACCAAGTTTTAGGCTTGATTTTTCCCAACAATTTCTACTCACTTTTTTCATATCCCAGTAGAGTTTTAGTGTAGGGTTTCAAGTTGTATTCATCATATCCTAGCCAGTGAATCATTCATAGTGGGAGGATTTTTACTCTAGAGCTATTATCGATGAAGACCCTCCGGACATCAATTCTATTTATCTTTCTGGACACATTGATGTTCCCTTTCATGATGGAGTCTTTATCCCTATATGTGAATGAGATGAAAGCGTGACATTCTTCGAGATTGGTTTTCATTAGATAGACTTAGGCTGCTACTACTTTGACCTCAATCTCCTGGGGACTTAGTAAGGATTCAATGAGTTCATCCCTAAGATCTACGGATAGTCTTAACACATCCAGTATTGAAATATTTGCTGGTAATGAAGCTAGCTACTTTAGAATATCATACTTATTCTATAATGATTGGTGCTTCCTGGCTCAGGGTAGATATTTCACAAACACTTTAGGGGTTTTGGATTTGGAAGCAGATGATTCAGCCTCTGTAGCCAGGGTCAGTGGTGTTGCGGTCCTTTCTGGGTTTGGTCGAACTGGTCCACCTGCATGCCTTGGGAGATTTGATATTTTTTCTTCCCCTGATGGATATTTCAAGATAATTAGGCTTGGATTTATTCTAATAGGGGCGGAGGAGCATTCTGGTTCTTATTGTTTCTATCAGAGGATCCTTCCACGAGTTTCCGTGATGTTAACAGTTTGACTTATGGCGTGATCAGGAATCTGACTCCTTCCACAATCATGCCTGCCAAGAAACCTATAGCCTCTATAGCCTCTTCCTTTGGCTCTCCAGTTTGGAATGGGGAATTTTCATTCATCTCCATAGTCTCCATCCAAGAAGGGGTATATCAAGTGAATGAAATTAATGGATTCAAAGATCTATTCTTGATCCAAAATTTTTTCTATATAACTGCCTCCTTATGATAGTGATGTTTGGTGGGGCGATTCCCATAGGACTGTTTGGTGGGGTAGTTCCCATTGTACCATTTGGCAGGTTGGAACCCATTTTACTGTTTGGTGGGTCAGATCTCATTGTACCATTTGGAGGGGTGGCGCTCATTGTACTAAGTCTTCTGGTATGAAGTCTGAAAGTGTCAACACTGACTTCGACTTTGGTGTTATCCCATCCTTTTCCACCTTTATTCCCTTCTGGCCTTTAGAGGATCGTGGGGCCTAGGAGGATGATTGTGTTGTATTATGTGCTTTTGGTGGCATAGTTGGTTTTTTTAACTACGCCTGGAGGATTCTATGGACTCTGTTGACAGTCTTTTGGGTCATCCAATTGTCAAAAAATTTCTCTTTCTTACTAGAAACAGTTTTCCATTCCTCTTCCTCTCTTGTGTCTGAGGTGGAAATATATGCCACCTATGTCGGAGGCGAGCCCAAATTGAATTTACTAGAATCCACCACATTTTTTAGGAGATCCTTGAAAATGAATCATTCCTGGATGGTTTTTCCCAGTATCTATTGATATGGACAATAATTTGAATAGTCTTTGATACCCACTTCATTGGCTCACTTTGGCTCCGTTATCCATAACAAATTCCAATTCATAGTGGCTATGAAATAGCTATAGACATGGTCTTCTTGGAAAGAGTAAAATTTATTTCTTTTAGAACCCCATCGCTCATCTTGCTGAGGTGGGGGTGGATGTTGGATTCTAGGGGTTAGTTCACGGTTTGGTGGGGGCCTTGAAACTGGAGGTGGTGTGGAGGTGGTGTCGGGGGTGGATTAAGCATGAAAGAAGCCACTTCAGCTTTTCTCGTTCTTTTCCCAAGGGATTATGTGGCCACTTTTCACTTAAGATCGGTCATTTTAAAGGAGTATTCTATTATTTGGGAAATGAAAAATAAATCTGTCAATCCACTTATGTACTTCACCGGGATGAGCGGTGTTCACAATTCATTCCAAAGGTTATCGATGCACATGGTGAGCATTTCATCCTGGAGGAGTGGCCAGTTTCGGGAATAAGTCAGGCCTTTCCATATAGAAATTAAGTATGAGACTCTTTCATTCTCTCGATGTTTGTAGTTCATGAGGTCACTGACAGTCATCTTAGGTAGCGTAGAACTAAACTGGAAGAGATACTGTCACTGGAGGTCCTCCCAGCCTATTATTGACTTGGATGGTAGGCTAGTATACCATATGAAAGTCGATCCCTGCAGGGTTCGTATGAAGAACCTGAGTTTTACGGCTTCTTGATTCTCCAGAGTGCCCATAATGGGGTCATAATAATAATCATAGTGCATTAAATGTTGTTTGGGGTCTCCCGAGCCATTGAATACTGGGAATATGGGGTTCCTGAAGGTTTGAAGTTCGAAACATTTCTTACCCACTCAGGGTAGGGTTTTTGCTCTGTATGTATTGGAGCGTGCCTCCCCTCCATGGATTTTAGTCAAGGTATTAATTGATCGAAGGTGTTCAAGATCCCTTGATGCATATCCTTTCAGGCTTGAGCTTGGGCTGGTGCAGTAATGGCCAGGACTGGGCATGTCGGTGCTGCTAGAATATGGGGTGGATACCCAGTTAGGGGTATCATTTCTGGGTTTACCTGATTATATTCTAAATTCATTCTTAGTGTGTGTGGGTGGGGGGGGAGTCTTGATGTCCTTTCGGGGTCGAGTTTAAGTAGTTTGTCAGTCTTGATGCAAGATTGGACGAGCCTTCAAGCTTGTCTTCATTTGCTGGGATTAGTGCCTGTGGAAAAGGCATGTCTTCTGGGAGCACCTGCTGATATTCCGCAGGGGGAACACATCTGGAGAGGTAGATCCCTCTATGCAGCTTGGAATTAATTCTCTTGATCTCTTTAATTTCTTCCTCCTACTTGAATAACCTTTACTTGAGAGCGAGGGACACATTTTCAAGGGGAGGAGAAGGTGGGTCATAGAAGACATTGGATTTATTCTTCTCTTTGTTGGGGTTTCTCATGAGAGGTAATGTCGAATTGACTGAGGGGGCGCCTAAATTTTGGACCTCTCTCTAGTTCTAGGTATGCACACCATCAGTCTCAGTGTGGGATGCATCTAGGAAGGAAACGTCTTCCTTCGTTTCCTCTCATTTTCTATGAGATCCGTGGAGTTGAAATTTACCACGCTCACTAAGGCATACCGAATTGGGGGTATTGTACTCAGTGATAAATGGTAGGAAGGATTTATAAGTCCTTTTTTGGAATTTATCCTTCCATTTTGTGGTATTCTTTAGGTTTGTTGGTGAATATTGACCTGAAGGGATCCCTAGTATGACCTTGTAACACACCTTTGTCTCGGAGGGTGCGAACCACAAGAAGGGTTGGAACGGGTGACTCCTCTATCTATCATTCTTCCTAGAAGGTTAAAGAAAGATGTCCACTATTCAGAAACATAAGGAAAAAATTCCCCCAGCCCTACGAGATGGGGTTTTTTTTTCTTTCATCAATGCTCCACAACCTAGATTTTTTAGTCTTACGAGGGCATTTAATTTAAAAATGCCCCTACTCTGTGGGATGGGGTTGTTACTACATTTCAGTGGAGACCACTGCTATTTCCACCTTTTCAATTTCACGGACTCCTGCGTGGGTGTGATCTGAGTATGACATTGGTTCTGTATGGAGTCTATGGTATTTTAAAGACGTGAGCACTGCTTACTGGTTGGATTCCCTCAGGCGGGAAGCCTGCAAGATGTTCCTCGTTTCCTGATTTAGAATATTTTCAATGGCTTGATCTGACGCTTTTGAGACTTACTCTAGGCCATTTTTTTGAGTATCCCATATTTCCTAAGCAGGGGTTTCATTTGATTGCTGCCTTTGGGTGATGACATTACAAGATTTCATTTCCAATGGAATTTTCTAGAAGGAATATGGGGTGAAGTATAGAGCTCTATATTCTCTCCATCCTTGAATGTGAACTCTAGCCGGGGGCATTTCCAATGAGGTGACACAACTTATGCAATACATGGAGGCAATCCAATTAAAGGTTTTTCTTTCATATTTATAATTGTGGCTGTCGTGCTGTCGGTAGGGATTTCGGGTCGATTAGATGGCGAAACTCCCCTAATATGTTGACATGCTATACATACCCTTCATAGGGGAAGAACTTTTTTTCAATTGGAGAAGGGTTGTCCATATATTGAGGTGAATTTCTTGCATGCATTCCCTAGAAAACTCTCCTAGTATGTTGAAGTGAGAAGTATCCATAGGCCAATATATCACTGGTATATTATCCTTAGCTAGTCGTCTTGTCACAAGCAACATATCCTGCTATTTTTCTTCTAGAGGATCCTCTACTTGATATGCCCAGATCGACTTCTTCTTAATAATTCCATTCCAAGAAACTGGGCTAGTGGGAGCCATATTGATTAGCAGACGGTGCGAGGGTGGATCAGAAGATGAGCGTGGCCTCGGGACATCCTCTAGTTGAGAAAGAATATCACTCCTTATGGATGGAGTGCCCAATATGCCTGACTCCATCTTTCTAAGTTCCTCACCATAGGAAGGATTTATCATATATGTTTTCGCAAGGGGAGTACCTTCTTTCCAATATGAATGTTGGTTGTGGGGAGGACCTTTGCAATTGGTGCTGTAATGGAGAGGGATACTATTGAAATTTCATTCCCAACTGTGGGAAATTTCCTTACAGCATATACCCTGGGGAGGACCTTTAAGATGGGATACAATGAGGGGAGGACCTTCTTTCTTCTTGATGTCTCTAAGGGGAGGACCTTCACAGAAATTGCCATTGCGGGGAGGGCCTTCGCAATGACTGTCATCATGGCGATGACTACCATCATGACTTGATACCTAGATGTAGGGAGAATTTATATTTTGTAGATCCTAGGGAGGGACTTTAGGATGTACCACAATAAGGGGAGGACCTTAAAGTTTCTTGTAATTACTATGGGGAGGTCCTTCACATCAACTACCATTAGAAGGAGGGTCTTCTAAATGATCGTCATCATAGAGAGGACTACCATCATGACTTGATGTTTGACTATAGGGAGAAGAATATCTGTAGTGTATACCCTGTGGAGGACCATCAAGGAGGATGAAATAAATTGGAGGACCATCTTGCCTTATGATCTTCAGGTCAAGGGGAGGACTACCCTAACACACATCAGGAGATATGATCTCATGATCGATCATTCCTATCCCACAGAGTGAACCCCCGTGGGTTCCCTGTGGAGGACCTTCAAAGCTATTGGTATCGACATTGTAGGGAGGGCCTTCTTAAATACTAATGTCACTTTCATAATTTTGTAATGGACAGATAGGGTCTTGAGACTTTATTTTATATGTTTGAGCGCGTCAAGAACCCTAGCTTCTAGTAGAGAAGGATCATGTATGTGCTCTTTATTTTTTGGTTTCCTTTGGCGCATTTCATTTTCTGATCACTCTCTTGCAGGTAACTGAGGCCGCATGTTGTTGGAAATGGCCTTCATATATGGGTATCTATCTTGTTGGGTCTCGTGAAGTCATCAGGATATTCCAAAAGACATCTTGAGTTTTAGTAGGGATATATGCCTGCCTTGGAGCAGCCACCATGTTGGACCAACATCCCCCAGTTGAAACTGGTATTTGTTCCTAATCTGATTGTCTGTATATCGTGGGATATTTCCATCGACCCTCCTGGACTAGAGCAGGGATGTATAACTACTATAGAGTGACTAACTCATTTTTTGAGTGAGTCATTCCATTTGAGGAAACCAGGTCGTGGTGTCGATTTCTCACCTTTGTCGCCGATGTAATAATGTCTTGACACATTTATATGATATGGTCTGGGATTGAAATTTAATCTTCCATCATTTCCAGAATGTGATGAGGTACATATTTGGTTGGAACGATTATGAAGGCCCATTCCGATGTCAGAGAAATATTTTGTGCCTGCTCTGGTCCTCTATGAGTTGCCAGTAGATACTGGATGTTCTCCTGTGTCAGGATAGAGGAACGAGTTTTCCACTGGTTGTCTTCTCTAGTTGCCACCGTATTTGAATGGTGTTATTTATATTCATGAGTGGGGATTTTCATCTACTCGATTGTCATTGTATTTGTCTCAAGGTATTTTTATGAATCCGTATTAATTTTACTCTACTAATATTTTCTTGTCACCCTATTTGGATGGAAATCTTGATACACATTAGTAGGTATTTGGGTCTGTGTGTAGCCAGTTTCTACCCTATTTAGATGGTAGGCTTGATATACATCAACAACTATTTGTGCCTACATGTATCCAGTTGCTGACTTATTTGGATGGTGGGCTTTTTAGGCCTTGGAAAATATCTTCATCTACCAGTAGTTTTCCGCTATGTCTTCATGGAGGGACCAACGAGCACTAGTGAGAACGTGTATGTTCTTTTATTATGCCACCCTATTTTTATGGTGGGATTGATTAGAGGGGTGAGAGTTGTATGTCTTCCCATTGAATATTGTCTTGTTAGTGTGGCAGAATTTCTCCTTAGGCACCATGGTGATAGTGTGTTCTTTATTATAAACTTTCTACCACTGGCGGGCAGCCCGAGGGGCCCAGGTCTCCTGGAATTTAGCAGGTGCCCTCGGCATAAGGTCCTCCTCAGTGGGAGGAGGTCTGGTCATTTGGTGTTGGAAACGACGTTCTCTAGTGGGGGGCCATGAGTAGGACCCCTGTGCAGTTGAGATGAAGTTATCAGCATCAACTTCATCTGCCTCCCTAAGGTAAGGGAGGTACTCATTGTCATGTTCCTGGGATAGGCTCCTGAAATGGTTTGAGATAACCACCGAGGCCGCCTTTCACTGTGGTGAGGGTTATGATTGAGGAGGAAACTAACTAACCTTTGAATACTAGAGGGCTTTTCTCACAGCCTCCAGCATGGGGAGAGTACCATTTTGGTGGTACTCTTTGATCAGTGTGTTGGATACCCAATGTTGAATATGTTGAGTAGGTGAGGGGGTCCTAATCTTAATTTGGGCCTCATCCACCTGTGGGATTACTGATGTGTGTGTTTTCATCGGTCGTCGGGATTTCATTTGGACCAAAGGTTGCTCTTCAAAAACCTACTACATACATATATGACATACAGATCACAAAACCTCATCCAAGTAGCATTATTTTAAAAATATGCATATATGGAGATTTAACTTGTCCATCTTCCCTCTTTTTTCTATTGTGGGGTGAAGGGGGTTGAGTGGGGTAAGACCGCCACCTTAGTTAAGGATTCATGTCGGGTTCATCATTTTTGTTCTATCTCTAAGGTGGCGTGTTTCACGTGCAATAGGGAAAACAAAATGGGAAATGTGCAATGTCCTTTTTTCTCTCATAATTGAGGTATAACTGCCACTTTGGTTAAAGTTTCATGTCGGGTTAACCATTTTTGTTCCTTGTCTGAGGTGGTGTGTTTCAGGTGATGGTGAAATGGTTTGATGAGGATCATCACCTGTCCCTCTTTTCAGAGACTTTTTCCTATCAAATTCACCATTTATTTTGTTTCTACTCACTCTACATCATTATCTTTTAGAATAAGGTTAGATTAACCCTGAGGAGACTGGGAAATTCACCCCTTTTTCATTACGAAGGAGATTCCACAGTCAGTCAGTCCCAACGGGCGATTGTGTGGGGTTAATTACTTGTGCAATCAGTCCTCCTCAGATATAACTTCCTTGTATGGTCTCTAATGGGTTTATTCATGGAGCTAGAAACACAAAAAAAAACAGTATCCATGATTCATAGACCATCTTTCCAAAGGTAGGCACTCATTGATTAATGATTCAACCAACGACACTTTAGGAATCCATTTGTCAAGAGGATGGGAAGTTAGGCTCACTGCACCCTTCCAGGGGAGGATTATTGCCTCTTATAGGACAATATCATAGATTTAAGTCATGTCCAAATGTTCTCGAATCTTTGGTTTATTTCCAAAGAGTGTGTCCATGGGATACCCTTGGTTTTCAAGATCATCATAGGGATGCATATATTTGATTCTATAGAGGCGCGACTAACTTGAGCCATACAATAAGGTGCTTTGGAGTTTATCATCATCCATTGGGGGACAGAAGTTGGTTTGATGTTGGGATCGGTCTAATAATATGGGTTTCTTATGTATCCTTTAGAGAGGAATCAGAACCCACATAGTTCATATTTATGTAGGGCTTACACATAGAGGTTTCCCATTTAAGGAGATATAATTGGGTGAACCCTTTTGGATGGGCACCCTTTTGAGATCAGGATTTTAGGTAGGTGTCTTATATATCCTAGTTTTATCAAGAATTAGAGTTCTTGTGGTTCTGATGATATGGGGAATACACATAGAAGTTGGCCATTTGAAGGGGCATGATTGGGTGGACCCTTTATGGGAGGGAACCCTTTTGAGATCGAGCCTTCGAGTAGGCATCCTACATATCCTGATTTGATTAGGAATCAGAGTTCTTGTAGTTCAAATTTGTGTGGATGTTGTAATAATCACAAACCTCTAAGCCCACGTGTGTCATACTCGGTGTGAGAAACAAGAGGATGTGAAAGATTCAACAAAGCACATGCTTCCTCTCCTATTAGTGGGAGTGGGAAAGCCTATGGCGGATGAGGTTGGGGAGACCGTGGGTGAGGGCATGAAGCGATGAAACTTTCAATGTGAAATGACATTAAAGGTCATGCGGCATGACATCATAAGATTGGGGACTTACCTCAGTGGGAACTCCCCAGAATACTTTTTGGGAAAGGGGGGGGGAGTTTCGTCCTTGTCAAAGGACAAGAAAACGTAACTCCCTCAACTGATCACTATTCCTCATTGAATGGAAAAGAAAGTCATTACCCTTAATCCCTAGAATGAGGAGGTTCACATTGGAATCCCAAGTTTGGGATTTAGGTTACCATGGGAATGTAGACCCATAGGCATTCCCAAAGCCCAATACATTATGGGGAGAGCCTTCATGACTCTGCTTACCATGGGTATGTAGACTCAACGGGTCACACTGATTCACCCGATAGTCTGATCATATGGGTTTGGTGGATTTGGAGGAGGCTTTGTCCTGGTGTTGGAGGACTAGTTCATGGAGTGTTTATGGAGGATTGGACGATAATAGAGGGGTGAGGTTGAAACTGGAGGAAATAATACCCTAAAATACCCCATTCTACGTACTAGTTTCTTATGCGGGGTGGGGGAGGATCCGTATACCGTAATGGTATGCGGGAAAAAGGGACATCTGCATACCAATACGGAACACGAGCATGGTTATAGATGACCGCATACTATAGTGGTACGTGGCCGATAGCTCTACTTTGGGTTCCATCCGTGTACTGATGCAGCACAGGGCACTAGGTTTAGTCCACGTAGAGGTACACTACACCGAGCACCTTATTGAAGGAGGGTCCAAGGGATTATTGTTCGAGGGGAGTTAATCCGCAAGAATTATGTGGTTCTTGGTTCATCAATTAGGTTCGCAGTTCTCTTTTTACTATTAATTTTCCCATTTTGTGGTTCGCAGCCGTTTGTACCTATGGAGATCATGGTTCACAATTTAGGATTCATCGATGAATCGAGACTAAAGCGAAAATATTCTCCAAGTTCTTACTTCTTACCTATGAGTCCCCTTCAAGCATTTGTTGTCTATATCCTCTCCCTCCCTCAATTAATTTTGTGCTCCTTTTATAGAGCATCAGGGAAATCGTATATATGGACATGCAACACCATTTGCGGAGGCCCATGAAGAGATATTCTAACTCATGGAAGACTTGGTTAATTTGGGGTTTTTAGAGGCTTCAGTTCATGATAATCGTTCTTGTAACCATACCTTTTCACTTTTCCATGATCTTACAAGTTCACGGTATGGTACATAGATGTAATTCATGCGCACGATCCTTTCAGTGACGTGGTTCTCGGTCCATTGGGTTCGCTGGCCATCGCTCTATGGGCCATCACCTCACGGATCTTTCTGCGTACCTGGTGGTTCACGATCCAAGTGGTCTGTGAACCTTTCCAGGTGATGGTACATGAACCACTTGAAATTATTTGAAAACTTGAATTCCTTCGAGTTTCTCCTGAAATTTGAAACTCAACTTGTGCCTATTCATCTTACTAGATTTGTAGGAGTGATTTCTTTCTTTTTCAAAGTGATTGTGGGAGTGTTTTATTCCCTTTGCATAATTTTTAGGACCCTATAATAAAAAATATTAATATAAATGGATTTCATTCATTGAGAGAGAAATAAAAAACCCTAAATGTAATATTAAGTCATTACAGCCTTCCATCATTGAAGTTTGATCAAAAATGGGTGTTTAGGGTTCGGGTCATGCCATAGATGAGGGTACCTCTTACTACTGGTGAGTTCTTACTAGGTTTTTGGGTTTAATTAAGTAAAATTTCAGAAAATAAATATCCATGTCTAGTTTTTTATAATTTTAGAGGCAATCATTGAGTAAATCAATTAAGAATTTTAGAAGCTAGGACTTCACTCAACAGATTAAGGAACCATGAGTTAATTTGATTGGCCATCAAAAAGCCTACCTTGAACCCTTCAAGTAGTGGCATATCCATATATTGTAGACTATGAGGGAGGTTCAGGGATTCTTTCCACTAGAATACTCAAACAACAGAGTATTCTGATTCTAGTATAGAGGGTTCTTAGAATTCAATAAATTAGTGGGAGACATTTAATGATTGAATAATTGGTAATGTCACATTCGGTAATCAAAATAAAAAGTAAAAACCTGATAAAGTTTACTTGTAGATAATTGAAATTAATACCACAATAAAAATGTGATAAATATTGGAAAAAATTAATGCCCAAACTAGCATGAATTTCAAATATAGTATATACCCTTGCGTATAATATTACTATATCGGAAATTCAAGGTTCTTGTGTCCCAACCTGTTAAGCCACATCATTAAGAGAGAGTGTAAAACTTCATATATGAGACTCATGAATTAAGCATATGATGTTTATTTAATAATTAAATCATCAAAGTCTGATGTTAGTTGTAGTCGCTGCATCATGACGTAGATGATGTTACATGTAGTCTCATCTCTAAGACATTTCTGAGGAGAAAGATAAGAAATATTTGAATGTGATGATTTCACTCTCTTGGTGTAAACATGAAAGGAAGACTATAATCATTCATATAATCCCATTATTATTCCTTTTACACCCAATTACTCTAGTTTCATTTAAGGATGCAAATAAAAAATATAGAGTAATCTCTTCATTAACTTTAAGGTAACATTCTCCAAGTAACAATAATATTAAAGAAAGTACCATTTTTTATTCGTATGAAAAATCAATTGAATGAAAAGTAAAAAAGGCCTATAGAATGTTATGCCAAAGGAAACTTCATGATGTAATTCCAAGAAAAGAGGTTAGTTATTTAACAAGAGTTTATTTTCATCACATATTAGAAATACATTTATGGAAGTTTAGAATGCAACTAACTAAATTTAATAAGCAAGAACCTGCTTGTTCTTCAGTTTATATTCATAAAATAAAAGTATTGTTTTTAACATACTTATTGAGTATTAAATGCAATATGATTTTCACATATATGTATTGAAATATAGTAACCAAGTAATAATATAAACATTACTAGGATTAAGTGTCTTCTCCAAGTAGCTGAGAATGGGTGATTCATAAGTCAGCGGTGAGAAACACATAACTTCCAATTGCCAAGTGAATTATTTTAGTTGAAAAAGTTGTTGAGTATAACCAAAAAATTAATCTCACATGACCTTTTGGTCATAATGAAACATTATTCTAAATTTAGGAATTAATGTTGTTTGTGGTGCAATATACTCGACAAATAGTTCAGACATACTTGAATCATAGGCAATACATGATGAATATAAAAATGTAAGACTTATCCATTTGTGGCAAGATGATTCTTTTTAAAGTAAAACTAAAAGTGGACATTAATAATATAAATATTATGATATTTAGGATCTTTAAAACAAAACACCTTGGGTATTATTGACATCTTTAGTTTAGAGAAAGAAACCTTTAGAAATAAAGGTATGTCACAAAGCTTCCAGAGTTAGTTCAACAAGAGAGTGTGAACTATTCCAAAGGAAATATAGAGGTAAAGATACTTTATAAGATTCCTTTAATTCATTAATGAATTTACTAGTGATTTACAAGCATGGTCCGAAGATATGAGTTGATTCGGGTCAATATACCAAAGAATATCTTGACCAATCATTAATCAATCATGATAATGTAGCATGGAGAAATTAAAAAATGCACATTACCTTATAGACATCATGACATAGATGTTCATAAGGAGGATTGATGAAATTTATTACATATAAAAATTGATCAAAAAACATTTTTGTGTGGAAAAATTACAAAACATACATTTTATACATCAAAGTAATGGTGTAAGTAAAATCAAATTTTCAACTTGCAAAAACTTACATTATATTTCAAGATGTGTTTGGAAAATAACAGAAAAATCCCATAACTAATATTCCAACTAATAAAATGTAAATGGATATCATAAGAGTAAAATTATGATTAAAAAACCATTATGTCATAGGACAAGTTTTAAATATACAAATTGTTTTTTAAGGATTCAAACAAACATGCATCAAGTTAAACATGTTGTGCATCTAAGGTAATTATCCTAACAGTTGATTAGGGTATTACATAAATCCCTAAGATAGAAAAGATGTATTCAATTATTATATTACATTTATATATAAGGGTGCTCATATATATTAGAGATAGTGGGAGCATTATTGACTTGGGTTTAGTCAATACTCGAGATGCACAAATGGTTGACATAGGAACAAGTTCCACAAGTACATGTGGAATAGGAACGTTTTAGAGACACATACTATGTAGGAAGGTTAAAAACCATGGTGATGGTTTTGAGTTCACTGCGGCCGTTGATATATTATTCATTGAGAACAAAAAATCCTATAAGTAATTAGTATATAGAAATTAGCTAAGATTGACAAGACAAATTATAATTCAGTAGGGGATCCCATGTATCAAATTGAAAAAGGGATTATAAATTGAATACTATGGTGGGTATTCATATGATATGATACATGGATGGTATAAGCCTCATACCAATAAGGATCGATTGGTTATACCAAGTTGGTATGCCTAAATCCATTAAAATTTTACTTCTCATATATAAATTTATAAGATCATTATATTGGTTATTGGATGTCATGATTATATTTCATGGAAGGTTTCTATACAACACAACCAGAAAAGGATGATGACACCATCGAATGCCAATGAAAGTTGAAATTTACTAAAATCCAGTCTAGGATTAAAGTAAGAAACAAGATCTTAGAGCATTTATTTCGAATGAATCTTTTCCTTGTGTCTACCAAAGGTTAGTGGGAGTGCCAAAGTTTTCCAAGGGAAATATGAATAACATATGGAAAATAGATTTTGGTCTTACAGTTAGATAAGACCAGGTTAAAATTAATCCTCCAGTGATTAACTTAAAGTAGCAACCTAAGTTCTAGGGAACCAGATCTATCTAAGTAGATCTAATGGTTGCTTGGACCAAGTTAATCATACATAAAGTGAAATTGTATTGAAAAATAAAAGTTGGAACAATTAAAGTTCAAATTTATTTTCAATGTCACATAGATTAATATCTTCAATTTGACATGTTCAGAACATGGAAAGAGATTAAAGTTCTGAGTTGAGTTCCAAACGCTTCAGTGATAGATCAATCATGTATGCCATAATATGTACAATAATTGATATTACTAGAATATAATTTACAGTAGGAAAAGATAAATTATATCCAAGAGACTACAAGTTTAGTAGTTGGAACTATCATCTTGTAATTCGGCAGGTACAAATGATATGTACATGGTATGTAGAGAATATGTATACTAGTTATGGTGGAACACAAACTAGTAATCCTTAGATCAATTTGATCTAGTATTGCAGTTAGGAAAAGGAGATGAGCGAGTCTAGATCATAAATTTCAGTGGTATCCATACCTACAAATAATGAGTACGTTGTAGATTTTTAGGCATCTAAGAAGTAGTTATCAATCATAATAATTTTTTTCAGTTCTTGGAATCGCACCTAGTGAGATAAGTATTATCATGATATTCTCACTAGACAAGACATCAAGATATGACAATGGAAAAAAATGGATTTACTCAGGGATACCATCTCTTGATAAGTTTTACTCAAGAAGATGAGGTCACATAAAAAATATATGCCACATGGTGAAAACATGGCAGGCCCAGCAGTTAAATACATTACTTAGTAGAAGCATGATCTTTATCATGTGAGTAGCTAACAATTTTAGTTAGCAAGTTGGCTCTAGTGCAAATGGTAGTGTTGAAATAGTGGGTTCCCTAGACCCAAATATGTCAGAATTTTGATTACCATATAATGTATATAGTTAGTTATACATGATTTCATATTACCATTATAGTGTAGACTTTTCTACACCCACTATTGAAATGGTAATGTCCAAAGATTAATTGTCGTGTCGAGAGGTTATAACAGATCCTAGGCTATAATGAGAACCTCAAGATACTATGAAATTAATCTTAAATATATGTTCTATGGTCTATATACATATTACAGACGAGACATAGTAGATGTTTGACTATCAGATGTTGGGGGTTCATAATAATTGAGACTTTTTCTCATGAAGTTTTCACTCAGAGATCTCCAGTAGTGAGATCACGAGGATAGACCCGCCAATAAGAACACCACATGTTTTGTGTGTCATTGGTTGTTCCTATCCATGGACATGTGTATTAGTCTCCTGAATTTAGATCATTAATAGTGTGTACCATTTCATTTTATACTTTTATGCAAGGAAAAAACCATGGTATTGAAATTGTGGAGAGGTATCTTGTGTTGGGTGCGTTGTTGGTGGTATGACATTGGTTGAATGGTCAGGAAAGGATTTTTCACTTCCAAGTTTAGGAATTTGTATATCTCAGGCATGGTTGATCAGGATGGTGCTACCTTTATAAGTCTTTGTCCAAAGTAGTTGAATGAAAAATCCATCTGTTTAGATCAACAAATAATAAATCAAGAAAAATGAGGATGACACAAGTGTGTGTCCTTCTCTATGAGATATTTAATGACAAAGATATTATTGTACACAATTAGTTTTCATAGGTTGATTATCATTGCTATGAAAATAATTATCTCTTTAGGGGACACGATGAGTTTCTAGACTCTTCTCTTGGTCTATGGATTTTATTCATAGCTATTGAGATAAGGGTCTAGAGGGTCACACACAGTAGCGTATTCCAGATTCCTCCCT
Source organism: Viscum album (assembly GCA_963277665.1). Taxonomy (NCBI): domain Eukaryota; kingdom Viridiplantae; phylum Streptophyta; class Magnoliopsida; order Santalales; family Viscaceae; genus Viscum; species Viscum album. The sequence continues at coordinate 1,663,798,162 of OY728146.1, read as the reverse complement.
ATTCAGTTGAATAGGTATACAGACATGGTGGACCTCACCATGGGGTCCGAGTGTTGTCCAAAGTACCAATCACCAATAATTAAATAAATTCACTATTATTAAAGTTATGAATAATTGGGATTGAAATTATTTTATGTATTTACAAGTTGAGTAAATACAGGAAAATATTAATCGAATGCATATTATTTTAATATTCAAGGTTTGTTTAATATTAAGAGGGATAGCGAGTCGAGTTAAAAGGCATGGTTTTTATAACATAATATATTTTATATATATTACTGGTATGTGATAAAATAAAAAATAATATTGATGTAGTTTAGTTTGTCAGAATTATTTATTAAGTGTATGTTGAAATAAATGGGGGTTGGGGAACCCGATTGGGTATTTTGCAACACCACTATAAATTATAGAGGCAGATCTCTCTCATGTAACTATTCATTCATTTCATCAAATGAAAAATGAGAGCCTATATCTCCTATCACTATGTAGAGAGATAAGTAGTTGATCCAAGAGCATGGATCAAGATCTTCCTTAAGCATCGAAGGGATCTCAATGCAGTGGTTGTCAGGACGTCGAATACATCGTCGAATTACCACTCTAGCACCAAGAATTTGACGATCGATGCCCCAAAAAATTTTTGAAGCATGTGTGGAAAATATTGAGGGATCCTACTATGGATCCTTCAAGTGAAGATCAGTGAAGAAGGGTTGTAGTCAACCACAACTTCATATTTGAAACAGTTATGTTTTCAATTTATTTTTATTCTCTTTATAAATTACACGAGATCCTAGGACCTTATCGGGGCTCAGATCGTCGGTGACGACAAGATACGTCATCCCATCGATGAAATTTTTTAAAATCCCTAGCCCACCAGCTTTCGTTGCGGGCACTAAAACCTTATTGGAAGAAGGTAGATGGTGAAGTGTTGAGGATTTTGTGTTGAGGTTGTAGTGTTTTGGGTTTAGGGTTTGGATGGATTTTTAAGGGGTTTTATGGTTTTAAAGGGTATTAAAGTGTATTTTGGTACTTTTTTAATGGTTTTAAATGGGGTTTAAGGTATTTAAGGGTTTTAAAGGTTAGGTGAGAGGGGATAGGGTGAAGTTTTTAGAGTTTAGGGTTTGGATGGATTTTAAGGGGTTTTAAAGGGTTTACGTGATATGAAAGTGTATTTTTGTTAGATTTTTAAGGGTTTTAATGGTTTTTGAAGGGAATGAGGGTTTTAAAGGTTAGGTAAGTGGGGATATGTTTAACGGTTTATGTTTTAAGGTTGGGGGTGTAGGGTTTATGGTTTGGAGGGATTTTTAAGGGGTTTTAAAGGGTATAAAAGTGCATTTTTTTGTGTTTTAAAAGGTTTTTAATGGAGTTAATGGGTTTTAAGTTTATTTAATAGGGGAATTGGTGAGGGGTGTTAGGTTTAGTTTTGAGGGTGTAGGGTTTGGATGCATTTTAAGGGGTTTTAAAGGGTTTAATGAGCCTAAAATTGTATTTTGTTAGAGTTTTAAGGGTTTTTGTGGGTTTTAAGGGAGTTAATGGTCATTAAGGTTAGCGAATATGATATATAAAGAAGGGTTGCGGGTTTAGGGTTAAGGGTTTAGGGTTTAGGGTTTAGGGTTTGTATGAGTTTTAAGGGGTTTTAAGGGGTTTAAAGGGTATGGAAGAATATTTGGTGGGGGTTGTGGATTTTAAAGGTTTTTGAAGGGAGGGAAGGAGTTTTAAATTTAGGTAAGAGGGAAGAGGGTGAATTGTTGAGGTTTTGGGGTTGTGGGGGTAGGGTTTATGATTTGGATAGATTTTTTAATGGGTTTAAAAGTGATTAAAGTGTATGAAAACGTATTTTCGTAGGGTTTTTAGGCTTTAAAAGGGTTTGATTGGATTGAAGGGGTTTTAAGGTTAGGTAAGAGGAGATATGGTTTATGGTTTAGTGTTTAGGGTTGAGGGTGTAGGGTTTAGGGTTTATGTTTTTGATGGATTTTTAAGGGATTTTTAAGTGTTAAAAGGGCATCAATGTGTATTTTGTTAGTTTTTTTTAAGGGTTTTAAATAGTTTTTATGGGAGTGAATGGGTTTAAAGGTTATTTAAGAGGGTATATAGTGAGGGTTTTAGGTTTTAGTTTTGAGGGTGAAGGGTTTTGGGTTTTGGGTTTGGATGGATTTTTAAGGGGGTTTAAAGTGTTTAAAGGTAATGAAAGTATATTTTGGTAGGGTTTTAAGGTTTTTAAAGGGATTGAAGGGTTTTAAAGGTTTTTCAAGAGGGGATAGGGTGAAGGTTTAAGGGTTTAGGGTTTAGGGTATTGGTTTTAGGGTCTAAATGCATTTTTAAGTGTTTCTAATGGGTTTAAAGTGTATGAAAGTTTATTTTGGTAGGGTTTTAATTTTTTAAATGGATTTGAATGAATTTAATGGGTTTTAAGGTTGGGTAATATGGGAGAGGATGAAGTTGTGAGGAATTAGGGTTTAGGATGTCAGGTTTTGGGTTTTGGATTCATTTTTAAGGGGTTTTAAAGGGTTTACAGGGTATGAAAGTGTATTTTGGTATAATTTTTAATGGTTTAAAAGGATTTTTAAAGAAGTGAAGGGTTTTAATTTTATTGTAAGAGGGTAAATGGTGAGTGGTTGAGGGATTAGGGTGTAGGGTTTAATGTTTAAAGTTTTCATGGATTTTTAAGTGTTTTTAATGGTTAAAGGGTACGAAAGTGTCTTTTGGTAGATTTTTTAAGGGTTTTTAAGGGAGTGAATAGTTTTTAAAGTTAGGGAAAAGGGAATTAGTTGAATGGTTTATGGTTTAAGGTTGAGGGTGTGGGGATTAGGGTTTGGATTTATTTTAAGGGTTTTAATGGGTTTAATGGGTATGTAAGTGTATTTGTTAGGGTTTTAGAGGTTTTTAAAGGGGTTTTAAGGGAGTGAAGGTTTTTTATGGTTAAAGAAGAGGGGAGAGGGTGAAAGTTTGTAGGTTTAGGGTTTAGGGATTAGTGTTTAGGTTTCAGATAAATATTTTCAGGGTTTTAATGGGTTTAAAGGCTTTTAAAGTGCATTGTTTGTAGGGTTTTTAGGAGTTTTAAAGGTTTTTGAAGATTGTTAAGGGTTTTAAAATTAGGTAAGAGGGTAGAGGGTGAATGGTTGAGGTTTTAGGTTTTTGGGTGCAGGTATTAGGGTTTAGTGTTTAGGATTTGGACGGATTTTTAAGGGGGTTTTAAGAGTTTTGAGTGTTAAAAGATTATTTTAGTAGGGGTTTGAAGGGTTTTAAAAGGGTTTTAAGGGGGTGAAGGGTTTTTTAGTTTAGGTTATAGAGGATAGGGTGAAGTGTTGACGATTTAGGGTTGTGGGTGTAGGGTTTTGGGTTTGGGTTTTGGATTTATTTTAAGGGGTTTTAAAGGGTTTAAAGGGCATGAAAATGTATTTTTGTAGAGTTTCTAAGGGATTTATTGGATTTTTAGTGGAGTGAAGGGTTTTTAAGGTTTTGGAAGAGGGGGTAGGGTGAAGGATTGAGTGTTTATTATTGAGGGTGTAAGGTTTTGGGTTATGGGTTTGGATGGATTCTTAAGGGGTTTTAAAGGGTTTAAAGGTTTTGAAAGTATATTTTGGTTGCCGTTTTAATGGAATTAAAGGTTTTTAAAGTTATTAAAATTTTTTTAAGGTCAGGGAATAAGGTAAATGGTTAATTTTTGTGAGTTTAGGGTTGAACATGTAGGGTTTAGGTTATAGGCTTTGGATGGATTTTTAAGGGTTTTTAAAGTGTTTAAAGTGTATTAAATTTTATTTTGGTAGGGTTTTAAGTGTTTTAAAGGGTTTTTAAGTGAGTGAGGAGTTTTTAAGGTTATAAAAGTGGTGATAGGGTGAAGTTTTTAGGGTTTAGGGTTTAGGGTTTAGGTTTGGATGGATTTTTAAGGTTTTGAAAAGGTTTTAAATGGTATGAAAGTGTATTTTGGTAGGGTTTACTACTAGAATTTGGACTTATAGCTACATATCTATAGCTGCAGACAATAAAAACCGTGGCTATAGATCACTTATACCCATGGATGTGTTCGATTTCTATGGTAATAATTCCCCACATGATCCCTTTCCCCCTGCCCCCGTGAATTTACCATCCCCACTTCCCCCACTATCCTCCTCTCCCGAAATCTTTGACGTGGCCACCCCACCTCCCCACGACCCTACTTCTCCAACTCGGCTTTGGCATGGTTCCGATATGGCTCCTCCATAGTCTCATTGCTCCCTCCTCGTATCTCAAACCTAGCATACCAGCGGCGGCTGCTTCGCTGCATGCCTCTACTACCGTGCATATCCACCCGCCCACCTCACCTCCTCCCTATCAAACTGATCCTCATTGTGCCCCCTAGACTTGTTTCCCTGTCTCCTCCACCCCCTTCACCTTCTCCATAATGATATCACTCATCCACCCCTTTCTTAAATGGATTTCATCCCTGCTAAAGCATCACCCTACCATGCCTCTTTGCCTCCTTCCTTTTTACCTCCTTACGACTTGGTTTTTCTAGGGTTCTTCTCTTTGCTTCGCATATAGCTACAGCGAAGTCCATTTCCTCTGTAAGTACTTTAATCTTCTCCTTTCTCTTTTTTGAAGAAATTTTTGATGAGGGGTATTTGTCTGATCTCATCTAGATATGTTAATTTGATTTTAATTCATAATTATTTTGTTATTTTGACTGTTTATCACTAATTATAATTTTAATTTAGTCATCTTTCATTATTTTGATATATACAACATCAATTTAAGACATATTAGAAAGTATCTCAAAAAGTCGTGCAATTCATAGAATACAGTCTAATCAGAAGGAATGTGATAACCCAAAAGGGTTTTTTAAATCCATAAGTATTTTAAAACCTTTTAAATTAGAGAAATAACTTGTGTCATTTAAATTATATAATGATGAAATTCATATGGGTAGACTAGGATAATCACAAAATATCATTGAAATGGTGTGTCTATTACCATACCTTTTAAAAATCATACCAATCATAGATGTTGGACAAACTTGAATTATAGGTTCTATTGTATTGTTATTGAATGAATATAAGATTATTGGGTCTTATCCTTCAGGGAAAGGACATGCCTTTGGTTGGTTATAGGTAGGTTAGATACATAGTGTATTTACCATCTCCCGATAGAGGTGTTTGTAAAGATTTTATGTACACATTACCAGTATACATGGAAAATTTTTGGGGACTCAAATGCTCAAGTTAAAAATTATGTTACAAAGGAAAAGTATATTTTAAAGCTAGTTTCTAGTTCAGAGCTGATTAGTATTGTGTCCTTGAGGAAAATTATGGAGGAGTTTGAGTGGATTAAAATTTAAAATTTGGATCAAGAAAGGTTATCTGGATGTCATTATATATCCTAAAATAATAGTAATCATACTATAGATATCTCTGGGATGGTATAAGAATTCCCATTCTGTTGTAGGGTTGATGAAGGAAAATCCTACGAGAATAAGTAAACTTGAGTTTCAGAATATTTATGGGAAATGGGATGGAAATGGAATTCCTGGATGGAACTTAGATAAAAAAATCTTGGGGTTACAACATATATTATAATAAAAAGAATAAAGATACAAATAGTTCTTTGTAAAATGGTCCCTATGCAGATCTGGATTAAACACAAAATAAAATGAAAATATTTCATCCAAATGAAGGGTTATTGGAGAATACTTTGTGTGAATCAACGAGGGACCAAATACCAAAATAAGATATGAATTTGGTGGGAATGATACTTGTGGTTGGCCCCAAGATAGAGTGTCATGGTTTCACTATATATCCTATGACAATATTAATCAAGACACATATAGTTCTTGAAAAAAGTATATATATATATATATATGGATTATACATAGTGGAAAGGGTAATGAAATATATGAGTGTCATGGTGATAGAAGGAAACATGATGTGAGTAAGGTCTCATCACAAGGAGAAATTAACATAGTTATATCATAATGTAGGGCCATTGGAAGACCTTGTATTAATGAGGTAAAGATCCAAAACACTAGGATAAATGGGGTGGTTTGAATAAGATAAGAATTTTGGTTGACCCCAAGATAAGTGATTTGGTATTCATGGAATATATCATGATAATATGAATTAAGTAATATGTGGTTATTTAACATGAGTGTATTTTTATCTAGACATTGGGTCATAGATAGGGGAAACCATATTTTTAGAATCCTCTATGGATCTCAATCTCATGCAATTAAACATTTTCATATGATACAAACCACTACATGTAGTTTAAGGGTCATGTGGGGTGGATATGTTGTCATTTAGTATAACACCATGTGATAAGAATTATATACTATGAAATTTGACATCATGAAAAAAGGACATTTAGTGTCATAAATTTAAAGGTTATATGACAAGTACCATATCCAAGTAGTTTAAATTCATGTGAAACACACTTTTAGCTAAGGCTATGTAATTTATTTCATTATAAATCTTATTTTGGTCGAAGGTTTGATATTCCCTCCATCCATTGTGATCAGGGAATAATCCCATTAGAGTTGACCTTATGGATGATGTAAGGTCATTACAATTTCTATTATAGAATTGGAGGCTTTTTCCATGTATCATTGGCGTTCTCATGGAAAATACTAATTCTCCATGAATGAATTAGAAGATGTGAACCTCCTGGTTAAATTCTCATGTGACATGATTTTAATAGACTCCATGGTTATATAGTGTGAATAAAATTTTCTCATAAACTCATTATAGCTCATCAATCTACGTCTAGGAATTTCCATATTCTGAAAATTGATCAAAAATTGAAGTTTAAAGTGAACAAAAGTAAACTTATATGGGTAAGGATACTTCTCTCCTATATACTAGACAATATGGGGTTTCTTGTGTACCAGTATGTTTTGGGTTTCGATATTCCCCTAAATCATGAAATATATTATTAGAATAAGATCTATTATCCTTGTTCACAATCATATGAAGGATATTATACAGGGTCTTATTGAAGTCCTTTATTTATCCATTTATAGTTGCATGATATTAGGACAAATTATTATATTGAATATTATAATTATGGCATTCATTCTTTAAGTTTTAATGAATATTAGTGTTGTTGAGAATAAGGGTTCCTAAGAGAGGTGTGGCATTATATTAAGTAAATTAGATTTAGAGACACATATTTTATGTTTAATTACGAAATACTTTTCATTCCTCGTATGAAAAGGGAATACCTTACCTTTGTAGTTTTGGAGATTCATTTATATAAAGTAAAAAATGTTTTTTAAGTGTTCTTGAATTACTTCCAAGATTCTTTTTTCTTGGAATATTATAGTTTTAAAATGGGAAATTGAAAAGGAAATTTCAATAAGGATTTGAGTTGCATGGAGAATTTATAATGATGAATCTTATATGTGTATGATGAAGGAATTTTAGAAGTTCCTTTCTTATGTATATAATCTTGAAGTCCTTTATTTATCTATTTATAGTTGCATGATAGTAGGACAAATTATTGTATTGAATATTATAATTATGGCACTCATTCTTTAGTTTTAATGCATAGAAGTTAGTGTTGTTGATCCCACATTGTGTTTTATTTTTTCCAATGATTTTGAATTTTCAATGAATATTAGTGTCAATATGTAAGAAATAAGAATTTATGGATAATAATATCTTGGAAGTTGGTTAGTGAACTTAGTTTTTTTGAGAAGAAGGGTTCCTCAGAGAGGTGTGACATTATATTAAGTAAATTAGATTTAGAGACACATATTTTATGTTTGATTGCGAAATACTTTTCATTCATCATATGAAAAGGTAATACCTTACCTTTTTAGTTTTGGAGATTCATTTATATAAAGTAAAAAATGTTTTAAGTGTTCTTGAATTACTTCCAAGATTCTTTTTTCTTGGAATATTCTAGTTTTAAAAAGGGAAATTGAAAAGGAAATTTCAATAAGGATTTGAGTTTCATGAAGAATTTATAATGATGAATCTTATATGTGTATGATGAAGGCATTTTAGAAGTTCCTTTCTTATGTATATAATCTTGGAAAGTAAAAAAATATTTGGGAAAATACATAGATTAAGTCGAGGAAGATTAAAAAAATGTTGATATTATTAGAGTATAGTATATTGTTATATTTGAAAAGGAATGTTTATGTTTTAGTTGTTTTTTAACTTGGATTATGAGTGATTTTTTTCTGAGTTGACCCTTATGATTTTTCTGTTTGTTTTAAATTTTGGATAAAGATTTATAAAAAAATACCTTAATACAACACTACCCAAGTAGCTAAGTTATTAGATACAGGTGTCCAAGATTAAAGTCATTCTAGTTAGGATGGAATGTATAAAATCTTGTGTTGGTCAAAAACAACCTGAGGAGAGTGAACCAATTTTTTATTGGTGGAGAATGAATGTTAGAACCACTGTATAGGAAAGCATGATAGAACCGTGACTATAATGGATTTGAATGACAGACTAAGGAGTGTTATAGGTAATAAATAAGAGGTCTCACAAACAGAAGTCCGGTGTGGGACACATCAAATAGAACTATTTTTCATCATTTAAAAACTTAGGCATTGGTACTTGATATGATATATTATAGGTTTTCTTCATAAATTATTTAGTTTGTGTCATGATTATAGTTTAGCTGCACTATAAATTATAGAGTGATCCATAATTTGAGATCATGAGAAACTCATGCCATATTCAAGAATTGTAGGAATTATAAGGTATGTGAAAATATCTTTATAGGTTATATTTTTTAGATAAAAATGGAAGAATATAGGGTTGATATATTCCAATACAAGGTTATTTATAAGGTACATTCATATCTATATAGAGTTGACAGAATTCCATATAGAGTTCATAAAGAGCTTTATTTGAAATGTTGTGATGAATTTGGGTGTTTCTAAATATCCTTAGAAGACTATTCATGCACTACTGGAAGCCATACTAAAATAATCATACTTTATAAGGAATTGTATGGAATTTCATAAGACTTTGAATTGAAATACTTTTAGGAAATTTCATAAGACTCAAACTTCATAAGACTTTTGAGGGAATTATGTACGACTTTATAAATTATAAGACTTATCTGAAAGTCTTATCAAATTATTCTTAGAAAAAGAAAATGAAATATGATAAAATAAATATGATGATGCATAGTGATCTGTTCTTCATCGACATAAATATCGTAAAGAAAGATTGTGATTCATGCTTCCATTTCATAACTTCATGTTTTACATAAATCTTTACACCATGAAATGAGGAGATGAAACCTTGAATATTTTTACATATAATTTATGCATACATGGAGTTTTTTATGAAGTGGTGTCTATATGTCTATATACAGTTACAAACAATTGTGAAGAGAAGTAGTGGGAGTTTTGAAATGTCAAGATATTAGGAATTTTGAATTATTGAGAATTATAGTAATTAAAAATGCAGTATTCACATGGTATAATGTTTACAGATAAGAGAGAAATAACATAATTAATATAATGGATATTGTTTCATGTATCACACACACACACACACACACATATATATATTTCATGTCGAAGATATTGTTAGTTTGAAACTGTCATTACAAGAAAGAAAAATCCTTGCATCAAGAATAGATAACTAATATTGAATCCTATAGAAAAATTCCTTGAGTATTGAAGGAGAGAATAGATCCAAAACTGAATATATTCTGAATAAGTTTTATGGATTAAGGATAATGTAAATAAGATATCTAGTGCAGATTGGTTTCACTAAATAAGAAGAAGAATAAGAAGAGGGAAGAAGATTTATGTGAAGTCCAATTTTCAAAGAAATAAGTGTATTTTATTTATGAAAGGGAATAAGAAAATGGTTTTTTAATTTTAGTTTTCTATGGTTACAAATAAGAAGAGATTTAAAAAAGAGTTCTAGTTTTTTAGAGTAGATTAATATTTGAAAAAATATATATTTCCTAGTAGGAATAATAGAGATACTTAGTTGAGAAAATTCCCAAAACCATTCTGTTCACATCGAGGAATAAGAAGTTTTATCTTATTCCCTATCACAGGTGCTATACATATGTGCTTATAGTGTTATTAATTGAATTTGTAGCATGTTATCATGGAGAGAACTAAATAAGGTTTTTAAGAGATCAAAAACTATAAAATAAAATGAATAATGCTCTATTATGAAATGATCTATCAATTGGTATTCTAAAAAACATATGATGAAATAATCATCCTTAATGATAATGAGAAAGATATCAAAGTTGGAAAGTAAGGTGAATATATCCATCTTGAAATTGATCAAACATTTATTACTATTCAAAATTGGATCATTAATAATTTTGAAAACTGTAGTGTCTCCTTGAAGGTTAGAAAAGTAGAGAAGGTTTTGAAGAATCTTCTACAATTATCACTTCATCAAAATATGAATTTTGGAAGGTGATTAAAAAAGGTATTATTGAAAGGTAATGATTTTATAATATCTAATTCTTGATTAAAACAATTAAATACTGCTATATGGGGGTATGAAGTTTTAAATTAGTGTAATTTATATGAAATATTGAATAAGTTTCGGGGCTGTTTTTTGAAATTAAAACATGCCACTTAATTTGAATGTTTTCATCAGTGTGTTAAAGTGGGTAAAAAAAAGTTTGAAATTTTCCATGAGAATCATTATAACAATTTGTATCAATCAATTGTCCCAGCCTAAAAAAATAGTTTGGTGACTCTAGAAAAATGTGATGAGTAGTTTCATTTCATATTGAAAACATATTATTTGTTAAATGGAGAGCTTTGATGTCTAAATCAAACCCACCTTTTTATGAATTGATCATGAATCATGTGTACTTAGAGTGGAATAATTTATGGTGCATTACTTGAGTATGAAATGATACCATTATATCTTTTATAAATTGTATTTTTTTTATCAATAAGGGTGAGAAAAAAGAATGAGAAAATAAAATTTCTAGGTACGGTTGCTCAGGTCGGCACTGTTGGTACCCTATCTAGGTTTTATCCCACACTTAGAAAATTTTCTAGGTATAGTTGACCATTGTGATTAAAATCTGGAATACCCAAAAATTGAAATAGACATCCTAAAATCAATTCCCATTCCTACTATTTAAAAAAATTGTGGAGAGGATCCCACACTTGGTGTGTTGGTTTGTGGGTGGGGTGACATCAATTACTAGAAAAAAAACTTATTAGTTCATTTTCACTTCATCCATGGATTCCCAATCCCTCACATTTACTTTAGGAATGTGAGAATAAACCATGGGTTTATATCAGCATCCCTCGATGAGGATCATAAGATTTTTTATGATAGGATTCATATGCTCAATAAACCGGATATGTGCACATTCTCAAAGTTTACCTTAGGATAATTTAATTATTTGGAGTTTCACTTGTCATTAATATCCAACCAGGAGCATGATGAGTGGGTGAGAAAATTCTTGTCTAAATAAATTCCAATTAAGTTGAGCATACATTTCTGGAGGTTCTTCAATAAGGGCATACCAACTGAAATTAATATCCATAGAAAAGTAATTTAGATACCCTCACCATGTATGTGTTGTGAGAGGCTAAAATCTGTGTTAGTCTAGAACTTATTTTTTTATGTACAATGAGCCTTATTTTCTTGGGCCCTTGTTGGGAAACTTATGGGATTTCAATTTTAAGGGGGATACATCTCTGACTTTTTGTGTACATTATTTCAAAGTGTTGAGAAACATTCATATATGGTTAATCATCATGTAATAGTGTTTTCAATGGTGTGTTGGGTGATTTATGAGACTAGGAACAAGGGTCGTGAAGGCAAGAATTGCTCCCTCTATTCATTGAAGTTCATGTGCTCTCTCTCATGGACAAACTAGGTTCCCTACTTCCAATTGAAAAGATAATGGCTACTAGTAAGGGGATCCTCTGTAGGGATGTGATTACAAATGATAGAGCTCCTCTAGGGTGGTGGATCAAGTGGATACCCCCCAATGTTGGACTAAAACATAATGTGAATGGGTCTCATAAATAGGGATTTATGAGGAGTGATTGTGCATGATAATAGGGGATCTATGGTTATAGAATATAGTTCCTTTTATGGTTTAGGTAATTTTATCTGGGTGGAGAAAAGATATTTACTCAAAGGCCTTTAAATTTGGAAGATAGATAACCTAAATATTTGTATGGTTGAGTAGAACTCCAATATTCTTTTAAGATTTCTACATAATGATGCAAGTGATCCTTAGTATTCAGTTTATAATATTAATAAGTGTAGGTCCTCCATCGGTCAACACACAAATATCATTCATACTTGGAGGGAGGGGAACTTTTCTACATAAAATCTATCTAGTAAAGAGATACCTTATGAGATTATTGTTATCTATCATATTATAGGGGATCTTCCAAATTACTATGAAATTACTGTTAGTGGTGAAACCCTCATTCTTCACCACTTTAGACTCCCAAAGTGCAAGATTTTCCAATAAAAGGTTCTTTTTGAGTGCCCGATAACTTTCCAACTATTACATCAATCAAGGAAGTTATTCTAGGGATACCATTAATGGAGGCAAATGATCTGAATACTCAAGAGATTTATGAATAACGAATATTTCATCACATATACAATGAAAATGCTAAATTCAATTGGTTGGATAATCAATTACCCAATCAACTACATGGTCTAAATCCTAACCATCTTGAAAATTTTCCAACCCATGGCCAATTTCAATCCCAACCATCTCTACATCAAATCCAATCTTTTACATATAAATTATTAGAATAATTTTTTTAAAAAATATTGAAAATGAATTATTAGTAATCATCATTGAGATTAGATATATAAAACATTTAAATAATTAAGTTTTTATTGATTTTACTTTATTGGAAATTGAGACAGAACTTGTTGAAAATTTAATTTTGAAAAGCACTCATTTGATTAAAATGGTTCCATATATTTCTTATGGTACTGGTATTATAGTGCCTTACAATTTTACCAACAAGATTCAGGGAGAACAACCCTAGAGAGAGGAGGACATTAGGAGAGTTATATGGTATAAACATTTGACTGGTTATAAGACAATCTGCTAAAAATAATGAGAGAAATATAAAAATGATGGGACTATGTTTTCAATGTGTAGGGGGGTCTGCAGGGTAGCAGAGAGGGTGTAGGTGGGTGTCCCGAGGGGTGTTCAGGGTTAGTCTATGGGGGAGGGTGCAGGGCAGGGGGGGGGGTGCAGGTGGGGTGTTTAGGAGGGGTTGTCCAGGAGAGGGGGGGGGGGTCCAGGAGGGGGGAGGGTGCAGAGAAGGGGGGGGGGTGCAGGTGCGGTGAAAGTGGGGGTGTTCAGGGGGGCAGGAGGGGGGAGGGTGCAGGGCAGAGGGAGGGTGCAGGTGGGGTGTCTAGGAGGGTTGTCTAGGGGGGGCTGTAGGGTAGGGGGAGCGTGTAGGTGCGGTGCAAGTGGGGGTGTTCGGGGGGGGGGGGAGGATGGGGGAGGGTGAAGGGCAGGGGGAGGGTGTAGGTGGGGTGTCTAGGAGGGTTTTCTAGGGGTGATGTAGGGCAGGGGGGAGGGTGCAGGTGCAGTGCAGGTGGGGGTGTCCTGGAGGGGGGGGGGTGCAGCGGGTTCTGTAGGGTAGGGGGGAGGGTGTAGGTGGGGTGTCTAGGGGGCTATGTGTTCCCATGTATATATATATAAATTAATACACAGGTGAGTGGAGACGGGTATATGCATATAAGCATATGTGTAAGGAGCACATTGCACATGCTCGTGGCCATGCAGGTGTGTGCATAGGGGCTAGGAGTACTTTCATGTGTGTGAAGGTGTGTATACCATGTGGGGGAGTAGAAACTTTTAGTTAGAAAGCTCCAAGAGCTGAAGTGGATGGTTTGGTTACACCTTGAGGTAGGATCCCTCTTCTAGCCTCTTTAATTCTAGAATGCTTTAAATTGAGTGTAGATTCTTTCTTAATTCTGCTTAATTATATTGAATTGCATATCTTGAATTAGTGTTCTTTATTATAATTGTTTCATTTGATAAATAAAGTCATGTTTTTATAAATAAATTCATGTTTTTATAATAAATCAATGCCATGATTTTATAATAAAACCCCTCCAATGGAGGTACGTTGTCTTCTAAACCAAATAGTAGTGATAGTTATTTCTATCATGTTTAGATTTGGTTTAAATCTTTTATATGCCTCTTTTTGGTGTTTGTTTTGTGTCTAGTTATTTTTTGTTTTCTTTTAATAATATAAATTGTCTTATCATACCCGTTTAACTCAAATGACATTGCCTGAGTAGGCATATGCCTTGACCATGACACTTTCCTTTTCACTCTTTGAATATTATAAATAAATTTTCTATGTTTAAGAAAAGTGAATGAATTTTTAAATGGTTTGTGTAGGGTGTATGATTCTTTTCTATCATTTTGTTTCCCTTTAGATGTTGCGTCATTATGTCGATCGCTACAACCTTCTATGGTGATCCCTTGTTATAGCATATTAAATAGTTGATCTGTTCTATCATCTGCCGGAGGGGCGACGGTCAGAATGTTTCCCCACCTCTTCCCTCTCCCTTCACTCCTGGCTGGAAGATGCTGCCACGCGGATGTCTCTAGACTGAGCCAACATGCCGCGGTCACGCCGTGGTCACGCCGCGGTCACGCCGTGGTAATGCCGTGAATTGGCCCTACTCCAGGATGACACCCTGCAGCGGTTTGTAGTGATAGTATTCTATGAGTCTTGTGATAAATGTTGAGACTGACTAATCACAATTTCTGTCGGCAGGGCAATGATCGGAATGTTGCCCCACCTCCTCTCGCTCCCTTCGCTCCTGGCCGAAAGATGTTGCCCCGCAGATGTCGCTGGATCAGGGAAACACTCCGCGGTTACGCGACTGTCACATCGTGATTTGGCCCTACTCCAGTACGACACCCCGCGGTAGTTCATGGTGATAGTATTACATGAGTCTTGTGATCAATGTTGAGACTGACTAATCCCAATTTCTGTCGATGGGGTGATGGCCAGAATGTTTCCCCGCCTTCTCCCACTCCCTTCGCTCCTGGCCGGAAGATGTTTCCCTGTGGATGTTGCTAGACCGAGCCAATACGCCATGGTCACGCCATGGTCACACCATGGTCACGTCATGGTAATTCCATGATTTGGCCCCGCTCCTGGACAACATCACGCGGTAGTTCGCAGTGATAGTATTCCATGAGTCTTGTGATCAATGTTGAGACTGACTAATCACATTTTCTACCAGTGGGGTGATGGCCGGAATGTTGCCCCGCCTCCTCCCTCTCTTTCACTTCTGATTGGAAGATGCTTCCCCACAGATGTCGTTGGACCGAGCCAACATGCCGCAGTCACACCACAGTCACGCCATAAAGCCGAGCAGATCCAAGACGATCACCTAGCCGGAAACTGCCATTAATGTTCACCGAGAACATTGGGGTAGAGACGCATCCTTTAACCCAAGATGAGAACCTAGCCAGAAAGCCGAGAAGATCCAAAGCATCCCATAAGAAGTCCTACCTGACCGAATCAAAAGCCTTGAATAAATCGATCTTGAAGGCACACCTAGAAACCCCATAATCAAGATGGTATCCCCACAATAATTCCCAGGTAACAAGATTCTTAGGATGAATTGTTTTTGGTACTTAAGGTTGAGGATATTTTTATCCATCTTTAGATTTAGGAGTCTCTTAAGGTTATTTTTGTAACCATCCTACTAGATGGTCTGAGTTACAAGTGGTAGAATTATATTATTCAGACTAAGCTAGACAAAGACTATTCTTATAAAAGTTTCAAGGAATTGTTCATGGAGCATTATTTAATAATTAAGTGAAGGTACTGATGGCTATAGAATTTTCTAGGAGGGGATATCCAGGTGGGGTGTGCAAGGGCTATTCGAGGGGGGGGGGGGGGGGTCTGCAGTGCAGGGGGGAGGGTGCGGGCGGGGTGTCTAGGAGAGGCTGTCCAGGGGGGTGTCTAAGGGTTGTCCGAGGGGGTCTGTAGGGCAGGGTGTAGGTGGGGTGTCCAAGGGATGTCCGGGGGGGGGGGGGGGGTGTCATGGGGTCTTCAGGGCAGGGGGGAGGGTTTAGGTGGGGTGTCTTGGAGGGGCTGTCCAGGGGGGTGTCCAAGGGCTGTCTGGGGGGGGGGTCGGGGGGTCTATAGGGTAGGGGGCAGGGTGCATGTGGGGTGTCTTGGGGGGCTGTCTAGGGGGGCTGATTTGAAGAGATAAACCCATGAGAAATGGGACCTAACCTTATATCAATAATTTTGCTAATGATTTTTGGAAAGGTATTCTCTATATCAATAGGTCTTAAATCCTTTACATCCACAACATTTTCCTTATTTGGGATCAGGGAAATAAAATTGGAGTTTATTCCATAGAGAATTGAGGCATTGTTAAAGAACTCCCTCATAGATTTAAAGATCTCATCACGAACTATGTCCCAGTAGAACATAAAGAATTAATTTTTGAACCCATCAGGACAAGACACACTCTCAAGATTTAGAGAAAAAAGGGCACTCTTAACCTCTTTCTCATTAAGGGATGCAACAAGGGAGGTAAATTGATCAATTAGTTCCAATTACAATATTCTTGACATTCATAAAGACCAATCTACTTAAAAATACCACTACTTAATTTTATGGATCTCATTCAAATTCCCATAAAATTCATCATAAAAGACTACTACTTAATTTTACAGATCTATTCGTTCCAATTCCAAGCTTCCTGACATCTTCTCTAGAATCCTGGAACTCACCCATAATATTCCTCTTGAAATATTAAATAAGGAATAGTGTTCAACACTATAGGGACTGAATCTCTAAGGATACATAATTCAATTTTGAGAGAAATTGATCAACTACACTCTAAAAAACTAGAACAACTGAAGGTTCTGAGGTGGAAGTTATATAGGGTTGAAACCTTTTCATGAACTCAAACTATATTAATACAACACTTTATAAAGTGTGTAGGATTCCCTTCATTTCAGTCCTGAAAGACTTAAACTCATCAAGAACATATTTAGACATGTATAATTTCACCATTGAAAGATTTTGGAACATGTACCTTTGAGATACAACTATAACACCAAGATCATTGAACCTGGACTTGGTAGTATAAACATCCTTCAAATATCTAACTAGACCATTCACGTCCTTAATATCTTTGAAAATTACTTCAGAAACAACTTTTTGAATAGTAGGGAATGATTGGAGATTCCTAATCAACTTTTTTGGGTATTCGTTAACCCAACCAACTTGTCAAAATCAACCATGGGAATATAGGACTTATTAAGTTCTCTAATCTCATCATCAGTATATTTTAACTCCTATTTCAGCTCATTATAATCTCCTCAAATATTATCAAACTCATTTAGAATATTGTAGGGTCTTGAAAGATCATCAAAGGAAATTTTACCCAAATCCCCGAAAGAATTGGGGAAAATAATCAAAGGAGAGACACAAAAAGGACCGGTCCGTGAACCGGTCCATGGAAGCGCAATGTGGATAGGCAACGTGAGGAACCCCCTTAGCGAACCATTTTAGTTCGTGAAATGGAGGTGGAGAGCCTCCGTGGTCACGAGGTAGGATGGGCGCCAGTCCGGTTCACCGTCACGAACCGCCCCAACCGCGGACCACATCGACCGGTCCAAGCCGCACCCGCTGTCGTTCGTGGAATAGAGGCAGAACCCTCCGCAGCCGTGGAGCACTCCCTGAGTTCACCTCATGGAGGGGGGGAGCGTTCGATACCCACCGCGAATCACAGATTGAACAAGTCAGCTGTGAACCAGGTATTTGGTTATGGGCCTCCGCAAAAGGTGTTGCGTGGCCACATGTACATTTCATTCCCCACTATATAAAAGGAGACCAAGGGGGAAAGAAGAAGGGATTGGAGAACTAGAATCAGATTCAGAGGGATTGGAGATTCGGAAGGAGATCGGTTGAAGGAAGGATTAGGATTTCGCAAACAGTGAAATTCCTATCTGCGAACCACAGAAGGTATATGAATTAAGAAAGAATTAGAAAACACATAATAATTTGGTGAACCGCGAACCTAAAATAACAAAAAAAGGAGAACTGCGAACCATAACCCCTCTGCGGATAGCTTCCCCGCGGACTAGGGAGTTTATGCCTCTTTTCCCATCTATCGTACCATGTAGTACCCTCCTCCGCGGGTGAAGCCCCGACCGACGAGCCTCCGATCAGCACCGCCCTTGGCTGCCGCTGCCCGCCTGGAACCCTCCGCGAACCACCCTGGTTCGCGGATTGAATCCGAAGCCGCGGACCAACCTGGTTCGCGGATTAAACCCGAAGCCGCGAACCACTCTGGTTCGCGGATTGAACCCGAAGCCGCGAACCACCCTGGTTTGCGGATTGAACCTGAAGCCGCGAACCACCCTGGTTCGCGGGATGCCAATCAGTCCGCGGACCATCCTGGTTTGCGGACGGCTTCTCCATCCGCATGGTACTTCCCCATGCGAAGGGCGCCACCACCCATACTTCTCGGTGGCTCTCCAAATACTTCGGTGTTCTCATTTCTAGAGTCAAGTAAAATCCTTTCGATCCATCCAGGTCCTCCACAACTCCCTCATTGTCCTTTTCATTGGCCCCGAGCCGAGGCCTACGCTAGAGCCACCAGATCCGCGTGGTGAAACTTTCAGGCACATCAGCGCGCCATTTTGAGTTCACATACCCACGGTAAACAGGGGAAAAGGGGTTGCCCCGACCCTTGAGCAGATTCCCAAAGCATTCCTGGGTTCACATTCCCATGGTAATGTAGAGTCTGAGCTCAGGAATCCCCTTTCTTCCCCTCCACTTATTGAGGGTTCCTCGAAGATGGTAAAATAGCCATCAGAAGGAAGCCCTCGTGCACTGCAAGAGAGGAGATGAGCACAAGAGCACCCCCTTTCCCTCTCTCACTGGGCTTTGTTGCCCCGGGCGTCCATCTCAGAGTAAGCCTCGACCTTTTGGGCCTCCTCAGAGTGTAAGTCCCAATCCATCACCCTAGGCTTCCCTCATGTGTAAGCTCCACTCCACTTCTCACGGACGCACCTTTCGCGATGTGATCGTCTAGTCCTTTCTACCTCTTGTTTCTCACACCGAGCATGACTCACGTGGTCTTAGAGTAAGCATTGACCATGACATCCTCCTATGGGCCTCCTTAGAGTGTAATCCCCAATCCATCATTCCGGTCTTCCCTAGAGAGTAAGCCCCAAGCCAGAATAGAACTACGGGGACTTTGATCCATGTCAAGACAAGGTACGTAGGAAGCCTCCACGAGGTTCAAGTCCACTACTCGGTCGTTTCTTCAGGTCAATTTTCACCCTCATCCAGCATGATGTTAAAATATATGCCCCAGTCCAGCATGATGCTAAACTATATATGTGAACTACGAGGAATTTGATTCCCCACCACAGGGATTCGTAGGAAGCCTCCACGAGGTTCAAGCCCACCACCCATCGGACCACCTGGTCTCTCTTCACGTCGGTTCCCCAACACTTATCCGAACTACATCGACTTTGATCTTTGCATCCTAGACAGGGTACGTGGGAAGCCTCCCTGTGGTTCAAGCCCAACAACCGGTCGATCCGATCATCTCCACATCGGTTCACCGCGCCACTCCTGGTGCCACCTCAAGCGAGTCCCAACCCTTCGGGGTCATAAATCCAACAAGGGATGGTAAACCTTGGGCATAAATGATTCTGAACCCCTGCGTCCAGTTGATCGTTACCCACTAAGGTTAAATCTGTGGATACTATTTTTGGGTATAAACCAAAGATTTACGAACATATGAATACGTCTAAAATCTATAAGAGAGTCCAGGAACATGAAATAATTCCCCCCCAAAAAGGGGGCGATGAGCCCGACTTCCCATCCTCTCGACCAATGTGAGTTCTTAAGAGTCGCTGGTCAGACCATCTGACAAACACCTGCCTTTGGAAAGAAGATCCATCAATCATTGGATACGGAGTCGTTGGGCGTTTCGTGGCTAAAAAACAGAACTAAAAAAAATGGTGAACCCGACGTGAATCTTTAACCAAACATGAAGGATTTAACCTAATCCCACCCAGTGACCCCTTATGCTCCAAAGGAGGGCCAAGAAAGTTTGTTAATTACGCATGGGATCATGAGATGCTGCTTTGATGGTTTTTCTGTTTGTATTTGTTAAAATGTTTTACAGGTACCTTCAGAACTCCCTTCGATCCAATGGCATCGCAAAGGAACTCACAAGCACGTGCTTCCAACAACGCAAGGACCGAAAATCCTCACCTACGGAGGACCCTGTCACCCACCCAACGTCTTCAACGCTGGGTCTCGGATGCACTGATCAGAGAGTACCACCTAAATGGTACTCTCCCAATGGTGGAGGCGGCCATGCACGCCCTCCAATCTGCCAGGACTCACCATTCGCCTGCCCAGAAGCAGCCGCAAAGGCAGATCCAGACAGCCCCTGTCGAACGGGGGTTCTGCTCCAAGGCCCCCGTTGAAAGGAATCATCACGGTCACACCGCGACTCAACATCCTCACACTGAGGAGGATGTGTTCCTGAGGATTCAGGCCCACGCTCCCCGAGCTCCAGCCTCTCGGACCGCCCGACGAGTGCGGAAGACGTACAATCGGGGACTGGTCATCACCCTGTTCCCTGAGGAGGAGATCTGCTGCTCAGCCACGGAGACTTAACATGAATAGGCACCTACACCTATTCGATCCTCCCAAGCCCTCCATCTAGACATGACAGCATCATACAAGCCGGAGCGCATCCCCACCGAGCTCCATCAAGCCTGTCGCTCACGCAGGACGACACTTACTAGGTAGGTACCTCTCCCTACCCAGGGTCATGAAGCCCACCATCTTGACGTGGTGGCGACCCGGAACCTGCAGGACCAGCTCCTGGCAGTTGCTTCATACGACCGCTATCCTGATATGGTGGTGATCAACAAAGACCGCCACCCAGATGTGGCAGAAAATCATAGGTGGGCACGTCTCCCCGCCAATGAAGGCCACCGACTCGATACGGTGGGAAACCAATATATGCAGGGCCATCTCCCTACAGATGCAAGTAAAGTCCACCACCCTGATGTGGTGGCAAACGGATAGAGAAACAGGCGTATCTTGGTACATGGGTAGATTCGTTCACCTTCCCCGACACAGGAGAATTGTCAGTACCCACTAACTACTGGAGGACCGGAGCAGGATATTCCTACTCCAATACCGGAATGGGCCTTCATACCCGTTCCAGCCAAAGATGTCTCTTCACATATCCTGTAAATTATGGAGGAGTAGGTATCTATCCCAGATCATATCTTGCAGACTTTCCAGAATGTAATTGCATCAGTGGAAACAGCAAGGACTCGGGCCCGTGAGCCCATCTCCCCAATTGAGGAGACTCATCTAAGAGACAATATAGCCACATAGGAGTAGATATACATCCCTGCTTCTGCCCAGGAGGGTCGCCGACTTTATTCCGTGACGCAAGGGAAACCAGATCGAGCAGCTTCACTCGTTCCAACTGGGGGACACCCGTCCGTCATGGTGGATGCTCCAGAGCAGGAATATATCCCTGATAAAAGTCAAGATGTTCGTCGGCGTATCCCGACAACATCACAACACCCAATTAGACAGGGACCCAAAGGAGGTGAAGGCCGTTTTCAACAGCAGACGATCCCTGCTGCCCACAAAAGAGCACCCCGAACACGCTGAAGGCTGCTGGAAAATAAAGAGCAGGTTCATGACTCCACTCTGCTGGAAGCTGGGGTTCCCAATGCCGCTAACCATATATCAGAGGCTTAGAACCCTGCCCACCCATTACCATATTATGGGAGCGGCAGTAGCAGTTGCGAAGGTCCTCCCTGCAATGGCACTACCAGCAGCTCTGAAGGTCTTCCCAAGAGCACCCATGGGGGATTCCCCCGCGGGAATATAACGATCGGTCACAAGAGATTCTCTCTTGATGCGAGTCATGGAAACCCTCCACGTGACCAGAAGATCGAGCAGCAAGAAGGTCCTCCACTTGTTGCGGTCCACCCTGAAGGTCCTCCCCGGGGTATACACTACAATCACTCTCCATACAGTGGGACCAAAAATTATGATGGTAGTCCTCGCTATCATAGTCGAAAATATGGAGGTCCTCCCCATAGTGACATATCATCACGACAAGAAGGCCCTCCCCTTGTCGTGGCCTACCCTGAAGGTCCTACCCAGGGGTTACGCTGCAACAGAAATCCATGCAGCCAGGCATCAGGTCACAGTGGTAGTCCTCGCCACCCTGATAACGGAGGTCCTCCCCGTAGAGACATCGAGCAACGAGAAGGCCCTCCCCTCGTTGCGGTACATTCTAGAGGCCCTCCCCAGGATGTATCCCATAGATATTCTCCCTACAGCAGCAGTAATGGTAGTCCTCGACATTGCCGTAGCTGTGATGGTAGTCCTCGCCATCATGGCCGCCATTGCGAAGGTCCTCCCCGCAATGGCCCCAAGCAACAAGAAGGTCCTCCCCTTGTTGTGGCGTGTCCTGAAGGTCCTCCCCAGGATGCACGTCGAACGCCAATCCATGATGGTCATCCTCACCATGATGGAAGTTGTTGCGAAGGTCCTCCCCGTAACAATGCCACACAGCCAGAAGGTCCTCCCCTTGCTGCAACATTCCTTGGAGGTCCTCCTCAGGGTGTGCACTGCAAAATTCATTTATACAGTGAAGCATCAGGCATTAATGGTATTCCTCGCCATTATATCCATCATTGCGAAGGTCCTCCCCGTGATGACATATTATATCGACAGGAAGGTCCTCCTCCTACCAAATAAAGCATCGAAAAGCCCTCATATTCCGAGGCACTCAGAAGGATGGGATCGAGCATGTCAGATTCCTAGCTTGTCATTAACAACGCCCTTCTTCGATCAGGAGACATTCTAGGGCCACGTTCATCTTCTGAACCACCTCGGAATCTCCCACAAGACAATTCGATACCTACTGGTCCCACTACCTCCAACTACAGTGAGAGCCTTAGTTGGGCTGACCAGGTAGAGGAATCACAGGCGGAAGAGTATGCCGATATGCTGAACCTGAGGAAACGACTGGCCTGGAATGATATACCAGTCATGTTTTAGCCCACGACCACCTCTCAGTACGACATACCCAGGGAGTTTTCGGAATAATTCATGCACGACATCCACCATAATATATGGACGACCCTACGCCAGCTGAAATCGAGCTTCCTGCCCTATGACGGGTATGCAGACCACATCAAGACGATAGGGGACCTCTTGCATCACATAGACCTAGAGGCCCTTTCCTCGACGCGACAACAACGCCCCGAGAGGCGCAAAGGGAATATGGAGGTAGATTGCCTCCGTGCACTACAAGAACTGTGCCGCCTCATCGGTGAAGCTCTGACGTGAGTCTATATCAGGGGATGGGGGGAACACAGAGCTCTTCATTTCACTCTGCTCCCCGCCCAGAAAAACCCATTCGGTATGGTATCGTGTAACGTCATCACATCGAGATAGAAATCGGGTGGACCCCCTATTCAGGAAAGGCAACACACCCAAAAGAGTAGGGCCTCGAGTATGTCCTAGAAGCGTCAGGCCCGGTGGGAACAAACCATTCAAAAACTCCTGAATCAGGCCACTAAGAGAATACAGTAGGCCTCTCGCCTAAGATAGGCCAATCAATGATCCCTGCCTACCTCCCTAGAAGGGACTGATCCACAGGTGAATTCGGCACCAGACCTGGTTCACCCCCGGATGGGGGCACTCGAGATCAGGTAGCTTGCGATAGCCGCAGCCACTGCCGAAATCTTGGGTCAACCCCAGTCTGCAGGGCTGGGGGCATTTTTAACAACAAATTCCCCCGTAAGACCAATAAAACTGGCAAGAGAATCAACGTCTATGGAATGGAGCCAACCCCAGCCCTTAGGGCTTGGGGCATTATTACCCCCTCAACAACAACCTCCCCCACAAGAATCAGTATTCTCTCTTCTAGGGAGGAAAGTCAGAAGAGGAGGTTCCCGTCCTATCCCATCATTCAAATCATCATCCCCTCCGAGAGGAAGGCGCACTGTAAGGTCGCATCAAATAACTCTCCACGTCACCCTTCGTCAAGAAGTTTGAGGGAAATCCTAGGTCATGAAAGGGAAGGGCAACCGAAGATGCGGGAGATCCTCTTCTTATTCGGAAGATGACGTCCCCTAAACCCCACAATATGTGTTCATCAACGCCATAGAGGCTAACCCCGTGGGTGACACCGGAGAAAATGTAAATCCGGACAGATTGGGAGACGACAGTTCCGGCCAGGCTATGACTCACAATGAACCCCCAGGTGTACACACTCGGAACCAGAGGGCCGCTTTAAATATGGCCGCCCATTTATATAACCTCACTTTTTCTACCTTGCAAGCTTACAACAAGGATAAGAATAAAGGAACAGTTACCCTTAACCCATCCCCCTCTCTCGATAAAAACGATCCACACACGCTCAAAGAGAGGTTCGCTCGACAGGAAGAAGAGATGAAAGAATTGAGGAAGATTAATGTCGAGCTGCTCCAGAGGAACCTCCTTATTGAAGGTGCATCCCAAGAAGAGCCATGTCATGCACTCCCGGCAAGTGCACCTCAAAGGCTAAGGCTTTCCCTGGAAAACGAAGCACGATCAGGGCTCCTGCCCAATGAGGTACTTGGTTCGTACAACTACCTAAATGTGGATGATTAATACCAGGATTTCCCTCCACTTAGGAGGCAACCGGAACAAGTACGCCCAAACCCTCTGAGGGTACCCCGAACGGAATATGCACCCTTGGTGCCGGCCAATCCGGATCCTCAGGCAATGCCTCGGGCTATGCCTGCCCAGGACCGGGCCCAACAGGATGTAAACCAGGGACTCACCAATACCCTCGAGGCACTAACAACTCGATTGGAAGCGATGGAAGGTCGAAGCACTCTGATACAGCCGGAGTGGAAACCCTACCCAGATTGGGTGACCAACACACCACCTCCACCCAATTTTGGGAGCCCTGTATTCCCCATCTCCAATGGATCAGGCGATCTGGAGCAGCATTTGATGCACTACGCATCCTATTGTGACCCTATTATGGGGACTCCGGAGTAGAAAGAAGTAGTGAAACTCAGATTCTTTGTGCGGACCTTGCAAGGATCTGCCTTCATCTGGTATACGAGTCTACTGGCCCAGTCTATAAAGAGCTGGGAGGACCTTCGGCAGCAGTTCCTGTTCCATTTCAGCTCAACACTGCCTAAAACAATGGTCAGCGATCTTATGAACTACAAGAAGAGGGAGAACGAGAGGGTCTCATATTTCATCACCATATGGAAAGGTCTAACCTATTCTCTGAACAGGACAATGCCTCAAGATGAGATGCTAGCCATATGCATCGATAATCTTAGAGATGATCTGCGAACACCGCTCATACCGGTGGAGTGCACCCCTAGCTTCCGTCATCTCTCGGCTATTGCCTAGAGAATTAAGGACTCCCTGTAGAGGACTAATTCAAAGTCATTAATAGCCTCGAAGGCTCTGGTGAAGAGAGCTCCTAGAGCTGAAGCGTCCGCTATCACACTCAAGCCGGCCCCTGTGGCCACTCCGCCGCTCAGGCCTCCACCAAATCGTCAAGGGCCCCCTGCATATCAGCGGACGCCCCCGCCTAAACGGGACGATCAGAGAGGACCGAAGTAGAACCAGTTTGAGGAGTGATGACAAAAATTATACTCATTCCGAGACAATCAAGTCCGTGGCTACTTCATTGCCGCCATGAACTTCAATTTGCTCTACCTCTCGAAGCCGAGGAGGCCTGAAGATATTGGCCGCGATGATAGGCCAGATTACTGCCCCTACCATCAGATGTTGGGGCACAGTATCTGAGAATGCTTCATCTTCAAAGACCTCTTGCAGAGGATGGTAGATTCCAGACAAGTCGAGTTGGGACCACCCCTAGCACATGTGTCATATATCTCTACCACCAACTCCGACAAAGAGGAGGGGTGGTAGAAAGTCACCAGCAAGCAGGGGCAGAAATTTGACAACTGGATGACTCAGAAGACTATCAACCGAGCCCAGGGCATACTCCAAGCTCAACTACAGTAGCCGGTGTTGCCACCAGCAGCCCCTGGAGCCGTAGAGCTGATCACATAGGCCTCACAACCCTCCACAATCCGGTCATCCGGATAGAGCCAAAGGAGGAAAAAATCACAAGAGGATCAGTCTGCGACGGGGACAAAGTTAGTCCCGAACCTGGAAGATTTCATGCCCTCGAATTTGGCACCACGGGCACCGACCCACCAAACGGCACCATCAGAGACAACCGACCAGGTTGACCTGTCAGAGGATGAAGAGCCAATATCTGGTTCTATCAACGTCATCTATCTCATGGAATCATTCCCAGAAGAAGGGTATGATTACGAACCCAAGTTTCCTGCATGAGGAGCCGGGAGGAGGAATCGCAGAGGCAGGGGATACCAAGGGAGGCGCAGCCGCGGCCAAAACCAACCCTACTGTTGGACCCTGGCCCAGACCGTCAGTATTGAGGAAACCCGTGGGAGATCCCTTCAGCGGACTTAGCAGGAGAGGGAATTCCCCTCCACCTCCACAAGCAGCCACTCTGGCCCTGTTGTTCTACGATACCCACCAGAGGAGGAACAAGTGTCTGGTCGCCTAGTGTGCACAAACGGACTGGCCAGGCTAAGTCCTCAAAACGCGGGAACACCATCGACATCCGTCCCCACGACTGGTCCCTCCTCGTCAAATGCTCCAACTCCCAAAGCACCCGCTAAGACTCTCCCGCTAACAGAGAAGCGTCAACTGCTGGAGCAAAAATACGACATCCTTAAGCGGCTGGCATCAGTACCGGCCAAGTTGTCAATCCTGGATGCCCTGAGTTTGTCAGCTGGCCTTAGGGAGGCGCTTATCGAAACTTTGATCAGCCCCTAGGAATTCCAAGCTGAGGTAGCTGCCGCCGAGATTTACCAGACGGAGACTGGCCTGGCTGAATGCAATGCGGTGATTTCCTTCACCGATCAGGATGAAGATGCCATTGTGCAAGGACACATTAGACCGCTATATGGGTCTGGCACACTGAATGGTATTGAGATCCGAAAAGTCTTTATGGACAACAACTCTAGAGTTAACCTCCTTCCTCTACGGACACTCCGTAAGTTGGTCTACAGTGAGGAAGATCTAATTCCCTCAGCCACAACTTTGTTAGGTTACAAAAAGAGTGAGCAGAAACCAATGGGATAGATTAATATAAAGACCCATTTTGGTGACCTAGTAGCCTACACGGAATTTTTGGTGGTCCGGAAGAGCACAAAATTCAATGCCCTGCTGGGAAGGCCATGGCTCCATAAGCACATGGTCGTTCCTTCATCCTACCACCAGTGTATCAAGTACTGCTTCAATGGAAAAATCGGGACATTGCACGCCGAAAAGGCCCCTTTCGAGCTCTCTGAGTCACATTACATCGATGACGAGTTTGATGAGAAAAAGAAGAAGAAGCCTTTAATCGATGGCATCGACTGGATCCCCACTCCAAATGGCCTGGAAATGGTCCCCGATAACCCCCTCATGCAGCTTGGTAGAAATTATGTCCTGCCCATCAACCGTGTTTAGAGTAGGAGTTCAAGTCCGAACACGCATTCGGATGTCCTCATGAGTTCATCCATAACGGATGAGTGTGACAACGTGAGAACATCTACCAACCCTCGATTTGGGGATGAATACTCAAGTAGGGATGCCCACGATGCCTCTCCCTCAAACCCTCGAAGGCTCAGACCGAAAGCTCTCTCCTCGCCAGATCAAGAAGATGAGGACTTGGGAGAAGAAGAGGGGGAAAATATCAGGGATGCACCTCCTTCATTTGAGGAAGGTATCTCCACCACTGTGGATGAACTCAGGGAAATAAACCTGGGTACCGAGGAAGACCCGATGCCCACTCTCATTAGCGCGGCCATGTCTCCCGAGGAACACGAGGTATATACCTCATTATTAAGGCAAAACCAGGACGTCTTCGCCTAGAATTACATGGAAATGCCAGGGCTTGATCCCGAGGTAGCGACGCATCACTTGGGTCTTCCAGAAGACCACCGGGGCTACAAACAGGCCGCTAGAAGGACACACCCCTCACATGCTGCCAAGATATAGGCTGAAGTCGATAAGCTCATTAAAGCAGGCTTCATCAGGGAGGTATAGTACCCCATTTGGTTGGCCAACATCACTCTTGTCAAGAAAAAGAATGGGCAAATCCACGTCTGCATTGAATTTAGAGACCTTAATCGTCATTGTCCTAAAGATGACTTCGCGGTTCCAATCACCGGGTAGTTAATTGATGCGACTGTCGGGTATGAGGCTCTATCCTTCATGGACTGCTATTCTAGATATAATCAAATCAGGATGGCCCGAGAAGACGAAGAAGCCACTGCCCTCAGGGCCCCTCAAGGGGTATTCTGTTACAGGGTCATGCCCTTTGGTCTCAAGAATTATGGTGCCACGTATCAGCATTCCATGAATCGGATCTTTAAGTCATTCCTGGGGAAATTTGTTGAATGTTACGTGGAAGACCTAGTGGTCAAGTCCAAATAGCGCTCGGATCACCTATCGGACCTTGAGACCGTCTTCAACAAGCTCCGGCAGTATAGCTTGAAGATGAACCCCTTGAAATGCGACTTTGGGGTTACCTCAGGGAAATTCCTGGGCTTCGTCGTATGCCATCGCGACATCTAAGTCGACCCTGAGAAGACGAAGGCTATCCTGAGCCTGCCACCCCCTCAGAATCTCAATGAGCTGAGGGGATTCCAAGGACACCTAGCCTATATTAGGCGATTCATAGCCAACCTGGAAGGCAAATGTTTTCTCTTTACCAGGTTGATGAAGAAGGGGGTCACATACCAATGGACAAATGACTGCCAAGAGGAATTCGACAACTTGAAGAAGTACCTCTTAAGCCCACCGGTGCTCATGCCCCCAGTCAAAGGAAGGACTCTCATTCTATATGTGACAGCCCTAGAATGGTCATTGGGAGCCTTCCACGCATAGAAGAATGACGCCAGCAGCGAAAACAGTCTCTATTACCTCAGTTGAACCATGATTGACGTTGAGACTCGATACTCAAATATCGAGAAGAGCTATCTGGGCTTGGTCTTAATGGTTCAAAAGCTGTGACATTATCTGCATCATCATGAGGTCTATTTGATCTCGCAGAATAACCCACTCAAGTACATCCTCAGTCGCCCGATGCTAACCGGACACCTATCCTGATGGGCGGTCATCCTGCAACAATTTGACATCTAGTTCGTGCCTAAAAAAGCCATCAGGGCTAGGCATTAGCAGAATTTCTGGCAGAGCACCCTTCAATAGGGACCACTGCACCATACGTCGAGCTACCTGATGAAGATATCTTCTCAGTTCAAGAAGAGTTCCAGCATGGGAAATGTACTTTGACGGCGCATCCAGAAGCCCCACCGGGAAGAGGATGGAGGATCCCAGATTCAACAAAGTGGGTCTGGGGATAATACTCGTGTCCCCAGAAAAGGAAGTCTTTCCGTATTCCTTCCTCCTGTCAAAGGGATGTACGAACAATGAAGCAGAATATCAGGCCCTCATTGCAGGCCTGGAACTCACACTCCAGGCACAAGTACAACACCTTAAGGTAAAAGGTGACTTGGAGCTGGTTATCAAGAAAGTCAACAGTGAATATTCTATTCAAAAGGAGGAGATGATCCCCTTGTTTGACCATGTCCAAGGGTTAATGGTCGAGTTCTCCACAGAACCAACATTGACTTATATTCCTCAGTCCCAGAATGCTCAGGCTGATGCATTAGCCAACGCGGCCACAACCCTAGCCGACCCAGACCGGGATGAAACGGTTATCAGTATTGCTCACTGTCAAATGGTATTGCCATTTGTTCAAGCTAAGATGGAAGAGATCCACGAAGTCAGTCCTGTCCTCAAGCCATATGCTCCTGCCACCAGCTGGATGACCCCCATCACTAACTACCTTCAACGGGGAGAGCTTCCATCAGACAGGGATGAACGAGTGAAAATATGGAGAAGGGAAATAAATTTTGTCCTATATGGCGGTGCGGGTCAGCAAGAGGTCCTCTACAAATGAGGCCTCGATGGATTTCTCCTCAGATGCATTGACGGCGAAGAAACCACTGCCGTCATGACTGAAGTACATGAAGGAGCATGTGGAGCACATCAACCAGGGACCAAGCTCTCCCATCAGGTTCGAAGGCTTGGGTACTACTAGCCCACAGTGGCACGAGACTACGAGCATTTTACTGCGAAATTCCACTCATGCCAGATTCATGCCAACTTCATACACCAGCCCCCGGAGTAACTTCATCAAGCTAAGTACTCCTGGATGTTTGCCGTCTGGGGGATGGATGTCATGGGACCATATCCTCCCGCCACGGCCAAACAGCTGAAGTATATCCTCACTGTAACTGACTTCTTTTCCAAATGGGCAGTGTAGAGACCCTAAACTTAACGTACATAGATATTACATTTCTTTTGCGGAATACTTAGTACATAACAAAACACACACACAAGGACCGTAATAGTTTAGTGTCTTTGGAAACTCGGAATAAAATCTTCTAATCGTGGTGAAAGATCTTCAACATCTCCCATAAAGATCTTCCTTTTTTTATACCTAAAACCTTTCTTTATATCCTGGGGAAAAGAAAACATAAAAGGGTGATCTCAAATGCTCAGTAAGGGTAAACAAAAGAAATATAAATCACATCAAGCACATAACTTTTTTAAATCTTAACCTGCAAAAGAGATCATAACTTCATAACATGGGATAAATCATGGTAGTGAAATGTAATAATCATAACTCAAAACATGATACTTTGTGGCATACACACATAATCATAGAGAATCATTTCTTGTTAGTCAAGACTCATTGCCAAGACTATCTTAGTGGACAAAGTCCCTTTCTGAACCGAGTCACCCTCGTTCCAGTCCTGTTTCACTGAACCGGTATAACCTACCGTTCCAGCCATGTCTATCTCATGAGATATAAAATATTTACCCAATGCATTGGAGGGAGATATAGGTCCCACCCATCTCATAATGATACCATTCTTATGTGTTCCACAAAATCATAAATCATACATCATTGCATAACCCATGTAATACAAATGGGAATCTTAAACATCATGACATCATAAATCAATTCATATAAGATAAAGGAATTCATAAAAATAATTCCATCACAAAATGATCAAATCAATGTAATAATAGGGATAAAAACAGAACCCTTTATTATCTTAGATGGAAAATAATTTTGATAAAACACGTGAACTCCATTCTTGAGGAAAATATCCTTTCTTCTTCAAAAACATTTTTCCTTTCATAACATCTCATACGACTTTAAAATAAAAGAAGTTGATTAAAAATAAACTTGAAAACTTGAAAAGGAAGCTTCTTGAAAATAATGTTTTAAAAATCCATTCATGCCGTATAAGTTAAAAAAAACATTCTTCCCATACTTTTGTCGGAAAAGTCAAAAGTACCTCGTATGAAAAACGACAAAAGATTCCTTTCATATCCTTTACTAAAAACTCACCGAAGGGTAAAATTGGATTTAAAAATTGTAGGTGGATGGAAATAAGATTACATATTGAGGAAACATGGATTTGGATGATAAAATACACCCCAGTAAATACTAAAGTATAAACAATCTCGGATAAAAATGAGATTGTGATATTTCCCCTTACCTTAGGTCCGACTTGCTTTGTAAGTGTCCGAACCTCCTGTATAATGATTTAAATCATGTTATTAACTTATTCCAGAATCATATTCATTTTTATTATATCATATATGGTCCACTTATGACTTTATATTACCCATTCTTTTGTAAATTCATGTTAAAGTAGCATTTTGGGTAAAATCGTCTCATTTGTCGTTCGTGTTTTTAACTTGTAATTATTAATATGATTACTTGGATCATGATTACTTATATCCAGAATTTAAAACATGATTTATATATAATATATATTCAGAATATATATAATATATTGATAAATGGAATGAAATACACCGTTCATGGAGACGGTAGTCCGTACGTACGCATGAACGCTGTTTTCGTTTCCTTATTGAATTGAATGGAATTAAGTAGATGACATACATATAAATATAAATAAATACAGTATCATTATTATGTCATATATTTCATTAGTACTTATTATATATACTTTATAATAATTCATGAATGGTTAATCATTGAGAATGAATCTCATCGTGTCGTGGAGACGGTAGTCCGTACGTACGCACGAGCGATGATATCGTTCCCATGGTCGTGGAATTGTGTTTAAGTGTATGTATACTATTTCAGTATCAATATCACTTTATAATAATTATATATAGTTACTCATTACACCATTATACCCATCCAATTAAGGTGGTGGTGGAAAATAGATTACACCACGGTGTGGAGACGGTGTTCCGTACGTATGCACGCGCGGTGATTTTCTTTTTCCGTAGGATGGATAGAAGGTTAATTAGAGTTGTTTCATATTTATAATAAAATATCAGTATATAATAAATACTGATGTTATTAATTTATCATGAAACAACTAAAGAAGAAGAAGTTGAAGAAGAAAGAAATTGAAAAAGATCGGTAATGGATATTACCTCTTTTTGACGCGCCTTTTCTTAACCTCCACTTAAAGAACTAAGGATGGTATTTGAAGAAGACCAGGACCTCTAGGATGATACTAGGGAAGTGGAGAAGAGATTTTGGCAGGGGTTGGACTAGCTTGAAGGCTCAAAGTTGTGTGAGGAAGAGAGGGAGTAGGTGCCCTTTTATAAGGGAGGAGAGGGGCACCTTTGGAATAACTAAAAATATTATTTTATTATAAAGTCAATTTCGGTTTTAAATAGCTCCAAATTGATTTATTTAGAGGCTAAGGTGGGGATGGGTCGAAATAATCTCATACAATAGGATTTAGACAAGTTTAGGTTATTATTGTAACCTTATCAATTAGATTTAACTCTAAGTTAAATAATTTAACTTTTACCGTGTCTTTTTGTTTTCTTACACTATATGGTTAATAAACTTACCATAACAAGCCAAACGAACCCCAAGTTGTTTATTATTAATATATATATCCTTATCTAAGTCATTTGGCCGAACCTTAGATTTTTAGGAATTAAATAACATTTGATAATATAATATTTGTTTTAAAAAACTAATTTATGTCAATTTTTACACTATTTGGTACATGATTTTTATGAAATTCATAACAGAATGATAAGTTCAAACCAAGTTACATAAATCAACAATAACATGTCTTATTTACCTAGAAAATTAGTGTAAGTCATAAAAAGTCTCAAATTACATTTATTTGGTCATTTATAACATCAATTATGTTAATATTTTCTTAAAAAGGTAATTACTGCATCATCGTTGTGTCATAAATAAATTAAATTATTTAAAGTATAAAAATTACAAATAAAATACCATTATATAGTAAATCTTTTTATATTTCTAATGAATATTTATAGTTGAAATTATATTATGTATAACACTATATTAAAAATATTCTGGTAAATAAACTTTGATTTTAACTCTTTTAACTCTTCTTTGAATTAAATAATAATAAATGTCCTAATCTAATCCAAGTGAGCCTAAATGATAATATTTTACACTTAAGGTTGTTTTTGGTCGAGATACACTTGTCCAATAGGATTAGTACATGTGTTAGGGTAATATTAATATCATTTTTACCCTTAATTACCTTATTTACTTTTAACCGTGGTAAATAAAAGTAAAAAGTTACTATTCACCAAAAATTATTTTCATCTCATTGAACCATATTTTACTTACTGACATCAACCGTGTCTCTCGGATTTTTGAAATTCCATTCACAGAAGCGGTAAAATTAAGATTTATGAAAAAATTAATTTTTTAACTACCACTTAGTAGTTTCACTATTCATCAAAAAATGCAGTTTTTCAGAAAAATGCCAAAATTTCACCCTAAGCTATAATTGATATTCCGAATTAAAAAATGATTTCTATTTTACAAAATTCCCAACATATAAGTTGCATTAATTAATTTTATAATTAATTTCTGCTGTCACAACAAATAGCGTGTTTTTAAGAGATAATAACTATCAAAAGATTAACACTTGTTTATGTCTGGTGTAAATGTGAAATTACATCCAATGACCAATATTGTATTGAATTGTAAAAATATATTCTAAATATACTTTAAAAACACTCAAATTAATAATTTATCACTATTAATTATTTCGATTAAAATATTTGTTTTTAATTAAAATTTAGTAATTTTCACTATTCATCAGAAAATGAAAGTTATCGAAAAAGTACCAAAATTTCACCCTAAGCTAATTTCGATATTAAGAATCCAAAAATGAATTCCATTTTGAAAAATAAAATTTACAAAATTTCAAAAAGTGGTTATTACTATTCATAACGGCTAGTTTTAATAATATTTTTAATAGCATATTGTTGTTTAGTGAAACTCGTTATTGCGTGCTACACACGCTATCGAGGAAGGTCGCGATTGCGTGTAATGTAAGGCAAGTCAAGGATGCGTGTTGTGCAAGCTCCTTTTGGTGTAGCATACAACACAAGACATTAGTGAAATTAAAAAGAATATTTTTCATAAAATCTTGGGCTGTCACATTCTACCCCCCTTAAAATGAATTTTGCCCTCGAAATTCGTCGGAGTTATAAATGGTTTACTATTCGAAAGTTTCTTTAATATAAACCCACATCGTAAAAGGGAATACCAAAACCAATCTTTAAAAACAAAAGTATGATACTTAACGGTTACCCAAATAAACTAATCACTGGGTTTCCACATAGGTGAAAATATGGATATGGAAGAGAAATCTAACCATCATGTTCTGATGGAGAGTGGTAGAGAACATGGCTATGGAAAAGCCAGCAATCACAAAGCCATAAATTTGTGATGATCTAAGGTACCATCTGATTCATTAGATATAAGATCACTAGGACAACATTTTTGGTTTTCAAGATCGTTTCCATAAAGTTGATGAATTAAAAGAAATACTTACATGATTTTGGTACAATCTCACTGTTGTTCGTGAATTGAACAATTTCCACTTCATATCATAAAGAAATGAAGTAGAATTTGTTATTCGTGAAACATTAGCAGATCATGTGATAGAATGATGGGGCATTCCATCTGTCTCAAACAAAAGGTTAGAAAAAGTTATTAAATATACATAAGTCATTCTATAGTGAGATTAATCATATATGGTTCCTAAAATGGACTTATACTTCATATATCATACTTCTTAATATAATAAAACTAGTTTCTACTAAACAGGGACTTCCTGTAGGCCAGTGGTAGGAGATAAAGGCCAGTCGCACTTCGGTTGTGGGTTCGATTCCCACAGCCTTGCCCGACACGATGGGCTGTCGCCCGTCCTGCAGGTTGTCCTTTTTCTAAAACTACATTACTATAACATCCCATAAATAATATCGAAAAAAAGAACTTCTATCCTTAAACAATACTAATTTATGTCCAACATAATCCATTCTAGTCTTTAGGCTTATCCATAATACTGCAGTCTATTGTCATAATATAGTGAAAATGATTACCAGAGATTTAATACCATCTTTGATCCCCATATATCATAAGATATGTCTTGTTGGTCACATTCCAAACATTCAAAGGCCTTAATCATGTATTCTCTTGAATACCCATTGAACCTTAATGAAAACATGAATGCAGTTAAAAGTTAACACTTTCCAAAATCCTCAAAATTCTATATACTCAAACCATGATATCACTTAGTCCTTATATCAATCATGAGCTCATGAATGCTGTTAAACATTTCATTTTCTCGTTTTCCCTTCATTATGCGCATAATATCTCAATCACTTTGAATACCACATCAGACCAATACATAAATATTTTAATACTCCATGATACCACATTATTTTGGAATCCCATCACATAAACACTTAATCATTCCACCACATCGTTGTCATATTCAACATCGCCAATAGCGATCGCATGTGACTTACCTTTGTCCTTTGCCTTCAGTGGTTGCTCATGTTTATAATCACTAACCCTTGGATTAGGGCATTTATTAGCATAATGCCCCATTTCCTTGCACTTGAAGCATTGAAGTGTTGGTGGTGCGTTCTCTGCAGTCTTTGCTTTATTCACATCATTAGAAACCCTTTTTCCATTACTTCGACACTCAGCTTCTCGATGACCTTCTTTTCCACACTTAAAACATTTTCTAGTCCCTTTAAGACAATCTCCACCATGCTTCTTTCCACACTTTGAGCATAAAGAAACATTCATCTTCTTTTCACCATTATTCTGAGATTTCTCCTTGAACTCCATCTTTCGTTTCTTGTCAAAACCATGAGATGGATATGTAAAACCAACTTCCATTTCTACCTTGATATCACAACGCACAATTTCTTCATAGCTACTGAAGTCTCTTATAGCTAATTCCCTTCGAAGACTTGGTTTTAAGCCACTGAAAAAACGATCAACTTTACTTTCAGGTTGGATGATAATGCCAGATGCATACCTTGCAAGTCTTGTAAAATTCGCTTCGTATATACCAACAGATTCATCATCCTTCTGCTTCAGCTCAAGAAACTCCTTTTCCATCTTTGTTCTAAGAATACGAGGGAAGTACTTACTGAAAAACAAGTTCTTGAACTCGTCCCATTCCATGGACTCAATTTCATCTCTTGGCCTCGTATTCTTGATAATATTCCACCATTGATCAGCTTCACCTTCCAAATGATACACTGCTAAGATGACTTTATCATGTTCAGAACATTGAAGAACTGAAAATATATTTTCAGTGGTACTGATCCATTGTTTAGCAACAAGTGGATCGGAAGACCCACTGAAAGAAGGTGGACGTTGCCTCGTGAAGGACTCAATAGAATATTGTTCCCTTCTTTGCTCATTTGGAAGTCCAGAATGATTCATAGCTTGTGTAAGTATAGCAATAAGATTTTGCACTCCATCTCCCAAAACATTTGCTTGTTCAGGAGGATAATCATTTCATTTTCCATTTCATTGATCAACACGGTTCCTTCGGGTTCCAGCCATCGTCTAAAACCCAAAAAGAATAGTGTGAGAGGCAAAAATCATGCTAGGGAAAACAACATAATAAAGGGGGAGTACCTTCAATATCTAACATCTTAGGTTTAATTCTATGATCGTTAGCGTAATTCTAGTACTATAACCTATACGTATACTTAACCTTAGGGACATCCCTAGACATACCTTAGAAATATCTCTAGGGATCTCACTAACGTTTTCGCATCCTAGTTTCCAAAGGTTGACTAAACCTTTCCTTTGATACCAACTATAGAGACCCTAAGCTTAACGTACATAGATATTACATTTCTTTTGCGGAATACTTAGTACATAACAAAACACACACACAAGGACCGTAATAGTTTAGTGTCTTTGGAAACTCGGAATAAAATCTTCTAATCGTGGTGAAATATCTTCAACATCTCCCATAAAGATCTTCCTTTTTTTTATACCTAAAACCTTTCTTTATATCCTGGGGAAAAGAAAACATAAAAGGGTGAGCTCAAACGCTCAGTAAGGGTAAACAAAAGAAATATAAATCACATCAAGCACATAACTTTTTGAAATATTAACCTGCAAAAGAGATCATAACTTCATAACATGGGATAAATCATGGCAGTGAAATGTAATAATCATAACTCAAAAACATGAAACTTTGTGGCATACACACATAATCATAGAGAATCATTTCTTTTTAGTCAAGACTCATTGCCAAGACTATCTTAGTGGACAAAGTCCCTTTCTGAACCGAGTCACCCTCATTCCAGTCCTGTTTCACTGAACCGGTATAACCTACCGTTCCAGCCATGTCTATCTCATGAGATATAAAATTTTTACCCAATGAATTGGAGGGAGATATAGGTCCCAACCATCTCATAATGATACCATTCTTATGTGTGCCACAAAATCATAAATCATACATCATTGCATAACCCATGTAATAGAAATGGGAATCTTAAACATCATGACATCATAAATCAATACATATAAGATAAAGGAATTCATAAAAATAATTCCATCACAACATGATCAAATCAATGTAATAATAGGGATAAAAACAGAACCCTTTATTATCTTAGATGGAAAATAATTTTGAAAAAACACTTGAACTCCATTCTTGAGGAAAATATCCTTTCTTCTTCAAAAACATTTTTCATTTCATAACATCTCATACGACTTTAAAATAAAAGAAGTTGATTAAAAATAAACTTAAAAACTTGTAAAGGAAGCTTCTTGGAAATAATGTTTTAAAAATCCATTCATGCCATATAAGTTAAAAAAAACATTCTTCCCATACTTTTGTCAGAAAAGTCAAAAAGTACCTCGTATGAAAAACGACAAAAGATTCCTTTCATATCCTTTACTAAAAACTCACCGAAGGGTAAAATTGGATTTAAAAAATTGTAGGTGGATGGAAATAAGATTACATATTGAGGAAACATGGATTTGGATGATAAAATACACCCCAGTAAATACTAAAGTATAAACAATCTCGGATAAAAATGAGATTGTGATATTTCCCCTTACCTTAGGTCCGACTTACTTTGTAAGTGTCCGAACCTCCTGTATAATGATTTAAATAATGTTATTCACTTATTCCAGAATCATATTCATTTTTATTATATCATATATGGTCCACTTATGACTTTATATTACCCGTTCTTTTGTAAATTCATGTTAAAGTAGTGTTTTGGGTAAAATCGTCTCATTTGTCGTTCGTGTTTTTAACTTGTAATTATTAATATGATTACTTGGATCATGATTACTTATATACAGAATTTAAAACATGATTTATATATTATATATATTCAGAATATATATAATATATTGATAAATGGAATGAAATACACCGTTCATGGAGACGGTAGTCCGTACGTACGCATGAACGCTGTTTTCGTTTCCTTATTGAATTGAATGGAATTAAGTAGATGACATACATATAAATATAAATAAATACAGTATCATTATTATGTAATATATTTCATTAGTACTTATTATATATACTTTATAATCATTCATGAATGGTTAATCATTGAGAATGAATCTCATCGCGTCGTGGAGACGGTAGTCCGTACGTACGCACGAGCGATGATATCGTTCCCATGGTCGTGGAATTGTGTTGAAGTGTATGTATACTATTTCAGTATCAATATCACTTTATAATAATCATATATAGTTACTCATTACACCATTATACCCATCCAATTAAGGTGGTGGCGGAAAATAGATTACACCACGGTGTGGAGACGGTATTCCGTACGTACGCACGCGCGGTGATTTTCTTTTTCCGTAGGATGGATAGAAAGTTAATTAGAGTTGTTTCATATTTATAATAACATATCAGTATATAATAAATACTGATGTTATTACTTTATCATGAAACAACTAAAGAAGAAGAAGTTGAAGAAGAAAGAAATTGAAAAAGATCGGCAATGGATATTACCTCTTTTTGACGCGCCTTTTCTTAACCTCCACTTAAAGAACTAAGGATGGTCTTTGAGGAAGACCAGGACCTCTAGGATGATACTAGGGAAGTGGATAAGAGATTTTGGTAGGGGTTGGACGATATTGAAGGCTCAAAGTTGTGTGAGGAAGAGAGGGAGGAGGTTCCCTTTTATAAGGGAGGAGAGGGGCACCTTTGGAATAACTAAAAATATTATTTTATTATAAAGTCAAGTTCGGTTTTAAATAGCTCCAAATTAATTTATTTAGAGGATAAGGTGGGGATGGGTCGAAATCATCTCATACAATATTATTTAGATAAGTTTAGGTTATTATTGTAACCTTATCAATTAGATTTAACTCTAAGTTAAATAATTTAACTTTTACCGTGTCTTTTTGTTTTCTTACACTATATGGTTAATAAACTTACCATAACAAGACAAACGAACCCCAAGTTGTTTATTATTAATATATATATCATTATCTAAGTCATTTGGCCAAACCTTAGATTTTTAGGAATTAAATAACATTTGATAATATAATATTTGTTTCAAAAAACTAATTTATGTCAATTTTGACACTATTTGGTACATGGTTTTTATGAAATTCATAACAGAATGATAAGTTCGAAACAAGTTTCTTAAATCAACAATAACATGTATTATTTACCTAGAAAATTAGTGTAAGTCATAAAAGGTCTCAAATTACATTTATTTGGGCATTTATAACATCAATTATGTTAATATTTTCTTAAAAAGGTAATTACTGCATCATTGTTGTGTCATAAATAAATTAAATTATTTAAAGTATAAAAATTAAAAATAAAATACCATTATGTAGTAAATCTTTTTATATTTCTAATGAATATTTATAGTCGAAATTATATTATGTATAACCCTATATTAAAAATATTTTATTAAATAAACTTTGATTTTAACTCTTTTAACTCTTCTTTGAATTAAATAATAATAAATGTCCTAATCTAATCCAGGTGAGCCTAAATGATAATATTTTACACTTAAGGTTGTTTTTGGTCGAGATAAACTTGTCCAATAGGATTAGGACATGTGTTAGGGTAATATTAATATCATTTTTACCCTTAATTACCTTATTTACTTTTAACCGTGGTAAATAAAAGTAAAAAGTTACTATTCACCAAAAATTATTTTCATCTCATTGAACAACATTTTACTTACTAAAATCAACCGTGTCTCTCGGATTTTTGAAATTCCATTCACAGAAGCAGTAAAATTAAGATTTATGAAAAAATTAATTTTTTAACTACCACTTAGTAGTTTCACTATTCATCAAAAATTGAAGTTTTTCAGAAAAATGCCAAAATTTCACCCTAAGCTATATTTGATATTCCGAATTCAAAAATTATTTCTATTTTACAAAATTCCCAACATATAAGTTTCATTAATTAATTTTATAATTAATTTCCGCTGTCACAACAAATAGCATGTTTTTAAGAGATAATAACTATCAAAAGATTAACACTTGTTTATGTCTGGTGTAAATGTGAAATTACATCCAATGACCAACATTGTATTGAATTGTAAAAATATACTCTAAATATACTTTAAAACCACTCAAATTAATAATTTATCACTATTAATTATTTCGATTAAAAAAGTTGTTTTTAATTAAAATTTAGTAATTTTCACTATTCATCAGAAAATGAAAGTTATCCAAAAAGTACCAAAATTTCACCCTAAGCTAATTTCGATATTACAAATCCAAAAATGAATTCCATTTTGAAAAATAAAATTTAAAAAATTTCAAAAAGTGGTTATTACTATTCATAACGATTAGTTTTAATAATATTTTAATAGCATATTGTTGTTTAGTGAAACTCATTATTGTGTGCTACACATGCTATCGAGGAAGGTCGTGATTGCGTGTAATGTAAGGCAAGTCAAGGATGCGTGTTGTGCAAGCTCCTTTTGGTGTAGCGTACAACACAAGACATTAGTGAAATTAAAAAGAATATTTTTCATAAAATCTTGGGCTGTTACAGGCAGAACCCATACCCCTCAAGGAAGTCGGGGCAAGAAATATTATCAGCTTCGTGAAGACCAATATCATCACCAGATTTGGTGTCCCTCATACCATACTGACAAACAACGACACCAATTTCTTCTCTGCTGAGTTGGAAAAGCTATACCACGAGTATGGTATCAAGGCTAACCACTCATCCCGCTACCATGCAGTGGCCAATGGACAGATAGAAGCTTTCAACAAGACCCTATCCAAAATCCTCCAGAAAATGGTGGACAAAGACAAGAAGTCGTGGCCAGATAAACTCCTCCATGCATTGTGGGATTATCGAACCACAATCTGCACTGCTACTCGGTCTACCCCGTACTCATTGGTGTACGGCACGGAGGCGGTCCCGCCCATTGAACTCCAACTTCCCTCACTCCGTGTTGCCATCTATGATCAATTATCTGATGATGAGCAGTCAGAAAAGTGGCTAGGTGAATTGGAACAACCAGAAGAATAGCGGTTGCACACTCTGCACCACCTGGAAGTGTACCAGAACTGGATCACACGAGCCTTCAACAAAAAGGTCCGCCTCCGGTCTTTCTTGGAAGGAGAATTAGTGTTAGTCCTTAGGAACCCAATGATACCTGGAAAGAAGCCTCCAAAGTTGTAGCCCAAGTGGGAGGGACCATATGTTGTACACAAGTTCTACTCCAACGAAGCATATGCCCTGATCTCCATAGACGGGAAATCCACCACGGCTCCTACCAATGCGAGATTCCTGAAGAAGTATTTCGCATAGAGACAGAGAACTCTTTGTCCGAACTGTATGACATTAAACTTCCAAGCACCTCGTCCTCACCGCATGACGTTAAACTCCACAGAATCTAATAATTCCCCTTCGTCCTCACCGCATGATGTTTAACTACATGGATTTCACAGAACTACGTTTGGCTTGATTCCTGCCTTTGCAGGATACGTAGCGATGCCGGGATTCCCAATCCTGGCCCAACCACTTCAAAAAAAATGTGTCCCCTTTCCCCCGTGTATGGACCAGACCTGCACGAGGTGTATCATCTTTATAGAGAACTACGTATGGCTTGATTCCTGCCCTTGCAGGATATGTAGCGACGTCGGGATTACCTATCCTGGCCCAGCCACTTCACAAAAAGAATGCCCTCTTCCCCTGTGTATGGACCAAACCTGCACAGGGTGTATCGTCTTTCAGAGAACTACGTGAGGCTTGATTCTTTCCCTCGCATGATATGTAGTGATGCCAGAATTCCACAACCTGGCCCAGCCAACTCAAAAAGAAAAACAAGAATGCCCATTCCCCAGTGTACGGACCAGATTTACACGGGATGTATTCACATCCTCACCGCATGACGATAAACTGCATGGAGTCCGTCCTTATCACACGACGCTAAAATGCACAGATAACAAGAGTTAAGAATTCCCCTCTCCTCGTGTAAGGACCAGACCTGCATGGGGTGTGCTCATCGTCCTAACCACATGATGTTAAACTATATGGACTCCGTCCTCACCGCATGACGAAAAATTGCACGAATTCTAGAGAACTACACACGGCTTGATTCTTTCCCTCGTAGGATACGTAGAGATGACAAGATCCCCAGTCCTAGCCCAGCCCCTTAAAAAAAGATGCCCTTTCCCCCCGTGTGCGAAC
The DNA here is from genome assembly GCA_963277665.1 of Viscum album. Lineage (NCBI taxonomy): Eukaryota > Viridiplantae > Streptophyta > Magnoliopsida > Santalales > Viscaceae > Viscum > Viscum album. The sequence goes on along the minus strand of OY728146.1, from coordinate 1,663,755,025 downwards.
TAGACCGACACGGGGTGTACTTCTCGTCCTTACCGCACGACGTTAAACTGCACGGACAATGATGTTAAAAATTCCCCCTTCCACTGTGTATGGACCAGACCTACACAGGGTGTATACCTTCATACTTACCACATGATGTTAAACTGCACGAAATTTTTCCCCACCGCACGATGTTAAACTGCGCAGACCCCTTTTTTTCTTTCACATCGGGTCACCTTCGTCCTTACCGCATGATGTTAAACTGCATGGAGTTTGTCCTCACCGCATGACCTTAAATTGTACGTACTTCGTCGCGACCCACCCAGGACACATGGAGATACAATATGGAGATACTCCTTGAAAATTTGGATACATCCTTTCCATACATCAGACTCCACGGCCCGGATAATTATGGATCTCCATAACCACTCATGGCCATTAGAGGTGGAAAGTCATCGACCCGTGGACACCTTTGTACGACTATTCATAACATTCCCTTAGCATCTCTGCATATTGATAGCCCCTGGCCCGTCTACCAAAGGAAAGATTTCCACAGGCGACACTCTTCCTAGCTCCGTATGCTTACCGGCCTCAAAGCCCCCATACCATACCTCCTGATCCAGAAGTTTATGGAAAAGTGGTTTACAAGTTCATTCCCCTTTTCACATCCAGATGTTTCCAAGGTATCCTTATCTGGCTAGCCTATGTGTCTGTCAGTGGTTCACATAGTGACCTGCATCAACAAACATCAAGCCAGGACTAGGCTACTTTGAATCAATGGACAATTGCAATAAAGATGTTTCTTGTATACCTGGAAACCATTATCCCCACATGTCAAACTCTGCACTGTGGGAAATCGCAGATTTTCATAATCATTCATGGCCATCGAAAGTGGAAAGTTATCGACTCAAGGACACCTTTGCACGACTATGCATACCATTCCCTCAGCGGCTCTGCATAATGATATCCCCTGGCTCGTCCATCAAAGGAAAGATTTCCTCAGGCTGTACTCCTCCTAGCTTCGTATGCCTACCAGCCTCAGAGCCCCCACACCATACCTCCTGATCTGGGAAAGCTCAAATTTGCAGTTTACGACCTTCATCCCCCGCCTTGTTCTAAGTATATCAGAACATGTTGACTCAGTTATCCTTCGAGTGACTGCAGCAATAGTCACCCAATGGTCCGAGCCCTATGACCGATAAACTAGGAGTACCTTGTCCTTACCGCATGACATTAAACTACATGGAATGAAGGCACACCCCCGCACAAAAGAGAGAAAAGATCAGCGTGGGGGGCTCTCTGAAACTCAACAAGAAACTGGGGATGGATATCCCCGACATGTCCAGACATTCCCCTACCAAATGAAAGACTTCGTGGCCTGGATAATTATGGATCTTCATAACCACTCATGGACATCGGAAGTAGAAAGTCATCGACCCGTGGACACCTTTGTACGACTATGAATAACATGACCTCAGCGGCTCTGCATAATGATAGCCCCTGGCTCATCCATAAAAGGCAATATTTCCACAGGCGATGCTCTTCCTAGCCCCGTACGCTTACCGGCCTCAGAGCCCCCATATCACCTTTCCTGATCCAAGAAGCCCCGGAACCATGATTTACACCAATCAACCCTCGCCCCCCCACATCTGGGGAATGTTGAGGTATTCAAGCCCAGTTACATTCTGATGAAGAGAAGGCTTTGAAAAAATATCTCTGTCCTCACTGCATGACGTTAAACTACATAGCAACCTTTAAAAATGCCCCAGTCCTCGTCGCATGACGTTAAACTGCATAGAAACCTTTAAAAATATCCCCGTCCTTGCTGCATGATGTTAAACTGCATAGAAACCATTAAAAATTCCCCCATCCTCACTGCATGATGTTAAAATGCATAGAAACCTTCAAAAATGTCTCTCGTCCTTGCCGCATGATGCCAAACTGCACATATTATGTCCCAACCACATGAAAATAAACTACTATTTCCCTCGGACTTCGGGGATGACCTCCTTTGATGGGAGGTTCAAAAATTCCAATCGGTTTCTAACGGGTTTTTTCGTAGAACCAGAAACATCCAATTATTCCACATCTATTTGGACCTACTTTCCAAAGGTAGGTGCTCATTAGTTTGTGGACTGATGAGGCTTAGGAATTTTCATTGGTCGAGAGGATGGGAGGTCGAACTCATCACACCTTTTTGAGGGGAATTATTGTCTACTCCGAGACTCTCTTTGTAGATTTAAGTTATGTTTGTGAATCCTTATTACATTACCAAGTATAAAATGAGTTTTCCTTTAGATCTAACAATCAATGATCGATACATAGGAAATTTAGAGAATATATGTATTTGAGGTTCTTCGCTGATAAAGAATCATCTGTATTTGTTAGAGATTCTTAGTCAATGGTATTTTTTGATACGTAAAATTCTCTTGGTCCTTATGATGACCATTCTGGTTTTAAATCCACTCAGTGGGGCACTTGAAGTTTATTGTCATTTAGAAGGACATGAATTATTTCAGAGTTGGGATCGAACCCACAGATGGTCTACCTATGTATCCTCTATTTATAAAAGGAATCAGAACCCACGTAGTTCGAGTAAGGGAGTATGATGTTTATGATTGATGGCTCAAAGAAGGATGTCATAATTAATTTTACACTCTAAGCTCACGTGAGTCATGATCAGTGTGAGAAACAAGAGGTATTGGTAAAAATCAGACAATTGTTCCATGAAAGATGCAATCATAAGAAATAATGTGGGGCTTATGTATGTATGACTGCCCAGATAAATGAAGATTAGGATTTACTTTAGAGAAGAAATCCAGGAACAGGGTCCATAAAGGTATATGTGCTTCATGGAGATTTGAATACTCTAACTTGGGGCTTACTCCGGAAAAGGAGGCCCAAATTAGGAGAGGAATTATGATTGGGTTTTACTCCTGAAAAGGAATCCCATATCAAAGGTAAATTAGGACTGGTTAAGAGAAATTAAGACTGGGGCTTACTCTTGAAAAGGAGGCCCAGGTTAAGAGACTTAAAAAATTAAGGGACTGGGGATTACTCTTGAAAATGAGGCCCATATTAGGGGACTGGGGATTACTCCTAAGGAGGATTCCCAGGTTAATGAGTTCTCTCATCATAAAGGATGAGTTTGAATGAATGAAATCTCAATCTTTAGTGACATAAAGATGTGTAAATCACTAGATTTTGAGAGTTATTCCATAGAATTCCTTTCAGATAAGGATGCCAAATCAAGAAATCATGCCATAAATGGATTTGAAGAGTGTCTTGAAGACTGAATCTTGAATAAGAGAGGTGGAATAAAATAAGAGGGGTGAAATGGGCAAGAATGTCACCCATGGAGGCAGAGGCGTGCAAGTCTTGGTAGGCGCGGAAGTACTGCGTGGGTGCGCAAGTCCCGGTCGTGCAGGTATACCTGCGCGACACATGGGTATTTGCGCGACAGTTAACCAGCAGGGTAATACTTGATAGACTCTTGGTTAAATCCTTTAGAATCCTCTTGAGGTTCTTCCAGAAGAGGGGCACGCAAGTTCTATTGAAGGAGTAAGGCGGCGCACAAGTGTGGACTTTTCCCTTAAGGGTTGGCCACTTAGGCGTGCAAGTGTTGATGAGTTTAAACACTTAGGCTTTCCTCCCCCTCTTTAGATCTTCCGTTCTAGGTAAGAAATTACCTTAGAAGTGTTTCAGAAGCTTTGAGAAGAGACTAGGGTGCCGGGAGCTCAAATCTGAGTTTTTGAAAAAATTCCTCCCTCCCCCAATGGGGGCCCACAGGGTCTATTTATAGGCTGGAGAAGACCCCAGGCGATTATCCTTTAGGGTGCGCAAGTCACTTGCATGACCATTAGGCGTCGCGCAAGTGGACTTGCGCGACAGTGAAGGAACTTGCGCGACGCATGTGCATTTGAAGCCTTGTTCATGCCTTTGTCTATAACGCCCCGACCCTAATTACCTAGAGTCGGTGCATTATTACATAACATTGGCATGATCACGAGAAAGATCAAGTCTCGAAAGACCGATTAGTTTAGTAGCCTTGGAATAACTAGATACATCCATAAATTTTACATTACATCATAAAAAAACATCTTGTCTTCATATCCCCTCATACTATCCCTATAGGTCATTCATAAATTACTTCTTCATAATCCCGGGAAAAAAATAAAACATTGAAAGGGGTGAGCTCAGATGCTCAGTAAGGATAACATTATAGCAGAAGCTTTCATAAATAAGCATAAACACTTAAGGCAATTTATAACTAAAACAAAAGCCTTTTAAACTTGAACTTCAGCATAAAATGGAAAAGGTAAAATGAAATAATTCCATTTACTTACTCACATGGATATTCTACTAGTCGAATGATCACATGCAATATCAATAACCACTTTCATAATGATGGAATGCATAATGCCAGACTATCATAACCACATAGCCAAGTCCTCGTGCCAAGACTACAAATAAGATTTTTCCAAGGCCTTGTGCCAAGACACTAGTTTGTCTCATGATACCTACCGACACATTGAGGAGCTATAGCGGGCTCCACCCATCACTTATTAAGTCCAATGCATTCCTCATATGAATAGGTTTAAACATAAAATAAACATTCGTATTAAAACTAGCACACGAAATGTCAATACTTTAACCACAAACCATGAATGGTATAAAAATAGAACATCTACAGTCAAACATAACTCATTTGATACAATATGGAAGATTGTATTGTATCACATTAACCTCAATCATGAATAATGAAGGATGTTGACATAGATGAAAATAACCATCAAAACTATTTGAGGGAAATATCCCCCTTTTCTTGAAATCATTTAAAAGTCACACTATTTGTCAAGAAGCCATTTAAAAATAGATTTTTTGAATCAAAGTGTCCCATACCACTTTGAAACTTTTAAAAGGAGTTTTAATTTTAAAACTTTAATGTCCATATAAATAAATCCTTAAAACCATTTTTAAAACATGGACATTAATGAGCAAGATATAGAAGAATAAGTCTTTAAAACATTTTAAAATGGTATTTTGGTTAGAGATTCTAACCAAAAGAGAGACACATGAATAAAAATATTTGAGGTAATCAAAAATTTGTAATATCATGAGAATAAAGGGATTCATGATATACTATGTCAAAGTACATTATATACACCACATAAAAGTGATTTGGTGTATATCAACAAAGAAGTCTCAGTTGAATGTAAATTGAGATGAAATCTCTCATAAAGGCCGTATCCTTAGGTTAAGGATAAATCAACGACATAATTATGTGTGAAAAAAATATAAATACACTAAATATGATTGAATATTCAGTGTAAAACAATCAAAGGATATTCACACATATTCTTGTAGAAACAACACCAACGAATTGGATGTTTAACTCAACAAATGGTGAAAGAGTTAAAATTACTCTTATCAAATTCATATTAATGATTTGAGAATTATCAATGGAGTGATTATGTGTATCAAAAGTATATCCACAGGAAGGGGAGTGGAAATTATGACATAATCAAATGAATAGTGATTCCACACATAATCTTGGAGTAATATAATCAATGAAATATGCGTAAAGCCGAATGAGTGGAAATTGAAATCTCAAATTCCCTTATCGATTTGGTAACTTACGAAACAAAAAACCATGAAATAAGGATCATACCATGACTATGTAAATACCCATAAATTAAAGTATATTACACAATGAATACAATCATGGTCAGTACACATACACCACATGTAATAATTAAGTGGTGAACAATGGAATTCTCACGAAATTAAGAGCGAGATAAGAAACTACTTACCACGTTAATCAACTGAGTCGTATGGACAAAAGTTAATAACCACCAAATTATTTACAGAATAACATGAATATAAAGATAATCATGATAATATATATCAAATGTCAGTACACAATACACCAATTTCAATAATTTAGTGGCGAACAATGGAAATCTCACAGAATTGAAAGTGAGATAAGAAAATCCCTTACTTGTACTTTTTCCTTGGTAGATGGTAGGTTTACCTCCTGTATAATGGTTAAATAATTGTTATTGAATAATACAAGAATCTTTTACTTTAATATGATATCATATATGATCTTTTAATATTGATTTGTTAATAATATCTTAGAATTATTGTTATTTCGGGTGTTAACGGGTTCATTTTACTTTATATTCTTTGTTATGTGAGACATATTCGTTATTAATGGGATGTATATAATTCATATCCAGAATTATATCAAGTCCTTAGATACTATTTTTAAATCATCAAATTATAATTATACTTGAATGGATATGATGGACAATGAATCTCATCGCGTTCGTGGAGACGGTAGTCCGTACATACGCACGAGCGACAATATCATTCTTTTGATATTAAAAATAATATATAATTGGATTTTATATCATATATACAGAATAATTATCATGTTATATTTATTATTTACATGAGTTACACATCATTATTATACCCATCCAAATAATAATATATTGAATAACAATTACACCACGACGTGGAGACGGTAAGCCGTACGTACGCACGTATGGTGACATGTTATTCAAAGGATGGATATAATACTGAATATGGTTGTACCATATTTATAATAACATCACAGTATATATATGATACTGGAGTTATTATTTTATAATGGTAATAACAAAGAAAGAGGAAGTGGAAGAAGAAAGGAACTTAAAAAGGGGTGGTGAAAACATTACCTCTTCTTCGGGTTCTTCCTTTTGATTTGATCAAAAGGGATCCTTAGGTTGGATTTCTGATCAAACTAATGCCTATAGGTTGTAGTGAGGGAAGTTGGGAGAGTATTTGGGCAGAGTTTGGCCGAACCAAAAGGCTTTGAAGGTGTGAAGAAATGATAAGGAGGAGTGCCTTTTTATAAGAGGGGTGAGGGGCACCTTTGGAAAAGCTAGAAATATTAATTTATAATAAATTCATATTCAGTTTCTAATGGCTACAAAGTTGAATATTAAAAGGTTAAGGTGGGGATATGTCTAAAACCACTCAACCAATAGAATTTAGACAGGTTTGGGTACTTATATTAACCTTATCTTTAAGTATTAACTCTAAGTTAATTAGTTTCACTTTTACAATGTCTCTTTGTATTTTTATATAATATGGTTAATAAACTTACTATATACATCCAAGAGACCCCCAAGTGGTCCATTAATGATGAAAATATCATTATATAAGTCTCTTGGCCGAACCTTAGATTTTTAGGAATTTAATATCAATTAATAATATAATATTTGTTTTAAGAACTCTTTTATGTCAATTTTGACACTATTCAATAGTTGATTTTTGTGAAACTCATAACAGATTGATTACTTCGAAAAAAGTCAATTAAATCAATACTAATATATCATATTATCCTAGAAAATTAGTTTAATTCATTAAAAGTTTCATATTATATTTATTTGTGTATTTATAATATCAATTATTTTAATTTTTCACTATTATAGTAATTACTGCATCATCATTGTGTCATAAATAAAATAAATTATTTAATGTCTAAAAATTATAAATAAAATATAATTATGTAGGAAATCTTTTTATCTTTCTAATTAATATTTATAATCTAAAATACAACATATATAACCCTATGTAAAAATTGTTTTTCTAAAAGATATATGCTTGTGTCATTTTTGTATTCATTTTAACTTAATTAAAATAAAGTGTCATTATCACTTACAAGTGGATCCATGGGGTCCCAAAATCGACCCAAATATGCCCATGGTCGATCATGTATCAATAAATAGGGTTAAGACACGTTTTAGGGTAATTTAGTATTATTATAATATTATTTTTTAACCCTTATTTACCGGATTTACCCTTAACCATGGTAAATAAAATATTTACCGCAGTAATTATTCAAAATGTCTAAAAATAAAAGTTACCTATTTACACAATTTGAACATCCTGATTCCAAATATGGAATCCATTTTCCTAAATTCAAAACACAGAAGTGGCAGAAATTAATTTAAAAGTAATTCCCGCTGTCAAAACAAAAAGCGTGTTTTTAAGAGATAATAACTATCAAAAGATTGACACTTGTTTATGTTCGGTTTAATTGTAAAATTATGTCCAATGACCAACATTATATTAAATGGTAAAAATATATTCTAAATATACTTTAAAACTACTAAAGTTCATAATTTATCACTATTAATTATTTTGATTAAAAAAGTTGTTTTTAATTAAAATTTAGTAATTTTCACTATTCATCAAAATATGAAAGTTATCCGAAAAGTACCAAAATTTCACCTTAGGCTAAATTAGATATTCCGAATCCAAAAATGAAGTCCATTTTGAAATATAAAATATATATAATTTTAAAAAGTAGGTATTACTATTCATAACGGCTAGTTTGATCGGTTGTGGTGTGTGTTAAAACTCGAAGTTGCATACAACACACGCTATTGTTTTATTCAAAGGAAAGCATACCGTGGAAGCTTGGGATGTTTCATTTTAAATTTTTTTGATGTCTCCATTTAGTCAAAAAGTTTAAAATATTGTATTTAAAAAGTTTTCACTATTAAAAGTTGATAAAAGTGCAATACTGAAAATGAATCTGTTCTTGCATTATGACTAAGAAACTCATAATATGGATTCTAAAATTATAAGGATTATATAAAGTTTAAAATTTAGTTAATACTATTCATGACCTCTTTTAATGGCTTTTTTTTTGTAATTCAAGGTGTGATTGAACTCGGTGTTGCGTGTAGTGCAAGTTATTGAATTATTTTGAAGAAATAACACACTATGAAATCTTGGGGTGTTACATTCTCCCCTCCTTCAATAAATTGCGTCCTCGCAATTTGAAATTGTTCTTCAAAAATAAAAGGTTGAAAATAGAAAATATATTTGTGGGAAAACCCACATCAGAAATTGGGTTACTAAAATTTAGTCTTAATATGAGGAAAAGAGAAATGAAAGGGTCACCATCGAATTATGATCTCGATTAGGAGAACATTGGTGGTAATTAGAGACATATAATTGGAGGAAAAACGTAAATATTTATAGGTAGTGATTGAGGTCATCAATCACAAACAAGTATAAAATTGAGGTCCTTAAACTCATCAATCTATGATGATTTGAAATACCATCGGTCCAACAAAACATAGGGTATTGGGATAACACATTTTTGACGTTTCAAAATATCTTAGTTGAAATCCCACATCGAAAAATGAATTAATGAGACCTCTATTTAAAATAAAGAGTGGAAAGTATGAAGATTACCGAAAATAACACATACTAGGGTTCCATGTAGGAAAATATGGATATGAAAGAGAAATCTAACCATCAATTATCTGATGGAGAGTGTTAGAAAACATGGCTATGAAAAGGCCAACAATCCCAAAGCCATAAATTAGTAATGATTTAAGGTACCATCTAGGACAACATTTTTTTTAAAGTTACATTACATAAGGAAGAGGAATTCATTTATGATATTGACTAAGAACATTATGAGATATACTTACATTTTAAGTAGATTTTCATTCTTTAATAAATTTCCACCACTAACTCAATTTTTTTTAAACGATAAGTATTAAAGAAGACTTGGTCACACTGGAAGAGCTAGAATAAACTTCTATAGAATCACATGATCCATGCGGGATAAACCATATATTTACATTGTCTTTGAAGATTAATCAAAACCAAAATGGTTAGTGAATGATCTAATGATCCCCCAAAAGGATATTCATTGAGATAAATATGTACTAATCTTAATTTCTAAAATTAAACCAACAATACCCCAAAGTTAAATAGATACCATCCAATAACCAGTTGTCCTTAAAATCCTTTAATATAATCCAAACTAATATTGAAACCCAAAACATAGAAGAATTTGATTATGTAGTCTCCCATGTTACATTATATATCCAAATGACATCAAATACTCTTAAAGTCACATACTTAAAAGTAATTAACATCATCACATATTCTCTGTTATAGGTTAATCATTTCCATAAATAACCCAAATCACTATAATTCAACAATAAAAATGTAGATAAAAATCCACCATTACTCTACAAATGAAACCTCATTGTATTCTATTTTCCTTGGGCATATAGTGTTCCTAACAAAACGAACATCTTCCAAAATAACATTTATCACTTAATCACCAAATCATTTTCCTATACCAAGGGTATTCATTTGATAAGACATAAGAACCCAAATCATCTTATTATTGATCAATAAAATCATTTAACAAAAAAAATAGTCACACTAACTAGGGACTTCACGTAGTCCAGTGGTAGGCGATAAATCCCAATCGCACTTTGGTTGTGGGTTCGATTCCCACAGCTTTGTCCGACGCGACGGGTTGTCACACGGTCTACGTGTTGTCCTTTTTCAAAAACTATATTTTATAATATTACCAAAATGAGATAAATTCCTCAAAATAACATAATTTAACCACAAATGTTATATCATACTTTGCATTTTCATCCCAAATTATAATAACTTATCATTTTCTCAAACCCCAATGATCATATAAAACCAAATGGTTATTTATACCTATATCCACAAGAGAAGAGACAATTCTTCCTCAAATATCATTCTCACATGGAAAACAGTGGGGTTACAAATACAAGAGAAAATTATTCCAAAGTAAACCCATCAACAAGGAGTGCTAACACTTTTTAAATTTTTCTCTAACCATTTATTTCCACATAGCTTCTTCTTTGACCAAGAAAATATTCTATAGAATAGGAAATTCATTCGGGTAATGGCCAGGTCCCCTACATTTATGGAAAATGACTGTAAATGGACTCTTGGGACCATTTTTATCTTCTTCCATAGTACTCTTCATTTTTCTTCGGCAATTCTTCACTTTATGTCCTTCCTTCCCGCACGTAAAACATTTCGTTGTCCCATTGAGACCCTTTCATGGGTGTCTCTTTCCACATTTCCTGCATGATGAAAATTGAGGTTTCTTTTCTCCATGGTCTCCATTGCTGGAGATCTTATCATTTATCACCTTTCTCTTCCTTTTTGAGTCTGGGAGTTGGTTAATATATATGTTGTTGATCATATTTTTGGAAAACTGATTTGGCATAAAGACGATATCTTTTACGCCTATCAACATTCCATTTTGTTGCTCATTACCACCACCGTTCCCACCTTGTACATCATTCTCAAAGTTACTATGACTTCCTTGGAATCCAGCCATTGACTAAAACCAGAAAGCATTGTGTGAGTAATAGTAGTCGTAAAATCATTTAGAGATTAAAATGTCACCATATTCTCAATTTGAAACATATTAGGATTAACCAAGGTCATTTAATCTCATCTTATGTATATATTACTTAAATCGGTTTGTAAAGAAAATGTAAATTATCCTAAGCATATCCCCCGGGAGTGTCGTAACCAAGAGTGCAGCAAGGCCCGTTGTCGTGCACCAGTTCTCGTTCGAGTCTAGCTCAAATCGGTGTTTTCGGGTTTTAACCCTAGGTACATTTGTGCCAGATCCGCCTCTACCTGCTCGTATCCAGGCAGGGATGTATTGCTCGGAAAACTCACAAAATCTCCACAATACCAAAATTCTAGGATGTTCTTTTATACTAATCCTCAAAGTTCATCTTAGGTCTACGTGCTCTAATCAGAGTTTATCTAAATCTAGCTACCAAGGTTTGTACTAAACTTCCTCTGATACCAACTGTAACGCCCCGACCCTAATTACCTAGAGTCGGTGCATTATTACATAACATTGTCATGATCACGAGAAAGATCAAGTCTCGAAAGCCAGATTAGTTTAGTAGCCTTGGAATAACTAGATACATCCATAAATTTTACATTACATCATAAAAAAACATCTTGTCTTCATATCCCCTCATACTATCCCTGTAGGTCATTCATAAATTACTTCTTCATAATCCTGGGAAAAAATAAAACATTGAAAGGGGTGAGCTCAGATGCTCAGTAAGGATAACATTATAGCAGAAGCTTTCATAAATAAGCATAAACACTTAAGGCAATTTATAACTAAAACAAAAGCCTTTTAAACTTGAACTTCAGCATAAAATGGCAAAGGTAAAATGAAATAATGCCATTTACTTACTCACATGGATATTCTACTAGTCGAATGATTACATGCAATATCAATAACCACTTTCATAATGATGGAATGCATAATTCCAGACTATCATAACCACATAGCCAAGGCCTTGTGCCAAGACTACAAATAAGATTTTGCCAAGGCCTTGTGCCAAGACACTAGTTTGTCTCATGAGACCTACCGATGCATCGAGGAGCTATAGCGAGCTCCACCCATCACTTATTAAGTCCAATGCATTCCTCATATGAATAGGTTTAAACATAAAATAAACATTCGTATTAAAACTAGCACACGAAATGTCAATACTTTAACCACAAACCATGAATGGTATAAAAATAGAACATCTACAGTCAAACATAACTCATTTGATACAATATGGAAGATTGTATTGTATCACATTAACCTCAATCATGAATAATGAAGTATGTTGACATAGATGAAAATAATCATCAAAACTATTTGAGGGAAATATCCCCCTTTTCTTGAAATCATTTAAAAGTCACACTATTTGTCAAGAAGCCATTTAAAAATAGATTTTTTGAATCAAAGTGTCCCATACCACTTTGAAACTTTTAAAAGGAGTTTTAATTTTAAAACTTTAATGTCCATATAAATAAATACTTAAACCCATTTTTAAAACATGGACATTAATGAGCAAGATATAGAAGAATAAGTCTTTAAAACATTTTAAAATGGTATTTTGGTTAGAGATTCTAACCAAAAGAGAGACACTTTAATAAAAATATTTGAGGTAATCAAAAATTTGTAATATCATGAGAATAAAGGGATTCATGATATATTATGTCAAAGTACATTATATACACCACATAAAAGTGATTTGGTGTATATCAACAAAGAAGTCTCAGTTGAATGTAAATTGAGATGAAATCTCTCATAAAGGCCGTATCCTTAGGTTAAGGATAAATCAACGACATAATTATGTGTGAAAAAAATATAAATACACTAAATATGATTGAATATTCAGTGTAATTCAATCAAAGTATATTCACACATATTCTTGTAGAAACAACACCAACGAACTGGATGTTTAACTCAACAAATGGTGAAAGAGTTAAAATTACTCTTATCAAATTCATATTAATGACTTGAGAATTATAAATGGAGTGATTATGTGTATCAAAAGTATATCCACAGGAAGGGGAGTGGAAATTATGACATAATCAAATGAATAGTGATTCCACACATAATCTTGGAGTAATATAATCAATGAAATATGCGTAAAGCCGAATGAGTGGAAATTGAAATCTCAAATTCCCTTATCGATTTGGTAACTTAGAAAACAAACAACCATGAAATAAGGATCATACCATGACTATGAAAATACCCATAAATTAAAGTATATTACACAATTAATACAATCATGGTCAGTACACATACACCACATGTAATAATTAAGTGGTGAACAATGGAATTCTCACGAAATTAAGAGTGAGATAAGAAACTCCTTACCACGTTAATCAACTGAGTCGTATGGAAAAAAGTTAATAACCACCAAATTATTTACAGAATAACATGAATATAAAGATAATAATGATAATATATATCAAATGGCAGTACACAATACACCACTTTCAATAATTTAGTGGCGAACAATGGAAATCACACGGAATTGAAAGTGAGATAAGAAAATCCCTTGTAATTTTTCCTTGGTAGATGGTAGGTTTACCTCATGTATAATGGTGAAATAATTGTTATTGAATAATACAAGAATCGTTTACTTTAATATGATATCATATATGATCTTTTAACATTGATTTGTTAATAATATCTTTGAATTATCGTTATTTCGGGTGTTAACGGGTTCATTTTACTTTATATTCTTTGTTATGTGAGCCATATTCGTTATTAATGGGATGTATACAATTCATATCCAGAATGATATCAATTCCTTAGATACTATTTTTAAATCATCAAATTATAATTATACTTGAATGGATATGATGGACAATGAATCTCATCGCGTTCGTGGAGACGGTAGTCTGTACATACGCACGAGCGACAATATCATTCTTTTGATATTAAAAATAATATATAATTGGATTTTATATCATATATACAGAATAATTATCATGTTATATTTATTATTTACATGAGTTACACATCATTATTATACCCATCCAAATAATAATATATTGAATAACAATTACACCACGACGTGGAGACGGTAAGCCGTACGTACGCACGTATGGTGACATGTTATTCAAAGGATGGATAGAATACTGAATATGGTTGTACCATATTTATAATAACATCACAGTATATATATGATACTGGATTTATTATTTTATAATGGTAATAACAAAGAAAGAGAAAGTGGAAGAAGAAAGGAACTTTAAAAGGGGTGGTGAAAACATTACCTCTTCTTCGGGTTCTTCCTTTTGATTTGATCAAAAGGGCTCCTTAGGTTGGCTTTCTGATCAAACTAAGGCCTCTAGGTTGTGGTGAGGGAAGTTGGGAGAGTATTTGGGCAGAGTTTGGCCGAACCAAAAGGATTTTAAGGTGTGAAGAAATGAGAAGGAGGAGTGCCTTTTTATAAGAGGGGTGAGGGGCACCTTTGGAAAAGCTAGAAATATTAATTTATAATAAATTCATATTCAGTTTCTAATGGCTCCAAAGTTGACTATTCAAAGGTTAAGGTGGGTATAGGTCTAAAACCACTCAACCAAAAGAATTTATACAGGTTTGGGTACTTATAGTAACCTTATCTTTAAGTATTAACTCTAAGTTAATTAGTTTCACTTTTACAATGTCTCTTTGTATTTTTATATAATATGGTTAATAAACTTACTATATACATCCAATAGACCCCCAAGTGGTCCATTAATGATGAACCTATCATGATATAAGTCTCTTGGCCGAACCTTAGATTTTTAGGAATTTAATATCAATTAATAATATAATATTTGTTTTAAGAACCCTTTTATGTTAATTTTGACACTATTCAATAGTTGATTTTTGTGAAACTCATAACAGATTGATTACTTCGAAAAAAGTCAATTAAATCAATCCTAATATATCATATTATCCTATAAAATTAGTTTAATTCATTAAAAGTTTCATATTATATTTATTTGGGTATTTATAATATCAATTATTTTAATTTTTCACTATTATAGTAATTACGGCATCATCATTGTGTCATAAATAAAATAAATTATTTAATGTCTAAAAATTATAAA
Source organism: Viscum album (assembly GCA_963277665.1). Classification (NCBI taxonomy): domain Eukaryota; kingdom Viridiplantae; phylum Streptophyta; class Magnoliopsida; order Santalales; family Viscaceae; genus Viscum; species Viscum album. The sequence continues at coordinate 1,663,739,764 of OY728146.1, read as the reverse complement.
TAAAATATAATTATGTAGGAAATCTTTTTATCTTTCTAATTAATATTTATAATCGAAAATAAAACATATATAACCCTATGTAAAAATTGTTTTTCTAAAAGATATATGTTTGTGTCATTTTTGTATTCATTTTAACTTAATTAAAATAAAGTGTCATTATCACTTACAATTGGATCCATGGGGTCCCAAAATCGACCCAAAGATGCCAATGGTCAACCATGTATCAACCAATAGGGTTAAGACACGTTTTAGGGTAATTTAGTATTATTATAATATTATTTTTTAATCCTTATTTACCGGATTTACCCTTAACCATGGTAAATAAAATATTTACCGCAGTAATTATTCAAAATGTCTAAAAATAAAAGTTACCTATTTACACAATTTGAACATCCTGATTCCAAATATGGAATCCATTTTCCTAAATTCAAAACATATAAGTGTCAGAAATTAATTTAAAATTAATTCCCGCTGTCAAAACAAAAAACGTGTTTTTAAGAGATAATAACTATCAAAAGATTGACACTTGTTTATGTTCGGTTTAATTGTAAAATTATGTCCAATGACCAACATTATATTAAATGGTAAAAATATATTCTAAATATACTTTAAAACTACTAAAATTCATAATTTATCACTATTAATTATTTTGATTAAAAAAGTTGTTTTTAATTAAAATTTAGTAATTTTCACTATTCATCAAAATATGAAAGTTATCCGAAAAGTACCAAAATTTCACCTTAGGCTAAATTAGATATTCCGAATCCAAAAATGAAGTCCATTTTGAAATATGAAATATATATAATTTTAAAAAGTAGGTATTACTATTCATAACGGCTAGTTTGATCGGTTGTGGTGTGTGTTAAAACTCGAAGTTGCGTACAACACACGCTACTATTTTATTCAAAGGAAAGCATACCGTGGAAGCTTGGGATGTTTCATTTTAAATTTTTTTGATGTCTCCATTTAGTCAAAAAGTTTAAAATATTTTATTTAAAAAGTTTTCACTATTAAAAGTTGATAAAAGTGCAATACTGAAAATGAATCTGTTCTTGCATTATGACTAAGAAACTCATAATATGGATTCTAAAATTATAAGGATTATATAAAGTTTAAAATTTAGTTAATACTATTCATGACCTCTTTTAATGGCTTTTTTTTGTAAGTCAAGGTGTGATTGAACTCGGTGTTGCGTGTAGTGCAAGTTATTGAATTATTTTGAAGAAATAACACACTATGAAATCTTGGGGTGTTACATTGTCTATTTTTTAGGTTTTCTTCAAAGGCTGAATCAATTTGGACTAAGGTATTTCCCTTTTTCATTCGTTAGACTCTATGACGGAAAGGAGAATCAACAAAAGTCCCCCCTCAGAGTTGGATCCAGAGAGAAAAGAGGATTTGACTCTGAGGTGAAAAGAAAAACAAGAAATCTGGCAGTTTAAAGTCATGCATGTCGGACATACAAAGGATAATGTTTAGGGTCGAAATAGCTTTGACTGAATGAATTATAATTGACTCAATTCCTTGACAATTCATCTGAAAACATAGTACCATACTCAAGTATGAGGTAAAATATGAAAACTATAACTTAAGAATATTTCAACCTGAGGAATGATATGAAAAAGAGCTAAAAGGCATTAGAAGAAGTAGTTTCCAAGAATGAAGTTACCATTATTTAACGAACCCGTTAGGGGGTTGAATTATGAAGGACCACCTAAGGGCATTGGCTGCATAGTAAAATAAATAGTATCTTTTGGCTAACAAGTCTGTTATGTAGACTGTTTATGCAAGTTCGCCTATGGGCACGTGCTACATAGTCAGGCAAAGGAACTCTCAGAAATTTACTTTCCTAGTGCTAAAAGCTAGTGAAAGTTTATGGAGGTTCAAATTTTCCAAAGTATAGAATTTGTTGTATGGAAAGAGGTACTTGAATATGGAGAAGATATTTCCAAACAAGATTATCGAAGAACTGGATGGATATCACTCCTACGAAGGTCTGACCCAAACATAGGGAAGGAGAATATAAACCATAGACTTGAATACTTTCAGATCATGAAAAAGGATATGGGACAAATATGTTAAGGATGGATATTTTTTCGGATCCCTACATACTTTTATTTAAGACCAATAAGTACAAAAGAGGCTTTCTTCCCAAGAATGAAGTTACCATTATTTAACAAACCCGTTAGGGGGTTGAATTATGTAGGGCCACCTAAGGGCATTGGCTACATAGTCAAATAATAATATCTTTTGGCTGAAAAGTCTGTTATGTAGACTGTTTATGCAAGGCCGCCTAAGGGCACATACTGCATAGTCAGGTAAAATAACTCTCAGAAATTTGACATTTTTGTGACTAAAAGTCAAGAAAAGGGATATAGAGATCTGAAAATATTTAAGGTTAGGATTATGACACATAAAGATGGGTATTGTCCAATGTATACAAAGAAACACAGATCAATGCTAACCATAATCATGTTGTGGCTGGGTCCTGAATTGAAATGTTGGACTTCACTACGTATCCCATAAGGATGGGAATCAAGCCATATGTAGTTCTTAAATTACAGTTTAACATCGTGTGGGACAAAAGGATTAGAGATCTTAGTTTAGGGTCATAGAGCTTGGAACATTGTCAGAAATACACAATGTGTGTTTTCATAGGGACTTTTTAGCCAGGGAACTGAAAGTGGAATTTAGGGTTATGCCCAAAGACTTGGGGATAGATTCTAGGGACACTCGAATGTTCCTACGTATCCCATAAGGATGGTAATCAAGCCCACATAGTTCTAGAAATACCCTCTATACAAATTTGGTTCATACATGTGAAGGGTGAAATGGGATTTTAGTACAATGATGGTTTAACCCAAGATAAAAGGTTTGGGCGTTGCCATGTATGCACGTAGTCTTTGAAATGAAACATGATTGAAAAATCAATGTAAATAATGATTCCCTCTCAGGTGAGGGTATCAAAGAATATTGTAGTTTATTGTCATACTGGACAAAAGTGTTGTATAGTTTAACGTTGTATAATAAGGAAGAAAGTGAGCCAAGGTAAAGATATTGATTCTAGGGGCAGTTTCACGAATTAACATCATATGAGATGGAGGTGAACCGATGTGAAGAGATTGATTTTGGGCTTGAACCTTGGGAGGTTGCCTACGTACCCAGCCTGGAAGGCAAGGATCAAAGTTTGCGTAGTTCAATTAAAGAATGAATTAATGATCAAGTTGTTCTTGGGGACAATGACCTAAAAAAATGATGTTTTTGGGACTTACACATGGTTAGTAGCCCAAAGAGAGTGTTATGGTTGAGGTTTTCTCTAAACTCACGTGAGTCATACTCGGTGTGAGAAACAAGAGGTAACAACAACCTTAACGATGCATAGTTTAATGTCATGTAGGACATATAAATGGACTATGCAGTTTAAAGTCTTGCAGTTAGGACTATTGGTGCTGCATAGTTTAATGTCATGTAGCAGGGACAAAGTACATTTTAATGTCATGTAGGACATATCAAGGACTTTCTGTACAGTTTAGCGTCATGTAGTTAGGACGATGGGGACAATATAGTTTAACATCATACTAGATGAAAGGAGGACTCTACAGTTTAATGTCATGCAGTGAGGACAAAAGAGTACACCATTTAACATCATGTTGGACGCATTGGGGACTTTTTCCACAGTTTAACGTCATGTTGGACGAAAGTACGAATAGTTTAAGGTCAAATTCATAGATCGTGGATGGTGCAGTTTAATGTCATGCTGGACAAAAGTGTAGTTTAAGGTCATACAGGACCTTTGATGATTATGTAGTTTAACGTCTTTCCGGACGTAAGGGACTTCTATACAGTTTAGCATCATGTAGTTAAGACATCACAGTTTAACATCTTGCTGGATGTAAGGGACTCACAAATAGTTTAGGGTCATATGCATGGACCATTGATGATGCAGTTTAAGGTCATACAGGACCTAGTTGCAGTTTAAGGTCATACTGAACCATTTAGGGAACTTTTTCACAGTTTAACGTCGTATGGGACGAAAGTAATACAAATAGTTTAAGGTCATATGTATGGACCATTGCCGTATAGTTTAACATCATATAGCAAGGACAATGAAGGTTTTGTGTTTATACAAAATACTTCTTAAAAAATATGGCATTGGTTGGAGTAGTGATGAGTTCTCCATCCATCGAGATTAATGAATAAGCTCCATTGGAGTAGACCCTATGTATTGAATAAGGTCCTTCCCATTTTGGCTCAAGCTTGAGAGGTTTCTTTCCTGGTATCATTGGAGTTCTGAGAACTAATACCAATTCTCCCTGAGTGAATGAACGAAGACGAACTTTTTTGTTAAAAGCTCGTGCTATTCGATTCTGATAGACTTCCAAGTGGTGAAAAGTGCACAATCTTTTCTCATCTAACCCTTACAATTCATTCAATCACTTTTGAGATTGTTCATCTGTAGATGATTGATCAAAAAATGGCAACTCTAAGCGAGGGTAGTTGAACTTCAATGGGAAAGACGACTTCCGTTCCATATACCAATGAATATGGAGTTGACCGAGTTGCAGTGCAGGTGGTAGTCCGATAAGCCCATAAAGCATGAAAGAGTTTATCAGACCATGACCTCTTATATTTATCCACCATCTTTTGCAATATATTTGAAAGAGTCTTGTTAAAGGCTTCTATCTGGCCGTTGGCCGCTGCATGATACTGAGATGAATGGTTGGATTTGATGTTGTGTTTTTGATACAACTTCTTCACCTCGGATGAATAGAAGTTGGTGCCATTGTCCGTCAATATGGTATGAGGGACACCAAATATGGTAATGATGTTAGACTTGATGAAGCTAACAACGCATTTAAAACTGACTTCCTTGAGAGGTATTGCCTCTGCCCATTTGGAAAAGAAGTCAGTAGCAGTAAGAATGTACTTAAACTGCTTGGTCGTAGCCGAAGGGTAAGGTCCCACCACATCCATTCTCCATGTGGCAAATGGCCATGAGTATTTAGCTGTATGAATCAAATCTGGAGGTTGATGAATGAAGTTGGAATGTACTTGGCATGAATGACACTTCTTTGTGAAATAAACACAATCTTATATCATTGAAGGCCAAAAGTATCCAAGCCTTCGAATCTGATTAGACAGTCTATGTCCAGACTGGTGGGCACCACAGACTCCTGCATGCACTTCTTTCATGACAACCATTGTCTCTTCACCATCAATGCATCTGAAGAGAACTCCATCAAAACCACGTTTGTATAGAATTTTCTCTAGGTGATCTGGGCTATCATAAAGAGTAAAATTGACCACACGTCGCCAGATTTGTTCTTTCTCAGCTCTATCAGGTGGAAGTGTTCCATTTTGAAGGTATTCCCTGATAGGTGACATCCATCCTGTAGTATGACCATATGGTTCAGGGATGGGACTAATTTCATTAATTTCCTCTGTTCTGATTCGAACATAAGGTGAAATTGCATGACGGTGGGCAATATTGATGGTTGTCTCATCCCGATTTGGATCTACCAGAGTTGTGGCCATATTAGCCACTGCATCAACTTGAGCATTTTGTGATCTTGGGACATAAGAAAATGTCAGTTCCAAAGGTAATTCCACCATTAACTCTCTGATGTAATCATACAAAGGAATTAGTTCTTATTTTCTGATGTCATAATCCCCATTGACTTGTTTGATTACTAGGTTTGAATCACCTTTCACCTTTAAGTTATTCACTTGTTCTTGAAGTGCTAATTCCAAGCCTACGATGAGAGCTTGGTATTCTGCTTCATTATTGGTACCACCTTCCCACAATAATAAGGAATAAGGTAACACTGCCTTTTCTGGAGAAATGAGCACAATTCCTAAGCCAACTTTGTTGAATTTAGGATTTTCCATTTTCCTCCCTATTGGACTTCTGGAAGCACCATCAAAATACATTTCCCATGCCTGAGGACTTTCTTTAATAGAGAAGACTTCCTCATCAGGGAGTTCAATATCTGAAGATGTGTCTTCCACTAAAGGGTGTTCAACTAGGAAATCATCCAGATCTTGTCCCTTTATCGCCTTTTGAGACACATGCTGAATGTTGAATTGCTGCAAAAAAACTTCCCACCTTGCCAGACGTCCTGTAAGAATTGGATGAGTAAGGATGAATTTGAGCGGGTTATTGAGAGATACCAATTGGACCTCATGATGTTGCAGGTAGTGTCTCAACTTCTGAACTGAAAATATTAATGCCAGGCAGCACTTCTCAATACTTGAATACCGGGTTTCTGCTTCAAGCATAGTTTGACTGAGATAATAGAGGTTGTTCTCATTCCTAGTATCATTCTTTTGAGAAAGAAAGACACCCAATGATCGCTCTAGAGCTGTCACGTAGAGGATAAGTGGTCTTACTTCAACAGGTGGCATGAGTACCGGTGGACTCAGGAGGTATTTCTTGAGAATATCGAATGCTTCTTGACATTCTTCAGTCCACTGGTAAGTGACTCCCTTCTTCATCAATTTGGTGAAGGGTAAACTTTTTCCTGCTAAATTGGCAATGAAATGCCGAATATAGGCTAAGTGTCCTTGAAGTCCTCTTAATTCTTTCAAATTTTGAGGAGGTGACATACCAAGGATTGACTTGGTCTTCTAAGGATCGACTTCAATACCACTATGGCGTACAAAAAAGCCGAGAAATTTTCCTGAGGTTACCCCAAAATCACATTTTAAGGGGTTCATCTTCAAATTATGTTGTCGAAGCTTGCGGAATATGACTTCCAAATCAGCCAAGTGATTAGAACGTTGTTTGTATTTAACTACAAAATCATCTACATAGCATTAAACAAACATCCCTAAGAAGGGTTTGAAGATATGATGCACGAAACGCTAATAAGTTGCACCTGTATTCTTTAAGCCAAACTGCATTACCCGGTAGCAAAACACACCCTGAGGGGCTCTGAAGGATTTAGATTCCTCATCTTCTGGGGCCATTCGGATATGATTATATATGTAATATCCATCCATAAAGGAAAGGGCTTCATAGCCAGATGTTGCATCAATTAAAAGTTCTGTAATCGGAACTGGGAAATCATCCTTAGGACAATGCCGATTAAGATCTCTGAAATCGATGAAAACTCTAATTTGTCCGTTCTTCTTCTTTACAGGGAAAATATTAGCCAACCACTTGGGATATTGAACTTCTCTGACAAAGTTATCTTTGATAAGCTTATCCAATTCATCTTCAATTTTGGAAGCATAAGTTGGGTGTGTTCTTCTCGCGGCTTGCTTAAATCCTCGATGTTCTTCTGGTAAACCCAAATGATGAGTAGCAATATCAGGATCAAGCCTGGGCATTTCTGTATAGTTCCAGGAAAATATATCTCTATTTTTCTTTAGAAAAGAAATATACATCTCTTTCTCTTCAAGAGTCATGGCCTCACTGATTAAAGTGGGGCGTGGATCTTCTTTTGTACCCAGATTTATTTCTCTGAGTTCATCCACAGTGGTAGAGATACCCTCTTCAAATGCTGGAGGAGAATCTATGAGATCTTCCTCTTCTTCTTCATCATGTATTATTTATTCCATTTCTACTTGCATAGTAGATGATAAATTAGAATTTTCATGATCAGAAGATATGTCAAAATTTGCATATCTTGAAGAAGAAGCTTCCATTTCCGACCCGATTGATGATGAAGGGTCTTCTTTGGGTAATAAAGAGGATATGATGGATTGAGAATCGATATCATTGTTCACCTATGATGTTTCTATAACTTCTTCTAGCCTAATTGTTGAAGCATAGACTTGTTGGATTTCAGCAGATGAAATGAAGACGTCACCATTTGTGCTTTCATCACTGCTTGGTACATTACCAATTTATCCCATGTTGTCTGGATCAATTTCCGTAATTGAAATTATGGATCTTTCCATAAGAGTATTTTGATTTGGGTCTATCTTGTCAATTTTACTGATAGGAAACACATAATCTGTACTCACATGTGTAAATGGATTTACTGGAATTTTCTCCAAACCATATGGAGCATAACTTTGGTAATCTCTTTTGTTGTGTATTTCTCCCTTCCCTTCATGTGATAGAATTCCACCTCAATGTATTGAGACTCACATGTCTTGAATGGGGCCTTATCACCATACAATGTCCCAAATTGACCATCGAAACAATATTTGAGACATTGATGGTATGATGAAGGGATAGCCTCATGTTGATGTAGCCAGGGTCTTCCAAGAAAGATGTTGAAGGCTGAGTCTTGATCAACAACCATGAAATCTGAATTGGATACAAGATCTCCAAACTGAGTTCTGAGTGTAACTTCACCCAGTGGTTCTTGTTCATTTTTATCATATACTTGTAACATCATGTTAGAAGGAGATAAATCTGATTCTGTGAGGCCCAATCGACGAAGAGTACGAATAGGCATGAGGTTGACTCCTGAACCATTATCAATGAAATTTATTCGGACGTCTACACCATTGACCTTGCCAGACAAGTACAATGGTCTAATATGTCCATGTACAACATCATCTTCATCTTCATCAGTAAAAGATATTATTGCATGTAATTCTGCAGGGTTATTCTCTATGTGATAGACTTCAACTGTAGCAATTTAAGTTTCAAACTCCTGAGGACTTGACAAAGCCTCGATGAGTGCTTCCAGAAGATCTTTTGACAAATTCAGAGCATCCAGAATTGATAACTTGTCTGGTACTTGGGCCAAGTGTTTCAATATATCATAATTTTGATCCAGAGGTCTGCGTTTCCCAATAGGAATATGTGGTTTAGCAGGTACCTTGGAAGAAGATGTTTTGGAAGTTGATGCATCTTGTATCGGGATAGGAGTTGGAAATATTCCTGGTTTTGGATGATTAGACTGATTAGATCCATTTACTTGCTGAGAGGAAGAAGATGGAACTTTCAACTGGTCTTCCAAAATAATTGTGCCGGGACTGAATTTGCTATTGGTAGAAGAACTTGCTTGTTCTTGCTGAGCTCGCTGAAGGGCTCTACCATGAGTTTCTGCTGCGTACACAGTTCTAGCAGGGGTAGAATTGGAATAGTGGCTTCTGAAAGATCCACGTCTTCCCCTATATTCTGAGCCCCTGGAACTTTCTCTGATTCCCCTATTTGATACAGGGAATTCAGGCTCATTGAAATCGAAACTGCGACTGGCATATGGATCTATTAGTTGAATCATATTAACAGAACCAAAGATTAACTCTTCATTTGATGAAGACTCTGCCTGATTAACCTGTTTAGGCTGTACCGTTTGGTGGGGCGGTGCCCGTGGCATTGAAGTAGATGGCATGAAGTCCGCCAAAGTCAAAGAAAACTTAGGCTTTAACATATACTCATCTTATTCTGATTCTTTTTCTTTCTTTGAATATTGTCGTTTATTTGAGGACTTTCCCTATGATAAAGAGGGTTTTGCCGCAACATTCATGGCAGAGGACACAATTGGTTTCTTTAATTGTGTTTGCAAAATAGCATGAGTTCGATTTATTATCTTTCTGACCATCCAATCATCATACTTCTGTGCATTTTTGCTTTTGAATTCTTGCCATTCGCCTTTCTCCTCTAGAACTGTAGCAGTAACACATGCTACCTGAGCTGAAGAGCCTTTCATTTTGACTTGTCCCGAGTCGACCATCTTTTGCAGGAGGTCTTTGAAGACAAAACACTCCTGGATGGGATGCCACAACATTTGATGAAAAGGGCAATAATTGGGACGGTCTTCATCTCCTTTCTTGTTTGGCCTCTTGGGAATTTGAAATTGAACCAAATTGTTTTCCAGAGCCGAAATGATATAACCAGGAACTTGTTCATTTCGGAAAGAGTATGTTTTTCTCTTCATATCATCAAATTGTTTTCTTATTTGATCTATTTGATCGTCTAGATGAAACGACCTTTGTTTTTGGCACTCAAGAGGTGGATCCCTTCGAGAAGATGAAGGTTTTGAGGTAGAAACAGGTACAGGTGCTTGTTTAAGCATAACTATAGCAGTTTCTGCTTTACCCATTTTCCTTCCTAGAGATGATGGAATTACACGAGATTTAGCCTTAGCCTGTATAAGGGAATCTTTAATCTGCTGAGCGATTGAAGTAAGGTCTCGAAACCCTCCTGTGTATTTCACAGGGATTAACGACGTGCATAATTCATCACACAAATTTTCCACACAGATTGGCAACAATTCTTCTTGAAGAAGTGCTAATCTCAAGGAATATGTTAATCCCTTCCAGCGAGAAATGAAATCAGAGACCCTTTCATTCTCCCTTTTCTTACAGTTTGTAAGATCGAAAATTGTTGTCTTTGGAAAAGTTGAGCTGAACTAAAGGAGGAATTTTTGGTGAAGATCCTTCCATCTGGTAATTGACTGAGATTGCAAGCTTGTATACCAGACAAAAGCTGGTCCTTGCAAGGTTCGCACGAAGCATCTGAGTTTCACTGCTTTTTGCTGCTCTGGATTTCCCATCATAGGATCACAACAAGACACGTAATGCATCAAATGCTGTTCATGGTCACCTGATCCATTGAAAATTGGGAATACAGGGTTCCCAAAAGTGGATGGAGGAGAGATTAAATCCACCCATTCAGGGTAAAATTTCTTTTCTGGTTGAACTTGTGCACGTTTCCCTTCCATAGTTTTCTAACTGAGCTGTTAATGACTCAATAGTAGTTATTAACTTTTGAGAAACATTCAGTTGAACTTGGAATTGGGTAGGTGCAATGACTGGAGCTTAGACAGATGTGGTGGTTGGTGCTGCAACTGATGGTATCACTGCCAATTGTTGTTGCACTTGACCCATAGGATTAGACCAGTGAGGGTGTACTGATAGAGGAGGATATTCGTGATTCATCTCAGGAGCTGCAACAAATTCCTTTGGATAACTCACTCCAGCATGCTTAAGAAGAAGACTACTCTGAAGTAGTTCTGCATTCAACCTTCTTAATTCCTTCATTTCTTCCTCCTATTGTTCAAACCTTTTCTCTAGTGAGAGCTATTGACCTTCTCCAGAGGAAGGATATGTAACCTGGTTCTTTCCCTTCCCTTTGTTGGATCCTTTTCGAAGAGGGGGAAGTGGGTTACTCGAAGGATTACCTAGGTTCTGAGTAATCCTTTGATTTCGTGTACGCACACCTTCTTCATTTGTGTCGGTGCGTACATCTTCTTGAGTAGGAACCTCTTTATCTGAGTCCCCTGAGTGAGCCTCATCTGGTGTAACAGATGTGTGTGTCTGTTCCAGAGCGAACTGTTGATGTGTCACTCCACTAGTAGGGATAGGTTTATGTGTCTTTCCCTGAGATGCTGCTGAAGTTGTTATAATATCCTGGAAAGCATCCATAATATGAGCAGGGATTTTCTTCTACTCTTTCACCATTGATAGAATATGCTTGGTGACTTCAGCTGCGGGAACAGGGATATATGTCCATTCTGTGCTTGGAGTAGGTGTATGTGCCTGCTCCCGTCCTCCTTTTCTGGTCAGTGAATCCTGACAGTACTCAAGTGTGGGGGTAGAGAGTTGAGTCTGCCTCCTGTTTGTCGTTGGAGATTTCTGACTGACTTATCTGGATGCTACCAAGCAAGACTGTTGGTAGGATTGATTAGTACTAGCAGGTGTATGTGCCTGCTGATTACACTTTTCCAAACGTAGTTGACGAGATCCATCATATCTAGTCATACGAGCCTACTGACTAGCTGATGATGTATAAACAGGTGTATGTTCCTGCCTATAGCACTCCACCAGAATTGCCTAGCGGGATTGGTGTGATGCTGCCAGACGAGTCTGCTGGACAGCAGAATTAAAACGGGAAGGTGTGTGTGCCTTCTCGTTGCTTTCCACCAAGTTAGGTTGGTGGACTTCTCCGGAGATGGAAGGGATGATAACCTGCTCACTGTTAACTGGACTTCGCCTCTGGCGATTCTTCTTGCCTTCTTGGGTTTGAGGAACCTGATCTGAATGCCTCGAGTCGGTACCCTCATCATGTTGAGGGCGCACTGCCGCACAAGTCTGGTGGCGATTGTTGGTGGGAGCCCTCAGGAAGGACTCCTGTCTGTTTGAATTAAGGCCCTGAGGGACCTGCTCATTCACCTCCCTAGAATAAGGGAGTGAATGGTGATTGTGTTCCGGGGATAACGACCCGAAACGGTTGGAGACGGTAGTCAGCACCGCCTGCTTCTTGATCACTGGTCATCATTGTTCGGACGACCGGTGTGGGTTGTTCACTTTGAGGGCTTGTTGGGCAGCCTCCAGAGTTGGGATGATACCGTGTTGACGGTACTCCTTAACCAGCGCATTTGATACCCAGTGTTGAAGACACTAAGTAGGTGATATTGTCCTCAGAGTGGACGATGATCTAGCAGGAGTAACAGCAGTAGCATTTGCAGCAGCAGTATTCACAGGTGTGAACTTGAGAGTATCCATTCTAGAAATGTAGAAGATCTTGGAAAAGAGTGCATGTTTGATATAATAGATGTAATAAAGATAAATTCATCCACTACATCTTTTGGATGAGCACATATGTCAATGATAGTTTTTGTTAGACCTCTGATTGAGTTTTAAATAGGGGCCTAACAAATAGGTAAAACATCAGTTTAACTTGGTTAAGGATTCACGTCGGGTTCACCATTTTTTTTCCCTCGGACTTTGGGGATGACCTCCTTTGATGGGAGGTTCAAAAATTTTGATCGGTTTCTAACGAGTTTGTTCATAGAACCGGAAACATCCAATGATTCCACATCCATTCGGACCTACTTTCCAAAGGTAGGTGCTCATTAGTTTGTGGACTGATGAGGCTTATGAATTTTCATTGGTCGAGAGGATGGGAGGTCAGACTCATCACACCTTTTTGATGGGAATTATTGTCTACTCCGGGACTCTCTTTATAGATTTAAGTTATGTTCATGAATCCTTATTACATTACCAAGTATAAAATTAGTTTTCCTTTAGATCTGACAATCAATGATCGATATGTAGGAAATTTAGAGAATATATTTATTCGAGGTTCTTCATTGACAAAGAATCATCTGTATTTGTTATAGATTCTTAGTCAATGGTATCCTTTGATACGTAAAAGTCTCTTGGTCCTTATGATGACCATAATGGTTTTAAAACCACTCAGTGGGGCACTTGAAGTTTATTTTCATTCAGAAGGACATGAATTATTTCAGAGTTGGGATCGAACTCACAGATGGGCTACCTACGTATCCTCTGTTTATAAAAGCAATCAGAACCCACGTAGTTCGAGTAAGGGAGTATGATGTTTATGATTGATGGCTCAAAGAAGGATGTCATAATTACTTTTACACTCTAAGCTCACGTGAGTCATGATCAGTGTGAGAAATAAGAGGTATTGGTAAAAATCAGACAATTGCAATCATAAGAAATAATGTGGGGCTTATGTATGTATGAATTCCCAGATAAATGAATATTAGGATTTACTTTAGAGAAGAAATCCAAGAACAGGGTCCATAAAGGTATATGTGCTTCATGGAGATTTGAATACTCTAACTTGGGGATTACTCCTGAAAACGAGGCCCAAATTAGGAGAATACTTATGATTGGGGTTTACTTCTGAAAAGGAATCCCAGATCAATGGTAAATTAGGACTGGTTAAGAGAAATTAAGACTGGGGATTACTCCTGAAAAGGAGGACCAGGTTAAGAGACTTAAAAAATTAAGGTACTGGGGCTTACTCCTGAAAAGGAGGCCCAGATTAGGGGACCAGGTCTTACTCCTAAGGAGGATTCCTAGGTTAATGAGTTCTCTCATCGTAAAGGATGAGGTTGAATGAATGAAATCTCAATCTTTAGTGACATAAAGATGTGTAAATCACTAGATTTTGAGAGTTATTCCACAGAATTCCTTTCAGATAGAATGTCAAATTAAGAAATCATGCCATAAATGGCTTTGAAGAGTGTCTTAAAGACTGAATCTTGAATAGGAGAGGTGGAATGAAATAAGAGGGGTGAAATGGGCAAGAAGGGCACCCATGGAGGCAGAGGCGTGCAAGTCTTGGCAGGTGCGCAAGTACTGCGTGGGTGTGCAAGTCCCAGACATGCAGATATACCTGCGCGACGCATGTTTATTTGCGTGACAGTTAACCAGCAGGGTAATACTTGAGAGACTCTTGGTTAAAGCCTTTAGAATCCTCTTGAGGTTCTTCTAGAAGAGGGGCGCACAAGTTCTATTGAAGGAGTAAGGCGACGTGCAAGTGTGGCCTTTTCCCTTAAGGTTTGGTCACTCAGGTGCGCAAGTGTTGATGAGTTTCAACACTTAGGATTTCCTCACCCTCTTTAGGTCTTCCTTTCTAGGTAAGAAATTACCTTAGAAGTGTTTTGGAAGCTTTGAGAAGAGACTAGGGCATCGGGAGCTCAAATATGAGTTTCTGGAAAAATTCCTCCCTCCCCCAGTGGGGGGCCCATGGGGTCTATTTATAGGCTGGAGAATACCCTGTGAGGTTATCCTTTAGGGCGCGCAAGTCACTTGCGTGACCATTAGGCATCGCGCAAGTGGACTTGCACGACAGTGATGGAACTTGCGTGGCACATGTGCATTTGAAGCCTTGTTCATGCCTTTGTCAATTTTTTATGTTTTCTTCAAAGGCTGAATCAATTTGTACTAAGGTATTTCTCTTTTTCAGTCGTTAGACTCTATGACGTAAAGGAGCGTCAACAACTACACGGTCATACTCGCCATGGGTTCAATGAGGAGCAGAGGCTTTTCTTCATCTTTCAGTGCACGAGTCAGACCTGCACGAACCACCGCCTCACACTAGCGTGAGAAAGAATTACTTCACCCATTATCAATAAGTTTAGTCTAGATCTTTCCCCCGTATTCAGGCACCCTCTCATCATAAACCATGCTCTGTACTCAGAATAAAGTCAAACTCTCATAAGCCACCCCTGGTGGTTCCAAATCTCGACTTCCCTAAAGTTTCTCGGCTATCGGAAGTGGATAGTCTTTGACTTAAGGACACCTTTGTATGACTATGCATACCATGCCCTCAGTGGCTCTGCATATTGATCACACCTGGCCCGTCTACCAAAGGCAAGATTTCCTTAGGAAATGCTTCTCTCCGTACTCCTCTTGGACTCAGAGCCCCCATTTCTATCCCGGGATTCATAAACCCTCTGAGCTACAATTTACCAACCTCTTCTACAATTCTACCTGAAAGCGGCGGAACGTCTTTGACGAGATTACTGAGAACCAGGAGAAGTCGTTCCATTTCAGATGATGTCCCTGCTACATGACTTTAAACTACGCCAAGCCTCAACCATCCCTTACGCTAACTAAATGCGTAGGGAAGTGGTCTCCTGACCACGCTCCTGATTAGTACGGATGTTCCCAAAATCCCTTCAGGTGTCACATTCCTCTTCTGAGCCACCCCTGGTGGTTTTCATAATTTTCCATGCCACACATCGTGGTTTCCATAAGCTGGACTTCCATGAAGTCCCCTGGCCATCAGAAATAGATAAGTCTTTGACTTAAGGACACCTTTGTATGACTATGCATACCATGCCCTCAGCAGCTCTGCATATTTGTTGCCCCTGGCCCGTCTACCAAAGGCAAGTTTTTCTTAGGCAATGCTCTTCCTACCTCTGTACGCCGGCACGACTCCCATGCCCTGAGACATGCCCTACATACCGCTCAAATTCAAACATGTTTTCCCCCCACATGCGTCTGAAGGGTATTAAGAAATCTTTTAATCATTTGAACCCCATTGGGTCCCTCGCCCCACCATATTTGGTCAAATCTGTTTGACCTAAAACATCAGTAATGATAGTCTTGTCAGTGGGACTTTAAACCGCTCACAAAAGAAGGAGGCACAAAGCCTGTTAGGCCGAAAACTTGAAAAGGGCTACCTAAGCAAAAGCTGGGTTATAACCGTTGGGTCCATACCGAATGGGCCAATGAAAAATCAGGGCATTAAAATAAGAAAACAAAAGACAAAAAGTTTGTAGGTTTTCCTATAAAACCCTAGCAATAGTCAGACTACGCTCGCTGGATCCCATGGTCCAGGAAAAAGTTAGAGCATAATTTATTTTTAGTCCTGGACTCAGATTATTCTATGTTCAGGGAATTAACATATGCAGCAATCGTACCAAATAGATTCTATCATAGGAAAAGGCAACAAGGGCATTAAGGAGAAATGTTTCTTTGTTCCATAACAAAGTACGTAAGAAGGGATTCCACAATCTGGAGCCTCCTCTAGCACAAAAGGTGATTACAGGAGTTTTTCGGCGGATTCACAAAGCTGTATCAGGCACTGGTGAGAATCCTCGATTGTCTGAGAGAGATTCTGTAGTGAGGCCGTCTCAGCTTCTGCACCAGCCCGCAATTATTCTGCCTCCTGAGATGCCTTTGTGATTGCCCTTATTTGCTCCTCCATCCGCCGCTCACCTTCTCCAATCATGGCGGCGACGTTGGACTCTTCCTACTGCAGCTGCTATATCTTATTTCTCAGTTCCTCCAGGTGAGAACGCTACTCAATAAATTCTCTCTGAAGCCCTTTGATGACCCCTGCATGGTCATAAGCCTCTGTTAGGCAGAGCTGCCGAGTCCCGGAAAGGTAGGCTTCAGATTGGGCAGCGGAAAGGCAAGATTTGAAATCACCTAGCCTCTCCCGATCAGCTACTACCTGATTTACTATGTCATAAACACCATGATAGTTGAAGCCATCAAATCCCAGCAACATAAACAAATTGCGTAGCCTCGGTAATTTGGTTGGCATCTCGACCAAGGGTGTTTGAGAGATCAGTCTCCAGATATTCTCCCAATCCCTTTGGCGAGCGGGTCAAAGTCTAGAGAGGACTTGTTGATCGGGCTCCAAATCAATCCCAGATGAGGACACATATTCAGGGATGAACGTCACCAAAGAGGGACCCAAGGAGGCCTCACCCGCAAACCCTGGCACTGCGGCAGCTTCACCCCCGACTAGCAACACAATTGTCAGCGCCATAGGTTGTGGTCCTGAAGCCCGAGAGTCAATAAGATAGATGAGTAACCCTAATTAGAAAAGGGAAGAAAAAAGAGCAAGTGGCAGGAGATCGGGGAACTTACTCCTAATCAACGAGGCATCGGCATCCGCAAGCTCTGCACTGCCACGATAGCCACTTTAACAGGATGCCACATCTTCAATAGGCGAGAGAATCCGAGGATCCCCCAGAGGGGTCCAGGGCCTGAGACCATGCCTAAGGCCCGCAGTTTCCAAAGTCGTCCCCACGTGGTTGCCTATGGAGAAAAATCTTGAAGAAATCACTCCCCCGGTGAACAAGATAATGGCATGTTCCAGGTTCCCAGCAACTGGATTAATGGCAGGCTCTTCCTCCATCATCACTGGATCCGTTGGACCTGGGGTGGTTGGCTCCGTTAGATCTGGAGCCCCCTCAGCGATCATGGGAACCCCGTCGTCCTCCGCAATTGAAAAGGTTATTTGATCAGCAGGGGTCTTGTATACCAGCGGTTCTTCCTCTGGAATATCTCTGACTGATAAAGGTGGGAGTAAAGCGTCCATATCGCCAGCCCCTCCGGCAGGGCTCACCATCTCGTCGTGCCCAGGCGTGGTTACGGGTGATTCTGCAGACGGCAAGGAGGTGGAAGGTAGAATCACTTGGGTAGCTACAGCCAGATCCCTGAGTGGTCCTGCACCGTACGTCAAACAGTTAACAACTAACGAAGTCTAAGAATGCAAGTTGGAGAATGAGCAAACAGGAAGTCATGATTACCTGATGTTCCCTATTTGAGCCATTCTGATAAACGGAACGCCTGTTTCCATCTATGGATCTGCCCAGGGGAAAGTTCACCCAGAATTCTAGAAGGGATGGGAGGAGGAAAGACCCTAGCTGAGTCTGCGATGGTCGCCTCCATGAGCTCACCTGCGCTAGGGGATCCTTTCTCGATGACCCCTGTGTGCGAAAACGCATGCTCTCCCACCGCGGTACCACGAGGGGTATACTCTGGAGAAGGAATCACCCCCTGAGATTCTTTGTAACCCTACATAAAAGGAAGAAACATTATAACCTCCACAATAAAGGGGGGAAGAAGTCATAATGGGTGAGTAAAGCAACCTCTTCTTCAGGGTCGGACAATTCGTGACGTCTAATCATCATAGACACCCGAATGCTCCCATAGAGACGATTCCTGAGTGAATGAATGTACGCATCCATCTCCTTTAATGAGGTGACTATTTCATCTAAATCCTCTTCCAACTGCAAGTGGGGTGGAGCGAAGATCCTCCCGATACCCGAAAGTTTAAGAGTTCCAGTTTGAAGAAACTCCCAAACTTCTTCATCTGAACAACTAACCCTTAGGTCATCCCAAATCCTCCAAGACTCCAGGAATGCGGCCATGGCATGAATCACCAACTGGAGAGGATCAACCTGAGATGATCGGGAGGCGGTAGAAGCAGGTAAGGGTGCCAATGGACATATTTGCGTTACGGATCCCACCACCGCCCTAGAACTCTCTAGGGATACCTGTGGACGGGACCTCATGGGAAGGGAGGGTAATTCCCTTGCTTTAGCTGTGATAGGGAGATTATGAAAATCATCACCCCCTGAATGGCGGTCACTTCCTTCTTCCTCCTGATCAGTAATCAGGTGCAGCATGGCCTGGACTCGATGCGTCAACACCGCATACCCCCGACGTGCGTGAATATAGACCTCAAGGTCCTGGAGATATCGAATGGCCCTCTCGGGGTTCGCGTCATAAATAATGTCAGCGGGAGAATATATGTAGCCTAACCCGTCAAAAGCTACCTATGATTCTTGAAGATACTGCCACAGAGGACGGGGGTACTGGTTGCGAAAGGCTGATCGGGCTTTGAATTCGTCCCATTGGCCCCAAGCCGTCGGAAAGGCAGCATCAGAGGGGATATTCAACCCCCTTCGAGAAGCCTCGAGGGAATGAGAGGATACACCCCTGTATGTTAAAATCTTACCTAGAAGCACGGGACCAGTCGGGTGACGAAGGATTTTTCCCGGCCTAGTTGGAGCACCATCCTCCTTTCACTTCCTTTTGCCCTTTGATGGTTTGGGACTTGAGATGGTGGGCACCAATGTCCCTAGCTGTCCATTTGGGTATGATTGTACCCAGGAGTCAGCATAATTCTTGGATAAGAAAGGCATGGATCCGCAAGCGTGGGGGTCGTAACCTCACAGCCGGTATCCTCCTAGGTAAACATTAACCACAGTTGTCTGGACACCATTAAATGATAGTTCTCGCGGGCACCATTAAGTGCGGGGGGACACTGTGCTTGGATGCAGCCAAATTGACGCCCAAATCGGTAGGGCACGTACCCCTCGTAGATCAGTTCTCCACCAATACGAGCCACTAGAATACCCTCTCGGGGGGAGAGGAGGTATCCCCACTTGATAAACTCTTCTATTATGGTGTTTGTAATTGCACCAGCTGGGGAAGAAAATGGATGAAAGTTAAAATAGTCATAATTCGAAATTCAACTTGATAGCAGATTCCTGTTAAAAACTGTCTGTTGACTATCCTTCTCTAGGGTTTCCCAATATTCGGGCATAACCCCACTTGTCAGTTGCAAGTACGGTCAGAATGTGGTGCCTGGAATTTGAAGAGGTTTGATGAAGGTGGAGCAGTTCTTGATGTGTACGCTTAACCATCCCCAGAGAATTTAGAAAGGGCCAACCACTCGGTTTGGTCGATTCCCATCAGTAATGTTACCAAGTAACCGATAAATCCTGGCCAGTACTGGGAAAACTAGGTTGATAATGTTACCGGTAGCCAAGTGTGCTGCCATGACAAAAGTGGTGACCTGCACGCCACCAACCTCGCATACGGGTAATAACCATCCACTTAAGAACATGGCCAGAAAAGCTGCTAGGCGGAGAAATCAATCGACATCCGGAATATGCTCCCAGCCCCAGCCGCAAAAATTGCCTTGCTCCAAAGTCATCCAATAACTACCCCCTGTTTACAGGACTCCATCGTAGGGAAATTCGTGGGACTGCATGGGAGAGCCGCGGATTCATCAGATTTGTTCTCTCTCACAAAATCCTTGACCCATTCACGGTATGGGACGAGCTGTTTTGGAGACGTATCCTCTGAGTGCTTCTGATCTTTATTAATAAGCTACTTCATTAAGGGGGGAGTGTCCCTTCTTCGTTCTCCCACACAGAGGAAGGAGGCATGAACTTGTCGTACATACTCCCAATGACGGGGACCCCCGAAATCTAAGAGACGTCCCACAGACTAATGCCCACTTCTACATGGACCAGATGGAAGGTGTTGGTGTCTGGGCTCCAACGGCTCATAAGTTACCTGGCGAGGGCTTGAGGCTGGTGGGTATAGGTTTAGGACACCCAGGCAGCTTCATACAAGCCCACAGCTCGCAACTCTGCCCCAAATTCTGCACAGCCATGGCGAACCCAGAAGGGCCACCCCCAATCCAATGACTTAAATGCTCCTCCCGGTCGGAGATCCCGATTCGCCGGCCAGCCATTCTGGTTTCTTACCATGGCACTGCGGGCAATACTCCGATAGTAGTGGATTGTTCCTTCCTGTTGACGTGGTTCCCCTGTTGGAGATACTGGAAGGTGAATCAACACAGATCCGACAACTGTACCCCTCGAGGCAGGCCGCCCGCCGGTAGGTATCATGAACAGGGGAATAGTGGCGGTAAATATCCATGATTTGGGATTGTTGTCACGGGAGGGTTCTAGAATCGTGGTATCAGACAATAAACTGAACCCATAGGCAGGAAGACTATTAGAAAAAGGATATTCCTACTGTGATTTGGAGATCTGATCGACAAGGAAGGAAGACGGTAGGGACTGGCAGAATCCATATTAAACAGAGCCAGCCATGTCCTTCAGGTGTTGATTAGCGGTTGAGAGGGGCTCTATAGTAGGCCTTAGTGCATAACGTGGGGGAACCATATTTTCTCCCTGCACAATGAGAGAAATCAGTCCAAAATAAAAATCTGGACAAAAATAACCAATTGAATGGTTAAGGAGCCTTCATAATCAAATCCGCAAGGAGGCCTTGGAAGATGGTTCGTGATGACATCATCTTGAGAACCAGCCCTTTGTGAAATCATTCCGTGAAGCCTTGGCTCGCGGAGCATTGGCTAGGAAACCGCAAACCAAGTTGTTTCATGGAATTTCAACACCGAGTTTATTTGGAAGGCTCAGATACTTTTTAAAGTTCAAGAGATATTTAGTCCGCGGAGCATCGAAATCGTGAAGCAAGTTCCTCCACAACCCGTCATCACATACTTTTTAATTAATTAAGGGTAATGGTTCACGGTTGGGAAGTTGGTTCACGGATGAAGGTGACCGCAAAGAAGGAATGGTTCGCGGAGGTTGCTGTCAGTTCGCGGACGAGGCACTTCATGAAGGAGCAAACACGAAGAGGTGAAGGATCTCTGGTTTCGTGAAGAATTCGGTAAAGGACAAGTGAGGGATCCCCGTATTTATAGGTGTGGTCCCCTACTAGGTCCACCTTTCTACCGCAAACCATCTCAATTTCAGGAATACTTTTGCATCGGAATGGCCTCCTCTTTGTTCCGATCGGACCCCATTCCGATGGGGGGAATTTGTAGGGTCCTGAAAAATCCACAAAGGAAATTTTACCCAAATCCCCCAAAGAATTGGGGAAAATAGTCAAAGAAGAGACAAAAAAAGGGCCGGTCCGCGAACCGGTCCATGGAAGCACAACGTGGCCAGGCACCGCGAGGCACCCCCTTTGCGAACCATTGTCATTCTCGAAATGGAGGCAGAGAGCCTCTACGGTCGCGAGGCAGGATGGGCGCCTGTCCGGTTCACCGTCACGAACCACCCCAATCCCGAACCGCATCGACCGGTTCAAGCCGCCCCTACTGTCATTCTCGGAATAGAGGTGGAACCCTCCGCAGCCACAGAGCACTCCTTGAGTTCGCCTCGTGGAGGGGGGGGGGGGCATTCGATAACCCACCACGAATCAAGGATTGACCAAGTCAGCTATGAACCGGGTATTTGGTTATAGGCCTCCGCAAAAGGTGTCGCGTGGCTACAGATACATTCCTTTCCCCACTCTATAAAAGGAGACCAAGGGGGAAAGAAGAAGGGATCGGAGAACTGGAATCAGATTCGGAGGGATTGGAGATTCGGAAAGAGATCGGTTGAAGGAAGGCATCGGATTTTGCAAATAGAAAAATTCCCATCCGCGAACCACAGCAGGTATATGAATTAAGAAGGAATTGGAATACGCATAATAATTTTGGTGAACCATGAACCTAAAATAATAAAAAAGGAGAATCGCAAACTATACCCCCTTCGAGGATGACTTCCCCACAGAACAAGGAGTTTATGCCTCTTTTCCCATCCGTCGTACCACGTAGTACCCTCCTCCGTGGGCGAAGCCCCAACCGACGAGCCTCCGATCGGTGCCGCCATTGGCCACCACTGCTCGCCTGGAACCCTCCGTGAACAACCCTGGTTCACAGATTGAATCTGAAGCTGCGAACCACCCTGGTTCGCGGATTGAACCTGAAGCTACAAACCACCCTGGTTCGCGGATTGAACCTGAAGCTGTGAACCACCCTGGTTCACAGATTGAACCTGAAGCCGCAAAACACCCTGGTTTGCGGGACACCAATCAGTCTGTGGACCATCCAGGATCACGGATGGCTTCTCCAGCCACGTGGCACTTCCCCACGTGAAGGGCGCCACCACCCATACCTCTCGGTGGCTTGCCAAATACTTCGGTGTTATCATTTCCAGAGCCAGATAAAATCCTTCCGATCCAGCCAGGTCCTCCGTGACTCCCTCATTGGCCTATTCATCAGCCCCAAGTCGAGGCCTTCGCCAAAGACACCAGATCCGCGTGGTGTAACTTTCAGGCACGTCAGCTTTCCATTTTGAGTTCACATACCCATGGTAAACATGGGCAAAGGGGTTTCCCCGACCCTTTAGCAGATTCCCGAAGCATTCTTGGGGCCACATTCCCATGGTAATGTGGAGTCTGAGCTCAGGAATCCCCTTTCTACCCCTCCACTTGTTGAGGGTTCCTCGTAGATGGTAAAATATCCATCAGAAGGAAGCCCTCGGGCACTGCAAGAGAGGATATAGGCACAGGATCACCCCCTTTCCCTCTCCCGCTGGGCTTTGTTGCCCCAGGAGTCCATCTCAGAGTAAGCCCCGACCTTCTGGGCCTCCTTAGAGTGTAAGACCCAATCCATCACCCTGGTCTGCCCTCATGTGTAAGCCCCACTCCACTTCTCATGGACGCACCTTTCACGACGTGATCGTCTAGTCCTTACTACCTCTTGTTTCTCACACCGAGCATGACTCACGTGGGCTTAGAGTAAGCATTGACCATGACATCCTCCTATAGGCCTCCTTAGAGTGTAAGCCCCAATCCATCATTCCAGGCTTCCCCAGAGCGTAAGCCCCAAGCCATAAGTGAACTACGGGGACTTTGATCCATGTCAAGACATGGTACGTAGGAAGCCTCCATGAGGTTCAAGCCCACTACTCGGTCATTTCTTCACGTCGAGTTTCACCCTCATCCAGCATGATGTTAAACTATATTCCCCCATCTAGCATGATGCTAAAATGTATACGTGAACTACGAGGAATTTGTTTCCCCACCACAGGGATACGTAGGAAGCCTCTACGAGGTTCAAGCCCACCACCCATCGGACCACCTGGTCTCTGTTCACGTCGGTTCCCCGAAACGTATCCGAACTACGTCGACTTTGATCTCTGCCTCCTAGACAGGGTACGTAGGAAGCCTCCCTGAGGTTCAATCCCAACAACCGGTCGATCCGATCATCTCCACATCGGTTCACCGCACCACTCCTGGTGCCTCCTCAAGCGAGTTTCAACCCTTCGGGGTCATTAATCCAATGAGGGATGGTAAACCTCGGGCATAAATGATTCTGAACCCCTACTTCCAGTTTTCCTTTTCCCACCAAGGTTAAATCCATGGATACTATGTTTGGGTATAAACCAAAGATTCACAAACATATGAATACGTCTTAAATCTATAAGAGAGTCCTAGAACAAGCAATAATTCCCCCCCAAAAAGGGTGCGATGAGCCCGACTTCCCATCCTCTCGACCAATGTGAGTTCTTTAGAGTCACGGGTCAGACCATCCGACAAACTCCTACCTTTGGAAAGCAGGCCCATCAATCATTGGATACGGAGCCGTTGGGCGTTTCGTGGCTGAAAACTAGAACGAAACAAATATCAGAGGAAAAATATTACATTTTATAACTTTATGAGATCTTACTAATAGAGAGTGATTCCTCATGAACAATAGGAGGTGGTGATGGTATATTAGAGAAACCTGGACCAGGGCCAAGAAAGATAAATCATATCCCTGGAGCAAGGGGGAGGGTGCAGATGGGGTGCAGAGGGGGAGGGTGTAGGGGGGGTCTGTAGAGTCAAGGGGAGGGTGCAAGGGGAAGGGGGAGGGAGCAAGGGGCAGGGGGAGGGTGCAAGGGGTGTGCAGGGGTAGGAGGATGGTGCAAGGGGCGGCGGGGGGGGGGGGGGGGGGGTAGTGTTAATCCCAACTATTATGATATATTGTCACATAATCTTTGATCATATAGTAAAAAAAGTCATATTTTAGATATTTTAATACTTTTAGGAAAGTATTATGCACAACATTTTCATATGACATTATAAGTCATATGATTATCAATGTTGTACAACATAACCACTATTTTTATATCATTTTGAGTTCTTCTCATGACTTCACTCCCAATGAAATACCCTTATTCTTGACACTGTAGCATTGAATAGTTAATCATCAGGTAAAACAACCATCTCCATGGCCACATCATTATTTAGTCATCCACCTCCTAAAATGATATTCTCATCTTTTACAACTCTAATATGTCCACCAAAACGCCCATAGAGGGCTTCCAGTTTCTCACAATTTTGGTACAATGTTTTCTTCTAATTTTTGAGGGTGCTTATATGAAGATCATATCCAAAATAATTGGTATCATTTCATAATTATTTTCAATGATTTGAATAAAACCTATGATGAATATGTGAAAGTTGTAGATTATTGTAAATATGCACCAAAGTATACAACATGATGTAGTAAAATCCATCATCTTGTGGTTTGTGTTATCTGGTGATTCATGATACCACACCTAGGTCACTATGACTCCCTACACCTGAGGTCTCTGTGTGTTAACCAGGATACCATCATTCCTACTTTAGTGCCATTCCAAAATTCCACCTACAAGGGGTGGTGCAAGGGGGTGGTGCAAGGGGTATGGGGGGGGGGTGTGCAGGGCTGTGCAATGGGGCTATGTAGGGGGGTGCAGGGTGGGGTGAAAGGGGGGCTATGCAGCGGGGTGCCGGGGTGGGGGTGTCTGTCCAGGGGGGTGTAGTGGGGATGTGTAGGTGTGGGGGGGGGGGGTGAAGGGGGGGGGGGTGCAAGGGGGGATATGCAGAAGGGTGGGGTGGTGTCCAGTAGGGGTGGTGCAAGGGGTGTCCAGCAGGGGGGTGCTATCTGGGGGGTCTGCCTAGGGGGGTTTCCAGGAGGGGGGGGGGTCTGTTCAGGGGGGGAGGGAGGGGTTTTTCCAGGGGGTGGAGGGGGGTCTGTCTAGGGGGGTGGAGGGGGGGGGTACTGTTGTCCCGAGGGGGGGGGGATATCCAAGAGGGTTTCCAGGAGGTAGGGGTGTCCAGAAGGGGGAGTGTCCAACAGGGGTGGTGCAAGGGTTTTCCAGTAGGGGGATGCTGTTTGGGTGGGGTTGTCCTAGGGGGGTGGTTGTCCAGGGGGGTTTCCAGGAGGGGGGGATTCTTTCTGGGTGGGGTTGTCTAGGGGGGGTTTCCAGGAGTGGGGGGGGGGGTCTGTCCAGGCGGGTGAAGGGGGGCTGCTGTCCGGGTGCGGTTTTCCAGGGGGGGGGGGGTTCCAGGAGGGTGGGGGTGTCCAACAGGGGGGGGGGGTGTCCAACAGGGGTGGTGCAAGGGTTGTACCACAGGGGGGGGGCTGCTGTTCGGGTGGGGTTGTCCTGGGGGGGGGGGGGGTCTGTCCCAGTGGGTTTCCAGGAGGGGGGGTCTGTCCAGGGGAAAGGGGGTTGCTATCTAGGGGGGGATGATGTCTGGGTGGGGTTGTCCAGGGGGGTTTCCAGGAGGGATGGGGTGTCCAGGAGGGAGGGGGTCTGTCTAGGGGGGGTCTATCCAGGGGGGTCCAGCGGAGGCTTCTGTCTGGGGGAGGGGAATACTGTCTGGGTGGGGTTGTCTAGGGTGGTTTGTCCAAGAGAGAGGGGGTTTCCAGTAGGGGGGGGGTCTGTCCAGGGGGTGTCCAGTAGGGGTGGTGAAAGGGGTGTCCAACAGGTGGGGGGATGATTTCCGGGTGGGGTTGTCCTGGTGGGGTGGGGGGGGGGTCTATCTAGGGGGTTTCCAGGAGGGAGGGGGTGTCCAGAAGGGGGGGGGGGTTGTCTAGGGGGGGTTGTTCAGGGGGGGGGGTCTGTCCAGGGTGGGAAGGGGGGCTGCTGGGGGATGGGTGCATGGGGGGGGGCTTTAAGGTTCAGGTGTGGTGTAAGGGGGAGAGGGGGGGATTTTCAGGGGGGCGGTGGGGAGGATGCAAGGGGCCAACACCGGCTGAACGGTGCTGTTTTTTTAAGAAATGTGTAGGCCAATAGCCATCATTTTCAACCATGGCTATAGGTCTATAGCCACGGTTTTAAACTGTAGCTATAGGTCTATAGCCAGGGTTCCTAACTGTGGCTATAGGTCTATAGACACGGTTGCAACCATGGATATAGGAGATGAGGGATTTTATCCTATCCCACGGGTTGAAACCCGTAGCTTTAGGGTTGTTGCCATGGTTGGAACCGTGGCTATAGGGCTATAGCCACAGTTGGGAACTATGTCTATAGGTTTTACCCTATATCCACGCCAATACTAGCCATTGTTGTGGGAACTGTGTCTATAACCTATAGACACTGTTGTGGGAACTGTGGCTATAACCTATAGCCACAGTTTTTGGGCCTATAGCCATGGTTTAAAACCATGGCTATAGCCTGATTTTGTAGTAGTGGGTTTAAAGGTTTTAAAGGGGTTTTATGTTTAAGGAAGAGTGGATAGGGTGAAGGGTTGATGTAACATCCTGACCTGGGTTCCACACACCAGTTCCCTGAGATGGACTGCTACATAACCTCATGAACGCCTCCCCGTATAGTAGAGGCTACCGACGAGTAGCAATGGTCTAATATCAGCCATGGGGAGATTGTACACTATTTTTAGAGTAAAAAACTAGTGGAAATAAATATAAAATAACCAAATAACAATATAACATAACTAGAATAATACCATTATTACAAGATGTCCAAAATTGGAAATACAATATGAAAATTGAATATTAGATATTCCTTCTCAAAGTACGTATCAAGTGTCAAAATGGAAACCCAAAAGTAAGACACTGAAAACTGTTAATTAGGTCCCAGACCATGTCTGGTTCCCTCATCCATGATTTATCCCAACTCATCCATCTATCATTAGGGGTGTCTAAACCCGACCCAACCCAGGCGGGTTGGGTCGGGTTACACAGATATATAAATGGGTCGGGTCTGTTTGAGTCGGGTTGAGATCGGGTCGGGTTGGGTCACGAGTTGGTAGTATATTGACCCAAACCGACCCATCGACCCGACCTTCATTTTTTTCGCTGTCGGTCGTGCTTCAGTTCGGGACATTACTCGACCCACTGCCTCTTCACCTCCCTCGCACTGGCGTACTCCGCCTCAGCCCATCCATCCACACACAATCCGACCGCGGTACTTCTTGGTCTGCCCACCGCTGTCACATTAGGTCTCTGGCGTTTCCTTCCCCTCTACGAACTTCATGGCCACCACCTCCACCATCGCGGCAGGATCCTGCTGGATCCCCGTCGCCACCTCCATGCATTTCCGGACCTCCCTGGAATTTTCCTCCTCTGTCATCATGATGCGAATCGTTTCCTCAGAATTCAGTCAACAACCCATATGCACCACTATCCGGTGAGGTAGATTTGGTCCTTCAGCGCAGCACCGCCCTACCCGTAGCTGCACACCCACCATGGATTCGGCAACCATCGCTGCTCCACCCTCGACTACCACCTTCAAAACCAGAAGCAGCGTAGCAAACAAAAATTACTAGTTGATGAAAAACCAGAATCGAAGCCAGAATGAATCACAGGAAGAACAAAAAATCGAACTGAAAACCTATTAAAAATTTCACAAACCATATTTTAAGAACTCAAAATACCCGAATTTAAAAATTAGAAACCTCACCATGACCAAATTAGATCTCCTTTCAGTGACCACCATCAGAATCAGAGTACCGTCGAACACCCTGGGTAAAGCCGAATCATACCTCATTCCCTCTGATTCTCGAGAACCCTAGTTTCCCGAAGTAGATTCGTTGCTCACACCTTCCATTGAAGTGCCACCGCGGATCATCCCTCACCTCCGCACACCGTCCGAACTCCCCCTTCATTCGGAGCATCTGCCTCCGTTGATGAAGGTCAGACCACCACGCGAGCGGCATCCCTACTTTCTGTTGAGCGAGAGCTCAAACCCCCCTTCAACCACCCCCCAAATCCCCCCACTCCCTTTATCTCCCCGCACGACCCCGTTAGTTTTAGGCGCCCGGACCTGCAAGCGTGGAGGGCTCTATTTTTGTTCAGTGATTTTTTGTGTTGTTGACCCAATGGACCCGACCCGACCCAAACCGATATAATACGGGTCGGGTCGGGTCGGGTCTGAATGGGAAATTAGTTCAGACCCGACCCGACCCGACCTGACATTTTTTGAATGGGTCGGGTCCAAAAAAGCCTCCAACCCGACCCAACCCGGCCCATGGACACCCCTATCTATCATAGGTTTTTTCCCCTTGCCTTGTCTTGTAACCATGAAATATATTTGGGTGTCGATCAGGCTACCCAAGTAGAGTGTGAGTACAACTCAGTAGGTCACCACCAATGGATTTTAAAACAATATATAGTAAAAATAGTGTATGTAGTTGTACAAAGAATAAATAAAATCAATAATATAAATAGTTTACATTTATTCAATTACTCTTTATTTAACCACATATACCATCAGGTTCCCGAGGACACCCAAACTATCAATACATACTTCGGCCTATTCCAAAATTCGATCCATATCACATATTAAATTATCAATTCATTATAAATAAATGGGATTTCATTATCCATTTATTTCAAATTAATATCATGGAAAATTGGAAGCATGGTCCAATGCCAACAATTTGGGCCTAGGTCATAATTCCTAGGACACCATGAGATTTTGATACAACAAACCTTGTCCCACACATGAATATCAATTATAAATAAGGTATTTTGATTTTGGAGGCCTTTTCCCACACATGAATATCAATTTATCACTGTGTGATTTTGACATAACAAGCCTTGTCCCATACATGAATATCAATTTTATCACTAGGGGATTTTGATGTAGTAGGCCTTATCCCACACATGAATATCAATTTTTCACTATAGGATTTTGATGCATCAGGCCATATCCCACACTCATATATCAATTTATCCCTATGGGATTTTGATGCAGCAGTCCCTGTCCCACACATGAATATTACAATAACACCATTAATTAATTCACTAATTAATTAATCAAATTAAACAATTTCATATTGACATCATTCCATTAATTAATTCAATAATTAATTAACCACATAAATTCCATTAGTTAATTCGACAATTAAATAATCACACCAATAGAATTAATTAATTTGACAATTAATTAATCATAATAATTCCTTTAGTTAATTCAAAAATTAACTAATCGCATAAAAAACATTAATTAATTAAATAATTAATTAATCATAACAATTCCTTTAGTTAATTAAACAATTAACTAATCACATAAACAAAATTAATTAATTAAACAATTAATTAATCCCAACAATTCCATTAGTTAATTCTATAATTAACTAATCACATCAATAACATTAATTAATTAAAAAATTAATTAATCACAATTATTCTATTAGTCAATTAAAAAATTAACCAATCACATCAATTATAATAATTAATTCAAAAATTAATTAATCACAAAAAAAATTCTTTAGTTAATTCAACAATTAAATAATCACATCATTGACATTAAATAATTCAATAATTAATTAATCACATCAATAACATTAATTAATTCAATAATTAATTAATCACATCAACCCCTGAAATTAATTCACCGACTAATTATTCATGTCAATTACAATAATTAATTCTACAATTAATTAATCACTTTCAATTCCTTCAATTAATTTACTAATTAATTGTTCACCTCAATTCCATTAATGAATTCCTTAATTAATTAATCACATTCAATGCCTTCAAATAATTCACCAATTAATTTTGCGTGTCAATTCCATTTATTAATTTTATAATTAATTAATCACATTCAAACAATTTCATAATCACAAAAATCTCCAATAATTAATTCTAAAATTAATTATTCTAATTCAAAAAATTCAATATAACAATAATTAATTCTACAATTAATTATTTAATTTCAACAATCTCAATATCACCATAATTAATTCAACAATTAATTATTCCAAATTTCAACTTCATAATCCCAACTATTCCCATTAATTAATTCAATAATTAATTAATCCAGTTCAAAAACCTTAATAACTCCATAATTAATTCAACAATTAATTATTCCAAAACATGATTTCATAATCCAAATCATTCCCATTAATTAATTGAACAATTAATTAATCATGTTTAACAACCTCGATAACTCTATAATTAATTCATTAATTAATTATTTACCTCAATCCCATTAATTAACTCATGAATTAATTAGTCATATCAATCTCATTAATTAACTCAATAATTAATTAATCATCTCAATATCATTAATTAACCCAAAAATTAATTAATCATATCAATCTCATTAATTAGCTCAACAATTAATTAATCATCTCAATCTCATTAATAATTCAAAAATTAGTTCATCACATAAATCCCATTAATTAATTCTCAAATTAAATAAGCACATCAATCCCATTAATTAATTTACCAATTAATTAATCAATATCTACAAACCCAATATCCCATAATTAATTCTATAATTAATTATTAAATTCACAATCCCATTATCCCATAAGTAATTCAATAATTAATTATTTAATTTATAATTCAATATTCTAATAATTTACTCAAAAATTAATTATTTCTAAATCCCAATTCAATATGCTGATAATTAACTCTACAATTAATTTTCCCCAAATCCCAATTCAATATCCCAATAATTAACTCAACAATTAATTATCCCCAAAATCCAAATTCATATTCAAAATATCTCGATAATTAATTATTTAATTCCCAATCTCAATATCTCATAATTAATTTATCAATTAATTATTCCACATCTAATATATCAACATCCCTAATTCACTATTATGTAATTAACTAACCTCCCCAATTAATTAATTCAAGTTAGAAAACTCAATTTATAAACTACTAATATCAATTCTACAATTACACACATAATTGAAATCAAGACTTTGGGATTTGAATTATAGACTGCCTACTTCTAGTTTGACGATGAACGGTTGCCAACAGATATACCCAATTTGAGCAGAATAACAGTGAAGAACAAGATCTAGAGCAGAAACATAAATACAGATTCAAAGGAATCAAGATCCATCAAACCTAGATCTATATATAACAATCATAGATCTAGATCCTACAAAAATAGATATATATCCAACAAAATAGAGGATAAATTCCCTTAAATAAAGGGAGAAGAATGGGAAACCAACCAGGATGAGATTCACTTACCGGGAGAGGTGCTGATCTTTAATCCTCATTTCAATTCACCAAGGACAGAGGTCAAGAGCCATAAGAATGCATCCAAGGGCCTCTACAAACAATAGAATTTGATTAGGTTCAAACTATGGTTGATTTTGGGTTAAAATGGGGGTTCAGGAAATTTTAAAACCAAAATTAATAACATTATTTTTTGCGTGCATGGTTTTCTAGGTTAAGTCACATGGTTAGTACAAACCATACACCTAACCATGAACATAGTTTCACACTTAATATGCACACTTATTTTAACCATGTGCAAACCTTGATACCCCTTGTACACTTTTTTTAACCATGTGTAAACCAAGTGAAAACCACACGACCCCCTTTAAAAATTTGTTTAACCTTGAACAAACCATGTGCAAACCATGAGAAGTATCTCCTCATTTCAAATTCTTCAATTTTTATCCTAAAGCACCTAAATCAAGACCCAAAAAAGTTATACTCAAAAACAAGGAAAAAATTATACCTATAAAAAATCTACTGACATCTTCAGAAAAAGGTCAGAATCTTGCAATCTACCCACCTTATAATAGCTCATCCTTGAGTTTTACTCCCAAGAATTTCTAAGATTCCAAGTCCCAAGGTATGGGAAACTGATCCTACATATATTCTTATCTCTCCCATGTTTCCTCCTACACATTCCCATTTTGCCACAACACACAAAATATCAGCACATTCTTTCCCTGCAACACTTTCTCAATGTGATCCAAGACACATATCAGATGCTCCTCAAAGGACGCATCTATATCAAGCACAACATCATCAACATACCCAACATGTTTACCAGATCACCATGCCCAAAAACCATAATAATACCATTTAACATTGTCACTCATTCTCGACATCAAAACCTCCTAGAAATGATGTACATCTACCACCTCCAAGTCCCACCTAGCCTTACCTTGAGTAATTTAACATGAACCTTATAGATTTCTCAATGTAATTACTATGCCACTACTTCCAAACCATGGTTTTTCTCCCTGAAAATACTAATGACACATATCTACCCACATTTAGAGCTTTTTCAACACTACTTTAACAAGAAACTAAACCACCACATCCCATGATTTGAGCACAAGTTAAACCCTAAAATTTAGATGTGTACTTATAACATTTCATAAGAAAACAAAAAAAATCAATTGCTATCCATTCCTGGCTTTTGAGTTCATAACCCATGGTATTCATCCACCTTTAGTCCATCCTGAGAACCTCTTCCATAAACTGTTGATGGTGTACCTTCCACCTTTTAGCTCCATATATGCTGCTTCATAGGCCCAACCTCTAAGAGACCCCATATCCAACCAAAACACATTTAGATAGAAAGAAGTAAATCCAGAGATTTCTTAGTGTACTCGGGACGATGTTATGGTAGTGGACATGATCATCACTAATAAAAAGTATGCTAAGAATTTTTCGGTGAAAACCACCAAAAATCCTCTACTACTGATGTTACCTACCACTATGGAAACACAAAATTCCATAACAAGTCTTTTCCCCAAACCCCACCACACAGTAAAAACCGAGGTACTATCATTACCCTTAACTATCCTATATCCAATTATTGGTTAACAAAGGGTAAAATTATTCTCATTATTGAAGAATCTCATCAAACATCCATTTATTCATATTTTTCATCATTTTACAACATTATTTTTTACATTAGGAACCATTTTCATCTTAATTTCACAAGTAAAGAAAAATAGTTCAAGTTCAAAAATTTACAAAAAACCCATTTTCATGTGCATTTCTAAAATGATGAATATCACATCCTGAGTGCCTATAATGATTTATGAAAACTCAACTTTCATACCATATTAGGACATGAGTCAAATATTAGTTAATCTTTGAAATGGTAATCACATCACAAAAAAAGTCTTTCACCCAAGGTGAAATAATATTCAATTGTAACAGAAAATAGCAATAACAGTAGTTCCCACCCTGGGTACTTGGGTTCTACCCCATACATGGGTTAGATACTCCCATGAATGAGCTCATAACCAAGACATGACTCTTCCTAGTATCCTATATAACTTTCCCAAATATTAAGACAAAAGAAAAAGAAAATAAATTTGGCCTCTGATACAACTTTGTAACGTCCTGGCCCAGGTTCCACTCACCAGTGCCACAAATCAGACTGCTAGATGACCTCAAGAATGACTCCCCATACGCTAGAGGCTACCAACTAGAAGAGAGGGTCTAATATAATAATTGGGGATTATATAACCTCTTTTTCAGAGTAAAAAACTAGTAGAAATAAATAGACAATACCCAAATAATGATATAACATAACCAGAACAATACCAGTGTCAAAAGATGAGCAAAATTGGAAATACAATATCAATAATGAATAGTAGATATGCCATGCCAAAGTATGTGTCATGTTTCAAAATGAAAACCCAAAATTAAGACACTAAAAACTCCCAAGCAGGTCCCAAACCACATCTGGTTGCCTCACACACGCTTCATCCCAACTCTACCATCTAATACAGGTCCTTTTCCCTTATATTGTCCTAAAACCATGAAATCTATTCGAGTACCGATCAGGTAGCCTAATTAGGGTGTGATTACAACTCAGTAAGCCACCACCAATAAAGTAAAAAATAATATTCAATCAAAACACTGTATGAATTTGTATAAATAATAAATAAAAGCAATAAGGTAAACGATTTAAATTTATTCAATTACTCTTTATTTTACCACATATACCACCAGGTTCTTAAGGACACCTGAACTCTCAATACCTTCTTTGGCCCGTGCCGAAGTCCGATGCATATCACATATTCAACTATCAATTAATTATAAATCAATGGGATTTCATTATCCATTCATTTAAAATTAATATCATTGCTAATTGGAACCATGATCCAATGCTAACAATTTGGGTCTAGGTCATCATACCTAGGACCATATGGGCTTTTGATGCAGCAAACCTTCTTCCACACACGAATATCAATTTATCACTATGGGATTTTGACATAGTAGGCCTTGTCCCACACACAAATATCAATTTATAACTATGGTATTTTGATACAACAAGCCTTTTCCCACACACGAATATCAATTATCACTATGGGATTTTGACATAGTAGGGATTTTCCCACACATGAATATCAAATTTTCACTATGGGATTTTGATGCAGTTGGACCAATCCCACACTCATATATCATTTTATAACTATAGGATTTTGACACATCAAGCCATGTCCAACACATGAATATAACAATAGAAGCATTAATTAATTCACCAATTAATTAATCAAGTATAACAATTGTATATTTAAATCATCCAATTAATTAATTCAACAATTAATTAACCACATCAATTCTATTAGTTAATTCAACAATTTACTAATCAGATCAATAACATTAATTAATTCAACAATTAATTAACCACAATAATTATTCTAGTTAATTCAACAATTAACTAATCAAATTAATAATATTAATTAATTCAATAATTAATTAATCACAAATAACTCCTTTAGTTAATTAAACAATTAAATAATCACATCAATAATATTAATTAATTCAATAATTAATTAATTAAAACAATTCCATTAATTAATTAAACAATTAACTAATCAAATCATTGACATTAATTAATTCAACAATTAATCATTAACAATAATTCCATTAGTTAATTCAAAAATTAACTAATCACATTAATAACATTAATTAATTAAACAATTAATTAATTACAACAATTCCATTAGTAAATTAAAAAAATAATAATCACATCAATAACATTAAATAATTAAATAATTGATTAATCACATCAATAACATCAATTAATTTTACAATTAAATAATTGTATCAATTCTCTCAATTAATTTATTAATTAATTGTTCACATAAATTCCATTAATTAATTCAAAAATTTATTAATCATATTCAATACCTTAAATTAATCCACCAATTACTTGTTCACATCAATTCCATTAATTAATTTCATTATAAATTAATCACATTCAACCCCTTCAAAAAATTCACCAATAAATTGTTTGGGTTGATTCCATTAATTTATTTCACAAATAATTAATCATATTCAAACAATTTAATAATCAAAAAAATATCTAATAATTAATTCTATAATTAATTATTCTAGTTCAACAACTTAAATATAACAATAATTAATTTAACAATCTCAATATCTCCATAATTAATTCAATAATTAATTATTTCAAATCACTATTTCATAATCCCGACCATTCCACATAAATTAATTCAACAATTAATTAATCAAGTTCAAAAACCTCAATAACTCCATAATTAATTCAACATTTAATTATTACATATCACAATTTCATAACCCCAAAAATTCCCATTAATTAATTCAATAATTAATTAATCACGTTAAACAACCTCGATAACTCCATAATTAATTCAACAACTAATTATTTATCTCAATCACATTAATTAAATAATAAATTAATTAATCATCTCAATCTAATTAATTAACTCAAAAATTAATTTATAATCTCAATATCATTAATTAACTAAAAAATAAATTAATCATCTTAATCTCATTAATTAACTCAACAAATAATTAATCATCTCAATCTCATTACTAATTAAAAAATTAGTTAATCACGTTAATCCATTTAATTAATTAATCACATCAATACCATTAATTAATTCACCAATTAATTACTCAATTTCTACTAATGCCATATCCCATAATTAATTCAATAATTAAATATTCAATTCAAAATCCCATTATCTGATAATTAATTCAAAAATTAATTATTTAATTCATAGTTCAATATTCTGATAATTAACTCAACAATTAATTATCCCTAAATCACAATTAAATATTATTATAATTAAATCTATAATTAATTATCCCCAATCCCAAATCCCAATTCAATATTCTGATAATTAACTCAATAATTAATTATCCCAAAATCCCAATTACTATTCACAATATCTCAATAATTAATTCAATAATTAATTATTTAATTTCTAATCTCAATTTCTCATAATTAATTCATCAATTAATTAATCCAGATCTATAATCTCAATATCCCCAATTCACTATTCCGAAATTATTTAATTCACGCAATTAATTAACTAAACTTTGGAAACCAAATTGCTAAACAACCAAAAAAAATCTATAATTACACTCAGGTAATTGAAATGAAGACTTTGGGATTTGAATTATATACCACCCACCTCTAGTTTGAATATGAACAATCGCCAATGAATATACACAATTTGAGTGGAATAATGGTGAAGAATGAGATCTAGAATGGAAACCTAAATCCATAATCAAACGAATCAAGATCCATCAAACCTAGATCTAGATCTAACATTACTAGAACTAGATCCTACAAAACTAGATCAAGATCCAAAAAACATAGGATAACTTACCTTAAATAAAGAGATAAGAACGAGAGAAGAAAGGGAAACCGATCAGGATGGGATTCAATTACCAGGAGAGGTGTTAATCTTTAATCTTCCTTTTAATAAGCTAAGAACAGAGGTTGGGAGACCTAGGAATGCATTTAAGAGCCTCTAAAAATGATATAATTTGATTAGGTTTGATTTGGGGTTAATATGGGGGTTCGGGAAATTTTAAAACCAAAACTCATAACTTTATTACTTGCATGCATGGTTTGTTGGGTTAAGTTGCATAGTTAGTACTAACCATGCACCCAGTTTCACACTTAGGCTACATGATAGTTTAACCATGTGCAAACCATGAGACCCGCTTGCACATTTTTTTAACCATATGCAAACCATAAACAAACCACGAGACCCCATTTCACACATTGTTTAACCATGCACAACCCATGAAAAGCCTCCCCTCCTTCCAAAATTTATTAATTTTCACCCAAAAGAACCCAAACAAGTTATACTCAAAAAAAGGAAAAATAATACATATAAAAAATCCCATGAAATCTCTAGAAAAAGGTCAGGATCTTATAATCTCCCCACATTATAGTAGCTTATCCTAGAGTTGTATTCCCAAACATTTCTAAGATTCCATGTCAAAAGGATCGGGCCACTGATCCGGCATATCTATTCCTATCTCCCATCTCTCCTCTTTCACACACCCATGTTGACACAACACACGATCTATCATCACAGTCTTTCCCTACATCACTTTCTAAATTTTACCAAACACATGTATCAAATGCTCCTCAAAGGATGAATCCTTCTCAAGATCAATATCATCAATATACCTATCATGTTTTCCAAATCTTTGTTCCCAAAAACCACAAGAACACCATCCAAAATTATCACTCAATATTGACATCAAAACCATCATGAAATTATGTACATCCACCACCTACATGGCCTACCTAGCCTTTCCCCCATCAAATTTAAACACGCACCTTACAGGTTTCTTATTCGTATTATAATGCCACCACTTCCAACCCATGGTCTTGATCTACGCACCTACTATTGACACATATCTACCCACCTTTGGAGCTTAGTTAGCACTACTATATCAATAAACTAAACCATGAAGACCCATGCTTCAACCTTGAGTTAAACCCTAAAACTTGGACATGGCCTTATAACCTTTCACAGGAAAACAAAACAACATCAACCGCTACCCATTCGCGGATTCTATGTGCGAAAACCATGGCATTAATTAACCTATTGTCCATTCTAAGAACCTATTACATAAAATTTTGATGGAGTAACTTCCACCATCTAGTTCCACATATACCGCTTCATAAGAGAAACCTCTAAGATGCCCTATATTGAACCAAAATGCATTTAGATAGCAAGGCATAAAGACAGAGCTTTCTCAGCGTACTTGATATGATATCAAGGTAGTGGAAATGATCATCACTAATTAAAGGTATGATAATAATTATTTAGGTAAAACCACCACAAATCCACCATCATTGATTTTACCTCCCACTAAAGAAACACAAAATGCCACAATAAGTCTTTTTCCCCAAACCCCGCCACCCGGTCAAAACTGAGGCGTTATCACTCCCTTTAACCATCCTACATCTAGGTTATGGTTAAAAAAGGGTAAAATAATTCCCATTATTCAAGTTTCTCATTAGACACCCATTTATTCATATTTCTCATAATTTTACAACTTTTAGTTTTACATTTGGCACCATTTTCATCTCAATTTCAAAATAAAGGAAAAATATTTCAAGTTCAACAACTTACCCAAAACTCATTTTCCCATGCACGCCTAAAATAAGGCATGTCACAAAAAAATCATAAGTTCCTAGAATGATGCATGAAAACTCAACTCTCATGTTATACTAGACCATGAGTCAAATATCAATAAATCTTCGAAACAATAATGACATCACACAATAAGTGTTCCACTCAAGGTGAACTAATATTCAAATGTAATATAAAACAAAAATAAAAACAATTCCCACCTTAGGTACTTGGGTTCTCCCCTATACATATGTTAGCATCTCCCATGAACGAGCTCATAACCAATCCCTAACTCTTTATAATCCCCTATATACCTTTCCCAAATAGCAAGACAAAATAAAAGGAAAATAAAGATTTCCTCTAATACCACTTTGTAATGTCCCGACCTGAGTTCTACACACCAGTGCCCGATCTGGACCACTACATGACCTCAAGAAAGCCTCCCCATATTTTAAAGGATTTAGACAAGCAATGAGGGTATAATATCAGCCATGTGGAGACTATACCCTCTTTTTCAGAGTAAAAAAAAAGTGGAAATAGATAGACAATAACCAACTAATGATATAACATAACAGAACCATACTAATATCACAAGATGACCAAAACTAGAAATACAATATCAAAACTAAATAATAGATATTCCATTTCAAAATACATGTCAAGTGTCAAAAGAAAATCCCAAAATTAAGACACTGACAACTCCCAAGCAGGCCTCTAACCATGTCTGGTTCCCTCATCCATGTTTCATCAAAACTCAGCCATCTAACACAGGGACTTTACCCTTATCCTTCCACACAACCATGAAATCTATTTGGGTACTAATTAGGCAGCATGAGTAGGGTGTGAGTAAAACTCAGGAGTCCACCTCCAACAATGTCTAAAACAATATCCAATCAAAATAGTGTATGTAGTTTTATAAAGAATAAATAAAAGAAATAAGGTAAACTATTTGAATTTATTCAATTACTCTTTATTAAACCACATATACCATCAGGTTCCTGAGGAAACCTGAACTATCAATACCTGCTTCATCCCATGATGAAGATTGATCCATATTACATATTTAATTATCAATTCATTATAAAGAAATGGGCTTTCATTATCAATTCATTTCAAATTAATATCACGTATAATTGTAACCATGGTCTAATGCCAACAATTTGGATCTAGGGCCCCATGCCTAGGACCCTATGGGCTTTTGATGCAGCAGACATTATCCTACACATGAATATCAATTTATCACTATGGGATTTTGATTCAGAATGCCTTATCTCACACAAGAATATCAATTTATCACTATGGATTTTGACATAGTAGGCCATGTCCCACAATGAATATTAATTTTATCATTATGGCTTTTTGACATAGTAGTCCTTGTCCCACACACGAATATCAATTTATCACTATGGGATTTTGATGTAGTAAGCCTTATCCCACACTCACATATCAATTTCTCACTATGTAATTTTTATGCAGTAGTCCATGTCCCATGCATGAATATCACAATAAAACTATTAATTAATTCACCAATTAATTAATCAAATTCAATAATTTCATATTCACATCATCCCATTAATTAACTCAACAATTAATTAACCACATCAATTCCATTAATTAATTCAACAATTAACTAATCATGTCAATAACAATAATTAATTCAACAATTAATTATTCACAATAATTCCTTTAGTTAATTAAATGATTAACTAATCACATCAATAATATTAATTAATTAAAAAATTAATTAATCACAATAATTCCTTTAGTTAGTTCAAAAATTAACTAATCAAATCAATAACATTAATTAATTCAATAATTAATTAATCACAACAATTCCATTAGTTAATTCAAAAATTAAATAATAACATCAATAACATTAATTAATTTAAAACTTAATTAATCATGACAATTCCACTAGTTAATTGAATAATTAACTAATCACATCAATAACATTAATTAGTTCAAAAATTAATGAATCACAACAATTCCGTTAGTTAATTAAATAATGAACTAATCACATCAATAACATTAATTAATTCAATAATTAATTAAACACATCAATAACATTAAATAATTCAACTATCAATTAATTCACCAACTAATTGTTTACATCGTTTCCATTAATTAATTCCTCAATTAATTAATCATATCCAATACCTTTAATTAATACACCAATTATTTTTTCACATCAACTCCATTAAT
This sequence comes from Viscum album, assembly GCA_963277665.1. Lineage (NCBI taxonomy): Eukaryota > Viridiplantae > Streptophyta > Magnoliopsida > Santalales > Viscaceae > Viscum > Viscum album. The sequence continues at coordinate 1,663,698,622 of OY728146.1, read as the reverse complement.
TAATTCCACAATTAATTAATCACATTCAATCCCTTCAATTAATTCACAAATTAATTTATCAAATCATTTCCATTAATTAATTTCACAATAAATTAATCATGTTCAAAAAAAATTCCTAATCACAAAAATATAAAATAATTAATTCTACACTTAATTATTCTAATTCAAAAAATTCAATATAAAAATAATTAATTAAACAATTAATTATTCAATTTCAACAATCTCAATATCCCCATAATTAATTCAATAACTGATTATTCCAAATCACAATTTCATAATCCCATTAATTCTCATCAATTAATACAACAATTATTTAATCAAGTTCAACAACCTCAATGAATCCATAATTAATTCAACAATTTATTATTTCAAATCATGATTTTATAATCCCAACCATTCCCATTAATTCAACAACTAATTAATCAAGTTTAACAACCTCAATAACTCCCTAATTAATTCAACAATTAATATTTAATCTCAATCCCATTAATTAACTCAACAATTTATTAATCAAGTTCAACAACCTCAATGACTCAATAATTAATTCAAAAATTAATTATTCTGAATCATGATTTCATAATCCCAACCATTCCCATTAATTCAATAATTAATTAATCTAGTTTAACAACCCTAATAACTCCATAATTAATTCAACAATTAATTATTCATATCAATCCCATTAATTAACTCAAAAATTAATTAATCATCCCAATATCATTAATTAACTCTACTATTAATTAAGTATATAAATCTCATTAATTAACTAAAAAATTAATTAATAATCTCAATCTCATTACTAATTCAATAATTTTTTCATCACAACAATACCCTTAATTAATTCCAAAATTAATTAAGCACATCAATCCCATTAATTAATTAATCAATATCCACAAAATCAATATCTCATAATTAATTTATGAATTAATTATTCAATTCACAATCCTATTATCCCATAATTAATTCAAAAATTAAATATTTAATTCAAAATTCAATATTTTGATAATTAAATCAGTAATTAATTATCCCAAAATCCCAATTCAATATTCTCATAATTATGTCAACAATTAATTATACCCAAATTCAGACAATTAACTCCACAATTAATTATCCAAAAATCCCAATTCATAATCAAAATATCTCAATGATTAATTCAAAAATTAATTATTTAATTCCCAATCTCAATATATAATAATCAATTAATCAATTAATCAATTAATTACTCCAAATATACAATCTCAATATCCCCAATTCACTATTCCATAATTAATTAATTTACCAAATTAATTAATTCAGCTTAGGAAACTCAATTTCTAAAGAACCAATAGTTTATAATTACACACACGTAATTGAAAACAAGACTTTGGGATTTAAATTATAGACCACTTACCTCAAGTTTGATGATGAACGATCACCAATAGATATAGATAATTTGAGTGGAATAACACTGAAAAAAAGATCTAGATTAGAAACCTAAATCTAGAATCAAATGAATCAAGATCCAGAAAACACTAATCTATATCTTACAAGACTATATCCAGATCCTACAAAACTAGATCTATATAAAAAAACTAAGGATAACTTCCCTTAAATAAAGAGAGAAGAATGAGAGAAGAAAGGGAAACCAACCTGAATGAGATTCACTTACCGAGAGAGGTGAATATCTTTAATACTCCTTTAAATTCACTAATAATTGAGGTTAGGAGCCCTATGAATGCATACATGAGCCTCCAAAATGAGACAATTTGATTAGGGTTGGGATATGGTTGATTTGGGGTTAATATGGGGGTTTATAAAATTTTAAAACAAAAAATTCATAACTTTAATTTTTTCATGTAGGTTTTTCTGGGTTAAGTCACATAGTTAGTCCTAACTATGCACCTAACTATTCACCATGTTACATACATAGGTTGCACACTTAGCTTAACCATGCTCAAACCCCATGACCCCCTTGCACACTTTGTTTAATTGTAACATACCGGGTAATTATAGAATAAGACATTTTCATATATATTAATATTTATGAATTAGATATTAATTTTACTTAAAAGAGTATTCTATGTTTGATAGACTACGCGACACTCAACAACGGGTTTCTCCGAAATCTTATGTTGCACACAATATTGAGATATACCGAAAAATAATACATTTTTAAAATTATTATTTTAAATGGAAGTTATCTCATAGCCATTTTATAGGTTATAATGAACAAAAATAACTATATTATGCTTACACATGTTTATTAAATGTTTTTACTTTATTCTAATAACTTTTAGAGGCATAAAATGGGAATAAATCCAATTTTAAGCATAAAATACTCTAATATTTTTTTAAAGGTAGTTTTAACACCTTTTGATGGTGAAACCTTTTTAAATCTAGTTTTTTTTTCACTTTTATATGTTTTATTTTAAAAAATAAAATGATACATAAAAATTTACTTTGGTTAAACGTTTGGTATCTTTCTGATAAAATTCATATTTTAATGAATAGTGAAAAATATCGCATTTTAATTCAAAATGTATTTTCTTATATTTTATTTGTATTATTAGATTATCATTTGAATTGGTTTTAAAGTATATTTATATTATTTTTTATCATTTAATCCAATTTTTTTCATTTTAAGTAATTTCACATTGAAAATTTCTATAAACACATGTCAATCTTTTGATGGTTTTTACTTTTTAAAAACCAGTTTTCTCATTTCGACAACGAGATTAATTTTAAATTTAATTTTTCCACTTATGTGAATTGAATTTTTAAAAAATAACATGAATTATTTTATTCAGTATGAAAAAATGTGTATTAATAGGATCAAAATAATTTTTGATAAATAATAATTTTAGGGTTTTGTTTACCATGGTTAAAGGGTAAATAAAGTAAATAAGGGTAAAAATAATATTATAATAATATAAAACTACGCTAAAACTTTTCCTGATATTATTGGATGAGATTATTTAGAACTATAATAATATTATCTTTGACATATCTCAATTTAGAATCATTTTGATTAAAAAATTATTTTATATTAATTTAATATTTTAAGAGTTTCCAAGGGAGCCCCTCCCCTATTCTATAAAAAGGTACCAACTATTATCTAATACTCACACTTAAAGAACCATTTGGTTTAAAAACTATCTACTCAAAACTCTTCCTAAAATATCTCCCCATGTTATTGAGGCCTTAGTTTAGGCAGAACACCCTTATTTGAGGTGTTAAGGTGTTCCACAAGGGTGATCAGCCGAAGAAGAGGTATCATTTTATTTTATTATTTCTATTTTATTTCTTCTTCCACTTACTTAAAGTATCTTAAAAACATGATGATATAATAAATATAGTATCCTAAATATAATAATATTTTATTATTTTAATATCATCTCCTAAATCCATATCCACTTCCATAAAATGGGAAATGAATTAATCGTTCATGCGTACGTGTGAACTATCACCTCCAAGAACCGATCTAATTCATTTTTCATAACCATATCTCAAGACATGTTATAATAATGGAATTAATGTCCATATGTTATATTCATGACTTATTATTCTTTTTATTATAATAATATATCAATTATATTCTTACTTTCCATTCGCACAAAAATGATAACGTCGTTCGTGCGTGCGTGCGAACTATCACCTCCACGAAGCGATGTGGCTTATTTTTATTCATTATATCACTTGTATGATATATATAAGTATATTTAAATGATTTATATTTAACTAATTATTTTATGATCATTATATAAATATAATATAATACTTAAATTCTTTCCATAACAATCAATGAAAAATGGAAAACATTACTCATGCGTACGTACGATTTACCTTCTCCATGATTATAACATTGTTCATTTTTTAAAACCAAACTTCATGGTTTGATTTAAAGGTATAATTTTTGTATAAATATGATAATAATTTCAATAATATTATTCTATAGATTATGTAATTATGAATACATGGACTAGTGACATCAAAACCATGTTTATTTTCGACACAAGTACCAAATATCGACAAAATGATCAATATGAACTTATATAATTATTTAATTTTTATAACATTATAATAAGTTATATAAAATAAATAATAAAATAAAAAATCTTCTCAAGAAAGTATAAATTAGCCTAATTTTATTATTTAGGAATATAAATATTGTGGACAGACTCACGAAGGTGGCTCACTTTTTTCCAATTAAGGAGACCTTCGGTGTTGATGAGATTGGAAATTTGTATATCCGATAGGTAGTATGGATTCATGGGGTTCCTCATTCTATCATTTCAGATAGGGATTCCAACTTTACGTCTCATTTCTGGCAGAGTTTTCAGAGGGATTTGGGTACACAGGTTCTTCTAAGCACAGCTTACCACCCTCAGATCGATGGCCAGTCAGAGCGTACGATACAGGTGCTTGAGAAAATGCTACGTGCATGTATCCTAGACTTTGGGGGCTCTTGGGAGAAGAATATAACCCCAGTTGAGTTTTCCAATAATAATAGTTTTCATGAAACTATTTAGATGACACCTTATGAGGCTTTATATGGTAGGCCATGGCGATCAACTTTGTGCTGGTTGGAGGTAGGTGAGGTAGCTTTACTGGGATCATGTCTCGTGCAGGAGACTACTGAGCAGGTCCAGTTGATTTAGAAGCAGATGGCTACTGCACAGTCTCATCAGAAATCTTACATTGATCACCGCAGATGACCCTTAGATTTCATGGTTGGGGATCAGGTTTTCTTGCATGTTTCACCAAGGATGGGACACAGACGGATCATGAGACAGGGTAAACTTTCACCAAGGTATGTAGGGCTGTTTTAGATTCTAGAAAGAGTTCGGTCGGTTGCCTATCGATAGCAGTTACCATAGAGGTATCGGGCCATGCACGACGTCTTCCATGTATCTCAATTTCACCGTTATAATTCAGACCTGTCTCACGTCTTTCAGCCCAATGAAGTTGAGATTTATGTTTATGCATCCATTGAGGAGAATCTGATTCGTATTTTTTATAAGAGCATGAAGGTTCTCCAAGGTTGGTCAGTTCCTCTCGTACGGGTGCTATGGAATCATGGACGAGTGCAAGACAAAACCTGGGAGAAAGAGACCGACGTACGTGATCAGTGTCCAGAGTTGTTCTGAGCTTTATCTTCATCACCCTTGGAAGGTAAATTCGGGGACAGATTGTTTTAAGGGGGGAAGTTTGTAAGAACCCGGTTCTTATTCTTGAGTTACGAGTTTCTTCTTTTACTTTTTCCTTAAGTGTTTTTGAGAAAATAAGGAAAATGGGGAAAAATCCCAAATTTTGTGACTACACACTTTGTACTTTTCCACACGCCATGTACTTTGGTCGTGTAGGATGAGTACACGGGACGTGTAGACCTGTCAGCGATGAAGGGTGTAAAAACCGACTACACACCGTGTAATAGGTATTTACAAACTGTGTAATCAGTCGACAGGTGAATAGTAAGGCGATGGAGGTAGATGCCAGTGGAGTGATAGTACACGCCGTGTAATCAAGAATACATGTCGTGTACTCATGTCGATGGATGAATAGTGTTGTGGTGGAAAGAAGCCGCCAGAGGAACAGTTGAAAAAATGAGAAGTACACGTCGTGTACTTGAGAGTACACATCGTGTAGTTGGTTTTTTTGCTTAAAACGGGTAGTAGCCTCCTCTATTCATAGAGGAATCTTAGAACACTAGAGGAGAGTGGTAGAGACGGCCAGATCTTGGAGGATCTTCAGACCGCACACCGGGAACCAGATTCCTACATCGTCGATCTCCTTGGAACCGCACGGGTAAGCTCTTCATTCTCCTAGATCCTTTCTTACCAATTATTTCCCGAGGGAAAGTTATTTGAGTTTGAACAAGATTATGTTCATCTTAGATCTGCTCTATTCTTATTTGTTTCGGGAGGCATCGTTCACGTATACCGATCAGAGATGATCGAGGTAGGTGGTCTGGTGTTTAAATTCCAACTAATGTGTGTTTTTGTATACTGTTGTGCTACGAGCCCATGTTTGGGGTGTTGTATGGATAGGGCCTTTGATAAAAGTTATCTAGAATTGTATAGATAAACTCTTTATAAGTTAAAAATGCTATTTGGGATCACTTCTTGGATCCAGGACCACACCGGGGCTGCGTTCCTCTGTTTAGCTGTTTGGAAAGGATACCCGAGGGTATAACATGATTATATTGTGCATTGAATTTTCCTTGAGATAAATTGTATAAAAATTTATTGCTTATGTGTTGGGCTCGACTCAGTTACTTGCTTAGCCTGAGGGCAGTGTTCCATTTAGCCTAAGAGCAGTGGTTCTTTTAGCCTGAGGGAAATATTCATTATGCCTGGGTGCAGTAGATTATGTTCCTGTGGGCGACACTTCATACACATGAGGGAAATATTTGTTTTTCCTGTGGACAATCACCTGTGGGTTTTGATTCTAGTTACCTGAGGGTAAGGATGTTATGTCTGAGGACAATGTTATCATGAATATTCACCGTGGTTATTTTTATATGTTATACCTTCCAAGTTAAATCATGAGATTGGCATGGTTAAATGAATATTAAAATGGAAATATGACTGGTAAAGTTAGTTGCTTTTGAATACTGCTTAGTTTATTGCATTTACTACTGCACACTGTTGTTGCACATTTTCATTGATAGTTGGGAACGGGCCTTTGGTGGGTGCCTATTGGGATTTACTTATCACACCCTGTTTGGGTCATGTTTTAGTCCCAAATAGATTACATTTCTGCAAGTATGGATAAGGGAAAGGGAACCTATAAAAGTACTTGATTGTAGTAGAGGAGTGGGAGAGCATGGGACCGAGCTTAGGCTTGCGATGCTGCGGCATTCTGTTTACTCTTCTTTGTTTTGTTTGGTTGTACCTTGTATTCTGAGTTGTATTGTATTGTTCTTCAGTGTATCCTGTTCTGGCTGCTTTCATAGAATTAGTGACTTGCTGCATCTTTATATATATGACAGATGATTCTCTTTTACTACAGTTGTCTATTTCAGTTGTATATTGTCTACCACTTCTGATGTTGCATGTTATTTATCTTTTCCACTACGCTACACTTTCAAAAATGAGGGCATAGTTTCCCCACTATCATACCTGGGCCCTCACTGCTAGTCGGTAGCCTCTGGTGTTTGGGGAAATGTGCTTAAGATCATGTGACCAACTGGGTTCGGGGCACCCGTTGAGTGGCACCCAGATCCGGGACATTACAAAGTTGAATTAGAGGGGGTTATTTTCTTTGACATACTGTTTGGAGCCTTAGTTAGGGATAGGACGGGCATGGTAGTTGGTAATAAGCTGTGCTCGGGAGTAGCTAACCCATGTACAGGGAAAAACCAATTTAACTCATGTTGTAATTTTTTTTGATTTTTAAAATTTGGGAGTTGACGTGATTTTCACCATTGGGTGACGCACTTTCCGGGTGCTTTTAATATTTTTGTAATTGGGTTATATTTAGTTAAAACCTGATGAGATGAGGGTATGCCATCTCATGCATCATTTAGGTACATTCTAGAAATCACATGTCATGTATTCCTTCCCTGCCATGTAGGTGCATTAGAAATTGCATGTTGTTGTAATAGTTTTTGTGCTAGAAAATCATGCTATTGTGAGAGCTGCTTTTATAAATACCTGCTAATTGATAGGGTATTGTTATTTGAAGTTTTGATAGAATGAATGCCAAACTTTGGTTTTTGTGGAGTATGGGCCCTCAATAACCAGAATTTGGTGGATCATTGACGAGATTACCTTGTTATAACATGTGTAAGATTCCAAGCTTTGATTTACGGGGATTATGGCCCCTCACATATCGGAATTTGGCACTTAGGTGTTTGTTTTAGCCTTTCTCTAGGTTCCAGAGTAGTTTCTGAGGCTTACTATCTGGAAAACCCAGGATACATTCCGTTTAGTTCTATGGACACACGTCGTGCATTCTTCTGTTCAGGAAGAAAGGGAAAGTTTTTAAGTACACTCCGTGTACCTTAAGTACACACTGTGTAGTCTCTTACCATGTAATAGGCCATGTGGGAAGAGACATGAGATAGGGATGTTTTGGGGGGAAACACGTCGTGTACTGGTTGTACATGCCGTGTATTGTTGACCCGGTGTCTGCCCGTGTGACTAACAACATAGATGGAGGAAAACTTAAGACATACATGCCGTGTCCACCTTGAACATGCCGTGTAGTATGACCCAGGTACCCAACCATGTCACGAACAACACAGGTCAGTGTTATCTTTCATAGTACACTCTGTGTCTACCTGGAACATGTTGTGTAGGGTAAGTCGTGTAGCTGGTCGTGTAGCAAGAAACATGGGTCGGTCTGGGGCTTCCTTGAACATGTCGTGTCTTTTGGAACACACCTTGTAGTGTGACCTGAGTACATAGTCCATGTCAAGAACAACACGGGCTGATGAAAACTTGTGGAGTACACACCGTTTCTACCTATGAAAATTTCGTGTCGTTTTGTTGCAGGAGAACCGTGTGTCTTATGCCGTGTTGAATCACTTGGGAAGGGAAGAAGGATTCAAGTACACGCCATGTGTTAGGACAACACGTTGTGTAGTTGGGGTGATACACAACTAGTTTTAGCTAGAGTACATGCCCATGTGGATGGATTGTGAGAACACATCGTGTAGTATTTATACATGTCGTGTAGTCAAGTTTTGTAAATCTCGAATGCTTTCCTTCTCCTATTCCCTTTTTTGTCTCCTCATTTTCAGTCTTGGATAATCTTGATCTAAGGAATGTGTTTGACCTTGTAGGGTCATGCCGCCGAGATGACCTCGGGTTGTTTTCCAGGAGAGCAGCAATGATTAAACTCCTAAGATGGTAGGACATGGGCTACCAGTGGATCCTCTAGCAGTGCCCGATTCAGCACCAGCCGTTACACCAGACACTAGCGTGGATGCGCCGTTCCGTGAAGACTTTATGCGGTTCATGAATACCTTTTAGGGAGCACCTCCGGCTACCACATCTATGGAAGAGATGACACATATATTCCAGTAGCAGCATCCATCTACGTTTTCAGGGGATGGCGGACCACAGGCTGCGGAGTCTTGGCTGGGTTCGATGCAGAAGATATTCGAGCATCTGGAGATGCCTCCAGGGTAGAGGGTCAACCTTGCTACATACATGCTGCGTGATTCTGCCAAGAGGTGGTGGGATGTTACCACCCAATCTGAGCATCACCGAGACATGGCATGGGGAGATTTTTAGGCAACTTTCTATGAATTCTTCTTCCCAGAGACGCTAAGGGCAGATCGAGCTCGAGAGTTAATGAATCTGCAGTAAGGAGCTATGTCAGTGATGGATTATTCTTCTCGCTTCACCGAGCTTTAGCGTTTTTCACTCGTTCTGGTAGGTGATGAGGCGTTGGGGGCTTGACGCTTTGAGGATGGTATTTGTTATGACATCCGAGTGCTGGTGAACATTTTCAGGTTGCCAACGTTACATGCCATTGTGAACCAAGAATTTATTACTATGAAAAACATGCAGGAAGCTAGTGGTGTGGGCCAGGGCAGTTCGACACCACTTTCTGGTACTATTTCTACCGGTAAGAGGAAGAGTCAGATGGATTTATCTCTCAGTGGTAGTACTAGCCAGAATAATACTTCAGGTGGCCATGTCATGTGCTGCCAGTGTGGTAAAGAGGGGCACAAGAGACCATCATGTCCATGTGACCCAGTGGAGTGTCGAGCCTGCGGTAAGATGGGTCATCTGCAATGATTTTGTAGGGAGTTTCCACTAGTGGCTAGTGAGAGGGGTTCTGTGCAGACTCTGTATGCGGTATCAGGGCCAACAGCTTCTTACCAGTCAAGAAATTGGGATACGTCGGAATGTATAGGCTGAGGTGGTGGTCGTGGCCGTGGTATCCAGACACCAGGATCTCAGAGACAACAGGGTGGGTCAGCTCAGGGTAGCCAGGCTGTGTCATAGGGCCGTGACACTGGGCAGGCATATGCAGTGCAACTAACCCAATAGGATCAGGATCCCGAACCTTCCACTGTCAGAGGTACTATTCTAGTTACTTCTGTTTTGTCTTCTGTACTTTTCGATACGGGTGCTACACAGAGCTTTATATCTGTGCTCATTGTGGAGAACCTTGGCATATTTGTTTCTTCTTATTCTGATGTTATGATGCTAGACACTCTGTTGGGGACTAGAACAGCTAGTGTGTGTTAGTGTGGGGAGTGCCCCTAGAGGTTGGTGGGTGTCACTTTCTATGGGACCTCTATGTCTTAGAGATGACATCTTATGAATTTATTCTCAGGATGAACTGGTTGGTACCCTTTCAAGACTTTTTAGATTTCTATCGTCGTTGGGTGAGTTTCACGTCACCAGCGAGCAGAGAGTTTCTATACAAGGGAGAATGGGATGTCCAGGAGAGCTGAGCTAGACCCAAGCATCATGGGCGAGGTGGTGTGACAACCCAGATTGCGAGTTTGTATCTGGATGACCAGGGAACTTGTCAGAAAGATTTCCCTCCAGTAGTTTATTGTTTTAGGGATGTCTTCCCAGACAAATTTTCAGGTCTACCTTTGGAGCGAGAGGTGGATTTTTCTATTGAGCTTGTTCTAGGAGTAGCACCAGTGTCTATCCCTCCTTATAGGATGGATACACCAGATTTTCAGGAGCTCAAGAGGTAGTTAGAGGAGTTGCAGGAAAATGGTTTTGTCCGACCTAGTACTTCTCCTTGGGGTTCGCCGATCCTCTTTGCGAATAAGGCAGACGGTACCCTCAGACTCTATATGGATTATCAGAAGTTGAACCAGCTGATGGTCAAGAACCAATATCCCTTGCCAAATATTGATGATCTTTTTGATCATATTTGTGGTTAACAAGTGTTCTTGAAGATTGACTTGAGATCCAGATATCATTAGTTACGAGTTATGCCATCAGACGTACCACTTATAGTTTTTCAGAGCAGATATGGTCTATATGAGTACTTGTTTATGTCGTTCAGACTCACGAATGCACCAGAAGTTTTCATGACTTTGATGAATCGTGTGTTCCACCATTATATGGATTATTTTTTGGTAGTCTTCGTGGATGACATATTGGTTTAATCTCACACTCGACACAACCATGCCACCCATCTTGCGATCATACTGAGTACACTGAGAGAGAACCAGATATATGCTAAGCTCTCAAAGTGCCACTTTTGGATGGACTGTATTCACTTCCAAGGTTATATCATCTCAGAGGCAGGAGTTTCCGTGGACCCACAGAAAGTGAGAGCAGTAGTTTCCTAGAAGCATCCTAAGAATTTTTTTGAGATGCGGAGTTTCTTGGGTCTAGCCGGTTAATATAGGTGTTTTATATAGGACTTCTCCCACTTAGTAGTGTCTTTGATGGGTTTGAATAAGAAGGGTGTGAAGTTCGTTTGGTCAGAAGCTTGCAAGACAGCCTTTCAGGAGCTGAAGGGAAGGTTAACATCAGCACCGGTCCTGATACTTACAGAGTAAGGGAAGAGCTATACAGTTAACTGTGATGCATCAGGTATTGGGCTGGGAGCAGTGTTGATGCAGGGTGATCGAGTTGTTGTGTATGGGTCTCGGTAGTTGAGGCCATATGAGAAGAATTACCCGACGCATGGTCTCGAGTTGGTTGTAGTTGTTCATGTGTTGCGCTGTTGGAGACATTATCTCTTGGGATAGAATTTTGTGGTTTTCACCAACCACAAAAGTCTCAAATACATTTTTACTCAGTGTGACTTGAACCTGAGATAGAGAAGGTGGGTTTAATACCTTCAGTCCTTCAACTTTGAGCTTGCCTATACACCTAGTAAAGGTAATGCATTAAATGATGCACTGAGCAGGAGGACTCATATACAGGCAGTGCAGGAGGCCAGTGGTGAGTGGAAGCTTATGGCTTTGTTCTCTGAGATGCATTTAGAGGTGCACGAGAGTCAGGGGGAAACCTATATTTCTTCCTTAGCTGTGACTTCTACCCTTATGGATAGAGTGAGGATGAGACAACTATCGGATTTAGAAGTCCTAGTTCTACGAGAGTCATTGGCAAGTGAGGACCCTCCTCCTAAATAGACGATAGGCAATGATGAGGTATTGTGTTTCCATGGATGTGTGTGGGTTCTAGGGGATGTACGTGAGGATTTGATGTGGAAGTTTCATGCTTAAGCGTGGGTTGTGCATCCCAAAGTTACCAAAATGTACCGTGACTTGAGACGTCAGTATTGGTGGCCGGGTATGAAGAGAGAGGTAGTTGGTTTTTTTACTATATGTTCCACCTGTCAGTAGGTGAAGGCGGAGCATTAGAGGCTAGCCAGACTGTTACAACAGTTACCCATCCCAGAGTGGAAATGGGATGATGTCGCGATGGACTTCATGTCTGGGTTTCCGAGGTCACCATGAGGCAATGATGCTGTGTGGGTTGTTGTGGACATACTCACGAAGGTGGCTCACTTTTTTCCGATCAAGGAGACCTTCGATGTTGATGAGATTGGAAAGTTGTATATCCAAGAGGTAGTACGACTTCATGGGGTTCCTCATTCTATCATTTCAGATAGGGAAGACCGCTTTATGTCTCGTTTTTGGAAGAGTTTTCAGAGGGAACTGGGTAAACAGGTGCTTCTGAGCACAACTTACCAACCTCAGGCCGATGGACAATCAGAGAATACGATACAGGTGCTTGAGGACATGCTACGTGCATGCGTCTTGGACTTTGGGGGCTCTTGGGAGAAGCATATACCCCTAGTAGAGTTTTCTTATAATAATAGTTTTCAGAAAACTATTGAGATGGCACCTTACGAGGATTTATATGGTAGGCCATTTCGATCACATTAGTGCTGGTTGGAGGTAGGTGAGACAGCTTTACTGGGACCACGTCTCATGTAGGAGACTACTGACCAGGTCAAGTTGATTCAGAAGCAGATGGATACTGTACAGTCTGCTCAGAAATATTATGTTGATCGCTGTAGAAGACCCTTAGAATTCATGGTCAGGGATCTAGTTTTCTTGTATGTTTCACCAAGGTTGGGACACAAACGGATCATGAGACAGGGTAAACTTCCACCGAGGTATGTGGGGCCGTTTGAAATTCTGGAAAGAGTCGGGTCGGTTTCCTATCAGTTGCAGTTACCATAGAGGTACTGGTCCATGCACGACGTCTTCCATGTATCTCAACTGCGTAGTTATAATTCATACATGTCTCACGTCTTTTAGCCCGATGAGGTTGAGCTTCAGGTCGATGCATCCTTTGATAAGCATCCTATTCTTATTGTTGATAGGAGCACGAAGGTTCTCCCAGGCTGGTCAGTTCCTCTTGTACGGGTGCTATGGCAGCATGGCCGAGTGCAGGACGAAACCTGGGAGCAGGAGACCGACGTACGTGCTCAGTGGCCAGAGTTGTTCTGAGCTTTATCTTCACCACCATTGGAAGGGAAATTTGGGGACGAATTGTTTTAAGGGGGGAAGTTTGTAAGAACCCGGTTCTTATTCTTGTGGTATGAGTTTATTCTTTTCCTTTTTTCTTAATTGTTTTTGAAAAAATAAGGAAAATGGTGGAAAATCCAAAATTTTGTGACTACACGCCGTGTACTTTTCCACACATCGTGTACTTTGTCCATATGGGATGAGTACACAGGGCGTGTAGGCTTGTAAATGATGAAGGGTGTAAAAAGTGACTACATTCCATGTACTAGGTATTTACACGCCGTGTAATCAGTCGGAAGGTGAACAGTAAGTAGGTGGAGGTAGCCGCCAGTGGAGCGACAGTACACACTTACTCATGTCAATGGATGAACAGTGTCGTGGTGGAAAGAAGCTACCAGAGGAACAGTTAAAAAATGTGAAGTACATGTCGTGTACTTGAGAGTACACGCCGTGTATTTTGTTTTTTTCACTAAAAATTGGCATTACCCTCCTCTATTCACAGAGGAAGCTTAGAACACCAGAGGAGAGCAGGAGAGATGGTCGGAGCTTGGAGGATCTTCTGACTGCACATTAGGAACCCGATTCCTATGCCGTCGATCTCCTTGGAACCGCACAGGTAAGCTCTTACTTCTCCTAGAGCCTTTTTTACCAATTCTTTCCTGAGGGAAAGTTATTTTAGTTTGAATGGTACTATGTTAATCTCAGATCTTCTCTGTTCTCATTTGTTTCGGGAGGCGTTGTTCATGTATACCGATCATAGACAATCGAGGTAGGTGGAATAGTGTTTAAATTCCAACAGTTGCATGTTTTTGTGTACCTTTGTACTATGATCCCTTGTTTGGGGTTTCATATGGCTGTGAACTTTGATGAAAGTTATCTATAATTGTATAGATAAAATTTTGATAAGTTAAAACTGATGTTTGGGATCACTGCTTGGATCCAGGACCACCCCGGGGGTGCATTCCTCTGTTTAGCCGTTTGTCCAGGATACCCAAGGGTATACCATAATTATATTGTGAATTGCATTTTCCTTGAGAGGAATTGTATATAAATTTCTTTCTTATATGTTGGGCTCAACCCGATCACTTGCTTAGCCTGAGGGTAGTGTTCTGTTTAGCCTGAGGGCAGTGGTTCTTTTAGCCTGAGGGCAATATTTGTTATGCATGTGGGCAGTAGATTCTATACCTGTGGGTGACACTTCGTATGCTTGAGGGAAATATTTGTTTTTCTTGTGGTAAATCACCTATGGGTTTTGATTCTAGTTACTTGAGGGTAAGGATGGTATGTCTGAGGACAGTGTTATCATAAATATTCACCATGGTGATTTTTATATGTTATACCTGCCAAGTTAAAGCATGGGCTTAGCAAGGTTAAATGAATATTAAAATGGAAATATTACTGTTAAAGTTAGTTACTTTTGAGTAATTCTTACTTTATTGCATTTACTACTGCACACTGTTGTTGCACATTTTCATTGAAAATTGGGCATAGGCCTTTGGTGGGTGCCTACTGGGATTTATTTCTCACACCCTGTTTGGGTCATGTCTTCAGACCAAACATATTACATTTCTGCAGGTGTGGATAAGGTAAAGGGTCCCTATACAAGTACTTGATTATAGTAGAGGAGTGGGAGAGCATGGGACCGAGTTTAGGCTTGTGATACTACGGCGTTCTGTTTACTCTGCTTTGTTTTGTTTGGTTGTACCTTGTATTTTGAGTTGTATTGTATTTTTATGCAGTGTATCCTATTCTAGCTGCTTTCATAGAATTAGTGACATGATACATCTTTATATATATGACTGATGATTCTCTTTTACTTCAGTTGTCCATTTCAGTTGTATACTATCTACTACTTCCACTGTTACATGTTATTTATCTTTTCTATTGTGCTACACTTTGACAAATGAGGGCATAGTATCCCCACTATCAGACCTGGGCCCTCATTGCTATTCGGCAGCCTCTGGAATTTTCGGAAATGCACTTGAGGCCACGTGACCAACCGGGGTCGGGGCACCCGTTGAGTGGCACCCGGATCCGTGACATTACACCCCGCCACACAGTCAAAACTGAGGTACTACCATTACCCTTAACTATCCTATATCTAATTCATGGTTAACAAAGGGTAAAATTGTTCTCATTATTGAATAATCTCATTAAAAAGCCATTTATTCATATTTTTCATCATTTTACAACATTATTCTTCACATTAGGCTCCATTTTCATCTTAATTTCACAAGTAAAGAAAAATTGATCAAGTTCAACAACTTACCAAAAACCCATTTCCTATGCATTTCTAAAATGATGAATGTCACAAAATAATCCTGAGTGCCTATAATAATTCATGAAAACTCAACTTTCATGCCATATCAGGACATGAGTAAAATATTAGTTAATCTTTGAAACAATAATCACCTCACACAAAAAGTGTTTCACTTAAGGTGAAATAATATTCAATTGTAATAGAAAATTACAATAACAGTAGTTTCCACCCTGGGTACTTGGGTTCTCCACCATACATGGGTTAGCTACTCCCATGCATGAGCTCATAACTAATTCAGGACTCTTCTTATTATTCTTTAAACCTTTCCCAAATATGAAGACAAAAGAAAAAGAAAATAAATTTGGCCTCTGATACCACTTTGTAACGTCCCGGCCCATGTTCCACTCACCAGTTCCAAAAACCAGACTGCTAGATGAACTCAAGCATGAATCCCCATACGCTAGAGGCTACCAACTAAAAGAGAGGTTCTAATATCATAATTGGGGATTCTATACCCTCTTTTTCAAAGTAAAACACAAGTGGAAATAAATAGACAATACCCAAATAATGATATAACATAACCAGAACAATACCAGTATCACAAGATGACCAAAATTGGAAATACAATATCAATAATGAATAGTAGATATTCCATGCTAATGTATGTGTCATGTTTCAAAATGAAAACCCAAAATTAAGACACTGAAAGCTCCCAACCGGGTCCCAAACCACATCCAGTTCCCTCACCCATGCTTCATCCCAACTCTGCCATCTAACACAGGTCCTTTTCCCTTATCTTGTCCTACAACCATGAAATCTATTCAAGTACTGATCAGGCAATCTAAGTAGGGTGTGATTACAACTCAGTAAGCCACCACCAATAAAGTCAAAAATAATATTCAATCAAAACACTGTATGAATTTGTATAAATAATAAATAAAAGCAATAAGGTAAACAATTTACATTTATTCAATTACTCTTTATTTTACCACATATACCACTAGGTTCCCAAGGACACCCGAACTCTCAATACCTTCTTCATCCTGTGCCGATGTCTGATCCATATCACATATTCAACTATCAATTAATTATAAAGCAATGGGATTTCATTATCCATTCATTTAAAATTAATATCATGGCTAATTGGAACCATGATCCAATGCTAACAATTTGGGTCTAGGTCATCATACCTAGGACCACATGGGCATTTGATGCAGAAAACCTTCTTCCACACACGAATATCAATTTATCACTATGGGATTTTGACATAGTATGCCTTTTCCCACACACAAATATCAATTTATAACTATGGGATTTTGACGCAACAAGCCTTGTCCCACACACGAATATCAATTGTCACTATGGTATTTTGATGTAGTAGGGCTTGTCCCACACATGAATATCAATTTTTCACTATGGGTTTTTGATACAGTTGGACCTATCCCACACTCATATATCAATTTATCACTATAGAATTTTGACACTTCAAGCCATGTCCCACACATGAATATAACAATAGAAGCATTAATTAATTCACCAATTAATTAATCAATTATAACAATTGTATATTTAAATCGTCCCATTAATTAATTCAACAATTAATTAACCACATCAATTATATTAGTTAATTCAATAATTAACTAATCACATCAATAACATTAATTAATTCAACAATTAATTAACCACAATAATTATTTTAGTTAATTCAACAATTAACTAATCAAATTAATAATATTAATTAATTCAATAATTAATTAATAAAAAATAACTCCTTTAGTTAATTCAAAAATTAAATAATCACATAAATAATATTAATTAACTCAACAATTAATTAATCAAAACAATTCCATTAATTAATTAAACAATTAACTAATCACATCAATAACATTAATTTATTCAACAATTAATCATTAACAATAATTCCATTAGTTAATTCAAAAATTAACTAATCACATCAATAACATTAATTAATTAAACAATTATTTAATTACAAAAATTCCATTAGTTAATTCAAAAAATAATAATCACATCAATAACATTAATTAATTCAATAATTGATTAATCACATCAATAACATCAATTAATTTAATAATTAAATAATCGCATCAAACCTCTCAATTAATTTATTAATTAATTTTTCACATCAATTCCATTAATTAATTCAAAAATTAATTAATCATATTCAATCCCTTAAATTAATTCACCAATTACTTGTTCACATCGCTTATGATTAAAAAATGGGAGGCTGGTCTCGAGGGTTTCCTCACGATGGATTCTCCCTTCCGTTGACGACGGCGGCCTCCGCGCCGGCCCCTCCCCCCTCAGTGGGGGAGGGGGAATCGTCGTCTCATGGGAGATCTAGGCCTTTTTGACCCTTCTCTAACCAGGAGTTTCTTCCCCCATTTCCAAAATATTATTTAAACCCTAATGTTTCGGATTTGATCGATGGATTGTCGAACCTTCAAATTTCCTCTATTGAGATCTCGGAAGCATCAGCCTTACTGAACCTCACCTTGGTGGCTTGGTTCAAGCACAGGAGGCCTTCAGTTGACGATTTCTACTGTTTCGTCTTCGAAGCTTGGGATCTTTATGATAAAGCTGTGGTTGGTTTATTAGATAGAAAGCAAATCATGATTAGGTTTGATTCAGAGGAAGACCTCATCCGAGCTTGGTCGAGGGCTCGTCACAGCATCAATGGATCTTGTTTTCTTATTTTGCGTTGGTATTTCGATCTTCATATGAACCGCGACTCGTCGTCCATTGCGGTTTGGGTAAGTTTTACGTCCCTTCCTTTGTCGTTTCAAAACCCTTAAATTATCCGCATATTGGGAAATATGCTTGGTATATATATTTGCTCTGATAGCCGTACCGAGGCGGTTTTCCATCCGGTGAACCCCCGGGTGTGCGTTGAAATGGACACTTCTCGCACAACTTTTGATTTTGTCTGGATCACAATCGGTGAGGAATACTGATGCAAGCAGAGAGTTGTTTATGAGAATTGGATTGGGTTTTGTTGCTCTTGCAAGAGATTGGGGCATTCAGTTGAGGTTTGTCAACGTGAATGTCTTTCAAGGTCGTCGAAGGCTTGTTATAATGGGTCTGCTGTTATTGTGAGCACCGAGGATGGTGCAGGAAGTGTTGCTAAGGTGGTTCTGGTTTCGACAATTGTGGAACCGGTTGATGAAGAAAGGGTTCCTCGCTGGTCTGGTGATACAGGTGCTTTCAATCCAGTGAGGCATCATAATGTGTCTTTTGAGGAATCCCGGGTCATTGAAGCCTCAGGTGTTAAGGCGAACCAGGTAAATCCGATGGTGTCCGAGGTTTTCCAAAGGCTAAGGCGGGACTTGGGAGTTCCTGTGGCTAACACGGTCGGTCTGGGTTCTGAGCAGAGTGGGGAAGGAAGAGATTCCGGTACTGCGGAGGAAATCACAACGTCCAGTGCTAAGGTTTCTAAAAACCTTGATCCTATGGCTAAGCCATTTATTGCTTTGAGTAACAGGTTCGAAGGTCTTTCTGAAGAACTCGTGAGTGCGAAGACTTTGGAAGTCCAGCAGACCGAATATAGGGTGCTTGACCCAGCTTCAGTTGGCGAGGAATCCAGGAAGGATCAGCAGGCTGGATGTTTGGGCCATGAATTAGGGATCATGATTGTGGAAAACAATCACATTGTGACAAGGCGTGGCCCTTTGGTGGAGAGTACGAACTTGAGGCTGGGGGATAATGTTGAATCAGTTTTTGAATGTGCCACTACTGAAGATAGGTTCCCCCCTTTGATGGAATGTCAAACTTCAGTCTAGAGACCGGGGAACAACTCGGAGTTTGCTGATGCTGCTTTGAGGGTGCAAGATGGATTTGGAAGGGAGAATTCTGGGGGAGGGAAAGAGAATGAGAGTGGTCCAGTCGGCTGCTCATTTAGTGATGTTGTTAAAATTGGGAATCTGATTTTGGCTACAGCTGACGACCCTTTGTCTGCTACTCCAAGAAGAAGACCAAGGAAGGACTACTCCTTTCTTCTGAGGCCGATGAAGACTAGATCTTCCTCAAAGCGGAACAACAAGGTGTCTTTGGATTTTAAAAAGGGGAGTGTGGTCAAGATGGCTTACCCAGATCAATTGGTTCTTGATCAGCTCAGGAGTCGGGTTCAAAGTGGAAGTTTTTGGAGGCATCCATAATGGGAATCGACTACTGGAGAAGACGAATCCTGCTTGGGATGCGGAAATGAATCTGGTTATTATGACATGTAAGTCTTTTTGGATTGTTTTGTTTGTCTTTTTTGTGGTTGTAGGTTGGGGTACTGGGAACCCATAAACCAACTTCTTAAAAATAGAAAAAAATGATTTGTAGGATCAGACTTGTTCACATCAATTCTATTAATTAATTTCATTATTAATTAATCACATTAAATCCCTTCAATAAATTCACCAATTAATTTTTCAGGTCGATTCCATTAATTTATTTCACAAATAATTAATCACATTAAAACAATTTCATAATAAAAAAATATCTAATAATTAATTCTGTAATTAATTATTCTAGGTCAACAACTTCAATATAACAATTATTAATTTAACAATTTCAATATCTCCATAATTAATTCAATAATTAATTATTTCAAATCACTATTTCATAATCCCAACCATTCCCATTAATTAATTCAAAAATTAATTAATCAAGTTCAAAAACCTCAGTAACTCTATAATTAATTCAACAATTAATTATTCTGAATCACGATTTCATAACCCCAACCATTCACATTAATTAATTCAATAATTAATTAATCAAGTTAAACAACCTCGATAACTCCATAATTAATTCAACAACTAATTATTTATCTCAATCACATTAATTAAATAATCAATTAATTAATCATCTCAATCTAATTAATTAACTCAAAAATTAATTTATAATCTCAATATCGTTAATTAACTAAAAAATTAATTAATCATCTCAATCTCATTAATTAACTCAAAAAATAATTAATCATCTCAATCTCATTACTAATTCAAAAATTAGTTAATCACATTAATCCCCTTACTTAATTCACAAATTAATTAATCACATCAATCCCATTAATTAATTCACCAATTAATTAATCAATTTCTGCAAATTCCATATCACATAATTAATTCAAGAATTAAATATTCAATTCACAATCCCATTATCTGATAATTAATTCCAAAATTAATTATTTAATTCACAGTTCAATATTCTGGTAATTAACTCAACAAATAATTATCCCTAAATCACAATTCAATATTATTATAATTAACTCTATAATTAATTATCCCCAAATCCCAATTCAATATTCTGATAATTAACTCAATAATTAATTATCCCAAAATCCCAATTCATATTCACAATATCTCACTAATTAATTCAATAATTAATTATTTAATTTCTAATCTCATTTTCTCATAATTAATTCATCAACTAATTATTCCAGATCTACAATATCAATATCCCCAATTCACTATTCCGTAATTATTTAATTCACTCAATTAATTAATTAAACTTTTGAAACCAAATTTCTAAAAAACCAAAAAATATATATAATTACACTCAGGTAATTGAAATGAAGACTTTCATATTTGAATTATATACCACCCACCTCAAGTTTGACAATGAACAATCACCAATGAATATACCCAATTTGAGCACAATAACGGTGAAGAATGAGATCTAGAATGGAAACCTAAATCCAGAATCAAACGAATCAAGATCCATCAAACCTAGGTCTAGATCTAACATTACTAGAACTAGATCCTACAAAACTAGATCAAGATCCAAAAAACATAGGATAACTTCCCTTAAATAAAGAGAGAAGAACAAGAGAAGAAAGGGAAACCGATCAGGATGAGATTCACTTACCAGGAGAGGTGTTGATCTTTAATCCTCCTTTTGATTCACTAAGAACAGAGGTTGGGAGACCTAGGAATGCATTTAAGAGCTTCTAAAAATGATAGAATTTGATTAGGTTTGATTTGGGGTTAATATGGGGGTTTGAGGAATTTTAAAACCAAAATTCATAACTTTATTACTTGCATGCATGGTTTGTTGGGTTAAGTCGCACAGTTAGTACTAACCATGCACCGAGTTTCACACATAGGCTACATGATAGTTTAACTATGTTCAAACCATGAGACCTGCTTGCACATTTTTTTAACCATATGCAAACCATAAACAAACCATGAGACCCCCTTTCACACATTGTTTAACCATGAAAAACCCATGAAAAGCCTCCCCTCCTTCCAAAATTCATTAATTTTTACCCAAAAGTACCCAAATCAAGACCCAAACAAGTTATACTCAAAAAAAGGAAAAATAATACATATAAAAAATCCAATGAAATCTCTAGAAAAAGGTTAGGGTATTATAATCTCCCCACCTTATAGTATCTCATCCTAGAGCTGTATTCCCAAGCATTTCAAAGATTCCATGTCAAAAGGATCGGGCCACTAATACTACATATCTATTTCTATCTCCCATCTCTCCTCCTTCACACACCCATGTTGACACAACACACGATCTATCATCACGGTCTTTCACTGCATCATTTTCTCAATTTTACCCAACACAAGTATCAAATGCTCATTCAAGGATGCATCCATCTCAAGATCAACATCATCAACATACCTAACATGTTTTCCAAATCTTTGTTCCCAAAAACCACAAGAACACCATCCAAAATTATCACTTAGTCCTGACATCAAAACCACCCTGAAATTATGTACATCTACCACCTACATGGCCTACCTGGACTTTCCCCCAATGAATTTAAACACAAACCTTAACGGTTACTTATTTCTATTATAATGCCACCACTTCCAACCTATGGTCTTGATCTACACACCTACTACTGACACATATCTCCCCACCTTTGGAGCTTTTTTAGCACTGCTTTATCAAGAAACTAAACCATGAAGACCCATGCTTCGACCTCAAGTTAAACCCTAAAACTTGGACATGGCCCTATAACCTTTCACAGGAAAACAAATCAACGTCAACCACTACCCTTTCGCGGATTCTAAGTGTGGATCACATGGAATTAATTAACCTATGGTCCATCCTAAGAACCTCTTATATAAAATTTTTATGGAGTAACTTCCACCATATAGTTCCACATATACCGCTTCATAAGAGAAACCTCTAATAGGCCCCATATCGAACCAAAATGCATTCAGATAGCAAGTCATAAGGACAGAGCTTTCTCAGCATACTTGATATGATGACAAGGTAGTGGAAATGATCATCACTAATTAAAGGTATGATAATAATTATTTAGTGAACACCACCAAAAATCCCCCATAATTTATATTACCTCCCACTACATAAACACAAAAATGCCACAATAAGTCTTTTTCCCAAAACCCTTCCACACGGTCAAAACTGAGGCGTTATCACTCCCCTTAACCATCCTGCATCTAGGTTATGGTTAAAAAAGGGTAAAATAATTCTCACTATTCAAGTTTCTCATTAGATACCCATTTATTCATATTTTTCATCATTTTATAACTTTTAGTTTCACCTTAGGCACCATTTTCGTCTCAATTTCAAAAGAAAAGAAAAATATTTCAAGTTCAACAACTTACCTAAAACTTGTTTTCCCATGCATGCCTAAAATAAGGCATGTCACAAAATAATCTGAAGTGCCTAGAATGATGCATGAAAACTCAACTATCATGTCATACCAGACAATGAGTCAAATATCAATAAATATTTGAAACAATAATCACATCACACAATAAGTGTTCCAATCAAGTTGAAATAATATTCAAATGTAATATAAAAGAAAAATAACAACAATTCCCACTTTATGTACTTGGGTTCTCCCCCATACATAGGTTAGCATTTCCCATGAACGAGCTCATAACCAATCCCTAACTCTTTCTAGTCCCCTATATACCTTTCCCAAATAGTAAGACAAAAGAAAAAGAAAAGAAAGCTTTCCTCTGATACCACTTTGTAAGGTCCCGACTTGAGTTCTACACACCAGTGCCCAATCTGGACCACTACATGACCTCAAGAATGCCTCCCCATATTTTAGGGGCTTTAGACTAATTGAGAGTGTATAATATCATCCATGGGGAGACTATACCCTCTTTTTCAGAGTAAAAAAACACTGGAAATAAATAAACAATAACCAACTAATGATATAACATAACCATAACAATACCAGTATCACAAGATGACCAAAACTAGAAATACAATATCAAAACTAAACAATAGATATTCCATTTAAAAATACATGTCAAGTGTCAAAATAAAATCCCAAAATTAAGACACTGACAACTCCCAAGAAGGTCCCTAACCATGTCTGGTTCCCTCATCCATGTTTCATCACAACTCATCCATCTAACACAGGGACTTTACCCTTATCCTGCCACAAAACCAAGAAATCTATTTGGGTACTGATTAGGAAGCATGATTAGGGTGTGAGTAAAGCTCTGGAGGCCACCACCACCAACGTCTAAAACAATATCCAATAAAAATAGTGTATGTAGTTTTATAAAGAATAAATAAAATCAATAAGGTAAACCATTTACATTTATTCAATTAATCTTTATTTAACCACATATACCATCAGGTTCATGAGGAAACTCGGACTATCAATACCTGCTTCATCCCAGGATGATGATTTATCCATGTTACATTTTTAATTATCAATTCATTATAAAGAAATGGGATTTCATTATCAATTCGTTTAAAATTAATATCACGGATAATTGTAACCATGGTCCAATGCCAATAATTTGGGTCTAGGTCCTCATGCCTAGGACTCTGTGGGATTTTGATTCAGCAGACATTATCCCACACATGAATATCAATTTATCACTATGGGATTT
The DNA here is from genome assembly GCA_963277665.1 of Viscum album. Classification (NCBI taxonomy): domain Eukaryota; kingdom Viridiplantae; phylum Streptophyta; class Magnoliopsida; order Santalales; family Viscaceae; genus Viscum; species Viscum album. Next base: position 1,663,674,126 of record OY728146.1, on the reverse strand, counting down.
TGATGCAGAATGCCTTATCTCACACACAAATATCAATTTATCACTATGGATTTTGATATAGTAGGCCATGTCCCACAAAGAATATTAATTTTGTCATTATGGCCTTTTAACATAGCAGTCCTTGTCCCACACACAAATATCAATTTATCACTATAGGATTTTGATGTAGCAGGCCTTATCCCACACTCACATATCAATTTTTCACTATGTAATTTTTATGAAGTAGTCCATGTCCCATGCATGAATATCACAATAAAACTATTAATTAATTCACTAATTAATTAATCAGATTAAATAATTTCATATTCACATCATCCCATTAATTAACTCAACAATTAATTAATAACATCAATTCCATTAGTTAAATCAACAATTAACTAATCACATCAATAAAATTAATTAATTCAATAATTAATTATTCAAAATAATTCCTGTATTTAATTAAATGATTAACTAATCACATCAATAATATTAATTAATTCAACAATTAATTAATCACAATAATTCCTTTAGTTAGTAAAAAAATTAACTAATCAAATCAATAACATTAATTAATTTAATAATTAATTAAACACAAAGATTCCATTAGTTAATTCAAAAATTAACTAATAACATCAATGTTGATGCTCCTTTCCATCACAAAGTCTAAATGAATTGAAAAGGGAAATACCTTGAACCCAAAGTGATTCATCTTTTAAAGAAACATCAAAAATTGACAAAGGCATGAACCAAGATTCAAATGCACTTGGGTCGCGCAAGTTCCACCAAGGTCGTGCAAGTATACTTGCACGTCGCCCATTGGTCGCATAGGTGACTTGTGTGCCTTCTTTGAAATTCGCCCAGGGTCTTCTCCGGCCTATAAATACCCCCTGTGGGCCCCCCATTTCGGGAGAAAAAAAATTCCAGAAACTCAGATTTGAGCTCCCGACGCCCTAGTCTCTTCTCGAAGCTTCCGAACACTTCTAAGTTAATTTATTACCTAGAATGGAAGATCTAAAGAGAGGGAGTAAGGCCTAAGTGTTGAAACTCATCAACACTTCCGCACCTGAGTGGCCATCCCTTAAGGGAAATGGCCACACTTACGCGCCGCCTTACCCCTTCAACATAACTTACGCGCCTCTCTTCTGGAAGCCTCTAGGGATAGTACTAAGGGCTTGAGCCAAGCCTCACCCAAGTTTTACCCTAAGGGTTGACAGTCGTGTAAGTACTCATGTGTCACGTAGGTAAACCTGCACGACCAGGACTTGCGCACCCACGCAGGGCTTGCACACCCCTCTCTTTTTGGGTGCCATTCCTCCCCATTTCACCTCTCCTATGCCTATCCACCTCTCTTATTCAAGATTCAGAATTCAAAACCCTCTTCAAAGCCATTTATGGCATGTTTCCTTTGTTGGATTCCTTATTTGAAAGAAATTATGTGGAACATTTCTCAAAACCTAGTGATTTACACATCATTAAGTCACTAAGGTTAGAGAGTTCATTCATTCAACCTCATCCTTTAAAATGAGAGAATCCTTGACCTGGGCCTCCTTTTCAGGAGTAAGCCCCAATCCAAGTTCTCTTAATTTGGGCATCCCCATTAGGAATAACCCCCAAGTTCTCATTAATTTGGGAATCCTCCTTAGGAGTAAGCCCCAAGTCCCCTATTTTGGTCATCCTCTTCAGGAGTAAGCCCCAGTCTCAAAGTTCCCAAAATCCGGGCATCCTCATTTGGAGTAATCCCCAACCTTAATTCCCTTAACCCGGGCTTCCTTTTCAAGAGTAAGCCCCAGTCTCAAAATCTACAAATGTGGGCATCCTTTTTAGGAGTAAGCCCCAAGACCCTTAATTCTAAAATTCCATTAACTTGGGCCTCCTCTTTAGGAGTAAGCCCCAGTCTTGAAATCCCTTTAACCTGGACCTCCTCCTTAGGAGTAAGCCCCAACCTTAATTTTTATTAACCAGTCTTAATCTAATTTTTGATCTGTGCTTCCTTCTCAGGAGTAAAACCCAATCATAAGTCCCTCCTAATTTGGGCATCTTCCTCAGAAGTAAGCCCCAAGTTAGAGTATCCAAATCTCCATAAAGTACATATACCTTTATAAACCATGTTCCCAGACTTCTTCTTTGAAATAAGTCCCAATATCTATCTATTTGGGCAGTCATACATACATAAGCCCCACATCATTTTCTATGATTGCATCCTTCATGGCACAATTGTCTGGTTTTACCAATACCTCTTTTTTATCACACCGAGCATGACTCACATGATCTTAGAGTGTAAAAGTAATTATGACATCTTTCTTTGATCCATCAATCATACATAAACATCATACCCCCTTACTCGAACTACGTGGGTTCTGATTACTTTTCTAAATAAAGGATACGTAGGTAGCCCATCTGCGGGTACGATCCCAACTCTAAAATAATCCATGTCCTTGTGAATGATAATAAACTTCAAGTGCCCCACTGAGTGGCTTTAAAACTAGTATGGTATTCATAATGACCAAGAGACTTTTATATAATGTATTAAAGGATACCATTGACTAATAATCTTTAACAAATATAGATGATTCTCTATCGATGAGGAACCTCAAATACATATAAAATATTCTCTAAATTTCCTACATATCAATCATTGATTGTCATATCTAAAGGAAAGATCATTTTATACTTGGTAATTTAATAAGGATTCATGAACATAACTTAAATCTATAAAGAGAGTCCCAGATTAAACAATAATTCCCTTCAAAATGGTGTGATGAGTTCGACCTCCCATCCTCTCAACTAATGAAAATTATTAAGTCTCATCGGTCCATAACTAATGAGCACCTACCTTTGGAAAGTAGGTCCAAATGGATATAGAATCATTGGATGTTTCTGGTTCTATGAACAAACCCGTTAGAAACCGCTTGGAATGTTTGAACCTTAACTCAAAGAGGTTATCCCCAATTCTAGAGGAATCAAAAAATGGTGAACCCGATGTGAATCCTTAACCAAGTTAAAGTGATGTTTTACCTATTTTTTAGGCTGCTATTTAAACTCAATGAGAGGGCCAACAAGACAATCAATAACATATGGGCTTATCCAAAAGATGTAGTGGCCAAAATTATCTTGATTGAGTCTCTTATATCAAACAGGAACTCTTTCCCAAGATCCTCTACATTATAGAAGTGGCTTATCTTAGGTTCACACCCAGGAATACTTCTGCTGTGAATACTTATGCTGGGAAGGCCTCTATTTCAACTCCTACTGGATCATCGTCCGCTCTGAGGACGACATCACCTACTCAGCGTCTTCAACACTGGGTATCAAATGCGCTGGTTAAGGAGTACTATCAAAACGGTACTATTCTGACTCTGGAGGCCGCTTGAAAAGACCTCTAAGTCAATAATTCACCCTGGTCGTCCGGACAGTGACGACCAGCGATCAAGAAGCAGGTGGTGCCAACCACTGTCTCCAATAGTTTCGGGTTGTTATCCCTGTAATACAATCACCATTCACTCCCATATTCTAGGGAGGTGAATGAGCAGGTCCCTCAGGGCCTTAATTCAAGGAGACATGAGTCCTTCCCGAGGGCTCCCATCAACAATCACCTCCAGACTCGTGCGGCAGTGCGCCCTCAACATGATGAGGGTATCGTCTCCAGGCATTCGGATCAGGTTCCTCGAACCCGAGAAGGCAAGACAAACCACCAGAGGTGAAATCCAGTCAACAGTGAGCAGGTTCTCATCTCTGCCATCTCCAGAGAATTCCACCAACCTAACTTGGTGGAAAGCGATGAGCGGGCACACACACCTGTCCGTTTTAATTCCACTGTCCAGCAAACTCGTCTGGCAGCAGCACACCAATCCCGCCAGGCAATTCTGGCAGAGTACTATAGACAGGATCATACACCTATTTATAAATCATAAGCTAGTCAGCAGGCTTGTCTGACTACATACGATGGATCCCGCCAACCCAATGTGTTGACAACTGGTAAACAGGCACATACACCTGCTTACACTCATCAATCCTGCCAGCATTCTCGTCTGTCAGTATTGAAGGAATATTGTCAACCACATTTGGCGGAGTGTAATCAGCAGGCACATACACCTGCTAGTATTGATCAAGCCTACCAACAGTCTCATTTGGTAGCATTTGGAGAAGTTAGTCAGAAAGCTCCGGTGACAAACAAGAGGCAGACTCAACTCTCTACTCCCACACTTGAGTACTTTCAGGATTCAATAATAGGAAAAGGAGGACAGAAGTAGGAACACACACCTACTCCAAGCACGGAATGGATGTATATATTTGTTCTGGAAGCTGAAGTCACCAAGCATATTCTATCAATGGTGAAAGAGAAGAAGAAAATCTCTGCTCATATTCTGGATGCCTGCCGAGATATAATAACAGCTTCAGTAACATCTCAGGGAAAGACACATAAATCTATCCCCACCAGTGGAGTGACACATCAACAGTTCACTCTAGAACAGACACACACCTCTGTTCTAGTCCAAGAGGGTTGTGGGGCGTACTCCCCCATATCATACGTACAACCAAGTCATGAACATACACTTGATTTGAGCAAAGATAATTAGCCTAACCTGATCATTTCTCCTAAGAAGGAACATACACCTACCCATAATGAACACTTTCATCAACAAGTGGTTCCTAAATTGAGTAAGAAGGCATCTAAAAAGAAGACCCACCCAACATAGTCAAGAAATCAAGGACCAATTTATAATAAGGCCTTGCTCAACGCTGGAGCTCTTGAAGACCTCAGACAATTATCTGTTGGAATTCAAGATTCTACTCCCTCATTTACCAATAGTGGGAACATTAATTATGAAGGTCTTCATTAGACACTTCCTCATGAAGGATTCCTTCATGACAGTTAGGTCGATCTCGAATTTTCGTCTTTAGATGAGATCCACAGGAACACTCTGTGTGGCTAGAAGATCAAGGAGCAAAATGTTTCATCTTTTACTGTAACCTGCAATGGTGGTCCTCCCCATGATGATGAATTTAACTACGAAAGTCCTCTCCGTAGTTATAATGGACATTTCCTAGAAAATTCTCCAATGGAAAATGTAGTGACGAGAAATCCCTCTTATCTTGAGGCACTTGAAAATGCGAATCCAGTCATATCTAATGTTTCACCGCTAGCAGGTGAAACACTTTCTCAATCAGAAGATAGCCCGGGGTGTAGGTTATTCTCCGAACCACCCTTGGGTCATTCATCTTCTAGTTTGATCAGTTAATTCTCTACCGATATTGTTTAATCCGATGAAGCAACAAAGAAGCACCAACTCTGGTCTAATCAGGTAGAAGAATCTCCATTGAATGATAAAGAGGAAGTACTGAATATGAGAAAACAATTGGCAAAAGGTGAAGTGCCAGTCATGTTTTGGCCTTCGGCTGACTCTCAATATGACATTCCAGAGATATTGACGGAAGATGGTATTCATGATATTCGTCTCAACATATGGAAAACTATTTGTTAGTTGAAAAAGAAAATATTATCTTATGATGAATATAAAAACCATATCAAGATAATAGAATGGTTACAAACCCAAATTGACTTGGCTTCTCTCTCAGTTTCTCGATATCCAAAGGCTGAAAAGGAGAAAAGATCCCTTCAACGTTCACGCCTTGGCGCACTAAGAATATTGTGCCAGTTAATTGCCAATGCCCCATATGGTATTCATATCAGGGGATGGGGTGTTCATGGAGGACTACATTTCATTGTACTCTCCAGTCAGCAAAGCCCTCCGAAAATGGTCTCATGCAATGTTATTGCCCATAGCCGGCCACAGTCAATTGGCTTTGTTTGTAATCAAAATCTTGCTCAAGAACAGGCTTCAACTAGTTCTTCTCAAAATCAAGCATACACATAACATGTTGTTGAATTACTCCTACATCAAGAGAACGAGAATATTAAACAGGGCTCTCATTTGGAGAAAGCACATCATCAAGTGACATAAGTTTAAGAAATCATCCAATGGTCTTTTGAGCCGGGTGATAAAAGTGGATGCAGTTTGATGCATCCTGCCAATTTCCGGACTAAAGTCTGCAAGATCAAGAGAGCTTACAAGAAGGTCACAGATATAGCATGTCAAGAACCACCCCATCTTTCCAGACTGGGGACTATTTTAACCCAACCCTTGGAATCAACAGATAGGATTCGAGGAGTTGAGAAGGAACAACAAGAACAACCCTAGTCAACTGGACTGGGGACTTTTTCAAATTCTCAATCTCTTACTCAGAGAAATTAGGTCTTCTCTCGATTAGGGAAGAAGCCCCAAGAGGAACGAAGAGACAAATTATCAGGATATTCCCTCCAAATTACGGTTCGTCAAGAAGTTCCTGAGGGATCAAATCGACAAAATGCAATGTCTCATCAGAGACATGGAAGAAGAAAATATCACAGAAATGCTGATAGAAGGGATGCAATGAATTATGAATCAATTAATGTCATCAATTCCATTGTTTTTGATCCACCAGATGAGGTTCACTCATAGGGATCAAATGAAGAGGTTCCTACTCAAGAAGTTGTACGCACAGACACAAATGAAGAAGTTGTGCGTACACAAAATCAAAGGCTTACCCAGAATCTGGGTGTTCCTTCAAGTAACCCACTTTCCCCTCTCCGAAAGGGATCCAACAAGGGGAAAGGAAAGAATAATATTACATACCATTCCTCTAGAGAAGGCCAATCGCTCTCACTAGAGAAAATATTTTCACAACAAGAGGAAGAAATGAAGGAATTGAGGAGGATGAATGCAGAACTACTTCAGGGTAGTCTTATTCCTAATAATGCTAGAGTCAGTCAGCCAAAGGAATTTTTTGTGGCTATTGAGATGGACAAATAATATCCTCCTTTATCAGTACACCCTCACAGGTCTAATCCTACGGGTCAAGTGCAACAACAATTGGCAGTACTGCCATCGGTTGCAGTACGAGCTACCACATCTGTCGAATCTCCATTCATTGCACCTGTTCAGGTCCAAGCTCAGTCGGATGTTTCTCAAAAGTTAATAACTACTATTGAGTCATTAACAGCTCGGTTGGAGGCTATGGAGGGAAAACGAGCACAAATTCAACCAGAAAATAGAGCTTACCCTGAATGGGTTGATGCAATTCCTCCCCCATCAAATTTTGCAAGTACCACATTTCCAATATTTAATGGTTTGGGAGACCCAGAGAAACACTTAACACATTTTGTTTCTCTTTATGATCCCATGATGGGAACTCTTAAACAACAAGAAGAAGTTAAGCTTAGGTGTTTTGTACAGTCATTATAAGGACCTGCTTTTGTCTAGTACACAAGCTTTCAATCCTGGTCAATTACCGGATGAGAGGATCTTCGTCAATAATTCCTTCTTCAATTTAGCTCAACATTTCCAAAGAAAACAGTTTTTGATCTTAAAACTGTAAGAAAAGGGAGAATGAAAGGGTTTCAGATTTCATTGCTCGCTGGAAGGGATTAACATATTCCCTGAGCTTTGCACTACCTCAAGAAGAATTGTTGCCAATATCTGTGGAAAATTTGTGTGATGAGTTGCACACGCCATTGATCCCTGTGAAATACACAGGAGGGTTTTGAGTCCTTACTTCAATCACTCAACAGATTGAAGATTCTCTTATAAATAATAAGGACAAAACTCGTGTAATTCCATCAGCTCCAGGAAGGAGAATGGGTAGAGCACAGACTACTTCAGTCATGCTTAAACAAGAACATGTACCTGCTTCTAGTTCAAAACCTTTATCTTACCGAAGGGCTCCACCTCCTGAGTGTCAGTAACAGAGGCCGTTTCATCAAGAAGATCAAAGAGATCAAATACGAAAAGAATTTGAGGATTTGAAAAGAAAATTGTACTCTTTCCGAAATGAACAAGTTTCTGGCTACTTCCTTTCGGCTCTGGAAAATAATTTGGATCAATTGCCAAGCCCCAAAAATCCGAACAAGAAAGGAGATGAAGACTATCCAAACTATTTCCCCTTTCATCAGATATTGGGGCATCCCACTCAGGAGTGTTTTGTATTTAAGGACCTCCTGAAAAAAATGGTCGACTCGGGACAAGTCAAACTGAAAGGTTCCTTAGCTCAGGTATCATGTGTTACTGCTACAACTCCAGAGGAAGAAGGCGAATGGCAGGAAGTCAAAAAAAAATGCACAAAAATATGATGATTGGATGGTCAGAAAAATGATCAACCGAACTCATGCCATTTTTCGAACGCAATTGAAGAAACCAATTGTGTCTTCTGCTATGAAAGCCACAGAAAAACCCTCTTCATCAGAGGGAAAATCCTAAAAGAAATGGCATAATTCAAAGAAAGAAGAAGAATCAGAAGAAGATGAGTATGTGTCAAAGCCCAAGTTTTCTTTGACTCTGGTAGATTTTAGGCCATTTACTTTGAATCCACGGGCACCATCCCACCAAACAGAACAACCTAAATTGGCTAGTCAAGCAGAGTCTTCATCAGATGAAGAATTAATATTAGGTTCTGTTAATATGATTCACTTAACAGATTTCATGGTTGTTGATCAAGACTCAGCCTTCAACATCTTTCTTGGAAGACCCTGGCTACATCAACATGCGGATTTCCCTTCATTATACCATCAATGTCTCAAGTATGGTTTCGATGGTCAAGTTGGGGCATTGTATGGTGATAAGGCCCCGTTCAAGACATTTGAATCTCAATACATTAAGGCAGAATTCTATCACATGAAGGGAAAGGAGAAATCCACAACAAGGGAGATTACCAAAGTTAATGATACATATGGTTTGGAAAAGATTCCATTAAATCCATTTATACATGTGAGTACAAATTATGTGTTGCCTATCATTCAAATTGACAGGATAGACTCAAATCCAAATACTCTTATGGAAACTTCCATAATGTCAATTATGACAATCAAGCCAGACAACATGGGAGAAATTGGTGATTCACCAAGCAATGATGAAAGCTCAAATGGGGATGTCTTCATTTCATCTGCTGAAATCCAAAAAGTCTATACTTTTCCAACCAGGCCAGAAGAAGTTATAGCAATGTCATAGGTGAATGATGATGTCGATTCTCAATCCATCATCTACTCCTTAATACCCAAGAAAGACCCTTCATCATCAATCGGGTCAAAAATGGAAGCTTCTTCTTCAAGATGTTCAAATTTTAACATCTCTTCTGATCATGAAAATTCTACTTCATTATCTATTATGCAAGTAGAAATAGAATAAATAACACATGTTGAAGAAGAAGAGGAAAATCTCAAGGATGCTCCTCCAGCATTTGAAGAGTGTATCTCTACTACCGTGGATGAACTCAGAGAAATAAATCTAGGTACAAAATAAGATCCACGCCCCACTTTAATTAGTGCAGCCATGACTCTTAAAGAACAAGAAATGTATATTTCATTTTTGAAGAAAAATCGAGATATATTTGCTGGTAACTATACATAGATGCCAAGCCTTGATCCTGATTTCACTACTCATCATTTGGGTTTTCCAGAAGAACATCGAGGATTCAAGCAAGCTGCCAGAAGAACACACCCAACTTATGCTTCCAAAATTGAAGCTGAAGTGGATAAGCTTATCAAAGATAACTTCGTCATAGAAGTTCAATATCCCAAATGGTTGGATAATATTGTCCCTGTGAAGAAGAATAATGGACAAATTATAGTTTTCATTGACTTCAGAGATCTTAATCGGTATTGTCCTAAGGTTGATTTTCCAGTTCCGATCATAGAACTCTTAATTGATGAAACAGATGGCTATGAAGCACTTTACTTCATGGATGGATATTCTGGGTATAATCAAATCTGAATGGCTCTAGAAGATGAATAATCTACAGCCTTCAAATCCCCTCAGGGTGTGTTCTTCTATCGGGTAATGTCCTTTGGCCTAAAGAATGCAGGCGCAACATATCAGCGTGCCATGCATCGTATCTTCAAACCCTTTTTAGGGAAGTTCGTTGAATGTTACGTGAATGATTTGGTGGTTAAATCCAAACAACTTTCTAATCACTTGGATGATTTGGAAATCATATTCCACAAACTTCGACAACATAATTTGAAGATGAACCCCTTAAAATGTGCATTTGGGGTAACCTCAGGAAAATTTCTCGGCTTTGTTGTATGCCATAGTGGTATTGAAGTTGATCCTGAGAAGACAAATTCAATCCTTGGTATGTCACCTCCTAAAAATTTGAAATAATTGATAAGACTTCAAGGACACTTAGCCTATATTCATCGTTTCATCTCCAATTTGGTAGGAAAAAGTTTACCCTTCACCAAATTGATGAAGAAGGGAGTCACTTACCAGTGGACTGAAGAATGTCAAGAATCATTCAATATTCTCAAGAAGTATCTCTTGATTCCACCGGTATTAATTCCACCTATTGAAGGAAGACCACTTATCCTCTATGTGATAGATTTAGAGCAATCATTTGGTGCCTTTCTTACTCAAAAAAATGATGCTGGGAATGAAAACAGCCTCTACTATCTCAGTCAAACTATGCTTGAAGCAGACACCTGATACTCAAGTATTGAGAAATGCTGACTAGCATTAATCATCATAGTTTAGAAGTTGAGACACTACCTACAACATCATGAGGTCCAATTGGTATCTCGTAATAACCCACTCAAATTCATCCTTAGTCATCCAATGCTTACAGGACGTCTGGCAAGGTGGGCAGTTATTTTGCAGCAATTTGATATCCAATATGTGTATCAAAAGGCAATAAAGGTCCAAGATCTAGCTGATTTCCTTGCTAAGCACCCTTTAGTAGAAGATACATCTTCAGATATTGAACTTCCTGATGAAGAAGTCTTCTTTATTCAAGATAGTCTTCAAACATGGGAAATGTAATTTGATGGTGCTTCCAGAAGTCCAACAGGGAGGAAAATGGAAAATCCTAAATTCAACAAAGTTGGGTTAGGAATTGTGCTCATTTCTCCAGAAAAAGAAGTGTTACCCAATTCCTTCCCATTTTTGGGAGGCGGTATAAATAATGAAGTGGAATACCAAGCTCTCATCGCAGGCTTGGAGTTAGCGTTTCAAGCACTAGTGAATCACTTAAAGGTGAAAGGTGATTCAGACCTGGTAATCAAACAAGTAAATGGGGATTATGCCATCAGAAAAGAAGAACTAATCCCTTTGTATGATTATGTCAGAGAATTAATAGCAGAATTCCCTTCGGAACCGACATTTTATTATTTCTTGCGGTCACAAAATGCCCAAGCTGATGCACTGGCTAATATAGCCATAGCTCTGGCAGATCCAAATCGGGACAAGACAACCATCAATATTGCCCATCGTCATACAATTTCACTTTATGTTCAAATCAGAACAGAGGAAATCAATGAAATTAGTCCCATTCATGAACTATATGGTCATACTATAGGATGGATGACATATATCAGGGAATACCTTCAAAATGGAACACTTCCACCTGATAGAGCCAGGAAAGAACAAATCTGGCGATGTGTGGTCAATTTTACTCTTTATGATAGCCCAGATCACCTAGAGAAAATTCTATACAAGCATGGTTTTGATGGATTTCTCTTCAGATGCATTGATGGTGAAGAGACAATGGTTGTCATAAAAGAAGTGCATGTAGGAGTTTGTGGTGCCCATCATTCTGGACATATACTGTCTGATCAAATTCGAAGGCTTGGATACTTTCGGACTTTAATGATACAAGATTGTGTTGATTTCACAAAGAAGTGTCTTTCATTCCAAGTACATTCCAAATTCATTCATCAGCCCCCAGAGTTGCTTCATACAGCTAAATAATCGTGGCCATTTTCCACATGGGGAATGGATGTGGCGGGACCTTACCCTTCAGCTACAACCAATCAGTTTAAGTATATTCTTACTACTATTGACTTCTTTTCTAAATGGGCAGAGGCAATACCTCTCAAAGAAGTTAGTTCTAAAATAATTTTTTGATTTATCAAGTCCAACATCATTACTAGATTTGGTGTCCCTCATACCATATTGATGAAAAAAAGCACCAACTTCTGTTCATCCGAGGTGAAGAAGTTGTATCAAGAATACAACATCGAATCCAACCATTCATCTCAGTATCATGCAGCGGCCAATGGCCAGATAGAATCCTTCTACAAGACTCTTTCAAACATACTAAAAAAGATGGTGGATAAAGATAAGAGGTCATGGCCTGATAATCTCTTTCATGCTTTATGGGCTTATCGGACCACCACCCACACTACAATGCGGTCAACTCCATATTCACTGGTATATGGAACGGAAGCAGTCTTGCTCATTGAAGTTCAATTACCTTCACTCAGAGTAGCCATTTTTGATCAGTTATCTACAGATTAATAATCTCAAAAGCGATTTAATTAATTAGAATGGTTAGATTAGAAAAGATTGTGCACCCTGCACCACTTGGAAGTCTACCAGAATCAAATAGCATGAGCTTTCAACAAAAAAGTTCTTCTTCATTCATTCATTTAGGTAGAATTGGTATTGGTTCTTAGAACTCCAATGATACCAAGAAAGAAACCTCCCAAGCTTGATCCAAAATGGGAAGGACCTTACTCAATACATAAGGTGTATTACAATGGAGCTTGTTATTTAATCTCAATGGATGGAGAACTCATCACTACTCCAACCAATGCCAGATTTCTGAAGAAGTATTTTGTATAAACACAAAATACCTCAGAAATGGTCCATTCATATAACCTTAAACTATTTTCATGATTCATGTCCAGAAAGACGTTAAACTGCACCATCTATGGTCCATGCATATGACCTTAAACTATTTTCATGCTTCATGTCAAGCAAGACATTAAACTGCACCATCTATGGTCCATGCACATGACCTAAAACTATTCACACTTTCATCTAACATGATGTTAAACTGTGTCCCCTTCATCGTCCTTGCTATATGACGTTAAACTATACAACAATGGTCTATGCATATGACCTTAAACTATTTGCATGCCTCATGTCCAGTAAGATGTTAAACTGCACCATTACGGTCCATGCATATGACCTTAAACTATTTGCACCATCGTCCAACACGCTAAACTATATCATCCCTTTTTGTCCGACATGACGTTAAACTGTGAAAAAATCCCTAATACATCCAACATGACGTTAAACTATGTCCTCTTTTGTCCTTATTGCATGACATTAAACTGCACAGTCCCCCTTTTGTCTAACATGACATTAAACTGTATTGTCCCCATCGTCCTAACTACATGATTCTAAACTGTACAAAAATCCTTTAATACGTCCTATATGATGTTAAACTATATTTTGTCCCTGTTACATGACACTAAACTATGCAACACCAATAGTCCTCACTGCAAGACTTTAAACCACATAGTCCCTTCATATGTCCTACATGACATTAAACTGTTCATAATTAGGGTTGTTGCTACCTCTTGTTTCTCACACTGAGTATGAATCACGTGATATTAGAGTAAAATTCAACCATAACAACCTCTCTGGTCCGATAACCATGTGAAAGTCCCAACATCATTTTTTTAGGTTTTTGTCCCCAAGAACAACTTGATCACTAATTCATTTTTTAATTGAACTACGTGGACTTTGATCCTTGCCTTCTAGGCTAGGTACGTAGGCAACCTCCCAAGGTTCAAGCCCAAAACCAATCTCTTCACATCGGTTCACCTCCATCTCATACAATGTTGATTCATGAAACCGCCCCCAAAATCAATATCTTTACATTGGTTCACCTTCATCCTTGCTATACGAAGTTAAACTGTACAACACTTTTGTCCTGTACAAAAATAAACTACAACATTCTTTGATGCCCTCACCTGAGAAGGAATCATTATTTAAATTTATTTCCAATCATGTTACATTCCAAAGACTACGTGCATACATGGAAATGCCCAAACCTTTTATCTTGGGTCAAACCATCATTGCACTAAATTCCCCTTTCGCCCTTCACATGTACGAACCAAATTTGTACAGAGGGTATTTCTAGAACTACATGGGCTTGATTCCCATCCTTATGGGATACATAGGAACGTTCGAGTGTCCCTCGAATTGAGCCCCAAGTCTTTTTGGCCTAACCCCAAATTCCACTTTCAGTCCCCTGGCTAAAAAGTCCCTATGAAAACACACACTATGTATTTATTATAATGGTCTGAGTTCTATGACCCTAAACTAAGAGCTCTTACACTTTTGTACCACATGACGTTAAACTGTATTTCAAGAACTACGTATGGCTTGATTACCATCCATATGGGATACGTAGTGAATTCCGAAATTTCAATTCAAGACCCAGCCACAACATGATTATGGTTAGCATTGGTCTGTGTATCTCTACATGCATTGAAAAAATGCCCATTTTTATGTGTCATAATCCTAACCTTAAATATTTTCAGATCTCCATACCCTTTTTTCTTGAATTATGGTCACAAAATGTCTGAAACCTGAGATTTCTTTTGCTTGACTATGCAGCATGTGCCCTTAGGTGGCCTTGCATAAGTAGTCTCATAACAGACCTGTCAGCTAAAAGATGCTATTTGTCGCATAATTCAACCCCCTAACAGGTTTGTTAAATAGTGGTAACTTCATTCTTGGAAAGAAAACCTCTTTTTTCCTTATTGGTCTTAATGAAAATATGTAGGGATCCAAAAAAAATAGCCATCCTTAACATATTTGTCGCATGTTCTTTTTCATGATCTGAAAGTATTCAAGTCTATGGTTTATATTTTCCTTCCCTACGCTTGGGTCAAACCTTCGTAGGAGTAAAATTCATCCAATTCTTAGACAATCTTGTTTGGAAATATCTTATCCATATTCAAGTACCTCTCTCCATACAGAAAACTCTATACTTTGGAAAATTTGAATCCCCATAAACTTTCACAGGCTTTTTAGCAGTAGAAAAGTAAATTTCTGAGAGTTCTTTTGCCTGACTATGCAGCACGTGCCCTTAGGTGGCCTTGCATAAGTATTCTACATAACAGACCTGTCAGCCAAAAGATGCAATTATTTGACTATGCAGCCAATGCCCTTAGGTGGCCCTGCATAATTCAACCCCCTAATGGGTTTTTTAAATAATGGTAACTTCATTCTTTGGAACTACTTCTTCTAATGCTTTTTAGCCCTTTTTCATATCATTCCTCAGATTCAAAATTTCTTAAGTCATAGTTTACATTTTTTCCCTCATACTTGAGTGTGGTAATATGTTTTCAGATAAATTGTCAAGGAATTGAATCAATTTTAATCCATTTGGTCAAAGATATTTTGACCTTAAACATTATCCTTTTTATGTTCGACGTGCATGACTTTAAAGTTCCCACAAAAGACAAGGTAACTCTGAATAAAAGTCAAGTTCAAGCTCACTAAACAAACATTTTGTATGATTTTAGGTAATATTGAGAAATAAAAAGTTTCAAAAGTTTGAAGGGTTATTTATAATAATGCTATAAAAAATCAAACTATGCTTACTAGGCCCATTGGCTTAGGTAAAAATATAAAGCAGGTAGAAAAAGAATGCAGGCACAAATGATTAAAGATGAAAGTGTTTTTCATTGATGCACAAGAGTTATAAGGACATCCACAGATCGTAGTCTCTTCTCTTTTTCAGGAATTATAAAAGACTTTCAACATAAATCTTCATTTGATTTACGGAATCCTGAGCTTCATCAGCAGCCTCCTGGAATTAATTCATTCAACTGGATACAATAAGAGATGTAGTGATACCAGCTCTTCTTGGAACAATTGTAAAAGAATGTTCTTGAGTGTGGTTTGAGAAAATTTTCTACTGATCAAACAGTGACTTTGTTTATGTCCAAGAGACTTGGAAGATGGACACATGGATTTGAGAATGAAGCATTGGAAGTAAAGAGCCATTTGGAGAGAGTACTCTTTTCAGATATTGTTCTAATGCCATGTTTGTCTTCTCTCCACCAATCGGTAGGAGAAAAAATTTCAGCCCATGGGTTAGCCATTTTCATATCTGCTAGGAAATGGCATGGTAGAAAAATTTGAAAGTTCACACCATTGTTGTTGCTCTTAATGCACAACATAACTGAAATAGAGGACTAGCAGTGTAGCTGCATCTCAGGCATATAGTTCTTTGCATCTGAAACATTGACTCCTTGTAGATTACCATGACCATACAGATGCAGGTAGATGCTATATGGAAAATTAAGATGACATTTCTTCAAGTATTTATCCAAATATGGGAGAGTGTTGTCGTAGATATCATAGTAATCATGGCCAAAAATGTTCATCATTGTTGACGCTCCTTTCGTCACAGAATCTAAAGATCGGAAAAGGGAATATATGAGCTCAAAGTGATTCAACCTTTGAAGAAAACATCAAAAATCGACAAAGGCATGAACAAAGGATCGACAACAACTTCACCGCGCAAGTTTTATAACTGTCGCGCAAGTACACTTGCGCGACACCCTTGGTCGCGCAGGTGACTTGCGTGACCTAAGTGGTAACCGCCCTGTAACCGCCCGGGGTCTTCTTTTGCCTATAAATAGACCCTGTGGGCCCCCCATTCGAGAGGATCTTTTTCCAGAAACTCGGATTGAAGCTCCCGACGCCCAAGTCTCTTCTCAAAGCATCTGGAACACTTCTAAGGTAATTTCTTACCTAGAACGGAAGATCTAAAGAGAAGAAGGAAGGCCTAAGTGTTGAAACTTATCAAACACTTGCACGTCGATTTATTTCCTTCAATATAACTTGCGCGTCCCTTTTCTGGAAGAACCTCAAGAGGATTCTAAAGGGTTTAAAAAAGAGTCGCTCAAATATTTCTATGCTGGTTGAAAATCGCGCAAGTACACCATGTGTCGCGCAGGTATACCTGCGCGACCAAAACTTGCGCGCCCACGGAAGACTTGCGTGCCTTTAAAGACTTGCGCGCCCCTACCTTTTTGGGTTCCCATCTTGCCCATTTTACCCCTCTTAAGCCATTACACCTTTCCTTTTTCAAGATTCAGTCTTCAAGACACTCTTCAAAGCCATTTATGGCATGATTTCTTGATTTGAATTCCTTATCTGAAAGGAATTCTGTGGAATATCTCTCAAAACCTAGTGATTTAAATATCCTTATGTCACTAAATATAGAGAGTTCATTCATTCAAACTCATCCTTTAAGATGAGAGAATCTTTAACTTGGGCATCCTTCTTTAGGAGTAAGCCCCAAATTCTTAAAGTTCCCAAACTTGGGCATCCTCCTCAGGAGTAAGCCCCAACCTCAAATATGGGCATCCTCCTCAGGAGTAAGCCCCAACCTCAAATATGGGCATCCTCCTCAGGAGTAAGCCCCAAACCTTAATCCCTAACCTGGGTCTCCTTTTCAGGAATAAGACTCAGTCATAATCTTGGGATTCCTTTTTAGGAGTAAGCCCCAAGTCCCCTAACCTGGGTCTCCCTTTTAGGAATAAGACTTAGTCATAACCTGGGCCTCCTTTTTTAGGAGTAAGTCCCAGTCATAACCTTGGGTTTCCTTTTCAGGAGTGAACCCCAAGCCCCCTTAAAATTTCTCTTAACCAGTCCTAATTTACCCTTGATTTGGGTTTCTTTTTCAGGAGTAAAACCCAATCATAAGTCTCCTCCTAATTTGGGCATCCTCCTTAGGAGTAAGCCCCAAGATTAGAGTATTCAAATCTCCATAAAGCACATATACCTTTATGGACCCTGTTCCTGGATTTTCTCCCTAAAAGTAAATCCTAAACCTTCATCTATTTGGGCAGTCATACATACATAAGCCCCAAACAATTTCTTATGATTGCATCTTTCATGGCACAATTGTCTAATTTTTACCAATACCTCGTATTTCTCACACCGAGCATGACTCACGTGAGCTTAGAGTGTAAAAGTAATTATGAAATTCTTCTTTGAGCCATCAATCATAAATATCATACTCCATTACTCGAACTACGTGAGTTCTGATTCCTTTTCCAAAACAAAGGATACATAGGTAGCCCATTTATGGGTTCGATCCCAACTTTAAAATAATCCCTGTCCTTCTGAATGACGATAAACTTCAAGTGCCCCACTGAGTGGATTTAAAACCAGCCTGGTCATTATAATGACCAAGATACTTTTATATAAATGTTTTTGAAGGATACCATTGATCAAGAATCTCTAAACAGATATAGGTGATTCTCTATTTGATGAAGAACCTCGAATACATATAAAAGATTCTCTAAATTTCTTGCATATTTAATCATTGATTGTTAAAACTAAAGGAAAGCACATTTTATACTTGGTAATGTAATAAGGATTCACGAACATAACTTAAATCTATAAAGAGAGTCCTGGAGTAGACAATAATTCCCCTCAAAAAGGTGTGATGAGTCCAACCTCCCATCCTCTCGACCAATGCAAATTCCTAAGCCTCATTAGTCCACAAGCTAATGAGCTCCTACCTTTGGAATGTGGGTCCAAACGGATGTGGAATCATTGGATGTTTCCGGTTCTACGAACAAACCCGCTAGAAACCGATCGGAATGTTTGAATCTCCCGTCCAGGAGGTCATCCCCGAAATCTGTGCGAAACAAAAATGGTGAACCCGATGTGAATCCTTAACCAAGTTAAAGTGATATTCTTCTTATTTGTTAGGCCCCTTGGGCCAAAAAAGCAATCATTGACATGTGCTCATCCAAATGATGCAGTGGCCGGATTCATCTTGATTATGTCTGTTATATGGAACAGGAACTCTTTTCTCAAGATCTTCTGCAAAATGGATTTCCTTAAATTCACCTCTGTGAATACTGCTGCTGTGAACACCTCTACTGTGAGGTCTGCTGTTGTGAAAACCAATGCTACTACTCCTGCTGGAACGTCGTCCGCTCTGAGGATGACATCACCAACTCAACATCTTCAACGCTGGGTTTCTAATGCACTGGTTAAGGAGTATCGTCGCAACGGTACTATCCCAACTCTGGAGGCCGCTCGTCAAGCCCTCTAAGTTAACAACTCTACCTGGTCGTCCGGACAACGGCGGCCAGCGATCAAGAAGCAGGCGGTGCTGACTACCGTCTCCAACCATTTAGGGTCGTTATCCCCGGAACACAATTTCCATTCACTCCCTTACTCTGAGGAAGTGAATGAGCAGGTCCCGCAGGACCTTAATTCAAAAAGACAGGAGTCCTTCTCAAGGGATCCCATCAACAATCGCCGCCAGACTCGTGCGGTAGTGCGCCCTCAACATGATGAGGGTACCGACTCCAGGCATTCAGCTCAGGTTCCTCGAACCCGAGTAGGCAAGATGAACCGCCAGAGATGGAATCCGGTTAACAATAGACAGGTTTTCATCCCTGCCATCTCCGGAGAAGTCCACCAACCTAACTTGGTGGCAAACAACGAGCAGGCACAATCACCTGTCCGTTTTAATTCCGCTGTCCAGCAGACTCGTCTGGCAGCATCAAGCCGATCCCACCAGGCAATTCCGGCGGAGTACCATAGGTAGGAACATACACCTGCTTATACATCACCAGTTAGTCAGCAGGCTCGTCTGACTACATATGATGGATCTCGTCAACCATGTTTGGCGAAGTGTAATCAGCAGGCATATACACCTGCTAATACTAATCAAGCCTACCAACAGTCTCGCTTGGTAGCGCACGAAGAAGTCTGTCGGAAAGTCCCGACGACAAACAGGAGGCAGACTCAACTCTCTACCTCCACACTTGAGTACTGTCAGGATTCACTGACAGGAAAAGGAGGACAGGAGTAGGCACATACACCTACTCCAAGCCCGGAATGGACGTATATCCCCGTTCCGGCGGCTGAAGTCACCAAACATATTTTGTCAATGGTGAAAGAGCAGAAGCAAATTCCTGCTCATATTCTGGATGCTTGCCAGGATATCATAACAGCTTCAGCATCATCACAGGGACAGACACATAAATCTATCCCTAGCAGTGGAGTGACACATCAACGATTCACTCCGGAACAGACACACACATCTGTTCCAGTCCAAGAGGGTTATGGGGCATACTCCCCCATATCATACGGACAACCAAGTCAGGCACATACACCTGATTTGAGTGGAGATCGTCAGCCTAACCTGACCATCTTTCCTGATCAGGCACATACACCTGCTCAGAGCAATCACTTTCGTCATCAAGTGGTTTCTAAAGAGAGTAAGAAGGCATCTAAGAAAAAGATCTGCCCAGCACAGTCAGGAGATCAAAGGCCAATCTGTAACCAAGCCTTGATCGATGCTGGAGTTCTTGAAGCCCTCAGACATTTATCTGTCGGAATTCAAGATTCTACTCCCTCAGTTCACAATAACAGGAACATTAATTCTGAAGGTCTTCAACAGACACTTCC
The DNA here is from genome assembly GCA_963277665.1 of Viscum album. NCBI lineage: Eukaryota > Viridiplantae > Streptophyta > Magnoliopsida > Santalales > Viscaceae > Viscum > Viscum album. The sequence goes on along the minus strand of OY728146.1, from coordinate 1,663,653,865 downwards.
TCATGAAGACTTGCTTCATGAAAATTCGGTCAATATTGAAGTTTCGTCTTCAGATGAAAGCCACAGGAACCCTCTGTGTGGTCAGAAGACCAAGGATCAAGAGATTTCATCTTTTGCTGTAACCCATCATGACGGTCCTCCTCATGGTGATGAACTTCGCTGCGAAAGTCCTCTCCGCAGTAGTGATTCACGTTGTCTCGAAAATTCTTCAGAAGGCAATGCAGTGACTAGAAAGCCCTCCTATCTCGAGGCACTTGCAAACGTAAAACCAGTCATGTCTGATGCTTTACTATCGGCAGGTGAAACTCTTTCTCCATCAGAAGATAGCCTGGGGTTCAGGTTATTCTCCGAACCATCCCTGGGTCATTCATCTTCCAGCATGAATAGTGATCTCTCTACCAATCTTGTTGAATCCGATGAAGCAACAAGGAAACACCAACTCTGGTCAAAACAGGTAGAAGAATCTTCATTTAATGATAAAGAGGAAATGCTGAACATGAGGAAAAAACTGGAAAAAGGTGAAGTACCAGTCATGTTTTGGCCTTTGGCTGACTCCCAGTACGACGTTCCAAAGATGTTGACGGATGATGGAATCCATGATATTCGTCTCAAAATATGGAAAACTCTTTGTCAATTAAAGAAGAAGGTATTATCTTACGATGAATATGAAAATCATCTTAAGATAATAGAAGGGTTACAACGTCAGATTGATTTGGCATCTCTATCAGTCTCTCGGTATCCGAAGGCTGAAAAGAAACAGAGAACCCTTCAACGTTCATGCCTTGGCGCACTAAGAAGATTACGTCAGTTAATTTCCAATGCTCCATCTGATGTTCATATCAGAGGAAGGGGTGTTCACGGAGCACTACATTTCACAGTGCTTTGCAGTCAGCAAAGCCCGCCAAAAATGGTCTCATGCAATGTTATTGACCATGGACGGCCACAGTCAATGGGTTTTGTTCATAATCAAAAGCTTGCTCAAGAACAGGCTTCAACTAGTTCCTCTCAAAATCAAGTATATAGAGAACAAGTTGTTGAATTTCTCCTACATCAAGCAGGCGAGAATATTGCACAAGCCTCTCGTCTGGAGAAAACACGTCATCAAATGACAGAAGTTTCGGAAATCATCCAACGGTCTGTTGAACCAGGTTATAAAAGTGGATACAGGTTAATGCATTCAGCTAATTTCCGAACTAAGATTCGCAAGATCAAGATAGATTTTAAGAAGATCTCAGATATAGCATGTCAAGAGACACCCCAACTTGCCAGATTGAGGACTTCTCTAACCCAACCCTCAGAGTCAACAAATGGGATTCGAGGAGTTGAGCGGAAGCAGCAGGAACATCCCCAGTCCACCGGACTGGGGACTTTTTAAAATCCTCAATCCCTCCCTCAGAGAAAGTCAGTATTCTCTCGATTAGGGAATAAGCCTCAAGAGGAACGAAGAGCCAAGCTATCAGGAGATTCTCTCCAAGTGATGGTTCTCCAAGAAGTTCCTGAGGGATCAAGTCAACGGAATTCCATGTCTCATCATGGACATAGAAGAAGACAATATCACAGACATGCTGATAGAAAGGATTCCATGCAATATGCATCCATTAATGTCATCAATGCCATTGCTGTTGATTCACCAGATGAGGCTCAATCAGAGGGATCAGACGAAGAGGTTCCTGCTCAAGATGTTGCGCACACAGACCTAAATGAAAAAGGTGTGCGCACACGTAATAAAAGGCTTACCCAAAATCTGGGTATTCCTTCAAGTAACCCACTTCCCCCTCTCCGAAAAGGATCCAATAAGGGGAAAGGAAAGAATCAGGTTACTTCTCACCCTTCCTCTGAAGGAGGTCAATCGCTATCATTAGAGCAAAGGTTTGCACAACATGAGGAAGAAATGAAAGAATTAAGAAGGTTGAATGCAGAACTACTTCAGAGTAGTCTTATTCTTAAGAATGCTGAAGTCCGACAGCCAAAGTAATTTGTTGTAACTACTGAGATGGATCAGGAATATCCTCCTTTATCAGTACACCCTCAGAGGTCTAATCCTACGGGTCAAACGCAACAACGGTTGGCAGCACTACCATCAGTTGCAGCACCAACCACCACATCTGTCCAAGCTCCATTCAATGCACCTACCCAAAACCAAGTTCAACCTGACGTTTCTCAAAAGTTAATAACTACTATTGAGTCATTAACAGCTCGGTTAGAAAATATGGAAGGGAAACGGGCGCAAGTTCAACCTGAAAAGAAAGTTTACCCTGAATGGGTAGATTCAATTTCTCCTCCATCTAGTTTTGGAAACCCTGTTTTCCCCACTTTCAATGGATCAGGCGACCCTGAACAACATTTGATGCATTACGTGTCTTGTTGTGATCCTATGATGGGAACTCCAGAGCAGCAAGAAGCAGTGAAACTCAGATGCTTCGTGCGAACCTTGCAAGGACCAGCTTTTGTCTGGTATACAAGCTTGCAATCCCAGTCAGTCATCGGATGGGAGGATCTTCATCAAAAATTCCTTCTTCAGTTTAGCTCAACTTTGCCAAAAACGACAGTTTTCGATCTTACAAACTGCAAGCAAAGGGAGAATGAAAGAGTCTCTGATTTCATTGCTCGTTGGAAGGGATTAACATATTCCTTGAGTTTAGAACTCCCTCAGGAGGAATTATTGCCAATCTGTGTGGCAAATTTGCGTGACGAATTACGCACGCCATTGATCCCTGTGAAATACACAGGAGGGTTTCGAGACCTTACTTCAATCGCTCAACAGATTGAAGATTCCCTTATACAGGCTAAGGTTAAATCTCGTGTAATTCCATCAGCTCCAGGAAGAAGAATGGGTAAAGCATAAACTGCTACAGTTATGCTTAAACAAGCACCTGTACCTATTTCTACTTCAAAACCTTCATCTTCTCGAAGGGCTCCACCTCCTGAATGCCAACAACAAAGGCTGTTTCGTCCAAATGATCAAAAAGATCAACGACGAAAACAATTTGAGGATATGAAGAGTAAAACTTACTCTTTCCGAAGTGAGCAAGTTCCTGGTTACTTCATTTCAGCTCTGGAAAATAATTTGGTTCAATTACTAGTGCCGAAGAGGCCAAACAAGGAAGGAGATGAAGACCGTCCCAATTATTGTCCCTTTCATCAAATGTTGGGGCATCCCATCCAGGAGTGTTTTGTCTTTAAAGACCTCCTGCAAAAGATGGTCGACTTGGGACAAGTCAAATTGAAGGGTTATTCAGCACATGTAGCGTGTATTACCGCTACAGATCCAGAGGAAGGAGGCAAGTGGCAGGAAGTCAAAAGCAAAACTGCGAAAAAATATGATGATTGGATGGTCAAAAAGACAATCAATCGGACCCATTCCATTTTGTGAACACAATTGAAGAAGCCAATTGTGTCTCCTACAAAAGCTGTAGTAAAGCCTCCATCAAAAGATAAATCCTCAAAAGGGAAGCGCAATTCAAAGAAGAAAGAGGAATCAGGAGAAGATGAGTATGTATCAAAGCCTAAATTGTCTTTGACTCTGGCAGATTTCATGCCATCTACTTCAAAGCCACGGGCACCGCCCCATCAAACGGCACAGCCTAAACTGGCTAACCAGGCAGAGTCTTTATCAGACGAAGAGTTAATCTTTGGTTCTGTTAATATGATTCAATTAACAGATTCATATTCCAGTCTTGATGAGCCTGAATTCCCTGTATCAAATAAGGGAATCCGAAGAGGTTCTAGAGGTTCAGGATATAGGGGAATACGTGGATCTTTCCAAAGCCACTACTCTAATTTTACCCCTGCTAGCACTGTATATGCAGCAGAAACTCGTGGTAAAGCCCTTCAGTGAGCTCAAAAAGAACAAGCAAGTTCTTTTTCCAATGGCCAACTCAGTTTTGACACAGTTATTTTGGAAGACCGATTAAAGGTTCCATCTTCTTTATATCAGCAAGTAAATGGATCTAATCAGTCTAATCTTCCAAAACCAAGGATGTTGCCAACTTCAATACAAGATGCATCAGCTTCCAAAGCATCTGCTTCCAAGGTACCTGCTAAACCGCATATTCCTATTGGGAAACGCAGACCTCTAGATCAAAAGTATGATATATTGAAACACTTGGCCCAAGTACCGTCCAAGTTATCAATTTTGGATGCTTTGAATCTGTCAAAAGATCTTCGGGAAGCACTCATCGAAGCTTTGTCAAGTCCTCAGGAGTTTGAAGCTGAAATTACTGCAGCTGAAATCTATCACATAGAGAATAATCCTGCAGAATTCCATGCAGTGATATCTTTTACTGATAAAGATGAAAATGATGTTGTTCATGGGCACATAAAACCTTCGTACTTATCTGGAAAAGTCAATGGTATAGATGTTCGAAGATCTTTAATTGACAATGGTTCAGGAGTCAACCTCATGCCCATTCGTACACTTCGTCGATTGGGCCTCACGGAATCTGATTTATCTCCTTCTACCATGATGTTGCAAGGATATGATAAAAATGAACAAGAACCACTGGGAGAAGTTACACTCAGAACTCAGTTTGGAGATCTTGTTTCCAATTCGAATTTAATGATTGTTGATCAGGACTCAGCTTTCAATATCTTGCTTGGAAGACCTTGCCTACATCAGCATGCAGCTATTACTTCATCATACCATAAATGTCTCAAATACTGTTTCGATGGTCAAGTTGGAACATTGTATGGTGATAAGGCCCCGTTCAAGACATGTGAGTCTTAATACATTGAGTCGGAATTTTATCACATGAAGGGAAGAGAAAAATCTACAATGAAGGAAATTACCAAAGTTAATGCTCCATATGGTTTGGAGAAAATTCCAATAAATCCATCTTCACATGTGAGTACAGATTATGTATTACCTATCAGTAAAATTGACAAAATAGGCCCAAATCAAAATACTCTTATGGAAAGATCCATAATTTCAATTACGGCGATCGAGCCAGACAACATGGGAGAAATTGGTAACCTACCAAGCAGTGATGAAAGCATAAGTGGTGATGTTTTCATTTCATCTGCTGAAGTCCAACAAGTCTATACTTCGCTAATCAGGCCAGAAGAAGTTATAGCAACACCAGAGGTGAATAATGATGTCTATTCTCGATCCATCATCTCCTCTTTATTTCCCAAAGAAGACCCTTTATCATCAATAGGGTCGGAAATGGAAGCTTCTTCTTCAAAATGTGAAAATTTTGGCATCTCTTATGATCATGAGAATTTCGTTTTTTCATCTACTTTGCAAGTAGAAACGGAAGAAATAACACATGATGAAGAGGAAGAGGAAGATCTTAGAGATGATCCTCCAGCATTTGAAGAGGGTATCTCTACCACTGTGGATGAACTCAGAGAAGTAAATCTGGGTACAGAGAAAGATCCACGCCCCACTTTAATTAGTGCGGCCATGAACCTTGAAGAGCAAGAGAAGTCCACCAACCTAACTTGGTGGCAAACAATGAGCAGGCATACACACCTGTTCGTTTTAATTCCGCTGTCCAGCAGACTCGTCTGATAGCATCAAGCCTGTCCCGCCAGGCAATTCCGGCGGAGTACCATAGGCAGGAACATACACCTGCTTATACATCACCAGTTAGTCAGCAGGCTCGTCTGACTACATATGATGGATCTCGTCAACCGCGTTTGGCGAAGTGTAATCAGCAGGCACATACACCTGCTAATACTAATCAGGCCTACCAACAGTCTCGCTTGGTAGCGCCCGGAAAAGTCAGTCGGAAAGTCCCGACGACAAACAGGAGGCAGACTCAACTCTCTGCCTCCACACTTGAGTACTGTCAGGATTCACTGACAGGAAAAGGAGGACAAGAGAAGGAACATACACCTACTCCAAGCCCGAAATGGACGTATATCCCCGTTCCAGCGGCTAAAGTCACCAAACATATTTTTTCAATGGTGAAAGAGCAGAAGAAAATTCCTGCTCATATTCTGGATGATTTCCAGGATATCATAACAGATTCAGCATCATCTCAGGGACAGACACATAAATCTATCCCTAGCAATGGAGTGACACATCAACGATTCACTCCGAAACAGACACACACATCTGTTCCAGTCCAAGAGGGTTATGGGGCATACTCCCCCATATCATACGGACAACCAAGTCAGGCACATACACCTGATTTGAGTGGAGATCGTCAGCCTAACCAGACCATCTTTCCTGATCAGGCACATACACCTGCTCAGAGCAATCACTTTCATCATCAAGTGGTTTCTAAAGCGAGTAAGAAGGCATCTAAGAAAAAGATCCGCCCAGCACAGTCAGGAGATCAAAGGCCAATCTGCAACAAGGCCTTGCTCGATGCTGGAGTTCTTGAAGCCCTCAGACATTTATCTGTCGGAATTCAAGATTATACTCCCTCAGTTCCCAATAACGGGAACATTAATTCTGAAGGTCTTCAATAGACACTTCCTCATGAAGACTTGCTTCATGAAAATTCGGTCAATCTTGAAGTTTCTTCTTCAGATGAGAGCCACAGGAACCCTCTGTGTGGTCAGAAGACCAAGGAGCAAGAGATTTCATCTTTTACTGTAACCCATCACGACGGTCCTCCTCATGGTGATAAACTTTGCTGCGAAAGTCCTCTCCGCAGTAGTGATTCACGTTGTCTCAAAAATTCTTCAGAAGGCAATGTAGTGACGAGAAAGCCCTCCTATCTTGAGGCACTTGCAAACGTAAAACCAGTCATGTCTGATGCTTTACTATCGGTAGGTGAAACTCTTTCTCCATCAGAAGATATCCTGGGGTTCAGGTTATTCTCCGAACCATCCCTGGGTCATTCATCTTCCAGCATGAATAGTGATTTCTCTACCAATCTTGTTGAATCCGATGAAGCAACAAGGAAACACCAACTCTGGTCCAAACAGGTAGAAGAATCTTCATTTAATGATAAAGAGGAAATGCTGAATATGAGGAAAAAACTGGCAAAAGGTGAAGTACCAGTCATGTTTTGGCCTTTGGCTGACTCCCAGTACGACATTCCAAAGATGTTGACGGATGATGGAATCCATGATATTCGTCTCAACATATGGAAACATCTTTGTCAATTAAAGAAGAAGGTATTATCTTACGATGAATATGAAAATCATCTTAAGATAATAGAAGGGTTACAACGCCAGATTGATTTGGCATCTCTATCAGTCTCTCGGTATCCGAAGGCTGAAAAGCAACAGAAAACCCTTCAACGTTCATGCCTTGGCGCACTAAGAAAATTGCGTCAGTTAATTTCCAATGCTCCATCTGATGTTCATATCAGAGGATGGGTTGTTCACGAAGCACTACATTTCACAGTGCTTTCCAGTCAGCAAAGCCCGCCGAAAATGGTCTCATGCAATGTTATTGCCCATGGTCGGCCACACTCAATGGGCTTTGTTCATAATCAAAAGCTTGTTCAAGAACAAGCTTCAACTAGTTCCTCTCAAAATCAAGTATATAGAGAACAGGTTGTTGAATTGCTCCTACATCAAGCAGGCGAGAATATTGCACAAGCCTCTCGTCTGGAGCAAACACGTCATCAAATGATAGAAGTTTTGGAAATCATCCAATGGTCTGTTGAACCAGGTGATAAAAGTGGATACGGGTTAATTCATCCAGCTAATTTACGAACTAAGATTCGCAAGATCAAGAGAGATTTTAAGAAGATCTCAGACATAGAATGTCAAGAGACACCCCAGCTTGCCAGACTGGGGACTTCTCTAACCCAACCCTCAGAGTCAACGAATGGGATTCGAGGAGTTGAGCAGAAGCAGAAAGAACATCCCCAGTCCACCGGACTGGGGACTTTTTCAAATCCTCAATCCCTCCCTCATAGAAAGTCAGTATTCTCTCGATTAGGGAATAAGATTCAAGAGGAACGAAGAGCCAAGATGTCAGGAGATTCTCTCCAATTGACGGTTCTCCAAGAAATTCCTGAGGGATCAAGTCAACGGAATGCCATGTCTCATCATGGACATGGAAGGAGACAATATCACAGAAATGCTGATAGAAAGGATTCCATGCAATATGCATCCATTAATGTCATCAATGTCGTTGCTGCTGATTCACCAGATGAGGCTCAATCAGAGGGATCAGATGAAGAGGTTCCTGCTCAAGAAGTTGCGCACACAGACCTAAATGAAGAAGGTGTGCGCACACGTAATCAAAGGCTTACCCAAAATCTGGGTATTCCTTCAAGTAACCCACTTCCCCCTCTCCGAAAAGGATCCAATAAGGGGAAAGGAAAGAATCAGGATACTTCTCACCCTTCCTCTGAAGGAGGTCAATCGCTCCCATTAGAGCAAAGGTTTGCACAACAGGAGGAAGAAATGAAAGAATTAAGAAGGTTGAATGCAGAACTACTTCAGACTAGTCTTCTTCTTAAGAATGCTGAAGTCCGACAGCCGAAGGAATTTTTTGTAACTACTGAGATGGATCAAGAATATCCTCCTTTATCAGTACACCCACAGAGGTCTAATCCTACGGGTCAAACGCAACAACGGTTGGCAGCACTACCATCAGTTGCAGCACCAACCACCACGTCTGTCCAAGCTCCATTCATTGCACCTACCCAAAACCAAGTTCAACCTAACGTTTCTCAAAAGTTAATAACTACTATTGAGTCATTAACAGCTCGGTTAGAATCTATGGAAGGGAAACGGGCGCAAGTTCAACCTGAAAAGAAAGTTTACCCTGAATGGGTAGATTCAATTTCTCCTCCTTCCAGTTTTGGAAACCCTATTTTCTCTACTTTCAATGGATCAGGAGACCCTGAACAACATTTGACGCATTACGTGTCTTGTTTTGATCCTATGATGGGAACTCCAGAGCAGCAAGAAGCAGTGAAACTCAGATGCTTCATGCGAACCTTTCAAGGACCAGCTTTTGTCTGGTATACAAGCTTGCAATCCCGGCTAGTCATCGGATGGGAGGATCTTCATCAAAAATTCCTTCTTCAGTTTAGCTCAAATTTGCCAAAAACGACAGTTTTCGATCTTACAAACTGCAAACAAAGGGAAAATGAAAGAGTCTCTGATTTCATTGCTCGTTGGAAGGGATTAACATATTCCTTGAGTTTAGCACTCCCTCAGGAGGAATTATTGCCAATATGTGTGGCAAATTTGCGTGACGAATTACGCACGCCATTGATCCCTGTGAAATACACAGGAGGGTTTCGAGACCTTACTTCAATCGCTCAACAGATTGAAGATTCCCTTATACAGGCTAAGGTTAAATCTCGTGTAATTCCATCAGCTCCAGGAAGAATAATGGGTAAAGCAGAAACTGCTACAGTTATGCTTAAACAGGCACCTGTACCTATTTCTACTTCAAAACCTTCATCTTCTCGAAGGGCTCCACCTCCTGAACACCAACAACAAAGGCTGTTTCGTCCAAATGATCAAAAAGATCAACGACGAAAACAATTTGAGGATATGAAGAGTAAAACATACTCTTTCCGAAGTGAGAAAGTTCCTGGTTACTTCATTTCAGCTCTGGAAAATAATTTGGTTCAATTACCAGTGCCGAAGAGGCCAAACAAGGAAGGAGATGAAGACCGTCCCAATTATTGTCCCTTTCATCAAATGTTAGGACATCCCATCCAGGAGTGTTTTGTCTTTAAAGACCTCCTGCAAAAGATGGTCGACTTGGGACAAGTCAAATTGAAGGGTTATTCAGCACATGTAGCGTGTATTACCGCTACAGATCCAGAGGAAGGAGGCAAGTGGCAGGAAGTCAAAAGCAAAACTGCGAAAAAATATGATGATTGGATGTTCAGAAAGACAATCAATCGGACCCATTCCATTTTGTGAACACAATTGAAGAAGCCAATTGTGTCTCCTACAAAAGCTGCAGTAAAGCCTCCATCAAAAGATAAATCCTCAAAAGGGAAGCGCAATTCAAAGAAGAAAGAGGAATCAGGAGAAGATGAGTATGTATCAAAGCCTAAATTTTCTTTGACTCTGGCAGATTTCATGCCATCTACTTCGAAGCCACGGGCACCGTCCCACCAAACGGCACAACCTAAACAGGTTAACCAGGCAGAGTCTTTATCAGACGAAGAGTTAATCTTTGGTTCTGTTAATATGATTCAATTAACAGATTCATATTCCAGTCTTGATGAGCCTGAATTCCCTATATCAAATAAGGGAACCCGAGGAAGTTCTAGAGGTTCAGGATATAGGGGAAGACGTGGATCTTTCCGAAGCCACTACTCTAATTCTACCCCTGCTAGCACTGTATATGTAGTAGAAACTCGTGGTAAAGCCCTTCAGCGAGCTCAAAAAGAACAAGCAAGTTCTTCTGCCAATGACCAACTCAGTTTCAGCATAGTTATTTTGGAAGACCGATTAAAAGTTCCATATTCTTTATCTCAGCAAGTAAATGGATCTAATCAGTCTAATTTTCCAAAACCAAGGATGTTTCCAACTTCAATACAAGATGCATCAGCTTCCAAAGCATCTGCTTCCAAGGTACCTGCTAAACCGCATATTACTATTGGGAAACGCAGACCTCTAGATCAAAAGTATGATATATTGAAACACTTGGCCCAAGTACCAGCCATGTTATCAATTTTGGATGCTTTGAATCTGTCAAGAGATCTTCGGGAAGCACTCATCGAAGCTTTGTCAAGTCCTCAGGAGTTTGAAGCTGAAATTGCCGCAGCTGAAATCTATCACATAGAGAATAATCCTGCGGAATGCCATGCAGTGATATCTTTTACTGATAAAGATGAAGATGATGTTTTGCATGGGCACATAAAACCTTTGTACTTATCTGGCAAAGTCAATGGTATAGATGTTCGAAGAGCTTTCATTGACAATGGTTCAGGAGTCAACCTCATGCCCATTCGCACACTTCGTCGATTGGGCCTCACGGAATCTGATTTATCTCCTTCTAACATGATGTTGCAAGGATATGATAAAAATGAACAAGAACTACTGGGAGAAGTTACGCTCAGAACTCAGTTTGGAGATCTTGTTTCCAATTCGGATTTCATGATTGTTGATCAAGACTCAGCTTTCAATATCTTTCTTGGAAGACCCTGGCTACATCAGCATGCAGCTATTCCGTCATCATACCATCAATGTCTCAAATACTGTTTCGATGGTCAAGTTGGAACATTGTATGGTGATAAGGCCCCGTTCAAGACATGTGAGTCTCAATACATTGAGGTGGAATTTTATCACATGAAGGGAAGAGAAAAATCTACAATGAAGGAAATTACCAAAGTTAATGCTCCATATGGTTTGGAAAAAATTCCAATAAATCCATTTTCACATGTGAGTACAGATTATGTGTTACCTATCAGTCAAATTGACAAAATAGGCCAAAATCAAAATACTCTTATGGAAAGATCCATAATGTCAATTACGACAATCGAGCCAGACAACATGGGAGAAATTGGTAACTTACCAAGCAGTGATGAAAGCATAAGTGGTGACGTTTTCATTTCGTCTGCTGAAATCCAACAAATCTATACTTCGCTAATCAGGCCAGAAGAAGTTATAGCAACACTAGAGGTGAATATTGATGTCGATTCTCAATCCATCATCTCCTCTTTATTTCCCAAAGAAGACCCTTTATCATCAATAGGGTCGGAAATGGAAGCTTCTTCTTCAAAATGTGAAAATTTTGACATCTCTTATGATCATGAGAATTTCATTTTTTCATCTACTTTGCAAGTAGAAACGGAAGAAATAACACATGATGAAGAGGAAGAGGAAGATCTTAGAGATGCTCCTCCAGCATTTGAAGAGGGTATCTCTACCACTGTGGATGAACTCAGAGAAATAAATCTGGGTACAGAGAAAGATCCACGCCCCACTTTAATTAGTGCGGCCATGACCCTTGAAGAGCAAGAGATGTATATTTCTTTTATAAAGAAAAATAAAGATATTTTTGCTTGGAATTATACAGAGATGCCTGGCCTTGATCCTGATGTTGCCACCCATCATTTGGGTTTGCCAAAAGAACATCGAGGATTCAAGAAAGCCGCGAGAAGAACACACCCAACCTATGCTTCCAAAATTGAGGCTGAAGTGGATAAGCTTATCAAAGCTAACTTCATCAGAGAAGTTCAATATCCCAAGTGGTTGGCTAATATTGTCCCTGTAAAGAAGAAGAACAGACAAATTAGGGTTTGCATCGATTTCAGAGATCTTAATCGGTATTGTCCTAAAGATGATTTCCCAGTTCCGATTATAGAACTCTTAATTGATGCGACGGCTGGCTATGAAGTACTTTCTTTCATGGATGGATATTCTGGATATAATCAGATCCGAATGGCCCCAGAAGATGAGGAATATACAGCCTTCAGAGCTCCTCAAGGTGTGTTTTGTTACCGGGTGATGCCCTTTGGTTTAAAGAATGCAGGTGCAACATATCAACGCGCCATGCATCGTATCTTCAAACCTCTTTTAGGGAAGTTTGTTGAATGCTATGTAGATGATTTGGTGGTTAAATCCAAACAACGTTCTAATCACTTGGCTGATTTGGAAGTCATATTCCACAAGCTTCGACAACATAATTTGAAGATGAACCCCTTAAAATGTGCTTTTGGGGTAACCTCAGGAAAATTCCTCGGCTTTGTTGTACGCCATCACGGTATTGAAGTCGATCCTGAGAAGACCAAATCAATCCTTGGTATGTCACCTCCTCAGAATTTGAAAGAATTAAGAGGACTTCAAGGACACTTAGCCTATATTCGGCGTTTCATCGCCAATTTGGCAGGAAAAAGTTTACCCTTTACCAAATTATTGAAGAAAGGAGTCACTTACCAGTGGACTGAAGAATGTCAAGAAGCATTTGATGTTCTCAAGAAATACCTCTTGAGTCCACCAGTACTCATGCCACCTGTTGAGGGTAGACCTCTTATCCTCTATGTGACAGCTTTAGAGCGATCATTGGGTGCCTTTCTCGCTCAAAAGAATGATGCTGGGAATGAAAATAGTCTCTACTATCTCAGTAAAACTATGCTTGAAGCAGAAACCCGATATTCAAGTATTGAAAAGTGCTGCCTAGCATTAATCTTTGCAGTTCAGAAATTGAGACACTACCTGCAACATCATGAGGTCCAATTGGTATCTCGTAATAATCCGCTCAAATTCATCCTTAGTCGTCCAATGCTTATAGGACGTCTGGAAAGGTGGGCGGTTATTCTACAGCAGTTCGACATTCACTATGTGTCTCAAAAGGAAATTAAGGGCCAAGCTCTAGCTGATTTCCTGGCTGAACATCCTTCAGTGGAAGACACGTATTCAGATATCGAACTCCCTGATGAGGAAGTTTTCTCTATTCAAGAGAGTCCTCAAACATGGGAAATGTATTTTGATGGTGCTTCTAGAAGTCCAACAGGGAAGAAAATGGAAAATCCTAAATTCAACAAAGTTGTTTTAGGAATTGTGCTCATTTCTCCAGATAAGGCAGTGTTACCTTATTCCTTTTTGTTGTGGGAAGGTGGTACCAATAATGAAGCTGAATACCAAGCTCTCATTACAGGCTTGGAATTAGCGCTTCAAGCACAAGTGAATCACTTAAAAGTGAAAGGTGATTCAGACCTGGTAATCAAACAAGTCAATGGGGATTATGCCATCAGAAAAGAAGAATTAATCCCTTTGTATGATTACGTCAGAGAGTTAATGTCGGAATTCCCTTCAGAACTGACATTTTCTTATGTCCCAAGATCACAAAATGCTCAAGCTGATGCACTGGATAATATAGCCACAGCTTTAGCAGATCCAAATCGGGACGAGACAACCATCTGTATTGCTCACCGTCGTGTAATTTCACCTTATGTTCAAGTCAGAACAGAGGAAATTAATGAAATTAGTCCCATTCCTGAACCATATGGTCATACTACAGTATGGATGTCACCTATCAGGGAATACCTTCAAAATGGAACACTTCCACCTGATAGAGCCGAGAAAGAACAAATTCGGCGACGTGTGGTCAATTTTACTCTTTATGATAGCCCAAACCACCTCGAGAAAATTCTCTACAAACGTGGTTTTGATGGAGTTCTCTTCAGATGTATTGATGGTGAAGAGACAATGGCTGTCATAAAAGAAGTGCATGCAGGAGTCTGTGGTGCCCACCAGTCTGGACATAGACTGTCTGATCAAATTCGAAGGCTTGGATACTTTTTGCCTTCAATGATACAAGATTGTGTTAATTTCACAAAGAAGTGTCATTCATGCCAAGTATATGCCAACTTTATTCATAAAACTCCAGAGTTGCTTCATACAGCTAAATACTCATGACCATTTTCCACATGGGGAATGGATGTGGTGGGACCTTACCCTTCAGCTACGGTCAAGCAGTTTAAGTACATTCTTACTGCTACTGATTTCTTTTCCAAATGGGCAGAGGCAGTACCTCTCAAAGAAGTCAATTCTAAATGCATTGTTAGCTTCATCAAGTCTAACATCATTACTAGATTTGGTGTCCCTCATACCATATTGACGGACAACGGCACCAACTTCTGTTCTTATGAGGTAAAGAAATTGTATCAAGAATACAACATTAAGTCCAACCATTCATCTCGATATCATGCAGCGGCCAATGGCCAGATAGAGGCCTTCAACAAGACTCTTTCAAATATACTGCAAAAGATGGTGGATAAAGATAAGAAGTCATGTCCTGATAAACTCTTTCATGCTTTATGGGCTTATCGAACTACCACTCGCAATGCAACGCGATCAACTCCATATTCATTGGTATATGGAACAGAAGCAGTCTTGCCAATTGAAGTTCAATTTCCCTCACTCAGAATAGCCATTTGTGATCAGTTATCTACATATGAGCAATCCCAAAAGCGGTTGAATGAATTGGAACAGTTAGATGAGAAAAGATTGTGCACTTTGCACCACTTGGAAATCTATCAGAATCGAATAGCACGAGCTTTTAATAAAAAAAGTTCGTCTTCGTTCATTCATTCAGGGAGAATTGGTATTGGTTCTCAGAGCACCAATGATACTAGGAAAGAAGCCTCCCAAGCTTGAACCAAAATGGGAAGGACCTTATTCAATACATAAGGTCTACTCCAATGGAGCATATTCTCTAATCTCAATGGATGGAGAACACATCACGACTCCAACTAATGCCAGATTTCTGAAGAAGTATTTTGTATAAACACAAAATATTGTTCCCAGATCCAAAAACAATCACATTGGTTCATATTTTGTCCTACATGACACTAAACTGTATTATGTCCTATCTACATGACGTTAAACTGTACAGAAGTTCCTATATTTTGTCCGAGATGACATTAAACTATATTGTGTCCTAGCAACATGACATTAAACTGTGTGGCACTTTCATCATCCAGCATGATGTTAAACTGTAAAAAGTCCCCAGAACTGATATCCTCATATTGGTTCACCTTAGTCCTAGCTACATGACTTTAAACTGTACAACACCAGTTCGTCCTTGCTATATGACGTTAAACTATACAGCAATGGTCCAGTATGACTTTAAACTGCAACTTCGTCCCACACGACATTAAACTGTGAAAAAGTTCCCTAAACCGTCCAACATGACCTTAAACTGCATCATCCCTGGTCCATGTATATGACCATAAACTATTTTCAAATCCTTTATGTCCAGAAAGACGTTAAACTGTGACGTCCTAACTACATGACGCTAAACTGTATAAAAGTCCCTCACGTCCGGAAAGACGTTAAACTATATAATCTCAAAAGTCCAGTATGACATTAAACTGCACCATTCACGGTCCATGCATATGACCTTAAACTATTCGCACTTTCGTCCGACATGACGTTAAAATGGTACACTCTTTTGTCCTTACTGCATAACATTAAAATGCACAGTCCCCCTTTCGTCCAATATGACGTTAAACTGTATTGTCCCCATCGTCCTAACTACATGACTCTAAACTGTACAGAAAGTCCTTGATATGTCCTACATGACATTAAACTGTTATTTTGTCCCTGCTACATGACACTAAAACTGTGCAGCACCAATAGTCCTAATTGCAAGACTTTAAACTGCATAGTCCCTTTTTTATGTCCTACATGACATTAAACTGTGCATCGTTAAGGTTGTTATTACCTCTTGTTTCTCACACCGAGTATGACTCACGTGAGCTTAGAGCGAACATCAACCATAACACTCCCTTTGGGCCACTAACCATGTGTAAGTCCCAACAACATTTTTTATTAGATCATTGTCCACAAGAACAACTTGATCATTAATTCATTCTTTAATTGAACTACACGGACTTTGATTCTTGCCCTCGAGGCTGGGTATGTAGGCAACCTCCCAGGGTTCAAGCCCAAAAATAATCTCTTCACATCGGTTCACCACCATCTCATATGATATTGATTCGTGAAACCGCCCCTCGAATCAATATTTTTACATTGATTCACTTTTGTCCTTGTTATATGACGTTAAACTATACAACACTTTTGTCCGGTACGACAATAAACTACAATATTCTTTGATTTCCTCATTTGAGAGAGAACTATTATTGACATTGATTTTTCAATCGTGGTTTTCATTTTCAAAAGACTACATGGTAATGCCTAAACTTTTTATCTTAGGTTAAACCATCATTGCACTAAAGTCCCCTTTCACCCTTCACATGTACGAACCAAATTTGTACAAAGGGTAGTTCTAGAACTACGTGGACTTGATTCCCATACTTATGGGATACGTAGGAACATACGAGTATCCCTCAAATCTAGTCCCAAGTCTTTTGGGCCTAAACCCCAAATTTCACTTTCAGTCCCTTGGCTGAAAAGTCCTCATGAAAACACACACTGTGTATTCATTATTATGGTCCGAATTCTATGACCCTAAACTAAGATTTCTCATACTTTAGTCCTGTACGACGTTAAACTGCATTTCAAGAACTACGTATGGATTGATTCTCATTCTTATGAGATACGTAGTGAAGTCCAAAATTTCAATTCAGGACCCAGCCACAACATGATTATGGTTATCAGTGACCTATGTATCTCTATATACATTGGAAAATACCCATCTTTATGCGTTACAATCCTAACCTTAAATATTTTCAGATCTTCATAACCCTTTTCATGACTTCTAATCACAAAAATGTCAAACTTCTGAGAATTCTTTTGCCTGACTATACAGCACGTGCCCATAGGTGGCCTTGCATAAACAGTCCACATAACAGACTTGTCAGCCGAAAGATACTATTTATTTGACCATGCAGCCAATGCCCATAGGTGGCCCTGCATATTTCAACCCCCTAACGGGTTTTGTTAAATAATAGTAACTTCATTCTTGGAAACTACTTCTTCTAATGCCTTTTAGCTCTTTTTCATATCATTCCTCAGATTCAAATATTCTTAAGCCATAGTTTACATATTTTCCCTCATACTTGAGTATGGTAATATGTTTTCAGATGAACTTTCTAGGAATTGTGTCAATTCTAATCCATTTTGGTCAAAGCTATTTCGACCTTAAACATTAGCCCCTTTATGTCCGGCGTGCATGACTTTAAACTGCCCACAAAAGACAAAGGAACTCTGAATAAAAGTCAAGTTCCAGCACACTTGCGTGCTGCCCTCTGTGCCCTGAAGACTTGCGCGCCCCCTTTTCCTTTGAATGTATTCAATTTCCTCAGAGTCAAATCCTCATTTCTTTCCGGATCCAACTCTGAGGGGGGACTTTTGTTGACGCTCCTTTCGTCACAGAATCTAAAGATCGGAAAAGTGAATATCTGAGCTCAAAGTGATTCAACCTTTGAAGAAAACATCAAAAATCGACAAAGGCATGAACAAAGGATCGACAGCAACTTCACCGCGCAAGTTTTATAACTGTCGCGCAAGTACACTTGCGCGACACCCTTGGTCGCGCAGGTGACTTGCGCGACCTAAGTGGTAACCGCCCTGTAACCACCCGGGGTCTTCTTTTGCCTATAAATAGACCCTGTGGGCCCCCCATTCGAGAGGATCTTTTTCTAGAAACTCGGATTGAAGCTCCCGACGCCCAAGTCTCTTCTCAAAGCATCCGGAACACTTCTAAGGTAATTTATTACCTAGAACGGAAGATCTAAAGAGAAGAAGGAAGGCCTAAGTGTTGAAACTTATCAAACACTTGCGCGCCGATTTATTTCCTTCAATATAACTTGCGCGTCCCTTTTCTGGAAGAACCTCAAGAGGATTCTAAAGGGTTTAAAAAGAGTCGCTCAAATATTTCTATGCTGGTTGAAAATCGCGCAAGTACACCATGTGTCGCGCATGTATACCTGCGCGACCAAAACTTGCGCGCCCACGGAAGACTTGCGCGCCTTTCAAGAATTGCGCACCCATACCTTTTTGGGTGCCCATCTTGCCCATTTTACCCCTCTTAAGCCATTACACCTTTCCTTTTTCAAGATTCAGTCTTCAAGACACTCTTCAAAGCCATTTATGGCATGATTTCTTGATTTGAATTCCTTATCTGAAAGGAATTCTGTGGAATATCTCTCAAAACCTAGTGATTTAAATATCCTTATATCACTAAATATAGAGAGTTCATTCATTCAACCTCATCCTTTAAGATGATAGAATCTTTAACTTGGGCATCCTTCTTTAGGAGTAAGCCCCAAATTATTAAAGTTCCCAAACTTGGGCATCCTCCTCAGGAGTAAGCCCCAACCTCAAATATGGGCATCCTCCTCAGGAGTAACCCCAACCTCAAATATGGGCATCCTCCTCAGGAGTAAGCCCCAACCTCAAATATGGGAATCCTCCTCAGGAGTAAGCCCCAAACCTTAATCCCTAACCTGGGTCTCCTTTTCAGGAATAAGACTCAGTCATAATCTTGGGCTTCCTTTTTAGGAGTAAGCCCCAAGTCCCCTAACCTGGGTCTCCCTTTTAGGAATAAGACTTAGACATAACCTGGGCCTCCTTTTTTAGGAGTAAGTCCCAGTCATAACCTTGGGTTTCCTTTTCAGGAGTGAACCCCAAGCCCCCTTAAAATTTCTCTTAACCAGTCCTAATTTACCCTTGATTTGGGTTTCTTTTTCAGGAGTAAAACCCAATCATATGTCTCCTCCTAATTTGGGCATCCTCCTTAGGAGTAAGCCCCAAGATTAGAGTATTCAAATCTCCATAAAGCACATATACCTTTATGGACCCTGTTCCTGGATTTTCTCCCTAAAAGTAAATCCTAAACCTTTATCTATTTGGGCAGTCATACATACATAAGCCCCAAACAATTTCTTATGATTGCATCTTTCATGGCACAGTTGTCTAATTTTTACCAATACCTCTTGTTTCTCACACCGAGCATGACTCACGTGAGCTTAGAGTGTAAAAGTAATTATGAAATTATTCTTTGAGCCATCAATCATAAATATCATACTCCATTACTCGAACTACGTGGGTTCTAATTCCTTTTCCAAAACAAAGGATACGTAGGTAGCCCATTTATGGGTTCGATCCCAACTTTAAAATAATCCCTGTCCTTCTGAATGAAGATAAACTTCAAGTGCCCCACTGAGTGGCTTTAAAACCAGCCTGGTCATCATAATGACCAAGAGACTTTTATATAAATGTTTTTGAAGGATACCATTGACCAAGAATCTCTAAACAGATATAAATGATTCTCTATTTGATGAAGAACCTCGAATACATATAAAAGATTCTCTAAATTTCTTGCATATTTAATCATTTATTGTTAAAACTAAAGGAAATCACATTTTATACTTGGTAATGTAATAAGGATTCACGAACATAACTTAAATCTATAAAGAGAGTCTCGGAGTAGACAATAATTCCCCTCAAAAAGGTGTGATGAGTCCGACCTCCCATCCTCTCGACCAATGCAAATTCCTAAGCCTCATTAGTCCACAAGCTAATGAGCGCCTACCTTTGGAAAGTGGGTCCAAACGGATGTGGAATCATTGGATGTTTCCGGTTCTACGAACAAACCCGCTAGAAACCGATCGGAACGTTTGAATCTCCCGTCCAGGAGGTCATCCCTGAAATCCGTGCGAAACAGTCATGTCATCAATCTGCTTGCTAGCTAGTTCATCATCTGTACCAATTCCTCTAGGAGCCATTGAATCTGCACAAAGGGTGAATAAATTAACTCTTAAATGGGTTGATGTTTTATAAATTTTTTGAAGAAATTCGAAAAAATGGCTAAGGCATTAAGGAATACAAGTCTAAATTTGGCGCACAAGTATGCATGTGTCGTGGAAGTATGGATGTGTTGCACAAGTTTTTGGCGTGCAAGTATCACTGCACAAGTCCAAATACCTCTACAATAGCGCGACAACAAAGAAAATGCGGAAAACAGAGCACTTGCGTGATGAAGGTAACTTGCGCGGTGAGAGCTTGAAAATTTGAAATCCGGGTACTTTTCACGAGAATGGCCACATATATATTGTCCAGGCCTCAACTCTGCATGCCTAAAAGCCAGTGCGCTCTAAAGCCAGCATGATCAACACCTGCACGACACCATCTGCGTGATCAACACTTGCGCACCAAAGTTTCATTGGTTTTCTTCTTTCCTCAGAGTTACATCCTCATTTGTTTTGGATCCAAATCTGAGGGGGGAATTTTGTTGATGCTCATTTCCATCACAGAGTCTAAAAAAATTGAAAAGGTAAATACCTTGAACCTAAAGTGATTCATCCTTTAAAGAAACATCAAAAATTGACAAAGGAATGAACCAATATTCAAATGCACTTGGGTTGCGCAAGTTCCACCAAGTTCGCGCAAGTATACTTGTGCGCCGCCCAATGGTCGCGCAGGTGACTTGCGCGCCTTCTTTGAAATTTGCCCAGGGTCTTCTCTAGCCTATAAATACCCCCTGTGGGCCCCCATTTCGGGAGGAAAAAAATTCCAAAAACTTGGATTTGAGCTCCCAGTGCCCTAGTCTCTTCTGGAAGCTTCCGAACACTTCTAAGGTAATTTCTTACCTAGAACGGAAGATCTAAAGAGAAAGAGTAAGGCATAAGTGTTGAAACTCATCAATACTTGCACGCCTAAGTGGCCAACCCTTAAGGGAAATGGCCACACTTGCACGCCGCCTTACCCCTTCAACAGAACTTGCACGCCTCTCTTCTAGAAGCCTCTAGGGATAGTACTAAGGGCTTGAGCCAAGCCTCGCCCAAGTTTTACCCTAAGGGTTGACAGTCATGCAAGTACTCATATATCATGCACGTACACCTGCACGACCAGGACTTGCACGCCCACACAGGACTTGCACGCCCCTCTCTTTTTAGGTGCCCTTCCTTCCCATTTCACCTCTCCTATGCCTATCCACCTCTCCTATTCAAGATTCAACCTTCAAACCCCTCTTCAAAGCCATTTATGGCATGTTTCCTTTGTTGTCTTCCATATCTGAAAGGGATTATGTGGAACATTTCTCAAAACCTAGTGATTTACACATCTTTATGTCACTAAGGTTAGAGAGTTCATTCATTCAACTTCATCCTTTAAGATGAGAGAATCCTTAACCTGGGCCTCCTTTTCAGGAGTAATCCCCAGTCCAAGTTCTCTTAATTTGGGCATCCTCCATAGGAATAAGCCCCAAGTTCTCATTAATTTGGGAATCCTCCTTAGGAGTAAGCCCCAAGTCCCCTAATTTGGGCATCCTCCTTAAGAGTAAACCCTAATCTCAAAGTTCCCAAAATCTGGGCATCCTCCTCAGGAGTAAGCCCCAACCTTAATTCCCTTAACCTAGGCTTCCTTTTCAGGAGTAAGCCCCGGTCTCAAAATCTACAAATGTGGGAATCCTCCTTAGGAGTAAGCCCCAAGTCCCTTAATTCTAAAATTCCCTTAACCTAGGCCTCCTCTTCAGGAGTAAGTCCCAGTCTTCAAATCCCTTTAACCTGGGACTCCTCCTTAGGAGTAAGCCCCAACCTTAATTTCTCTTTACCAGCCTTAATCTACTTTTTGATCTGGGCTTCCTTCTCAGGAGTAAAACCCAATCATAAGTCCCTCCTAATTTGGGAATCTTCCTCAAGAGTAAGCCCCATGTTAGAGTATCCAAGTCTCCATAAAGTACATATACCTTTATGGACCCTGTTCCCGGACTTATTCTTTGAAATAAGTTCCAATATCTATCTATTTGGGAAGTCATACATACATAATCCCCGCATCATTTTCTATGATTTCATATTTCGTGGCACAATTTTCTGGTTTTACCAATACCTCTTGTTTCTCACACTGAGCATGACTCACGTGAGCTTAGAGTGTAAAAGTAATTATGACATCTTTCTTTGAGCAATCAATCATACATAAACATCATACTCCCTTAATCAAACTACGTGGGTTTTAATTCCTTTTCTAAATAAAGGATATGTAGGTATCCCATCTACGGGTATGATCCTAACTCTGAAATAATCCATGTCCTTCTGAATGACAATAAACTTCAAGTGACCCACTGAGTGGATTTAAAACCAGTATGGTCATCATAATGACCAAGAGACTTTTATATAATTTATTAAAGGATACCATTGACTAAGAATCTCTAACAAATACAGATGATTCTCTATCGATGAAGAACCTCGAATACATATAAAATATTCTCTAAATATCCTACATATCAATCATTGATTGACAGATCTAAAGGAAAGCTTATTTTATACTTGGTAATTTAATAAGGATTCACGAACATAACTTAAATCTATAAAAAGAGTCCCAGAGTAGACAATAATTCCCATGAAAAAGGTGTGATGAGTCCAACCTCCCATCCTATCGACCAATTCAAATTCTTAAGTCTCATCGGTCCATAACTAATGAGAACCTACCTTTGGAAAGTCGGTCCAAATGGATATAGAATCATTGAATATTTCTGGTTCTACGAACAAACCCATTAGAAACCGCTTGGAATGTTTGAAACTTAAATCAATGAGGTCATCCCCTATTCCAGAAGAAACAATCAATAAAATTAATTAATTTAAAAATTAATTAATCAAAAAAATTCCACTAGTAAATTGAATAATTAACTAATCACATCAATAACATTAATTAATTCAAAAATTAATGAATCACAACAATTCCTTTAGTTAATTAAAAATAAACTAATCACATCAATAATATTAATTAATTCAATAATTAATTAAACACATCAATAACATTAAATAATTCAACTATCAATTAATTCACCAACTAATTGTTTATGTCCTTTCCATTAATTAATTCCTCAATTAATTAATCATATCCAATACCTTTAATCAATTCACTAATTATTTTTTCACATCAATTCCATTAATTAATTCCACAATTAATTAATCACAATCAATCCCTTCAATTAATTCACAAATTATTTTCTCAATTCATTTCCATTAATTAATTTCACAATAAATAATCATGTTCAAAAAAATTCAAAATCACAAAAATATCCAATAATTAATTCTACACTTAATTATTCTAATTCAACAAATTTAATATAAAAATAATTAATTCAACAATTAATTATTAAATATCGACAATCTCAATATCACCATAATTAATTCAATAATTGATTATTCCAAATCACAATTTCATATTCCCATTCATTCCCATAAATTAATACAAAAATTATTTAATCAAGTTCAAAAACATCAATGAATCCATAATTAATTCAACAATTAATTATTCCAAATCACGATTTTATAATCCAAACCATTTCCATTAATTCAACAACTAATTAATCAATTTTAACAACCTAAATAACTCCATAATTAATTAAACAATTAATTATTAATCTCAATCCCATTAATTAACTCAACAATTAATTAATCAAGTTCAACAACCCCAATGACTCCATAATTAATTCAAAAATCGATTATTCCGAATCACGATTTCATAATACCAACCATTCCAGTTAGTTAAAAAATTAATTAATCTAGTTTAACAACCCCAATAAATCCATAATTAATTCAATAATTAATTATTCATCTCAATCCCATTAATTAACTCAACAATTAATTAATCATCCCAATCTCATTAATTAACTCTACTATTAATTAAGTATTTCAATCTCATTAATTAACTAAAAAATAAATTAATAATCTCAATCTCATTACTAATTCAATAATTAGTTCATCACAACAATACCCTTAATTAATTCCAAAATTAATTAATCACATCATTCCTATTAATTATTTCATCAATTAATTAATCAATATCCACAAAATCAATATATCATAATTAATTTATGAATTAATTATTCAATTCACAATCCTATTATCCCATAATTAATTCAAAAATTAATTATTTAATTCACAATTCAATATTCTAGTAATTAAATCAGTAATTAATTATCCCCAAATCCCAATTCAATATTCTCATAATTATCTCAACAATTAATTATCCCCAAATTTTGATAATTAACTCCACAATTAATTATCCTAAAATCCCAATTCATAATCAAAATATCTCAGTGATTAAATCAAAAATTAATTATTTAATTCCCAATCTCAATATATAATAATTAATTAATCAATTAATTACTCCAAATCTACAATCTCAATATCCCCAATTCACTATTCCATAATTAATTAATTAACCCAATTAATTAATTCAGCTTAAGAAACTCAATTTCAAAAGAACTAATAGAAATTTTATAATTACACACACGTAATTGAAAACAAGACACTACTAGAAAAACAGACTATACCCACGGTTCAAAACCGTGGGTATATCCCCTAAAACCATGGGTATAGCCTATACCCATGGTTTTGGGAACCGTGGGCTGGAATGGCATCGGTATAGGTCCCTAGCCTATACCCACGGTTTTCCAAAACTGTGGGTATAGGTGTCCTGCCATCGTATCACCGAAACATAGCCAATTGCCACGGTGTCAACGACTTTTACCCATGGTTTCAAAACTGTGGGTATAGGTCCTAAAATAATGCAGGCGCCGAGTTTCGATCCCGCAAACTCTTCGCTGCAAACACCACATCTAACCACTACCCTAACATCACCTATATATATATATATATTAAGTTAAATATAGTTATAAAAACCATGGGTATAGAGGGAAGAACCGTGGGTATAGGGTTCCCGCCAAAAAAAATTTCCCGCGCACACAAAAGTGACCTATACCCACGGTTTTTCATAACTGTGGGTATAGGTATTTTAGCCAAGACCTATCCCCACGGTTTTCCCCAAAACCATGAGGATAGGTACCCCTATACCCACAGTTTTGGGAAACCGTGGGTATATGTGACTTTTCATGAATTATCCCCACAGTTTTCCAAAACTGTGGGGATATGCCCCCTATACCCACAGTTTTGGAAAACCGTGGGTATAGGTCTTGAAAAGTCACAAAACTATGGGTATAGGTGGGGTCTATCCCCACAGTTTTTGGGAAAACCGTGGGGATAGGTCCATTTTCCAGTAGTGAGACTCTGAGATTTAAATTATAGACCACCTACCTCAAGTTTGATGACGAACGATCACCAATAGATATACCCAATTTGAGTGGAATAACGCTGAAAAAAAGATCTAGAATAGAAACCTAAATCTAGAATCAAATTAATCAAGATATAGAAAACACTAATCTATATCTAATAATACTATATCCAGATCCTACAAAACTAGATCTATATAAAAAAAACTATGGATAACTTCCCTTAAATAAAGAGAGAATAATGAGAGAAGAAAGGGAAACCAACCAAGATGAGATTCAATTATCGGGAGAGGTGAGGATATTTAATCCTCATTTCAATTCACTAATAATTGATGCCAGGAGCCCTATGAATGCATACAAGAGCCTCCAAAATGTGATAATTTGATTAGGGTTGGGATATGGTTGATTTGGGGTTAATATGGGGGTTCATAAAATTTTAAAACAAAAAATCCATAACTTTAATTATTGCGTGTATGTTTTTCTGGGTTAAGTCATATAGTTAGTCCTAACTATGCACCTAACTATTCACCATATTACATACATAGGCCACACACTTAGCTTAACCATGCGTAAACCTCGTGACCCCCTTGCACACTTTGTTTAACTGTAACATCCCAGGTAATTATAGAATAAGACATCTTCATATATATTAATATCTATGAATTAGATATTAATTTTACTTAAAAGGGTATTCTATGTTTGATAAATTACCCGAAACTCAACAACAGGTTTATCCGAAATCTTATGTTGCACACAATATGGAGATATACTGAAAAAATAATACATTATTAATATTATTATTTTAAATGGAAGTTATCTCATATCCATTTTATAGGTGATAATGAAAAAATAACTATATGATGTTTAAACATGTTTATTAAAAGTTTTTACTTTATTCTAATAACTTTTAGAGGCATAAAATGGGAATAAATCCAATTTTAAGCATAAATTACTCTAATATTTTTTAAAAGGTAGTTTTAACACATTTTGATGGTGAAACCTTTTTAAATATTGTTTTTTTCACTTTTATATGTTCTATTTGAAAAAATAAACTGAGATATAAAAATTTACTTTGGTTAAAATTTTGGCATCTTTCTGATAAAATTCATATTTTAATAAATAGTGAAAAATATAGCATTTTAATTCAAAACTGTATTTTCTTCTATTTTATTTGTATTATTAGATTATCATTTGAATTGGTTTTAAAGTATATTTATATTATTTCTTATCATATAATCTAATTTTGGTCATTTTAATTAATTTCACATTGAAAATTTATATAAACATATGTCAATCTTTTGATGGTTTTTACTTTTTAAAAACCAGTTTTCTCATTTCGACAATGAGGTTAATTTTAAATTTAATTTTTCCACTTATGTGAATTGATTTTTTAAAAAATAACATGAATTATTGTAATCAGTATGAAAAAATATTTATTAATAGGATCAAAATAATTTTTGATGAATAGTAATTTTCATGTTTTGTTTACCATGGTTAGAGGGTAAATCAAGTAAATAAGGGTAAAAATAATTTTATAATAATATAAAACTACCATAAAACTTGTAATAATATTATTGGATGAGATTATTGCAAACTATAATAATCTTATCTTTGAAATTTCTCAATTTATAATCATTTTTATTGAAAAATTAATTTATAATAATCTAGTATTTTAAGAGTTTCCAAGGGAGCCCCTCCCCTCTTCTATAAAAAGGTACCAACTATTATCTAATAATCACACTTAAAGAACCATTTGGTTTGGAAAATATCTACTCAAAACTCTTCCTAAAATATCTCCCCATGTTCTTGAGGCCTTAGTTTAGGCAGAACACCCTTCTTTGAGGTGTTAAGGTGCTCCACAAGGGTGATCAGCTGAAGAAGAAGTATCATTTTCTTTAAGTATTTCTATTTTATTTCTTCTTACAATTACTTCAAGTATCTTCCAAACACGATGATATAATAAATCCTGTATCCTAAATATACTAATATTTTATTATGTTAATATCATCACCTAAATCCATCTCCACTTCCATAAAATGGGAAAGGAATTAATCGTTCATGTGTACGTGTGAACTATCATCTCCAAGAACCGATCTAATTCATTTTTCATAACTGTATCTCAAGACATGTTTTAATAATGGAATTAATGTTCATATGTTATATTCATGACATATTATTCTTTCTATTATAATAATATATCAATTACATTCTTAATTCCATTCGCATAAAAATGATAACGTCATTCGAGTGTGCATGTGAACTATCACCTCCACGAAGCGATGTGACTTATTTTTATTCATTATATCACTTGTATGATATATATAAGTATATTTAAATTATTAATATGTAACTAATTATTTTATTATCATTATATAAATATAAAATAATACTTAAATTCTTTCCATAACAATCAATGAAAAATGGAAAACTTTACTCATGCGTACATACGATTTACCTTTTCCATGATTATTAAATTGTTCATTGTTCATAACCGCACTTCATGGTTTGATTTGAAGGTATAATTTATGTAGAAATATGATAATAATTTCAAGAATATTATTTTTGAGATGATGGAATTATGACAACATCGACTAGTGACATCAAAACCATGTTTATTTTCGACACAAGTACCAAATATCGACAAAATGTTTGATATGAACTTAAATAATTATGTAATTTTTATAAAATTGTAATAAGTTATATAAAATAAATAATAAAATAAAAAAATTCTCAATAAAGTATAAATTATCCTAATTTTATTATTTAGGAATATAAATATTGTATGTGACGAGTCAAACTCACAGTAAGGGGCTTCATCTCAATCTCCTTTCATTGAGGCATATTTCGATATTGTGCACAAAATTATTTTATATGGTGTATAATAAAACCCTTTGAATTTTAATTTCATTCAATGGTTTTCAAAATGAGTTCTTTTTATACAAATCATTTTACAAAATGATAAAATAATTTTCTTTTAACATATACGACGACCACAACCTTTCTACCATGTTGACCATTATTTGGTATTTGGATTCCTCTACAATACGTAATGTTTTTTAAAAGAAAATTACATACCATATTCCCTTTTTAGGTATTTTGGTTTTGAAAATAGTTTGGAGAAGGAATTTATTATATCAATATCTTGAAATAATATCTTATAATTTCCATGTGGAAATGTTATTTTTCCTTTATGCATGGTTTATGTGTTATGATTATGTTATGGTTATTGGGAATTTCTTATGTGTACAGGTGGTTCCATGATAAATTGAGGGTGGGTGAGCCCGTGATAGCTCTCCAATGCATTAGGTAATTAGATGGAGTTAAATGATAAGGTTTCTCCTAAGATATTTAAGTAATATACTATGACAGGTATTCCAAACGTAACCATAAAGGTTACTCCCTATATAGTTGTGAAAGATACAATATAAGTATGATATGGATGACACAAGTTACCTTTATTATTTATGATTTCTATGAAGTTTTTTAGGATACTTATTATTTCATGGGTTTATAAATATTCATGGACTAACATTTTATTTCCTTATTTTATATCCCATAATGAGTTTTTGTGCTCATCCAAAGTTTTTGAAATGTTTTCACAGGGTATAAGGATTGGTAAGAGAAAGGAAGAAGTAAAGAATATTTTTATTAAGAAAAAGAAATCATTTTTACTTTTAAAAGTTTTATATTGTATAATAAATGGGTATTGTTATAGTGGTATCCACTTTGTATCAATTTGAGTTATTATCTATTAGCTATGTCCTAATTCTCAAAAAATATAAACCTGAAAAGATTCTCAATGTGAATTCTTGACTTAACTCAAGATTATGTAATTTTTAATGCTGGGTCCTTATAGTTGGTATCAGAGGTCGGTTTAGATGACATTAACTTTTAGGATATTATTAATATAATATAAATAAATTATTTTTACTTTATTTTCAAATTGAAATGATATATCATTTGAAGATTACCATGTTGCTTCATCTAAGATATGTCTGTTCAGAAAGGTTTTCCATAGAGGAAACAGGGAAGTTGTGCTGGGACGACATCCAGAGGAAAATGACCTTACAAACCAGCAAGATGATATGGTCAGAATTGTAACTAAATAGTTTTTTAGTGATGAAATAATTGACTTGGTCTATAAATGGTAGTGGTATCTATACAAGATATCATCCATATTAACCACAAAATAACATGTCGACAGTTGAGAATTTCATGAGGAAACATCCTGCATCATTCAGAGGATCATCTGACCATGTGCTAGATGAATGATGGATTAATGCACTAGAAAATATTTTCGATGTTATGGGGTGTTAAGATAATAAAAAGGTTAATATTATTATTTACCATTTTGAAGGTGAAGCCGATCAATGGTGGATGATGGTTAAGAATATCAAAGACAGTGAGGTGCTTGATGCTCTGGATTGGGATGGATTCAATGGTATGTTTATTGAGAAATATTTTCCTAATTTGGTTCAACTTAGGATGGAAAAACAATTCTTGGAATTGAGGTAGGAGGATGGATTAGTGGTTGTATATGAATTTAAATTTACTCGATTGGAAAGGTATGCTCCAAATTTCATCTGAGATATTGATAGTAAAATCAATCATTTTTACTCAGAATTAAATCCAAAGTATCTAAGTGAATTGGATTCTTGTGAGTTTAAAAGTTATGAAAAACTTGTTTGATATGTAGAGAAGGTGGAAATTGAATTTTTTGATGATCAAGTGTTCTTGAAAAAATAGCAGAATAAGAGGTCGAGGTGGTAGGTGAAAGGGAAGAATTATTCAAAAAAATAAGATGGTAAAAAAATTTAGTTTATAGTTTGTGAAAATTGTGGTAAAATGCACAATGGGGAATGAATTTTGAATTATGTTAAGTGATTCATGTGTGGTAATATGGGATATAAGGATCATAATTTCTCTAAAAGAGATAATAATAGTAGTAAGAAAAAATCTAATTTACAGGCTATAAAATGTTTTAAGTGCAATGAGATGGGTCATTATGCAAATGAGTGTTTGATGAAGAACTTGAATGAAGGGAAGCATCCAAACTATAAGAAGAAAGGTTTGGTGAAATCCTTTTAAACTACTTCAGCAGATGTTGGGACATCAAATGAAGTGGTACCAGGTATTTTTTTTATTCAGATTATTCCAATGAGTTTTTTGATTCAAGGTCGACACATTATTTCATTTCTAAGAAATTTTCTGGTAAATTGGGAATTCTACCTCAATAAATGAATCCAGAATTTATGGTAAAAACACATGGGGTAAATTTTGAGGTAAAAAGAAATTATAATAATCTTGTTTTCCTTTTATGTGGAAATAATTTACCTTCAAACCCAATTTTTTTTCCTCTAGTAGAGTTTGATGTTATTCTGGGTATGTATTGGATGTCTGTTTACCATTCTAAGATTAACTATAGATCTAAAGAAGTTTATTTTAAGAAAGACTTTTAGTTTGTGTATAAGAATAAACCCTTACCATTTATAACATATTAGTAAGCTGATAAACTATTGAAATATTGTAATTAATTTTATCTTGCACATATTTTTGAAAACAACGGAACTATTAAGATTAATGATGTGCCTGTGGTAAATGAGTATCTTGATGTTTTTTCTGATGAGTTGCCTAGTATTATACCTAATCAGAAATTTGACTTTACTATTTACTTATTTCCTAATGCTAATCCAATTTAAAAAACTCCTTATCAAATGTATCAAAATGAACTTTTAGAGATAAATAAGCAATTACAAGAGTTATTTGATAAAGGTTTCATTCGACCTTGCACATCACCATAGGGTGCTCCTATCTTGTTTGTTAAAAAGAAAGATGGTTCAATGAGACTTTTAATTAATTATAAATCCTTGAATAACATCACTATTAAGAACAAGTATCCTTTTCCTCATATCGATGATTTTTTTTATTATCTCTAGGGATCATAATATTTTTTGAAGGTTTACTTGAGTTCGGGGTACCATCAGTTGAAAGTAATGGAAGCACACATTCTGGGAACTGCATTTTGTACTAGATATGTCCATTATGAATTTTTAGTTATTTCATTTGGGTTAACTAATGAACATATTTTATTCATATATTTTAGGAATATAATATTCCATGAATTCTTGAATAAGTTTGTGGTTGTGTTTATTGATGATATTTTTCTATATTCTAAAAGTAAATAGGATCATGAAAGTCATTTAAGGGTTTTCTTATAAACCTTAAGATAAAAAAACTAAATGGGAAATTATGTAAGTGTGAGATTTGGTTATAAAAAATTTCATTCCTTGGTCACATTATTTATAAATATGTCCTAACTATTTATCCTTCTAAAACCAAAGTTGTTGAAGAATGACCAAGACCCCCAAATATAACCGAGATTGGTAGTTTTCTTGGTTTAGTAGGTTATTACCGAAGGTTTTTGGAAAAAGTTTTACAGTTATCTAGCCCACTAACTAAGTAAACTTGAAAAGGTTTTAAGTTCATATGGATAAAAGAATGTGATGATTGTTTTTAGGAATTGAAAAGAAGATTGGTGAATGCTCTAGTTTTGGAACTACCATCCATAAATGGTGAATTTGTTATCTATACTGATTCTTCATTTAAAGGACATGGCTATGTCCTAATGAAGAATCATCTGGTAATTGATTATGCTTTATGTTAGTTGAAAACTCACAAGTTAAATTACCCTACACATGTTTTGGAATTAACTGTTATTGTTTTTGATTTAAAAATTTTGAGTCACCTTCTGTATGGAGTAAAATGTGAAATATATATTGACCATAAAATTTTGAAGTATATTTTCACTCAGAAATAATTGAACATGAGATAGAGAAGTTGGTTGGAAATAATAAAGGATTATGATTGCACAATTCATTACCATCTATGAAAAGAAAACAAAGTGGTTGATACTTTAAGTTAAAATAGTAATGGTACATTAACCATGTTATGTTTGGAAAGTGACCCTTTGATTAATGATTTGATGAACTTTTTCATGGAAGTTATTAGTGTAGGAAATTCCAATATTTTGTTTCAGGTTTTAGTGCAATAATCTCTATCAAATATATTTAAGAAAGCATAGAAGGAAGATAGAGAATTGTATAAAAAGGTATAATTGGTTCAAAAGGGTAATTTTCCTAAATTTAATAATGATAAAGGATATATTTTGAGGTTTAGGAAGAGATTATGCATGCCTTATGATTTATAATTTAAGAAAGAGTTGTTATGTGAATCTCATAATTCTCTATTTTCAGTTCATCCGGGCAGTACTAAGATGTACAAAGATCTTAGAAAATATTACTGATGGGATGGAATGAAAATAGATATTGTTGACTTTACTATGAAGTGTTTGATTTGTCAACAGATTAAAGAAGAGTAGAAGTTACTGAAAAGGATGCTTCATCCTTTTACAGTACCATAGTGTAAATGAAAAAATATATCCATGGATTTATTAGTGGTATTACCAAATATTTCTCAAGGTAACAATGTGATTTGGGTTATTATTGATATATTGACTAAATCTTCTCATTTTCTTCCTATTAAAGATACATTATATCTAGATCAACTTTCTTAGTTGTATCCTAAAGATATAGTTATGTTATATGGATTTCCATACTCCATTGTATCTTATTGTGATCCTAGGTTCACTATTAACCTTTTGAAAGGACTTCAAAAGTCATTGGGAACTAAATTAAATTTCAGTATAGATTTTCATCCTCAATCAGATGGGAATTTAGAAAGAACAATTCAGAACTTGGAGGATATGCTATATGATTGTTCAATGTATTACCAAGGAAGTTGGTATCGACCTCATTTTTTTGTTGAGTTTTATTATAATAAAAATTTTCATTCCAGTATAAAAATAGAACCATTTGGGTAATTTTATGGAAAGCAATTTCGAACACTAGTTTTTTGGGATGAAGTAGGTCAAAGGAAGTTGATGGGACCCAAATTGGTAGAAGATATGGTAGAAAAAGTTTAGTTGATTTATAAACACTTGTGGACATCTCAAAGTAGTCATAAAAGTTATTTAGATAACTAGAGGAAGGATCTTTCTTTAGAGGTAGGTGATCATGTCTTTTTCAAAGTTTCACCATGGAAAAGTATGATGCATTTTGGTAAGAAGGTAAAGTTGAGTCAGCAATTCATTGGACCCTATTAAATCCTAGATAAAGTTGGATAAGTTTTCTACAGAGTGGATTTACCACCGAATTTATCCCAAGTACACAATGTTTTTAATGTTTCAATGTTGAGAAAGTATTTTTCAGATCCATCTCATGTTTGGATTTGAGAAGTAGATCAGTTGGAAGAGAATATTTCTTATAAGGAACAACAAATCCAAATTCTTAATAAAATATAGAAAGTGTTTTGAAATAATATGATTAATTAGGTTAAGGTTTTATGAAAAAACCATATCGTTGAAGAGGCAACATGAGAATCTAAAAATTCTATGGGGGAGAAATACCTCCACTTATTTGATAAGTGAATAAAATTGAGAGGATGGAATTTCTAAAAAGGGGAAGGATGTAACTTCCCAGGTAATTATATAATAAGAAATTTTTAAATATATTAATATTTATAAATTATATATGAATTTTATTTAAAAGGGTATACTATGTCTAATATCGTACTCGATAGGAAGCAACATTTTTCTCCAAAATCTTATGTTTCACACAAGATTGAGATATTCTGAAAAATAATACATTATTAATATTATTATTTTAAATGGTAGATATCGCATAGTAATTGTATTTTATGGAATGAATAAAAATAACTATATTATGTTTACACAAGTTAATTAAATGTTTTTACTTTATTTTAATAACTTTTAGAGGCTTAAAATAAGAATAAACCCAATTTTAAGCAATAAATACTCTAATATTTTTTAAAAGGTAGTTTTACTACCTTTTGATGGAGAACCTTTATAATTTTTTTTTGTAAATTTATATGTTATATTTTAAAAAATAAACTTCTTATTTGGAAGTGGGATATCAACATTTTCTTTGGTTAAAATTTTGGTATTTTTCTGAAAAAATTCAAATTTTAATGAATAGTGAAAAATACTGCATTTTAATTCAAAATTATCTTTTCATCTAATTTATATTCATTGATATATTATCATTTTAATTGGTTTTAAAGTATATTTAGATTATTTTTTTATCATTTAATCCAATGTTGTTCATTGGAAGTAATTTCACATTGAAATTTTATATAAACACGTGTCAATCTTTTAATAGTTTTTACTTTTTAAAAATCCATTTTTTCATTTTCAAAAATGAGATTAATTTTAAATTTATTTTTTCCAAATTTGTGAATTTTATTTTAAAAAAATAAAATACATTATTTTAATCAGTATGAAAAATTTGGTTTAATAGGATAAAAATAATTTTGGTAAACAGTAACTTTAGTATTTTATTTACCACGGTTAAAGGGAAAATCATGTAAATAAGGGTAAAAATAATATTATAATAATATAAAACATCCATAAAAATTGTAATGATCTCATTGGAAGAGATTATTTTGAACCATCCTCATCTTATCTTGTACATATCTCAGTTTGGAATCATTTGAATTAAAAAATTAAATTATATTAATTTAATATTATAAGAGTTTCCAAGTGTGCCCCTCCCCTCTCCTATAAAAAGGTACCCACTCTTCTCTAATAATCACACTTAAAGAACCATATGGTTCGGTCAATATCTACCTAAAACTATTCCTAAAATTCCTCCCCATTTTCTTGAGGACTTAGTTTTGTAAGAACACCCTTCTTTTACGTGTTAAGGTGTTCCTCAAGGGTGATCAACTGAAGAAGAGGTATCGTTTTATTTAAGTATTTCTATTTTATTTCTTATTTCACTTAAATAAAGTATCCTACAACCATGATGAGATAATAAATACAGTTTCCTCAATATAATGAGATGTTATTATGTTAACAAAATCACCTAAATCCATCTCCACTTCCATCAAATGGAAAATGAATTAATATTTTGTGTGTACGTGTGAACTATCACCTCCACGAACCGATCTAATTTTTTTTCATAACCATTTATCAAGATAGATTATAATAATGGTTTTAATGTTAATATGTGATATTAATGACATATTAGTCATTATATTATAATAATATATCAATTAAATTCTTATTATCTATTCACATACAAATGATAACATTGTTCATGTGTACGTGTGAACTATCACCTCCATGAAGCGATGTGGATTATTTTTATTAATTATATAACTTGTGTGATATATATAAGTATATTTAAATGATTAATATGATATAAATTATTTTATTATTGTTTTTTAAAGATAAAAAAATACTTAAATTCTTTTCATAATGATCAATGAAAAATGAAAAAAGTTACTCATGCGTACGTACGACTTACTATCTCCATGATTATAACATTGTTCGTTTTTCATAACCACACTTCATGGTTTGATTTAAAGGTAACATTTATGTATAAATATGATAATAATGTCATGAATATTGTTCTGGAGATGATGGAATAATGACCACATGGACTAGTGACATCAAAACCATGTTCATTTTTGACTAAAGTACCATATATTGACAAAAAGTCTGATATGAACATAAATAATTATGTATTTTTTATAACATGGTAAAAATTTATATAAAAGAAATAATAAACTTTATAAAGGTTCTAAATAAAGTTTAAATTAACCTAATTTTATTATTCAGGAATATAAAAATCTTATATGATGAGTCTGACTCACGGTAAGGGACTTCGTCTTAATCTCTTTTCATTGATGCGTATTTCGATAATGTACACCACCTTCTCTTATATGATGTATAATAAACCCCTTTGACTTTTAATTTCATTCAAATATTTTAAAAAGAAATATTTCTTATATAAATCATTTTACTAAATGAAAAAAAGGAATGTTTTTTAACATATGTGGTGACAATGACCTTTCTTCCATCGTGACCATTAATTGGTATTTGACTTCCTCTACAAGACATAATGTTTTTAAAATAAAAGTAAATACCATATTCCATTTTTAGGTATTTTGGTATTGAAAATGGTTTTGATAATAAATTTATTATATAAATATATTGAAATGATATCTTATTATGGCAATGTGGAAATTTTATTTTTCCTTTATGCATGGTTTATGTGTTATGATTATGTTATGGTTATTGGGAATTGCTTATGTATACAAGTGGTTACATGATAAACTAAGGGTGAGTGAGACTATGATATATCTCTAAAGCATTGGTTAATGAGATAGAGTTAAATGATAAGGTTTCTCCAAAGAGATTTATGGAATATACTGTTATGGTTATTCCAAACATAATCATGAAGGTTACTCTCTATGTAGCTATGAAAGCTACTATGTAAGTATGATATGGATAAAACAAGTTTCCATTATGATTTATGATATCTATAATGTTTTAAAGATTTTTATGATTTCATGGGTTTATAAATATTCATGGACTAATGCTTTCTTTCCTAATTTTATATCCCTTGTTGATATTTTTGTGTTCATCCCATGTTTTTAAAATATTTCCATAGTGTATAAGGATGAGTAAGAGAAAGGAAGAATTCCATAAGATTTTTATCAAGAAAAATAAATCATGTTTACTTTTAAAAGGTTTATAATGTGGAAAATGGATACTATTTTATTGGTATCCACTTTTTATAAATTTTAGTTATTATGTATTAGCTATGTCCTAATTCACTAAAACTCTAAACCTGAAAAGATACTCAGTATGAATTATTGACTTAACTCAATATTATATAATGTTTAAGGCTAGTTCCTTATATTAACCATTAAAAAACCATGTTAAAACCACACGACCCCCATGCATACTTTATTTAACCACACACAAACCACACGCAAACCATGCAAAGCCTCTCCTCCTTCCAAAATTCTTTAATTCTCACCCAAAAACACCCAAATAAAGACACAAACAAGTTATACTCAAAACAAGGAATAATAATTCCTATAAATGAGCCCATTAAATCTCCATAAAAAGTTTGGGATCTTAGAGTTGAGGGTATAGGGTTGAGAGTGTAGGGTTTAGGGTTTAGTGTTTGGATGAATTTTTAAGGTGATTTAAGGGTTTAAAGGGTATGAAAGTGTGTTTTGGTAGGGTATTAAAGGGTTTTTAAGGGAGTTAAGATATTTAAATGTTAGGTAATAGGTTATATGATAAATATTTTGGGGTTTAGGGTTGAGGTTGTAGGGTTTTGGGTTTTGGGTTTTGGATTTGGTTGGATTTTTAATGGGTTTTAAATGATTTAATGGGAATGAAAGTGTACTTTGGTGGGGTTTTAAATGATTTTAAAGGGTTTTTAAGGGATTTAAGGGTTTTTAAGGTTGTTTAATATGGGATAGGGTGATGTTTTAGGGTTTAGGGTTGATGGTGTTGGTTTTATGGTTTATATATTAGGGTTTGGATGTATTTTAAGGGTCTTTAAAGGGCATGAAAGTGTGTTTTGGTCTGATTTAAGGGTTTTAAGGGGTTTTTAAGATAGTTTGGGTTTAAAAGTTATTTAATATTTGATATTCTGAAGTTTTTAGGGTTTATGGTTGAGGGTGTAGGTTTTAGGGTTTAGTGTTTAGGGTTTGGATGGATTTTTAAGGGTTTTAGGGGTATGTAAGTGTATTTGGTAGTGTTTTAAAGGGTTTTAATGGGTTTTAAGGTATATAAGGTGTTTAAAGGTTAAGGAAGAGGGGAGGGGTGAAGGATTGAGTGTTTAGGGTTTATTGTGTAGGGTTTAGTGTTTGGATGGATTTTTAAGGGGGTTTAAAGGGTTTAAAGGGTATGAAAGTGTATTGTCGTTGGATTTTTAAGGTTTTTAAAGGGTTTTAAAGGGAGTTAAAGGTATTTTAAGGTTGGTTAAGTGGTTATATATTCAAGGTTTTAAGGTTTAGGTTTGAGGGTATAGGTTTTAGGTTTTAGGGACTAGATGGGTTTTTGAGGGGTTTTCAAGGGTTTAAAGGGCATGAAAGTGTAGTTTGTTTGGGATTTAAGTGTTTTTAAGGGTGTTAAGTGGATTTTGATGGAGTGGAGGGTTTTAAGGTTAGGTAATAGGGGATATGGTTATTGTTTTAGGGTTTAGGTTTGAGGGTTTTTGGTTTAGGTTTTGAATGGATTTTGAAATGTTTTTTAAGGTTTTAAAGGGTATGAAAATGTTTTTTGTAGGGTTTTTAGGGTTTTGAAGGTTTTAATGGAGTGATGGGTTTTAAGGTTATTTAATATGGTAAAGGTTGAAGTTTCTAGGTTTTAGGTTTGAGTTTTTAGGGTATAGGGTATAGGGTTTGTATGCATTTTAAGGGTTTTTGAAGGGTGTAAAGTGTATGAAAGAATATTTTGGTAGGCTTTTAAAAGGGTTTTTAAGGTATTTAAGGGTTTTATGGTTAGTTGAGTGGAAATAGGTTTATGTTTTATGGTTTTAGGGTTTATGGTGTAGGTTTTTGGTTTTAGGTTCTAGGGTTTGGATGTATTTTAAAGGTTTTTGAAGGGATTAATGGGTATGAAAGTGTATTTTGGATGGGTTTATAAGGATTTAAAAGGTTTTTTAATGGATTTAAGGGTTTTTAAGGTCATTGAAGAGGGTATATATTGAAGTTTTCAAGGTATAGGTTTGATTTTGTAGGGTTTAGTGTTTAGGGTTTAGTGTTTGGATGGATTTTTAATGGTTTTAAGGGTATGCAAGCATATTTTGGGTTTGTTTTTATGGATTTTAAAGGTTTATAAAGGGATTTATGGCTTTTAAAGGTTATTTAAGATGGTATAGGTTGAAATTTTTAGGTTTTGGGGTTGAGGGTGTAGGGTTTAGTGTTTAAGTTTTAGGGTTTGGATGGATTTTTAAGGGCTTTAAAAGTGTTTAAAGGTTATGAAAGTTTATTTTGGTTGTGTTTTACGAGGTTTAAATGGTTTGAAAGGGAGTTATGGGATTTTAAGGTCAGTTAATAGGGGATAGAGTGATTTTTTGGGGCTTATGGTTGATGGTTTAGGGTTTAGGTTTTAGGGTTTGGATGGATTTTAAGATGTTTTAAAGGGTTTAAAGGGGATGAAAGTGTATTTTGGGATGGGTTTTAAGGGTTTTAAAGGTATTTCAAGGGATTTAAGTGTTTTTAATGTTTTTAAATTTGGGACATAATGAAGGTTTTAGGTTTGAGGATGTAGGGTTTATGTTTTAGGGTTTGAATGGATTTTTATGGGTTTTGACGGTTTAAAGGGTAAGAAAGTGTATTTTGGTAGGGTTTTTATGGGTTTTAAAGGGTTTGGAATAGAGTTAAGAGTTTTAAGGTTATTTATGATGGTATATGGTGAATATTTATGGTTTAGGGTTTATTGTGTTGGTTTTATGGTTTAGGGGTGGTTGGATTTTTAATAGTTTTAAAAGGGTTTAAAGGGTATTAAAGTGTGTTTTGGTAAGGTTTTTAAGAGGTTTAAAGGGTTTTTAAGGGAGTTAAGGGTTTTATGGTATTTAATAGGAGTTATGGTGAGTTTTTGAGGGTTTTTGGTCTAGGGTTTAGTATTTAGGGTTTCGTATTTAGGGTTTGGATGATTTTTAAGGTTTTTTAATGGCTTTAATTGGTATGGAAGTGTATTTTGGAAGGGTTTAAGGGGGTTTAAATGGGTTTTTAATGGATTGAATGGTTATTAAGTTTAGTTAATAGGGGTAAGGGTTATGGGTTTATTTTTTGGTTTTGGTTATGTAGGATTTAATGTTTAGTGTTTAGTGTTTAGTGTTTGGGTGGAGTTTTAAAGTGCTTTAAAGGGTTTAATGGGTATGAAAGTGTATTTTGTTAGGGTTTTAATGGTTTTAAAGATTTTATAATGGATTTAAGGGTTTTTAATATTATTTAAAATTGTAATGTGTGAATGTTTTATGGTTTATGGTTGGGGGTGTTGGGTTTAGTGTTTAGGGTTTAGGGTTTGGATGGATTTTAAAGGGTTTTTAAAAAGTTTAAAGGGTATGAAAGTGTATCTTTTTTGGTGTTTTAATGGTTTTAAATGGTTTTTAATAGATTTAATGGTTTTTAAGGATAATTAATAGGTTATGGGGTGAATGTTTTATGGTTCATGGTTGAGGTTTTTCGGTGTAGGGTTTGGATGGACTTTTAAGGGTTTTTGAAGGTTTTAAAGGGTATGAAAGTTTATTTTGGTAGGGGTTTTAAGGGTTTTTAATGGTTTTAATGGACTTAAGGGTTTTGAGGTTTTGTAATATTATATATTTTTATGGTTTTATGATTAATGGTTGAGGGTTTAGGTTTTAGGGTTTATGGTTTGGATGTATTTTTAAGAGTTTTTAAAGGGTTTAAAGGGTTTAAAGTGTATTTTGGTAGGGTTTTTAAGGGATTTAACGGGTCTTAAAGGATTTAATGGGTTTTAAGGTTATTAAATATGTTATTGGGTAATGGGATGTGGGTTTAGGGTTGAGGTTGTTGGGTTTTGTGTTTAGGGTTTGGATGAATTTTTAAGGATTTTTACACGGTTTAAAGGGAATGAAATTGTATTTTGGTAGGGGTATTTATGGTTTTAATATGTTTTTGATATAGTTATGGTTTTTATGGTTAGTTATGGGGTTGTATGGTTAGGGTTTGAGGTTTTATGGTTGATAGTATAGGGTTTTGTGTTTAGAGTCTAGGGTTTGGATGGATTTTAATGGTTTTTAAATGGTTTAAAGGGTATGAAAGTCTATTTTGCTAGCATTTTTAAGGGTTTTAAATGGGTTTTAAGGAATTTATGGGATTTTGAGGTTAGGTAAGATGAAATAGGTCTTATAGTTAAGGGTTTATGGTTTAGTTTTTAGTGTCTATGGTTTAGGGTTTTGATTGATTTTTATGGGGTAATAAGGGTTTAAAGAGCGTGATAGTGTATTTAGGTAAAGATTTTAAGGGTTTTAAAGGGTTTTGCAGAAATTTATTTGTTATTATGGTTTGGTAATAGGGTATAGAGTGAATTTTTTGGGTTTTATGGTTGAATGTGTATGGTTTAGGGGTTACGGGTTAGGTTTTGGATGGATTTTTAAGGGGTTTGAATGGGTTTAAAGGGTATGAAAATGTATTTTGGTAGTGTTTTAAGGGGTTTTAAGGGAGTGAATGGTTTTTATGGTTATTTAATATGGTATATGGTGAAGGGTTTAGGGTTTAGGGTTTAGGGTTTGCGGTTTAGTGTTTATGTCTTGGATGGACTTTTAATGGGTTTTAAAAGGGTTTAAAGGGTCTAAAAGTGTATTTTAGTATGGTTTTTAAGGGTTTTAAGTGGTTTAAGGGTTTTAAATTTTAGTTAAGTGGGATAGTTTTAAGGTTTTAGGTTTTAAGGGTGAGGGTGTATGGTTTAGGGTTAAGGGTTTGGAAGGATTTTAAGGGTTTTAAAGGTTTTAATTGTTATGAAAGTGTATTTTGGTTGGGTTTTTTAGGGTTTTAATTAGTTTTAAAGGAATTTAAGGATTATTTAATAAATTATAGGGTGAAATTTTGAGGTTTTATGGTTGATTTTTCTAGGTTTGAGTTTTAGGGTTTGGGTTCTGGATGGATTTTTAAGGGTTTTTAAAGGGTTTAATGGGTATAGAAGTGTATTTTGGTAGGGTTTATAAGGATTTAAAAGTTTTTTAAGGGTTTTTAAGGTTGTTAAGGGTTTTTATGGTTATTTAAGAGGGTATAGGTTTTATTTTTGAGGTTTTATTCTTGATTTTGTATGGTTCATGGTTTAGTGTTTTGGGTTTGGATGGATTTTTAAGGGTTTTTACAGGGTTTAAAGGGAATGAAAGTGTATTTTGGTAGAGTTTTTATGGTTTTTAAAGGGTTTAGAAGGTACTTAAGGGTTTTAAAGGTTATAGAAGAGGGGAGAGGTTCAATTTTTTAGAGTTTTGGGTTTAGAGTTTTGTGTTTAGGGTTTAGGTTTTGGATGGATTTTTAAGGGGTTTTAAAGGGTTTAAAGGGTTTAAATATGTGTTTTGGTAGAGTTTTTAAAAGTTTTAAATTTTTTATGGGGTTTAAAGGTTTTTATGGTTTGGGGAGAGGTGATATGGTGATGTTTTGAGGTCTAGGTTTGAGGGTGTAGGGTTTATGGTTTATTGTTTTGGTTTTGGATTGATTTTTAAGGGGTTTTATTGGGTTTAATGGGTATGAAAGTGTATATTGGTAG
Source organism: Viscum album (assembly GCA_963277665.1). Taxonomy (NCBI): domain Eukaryota; kingdom Viridiplantae; phylum Streptophyta; class Magnoliopsida; order Santalales; family Viscaceae; genus Viscum; species Viscum album. Next base: position 1,663,611,422 of record OY728146.1, on the reverse strand, counting down.
GGTTTTTAAGAATTTTAAATTCTTTTAAAGGGATTTAGAGGTTTTTAAGGTTAGGTTATATGGAATAGGGTGAAGTTTTAATGTTTCATGGTTGATGGTTTCGGGTGAAGTTTTAGTGTTTCATGGTTGATGGTTTAGGGTTTACTGTTTCATGGTTTAGGGTTTAGGTTTTGGATGGATTTTTAAGTGTCCTTAAAGTGTTTAAAGGGTATGAAAGTTTATTTTAGTAGGGGTTTTAAGGGTTTTAAAGGAGTGAATGGTTTTTAATGTTTGGTAATATGGGATATTGTGAAATTTTTAGGGTTTAGGGTTTATGGGGTAGGGTTTAGTGTTTAGGGTTTAGGGTTTGGATGGATTTTTAAGGGGTTTTAATGGGTTTAAAGTGAATGAAAGTGTATTTTGGTTGGGTTTTTAAGAATTTTAAATGGGTTTTAATGGATTTAAGGGGTTTTAAGGTAAGTTAATATGGTATAGGGTTGATAATTTATGGTTTATGATTAAGGTTGTAGGGTTTATGGTTTAAGGTCTAGATGGATTCTTAAGGGATTTTAAATTTTATGAAAGTGTAATTTTAGGTAAGGTTTTTAAGTGTTTTGAATGGGTTTTAAAAAAGTTATGGGTTATTAAGGTTACATAATAGGGTATATGGTGAAGGTTTTAGGTTTTAAGTTTGATTTTGTAGGGTTTAGGGCTTGGATGGATTTTTCAGAGTGTTTAAAGGGTTTAAAGGGTATAAAAGTGTATTTTGGTAAGGTTTATAAGGGATTTGAAGGTTGTGAATGGTTTTTAAGGTTATTTAAGATGGTATTGGGTGAATTTTTGAGGTTTTATGGGTTAGGTTGTAGGGTTTATTATTTAGGGTTCTTGGTTTGGATGGATTTTTGAGGGTTCTAAAAGGGTTTAAAGGGAATGAAAGTGTATTTTGGTAGGGGTTTTAATGGTTTTAAAGGTTTTTAAAGGAAAATGAGGGTTTTAAGGTTATTTAATTAGGTAGAGGGTGAAGAGTTGAAGTTTTAGGGTTTATGGTGTTGGGGTTAGGGTTTAGATGAATTTTTAAGGGGGTTTAAAGGGTTTAAAGGGTATGAAAGTATATTTTGGAAGGATATTTAAGGGTTTTAAATGGTTTTTGTGATGTCTTAACCTAGATTCTGTTGATTGGTGCCCCGATATAGTGGGACACATGACCTCAAGTTCACCTCTCTATACACTAGAGGCTTCCAACTAGTAGTGAGGGTCCATGGTGGTATATTGGGGAGACTATAACTCATGATCAGAGTAACACGATGTTGAAATAGATAGATAAAAAATGTAATATTAATATATAACTAATAATGGAAGGAAAAGCACCCAAAAATAATAAATAAATAACACCCATCATCATATAAAAATGATGATATGTTATATGGCCATCATATTAATCAGACATGCATAGCAGTATGCATGTAATACAATACACATATCAAAAAGGGAAAAAACCCAAAAGGGATATCTCCAATCGCATAAATTCCACAAATTATTCATGTTCTTCCCTACTCCCATGCTATAAAAAATCAAGAATCAACAACTTGGTGCTTTCTATTGTCCCAACCTACATCCACATAATCTTCTCAAGTAGCATCAGATTTCTAGATAGGGTGTGAGATAAACTCAATAGTCCACAAAAAATGGTGTCTATAAATATCCATCTAGTACATATTATATAGAATTGTGATGGTAATAAAAATACATAGTTAATAAGCTATAAAAGGTCGGCTCTAGTTCTTAAAGGACACAGGGTTGATAGTACCTTCTTCAGCCTAAGTTGGATAGTCTCAAAACAAGTAACCAAGTATATACACGCATATGGGATATATAAGTAGTGATGTCTAAAACCATATATATAGTTAGTTATACTATCCTAGAAATGATGTGTAACTCAAGAATCCATAAGCTATGGCCTGAGTCTCATGAGTATCAAGGGTCATAATACCCAATATCATAATAATAGGGGAATCCATGCTCAATATCACAGTAGTAGGGAATCCATGCCCGGTATCATATTTAGAAGGGTCATCATTACCATATATAACAATAAGGACTGTCATGCCCATATATCACAGTTGGGGTCTTCATGCATGTATAACATATCAAGAGGGTCTCTATGATCATATCATGTCATTAGGGTCACTATTCCTATATCATAAGTATAGTTATACCATGCATGTATCACAGTATAGGGACACCATTCCCATATCATATCAATAAGGATCACCAAGTCCATATCATATTTATAAGGGATGTCATGGTTGGATCAGATCACTATGGTTTCCATTCCCATATCATAATTATAGGGATGTCATGCCCGTATCATAATGCATAAGGGCCATCATACCCATTTATCATAATTAACATGGGTCTCCAAGACCATACATAATAAGATATAATAATTAGTCCAGGCTTTATGAAGAGCCCACTATATAGTTCACAATCAAATAACATTTTTCTTTAAACAAGGGTGTAACCATTGTTCACTTTAATTAAGTGGTGTGGTCTTACTAATCAATTACCATTTAAGTCCAAATAGTCTGGTAAGTGTGCTAGCCATGCTACACCATTGTTGAAAACCACCAAATGAGCATTGAAAAATTCAAAAATAAGGAAATACCTAAATATGGGTGTTATCTTTCTTGCAAAACAAAGTAGGAAGAAGGTGGCCAAAGACTCACAGATCGCATAATTATCTAAGAGACGTATGATTTTGTGACCATCATAAGGTCACACAAAGGATATATGAGTAGAACATATCCCACAAAATCCCTCACAAAGTCCCTTAGACAAGTCCTTATGCTCTTTATAAGGCACCTTGAACCACTAGTGATCACACGGTGGAAGCCAGATAATCTCCCCTAGGTCACGTAGTTTGTCGACCGGTAGGTGCTTAACATCTCATCCAAAAGTACTTCAAATATAGAAGGAAAATTTCCAAAATGTGGGAGCCTCTTTTATTCATAAAACTCATGAAATCCTTTACTGATGGGGAGAATTATTGTCCTCAAAAACATTAAAAAAACTCATGAGATCCCCAGCCTTTGTAAAAGAAACAAAGGAAATAAAAGGGGAGGAGGCAAGAGCCTCTTATGATCATAAAAATCATGCAACTTGCCCTTAGTGGTGCATAGACATCTCAATTCACCAAAACAATTTCTGCCTTGTATTGATAAATCTCATTGACAAGTCATCCTCATCACTCAAAGGGCCTCAGGTATGTGTAGGTGACCTTACACCCCCCCTTGGCTTCGCAAGGACAAATAGATGGGATTTTCTATGAAATTGTTGTGCATATCCATAGTAACTTTGTTGGTAACGTGATTCATCAAAAAGAGGTTGAGGTAGTGTCTTATAAAACACTCATGAAAGCCTGTGAGATCCCATACCTCTGTAAAATAAAAAAACATGAAATAAAGAGGGAAAAGGTGGGAGCCTATCACGGTTGTAAAACTCATGCGATGCACTAAGGATGTTTGTAGAATGGTCTCACAAGACCCCTTGACAAAGCTAGACCAATCTCATGAAGGACCCCTTATGATCCATTCTTGTCTCATGAAAGGTTCTATACAAGTTACCTAAGATCACACAAAGGCCTTTCGAATGGCGCCCTAATATCACAAATGCCCTTGGACATGTCAGCTTGAAAATATGGAATTCTCTAATCATGTTTACATGATTCAAAAAGACACCATTAATTGTATATAATCCAATAAAGGATGATTTTATTGGATGGTCTCATGGTCACTGAAAATATTGTGATGCCCTTAAAATGTTTTACAGAAGGAACTCTCTAAGATGCATGACACTGAAGCCCTCTGCCAACTCCATCCTAGATTTGTGTGATATGCGTCACAAAAAGAAGTGAAAACTAGGGTGGTGAGGCCTATAAATCCCCCACCAAATCATCAAAGAGTGGGTTGGTATTTTTGTATCTAGACACACCGGAACACCCAAGATTTGGAGAATATTTCTTGGAGTAGCTGATCTCGTGACCATAAAGGATTCCCATTAGGTAAGATTCAGGGAACAATCAGAGTGATCATGTAGCATGTATGAAGTACTTCATGTGATCACTCATAGATCATGTGAATGAATTCTGGTAGGACATGAGAAAAACATTCTTCACATATTATAAATTACTAAATACTTAAAATAATAAAAAATTGAACAAAAATAATTCATTCTCGATATAAAGGATAGAAAAAAGACTAAAAGGTGGGAGACTTATGCAAAGAACATATATGTTGATCCTCATGTGTTTCTCATGAACAACCCAGGTCATGAGAAAGCACCAATAAATTTCACCCAGATCACACAACGATCCTTTTTTATACTATTTGGATCATAAAAGGTCCCTTGGACATGTCAAAGAAAGTCACATGGCGCCCCCAGGCATGCAATCTTGGTTTCATAAAGCCCTTAGAGCTCATCATAAAAACCTTGTAGTGTCCTTGAGAAGTGTCACATGAACCATATAGAATAACCAATTCATGTCAGCATAGTCTCACCATAGCACCCAGGCATGTTAGTTGGCTCTTGCGACATCCCTCAGACATTTTGGTCAGCTCTTCTGATGTCCTCCAGACACGTGACACCCTATGAGTCATGTCACATTGACTCTCAAGATGACCTAAAAGAGTGGTATCCATATTTCATGATGGAACTAGGGAAGTTATATAGATCATTTGATTCATTCTAGAAAATACAACTAAGATCATGAGATGGATTCTAGGACAAGTCAACCTGGTCTTGCGATGTGCTATGGAAAAGTAAGTTTTAATCATGTGACAACCTTCAAACCTTCAATATAGGTTATGAAAAATCTCTTGTAAAAGTAAATTGGATATTGTAATTGACTTTAGAAGTTTTAGGAAGACATCCTCCAATATGAAAATCATATAATCAAGGCACAATGAGTGGACAATCAATTCAATTCATACAGGCAAGCATGCCAGGTCTATAATTAAAACCTTAGTGTGTAATCCCTGATTAACCGAACTATAATAAATCCAATTCCTACCATAACCAGGATATATATGATGCCTCTATAAGGCATTATCTCTATATTAACCTCCAAAGGGATGCCCAATGCATAATCCCCTCATCCATAAGTAGTGATACTTTTCATTTTCCAACCATTTTTTCTCAAACTAAGCATATCTCATGTGGGATTAGGGATTGGAATTGTAAGCCTCTAAAACGGAAAGGGAAACCTTAGTGTGTAAGCCTTGATCGATGACATAATATGATATGTCCTGCATATTAAGGCAACCTCAGTGTGTAATCCCCAATTAACTGGACTACCATAACTCTAATTCCTAATATAACCAGGATATATAGGATGCCTCTTTGAGGAATGATCTCTATATTAACATCCAAAGATCTTCCCCGGTGCATAATTCCCACATCCATAAGTAGTGATATTGATCATTTTCCATCCCTTGTTTCTCACACCGATTGACTTTGATTCCTGTAATAACCAAGATATGTAGGACTCCTTTCTAAGTTCTAAACTCAAATAAGCATCCATTTTGATGTATTACCCCATGTATACAATATCTAAACCATAGGGACCCAATAATTACCATGGGATGATCACTCTACCTCATCCATTAGAAGACTGAGAAGTAAGCTGAACTATGATGAATCTGATTCCTACCGTAACCAGGATATGTAGGATGCATCTCTGGGGCCTGATATCAATATTAAACATACCAAGGGTTGTCCCATTGAATAAGTCCCGTATCCATGTATAGTGATATTGATTACTTGATATCCCTTGATTCTCACACTGATCATGGATCATGTCAGATTAGGGAGTTTCAATGCTAATTTCATTTTTATCATGCGTCTTCACCAGCTAGGGAAACCTCAGTGTGTAAGCCCTAATGAGTTTCATGATACATTTTTCTCTATATAAGGGCATCCACCTTGGGTCCAGTCCCAAGGGAGTTAATTAACTATGAGAACTTTGATTCCTATAATAACTAGGATATGTAGGATTCCATTCTAAGGCCTGAGCTAAAATAGGCATCCCCTTCGGTGTATACCCCACCATGTCTCTGACATTTCAACCATCAAGACTGAATCACTTCCATGGGTTGATCATTCCACCTCATTCATCAGTGGACCAAGAAACCAAATGAAATACAAAAAATCTAATTTTTTCCATAATCTGGATATATAGTATGTACCCTCGAGACTTAAGCTCGAATAAAAAGTTCCTAAATTCCCACACACATGTCTTTTTCATAAGATGTTAAACTGCATATGTTTAAAAAAATATGTGGGGTTTGATTATTGAAATTACCAGGTTACATAGGAAACCTCATAATGGCTCAATCCCCTCCTTATAATATTAACCAGCACTCTATGTAGTAGAAAATTATAAAGTACTTTATTATATGGATTCAGCACATAAGCAGATTCCCATTACTAGGGAATGGATGAATAACCTCTAAAACATATAGTTGGATTAACTAATAATACCCCCTTATTATGTTCATAAAAGGGTTAACCTATCATCGTTCTATTATAGCAACCAGTCTCGGATCAGGATTAGGAAGAAATTCATGAACATATCATAAATCTATAAGAGAGTCCCATGGTAGGCAACAATTCCCTCCCAAAAGGGTGTGATGATCCCGACCTCCTATACTCTCTACCAATGTGTGTTCCTAATAATAATTATATATAAAACCCCAACTAAACACTTTCCTTTTTAAATAAGTTCTTTACCCAATTATGGATACGGGAACCATTGGGAGTTTCTAGGTAAGAATAAAAAATGGAAAACTTGGTCCGAATGATTGAGCAAGGAATTGAACCCCCCATAATCAAACGTTTGGACCATTATTTAATATTGGAATCTCCTTCACAAAATAAAAAGGATATAATTACCGGTTCTTGTCAAGACATTTAATTTTTTAGATGATGGAATCCCATCCATGTAATTTCATAATGAAACAAAAATTGTGAACCTGATGTGAATCTATCAAATAATAGAATGATCGGTTAATCATACACGAGGACATTTCTCTTTACATACTCTATGCAAGTAATGAGACCCATATAGAACCCAAAAATAGAAATATGGTTGGCTTACCATGTGTCAGGCCACTTTATTGGAATATCAAACAAAGATAATAAGACTAACATAAATCTTATAGATGATCCTCTATAACTAGGATTCTCATGAAATAAGTTCATCCTCTCTTTGAGACATCCATGCGAGTATAATGGTCAGATCAGGAATAAAAGTAGTTTTTTTAACCATTCATATCTGATTGAGCACACATCTTGCCTATGATGGTCTGGGAATACCATGCGGTTCAAAAAATTATCTCATCAACATCATCCCGATCTAAGATAATGTATTCATCCATTGAAATTTTTGGTAAATCACTTATTATTGTAACCCATGCAGGTTGTAAAATTCTCCCACCATCATGAAAACTTCAATGTTAGGTAGAGAACACAATGGTCTGGGAATACCATTGTCGTGGTAAAATTTGGAACCTGAAATCTACCCATGAGGGTATTTGGTTATGGAAATTGAAGAGTCTGCATTGCCCAAGAAAAGTTATAGCTAAGCTAGTGGATATCATCACCACAACCAACCTCTTCAAGAGATTATCCACAAAGTGAAAAAATCACCTTAAGTATCTGATGAAGGTGGACCAAGGAGTCAAATACTACTCACTTTTGGTTCAGGGGCCACTGAGGAGGGCCCTTTTCAATCGCTGCTTCCGAAATCATCTCACTGGTACCCATTAGTCACCTGATGAGGGTGAAACCTGACACATTTACACCTATGAATCCAATGAATGGGTATTAATAAAGACACATCACGTGTGGAAGGATTTGATAATCATGAGGGGGAACATATCCCCACTCTAACATTAGAAGTATTTTGGTATATTCTGGTAGTAATCAGTAGACAGGCTCATATCCCTACTCACTCAGAGCAAGTATATGGTAATATTCCTACAGAAGGTATGGGGGAGGCGCATATCTCTGCCCCAACAGATGAATCTCATTTGAATATTTCAATGGAATAAGGAGGAATGAAGTGGGATCATATCCCCACTTTAATTGAAGATATCTAGAAATATATAGTGGGGATGGAAAATGTGCAGGCTTATATCCCTGATCACACTTTTCTAAAATGTCAATACATCTTTGAAACAGTTGAATAACTCCACTAGAATATTTTGACACTAGTACAATTATAGGGATAGGTGAATATTTTTATCCCTATATTTAGGTAAACTCAACACTCTAATCATTATGAACAAGTGGTTACTTCTAATCAAACACGCATTATTTCCCCTATCCAAGAGGATTATCAGCATATTATAGTAAATGTTGAGATGTCAAACCGGACTCATATTCACATTCCAATGGGGGATCAAAAAATGAGAGTGGTAAATTCCTCTGGATAGAGGTACATGTCTTTAAAAACATTCTTGAAACATATTTCAAAGGCCCAATATTGGGATCATATCCCCATTCTAGCAAGGGATCACCAAGTGAGAGGGTCACATGCCTCAGGATATGATCATATTCCTGTCAAATAATTCTAGAAGCATAATCAAAAATCCAGAGATTGGGATTATATCCCTTTTATAGATGGGGAGAACCAAGTGAGAATGGAACATGCCTCAAGAGAAGATAATATTTCTATCAGTGAATCTTCCTGACATATTCCATAAGATCATGGAAGTCAAGTACATACTTCTACTTCTGATGATGAACAACTACACCAACATCCTTCTGAGGCAATACAAGAGGAGGATCATATTCCTTCTCCCATTACAAAGGTATTTTGGCATATTGTAGATGGGAATTCATATAATGACATGTCTCATATTCTTGTTCCAATCAAGGCTCACTGGGTGAGAGCGACACATGCCTCGGGGAAGGATCATATTCCTACCACAAAATACTAATAACATATTCCAAGGGCTCTGCATCATAATCATACTCCCATCCTGACTGAGGCTCACCAAGTGATAATGGAACATCCCTCAGGATAGTCTCATATTCCTATCAATAACGATGAAGCTCATTAACATATTCTAGTATCTTCTTACCAGCGGGCTCATACCCCCACAACACCAGACAATTATAATTTTTTTAAAAAACTTTAATACATTAGGCTCATATCCCAAGACCATTTTATAAGGCAAGGTGGCATATTTTAAAAATTATGAAGAATTAGACCCATATTCTTAATATTCTCAATGGTAGTGTCCTTGAGTTCATTCGAGACACATTCTCAACACCATAAGGGTTTTTAAACTCTTAAATCATAGTAGAAGATGATCATTACCATGATAATCCTCTTCCTGGTAGTGCGGAGATGGATAAAAGGGACTCTTGTCATGAAATCCACTGTGGTCAAACTCTACATAGAAATATATCCCATGGAGAAGGAAATCCTCCCCTTTTACATACACCTTTATATTGAGAGGTTTCCAAAGCTCTGATGCCTTCATATAGAGATATTCTCAAAACATCAGGGTCAATCACATATGGTTCACCATCAACTTTTAATGTCACTCCAATCTAGCTAGTAGACGACCCTCAAAATTATATTTTGTGGTCTGACCAAATGGAAGGGTGCAATTCTAATAAATTTGAGGTTGACGTTGACATATGAAGAGAGTTATATAGAAAAAACACCCCCATCATGTTCTGGAACCTCTCTACATTTGACCATGAGGTCCCTGATGATCTAGAGGAGTTTATGTCTATATATATGAAATATGTGGGAAACTCATCAGTGACTGAAGGATAGAAATCTCCCCTATATAGAATACAATTATCACCTTAATATCATCAATACACTCCATTTTCAGATCAATATGGACACCTTTTACATGCCACATAACTCTGGAGTGGAAGAGTATGATAAATTCCCATGCATTGTTTGTTATCATTTCATGATAATCCTCCACCAACAGATTTTCTGAGTGTCTCCAGATGTTTGTATCTAAGGATGTGAGAAATATAGAGAATTAAAATTTACTATGTCCCTAGAATAGAAGAACCCTTCTGATACAATGCCATGTACTGTCATATCCTCATGAAAAATCAGGGGAATGTGTAACGCTCAGGCTATTTAGTCACTAAAATAGAATTTCCCCACTTCAATGATGCCCATAAATCATGAACAGAGGGAGAGTATTGTTGTAATTTTGGGTTCCTTACACCCAACCTGAACTGTACTTTTGATTACCATATAGTGTATAAAGTCAGATATACATGATGTATTCTTACCATTATAGTGTATATATTTCTATGTCCACTATTTAATGGAAATTTATATAGATTAATTTTCATATCAAAAGGTTATAGCATATCCCAATCTATAATGAGAACCTCAAGATTATATGACATTAATATTAATCAAAGGTACTATGGTCAAGATACATCATACTGACTGGACCCAATTTATGTTTGACTATAAGGTGTTGGGGGCTCATAATCATTGAGATTTCTTCTCATTAAGTTCACACTTGGGGATCACTAGTAGTGAGATCATGAGGACAAAACCACCAATTAGAACACCACATGTTTTGGGTGTCATTGTTTTTTTCCTATCTATGGACATGTGTATTGGTATCCTGACTTGATATCATTACCAATGTGTTCCATTTGATCACATACTTTTATGCAAGGAAAAAACCATGATAATGAAATTTTGGAAAGGTATATTGTGTTGGGTTCCTCATTGGTGTTATGACATTGGTTTAATATCCAGGAAAGGATTTTTGCTTCCAAGTTAAGGAAGTAATATATCATAGGATTGGTTGATCAGGATGGTACTACCTTCATAATTCTTTGTAAAAAGTAGTCAAAAGGTAAATCCATCTTGTAAGGTCAAAAAATAATAAAGTGAGAAAAGGGAAATGACATATGTGTGCATCCTTCTTTATGAGATATTTAAATACAAAGAGATTATATTACACAGTAAGGGTTTATAGGTTGGTTGTCATTGCTATGAAAATACTTATCTCTTTAGGGGATTTGATAGGTTCCTAGACTCCACTCTTGGTATATCAATTTTATTCACTGCCATCAAGAGAAGGTCTTAGAGGGTCACACATAATAGCGTATTGAAGAATCCTCTCTATTCATTTGAATAGGTATATTGGACATGGTGGGCCCCACCACAGGATCCGAGTGTCGTCAAAGTTATCGATCACTGATAAATAAATAAATTAATATTATTAGAGTAAATAATAATTGGTATTTATTTTATTTATTACATGTATTTTCAAGTTAAGTAAATATAATAAATAATATTTATTGAACAAATATTATTTTAATATTCTATGTTCTTTTACTATTAACTAGAAACTACGAGTCAAGTTAAATGACTTGGGTTTATCACATAATATATTTTATATATATTATAGGTATTTGGTAAAATAATAAAAAAATATTGATGTTTTTTAGTTTTTCATAATTATTTATTTAGTGGGTGTTAAATAAACAGGTGTTGGGAAACCCTACCGGGTATTTTGAACATCCACTATTTATAGGAGGAGAGAGGCTCTCACCATGTACTACTCATAGTGAGAAATATAGAGACTCTCTCTATAATCCCACTTCCTAGAGAGAGAGAATATTAATTTAGGCATTTAGATTGAGTTCTCCCTCATGCATTGAAGGCACATCGATGATGTGATTGTCGGAGTGTTAAAGGCATATTCGGATCTCCACACTAGCACCCATAATTCGGTGATCAATGCTCCAGTGGATTTTTAAAGCATGTGTGGATTATTTAGAGGGATACTAATATGGATCCTTCAAACAATGATTATTGAATATGAGTTTTAGTCGAGTGTGACTTCATATTTGAACAAGTATTTTTTCTATTTACATTTATGTGCCCCATTAATTTATGCAAGACCTTGGGACCGTACTGGGGATTGGATCATCATAGATGACAAGTCACTTCACTATGATGATGAAAATTTTAAAATCCCTATCCCACCATATTCTGCTACCTGACCCTGGTACCTTCAAGTATATCCAACAAGATTTCAAACTAGGCCCATTAAAACAATACAAATTCATTTCAGACACTGAAGCCGAAGTTGTGATCAATCGGAAAACTTTGCGTAATGAATAATTCCCACCACAGGATGACATCACACCCAAATCCCATGAGATCATAGTTATGCCACATAAAATGATCCATAGAATAAGCTTCCATAATATCTATCAAAGATTGGACCTGGCTCTCTGGGCTAAGGTATTATCTACCACCACCTCCACCTCTCAGATCATTAATTTCCAAGAGGATTCAAGACATATCAGCAACAATTGTAAACAAAACCCAGCCCAATGATCTGGGGAAATTTATTTCTCAATCACCATCCCCAGGGTCATTATCCCCTAAGAGGGTTTGGGGGAAATCAATGGTTATTCTAGATGAACCTCATCCAATTGGTATGGGGGAATTTATATCTCAATGTCCATAGTGGAATAATCTAATCCCCGAATTGAATCATTGAGTCCTCAATAATAGAATCAATCCATGCCAATTGTGGCCTTGAATAACTACAATATATAGGTTTGGGGGCATTTTCATCCTCATCACCACCACATATGGAATTGGTCTTCTTCATTTTGGGAGTTTAAAATCAATGATATACATCCCATCCGTTCCTCCCATCCCAAGAAAAACCTCTGTTATTAGGGGTACATTTGGAATACATGAATGGAGACTCCCTTAAGGTAACTATTTATAGACCAAGACAAGAGAAACATATGATGAAGTCGATCAGACTCTACTGGGGTCTCAAGCCAAAATAGCCCACTATGGAGAAGGGTTTGAAGAATGACACTAACTATGGTAGTGAAAAATTAGCCTATTGTGTCAAAAGTAATGGGACAATAACCATTGCTTGATATTCCTATGTGAATGTCATCACTATCAACATGATAGACATTTTGGATCGATACACAAAAGCATAGGAAAACAACATGGAGAACCTACCCCAATAATAGGGTTATGTGGATGCGTTAACTGAGGTTGTACCCACCCAGAATCAAAGAAGGCTCCAAAATATGGTACCTATAAATATCAAGTTTTGACCCCTTCAGTGAAATACTACCTAAGAAAAAGATAAAGGTGTGTCTACATCCCAATAATCACCCAAAAGAGTTCAAGTTACATCCATGGAGGAAAAATTTTCACAATATGATATTGAGATACAAACTCTCAGATGACTCAAAGAGGAGATATTCAGGGGAAGTATTCTTGATGGGTATCATCTTCAGGTGGAGATAAATATTCTCCATCCCATAGTTGATCTTCCATAAAGAGTGGAATATGAGAATCATACTAGCTCTAGATCTGGGTAGCCGGTCTACATAAATGAGGGAGTCAAAAATGTTCATTACATCCCTCCATTATTGTGAGAACCTCTCCTTATCTAGGGTGATCATTCATTATTTGGAAGAATCAAGAATTAGTGGAAGAAAAAGGTAGAGACACATCATCAACCCCCACCCATTCAATGTAGACATGAGACAACTTAGACAGTATCCCCCTCAAAGCTACTTAACATCATTGAGTCCCTAGATAATCAAATTGAATACATTGAAGGGTGATGCACACCAATTCAACCTAAGAGGAATCCATATCCTGAGTGGGTGTATGACAATCTTCTGCCACCCAATTTTGGAAATCCTACCTTCTCTACCTTTGATAGTGAACATAGCCCTGAACAACATCTCACACACTTAGCATCCCTATGTGAGCTGATGATGGTCCCTCGAGATCAATATGAGGAAAAAATATGAGGTGTTTTTTACAAAATTTCATAGGGCCAAACTTTTTTTGGTATAGTAGTCTACCAGAAGGACCCGTTGTAGGATGGGAAGACCTTCATTATTAGTTCCTTTATCAGTTCATCTCCACACTAAGGAAAAAAATATATGACCTAAAAAAAATACAAAAAACATGAAAATGAGAGTGTCTAACTTCATATCTAGATGGAATGGTTTGACCTATTCACTTAGTATCCCCCTATTACAGAAGAAACTACGGAATCTCTATGCTAAAAATATCAAGGATGATCTGCAGATTCCTCTAATCCCAATTAAGTATCTAGGAAGGTTCTAGGAGTTCACAAAAATGGTTCAATGATTGGAAGATTCCATTCTACCAACGCAATCCAAATCTTGACTCATATCATTAGCATAGGGAAAAATTCTAGTAAAAGTAGAAGCTATAGATGTCACTATCAATCTATAAGTAGAGCCCATCCAAGCACCAAGGTGGGTCACAAACCACCAATCACCTCATATAGAGTGGCAAAAACTATAAAATATCCCTCGTCTAGAAGCACATATAAATCAAGGTTGCCTGGGATTTGAAGAATAGATGGATAAAATATACTCATTACAAAATGAACACTTCCTTGGTTTTTTATTAGAAGGAATAGACAATAACCTGGTCAATCTACCACAACCTAGGATTCTCGATGAGGTCAACCTAACCAATTTTCCGGACTACTACCCTTTCCATATATGGTTGGGTCATAATATCTAGGACTGATTCATCTTCAAAGAAGTCCTTAAAGGCATAGTCAATTCTAGACAGTTGGTGTAGATAACTCTTCAGATTAGGTGACATGCATAACTATTTCCTAGTCAAAAGAAAAAAATGGTTGGAAGAAAGTTTTGTCCAGGCATAAATAGAAGTTTGAAAACTAGATGACTCGAAAGGAAGTTGATTGAGCTCATGCCACCCTAAGAACACAGCTACGCAGACCCATAACAACTCTACCACTGAGGGAGGTAACATTAGATATACCTCCCAATGGTGGGTGTGTCCACTAGAAGTAGGAATAAATAGAAGAGGAGTATTCATATTCTACTCCAATGCAAGCTCCGACTCTTTTAGATTTCTTCCCTACACCATTCAAAGAACAAGAACCACTCTACCAAATAGAAACCTCATCAGAATAAGAGATCATGTCTTATTTTTTGAACGTGATACACTTGTAATACCCCTTTTCTAATGATGAATATGCCTCATAATATGAGTTTCCCAAACATAACTAGGGAATGGGAGGCCACATGCTCAGGAACCAAGGATATAGGGGACAACACAGGTGTGATTGGACCAAATATTTTGGTCACATTCACATAGAAGACATATATATATTATATCAATGGGAAAGTACTTCAGTGAGCCCAAAAGAGGAATGGAGGTGTCCCAGAACCCTCCAAAAGTTGCTCATGTCTAGTTATCTTACATGACTGCCTAGTAGGGGTTCAATTATCAAATCATACTAGATAAATGGGAAGTCTAGAATAAACCAAATCACCAGAAGAAGATTCTCCCATGAACTCTACAAAATCATTAGGCTCATAGTCCTCAATATACTCAACTCTTGGGACTCATATTAAAAAGTAACCCCATCTCGAGAATCACTAACCTCTAGCACAAAAGTACGATATTCTGAAATAGTTGTTAGTTTTTCTAGCCAGTTTCTGAATCCTGTATGTGCTCCATATTTCAAAATAACTCTAGTAGGAACTCATTAAATACCTCTAGATACAAAAAGAGTTTGATATAGAAGTTGTTGCAGCCGATATTTATCGAGTGGAGACCATTCCATCATAATTACATGTTTCCATCTGGTTTAATCACTAGGATTAGGAAGAGGAAATATAAGGAAACATCATGACTCTATATGTTTTAGGGAGACTTAATAATTTTGATGTACAAAGGGATCCGATTGATAATGGTTCTATGATCAACCTCATCCCAGTTTCAATCCTCCAACATTTGGGATATATATAAGGGGACTTATCTCTTACAAATATAACCATTCAAGGGTATTATAGAATCCCTTCTTTTTATAACATAACTTTCATTTCATTACACGGAACTGAGGATCTTTAAGGTTTAGTGTCTTGGAAACAAGGAACATAAAACATGAAACAAAAAAAAACATTCTTCTTAAACACTTGAAAGGCTTCTCCTCATGTTCACCCTAGGCTCATTACTGCATCTCATAACCTGGGGACATACATCAAAAGAAAGGGTGAGCAGAAGCCCCAGCAAGGGAGACAAGTGAAACATTTTACATATGAACTTGAGAAACATCAATAAAGTCATGAAAAGAACTTTAAGTCATGAAAATGAAATCATGAGGCATATCATAATAAAAATAAAACTTTTTCATAACTTGAAGATGTGGCTGCAACATTTAATATTGAAAATCGTTTCGTTTCACCAAGGTTCATCCCCAAGGTGTCATTAAAAATTACCAAGGTTATTCACCAAGGCGTCGTTAAAAATTACCAAGGTTATTCACCAAGGCATCGTTAAAAATGGTCATCTCTAGAGATTAAGTCTTTACCCAATGCATTGGAGCGCTATCAGGGCGCACCCTTAAATTTGCCTTTATTATCATGTGATCCACATATATCGTCATCAAACATTTCATAAAGAACCCATATAGCACAAAATAAATGGGTTTCATTTCGTAATCATAACGTTTTAAAAACTGCTTTAAAGACATGATCTTTACGTCACTTTAAAACCCACAGAAAATGAAGGTGGGTATCATGTATGTAAATCCCATAATTTAAAATAGAACATTTTGGTGTATATGTGAATACCCATTTAGAAGAAAGAGCTTTGAGTATTCACATAGTAATATAAAAGAACTTTAGAAAAAGAGAGAGACATTTTGAGACGGAAATTCTGCAGCATAACGGCTATGTTACGAGGTTTTAGAAGACATTAAAAAGAGAGGGAAAATGGGTCAAACATTCATAAATGACCCATAAAACAGTATATGGACAGAATAAGAAGGATACATGATCATGGTAATGAAATTTCAAGGACATACCATTTGAAATGAAAATCATGGAAGGAAGACAAAAATTAGATTTCTCTTATGAAAGTTCGGCAGCCTAACAGCGTTACTTAAACTTCAAACAAAATGATTTGAAAAGATAAAATAGGGTCTATCATCATGTGAACATAAGAGTTAAGTATGATAGATATAGAGATAATTCCCCAACATAATAAAAAATTAACTTGAAATACTTGACATGAAAGTAGAACTTTGAAAAGAATGAGAAGGGTGAAAGAATCCCCTAAAAATTCGGCAGCCTAACGACGCCACTTAAAACTTCAAAATACTGAATTGAATAGATCAAATGGGGTCTCTCATCATATGAACATAAGAGTCCAGTATGATAGATATAGAGATCATACCCCAACATAACAAAAAGGAACTTGAAAGAATTGGCATGAAAGTAGAACTTCAAAACGAGAAGGGTGAAGAACCACTTAAAAATTCGGCAGCCTAACGGCGCCACTTAAAACTTCAAAATACTGAATTGAAGAGATAAAATGGGGTCTCTCATCATATGATCATAAAATATCAGTATGATAAATTTAGAGATCATACCCCAACATAATAAAAAGTAACTTGAAATACTTTACATGAAAATAGATCTTGAAAAATGAGAAGGGAGAAAGAATCCGTTACAAAAATTTCGGCAGCCTAACGACGCCACTTAAGACTTCATAAAACGAAATAATGAGAGTAAGAGGGGATTTATCATTATATGAACATGAAAAGGGAAGTAAGAGGAGTATAAAAGAACATCCTCCAACATAAGAACATGGAGCATAAAAGGAATGACATAAAAGAGATTACTTGAAATTAAAGAGAGAGGTCGGATCCCTTACCTTAAAACGTGACTCTTGAAACTCAAAGTTTTGGACCTTTAGGGCTTGGGGGCACCTTGGGAGGACTCCTTGGGAGGTAAGGAGACCATAACTTCGTTGGGGGAGAGTTGGGAGTGAAAACTAAAGGAGGAATGGGTGGGTATTTATAGGGAAAGTGAGGGGACAAGGCATTAATGGCCAAGGGACACCTCATTAGTGGTTTTGGCAAAACCATGGGCTTGACCATGGTATTTGCCCATGGTATTGGCCACTTGGGACAACTCATACCTTATCTTACTATTCATAAGTCGACCATATTGATTACATACTTAATACATCATTTAATGATGTCATTAAACACCCGTAACTTAAAAACTGTATTTTCACTATTCATCGAAAATTCAACTTTCTCAGAATAATCCCAAAATCTCACCTTAACCAAATATCAATGCTCTGATTTCAAAAATGAAATCCATTTTATAAAAATATTTTTCTAAATATTTTTAATTAAATTTTTAATTAAAAACACCATTCATCGAAAATTTATTTTTTTCAGAAAAATCCCCAAAAATTACCTTAACATAATATCGATGCTCTGAGTTCAAAAATGAAGTCCATTTTATAAAAATAATTTTCTAAATATTTTTAATTAAAATTTTAATTAAAAAACACTATTCATCCGAAAAAACTCATACTTGAATAATAATTTATGAAACTGTTATTTAACCATTTTATTGAATCACATTACTTAATCAAAGTGCCTAGCTTATTTTAATACTTTCTTTAAGTGAGATTACTAATCCATTTGGACAAATTATTAATACTAATCATAAAATCACTATTCATAATTTACTATTCATCAAAAATCAAGTTGATCTTATTAGACTCTAAATTTCGTACTGAACATAATTGTAGAAGACCATTTTTTGAAAATCATTACACATTTTTAATTATTTAGGGTTTACATAAACATATTTAAAATATCCTTTTTCTAAAATTCATCAAAAATATGCATACTATATCTATCCGGTCATTTGAAAATTCATAAAAGAAATCAAAATTTTTATTTAAAACAAAGGATTACACAAGACAGTTACGGTCTCCTTACATAGCCCCTTATCACACCAGCATAGGACCAAAGTGTAAGGTGTGCTAAGGTGAGAGAATCCGAGGGAGGCTCGGCCAACATCGCACGAGTAGTAATTTCTATCAGTTTGAACTTCTCGCGAAGGCGATCCCGTTCTAGCTTTATACGATGAAGTTCATCTTGGGTTTGGTCCAGAGCAAAGCCCAGTGGTGCTACCTCCTTCCCAAGTTCTGTTAGATGGGCTTCGATCGGTCCAAGACTACTGGGTGAGGCCATCGAATCTT
This sequence comes from Viscum album, assembly GCA_963277665.1. Classification (NCBI taxonomy): domain Eukaryota; kingdom Viridiplantae; phylum Streptophyta; class Magnoliopsida; order Santalales; family Viscaceae; genus Viscum; species Viscum album. Next base: position 1,663,592,302 of record OY728146.1, on the reverse strand, counting down.
CTTTCTATATTAATTAACCATGATTGCTTGTATTTAGAGACAATAGTCAAAACGTTTAGTTTCCAACGGTTATATTTACCAATGGTCAAATAACAGTCAAAACCCAACAGTCTCATTTTAATTATACTCATGTTATCAAATGAAACATTTTTGTTGAGTATAAAAATAAAATAAAATAACACATAAAATTAGGAAACAATATTTATTTAAAATTTTGGGTCGTTACAATCTTCCCCCCTTAAGAAATTGCGTCCTCGCAATTTTTAAAATTGGGTTTTGAAATTTCATTGAAAGTCCCACATCGGAAAAGGAGTCAGTAAAACTATTACTTTAAAAGAAAGAAAGGGAAGTACAAAGGTCACCCGAGTTAACCCACACTAGGATTCCATGTAGGAAAACATGGACATGGAGGAGAAAACAAAGGGTCAAGTTCTGAGGGAGAGTGATAGAGAACATGATTAGGAGAAAGTTAACCATAAGAAAATCCCAAACTTATGATGTGTGTAAACGGTCTTTGATTACCTAGTAGGAAAGGTAAACCAACAACATTTTTGTTTTAAGTTTCTTTACATAATTTTGAGGAATTCATTTACTACATAGAACAAAAACATAAGAAAATATACCTACCTTCAAGTAGAGTTTCATCCTTTAATAAGTCCCTACCAACACTAATCTTTTCTCCAAATGATGAGAATTCAAAAACACTTGGTCTCATAAAAGCAAAAGAATCATCTTCTAGAGAATCACATAATCTACAAAAGATTAACTATTTATTTCTTCTATCTTTAAACATTATCCCAAAAATAGAAATGTTAAGGTAAAACAACTCTTCAAAAAGAAAGAATCCCATAGTAATGGAAACTACTTTTAAATCTTCAAAGTTCCATGGTACTACCCAAAGTTCATCATAGACCATTCCATAAATAACAGTCCTTAAAATTCCTCAAAATAAACCAAAATAAGTTTGAAACCCAAATACAAGAAGGATTTGATAACATAGTCATCCAAAACAACTTCATTGTTCATCTCCAGACAACATCAACCACTCCTAACATCTTATAACAAAAGTAGATAACCTAAACATATTTTACCCAAGATAGGTTAATAATTCCCATAAGTAACCTAAATTACTATAAGTCCACCTTAAATTCATCAATTCTTCAAAATATAAGGCAACCTTACTCCTCAATGAAAATACTATAGTAATCTATTTACCTCGATCATATAGGGTCCCCAAAATAGTGAACGTCTTCCAAAATAATAATCATCTTTTAATCCCCTAATCATCTCTGTCATATTAATACAAAAATTTTCGCATTTCCTATCACATTGGTTGTTGGGACACGTTATTCCATTTCCCACCATTAACTAAGAAGAGAAAGTATAATTATAGGCTTAAATACTTAACCAATAATCATGAAAAGGAACTTAAAGCATATAAGGATAACTTGTAGAAGAAAAGTATACCCTAACTTGTGATCCCTAGGTTCCCATCTAGGTTATCCATGATCATATATTCTTATGTGAATCTTTATTTTATTTTATCTTTGTTCCTTTAACAATGGTTCATACCAAGCTTATGAATTTACCAAAGCATATCCCCGGGGAGTGTCGTAACCAAGAGTGCAGCAAGGCCCGTTGTCGTGTACCAGTTCCCGTTCGAGTCTAGCTCAAAGCGGTGTTTTCGGGTTTTACCCCTATGTACATCTGTGCCAGAGCCACCTCTACCTGCTCGTATCCAGATAGGGATGTATTTGCTTGGCAACCCCTTACTCAATACTCACCAAAATACCAGGAAGATTTCCTATATTTAAACTTTTCTATAGGGTTCTTCCTAGAGTTTTCATATCCTAATTTCCACAAATAACTAAACCATACTTTGATACCAACTATAGAATCCCGTATTTTTATAACATAACTTTCATTTCATTACACGGAACTGAGGATCTTTAAGGTTTAGTGTCTTGGAAACAAGGAACATAAAACATGAAACAAACAAAACATTCTTCTTAAACACTTGAAAGGCTTCTCCTCATGTTCACCCTAGGCTCATTACTGCATCTCATAACCTGGGGACATACATCAAAAGAAAGGGTGAGCAGAAGGCCCAGCAAGGGAGACAAGTGAAAAATTTTACATATGAACTTGAGATACATCAATAAAGTCATGAAAAGAACTTTAAGGCATGAAAATGAAATCATGTGGCATATCATAATAAAAATAAAACTTTTTCATAACTTGAATATGTGGCTGCAACATTTAATATTGAAAATCGTTTCGTTTCACCAAGGTTCATCCCCAAGGTGTCATTAAAAATTACCAAGGTTATTCACCAAGGCGTCGTTAAAAATTACCAAGGTTATTCACCAAGGCATCGTTAAAAATGGTCATCTCTAGAGATTAAGTCTTTACCCAATGCATTGGAGCGCTATCAGGGAGCACCCTTAAATTTTACTTTATTATCATGTGAGCCACATATATCGTCATCAAACATTTCATAAAGAACCCATATAGCACAAAATAAATGGGTTTCATTTCGTAATCATAACGTTTTAAAAACTGCTTTAAAGACATGATCTTTACGTCACTTTAAAACCCACAGAAAAGGAAGGTGGGTCTCATGTATGTAAATCCCATAATTTAAAATAGAACATTTTGGTATATATGTGAATACCCCTGTAGAAGAAAGAGCTTTGAGTATTCATATAGTAATATAAAAGAACTTTAGAAAAAGAGAGAGACATTTTGAGACGGAAATTTTGCAGCATAACGGCTATGTTACGAGGTTTTGGAAGACATTAAAAAGAGAGGGAAAATGGGTCAAACATTCATAAATGACCCATAAAACAGTAGATGTACAGAATAAGAAGGATACATGATCATGGTAATTAAATTTCAAGGACATACCATTTGAAATAAAAAACATGGAAGGAAGACAAAAATTAGATTTCTCTTATGAAAGTTCGGCAGCCTAACGACATTACTTAAACTTCAAACAAAATGATTTGAAAAGATCAAATAGGGTCTCTCATCATGTGAAAATAAGAGTTCTGTATGATAGATATAGAGATAATGCCCCAAAATAATAAAAAAGGAACTTGAAAGACTTGACATGAAAGTAGAACTTTGAAAAGAATGAGAAGGGTGAAAGAATCCCCTAAAAATTCGGCAGCCTAACGGCGCCACTTAAAACTTCAAAATACTGAATTGAATAGATCAAATGGGGTCTCTCATCATATGAACATAAGATTCCAGTATGATAGATATAGATATCATACCCCAACATAACAAAAAGGAACTTGAAAGAATTGGCATGAAAGTAGAACTTCAAAACGAGAAGGGTAAAGAACCACTTAAAAATTCGGCAGCCTAACAGCGCCACTTAAAACTTCAAAATACTGAATTGAAGAGATCAAATGGGGTATCTCATCATATGATCATAAAATATTAGTATGATAAATTTAGATATCATACCCCAAGATAATAAAAAGGAACTTGAAATACTTTACATGAAAATAGATCTTGAAAAATGAGAAGGGAGAAAGAATCTGTTACAAAAATTTCGGCAGCCTAACGGCGCCACTTAAAACTTCATAAAACGAAATAATGAGAGTAAGAGGGGATGTCTCATTATATGAACATGAAAAGGGCAGTAAGAGGAGTATAAAATAACATCCTCCAACATAAGAACATGGAGCATAAAAGGAATGACATAAAAGAGATTACTTGAAATTAAAGAGAGAGGTCGGATCCCTTACCTTAAAACGTGACTCTTGAAACTCAATGTTTTGGACCTTGAGGGCTTGGGGGCACCTTGGGAGGACTCCTTGGGAGGTAAGGAGACCAGAACTTCGTTGGGGGAGAGTTGGGAGTGAAAACTAAAGGAGGAATGGGTGGGTATTTATAGGGAAAGTGAGGGGACAAGGCATTAATGGCCAATGGACACCTCATTAGTGGTTTTGGCAAAACCATGGGCTTGCCCATGGTATTTTCCCATGGTATTGGCCACTTGGGACACCTCATACCTTATCTTACTATTCATAAGTCGACCATATTGATTACATACTTAATACATCATTTAATGATGTCATCAAACACCCGTAACTTAAAAACTGTATTTTCACTATTCATCGAAAATTCAACTTTCTCAGAATAATCCCAAAATTTCACCTTAACCAAATATCAATGCTCTGATTTGAAAAATGAAATCCATTTTATAAAAATAATTTTCTAAATATTTTTAATTAAATTTTTAATTAAAAACACTATTCATCGAAAATTTATTTTTTTCAGAAAAATCCCCAAAAATTACCTTAACATAATATCGATGCTCTGAGTTCAAAAATGAAGTCCATTTTATAAAAATAATTTTCTAAATATTTTTAATTAAAATTTTAATTAAAAAACACTATTCATCCGAAAAAACTAATACTTGAATAATAATTTATGAAACTGTTATTTAACCATTTTATTGAATCACATTACTTAATCAAAGTGCCTAGCTTATTTTAATACTTTCTTTAAGTGAGATTACTAATCCATTTGGACACATTATTAATACTAATCATAAAATCACTATTCATAATTTACTATTCATCAAAAATCAAGTTGATCTTATTAGACTCTAAATTTCGTACTGAACATAATTGTAGAAGACCATTTTTTGAAAATCATTACACATTTTTAATTATTTAGGGTTTACATAAACATATTTAAAATATATTTTTTCTAAAATTCATCAAAAATATGCATACTATATCTATCCGGTCATTTGAAAATTCATAAAAGAAATCGAAATTTTTATTTAAAACAAAGGATTACACAAGACAGTTACGGTCTCCTTACATAGCCCCTTATCACACCAGCATAGGACCTAAGTGTAAGGTGTGCTAAGGTGAGAGAATCCGAGGGAGGCTCAGCCAACATCGCACGAGTAGTAATTTCTATCAGTTTGAACTTCTCGCGAAGGCGATCCCGTTCTAGCTTTATACGATGAAGTTCAGCTTGGGTTTGGTCCAGAGCAAAGCCCAGTGGTGCTACCTCCTTCCCAAGTTCTGTTAGATGGGCTTCGATCGGTCCAAGACTACTGGGTGAGGCCATCGAATCTTCTTTCTATATTAATTAACCAAGATTGCTTGTATTTAGAGACAATAGTCAAAACGTTTAGTTTCCATCGGTCATATTGACCAATGGTCAAATAACAGTCAAAACCCAACAGTCTCATTTTAATTATACTCATGTTATCAAATGAAACATTTTTGTTGAGTATAAAAATAAAATAAAATAACACATAAAATTAGGAAACAAAATTTATTTAAAATTTTGGGTCGTTACAGGTATGATAAGAGTGATAAAATAACTCTTAGAAAGAAAAAACTTGATTATTAATTTGGGGATCTCACATGTGATTCCATGTTTATGGTTATCTATACATAAATCACATAAAATGTCTTTCTTGGAAGGCCCTGTATCCATAGTAACTTGTTTGTACCTTCGACATTTCATTAGTGTCTAAAATACCCCATCAATGGAAAGGTCGGAATACTGCATAGTGATATCCCCCCTTCGAGACATGAGTATCCACATATGCTTAAGAATATTTCAATAAAAGGGAAGGTAAAAAACCAATGGAATATGATGATATATATGTTTCAACCACCAATTTCTTGGGAACTTCTCCTATGAGTCCCTAGAGCGTGATCAATAGTGAATATATTCTCCCTATAAATTTGGATGAGGTAATAGAACTAGTCTCTGGTGTCCAAGCCCCTTTTGTCCCCAACAATAGTGTAAAATACTTTCACATTTGGAACCTCTTTATAATAAATCTAGTAGTAGGGGATTATAACATATCTTCTCATGGTGTCTCTTACATTAATGATGATAGAGATGATCCCAGGTATCCACCTCTATCTCATAATTACTCAAAAAAACATAGAGATGGAAGAAGATGAGTATGACCTCCGAAACACCCCTCTTTCATTCAATTAAGGTGTCTCTGCCACCATTGATGAGTCCAGATAGGTATATTTGTGAATATAAGAAGCCCTACAGCCTACATTGATTAGTGTCACCATGCCCCTTAAATAGAAAGAGATTTACATTGCATTTCTAAAGAAACATCGATATATGTTCAGCTAGAAGTATATATAAATTCTTTTACTGAATCCATATGTGGCTACGCACTATCTCATCTTACTTGATGAGCATCGAGGCTTAAATACGGTAGTTAGGAGGATGCACCCCTCTCATGCTACCAATTTAGAGGAAGAAGTTGGAAAATTGATCAAATCCAACTTTTTCTGAGAAATGAAATACCCAAGATAAATTTCCAACATCATCCCTATTAAGGAAAAGGATAGTAAAATTAGGGTCTTCATCAATTTTATAGACTTTAATCAGTATTCCCAAAAGATAATTTCCCATTTCCAATCACAAAACACTTGATAAATGCAACTATTATCTTTTAATCCCTTTTCTTCATGGATGGGTATTTTGGGTAAAATAAAATAAATATGGCCCCTGAATATGAATAATCCACTACCTTCAAAGAACCTCAGGGGATCTTTTTCTATAAAGTCGTTTCCTTTTACTTGAATAACATTGGAGCCACATATCAACATGTCATGAATCATATCTTTAATCCATTCTTGGTAGGGATAGTCAAATTTTATGTCAACGACCTGGTTGTTAAATCCTGACAGTGATTTGATCAATTCATTGATCTCCAAACATTCTTCAAAAAGCTATGAAAGCACAATCTAAATATGAATCCTCTAAAATGAGATTTTAGGGTAACAGCAGGGAAGTTCCTTGGATTTTTGGTATGTCACCATGGAATCGAGTTTGACCGAGAGAATATTAGTGTTATTTTAGAAATTTATCTCCATAGAAATATAAAATAATTCACGTGGAACTAAGGGAACCTCACCTACATTTAGTGTTTCATATCAAACTTGGTCTTTGAAGCTCTCCCATTTACCTGGATAATGAAGAAGGGAATCACATATCAATGAGATAATGACTTTTAAGAATCCTTTGAAAATATCAAGTAGTATTTACCACAACCACCAATTATAATTCCTCTAGTGTAAAGGAGTATAATAATCTTGTATGTCACCTCCATGGAACACTCACTGGGAACCCTCCTCACATAAAAAGATGACGAGGGGAGCAAAAATAGTCTCTACTACCTCATCTAGATGATGCTAGGTACTGAGACACTATACTTGAATGTCAAGAATAACTGCCTTACACTCCTATTCACAATGAAAAATATAAGGAATTACTTATATCACCACAAAGTACATATGGTCCCTCATTTTGATCCACTTAATTAGATCCTTGGATGTTCTATGCTAATTGGAAATATGGCCTTATGGGCAGTCATTTTGCAACAATATGACATCTAGTTTGTATCACAGAAATCAGTGAAAGGGAAAGCCTTGAACAATTTCATAGCACCACATCCTACTCCGTAGAATACATTGGTGTACATTGATCCTATGAATGATGAGGTCTTATATTCCCATAATACTCCTCATACATGGGAGATGTATTTTCATGGCACATCCCAGAGTCCTATTGTCAAAAGGATAGAAAAACCAAATATCAATAGTTTTTTTGGGGATTGTATTTTTCTCTCTAGAAAAAGAAGTTTTCCCCACTTTTTTCACTATTCGAGTGTTTCATAAATAATAAATCTGAATACCAAGCCCTCGTCACTAGATTATAATTATCCCAATAGCTGCATATAGTGTACCTAAATATGAAAGGTATTAAGAACTTGTAATAAAGAATATTAATTACTAATATGCCATAAAAAAGAAAGATCTGGACCCTCTCACTGACTATATTAGGGAACAGATGCAAAATTTATCTTTTGAGCCCACACTGCATCATATTACCCGATCACAGAATGTTAGCATTGATTCTTTAGATAATACATCCACAATCATGGCCAACCCTGATCAAGAGGAAGTGGTCTTCCATATCACACACCAGCGAATAGACTTGTCAATAATCATATATGATATGAAATAAATCAATTAGTTCAAGACCACCCCAGATCATGATGAACCAATATCCACCCCTGTATGGATGGATCAAAAAAAATTTTACCTCCAAAACAGATCTCTCCTGGCCTATTGAGTTGGGAGGGAATGGATTCGACACCGTGTAGTGAATTTTACCCTATAGGATGACCTGAATGAACAACAATGCCTCTAAAAGTGAGGATTTTATGGAATAATCCTTATATTCATAGTATATAGTGTGATTCCCATAGTTATGGAAGAATTTCATGTTGGATATTGTAGCACTCATCAGTCTAGGACCAGGCTCTCCCACTAAATCAGGAGGCTAGGTTACTACTAGAAAACCATGACATAGGACTCTGTAGAGTTAACCAAGAAATTTCATGCATTCCAGATCCATGTAAATTTCATCCATAAACCCCCATAATTTCTACATACAACTAAATATTTATATCCATTCACCATTTGGAGAATAGATGTTGTAGGGCCATATCCCCCAACCAAAACCAAGTAGTTCAAGTAAATCTTTACTCTTACCAACTTCATTTCCAAATGGGATAAGAAAATACCCCTCACGGAATCTAGGATGAAGAAAATAATTGGATTTTTAAAGTTCCATATCATCACTAGGTTCGAGGTCCCTCACACAATATTGACAAACTACGGTACCAACTTCTATTCCATAGAGTTAAAAAACTATACCAGGATTACAATATTGAGTCTAATGACTCATATCACTATCATTATGTGGAAAATGGATAGATAGAGTTCTTTAATAAGACTCTATTGATTATACTCCATAATATGGTGAACAAGGATAAGATGTCATGGACAGACAAGCTCCACCATGATTTATGGGCCTACTATACCACCACATGTACTACTACATAAGAAATGCCATATTCATTTTTATATGGGATCAAGGCAGTGTTTACCAGAGAATTATATCTACCTTCACTCTTAATATCCATTTTTAGATAGCTCTCATATGATGATCAATCACAAAAGAGGAAATATTAATTGGAATGGATTGATGAAAATAAGTTGTGTACATTTCACAACATTTAATTCTATCAGAATCAAATCACATGAACCTTTAACAAAAAGGTTCACCTTCATTCATTCCTCTAAGGAGAACTAGTATTATCTCTTAAAACCCCAATGATACCAAGGAAGAAGCCTCCAAATCTAGAACCTATATGGAAAACTCACTACATCATACATAAGGTCTATCACAATGGAGAATACTCATTGGACACAATGGATGGGGATGTAAGAACCTAGATCTTCTTTTCTGGTATGTTTTTCCTTTTCTGGTCGTTTTTGAGGAAAAGAGGAAAATCTGGAAATTTTCAAAGTACATGATGTGTACTTTATAAGTACATGTCATGTACTTAGATGCCACTGGAGGCCATGTGCTGGCCGTGTCATGTCCACACACACAGTCATGTAGGGGTGACATGGAGGTCACCTAAAGCAGAGTACGGAAAAGGCCAGTACACGCCATGTACTTTTTTTCATTAAACGCACCAGGGTCGCGTCTAATCACCAAAAACATCTCCTTTTAGGTCTCGTTCATCCGAGAGTTCCCGAACGGTTTTGGATCTTCAACGAACCCCTGAGAAATCATCTTTACTCTGAAACAAACTTCGCCGATTGCATTGTAATCGCATCGGTGAGTTCTCTATTTTGGTGGAACCTGATTTCATGATTCCTTCTCTTTTCCAAGTTATTATGGGTTGAAAGTTTTAGAAAGTTTTGTATATATTCAACGTTATAAGGAGATTAAATCACCATGGTTCAATTATATTGATCTCCTAACCTCAAGGTAGATGTTTTGTTCTTTTTTATAAAAATTCTTTGAGTATTTTGTGCAAATTCCACCAATACCCTTGAACGGGGTATTGCGTGTTTCCTGTTTTTCCCTTTTTGTTTGCCTAATTTTCTTATATTCCTGAGTAGAGGTTATTGTTTGTGAATAGGGTAATTTAATGAGATTTGGATGTTTTTCCCATACATGTTTTTCCGGTTTATTACTGTTGGGTATAGTTTTGCCTGTTAGACTTTTTCCAGTTTCCATGCATAGTATTATAGGATGGGGTGTTCTTTTTCTAACATGCTGAGATGCTATAGAATTCTGTCCAAGTAGTTCTTGAAGTTACTTTGGTTGTTACACGATTTGATACTTTTTGACTTTACACAGGGCTGTGAGAACCTAGTGTAGTTGACCATAGGGAGAATGGACGTAAGGGATTCTCCAGAGTGTCTTTAATTGGCGATGTGAGACCATAGTGGGAATTGGCGTTGAGTGCTTCCTCAAAGTGTCTGTAGTTCCTCGACGCGGGCCACAAAGGGAATGGGACATTGAGTGCTTCCCCAGAGAGCCTTTAGTATGATACGAGACTATAGGGGGAATTGACAGTGAGTGCTTCCCTAAAGAGTCTATTCATTAGCTGAACTAGAGGGGTGAGACTGTGTGTGCCTCCCAAAGGGTTTCTAGTACTAGTTGGTTGAACCATAGGGGTTAGGCTGAGAGAACTACCTAGAAGGTTACCTGTTGTTCTACTTTCTTGAGTGGATGCTTACATGTTTGTAAATTATATGTTAGAAACTGTGGATTATTTGTTGTTGAGTACTTTTCTGTTTACTGCTTTCTGTACTTTTACCTTCCATATATTCACTGACTATTAGGCATAGATCTTCGGGTGGTTTCCTACTAGGATTTTGTCTCACACCCTCTTTGGGTCATGCTTTTTGGCCCAAACAGACTATATTGTTGCAGGTATAGACAAGGGAAAGCGCCCTTCAACTTCAGTTACTTGACTTGCTGTGGAGATGGAGAGCATGGGACCAAGCTCAGGCTTGCGATGTTGAAGAGCTGTTTATCTTTCTTTTGTCCTTGTGTTTAGTACTGTTTGTATTTTCAACATTGTGACTTGTTTGGATTATTTCCTAGACATATGTATCATGCATCATATATATATGTGCTCCTTCTGTTTATCGTATTTAGTCTACCACTGTTCACTTGTGTATGGATTTTTTACTGATTCTGTTATTATTTATTGTTTCTTGGTTCTACTGTGTACTCTACCAATGAGGTCATAGTTTCCCACTATCACACCCAAGGCCCTCACTATTAGTCAGCAACCTCTAACATTCAAGTAAATGCGCTTGAGGCCATGTGACCAACCGGGCATGGGGCGCCTCTGGGTGGCTTCCAGAACCAATACATTACAAAGTGGTATCAGAGGCAGGTTCTTTTCTCTTGACTTACTGTTTGGAGCCCATAGCCAGGGATAGGACGGAATAGGTACTTGGTAATAAGATGTGCCCGGAAGTAGTTAACCCGTGTACAGGGAAAAGCCATACTACCTTGTTTATTGCAGTTTTACTAGTTTTCAATTTTATAGTTGATTTGATTTCATGGTTGGGTGATTCACATGATTTGTTTTGTTAATGTTGTTATTATTGCGGTTCTATTTCTGTTGCAACTCGATGAGATGAGGGTATGTCATCTCATGCATCATATAGTCACTTGTTAGAAATCACATGTCATTCATTCTTTCCATGCCATCTAGGATGCATTAGCGATTTAATGTTGTTGTGATAGACATTTTGTAGATTATGCATGTTTTTGTGATATATGATTTGATAGAATCCCAACTGTTTGATAGGGAATTTGTTTGTATAGTGATTTTCTTAGATGGACACAAAACTTTGGTTTTTGAGGTGTTATGGTCCCTCATGGATCGTAATTTGGTGGATCACTACTTGTTTTCCTTGTTATAACTTGTATAAGATGCCAAACTTTGATTCACAGAAAGTATGGGCCCTCACAGATCGGAATTTGGAACCTTAATGCTTGTTTTTTGTGTTTTCTGGGCTTTGGAGCAGTTTTAAGGATACTATCCATAAAAACCCAGAATACACGGTGTATACTTTATGAATACACGTCGTGTAGTTTTTAACCATTTCATTGAGTGTGTGGTCAGGGACACGGGGTTGTGAAAAATCTTTCAGGAACACATCGTGTACAGTACGTACACATCATGTTGTAGTGACCGTGTGTCTACCCATGTGAATAACAACACGGATGGATGAAACTTATACTATACATGTTGTGTCCTAATTTCACACACCATGCAGTGTGACCTAGGTACCCTAGTCGTGTCACGAACAACACGGGTTGGTGTTGCCTCTTCTCATACACGCTATGTTTTTCTGGAACACGCCGTGTAGTGTCAACCATGTGGCCGTCCGTGTATCTAACAACACGGGTCGGTTGGGACTTCGGTGTGCATGTCGTGTCCATCTGGAACACGTCGTGTATTGTGACCTGGGTACATAGGCCATGTCACTAACAACATGGGCTAGGTGAAGCTTGTTGAGTACACACCGTGTCTACCTTGAACATGCCATGTAGTTTTGTCTTAGGAGAGCCGTGTAGCTTAACCGTATAGAAGAACTCAGGCAGGGGAAGAGGATCCAGGTACACACCATGTGTTAGGTTAACATGTCGTGTGTTTGGGGTGATACTTGACCAGTTTTGGCAAAAGTACACGCCCATGTAAATGACTTAAGGTAACACGCCGTGTATGGTTTGTACACGCCGTGTAGTCATGATTTGTAAAACATGAGTGATTATTTCTCTTGTTTCCTTCTTATGCTCCTAGTTTTAATTCCTTGATAATGTTTATCTAAGGTGTGTGTTTGATCTTGTAGATTCATGGCATCGAGACGACCTCCAGTTGCATTCCAGTTTCTAGGCAGTGATCAGACGTCAGATATGGATGATCAAAGACTTCCCGTAGATCCTCTTGTTGTTCCAGATTTGGCACCAGTAGTGATACCGGTTATAGGTGTCGATGTGCAGTATAGGGAAGGATTTATGAGGATGATGTAGACCTTCCAGGGAGTACCACCTCCTGCCTCGACTATGGTAGACTTGATGCGGGTTTTCCAACAGCAGCATCCTCCCACCTTCTCAAGGGAAGGAGGACCTTAGGCTGTAGAGTCATGGATAGAAGCCATGATGATGATCTTTGATCATCTGGAGATGCCTCCAGAAAGGCGGGTCAAGATCACTACCTACATGCTACGAGAATCTGCCAAGAGGTGGTAGGACGTGATCTCACAGGCGGGTCATCAACAAGTTATGGCGTGGGAGGAGTTTCAGTGCGTCTTTTACGACTACTTCTATCCAGAGACCCTGAGGGCCGATCGATCCCAGGAGTTCATGAGCCTAGAGCAGGGTACTCTTTCTATCATGGAGTATTCCTCTCGTTTCACCAAGCTTCAGCATTTCACAACCCTCCAGGGAGGATATGGGTTGTTCTTAGCATGGAAGTTCGAGGATGGTCTCAGAAAGGAGATCCGCTCATAGGTGAATATCTTTAGGTTGACTTCCATCACTTCCATAATCAACCAGGCACTGATTACGGGGTGCAATCTGAGAGATTCTAGATCTGAGATCCAGGGTTGTTCTGCTTCTAGAGTTAGGGCTTCACTAGCTGACAACAGGAAGCATCGTAGGGAGTCTACATGTGGTAATCTGAGGTAGAGAGACACATATTCAGGTATCCAGGTGGTATGCTACCAGTGTGGAAGGGCTGGGCATATGATGCCGCAGTGCTAGAGAGACCCAGTGGAGTGCTGATCTTGCAGCAAGATGGGTCACCTTCAGCACTTCTGTCAAGTTTTCTCACCAGCAACTGGTGACAGGGGTTCATCCATGACTCCTCGTTCAGGAGAAGCACCACCAGTTTCTCACCAGTCTGGGAACTGGAGTTCTTCCAGCCATTCGAGCCAAGGTGGAGGTCGAGGCAATAGCATCCCGCCTTTTTATCACATAAACTTTCATTACATTTTACAAAACCGAGGATCTTTAAGGTTTAGTGTCTTGGAAACCAGGAACTTAAAACATGAAAACATAAAACATTATTCTTAAACACTTGAAAGACTTCTCCTCATGTTCATCCTAGGTTCATTACAGCATCTCATAACCTGGGGACATACATAAAAATAAAGGGTGAGCAGAAGGCCCAGTAAGGGAAAGAAGAGAAACATTTTACATGTGAAATTGAGATACTTCAATAAGGTCATGAAAAGAACTTTAAGGCATGAGAAAGAAATCATGAGATATATCATAATAAAAATAACATTTTTCATAACTTGAAGATGTGGATACAAAATTTCATATTGACAATCATTTCATTTCATCAAGGTCTATCCCCAAGGTGTCATTAAAAATTACCATGGTTATTCACCAAGGTATCAGTCTAAAAGGTCATCTCTAGAGATTAAGTATTTACCCAATGCATTAGAGCGCTATCTGGGCACACACTTGACATGTATTTATTATCATGTGATCCAAATATATCATCATAAATAATTTCATAAAAAACCCATAAAGTATAAAATAAATGGGTGTCATTTCATAATCATAACGTTTTAAAAAATGCTTTAAAGACGTTATCTTTATGTCACTTTAAACCCAGGGAAAGGGAAAGTGGGTTTCATGTATATAAATCCCAGAATTTAAAATAGAAAATTTTGATATATATGTGAATACCCCTGTATAAATAAGAGCTTTGAGTATTCACTTAATAACATAAAATAATTTTGAGAAAAGAGAGAGGCATTTTGAGACAAAAATTATGCAGCATAACGGCTACGTTTCAGGGTTTTAGAAAACATTGAAAAGAGAGGGGACATGGGTCACCCACTCATAAATGATCTATAAAGATAGTATAGGGACATAATATAAACGATATGAATCATGGTAATTAAATTTGAAGGAAATACCATTTGAGATGAAAAACATGGAAGGAAGACAAAAATTAGATTTCTCTTATGAAAATTCGGCAGCCTAACGACGTCACTTAAACTTCAACAAAAATTAATTGACAAGATCAAATAGAGTCTCTAATCATATGAACATAAAAGTTCAGTATGATAGATATAGAGATCATACCCCAACAAAATAAAAAATAACTTGAAAGACTTGACATGAAAGTAGAACTTTGAAAAATGAGAAAGGTGAACGAATCCCTTAAAAATTCGGCAGCCTAACGGTGCCACTTAAAACTTCAAAATACTTAATTGAAGAGATCAAATAGGTTATATGATCATATGAAAATAACAGTTCAGTATGATAGATATAGAGATCATACCCAAAAAAAATAAAAAGGAACTTAAAAGACTTGACATGAAAGTAGAACTTTGAAAAATGAGAAAGGTGAACGAATCCCTTAAAATTTCGGCAGCCTAACGACGCCACTTAAAACTTAAAAATACTGAATTGAAGAGATAAAATAGGGTATCTCATAATATTAACATAAGATTTCAGTATGATAGATATAGAGATCATACCCCAACAAAATAAAAAGGAAATTGAAAGACTTGACATGAAAGTAGAACTTTGAAAAATGAGAAAGGTGAACGAATCCCTTAAAAATTCGGCAGCCTAACAGCACCACTTAAAACATCAAAATACATAATTGAAGAGATAAAATAGGATCTCTAATCATATGAACATAATATTTAAGTATGATATATATATATATCATACCCCAACAAAATAAAAAGTAATTTGAAAGATTTGACATTAAAGTAGAACTTCAAAATGAGAAGAGTGAAAGAACCACTTAAAAATTCGATAGCCTAACGGCGCCACTTAAAACTTCAAAATACTGAATTGAAGAGATCAAATGAGTTCTCTCATAATATGATCATAAAAGATCATTATGATAGATATAGAGATCATACCCCAACATAATAAAAAGGAACTTGAAAGACTTTACATCAAAATAGATCTTGAAAAATGAGAAGGGAGAAAGAATCCATTACAAAAAATTTGGCAGCCTAACGGCGCCACTTAAACATTCATAAAACGAAATAATGAGAGTAAGAGGGGATATCTCATTATATGAACATGAAAAAGAAGTAAGAGGAATATAAAATAAAATCCTTTAACATAAGAACATGGAGCATAAAAGAAATGACATAAATAAGATTACTTGAAAAGAAAGGGAGAGGTCGGATCCCTTACCTTAAACGTAACTCTTAAAACTCAAAGGTTGGGACCTTGAGAGGCTTAAGGGCACCTTGGGAGGACTCAAATGGAGGTAAAGAGACCATAACTTCGTTTAAAATGATTTTTGAGTCCAAAGGATGAGATAATGGCTAGGTATTTATAGGGAAAGTGAGGGGGCAAGGCATTAATGGCCAAGGGACACCTCACAAGTGGTTTTCTCAAAACCATGTGCTCTCCCATGATATTTCCCATGAAGTTAGGCCACATGGGGCCCCCAATACAATAATTCATCACCTTTGGTTGGAAAACCCTTAAAATATCTCATGACATCACCATGACACAACTATGATATCATTAAACATACCGAAACCTTAAAACTGTATTTTTACTATTCACTGAAAATTCAACTTTCTCAGAAAAATACCAAAATTTCACATTAACCAAATATCAATGCTCTGATTTCAAAAATGAACTCCATTTTATAAAAATAATTTTCTAAATATTTTTAATTTAATTTTTAAATAAATACACTATTCACTGAAAATTCATTTTTTCTAAAAAAACCCCAAAAATTACCTTAACATAATATCGATGCTCTGAGTTCAAAAATGAAATCCATTTTATAAAAATAATTTTCTAAATATTTTTAATTTAATTTTTAATTAAAAAACACTATTCACCCGAAAAAACTAATACTTGAATAATAATTTATGAAACCGTTATTTAACCATTTTATTGAATCACATTACTTAATCAAGGTGCCTAGATTATATTAATACTTTCTTTATGTGAGATTAATAATCCATTTGGACACATTACCAATCCCAATCATAAAATCACTATTCATAATCTACTATTCATCAAAAATTAAGTTGATCTTATTAGACTCTAAATTTCCTACTGAACATAATTGTAGAATACCATTTTTTGAAAATCATTACACATTTTTATTTATTTAAGGTTTACATAAACATTTTTAAAATATCCTTTCTCTAAAATTCATCAAAAATATGCATACTATATTTATCCGGTCATTTGAAAATTCATAAACTTCATCATAAGAAGAAATCCCAATTTTTATTTAAAACAAAGGATTATAGAAGGCGGTTACGGTCTCCTTACATAGCCCCTTATCACACCAGCATAGGACCTAAGTGTAAGGTGTGCTAAGGTGAGAGAATCTGAGGGATTCTCGGCCAACATCGCACGAGTAGTAATTTATATCAGTTTGAACTTCTTTCAAAGGCGATTCCGTTCTAACTTCAAACGATGAAGTTCGGCTTGGGTTTGGTCTAGAGAAAAGCCCATTTGTGCTACCTCCTTCCCAAGTTCTGTTAGATGGGCTTCGATCGGTCCAAGACTACTGAGTGAGGCCATCAAATATTCTTTCTATATTAATTAACCAAGATCACTTGTATTTAGAGACGAAAATTGAAACGTTTAGTTCACAGCAGTCATATTGACCAATGGTCATATAACAGTCAAAACCCAACGGTATCATTTTAATTATACTCATGTTATCAAATGAAACATTTTTTTGAGTATAAAAATAAAATAAAATAACACACAAAATTAGGAAACAAGATTTATTCAAAATTTCGGGTCGTTACAATCTTCCCCCCTTAAGAAATTGCGTCCTCGCAATTTTTAAAATTGGGTTTTGAAATTTCATTGAAAGTCCCACATTGGAAAAAGAGTCAGTAAAACTATTACTTTAAAAGAAAGAAAGGGAATTACAATGGTCACTTGAGTTAACCCACACTAGGATTCCATGTAGGAGAAATGGACATGGAGGACAAAATAAAGGGTCAAGTTCTGAGGGAGAGTGATAGAAAACATGATTAGGAGAAAGTTAACCGCGAGAAAATCCCAAACTTATGATATGTGTAAATGGTATTTGATTACCTAGTAGGAAACGTAAACCAACAATGTTTTTGTTTTACGTTCCTTTTCATAATTTTGAGGAATTAATTTACTATATAGAACAAAAACATAAGGAAATATACCTACCTTCCAGTAGAGTTTCATCCTTTAATAAGTTTCTACCAAAACTAATCTTTTCTCTAAACTATGAGAATTCAAAACTACTTGGTCTCATCAAAGCACAAGAATCATCTTATAGAGAATCACATAATCCACCAAAGATTAACTATCTATTTCTTCTATCTTTAAACATTATCCCAAAAACAGAAAGGGTAATATAAAACAACTCTTTAAAAATAAAGAACCCCAGAGGAAGGGAAACTACTTTAAATCTTCAAAGTTCCACGATACTACCTAAAGCTCATCATAGACCATTCCGTAAATAACTGTCCTTAAAAATCCTTAAAATAAACCAAACTAAGATTGAAACCCAAATTCAAGAAGGATTTGATAATATAGTCTTCCAAGGTAAACTTTATCATTCATCTCCAAACAACATCAACCACTCCTAACATCTTATAAAAAAAGTAACTAACATAAACATATTTACCCCATGATAGGTTAATAATTTCCATAAGTAACCTAAATTACTATAATTCCACATTAAATTCATCAATTCTTCAAAATATAAGTCAACCTTACTCCTCAATGAAAATACCGTAGTAATCTATTTACCTCGATCATATAGGGTCCCCAAAATAGTGAATGTCTTCCAAAATAATAATCATCTTTTAATCCACTAATCATCTCTGTCATATTAATATGGAAATAATCGCATTTCCTATCACATTGGTTGTTGGGACATGTTCTTACATTTCCCACCATTAACTAAGAAGAGAAAGTATAATTAGGGGCTTAAATACTTAGCCAATAATCTTGAAAAGGAACTTAAAGCATATAAGGATAACTTGTAGAAGAAAATTATACCCTAACTTGTGATCCACTAGGTTTCAAACTAGGTTATCCATGAATATATATTCTTATGTGAATATTTATTTTATTTTATCTTTGTTCCTTTAATAATGGTTCATACTAAGCTTATGAATTTACCAAAGCATATCCCCCGGGAGTGTCGTAACCAAGAGTGCAGAAAGTCCCATTGTCGTGTACCTGTTCCCGTTCGAGTCTAGCTCAAAGAGGTGTTTTCGGGTTTTACCCCTATGTACATCTGTGCCAGAGCCACCTCTACCTAGTCGTATCCAGATAGGGATGTATTTGCTTGGTAACCCCTTACTCAATACTCACCAAAATACCAGGAAGTTTTCCTATATTTAAACTTTTCTATAGGGTTATTCCTAAAGTATTCATATCCTAATTTCCACAAATAACTAAACCATCCTTTGATACCAACTATAACATCCCGCCTTTTTATCACATAAACTTTCCTTACATTTTACAAAACTGAGGATCTTTAAGGTTTAGTGTCTTGGAAACCAGGAACTTAAAACATGAAAACATAAAACATTCTTCTTAAACACTTGAAAGGCTTCTCCTCATGTTCATCTTAGGTTCATTACAACATCTCATAACCTATGAACATACATCAAAAGAAAGGGTGAGCAGAAGGCCCAGTAAGGGAAACAAGAGAAACATTTTACATGTGAACTTGAGATACTTCAATAAGGTCATGAAAAGAACTTTAAGGAATGAGAAAGAAATCATGAGATATATCATAATAAAAATAACATTTTTCATAAAATGAAGATGTGTCTACAACATTTCATATTGACAATCATTTCGTTTCACCAAGGTCCATCCCCAAGGTGTCATTAAAAATTACCAAGGTTATTCACCAAGATATCAATCTAAAAGGTCATCTCTAGAGATTAAGTCTTTACCCAATGCATTGGAGCGCTATCTGGGAAAACCCTTGACATGTCTTTATTATCATGTGAGCCAAATATATCATCATAAATCATTTCATAAACAACCCATATAGTATAAAAGAAATGGGTTTCATTTCATAATCATAACGTTTTAAAAAATGCTTTAAAGACATGATCTTTATGTCACTTTAAACCCACGGAAAGGGAAAGAGGGTTTCATGTATTTAAATCCAAGAATTTAAAATAGAACATTTTGATATATATGTGAATACCCCTGTATAAATAAGAACTTTTAGTATTCACTTAACAACATAAAATAATTTTGAGAAAAGAGAGAGGCATTTTGAGACGAAAATTCTGCAGCATAACGACTACGTTTCAGGGTTTTAGAAAACGTTGAAAAGAGAGGGGACATGGGTCACCCACTCATAAATGATCTATAAAGATAGTATAGGGACAGAATATAAAGGATATGAATCATGGTAATGAAATTTGAAGGACATACCATTTGAGATGAAAAACATGGAAGGAAGACAAAAATTAGATTTCTCTTATGAAAATTCGGCAGCCTAATGGCGTCACTTAAACTTCAACAGAAATGAATTGACGAGATAAAATAGGGTATCTCATAATATGAACATAAAATTTCAGTATTATAGATATAGATATCATACCCCAACAAAATAAAAAGGAACTTGAAATACTTGACATGAAAGTAGAACTTTGAAAAATGAGAAAGGTGAACGAATCCCTTAAAAATTCGGCAGCCTAACGACGCCACTTAAAACTTCAAAATACTTAATTTAAGAGATAAAATAGGGTCTCTAATCATATGAACATAATAGTTAGGTATGACAGATATATACATAATACCCCAAAAAAATAAAAAGTAACTTGAAAGACTTGACATGAAAGTAGAACTTTGAAAAATGAGAAAGGTGAACGAATCCCTTAAAAATTCGGTAGCCTAACAGCGCCACTTAAAACGTAAAAATAATGAATTGAATAGATAAAATAGGGTATCTCATCATATAAACATAATATTTTAGTATGATATATATAGATATCATACCCAAACAAAATAAAAAGGAACTTGAAAGACTTGACATGAAAGTAGAACTTTGAAAAATGAGAAAGGTGAACGAATCCCTTAAAACTTCGGCAGCCTAACGACGCCACTTAAAACTTCAAAATACTTAATTGAAGAGATCAAATAGGGTCTTTAATCATATGAACATAAGAGTTTCGTATGATATATATAGATATAATACCCCAAAAAAATAAAAAAGAACTTGAAAGACTTGACATGAAAGTAGAACTTCAAAACGAGAATGGTGAAAGAACCACTTAAAAATTCAGCAGCCTAACGACACCAATTAAAACTTCAAAATATTGAATTGAAGAGATAAAATGGGGTCTCTGATCATATGATCATAAAATATCAGTATGATAGATATAGAGATCATACCCCAACATAATAAAAATGAACTTGAAATACTTTACATGAAAAAAGGTCTTGAAAAATGAGAAGGGAGAAAGAATCTGTTACAAAAATTTTGGTAGCCTAACGGCGCCACTTAAACATTCATAAAACGAAATAATGAGAGTAAGAGGGTATATCTCATTATATGAACATTAAAAGTCAGTAAGAGGAATATAAAAGAACATCCTTTAACATAATAACATGGAGTATAAAAGAAATGACATAAAAGAGATTACTTGAAAAGAAAGAGAGAGGTTGGATCCCTTACCTTAAACGTAACTCTTAAAACTCAAAGGTTGGGACCTTGAGAGGCTTGAGGGCACCTTGGGAGGACTCCAAGGGAAGTAAGGAGACCAGAACTTGGTTTAGAATGATTTTGGAGTCCAAAGGATGAGAGAATGGTGAGGTATTTATAGGGAAAGTGAGGGGACAAGGCATTAATGGCCAAGGGACACCTCACAAGTGGTTTTCTCAAAACCATGTGCTCTCCCATGATATTTCCCATGAAGTTAGTACACATGGCCCCCCCAATACAATAATTCATCACCTTTTTTCGGCCAACCCTTAAAATATCTCATGACATCACCATGACACAGCTATGATGTCATTAAACATATCAAAACCCTAAAATTGTATTTTTACTATTCACTAAAAATTCAACTTTCTCAGAAAATTCCCAAAATTTCACATTAATGAAATATCAATTCTCTGATTTCAAAAATGAACTCCATTTTATAAAAATAATTTTTTAAATATTTTTAATTTAATTTTTAAATAAATGCACTATTCACTGAAAAATCATTTTTTCAGAAAAAACCCCAAAAATTACCTTAACATAATATCGATGCTCTGAGTTCAAAAATGAAATCCATTTTATAAAAATAATTTTCTAAATATTTTTAATTTAATTTTTAATTAAAAAACACTATTCACCCAAAAAAACTAATACTTGGATAATAATTTATTAAACCGTTATTTAACCGTTTTATTGAATCACATTACTTAATCAAGGTGCCTATATTATGTTAATACTTTCTTTAAGTGAGATTACTAATCCATTTAGACACATTACCAATCCTAATCATAAAATCACTATTCATAATTTACTATTCATCAAAAATTAAGTTGATCTTATTAGACTCTAAATTTCGTACTGAACATAATTGTAGAAGACCATTTTTTGAAAATCATTACACAATTTTATTTATTTAAGGTTTACATAAACATTTTTAAAATATCCTTTCTATAAAATTCATCAAAAATATGCATACTATATTTATTCGGTCATTTGAAAATTCATAAACTTCATCATAAGAAGAAATCCCAATTTTTATTTAAAACAAAGGATTATAGAAGGCAGTTACGGTCTCCTTACATAGCCCCTTATCACACCAGCATAGGACCTAAGTGTAAGGTGTGCTAAGGTGAGAGAATCTGAGAGAGGCTCGACCAACATTGCACGAGTAGTAATTTCTATCAGTTTGAACTTCTCGCAAAGGTGATTCCATTCTAGCTTCACACGATGAAGTTCGGCCTGGGTTTGGTTCAGAGCAAAGCCCAATGGTACTACCTCCTTCCCAAGTTCTATTAGATGGGCTTCGATCGGTCCAAGACTACTGGGTGAGGCCATTGAATCTTCTTTATATATTAATTAACCACGATCACTTGTATTTAGAGACAAAAATCAAAACGTTTAGTTCACAGCGGTCATATTGACCAATGGTCATATAACAGTCAAAACCCAACGGTATCATTTTAATTATACTCATGTTATCAAATGAAACATTTTTTTTGAGTATAAAAATAAAATAAAATAACACACAAAATTAGGAAACAATATTTATTCAAAATTTCGGGTCGTTACAGAGGCCATGGTGGTCAGTCACCGGTCTTTCAGTGACAGCAGGGTAGATCAACTCAGAGTGGTCAGGAAGGGTCATAGGTCCATGGTATAGGTTAGGATTTTGGAGTGGAACAAACCCAGCAGGAGCAGGATCTCGGACCCTCTATAGTTTGAGGTACGATCTTAGTAGCCTCAGTTTTATCTTCTGCTCTTTTTGATACAGGGGCTTCCCATAGCTTTATCTCTATTGTTGTTGTGGAGATCCTTGGGATCTGCATCTTTTCCTCTACTGATACTTTGATTCTAGACACACCGTTGGGGATTAGGACGACTAGTGTACATCAGTGCAAGGAGTTCCCTCTAGAGGTGGCTGGGTATCACTTTCTATGGGATCTCTATGTCCTAGAGATGAAAGGCTATGATTTCATTCTTGGAATGGACTGGCTAGTTCCCTTCCAGGTAGTTGTCGACTGTTATCACCGCAGGGTGAGTTTCATATCACCAGAGGGTGGATCTTTTCTTCATCGAGGCGAGTGGTATGTCTAGGTGAGTAGAGCTGGTCCCGAGAAACATGGGATAGGTGGAGTTACAACTTAGATTTCCAGTCTGTATCTGGATGACCAGGGGACTATTCAGTTAGACTTTCCTCTGGTGATGGATCATTTCAGGGATGTCTTTCCAGATGACTTTTCAGGTTTGCCTCTAGAGCATGAGGTAGACTTTTCGATTGAGCTCATGCTAGGAGTAGCACCGGTGTCCATCCCTCCTTATAATATGACAACACCTGAGTTGCAGGAGCTCAAGAAGTAGTTGGAGGAGTTGTAGGAAAAACATTTCATCCGACCCAGTACTTCTCCTTGGGGTTCGCCTATCCTATTTTTGAAGAAGTCAAATAGTACCCTCAGACTTTGTGTGGACTATTATAAGTTGAACCAGTTGATGGTCAAGAACCGATATCGCTTTCCTAGGATCGATGATCTCTTTGATCAGATTTAAGGAGCCTGGGTGTTCTAAAAGATCGACTTGAGATCCAATTATCATAAGTTGTGCGTTAGACCATCATATATACCACTTATAGATTTGAGAAGCAGGTATGGTCTATACGAGTACTTGGTTATGCCGTTAGGTCTCACGAATGCTCCGGCAGTTTTCATGGCACTGATGAACCGAGTGTTCCATCCATACTTAGATTCTTTCATGGTGGTTTTCATGGATGAAATCTTGTTGTACTCTCACACTTGACATGACCATGATACCCATATTGAGATCATTCTAATTACACTGAGAGATCATCAGTTATATGCTAAGCTCGCGAAATTCCACTTTTGGATGGACCAGATTCACTTTTTGGGCCACTTTATCTCATAGACAGGAGTATCAGTGGACCTAGAGAAAGTGAGAGCAGTAGTTTCATGGGATCATCTGAAGAAAGACTATGAGTTGCAGAGTTTTCTGGGGCTGTATGGATGCTACAGATGCTTCATACAGGACTTTTCACGCTTAGCAGCATCGCTGATGGGTCTGACCAAGAAGGGTACGAAGTTCTTATGGTCAGATTCTTATGAGTTAGCCTTTCAGGAGTTGAAAGGGAGGTTAATTCAGCACGGATACTATTATTTCCAGAGGTGGGAAAGATCTACACTATTTACTGTGATGCTTCGGGTATCGAGTTGGGAGCTGTGCTTATGCAAGGAGAGGGAGTCATTGCATACGGGTCTCGGAAGTTGAGGCCACATGAGAGGAATTACCCGACGCACGATATGGAGTTGGTAGATATTGTTCATGCCTTATGCTATTGGATAAATTTTATTCTGGGAGAGAATTTTGTGGTTTTCACTGACCAAAAAAGTCTCAAGTACATCTGCACTTAGTGTGATCTAAATCTGAGACAACATAAGTGGTCCGGGTATCATTAGTCCTTTTACTTTGAGCATGCCTATACACCTGGGAAATGAAACGTAGTGGTTGACGTGTTGAGTAGGAGAACTCCGATACAGGAAGTTTAGGAGGGAGAAGTGAGTGGCAGCTCATGGCTCTACTCTCTAAGATGCATTTGGAGGTGCACAATAGACAGGGGAAGACTTTTCTATCTTCTGTAGTTGTTACCTCTACCCCTCTTGATCGAGTAAGAATGAGGTAGCTATCAGATTCTGAAGGCCTAGTCCTATGGGAAAGCGTGTTAGGAGAGGACCCTATTCCTGGGCGGACCATAGGTGATGATGAGATCCTTTGATTCCAGGGATGCGTATGGGTGGTAGTAGACATACACGAGGAGCTGATGCGGGATTTTCATTTCTCAGTTTGGGCAGTTCATCCTGGTGTCACTAATATGTATCGTGGTCTTCACTGCTAGTATTAGTGGCCAAGTATGAAGAGAGATGTTTTTTGTTTCGTCATGTGATGTTCTACTTGTCATCAGGTGAAGGCGGAACATCAGCGACCAATAGGTCTTTTACAGCAGTTACCCATTCCTGAGTGGAAGTGTAATGACGTCGCGATGGACTTCGTGACAGGGTTGTCGAGATCACCTTGTGGGAATGATGCTATATGGGTTTTCGTTGATAGACTTACGAAGGTTTCTCACTTCTTGCCGATCCAGGAGACCATTAGTGTTGATGAGTTGGGACAGTTGTACATCTGAGAGATTTTATGTCTACATGGAGTTCCACGCTCCATTGTTTCAGATAGGGACGTACGTTTTACTTCTCAGGTCTGGCAGAGGCTTCAGAAGGATTTGGTTACATAATTACTTTTGAGTACAACATACCATCCCTAGACAGATGTTCAGTTCGAGAGTACAATTTAGGTGCTTGAGGACATGCTTCGGGCATGCATCCTGAATTTTGGAGGTTTTTGGGAGAAGAATATACCTCTTGTGGAGTTTGCCTACAATAATGTTTTTCGAGAGACTATTCAGATGACATCTTATGAGGCTTTGTATGGTAGGCCATGTTGATCACCCTTGTGTTAAATGGAGACAGGAGAGGCAGCTTTACTGGGACCTCGTCTTGTTCAGGAGACCACAAAGCAAATAGAGTTGATTTGGAAGAGGATGACTACTGCATAGTCTCGTCAGAAGTCTTACATTGATCAGCAGAGATGACCTTCAGAGTTTGAGGTTGGGGATCAGGTTTTCCTATGCGTCACACCAAGGTTGGGACACAAGAGGATTCAGATATAGGGTAAGCTTTCACCAATGTACGTCGGGCTGTTTGAGGTGTTGGAGAGAGTTGGGCTGGTTGCCTATCAGTTGTAGTTACCTCAAAGGTACCCGGCTATGCACAGCGTCTTCCATGTTTCTCAGCTCTAATGTTATTTTTCAGACCTGTATCATGTCTTTCAACCTGAAGAGGTTGAGATCTAAGTGGATGAATTATTTGAGGAGCATCCTATCCGGATTTTCGATCGTAGTACGAAGGTTCTCTGTGGCTGGTCTATTTCTTTGGTATGGGTGCTATGGCAGCACAGGCGAGTATAGGACGAGACTTTGGAGAGGGAGGCCGATGTACGAGGGCAGTGGTCAGAGCTGTTCGGGGTTTCTTCTTCAACGCCGCACTAGGGAAATTCAGGGATGAATTTTTTTAAGGGGGGAAGTTTGTAAGAACTCGAATCATATTTTTAGGTTTCTTTTTCCTTTTTTGATCGTTTTTTAGGAAAAGAGTAAAATCTGGAAATTTTCAAAGTACACATCATGTACTTCGATGCCGCTAGAGGCTGTGTGCTGGCCATGTCATGGCCACACACACGGGCATGTAGGGGTGACATGGAGGCCGCCTAAAGCGGAGTACGTAAAAGGTGAGTACACATTGTGTACTCCAAAATAACATTCCGTGTACTTTTTTTTCATTAAACACACCGAGGTCGCGTCTAATCACCATAAATGTCTCCTTTTAGGTCTCGTTAGGCCGAGAGCTCCCTAATGGCCACAAATATTTGATGAACCCCCGAGCGATTGTCCGCCCTTCGAAACGAACTCCGTCGATTGCGTTGGAACCACATCGGTGAGTTCTCCCTTCTGTTAGAACCTCATTTCATGATTCCTTCTCTTTTCCAAGTTATCGTGGGTTGAACTTTTTAGAAATTTTTGTAGATCTTCGAAGTTCTAAAGTGATTCGAGCCCCGTGGTTCAAGTATATTGACCTTCTAACCTCAATGTAGGTGGTTTGTTCCTTTCTGTAGAAATTCTTTGATTATTTTGTGAAAATTACACCAATTCCCTTGAATGGGGTATCGCATGTTTCCTGTCTTGCCCCTGTTGTTTTCCCTCTTTTCTTATATGCCTGAGTAGAGGTTATTGTTTGTGAATAGGGTAATTTACTGAGGTTTGGATGCTTTTCCCATGCATGTTTTTCCTTTTTATGACCGCTGGGTCTAGTTTTTCATGTTAGGATTTTGCCAGTTTCCATGCCTAGTATTGTAGGATAGGTTGTTCTTTTTCTGACATGATGAGATGTTGTACAATGCTAGCCAAGTAGTTATTGAGGTTACTGTGGCCATTACGCAATGCGATACTTGATGATTTTACACAGGGCTATGAGAACCTAGTGTAGTAGACCATAGGGAGAATGGACGTAAGTGATTCTCTAGAGTGTCTTTAATTTATGATGCGAGACCATAGGGGGAATTGATGTAGAGTGCTTCCTCAGAGTGTCTATAGTTCCTCGACGTGGGCCATAGGGGGAATGAGACGTTGAGTGCTTCCCCAAAGATCCTTTAGTACGATATGAGACTATAGGGGGAATTGACGATGAGTGCTTCCCTATAGAGTCTATTCTTTAGCTGAACCATAGGGGTGAGACTGTGTGTGCCTTCCAGAGGGTTTCTAGTACTAGTTGGTTGAACCATAGGGGTTAGGCTGCGAGAACTACCCATAGGGTTACCTTTTCTTCTACTTGCTTGAGTGGCTGCTTACTTGTTTGTAAATTATATGCTAGAAATTGTGGATTGTTTGCTGCCAAGTACTTTTCTATTTACTAATTTCTATACTTTTACCTTCCATATATTCACTGACTATTAGGCACAAATCTTCGGGTGGTTTCCTACTGGGATTTTGTCTCACACCCTATTTGGGTCACGCTTTTGGGCCCAAACAGACTATATTGTTGCAGGTATAGACAAGGGAAATGCCCTTTCACTTTAGGTACTTGACTTGCTATGGAACTGGAGAGCCTGGGACCAAGCTTAGGCTTGTGATGCTGAGGAGATGTTTATATTTCTTTTTCCCTTTTCTTTATTAATGTTTTTATTTCCATCATTGTGACTTGTTTGGTTTCTTTTCTAGACATATGTATCATGCATCATATATATATATATATGCTCCTACTATTTATCGTATTTAGTCTACCACTGTTAACTTGTGTATGGATTGTTTACTGCTTCTGCTATTGTTTATTTTTCTCACTTACATTGTGTACTCTATCTGTGAGGGCATAGTTTCCCACTATCACACCCAAAGACCTCGCTGCTAGTTAGCATCCTATGGCGTTCAGGGAAATGCACTTGAGGCCATGTGACCAACCGGGTATGGGGTGCCTTTGGGTGGCTTCCGGAACCAGGGCGTTACAGGGGAGCATGTAACACCCCCACCAATGCAACATTTCTAAATAAATACTTTTCATAACTATCATCAAGTGAAGATAATCTTAATTTCATGACATTAAACTACACAATACTATCTTGGAATTAATATAATAAACTACACAATACCTCTAGTCCTAGTAGTAAGACTTTAAACTACACAAAACCTCCTTGTCCTTATTGTATAACATTAAAACTTCACGAATTAAATCTTTTCTGCACGACACTAAATTGTACAATTCTCTAGAACTATGTATGGACTTATTGATACTATAACAAGACATGTAGTGATGCTCAAACCTCTATTCTTGGGCCCAGTCATATGATTTCTTTCCTTTCATGTTGGGTGATCCATGTCCTCACCGCAAGACATTAAATTGAACGACTAATGTCATTTTTTCATGACATTAAACTACATAGGTTTTATAGAAATACATATGGATTTATTTTCATCTCAATGATAAAGTTGGGTATTCCTTGATCCTATATCTTGGACCAGCCACAACATTATACAAAATTCCCCTATCCTATCCTTAACTGCCTATTCATGGTGAGAGGAACCCTTTCCATTCTTTGTGTCTCACAACGAGCATAGTTCACGCAAGATTCGGAATTTTAGTAAGGGATTATCCACACAAACAAGGCATAAGAGATCAAGATAGGCTCATCATAGTATTTAATGAAATAATATAAAAGTCATATTGTAATTACTTACCACATGATGTTAAACTGCATGACTAATGTACCTAGCATGATATAAAACTGTACATACCTATAGACCTCACCAGAGAGGACCATTGTTGTTGGTGTTGGCCTCTTAAAACATATCCATTCAAAAACTATGTGTTAATTGATTCCTAGCATCACAGGATACATAGTGATGCATGTATCTTAAATCATGTGTCTATTGAAAATAAATGTAAAAATGACCTCTCTCTGTGTATAGTCCAGACTTGTGCAGGATAGTCCTTCATCAAGAACTACATATAGATTGATTATTATTTCCATAGGATATGTAGTGATGCTAAGATTTCCATATTTGAGTCCATCCAAAATCCCCCTTTTCATGTTAAGAATCCTACATCCTTTCCATGTGATGTACAACTATATGGTTCCTCAAGAACTATGTGTGCCTTGATTCCTTTCATCAAAGGATATGTAGTGATGTCTGAGTCTCCCATCCTGGGCTTAGATACAACAATAAATGGAAACAATTCCCACCTCTATTCATGGGTCAAACCTATGTAGAGTGTTTTCCATTAAAGAACTATGTGAGACTTGATTCTTGTCCTCATAGGATATGTAGTGATTCTCGGATCTCCAACTCTGAGCCCAGTCACAATAAATAAGTATAAAAATGAACCTCTATTTTTTTACATGTCTAACCTCTATAGGTTTATTTCTTAAGAAATATGTGTGACTTGATTACTATCACCATGGGATATATAGTGAAACCCAAAATTCCATTCTTGGGCCCATCCAAAATATTGACATTTAACAATAGGGGGTCCCACATCCTCACCGCATGATGTTAAGCTGCATAACCCCTCAAAAAAATATATGTGGTTTGATTCCTTCCATCATAGGATAAATAGTGATTCATGGATCTCCAATCCTAGATCCATCTAAAACAATCTAAAAAAACACACACACCCCCCAACTGTACAAGGATCAAGTCATACAAGATCATTTCTCTAATTCATGAGTTAAATCTGCATGTGAACTACTTATTCATATAACATATCATGAAATTTTTTCTCATGTCACTTCACACATCTTTAATACATGAAATTAAACTGCAAGTCGAACTTCCTGGTTTCATGACATAAAAACTACACAACAAAAACATCCTTAACAGATGATGTTAAATTGTAATAAAACAAATATCCTTACCACATGACATTAAATTGTATGGAAGAAAGTACATCCCTACTTCAAAATGTTAAAATATATAGTCTGTTACTCATAATCATTCCTTATAAAAGGACCACAAGATCCTAACCCTAATCAACTAGAGTACGGGGTACTTCTTCCATCCTTCAAATCACCTTTGAACCATAACTCACACTTCATGTCCCAAGCACCTCAATTTTCTACAAACCATTTATGGGCCTTGAAAAGTATACACAACTTTAACATACACTTTGATTGAATATACATGTATGTCTATGGATCCTTCAAACATGATTGTGGTCATTAACCAAATGGTTCACTCTACTGAAATGGATTTCAAATCCTTATGATCCCTGACCTTACTGTAGAAGAACTCAGTACCTCAGTGTGTTTTGGGTCATTCCTGATATTATTTCCCTATATCATTACTCTTGAACTAAGAACATTGATCCATGGCTTACGATATTTTTATCTTATCCTCAGAAGGATGATGGTGGTACTATTGACCCTGGGTATCCTAATTTCCCTCTTGTGTATCATCCACCATTTTATTTCCATGTGCATTGTGACCTTAAAATGACTACCCTATTGGTCAAAGCTATAAAACCTTAAAATCTATCCTATAATGGTCTAAATCTCAATACCTTAAAATTAAAGTGAAATAGACACAAGGCTTGTTAGGATGAAAACCCGTAAAGGGAAACCCAAGAAAAAGTCAATTCTTCTCTCACTAAACTCTTCATATTCAAAGTTTATGAAAAATTAAAGAAGAAATAAATAAGGAATAAAGATAATATGACCTAATTTACATCCTTATTAAAATCCAAGATATGCTTGCTAGACCCCCTGGCTTAGGAAAAAGTTAGAGTAATGATTTTTCACATCTCCTTTCCATGAGAATATATTGTCCAGGTGATGAAATAAATTTTAGGGTTCTTGAAACCTTCTTGTATATTACACTTTCCACAAATTAGACTTCATGATTTGAGTGCCTCAGTCACCATAAATCTACCTTGGCCCTCGGAAAAGGATACCCAGCTTCAAATGACCCTTTTCTTGACTATTCATGTATGTCTATGGCTCCTACATATCCGCCTATGGCTGTCAACCAAATGAGTCACCCTAAAAAATGGATTTCTGATCCTTGTGATCCTTAACATCATCATGGTAGAACTCAGCTCCTCAGTGTGTTTTGGGCCATTCTTTGTATGATTATCCCATATCATCTTCCTAACCCAAGAAATTTGGACCATGATTTAAAATCTTTGTACCAAACTATCCGAGTAGATTCAACATCCTCAAAGTTACATCACCGTGTTTTTTACCCTTTCTCAAAATGGTAATGTGGAACTCTATTCTCAAACCTTTGATGGCCCACACCTCATTATTCAAAATAATAAGGTGTTGGGATCGAGATTCATAATTTAAGAGCCTAATTTTCCTAGGGTGTCTAAACCCTTCTGGGATAGCTCTCCTCCATACCCAACCTCGTCATATAGACATTTGAGTCTTTAAAAATATCTCATGTCCCGTAGAAAGGAGTGGAGACCATATTTTCTTGGCCATAATATCAACACATAAGGACTTTGAAATGCTAATTAAAGGCATATACTCCTTATAATAAAGGATTTTCAAGACTTATGAGCCATGGAAACACCGTGGTAGAACCTAGAACCTTAGGGTGTTACGGGTCATCCCCGATATGTCTTCTCCATCCCTTTTTTAGTGACTCGAACTTTTGGTTTATGAATTATATCATCCAAATTCTAACTATCCAAGCGGATATAAAATCCCTAGTATCACACACTCAACCAATATTACCCCCATAAAACTTTCATGAACCTTGTAAAAGAGTGGATACACCTCTATTTGACCATGCTATAAATGCATAAGGGCTTTGACCTACCAACCAGAGGAAGATCTTCTTTAAAAGAAAGCAGCTCTGATCCTCATGAGCCTTTGCAACATAATAGAAGAATCCATCATATTAGTTTGTTTTGGGTTATTCCTGGAATTTCTTCACCATATCCCACAATCATAGATGAGGCCCAAGCTAAAAGTCTATAAACTGCAGTGATATAAAGTCCAATCTGAAAGACCTTAAACTAAAATGATAGAAGGCCCTATCCAAAAGACCCTAAACTAAAGTGATAAAAGGTATGAGTTAAAATACCTTAAACTACAATGATAGAAGTTATGAGATAAAAGTCCCTAAACTACAATGATAAAAGGTTTGAGATAAAAGACCCTAAACTACAGTGATAGAAATTACAAGCCCAAATACCCTAAACTACAGCGATATAAGGTCCAAGATAAAATACCCTAAACTAAAGTAATAAAAGGACAAGCTAAATGAACCTAAAATATATAAAAATAATGATATCATCTACAAGATTTAAAAATATTGCAAGGACCACTATATGGCCTTAGAAAAAATCAAGTTATGATCACCAATCCCATCAGCTTTGACAAAAGGAAGGGAACTCTCCCTCTGGGACATATATTCTACCCAATTATCCTTTTGTGAATCGGTGATTACAAGATAGCTGGAGTAGAAATATCAGTGAGGAATCTCATGTCGGCTGGAATTCATGTGAATTTCTCCAGAAGAATCTATTAGAATTTCAAAGTTCAGATCTAGACATTCTAGTTTACTTGATATTATGAAAATGATAGGTATCACTAATGATTCACATAATATCAAATTAGTGAAATGTCATGAACATCATGAATAAAAGAAAATTGAAAAACATCACATAAATTTTGGAATATCTATTAACTAATAGCATACAATATGAGTAATCTACACATATCAGAGCCTCTACTATGAAAATATAATCCAAGTAAATATGGAAAAATTATAACTCTGACACAGAATGTGCTCAGAAGAATATTTGAACTCTACAAGACTCTACTCTATAGAGGTAACATATTTGTGTAACTGGTCAACAGACTCAATTTCCACTTGCATAGCTCGTTGTAACTCCTTCACCATGGAAATGGATTCAAGCCTCTCTTTCTCCCTAATGTTGAATAGTTCCTTATTCTATGATATATACTTCCCTAATATTTTAAGTGTATGTTGAAAATGGGATAGTTTTACTTATATATGATTTATTTTAGATTGAATATAGTTGGTTTCAACCTTCCCAACATTAACTACATCTCAGTGAGAAGGCACATCCACCACACACTAGGAAGATTCATTTATAGCTTCTTCCCAGTTCTGTTTTGCTGATGCGAAGGCCTCAACAGCTACCACCATCAATTTGAGGGTCATATTTTGATCCCTTATATAAATCACCTTCTTCACCCATGAATGAAGGTATGAATAGTCAAAACCATTATAACTAAGGGTGGGAACCGTAAATCGAAGATGACCTAATAAGTCATTCAGACCATCTAATAGGATTTCTAACACTAAAGTCCAAATATCCCTCCACACTTGCCTCTAAATAGACTAATAATGTGATACAGACCTGATACCTTGATCTTGGTTAATCCTAGGTACATAAATATATTTCAGAACCAGACCTCCAAGAGAAATATTTGTGATCACAACCCCTTTTATAAGGGAATAGAGTCGACCTCTACATTAGTTAATCTAGTTAGAGGAACTCCCAAAAGATTAGGGACTAGAGACTCCAAAATTTGGGACAAATACACTACAATAAGGGAAATAGGGGCTTATTAGTCATAAGATAAATAATATGGAATCAAAAGGTAATCGATGGATAAGATTGATGCTATAAGCATACCTTTCTTGGTCATATAGTTGGCCACATCAATTTCTCCAACCCTATCCTCAAGTGAAGAAGTGACTCCTTATGATGAGAGGCGATGTGGAACTTTCGATTCTTTTCCAAAAGATATTACTTTCTAACCACCCTTGAGGACTATAGGAATAGAATATAATATCAGGTGATATGAAACAAATAGACCTAGTGTTTAATCTTTAATAAATATTCACCTTATCCAAAACTCTCTTCCGTTAAGGCTAATGTGGTAGAATAATATCTACCAGTGTTAGTATCATCCATAAGTGCATCAAACCACACTAGATCAAGTGATTTGATCACTGAGATGTTTTCAGTAGGAAACATGCATGATTGAGTCATTACCTCATCTACCACCACTTCTTAATGGGTCATGCCCAATAACGAAGGGTCTTACAAATAAAATAAATGGTCACACACATCATTAAAAGCAGATACTTACTCTTCCAAATGAGATTAGTGGGACGTACATGTTTATAAAAAATTAGGATGTGGTTCTAGAATAATCAAACATAATAAAGGAGTGAAGTTCCACACTTATTTGAGAATTTTTGAGGAGAAGACCCTGACAATAATTATTTCTTACTTTTCCTCTTTTCTTCCATAGAAGGCTCTCTAAAAGGTACTAAATCCAAAATCATTATTCTAGAAGTGGCAATCACCACCCCTGTCTAGGCTAATCGACTTGGGGATTCATCATCATTAGTCTCCCAGTCACTGCAAAATTCCTCTCCCATATTAGTTACATGGGGAGAATACTTATGGGATGGTAGGACCAGATCATCATCTTTAGATACCCACTACATCAAGAAAAACAAAAATAACTCCATATAGTTGTATTGGAACCAAAAAAATTTAAATAGAGCAATGAGTTCAGCCTTACCACTTCTTTGGTAGTAGGATAACCTTTCTTATTCATGGTAATTTGTATAATACCATGAAAACCATCTAATGGACCAATAGGGAATAAAATATATTACCATTGATACTTTCCAAATATACTTCAAGGTCTAAAAAAAGGCCCTGATCTCCTCAGGATGGTCTTTTAAAGTGATACCTTGAGGGGAAGTGACATGAGAAAAACCCTCCATTAGTAACTCTAATCAATTCATAATACCCCAGAGCTTAGTCTATGAGTTATAAAACCTCCAATCCATCCATTATCGAGATGCGATAGGAAATATTAAGTTTATCATGACCTCACCCACTGGTGTCACACTCACTACAACCACATCAGTAGACACTTATACTGATAAAGAAGATGATTGTAAATGACTTATCTCCTTACGAGGTTCTTATAGAGGTGTTTTCCCTCTTGAAATTGGTTTCTTTCTAGGACTTGGGTTGTTATCAGTAGTCTATGGTAATTGGGAATCCTCTCTTACCAATTTGGATAATTATATACTAGGATATGAGCTAATCCAAACCTCAACATAACCACGAGATAAAACAATTACTGTATTATAGGGGGGAAGGTTTATCTCAGTATGAGTATCCTCCCTGGTAAACATCAGCTAAAATTGGAAATATACCTTCATATTCTCCTCGTATTGAACATAAACATAATGATTACATCCTAAATGGACATATAAGAACTAGTGACTAAACCAGCAGGGTGTATACCACTCACAGATGAGGTCCCGTCAATACAGATGGAAAGAACGCCCTCACAAAGTGACATCATATAAGAATGTGCCTTAATAAATTCCTCACCAATATTAAAAATATAACCCATTAACACTAGTCCATAGGTTATTAAATAGAAAAGGTCATAGTGGATCATACAAGCCCTGACATCCTTATCTTTCAGTGTAACATGTATTACCCCACTGATACATTATATGTATGGTATAAAATAGATGTTGAAGATACCCTGCATATTCAGATATTCATAGACTCCTAGGTGAGCTCATATCCAACCCCATAATACTTGTAAGGGTCCCATGATCCTATAAGGGTCCTTACCCTTGTAAACATGGTGTAGAAGATGATAAAGTTTGACCAACATAGGTATGAATAGCCCAATACGCTCCCCCCTTCCATGGAGGTCACCATTGTGAAAGTGGAAAAACTAACTCCACCTTTTTCCTTGATGGGAAGTAAGTACCCTCTAAGGCACATAGAGAGGAAACCGTCTAGTTGAACAACCTGGTCAACATGAAGTACAACCTCCCATCTTTATTCTTTAAATTTCCTTTCCTTAACCATAGACTAGTAAATTACCAGTTCACTCTAGGATTCCTTTGTAATTCAGGACTTCAGCTTCTTAGATTTCAGATTGAAGCAAGCCTTCATGATGAAGTATCATACCCATGTCTTGAATGGGATATCTTCTCTAGGAAGTGTCTCTTTCTGGAGTTCCTTTTCAGCTATCCTAATCATTTCTCAGGTGAGAGTGGTAGTTCTTATTACATCATCCTAGGCAGACCTTGGGGGAAAGAATTCATCATACAACTCACAAAATATAGGTGCACCACATATATAATCTACATCCCAAAGGTTGATTCCCACCTTGCCATGTATGGGGTGGAAAGTGCTTGTGTTTAGACTCCAATTACTAAACAGTTCCTTCATCATACCCTTGTTTTAGTAGGCATACATCTATGATATCCTAACTTCCTCATACATTCCAATTTTTTTAAACTCCTTATCAAATTCAAAAGCAATGTATTGTACCCATAAGGACTATCCCTAGTCCATTCCATAGCAACCTCCTGATCAAAATTCCCAGTTGGAAACCCACCCAAACTTCTAATTGGAGGTATACTTCTTCATTATTGAAAGTTACATATAAACATCATCATCAAGTTCATAATTGGTCTTGTTGAAGTTCTTGGGCATGAATTTAAGTATATTACCATCTTTGTAGTCTCCCTGGTGATAAAGTATCCCCCCCATGAGATATTCCCCAAGAAAGTGTTGTCAATTTTTTGAACTGAAGAAGAGCGTATAAATGATGACTATGCAAAGGAATTGGAGCATCGTTAGTAAGAATAAACTTGTAAAGGGGAAGGAAGTATAAAAGGTGATATTCTCAAAGTTTTAATCCCATAAACTTTATCAGAATTAGTCGAAGTGACACAATGTCATGAAGTCAAGAACAATACATGCTCAACACAATAGCATCATGATGGGCTATCTCGGGTTTTTCATCCCTCTTTGAAGGTTTTTGAGAAGTATACTGAGAGCTGAAATCTATATGAATATAAGTAAATAGAATATGTCGAAAAAATAAAATAAAATATTATCAAGGGAAAATACATGAAATTCCTACAACATCATGAACATCATATGAATCAGTAGGGCATTCACAAATCACATAAAGTACTCATTAATCTCCTAACTCCCAAATATCTTGTAGGCCAGATAAACCTAAAACGCATCACGAAACCGTATGTCTCCTCAGAAGACTCATGATCATGTGACCTTGACATGGTAACATGAGCCAAAAATA
Organism: Viscum album; assembly: GCA_963277665.1. NCBI lineage: Eukaryota > Viridiplantae > Streptophyta > Magnoliopsida > Santalales > Viscaceae > Viscum > Viscum album. The sequence continues at coordinate 1,663,554,456 of OY728146.1, read as the reverse complement.
GTCAAAGGATCACATTATTAATACAACATGTCTTATAAAATCCTAAATAAAATTGAGCATCCCCATGGAAAAAGTTCAAACAATTACCAAATTTTAGTTTGTAAGTTGATTCGAATGAGTGCCTAAGAGAAAGTAGTCTTGTGGGGAAGTTCTCATGAAAATGGGATCATGGAGAGGTCTCATGAGAAAATATTTTTGGAGGGTATTGTGATGAGTTTAAATGATGGAATTAAGGCATAGGATATTTGGATAATCAAGTATCCGGTGAATGAAGCCACTCTTCGCTCCCCTATTTATAGGAAATTTTGTGGAATACCAAAAATTTCCTGAATAATTGACTGTCTCCCAAGACATAGATTGGTGATAACATGAAAGTCTCAAGAAGGAATTTACATTCCTCAGAACCGATCCCTTATCCCCACAAATTTTACTTCTTGGTGAGGGGGGGGGGGGGGTTATTTGTCAATTCTTGTCAAATGAGAATAAAAAAATTCACAAAGGAGAAAATACCTGAATATAGCTATTATATTTACTGCAAAACAAAGGAAGAATAAGGCATCTAAAGACTCACGAATCACGTAATACTCTAAGAGAAAATTAATCATGTGACCATAATAAGATCACATAAAAGAGTCATGAGTAGAATATAGCCCATGGAAGGCCCTAAGAAGTCCCTTTGACAAGTCCTTATACTCATTCAAAGGTACCCTAGATAACTATTGATCACACATTGGTAGCTAGATAAGCTCTCCCAGGACACATGGTTTCTCAACCAATGGCCACGTAACAACCCATACAAAAATACTTCAAAAATAGTAGTAAAATATCCAAAAGGTGGGAGACTATTGTGGTCATAAAACTCATGAAATAAATCACAGATGGGCATCATTCAAGAAAACTCAATCACAAAATCCCCAAACTTTGTAAAATAAACAAAGGAAATAAAATAGAAGGAGGCGGGAGCCTATTACAGTCTTAAACATCGTGGGACATTCCCCTAGTGGTCTAAAAGACACCGTAATCTCCTATATATGTGTATTGCTTATATTTTGAAATAATGTTGGCATGTTATCCTCATCACGAGAGGGGCCTCGAGTATGTCTTGGCGACAACATGCTCCTCGTTTGGATCTGAAAGGAAAAACATATGAAATTTTAAATGAAATACTCATGTATCTCAATAGGACCTTTGTTGGTCACATGATTCATTTCCAAAAGGTAGAGTTATTATCTTCAACAACACTCATGTAACCTCATGAGATCCCCCCCTTGTAAAATAAAAAAAGGAAATAAATAGGGAAAAGGAAGGAGCCTCTTGTGATTGTAAAACTCATGTGATGCACTAAGTCATTCCACAACATGGTATCACAAGACCCCTTAACAAAACTGAACTAGTCTAGTGAAGGCCCCCTAACAATTTATCCTTTTCTAGTGAAAGGTTACAAATAAGTTGCCTAAGATCACATGGAGGCCATTCTAAAGGCACCCTAATCTTGAAAAGTCCCTCAGAAATATCGTCCTCACAATATAGAAGACTCTTGACATGTATGAATGATTCAACAAGAAACCATTAATTTGAAATAATCTAGTAAATGGGGCATTGACGAGATGGTATCGTGGTCACTAAAAGTCACGTGATTCCCTAGAATGATTTATAATGGGAACTCATGAAAATTTGTGACACTGAAGTCCCCCACCAACTCTAGCCTGGATTTTTGTGATATGTTCTATGAAAATTAGAGAAAATCCATGTTGCTGAGGCCAATAAACCCCCCACCCTATCATTAAAGAGGGGGTTGCCAATTTTTCATCAAGACGCACTAGTTCACCCATGCACCAGAGAAAATTTCTCAATGAGACTGATCTCATGAACTAAAAGTATTCTTGTTAGGTAAGATATGGGGAACAACTAGAGTGATCATGCAACATGCATGAAGAACTTTGTGTGATCACTCATAGATCACGTGATGTACTTATGGCGGGAAATGATAAGAACATCCAGAACATATGATAAATCATCTGATACTTAAAACAAGATAACAATGAAAAAATCTAAGGCATTCATAATATAAAGTCAATAAAGGACTAAAAGGTTGGATACATATGTAAAGAACATATAAGTTGATCCTCATACGCTTCGCATGAACCACCCGGGTTATGATATGACACAAAGACATGTTTCTCATATCACACAATACTCCTTTGGTATACTATTTGGATCACACAAAGTCCCTTGGAATGTCAACGCAGGTCACATGGTGCCCCCTGGGTATGCCACCCTAGTTTCATGATGTAACGCCCCGACCCCAGCTACCCAGAGTCGGTGCATTACTTCGTAACATTGGCATGATCATAAGAAAGATCAAATCTCGAAAGACCGATTGGTTTAGTAGCCTTGGAAACACTAGATATATTCATAAAGTTTTACATTACATTTCAAAGTGAAAAACTACTACAACAACAAAGTCTTCATATCCACACTATTAACCCCTCATAATATCCCTGCAAGTCAATCATAATTTACTTCTTCACTACCTGGGAAAAATAAAACATAGAAAAGGGGTGAGCTCAAATGCCCAGTAAGGATAACAATATAGCGGAACATTCAAAATAAGCATAAACATTTAAGGCAATGAATTACTAAAACAAAAGCCTTTTAAACATGAACTTCAACATAGTATGGCAAAAGTAAAATGAAATAATTCCATTTACTTATTCACATGGATATTCTACTAATCGAATAATCACATGCAAAATCAATAACCACTTTCATAATGTTGGAATGCATAATGCCAGACTATCATAACCACATAGCCAAGGCCTCGTGCCAAGACTACAAATAAGATTTTGTCAAGGCCTTTTGTCAAGACACTAGTTTGTCTCATGCGACCTACCGATGCATCGAGGAGCTATAGCGGGCTCCACCCGTCACTTATTAAGTCCAATGCATTCCCATATGAAAAGGTTATAACATAAACATTCGTATTAAAACTAGCATACGAAATGTAAATAATTTCACCATAAACTATGAATGGTATAAAAATAGCACATCCATAGTCAAACATATCACAAAACCTTCAATACAATATAGAAGTTTTGTATCATAATAAATCAACTTCAAATAATCTTAAAATTCGTCAAAGGATGTTGACATAGATGAAATCAAAATTCTTTTTAAAGAAATATCTCCTTTTATTTTGAAATCATTTAAGATCCATATAAAATAAAACATTTTCTTTGAAAATATTCTTATAAGCTTCTAAGTAAAGCTTTGAAGATTTTATAACGGCGTAAAATTACCGCACCCGCCGTATAAGTTAAAAAAACATTCTTACCTCAATTCTGTCGAAAAGGTTAAAAAGGACCTTGTTTTGAAAACGACGGAAAGATTCCTTTATAAAACTCTTATAAAAAGTCAAACAAGGGTATAAATGAATTTAACCCATATTCTTGTAAATAGTAAAATTTTTTTGAAATACATTTTTAAGAAACATGGATGTGGATGATAAAGAGATCCCAATAGATTATTACAAATAAACAACCTCGGATAATGAAGAGATTGTGAAATAACCCTTACCTTGTACTTTTCCTTGGTTGGGGTAGGTTAACCTCCTGTATAATAGTGAAATAATTGTTACTAAATTATACAAGAATCATATACATTAATATGATATCATATATGATCTTTTAATACTGATTTGATAATAATATCTTAAAATTATCGTCGTTTCGGGTGTTAACTTACTCATTTTCTTTTATATGTTTTGTTACATAAGCCATGTTTGTTGTATCTTATTCATATCCAGAATGATATCAAGTCCTTAAACATCATTTTTAAATCATTAAATGATAATTATACTTGAATGGATACGATGGAGAATGAATCTCATCGCGTTCGTGGAGACGGTAGTCCGTACGTACGCACGAACGCTACTTCCATTTAATTTTTATTTTAAAAGAATCGAATCCAAATGATACATAGGTATATTACTATTCCAGTATAATATAATATTTTATATATGTTACTTAAGTTCATTAACACCATCCTTTATACGTTCCATGTGTGGTATGAACGAGTCATATCATTTTAAGGGGGCGGTAGTCCGCACTTCCTCAAATGAAATTATCGTATGTATATACAACATGAAACGAATAATGGTATGAAATAAAATGGAATTACAGAAGCTTATATATAAAATATATATCATTAATATCATATTTAATTACAGTTCCATCATAATGGCCACCATGAGAGGCGGTAAGATGTATTTGAACAATCATCGTTTCGTGAGGCGTTAGTTTGCCATCCACAGAAACATTATGTTCATCATCCATTAGATGGAGTTGTGTGTATGTGTAGTTTTAATCCTTCTTATAACAACATCCTAGTATATTTAGGATACTGGTGTTGTTACAAAATAAAGGAAATAAAAAGAGTTTGGGGGTTGGAGAAGCAAAATAAATGAAAATAATTTAAGAGAAATCGTTACCTTTAATTTAGGTAACTCACTTTGGTTGGAACAAAAGGACTTCTTGAAATGCTTTCTGCCTAAGGGTAAGCTTCAAGGAGGAGTAGAGGGATGTGGGGAGCTTAGTTGGGCAGAGTTTGGACGAGCCAAGTGGCTTGAGAGGTGTGAGGAATGAGTAGAAGTGGTCTCCTTTTATAAGGGAGAGGAGGGGCTCTTTAGGAAAGTGTGAAAGTATTACTTTATAATATATTTGTATTCGGTTTATAATGGTCCAAAAATCATTGAGGTCGAAGATAAGATGACTCATATTCTAAATAACATCAACCAATAAGAATTGGACAGGTTTTAGATAATATTTTAATCATTATAATCTTATTTATTTAAATGATTTATTAATGAGGTAAACATTGCATCATTATTGTGTCATTAATAATTTAAATTATTTGATGTCTAAAAATTATAAATAAAATATCATTATGTAGGAAATCTTTTTATCTTTCTAATGAATATTTATAATCGAAAATCCAACATGTATAACCCTATGTAAAAATTGTTCTTCTAAAAGATGTAAGCTTATGCCATTTTTATTTTTATTTTAACTTTATTAATATAATGTGTCATTATCACTTACAAGTGGATCCATGGGGTCCCAAAACAGACCCAAAGATGCCCATGGTCGACCATGTATAAACAAATAGGGTTAAGACACGTTTTAGGGTAATTTAGTATTATTATAATATTATTTTTTTAACCCTTATTTACCGGATTTACCCTTTAACCATGGTAAATAAAATATTTACCGCAGTAATTATTCAAAATGTGTAAAAATAAAAGTTTCCTATTTACATAATTTGGACATCCTGATTCCAAATATGGAATCCATTTTCCTAAATTCAAAACACAGAAGTGGCAGAAATTAATTTAAAATTAATTCCCGCTGTCAAAACAAAAAGCGTGTTTTTAAGAGGTAATAACTATCAAAAGATTGACACTTGTTTATGTTCGGTTTAATTGTAAAATTATGTCCAATGACCAAAATTATATTAAATGGTAAAAATATATTCTAAATATACTTTAAAACCACTCAAATTCACAATTTATCACTATTAATTATTTTGATTAAAAAAGTTGTTTTTAATTAAAATTTAGTAATTTTCCCTATTCATCAAAATATGAAAGTTATCCGAAATGTACCAAAATTTCACCCTAGGCTAATTTTGATATTCAGAATCCAAAAATGAAGTCCATTTTCAAATATAAAATATATATAATTTCAAAAAGTATGTATTAGTATTCACAACGGCTAGTTTAATTAGTTGTGGTGTGTGTTAGAACTCGAGGTTGCGTACAACACACGCTATCGCATTATTCGAAGGGAAACGTACCGTGGAAGCTTGGGGTGTTACATTCTCCCCTCCTTCAAATAATTGTGTCGTCGCAATTTCTAGAATACTTATTACATGAAAATACTCGGGTGGTTCTTCATCATAAGTTCCTCGGGTTCCCACGTTGCCTCTTCCATCTTATGATTTCTCCACAAAACTTTTACCAGACGCGTCGTCCGGTTTCTCAGTACTTGTTCTCTTGTATCAAGAATCTTGAAGGGCTCTTCACAATAAGACAGATCGGGTTCCAGTTCTAATTCCTCATAGGTGAGTACATGCGTTGGGTCAGGCATGTATTTTCTCAACAGAGATACGTGGAACACATCGTGAACTTTGGTGAGACTTGGCGGCATTGCCAATCGGTAAGCTACAGCCCCAATTCGTTCTAGAATTTCGAAAGGTCCGATGTACCTGGGACTCAATTTACCTTTCTTTCCAAAACGTATGACTCCCTTCCATGGAGATACCTTTAGGAAAACATGATTACCGACTTGAAATTCCAAATCCTTCCTTCGATTATCGGCATAGCTCTTCTGCCTACTTTGAGCTGCTTTGATGTGATTTTGGATTACTTTCACCTTTTCCACCGTTTCCTCCACCAGCTCTGGGCCTACAAGTTTTCTTTCACCAACGTCATCCCAACAGGTTGGTGTACGACATCTCTTTCCGTATAATGATTCATATGGTGCCATCTGTATACTCGAATGGAAGCTATTGTTATAGGAAAATTCTACCAGTGGTAAATATTGATCCCACATACCCTGAAAGTCAAGTGAGCAAGATCTCAACATGTCTTCTAAGGTTTGAATAGTCCGTTCTGATTGTCCGTCTGTCTGAGGGTGGTAAGCAGTGCTCAAATGAAGTTCAGTATCCAGGGATTTCTGAAGACTTTTCCAAAATCTTGAAGTAAAACGGGGATCACGATCAGAAACAATCGATAGGGGTACTCCATGAAGTCTCACAACTTCATTAATGTATAGTCTTGCTAGACGTTCTAGGGGTAGATCTTCTCTTATAGCAAGAAAATGTGCTGACTTGGTAAGACGATCAACAATAACCCATATTGCATCGTTCCTTCTAGGAGTCTTTGGTAGCCCCATGACAAAGTCCATCGTAATATTTTCCCATTTCCACTCCGGTATGGGAAGAGGTTGCATGACTCCTCCAGGCTGTTGCCTTCCAGCTTTCACTTGTTGACAAACCATATATCTTGACACAAAATAAGCAATCTCCCTCTTCATGTTGTCCCACCAAAAATGTTCCTTCAAATCTCTATACATTTTGGTGCTCCCAGGGTGTATAGAGAAATTGGAACTATGAGCGTCATCCATCAATTCCCTTTTTAGATCAGGTATATTGGGAACACAAAGTCTCTTCCCGAATTTCAAAATTCCATCTTCATACACAAAGTCTCTCAATCTCCCATCATTCACAGCTTTAATCTTCTTCTGAAATTCTTCATCATCGGTCTGGGAACTCTTAATCCTTTCTAGTAAAGATGGTTTGGCAACCATTTGAAAAAGCATTGATGTTTCACCTTCCCTGGTTATTCCCATGTCCATCTTCTCTAGACCCATGAAAATTGGATCCCTTTCAATTCTCATCATGTTCAGAACTCCATGGTCTTTTCTGCTCAAAGCATCTTCTACTTTTTTTGCTTTCCCCAGGTGGTAGTGTATAGTGCAATCATAATCCTTGAGTAATTCAAGCCATCTCCTTTGCCTCATGTTGAGTTCTTTTTGTGAGAAAATATACTTCAGACTCTTGTGATCAGTATAAATCTCACATTTTTCACCATAGAGGTAGTGCCTCCATATCTTCAAAGCAAAGATCACAGCTGCTAACTCAAGATCATGAGTAGGATAGTTTTGTTCATGAATTTTCAACTGTCGTGATGCATAGGCAATAACTCTATCATTCTGCATAAGGACACAACCAAGTCCTTTCTTTGATGCATCACTATAAATAACGAACCCATCATTCCTCGATGGTAGAGTCAATATAGGAGCATTGACTAATCTTCTCTTCAGTTATTCGAAACATTCTTCACACTCTTTTGTCCAAACAAATTTAACCCCTTTACGTGTGAGCTTCGTTAATGGGTTAGCCAATCGGGCAAAATTCTGGACAAAACGTCGATAATAACCTGCCAAGCCAATAAAACTACATACCTTAGTTATACTCGTAGGTGCTGGCCATTCTTTGATTGCTTTGGTCTTAGAAGGATCAACAGAGATTCCATCTTTAGAGACAATATGGCCAAGAAAAGAAATCTCCTGAAGCCAGAATTCACACTTGCTAAACTTTCCATATAATTCATGCCTCCTCAGAGTCTTCAAGATAATGCGCAAGTGATTTTCATGATCTTCGTAGGTTTTGGAGTATACCAAGATATCATCAATAAATACCACCACAAATTCATCGAGATACTCCTTGAAAACTCTATTTATCAGATCCATGAATACAGAGGGTGCATTAGTCAATCCAAACGGCATTACAGTAAACTCGTAATGCCCGTACCTGGTTCGAAATGCTGTCTTCGGAATGTCTTCCTTCTTTACACACAACTGATGGTATCCAGATCGAAGGTCAATCTTTGAAAAGTATTGAGCTCCATGCAGTTGGTCAAATAAATCATCAATACGAGGTAGGGGATACTTGTTCTTTATCGTTATAGCATTGATCTCCCTGTAGTCGATACATAACCTCATAGATCCATCTTTCTTTTTAACAAAAATAACAAGGGCTCCCCATGGAGAAACACTAGGGCGAATAAATCCCTTATTACTCAATTCCTCTAGTTGTTTCTTTAGTTCGACTAACTCTACAGTGGCCATTCTATAAGGGGTCTTCGATATAGGCCTTGATCCAGGAATCAAATCAATGGAAAACTCAACTTCTCGTTCTGGAGGATGTCCAGGTAAATCTTCCGGAAATACATCTACAAATTCTTTCACAACAGGTACATCCTCTATTTGAACATTACTTTCCTCACCGATAGTTATTTCATTCTCTTCCTCCCCAATAATTGAATTAAGTTGAGCTACTGGGGGTGGATCTAAATAAGAATTAGGTGGTGACGATTCTGCTCTAAAAATAAGGTGTTCCTTATCATTATCATCAAGAATCGTAACCTCTTTCTTCTTACAATAAATCTTAGCATCATAGTCCGAAAGCCAGTCCATACCGAGGATTATATCAAACTCAATCATAGGTATGACGATGAGATCAGCAGATAAAGAAAATTTATGTGCTCTAATGGGGACTGATTCACAAAACTTTGTTGCAACGATACTTCCCTTAGGAGTTTTAACTGACAACTCCCTTATTAAATCAAATTGGAAATATCTAATTTTCTTAGCAAACTGGGAAGATATGAAACAATGCGATGATCCAGAATCAAATAATGCATTTGCTAAACTTGAGGAAACCATTAAATTACCTGCCACCACGTCTTTCGGAGCTTCTACCTCAGCAGTAGTGATAGCATAAGCCTGGCCTTGATCCCTTGGCCTTTTCTGAGGTAAGTTCTCCTGACGCTTAGGACATGCATTTGCATAATGCCCCATATCCCTGCAATTGTAGCACTGAACGTTGGTAGCTTCCTTCTTCCCCTTGCAATCATGAGCTTGGTGGCCTTTTTCACCACACTTGTAACAGACTCCCATTCCCTTCAAGCAAGTACCGGGGTGTTTCTTCCCGCATTTACCACAAGATGGATATTCAACCTTTCCTTTCTTCCCCTTATTTCCATTCCCAGATTGATCAGCAGGTCTCTTCTTCTCTTGCTTTGCTTTAAAGTCATAAGACTTAGAGAATTCCTTTTCGGTCTTGATAGCACATGAGACAATGTCTTCGTACGATGAAAAGGATTGTGAGACTAATGCTCGACGGAGAAATGGTTTTAACCCATCAAAGAAACGATCAATCTTACTTCTTGGGTTGCGAATATAATCTCCAGCATACCTCGCTAACCTTGTAAAGTTAGCCTCATACTTTGTGACATTCTCATCCTCCTTTTGTCTCAGACTCAGAAATTGCCTTTCCATATCCGCTCGATGGTCGCGAGGGAAGTATTTTTCTAAAAACAGATCTTTGAATTCCCTCCATTCCATATTTGATACTTCATCATCTTCCTTCATGTTTTGAATCAATGACCACCATTGATCAGCATCTCCAGTGAGGCGGTAAACTGCCATGATAACTTTTTCCCTTTCACTGCTCCCCAAAGCCTAAAATATTTTCTCTAGGGAATTTATCCATTGCTCAGCTACTAAGGGATTTGTACTCCCATTGAACGTTGGTGGTTGTTGCCTCATGAATCGATCTAACATTGATCCTCCATGCTGCGGATCAGGGTGCTCCATACGGGTAAGGTTATTATTCATAACCTGAGTAAGTTGTCCCAGTATGGTGATTAGCTGATCAGCACCAGTTACATCACCAGCCCCACTATAATTATCTTGAGCAGGAGGGCAATCCCTACATGGAGTGCGTGCATTGATACAGTTTACATTTCTTCCACTAGGCACCATTTCTAAACAATGGCATAAACTAGATCAGTTTATGAATCAAAATACATAATCCCATACTTATAAAACACTTAACATAAATTGAACTATTTATGGATATAATCCATAATCATAAAAATGTTTTCTTTGAGGAAGTATATACTCATAAACCCTTCATAATGATTTGTAAAGAAAATGAGAGTTATCCTAAGCATATCTCCCGGGAGTGTCGTAACCAAGAGTGCAGCAAGGCCCGTTGTCGTGCACCAGTTCCCGTTCGAGTCTAGCTCAAAGCGGTGTTTTCGGGTTTTACCCCTAGGTACATCTGTGCCAGAGCCGCCTCAACCTGCTCGTATCCAGACAGGGATGTATTGCTCGGAAAACTCACAAAATCTCTACAATACCAAAATTCTAGTAAGTTCTTCTATACTAATCCTCAAAGTTCATCTTAGGTCTACATGCTCTAATCAGAGTTTATCTAAATCTAGCTTCCAAGGTTTGTACTAAACTTCCTCTGATACCAACTGTAACGCCCCGACCCCAGCTACCCAGAGTCGGTGCATTACTTCGTAACATTGGCATGATCACAAGAAAGATCAAATCTCGAAAGACCGATTGGTTTAGTAGCCTTGGAAACACTAGATATATTCATAAAGTTTTACATTACATTTCAAAGTGAAAAACTACTACAACAACAAAGTCTTCATATCCACACTATTAACCCCTCATAATATCCCTGCAAGTCAATCATAATTTACTTCTTCACTACCTGGGAAAAATAAAACATAGAAAAGGGGTGAGCTCAAATGCCCAGTAAGGATAACAATATAGCGGAACATTCAAAATAAGCATAAACATTTAAGGCAATGAATTACTAAAACAAAAGCCTTTTAAACATGAACTTCAACATATTATGGCAAAAGTAAAATGAAATAATGCCATTTACTTATTCACATGGATATTCTACTAATCGAATAATCACATGCAAAATCAATAACCACTTTCATAATGTTGGAATGCATAATGCCAGACTATCATAACCACATAGCCAAGGCCTCGTGCCAAGACTACAAATAATATTTTGTCAAGCCCTTGTGCCAAGACACTAGTTTGTCTCATGAGACCTATCGATGCATCGAGGAGCTATAGCGGGCTCCACCTGTCACTTATTAAGTCCAATGCATTCCCATATGAAAAGGTTATAACATAAACATTCGTATTAAAACTAGCATACGAAATGTCAATAATTTCACCATAAACTATGAATGGTATAAAAATAGCACATCCATAGTCAAACATATCACAAAACCTTCAATACAATATAGAAGTTTTGTATCATAATAAATCAACTTCAAATAATCTTAAAATTCGTCAAAGGATGTTGACATAGATGAAATCAAAATTCTTTTTAAAGAAATATCTCCTTTTATTTTGAAATCATTTAAGATCCATATAAAATAAAACATTTTCTTTGAAAATATTCTTATAAGCTTCTAAGTAAAGCTTTGAAGATTTTATAACGGCGTAAAATTACCGCACCCGCCGTATAAGTTAAAAAAACATTCTTACCTCAATTCTGTCGAAAAGGTTAAAAAGGACCTTGTTTTGAAAACGACGGAAAGATTCCTTTATAAACCTCTTATAAAAAGTCAAACAAGGGTATAAATGACTTTAACCCATATTCTTGTAAATAGTAAAAATGTTTTGAAATACATTTTTAATAAACATGGATGTGGATGATAAAGAGATCCCAGTAGATTATTACAAATAAACAACCTCGGATAATGAAGAGATTGTGAAATAACCCTTACCTTGTACTTTTCCTTGGTTGGGGTAGGTTAACCTCCTGTATAATAGTGAAATAATTGTTACTAAATTATACAAGAATCATATACATTAATATGATATCATATATGATCTTTTAATACTGATTTGATAATAATATCTTAAAATTATCGTCGTTTCGGGTGTTAACTTACTCATTTTCTTTTATATGTTTTGTTACATAAGCCATGTTTGTTGTATCTTATTCATATCCAGAATGATATCAAGTCCTTAAAAATCATTTTTAAATCATTAAATGATAATTATACTTGAATGGATACGATGGAGAATGAATCTCATCGCGTTCGTGGAGACGGTAGTCCGTACGTACGCACGAACGCTACTTCCATTTAATTTTTATTTTAAAAGAATCGAATCCAAATGATACATAGGTATATTACTATTACAGTATAATATAATATTTTATATATGTTACTTAAGTTCATTAACACCATCCTTTATACGTTCCATGTGTGGTATGAACGAGTCATATCATTTTAAGGGGGCGGTAGTCCACACTTCCTCAAATGAAATTATCGTATGTATATACAACATGAAACGAATAATGGTATGAAATAAAATGGAATTACAGAAGCTTATATATAAAATATATATCATTAATATCATATTTAATTACAGTTCCATCATAATGGCCACCATGAGAGGAGGTAAGATGTATTTGAACAATCATCGTTTCGTGAGGCGTTAGTTTTCCATCCACAGAAACATTATGTTCATCATCCATTAGATGGAGTTGTGTGTATGTTTAGTTTGAATCCTTCTTATAAAAACATCCTAGTATATTTAGGATACTGTTGTTGTTACAAAAGAAAGGAAATAAAAAGAGTTTGGGGGTTGGAGAAGCAAAATAAATGAAAATAATTTAAGAGAAATCGTTACCTTTAATTTAGGTAACTCACTTTGGTTGGAACCAAAGGACTTATTGAAATGCTTTCTGCCTAAGGGTAAGCTTCAAGGAGGAGGAGAGGGATGTGGGGAGCTTAGTTGGGCAGAGTTTGGACGAGCCAAGTGGCTTGAGAGGTGTGAGGAATGAGTAGAAGTGGTCTCCTTTTATAAGGGAGAGGAGGGGCTCTTTAGGAAAGTGTGAAAGTATTACTTTATAATATATTTTTATTCGGTTTATAATGGTCCAAAAATCATTGAGGTCGAAGATAAGATGACTCATATTCTAAATAACATCAACCAATAAGAATTGGACAGGTTTTAGATAATATTTTAATCATTATAATCTTATTTATTTAAATGATTTATTAATGAGGTAAACATTGCATCATTATTGTGTCATTAATAATTTAAATTATTTGATGTCTAAAAATTATAAATAAAATATCATTATGTAGGAAATCTTTTTATCTTTCTAATTAATATTTATAATCGAAAATCCAACATGTATAACCCTATGTAAAAATTGTTCTTCTAAAAGATGTAAGCTTATGCCATTTTTATTTTTATTTTAACTTTATTAATATAATGTGTCATTATCACTTACAAGTGGATCCATGGGGTCCCAAAACAGACCCAAAGATGCCCATGGTCGACCATGTATCAACCAATAGGGTTAAGACACGTTTTAGGGTAATTTAGTATTATTATAATATTATTTTTTTAACCCTTATTTACCGGATTTACCCTTTAACCATGGTAAATAAAATATTTACCGCAGTAATTATTCAAAATGTGTAAAAATAAAAGTTACCTATTTACATAATTTGGACATCCTGATTCCAAATATGGAATCCATTTTCCTAAATTCAAAACACAGAAGTGGCAGAAATTAATTTAAAATTAATTCCCGCTGTCAAAACAAAAAGCGTGTTTTTAAGAGGTAATAACTATCAAAAGATTGACACTTGTTTATGTTCGGTTTAATTGTAAAATTATGTCCAATGACCAACATTATATTAAATGGTAAAAATATATTCTAAATATACTTTAAAACCACTCAAATTCACAATTTATCACTATTAATTATTTTGATTAAAAAAGTTGTTTTTAATTAAAATTTAGTAATTTTCACTATTCATCAAAATATGAAAGTTATCCGAAATGTACCAAAATTTCACCCTAGGCTAATTTTGATATTCAGAATCCAAAAATGAAGTCCATTTTCAAATATAAAATATATATAATTTCAAAAAGTAGGTATTAGTATTCACAACGGCTAGTTTAATTAGTTGTGGTGTGTGTTAGAACTCGAGGTTGCGTACAACACACGCTATCGCATTATTCGAAGGGAAACGTACCGTGGAAGCTTGGGGTGTTACACATGAAGCCCTCTAGGATCACCAACCAAACCCTATGGTGGCCTTCATACATAGTGCCTGACCCATATGGTAGAACCAATTCATGTTAGAAGAGCCTTACGATATCACCCAGGCATGTCAAATGGCTCTTGGGATGTCCCTTGGACATGTCTTCCAACTCTTGTGATGTCCTCTAGACATGTTCTCCCGGACATGCAACACCCTCTGATCCATGTCACATTGACTCTCGCGATGCCTTCCAAGATTGTAATCCATATTTCACGATGGAACCAGGGTATGTTAGTTGGATCATGTGGAACCCTCTAGAAAATACATAAAAGATCATGTGATGGATTCCAGGAAAATTTGGAATGTTCTTGTGATTTCCTATGGAAAAATCATCCTTGATCATGTGACAACCTTCAAAAATTCCATCCACGTTACACGAAATACCTCAGATAGGTCAACTGCATCATCTAATTGTCTTTAGAAATGTTAGGAAGAAACCATCTACCATGACAAGCAAACAATCAAGGATTGATGAGTGGAAAACCAACTCATGTCAATCAGAAAAGAAGGCCAGGTCTATAAGGTAAACCTTATCATGTAAGCCTTGATAAACTGAACTACGATGAATCTGATTCCTGATATAACCAGGATATATAAGATGCCTCTCTGAGGACCAAGATCTATATTAACCTTCGAAGGGATAACCCAATGCATAAGTCCCACATCCATAAGTAGTGAGACTATTCATTTTCCATCCCTTATTTCTCACATAGAACATATATCACATGGTCTTAGGGAGTTTCAATAATCATATCATTTTCATTTTAATCCTATATCAATGACATAATAAGATATGTACCTCATATTAGTGAAACCTCAGTGTGTAATCCCTAATTAACTAAACTATGATAAATCTGATTACTACCATAATCAGGATATTTAGGATTCATTTCTGAGTCCTGATCTCAATATTAAACTCTAAAGGGCTTGCCTAGTGCATAAATCATGCATTTATAAGTAGTGAGACTGATCATTTTCCATCCCATGTTTCTCACACCGAGTATAGATCATGCAGGTTTAGGGAGTACCAATAATCATATCATTTTCATCATAATCCTCTACAAAGGCAAGGGAAACCTTGGTATGTAATCCCTGATCAATGGCATAATATGATATGTGCCACATATCAGGGAAACCTAAGTGTGAAATCCCCAATTAACTAAACTATGAGAACTCTAATTCCTATAATAACCAAGATATTTAGGATGAATTTTTAAGGTCCAATACTAAATAAGAATCCATTTCTATATAATCCCCCATGTCTCTAATATCTCAAACATCGGGTCCCAATAATTCTCATGGGATAGTCACTCTACCTCATCCATCATCGGACTGATAAGTAAACAAAACTACCATGACTTTTTTTATTTCCATAACCAGGTTATGTAGGATGCCTCTCTAAGGCCTGAGCTCCATATTAAACATACCAATGTATGAACAAGTGAATAAGTGTCACAAAATGTCCTAGTGGGTCCCGTGCCATGAGTCCCCAAACTCACCTCCAATAGGCTAGGCGCTTGTGACTATCACTGAGTAGGAAAATCAATAACACGGGAGACATTTTATAAGTAACTGTATAAACACACACACACATATCCAAGCCCACAAAATGTTGAAATATAAAAACAATTGAAAAACCAATGCATGAATACATTTATATCTCACAACTAGAGTACTTCAGAAAGTAAACAAAGTAAACAGGTCTAAATACAAGATGACCACAATCAATTTTGTAACAAAATTCCATTATGAAAGTAATGGTAATGGGACTACTATCTGAAAGACATATGAACACACCTCGGTTTTTCTGGTCTCACAAATCATTACCGAGTCCTGGTCCACCTATGATTCTATAAAAATTTTAATCTTATACACAAGACACAACACGTACGGGAAAATCCCATGTATGGTTGAGTATAAAAATACTCAGTAGGACACCCCAAAAACCACAAAGCATATAATAAAGGGATATAAAATCATCTCTACGTAGGTATATGTATACAATATATATAACAAAAATATATATATATATTCAATCCAAGACAACCATTTTAGAGGTAACCCACACCCATAGTATACCAGCCTTAGGATTCTAGCTCAAAAGATCCAAGAAGAACTCATCTGAGAGAACACACTCCTAAGTATGATAGTACTGACGATGTCCATCTGAGAGGTACCGCTTTTCAATTTTCATCATAAGAAGAAAACACTGATAGTCCAGTGAGAATATGATGCACAGATGAGGATCACAACTAGGTTTGTGGGGTGATACCAAAAAATTAATATTGATTAACCCTCTATGTAAAGGATTGATTCCCAATAATATTGGTCACGTCAATACCCATAACTCTACCTAGGGCATGAAGATGAATATAGGATCTCACACTGGGCCTCACGGGGGGGGGGGGGGTATTCCAAAAACTCTATCAAAGAAGTCATGCTGAAGGGACCATAGTCATAGGAGTAGGAAATGATTCATACCAACATTCAAGAAAATGATAAGGGGAATGAACCCTAATGAATATTGTCTAATATATAGTGGAAAAGAGATCTAATCCATTAATGAAAGAGTACAAAACATGTAAAGGAGCTACACACCATGTCCCTTGACCTCGTGTTCTACACTCATAAATGTCTCATGTCATTAAAACCATGTTTGTGTAGTGTAGAGGAGTACATGACATGTAGAGGGGTTACATGTCATATCCCTATACACCTAGTCCCATCCATGTGCCATTATACAATGTTAGACAATATACCTCTGCCAATATACTAGTACACGAGGTAGCCTATGTACGTGATCCATGCCTTTTTGTGTGGGGGAGTGCACGCAGTGTAGGAAAACCATGTACTTCACCCCATGTTTGTGTACTTATTTAGGTACATTCTAATCCATTCAAAGGGGGATACATGTTGTGCAATAAAGGGCTATATGCCATGTGTATTGGTTTTTTTTTTCAGAAACCCTTCTTCTTCCTCTCGCTTGTTTCCATGCCACTGTCACTTTGGAATCTAGCTCTAATCATGCCAATATCCTAGGATCATCTCTGTTGAGCCTCACTATTTCTTGAATAACTAATTATGGTGTCTAATATATTAAAAAAATGGATTTATTGATCTTTATTTGTTCCACACCGAAGAATGCCGAAGAACACGAGATCGGGGATCTACCATCATCTGAATCGTTATATCTCCATTATCACACCTACTTTATGTCATCTCCTGGATCTACTATTTTGAATCATTGTTCCAAGAAATGGGTTCATAATGATATAATGATCAATATTTTTCAATTCGTGGGCCAAAAAAAAGAATTTATGTGATGAATGATGAATGGGAGATAAAATAACAGATCAATTAAGAGGAATGGACCTTGATTGATGTTCATGATGATCTCAATCCATTTAAATTATAAAAATAATGTATAAATTGAATCAAAAAGATAATTATCCAATCAAAAACTCTAAAAACAATCTCATCCTGTAATATACATGATATGTGAACCAATCCGTTCATCAATTGATTCATGCACTTCATAGTTATAAATAATGGAGAATTAATAAATAAAATCACACACCTTACCTTGATTAGGATCGATTGCTGATGAAGAATTATTTTTTCATCATTTTCATAGGAAAGATCCATTGAAATCAATGCACGTTGATCGCCGATTTGAAATTCCATCATTGATCGCTTGAGAGAATTATCCAAGGATTTCTCCAACGATCCTCCAATAGCTCTAGGGTTAAGCAGTTAACCCTAGGATTTCTACATAATAGTCTATTTAAATACCAAATAGTCATTGTGTCATACATTTGAAATTAAATAATTTATTCAAATTATTTTATTCATTTTTGCACCTATGATGAATTTTACACAAACGACCTATGATAACTAATGTTAAGTCACACCTTTGGTAGACCTCATGTTCTGAACTCAACGGTGCCCTTGGATTTCAAATTCAGACACCCATTTAGATGTTATTCTACTTTCTTCATAAAAACCATTTTCACATGATATATAATATATTTCAAAAAAATCGGGCACACCAGGCCTTAGAATTACATGTCGTCTTAGCACCTAGTCTAAAAAATAATCCATATAATATCCAAAAATAATACACAAAAAATATGATACATTACAATAAGTCCTAAAACTATGTTCTGTGATACCAATTACTTTCTATCACCTATTTCTCACACCATTTATGGCTCACATGAGCTTAGGGAGTTGCAATGGTCATATCATTTTCATCATGCATCTCCACCAGCTAGGGAAACCTCATTGTGTAATCTCCAATGAATGGTATGATACATTTTCCTCTATATAAGGAAATCTACCATGGGTCTAGTCCCAAGGGTGTGAAGAAACTATGAGAAACCTGATTCCTATAATAACTAGGATACATAGGATGCCTCTTTAAAGCATAAGCTCAAATAGGCATCTAATTCGGTGTAAGTCATTCCATGTCTCCAAAATTTCAACCATAGAGACCCAATCACTCCCATGGGATGATCTTTCCACCTCATCTATCAGTGGATCAAGAATCAAAATGAACTAATACAACTCTTATTCTTTCCATAATTAGTATATATAGGACGTCCCATGAAGACTCAATCTTGAATACCTGGTGCCTAAATTCCCACACATATTTCCTTTCCGCATGATTTTAAAATTCATGAGTCTAACTAACTAAATGGGTTTTGATTCTTGGAATAACCAGGGTAAATAGGAATCCTAATAATGGACCAGTCCCCTCCTTAGAATATTAACTGACACCCTATAAGGAAGCAAATTCCAAAGTACCTGGTTATATGAATTCATCACATAAGTAGCTACCCATTACTAGGGAACAGATAAAGAACCTTAAATACATACATATGGTTTCACTAATAAGAACACCTTAATATACTCATAAAAGGGGTTAACCTATGATCATTCTATTATGGTAACTGGTCCCATATCTATATTAGTAAGATATTCATGAACATATCTATAAGAGCATCCCAGAGTAGGAAAAAATTCTCTCCAAAAGGGTGCGATGAGCCCAACCTTCCATCCTCTAAACCAATGTGTGTTCCTAAGTGTCATTGGATCTAAAACCCCAACCGATTACCTACATTTGTAAATAAGTTATGTACCCAGTTATGGATGTGATAACCATTTGGAGTTTCTAGAAAATACTAAAAAATTGTAAACCTGATGTAAATGATTGAGCAAGGAATTGAACCCCCCACAATCAAACCATCAATCCAGTATTTAATCTTGGAATCTCATTAAAAATATAAAAATGATATATTTATAGGTTCTTATAAATTCATTTCATTCTTCATATGATGTAATTTTATCCATGTCATTTCCCAATGAAACAACCACTAGATTCATTCATTATAAATTTTGACATCACTATTTAGAAGTAAAGACAAACACACTCACATGTGTTTTGGCTATATGACCATTAAATACAATTATGATTATAAATGGTGCACCCAAAGTGGTGGAATAAATTGATTTTGATGAACTCAAATGTGTATTGATATCTAATAAGGTCTTTAGGTTCCAAACAAGTCAACGAAATTAAGACAGATTCATTTTAGGGGAAACACACGGTGGAACTGGCATGTTTCACAAAGTCACATAATATAAAGCATCTCAACCATGAGGGATAAATACTAGAACACCTACCTTATGACTATATAGAAGAACTCATACAATATCAACCTTTGGTTTAGTCCATATCGGTAAAAAATGGAAAAATAGATGAGCACCCTAAATATAGGTCAAATGAGTATAGACCTAAATAACTCCATCGAGAGAAATAAAAATGATGAAAAGAATAATACGAATCAGGATATTACTGGTGATCATCCAAAAATATGAACAAAAATCAAATAGGAGTCCATATGGGAGTTTTATGTAAGAACCTAGGTGGAGATTCCTGGGAGCTAAAAAGGGAGTAAGAAGCCTCCTATCCACTATAAATAAGAAAAGAAGAAGGATGTTTAATCATATAACTCATTAAGGTAATCTTAGTGATATTAACCAAAATAATGGGTTTCGTGGTTTCAACATATAATTGGCCAAACTGTGCACCAATCATGCGTACCTCACTACCTTAAGAGGGAACCAACACAGTTTGGCCACATGGTTTGAGAAATTGTGTGCCAACCATTCCATTTGACTCTGTTAAAAACTATAGAGATTCTACATGGGCATGCAACATTGGTTGCAGGGTTAGGAAAAACCATTCACCCTAATCTTCCCTATGAAATTCCTGGTATGGTTATGATAAACTTTATCAGATGGGCTGCATGGTTCCAACTAACTATGCGGCCTAGTGTTTCCTTCCACCGGCTGGGGTTCCAATCTTTGAACAAGCCTCAGTCACCCTCATTTAATCCATATCCTCAATATGAATCCACATTAGGTTATAACTAAATAATTAAATAAAAAATTAAATTATAAATGCCTAATATAAAAACCATGTTATTATAGTCTTCCCCCAATTAAAGGAACTCATCTCTTGGCTACCCTTCCAAGGGTGGTGAACTGTTGTCTAAGAAAAAATATAACCACTGAGCACATATGTCATCCACTCGCTCCCAAGTCTCATCCTATAACCATCTGGGATTCCATAACACATATACTAAAGGGATAGAATGTACTCAGAGATGATTCATGATCTGATCAACTATGAATATAGGATACTCCTAAAAATAAGAATCAACATCTAACTCAACATCCTTAGGATCAAAAGAATGAGACAGGTGGGCGTGATAATGGTGAAGCTGTGAAACATGGAAGATTCCATGCATGGTAAAATACATTTGAGGTAATAGAAACTGATAGGTTATCATAATGACTCTCTCCAACATCTCAAATGACCTAACATAATGAGGTGATAGTTTCCTTTGCCTCTGTATTCATCTATGACCAAGTATGTGTGATACCTTCAAGAAAACATGATCCCCAGCCTCAAACTCTATAGGTCATCGAAGGAAATATAAATATGATTCATTTCTATAATAATTAATAAACATACACTTATTGATTAGGTGGACCTAATTTGAAGTCTCTTATACAAGATGAGGACCTAGTATCACTAACTATCTTGAATATAACTAGAACATGGGTGTATGGCATGTCCTACTATAAAAGGCATCATAAGGAGCCATCTAAATTGTCAAATGATAGCTATTATTATAGGAAAACTTGATGATAGGGATATGTATCTCCCAATAACTTTTGAAATTAAGTAAATATTCTCATATCATTTCCTCCAATAGCTTTATAGTCTATTTTGACTGGCCATTGATCTAAGGGTGAAAATATGTGCTCAGAAGCACCTGTGTTTCCATATCACACTGTAACCCCTACCGAAAACATGATGTAAAACAAGAATCCCTATCTAAAATGATACTATGGGGGACCCCGTGAAGCTATATAATATCATGGACATACATTATTCCCATCTCATCATTTAAAAATTCTTCTAGATAGTAAGGAAGCAGGATACTTTGTTCAATCGATCCATGACTACCCAAACTATGCCGCTACCTTAAGGCGACCTCAGTAATCCAGCCAAAAAATCCATCATAACAACCTCCTATTTACATTTTTAGATCAATTATAGATTTATAAATTTCATAGGTTTCTAGTGTTCCACCTTCACATGTTTATAGGTGGAACACATAGTGATAATGCCTATTATATCATGCTTTATCCCTGTGTACAAATATAGTCCGCACATATAATGATACATCTTAGAGATTCCTAGATGAAATTTCTATTGAGAAGAATGTGACTCTCTCATCAGCTCCACTCTCATATCTATGGGAAACTAGATACACCCATGTATATGTATATTTTGTCATCATCGGTAGAACAATCCATAGGTGGGTCCTCACATGACATACTCTCTCATAAGACCAACCCCTTAGGGCTTGAAAACTACCTCATATTAACTCTTTAAAGAAGTGAAGTGGTCACTGATAGAAATCAAAGTGCACTCTATCCATGATAGTCCTAAACCTCTATGTTCATCTTAAAAAATAGGTCTATAAGATTCCACTCACTACTGGTCTCCTGAACCCCATTCATTTCAGCCCTTCTTCTCAAAGCTTCAGCAAAAAAAATTCCCTTCTCGAGTGTATAAGCTAGCTTGAAGTTAAAGGAATATAATTATTCAACCCACATTCAATACCTAAGTTTTGATTCGTGTTGCATAAAAATATACCTAAGGATATTATAGTTCATAAACACCACAAAATGATCTCCCATTATGTAATACATCTAACTGTGTAAGGCATGTACAATTATTTCCAACTCGAGATTTTGTGTTGGGTAATTCTGATAACCAGGCATTAGATTTCAAGACTCATAAAAAACAACTTGATCTTCCTTAATCATAACTGCTCCTATACTGGTTCTTGATGCATCACAATACACGATATAGCTTCTTCCCAGCTTTATAATAATCAATATAAGTGCTTATGTTAGTCTTTATTTCATATCTTGAAAGGTTGTCTCACAGGCTTATAACCATATAAACTTCACACCCTTCTTCGTTAAGCCTACAAGAGGTGATTCTAAGTGTGAGAAGTCATTTATAACATGATTTTAATAACCATATATCCCTAAGAAGCTCTGTATATCAAACACATTGTTGGGATGCTCCTAGATAACTACAATACTCACCTTCTCCAGGTTAACTAAAACTCCTTCCCCCAAGATAATATAACCCAAGAAGTGTAACTTGTCGATCCATAAGTGAAATTTACTAATCTTGGCATACAGGTGGTTCTCTCTCAATGTATTCAAAATGATATCAAGATGTGTGGCATAATCACTTCAAGTATAATAATACACGAAAATTTCATCTATAAAGACCACCATCAAGGAATCCAAATCTGGATGGAAGACCCTATTCATTAAATCCATAAAGACAGAATGTGCATTAATAAGATAGAATAGCATAATGAGGTACTCATATAAACTGTAATGACTATAGAAATCCATTAAGGTCTAACTCACACATGATGATAGCAATCTCAGGTCAATATTTGAGAATACCCTAACTCCTCTAAGTTGTTCGAATATATCATTTATATGGGGTAAAATATATTGGTACTTCATAATCATCTGATTCAAATTCTGGTAATCCACACAAATCCAAATGTTTTCACCCTTCTTTCATGGTTAAAAGGACTGGTGAACCCCGGGGTGAATCACTGGGACATATAAAACCCTCAGCCTCCAAATCCTCTAGCTACCTCTTGAGCTCCTACAACATAGTAGTAGATATCCTTTAAGGGGTAATGGATAATGGTAAATCTCTAAGAACTATCTTGATACTATACTCTACCTATCTTTTAGTAGGTAGTCCAGAAAAGTCATTGGGGGAAAACATCCATGAATCAATCAACTATAGGATGGGATTTAACCTAATGTAATCCTGGTCTATCTATGTAAAGGATATAATTTTGGGAATTCACTCCACCTATCCTAAGATTATCTTTTCTAGATCTACTTACATAGAAATCCCACTCACCCTTGTGAATATAAGTACCACCCTATAGTGATGTAAATTACATCATATAGTGATAAAAATCCATAATGGAATTATAGGGGACCAACTAGTCCATCCCAAGAATGAAATCAAAATATTTCATCTCAAGGATGAAGAGGTCTCATAAGAAATGATGGCTTCCTATCTCAAGAGGATAGTCCCTACGCTGGAATACACTCTTTGATCATAAACCTAAAGGTGTATCAAATCTCATAACACCATAAGAGTACACAATATTAATCCAAAGGATTTCTACAATATCCACATAGATAATGGAATGTGATGCACCTGTATTGAATAGGGTAGAAAAAATAGTAAAGGATACTAGGATAGTAATTAAAACAATATAAGGCTTGACACTATTCTCCTCTGGTATAGGTTGTTCTGAATAAATTTGGCTTGGTCCATGAACCTATGTTGTAACATGACTACATGGAGCGGGTCCACTCTAAAAGAACTATATATTTAAAGACTATATACCTTGACCACGACCTTCTTATCTTCCTGTATAGATTGTATTACTCCAGATACCTACCTAGTGAGGTGCTTCTGATCCTGCTACTAAAGGTAGAGCTGCTAAGGATTCTATCCTACTAAGCATGGATGGGAAGGTCCTACTAAAACACTAACGATTCCCCAATAGTACACAAACTTAAAAATTGATAGTGTCTATAGAAAATTGGGTATTCTTATTCCTAGGATTACTAAACTTGTGAAAAAACACAAAACTTTTAGTGGGTTTCAACCAGCTACCACTGCTCACACATGCAATTTGTAAGCATCACTTCTGACCACTAGTCAAACCATTAGCCTGTCTTAGTTCTAAACTGCCCTGAATCACACCATCTACTTTTTTCAGGTTCCTATCGGTGATGTGATCCTAGTTCACTATATAAATTATGGTATTCAACAAGAAAATTTTTACTTGAGAATGAATAAGATTCCAAATCCCATACTTGAATCATCTCACTTTTGTTGGCTCGTTAGTGGTATAGATAGGCACAAAGCACTAAGGCTCTTTAAAATGAGTTGAATAGCCCATAACTATCATAGAGTCCAATTGTAGGTTCATGAAATCCCTATAACGATCATCCCTTAAGATATTAGGGAATAAATAGTCATAGAAGCTCAAATGGAAATCCCACCAAGTCACATCATGATACTGACATATCGGGTTTTGAATATCCCAATAGCATTTGGAAGATCCACAAATCATATAAGTAGTGAGTTTCAATCCCTTATTAAAAGGTGTCTCAAGGTTCTTGAATATAGATAATATTTTCCCAATCCATAACTTTGTATCCTGGGGGCCACCCTCCCCCAAAAAAATCAGTGGATGTTATTGTCAAAACTCCTATGTAAGCTCTCCCATTGAAAGGAAAGGTCGCAAAGCTCCCTGTATAGTCTGTTTAAGCAATAAAAACTCCCACAGAAACTATAAATCATCAAAAATAGCAATGATATTAGGTTATTCCACACTTGGTACTGCTGTAGGTATCATTGGTGTGTTAGGGCCCACCGCCTCCAAAGCATTGTTGTCACTACCCTCAGGGCACATGACACAAGGACATCATTGTAACAACCTAGAATTTTAGCAATGGAAATTCCCTTATTAAAATTATTTTATATATTATAAACCACATAAAATCACTTTGATAACATAATAAAAATATTATAAATGAATAATTAATGAAATAAGAGGTATTTTTAGAAGTTAAGGAACCTATACCAATGGAATAATAACTTGATATTTGGAATAGTAATATAACCATTAGGAATAGTAATCTAGCCAATAGTATAATAACCTAATTTATGAAAGTATAAATAAAATTTTGGTGTCTTATGAATGAAAATATGGTATATTTATTTCATGGTATAAGTAAATAAACATTTTAAAAATGAAAAATTAATTGTTTGAATTTTTGTAAGTTATAAATATGTAATTAAAATTTTATAATTAATATAATTATTTAAAAGAAAATTTGTTTACATAAAATTTATTCATAAATTAGTATTTTTTTATGATTATAATATAATTTTATGAGACCTTAATTAATTTTACAAAGTATTATAAAATTAGTTGTAATTTTAAAATCAGTATTTTCCTAGTAAATGATGATTTTAATTAAAACATAAAATTAAAATATTTAAAAAATTATTTTCATAAAATGGAGTTTATTTTTTAATCTACATGTAGAAAAATGTATACTGTGAATTTTTGGTATTTTTCTAAAATACATGAATTTTTGTGAATAGTAAAATATGATAATTTATTATAAAAGCTAAATACATGAATTTTTCGGTCATTTTTTATGTATCAATGATTTAATCCAAAAATCTATAACTATAATTCATTATTTTAATATATTTAGTGACAAGGTTCAAACTAATCATAGTCTTGGGCCAAAATAATAAACTAATGAATAAAATAATGAGAAAACACCCCTCTCCACCCCTATAAATACCACCCCTCACCACCTCTTCTCCATACAACTCAAAAACCTTTAATCTTGTCCAAATTCTACCCAATAATCATTCTAATCCCCCCCCCCCCAATTTCTAATATCCCTTGGTCTCATCAAAATACCAAACTCTTTTCCCGAAGGAGGTTCTCAAGGAGGAGAAATTCAAGAGGTAAACTCCTCTTTATTTTTCTTTTAATTCCTTTTCAAATTCATTTCTTTTGTTATCCTATCCTCACCTCCACTTATCCAAGTGTCATTATAACTATATTATATTTTATATACTATAATTTTATTATGTTAATGGAATAATTCATCTTCAAATATCTTCCCTTTTTCCATTTATTCTAAAAATTAAAATATCATATGTGGTGTGTCGATTTATCGCCACCATGGACGATACATTTTCATTTTTCACTACCACCTTCAAGGATGGTTATAAAATAATTATTATGGTTAAATAAGATTTTATTATACATATTATTATTTATATAATGTTCTGCAACCTATATATATAAACATGATTATATCATCTCATAATGGTCATAAAATCTGCCAAAATAAATTAAATCATTTTCATTAACTACTTATTTAATGATTAATCCTCATATCATATTAAAAAATGATATATAAGATCATTTAATCATCTTTATGTTAATTAATAACATAGAATATCAATTATGTATAATAATCCTCATTTTACATGAACTTCCATACATGTATATAAGTGAACTGATCATGAAAACCAAGATTTTTTTTAAAAGGTTGGGGATGAAGCCTCATTTTATTATTAAAGAAAAGTAAAGACCTCTTCTAACTGTGTAGAGGGAGACCCATTACATAGCATGAAGTCCCAATGGGCATGTAGCCCATAAAAAATCCCGTAGGCCCAAATTTTTGGCCTAAAACCCATTCCGTGAATAGTAACCCAGCTACTATAGTACCCGCGGCCATGAAAACCAAGAAAATGAACACTCTAGGAATGATGAAATTGAACTCTATAACACATCATAATGTCCATAAATTAACTTAATAAAATTATAATAAATCAAATACATATATAAGAGGTTCTTTATTTACTAATTAATTAATCTAATTTGATTTTCTAGAATATTAAATTGAAGATATCATTCAGACTTAAGGTAAGTGGACTCTTGAACCCAACTCTATTTCTTTGGGTTTTCCCTCTTTCACTCCATTTTTAGTATGGAGGTTCCTTTAATGTTACTTAAATATAATTTATTTTTTCTTTACCTTTTTCTTTTTTGGGATATACATGCTTACAATTTGGTTTTATGACAAATGCAATGATTTTTTCAAAAGAACTCTTCCTTCTAAAAACACATCTTTTAGCTCTCTTGAGATTTTTTCTTCTTCACTAAAGATTGATGATTATTTTACCAAGTATGTTATTCCATTTTTATTTTGGGAACCCCAAAGTTTATCCATGAATTTATGATTTATGAAATTCTCATGAAACCCATTTTCTTTTCCATGGTTTTTTTTGGAAAAAGATTATTATATGTTCTATGTAACATGCATGATTATGTAAATGCTATGATGTGATGGGTTAACCCAAAATTAAATAGTTCGCTAATATATTGGGTAATTTGATGTATTTCATGAGATAATGTGCAATATATGTGAACATTATTCTATATTTGTTCAAAATTATGATGTTATGATGATTTTCATATATTATATATGAACATGGTGCTTGTTTTGTTCAAAACTATGTGTGGTAGTTGAACACTAAGACATTATGTTTTATTTTTGTGCATTGAAACATTCTATACCTTACTTAATTCTTCCTATAATGATTATTATGATGATCCTTTGCTTATTTTATATTGATGATGTTTATGATCACCCATGTTTCATGTCTCTTATTCATCCTTTTATTGGGATTTTAGCTCACCCATTATTTTGATGTATATCCTCAAGTGAATATTTTTACTAAGGTTAACATGAGAGACAATAAGAAGCTATAGGATAAGGAATTAAGTAATGTTTATGATTTATTATATAAATTATGTCTATGATCATAATTTTCCCAAGACACTAAACCTTTGTATCCTATGTCTATAATTATTTTATGTTGTTTATCTTTAAAATGATGTAATAATGTAAGAAAAGTAGGGTATCTATAGTTGGTATCTGAGAAAAGTTTAGTTAATTTGGGAATTATTATTATATAAAATTAATGAAAACCCTTTATTATGAGACTAAGTATATGTAATCACCCAAGAAGATTTGTTTTAGGAAAATGATAAACATAGGGATCCCATAAGATATTCCTTTAGAGTTAATTTAAAAAAGTGATAAATTATTTATTCATTAATTGTTGACTTATGTTTTGTTAAAACGTTTTCTATTTTAAAAAATGGTGGGAACTAGGATAAACCAGACCAAAAATACATGTGAGGTACAATTCAATGAATGCCATAACGAAATCCCCAATGCCTTGGGAGGCAGAGTTCAAAATTTCATAGTGATGATTACCCAGATGTATTAGGTTATGAATAATAACATGAATAATTTGTAACATCCTCCTTCACAAAATTAGGAGAAACTGGGTATCAAGTCCTTTATGTGTAAATGACTACTGGAATTTAGTGGATCTTCTGATTCACTATTCACATAACAGTGGGTTAACTCAATGGAGAGGATCTTTTCTATGCTTCACTATTCTAATATGAAGAAGGTGAATCTAGAAATTTATCATTTAGATGGATAGGTTGATCAATGGTGGGCGTTGATTAAGAACAACAAGACGGATGATGAAATTGAAGAGATATATTGGAAATAATTTAAGAAAATATTTATTAATAATCATTTCCATAAAACTCTTCATACGAATATAGAGAGAGAATTATTAGAACTAAAGAAAAAGGGAGGTGAATCTGTCACAACTTATGAAGAAAATTTCATAAGGATTGAAAGGTATGCCTCAGGTTTTTTTTCAAAAATTCTAGAAAAATAGATAGATTCTTTAGTGGTCACTACTAGAAAGTAGAATTTTCCCAACACTTGTATACCAACGGTTCTCCAAAACCATTGGTATAAGTGTTTTTTACCAACGGTTTTTAGAAACCATTGGTAAATATTGGTTTTGTGAATGCTTCCCCAACGGTTTATTCAAACCGTTGGGAAAGCCAAATTTTTTTCATCCTTTACCAACGGTTTGTAGAAAACCATTGGTAAAGACTATTTGTTCCCAATGGTTTTTACAAACCTTTGGGAAAAGACCTGTTTCCCAACGATTTTTACAAACTATTGGGAAAGGTCCCCGCAAATACATCGGTCTCCATAAGCCCCCGCAGCACATCACAGAAGCTCGTTCCCCAAATTTCAATAAACCGCAGGGCCTAGGTGAAATCTAACCCGACTTCTTCCATCTTACCTGCTGCAACACCGCCATCCAGGTTAGACTCTTTAAACCTATTCCCAAATACAAGCCCTCTTCCTCTGATTTCCACATTTATTTCAACATCTAGAAAGGTCACATCATTTTTCCTATTTTAGGGATTTTGGAAAATTTTATGACTCACACTATTTGATATTGAATCAATGACTAATACATGATTGGTAAATGTCTTTGTCTAAGATTGAATTTGGTTTCATATATCATTTGTAACTAAACATATGACATACTACCACTAATATGGTGATTCCACCTAATAATGGTGGAATTTTCCTAGGATCGTTGGGCTTCATCTTC
Organism: Viscum album; assembly: GCA_963277665.1. Lineage (NCBI taxonomy): Eukaryota > Viridiplantae > Streptophyta > Magnoliopsida > Santalales > Viscaceae > Viscum > Viscum album. Next base: position 1,663,524,184 of record OY728146.1, on the reverse strand, counting down.
TTTTGTTCTATTGAGTTTGTAGTGTTGGTTTTTAATGTATTTTATTTTCTTATGGATTTATAGTGATTATGTTTTGGGTTCCTTTGGTCATGAATTTTGGGTGAGTTATTCTTAAGTTATTTTTAGAGATCATTGTATTCATAAAGTGTGCCTAATTTTTTTTAGGTGGTGTTGACTCACATAGTGACTATTTGGTTATGTTTATATAATGCCAACATTCGATTTTTTTAATAATGAAACCTATTTATATTTTAATGATATAAATGAGTGGTTTTTAAATATATATTTATAAAATAGGTAAATTTTTTTCTAAGTGGTTTATTTGGAACTGTACAAAGACAGATCCCATTTTTATTGTATTCTAAAATCTCATTAAACATATTTATACTTAGTGAATACTTTATAAGTTTGGATCCATGTTTGAGCATTACCACTAATATCCTATAGCTTAATACCATTTTTAGATTGTGTACATCTCATTATATTTTTTTAACGAGTTCACTTCTTCCTTCATTAATGTCTTCCAAGGATGTCTTAGAAATCTAATAGCCACTTGAATGTTTTCCCTTACTTAAATAATGTAATGTATTCCCAGAATAGTCAATTAATTTTTACATTCTAGTAAACCATGTTGATAACCTTCATGATTATATGATCTCATAGGTGGGTGTGGTGAATATGGATATAATTTTAAACATATTTATTGAATTTTGTTTTTATCTTTGAGGGTTGAAAATTCTGCAGTTGGGTTTTTTTAAAGCCATATTTGTTTTCATTGTAGGAAATGACACCCATTGAAGAGAGGCGACGGAAAAAGATGATAGAAAATAATTGCCACATGATACAGATGGGAATTTCTCCACTTATACCTATTGTGAGTATTTTATTTCGAATATAAATATTTTAATAACTTATAATATCATGTTTTTACTTTTGTGTTAAACTATTTTTTAGGATCCACCCCCTAGACGAGAGATATCTGACGAGGAGCCTGATATTGCTCCCAGTAGAGAGGCTGGTGGTAGGAGGGGGTGGTGTCAGAGTTGGACGATCATCTCGTGGTCCCGGTACTGAGGCCAATGGTATGAGGGCTGGTGGTACGAGGGCTATTGTGTCTTCAGGGACACACGAGATATTTAGGCCTCGGATGTTTACACTACCAGTTGGCCAGACGTATGTGCCATCATCTTTTGCTTCTGGTTCATTATCACTGAGCTATTATATTCCACCTTCTTCGACTCTTGCTCCGACACAGTATGTGGCTAAGGAGCGTACACTGAGGGACACTCCACCTGTATAAGATATTCCTTTAGCTTCTTCACATCTAGTGACACCCATTGATCCAACTATCATAGGTATATTTATATAACTCTATCAAATTTTTATACCAAAAATTATTTTTATTATAACTTGTACTGATATTTTTTTCTTTAATAATAGATTCATCTACTGATAGGAGGCAGGGGAGAGGGTGTACTCGCTTGTGTAAGGTATGGAACCGCCAGACACAGTTGATGGTTGAATACAATGATGATGGATAGATGATTGAGAAATCTGGGCAGGAATGTCGGGGTTTTTTGGAGACGCTAGCCAAATACTCCGACATCATTCCAGTCAGCCCTCTCTCTTGGAGACATCTTCCACACGAAGTCAAGGATAACGCGTGGGAACAAATATGGGTAAAAAATCTATTGTATTTAATGTATTAGTTTTTTTATTTATATGAACTAATCTATTGGGTGTCAGCTTCTGTTTAACTTCCCTGATAGAGAAGTTGCACGACCAGCACATTTAAAGGAGCTAGGAGAGCTTTGGAGAGCTTGTAAGCATGAGATGTATGTTTTCTGGTGTGATAGAGTGGGCAAGGAGTTTGAGGCATTATCTATCATGGATGACTTCTCGATAGAGCAATATCGCCAAATGATTACCCTTGGGAAACTGCCAAATTTAAGGTATTAATCCCATTTGAGGTATTTAAATGACAGTTTTCATATTTTTTATTAATATTATCTTATTTATTATTAAAAATTATTTATAAATCTTCTAAAAAAACAAAAAAAAACATTGATTCAAAGCAATACCTCCACACTTTGGGGCGCACAACTATGTCAGATCATGAGAGGCAGCTGATACGATATAGTTGTTTATAATTTTTGTTTAAGAATTTCTCTTTTTATTGTTTCCTACTTAAATTATGTGATTTATTAAATATTTAATATATGATTATACTTGAACTTTATATTGTTTCAATGTCATTATAGAAGCACAAATTGAATATTTAAGGATGTATCCCTCGAGAAATTTTTTTTTTCTCGAGTAGAAGAAAAAAAGATGGAACTGTGGTTAATGAACTGACCCAAGAAAAGATTGTAAGTTTTAATTTGTTTATTTCAAAGTTTAATATCTATTTTTAAATTTAATAATCTATTAATATTTTTAACAAGCTGCTTTAGTGTCTCTTGATACCCAGGAACCTGACAATTTTGGGCCACATGATCATTTATATCAGGTTTTGGGAGAGGATCACTCTAGTCGAGTACGCTGCCGACCTGGTAAGAATATAGTCCCGAAAAGGTATTGGTTCTCTCCAGGTATCCACTCTAGTACCACCGAGATGGAATAGGTTAAGGAGCATTCAGACAGTCTGATAAAAGGGTCACAGAGTTGGAAGTACAAGTTCAAATGAGGGACAAAGAATTTACGAAACTGATGAAAGCTTTATCTTCATCACTTCCACCAGAGGCCAGCGTGGCTTGTCAGACATTTATGTCATCGATGGGTGAATTATACAATGCACCAGGCAGAATTTCTAGTGGCATTCGAGATGATGACATTCCTGGTGATGACGAGGATGCTGAAGAGGACAAGGGTAAGGATGAGGATGAGGATGAGGGTGAGGATGGGGTCGAGGGTGTGGATGGGGTCGAGGACGAGGCTGGGGCCGAAGATGAGCATGGGGACGATGATGAGGACGATGACGAGGATAGAGATGGTGGCGAGGATGAGGACGATGATGACAGTGGGGATGGTGATGGTGATCAGGGGCAGATTGATCCATTATATTTTTGAATTCTGTATAACACTTTATTTTTTAACCTGGTTTTCCACTCTAGTATATATTTTTTTTTGAATTCAGCTTCTTTCTTAATTCGGATTAATTATATTGAATTTCATATGTTGAATAAGTTTTCTTTTATATAATTGTTTCATTTGATAAATAAAGTCATGTTTTTATAATAAAACCCCTCCAACAGAGGTGTGCTGTCTATGAAAACTCACAGTGATAGTTTAGGGTGTGATAATTTGATGCCCAATCAGTAGTTTCAACTACCTAGTACCACTTTTAAAAACAACTAATATAAAATATATATCTTTATCATACCGCAATCCCGAATCAAGAGTCTATTTTTTATAACATAAGATCAGTTTCTATAATGTGAAGGACAACCACATAGGATTTATTTGGAATCCTGGTCGGAAGATGCTGCCCCACGGATGTCGCTGGACAGGGCCAACACGCTGCGGTCACGCCGCGGTCACGCCGTAGTCACGCCGCGTGTTTGGGGTTGTCGAAACCAGCGAAATGACCTCAAAATGTCATTAAATAGGACAAAAACAAAGGGTTGGTGAATTGTGAAATGTTCAGCCAGACGAAACATCAATCGGAGGTGTCATGTGACCACGCTGGCAGAAAACACACTCTGCGTGTCGTAAATGGACAAAACATGCATTTAACAGTCAAATGCAATGAGAACGACATCATAATAACTTTAAATCACACTAGAACACCCTAATTATTATTTGTGATGTGTACGAGGAGACGACACATCATTCGGATGCGCGGTTTGTGCAGCACGACTGAATATGTGTTTTTTAGGTGCTCGGCGCTCTTGAAAAGCGCACGTGGGGTGGTTGAAACCAACCGAATGACCTCGTAATGACATGAAATTTGACGACAACAAATTCTGGGTTAATTTTGAAATGGTCGGCCAAACTTCACGTCAATCAGATGTGTCGTGTGACCGCGCTGGCCGAAAACACACTCCACGTGTCGTAAATGGCCAAAACATGTGTTTAACGGTCAAATGCAATGCGAACGAAATCAGAATGACTTTAAATCACACAAAAACACCATAATTATTATTTGTGAGGTGTACGAGGATATGACACGTCATTCGGATGTGCGGTTAGCACGGCACGGCTGAATATGTGTTTTTTAGGTGCTCGGCGCGCTTGAAAAGCACGCTTGGGGTGGTCAAAACCGGATGAACGACCTCAGAATTCCATGAAATAGGACAAAAAAAGGGTGGGTGAATTGTAAAATGGTCGGCCAGACGGCACTTCAATCGGAGGTGTCGTGTGACCGAGCTGGCCGAAAACGCACTCCACGTGTCGTAAATGGCCAAAACATGCATTTAACAGTCACATGCATGCCGAACGACATCAGAATGACTTGAAATCACACTAAAAAACCCTAATTATTATTCATGAGGTGTACGAGGAGACGAAACGTCATTCGGACGTGTGGTTTGCACGGCACGGCTGAATATGTCTTTTTTAAGTGCTCGTCGCGCTTGAAAAGCGTGCGTGGGGTGGTCGAAACCAGCCGAATGACCTCGGAATGCCATGAAATCGGACAACAACAAAGAGTGGGTGAATTGTGAAATGGTTGGCCAGACGACACATTAATCGGAGGTTCCGTGTGACCGCACTGGCCGAAAACGCACTCTGCGTGTCGTAAATGGCCAAAACATGCGTTTAACAATCAAATGCATGCCAAACAACATCATAATGACTTGAAATCACACGAACACACACTAATTATTATTCTTGAGGTGTAAGAGGAGACTACATGTCATTCGGAGGTGCGGTTTGCACGACACGACTGAATATGTTTTTTTTAGGTGTTCGACTCGCTTTAAAAACGCACGTGGGGTGGTCGAAACCAGCCGAACGACCTCGGAATGCCATGAAATTGGAAAAAACAAAGGGTGGGTGAATTGTAAAATGGTCGGCCAGAAAGCATGTCAATCGGAGGTGTCGTGTGACCGTGCTGGCCAAAAACGCACTCTGCGTGTCGTAAATGGCCAAAACATGCGTTTAACGGTCAAATGCATGCCGAACGACATCGTGATGACTTGAAATTACATGAAAACACCCTTATTATTATTCTTGAGGTGTAATAGGATATGGAACATCATTCGGATGCACAGTTTGTGTGGCACAGCTGAATATGTGTTTTTTAGGTGTTTGGTGCGCTTGAAAAGCGTACGTGAGGTGGTTGAAACTGGCCAAATGCATTCGGATTGTGTTTATACGTTAGGAAAATGATCCATGGGTCATTTTTGACGTGTACAAGTCAACCCCTCCTCAATTAGAGGTGTTTTGTGGCTGGCACCACTCAAAGTGTCTCTCTTTTGTTTCAAAAGGACATCACTTTAAGTGAATACAACAACTGACATACGAGAAACCAACTAAATGCATTCGGATTCTATTGAAACTTTAGTAAAATGATCCATGGGTCATATGTGATGTGTATAAGTCAACCTCGCCTCAATCCGAGGTCCATTGTGGCCGACACCACTCAAAGTGTTTCTCCTTTGTTTTAAATGGAAAAGATTTTAAGTGAAAACAACAATTGGCATACTTAAAACGGACCAAACGCATTCAGATTGTGTTGATATTTTATTACAACGATCCATGGGTCATTTGTGACGCGTACGAGTCAACCGCGCCTCAATCCGTGGGGTGGTGTGGCCGCCACCACTCAAAATGTCTCTCTTTTGTTTAAAATGGACATGATTTTATGTGAAAACAACAATTGACATACGGAAAACTGACCAAATGCATTTGTATTCTATTGAAACTTTAGGAAAACAATCCATGGGTTATTTTTTATGTGTACGAGTCAACCCCATCTCAATCTGAGGCATGGTGTGGCCGGCACCACTCAAAGTGTCTCACATTTCTTTGAAATGGACAACATTTTAAGTGAAAACAACAACTGACATACAGATTACGGACCAAAGGAATTCGGATTCTATTGATACTTTAGGAAAATGATACATGGGTCTTTTGTGACGTGTAAGATTCAACCCCACCTCAATAAGAGGCATGGTGTGCCCGGTACCACTCAAAGTGTCTTTCTTTGGTTTAAAATGGATACTCTTTTAAGTAAAAACAACCGGCATACGGAAAACTGACCAAACACATTCATATTATGTTGATACATTAGGAAAACAATCCATGTGTCATTTGTGAAATGTACGAGTCAACCCCACCTCAATCCGAGTTGTGGTGTAGCCGGAACCACTCAAAGTGTCTCTCTTTTGTTTCAAAAGGACATTATTTTAAGTGAATACAACAACTGAAATTTATACTCAGCAACGATAGTCTCAAAATATTTTTCATGAGTTGGGTAGTTTCACTCATGGGTTCAGAAGTGAAGAGAATCCTAAGAAAATACCTTTTCACCATATATTATAAAAAATACAAGTTCAATGCAAAATTCAACACAAATCATTACATAACCAAATCTAGGATCAGAAAAAAAAATTGGGATTTGAGCTAATTTCAAACTCTTATTCAACTCTAATAAGTATTTCTCAAACTATTCTGCCTATTAGAATTTGATGGGGACGTGGGGGTACTGTTCAGGGGTGAGGTGAATTACTACTGGAAGAGTGGTTGTCATTTGAAGATAGAAATGAGTGTAAATAATGTTTGAGTTAATGAAACTATTATTAAGTCTACTGGATGATTGTTGTCATATGAAGATTGAAATAGGTAATTGTAGTACATGACATGGTTGGAAGAGTTTGATGGTATTATGTGTTTTTTTGTGTTATTTTAGGTGTTTTAATGCTGTTTTAAGTCTATATGTGGTTTTTGTGATATTTTTTATGCAGGTGTATATTGGAGGGGCTACTGGAGGGCTGTTGTGAAACAGTTCTAGAAAAACACAATACCAACGGTTTCAAACCATTGGTATAACAGTTCTGGAAAAACTCTTTACCTACGGTTTTAAACCGTTGGTATAACTATTCTGGAAAAACTCATTACCAACGGTTTTAAACCATTGGTATAAAAATTCTGGAAATAGAAATTTTAAAACTATACCAACGGTTCTAAACCATTGGTATAGTGTTTAGTATACAATATACCAACGGTTTCTAGGAACCGTTGGTAAAAAAAATTTACAATCCAGTATTTCCAAAAGTTTGTAAAACAGTTGGGAATCCTCCAATTTCACTGCCTTCCTCAACGGTTATACAAAAACCATTGTTAATGGGATACTTCCACGCCTTACTTTCCAACTGTTTTCCAAACTGTTGGTATACTATATACCAACGGTTTGGCAGACTTTACCAATGGTTTTCAACTGTTGGTAAAGGCTTAATTTCCAGTAGTGGGTTTAAAAACACACCTTATAAAAGATCTATCAATTAAAGACTTTGGGGGTAATGAAGAAGTTTTTTGGTGTGCTCTCAAAGTGGAGATGGAGTTTATAAAATGGTCCTAAGGCTCTGAAGATAAGAAACTAAAGATGGAGTTTCAAGCTGTAGGACCAAATGAAAAAGGTGGAATGAAAACTCAACCACTCACATGTCAAAATGTGGGAAGAAGAATCATAGGAATTATCTCAAAAGGATAAGGAAATTCTTCAAGTGTAAGAGATAATTACACCAATCTCATGAATTTCAAAGAGACACGAGGAAGCTAGGAAATGTGGTGGAAGAAATGAGAGCACCACCTATGTTTCAATGATTTAATTATAGGGAGAAAGGGAACTATACAAGCCAGTTCACTAAACCTTGAGTCCTATAGGGTATTCAGTGTCATAAACCACTACAGAAAAAGGATAAAGGGAGATCTTATGCAATCACTACCACTAAGGTGGATCCCAAAAATTATTTGGTGAAAAGTATGCTAGTTATTCATTTAAGAATAGAGGACCTACTATTTGATTATTGTTCTATGCATTCTTTAATATTTTTCAAGTTTAATAGAACTATTCAAACACCAACTCAAAATATAGAGGTTGAATTATATGTGAGAATATAAAATGGGGGAAATTATTGAATCCAAAGTATATAAATACCCCATAGTTAATGTTTGTGGACTGAAACTCCAAAAAAAACTATCTTAATTCCTTTGGTTGAGTTTGATACTATAATGTGAATGGATTGGATATCTTTATACAAATCCAACATCAACTGCCGAGAAAGGGAGATCACTCTTCACATCCTGAGGCATCCTTCAATTCTGTACAAGTGTAAGGAGGAGGATGTGTACTCTTCAGAGCTATCATCTCAACTATGGATATTATTGAATTATAATAAATAATATCCAACTCAAATGATTTATAAAAAGGAAAGAATCATACTCTAACACATGACCATTTTTAGTGACTACACTAATGTGTTCCCTAAATAATTTCTTGTTATTACTCCTAACTAAAAGGTTGAGTTATCAAGTGAAATTATTACTGGATCTTATCCTATATCAAAGAAACCATATAGAATGGACACCATTGAGTTGTAAGAACTAAATAAACAGTTAAAATATAATCTAAACAAGGGTTTTATACACCCAAGTTCTTCACCATGGGGTGCACCAGTCCTCTTCATCAAGAAGAAGGATGGATCGATGCACCTATACATTTATTAACATAATTTTAACAGAATCATGATAAAGAAAAAGTATCCCCTTCCATGGATATATGACTTGTTTGATAAACTATGTGGGGACAAGTATTTCTCTAAGGTGGATCTTCAGTTAGGATGTCACCAATTAACGGCGAGGAAGGAAGATATTCCGGAGACAACCTTTAAAACAAGGTATGGAAACTATGAGTTCCTAGTGATGCCCTTCAGACTCAAAAATTCTCTAGAAATATTCATATATTTAATTAATAGAGTCTTTAGAAATTACCTCAACAAATTTTTGGTAGTTTTTATTGATGATATTCTAATATACTCTAAGAGAATGGGGGAATATGAGGATCATTTAAATACTGTTATAAAGAATTTGTGAATGGAGAAACTTCATTAAAAGTATAATAAATGTGTGTTTTGGATGGAGGAAGTATCTTTATTGGGGAATGTCAACACTAGAAAAGGAATTTCTATATACCCTTCTAAGATAAAGGTAATCAAAGAGTGGCCTAGGTCAATATCGATAATGAAGAACTGTAGTTTTTTTGGTTGATCTAGGTATTACAAGTGATTTTTGAGTAACTTCTCATGTTTTTTAAACCCACTAACTAAGTTGACTCGGAAGGGAGAAATTTTTTATAGACCATTGATTGTGAAAGCTTCTTCAAAGAGTTAAAAAGAAAGCTTATCACCATGCCAGGACCCACACTTCGGATAAGTGGGGAACTCTTTGTGGTATACAACAGTTCCTCAAATAAGGGATTTGGATTTTTACTAATGAAAAATGATAAAGTGATAGCTTATGCCTCAAGTAAGTTGAAAAAAAACAAGATAAAAACTATCCTATGCAAGATATGGAGTTGGTCTTTGTGATCTTCGCATTGAAAATCTAGATGCATTATATCTATGGGAAGAAGTCCAATGGTCCAATCTTAATTTGCATGGAAATTGAATTTATTTTTAGGAATATATAATACATTACAAAAATATAATCCTAAAGAAGATGTTAGTTTTGTGTCTTTAGAAACTCAGAACACATTCTTCTAGCTTGGTGAAAGATCTTCAACTTCTCCTATAAATATCTTCCCCATCAGTTTTTCTAACTAAAACCTTTATTTATATCCTCAGGAAAAGAAAACATAAAAAGGGTGATATAAAATGGTCAGTAAGGGTAAACATGAAGAACATCAAGAAAAACAAAAGCATACGAATGTAAAAACATGAACATAATTTTTGAATATCAAAATCGTGAGTCATGAAATAAATTTTGGCATTTCGTAAGGAATAAATCATAAATGAACACAAACCATGATAAAATCACATTGATATAAAACATGGAATTGTGGAAAGAAAATAATAACATAATATGGTATCTATAGTAGCCAAATAATTGATTCAAATACCATAATAGTGGACAAATTCCATTACTAAACTGGGTTTACTTGCCGTTTTATCCATGTATTACTAAACCAGATTTACTTTTCATTCTATCCCTGTATTACTGAACCAGATTTACTTGCCATTCCATCCCTGTATTACTGAATTGGATTTTATTCCTATTCCAGTCATGTCTATCTCATGAGATATAAATATTTACCCAATTCATTAGAGGGATATATAGGTCCCACCCATCTCATAATGAAATCATTCTTACATGTGCCACAAAAACATAAATCATTCATCATAACATAACCCAAGAAATAAAATGGGTTTCTTAAACATCATTCCACCATAACATAATGCATATAAAATATTATTCCATAATTAACAAAATCAAATCATAGTAATAATAAGGATATAAACATTACCCTATTTAAAGAAGATCATCTTTGATGGAAAATAATTTTTATAAAACACTTGAAATTAATTCTTGAGGAAAATATCCTTTCTTCTTCAAAAACATTTTTTTTCTCAAAATGACACCCAATTTTAAAAGAAAATAATTTACATGAAAATAAACTTGAAAATTTTTAAGGTAAGCTTTATGGAAATAAGCTTCCATGAAACTGTCAAAATCCATTCATGCTTTATAAGTTAAAAAAACGTTCTCCTCATACTTTTTCTGGAAAAGAAATGGAGTACCTTATATCGAATAACGACAAAAGATTCCTTTCACACCGTTTAATAAAAAATTCACCAAAGGGTAAAATTAACATAATTTTTTTTAAAATAATATAATTAATATTACATACTTAGGAAACATGGACATGGATGCTAAATATAACCTAGTAAATACTTACATATAAACAATCTCTGATAAAAATGAGATTGAAAAATTATCCCTTACCTTAGGTTCAATTTCTTCCGTATGTATCTGAAACTCTTGTATAGTGGGTTTAAAATAATTATTAACCTATAACAGAACCATAATAATATTTATGATATCTTATATGATTCACTTATGACTATATATTACCCGTTTGTTTATCAATTCCATGTTAAAGCAACATTTTGGGTAATAATCATTTTATTTATTATATGTGTTTTGACTTTTTATTCTTGATCTTATTACTTAGATCATTACTTACTTACTTAAATAATGTAAAAAATTATTTATATATCATAAATATTCAGTATAGAAATTTATATAATACACAGATAAATGAAATGGAATACACTGTTCATGGAGACGGTAGGTTGTACGTACGAATGAACATTGTTTCCATTTCCTTATTGAATTGAATGGAATAAATTAAATGAAATATATATATATATACGAATCTAATAAAATTATTATTTCATATATTTAATTCATATTTATTATATATACTTTATAATCATTATTTAATGGTTAACGTGGAGAATGAATCTCATCGTGTCGTGGAGATGTTAAGCCGTATGCACGCACGAGCGATGATATCATTCACTTAATGGTTAAATGGTATGGAATTGGATGGTATATTAATTATAAAGAATAATTATAATGTTATATTCATTATTTTAATCCATTATACTCATCATTATACCCATACAAATTAAGTATTGTTTATTGACAAATTACACCACGATGTGGAGATGGTAAGTCGTACGTACACACACATGGTGATATTGTTATTCATAGGATGGTTAAAAGAAGGTATAAGGTTTTAACATAATTATAATAACATATAATAATATATAATATACTGGATTTATTACTTTAGTATGTAAACAATATAAGAAGGGGATGTAGAAGAAGAAAAGACTTTTAAAAGAGTTGATAAAACAATCACATCTTTTTCGAGTATCTCCTTTTGAATTGCCCAAAAGGTCTCCATAGGATGGATTTCATCCCAAAGTATGGCATATAGTATTAATATAGGGATTTTGGGAGATTATTTGAGATTAATTTGGATTTTTAAATGGTCTTGAGTGGTGTGAGTAAGTGGGTAGATGTGGTGGCCTTTTATAAGAGGGAGAAGGGGCACTTTAGGAAAGTCATGAAATATTATTTTATTATAAATTTATTTTAGAATTATAATAGTTAAAAAGTGATATATTTAGAGTATAATATGATTATGGGTCTAAATACTCTCAACCAATAGTTTTTAGACCAGTTTATGTCACAAAATTAACCTTATCTTTTAGCTTTAACCCTTAGCTAAAAACATTAACTCTTACTGTGTCTTCTTGTATTTTCATAATATATGGTTGCTATAGTTAATATAAAATTTAAAGTGAACCACAAGTGGATAATTAATGAAATTTTTAACATTATATAAGTTATTTGGACTAATATTTTATTTTTCGGACTATTATTTAATTTAATAAAATAATAATTAAAAAAACTCATTTATGTCAAATTTGACACTATTTAGCAATTGATTTTTGTTAAAGTCATAAAAACATGATTACTTAGAAAAAAGGAATTAATGCATTCATAACACGTAAATATCTTCCAAAAAAATTTGTGGATGTCATAAAAATGTTCAAAATACATTTATTTGAATATTTATAATATCATTTATTTGAATATTTCATTAATAAGGTAATCACTGCATCATCATTGTGTCGTAAATAAATGTATTTATTTATTTTCTAAAAATTATAAATAAAATACCTTGATATAGGAAATATATTTATATTTATAATGAATATTTATAATAAAAAATATCAATTATATAACCCCACATTAATTTTTTTAGTAAAATGATATATGTTTATGTTATATTTCCCTTTACTTTATATTAATTATTATAACATGTCATTTTCCCACCCAAGTGGTTATAAAATGCCAAAATTTCCTTCTAAGGATTTATTTGGTCGCCCATGAATCATCCAATAGGATTAGGACATGTTTTAGGGTAGTTTTATATTATTATAATATTGTTTTTTACCCTTATTTACCTGATTTACCTTTTAACAATGGTAAATAAAAATAATTACTGAAGTTACTATTCATAATATACAAAAATAAAAGGAAGCCATTTAAATAATTTTTACGTTATTATTAAAAATATGTAATCCATTTTTCTAAATTAAAAACACATGTTTATGAGAAATTAATTTAAAATTAATTCCCGTTGTCAACACCAAAAAGCGTCTTTTTATGAAGTAAAAACTATCAAAAGATTGACATGTGTTTATGTACAATTTAAATGTGAAATTATATCCAATGAACAAACTTGGATTAAATTATAAAAAAAATAATCCAATTACACTTTAAAACCAATTAAAAATATTATCTAACTATATAAATAAATTAGATGAAAAGACAGTTTTGAATTAAAATACAGTATTTTTCACTATTCATTAAAATATGAATTTTATAAAAAAAATACCAAAAATTGAACTAAAGTAAATTTTTATGCCACTATTCCAAATAAAAAGGTTATTTTTTCAAAAATAATATATAATTATTAAAAACTAGATTTTAAATGGGTGCGCCATCAAAAGGTTGCAAAACTACATTTTCTGAAAAATACTTCTTTTATATGAAAAAATAGAATTTGTTCTTATATCATGTATAGAAAATACATAAGATGAATGTTAATGTTATATAAAATTCAAAATGTGGTTAATAATATTCATAACAGATAGTTTATATCCCATTAAATAATAATATTTTAATAATATATCATTGTTTAGTAAAACAACACAAGCTATCGAGGAAGGTCGCTCTTAGGTGTAACAAAAACCAAGTCAGTGTTTCATCTAGTGAAAGATTCCATTAGTTTTTCATATAACATAATAAAAACTTAGTTTTTTTTATATTGAAAAAAATCTATACTCAATGTTGTGTGTATCGTATGCCAACTCAGTGTTGCGTGTAATATATGACAAGTCAGTTTAGTGTGAAAAGAATTTTTAACTTAGTGCATTGAAATATATAAATGAGAATTTTAATTTATTATAAAAAAATGGTCCAAAAAATCTCAGGGTGTTACATTCTACCCCACTTAAAATAAATTTCTCCCTCAAAATTCATCAGGGTTATAAAAGGTTTACTACTGAAAAGTTTCTTTCATTTAAACCCACATCATAAAAAGGAATACAAAAACCTATTTTTGAAAACGAAATTTAGAAACATAATAGTTAAAAAAAGTAACTCATCACTAGGTTTCCATATATGAGAACATAGGTGGGAAGTGAAAACATGGATATGAAAGAAAAATCTAACCATCAAGTTATGATGGATAGTGATAGAGAAAAAGATTTGGAGAAAGTTAACAACCAAAAATCCATAAATCTGGGATAATTTAAGGGACCATCGTATTCATCGGATAAGAAGGTACTAGGATAATATTTTTGGTTTTCAAGATCATTTTCATAATGTTTAAGAAAATGATAAGAAATACTTACTTGATTTCAGAACAATCTCATCATTGGTCATCCCTTGAACAATTTCCACTTTATCTTTTATTCAAAGAAATGAAATTGAATTTGTCATTCCTAAAGTGTTAGCAGATCATGAGATCTATAAATTTAATGATAGGTAATTTCATATTTCCTTATCAAAAAATAGTTATCATAAGTTATCAAACATTTATAAGTCCACATATGGTGAGATAATAATTTATTCTAATAAACTTCATCTGATATTTAAACTTTCCAAAAATTTGATAACCTTGTAATCCTTCTTAAAGATAAAAATACAAAAGTATAGAAAAAGGTTCACAAACTCAGCTTAAAATTTATCCCCCATATATCATAAGATATCTCTGGTTAGTCATATTCCAAAAATGTGAACACCTTCATCATGTATTATCTTGACTCATGGTAACAACCTGAATTATTAGATATCCATATTGAAAACATGCACGTTTCCTTATTCCAAAAATTATTGGATATATTCCTTAAGTCCCAAAAAGTTGTATACCTCATCCATGATAGTATAAACCTCTTGAAAATAACTCTATAATTAGATCTCAATAAACTAGCATAATCCAATTTACTTATTCAAATCCAACATATCTTTATCCAAGCATCATTATCTTAACATAAGGGACATATTAAGAGTTATCTTCCCCTTAATAATGTATTCTCAAATTATATAACCTTACCCTTAAATCAATTTTCTGTCTCCTTAGAACTATTCAAAAAATACTTTCCAATCCTTAATTAAAAACGTATACTGAAGACACTTATATATTTCATGATTCATATAACATAATCATTGAAATCCGAAACATATACACCTCAATCATCTAACTTTATTCTTAAACCATTACTCGGGATCCATCATCTATGACTTTCCTAAAATATTAATAATGTCTTAAGTTTTCTCAACCCTAAGCTTCATAGGTTTAATGTAAACAATACTATAAGAACATCACATACCTTTCACATGTTGTTTACAATCTCTTTATCCTTAATAGTATGACCAATACTCGTGCCGTCGTCATGATTCTCTTCATGATATTTCAACTTAGGAAATCGATCTTCATTATTCCCATAATTTCCATGTCGGAAACATTCAATGGTTAACCATGTTCTATGTAGTTCTATCAATTGACTATGACCAGAAAGAAAAGTGTGAGAAATACATATCAGAGATTAAAAACACATAATTAAGGTATATTACTTATAATATTTCAATCTATGATATCTTAGGTTTAATTCTACATTATTCATGATTATCACAAAAACTCTAGGATTGTAACCTATACTTGACTTATCATTGTACATCCCAATACATATCCATAGAAATATATCTAGGTATCTCACAAAAATTTTCGCATCCTACACTACAAAAAACTGTACATTAGAGGGGGGTTTTAGAGGGGGTTATGCACAACCCCCTCTAAATTAATTTTCTATAACATTAGAGGGGGGTCTGCACAAACCCCTCTAATCATCAAATTTAGAGGGGGTTATGACCCCCCCTAAATTTATTTTCTATTAAAATTAGAGAGGGATTATGTACAACTCTCACCAATCATCAAATTTAGAGGGGATTATGGATCCCCTTAATTTATTAAATTAGATGAGGTTTTGAACCTCCTCCAAAAATTTTAACATTATTTTTTTTAATATATAGTTGGATTTTAGAGGGGTTTCAAAACCCCCCTCTAATATCTTAAATTAGAGGAGGTTGATAACCCCCTCTAATGTCTTAAATTAGAAGGGGTTCAAAAACCTCCCTTTAATTTCTTAAATTAAAGGGGGTTTAAAACCCCCTCTAATGTCTTTAAATTAGAGGGGGTTCAAAAACCCCTCTAATGTAATTAATTTAGAGGGGGTTCAAAAAACCCCACTAATGTCTTTAATTTAGAGGGGGTTCAAACCCACATCTAATTTAAGAGATTAAAGGGGTTGTGAACCCCCACTGTTTAAAAAAAGAAACCTCCATAATATATATATATATATATATAATTAAAACAGAATATATAAATGTATTTAAATACATTATATGATCATATTATATAAAATATTTATATGATTGTATTTAATTGTATTTATATGTATACATAAATATAATTGTATAATATTATGTAAATTAATATGTATTTATTTGTATAAATTGTATTTTATATAATAATAATTGTTTATAATATAAAAGCATAAACATATTATATAAATATATACATAAATATAATTTATCTAAAAAATATATCATATGAAAACCTAAGATTGTATTTTTTATAAATTATATAATAATAATAATAAATATGTTTTTATATAATAGGTTTATTCCTTTATATTATATATAATTAATATTATATGAAATAGAATTTATAAAAATAAATTTATATTAATGTATATTTATTGAAATACTAATATATATATATATATATATATCAATGTAAATAATAATAAATATATGTATTGAAATACATTATATATATATTTTTATAAATTGTATTTCAAATAATATTAATTTTATATAATATGAAATTGTATTTCATATAATATTAAGTATGTTTTTCTATAAATTGTATTTCATATAATATTGATTATATATAATATACATATTAATTATACATAATATAAAATTGTATTTCATATAATATTGATTATATATAATATACATATTAATTAGATATAATATAATATTAATATTTGTATAAATTTTAGTTCATAAAATAATAATAATATATCAATTTTATATAATATTATACAGTTTATAAAAATAAATATATTTATTTATATAAATAATAATAAATATATGTATTGAAAGAAATTATATAAATATATTTTTAGAGAACTTATAGAAATATATTAGGTAAATACTTATATATATATATTCTTTAAATTAATAAATAAATAAATATAAATATGTATTTAAGTATATAAATAATTTACTTATATATATAATAAAAATGTATTTAATATAATATATATTTGATATAATTCATAAAATAAATGTATAGTATTTATAAAACCAACATATAATTTTTATAGATTAAAAAATAGATGTAATAAGAATAATAATAATTAATAATATTATTTTTATCACACACCTAAAAATCATTTTTTTGATTTTCTAATGGCCGGTTTGAGGGTAGTTGGTTCCCCTGAAACCGGTTAAGGGGTTTCCGGTACCCGAAACACTACAAATCCACATCACCTCATCAGGAAATTCAAAATTCAAACGAAATACTTCAAAAAATTTAAAAACACCGCCTTCAACGCCTCGAGCCACGCCTTGTGTAATATATTTAGGCGATATATAAATATATCATATATCATATATATAATTTCATATACATATAAAAATAGTAAATAATATATATAATTATTATTTAAATGTATGTAAATATATTATGCTAATAATATTTATTATAATAAGCAGTCAAACATATATAAATACAATAATGTGCAACATATATATCAAAATAACAATTGCCTTAGTGGTTGGTTGTAGATAGTCTGGTGGTGGTCCTTTGATGAGGTGCTGGTTCGAATCTCAATGATTACATTTTACTATGTGGGCGTGGGAATTATAGAGGAAGCGGGAACTGGGAGGTGGAGCAGAGGATGGGCGCTCGGGATGGGGAATTGGGAGGGATGGGATGGGGATGAGATGGAGGTATGGAACCGGGATGGGGTGGGATGGTGAGGGAGCGAACCAGGATGGGGTGGGATGGGGTGTGTATCGGTGCTAGGGACGGGATGGGAACAGGAGTGAGGGTGGGAACAGGAGGGGGAGAACCAGGATAGGGTACGAACCAACACTGGGGGCTCGGAGCGGGAACTGGGAGGTAGGGAGGAGGCATTATGGGGCTCGAGGCAGTTCAAAAAAATTACAAATCTTTAGGGGAGGTTGTGAAAACTGCCGCTAAAGTAATCCCTTATTTATGGGCGGTTCAAACCACCCCTAAATCCTTCCATCTAGTGGAAGTTGTAGGACCGCTGGTGTATTTATGTTAACATTAGAAGGGGTTTAAATCCCCTCTAATGTAATCACTGCTAAAGTACCAATGAATTTAGTAACACTTACTCAAAACCACCACTAAAGAAAGTAAGCGGACACATTAGTGGTTGTTCCTCACAACTACCGATAATGTCTTTAGAAGGGGTTATAACCCCTTATAATGTCAAAAATAACCCCTATACTATACCCATTTTTTTAGTGTTAGTTTCTAAATGTTGACTAAACCTTTGCTCTGATACCAACTTTAACGACCCAAGCTTCACATATATGGACATTGCATTTCTTTTATAGAATACATAATACATTACACAAATAGATTCCCAAAGACTGTATTATTTTAGTGCCTTTGGAAACTCAGAACACATTATTCTATCTTGGAGAAATATCTTCAACATCTCCCATAATGATATTCCCCGTTATTTTTCCTACCTAAAACCTTTATTTATATCCTGGTGAAAAGAAAACATAAAAAGGGTGATCTCAAATTCCCAGTAAGGTTAAACATGAAGAACATAAAAAAACAAAAACATAAAAATGTAAAAACATGAACATAAATTTTGAATATCAAAATCATGAGTCATGAAATTAATCTTGGAAGTTCATAAGGCATAAATCATAAATGAACATGAACCATGATAAAATAACATTGACATAAAACATGGAATTTTGGCAAGAAAATAAGCAGATAATATGGTTTATATACTATCCAAGATATTGCTTCCAAGACCATAGAAGTAGAAAAAGTCCATTACTAAATCGGGCTTACTTGTTGTTCCCTCCATGTATTACTAAACCATTTTTACTTATCGTTCTACACCTTTATTAGCGAACTAGATTTACTTTCTGTTCCAACCCTATATTATTGAACCATATTTTCTTATCATTCCATTCATGTATATCTCATGAGAAATAAATCATTACCCAATTCATTGGAGGGAGATATAGGTCCCACCCATCTCATAATGAATTCATTATTACATGTACCATAGAAACATAAATCATTCATCATAACATAAACCAAGATATAAAATGTGTTTCTTAAACATCATTCAATCATAACATAATTCATATAAAATATCATTCCATCATTAACACAATCAAATCATAGTAATAATAGGGATAGAAATGTAACCCTATTTAAAGAGAATCATCTTATATGGAAAATAATTTTGATAAAACACTTGAGAGTAATTCTTGAGGAAAATATCCTTTATTTATTCAAAAATGTTTTCTTTTCTCAAAATGACACCCAATTTCAAAAGAAAATAATTTATATGAAAATAAACTTGAAAATTTTTAATGGAATATTCATGTAAATAAGGTTTCCTAAAACTTTAAAAATTCATTCATGTCGTATAAGTTAAAAAACATTCTCCTCGTACTTTTTACAGAAAAATCAAAGAATACGACGTATCAAATAATGAAAAAAGATTCCTTTCATACCATTTAATAAAAATTCACCAATAGGTAAAATTAAATTTAAAAAATTGTAAAATAATATAAATAATATTACATACATAGAAAACATGGGCGTGGATGATAAATATAAACTAGTAAATACTTACGTATAAACAATCTCAGATAAAAATGAGATTGAAAAAATTATATATTACCTTAGGTATGATTTCTTATGTATGTGTTCAAAACTCCTATATAGTGGGTTTAAACATATTATTAAATTTTAAAAGAACCATAATAATATTTATGATATCATATATGATTCACTTATGACTTTATATTACTTTTTTATTTATCAATTCCTTGTTTTGCTAATAATCGTTTTATTTATCATACGTGTTTGGACTTGTTATTCTTGATCTTATTAATTATATTGTGATATAACTACTTTAAGAATGTAAAAAATTATTTATATATCATAAATATTAAGTATATAAATATATATATATATAATATATATATATATATAAATCAAATGGAATACACTGTTCATGGAGACGGTAGACCGTACGTACGCATGAACGCTATTTCTCTTTCCTTATTGAATCGAATAGAAGTAATTAAATGAAGTATATATATATATATATATACTCACATAAATCCAGTAGAATTATTATTTCATATATTTAATTCTTATTGATTAAATATAATTTATAATAATTCTTTAATGGTTAATGTGGAGAATAAATCTCATCATGTTGTGGAGACGGTAAGTCGTACTTACACAAGAGCAACGAGATCATTCACATAATGGTTAAATGGAATAAAATTGGATGGTATATTAATTATACAGAATAATTATCATGTTATATTTATTATTTAAATCCATTATACTCATCATTATACCCATCCAAATTAAGTGTTGTTGAAAAACAAATTACACAACGGCGTGGAGATGGTAAGTCGTACGCACGCACACATAGTGATATTGTTATTCTTAGGATGGATAAAAGGAGGTATAAGGTTGTCACATAATTAAAATAAAATCTCAATATGTATAATATTCTGTATTTATTACTTTTTTATGGAAACAACATAAGAATAGTAAGTAGAAGAAGAAAATAGTTTTGAAAGAGGTGATAAAAAATTACCTTTTTTTCAAGTATCTCCTTTTGTTTTTAACAAAAGATATCCTTAGGATGGATTTATGCCAAAATTGTGGCCTATAGGAAGAATTGAGGTATTTTGGTAGCTTATTTGATCAAAATATGGATGAGATAAGCATATTGAGAGGTGTGAGTAAGTGGGTAGATGTGGTAGCATTTTATAAAAGGGAGGGTAGCTTTAGGAAAGTCCTAAAGTATTATTTTATTATAAATTTATTTTGTAATTATAATAGATAAAAAGTGATATATTTATAGGATAAGATGATTATGGGTATAAATACTCTCAACCAATATGTTTTAGACAATTTTAGGTCACAAAATTAACCTTATCTTTTAGCTTTAACCCTTAGTTAAAAACATTAACTCTTACGTTATCTTATTATATTTTCATAATATATGGTTACTATTGTTACTATAAAATGCCAAGAGAACCAAAACTTGATAATTAATAGAATTTTAAAGATTATATAATTCATTTTTCTAAATCTTATATTTTTTGGACTATTATTTCATTGAATAAAATAGTATTTTTTTTAAAACTCATTTAGGTAATTTTGACACTATTTAGTAATTGATTTTTTAAAATTTATAACAACTTGATTCATTGGAACCAAAGGAATTAAATCATCCTTAACATGTCAATTTAATCCAAAAAATTATTCTATGGCATCAAAATGTTCAAATTACATTTATTTTAATATTTATAATATCATTTATTTGAATATTTCATTAATAAGGTAATCAATGCATCATCATTGTGTTATAAATAAAGGTATTTATTTAATGTATAAAAATTATAAATAAAATAAAATGATGCAAGAAATTTTTTTAGCTTTCTAATTATTATTTATAGTCCAAATTATAAATTATATAATCCCACCATAAAATTTTTTTAGTAAAAAGATACATGTTTATGTTATATTTCCCTTTACTTTAAATTAATTATTATAACATGTCATTTTCACACCCAAGTGGATCTAAAATGCCAAAATTTCGGCCTATGGATTGTTTTGGTATAACATGAATCATAAAATAGGACTATGATATGTGTTAGTATAGTTTTATATTATTATAATATTATTTTTTTACCCTTTTTTACCTGATTTACCATTTAACCGTGGTAAATAAAAATAATTACTGAAGTCACTATTCATAATATTCACAAATAAAAGGGTCCTATTTATATAATTTGGAACATATAATTCCAAATATTGAATCCATTTTTCTAAATTAAATACATATAATTGGTAGAAATCAATTTAAAATTAATTCTCATTGTCAACACCAGAAAGTAGGTTTTTAAGAAGTAAAACTATTAAAATATTGACATGTGTTTATGTCCAATTTAAATGTAAAATTACATCCAATGACCAAAATTGTATTAAATTATAAAATAATAATCAAATTAAACTTTAAAACCAATTAAATTGATAATATAAATATATAAATATATTAGATGAAAAGGCATTTTTGAATAAAAATATAGTATTTTCACTATTCATTAAAATATGAATTTTATCAGAAAGATACCAAAATTCAACCAAAGTAAATTTTTATGTCCCTATTCCAAATAATAAGTTTATTTTTTTCAAATATAGTATATAAAAGTGTTTAAAACTATATTTTAAATGGGTGCTCCATCAAAATGCGAGAAAACTACATTTTTTTAAAAATAATTCTTTTATCCGAAAAATTGAATTTGTTCTTATATCATGTCTAGAAAATACATAAGATGAATGTTAATGTTATAAAAATTCAAAATATTGTTAATAATATGCATAAAAACTAGTTTATATCCCATTAAATAATAACATTTTAATAATATATTATTGTTTACTGAAACTCTATAATGTGTATAGTGAAAGCTATCGAGGAAGGTCACTCTAACATGTAACGACAGCCAATTCAGTGTTGTGTGTTGCAAAATTTTACTTTTGTGTTGAATATAAAATAATCAAAACATGGTTCTTTTATACATTGAAAAAATCTATACTCAGTGTTGCGTGTATTGTACACCATCTCGGTGTTGCGTGTAATATACGATAACTCGGTTTACTATGAAAGGAATGTTTAACTTAGTATATTGAAAGATATAAATGAAAATTTTAATTTATTCAAAAAAATGGTCCATAAAATCTCGTGGTGCTACAAGAAGTGTGAGATATATACTAATCATAAGAGCCTAAAATATATATTCACATGGAATGAGCTTAATATGCACCGACAAAGATGGTTAGCAATAATAAAGTAGTAGAAATGCTCAATATACTACCATCCTTATAAGGAAAATAAAGTGGTGAATTCTCTAAGTAGAAAGGATCCCATGACTTTATCAGTAATGGGAATGTATAAGGATCTAATATTCTTATATTTGTAATGTATGGACATGGTAATTATTAAGTAAGGAACATCATCAACCCTTTATCAAATGATTTCTCAACTATCCCTCATGGATAAAATAAAGGACAATCAAAGAAGTGATGTAGAAATTCAAAAGATGGTGGAAGCTGTTTGAAAGGGGAAATCCTCATAGTTCAAAATTTATATGGAATGAGTTGTAAGATTTGGGTCATGACTATGTGTATCATCCAATCCGGAGATAAAGATAGAGATTCTTACTGATGCATATAGCTCAACCTTCTCTATCCACCCCAGGGGCACAAAGATGTATTGAGATATCTGGGAGAACTATTGGTGGGACAATATGAAAAAGGTGATCACTGAATATACATAAAAGTTACTGGTATGTAAGAAAGTGAAGGATTAAAGGAAAAATTCTAAGGGGATGATGAAACCATTACCCATACCAACATGGAAATTTGAAAACTTCACCATGGAATTTTTCATTCGACTTCCAAAGATATGTAGAGGAAAAAATTATATATGGGTTTTTGCGGATCATCTTACAAATACATATAAATTTATCACAATTCAAAAGGAATTCTCATTGGATCAAATTTCATGGATATACATTAGATAAGTGGTATGGCTGCATAGATTACCACTATCGATTGTATCCGATCGAGATCGGAGATTCACCTAGAAGTTTCAGAACAGCCTCCAACATGATCTAAACACTAATATAAAATCTATTATGGCTTATCATCCTTAAACGTATGGAAAATATAATTGGACTATTTATACATTAGAAGACATGTTGAGATCATGTTTTATGGACTTCAAAGGAGGATGAGGATAACATCTGCCTCTTTCTGATTTCTCATAGAATAATAGTTTTGACTCCAGCATCCAAATGACTTCATAGGAATCAATTTATGGGAAAATATGAAAAAAACTTAAATATTGGGATAAATTGGTTGAACGTAAGCTAATAAGACCATAAATGGTCGATGAAATGGTGGAAAAGGTGAAAGCCATTCTATAGCACATCAAAGCATCCCAAAGTTGACAGAAGATCTATGAATATAATCATTGATGAGACCTAGGTTTTGAGGTTGGATACATGGTATTCATCTTCATATCTCCATAGAATAGGATCATGATATTTTTAATAAAGTAAAGATGATTCCTAGGTACATCATTCTCTTTGATATTCTTGATCATGTTGAATATTTTTCCTATCAACAATCACTTACACCAACCATGTCTCAAGTACAAAATGTATTCAATGTATCCCTATTAAGGATTTAAATACAATACCCCTCACATATACTAAAACTATAGGTGCTACAACTGGTAAATTATCTCTCTTACAAAGATAATTCAGTGAAGATCTTGGGACATAGAGATAAAGTTCTATGCAACAAGACTACTCACCTAGTCAAAGTACTATAGAGAAACCATAAGTACAAAGTGGCAATATGGGAACCAGAGGAATTTGTTTTGTTGGGTTTTGTATGGAAAACATGGAACTATATTTCAATTTATGGTTTTATTGATTGGTATTTTATGGCCTCACTAAATCATGTGCATTAGGTATACCATTTATTCCATCTTCCCTAGTAACTCCCAATGATTCCCTTATCCATAACTGGGTATGGGCTTGCTTTCCAAAGGCTGGTGGTCATTTGGGTTTTCAATCCCAGTGAATCTTGGGGACTCTCATTGTTTTATAGGATGGGATATCATTATCATCGCACCCTTTTGGGGGGAATTATTGTCTACTCTGGGACTCTCTTATAGATTTAATATATGTTTGTGAATCTCTTACTAATCCCAATATGGGACTGGTTACCCTAATTAAATTATTATAGGTTAATTCTCTTTTATATATACAAGAATGGGATCTATTGGGTGAGTCCATCTATATGTATCTGAGGTTCTTCATCACTCTTTGGTAATGGGAAGTTGATTATATTCTGAAGTTTTATAACTAAGTGTTTTGGGATGTGCTCCAATATGAGGAGGAGGTTAATATTTCTAAGATGGTATTGAGCCAGTATAAGGCATCCTACATATCCTGGTTATTGAAGGAATAAAAACCCATGTATTTTTTTCAACCCGTGAAGTTTAATGTCATGCTTGAGGACTCATGTTTGGGTGCTGAGACACCATATATTTGAGCTCGAGTCTCAAAGAGATGCCCTATGTATCCTAGTTATGGTATGAATCAGAGTCATCATAGTTCGGATAATACCAGGGCTTACATATTGAATATGTCATTATAACCCTGGGGTATATGGTCTAGATGACATGATCAGTGTAATCTCGTAAGCCCACGTGAGCCATGCTCATTGTGAGAAATAATATGTATCAAGATCAACGCCATTGCTTCTGATAAAGAGGGTTTAGATATATGGATTTTCTTGGGTAATTGATATGGAACTTGAACCTTGAGGAGAGGTAGGATATATATCCTGAATATGGAAGAAATCAGAGTAATCTTAGTTCCATTTATGTTCAGGCTTACACACTAAGGTTTCCC
This sequence comes from Viscum album, assembly GCA_963277665.1. Lineage (NCBI taxonomy): Eukaryota > Viridiplantae > Streptophyta > Magnoliopsida > Santalales > Viscaceae > Viscum > Viscum album. The sequence continues at coordinate 1,663,498,282 of OY728146.1, read as the reverse complement.
TATTGGTCGGGGATTACACACCAAGGACATGAAATATCATTAAGTCCTAGGATTCCCTATTGATCGGGGATTACACATTGAGGATGGTCAATATCATCAAGTCCTGGGATGCCTTATTGGTCGGGATATACACACTGAGGATGGGAAATATAATTAATTCCTAGGATTCCCTATTGGATTGGGATTATAGGATGAGGACGGGAAATATCATCAAGTCCTATGATTCCCTATTGTTCCGAGCTTACACACTGAGGACGGGCAATATCATCAAGTCTCGGTATGACCTAGTGACATGGACTTCTTGTTTTAAGGGCATCTCATGATCCATTTGGCATGTCCTGGGATCCATCACATGACTAGGCTTGAAACATATGGAGGGTGTCAAGAGATTCATCGTGGTGTAGTCCGAGGGGTGTCGCGTATCCTGGTTGACACCTCTTTGAGACATCGGGAAACCTGGATGACATGTCTGGAGGGTGTTGTGAGTCTTAGCTGACTAACCTAGAGAGTGTCATTAGGGCTTGGCTATCATGTATAGATGCTTTTGTGAGACTTGGCTGACATGAGCAGGCGTCGTTATATGAGTTATGCGATGTATCCGAGGGATGTCACAAGTTCTAGGTGATGGACCCAGGGGCCCCCGAAGATCAAATTGGTGTCCATATGAGAGTCTTGTGACTCATTCTAGCATTTCTAAAGTATTCTGTGTGTCCCAAGTGGCATGTTGAAGGAGTGTCGTGAGATCTGGGTGATGTTTCATGGTGTTGTATCATGTCTTTTGGTGACACACATGAAGTGCATAAGTTTTAGTGAGCATGTCTTTCGCTTAAGACTTATTCCTTTGATCTTGGTTATTAACTTTATATTACAAATAATTTGGCTTTGTTCAGTGTCATTTGTATGGAATCTCATATGATTTAGTGGTATTTTGGGATTTCTTTCACATAACCCACCCGAGGTGATTCGTGCGATCTATGAATGATCACATGAAGTGATTTATTCCTAGCGCATGACTACTCTAGCTTCATGCTGGTATATTACCTGACATAAAGTTTTTTGATCACATGATCACTTTGAGAAGTCTGTAGAAGTCAAGATTCAAATATTTCAGAGCCTGGGAATTTGACATATGTAGTAGAAGTCAACAATCCAACCCTTTATTCATGTTGGATGGGGAATTTATATGCCACAGACCCTCATATACTCCCCGGTTTGTGTAGCATATCTGGTTTGAGTCCAGGTTGAAGCCAGTGAAGGGTATCAAACCATGTAGTTTCATGAGTCTCTTCCATGGATTTCTTTGGGTGTGTTTCCTGATTTTCAGTGATCATGATTGTCCTTTATTAATGTTTCCTTTATTGGATTATTTTCTGATTATTGAATACTTTTTTACCATGAATATGTGTCTAAGGACCTCCTTGTTGTCAAGTTGACAAGTCCAAGGGTCCTCGTGAGATTTGAGTGTCTATTGGAATACACTCAAGAGACCTTGGGTGACTTGTCTTGGGGTCTCTCGGGACAATTTTTTCGGTGTCTTGGGTGCATCTCATGCCTTTCTTTAACTGCAAGTACCTCTCACCTCCTCCCTTTTTATCCTATTTGTTTTATGTGAAAAATTTTCAGAGTCATACAATATTTCACAAGTAATATTGAGGGTATTTATTCTATTTTTTGGTGATGCATTGTGTGACCAGAATGGGGGTGAGCAATCATTTCATGGAAAAGTCATGGAGACAAGGATGAAAAGCCAAAGGGATTCTGTTGAGGAAAGGCGAGCATGTCGTCGAGGACTCATTGTGTTGTTTGGGTCATCATTGGTGTACCACATGTCTTTAAGCAACCGAAAACTTCTCTCACATTCTCTATTTTTATCCCATTTGTTTTATCTTACAAGGGTTTGGATTAATCCATGTTTTCACAAGTAGTATCTATGATTTTTACTCTATTTCTCAAATATGTATCACCTAACCAATATTGGTCACATGGAGAGTTTTCAAACATGTAGGGGACATGTCTATCAGTCAGTCCTTAGAGTCTTGCAAAGTTTTATGGACACTCCCAAGGATTTTTGTGCGGTGAGGATGAAAATTAATAGGGCTTACGCAAGGTGATGTTGAGGTCTCACAGTGTCTCATGAGTCGCTTGAGGTTCACATCGCATGTCTCTCAGTGACCATGAACCACTCTCACCTCACCGCCTTTATCTCCTTCGATTTATGTGATGGAGTCTTGGAGGTCTTGTGAGTTAGCTTGAATATCATCAAGGTATTTTATGCTTCCCAATGATGATTTGGCATAAGATATTTGTGATCACTAGGGTTCTATCTCTTTGAATCTCATCCCTCTTTATTTTTGAAGGATTTTGGGTGGGTTGTCAAGCCCTTTCCAATGACAATCTATGTGGCCTAGGGGTTCTCATTCGATTGTCCAGGGTACCATCACAAGAGTAGGAAGTATTGTTTAAGGGGGCTCCAAGAGAATTTCAATGGGTTCTATGATATGTGTGGAGCCTTTGCGTGACCTTGAAATAGTCAAGAGATCATGAGTCCCTCAGATACTCATGTGATCTGTGGGTATTCAATTATCCTCTTCTTCATTTTATTTGTTGGGAAAATAATATCCATATTCATGTATTTCTTCCTTTGTGATTTTTCAAATTCTTATTTAGTGGTTGTCAACAAATTCCCCCCCCCCCCTCAGGAGTGACATCTGAGGGGACAAGGACTTGATTCTAAAGAAAAACTAATTCCCTCTAGATCCTTTGATGGTTTCATAATCCAATGCTTCATGTGATGTTTGGTCTGCTGGGTGATGTTTGGTATTATAATAAATGTCTATATATAGGTTGTGGGGGACAATTCATTCCATTGACTACCTCCTTATCTAGATCATTCTTTCTTTCACTTCCATCGTGAGACCCTACCATGGACCTAGATTGAAAAATCTATCTGCAAACCTTCATTTTGAGTCTATTCCACTAAATCTCTTTTGTAGGGATGATTTCTTCTCAGGAACTAATCTGTCTAAATTGCAATATTGATTTTGATAACCTTTCAGATTTCATCTATGAGGGATATGATTGTCCTTAAGGGCTTCATGGGATCCATTGGTCCCATCATTCGATCATTATCAATTTGCATGAACATGTTCATGTCACGTGATCGTGAGTATATAGGGGGTCATGTGATGTGCATGATTCCTTTCACTGGTTATGCACCCCACAAGTCCTCTGGATATCAGATGATTCACAAACTCCTTGATGCAATCCATGAACCCCTTACTGAGTCATGCGATGTGCATGGCACCACTGGAATTTTCATGCCCTTATTTTTTACAATATTTTATGTTGTTTCTAACATGTTCCACTTACTTATTTTTATATGGATTCTGGTTCTCATCAACTTACTAACAAGATGTATAAGGGGGATGCGGGGGAAGAAATCACCTACTGTGAAGCTATGATAGCGAGCTTGGATCCTACTTGTCATTGTTTGACTGGGTCATATCAAGAGAGTCTACTGAAGTTGATGGAATAAAAATTCTCAAAATATCCCCTTTATAACTTATTTCCTCTTTATGGGTTTTTTCTTACCAATTAATCTTCCATACCTCTGCTGAAGACATCATTTATACCCCCTTCCTAGATCTAGAGGTCCCAAAATATTCTTAGAGATAACATTTCTCTAGGGGGAACTTTATCTCTAAAGGGGACCATGAGGATAGTAATCTGCTGAAATTCATGCTGATAGACATTGATGAGACTGATCATGTATCTCACTAGTACATCCATATGTATCACTCGATAATATGGAAGTCAGCTGCTGATCGAACGTAAGGATGGATCTATAATTGGAACTTTTGCTCTGGGGGAAGATTTATACTATACTGGGGATGGCCCTTCTTGGTTTAATATATTATTTCAAAATTCCATAGGTATATAAAGTAAATTGGAATGTATGAGGCTGTCTGGATATCACAAACATCATAATATTGTAATAAGAATTTTATGGTGGAGTTGTTCATCCATTGAAGCCTAGATATGAACACATTCCACTTCACACATGGTGAAGTCTATATTAGTCTTTGGGATATGGAATATATTTTCAGCATGCCTACCCTTGAAAACATGTATGATGAAATATTTCCTCCCCAATCCACCTGGGATGATGTGAAAAAGACTCCTCCTTTGACTCGAGAGCTGATTAAGTTAGCTAATAAGACCCACCCAAAAGGGGTGATTCATGGGAGGACATTACCTTCAAAACATGGGATATTTATTTTATTAATAAGACCCATCCTGATCCAGATGTTAGGAATATGATGGCGTATATTATGAAGGATTCTCATAGTGTGTTGGGTGCTTATTATCCCATGGTTGAAGGCATGAGGTTTAGAGATTGGGGATGGGAGGTTTTCCCTGGTGTTGAATGGTTGGTCCAACTAGCTGGATTTCTTTCCATGTAACTAATTTGGTAGTTAATCTTGATGAAAGATAATGGCGGAGTCTGAGTCTCCACTTTTATGATGGAAATTAATATGGTTATGGAGGATCATGTCAGACCAGAGATCCCTGTGTTAGAAAATCTTTACCACCTCCTATATCACTTTTATAATGGATAATCTCCTTACAGAATCTCAGGCCCCTTCCAAGTTCTATGGGGTTATATGGGGGCTCATCTAGGCAGTTTTGAATATCTAAACATTCAGGAAATCCCCAAAACTAATTTTTTTCCATACCCGTAGTGTATTAATGGGGTAAGACCCTTTTTATTGAAATACTGGGAAGTCATGGATTTGGTGAAACATCGTGAACATTTATCCTTTAGGTAATATGGTCCTGTTCCAATAGGAAGTTTGGTCGAAGATGGTAAATATGGCATTAACAAATGTGCTTATATGATATCCCTTCGTGAGGGGGTTCATTCTATCAATATTGACAGGGACCTCATTTGTGAATGGTATGCACTGATCCAGTTTAGCCACCAATTTTTGTGCATCCAATCAAGGTTTCCTGGAACTATCCATGTTAGAGACGAGAAGCACCCAATGGTAGCTCTCCAATTTTGGATGATGTTCATAAAAAAAGATACTAGTGTGGAAATATGCCATACCCTCAGGATGTATCCATCGTCTTATCCCAAGTCTATGAAGATGTTTGGATTCGCTCATATCCCAACCGGAAATTATCCAATTTGGTGATTGAGGCTTTCCATCCCTTGGTCGTTGAAAATAATCCCATACCTGGAAAGTAGTTGGCTTTCAAATGGTTGGAGGCTCTAGTATCACCATGTAAGGAAGTCAAATGGTTACCCTTGATGGTAGAGGCATCTACTGCATTCACTGCAAGGGATGTGCGTGACTTGATATTTTCCATCCCATCTTAGAAATGGGTGATCTGGAAGGTGGAGTATTCCAAGGATGCCCTTTGGGACATATTGATACTCTCAGAGGTGATTTTGGATGGTTTTTCTTATATCATCATGCCTCACAACATTACCTTTAAAGAACATTTTAAGGAAGTTAGTACCTTCCTTGGAAGTATCAATGTGATCTTAGTGAGTCCCTAGTGTCAGATATTTTATTCCCCATGAGTACACCAAATGGATCTTCTGGAAATGATTCAAATTTATGTCGATGAGCAGGGTTACTCTATTATCAATGAAGTGGTGATTCCAGGCCTATTATGGATCATATGACACTATAATGTCCTTTCCACCATGATAACATGTTATATATATATGAATTTAGGAGGAGGTTGCGGAAGATCGCCTAGCTTAGTCATCCCCTGAATATACACTCCGTAGTACAGTTGTGGGGGGAGAATTTGGTGGGGATTGGGGTGCTGATGAAAAAGGGTCCCCAGGTTGAAAAGCTCAAATGATTGTGTATATTTATTCTTATGAGGTGACATATCCAACTCCAACACCTTCTAATAACCCTTCTTTAGAAAAGAATAAGAAAAAAGAATGGTAGAAATCTGCATTATCAGATAATTCTCCTCCAAAACCCCTAAGTAAGCAGGGTATTTGTTTCCCCTCTTTATCTAAAATTATTCTGGAAATGCATTCATGATTTGTTAAAAATGTTCATATCCCTATCGAGTTTATTTAGAAGAGCACACACCCATTCTTGAGGATGTGGGTGAGTGTTTGGTGGTTCCAATAGATCTGTCACTACTAGACCCAATCCATCAAGGAGAATACATGGCCTAGGGGGTCATTCAACCGAGTTTGTTTCCTACCACAAACATTTCATCCAATGTGTTATCTGATCTGGTGAAGATGGATGCATTTTTGGACAGCGTTGATGTAGGTATCCATTTTTATGCTGCATTCGCCGACATGGAGGCGAGTCTTGAAAAAGGTAAATATTTCTTCATGATTAGAACCTTTTTTTATTGTGTCATACCTCCTAATATCATGTTCTATGTATTCATTCATTAAATGTGGTGAGAAAAGTAATTATTTAGAAAAGTCACCGAAGGTACCAAGAAACCATTCATCGTAAGAAGGGGTTGCATCTTATCCTATAGACGGAGCTGAGGTAGTGGATGATTCCTATGAAACGAACAAAAAAGGTATGTTTCTAACCTTATTCGCACTACTAATACTTGGCAGCAGCACATGATTTATCCTGTAACTGACATACCCATATATCCCTTATCATAGTGCCCTCGCCTCGGAGTTCAAAAGCATTGGTGCATGCCCCTATATGAGTTCCTACAAATGAATCTACCAACAAAAAGGATGGTTCTCTCCCTTTATCATCAAAGACCATGGTAAAAACCCTATCTATGAGTGATATTGTTCCGTAATATGTTTTCATCTCCCATATAAACCTATATCATGGCCCTGGGTCTATAGCACTGTATCAATCAATGCGATGAAAGTTGTGAAGGGAGATCAAGATTTTAGTGTTATAAACCCCACTAGATGACTTGAAAGACCAATTGGGTCATCTATGATTCATGTTTCCCACACTTGGATATGAAATATTTGACTATTATACTTCATTATTAGGTGAAGTAGGTAATATATATATGAGAACAGAAGAGGAACCTTGAGATGAGGGTGGAAGTTGTCGAGTATTCTTCCTCATTGAGGTAGGACTGGAGTAGAGCTGTAATTAAATCTACACAATGATCAATGGAAGATACTGCTCCTAGGGATGAAATTAATGCTAGGAAGGATCAGAATGGTCATCACCAGTCTAAAATAAACCTTCCTTAGATAGAGATATCCTTATTCCAGTATGTGTTCCAAATATTGGAAAGGACAATGCTGGAGCAGCAAATACTCCTAGATGCAGTGGAGAAAGCCGGGATTGATGCTGTTGAAAAAGTTGAGGAGATGCAGTGTGTCATGGAGGTAGAGACTAAATTTTTTGATCAACTGAACCAATATGTGCATTCACTAGATAAAATAATTTCTGATCTTAAGGACTCATCCGAGCATGTGTTATAATTCTTTAGAGAAATTTTTATCATACTTTGGTTCGTACATTCATTAGTGAGGATCTGGTATGTGGAGATCCCACCTTTTCTATGATATCAATGAACTAGTTTTTTGAAATTTATATGATCTCATCCATATTTCCTTCATGATGCAAATTATGTTTCATTTCTTTGATATTTTACGAATCGCTATGGATTCACATTCTTCACTCTATGATGAATGAGTGTGAATGCTTGATGTGCATAGGGATCATTTGGGGAGGATATATGTATTGAAAATGAGTTCTTTTCATTTATGTGTAAATAATATCGAGTATGATATATCCATGTAGTGGGCCTCACAACAATTTCCATGTTCTTTAGTTTAGGTTCTTTTATCTCGGACCATTCTGTTGCTTTAGTTTAAGGGATTCTAGCTCAGGCCATTTTGTTACTTTAGTTTTAGGTCTTTTATCTCAAACATTCTATTGATTTATTTTAAGATCTTTTAGCTCATACCTTCTATGGATTTATTTTATGTTATTTTAGCTCAAACCTTTTGTTGCATTAGTTTAAGGTCTTTTAGATCAGACCTTTTGTTTCTTTAGTTTAAGGTATTTTAGCTCAGAACTTCTATTTCTTTAGTTTAAGATCTTTTAGCTCAAACCTTATATTGATTTATCTTAATTTCTTTTAGCTAGGAAATTTTTTTTGTTTAGTTTAAGGTCTTTTATCTTGGTCCTTCTATTGATTCTGTTTAAGGTCTTTTAGCTCATACCTTTCTATATAGTCAAGGGATATAGTGAAGACAATCTAGGAATGACCCAAAGCACTTTGAGGTGTTGGATATTGTTGTTATGTTATTGAGGATCATGAATATTGGAATGAACTTTTTTTCAGAGTGACACATTTGGTTGACATCCATAGGTGCATATACAGGATCCATGGGCATGTATGCATAGTCAAGAAAAGGGTCCTTAAAGCTGAGTATCTTTTCCAAGGGATAAGAAATATTTATGGTGGAAATATTTATGAGGTTGTAATACTAGGGATACCAATCCCTACTTGATAGTTGGATTATATATTATTTAAATCATAACCATAAAGTTTGATTCCATGGATATGGGATGGTGAAAATGTGTCGGGTATGTCTCATGACATTATGAAATTCCAGATTCCATCGTGATGTTGCATGGGATCACATGGATCAAATCCCCTTTCTGTCAAATAGAAGATGCGTTTAGTTGGCAGGTCAAGGCCCTTATGCATTGGTAGCATGTCCAAGAAAAGATGATCTCCACTTATTTCTGAGGGCTATGGATGTTTTTCAAAGACTCAAATATCTATATGATGAAGTTGGATATGGGAAGAAAGCTATCCAGGAGGGGTTTTGGCACCCTAGACATCTATCTCTTAAAGAGAATCCTAAACTCTACTCCCTGTGGATTCTAATCACAAGATGTGGGCCATCAAAGGTTAGGTAGTGAAGTTTCACAGTCCTTCCTTGAGGAAAGGCATGAAACATGGTGACGTAACATCGAGGATATTAAATCCACTTGGATAGTTTGATGTAGGGATTGTAAATCATGATCTACAGTGATCGAGTAAGAAGAATGATATGGGACGTTCATACAAGGAGTAGTCCAGACATACTAGGATATTGAGTGTTTCCATGATGATGTCAATGCTCACGAGAATCAAAATTTACTTTTTTATAGTGACGTATTTGGTTGATGGCCATAGGCTCATATACAGGAGCCATGGTCATGTATGCAAAGTTAAGAAAAGGAAACTTTAAGTTGAATATCCTTTCCAATGGATATGGAAGGTTATGGTGATTCAAGACACCCCAACTCATGAAGTGTGGTTTGTAGAAGATGTAACATCCAAGGAGGGTTCCATTACCCTAAAAGATGAACTGCCACCTAGCGAGCATATTCTAACAACGATGAGATGTGACAAACATTTCCCTAACTTTTTTCTAGACCAATAAGGTCTAGTGAGAATATCTTGTATTTTTCTATGGTTATAGACCCTATGATATTTACTCACTTTTTTTACGCCCTAATTTTTTTCCTAAATTCTGATAATGAGTACTTTTGTAGGTGGAGACTCGAATTTTTCTCAGGTATCTTTTTACGGGTTTTTGACCTGATGATTTTTGTGTCGCTTTTATTAGTAGTTTAAGGTATTTTTATTTTAACCATTATGGTATAGAGTTTAAGGTTGTATAACATTGACCAAAGTATAAACAATTTAGGGTCAAAACTTGCATAGACCATGTATAAAAGATGTTAAACAAGAGCCTAATTAGGATACCAAGGGTCAAGAGTACTCCAACATCTTTCTAATAGAGGGGTGAAGATGTTATAAATCACATTTTTAGTTTCTTTGGTGATAATTAATGATGTAGGATAGTCATACAAGGAGCTATTCAGAAACACTGGGGTGTTGAGTGCTACCCTGATGATGTTGAGGCTTGTGAGAATTGGAGTGTCCTTTTTAGAGTGATGCATTTAGTTGATGACCATAGGCACATATGAAGAAGTCATGGGAATGTATTCATAGTCAAGAAAATTTTCCTTGAATCTGGATATCCTTTCCAAGGGCCATGGAAGTTTGACGGTGACCTGAGATGCTCAAGACATGAAGTGTGGTATGTGGGTTTTAAGTGATCTTAAAGGATGGTGGAAGCACCTTGTAATATAATTTACTGAGGTAATTAAATTTTGGTACTTTTATAAGGAATTAAAAATAGTATATGGTCGGCAAATTTTATTGTCATATAGTGGGGATGTTTGTCTCTGTACAGTTTAACATCATGTGGTAAGGACGTATTTCCGCACAGTTTAACATCATGATATAAGGATATTAGTGAATAATTGTGAATAAATGGGAATTTCATAGTTGGGACCAAGTATGTATACTGGTATTCACTACACATCTCATGAAAATGATAATCAAACCACACATAGTTCTGGAAAGCCATGCATTTTCATGTCTTGCGGGGAGGATGATGCAACACAATTTAATGTTGTGTTGAATAGGCCTATTTGGATGGTTTAGAATCATGTGGTTTAGACCGCAAGATGAGGATCCTATAATGGATACATGAATTGTGTTTCCATGAAGCAACATGATGTGAATTAGGACCAAAGAGTTCACATCCACACCATGCACCCTTCCAGAAAAACTTCGGCTAAGGGACCAAAAGGGTTATACCCATGGTTGGGCCTGAGGGTGAATTGTTTGGGTGTCTCTACCTATCTCATGAGGATGAGAATAAAGCCACATGTAGTTATGGGAGTTTTATACAGTTTAATTCCATGCAGTAAGAATTAAATTGAACTGTCAGGAATTTACGAGGGCATTGCAGTTGGGCTCAAGAGTGGAGGTCTGGGCGTCACTATATATCTTATAATGACAAGAATAAAACCACACATAGTTAATAGATAACCGTGTAGTTTAATGTTATGTTTTAAGGACCTATTACATTCCTTTTTTGGTCTTTCATTTGGGATAAAATGGACCTGTCATGTACCTTTATGCCTTGCTTGTGAGGGTAGGTCTTTACCGCAATTCCTAATCACACATGAGCTATGATCGGTGTGAGAAACAAGGAACGATGTGGATCTTCCTATAGTGAAGAGAAGGAAAAGGTGTATGAAAAATTTATTCATACCATTTAGTGGTTGTACTGAGACATAGAATCTAGGAATTCCTATGTATCCCATTGGAAATGGGAATCAATCTGTACGTAGTTCTAGATAAAACATGCAATTTAACATCATGCGGCAAGGACGTGGGTGACTTGATGTGAATGGAAATGGTAATTTGTAGATACATGTAGTTTTATGTCATGTGTTAAAGACATGAGATCACCTATTGTAAAAAAAGATAATCCTGTGGTTGGGCCCAGAAGGAAAGGTTCAGGTGTCACTACATATCTTATGATTATAGTAATCAAGCCATATGTATTTCTTGAGAGGTCATGCAGTTTAACATCATGCAATGAGGATGAGACCCCATAAATTTTAACATCATGTGGTTAGAAACACTTTCATATTTTAACATCATATACTCCAGATGAGACATACCATGCAGTTTAATGTCATGTGGAGAGGATGTTGGGTGAGACTTACATCAAGGTGGATTCCCTACTGCTGGAAGCTATGAGAAGTATTTCTTTAGCAATATCACATTGTTGGACAGTGTGACATTCTCCCCATCCATGTTGTCTAGTGAATAGGATCTATTATGATAGAACTTATGTATGAAATAAGGCCCTTCCCACTAGGGTTCTAACTTTGGGGGCTTCTTCCCCAGTATTATTAGGGTTCTAAGGGCCATCGCTAGTTCTCCTTGGATAAATGAATGGAGGAGAACCTTTTTATTTAAGGCTCATGCTATCTAGTTCTGGTGGACCTCAAGGTTGTGTAGTGTGCAAAACCTTTTATCATCTAACCATTCCAACTCATCCAGACACTTTTGTGATTGTTCATTATCTAAGAGCTGTTTGAAAATGTCTATTCTAAGTGAGGTCAGCTAGACCTCTTTGGGTAACACTGCCTTGAAACCATACACCAGTGAGTATGTCTTTGCTTATGTAGCAGTACATGTGGTGTTATGGTAGGCCCATAAATCATGGAGGAATTTTTATGACCAACAATTCTTATCATTTTTCACCATCTTCTGAATTATATTTGATAGAGTCTTATGAAAGGCCTCACTCTATCCATTCACCACTACATTATAGAAAGATGAGTGATTGGACTCGATGTTGTACACCTAGTAAAACTTATTCAACTTCATGGAATAGAAGTTGGTGTCATTTTCCATCAATATTGTGTGAGAGAATCCAAACCTGGTGATGATATGGGACTTCACGAATGTTGTGGTATTCTTTAGTCTGACTTCTTTGAGGGTTCTTTCTCATCAAATTTTAAAAAGAAGTCAGTAGTAGGATGTACTTGAAATGCTTGGCTATGGCTGAGGGATATGGCCCCACAACATCCATCCCCCAAACAAAAAATTTCTAGGAGTATTTATATTTATGAAAAAATTATGGGGGCTGATTGGTGAAGTTTGCATGGATATGGAATGCATGACATTTCCTAGTGAATTCCACATAGTCTTATATCATGGTTTTCTAGTAATATCCCAACATCCTGATTCGGCGGGTGATCCTGATTCCATATTGGTGGGAAACTCAAGAGCCTACATGGAATTCTTACACCAGAAGAGAATTCCATCAAATACACGCTTTTAGAGGATTTTCTAATCATTTGGGCCATCCTAGAGTGTGAAGTTTTCTTCCCAATGCTGAATATGTTCCCTTATAGCGTGTTATTTAGGGATATTCCCATCTCAAAGATAGCTGATTATGGGCCTCATACATCTTGGGGTGGTCACTAGTTTATCATACTCTGGGTGGTGCTGACCTAGTTGATCTCTCCCATACCACACACCATGGTTGATGAGACCATTCCTCGATGTGTAATACGGAAGGTGGGTTTCTCCATATCATATTCATCTAGGATGATGGATGCATTAACCAATGTGTTAGCATAATTATTCTATGATCAGGGGATATAATGCAATGTGGGATCAACGGGGAACTATTCCATTATTCCCCTGATGTAGCAAGTGAGAGTGGATAGTTCCTTCTTTTTGATGGAATATTCACCATTGATCTGCTTTATCAATAACTCTGAATCCCCTTTGATGTTCATTTAGGCCATGTACAAATATAAGGATTGTTTCAATCCAGTGATGAGGTCTTGTTACTCAGCCTCATTATTTGTTCAACCTTCAGTTAGTGAGAAGGAGTAGGGAAAAACTGCTTTGTATGGAGAGACAAATACAATCTGTAGAACAACCCAATTATGCTTTAGTTTTTCCATCCTTATGTCAACAGGGCTCTGAAAGGAACCATCAAAATACATCTCTCATGTCCAAGGAGTTTCATGGGACTATAATACCTCTTCATCAAGGAGCTTTGTGTCCTCAAATGTATTTTCTGATGTAGGATGTGCTACCAAGAAGTCATATAGGGATTTCCCTTTCACCAACTTATGGGATATGAATTTGATATCACATTGCTGAAAATTTACCATCCATAGAGCCAAGCACCCATTCAACATAGGTCATCCAAGAATGTACTTGAGTGGATCAATACGAGAGACCAGGTAGACTTCATGGTGATGAATGTAAGGACTCATCTTTTTCACTATGAAAACGAGTGCAAGGAAGTTCTTTTCAACATCAAAATATCATGTATCGGTACCTAGCATGGTCTATATGAGGTAATAGAGACTATTCTCACTTACCACATCATTATTTTGTATGATTAGGGATCCTAAAGATCATTCCATAGTGTCCACATATAAGATGAGTGGAATGCCTTCCACAGGATGCATCAAAACTGGTGGGTGCAGCATGTAATGCTTGAGACATTCGAAGGCCTTATGACATTCATCATCACATTGGTAGGTGACTCCCTTATTCATTATCCTCGTGAAGGGGAGATATTTTTTGGCAAGGTTGGCTATGAATCACTTAAGGTTGGTGAGGATCCCTTAGAGTCCTCTTAGTTCTTTAAAAATTTTGGGGGGAAACATTGCTAGAATATAACTAATCTTCTCTGGGTCTACCTCGATGTCATGGTGGTCTACCACAAAGCTAAGAAACTTTCCTGATGTCACCCTAAAATAACACTTTAGCATATTCATCTTTATATTGTTTTGTCACATCTTTTCAATGATTTATCAAAGTTCTGTGAAGTTATCAAATTGCTATTGAGATTTAATGACCTGGTCATCAACATAACACTCCAATATACTTACCATAATTGGATTAAAGATGAAATGCATGGCATGATGTTATGTGGTGACCACATTCTTTAATCCAAATTTCATGACCTGGTAGTATAAGATCCCTTGAGTTTCTATGAAGGCAGTGGATTCTTCATCCTTAGGGGCTATCTTGATTTGATTGTACCCTAAGTACCCATCCATGAAGGAAAGAGATTGAAATCTAGTAGTTGTATCGATCAAGATTTTTGTGTTTGAAAATTGGAAATAATATTTGGTAAATACTTATTAAGGTATCTAAAATCAATGAATACCCTAATATTACTATTTTTATTCTTAACATAGATGATGTTAGCAATCCATCTTGGGTAATGCACTTCTCAAAAAAATTGGATTTGATCAATTTTAAACTTATGCCTCTATATTTGTAGCATGAGAGGGGTGCATTCTCCAGGCTACCTACTTCAAGCCTCAATGCTCATTGGATAGTCCGAGATGGTGCATAACCACATCTTGATTCAGTTCGGGAATCTCTGTATAATTATAGTAAAAAACATATCAATGCTACTTTAGAAATGAAATGTACATCTCTTTCTCTTTAGGAGGCATGAAGGCATTAATCAAAGTAGGTCGTGGATCTTATTTTTTTCCCAGGATTATTTTCCTAAGCTAATCTATGGTGGTGGAAACAACTTACTTAAATACTAGGGGAGAATTCCTGATATCTTCCTCATCTTCTTCCATTTCTAAGTCTATAGAGACATCTTCAATAGAGGATGGAAACCTAGGGGCCTCTCCATCACTATTAGGGTGGGGGAGTCCATGAGAAGAAACATCATCACCCCTTTCCATATAAGTCACTAGAGAGAGATTCCAGAGTTGATTTTCATTGAGGAAAGGGGAGTCTTTGACATCTATAATTGGATCTGATATTTCGACCATGTTTATGAGGATAACATAATCATCATAGAGAATAATATATGGATTTGCAGGGGTTGTACCTAATCTATTGTGAGTTGTAACCTATATATCATCATCTATCATTGGTTGACTACATCCCTTTTTGTAGAATTCTACTTCAGTATATATGGATCCACAAGTCTCGAATGTAGAGTTATTTCCATGTACCATGTCAACCTTTGCATTAATGGGAAACTTTAGACACTGATGGAATATTTAAGGTATCATCGGGTGGCTATAAAGCTAGGGATTTCCAAGAAGGACATTATATATAGTGTCATGTAGGATTACCATAAACTCAACATCAGATGTGAGCTCCCTAAATCAGGTCTCAAGCTTGATTTTCCAAAGAGGTCTCTTTTCATGCTTATCATACCCCTGGATGGTCAACTTTATAAGGGATAATTCCCCTTCTCCATACCCCAAATGTCAAGGAGTTTGGGTTGGGATGAGATTGATCCTATATCCATTATCGATCAACACCCTTTGGACATCGATGTTATTAAATCTTCCTGAGATGTACAAAGGTATGTTGTTCCATTGGATGGCCTCCTCATGGTCTTCATTAGTGAAGGAGATGGAGACAAGACATCCAAAGGACATAGACTCTACTTGATAAACCTTGGATATAGTGACTTCTATCTCAAATTCCTATGGGCTCCAGAGTTCTTAAAAAAGTTCCTCCCTAAGTTATTTTGAAAGAATAAGTGAATCAAGGATTGAGAGATTGGCTAGAACCATAGATAGATATTTTAGAACATCGTAATTTTGTGTTAGAGGTTGACACTTCTCAATATGGGGTTTCTCCTGGTCATACTGCTCAGGGGATGGAGCATGTAGTTCAAGAGCTGACGCAGCTGAGGTAGACAGACTCGGAGCTTGTATGGAGGTTGAGGTAGTATTCATTGCTAGTGGAATAGGTTTTTCTAGCCTTCCCTTTTTCCTGGATTAATCATATTGAACCCCTACTAATTTCTCATGCAAGACAATAAGATAAGAGAAACTAGTGGAGGGTTTTGAGACACCTCCCTGACCTGGTTGGGAATTTAAGAGAACATTACCATGAGTCTCAGTGTCATATGTATGTTCCATAGAGTTTTGGAAAGAATAGTGGGTCTGTCCTCATCTGTGGTGTCCCCTGTATCGATGGCTCTGGTGCATGCAACCTCATGTTCTCCTATTATACATGGAAAAACCATATATGGGGGGTGTAATAATCATCATAAAAGGAGTTCATCATGTGTATTATGTTTAAATAACCAAATATTATCTCTTAATTTGATGAGGATTCCGTTTGGTGGGGCGGTGCCCATGCCATTGATGTTGCAGGGAAGAAATTTTCAAGATTTAGAGCTTGCTTTGGAAGAGAATATGATTATTCCTCTTCTGTTTCTTCCTACTTCTGGTGGTCATGCACACCCTTGGGAGACACATCACATGTCTCAATATTGGGTGGTGGAGCTATTGTGAGATTGCACAACTATGCCTTCAGAGCATCATGAGCTCAATCAACTATAGTCCAAGTCATCTAGTTGTCAAACTTTTGCACTTACCTGGCATGAAATTTTTTCAATCCTTCCTCTTATTCTGACTAGGTGATGGTTATTAAAGACACATATTATAGGTATTTTTATAGAATTACCTCTCCAGAGTCAACCATGCCTTGAAGGATGTCCTGGAAGGATTTCCTTGAAGATGAAGTAGTTCTGGATATTATGACGCAGCCTTCTATGAAAAGGGTAGTTATCTAGATGGTTAGTAAGGTTGAATTAATCTAGCCTCCTGGGTTGTGGGAATGTGAGCAGGTTATTATCCATGTATGGAAAGAAATAATTGGGGACTTGTTCAATTTGGAAGGAATATATTTTTTTGATTTGTTCCTCAAATCCTAGGCAACCCTGATTTCTCTATACCTCTGGCTAGGAAAAATTATGTGGTTGTTTTCAATCAATAAAAGTTATTTGGTGGTTTGAAGCTTTCCTTAGGTGCTTGGATGGGAACTAATGTAGGATTCAAAGTGATAGTTTTATCTTATACTCTTCCTATATTTTTCCCCTATGTTACAGGAATGAGTCAAGACTTGGATCAGGTTTGCTGAATAGCCTCTTCAATACATTGTACTATTTTATAGAACTCTTTGAATACTATTGGATACTTCAGGTGATTAGGGGAATCTACAACTCATACCTAATATTTTTAGCACAAAGTTCTAGCAGTTTCTCCCATGAGAGAGGGATACCGAGTGAATAGGTCAAACCCTTCCACCTTGCTATCAAGTCAGATACCCTCTCACTCTCGCACTACTTTCAGTTTGATAGGTTGACGATAATTTTCTTCCCGAGTGTCAAAATGAACTAATAAATTAATTGACTACATAGGTATTTCCATCCTATAATATATCCTACTAGTATACTATTATAGCAAACAATGGTTGGCCCTAACTGAGTCTATATGAAACACCTTAGCTTCGTTTCCTCTTGTTGATATCGAGGACACATCATCGGCCCACATCAGGACATGAAGTGTGTGAGATGCTGCTCGGGGTCACCTACACCATTAAAGGTAAAAAAGGTAGGGTTTTCGAATTTAAGATAAGGTGAAGTATCATCCACCCATTTGAGATATGGATTCCTTTTAGGTTGCACAGGTGCATTTCACCCCTCCATGGATTCCATTCAATCAGCTAGGTATTCAATGGAAGTGAGTAACTCTAAGGGAACTACTAGATGATATGCTTCCCATCCATAGGTATCTAGTGGGGGATGATGAGATGGTCCCTCTTTCATCTCTTTATGGTCTTATATTTGACCTATGACTAAAGGATTACCCTGGAGAGGGAGAGACTGTTGTTGCAATAGAGGGATGTCCCGATCATTTTTAGCTTCCTCATTTATGTAGACTGATTGTCTAGATCCAAATCCAACCTGATATTCAAATATTTCTCTTTCTAGTAGATCTACCATGGGAGGGAGAATATTTTCCTCTGAATAGAGATAAAACCCAGTGGAAATATTTCCCTTGGTTATCTCCTCATTGAGTTTTCAGAGAGCTCTTATTTCACTCTCATATTGCGATAATTGTTCTTCCACAGACAAAAACTGGGATGAAGGCACATCTTTCCCTTTTTCTTTACCATCATTCTACCGAGGAGGTAGAAACTCATTATTTGGAGGTGCCAAATTTTGAAGCCTTCTTTGATTCAGGTTGAACGCAACCTCATTTGGTGCGCCCAAATCACCCCCTCCTATAGAACATTTTCTGTATTGTGGCCCTCTACATACACATCTTGATTAGTATATGACATGTTAAGAGTGATGACATTCACAAAGACATATATTGAAATGGTGGTCATGCCATTGATTTCCATTCAACAATATTATTCTACATGGCTTCCATTAGGGTAGTTATTTGAACCCTTGGCCTTACTAGGACATTTTGGATTGCAACTCTGGTGGGGTATGATTTCCTTTATCATATGTTTCTATCCACTCATCTTATGAATGGTAACCTTGAGGGACTTTCTGGTTGGGATTGTTGAGTGAGCCCCAACTAACAAAGGTTTTTCTCATAGTGGGAGGAACTGGAGGGATGTTGTCTGTTGATTTCTTCCTCCCAACCTAGAGAATACCGATTCCATTTTTAGTACTATTGATGATAAAAACTACCCCAACCCTATGGGGTGGGGGTCATTTGGGGCCTCCATTGAAATTATTTGGTTCTATTGTTGAGGTTCCATGACTCTAATTACGGAGAAGATGATTCTTGGGATAGATGCGAAGATATAAATTCCCCCAACCGAGGGGGGGGGATGATATGAAATCACTACTAATGTATCCAAGGTCCTCTTAGGTGACAATGAATCTAGATATGGTGATTAATATATAAATTCCCCCATCCCTATGACCTGGGGTTCACCTGCAACTATCAAAGGTATGTTCTGAATCCTATTAGGAATTGACAACCCAAGGGGTGGAGGTGGAGGTAGATATCATCCTAAACTTGGGGGATGAGTATGATATTAGATAGATGTTGTGGTGGATGCTACTGTGGTCTCCATGATATGGTATATCTATGCTCGTGTGTAAACTAGGTGTGATGGCAGTCCATGGTGAGAGTTATTCCCTATGGGAAGTTGTACAGGATATCACAACTTTGATTTCCATGTTTAGTATTTTCTCCTATTATCTTGAGGGGCCCACTTTGGAATCCTTTGGGAAATCCTCCCTCCCCATCCATGGTGTCTGGGTACCGTTGAAGTGTGGTCATTCTATTGTAGTGACCAACTAGACTAAGCATTACCTGGTCCCCTGATTTTTACAGAGGCTATAAAATTTTAGGACATTGTATATTAAGGGATTTACTATTCCAGGGGTCTAGAAAGTGTAATTATCCATATATTCCATATAATTTAATGCATATTCCTGAATTTTCTGTTGGAACTAGAAAAATCTTCCCCAAAATTTTTCAAATGTACCCATAAATGATCCCAGAGAATAGCCCATTTCATAAGCTTCAATTTTATAGGTTGTAGATCCCAAACGAAGTTATGGATTAGGAGTTATGGACATTTGAATTTGGGCCGGAAAATTGGTTTGTGAATTCCATTCATGAAGCCCCCTCTGCGATCTTGGAGTGCCACCGCGTAGCAAAGAGGTGGGATGCTCCGCAAACCCCTTTGACATTCGTGACTCACTGCGAAGCAAGGAGGCGGGACGACTCCATGAACCCCTTTGACGTTCGAGACCCTCCGCGAAGCAAGGAGGTGGGACGGTTCCACGAACCCCTTTGATGTCCATGACCCACCAAGAATCAAGGAGACGGGAGGGCTCCGCGAACCCCTTTGACGTTCATGACCCGCCGCGAAGCAAGGAGGCGGGATGGCTCCGTGAACCCCTTTGACGTTCGTGACCCGCCGCGAAGCAAGGATGCAGGACGGCTCTGTGAACCCCTTTGAGGTTCGTGACCCACTGTGAAGCAAGGAGGCGGGACGACTCTATGAACTCCTTTGACGTTCGAGACCCACCATGAAGCAAGGATGCGGGATGGATCCATGAACCCCATTGATGTTTGCGACCCGCCGCAAAGCAAGGAGGCAGGATGGATCCGAGAACCCCTTTGATGTTCGTAACCCACCATGAAGCAAGGAGGCGAGACAGCTCCGTGAACCCATTTGACGTTCGCGATCCGCCACAGAGCAGGCTCTGTCTTTATGCCTAGCGGGCTCTACTTCACGGCGCCTCTTGATTATAAATACCCGAATCACCCCCCTTCATGAGGATGGTCACTCCGCCCCTTGGGCGGCCGATCTCCCAGTTCATAGAGCTCCTCTTTCCTTCACGAAGCAGCTCTGTGATTCCATGCTTCGCAAGTATCTTTCTTTTCAAAACTGCTCCTAAGTCCATGATCCACGAGTCCATGATCTGCAAGTCCATGCTCCACGAGCATCTTTCCTTCACGAAGTTGCTTCGTGAGACTCTAGGCTCCATGAGCCCCTTTTCTCTGCGATGCTACTTCACAAAGACCTATCCTTTTTGAGGCTCCTACCTTTGCACCCACCAATCCACACCACGGGGGCTACACCCCTGCACCCCCGCTCGGGGTCAGTGTCGGTCCCTTCACAACCGTCACTGACCCCCATGAAAAATGGAGAGTTGCACTGCGAACTTTTCGGGCCAGGACGTCGACATTTTCCATTATTCCCTTATGCTCAGCCGCCTTCCACCTGTGGGATACCATGATTTGAGATACACCTCCGCACACCATGAAACACCTTGAGTCGACAAATTCCTCTTGGTTTGTTTCTCATGTCATGATTTTATATTCTCCTCATCAATTCCCTGAGTACGGTGAGTTGAACCCTTCCTCAAGAAACTCTTCCAAACCCTATCACATGGCTCCAATGCCAGGTTGAACCAGAAAGGGCCACCCTTTCGTAAGTCCCAACACCAACCATTTCTAGGCACCTTATGCACAATATTCTTCTCTACAAGACTATAAATTGTAGTATGCCCTATATAATAAATATAGGATGCCTCTTTCTCCAAGTAAGAGATACCTTATGCTCCATGCATGAGATGCCAACTGTCCTATCTACATGACTATAAACTGTAGTACACCCTATATAACAAATATAGGATACCTCTTTCTCCAAGTAAGAGATGCCTTATAATCCAACCATGAGATACCTATAGTCCTCTCTACACGACTATAAACTGTAGTACACCCTATGTTCCAAACATAGGATGCCTCTTGCTCCAAACAAGAGATGCCTTATGCTCCAAGCATAAGATGCCTAATGCCATGATTACAGTGGCATAATTTCAAGTGCATTGGAATCTGTTCAAACATTCCATCACTCCACCTCATGCTTTTCATGTCCTTCATTTGGATCTTCATCCACTTCCATGTCTAAAGGGACCCCCTAACGGCCTGGTCCCATGCCACCTCGGCTCACCTACCATCTTGGGACAACACCCCGGAAGACTTTGGATGACACTTTGAGTTAGGTCCTGTGTTTCGAACATAGTCAACAGTCGACCCTCATTTGTTTTTCCCCATTTCAGGCTAATGAAATATGGATACTGTGTTTCGAACATGTTCAATAGTTATCCTTCATCGCCACTCCACCCTCACCGCGTTCCGAATGCTGAGCATGTGATTCACACTTTTCATCTCCCTTTGTTCACACTGATTCCAACACCCTTGGCATTATCCCTCTTGTGCACTTGCGTAAAGGCGAAGGCCTCAACCCACCAGTGGGTTGGGATTCCCTCATGGCCAGACATGAGTAAGACATTACGAAAATCTTCTTTGCATAATCCCCATCCCCCATTTCCACTCTATAACAGCACTCGGGTAGCTTCCTTGCGTAATCCTCATTCACCATCGTCGCTCCATAGCGGCACACGGGAAGCTTCTTTGCATAAACCCCATCCACCATTACCGCTCCATAGCGGCACCCAAGCAGCTTCATTGCGTAAGCCCCATTCACCATCGTCGCTCCATAGCAGCACCCAGGAAGTTTCCTTGCATAAGCCTCATCCACTATTGCCGCTCCATAGTAGCACCCGGGTAGCTTACTTGTGTAAGACCCATCCACCATTGACGCTCCATAGAGTCACTTGGGAAACTTTCTTTTGTAAGCCCTGAGAACCATTATAACTCCATAGCGGCGCCCGGGTAGCTTCCTTGTGTAAGCCCCATTCACCATTGCCTCTCCATCGCGGCACACGGGCATCTTCCTTGCATAAACCCCATCCACTATTGTCGCTCCATAACAGCCCCCGGTTAGATTCCTTGCATAAGCCCCATCCACTAATGTCACTCCATAGCGGCACCCGCGTAGCTTCCTTGCATAAGCCCCGAGCACCATTGTCTCTCCATAGTAGCTCCCAGAAAGCTTCCTTACATAAGCCCCGAGCACCATTATCGCTCCACAACGGCACCCGGGTAGCTTCCTTGCATAAGCCCCATTTTCCAACCTTCATGGATGCACCTTTGCATTGTGATCGTCAGGTCCTTACTGCCTCTTGTTTCTCACACCGAGCACGAATCATGTGGGCTTAGAGTAGTAATCATCAACCATGAAAAACACTTTGCTGCCTCTTGTTTCTCACTCCCATTATAAACTATGGGGACTTTGATCCTTTCCAAGGAAAGGTACGTAGAAATCCTCCTTGAGGTTCAAGCCTACAACCCATTGGTCGTTCCAGCCATCTTCATGTTGGTTCACCAAAAATACCTGAACTATGAGGTCTTTGATCTTTTCTAAGGCAAGGTATGTAGGAAGCCTCCCTGTGGTTCAATCCCACTAACCATTGGTCATTCCGACCCCCCTTTACGTCGATTCACCAATACCTTGGGCAGCCTAGAGTGTAAGCCCCACACCCAACCTGAACTACGAGGTCTTTGATCTTTTCCGAGGCAAGGTACGTAGGAAACCTCCCTAAGGTTCAAGCCCACCACCCATTGGTCGTTCCGACCATCTTCACATCAGTTCACCAAACCTACCTGAACTACAAGGACTTTGATCCATTCCAAGTCAAGGTACGTAGGAAGCCTCCCTGAGGTTCAATCCTACCACCCATTGGTCGATCTAACCCCCCCTCACATTAATTCACCAACACCTTGGGAAACCTAGAGTGTAAGCCCCACACCCAACATGAACTACAAGGACATTGATCCTTGACAAGGAAAGGTACGTAGGAAGCCTCCCTGAGGTTCAAGCCCACCACCCATTGGTCGTTCCAACCATCTTTAGGTTGGTTCACCAAACCTACCTGAACTATGAGGTCTTTGATCTTTTCCAAGGCAAGGTACGTAGGAAGTCTCCCTGAGGTTCAAGCCCACTACCCATTGGTTGTTCTGACCCCCCCTTCACATCGGTTCACCAACACCTTGGGTAGAATAGAGTGTAATACCCACACCCAATCTGAACTATGAGGTCTTTGATCTTTTCCAAGGCAAGGTACGTAAGAAGCCTCCCTGAGGTTCAATTACACTACCCATTGGTCGTCCTGACCATCTTCACATCGGTTCACCAACACCTTGGGTATCCTAGAGTGTAATCCCTACACCCATGTCTTGAACTACAGGGTCTTTGATCTTTTCCAAGGCAAGATACATAGGAAGCCTCCCTGAGGTTCAATCCCACTACCCATTGGTCATCCCAACCATCTTCATGTCGGTTCACAAACACCTTGGGAAACCTAGAGTGTAATCCCCACACCCATGTCCTGAACTATGAGGTATTTGATCCATGCTAAGGCAAGGTACGTAGGAAGCCTCCTTGAGGTTCAATCCCACCACCCATTGGTCGTTCCAACCATCTTCATGTCGGTTTGACAACCCCACCTGAACTATGTGGTCTTTGGTCCTTTCCAAGTCAAGGGGCGTAGGAATCCTCCATGAGATTCAACCCCACCCAGCGGTAAGCCATTGTGACCTCATCTAGTGGTAAGACATTGTGACCCCATCCAGCGGTAAGCCATTGTCAACCACCATTCAGCAGGAAGCCGTTATCAACCCCACCTAGCGGTAATTTGTTGTGACCCCATCTAGTGGTAATCCGTTGTGACCTCATCCAGTGGTAATCCATTATCAACCCCATTCAGTGATTAGCCATTGACATCCCCATCTAGTGGTAATCCATTGTGACCCTATCCTTTAGTAAGCCATTGAAATCCCAAATCAGCAGTAAGCCGTCGTCAGATGAACTATGAGGACTTTGATTCCCTTCCACAGTGATACGTAGGAAGCCTCTTCGAGAGTCAACCCCAACATCACTGTCGTCCTCAAGAAGAATCCATCTCATTCTCCCTCCACTTCATTAAACCTTCCATCATCTATCCTGATTCTTACCGAGGCCAACACATCCTGGTGGGATAATGTCATCCACACCCCCCCCCACCCCACCCCCCTCACTACTCCTATAAATACCTGAGCTGTAATCCATGTGTAATCCCTAGCATGTATCTGGGTCGTTGTACTTTGTGTACACCTCGATTAATCACCCCTTCGAACTACGTGGTTTTTTATCTCTGTAATCTGCACAGGGTACATAGGAAACCTCTTTGAGGTTCAATCCCAACCAATGTAAAACCATGGTGTTCCCCATTCTGGGGTTCACTTTCCTTGATCCACCCTTAGTGGTGTTTAGATCAGTAATTATGGTGTGACTTCTCCCCTGTATGGGACGGACCACCTTGGATCCATCCTCATTGGGCGTCCTGATCTATCCATCTTCCTAGAGCTCCCTATTAGGTATCTACCAATCAGATCCATCTCTATGGGACATTCTGATCACCCTCATCTCGTCTTTGCAAGACGTTAAACTCACGGCGTACCCTGTGTTAAACATGGGAAGACGAGGAAAACCTTAGATACATGCCTCCAGCATAAGATACCCCAAGACTGACATGGGATGCCTCAGGTTCTGCACCCTTGAGATGACATCTTATGAGGAAGAATACAGGTTTCCCTATGTCCACGCATCCAGTGATTCCCCGACAAGCCCAATTTTACCGTCTACTCTGACTGAAGGTTGCTGCCCTGACTGGACCCCTTGGAATGTCCCAACAGAAGCAGTGTAATTAACCATCATCCATGAAGATATGGAACTGGGGACGAGATTCAAAAACCATGACTTAATCATTAAGGGAGATAGGGATTAGGTGACGAGTTCTAAGGAGGAATCCATGGAAGGAAGAACCGACATCCCATAATCCTGTTTTGATCAAGGAGAAAACATCCCTGAACAAGGAATAGATTCCACCTGCCTTTTGAAAGCAGGAATATGGGTCAATAGCTGTGCATCCTCCACAGACGGATGTGCACGCCCCAGTGAAAGTGTCGGAAATAATGGATTTGGAGATCAGATGTTAAAGTATCATGATGCAATGACGGCAAGTATGTTGCATATTTTTGCTATGATTTCCCATTTTTTGATCCTGGGCTATGGAGATAGCAGCTAGGTCAAGATGAAAACAGAGTACCTTTAATGTCTAAAGGTGACACTCATATGGGAAATATCACTAAGTTCTAGGATGCCCTGGTGAGGATGGCCTTCTTATCTGGAGGGTGTTGTATGACCCATTTGGAATGTCCTGGGAGCCATTGCATGACCTAGTATGAAACATATGGAGGGTTTTGTGAGATACATCATGGCATAGTCTGAGGGGTGTTGCGTATATTCATTGAAACCTTAGGGAGACATCGCAAAACATGTTAGACATGTCTGGAGGGTGCTACGATAGATTGACTGTCATGTCTAGATGCTTTCACAAGACTTCGATGACATGAGTGGGATCCATTATGAGTTTGGAGTTGTGTCCGATGGACATCACATGTCCTGGGTGATGGAACCATGGGGTCTACAATATCAAATTTGTGTCGATGGGAGAGTTGTGTGACTCATTCTGACATGTATGGAGTATTCCACGTGTCCAAAGTAGCATGCCAAAAGAGTTTCATGAGATCTAGGTGATTTGTCTAGGTGTTTTTGCGTGTCTTTAGGTGTCACACATGAAGCACATAAGTGTCAGAGAGAATTTATTTTGCTTAATCCTTCTTCCTTGAATCTTGTTTCTTACCCTTGTATTGTGAACACCTCTTTTTTTTTCAGTGTCAGTTGTCTTGAATCTCACATGATCCAGTGGGATTGTGGGATGTCCTTCACATAACCCACTATAGGCGCTTTTTTGATCTATGAATGATCACACAAAGTGGTTTATGCCTAGAGCATGACTACCTTAGATACCGATCAGTCTATTACCTGACAGAAAGATGGTTGGTCACATGATCGCTCCGAGAAGTTTGTAGAAGTCAGGTTCCAATTTTGCAGAGTTTGTTCATCTAGCGTATGTTGTAGCAGTCAAAAATCCAACCCTTTTTTATTGCCGATATGGGAATTTATAGGCCTCACCACCTATGATACTATCTTTTATGTGCGGCATATATAGAATGAGTCAAGGATGGAGCCAGCGAAGGGGCCTGTCATCATGTATTTTTCCGAGTATCTATCATGGACTTCTTCAGGCACATCTCTTGATTTTCAGTGATTTCAAGTCTCCTCTATAAATGATTCTTTTTTGTATTTTTTTCTGATTATTGAAGACTAGGTTGATTATGAGGATGTGTCAAATATCCTCCATGTTTCCATGTTGACATGTCCGAGTTTCATCATGATATTTTATTGTCTATTGGAAGACATTGGTGAGACCTCGAGTGACTTGTCTTGGGGTCTTGCGAGATGAAGTTGTGGATATTCTAGGTGAGTCACATGCCTTTCAGAAACCACGAGTACCTCTCGCCTCCTCCCTTTTGATCCGATTTGTTTTATGTATAAAATTTTGGGATTCATGAGGGTTTGCATGAGTAATATTGAGGGTATTTCTTTTCTTTTTTGGTGATGCGTCACGTGACCAGTATGGGGGTGCATAATAATTTCATGGTCAAGTCCTAGATATGAGGATGAAAATCCAAAGTGTTTCTATTAAGGTGAGGTAGTAAGGTCTCCAATGACTCATAGTTTCGTGTGGGTCATCAGGGGAGCACAACACATCTTTCATTGACCATTAACTCCTCTCACCTCTACCCTTTCTTTCCCCATTTTTTATCTAACAAAAGTTAGGGGTCATGTGAGTTTGAATGAGTAATATCCACAATTTTTACTCAATTTCTCAAAGATGTATCACCTGACCAATATGGGTCATGTGGAGAGTTTGCAAGCATGTAGTGGACATGTCTATTCATCTATCCTTAGAGCACCGTAGAGTTTCTAGACACTTCTAAGGATTTCCATGCGATGAGGTAGAAAATCCAAAGGGATTCCATGAGGTGACACCTAGGGCTCACGATGTCTCATGGGTCACTCGGGGTTTTCATCACATAACTATCAGCAACCACGAACCCCTCTCGCCTCCTCCCATTTACCTCCTTCATTTTATGTGATGAAGGCTCGGAGGTCTAGTGAGTTGGATCAAATATCATCAAGGTATTTTATGCTTCCCAATGATGATTTGGTTCATGATATTTGTGACCACTAGGGGTATATGTCTTTGAATATCATCCCTATTTATTTTTGAAGTATTTTGGTGGTTTTTCAGGAACTTTCCAATGGAAAACTATGAGGCCTGGGGGAGCTCATTCAATTTTCGGGGGGGGGGGGGGGCTTTGCAAGAGTAGGAAGTTTTTTGAAGGGGGGTCTATGGGACTTGTTGTGGGTTATACTCCATGCATAGAGCATTCTGGTGACCTTGAAATGGTCACACAATCGTGAGTCTCTTAGAGACTCATACGATCCTTGGTTCTTCAACTATCCCATTCTTTATTTTCTTTGTAGGGTAAATAATACCAATATTCAGGTATTTCTTTCTTTGTGAATTTTCCAATTCTTATTTGTAGAGCGTCAATAGAAGCACTGGAGGATAAGTACCCACACTTGTTTTCACCATAGCATGTAAAATGAAATTTCGAGAGAGAAATTTAATAAGTGGGGGAGAATGTAACAACCCAGAATTTTATAAATGGAAATCCCATTCTTATAATTATGTCATATATTATAAACCACGTAAAATATCTTTGAGAACATAAGGAAAACTTTATAAATGAATAATGAATAAAATAATAGGTATTTCTAGAAGTTAAGGTAACTATAACAATATAATAGTAACTTTTCCTTTGGAATTGTAATGTGACAATTAGGAATAGTAATCTAGCCAATATAATAGTAACATCACCTATGAAATTATAAATAAAATATAGGTATATTATGAATGAAGATATTATATATTTATTTCATGGTATAAGTAAATAAATTTTTTATTAATGATAAATTAAGTGTTGGTATTTTTGTAAGTTATAAATATTTAATTACAATTTTATAATTAATATTATCATTTAAATGAAAATTATTTTCTTAAAATTTATTCATAAATTATTATTTTTTTTTCTTATTATTATAATATATTTTTATGAGACATTAATTAATTTTTTAAATTATTACAAAATCAATTATAATTTTAAAATCGGTATTTTCCAAGTAAATGACGATTAAGTAAAAAATTAAATTTACAATATTTGTAAAATTATGTTAACAAAGTGGAGTTCATTTTTGAATTATAAATGTTTAAAAATGGTTAGGATTGTTTTTTTATTTTTCTAAAATAATTGATCTTTTGTGTATAGTAAAATGCAATAATTTATGATAAAAGCTAAATGCATGAATTTTTGAGTCATTGTTGATTTAAGTCTTATTTAAGCCCCAAATATTGAAATATACTTCATTATTATAATATATTTTGTGATAAGGATCAAAATATTCATATTCTTGCACCAAAATAATAAACTAATGAATAAAATAATGAGAAAACACCCCTCTCCTCCCCTTTAAATTTCACCCATCACCACCTCTTCTCCTCAAAACTCAAAAACCTTGAATATTATCGAAGTTATTCCCAATAATATTTCCAATACCCCCCCCCCATTTACAAGATCCCTTGGCCTCATAAAAATACCAAAACCTTTTCCCTAAGGAGGTTCTCAATGAGGAGAAATTCAAGAGTTAAAATCTTCTTTCTTTTTATTTTAATTGCTTTTCAATTTCATTTATATTATTATCCTCTCTTCACATAAACCTGTACAAGTGGTATGATAACTCTATTATATTTTATATAATATAATTTTATTATGTTAATGGAATAATTCATCTGCAAATATTTCCCCTTTTCCCTTTTATTCTAAAAATGAAAATATCATCCATAGTGCGTCGATTTACCGCCACCATGGACGATGCATTTTGATTTTTCACTACCACCTTCAAGGCTGGTCATAAAATAATTATTATGTTCAAATAATATTTTATTATATATATTATAATTTATATAATTTTTTTGAACCTATATATATAAACATGATGATATAAACTCATAATGGTCGTAAAATCATCAAAAATAAATTAAATCATTTTCATTAACTATTTATCTAATGATTTGTACTCATATTATACAACCAAATGATATATATTATAATTTAAACTTATTTATGTTCATTAATAACAAATAATCTCAATTCTTGAGATTCATCCTCATTTTACATGAACATCCATACATGTATACAAGCGAATCGATCATGAAAACCAAAAAAATAAACACTCTCAGGATAATGGAATTAAACTCTATAACACATCATAATGGACATAAATTGACTTAATAAAATAATAATGAATCAAATAATTACATAATAGGTTATATTTTTATTAATTAATAAATATAATTTTATTATCCAGGATAATAATGTGAATATAGCATTTAGACATAAGGTAAGGGGATTCTCGAACCCAACTATGTTTCTTTGGTTTTTACCTCTTTCACTATATTTTAGGTATGGATTTTCATTTAATGTTATTTAAATATTGTTTATTTTTTACATAACTTTTATTTTATGGGATATACATTCTTCCAATCTGGTTTTATGTCAAATGCAATGATTTTTTCCAAAATAACTCTTCCTTCTAAAAACACAACTTTTATTTCTCTTGAGATTGTTTATTCTTCACTCAAGATTGACGATTATTATACCAATTATGTTATTTCCTTATTATTTTGGGAACTTATAAGTTTATCCATGAATGTATGATTTATTAAATTCTCTTGAAACCCATTTTAATGCATTGTTTAATGTGTTTTATCTCATGAAATAATGTGAAATATGTGTGAAAATTATTCTATATTTTTTCAAAATGATTATTTTATGATGATGCACATATTTCATGTGTGAACATGATGCTATTTTTGTTCACAACTATGTGTGTTAGTTTACCACTAAGACATGATGTTTTATTTTTATGAATTTCCAAATTACATGCATTTACCTAATGATTCCTAAAATTATTATGATTATGATACTTTACTTATGTTATGATTATGATGTTTATGATCAACAATGTTTCATGTCTCTTATTCATCCTCTTATTGGGATATTATCTCACCCCTTATTTTGATGTATATCCCCAGGTGAATACTTGTACTAAGGTGAACACGAGGTCCAATAAGAAGATAGAGATTAAGGAATTAAATAATTTTTATGCTTTATTAAGTAAATTATTTTTATGTTCCTAATTTTCCCAAGACACTAATCCTTTGGATCCTGATTGAGTAATAAATTTATGTTGATTATATTTAAAATGATGTAATAATATAAGAAAAGTCGAGTC
The DNA here is from genome assembly GCA_963277665.1 of Viscum album. Taxonomy (NCBI): domain Eukaryota; kingdom Viridiplantae; phylum Streptophyta; class Magnoliopsida; order Santalales; family Viscaceae; genus Viscum; species Viscum album. Next base: position 1,663,467,367 of record OY728146.1, on the reverse strand, counting down.
ATTATAATCATGGTGTCATAGATCTAAAAATTCTAAACACACACCTCAAATAGGATTTAATAGTGATAAAATTATAGATATATGAATAGGATAGGTATAATCCTTCCTATTTAATAGTCACACCCCTCTGGCTTCTTAAAGGGCTAGGTTTGGGTGGTGGAAACATTTATATAAAACACTAGAGATATTACCTACTTCCCATTACTAAGGTTAGGTATGGGTCAATCTATGTTATATGAGTTCATTTTTTTGGTATAAAAAGTGTCAAATTCAATTTATATAGGAAAAAGGGATTTAAATTTCAATTGGAATCCCTATTTAATGGTGGATATTTCATTTTAGAATTAAGTTTAATTTAATTTAAATATCATTTATATAACATTTCTCTTAAAATGTTTGAACTATATAGATCATCAATTCCAGTTCATAAGGCCCCATACAACTCATAAATTGGAGTGTGGTATCCATTCAATAGTATCCATTCACTTAACAAGTCCCTATATTAAATGTTAGCACAATTCATGGACATAGAAATCAGCACCAAAACATACTGCAGGAAATTCATGCAGTACGTAAATGTGGCATGGAATAATTAATGACATATAAATCTTGTAATCTATCTAAAATGGTGCATGATCATTTCTTCCTTTCCATATCGGAAAAGGATATAATATAATCCTCAGTCATAATAATAAACATCACACATCATGTGTGACACCCAATGGTGGAATCAAATCAACTGTAATAGGAAAAATATATAATGAAAATTCCATATTCCAAGAAACTTGGTAATTACCCCCAACATGGGTTAGATACTCCTAGGAATGTATTATAACCAAGTTATAATAAATTTATAATATCTGATCTATTATCTCAAAATAATAAGGGAAAAATGAAACCTTTTATACCACTTTGTGAAATCCCAACTCGAATTCCACTGAGTGGTGTCTTAAGTAGGTAGGCCACATGGCCTCAAGCACGCCTCCCCATATATCATAGGATTTTTATTATCAGTGAGGGTCCAAGGTAGTACAATGGGGATACAATACTCTCATTATTAGAGTATCATAATGGTGAAATATATAGATAAACAATAGATTCTTAATAGATAACTGACAGTAGAAGGTAAAACATCCAACAATAATAAATAACTAACATCCGACATTATTTTCAAATAATGATATATTATATGTTCATAAAAGTAATTTAGAAGGCATAGAAGCAGGCATGCAATACAATACATATATCAAAAAAGGGTAAAATACCAAAAGTAATATCTTTAATAACATCACAAGCCATAGCTCGGTCCTGTGCTTCCCTACTCCCATACTATAAAGTTATCAAGAATCAATAACTGAGTGCTTTCCCCTATCCCTACCTATATCCACATAATCTTATTGGGTACCATCAATGGCTAAGATAGGGTGTGAGATAAACATAGTAGTCCACTTCCAATGGTGTCTATAAATATCCATTCAGTTCATATAATATGGAAGTGTGTAGGTAATAATGATAAGTAGTAATAAAGCTGTAAAATGTTAGATCTAGTTCCTGAAGGACCCCAGGATGATACTACCTACTTCGACCTAAGTTGGATAGTATCTGAATAAGTAACCATGTGTATACAAATATATTGATTGTATGCTTGGACCTGAGGCATAACTTAGGTGTCTATAAGTTGTAGCATGAGTCTCACGAGTATAAAGGGTCTCAATGTCTAGTAGTATAAGAATAGGGGATTCCATGCTCAGTATCATAGTAGTTGGGATGCCATGCCCAGTATCATATCAAGAAGGGTCATCATTCCTATATATAACAATAAGCATTGGCATTACCGTATATCACAGTAGGGGTCATCGTGCCCATATAACATATCAAGAGGGTCACCATGCCCATATCATGTCATTAGTTTTTCCATGACCGTGTTATAATTATAGAGACACCATACCGATATCATAATATATAGATATCATTTCCGTATCATATCAATAATGGTCTCCGTGCACATATAATATTTATAAGGGATTTCATGATCATATCATATCACATGGTATTCCATGATCATATCATAAATATATGGACTCCATGATCATTTATCATTATTAACATGGGTCTCCATTCCCATACATCATAAGTTATAATAAGAATTATATGATTTATGAAGATCCGATTAAATAGTTCACATTAAAATAACATTACTATTTAGATAAGGGCGTAACCATTGTCCCATTTAACTAAGTGATATGGTCGTACCACTCACTGTACATTTAAGTTCAAATAGTTTGAAAAGTGTGCTAGCCAAACTACACCACTACATTAATTCATTATCAATTATGAAATCGCCATTTAGATGTAAATCCAAACACACTAAAAGGTGTTGTGGCTACATGACCTTGAAAGAAAATTTGGCATATAGAAGGTGTACCTAAAGGGGTGGAATACATTGAGGTTGACGACTTCAAATATGTATTGGGATCTAATAATGTCTTTAGGTTACAAATAAGGAAACCAAATAAAGACATATTTCTTTTAGGATAAACTCACAGTGAAATAGGTGTGCGGTACAATGAAACATAATATAAAGCATCTTAAAAATGAGGGATAAATACTAAACCTCCAACCTTATACCTTTATAAGACAACTCATCCAGTATCGGCCTTTGGAATCATCTATATCAGGAGAAAATGGAAAAATAGATGAACAACCTAAAAATAAGTTATATTGGACTACACCTAAATAAATCTATTGAGAGAAATAAAGATGATAAAAGGTTCAATATGAATGAAGATCTTACCGGTGTGCATCCAATGAGATGAACAAAGATCAAATTGTAGTCCAAATGGGATTTTTATCCAAGAACCTAGGTGGATATTCTTGGGAGATCAAAAGGGAGGAATAATCCACCTATACACTTGAAATAAGAAAAGAAGAATAAGTTTTACTCATAGAACTCATTAAGGGAATTTGGTAATTTTAACCCAAATACCGGGTCACATGGTTTGGTCACATGATTGGATAAACTATGCACCATCCATGAACACCACACCACCTCAAGAGGGAACCCACATGGTTTGGCCAGATGGTTTTAGAAACCATATTCCACTCATACCAGTTGGTTCTGCTAAAAACTGTAGAGTCTCTACATAGGTGTGCAGTCCCGAGCACAAGGTAAGGGAAAACCATTCTCCCTGCTCTACCCACTGAAATACCTCGAACGGTAAGGATAAACTGTGTGGATTCCGAGACAGGGTTTCTACCAACTATGGATCCTAGTGTTTCCTTCCACTAGTCAGGATTCTAAGCTCTGAACAAGCATTGTACACCCTTGTTTCATCCATATCCTCACTAGGCATCCAAATTAGGCCAGACCCAAAGAAATTGAACAAAACATAAAGGATCCATATCTCATATAAAAACCCAGTTCCTATATTTTGGAAGAAATTGAATGGTTTTTATGATTAGGGTAGAGGGTATAGGGTTAAGGGTAGAGGGATTAGGGTTTGGATGAATTTTTAAGGGGTTTTATAGGGTTTAAAGGGTATGAAAGTGTTATTTTGAAGATTTTAAAGGGTTTTGAATGGAGTGGGATCTCTTAAGGTTAGGAAAGATAGGATAGGGTAAAGGTTTGAGGGTTGAGGGTTGAGGGTTGAGGGATTAGGGTTTGGATGGATTTTAAGGGGTTTTAAAGGGTTTAAAGGATATGAAAGTGTGTTTTGTTAGAGTTTTTAAGAGTTTTAAAAGGGTTTTGAAGTAACTAAATGGTTTTTAAGGTTATTTAATAGGGTATAGGGTAAAGTTTTAGGGGTTTAGAGTTTAGGTTGTATGGTTTAGGGTTATATTTTAGGGATGGGATGGATTTTTAATGGTTTTTAAAGGGTTTGAAGGGTATGAAAGTGTATTTTGGTGGGGGGGGGGGGGTTGAGGGTTTAAAAGGATTTTTAAGGGATTTAAGCGTTTTTAAGGTCAGGGGATAGAGGATAGGGTGAAGGTTTGAGGGTTTAGGGTCTAGGTTTTAGGGTTTGGAAGTATTTTTAAGGGTTTAAAGGGTATGAAAGTGGATTTTTTTAGGGTTTTTGAGGGATTTAAAGGATTCTCAAGGGATTGAAGGGTTTTTAAAGCTGTTAAATATGGGATAGGGTGAGAGATTGATTGTTTAGGCTTGATACTATTGGTTTTAGGGTTTGGATTGATTTTAAAGGGTCTTAAAAGTGTTTAAAGGGTACGAAAGTGTATTTTGGTAGGGCTTTTAAGGGTTTTAAAGGTAGTGAATGGGTTTTAAGGGTTTTTAAGTGTTTTGAAGGGATTTAAGGTATTTTAAGGTAATAGAAGAGGGTATATGGTGAAGGGTTGAAGTTTTAGGGTTGAAGTTTTATGGTTTATGGTTTAGGGTTTATGGTTTAGATTTTGGATGGATTTTGAAGGGGTTTTGAAGGGTTTAAAGGGTATGAAAGTGTATTTTGGTAGAGCTTTAACGGTTTTAAAGGGTTTTGAATTGATTTTATGGTTTATAAGGTCATTTTATGTGGGATAGGGGGAAGGTTTGAGTGTTTAGATTTGAGGTTTTAGGGTTTAGTGTTTAGGGTTTAGATTTTGGATTGATTTTAAGGGGGTTTTAAGGGTTTAAAGGGTATGAAAGTGTATTTTTGTTGGCTTTTATAGGTTTTAAATGGTTTTTAATGGATTTATGGGTTTTAAATGTTATTTTATATGGTAGAGGTTGAATGGTTTGTGGTTTAGGGTTGAGGGTGTAGGGTTTAGGGTTTAGGATTTATGGTTCGGATGGATTTTTAAGGATTTAAGTGTATGAAAGTGTATTTTGGTTGTGTTTTTAAGGGGTTTAAAGGTTTTTTAAGGAAGTGAAGGTTTTTTAAGGTTAGGGAATAAGTTAGAGTATGAATTTTTGAGGTTTTAAAGGTTATGGGTGTATGTTTTAGGGTTTAGTGTTTGAATGAATTTTTAAGGGTTTTTAAGGGGTTAATGGGTGTGAAAGTGTATTTTGGTCAATTTTTAAGGGTTTTAAAGGTAATGAAGGTTTTTTAATGTTTTTAATAGGGTATAGAGTTAAGATTTTAGGGTTGATGGTTTAGGGTGTAGGGTTTAGGGATTAGGGTATAGGGTTTGGATAGATTTTTAAGGGGTTTTAATGGGATTAAAGAGTATGAAAGTGTATTTTGGTAGGGTATTTAAGGGTTTTAAAGCGTTTTTAAGAGAGGGAAGTTTTTTTAAGATCATTGAAGTGGCATGAGGGTGAAGGGTAGAGATTTTAGGGTTGAGTGTGTAGGGTTTAGGTTTTAGGGTTTGGATGGATTTTTAAGGGTTTAAAGGGAATGAAAGTGTGTTTTGGTAGGTTTTGTAAGGGTTTTAAAGGGTTTTAAAGGGAGTAAAGTGTTGTAAAGGTTATTGAAGATGGTATATGCTTAAGGTTTTAGGGTTTAGGGTTAATGGTGTAGTTTTTAGTGTTTAGGGTTTAGGTGGTTTTTTAAGGGTTGTTTAAGGGTATAAAGGGTATGAAATTGTATTTTGGTAGGTATTTAAAGAGGTTTAAAGGGTTTTGAAGAGAGTGAAGGAATTTTATGGTTAGTCAATAAGGGTGATGTTGAAGGGTTTAGGGATTATATTGAATGTTGGGGGGTTTATAGTTTAATGTTTGGATGGATTTTTAAGGGTTTTAAAGGTTTTAAAGGGATAAAAGTGTATTTTGGTAGGGTTTTTAAGGGGATTAAATGGTTTTGATGGAAGTGGATGGTTTTTATGTTATGTAAGAGGGTATAGGGTGAATGGTTGGAGGTTTAGGTTCGATGGTTTAGGGTTTGTGGTTAGGGGTTTGGATGGATTTTAAGGGTTTTTCGAGGGTTTAAAGGAAATGAAAGTATGTTTTGGAAGGATTTTTAAGGATTTAAAAGGGTTATTAAGGGAGTTAAGGGGTTTTTAAATTATGTAAGAGGGTAGAAGGTGAATAGTTTAGGTTTTAGTGTTTATGGTGTAGGGTTTAGGGTTTAGATGGATTTCTAAGGTGTTTTAAAGGGTTTAAAGGGTATGAAAGTGTATTTTGGTTTGGATTTTATGGGTTTTAAAGGATTTTGAAGGAATTAAAGGGTTATTAAGGTTATGGAATAGGGGATAGGTTGAAGGGTTTAGGGTTTAGGTTTTATTTTTGAGGGTTTTGGGTTTTGGGTTTTGGGTTTGGATGGATTTCTTAGGGGATTTAAAGGGTTTAAAGGGTGTGAATGTGTATTTTGGTACGTGTTTTATGGGTTTTAATGGGTTTTTTAGGGAGTTAATGGTTTTTAAGGTTAGTTAATAGGAGATGGGGTGAATGGTTGTGGGTTTATGGTTGTGGGGGTAGGGTTTAGGGTTTAGGGTTTGGGTGGATTTTTAATGGGTTTTAACGGGTTTAAAGTGTATGAAAGTGCATTTTGGTAGGGTTTTTAAGTATTTTAAAGGGGTTTTGAGGGAGTGAAGTGTTTTAAGGTTAGGTAAGAAGGGAAATGGTAAAAGTTTTAGGGTTTAGGTTTTAGTGTTTGGATGTATTTTTATTGGTTTTTAAAGGGTATGAAACTGTATTTTGGTAGGGTTTTAAAAGGTTTTTAAGGGAGTGAAGGGTTTTAATATTAGGAACTACCACAAAACAGGGCAAGGCCAACACCACCCTTTATCAGTGCAAATGAAAATGCACTGATAAATGGGGGTACCTTTATCAGCGCTAAAAAAAGTGTAGATAAAGGGTACCTTTATCAGCGCTAAAAAAGAGCTGATAAAAGTAGCCCTTTATCAGTGCTTTTTTTAGCGCTGATAAAGGTACCCCCTTTAACAACACTTTTTTTAGTGCTGTTAAAGGGCACCCCTTTATCATCACTTTTTTTAGTAGTGCTGACAAAGGGAGGTCTTTATCATCGCTTTTTTTAAAAGCACTGATAAAGGGTATACTTCCAAAAAAAATCATTAAAAAATATATTAATATTTAAATATATAGATATATTTATATTGATATAAATATAATATATATTTTTTAAATATAATTTTTAAATATATTTTAGATAAGTATAAATATACAGTTACACATAATATATAAGATATTTAGTGAAAATGGCATATAAAAAAATTAAAAAAATATTTTTAATTAATTATTTGCTAATTATTATGGAGTAATAGTCATTTAATAACAATTTGAAGACTAAAAAATAAAATAAAAAGATCCAAAATATGTTGAAAACGCAACTCAAACTTCAAATGACCATAACTTTTGATCTGGGTGTCCGTTTGAGCTCTACCACATATCAAATCTAAGCCTAAGACGAGATCTACACCATTATAATTTGGCGGTAGCCCAGTCAAGGTTTTTTTGGGGCCAAAAAAGTCTGATAAGGCCTCCAAAACTGAGTTTTTAGTCGGGAAACCCTGATTTTTTAACATTTTGTGGACTTTCTGCCTCGTTTAAGGGGGTATTATTGGATTTTTTTGGTGAGTAATGAATTTATTCCAAGTTATTAAATTCATATTGATATTATGTCTTTGAAATTTTATCGTTGTTTATAATGAACTACTATTTATAATAAAATATATAACAATATATACATATTTTATATATATTCACACATAAAAATTTAATTATAAATATAAATAATAAAATCTATTTACATATAAAATATATTAGCTTTATCTAAATAATAACTAATATCCATTTTATTTAAAATACAAATATATAAATATTTATATACCTATATATTAATCTAACTATATATATATATATATAACTACATATATATATTGATATAACTATAAATATATATATTAATATGGTGAAGGGTCGAGTGTTTAGGGTTGAGGGTGTAGGGTTTATGTTTTAGGGTTTTGGGTTTGGATTGTTTTTTAAGTTGTTTTAAAGGGTTTAAAGGGTGTGAAAGTGTACTTTGTTAGGGTTTAATGGTTTTGAAGGGTTTTTATGGGAGTGAAAGGTTTTTAAGGTTATGTTAGAGGGGTGAGGATAAAGGGTTTAGGGTTTTTTGCTAAGAGTGTGGTTTTAGGGTTTAGATGATTTTTTAATGTTTTTTAAATGGTTTAATGGGTATAATAGTGTATTTTAGTAGGGTTTTAATGGTTTTAAATTGTTTTTAAGGGAGTGAATGGTTTTTATGTTTAGTTATGTGGGTCTAAGGTTAAGGTTTAAGGGTTTAGAGTTGATGGTGTAGGGTTTTGGGTTATGGGTTTATGGTTTGGATGGTTTTAAGGGGTTTTAAATGATTTAAAGGGAATAAATGTGTATTTTAGAAGGGTTTTAAAGGGTTTTAAAGGATTTAATGGGTTTTAATTTTAGTTAAGAGGGTATAGGTTTATGTCATGAGGGTTTAGGGTGTAGGGTGTAGGGTTTAGGATTTAGATGGATTTTAAGGGTTTTAAAATAGTTTAAAGGGTACAAAATGTATTTTTCTAGGGGTTTTAATGGTTTTAAAGGGGTTTGAAGGAAGTTAATAGTTTTTAAGTTTAATTAAAATGGGATATGGTGAAGGGTTTAGGGTTGTGGGTTGTGGGTGTATGTTTTAGGGTTTAGGGTTGGGATTAACTTTTATGGGTTTTAAAAACTTTTAAAAGGTTTGAAAGTGTATTTTGGTAGGGTTTTTAAGGGTTTAAATGGGTTTTTAAGATATTTAAGGGTTTTTAAGGTTAGGTAAGATGGGACAGGGTAAAGGGTAGAGGGTGCAGGGTTTAGAGTTTAGGGTTTGGATGGATTTTTAAGGGTTTTTAAAGGGATAAAGGGTATGAAAAAGTATTTTGGTTGGGTTTTTAAGGGTTTTATAGGGTTTTGAAGAGAGTTAAGGGTTTTAAGGTTTATTAAGAGGGTATAGGACGAAGGGTTGTGGGTTTAGGGTTGAGGGTGTAGTGTTTTGGGATTAGGATTTGGATGGATTTTTGAGAGGTTTTAAAGTGTTTAAAGGGTATAAAAGTGTGTTTTGGTAGGGGTTTTAAAGGTTTTAAATGGTTTTTAATGTTGTAAAAGATTTTTAAGGTTATATAGGAGGTTATATAGTGAATTGTGGAAGGTTTATTGTTTAGGTTGTAGGGTTTTGGGTTTGGATAGATTTTTTAGGGTTTTAAAAGGGTTTAATGCGTACAAAAGTATATTTTGGTAGATTTTTTAAGGGTTTAAATGGGTTTTGAATGAATTTCATGGGTATTAAGATTAGTTTATAGAGAATAGGGTGAATTTTTTAGTGTGTAAGGTTGAATTATTAGTATTTAGGTTTTAGGATTAGGGTTTGGATGGATTTTTTAGGGGTTTTAAATGGTTTAGAGGGTATGAAAGTGTATTTTCATTGGATTGTTAAGGGTTTTAAAGGGTCTTGAAGGTATTGAAGGTATTTTAAGGTTTGGTAATATGGTATAGGTTAAAAGGTTTAGGGTTTAGGTTTGTGGATGTAGGGTTTTAAAGGTTTTTAAAGGGTTAAGTGTATGGAAGTGTATTTTGGTAGGGTTTTAAAGGGTTTTAACGAGTTTTTAAGTGAGTGAGGGTTTTTAAGGTTATGAAATAATGATGAGGGTGAAGGTTTTTCAGTTTAGGGTAGAGGGTTTAGGGTTTAGGTTTTAGGTTTTGGATGGATTTTTTAGGGTTTTTAAAGGGTTTAAAGGGTATGAATGTGTATTTTGGTAGGGTTTCTAAGGGGTTTAAAAGTTTTTAAAGGTAGTAAAGGGTTTTTATGGTTATGTAATAGGGTATATAATGAAGGTTTAAAGATTTAGGGTTGAGGGTGTGGGGTTTAGTGTTTATGGTTTAGGGTTTGAATGGATTTTTAAGGGGTTTTAAAGGGTTTAAAGGGTTTAAAGGGTATGAAAGTGTATTTTGGTAGTGTTTTTAATGATTTTAAAGTGTTTTTACGAAAGTTTAGTTTTTTAAGGTTAGTTAATTTGGTAGATGGTGTAGTTTTGAGAGTTTAGGTTTGAAGGTGAAGGGTTTATGGTTTAGGATTTAGGGTTTGGAAGGATTTTAAGGGTTTTTAAAGGGTTTAAAGGGTATGAAAGTGTATTTTTGGTAGAGTTTAAAGGTTTTTTAAGGGTTTTAAGGGTTTTTAAGGGATTTAATTATTTTTAATTTCAATTAGGATGGGTGAGGTTGAAGTTTATTCAGTTTAGGGTTGAGGGTGTGTGGTTTAATTTTTAGAATTTGAATGGATTTTAAGGGGGTTTACGAGTTTAAAGGGTATGAAAGTGTATTTTGGTAGGTTTTAAATTGGTTTTAAGGTTAGTTAATATGGGAAATATTAAAGGGTTGAGGGTTTCAGGTTGAGGTTTTAGGTTTTAGGGTTTAGTGTTTAGGATTTATGGTTTAGGTTTTAGGGTTTGGATGAATTATTAAGGGTTTTTAAAGTGTTTAAAGGGAATGAAAGTGCATTTTAGTATGGTTTTTAAGGGTTTTAAAGGGTTTTTTAAATGATTGTTAAGGGATTTAATGGTTTTTAATGTTAGGTAAGTGTGGATAGGTTTAATGGGTGAGGGTTTATGGTTAAAGTTGTAGGGTTTAGGGTTTGGGGTTTGAATAGGTTTTAAGGACTTTTAAAGGGTTTAAAGGGTATGGAAGTGTATTTTGGTTGGTTTTTTAAGGGTTTTTATTGTGTTTTAAGGGAGTTATGGATTTTAAGGTTAGATAATAGGGTATAGGGTTAAGGTTTGAGGTTTTTCGGATTAGGGTGTTGGGTTTAGGGTGTAGATGGGTTTTAATGGGGTTTAAAGGGTTTAAAGTGTATGAAAGTGTATTTTGGTAGGGTTGTTAAGGGTTTTAAAGGGGTTTGATGAGATTTAAGGGTATTTAAGGTTAGGTGAGATGTTATAGGTATGAGGAGTTATGTTTTAGGTTTTAGGGGGTAGGTTTTAGGGTTTAGGGTTTGGATGGGGTTTAAAGGGTTTTTGAAGGGTTTAAAGGGAATGAAAGTGTATTTCAGAGGGGTTTTAAGGGAGTGAAGGGGTTTTTAAGGTTAGGGAATAAGGTATATGGTAAATGGTTGAGGGTTGAGGGTGCAGGTTTTAGTTTTTAGGGTTTAGGGTTTTGATGGATTTTTAATGGATTTTAAAGGGTTTAAAGTGAATAAAGATATATTTTCATATGGTTTTTATTGGTTTAAAATGGTTTTGAAGGGAGTTAAGGGTTTTTAAGGTTAGGTAAGATATAATAGTGTGATGGTTTTAGGTTTTAGGTCTCATTTTTTGGGTTTAGGGTTTAGGGTTTGGAAGGATTTTTAATGGTGTTTATAGGGTTTATAGGTTATGAAAGTGTATTTTTGAAGGGGTTTTAATGGTTTCAAAGGGTTTTGATGTAAGTGATAGGTTTTAAAGTTTATTTAAGAGGTTATAGGGTGAAAGTTTGAGTTTTTATGGTTTAGGGTGTTGGTTTTAGGGTTTTTATGGATTTTTAAGTTCTTTGAAAGGGTTTAATGTGTATGAAAGTGTATATCAGTAGCATGTTTAAGGGTTTTTAAAGGATGGAATGGTTTTTAAGGTTATTTATTATTGTATTTGGTGGATTTTTTAGGGTTTATGGTTGATTATTTAGGGTTTATGGTTTAGTGTTTTGGGTTTGGATGGATTTTCTAGGGTTTTAAAAGGGTTTAAAGGGTATGCAAGTGTATTTTGGTAGGGTTTTAATGTGTTTTAAAGGATGTTTATTATATTGAAGGGTTTTTATTTTTATGTAAAATGGGATAGAGTGAATGGTTGAGGGTTTATGTTTAAGGGTTTTGGGTTTAAGGTTTAGGTTTTAGAGTTTGGATGGATTTTTAAGGGGGGTTTGAATGGTATGGATGCTTATTTAGGTTGGGTTTTTAAGGGTTTTAAAGGGTTTAGAAGAGAGTTAAGGGTTTTTAATATTAGGGAAGATGGGAGAGGGTGAAGGTTTGATGCTTTAGGGTTTAGGCTTTTGATGTATTTTTAAGGTTATTTAAATGGTTTAAAGGGTATGAAAGTGTATTTTGGTAGGGGTTTTATGGGTTTTAAAGGGTTTTGAAGTGAAGAGGGAATATGGTGAAGGGTTGGGGGGTTAGATTTTAGGGTGTAGGGTTTAGGTTTTGGATGGACTTTTAAGGTATTTTAAAGGGTTTAAAGGGTATTTAAGTGTATTTAGTAGGTATTTTAAGGGTTTTAAAGGAATTTTAAGGAATTGAAGCGTTTTTAATGGTAGGTAAGAGGGGATATGGTGAAGAGTTTGTTTTTTAGGGTCAGGGTTTAGGGTTTGGATGGATTTTTAAGGGGTTTTAAAGGATTTAAAGGGTATAAAAGTGTATTATGTAGGGTTTTTAAGAGTTTTAAAGGGTTTTGATGGGATTAGATGATTTTTTAAGGATAGTGGTGTGGGTATAGTGTGAAAGGTCTGGGTGTATGGTTTTGAATTTAGGGTTCAGTTTTTGGGTGGATTTTTAAGGGGTTTTAGAGGTTTTAAAGGGTATGGAAGTGTATTTTGGTTGGGTTTTTAAGTTTTTTAAAGGGTTTTGAAGAGAGTTAACGTTTTTTAAGTTTGGGAAATATGATATGGGGTAAATATTTTTCGGTTTTCGGTTGAGGGTGTAGGGTTTTAGGTTTATTCTTTGAAAAGATTTTAAGGGATTTTAAAGGGTTTAAAGGATAGGAAAGTGAATTTTTGGTAGGGTTTTTAAAGGTTTTAAAGTGTTCTGAAGGGTGTGAAGGTTTTTTAAGATTTGGTAAGAGAGGATAATATGAAGGGTTGAGGGTTCAATGTTGTGGGTGTAGAGTTTTTAGTTTAGTGTTTGGATTCATTTTTAAGGGGTTGTAAAGTGTTTAAAGGATTTGAAAGTGTGTTTGTATAGGTTTTCAATGGGTTTAAAGGGGTTTAAATGGAGTTATTGGTTTTTATGATTTGGGAATATGGGAGGTGGTGAAGGTTTTAGGGTTTTGTTTTGAGTGTGTAGGGTTTAGAGTTTAGGGTTTTGAATGATTTTTAAAGGGTTTTAATGGATTTAAAAGGTATGAAAGTGTGTTTTGGTAGGGTTTTTTGTTTTTTGAATGGATTGAATGGTTTTTAAGGTTAGGTAAGAGGGGATATGGTGAAGGTTTGAGGGTTTAGGGTGTAGGGTGTAGGGTTTATTTTTTTGGGTGGGTTTTACAAGTTTTAAAGGGTTTAATAGGTATGAGAGTAGATTTTGATATGGTTTCAAAGGGATTTAAATGGTTTTAAAGGAGTGAAGGGTTTTAAATTTTAGTTAATAGGGGAGAGGGTGAAGTGTTGAGGGTTTAAGGTTGTGAGTGTTTGTTTTAGGGTTTGGATGGATCTTTTAGGGTTTTTAAATTTTCTTTAAAGGTTATGAAAGTGTATTTTGGAATAAGTTTTAATGTTTTTTGAAGGGATTGAAGGGTTTTAAAAATTAGTGAGTATGGAATAGGGTGAAGTATTTAAATTTTAGGGTTGTGGGTGTAGGGTTTAGGGTTTTGATGGATTTTTAAGGGGTTTTATGGGGTTTAAAGGGCGTGAAAGTATATTTTGGTAGAAGTTTTAAGGGTTTTTAAGAGATTAAATGATATTAAGGTGAGGTGATAAGGAATAGGGTAATGTTTTTATGTTTTGGGGTTTGTGGTGTAGGGTTTAGGGTTTTGTGTTTAGGGTTTGGATGAATTTTTTAGGGTTTTAAAGGGTTTAAAGTGGATTAAAGTGTATTTTGGTTTGGTTTTGAAAGTTTTTAAAGGGTTTTTAAGGGTTTTAAGGTTAGGTTAGATGTGATAGGGGTAAATTTTGGATGGTTTAGTGTTTAGGGTGTAGAGTCTAGGGTTTAGGGTTGTCGGTTTGGATGAATTTTTAAGGGTTTTAAAGGGTTTAAAGGGTATGAAAGTGTATTTTGATAGGGTTTTTAGAATTTTTAAATTTTTTTAAAGGATTAAAGGGGGTTTAAGGTTATTTAAGATGGTATAGGTTTAAGGTTTTATGGTTTAGTGTTGATTGTGTTGGGTTTAGGGTTTGGATGAATTTTTAGGGGGGATAAAGGGTTTAAAGTCTATGGAAGTGTATTTCTGTTGGGTTTTTATGGTTTTTAAAATATTTTTAAAAGATTTAAGATTTTTATGGTGATAAAATATGGTATAAGGTTAGGGGTTTATGGTTGATGTTGTAGGGTTTAGGGTTTAGGGTTTTATGGATTTTTAAGGGGTATTAAAGGGTTTAAAACCTATTAAAGTGTATTTTTCTAGGGTTTTAAGGGTTTAAAAGGGTTTTGAAGGAGTTTTGATGTTATTTAATATGGTATTGGGTAAATCATTGAGGTTATAGGTTTTAGGGTTTAGGGTTTGGTTGAATTTTTAAGGGGTTTTAAAGGGCTCAAAGGGTATGAAAGTGCATTTTGGTAGAGTTTTAAGGGTTTGGAAGGGATTTAAGGGGTTTTAAGGTTATATAAAAGGTATTATGTTGAATGGATTATGGTTTATATTGGATTTTGTATGTTTTAGGGTTTAGTGTTTAGGATTTGGATGGCTTTTCTGGGGATTAAATCTATTTAAATTTTATAAAAGTGTATTTTGGTAGGGTTTTACAGGGTTTTCAGGGGTTTTTATGGTAGTGAAGGGTTTTAAAGTTTAGTTAATTGGGGATAGGTCTAACGTTTTAGTATTTAGGTTTCAGGGTTTAGTGTTTAAGGTGTAGTTTTTGGGTTTAGGTTTTATGGTTTGGATGGATTTTAAGGGTTTAAAGGGTACAAGTTTGTATTTTGGTAGGGATTTTAAGGTTTTTAATGTATTATGAATGGATTTAAGTGTTTTTATGGGTAGTTAAGTGGATTTAGGGTGATGTTTTGTGGGTTTAGTGTTGATTGTGAAGTGTTTTGGGTTTTGTTTTTAGGGTTTGGATGGATTTTTAAGGGGGTTTTTAGGGTTTTTAGGGTATGAAATTATATTTTGGTTGGGTTTTTAAGGGTTTTAATGGGATTTTAATAAAGTAAAGTGTTTTTGATGTTAGGTTGGTGGGTATAGGGTGAAGGTTTTAGGGTTTAGGGTTGAGGGTGTAGGGTTTAGGGTTTACGTTTTAGCACTAGGATGAATTTTAAGGGGTTTTAAAGGGTTTAAAGTTATAAAAGTGTATTTTGGAATATTTTTTAGGGTTTTAAAGTGATTTGATGGGAGTGAATGGTTTTTAAGGTTAGTTAATATGGGAGAGGTTGAATGGTTGAGGGTTTCTTTTTCATGGTGTAGGGTTTAGTTTTTAGTGTTTAGATGTATTTTTAAGGGTTTTAAAGGGGCTTAAAGGGTATAATAGTGTATTTTGGTATGGGTTTTAAAGGGTTTTGAAGGGATAAAAGGGTTTTAAAGTTATGGAAGAGGTTATATGGAGAGGGGTTGAGGGTTTATGGTTTGGGTTGTAGGGTTTAGGTTTTGGATGGATTTTTAATGGTCACTAGTAGAATACTAACCTATACCAACGGTTTGGAACCGTTGGTATAGGCCTCCAAACCGTTGGTATAGCCTATACCAACAGTTTGGAGAACCGTTGCGAAGTAAGCCGTTGGGATAGGTCTATACCAACGGTTTTCCCAAAACCGTTGGTATAGACCTATCCCAACGGTTTACAAAACCGTTGGTATAAGTAATATGAAAATCTATTCCAACGGATATAAAACCGTTGGTAAATGTATTTCAAAAAAAAAACATGTGCTGGGATTTGATCCCACGACCCCTTGTTTATAATCGAACGACTTAACCACTAAGCTAACATCACTTTTGTAAACATAATTTCATAAATATATATATGTATTATCATAATTATTTAAAATTTAGATTTATATAATGTTCTCGGGTAGCAGACCTGGAAGAAATGAAAGAATCTATCCCAACGGTTCTCAAAACCGTTGGGATAGACCTATCCCAACGGTTCTCAAAACTGTTGGGATAGGTGGAAATTTCCTGGAGGGTGAAGGTTGGTTTTGTGGGTGAGTTTTCCCAACGGTTCTCTCAAACCGTTGGGAAAGGGGGGGTCTTTCCCAACGGTTTGGGAGAACCGTTGGGAAAGGGTCCTCAAAACCCACCTTTCCCAACGGTTCTCTCAAACCGTTGGGAAAGGGGGGGTCTTTCCCAACGGTTTGGGAGAACCGTTGGGAAAGGTGGGTTTTGAGGACCCTTTCCCAACGGTTCTCCCAAACCGTTGGGAAAGACCCCCCCTTTCCCAACGGTTTGAGAGAACCGTTGGGAAAGGTGGGTTTTGAGGACCCTTTCCCAACGGTTCTTCCAAACCGTTGGGAAAGACCCCCCTTTCCCAACGGTTTGGGAGAACCGTTGGGAAAGGGTATATATAAGTGTTGGGAAAGATCTGATTTCCAGTAGTGGGTTTTGAATGGGTCTAAAGGTTATTAAAGTGTATTTTGGTAGGGTTTTGGGGGTTTTAAATGGTTTTTAAGGGGTGAAAGGTTTTTAAGATTAGGGTATAGGGGATAGAGTGAAGGGTTAAGGGTTAAAGGTTCAAGGTTGGGGGTTTAGAGTTTAGGGTTTATGGTTTGTATGAATTTTTATGGGTTTTTAAAGGGATTGACAGGTATGATAGTGTATTTTGGTAGGGTTTTTAAGGGAGTGAAGGGTTTTTAAGGTTATTTAAGTGAGGATATGGTGATGGGTTTATAGTTTGTGGTTCAAGGTGCAGGGTTTAGGGTTTATGTTTTTGAGGGATTTAAGGGCTTTAAAGGGTTTAATGGATCTGGAAGTGTATTCTGGTATGGGTATTTAGATTTTTAAATGATTCTTAAGGGAAATAAGGGTATGTAATGTTAGGTAAGAGAGGAGAAGGTGAAGATTTAAGGGTGTGTCATTGAAGGTTTAGGGTTTGGGGTTTGGCGGGATTTTTCATTGTTTTTAAGGGTTTAAAGGGTATGAAAGTGATTTTTGGTAGGGTTTTAAATATTTTAGTAGGGTTTTTATGTGAGTGTATGGTTTTTAAGGTTTAGGAATAGGGGAAAGGATGAAGGGTTTTGGGTATAAGTTTTAGGGTTTGGATGAATTTTAAGTGTTTTTAAAGTGTTTAAAGGGTATAAAAGTGTATTTTGGTGGGGGGTTTTAAGGGTTTTTACGGGTTTTGGGGAGAGTGAAGGATTTTTAAGGTTAGGGGAGAGGGTATAGGTTAACAGTTTGAGGTTTTAGGGTTCAAGGTTTAGCTTTTACGATTTGGATGGATTTTTAAGGGTTTTAAAAGGGTTTAAAGGGTATGGAAGTGTATTTTGGTAGGGGTATTAAGGGTTTTAAAGGGCTTCGAAGGATCTGAAGATTTTTTATGGTTATGAAAGAGGGGATAGGGTGATGGGTTGATGGTTCAGGGTTAAAGGTGTAGGGTTAAGGATTTAGGGTATAGGGTTTGGATGGATTTTAAGGGTTATTAAAGGGTTTACAGGGTTTGAAAGTGTATTTTGGCAGGGTTTTATGGTTTTTAAAGGGTTTTAATGGGAGTGGAGGTTTTTAAGGTTATGGAAGAGGGTATAGGGTGACGTGTTCTGGGTTTAGGGTTTAGGGTGTTCATTTTAGGGTTTTGGTTTTAGGGTTAGGATGCATCATTAAGGGTTTTAAAGGGTTTAAAGGGTATTAAAGTGTATTTTTATAGGGGTTTAAAGGGGTTTAAAGGGGTTTTAAGGGAGTGAATGGTTTTTAAGGATAGTGAATATGGTATAGGTTAAAGGTTTGAGGGTTCAAAGTTTATGGTTTCGGGTTTAGGTTTTAATATTTGGATGATTTTTAAGGGATTTTAAAGGATTTAAAGGGTATGATAGTGTATTTTGGTTGGGTTTTTAAGGGTTGTAAAGGGTTTTAATGGATTTAATGGTTTTTAATGTCACATAATATATTATAGGGTTAAGGGTTGAGTTTTTTGGGTTAGGGTGTAGGGTTTAGGGTTTGTATATATTTTTAAGCATTTTAAAGGGTTTAAAGGCTATGAAAGTGTATTTTAGTGGAGTTTTAAAGGTTTTTGAAGGGGGTGAAGGGTTTTTAAGCTTAAGTAAGATAGAATATTGGGAAGTGATGAGGGTTCGAGGTTGAGGGTGTAGGGTTTATGGTTCATGTTTAAGGGTTTGAATGGATTTTGAAGGATTTTTAAAGGGTTTAAAGGGTATGAAAGTGTATTTTGATAGGGTTATTGAGTGTTTTAAAGGTTTTTATAGGGTTTGAAGGGTTTTTAGCTGAATTTAAGTATAGGGATAGTTTTTCAGGGTTTAGGGTTGAAGTTTTATGGTTTTGGGTTTAGTTTTTAGTGTTTGGATGGATTTTTAAGGGGTTTAAAGGGTTTAAAGGGTATGAAAGTGTATTATGGTAGATTTTTTAAGTTTTTAAGGGGTTTTAGTTGATTTAAATAGTTTTAAGGTTATTTAATAGGGGATTGGTGGATTTTTTTTATGTTTTAGGGTTTCTTTTGTAGGGTTTAGAGTTTATGGTTTAAGGTGTGGATGGATTTTAAAAGTTTTTAAAGGGTTTAAAGGGCATAAAAGTGTATTATGGTAGGGTTTTCAAAGGTTTAAAATGGTTTTTAAGAGACTTAATGGTTTTTAAGGTTATATAATAGGAGTTAGGGTCTGGGTTTTTGGGTTTAGGGTTGAGGATGTTGGGTTTTGTGTTTAGAATTTTGGGCTGGGATGGATTCTTAAGGGATTTTAAGGGTTTAAAAGGTATGAAACTATATTTTGGTAGGGTTATTAATGTGTTTAAATGGTTTTAAGGAAGTTAATGATTTTTAATTTTAGGAAAGAGTGTATAGGGTGAAGGTTTTATGGTTTAGGTTTGTTGGTGTAGGGTTTAGGGTTTAGGTTTAGGATGGGTTTTAAATTGTTTTTAAAGGGTTTAAATGGTATAGAAGTGTAATTTGGTAGGATTTTTAAGGGTTTTACAAGGATTTAAGAGTTTTTAAGGTTATTTAAGAGGGTATATGTTTATGTTTTGAGGTTTTATTGTTTATTTTTTAGGTTTTAGGGTTTTGACTGATTTTTAAGAGGTTTTACAGGGGTTAATGGGTATGAAAGTGTATTTTGGTAGGATTTTAAGGGTTTTAAAGGGTTTTAAATGGGGTTAAAGATTTTTAATTTTGGGTAATATAGAATAGGGTGAATTATTAAGGGTTTAGGTTTTAGGGTGTATGGTTTAGGGTTTAGGGTTTAGGGTTTGGATGGATTTTTAAGGGGTTTTAAATGGTTTAAAGGGTATAAAAAAGTATTTGGTACAATTTTTAATAGTTTTAAAAGGTTATGAATGTATTTAAGGGTTTTAATGTTATTTATGAGGTTATAGGTTGAATTATTGATGTTTTAGGGTTGAGTTTGTAGGGTGTAGGTTTTAGGGTTCGGGGTTTGGATGGTTTTTTAAGGGGTTTAAAAGGGTTTAAAGGGTATGAAAGTTTATTTTGGTAGGGGTTTTGAGGTTTTTAAAAAGATAAGATTGAATTGAAGGGTCTTTAAGTTTAGGTAATATGGTATAGGATTAAGGGTTATGGGTTTGGGTTTGAGGGTGTAGGTTTCAGAGTTTACTATTTGGATAGATTTTTAAGGGGTTTTAATGGGTTTAAAGGGTATTAAAGTGTATTTTTCTAGTATTTTAAGGGTTTTTAAGGGATTTGAGGATTTTAAGGTTATTTAATAGGGTATAGGGTTAAGGTTATATGTTATAGGGTTGATGGTGTAGGTTTTAGGGTTTAGGTTTTGGATGGATTTTCAAGGGTTTTTGAAGGGATTAAAGGGTATGAATGTGTATTTTAGAAGGGTTATTAATGGTTTTAAAGGGGTTTTAAAGGAGTGAATGGTTTTTAGGATTATATAATAATGGATGGGGTTAAGGGTTTATGTATTAGTTTTGATGTTATAGGGTTTAGGTTTTAGGGTTTGGAAGTATTTTTATTGGTTTTTAAATGGTTTAAAGGGTGTGAAAAATTATTTTGGTAGGGGTTTTAAGGGTTTTAATGGGATTTGAAGGAATTTAAGGGGTTTTGAGGTTAGTTAAGAGGGTATAAAGTTAAGGGGTAAGTTTTTATGGTTTAGGGTTCAGTTTTTTGGTTTTATGGATTATTTTTTATGGTTTGGATGGATTTTTAAGGGGTTTTAAATGGTTTAAATGTTATAAAAGTATTTTTTGGTAGTGTTTTTAAGGGTTTTAAAGATTTTTTAATGGATTCAATGGTTTTTAATGTTATAAAATATGGGATAGGGTTAATGTTTGAGGTTTTAGTGTTATGTGTTTATGTTTTAGGGTTTAGGGTTTAGGGTTTATGGTGTAGGGTTTGGAAGGATTTCAAGGCGTTTTAAAGGGTTTAAACAGTATAAAAATGTATCTTGGTATATTTTTAAGGGGTTTAAAGGATTTTTAAGGGATTTATGGGGTTTTAATTTTATTTAATATGGGTTAGGATGTATGGTTTAGGGTTTAGGGTTTAGGTTTGACAGTGCATGGTTTAGTTTTTTGGGTTTTGAGTTTGGAATGATTTTTAAGGATTTTTATGGGTTTAAAGGGTACAAAAGTGTATTTTTGTTCAAATTTTAAGGTTTTTAATGGTTTTTAGGGATTTAAGGGATTTTAAGTTTATTTAAGAGGATATAGTGTGAATTTTTTAGGGTTTATGGATGAAGGTGTGGGTTTTAGGGTTTAGGATTTGGATGGATTTTAAGGGGTTTTAAAGGGTTTAAAGGGTATGAAAGTGCATTTTGGTATGGTTATTAAGGGTTATAAATGAATTTTAAGGGATTTAATAGTTTTTAAGGATATTTTATATTGGATAGGGTAAATGTTTTAGGGTTTAGGGTTGACGATGTAGAGTTTATAGTTTGAGTTTTAGATTTTGGATGGATTTTAATGGGTTTTAAAGTGTATTTTGGTAGGGTTTTTAAGGGTTTTAAAAAGTTACTAAGGGTGTTAAGGGTTTTTAAGGTCAGGAAATAGGTGATAGGGTGAATTTTTCAGGGTTTATGGTTGAAGGTATAGGGTTTAGGGTTTAGGATTTGTATAAAATTTTAAGGGTTTAAAGGGTATGGAAGTGTATTTTGGTAGGATTTTAAGGGTTTTAAAGGGTTTTGAAGAGAGTTTATAGTTTTTAAGGTTAGGTTATAGTGAATAGGGTGATGGTTTTATGTTCTAGATCTGAGGGTTTAGGGTTTATCAGTTATAGGTTTGATGGGGTTTTAATGGTTTTAATGGGTTTAAAGGGTATGAAAGTGTATTTTGGTAGGGGTTTTGAGGTTTTTAAAGGGTTGTAAAGTAGTTAAAGGTTTTTAAATTTATTTAAATGGGGATAGGGTGACTGTTTGATGGTATTTGGTTTAGGTTTTAGGTTTTATACTTTGGTTTTTAGGGTTTAGGTTTTGGATGGATTTTAAGGGTTTTTAATGGGTTTAAAGGGCATGAAAGTGTATTTTGGTAGGGTTTTTAATGGTTTTAAATGGTTTTTAAGGTATTTAATGTTTGTTATGGTTATATAAGTAGGGATAGGGTGATGGGTTGATGGTTTAGGGCTTATGGTGTAGGGTTTATCATTTGGTTGTATTTTTAAGGGGGGTTTCAGGGGTTTAAGGGTATTAAAGTGTATTTTGGTTGGGTTTTTAAGGGGTTTTAAGAGATTATAGGGGTTTTAAGGTTAGGTAAGATGGTATATGTTGTTTGGTTTATGGTATAGGGTTTAGTGTTGATGGTTTAGGGTTTAGGATATAGGTTTTAGGGTTTGGATTTATTTTTCAGGGTTTTTAAAGGTTATAAAAGGCATGAAAGTGTATTTTGGTGGGTTTTTATGGGTTTTAAAGGGAGTTAAGGTTTTTAAGCTTATGGAAAAGGGTATAGGGTGAATATTTGAGGATTTAGGGTCAAAGTTGTAGGTTTTATTGTTTATTTTTTATGGTTTGGTTGGATTTTAGGCGTTTTTAAAGGGTTTAAAGTGTTTGAAAGTGTTTTTGGTAGGTTTTTAAGGGGTTTTGATGTTAGGGAAGAGTGGATAGGGTGATTGGTTGAGGGTTTACGGTTTAGGGTTTTGGTCTTAATGTTTGGATGAATTTTTAAGGGTTTAAAGGGTATGAAAGTATTTTTTTGTAGGTTTTTATGGGTTTTGGAGGGATTTAAGGGTTTTAATGTTTAAGTAAGAAAACGTTGTGGTGAAGGTTTGAGGTTTTAGGGTTTAGGGTTTAGCGTTTAATGTTTAGTTTTTAGGGTTTGGATGGATTTTTATAGATTTTAAAGGGATTAAAGGGTATTAAAGTGTATTTTTGTAGGGTTTTAAGGACATTAAAGGTTTTTGAAGGGAGTTAGGGCTTTTTAAGGTTAGGTAATAGAGTTGGGGGTGAAGGGTAGGGGGTTTATGGTTGACGGTGTTGGGTTTAGAGTTTGGATAGATTTTAATGTGGTTTAGTGGATTTAAATGGTATGAAAGTGTATTTTGGTAGGGGTTTTAATGGTTTTAAATGGTTTTAAAGAGATCTAGGATGGTTAGGTTAGAGGTTATTGGGTTAAGGGTTGAGGATTTGGGGTTTAGGGTGTAGAGTTTAGGGTTTAGGGTTCGGATGGTTTTTAAGGGGTTTTAAAATGTTTAAATGGTATGGAAGTGTATTTTGGTAGGGTTTTTAAGGGTTTAAAAGGGGTTTTAAGGGATTTAAGGGATTTTTTAAGTTTAGTAAATAGGTTATAGGGTGAACTATTGAGGTTTGAGGGTTGAGGGTGTAGGGTTTGGGGTTTACAGTTTGGGGTTTGGATGGATTTTTAAGCGGTTTTAAAGGTTTTAAAGGGTATGAAAGTGTTTTTAGTAGTGTTTTTAAAGTTATTAAAGTTTTTTGAAGGGATTAAAAGGTTTTAAGGTAATTGAATATGGGAGAGAATGAAATTTTTAGGGTTTAGGTTTTAGGGTTTAGGGTATAGTGTTTAGGTTTTAGGGTTTCGATGGATTTTTAAGGGTTGTTAAAGGTTTTAAAGGGTATAATAGTGTATTTTGGTAGGGTTTTTAAGGGATTTAAAGGTTTTTTATTGGAGTGAAGGGTTTTTAAGGTTAGTGAAGAGGGTAAAGGTTGATGTTTTTAGGGTTTGGGTTTTAGGGTTTGGGGTTCAGCGTTTAGGGTTTGGGTGGATTTTAAGGGTTTTAAGGGGTTTAAAGGGCATGAAAATATCTTTTGGTTGGATTTTTAAGGGTTTTGAAGGAATTTAAGGGGGTTTAAGATTAGTATAGAGGGTAAAAAGGGAAGGTTTTAGGGTTTATTTTTGATGGTTCAGGGTTTACGTTTTAGTGTTTAGGGGTTTCATGGATTTTTAAGGGGTTTTAAATGGTTTAAAAGGTATGAAAGTGTATTTTGGTATGGTTTTAAAGGGGTTTTAATGTATTTATGATTTTTAAAGGTTATGGGTGAGGGTTGTGGGTGAAGTTTCTAGGATTTATGGTTTATGGGGTAGGGTTTAGGATTTTGATGGATTTTTAAGGGTTTTAAAAGGAATTAAAGTATATTTTCATAGGATTTTTAAGGGTTTTTAAGGGATTGAATAGTTTTTAAGTTTAGTTAAGTTGGGACTGGGTAAATGGTTATGGGTTTAAGGTTGAGGTTTTTGGGTTTATTGTTTGTGTTTTGGATGGATTTCAAGGGGTTTTAAAAGGTTTAAAGGGTATGCAAGTGTATTTTGGTTGGGTTTTAAGGGTTTTAAAGTGTTTTGATGAGATTTAAGGGTTTTTAAGGTTATGTAAGAGGGTAGAGGGTGAAGGGTTATTGGTTTAGGGTTGAGGGTGTTGGGTTTAAGGTTTAGTGTTTGGATGGATTTTTAAGGGCTTTTAAAGGGTTTAAAAGGTATGAAAGTGTATTTTTGTAGGGGTCTTAAGGGTTTTGAAGGGAGTGAAGGATTTTTAAAATTAGGTAAAAGGGGATAGGGAGAAGTTTTGAGGGTTTAGGATTGAGATTATAGGGTTTAGAGGTTTAGGGTTTAGGTTTTGGATAGATTTTAAGGGGTTTAAAAGAGTTTAAAGGGTATGAAAGTGTGTTTTGGTAGGGTTTTTTAGGTTTTTAAAGGGTATGAATTGGTTTTAGGGTTATAGAATATGGGTGAGGGTGAAGGTTTGATGGTATAGGGTTTAGGGTTCGGATGAAATTTTAAGGGGTTTTAAAGGGTTTTAAGGGAATGATAATGTATTTTGATAGGATTTTTAAGGGTTTTTAAGGGAGAGAAGAGTTTTTAAGGATAGTTATGAGTGGGAGGGTAAAGGGATGAGGGTTTGGTTTTGAGGTTATAAGGTTTAGGGTTTAGGGTTTGGATGGATTTTAAAGGTTTTTAAGGGGTTTAATGTTTATAAAAGTTTATTTTGGTAGGTTTTTTAAGTTCTTTGAAGGGAGCTAAGGGTTTTTGTGGTTAGGGTAGACGGTAGAGGGTGAATGGTTGAGGTTTTCTTGTTGAGGGAGTTGGGTTTAGGGTTTAGGGTTTGGATGGATTTTTAAATGTTTTTAAAGGTTTTAAAGTGTATGAAAGTGTATTTTGGTGGGGTTTCAAAGGGGTTTTAAGGTATTAAAGGTTTTTAATGTTAAGGAATAGAGTATAGGGTTAAGGGTTTAGGGTTTATGGTTTGAATTAAGGGATTGTATAGATTTTTAAGGGGTTTTAAATGGTTTAAAGGTTATGAAGGTGTATATTTTTAGGGTTCATACAGGTTTTAAAGGGGTTTGAAGGGAGTTAAGGTTTTTTAATGTTTGGGAAGATGGTATAGGGTTAAGGGTTTAAGGTTTAGGGTTTAGGGTTTAGGGTTTAGGGATTAGTATTTGGATGGATTTTAAATGGGTTTTAAAGAGTTTAAAGGGTATGTAAGTGTATTTTGTTGGGGTTTTAAGGGTTTTAAAGGGCTTTGAAGGGAGTGAATGGTTTTTAAGATTATTTAATAGGGTATAGGGTGAGGGTTTGGAGGTTTAGGGTTGAGTGTGTTGGGTGTAGGTTTTGGATGGATTTTTGTGGGTTTTAAAAGGGTTTAAAGGGTGTGAAAGAGTATTTTGATAGGATTTTAAGTGTATTAATGAGTCTTTAAAGAAGTAAAGGTTTTTTAAGGGTAGGAAAGAGGGGATAGTGTAAAGGGTTGAGGATTAGGGTTGAGGGGGTAGGGTTTATGGTTTAGGGTTTTGGGTTTGGATGGATATTAGATGGTTTTTAAAAGGTTTAAAGGGTATGTAAGTGTATATTTTGGTAGGGTTTTTAAGTGTTTAAAAGGTATTATAATGGAGTGAAGGGTTTTAAAGGTTAGTAAATAGCAGAGAGTTTTGAGGGTTTAGGGTGAATGGTTTAGGGTTTGGATGGATTGTTAAGGGATTTTAAAGGGTTTAAAGGGTATGAAAGTGTATTTTAGATGGGGTTTTAAGGGTTTTAAAGGGTATTTAAGGGAGTGAATGATTTTTATGGTTATTTAAGAGGGGAGTGGTTGAAGAGTTTAGGGTTTAGGTTTGAGGGTGTTGGGTTTAGGGTTTGGGGTTTGGATAGATTTATAAGGTTTTTAAAGGGTTTAAATGGTATGAAAGTGTATTTTGGTATGGTTTTTAAGGAGTTTTATGGTTTGGGAAGTGGGTATGGGGTGATGGATTGTTGTTTTTATGGTTGATAGTTTATAGTTCAGGGTTTACAGTATAGATGGATTTTAAGGTGCTTAAAAGTATTTAAAGGGTATGAAAGTGTATTTTGGTAGGTTTTTTAAGAGTTTTCAAGGAAGTAAAGGGTTTTTAAGATTAGGGATGGGGGTGAAGAGGTAAGGTTTTATGGTATAGGTTTTAGGGTTTAGAGTTTAGGATTTAGATGGATTTGTAAGGGTTTTTATAGGGTTTAAACGGTATAAAAGTGTATTTTTGTAGGGTTTCAAGAATTTTATAGGATTATAAAGGGATTAAAGGGTTTTTAAGGTTAGGTAATAGGATATAAGGAGAATTTTAGAGGGTTTAGGGTTGAGGGAGTATGGTTTAAGGTTTAGGGTTTAGGGTTTGGATGGATTTTTGAGATTTTTTGAAAGGGTTCAAAGGTTATTAAAGTGTATTTTTGGTAGGAATTTAAAGGTTTTTAAAGGTCTTTGAAGGGAACTAAGGTTTTTTAAGTGAATTAATAGGGTATATAATGAATTGTTGATGGTTTAGGGATGAGGTTATAGGGTTAAGGGATTTGGTTTTAGGATTTGGATGAATTTTTAAGTGGTTTTAAAGGGTTTTGAGGGTATAGAAGTGTATTTTTGGTAGGGTTTTAAAGGGGTTTTAAGGGATAAAATGGTTTTAAAGTTATTTAAGAGGGGATATGGTGAAGTTTTGAGGGTTGAGGGTTTAGTTTTTATGGTATAGATTTTAGTGTTTAGGGTTTGAATGAAATTTTATGGGTTTTTAAGTGTCTAAAGGGTATAAATGTTTATTTTGTTTGTTTTTTTAGGGTTTTAAAGCGTTTTAAAGATAGTTAAGGTTTTTTAAGGTTATTAAATAGGTGTTTGGGTTCTATGTCTATGGTTTAGGGATAGGGGTGTAGGGTTTTTGGTTTATGGTTTAGGGTTTGGGTTGATTTTTAAGGGGTTTTTACAGGTTTAAAGGGTATGTAAATGTATTTTTATAGGGTTTTGAAGGGTTTTTAAGGGAATGATGGATTTTAAGTTTAGTTAATATTGGTGAGGGTGAGGGTGAAGGTTTTATGGTTTAGGGTTGGGGGTGTTGGGTTTATGGTTGAGGGTTTGTATGGATTTTAAGTTACTTTTAAGGGTTTAAAGGGTATAAAAGTGTATTCTGGTGGGTTTTTAGGGTTTTAAAGGGTTTTTAAGGGAGTGAAGGGTTTTAATGGTAAGGGAAGAGGGTATAAGTTGAAATTTTTTAGGTTTAGGGTTGAGGGTTTAGGGTTTTGATGGATTTTCATGGGTTTTAAAGTGTTTAAAGGTTATGAAAGTGTATTATGGTAGGGTTTTTAGTGGTTTTAAAAAGTTTTGATGGGATTTAAGGGTTTTAAGGTTAGTTAATATGGGATAGTATAAAGGTTTTTGGTTTTTGAGTGTGTAGTTTTTTTTTTGTTTTTTTGTTTTTGTTTTAGGATTTGGATGGATTTTTAAGGATTTTTAAAGGGTTTAAAGGGGTATGGAAGAATATTTTAGTAGGTTTTTAATGGTTTTTATGGAAGTTGAGGGGGGGATGGTGATGTTTTGATGTTTTCGGGTTGAGTATTTAGTGTTTATGATTTATGATTTATTGTTTGGAAGTATTTTTAAGGGGGTTTAAAGGGTTTAAATGGTATGAAAGTGTATTTTGGTTGGGTTTTTAAGTGTTTTAAAAAAATTTAAATGTTGTGAATGGTTTTTAAGGTTAAGTAATTGGGTAGAGGGTGAAGGTTGGGTGGTTTATGTATGAGGGAGTAGGGTTTAGCAATTTGGGTTTAGGGTTTGGATAGATTTTTATGTATTTTTAAAGGGTTTAAAGGGTATGAAGTGTATTTTGGTAGGGTTTTAAGGGGTTTAAAGGTATTTGAAGGGATTTAAGGGATTTTAAGGTTAATGAAGAGGGTGTAAGTTTAAGGGTTCTGGGGTCAGGGTTTTGGATTGATGGTGTAGGGTTTGGATGGATTTTTTTGTATTTTAAATGGTTTAAAGGGTATGAAAGTGTATTTTGGAAGGGTTTTAATGGTTTTAAAATCTTTTTATTTAAGTGAAGTGTTTTTCAGGTTAGGTAATATGGGAGAGGTTTAAGTGTTTAGGGTTTAGGATTGATGGTATAGGGTTTAGGTTTTAGGGTTTGGATGAATTTTTCAGGGTTTTTAAATTGTTTAAACGGTATTAAAGTCTATTTTGGTAGGTTTTTTGAATATTTTATATGGTTTTTAGGAGATTTAAGGGATTTTAAGGTTTTTAATAGGGGATAGGGTGGAAGGTTGAGGGTTTAGGGTTGAGTGTGTATGGTTTTGTGTTTTTGGTTAGGGATTTTGATGGATGTTTATGGGTTTTTAAATGGTTTAAAGGGTATGAAAGTGTATTTTGGTAGGGTTTTTTATGGGTTTAAAGGGTTTTTAAGAGAGTGTATGGTTTTTAAGGTTAGTTATTATGATATATGGTGAAGGTTTTTTGGTTTAGTGTTGATGGAATAGGGTTTTGGGTTTATTTTTTAGGGTTTGGATGGATTTTTAAGAGGATTTTAGGGGTATAAAGGGTATAAAAATGTATCTTGGTAGGAATTTTAATGTTTTTAAATGTTTTTGATAGGAGATAATGGTTTTTGAAATTATGGTGTATTGTATAGGTTGAAGGGTTGAGTTTTTAGGGTTGAGGGAGTAGGGTTTAGTGTCTGTATGGATTTTTAAGGGGTTTTAAAGGGTTTAAAGGGTATGGAAGTATATTTTAGTTAGGTTTTAAAGGTTTTTTAATGGTTTGAAGGGGTTTAATGTTTAGGGAAGAGGGGATAGGTTTAAGGGTTGTGGGTTTAGGGTTGAGGGTGTATGGTTTAGGTTTTGGATGGATTTTAATGGGTTTAAAAGGGTTTATAGGATATGAAAGTGTATTTTGGTAGTGTTTTTATGTGTTTTAAAGGGTTTTTAAGGGAGTGAAAAGTTTTTAGGTTAGGGATGAGGGTATTTGGTTAAGGTATAAGGTTTTAGACTTAAGTGTATAGGGTTTAGGATTTTGATGATTTTTAAGGGGTTTTAAAGTATTTAAAGAGTATGAAAGTATATTTTGGTAGGTTTTAAGGCTTTTGAAGAGATTTAAGGGGATTTGAGGTTATGTAATTGGAGAGAGGGTGATGTTTTGAGGATTTATGGTTGATTGTGTAGGTTTTAGGGTTTACAACTTAGGGTTTGGATGGATTTTTTAGGGTTTAAAGGGTATGAAAGTGTGTTTTGGTAGGTTTTTTAAAATATTTGAAGGGTTTTGATGGTATTTAAGGGGTTTTGAGATTAATTAATATGGTAGATAGTGAAGGTTTGGTAATTTAGGGTTAATAGTGTTGGGTTTAGGGTTTAGGGTTTAGGGATTGAATGGATTTTAAGGGGTTTTAAAGGGTTTAAAGGGTATGAATGTGTATTTTGGTAGAGTTTTTAAGGGCTTTAATGGGATTTTAAGGGAGTGAATGGGTTTTAAGGTTAGGAAATAGGGGTTTTGTGGTTTTTTAGGGTTTAAAGTTGATGGTGTAGGGTTTATGTTTTAGGGTTCAAGGTTTGGTTGGATTTTAAGGGGTTTTATGGGTTTAAAGGAAATGAAAGTGTATTTTAGAAGGGGTTTTAAGGGTTTTATTCGTTTTTGATTGAATTGAAGGGTTTTTAAGGTTATTTTATAGGGAATAGAATGTGGGATTGAGGTTTTAGGGCTAAGGGTGTTGGATTTAGGGTATATGGTATGGATGGATTTTTAAGGGGTTTTAAAGATTTTAAGGGGTGTGATAGTGTATTTTGGTAGGGTTTTTAAGGGGTTTAAAGGTTTTTTGTGGGAGTGAAGGGGTTTTAATGTTGTGTAATCAGGTATATTGTGAAAGGTTGAGGGTTTAGGGTTTAGGGTGTAGGTTTTAGGGTTTAGGTTTTAGGTTTTAGTGTTTTGATAGATGTTTTTATGGGTTTAAAAGGGTTTAATGGGTATGAAAGTGTTTTTTGGTAGTGTTTTTAAGGGTTTTGATGGGAGGGAAGGATTTTTAAAGTTAGGGAGGTGGTTATAGGTTTTACGGTTGAGAGTTTAGGTTTGAGGGTGTATGATTTAGATTTTAGGGTTTGGATGGATTTTTAAGGGTTTTTATGGGCTTTAAAGGGTGTATAATTGTATTTTTGTAGATTTTTTAATTTTTTTAAAGGGGTTTAAGGGATTTAAAGATTTTTAAGGTTAGGGAAGAGGGTATATGTTGAAATTTTTGGGTGTTAGGTTTTGGGGTTTATGTTTGAGTGTGTAGGGTTTTGGGTTTAGGATTTGGATTGATTTGTAAGGTTTTTAAAGGGTTTAAAGGGCATAGAAGTGCATTTTTTTAGGGTTTTTAAGGGTTATAATGTGTTGTTAGGGAAGTTAATGGTTTAAAATTTTGGATAGTAGGGATTAAGATAATGGGGAGAGGGTTTATGTTTGAAGGTGTAGGGTTTATGGTTTATGGTTTTTGGTTTTGGACAAATTTTTAAGGGGTTCTAAAGGCTTTAAAGGGTATAAAAGTGTATTTTGGTGGGATTTTAAAGGGTTTTGAAGGGATTTAAGTTATGAAAAGGTTATTTAAGAGGGAATAGGGTGAATGTTTGAGGTTTTTGGGTTAAGGGAGAAGGGTTTAGTGTTTAGGATTTATGTTTTAGGGTTTGGATGGATTTTTATGTGTTTTTAATAGGCTTAATTTTTATAAAAGTGTATTTTGGTAGGGTTTTTATGGGTTGTAAAGGTTTTTAGGGAGTGAAGAGTTTTTAAGGTTGTTTAATATGGTATAGGGTGAAGTGTTGAGGGTTTAGTATCGAGTGAGTATGATTTTGTATTTAGGATTTTGATAGAATTTTAAGGGGTTTATGGGTATAAAAGTGTATTTTGGTAGGTTTTTTAAGGTTTCAATGTGTTTTAAAGGAATTTAAGGTTTTTTAAGGTTATATAAGAGGGGTGATGGGTTAGTTTTTATGGTTTAGTGTTGAGGGTGTAGGGTTTTGGGTTTTGGTATTGGGGTTTGGATTAATTTTTATGGTCTTTTTAAAAGGGTTTGAAGGGTATGAAAGTGTATTTTGGTAGGGTTTTTAAGGGTTATAACATGTTTTGAAGGAAGGGAATGTTTTTTAAGGAGAGGCGATAGGGGATATAGTTAATTTTTGAGTGTTTAGGGTTGATGGTATAGGTTTCATGTTTTAGGTTTTAGGATTTTGATGGATTTTTAAGGGGCTTTAAAGGGATTAAAGGGTATGGAAGTGTATTTTGGTAGGGTTTTAAGGGTTTTAAATTATTTATAAGTGAGTTAATGGGTTTGAAGGTTAAGTAATATAGAATTGGGTTTGGTTTTGAGGGTTTAGGATTTAGGTTGTAGGGCTTGGATGGATTTTTAAGGGGTTTAAAAGGGTTTAAATTGTATGAATGTGTATTTATGTAGGATTTTTAATGGTTTTAAATTTTTTTTGAAGGGATTGAATTGTTTTAAAGGTTAGGGATGAGGGGATAGGGTGAAGGGTTGAGGGTTTAGGTTTTATGGTTTAGGGTTTAGGGTTTTTATGTATTTTAAATAGTTTTTAAGGGGTTTAAAGGGTATGAAAGTGTATTTTTCTAGGTTTTAAGGGTTTTATAAGGTTTTTAAGGGAGTGAAGGATTTTTAAGTTTATGGAATAGGGTATAGTGGAAGGTTTGAGGGGTTAGGTTTTATGGTGTATGGTTTAGAACTTAGGGTTTATGGTTTATGGTTTCGGTATATTTTTATGGTTTTAAGTGTTTAAAGGGACTGAAAGTGTATTTTTGTGAGGTTTTAAGGGTTTTAACGGTTTTTTAAGGGAGTTAAGGGTTTAGGGTTTGGGTGGAATTTTAAGTGGCTTTAAAAGGTTTTAAAGGGAATGAAAGTTTATTATGGTATGGATTTTAAGGGTTTTAAAGGAGTTTTAAGGGATTTATGGGTTTTAAAGTTAAGAGATTTGGGGATAGGGCGAATGAATGAGGGTTTAGGGTTGAGTATGTAAGGTTTAGGGTTTTGATGGAATTTTAAGTGTTTAATGTGAGTGAAAGTGTATTTTGGTTGGGTTTTTATGGATTTTAAAGGGTTTTGAAGGAATTAAAGGGTTTTAAAGATTATTTAATAGGGGAAATGGTTAATGTTTGAGGGTTTATGGTTGTAGTTTTGGGGCTTGGGGATCAGGTTTTAGGTTTTGGATGGATTTTAAGGGGTTTAAAAGGGTTTAAAGGGTATGCAATTTTATTTTGGTATTGTTTTCAAGGGTTTCAAAGTGTTTTTAAGGGATTTTTGGATTTTTAAGGTTAGGTAAGAGGGGATAGGGTGAAGTTTTGAGGGTTTGGGTTGAGGGTTTGGTGTTTGTATGGATTTTTAATGGTCTTTAATGGGTTTAAAGGTCATAAAAGTGTATTTTGGTATGGTTTTCTAGGGTTTTAAAGGGGTTTTAAGGGAGTGAAAAGTTTTTAATGTTAGAAAATTGGTAATAAGGTTAAGTGTTTAGGGTTTAGGGTTTAGGATTGAGGGTTAGGGTTTAGGTTTTAGGGTTTTGGATGGATTTTTAAGGGGGGTTTAAACGGTTTAAACAGTTTGAAAGTTTATTTTGGTTGAGTTTTAAAGGGTTTAAATGTGTTTTAAGGGATTAATGTGTTTTTAAATTTAGTGATGAGGGGATATGGTGAAGGTTTTTGAGTTTAGGGGTTAGGGTGTATGGTTTATGTTTAGGTATTATAGTTTTGATGTATTTTTAAGGGATTTTAAAGGGTTTGAAGGGTTTAAAAGTGTATTTTGGTTAGTGTTTTAAGGGTTGAAAAGTGTTTTTAAGGGATTTAAGGGTTTTAAGTTTAGTTAATATGGGTTTTTTTTAAGTGTTGAGTTTTTAGGTTTAAGGATTTAGGGTGTAGGGTTTGTGGTTTGGACAGATTTTTAAGGGATTTCAAAGGTTTTGAGGTGTATAAAAGTGTATTTTGGTAGATTTTTAAGGGTTTGATAGGGGTTTGAAGATATTTAACGTTTATTAAGGTTAGGTATTAAGATATAGAGTGAATTCTTAGGGTTTAGTGTTGAGTGTGTAGGGTTTTGGGTTTTGGGTTTGGCTTGAGTTTTAAGGGTTATTAAAGGGTTTAAAGGTCATGAAAGTGTATTTTGGTAGGGTTTAAAGGGTTATAAAGAGAGTTACTAGTTTTTAAAGCTAAGTAATAGGTAAGGGGGTGAGGTTTTGAGGGTTTTGGGTTTTGGTTGTAGTGTATAGGTGTTAGGGTTTAGGGTTTGGATGGATTTTTAAGGGGTTTTAAAGTGTTTAAAGGTTATAAAAGTGTATTTTTCTAGGGTTTTTAATGGTTATACAGAGTTTTGAATGGAGTGAAGTGTTTTTAAGGTAATTTAATAATGGATAGGTTTAATGTTTTAGGGTTTTGGGATACATGTTAAGGGTTTTGGGTTTATCGTTTGGATGTATTTTTAAGGGGTTTAAAGGGTATTTAAGTGTATTTTGGAAAGGTTTTAAGGGTTTCAAAGGGTTTTTAATAGATTGAATTGTTTTTTAGGTCAGGGAAGTGTTAAAATAGTGGGTTCCCTAGACTAAACTATGTCATAGTTTTTATTACCATATCATGTATACAGTTAGTTATACATGATGTCATCTTACCATTATAGTGTAGAATTTTCTGCATCCACTATTGAAATGGTAATGTCCAAAGATTAATTGTCTTGTCGAGAGGTTATAGAAGATCCCAGGCTATAATGAGAAAATTGAGATACTATGAAATTAATCTTAAATATATGATCTATGGTCTAGATACATCTTACTTATTGTACACAGTAGATGTTTGACTATCAGGTGCTAGGGGCTCATAAGCATTGAGACTTCTCCTCATGAAGTTCACACTTGGTGATCTCCAATAGTGAGATCATGAGGACATACTTGCCAATAGTAACACCACTTGTTTTGGGTGTCATTGGTTGTTCCTATCTACATACATGTGTATTGGTATCCTGACTTGAGATCATTACCAATGAGTACCATTTGATTATGTACTTTGATGCAAGGAAAAAACCAAGGTATTGAAATTGTGTAGAGGTATCTTGTGCTGGTGAATCATTGGTGGTATGACATTGGTTTAATGTTCATGAAAGGATTTTTCACTTTCATGTTTAGGAAGTTTTATATCTCAATCCTACTTGATCAGAATGGTTCTACCTTTATAAGTCTTTTTTCCAAATTATTTGAAAAGAAAATATATTTCGTTAGATCAAAAAATAATAAAGAAAAAGGATGATGTCACAAGTGTGCGCCCTACTTTATGATATATTAAATTACAAAGAGATTATAGTACACAGTCAATGTTCATATGTTGGTTGTCGTTGCTATGACAATCCTTATCTCTTTAGGGGACATGATGGGTTGTTAGACTCTGCTCTTGTTCTGTGGATTCTATTCACTACTATCGAGATAAGGGCCTAGAGGGTCACACACAATAGCATATTCAAGAATCCACCCTATTCAGTTGAATAGGTATATGGACATGGTGGACCCCACCATGGGTTCCGAGTGTTTTACAAACTATTGATCACTGATAATTAAATAAATTTATTATTATTCAAGTTATGAATAATTGGGATTGAATTTATTTAAAGTATTTACAAGTTTAGTAAATATGGGAAAATATTAATTGAACAAATATTATTTTAATATTTAAGGTTCATTTAATATTAAGTGGGATAGCGAGTCGAGTAAATGGCTTGGTTTTTATCATGTAATATATTTTATATATATTATAGGTATGTGATAAAATAATAAATAATATTGACTCATTTTAGTTCATTAGAATTATTTATTAAGTGGATGTTGAAATAAACAGGGGTCAGGGAATCCAACTGAGTATTTTTCAACAACACTATAAATAAAGGAGGAGGCTCTCTCTCATGTAACTATTCATTCATTTCATGGAATGAAAAATGAGAGCCTCTCTCTCCTCCCTCTACCTAAAGAGAGAATAAGTTGATTCAAGAGCATGGATCAATATCTTCCTCAAGCATTGAAGGGATCTCGATGTCGAGATTGTTGGGAGGTCGAAGACATCGTCAGATCACTGCACTAGCACCCAGAATTCGATAATCAACACTCCAAAAGATTTTTCAAGCATGTTTGAATGATCTAGAGGGATCCTGCTATGGATCCGTCAAGTGAAGATCGCTAGCAACGTGTTGTATTCGACCACAACTTCAGATTTAAAAAGGGTATATTTTCAATTTATTTTTGTGCTTTTTATAATTTACATAAGATCCTCAGACCTTACTAGGGCCCGAATCATTGGTGATGACAAGATTCGTCATCCCATCAATGAAAATTTTTAAAATCCCCAGACCAAAGACTTATGTTGCGGGAATCAGAACCTTACAGTGGTATCAAAATGATTGTGTAGATTTTTTGAGCCTAGAAAAATTATTTTGCATTAAAATTAAGTATAGGGTTTGGAATCGGTCACAATGGTTCAAACCGCACGTCAATCCGATTCTGAATGACCGAGTTATGGTCATTTTAAATTTTTGGATTGGATTGATTTTGCAGCTTGATCTTGGGTATTTATTTTTTCAATCATTTACGATCTTCGGTATTGTTTTGGTTTTACCTAAAACCCAAAAAAGGATTATTATTATTTTTATTAAATAATAATAATTTTCATTATAAATTAATAATAATAATAATTGATTTATAATTATTATTATAATAATTGTTTTATAATTATTATAATAATAATTATTTCATTATTATTATAATAATTATTAGTATAAAAATTGTTATTATTATTAAAGGTTAATTTTTAGCCTTTGTAAATTGTGGGGGAAACCTTAACTCAAATATAAAACAAGGGAGGAGACTTGACATGTGGAATTCCACAATTCCACATATAAAAAAGGAATATCCTTTTAAAATAAAAGATGATACTTTTAATAAAAAAGGACTTTAAAAAAATGGGGTCCGCACATACCCCCTTGGATGTCTTCCTCGGCATGCCTCAATAGAGGTGCCACTCCCACCTCGCTCTGCAACCGACCACTTCCCCAGGAGCTAGGTTGCCTCCTCCTCAGCATAAGAAACCTACAGCTAGCCTCATCGTCCTGCTCCCATCGAAGGCCACCGCCCAGTCCCATTGTCCTACCTCCTCTCCTCGGTCGCACTCCACCAAACACATCACCTGAAGACCTCGGATTCCTCCCCTCTTCCACAATGGTTCCGCACCCACCCTGTCGGGCAGTTTCGCTCCCAGCCGGCAACCTGGCCTCCCGCTCGGAATGACCACAACACCGCGGACCAACTACCCTGACCTCCTCTCGGCCACCACTTTGTCCAGATCCCAGCCACCCTCAACTTTCACCCGCATGACCCGCCTCGCGATCGGCCACCGCCCTTTCCCGTGTGCTACCCTCCGCTGCCTGTTTCCTTTGGTCGTGACATCGCCTCACTGCCCTCCGCCAAACCAGCCAAGGCCGCTAGCCTCGTCACCATTCTAGGTTTGTCCCTAGCTTCCTAACCCGCCTTCGGCTTCCCGAGGTCTGCTGGTCATGGCAGCTCCGACACCGTCACCATTAGTCAAGATCTAGGAGGTACCCTTTTGACTGCATGTTTTTTTTCTTAGGAAAAAATTGGCCCCGAAACAGTCCGGATGGATCTGCCCAACCTGAAACACGTTTGGGCAGATCGGCCTAGCCCAATTTGGACATGTACGGCCTGGAATGGCCCTGCACGGGTTTGGCCTTACCCGTACAGACCGAGCAGTGATGTTTTGGGGACCAACCATTTAAATTAATCAAAATAAATTAATTTAATTTTAGTATCTAAATTAAATTAATTAAAATTAGTTTTGGTTAATTAATTTAATACCCAGGATATAAATTAATTTAATTTTGTAATGAAATTAAATTAATTTATTAATTTATTTTTTGGATAAAAATTAAATTAATTAAAGTGCCAATAATTAATTAAATTATTTGAATAATTTAATTCATTTAATTTAATTTATAACCCTCATATTTATTTAATGAAATTTAATTTTATCATACATTATTTTTACCTGCCTGCTAGTCTTAATAACCAACCCTTGTATGTATGCATTTATTTATTTAATTAACTACTTATTTAACTACATGCAATGATTGTAATTAATTAAATAGACAGTCTGCACATCATCTTTCTTTTTTGTTAAAATGTATAAGGTAATTCACACCCAATTTACCTGATGTAAATTTATATCCCAAGTCCCCCTCGCATGTGCGCAAGTATCTTTGTACTTCGGACAAAGACGATGAACGACGTAGACCCCGCCATTATGAGGTAATGCACGTTTATCAAGACAGTTCAAGAAGACACGTGGATCCCACCAAGATGAAGCGGTACTCCTAGGCATGATGTGGACCCTGCCAAGAAAAGGTGATACTCCATATTACAAGCGGACATACATGACAGGGTGGGCTGCATCAAGAGTCAAGCTTCGACTCAGGTATGATGCCCTTAGGTCGTTTAGATGCTCAAGACCAGTTGGGTAGTAGTTTACCTTCATGCATTTATTTATTATTTTATTCATTTTAGATTAGCAGGATAAATACATAAAATAATAGATAATAAAATACATAAAGAAGTAGCGTATGTTTTTCTATGTCATTATCCTTTAGAAGAAGGTCGGATTAACCCTGTAGGGACTAGGAAATTCACCCATTTCACATTATGAAGGAGATTACACAGTTAGTTGGTCCTAGTGGGCGATTTCATGGGGTTAAGTACTTGTGCAATCGGTCCTCCTTAGATATAACTTCCTCAGATGGTCTCCAACATGTTTATTCATGGATCCAAAAACACTCAACGGCCCTGGTATCCATGATTCATGGACCTGCTTTCTAAAGGCAGGCACTCGTTGATTGAAAATTCAGCCAATGACACATGAGGACTCCATTGTTCAAGAGGATTGGAAGTCAGGATCATCGCACTCTTCCAAGGGATGATTATTTCCTATTCTGAGACTCTCTCATAGATTTAAGTCTTGTTAAAATGTTCATGAATCCTTGATTCATTCCTGAAGAGTGTGTCCATGGGGTACCCTTGGTTTGTAAGATTGTCATAGTCATGAATATATTTGATGTTATTAAGGTACCATTTACTTAAGACATACAATAAGGCTCTCTAAAGTTTATCATCATCTATAGGGTAAATAAGGTGATTTGATGTTGGGATAGGACCCATAAGATGGGTTTACTACATATCCTTTAGATAGGAATCAGAACCCATGTAGTTCAGATTTATGTGGGGCTTATGCATGGAGGCTTCCCATTTAAGAAGACATAATTGGGTGAACCCTTTTGGATAGGAACTCTTTTTAGCTCAAGCCTTCAGGTAGTCGTCCTACGTATCCTGGTTTTATCAAGAATCAGAGTTCTCGTAGTTTAGATGAGATAGGTCTTACACATAGAGGCTTCCCATTTGAGGGAGAATGATTGGGTGGACCCTTTATAGGAGGGAACCCTTTTGAGCTCAGGCCTTCTAGTAGGTGTCCTATGTATCCTGATTTGATTAGGAATCAGAGTTATCATAGTTTAGATTTGTGTGGATTTGTAATCATCACAAACCTCTAAGCCCACGTGATTCATGCTCTGTGTGAGAAATAAGAGGATGTGAAAGATTCGATAAAGAACATGATTCCTCTACTACTGGTGGGAGAGGGATAGCCTATGGAGGACAAGGCCGAGGTGAAAGTGGGTGAGGGTGTGGATAAATGAACCTTTCAATGTGAAATGACATTAAAAGTCATGCGGCCCAATCTTAGAATATTTGGGAATTACCTCAGTGGGAGGTCCCCTGAATACATTCTGGGAAAGGGGAGGAGTTTCATCCTCATCAAAGGAGAAGTAAACATAACTCCTTCAAATGATCACTATTACTCGTTGAATTTTAAAGAAAGTGATCACCCTTAATCTCTAGAATAGGGAGGTTCACGTCGGCATCCCAAGGTTGGACACCTAGTTACCATGGGAATGTAGACCCACAAGAATTCCTTAAGACCAAAACATTATGGGGAGAGCCTTCGTGACTCCACTTACCATGGGTATGTAGACTCAATGAGGCACGTTGATGCACTCGATGGTCTGATAATATGGGTCTGGTGGCTTTGGAAGAGGCATTGTCTTGATTCTGGAGGACTGGTTCGCAGAGCGATTATGGAGTAATGGATGGTAATGGAGGGGTGAGGTTGGAACTGGAGGAAATAATACCCAAAAATACCCCATTTTTCATACTGGTTTCTTATGCGGGCTAGGGGGCTCCGCATACCATAGTGGTATGTGGGAAAAGGGGAAATTCATGTACTGATATGGTATGTAGACATGGGTATAGACAACCATGTACCATAGTGGTATGTTTCCCATCACATCGCTTTGGGTTCCATCTGCGTATTGATGCAGCACGCGATGCCAGGTTCAGTCCATATAGCGGTGCACTATGGAGAGCACTATATTGAAGTAGGATTTGGGGGATTATCATTCACGGGGAGTTTATCTAAGATAATTATGTGGTTTTCGGTTCACCAATTAGTTTCGAAGTTCTCTTTTTACTATTAAGTTTCACTGTTTTGTGGTTTTCGGCTGACTGTACCTATGGAGAGAGTGGTTCACAATTCGGGATTTGTCGATGAATCGATAATGATGTCGGAATCTTCTATGAGTTCTTACTTCTAAACTATGAGTCCCCTTCAAGCTTTCATCGTCCATCTCCTCTTCCTCCCACAATTCATTATGTGCTCCTTTTATAGAGCATTGGGGAAATCATATCTATGGGAATACAACACCATTTACAGAGGCCCATGAAGAAATATTCTGACTTGTGGAAGACTCAATCAATCTATCATTTATGGAGGTTCTATTTTGTGATAATAGTTCGCAGAACCCTTTCTTTTCACTTTGTCCATGATCTGAAGAGTTTGCAGGACGGTACACGGATGGCCTTCGCGTGCACGATTCTTTCGGTGATGCGGTTCACGGTCCACTGGGTTCATTGGCCATCGCTCTACGGGCCAGCGCCTCATGGATCATTCTACATACCTGGTGTTTCACGATCTAGGTGATCCATGAACCTTTCCCAGTGATGGTATGCAGACCACTTGAAATTCTTTGAAAACTTAAATTCCTTTGAGTTTCTCCTGAAATTTTCAACTCAATTTGAGTCAATTCACCTTTCTAGACTTTTAGGAGTTATTGTTTTATTCTAAAAAGTTATTGTAGTAATATTTTATTCCATGGGAGGAATTTTTAGGACCCTACAAATGCAACCCATCAGAATGGGGTGTGTTCAGAATTAAAAGGGTACATTCTGATATAGAAGCAGTCTTGAACTGAAACGGATCGCAGAAGAACAGATGGGCCTAGTAGGAGGGGACCACACCTATATATAGGGGCCCATGAAATTTTTCTTTTATCGTTTATCATGAAGAAAAGTTCTCATAGTTACCTCGACTCCCTCTGCTTTTACGTACCATGCTCCCTGCGAAAACCCCATTCACAAACTGCTTCGTACGTACCGCGAACAGATCTTCTCACCATTTCTCTATCTACGTACCATATTTTGGATTTTTCAAATGGTGTTATGGAATTTTAAAATTAAAATCTCAATTTAACGTAGGAAAATGCTATGATTCTTGCGTTTCCACATACTGAGATTGAATCGGAAAACCAAACTTTAAGAACTAATAATCTGAACTTAAAATTTAATCCACAACTTTGGAGCATGAACTTAATCAAGGCCTAGGTTCACAGTGTCCACCTTCATCGAACCTTTCTATTCACCAACCAACAATCCATGGTACAATTCCTTGTAGATGATTTGCGTACCATGATTGTGCATGGTGAAACACATCTGTGTGTCGTATCCGTAGGCAGGGTTGTTTCTGTGCACTGTGGTCATATTCAGTATGACGCCTCCTCACACTATGTAGTATGTGGGATGTGTCTACTGCATACCATTTTTGAGAATAGTATGAAGATCCTTATGAAGGCATATTTTATTTCCTTTATCCATTCTTTCATATCCTTTATCCAATAATTTTTATTGGACTAACTTTTTACCAGCTTCTGGATCTTCTTGGGAAGGTTGCAATGGATGCTTTACAGGCTATGAAAAAATCGACAAAGAAAAGGTCAACCATGGTGGGGAATAGTGAGGATCATCTTCGATCCCACATATTTCATCGTGATAGATTCTTAAAGGAATTCTTG
This sequence comes from Viscum album, assembly GCA_963277665.1. Taxonomy (NCBI): domain Eukaryota; kingdom Viridiplantae; phylum Streptophyta; class Magnoliopsida; order Santalales; family Viscaceae; genus Viscum; species Viscum album. The sequence continues at coordinate 1,663,426,598 of OY728146.1, read as the reverse complement.
ATGCCAGAGATCCTAGATTATCTACTATCATTATAGTTGCCACTTTACAGATTTGGTCTCCCTGATGACGTTCCTCTGCCATTGGCTGACCCTGATACCCCTTTCATCCTCCTAGAGGCACCGTAAGAACATGATCGTGCCAACATTTCCCCAGTAGGAGAAGTCATCACCACTTCAATTCAGGAGAACATCTTCATACTAGGAGGCTCGACATGGACTCAGGGAAACCGTAGGTGTCACAATGTTATCCCGAGACTAAGCACCTGAGAGAACCCATTGATTATCAACATTTCCAAAGAAAATCCTAATAGAGGGTGTAGCACCAAGAGGGATATATGGGCCGGAGGATGTTTTTCTAATGAATGGGCCTAGGCATTCTGAGTACATCAGACCTGTTTGGAGTCCCCCGACCAGTTAGAGGCGATGGGCTTGTATCAGGCAGCCCAGGTTTCTCAGTTCATAGTCCTCTCCCCAAGAAATATCCTTCTTGAGCTGCTGATCCATTGGTGTTCAAGAAACAACACCTTCCATTTATTGCACGATGAGGTGGGAATCAGCTTATGGGATATACCCTAGCTTGGAGGACTCCCCGTCCTTGGAGAGATGTATGGAGAGTTTCTCCCAGTAGCCGCTACTTGGGATGACACTGACCACATGTCCTCTTTGATAAGGAGTTTACTGATTACAGAATATGGATTACTTTATCATCCCCTCTAGGCTCTCTCTCTTATCCCATTCTAGGTGTGGATAGGATCATTCTTTCAGGTGAATAGACCCAAGCTGAAGTCTCACCACATTCGAACTCATCCATCCCATCAATCCGGCAGACTCTAGGGTCATATTGTGCTGCGCTTAAAGCGGGGTGATAAACCACCTGGGGATATGAACTTCAACTAGACGTATCACCCACACTTATATTGGTAGTTTTATTTTCCATGTTTTTTAGTGGATGGATTTTCCCATCCTACAATGCATATACTAGGGTTTGGTCCAATACTTTGATGATGACAACCACACTGGTAGAGGTTCGACCCATAAATTTGGACCTTCCTACCCTCACCCATCTTTATGAATTGTTAGTACATATATAGGAAGGTAGGGCCCCACATCGTCTTATCATACCATTACAATTTATATATGGTTGGATGTTAGAACATATCCCCTATTATAAATATCATCATAATGAAAGGGTTACTCATTTTGAATTTCAACCTACTCTTCTCAACATGTCTATTTTTCGTCCCGGGACTCTGAGCATTATTGATGTGGTTGGGTTATTGACTGACGCTTCTCGCTTCTTTTCTGCACCGCATCCTACCCCTAATGGGTCATTAAGAGGTGATAGGAGTGGTTATTTGGAAGAATTCTCACACCTCATTACACTTTGGGATGGGATACTCACTACTCATATAGACCAAGTATTCATTTGTGAGCCATGCGTCCCCTACTGGTTTTCCAGAAAATTTGGATTCCTTCAACTGACTATGCTTCTTTCGGCTATTCAATTAATGGGAGTGTCTCATATTGTAGTTCTATAAAAATTATTGCATATGATAATGCATTAAGGTGATGATATGGAGGTTATCATCCCCAACATAATGGGATCCACCTTTCTGTCATTAGAATATGACCAACTGTGGGTAGAATGCTACCCCAATAGGATGCTGAGAGAACCAGTTCAGCAGGTGAAAAAACCTTTAACCATTCCTCACCTCATATTTACCCCAACAACAATTCCACACATTCCTTCCACTTTGAAAAGTGAGATAGCTACGCCTTCTACTCTTGCCCCCACAGTAGCAAAAATAGATTCACCACCTATTCTTACCCTTATGGTAAGAAGGTGCTCGGTTTTTCAGCAGAAGAGTCTGGGAGGGACTTCATAGGTACATCCTATTTCAATGGGGAGTGATTCATACTACTCCCCTCCTATGGATACTGCCCAAGATCTTAATGAGGCCGACACCAGCAGAGTTTCACCGATCACATCAGAAGCTGTGACTAGTCCTCCACATCCTACTCTATTGGTTGAAATACCAGAGGGAAAACAGAGCCCCTCATCTTGGGTGTTCTGTCTTAGGTCCCTCCCCACTCCTGTAATGATTCTTCCTACTAATAGACAAATGTCAGAGAGGGTGGATCAAGGTACTGGTGCTACAGTGAGGCACCAGGTAGTGCAAAAACAGGCATGGAACTAGTTATGTACTCTTGCCACAGAGACACTTATGACCAATTTTGTTGATGAGACCAACAATTTTCAAAATTTATTCACTGAGATGGGTTCCAGAGGCTTCGATTATTATCACTTACACCTTCTCATCTACCAAATCATCATAGCCCAAGAAGACCTTGCCTCCTACAAGGACGATCTATCCAAGTTCAAGTCTTCCCATCACTAGGTGGCAACCTTCTGAGATGTTTGTTGATGCTCCTTTTCGTCATATTGTCTAAACGAATGGAAAGGAAAATGCCTTATCTTAAATTGATTCATCCTTTGTAGAAAACATCAAAAATTGACAAAGGCATGAACAAGGATTCAAATGCACTTGGGCCACGCAAGTTCCCTCATAGTCACGCAAGTACACTTGCGCGCTGCCTAATGGTCGCACCGGTGACTTGAGCGCCCTCTTTGAAATTTACCCAGGGTCTTCTCCAGCCTATAAATACCCCTATGGGACCCCCCATTTTGAGGACGAAGAATTCCAGAACTTCAGATTTGATCTCCCGACACCCTAGTCTCTTCTCAAAGCTTCCTAACACTTCTAAGGTAATTTCTTACCTAGAACGGAAGATCTAAAGAGGGAGAGGAAGGCCTAAGTGTTGAAACTTATCAACAATTAAGCGCTTGAGTGGACAACCCTTAAGGGAAATGGCCACACTTGCACGCCGCTTTGCTCCTTCACCAGAACTTGCACGCCACCCTTATGGAAGCCCCTAGGGATAGTACTAAGGGCTTGAGCCAAGTCTCGCCCAAGTATTACCCCAAGGGTTAAAAGTCGCGCAAGTAACCATGTGCCGCGCAGGTATACCTGCGCGCCCACACAGTACTTGCGTTCCCACCAGGACTTGCGCACCCCTTTCTTTTTGGGTTCCCTTCCTGCTTATTCCACCTCTCTTATACCTATCCACCTATCATTTTCAAGACTAAGCCCTCAGAACTCTCTTCAAATCCATTTATGGCATGATTTCTTGATTAGATTCCATATTTGAAATGAATTCTGTGGAAAAATTTCTCAAAACCTAGTGATTTACATATTTTTATGTCACCAAGGTTAGAAATTTTATTCATTTTAACCTCATCCTTTAAGATGAGAGGATCTATTACTTGGGATTCCTTTTTAGAAGTAAGTCCCAGTCCAAGTTCTCTTAATTTGGGCATCCTCCTTAAGAATAAGCCCAAGTTCTCATTAATTTAGGCATCCTCCTTAGGAGTAAGCCCCAAGTACCTTAATCTGGGCATCCTCCTCAGGAGTAAGCCCCAGTCTCAAAGTTCCCAAAATCTGGGCATCCTCCTCAAAAGTAATCCCCAACCATAATTCCCTTAACCAGGGCTTCCTTTTCAGAAATAATCCCCAGTTTCAAATCTAAAAATGTGGGCATCCTCTTTAGGAGTAATCCCTAAGTCCCTTAATTATAAAATTCCCTTAACCTGGGCCTCCTCTTTAGGAGTAAGTCCCAAGTCCCTTAATTCTAAAATTCCCTTAACCTGGGCCTCCTCTTCAGGAGTAAGCCCCAGTTTTCAAATCCCTTTAACCTGGGCCTCCTCCTTAGGAGTAAGCCCTAGTCTTAATTTCTATTAACTAGTATTAATCTACTTTTTGATTTGGGCTTCCTTCCCAGGAGTAAAACCCAATCATAATTCCCCTCCTAATTTGGGCATCTTCCTCAGGAGTAAGCCCCAATTTAGAGTATCCAAATCTCTATAAAGTACATATACCTTTATGGACCCTGTTCCCAGACTTCTTCTTTGAAATAAGTCCTGATCTATATCTATTTGGGCAGTCATATACACATAAGCCCCACATCATTTTCTATGATTGCATCTTTCATGGCACAATTTTCTGGTTTCAACAATACCTCTTGTTTCTCACACCGAGCATGACTCACGTGAGCTTACAGTGTAAAAGTAATTATGACATCTTTCTTTGAGCCATCAATCATACATAAACATCATATTCCCTTACTCGAACTATGTGGGTTCTGATTCCTTTTCTAAATAAAGGATACGTAGGTAGTCCATCTGCGGGTACGATCCCAACTATGAAATAATCTATGTCCTTCTGAATGACAATAAACTTCAAGTGCCCCACTGAGTGGATTTAAAACCAGTATGGTCATTATAATGACCAAGATACTTTTATATAATGTATTAAAGGATACCATTGACTAATAATCTCTAACAAATATAGATTATTCTCTATCGATGAAGAACCTCGAATACATATAAAAGATTCTCTAAATTTCCAACATATCAATCATTGATTCTTAGATCTAAAGGAAAGCTCATTTTATACTTGGTAATTTAATAAGGATTCACGAACATAACTTAAATCTATAAAGAGAGTCCCGGAGTAGACAATAATTCCCCTAAAAAAGGTGTGATGATTCCGACCTCTCATCCTCTTGACCAATGCAAATTCCTAAGCCTCATCGGTCCACAACTAATGAGTGCCTACCTTTGGAAAGTAAGTCCAAATGGATATGGAATCATTTGATGTTTCCGGTTCTACGAACAAACCCGTTAGAAATTGATTGGAATGTTTGAACCTTAAATCAATGAGGTCATTCCCAATTCCAGAGGAAAAAAAATGGTGAACCCGACGTGAATCCTTTACCAAGTTAAAGTGATGTTTTACCTATTTGTTAGGCCTCTATTTAAACTCAATGAGAGGGACAACAAAAAAATCAAAAACATGTGTGCTCATCCAAAAGATTTAGTGGATGGACTTATCTTGATTATGTCTGTTATATCAAATAGGCACTCTTTTCCAAGATCATCTGTGTTACAGAAATGGATTCTCTCAAGTTCACACCTGTGAATACCTCTATTATGAATGCCTCTGCTACTACTCATGCTGGATCGTCATCCACTCTGAGGACGATATCACCTACTCAGCATCTTCAAAGCTGGGTATAAAATGCTCTAGTTAAAGAGTACCATCAAAATAGTACTATTCCGACTTTGGATGCCACTCGACAAGCCCTCCAGGTCAATAATTCACCCTATTCGTCCGGACAGCGACGACCAGCGATCAAGAAGCAGGTGGTGCCAACCACCATTTTCAACCATTTCAGATCGTTATCCCCTGAACACAATCACCAGTCCCTCCCATATTCTGGGGAGGTGAATGAGTAGGCCCCTCAGGGCCTTAATTCAAGGAGACATGAGTCCTTCCCGAGGGCTCCCATCAACAATCGCCGCCAGACTTGTGCGGCAGTATGCCCTCAACATGATGAGGGTATCATCTCTAGGTGTTCGTCTCAGGTTCCTCGAACCAGATAAGGCAAGACAAATCACTAGAGGCGAAATCCGATCAATAGTGAGCAGGTTCTCATGTCTGCCATCTCCCGGAGAAGTCCACCAACCTAACTTGGTGGCAAGCAACGAGTGGGCACATACACCCGTCCGTTTTAATTCCATTGTTCAGCAGACTCTTCTGGAAGCAGCACACCAATCCCACCAGTAAATTCTGAAAGAGTATTATAGATAGGAACATACACCTGTTTATAAATCATCAGTTAGTCAACGGGCTCATCTGACTACATACGATGGATCTCGCCAACCCAATGTGTTAGCGACTGGTAAACAGGCACATACACCTGCTTACACTCATCAATCCTTCCAGCAGCCTCGTCTATCAGTATTGAAGGAATCTTGTCAACCATGTTTGGTGGAGTGCAATCAGCAGACACTTACACCTAGTAGTATTGATCAATCCTACCAACAGTCTTGTTTGGTAGCACTCGGAGAAGTCAGTCGGAAAGCTCTGACGACAAACAGGAGGCAAACTCAACTCTCTTCCCCCACACTTGAGTACTGTCAGGACTCACTGACATGAAAAGGAGGACAGGAGCAGGAACATACACCTACTCCAAGCATAGAATGGACGTACATCCACGTTCTGGCAGCTGAATTCACCAAGCACATTCTATCAATGGTTAAAGAGCAGAAGTAAATCCCTGCTCATATCCTGGATTCCTGCCAGGATATTATGTCAGCTTCATCAACATCTTAGGTAAATACACATAAATCTATCCCTACCAGTGGAGTGACACATCAAAAATTCACTCTGTAACAGACACACACATCTGTTCCAGTCCAAGAGGGTTATGGGGCATACTCCCCCATATCATACGGACAACCAAATCAGACACATACACCTGGTTTGAGTGGAGATAATCAGCCTAACCTGATTATTTCTCCTGAGCAGGCACATACACCTACCAAATTGAGTAAGAAGGAATCTAAAAAGAAGACTCTCCCAACACAGTCAAGAAATCAAGGGCCCATCTATGATAAGGCCTTACTCGATTCTAGAGTTCTCGATGCACTCAGACAATTATCTATTGCAACTCAAGATTCTACTCTCTCAGTTCCCAATAGTGGGAACATTAATTCCAAAAGTCTTCATCAGACACTTCCCCATGAAGGCTTGCTTCGTGACAGTTTGATCAATCTTGAAGTTTCATCTTCAGATGAGACCCACAATAACCCTCTATGTGGCCAGAAGATCAAGGAGCAAGAGGTCTCATCTTTTTCTATAACCCATCATGGTGGTCCTCCCCATGATGATGAATTTATCTGCGAAAGCCCTCTCCGCAGTAGTAATTCGCATTGCCTAGAAAATTCTTTAGAGGATAATGCAGTGACGAGAAATCCCTCTTATACTAAGGCACTTGAAAATGTGAAGTCAGTCATGTCTGATGCTTTACCATCATCAAGTGAAATACTTTCTCAATCAGAAGATAGCCCAGGGTGTAGGTCATTCTCTGAACCACCCATGGGTCATTCATCTTCTAGTTTGATCAGTGTATTCTCTACTAATCTTGTTGAATCTGATGAGCCAACAAATAAGCACCAACTTTGGTCTAATTAGGTAGAAGAATCTTCATTGAATGATAAAGAGGAAATGCTGAACATGAGAAAACAACTGGCGAAAGGTGAAGTTCCAGTCATGTTTTGGCCTTTGGCTGACTCTCAGTATGACATTCCAGAGATGCTGATGGAAGATGGGATTCATGATATTCGTCTCAACATATGTAAAAATCTTTGTCAGTTTAAAAAGAAAGTATTATCTTATGATGAATATGAAAATCATTTTAAGATAATAGAAGGGTTACAACACCAAATTGACTTGGAATCTCTCTCAGTTTCTCAATATTAGAAGGCTGAAAAATAGCAGATATCCCTTCAGTGTTCATGCCTTGACGCACTAAGAAGATTGTGCTAGTTAATTGCCAATGACCCATCTGGTATTCATATCAGGGGATGGGGTGTTCATGGATCACTACATTTCACTGTAATCTCCAGTTAGCAAAGCCTTCCAAAAATGGTCTCATGCAATGTTATTTCCCCTGGCCGGCCACAGTCAATTGACTTTGTTTGTAATCAAAGGCTTGCTCAAGAACAGGCTTCAACTAGTTCTTCTCAAAATCAAGCATACAGAGAACAATTTATTTAATTACTTCTACATCAAGTGGATGAGAATATTGAACAGGCCTCTCATTTGGAGCAAGCACATCATCAAGTGACAGAAGTGTCAGAAATCATCCAACGGTATTTTGAGCTGGGTGATAAAAGTGGATGTCGATTGATGCATCCAGATAATTTCCGGACTAAGGTCTTCAAGATCAAGAGAAATTTTAAGAAAGTATCAGATATAGAATTTCAAGAACCACCCCAGCTTTCTAGACTGGGGACTCTTTTAACCCATCCCTTAGAATCAACAAATAGAATTCGAGGAGTTGACCAGGAACAGCAGGAATAGCCTCAATCCACCAGACTGGGGACTTTTTCAAATCTTCAATCTCTCCCTCAGAGAAAGTTGGTCTTCTCTCGATTAGGGAAGAAGTCCCAAGAGGAACTAAGAGCCAAATTATCAGGAGATCCTCTCCAAATTACAATTCTCCAAGAAGTTCCTGAGGGATCGAATCTACAAAAGGCAATGTCTCATTAGGGACATAGAAGAAGAAAATATCGCATAAATGATGATAGAAGGGATGCAATGCATTATGAATCAATTAATGTCATCAATTCCATTGTTGCTGATCCACCAGATGAGACTCACTCAGAGGGATCAGATGAATAGGTTCCTGCTCAAAAAGTTGTACGCACAGACACAAATGAAGGTGTGCATACACGAAATCAAAGGTTTACCCAAAATATGGGTGTTTCTTCAAGTAACCCACTTACCCCTCTCTAAAATGGATCAAACAAGGGGAAAAGAAAGAATCAGGTTTCATACCCTTCCTCTGGAGAAGTCCCATCACTCTCACTAGAGAAAATATTTTCACAACAAGAGGAAGAAATGAAGTAATTAAGGAGGATGAACACAAAACTACTTCAGGGTAGTCTCCCTCCTAAACGTGTTGTAGCTAGTCAGCCAAGGGAATTTGTTGTGGCTACTGAGATGGATCAAGAATATCATACTTTATCAGAACACCCTCACAGGTCTAATACTACGGGTCAAGTGCAACAACAATTGGCAGTGCTGCCATCGGTTGCAGTACCAGCTGCCATACCTGTCCAAGCTCCAGTCAGTGTGCCTGCTCAGGTCCAAGCTCAACTGGATGTTTCTCAAAAGTTAATAACTACTATTGAATCATTAACAGCTTGGTTGGAAGATATAGAGGGAAAACGAGCTCAAATTCAACCAGAAAAGACAGCTTACCCTGAATGGGTTGATGCAATTCCTCCCCCATCAAATTTTGCAAGTACCACATTCCCAATCTTTAATGGTTCTGGAGACCCAGAGCAACACTTAACACATTTTTTTCTCGCTGTGATCCCATGATGGGAACTCCTCAGCAACACGAGGCAGTTAAGATCAGGTGTTTTGTAAAGTCATTACAAGGACCTGATTTTGTCTAGTACACAAGCTTGAAATCCCGGTCAATTACCGGATGGGAAGATCTTCATCAACGATTCCTTCTTCAATTCAGCTCAACTTTTCCAAAGACAATAGTTTTCGATCTTAAAAACTGTAAGCAAAGGGATAATGAAAGAGTCTTAGATTTCATTGCTCGCTGGAAGGGATTAACCTATTCCCTAAGCTTAGAACTCCCTCAAGAAGAATTTTTTCCAATCTGTGTGGAAAATTTGCGTGATGAGTTACGCACGCCATTGATCGCTGTGAAATACATAGGAGGGTTTCGAGACCTTACTTAGATTGCTCAGAAGATTGAATATTCTCTTATAAAGACAAAGGAAAAACTCATGTAATTCCATCAGCTCCAGGAAGAAGAATGGGTAGAGCAGATACTGCTATAGTCATGCTTAAACAAACACCTTTACCTGCTTCTACTTCAAAACCTTCTTCTTCCCAAAGGGCTCCACCTTTTGAGCGTCAGCAACAGAGGCCGTTTCATCAAGATGATCAAAGAGATCAAAGACAGAAACAATTTTATGAGTTGAAGAATAAATTTTATTCTTTCTGAAATGAACAAGTTCCTGATCACTTCAATTCGTCCCTGGAGAATAATTTGGTTCAGCTGCTGAGGCCCAAGAGGCCAAACAAGGAAGGATATGAAGATCGTCCCAATTATTGCCCATTTCATTAGATGTTTGGGCATCCCATCTAGGAGTGTTTTGTTTTCGAGTACCTCCTACAGAAAATGGTTGACTCAGGACAAGTTAAATTGATGGGTTCTTCAGCTCATGTAGCATGTGTTATTGCTACAGATCCGGAGGAAGGAGGCGAGTGGTAAGAAGTCAAAAACAAAAATGTGCAGAAATATGATGATTGGATGGTCAAAAAAATGATCAATCAGACTCATGCCATTTTGGGAACAAAATTGAAGAAACCAATTGTGTCTTCTACTATAAATGCTATGGTGAAACCTCCATCAAAAGAAAAATCCTCAAAAGGACAGTATAATTCATGGAAGGAAGAAGAATCAGAAGAAGATGAGTATGTGTCAAAGCCTAAGTTGTCTATGACTTTGGTAGATTTCATGCCATCTAATTCAAAGTCACGGGCACCGCCCCACTAAACGGCACGGCCTAAATTGGCTAGTCAGGCAGAGTCTTCATTGGATGAAGAGTTAATCTTCAGTTCTATTAATATGATTCACTTAACAGATCCTTATGCCAGTCGTAGTTTCAATTTCGATGTGCCTGAATTCCCTATATCAAATAGAGGAGTTAGAGGAAGTTCTAGGGTTCTGGGATACATAGGAAGATGTGGATATCCCAGAAGCCACTATTCCAATTCTACCCCTACTAGAACTGTGTATGCAGCATAAACTCATGGTAGAGACCTTCAGAGAGCTCAACAGGAACAAGCAAGTTCTTCCACCAATAGAAAATTTAGTCCTGACACAGTTATTATGGAGGATTGGTTGGGGGTTCCACCTTCATCCTCTCAAAAAGTAAATGGATCTAGTCAGTCTAATCTTCCAAAACCATGAATATTGCCAACTCTTATCCCGATACAAGATGCATCTACTTCCAAATCATTAACTTCCAAGGCACCTGCTAAACCACATGTTCCTGTTGGGAAACACAGGCCTTTAGATCAAAATTATGATGTATTGAAACACCTGGCCCAGGTACCAGCCAAGTTATCAATTCTGGATGCTTTGAATCTTCCAAAGGATCTTCGGGAGGTACTCATTAAGGCTTTGTCATGTCCTTAGGAGTTTGAAACTGAAGTTGCTGCAGTTGAAGCCTACCACGTAGAGAATAATCCTGCGGAATGCCATGCAGTGATATCTGTCACAGATGAAGATGAAGATGATGTCGTGCATGGGCATATTAGACCTTTGTACTTATCTGGAAATTTCAATGGTGTAGACATCCAAAGATTTTTCATTGATAATGGTTCAGGAGTCAACCTCATCCCCATTCGTAGACATCATCGATTGGGCCTCATGGAATCTGATTTATCTCCTTCTACTATGATGTTACAAGGATATGATAAAAATGAACAAGAACCACTGGGTGAGATTACACTCAGAACTCAGTTTGGAGATCTTGTATCCAATTCAGATTTCATGGTTGTTGATCAAGACTCAGCCTTCAACATCTTTCTTGGAAGACCCTGGATACATCAACATGCAGCTATCCCTTCATCATACCATCAATGTCTCAAATATTGTTTCGATGGTCAAGTTGGGAAATTGTACGGTGATAAGGACCCGTTCAAGATATGTGAGTCTCAATACATTGAGGCAAAATTCTATCACATGAAGAGAAAGGAGAAATCCACAATAAGGCAGATTACCAAAGCTAATGCTCCATATGGTTTGGAAAAGATTCTAGTAAATCCATTTGCACATGTGAGTACAGATTATGTGTTGCCTATCAGTCAAATTGACAGGATATACTCAAATCCAAATACTCTTATGGAAACTTCCATAATTTATATTACGGCAATCAAGCCAGACAGTATGGGAGAAATTGGTGACCCACCAAGCAGTGATGAAAGCCCAAATGGAGATGTCTTTATTTCATCTTTTGAAATCCAGCAAGTCTATACTTCATCAACTAGGCCATAAGAAGTGATAACAATGTCAGAGGTGAACAATGATGTCGATTCTCAATCCATCATCTCCTCTTTATTACCCAAAGAGGACCCTTCATCATCAATCAGGTCAGAAATGGAAGCTTCTTATTCAAGATGTTCAAATTTTAATATCTCTTCTGATCATGGAAATTCTGCTTCATCATCTAGTATACAAGTAGAAACAGAAGAAATAACACATGTTGAAGAAGAAGAGGAAGATCTCAGGGATTCTCCTCCAGCATTTGAAGAGGGTATATCTACCACCATGGATGATCTCAGAGAAATAAATCTTGGTACAAAAGAAGATCCACGCCCCACTTTAATTAGTACGACCATGACTCTTGAATAACAGGAGATGCATATTTCATTTTTAATGCAAAATCGAGACATATTTTCTTGGAACTCTACAGAGATGCCCGGGCTTGATCCTGATGTTGCTACTCATCATTTGGGTTTACCATAAGAACATCGAGGATTTAAGAAAGCCGCGAGAAGAACACACCCAACTTATGCTTCTAAAATTGAAGCTGAAGTGGATAAGATTATCAAAGCTAACTTTGTCAGAGAAGTTCAATATCCCAATTGGTTGGCTAATATTGTCCCTGTGAAGAAAAAGAACAGACAAATTAGAGTTTTCATCGATTCCAGAGATCTTAATCGGCATTTTCCTAAGGATGATTTTCCAATTTCGATTACAGAACTTTTAATCGATGAAACAGCTGGCTATGAAGTACTTTCCTTCATGGATGAATATTCCAGATATAATCAAATTTGAATGGCTTCAGAAGATGAATAATCCACAACTTTCAGAGCCCCTTAGGGTGTGTTTTTCTATCTGGTAATTCCCTTTGGCTTAAAGAATGCAGGCACAACATATCATCGTGCCATGCATCATATCGTCAAACCCCTTTTTGGAAAGTTTGTTGAATGTTATGTGGATGATTTGGTGGTCAAATACAAACAACTTTCTAATCACTTGGCTTATTTTTAAGTCATATTCCGCAAGCTTCGACAACATAATTTGAAGATGAACCCCTTAAAATGTGCTTTTGGGGTAACCTCAGGAAAATTTCTCCGCTTTTTTGTATGCCATCGTGGTATCGAAGTTGATCCTGAGAAGAAAAATTCAATCCTTGTTATGTCACCTCCTCGAAATTTGAAAGAATTGAGTGGACTTCAAGGACACTTAGCCTATATTTGGCATTTCATCACCAATTTGGTAGGCAAAAGTTTACCCTTCACCAAATTGATGAAGAAGGGAGTCACTTACCAGTGGACTAAAGAATGTCAAAAAGCATTCAATATTATCAAGAAATACCTCTTTAGTCCACCGGTACTTTTGCCACCTGTTGAAGGAAGACCACTTATCCTCTATGTGACAGCTTTGGAGTGATCATTGGGTGCCTTTCTTTCTCAGAAGAATGATGTTGAGAATGAAAACAACCTCTACTATCTCAGTCGGACTATGCAAGAAGTAGAAACCTGGTATTCAAGTATTGAGAAGTGATGCCTGACATTAATCTTTGCAGTTCAGAAGTTGAGACACTACCTGTAACATCACGAGGTCCAATTGGTATCTCGAAATAACCCGCTCAAATTCATCCTTAGTCTTCCAATGCTTACAGGACGTCTGGCAAGGTGGGCAGTTATTTTGCAGCAGTTCGACATTTAGTATGTGTCTCAAAAGGAAATAAAGGTCCAAGATCTGGCTGATTTCCTTATTGAAAATATTTCAGTAGAAGATACATCTTCAGATATTGAACTCCCTGATGAGGAAGTATTCTCTATTTATGATAGTCCTCAGGTATGGGAAATGTATTTTGATGGTGCTTCCATAAGTCAAACAGGGAAGAAAATAGAAGATCCTAAATTCAACAAGGTTGGATTAATAGTTGTTTTTATTTCCCTGGAAAAGGCAGTGTTACCTTATTCCTTCTTATTGTGGGAAGGTGGTACCAATAATGAAGCAGAATACCAAGACCTCTTCACAGGATTAGAGTTGGCGCTTCAAGCACAAGTGAATCACCTAAGGGTGAAAGGTGATTCAGACCTGGTAATCAAACAAGTCAAAGGGGATTATGCAATCAAAAAAGAATAATTGATCCCTTTGTATGATTACGTCAGAGATTTAATGGCGGAATTTCCTATGGAACCGACATTTTCTTATGTCCCGCGATCACAAAATGCCCAAGCTGATGCACTGGCTAATATAGCCACAGCTCTGGCAGATCCAAATCGGGACAAAACAACCATCAGTATTGCCCACCGTCGTACAATTTCACCTTATGTTCAAACCAGAACAGAGGAGATCAATGAAATTAGTCCCATTCCTGAACTATATGGTCATACTACAGGATGGATGACACCTATCAGGGAATACCTTCAAAATTGAACACTTCCACATGATAAAGCTGGGAAAGAACAAATTAGGCGACGTGTGGTCAATTTCACTCTTTATAATGGCCCAGATCACCTAGAGAAAATTCTCTACAAACGTGGTTTTGATGGATTTCTCTTCAAATGCATTTATGGTGAAGAGATAATGGCTGTCATGAAAGAAGTGCATGTAGGAGTATGTGGTTCCCATCAGTCTGGAAATAGACTGTCTGATCAAATTTGAAGGCTTGGATACTTTTGGACTTCAATGATACAAGATTGTGTTGATTTCACAAAGAAGTGTCATTCATGCCAAGTACATACCAACTTCATTCATCAGTCCCCATAATTTCTTCATACAGCTAAATACTCATGGCCATTTGCCACATGGGGAATGGATGTGGTGGGACCTTACCCTTCAGCTACATCCAAGCAGTTTAAGTATATTCTTACTACTACTAACTTCTTTTCCAAATGGGCAGAGGCAATACCTCTCAAAGAATATAGTTCTAAAAGCATTTTTAGCTTCATCAAGTCTAACATCATTACCAAATTTGGTGTCCCTCATACCATATTGATGGACAATGGCACCAATTTCTGTTCATTTGAGGTGAAGAAGTTGTATCAAGAATAGAACATCAAATCCAATCATTCATCTCAGTATCATGCAGTAGCTAATGGAAAGATAGAAGCCTTCAATAAGAATCTTTCAAACATACTACAAAAGATGGTGGATAAAGATAATAAGTCATGGTCTGATAAACTCTTTCATGCTTTATGGGCTTATCGGACCACCACCCACACTGCAACGCGATCAACTCCATATTCACTGGTATATGGAACGGAAGCAGTCTTGCCCATTGAAGTTCAATTACCTTCGCTCAAAGTAGCCATTTGTGATCAATCATCTATAGATGAACAATCTCAAAATCGATTGGATGGATTGGAATGGTTATATGAGAAAAGATTGTGCACTCTGCACCACTTGGAAGTCTACCAGAATCAAATAGCACGAGCTTTCAACAAAAAAGTTCATCTTCATTCATTAATTTAGGGATAATTGGTATTGGTTCTCAGAACTCCAATGATACCAGGAAAGAAACCTCCCAAGCTTGAACCAAAGTGGGAAGGACCTTATTAAATACATAAGTTCTACTCCAATAGAGCATATTCATTAATCTCAATGGATGGGGAACTCATCACCACTCCAACCAATGACAGATTTCTAAAGAAGTATTTTGTATAAACACAAAATACATCATCTACGATCCCACATGACCTTAAATTGCACCACCATCCTACATGACATTAAAATTTCTCATCATGTCCAGCAAGACATTAAACTGCACCATCTACGGTCCATGCATATGACCTTAAACTATTTGCATTAATTTCGTCCCACATGACGTTAAACTGTGTCCCTTTCATCGTCCTTGATATATGACGTTAAACTATACAGCAATGGTTCATGCATATGACCTTAAACTATTCACACTTTCGTCCAACATGACACTAAACCGTATCGTCCCTTTTCGTCCAACATGATGTTAAACTATGAAAAAGTCCCTAATACATCCAACATGACGTTAAACTATGTCCTCTTTTGTCCTTAATACATGACATTAAACTACACAGTCCCCCTTTTATCCAAACATGACATTAAACTGCATTGTCCCCATCGTCCTAACTACATGACGCTAAACTGTACAGAAATCCCTTGATACGTCCTACATGATGTTAAACTGTATTTTGTACCTGGTACATGACACTAAACTATGCAACACCAATATTCCTAACTGCAAGACTTTAAACTGTATAGTCCCTTCATATGTCCTAGATGACATTAAACTGTGCATCATTAAGGTTGTTGCTACCTCTTGTTTCTCACACCAAGTATGACTCACATGAGTTTAGAGAAAAATTCAATCATAACACCCTCTCTAGAATTCTAACCATGCGTAAGTCCCAACACCATTTTTAGGGTCGTTGTCACCAAGAACAACTTGATCACTAATTCATTCTTTAATTGAACTACGCGGACTTTGATCCTTGCCTTCCGAGCTAGGTACGTTGGCAACCTCCCGAGGTTCAAGCCCAAAACCAATATATTCACATCGGTTCACCTCCATCTCATACGATGTTGATTCGTGAAACCACCCCCAGAATCAATATCTTTACATTGGTTCACCTTCGTCCTTGCTATACGACGTTAAACTATACAAAACTTTTGTCATATACGACAATAAACTACAACATTCTTTGATACCCTCACCCGAGAAGGAATAATTATTTACATTGATTTCCAATCATGTTACATTCCAAAGACTATGTGCATACATGGAAATTCCTAAGCCTTTTATCATGGGTCAAACCATCATTGCACTAAAGTCCCCTTTCACCCTTCACTTGTACGAACCAAATCTGTACGAAGGGTATTTCTAGAACTACGTGGGCTTGATTCCCATACTTATGGGATACGTAGGAACATTTGAGTGTCCCTCGAATCTAGCCCCAAGTCTTTGGGCCTAACCCCAAATTCCACTTGCAGTCCATTAGCTGAAAAGTCCCCATGAAAACACACACTGTGTATTTCTTATAATGGTCCGAGCTCTATGAACCTAAACTAATATCTCCCATACCTTCGTCCCACACAACATTAAACTGTATTTCAAGAACTACATATGTCTTGATTCCCATCCTTATGGGATATGTAGTGAAGTCCAATATTTTAATTCAGGACCCAACCACGATGTGATTATGGTTAGCATTGATCTATGTATCTTTATATACATTGAAAAATACCCATTTTTTATGTGTCATAATCCAAACCTTAAATATTTTCAGATCTTCATAACCCTTTTTCCTGATATCTAATCACAAAATGTCCAAATTCTGAGAATTATTTTTCCTGACCATGCAGTACGTTCCCTTAGGCGGCCTTGTATAAACAGTCCACATAACGGACCTGTCAGCCAAAAGATGCTATTATTTGACTATGCAGCCAATGCCCTTGGGCGGCCTTGCATAATTCAACCCCCTAACAGGTTTGTTAAATAATGGTAACTTCATTCTTAGGATGAAAAACTCCTTTGTCCTTATTTTTCTTAACGACAATATGTATAGATCCGTAAAAATAGCCATCCTTAATATATTTGTCTCATAATATTTTTCATAATCTAAAAGTATTCAAGTCTATGGTTTATATTTTCCTTCCCTATGATTGGGTTAGACCTTCGTAGGAGTGACATTCATCCAGTTCTTAGAAAATCTTGTTTGAAAAATATCTTCTCCATATTCAAGTACCTCTTTACATACAAAAAACTCTATACTTTGGAAAATTTGAATCTCCATAAACTTTCACTGACTTTTTATCACTAGAAAAGTAAATTTCTGAGAGTTCTTTTGCCTGACTATACAGCACGTGCCCTTAAGCATCCTTGCATAAGTAGTATACATAACAGACCTATCAGCCAAAAGATGCTATTATTTGACTATGCAACCAATACCCTTAGGTGGCCCTATATAATTAAACCCCCTAATGGGTTTGTTAAATAAGGGTAACTTCATTCTTGGGAACTACTTATTCTAATGCCTTTTATCCCTTTTTCATATCATTCCTCAGATTCAAAATTTCTTAAGTCATAGTTTACATTTTTTCCCTCATACTTGGGTGTGTTAATATGTTTCCAAATGAATTATCAAGGAATTGAGTCAATTCTAATTCATTCAGTCAAAGCTATTTCGACCTTAAACATTATCCTTTTTATGTCCGACGTGCATGAATTTAAACTGCCCAAAAAATACATGGGAACTATGAATAAAAGTCAAGTTCCAACTCACTAAACATACATTTTGTATGATTTAGGTAATATTGAAAAATTAAAAGATTCAAAGTTTGTAGGGTTATTTATAATAATCCTAGTAAAAATCAAACTATTCTTACTAGGCCCATTGTCTTAGGTAAAAATTTAAAGCAGGTAGAAGGAAAATACGTGAAAATGATTGATGATGAAAGATTTATTTCCATTTGATGCACAAAAGTTAGAAAGAAATCCGCAGACTGGAGTCTCTTCTCTTTTTTAAGAAATTACAAGAGGCTATCAACATAAGTCTTCATTTGATGTACAACATCCCGAGCTTCATCAGCAGCCACTTGAAGCTCATGTAATTGACCAACTTCACTCTTTTCATCCTAATGGAGAGCTTTCTTGGCATCCGCGATGGCTTTCATACCATTCGTTTGAGCTCCCTCCATTGAATTATTGAGTTGGTCAAGTTCCCCAGTAACAGCATCTAACTGTTGCGGAAGGTGCATCTACTGGATGACTTTATCTTTGAACTTATGCTTCAGCTCCTTCATCTTGGCAGCATAATCAGCCTCAGCTCGGGATACTTCAGCCTCAAATTTGCTGATATTGGCTGAAAGGTTCACCCTGGTCAGATCTTCATGGCAATTTTGCTCCTACTCCCTTCTTAAAATGACCCATTTCACCGTGGCATGGATCTTTTCATATACAAAACCGCCAAGGTCCAATATGACAAATAGGGATTATATCCAGGTAATCTTCGATGATAGCTCCTCTAGAGGCACTTTAGATATGATTTTCCATATGTTCTTCCATGCCTTGAGTCGTGAAAATTGGAACGCCTTTTGAACTTCCGGGTCCGACTCAGCGTCACTATCATAAGGGGGAATGTAATCTGGGATTAATGCACTTAGGGAAGTGCCTTGTTCTTCTCCTCCCCCCTAACATGTGCTTGTTCACTTTCAATTCCCATTGGGGCAGAGGCTGAAGCTTCACCTCCAGATCTAACCTCTGAAATTGATGGCCCTGCATAATCAATTGAAAACTTTGGTTAGTTTCAATGGATAACAAAAGTTAATTGGCTATCTTTAAAATTAAGTATAGTCACAAATATTGTTATCCCTTACCCAATGTTAGATCAGTAACTTGAGAAGGCTCCTCCCCATCTTTCCTAGCTTCAATAGGATTAACAGGGTGAGTTTGAGGAAGCTCTACGGGGTTCAGTTCCACTTGCGCTAATGCCTCTACAATAGTTGGGTTTTCTATACCCCCTTCAGGCATTGGTAGTTCAGCAATTTTCCCAGATAGAACTACATTTTTGAACCTATCATGATTAGACATGTAATAAAAAGTTATTTTTAATAGGACGAAGGATAACACTCATGTCCATAATCTTCTAAATTACATGGTAATTTAACATGATTTATAAAATCTTCAAAATATGCGCCAAGTTCCATCATTTCATCTAATTTTATCTCAGAATCCTGGTTAATCTCACTAGTGGGAGCATTTGATGTTTCTTCTTGGCGGCCTTCATCCTGTGGTCCCTAACCCTGGATAGCATCTTCAAATAAATTCGCGGCATTAGTTGCAATAGCCGCCAAAATCTCTAATGCAGGGGTTGAACCTGAAGTATCACAGAATTGAAGTCAATCGATGTTTCATTCAACATTTTATGAAGCATTTTTAACTTACCAAAAGCAGGTTCTTCTCTTCTTGCAACAGCAACAGGAGGGATACTGGGAACAGATGCTGGCTCTTCTCCAGGAGCAGCTAAGTCAGCCTGAATTTGCGATTATTCCATAGCACATGCCGTGGTCCTCAAAGGAGGGTCAGTCTTCTCCCTCAGAGGAGAAATTGAAGAAGCCCCTACAATTCCAAGGAAAATGAGAAATCTTTTCATGGTTTAAGATGCATGATTATCCGAAGGACTTACCACTACTGATGAAGCATTTAGTTGTGGACTTCTTCCTCCGATGCCTTTGTTTCTTTGGATTTTTGGGAGTGTCGTCAGTCTCCATTATAGGTACCTAAATTGGAGAGTGGATAGCCATGTCCAACTCCTCATCCATGGAATGTTGGCCTGGAGATATCTCGCCCGACTCACGAGGAGATTCAGCAGCAGCCCCGATGGAAGTACCACCAGGGCTATATTGTGGCGAAGTAACCTCAGTAGTTCCTTTCTTTGAAAGATATAGGATGAAGAAAATAATTTCCTTTAGTAATAAATATTTGACTGAAATCAAGTTGCAAAGAAAATAAGGAAAGAAAACTTACATCTTCAAGAGCCATGTAATCATGCCACTCCTCATCTTCAGAAGAATTAGTCCCCTCAGCAGCACCACGATCTATCATTTCCTTCACTCTCTTAGTGATAGGAATGGAATCATCAGTGGCATATATGAGCATTTACAGCTCTCTGATGTAAGCTCGCGCTTCATCGGGGTTATTCTTGAAACTGATATCGGTGAAAGTCAAAAGATTCCCTATTCCAGGGAGGTGTAGCCCCTCGCATAAATCCATCCAGGAAGTTTCAGCACCACAGTATAAACTCTACCATGTCTGGATAGCCTCTGGTTGTATATATTCAATATGTGTACTAGAAGGCTGCGAGGAAGGTCCTACAATCTTGGACTTTAGTTTCTTGCCAGCTCCTGCAACTACTGATAAAGAATAATAAAATAATACTTGTTGCTCTATAAAGTAATGGTGATTAAATTTCCATAATGAGGTAACTCACCAGGAGTTTATGGAGTGGGTATTTTGATTCTGACTGGAGGATTATATCGGGCACGAGGCTACTTTGCCGCTTGTTGTGCCTCATCATCCCCATCTTTGGAATCCGGTGAGTCAGTCCTAGATTAGGAGTCTGGAGAATCAGCTTTAGGTGGGGAAGCATCACCTTCATGAGGAAGGGTTTCTTTATCTACAGTCCTCTTCCTTTTCCCCACCTGATAAACTGGGAGATTCAGCACCACTTTAGGGTATGATGCTATCTAGTGCTCGAAATACCATGTAGTCAAGTTACATGCCGCTTTTTCAACTGGTAGATCAAACACTACCCCAGTCCTCTCCCTAGATGCCAGCAACCATAGTTGTTGGGAAACCATCGGATGTTTCTCTAACCTGACATGTATAGGGGGAGATACAGAAGTCTGTTGCAAACACTTGAATTGAAGTGCAAATCTATATGGAGCATAGGCCTCACATATAATCTCTCCGTCAATCCTGGCGACCAGCACACCATCACTGCAGGCCAGCATGTTTGCCCTCAAATCCAGGCTGGCTGTTCTGTCCTAAAAAAACCGCCCGGTTGGCAGATTTCCATAAGGAAAGAAACTAAATTCCTTATACATGCTCAGCCTCACCTTCATGTCATAAGAGTTGAAAGCTAATAGAGCAATTCTAGAGAATTATTGCACTGATGGCCTGAAAGAACTTCCAGAAATATGTACTCCATTCTGTACATTATATGTCCTAAAGTGAGTGGTGATCTATCCCCATAAAACTTAGAATGGTCCCACTATTCTCAAAGGAGACTTACCCATGAAGACATGGAGTAATCTCCTGTGAATCTTTTCTAAAATGGGGGTAGCCAACTCAACCATTTTTTCCTCGGCCAACTTAGTCGCAATAACGAAGGTCCCTGGCCTGACGCCTCCCTTCGAGTCCTTGACTGGAAGAAGATAAACACTGAGCCACAAGGCCAAAAAGCCTGCCAGATGAGTCTTCTTTGGGATCCTCTGATTCACCTCATATCCCCACTTCTCAAATTCTCCTGCTTCTAGAGTCGTCCAGAATGTGCCAGGAGCACCCCTCTTCTCTATTTTGGGGTAGGTGGTAGGACGAGTGGGCCTCTTATCCTTGGATTTCTTTTTCTTGGATCCCTTCTCTTTTGGCTCCTTCTCCTTCATCTCCTTATCTTTCTTCTCAATAAGAAACATATTCATACACTCCTCAGGATGAATATCCTTTCTAAAATGAGTTAAATAGGTCTCTGAACTCTTGAGCTTTCGGAAGATTTTAAATAATTCCCAAGCTAAAGCCGAAGTCTTCTCTGAATCATTCCAAGTCACCTTGGGAGGGATGAATTCATCATACATATCACCCAAAATTGGAGCCCCTGAGATCCTGTGGACATCCCATAGAATGATGCCTACTTCTCCATGAGTCAGATGGAAATAATTGGTTTATGGGCTCCAATGGCTGAGTATCTCCAGCACGAAGTTATCATGCCTGTAAACATATGTTTTCCCAAACCAGACGGCTTCGTATATCGCAACTCCTTTTAAATCCTTGACAAACTCTGCACAGGTTTTTCGCACCCAGTATGCCCACATCTAAGTTGGATTCACACATCCTCCAAGACGAAATTCCCAAATTCTCTTCCAGCCTTTGGATTGATCCATCTGAGAGTTTCGAAAAATTGAGGGATAACAATGTGGTTGCAGCTCAGGCTTATGAGGTTTCAGATCTGGCGTACAAGGGATGTGATGCATCATATGGGCCTTCTCCACTGTTCCAGCATTTATAAATGCTCCTCCACATGAAATATTTGCTGAAGAAAAATTTGTGTAGTTCTGAAACCAAGAAATTGGGAGATATTTCTTTGCCTCTGGAATGGTAAATTCTCATAGATGACTATATCCATACAAAGGTAGATAAATGCTCTGGGGGAAGTCACGATGATACTTCTTCAAATACTTAGCCAAATCCAGGAGAGTGCTATCGCAGACAATATAATAATCATGGCCAATGATGCTCATCATATCATCAAGTTGCTTGCTTGCCAGTTCACCAGCCATTCTAATTCTCTTGGGATCCATTGAATCTGCACAAAAGTTGAATAAATTAACTCTTAAATGGGTTGATTTTTTATTAAATTTGTGAAGAAATTTAGAAAAAATGGCAAAGGCATTAAGGCATGCAAGTCTAATCTTGGCGCACAAGTATGGATGTGTCGCGCAAGTGTGGATGTGACGCGCACGTTTTTGGTGCGCAAGTATCACTGCGCAAGTCCAGATACCTTAACAGCAGCGTGACAGTGAAGAAATAGTGGAAAACAGGGTACCTTGCGCGACGGAAGCAACCTTCGCGGTGAGATCTCGAAAATTCAAAATTTAATGCTATGTGCGACAAATGGACGCATATATATAGGCCCGGATGCACCCCTATGCTCCTAAAGCCAGTGTGCTCTAAAGACAGTGTGATCAACACTTGCGCGCCGCCCTCTGAGTGCTCAGTACCTGCGCACTGAAGTTTCCTTGGTTTTTATTCTTTACTCAGAGTTACATCCTCATTTATTTCATATCCAACTCTGAGGGGGGACTTTTGTTGACGTTCCTTTTCATTACATTATCTAAACGAATGAAAAAATAAATGTCTTAGCTTAAATTGATTCATCCTTTGATAAAAACATAAAAAATTGACAAAGGCATGAACAAGGATTCAAATGCACTTGGGCCACACAAGTTCCCTCATAGTCACGCAAGTACACTTGCGCGCCACCTAATGGTCATGCAGGTGACTTGCGCTCCCTCTTTGAAATTCTCCCAGGGTCTTCTCTAGCCTATAAATACCCCTGTGCCCCCCCATTTTGAGGATGAAAAATTCCAAAACTTCAGATTTGAGCTCCTGGCGCCCTAGTCTCTTCTCAAAGCTTCCGAACACTTCTAAGGCAATTTCTTACCTAGAATGGAAGATCTAAAGAGGGGGAGGAAGGACTAAGTGCTGAAACTCATCAACACTTGCGCACGTGAGTGGATAACCCTTAAGGGAAATGGCAACACTTGCGCACCGCTTTGCTCCTTCACCAGAACTTGCGCACCACCCTTCTGGAAGCCCCTAGGGATAATACTAAGGGCTTGAGCCAAGTCTCACCCAAGTATTACCCCAAGGGTTAAAAGTCGTGCAAGTACCCATGTGCCGTGTAGGTATACTTGCGCGACCAGGACTTGCATTCCCACGCAGTACTTGCGCGCCCACCAGGACTTGTGCGCCCCTTTCTTTTTGGGTGCCCCTCTTGCTTATTCCACCTCTCTTATACCTATCCACGTATCCTCTTCAAGACTAAGCCCTCAAAACTATCTTCAAAGCCATTTATGACATGATTTCTTGATTGGATTCCTTATTTGAAAGGAATTCTATGGAAACATATCTCAAAACCTAGTGATTTATATATTTTTATGTCACCATGGTTAGAGATTTCATTCATTTTAACCTCATCCTTTAAGATGAGAGGATCTATTACTTAGGCTTCCTTTTTAGGAGTAAGTCCCAGTCCAAGTTCTCTTAATTTGGGAATCCTCCTTAGGAATAATCCCATGTTCTCATTAATTTGGGCATCCTACTTAGGAGTAAGCCCCAAGTCCCCTAATCTGGGCATCCTCCTCAGGAGTAATCCCCAGTCTCAAAGTTCTCAAAATTTGGGTATCCTCCTCAGGAGTAAGCCCCAACCATAATTCCCTTAACCTAGGCTTCCTTTTTAGGAATAAGCTCAGGTTTCAAATCTACAAATATGAGAATCCTATTTAGGATTATTCCCCAAGTCCCTTAATTCTAAAATTCCCTTAACCTGGGCCTCCTCTTTCAGAGTAAGCCCCAAGTCCCTTAATTCTAAAATTCCCTTAACCTGGGACTCCTCTTCAGGAGTAAGCCCCAGTTTTCAAATCCCTTTAACCTGGGCCTCCTCCTTAGGAGTAAGCCCCAGTCTTAATTTCTCTTAACCAGTCTTAATCTAATTTCTGATCTGGGCTTCCTTCTCAGGAGTAAAACCTAATCATAAGTCCCCTCTTAATTTGGGCATCTTCCTTAGGATTAATCCCCAAGTTAGAGTATCCAAATCTCCATAAAGTACATATACCTTTATGGACCCTGTTACCAGACTTCTTCTTTGAAATAAGTCCCGATCATTATCTATTTGGGCAGTCATATACACATGATCCCCACATCATTTTCTATGATTGCATCTTTCATGGTATAATTGTCTGGTTTCACCAATACCTCTTGTTTCTCACACCGACCATGACTCACGTGAGCTTAGAGTGTAAAAGTAATTATGAAATATTTCTCTGAGCCATCAATCATACATAAACATCATATTACCTTACTCAAACTACGTGGGTTCTGATTCCTTTTCTAAATAAAGGATACGTAGGTAGCCCATCTGCGGGTACAATCCCAACTATGAAATAATCTATGTCCTTCTGAATGACAATAAACTTCAAGTGCCCCACTGAGTGGCTTTAAAACCAGTATGGTCATCATAATGACCAAGAGACTTTTATATAATGTATTAAAGGATACCATTGACTAAGAATCTCTAACAAATACAGATGATTCTCTATCGATGAAGAACCTAGAATACATATAAAATATTCTCTAAATTTCCAACATATTAATCATTGATTGTCAAATCTAAAGGAAATCTCATTTTATAATTGGTAATTTAATAAGGATTCACGAACATAACTTAAATATATAAAGGGAGACCTGGAGTAGACAATAATTCCCCTCAAAAAGGTTTGATGAGTCCAACCTCCCATCCTCTCGACCAATGCAAATTCCTAAGCCTCATCAGTCCACAACTAATGAGTGCCTACCTTTGGAATGTAGGTCCAAATGGATATGGAATCATTGGATGTTTCCAGTTTTATGAACAAAACCGTTAGAAACCGATTGGAATGTTTGAACCTTAAATCAATGAGGTCATTCCCAATTCCATAGGAAACAATTTTTCAGAAGAATTCATTCATTTATCAACCAAGTAGGTGAAGGATCGTGATTTGGTGGATACTGAAAAGGAAGATTTAAGGGAGTGAGAGGCATGTGCATCAAGGTTGAGGGATCAAATGGAATCTTCACATGCCAACTATGAAGCTATCTAAAAGAATGGGTAGGACCTTAAAAATTTTCCTAGAGAGGGTGTGTCTGACTATCAAGATCGAAATAGAGGAGAGAGATTCATTGGAGAAAACTATTGACAGCCTGTGGCAATCACTTGCCATCCCTTATTTAGGGGCAGTTCAAACCGCCCCTAAAGCCTTATATATAGTTCTGGTTGTAGGACCTCTGGTGTATTTATGTTAACATTAGAGGGGGTTCAAATCCCCTCTAATGTAACCGCCGCTAAAGTACCCATGACTTTAGTAGTGCTTACTCAAAACCGCCACTAAAGAAATTAGGCGGCCACATTAGTAGTGGTTCCTCACAACCACCGATAATGTATTTAGAAGGGGTTATAACCTCTTCTAATGTCAAAAATAACCCCTCTACTATACCCATTTTTTAGTGCTAGTTTCCAAAGGTTGACTAAAACTTCTCTCTAATACTAACTTTAATGAGCTAAGCTTCACATACATTGACATTTCATTTCTTTTGTAGAATACATAATACATTAAAAAAATAGATGCCCAAAGACCGTATTATTTTAGTGTCTATGGAAACTCAGAACACATTCTTCTATCTTGGAAAAATATATTCAACATCTCCCATAAATATCTTCCGCATTAGTTTTCCAACCTAAAACCTTTCTTTATATCCTGGTGAAAAGAAAACATAAAAAGGGTGATCTCAAATTCTCAGTAAGGTTAAACATGAAGAACATAAAAAACATAAACATAAGAATGTAAAAACATGAACATAAAGTTTGAATATCAAAATCATGAGTCATGAAATAAATCTTGGAAGTTTGTAAGGCATAAACCATAAATGATCAAGAACCATGATAAAATAACATTGACAAAAAACATAGAATTGTGGCAAGAAAATAAGCACATAATATGGTTTTATAGTATCCAAGTAATTGATTCCAAGACCATAGTAGTAGAAAATGTCCATTACTAAAATGGGATTACTTATTGTTCTAGCCATGTATTACTGAACAATATTTACTTATCGTTCTAGACCTGTATTTGTGAACCAGATTTACATTCCATTCCAGCCCTATATTACTAAACCAGATTTTCTTGTCATTCCATTCATGTATATCTCATGAGATATAAATATTTACCCAATGAATTGGAGTGAGATATAGGTCCCATCCATCTCATAATGAATTCATTCTTACACTTACTATAGAAACATAAATAATTCATCATAACATAACCCAAGATATAAAATGGGTTTCTTAAACAAAATTCCATCATAAAATAATCCATATAAAATATCATTCCATAATTAACAAAATAAAATCATAGTAATAATAGGGATAGAAACATAACCCTATTTTAAGAGCATCATCTTATAAGGAAAATAATTTTGATAAAACACTTGAAAGTAATTCTTGAGGAAAATATCCTTTCTTTATTCAAAAATATTTTTTTTCTCAAAATGAAACCCAATTTTAAAAGAAAATAATTTATGTGAAAATAAAATTGAAAATTGTAATGGGATATTCATGTAAATAAGGAATCCTAAAACTGTAAAAATCCATTTATGACGTATAAGTTAAGAAATATTCTCCTCATACTTTTTTCATAAAAATCAAAGAGTACCACATATTGAATAACGAAAAAAGATTCATTTCATACCGTTTACTAAAAACTCGCCAAAGGGAAAAATTAACTTTAAAAAATTTTAAAATAACAAAATTAATATTATATACTTAGTAAACATGGGTTTGGATGATAAATATAAACTAGTAAATACTTATGTATAAACAATCTTAGATAAAATGAGATTGAAAAAATTATATCTTACCTTAGGAATGATTTCTTCTGTATGTGAATGAAACTCCTATATAGTGGGTTTAAACATATTATTAACTTGTAAAATAATCATAATAATATTTATGATATCATATATGATTCACTTATGACTTTATATTACCTATTTATTTATCAATTCCATGTTAAAGCAATGTTTTTCAAATAATCGTTTTATTTATCATACATGTTTTGACTTGTTATTATTGATATTATTTCTTATATTGTGATTTAACTACTTTCAGAATGTAAAAAATTATTTATATATAAAAAATATTCAGTATATAAATATATATAATATATAGATAAACGAAATGGAATACACCGTTCATAGAGACGGTAAACCGTACGTAAGCATGAACGCTATTTATGTTTCCTTATTGAATCAGATAGAAGTATTTAAATGAAGTATATATATACACACATATTTCCAGTAGAATTATTATGTCATATATTTTATTCTTATTGATTAAATATACTTTATAATAATTCTTTAATGGTTAACGTGGAGAATGAATCTCATCACGTCGTGGAGACAGTAAGTCATACATACACATGAGCAATGATATCATTAACATAATGATTAAATGGTATAGAATTGGATGGTATATTAATTATAAATAATAATTATCATGTTATATTAATTATTTAAATCCATTATACTCATCATTATACCCATTCAAATCAAGCGTTGTTGAATAACAAATTACACCACGGCGTGGAGACGGTAAGTCGTATGCACGCACACAGGGTGATATTGTTATTCGTTGGATGGATAAAAGGAGGTATAAGGATGTACCATAATTATAATATAATCTCAGTATGTATAATATACTGTATTTATTACTTTATTATAGAAACAACATAATAATAAAAAGTAGAAGAAGAAAATAATTTTTAAAGAGGTGATAAAACAATTACCTCTTTTTCGAGTATCTCCTTTTGATTTGAAAAAAAGGTCTCCCTAGGATGGATTTATGCCAAAATTGTGGCCTCTAGGTAGAAGTGAGGGATTTGGGGATCTTATTTGATCAAAATTTGGATGATAAAAGGGGCTTGAGAGGTGTGAGTAAGTGGGTAGATGTGGTAGCCTTTTATTAAAGGGAGGGGAACTTTAGGAAAGTCTTGAAATATTATTTTATTATAAATTTATTTTGTAATTATAATAGATAAACAGTGATATATTTAGAGGATAAGATGATTATGGGTATAAATACTCTCAACCAATAGGTTTTAGAAAATTTTAGGTCACAAAATGAACCTTATCTTTTAGCTTTAGCCCTTAGTTAAAAACATTAACTCTTACCTTGTCTTCTTGTATTTTCATAATATATGGTTACTATAGTTACTATAAAATGACAAGAGAACCACAAGTTGATAATTAACGACATTTTAAAGATTATATAAGTTGGTTTTCTAAATATTAAATTTTTAGGACTATTATTTCATTTAATAAAATAGTATTTGTTTTAAAAACTCATTTAGGTCAATTTTGACACTATTTAGTAATTGATTTTTTTAAAATCATAACAACTTGATTAATTGGAAACTAAGGAATTAAATCATCCATAACATGTAAATTTAATCCAAAAAATTATTTTATGGCATAAAAATGTTCAAATTACATTTATTTTAATATTTATAATATCATTTATTTGAATATTTCATTAATAAGGTAATCATTGGATCATCATTATGTCATAAATAAATGTATTTATTTAATGTATAAAAATTATAAATAAAATAAAATGATTTAGGAAATATTTTTAGATTTCTAATTACTATTTATAGTAAAAATTATAAATTATATAATCCCACAATAAATTTTGTTTAGTAAAAAGATACATGTTTATGTTATATTTCACTTTACTTTAAATTAATTATTATAACATGTCATTTTCACACCCAAGTGGTTCTAAAATGCCAAAATTTCAGCCTATGTATTATTTTTGTCTCCCATGAATCATAAAATATTATTAGGATATTTTTTATAGTGGTTTTATATTATTATAACACTATTTTTTACCCTTATTTACCTTATTTACCCTTTAACCATGGTAAATAAAAATAATTACTGAAGTTACTATTCATAATATCTACAAATAAAATACATCTATTTACATAATTTGGAACTTATAATTCCAAATATTGAATCCATTTTTATAAATTAAAGACAGATAACTGGTAGAAATTAATTTAAAATTAATTCCCATTGTCAACACCAGAAAGTAGGTTTTTAAGAAATAAAAACTATCAAAAGATTGACACATGTTTATGTCTAATTTAAATGTGAAATTACATACAATGAGAAAAATTGGATTAAATGATAAAATAATAATTAAATTAAACTTTAAAACAAATTAAATAGATAATATAACTATATAAATAAATTAGATGAAAAGGAAGTTTTGAATAAAAATATAGTATCTTCATTATTCATTAAAATATGATTTTTTTCAGAAAAATAAAAAAATTCAACCAAAGTAAATTTTTATGTCCCTATTTCAAATAAGAAGTTTATTTTTTAAAATATAATATATAAAAGTGTTTAAAACTAGATTTGAAATGGGTGTGCCATCAAAATGCGACAAAACTGCATTTTTTGAAAAATAATTATTTTATCCAAATAATTGAATTTGTTCTTATATCATGTCTAGAAAATACATAAGATGAATTTTAATGTTATATAAAATTAAAAATGTGGTTAATAATATGCATAAAAGCTAGTTTATATCCCATTAAATAATAATATTTTAATAATATATTGTTGTTTAGTGAAACTCTGTAATGCGTATAGTGAAAGCTATTGAGAAAGGTAAATCTTACATGTAACGAAATCCAAGGCAGTGTTGTGTGTACTAAAATAATACTTTAGTATTTCATATAAAATAATCAAAACTTAGTTATTTTATACATTGAACAAAATCTATACTCAGTGTTGCGTTTATTATACACCATCTCAATGTTGCGTGTAATATACGACAAGTTTGTTTAGTGTGAATGGAATGTTTAACTTAGTGTATTGCAATATATAAATGAAATTTTTTCAAAAAAATGGTCCATAAAATCTCATGGTGCTTCATGAAGCATGAGATATATACTAATAATAAGAGCCTAAAATATATATTCACATGGAATGAGCTCAATATGCACCAAAAAACATGGTTAGCGATCTTAATGTATTACAAATGATCAATATACTACCATCCACATAAGAAAAATAAAGTAGTGAATTATCTAAGTAGAAAAGATACCATGACTTTATCAATAATGGGAATTTAGAAGGATCCAATATTATTATATTTGTAATGTATGGACATGGTAATCATTAACTAAAAAACATAATAAATCCTTTATCAAATGATTTCTCAACTATCCCTGATGGATAAAATAAAGGACAATAAAAGAACTGATGTGGAAATTCAAAAGAAGGTGGAAGCTGTTAGAAAGGGAAAATCCTCATAGTTAAAAATTTATAAGGAATGAGTTGTAATATTTGGGTCATGACCAATCCAGAGATAAAGAAAGATATTCTTAGTGATGCATATAGCTCAACATTCTCTATCCACCTAGGGAGCACAAAGATGTATCGAGATATCTGGGAGAACTATTGGTGGGAAAATATAAAAAATGTGATCACTGAATATACATCAAAGTTACTGGTATGTAAGCGAGTGAAGACTGAAATAAAAAATTCTAAGGGAATGATGCAACCATTGCCCATACCAACATGGAAATGTGAAAATATCACCATGTAAGTTTTCATTGGTGTTCCAAAGATATGAATAAGAAACAATTCTATATGGGTTATTGTGGATCACCTTACAAAGACATATCACTTTATCATAATTCAAAAGGACTTCTCATTGGATCAAATTTCATGGATATACATTAGATAAGTGGTAAGGATGCATATAGCAGCACTATCGATTGTATCTGATTGAGATATGAGATTTAACTAGAAGATATGGAACAAGCTCCAACATGATCTAAAAACTAATCTAAACTCCAGTATGTATTATCATCCTCAAATGTATAGACAACATAAATGGACTATTTATACATTGGAATACATGTTGAGATCATGTTCTGTGAACTTCAAAGGAGTATGGGACCATCATCTACCTCTGTATGATTTATCTTACAATAATAGTTTCCACTCGAGCATCCAAAAGACTTCATATGAATCCCTTTATGGGAAAATATGCAAAAAAACTAAAATTTTGGGATAAATTGGGTGAATGTAAGCTACTAGGACCATAAATGTTTGATGAAATGGTGGAAAAGATGAAAACCATTCTTTAGCACATCAAAACATCCCAAAGTTGATAGAAGATCTATGCAGATAATCATTGATGGGACCTAGGTTTTGAGGTTGGAGACATGGTATTTGTTTTCATGTCTTCATAGAATAGAATCATGAGATTTTTGAATAAAGGATAGTTGAGTTCTCGGTACATCATTCTCTTTGAGATTCTTGATCATGTTGGAGATTTTTCCTATCGACAATCACTTCCACCAACCATATCTCAAGTACACGATGTATTCAATGTATCCCTCTTGATTAATTACATACCATACCCCTCACAGGTAATAAACCCATAGGTGCTATAGTTGGAAAATGATCGCTCTTACGAGGAGAATCCAGTGAAGATTATGGGCCATAGAGATAAAGTTCTATGCAACAAGACTACTCACCTGGTCAAAGTACTATGGATAAACCATATGTACGAAGAGGCAACATGAGAACTAGAGGAATTTGTTTTGTTGGGTTTTGTATGGGGAACATGGAATGGTATTTCCAATTATGGTTTTATTGTGGGGTATTTTATGTCCTCACTCAATCGTGTGCATCGGGTATACCATTTATCCTGTCTTCCCTAGAAACTCCCAATGGTTCCATTATCCATAGATGGGTACAGACTTGATTTCTAAAGGCCGGTGGTCATCTGGGTTTTCAAGCCTAGTGAATCTTGTGTTGAGTCAATAAGGATTTCCTTATGACTTTTCCATTCCTTCATACTTGGGGGAGATTTTTGAGTCAATAAGGTTTCCTTATGAATTTACCATTCCTTCTTATTTTGAAAATCACAAACACCTTATCTCAAGGAAAATTTCATTCTACCCTATGTTTTACTTTCATAAGGAAAATTTTCCTTCCCCAAGGAAATTTATCCTTACCATGTTTTTTGTTATTAATTTTGTCTAAGTATAAAATTTGGTTTAGTATCAAAAACCTCGAAATCATATAATACTTAGATATAGAGAATTCTGTTTTCAGGATCCAAATTTAGGTTCTGAGTTCTCTGAATTCAGAATCCGAACTCTTATGAGTTCTTACTCTGAACTCTCTGAATTCAGACTCCAAACTCTTATGAGTTTTGACTCTGAACTCTCTGAATTCAAACTCCGAACTCTCTAAAATCAGACTCCAAACTCTTATGAGTTGAGACTCCAAATTCTTTTGAATCTGGATTCCGAATTTCATTGTAATTCAGACTCCAAAATTCTATAGAATTCAGGTTCCAAATTCCTTGGAAAACAGAATCCTAATATCACAGTATTACAGATATCGAATATATTTTTGGTTAGACTTCGAACATTTATTTTCTTACATTTTTTATATTTGATTTTTGTTATGTAAACATACTTTTGATTACACTTGTTTGTGGTTATAAAATGATGTCGTTCTTTCAGTTACTAACTAACTGTTGTTTGAGTCCCACATGTACAAGTCCCTCTGAAATTCAAGGAAAAATATGATTGTTGGAGGAGGGAGCCGACCGTTGAAGTCGTGCCTATAAAGAGGAGCTCATTTGAATGAGCTCAGAAATTTTGATGAACTGAACATTGAAAACTTGGATTATATGTTTTTGAAGTGATTTCTAGAGAGAGAGGCTCTCATAAAATCTCAGGCTTCGTGCAAAAAGTTTGAAAGGCTTTTTTAAACTTTTCTTCGTACAGATTTTCTTTGTGCAGAGGTGTGATTTCCTTGAAATCAGAGACTTTAGGTTGTGAAGTCAGAGGTAATGATTTCCTTACAAATCAAGGGATTGTGGGGATAGAAAGATAGATACCGATCTTTAGATTGAGGGCTTACCTAGGTTTGGGTAATACAGACTTTCTTGAAAGTATAAATCAAGGGACCTTTATCTAGGGTTGTTGGATACCCTTCTCTTTGGGTTAAAAGACTTATTACTTATTACTTGTAGTGTTTTATGTTTTTTTCTGCTGTAATTTTATTTTTTTAGGAAAGTATAACTTTCTTATACTTCCTTATACTTTTACTCTTATTAAATATGATTCTATATGCTTTGAGGTAGAATCTTAGTTGTTGTAAACTTTTTTTAAGTTTCGTTTCCGGATTCACTTTTCTGGAATCAAGCAAGCTATTAGAGCTTAGAGGTGTTGTCAACAAGGTTTTCCTTATGACTTTTTCATTCTTTCATACTTGGGGGGAGATTGTTGAGTCAATAAGATTTCCTTATGACTTTACCATTCCTTCTTGTTTTGAAAATCACAAACACCTTATCTTAAGGAAAATTTCATTCTACCCTATGTTTTACTTTCATAAGGAAAATTTTCCTTCCCAAAGGAAATTTACCCTTACCATGTTTTTCATTATTCATTTTGTATAAGTATAAAATTATGTTTAGTATCCAAAACCTCGGAATCATATAATACTTATATATAGAGAATTCTGTTTTCAAGATCTGAATTCAGGTTCTGAGTTCTCTGAATTCAGTCTCCGAACTCTTATGAGTTCTGACTCCGAACTCTCTGAATTCAGACTCCAAAATCTTATGAGTTCTAACTCTAAACTCTCTGAATTCAGACTCCGAACTCTTATGAGTTCTTACTCCGAACTCTCTGAAATTAGACTCCGAACTCTTATGAGTTGAGACTCTAAATTCTTGTGAATTCAGATTCCTAATTTCCTTGAAATTCAGACTCCATAATTCTATATAATTCAGGTTCCAAATTTATTGGAAAACAGAATCCGAATATACCTGTATTACAGATACCGAATATATTTTTGGTTAGACTCTAAACATTTATTTTCTTACATTCTGAATATTTGATTTTGGTTATGTAACCATAATTTTTCTTACACTTGTTTGTGGTTATAAAACAATGTCATTCTTTCAGTTACTAACTAACCATTGTTTGAGTGAAATGTGTATAGGTCCCTCCTAAATTCAAGGAAAAATATGACCGTTGGAGGAGGGAGCAAACCGTTGAAGATGTTCCTATAAATAGGAGATCATTTGAATGAGCTCCGAACTTTTGATGAACTGAACTTTGACAACTTGTCTTACATGCTTTTGAAGTTAATTCTAGAGAGAGAGAGGCTCTTATAAACTCGCAGGCTTTGAGTAGAAAGTTTGAACTACTTGTTCAAACTTTGCTTCGTACAGATTTTCTTTGTGTAGAGGTGAGATTTCCTTGAAATCAGAGACTTTGGGTTGTGAAGTCAGAGGTGCTGATTTCCTTACAAATCGAGGGCTTGTAGGGATATCAAGACAGATACCGATCTTTGGATTGAGGTCTTACCTGGATTTGGGTAAGACATACTTTCTTGAAAGTATAAATCAAGGGACCTTCATCCAGGGTTGTTAGATACCCTTCCCTTTGGGTTAAAAGAGTTACTACTTGTTACTTGTAGTGTTTTATATTTATAATATGCTGTAATTTTTGTTGTTGAGGAAAGTATAACTTTCTTATACTTCCTTAGACTTGTACTCTGATTAAATAGGATTCTATATGCTTTGATGTAGAATCTTAGTTGTTGTAAACTTTTGTTAAGTTTCATTTCCAGATTCAATTTTCCAGAATCAAGAAAGCTATTAGAACTTAGAGGTGTAGTGAATTTTGTTTATGAGAAATTTCCTTAAGGATTTTTAAAGTATACAATTCACCCCCCCCCCCCCTCTTGTATATTGAGTATCTGCACCATAGTTTGATACTATAATAAGTATCATATCTATCATACTACCTATCCAACATATTGGGGGCTCATTAGTTTAGAGTATGGGAGGTCATTCCCATCAAACCCTTTTGGGGGGAATTATTCTCTACTCTAGGACTCTCTTATAGATTTAAGATATGTTTGTGAATCCTTTCCTAATCCCAATACAGTACTAGTTATGCTAATTAAATTATTATAGGTTAATTATCTTTTATATATACAAGACCAGGATCTATTGGGTGAGTCCATCTGTATGTATCTGAGGTTCTTCATCACTCATTGGTAATGGAAAGTTGCTTATATTCTGAAATTGTATAAATAAGTTTTTCAGGATGTGCTCCCATATGAGGAGGAGGTTAATATTTCTAGGATGGTATTGAGCTAGTATAAGGAATCCTACATATCCTGGTTATTGTAGGAATCAAAACCCAAGTAGTTTGTTCAACCTGTGAAGCTTAATGTCATGCCTGAGGACTCATGTTTGGGTACTGAGATGACATATATTTGAGCTCGGGTCTCAGGGAGATTCCCTACATATCCTAGTTATGGTAGGAATCAGAGTCATCATATTTTGACTGATACTAGGGATTACATACTAAAAATTTCATTGTAACCTTGAGGTATATGGTGTAGATGACATGATAAGTGAAATCCCCTAAGCCCACGTGATCCATGACCATTGTGAGAAATAACAGGTATCAAGTGATCAACTCCATTGCTTCTGATAAAGAGGGTTTAGATATATGGATTTTCTTGGGAAATTGATATGGATCTTGAACCTTGGGGAGAGGTATCCTACATATCCTGAATATGGAAGAAATCAGAGTTATCGTAGTTCTATTTATGTTCAGTCTTACACACTACGGTTTCCCCATTGGTCGGGGATTACACAAAAAGGACAGGCAATATCATCAAGTCCTAGGATTCCCTATTGATTGGGGCTTACACATTGAGGATGGTCAATATCATCAAGTCCTAAGATGCCTTATTTGTTAGGACATACACACTGAGGATGATAAATATCATTAAGTCATGTGATTCCCTATTGGTTTGAGATTATAGGTCGAGTATGGAAAATATCATCAATTTCTAGGATTCCCTATTGTTCTGGGCTTACACACTGAGGATGAGCAATATCATCAAGTCTTGGGATGCCATAGTGACATGGCCATCTTGTTTGAAGGGTGTCTCATGACCCATTTGGTATTTCCTGGGAGCCATCACATGACCAGGCTTGAAACATATGGAGGGTTTTTCAAGATTCATTATGGTGTAGTCTGAGGGGTGTCATGTATCTTGGTTGACACCTCTAAGAGACATCATGAAACCTGGATGACATGTCTGGAGGGTGTCGTGAGTCTCAGCTGACTTACCCAGATAGTGTCGTGAGGTCTTTTCTATCATGTCCAGATGCTTTTTTGGGACTTGGATGACATGAGCAGGTTTCGTTATATGAGTTAGGCGATGTATGTGAGGGATGTCACAAGTTATAGGTGATGGACCCAGGGCCACTGAAGATCAAAGTGGTGTCCATAGGAGAGTCGTGTGACTCTTTCTAGCATGTCTAGAGTATTCTGTGTGTCCTAGGTGGCATGCTGGAGGAGTGTCTTGAGATCTGGGTGATGTTTCATGGTTTTGTATCATGTCTTTTGGTGACACAAATGAAGTGCATGAGTTTTAGTGAGCATGTCTTTTTCTTAAGCCTTATGCATTTGATCTTGTTTCATACCTTTATATTACAAATACTTCAGTTTTTTTTAGTTTCAGTTTTCTTGAATCTCATATGATTCAATGGGATTGTGGTATTTTCTTCACATAACCCACCAGATGCGATTCGTGTGATCTATGAATGATCACAAGAAGTGCTTTATTTCTAGCACATGACTACTCTAGCTTCCTAATGGTATATTACCTAACAGAAAGTTTTTCGATCACGTGATCACTTCGAGAAGTTTGAAGAATTCAAAAATCCAAATATTTCAGATCCTAGGAATCCGACATATGTAGTATCAATAAAAAATCCAACCCTTTATTATTGTTGGGTGGGGAATTTATAAGCCACACACCCTCAGATACTCACGGGTTTGTGCAGCATATCTGGCGTGAGTCCAGGTTGAAGTCAGTGAAAGGGTCTCGCACCACGCAGTTTCATGATTCTCTTCCATGGACTGCTTTGGGTGTGTTTCTTGATTTTTAGTTATCGTGATTCTACTTTATTAATGCTTATTTTATTGGATTATTTTCTGATTATTGAAGACTTTTTTATCATGAATATGTGTCTAAGGAACTCTCTGTTGTCACGTTAACATGTCCAAGGGTCCTCATGAGATTTTAGTGTCTGTTGGAAGACACTCATGAGACCTCGGGTGACTTGTGTTGGGGTCTCGCGGGATAGTGTTGCAGGTGCATTGGGTGAATCTCATGCCTTTATGAATTCTCAAGTACCTCTCACATCCTCCCTTTTTATCCTCTTAGTTTTATGTGAAAAAGGTTGGGAGTCATACAATATTTCATGAGTAATATTGAGGGTATTTCTTCTATTTTTTGGTGATGCATTGTGTGACCAGAATGGGGGTGCATGATCGTTTCATGGAAAAGTCATGGAGAAAAGGATGATAAGCCAAAGGCCTTCTGTTGAGGAAAGTCGAGTATGTCGTTGAGGACTCATAGTGTCGTTTGGTCATCATTGGTGTACCACTTGTCTTTCAGCAACCACGAACTCCTCTCATATTATCTCTTTCTATCCCATTTGTTTTATCTTAAAATGGTTAGAGGTCATCCAAGTTTTCACAAGTAATATCTATTATTTTTACTATATTTATCGAAGATGTATCACCTAACCAATATTGGTCATGTAGAGAGTTTGCAATCATGTAGGTGACATGTCTATCAGTCTGTACTTAGAGTGTTGCAGAGTTTTATGGACACTCCCAAGGATTTTTGTGCGGTGAGGATGAAATTACATAGGGCTTCCTTAAGGTGATTTTGAGGTCTCACAGTGTCTCACGAGTCACTCGGGGTTCACATCGCATGTCTCTCAGAAAACGTAAACCACTCTCACCTAATCACCTTTATCTCCTTCGTTTTATGTGATGGAGGATTGGAGGTCTTATAAGTTATCTTGAATATCATCAAGGTATTTTATCTTCCCAATGATGATTTGGAACAAGATATTTGTGATCAATAGGGGTTAATCTCTTTGAATCTCATCCCTCTTTATTTTTTAAGGATTTTGGGTGGTTTGTCAGGCACTTTCTAATGACAAACTATGCGGCCTAGGGGTGCTCATTCGATTGTCTAGGGGGCCATCACAAGAGTAGGAAGGTTTGTTGAAGGGGGATCCATGGGACTTTCCATGGGTTTTACGCCATGCGTGGATCCTTTGTGTGACCTTCAAATGGTCACGCGATCGCGAGTCCCTCATATACTCATGTGATCTATGGGTATTCAATTATCAT
Organism: Viscum album; assembly: GCA_963277665.1. Lineage (NCBI taxonomy): Eukaryota > Viridiplantae > Streptophyta > Magnoliopsida > Santalales > Viscaceae > Viscum > Viscum album. The sequence continues at coordinate 1,663,387,559 of OY728146.1, read as the reverse complement.
ATTCTTCATTTTATTTGTGGAGAAAATAATACCAATATTCAGGTATTTCTTCCTTTGTGATTTTTCTAATTCTTATTTAGTGGTTTTCAATAAATTCCCCCCTCAAGAGTGACATCTGAGGGGAAAAGGACTTGATTCTGAGGAAAAACTAATGCCCTCTAGATCCTTTGATGGTTTCATGAACCAATGATTCATGTGGCGTTTGGTCTACCAGGTGATGTTTAGTATTCTACTAAACGTCTATATATAGGGGGTGGAGGAAAATTCATTCCATCGACTACCTCCTTATCTAGATCATTCTTTCTTTTACTTCCATCGTGAGACCCTACCATGAACCCGGATTGAAAAATCTATCTGCAAACCTTCATTGCAAGTCTGTTCCACTAAATATCTTGCATAGGGATGATTTATTCTTAGTAAATCATCTGTCTAAATCACAATCTTGATTTGGATAACCTTTGAGACTTCAGCTATGAGGGATATTATTGTCCTTGAGGGCTTCATGGGATCTGTTGGTCCGATCATTCGATCATTAGCAATTCGCATGACCAAGTTCATGTCATGTGATTGTGAGTCTATAGGGGGGTCGTATGATGTGCATGATTCCTTTCAGGGGTTATGTGCCCCACAAGTCCTCTAGAGATTAGATGATTCACAAACTCCTTGATGTAGTTCGTGAACCCCTTACTGAGTCATGCGATGTGCATGAAACCATCAGAATTTTCATACCCTTATTTTTGAAAATATTTTATGTTTTTTATAACATGTGACACTTACTTATTTTTATATGGATTATGGTTCTCATCAACTTACTAATAAGATGTCTAAGAGGGAGGCGAGGGAAGCAATCGCCCGTTGCGAAGCAATGATAGCGAGCTTGGATCCTACTTGCTGTTGTTTAACTGGGTCATATCAACAGAGTCTACTAAAGTTGATAGGATCAAAATTCTCAAACTATCCACTTTAGAACTTATTTCCCCTTTATGGGTTTTATCATACCAATGAATCTTCCATACCTCTGCTTAAGACATCGTTTATAAACCCTTCCTAGATCCGGAGGTCCCAAAATATTCTCAGAGATAACATTTCTCTAGGGGGAACTTTATCTCTAAAGGGGACCATGACGATAGTCATCTGTAGAAATTAATGCTGATAGAAATTGATGAGACTAATCATGTATCTGAGTAGGAAATCCATTTACATCTCTTGATAATATGGCAGTCAGCTGTGGATCAAACGTATGGATGGATCTCTAATTGGAACTTTCGCTCTGGGGGAAGCTTTATACTATACTGGGGATGGCCCTTCTTGGTTTAATATATTATTTCTAAACTCCCTAGGGATATAAAGAAAATTGGAATGTATGAGGATATCTGGATATCACAAAAATCATAATATTGCAAAAAGAATTTGATGGTGGAGTTGTTCAACCATTGGAGCCTGGATATGATCAAAATCCACTTCACACATGGTGAAGTCTACATTAGTCTTTGGGATATGGAATATATTTTCAGCGTGCCTATCCTCGATAGCATGTATGATGAATTATTTCCTACCCAATCCACCTGGTATGATGTGAAAAAGTCACATCCTTTGACTCGAGAGATGATTAAGTTAGCTAATAAGACCCACCCAAAAGGGGTGCTTCCCGGGGGACATTCCCTTAAAAACATGGGTTGATTATTTTATTAATAAGACCCATCCTAATCTAGATGTTAGGATTCCAATTTATTAAATTATGAAGGATTCTCATAGTGTTCCAGGTGCTTATTATCCCATGGTTGAAGGCATGAAGTTTAGAGATTGGGGATGGGAGGTTTTCCCTGGTGTTGACTGGTTGGTCCAACTAGCTAGCTTTCTTTTCATGTACCTAATTTGGTACTTACTCTCGATTAAAGATAATGGTAGAGTCTGAGTCTCCAATTTTATGATGGAAAATAAGATGGTTAGGGAGGAGCACATCATACCCAATATCCCTGTGTCTAAAAAGCTTTACCACCTCCTATATCACGTTTATAATGGAGAATCACTTTATATAATCTCGATCCCCTTCTAAGTTCTATGGTGTTAGATGGGGGATCATCTAGGAAGTTATGAATATATAAACATTCGGGAAACCCCGAAAACTGATTTTTTACTATACTTGTATTTTATTGATGGGGTAAGACCCTTTTTATTGAAAGACTGGGAAGTCATGGATTTTGTGAAACATCGTGAACATTTCTTCTTTAGGGAATATGGTCCTGTTCCAATAGTAAGTTTGGTAGAATATGGTAAGTTTGGCCTTAGGGAATGTGGTTATATGATATCCCTTCGTGAGGGGGTTCTTTCTTTCTGTATTGACAGGGAACTCATTTTTGAATGGTATTCACTAATCCAGTTTAGCCACCAATTTTTGTGCATCCAATCAAGGTTTCCTAGAACTATATATGTTAGAGACGAGAAGCACCCAATGGTAGATTGCCAATTTTGGTTGATGTTCATCAGAGAAGATACTGGTGCAGAAATATGCCTTACCCTTAGGATGCATACATCAGCTTATCCCAAGTCTATGCAAACATTTGGATTCTCTTATATCCCAATGGGTAATTATCCAATTTGGTGAGTGAGGCTTCCATTCCTCGATAGTTGAATATAATCCCATACATGGAAAGTAGTTTCCTTTCAAATGGTCAGAGGCTCTAGTAGCACCATTTAAGGAAGTCAAATGGTTACTGATGATGGAAGATCCATCTACTGCATTCACTATAAGGGATATGAGTGACTTGATGTTTTTCATCCCATCATAGCAATGGGTGATCTAGAAGGTGGAGTATTCCAAGGATTCCCTTTGGGACATATTGATCCTCTCAGAGGTGATTTTGGATGATTTTTCTTATATCATTGTTCCTCACAACATTACCATTGAAGAACATTTTAAGGAAGTTAAATCCATCCTTGGAAGTATCGATGTGATCTTAGTGAGTCCCTAGTGTCATATATTTTATTCCCCATGAGTACACCAAATGGTCATTCTGGGAATACTTCAATTGATGCGGATGAGTAAGGTTACTCTATTATCAATGAAGTGGTTATTCTAGGTCTATTGTGGATCTTATGATGCTATAATGTCATTTCCACCATGATAACATATTATATATATATATATTGATGCAGGAGGAGGTTACTGAAGATCTCCCAACCCTGTCATCCCTTGAATATACTCCCCACAGTACGGTTGTGGAGGAAAAATTCGGCAGGGATTAGGGTGATGATGAAAAAGGGTCCCAAGGTCGAAAAGATCAAATGATGGTGGATATTTATGCTTATGAGGTGACATATCCAACTTCAACACCTTCTAGTGACCCTTCTTCAAAAAATAAGAAGAAAAAAGAAAGGAAGCAATCTGTATTATCGGATCCTTATCCTCAAGAACCCCTAAGTAAGCAGGGTATTTGTTTCCCCTCTTTATCTAAAATTATTCTAGAAATTCATTAATGATTTTTAAAAATGTTCATGTCCCTATCGAGCTTCTTTATAAGAGCACACACCCATTCCTGAGGATGTGGGTGAGTGTTTGGTGGTTCCAATAGATTTTTCACTACTAGACTCAATCCATCCAAGAGAATACATGGCCTAGGGGCCCATTCAACCGAATTTGTTACCTACCCTAGAAATTTCATCCAATGTGTTATCTGATCTGGTGCATATGGATGCATTTTTGGAGGGTGTTGATGTAGGTAGCTATTCTTATGCTTCATTGTCTGGAGTGGAGGCGAGTCTTAAAAAAGGTAAACATTTTTTCTCGATTAGACCCTTTTTTTCTTATTTCATACCTCCTAATATCATCTTCTATGTCTTCATTACTTAAAGGTAGTGAGAAAAGTAATTCTTTAGAAAAGGCATCGGAGGTACTGAGAAACCATTCATCGTAAGGAGTTGCATCTTATCCTATAGACGGAGTTGTGGTAGTGGATGATGTCGATGACACAACCAAAAAATGTATGTTTCTAACCTTAGTCACACCTACTAATATTTGGAAGCACCACATGATTTATCCTATAACTAACTTACCCATATATCCCTTATCATAGTGCCCTTGCCTCAGAGTTCAAAGGCTTTGGTGCCTACCCCTCTAGGAGTTCCTCTAATTGAATCTACCAACAAAAAGGATGTTTCTATCCATTTATCATCATAGACAATGGGAACAACCCTATCTATGAGTGATATTGTTCCGAAATATGTTTCCATCCCTTAGATAAACCTAGATCATGGCCCTGGGTCTATAGCACTGTATCAGTTAATGTGATGAAAGTTTTAGAGGGAGATCTAGATTTTAGTGTTAGAAACCCCATTGGATGATTTGGAAGAGCAGTTGGGTCATCTATGATTCATGTTTCCCACACTTGGATATGAAGGATTTGACTATTCTTATTAATTCTCGAGTGAATGAGGTAATATATGTACGATAACAGAAGAGTTACCTTTAGATGAGGGTGGAAGCTATTGAGTATTCTTCCTCAGTGAGGCAGGACTAAAGTGAGCTATGAATAAAGATACCCAATGAGCGATGGAAGATACTACTCATAGGGATGAAATTAATTCTAGGAAGGATCAGAATGGTCATCACTAGTGTAAAATCAACCTTCCTCAGATAGATATATCCTTGTTTCAGTATGTGTTCCAAATATTGGAAAGGACCTTGCTGGAGCAGCAAAGGCTCTTGGATGTAGTGGAGAAATCCAGGCTTGATGCTAGTGAAAAAGTAGAGGACCTGCAGTGTTTCATGGAGGTGGAGACTAAATTTTTTGATCAACTGATCCAATATGTGGATTCACTATAGAAAATATTTTCTTATCTGAATGACTCATCCAGGAATGTGTTATAATTTGAGAAATAATTTTTTATCATACTTTGGTTCATACATTCATTGGTGAGGCTCTGGTATGTGGAGATCCCTCCTTTTATATGATATCAGTGAACTAATTTGTTGAAATTCATATGATTTCATCCATATATTTCCTTCATGATGTGAATGATGTTTCATTTCATTGATATTTTACGAATCACCAATGATTCCCATTCTTCACTCTATGATGAATGAGTGTGAATGTTTGATGTGCATAGGGATCATCTGGGAAAGAGATATGTCTTGAAAATAAGTCATTTTCATATCTGTGGAAATAAGATCGAGTATGATATGTTCATGTAGTGGGCCTCACAATAATTTCCATGTTCTTAAGTTTAGGTTCTTTTAGCTCGGACCATTCTATTTCATTAGTTTAAGGGATTTTATCTCAGACCATTCTGTTGCTTTATTTTAAGGTCTTTTAGCTTAAACATTATATTGATTTATTTTAAGATCTTTTATCTCAGACCTTCTATGTATTTAGTTTAAGTTTTTTATCTCAGATATTTTGTTTCATTAGTTTAACGTCTTTTAGATCAGACCTTTTGTTTCTTTAGTTTAAGGTATTTCAGCTCATACCTTCTATTTCTTTAGTTTAAGTTCTTTTAGATCAGACCTTATATTGATTTATCTTAATTTATTTTATCTTTTACCTTTTGTTTCTTTAGTTTAAGGACTTTTAGCTTGGACCATCTATTGATTTAGTTTAAGGTCTTTTAGCTCATACCTTTCTATATTGTCAAGGGATATAGTGAAGACATGCTAGGAATGACCCAAAGCACTTTGAGGTGTTGGATCTTTCTGTGATGTTATTGAGGCTCATGAATATTGTAATGAAATTTTTTTCAGAGTGACGCATTTGGTTGACCTCCACAGGCGCATATGCAGGAGCCATGGGCATGTATGCATAGTCAAGAAAAGGGTCCTTGAAGCTGGGTATCTTTTCCAAGGGATATGAAATATTTTTTGTGGAAATTTCTATGAAGTTGGGATACTAGGGATACCGATCCCTCATGGATAGTTGGATTATGGATTATATAATTCATAACCCGAAAGTTTGAGTCCATGAATATGGGATGGTGAAAACGTGTCGGGTATGTCCCATGACATTATGAAATTCCAGATTCCATCACGATGCTGCAGGGGCTCACATGGATCAAATCCCCTTTCTGTCAGGATAAGGTGCATTTAGTTGGTAGTTCAGGGCCCTTATGATTCAGTAGCATGGCCAATAAAAGATTATCTCCACTTATTTCTGAGGGATATGGAAGATTTTCAAAGACTCCAACATCTAGATGACAAAATTTGATATGGGAAGAAATATATCCAGGAGGGGTTCTAGAACCCTAGGACAACTATCTCTTAAAATGAATCTTGAACTCTACACCCTGTGGATTCGAATCACAAGATGTGGGCCATAAAAGGTTAGGTAGTGAAGTGTCACAGTTCGTCCTTGAGGAAAGGCATGAAACATAGTGACGTAATATCGAGGATATTTAATCTACTTGGATAGTTTTGTGTAGAGACTGTAAATCATGATCTAGAGTGATTGCGTCAGAAGAATGATATGTGACAGTCATACAAGTAGCAGTTCAGAAAAACTAGGAAATTGAGTGTTTCCATGATGATGTCAATGCTCATGAGAATCAGAATTTCCTTTTTTAGAGTGATGTATTTGGTTGATGTCCATAGGCTCATATGAAGGATCCATGGGCATGTATTCATAGTTGATAAAATGGACCTTGAAGCCGAATATAATTTACAAGGGATATGGAATGTTATGGTGATTTGGGACACCACAACTCATGAAGTGTGGTTTGAAAAATATGTAAAATACAAGGAGAGTTCGATTATCCTAAAAGATGCACCACCACCTAGAGAGCATATTCTCACGATGAAGAGATGTGAAAAACATTGCACTAACTTTTTCCTAGACCAATTGGTCTAGTGATAATATCTTTTATTTTACTGTGGTTATAGATCCTATGATATTTATTCATTTTTTACGCCCTAATTTTTTCTTAAACTCTGATAATGAGTAGTTTAGTAGGCAGAGACTCGAATTTTTCTCTGGTCTCCCATTATGGGTTTTTTACCTGATGAGTTTTTTTGTCTCTTTTATTATTATTTTAAGGTCTTGTGATTTTAACCATTATGGGATAGAGTTTAAGGTTTTATAACATCGACCAAAGCATAGACAATTTAGGGTCACAACTTGCATAGACCTTGTAACGAAGATGTTAAAAAGAGCCTAATTAGGATTACCAGGGTCAAGAGTACTCCAACATCTTTCTAAGAGAGGGGTGAAGATGTTCTAAATCACATTTTGAGTTTCTTTGGTGATAATTAATGATTTAGTATAGTCTTATAAGGAGAAATTCAGACACACTGGAGTGTTGATTGCTACTGTGATGATGTTGAGGCTCATGAGAATTGGATGTCCTCTTTCAGAGTGATGCATTTGGTTGAAGACCATAGGCAAATATGAAGGAGTCATGGGCATGTCTTCATAGTCAAGAAAATGTTCCTTGAATCTAGATATCCTTTCCAAGGGCCATGGAAGATTGACGGTGACCTGCGATGATCAAGACATGAAGTGTGGTTATGGGTTTGAAGTGATCTTAAAGGATGGTGGAAGCACCTTATAATCTCATTGACCGAGGTAATTATATTTTGGTACTTTTATAAGGAATAAAAAATGATACATGTTCTACAAATTTTATTGTCATATAGTGGGGATGTTCGTCTCTGTGCAGTTTAACATCATGTGGTAAGGACGTATTTCCGTGCAGTTTAACATCATGCTATAAGGTTGTAGGTGAATAATTGTGAATAAATGAGATTTCCATAGTTGGGACCAAGTATGGGTACTGGTCTTTACTACGCATCTCATGAAAATGAGAATCAAACCACACATAGTTCTGGAAAGCCATGCATTTTAATGTCTTGCGGGGAGGACGATGTAGCACAGATTAATGTTGTGTTGCATGGGCCTATGTGGATGGTTTAGGATAATGTGGTTTAGACCACAAGATGAGGATCCTATCATGGATACATGCATTGTGGTTTCATGAAGCTACCTGACGTGAATTAGAACCAAAGAGGTAACATCCACACCATGCACCCTTCAAGAAAAACGTAGGCTAAGGGTCCAAAAGGGTTATACCCATGGTTGGGCCTGAGGGTGAATTTTTTGGGTGTCTCTACCTATCTCATGAGGATGAGAATCGATCCACCTATAGTTATGGGATTTCCATACAATTTAATTCCATACGGTAAGAGTGAAAGCGAACCATCATGAATTGATAGGGGAATTGTGGTTGGGCTCAAGAGTAGAGGTCCGAGCATCACTTTATATCTTATAAGGACAAGAATTAAACCACACGTAGTTCACAGAGAACTGTATATTTTAATGTTATGTGTTAATAACCCATGGAATTACTTTTATGTTCTTTCATTTGGGATAAAATGGACCTATCATGCACCTTTATGCCTTTCTTGTGAGGGTAGGTCTTTACCACAATTCCTAATCACACATGAGCTATGCTCGGTGTGTGAAACAAGGAATGATGTGGATCTTTCTATAGTGCAGAGATAGAAAAGGGGCATGAAAAGGGTATTTCATACCATGTAGTGGTTGTACCAGGACAAAGAATCAAGGCATTCATATGTATCCCATTGGAAATGGGAATCAATACATACATAGTTCTAGAAAAACGTGCAGTTTAACATCATGCGGCATAGATGTGGGTGACTCGATGTGAATGGAAAGGCTAAGTTGTAGATACATGTAGATTTATTTCATGTGGTAATGACATGGGATCAATTATTGTAAAAAAAAGATAATTCTATGGTTGGTCCCAGAAGGAAAGGTTCGTGTGTCACTACATATCTTTTGATTATAGGAATCAAGACATACATATTTCTCGAGAGGTCATGTTGTTTAACATCATGCAGTGAGGATGATCCCTTATAAATTTTAACATCATGTGGTTAAAAAAACTTTTATAGTTTAACATTATATACTCTAGATGAGACATACCATGTTGTTTAATGTCACGCAGTGAGGATGTTGGGTGAGACTTACATCAAGGTGGATGCCCTACTGTTGGAAGCTATGAGAAGTATTTCTTTAGAAATATCACATTGGTGGGTGGTGTGACATTATCCCCATCCATGGTGTCTAGTGAATAGGCTCTATTATGATATAACTTATGTATGACCTAAGGCCCTTCCCACTAGGGTTCTAACTTTGAGGGCTTCTTCCCCAGTATCATTGGGGTTCTGAGGGCCATCACTAGTTCTCCTTGTAGAAATAAATAGAGGAGAACCTTTTTATTTAAGGATAATGTTATCTGGTTATGGTGGACCTCAAGTTTGTTTAGTGTGCACAAACATTTATCATCTAACCATTCCAACTCATCCAAAAACTTTTGTGATTGTTCATCATCTGAGAGCTATTCAAAAATTTCTATTCAGAGTGAGGTCAGCTAGACCTCTATGGGTATCACTATCTTGAAACCATACATCAGTGAGTATGGAATTGATTATGTAGTAGTACATTTGGTATTATGGTAGGCCCATAAAGCATGGAGGAGTTTTTCCGAGCAAGACTTCTTATCATTTTTGACCATCTTCTGAATTATATTTGATAGAGTCTTATCAAAGGCCTCTCTCTACACCACTACATGATAGTGAGATGAGTTATTGGACTCAATGTTGTACTCTTGTTAAAGCTTATTCAACTTCATGGAATAGAATTTGGTGTCATTTTCCATCAATATTGTGTGAGAGACTCCAAACCTGGTGATGATATGAGACTTCATGAATGTTATGATATTCTTCAATCTGACTTCATTGAGGGGTATTTCCTAATCAAATTTTGAAAAGAAGTCAGTAGTAGTAATGATGTACTTGAACTGATTGGTTGTGGCTGAGTGATATGGCCCCACAATATCCATCCCCCAAACAAAAAATGGACAAGAGTATTTATATGTCTGCAAAAATTATGGGGGCTGATGGATGAAGTTTTCATGGATCTAGAATGCATGAATTTCTTAGTAAATTCTACACAGTCATGTATCATGGTTTTCCAGTAATATCTCAACCTTCTGAATTAGCGGGTGAGCCTAATTCCATGTTGATGGGAACCATAAGATCCTATGTGGAATTATTCCATGACAGTGAGAACTTATCCTTCTACTATACACCCGAGGATAATTCCATCAAATACATGCTTGTAGAGGATTTTCTTATCATTTGGGTCATCCTATAGTGTAAAGTTTGTTTCCCAACACCAAATATGTTCTTTTACAGTGCATTATTTTGGGATATTCCCATCTCAAAGATAGTCGATTATGGGCCTCATACATATTGGGGTGGTCACTGGTTCATCACACTCTGGGTGTTATTGACCTAATTGATCTCTCTCATACCACACACCATGATTGATGAGACCATTCCTCGATGTGTAATATAGAAGGTGGGTTTCTCCTGATCTGATTAATCTAGGATGATGGATGCATTATCCAATGTGTTAGCCCAATTATTCTATGATCAGGGGATATAATGGAATGTGGGATCAAAGGAGAACAATGCCATCAGCCCCCTGATGTAGCAAGTTAGTGCAGATAGTTCCTTTTTTTTATGGAATATGCACCATTGATATACTTCATCACTAAATCAGAATCCCCTTTAATGTTGAGTTAGGACATGTAAAACTATAATAATAGTTTCAATCTACTGATGAGGTCTTGGTACTCAGCCTCATTATTTATGTAGCCTTCAGATATTGAGAAGGAGTAGGGAAAGACTGCTTTTTCTGGAGAGACAAATAAAATCCTTAGAACAACCCAATTATGCTTCAGGTTTTCCATCCTTATGTCAACAGGACTCTGGAATGCAGCATCAAAATACATCTCCCATGTCCAAGGAGTGTCATGGGAATACAATACCTCTTCATCAGGGAGCTCAGTGTCCGCTGATGTATTTTCCAAGGTAGGATGTGCTACCAAGAAGTCATATATGTATTTCTCTTTCACCGACTTCTGGGATATGAATTGGATATCATATTTCTACAAAATTATCATCCATAGATCCAAGAACCCATTCAACATAGGTCATCCAAGAACATACTTGAGTGGATCAATATGAGAGACCAGGCATACTTCAGGGTGATGAAAGTTATGCCTCAGCTTTTGTGCTATGAAGACGAGTGCAAGGTGGTTCTTTTAAACATCAGAATATCACGTCTCTGTACCTAGCATGGTCCATGTGAGGTAATAGATACTATTCTCACTTACCACATCATTATTTTTTATGAGGAGGGATCTTAAAAATCATTCCATAGTGGCCACATATAAGATGAGTGGCATGACTTCTACTGCATGCATCAAAACTAGTGGGTGCCACATGTAATGCTTGATACATTCGAAGGCCATATGAAATTCATTATCCCATTGGTAGGTGACTCCCTTCCTCATTATCCTCGTGATAGGGAGAGATTTTCTAGCCAGTATGGCTATGAATCACTAAATTTAGGTGGGGTTACCTTAGATTCCCCTTAGTTCTTTAAATTTTTTGGGGGGAAACATTGCTAGAATAACACTAGTCTTCTCTGGGTCTACCTTGATGTCATGGTGGTGTACCACAAAGCTAAGAAAAATTCATGATATCACCTCGAAATAACACTTTAGCAGATTCATATTTATATTGTGTTTTCACAGCTTGTTAAGATTTCTCAAAGGTCTGTGAAGTTATCACATTGCTATTGGGATTTAATGACCTGGTCATCGACATAACACTCATATATACTTCCTAGAAATGACTTAAAGATGCAATGCATGGAATGATGTTACGTGGTGCCCACATTCTTTAATCCAAATTTCATGACCTGATATAATAAGATCTCTTGAGGTTCTATGAAGGTAGCAGATTATTCATCCTTAGGGGATATCTTGATTTGATTGTACCCTGATTACCCATCCCTGAAGGAAAGGGGTTGAAAGCTAGTAGTTGTATCGATCAAGATTTTTGTGATTGATAAGGGGAAATCATATTTTGGAAATACTTTCTAAGGTATCTAAAATCAATGAATACCCTAATCTTACTATTCTTATTCTTAACATGTATTATGTTAGCAATCTATCTTGGGTAATGCACTTATCGATTTATTTTTTCTTTGATCAATTTGTCAACTTCTACCTCTACATTTTTAGCATGGGAGGGGTGCTTTCTCCGGGATACCTGCTTCAAGCCTCAATGTTCATTGGATAGTCCGAGATGGTGCATAACCACATCTAGATTCACTTCGGGAATCTCCGTATAATTCTAGGAAAACACATATCAATGATACTTTAGAAATTCAATGTACATATCTTTCTCTTTAGAAGGCATGTAGGCATTGATCAAAGTAGGTCGTTGATCTTCTTTTGTCCCCAAGATTATTTTCCTAAGCTCATCTATGGTGGTGGAAACAACTTCCTTGAATACTGGAGGGGCATTCCTGGGATATTCCTCATATTATTCTATTTTTAAGTCTATGGAGGCATATTCAGGAGAGGATGGAAACATAGGGGCCTCACCATCACTATTAGGGTGGGGGAGTCCATGAGAAGAAAAATCATCACCCCTTTCCATCTAAGTCACTAGAGAGAGATTCCAGAGTTGATTTTCATTGAGGAAAGGGGAGTCTTTGACATTTGGAATTGGATCTTCTATTTCCACCATGTTTATGAGGATAACATAATCATCATAGAGAATGATCTATGGATTCTTAGTGGCGGTCCCTAATCTATTGTAAGTTGTAACCTATAGATCATCATCTATCATAAGTTGACTACTTCCATTTTTTTAGAAGTCTACTTTAGTATATATGGATCTGAAAGTCTTGAAGGGTGTGATATTTCTATATACCATGTCGACCTTTGCATTAATGGGGAACTTTATACACTGATAGAATATTTAAGGTATCGTCATGTGTCTATGAAGCTAGGGATTTCCGAGAAGGACATTATATACAGTGTCATGCTGGATTACCATAAACTCAACATCAGATGTGATCTCCCCAAATCAGGTCTCAACCTTTATTTTCCCAAGAGATCTCTGCTCATGCTTATCATACCCCTGGATGGTCAACTTTGTAAGGGATAAGTCCCCTTCTCCATACCCCAAATGTTAGAGAGTTCGGGCTAGGATGAGATTGATCCCAGATCCATTATCGATCATCACCCTTTGGACATTGATGTTATTGAGTCTTCCTGTGACGTACAAAGGTATGATGTTCCATTGGATGGCATCCTCATGGTCTTCATTAGTGAAGGATATGGAGACATGACATCCTAAGGTCATAGACTCCACTCGATAGACCTTGGATGTAGCGACTTCTGTCTCAAATTCCAATGGGATCTGGAGTGCTTAAAAAGTTCCTCCCTAAGTTATTTTGAATGAATAAGTGCATCAAGGATTGAGAGATTGGCTGGGACCATAGATAGCTATTTTAGAACATCATAATTTTGTGCTATAGGTCGAAACTTCTCAATATGGGGATGATCCTGGTCATACTGCTCAGGGGATGGAGCATGCAGTTCAAGAGCTGAAGCAGCTAAGGTAGATAGACTTTGAGCTTGTACAGAGGATGAGGTAGTATTTTTTGCCTCCTGTTGATCTCGAGAACACATCATCGACCCACATCAGGACACGAAGTTTGTGAGATGCTTCTCAGAGTCACCTACACTATTAAATGTAAAAAGGTAGGGTTTCTGAAGTTAGGAGAAGGTGAAGTATCATACCCCAATTGAGATATGGATTCCTTTTAGGTTTCACTGGTACACATCACTCCTCTATGGCTTCCATTCAATTAGCTAGGTATTCAATGGAAGTGAGTAACTCTAAGAGAACTACTATCTGAGATGCTTATCATCCATAGGTAGCAGGTGGTGGATGATGAGGTGGTTCCACTTTCATCTCTTGATGTTCCTAGATTTGACCTATAACGGAAGGATTAACCTGGAGAGGGATAGGTTGTTGTCGAAACAAAGGGATGTACCGATCATTTTTAGCTTCCTAATTTATGTAGACTGATTTTCTAGATCCAAATACAACCTAATATTCAAATATTTATGTTTCTAGTAGATCGAACATGGGAGGGAGAATATTTTCCTCTGAATAAATATGAAACCCAGTGGAAATATTTCCCCTAGTTATCTCCTCATTGAGTTTTCAGAGAGCTCTTATTTCACTCTCATATTGCGATAACTATTCTTCCATAGATAGAAACTAATATTAAGGAAAATATTTCCCTTTTTCTTTACCATAATTCTACCAAGGAGGCAGAAACTCGTTATTTGGAGGTTCCAAATTTTGAAGCCTTCTTTGATTTAGGTTGAACACAACCTCATATGGTGCGTCCAAATCACCCCCTCCTAGGGAACATTTTCTGTATTGTGTCCCTCTACATCCACATATTGATCAGTATATTCCATGTTAATAGTGATGACATTCACAAAGGCATATTGGGAAATGGTGGTCATTCCATTGATTTCCACGCAACAATCTTATTATTCATGGCTTCCATCATGGTCGTTATTTGAATCCTTGGCCTTACTAGGACATTTTGGATTGCAACTCTGGAAGGGTCTAATTGCCTTTATCATATGTTCCTCTCCTCTCATCTTATGAACAATAACCTTGAGGGACATTCTGATCGGGACTATTGAGTGAGCCCCAACCAAACAAGGTTTTTCTCATAGTGGGTGGAACTAGAGGGATGTTTTTTGTTGATTTTTTCCTCCCAACCTAGAGAATACTAATTCCATTTTTAGTACTGTTGATGATAAAAATGACCCCAAACCTATGGGGTGGGGGTAATTTGGGGCCACCATTGGAATCATTTGGTCCTATTGTTGAGGATCCAATGACTCTAATCACGGAGATAATGATTCTTGGGACAGATGCGAAGATATAAATTCCCCAAACTGAGGGGGTGTGGATGATCATAAACCACTAATAATGTCTCTAAGGTCCTCTTAGGTGAAAATTAATCTAGATATGGTAATTAATATATAAATTACCCCAGCCCTATGACCCGGGGTTCACCTGCAGCTATCAAAGGTATGTTCTGAATCCTATTAGGAATTGAAAACCCGAGGGGTGGAGGTGGAGGTAGATATTATCCTAAACTAGGGGTATGAGTCTGATCCTAGATAAATGTTATGGTAGCTACTACTATGGTCTCCATGATGTGTCATATCTATGCTCACGTGCAAACTGGGTGTGATGGCAGTCCGTGGTGAGAGTTATTCTCTACGGGAAGTTGTACAGTAGATCACAACTTTGATTTCCATGTCTATAATGTTCTCCTATTATCTTGAGGGGTCTAGTTTGGAATACTTTGGGCTATCCTCCCTCCCCATCCATGGTTTCTAGGTACCTTTGAAGTGCGGTCATTCTATTGCAGTGACCAACTAGCCCAAGAATTACCTAGTCACCTGATTTTTCCAGAGCCTATAAAATTATAGGACATTGTATCTGAAGGGATTTACTATTACAAGGGTTTAGAAAAGTTTAATTATCCATATATTCCCTATAATTTAATGCATATTCCTGACATGGATTTTGAGATCAGCTACTAAAGTATCATGATGCAATGACGGCAAGCATGTTGCAGATTTGCATCGTGCTTTTCAATTTTTTGATCCTGGACTATGGAGATAGCAGTTAGGTCGAGCTAAAAACAGAGTACCTTTATTGTCTAAAGGTGACACTCATATCATGGATAATTGATATATCAATACTTCAGTCACTGATGAGTATCCCACATATTCTGTCATAGATAAAGAATTCACTCCTTTTCTAGCTCGTTTGGGATCTCGTTGCTGGAAGTAGCGTGGGGAAAAACATGATGGGAATGTTTTTTCTATATAACTATCTCCATATATCAATTTTATACTCCTCATTATACTTAAATTCCTCCATCTGGTCATACCATAGAATATGGCTCTGATGGTCACCTGCTGATGGGAATGGAGTGTTGTTGGAAGTTGACGGGGAACCGTATACAGTTGACCCCGATGATTCAAGATCCTCTATATACAAAGGTTTTATATTTTGGTTCACCTATTTATATAAAGGTTTCTAGAAAAATGGATGATTTCCTTTCCCATGGGAGATATAACCGTGGGATGTTGACCACAGTGGATGTCAGGAGTAGAGTCCCTACAATCCATCTCCACACTACCGTGAGGAGTACTATTGTGGTAATGAATGCCTTTTGATTCTTCTTTGATAGAAGAGTAAACAGACCCTTGTGGAGTTGATAATGTGTCTTGAACAACCTCAAGGACACTGGAATTTAGAATATTAGGAATATGAAATATGTTCTACATCATGGTCAGAATATGTTGACCTGTCTTTTGTGATTGCACAAGGATATGAGCCTACTATGTGATGGTTTCAAAAACATGTATATAACCATATAGTGTTGTGGGAGTATGAGACCACTGCTGAGAAGATATCAGGATATGCCAATAAATTTTCTCTTGTTGACATGGATATGATCATGTCCTGAGGCATGTGCCATTCTCACTTGGTGAGCCTTAGTCAATATGGGAGTATGAGCCCAATCTTGATCCTTTGGGATATGTCGTTGGTCATTCTTGGTAAGAATATGATCCTACCCCAAGGTGTGTTCCACTCTCACCTAGTTATCCCTAGTTGGATCAGGAATATGAGCCCAGTATGAACATTAATTCCCCATTTGAATATGCTGACAGACCTCTAGAATTGGAGAAGGAGTATGAGCCTTCCCTTGTGTCATCTTAGAATAACGATGGTGCAGTCATTTTTCAGTGGAATTAGGAATATGTTCCTAAATCCCATGATCTGATATAATATTCTAGGAAGATCTATTTATAGAAATATGAGCCTATCCTGAGGCTTATTTTATTCCCACTTGGTTGGCCTCAGCTAGAACTAGGGTATATGCTCGATCATGGGACTTTGGAGTATTACACTAGACTTTTTCAATAGGCATGTGCCCCTATCACAAAAAAAATTATAATATCACCTGGTGGGACCCAGTTGGAATGGTAGTATGATCTTAGTCCTATGTATTTCCCTTCATTGGAGTATACTAATAATCCAATAGAGTGGGAACAATAATGTGTGCT
This sequence comes from Viscum album, assembly GCA_963277665.1. NCBI lineage: Eukaryota > Viridiplantae > Streptophyta > Magnoliopsida > Santalales > Viscaceae > Viscum > Viscum album. The sequence goes on along the minus strand of OY728146.1, from coordinate 1,663,370,504 downwards.
TGTTTCGGTACAACCATTTGATCATGCCATCCCGTAAGCCCATGTGATCCATGCTCATTGTGAGAAACAAGGGATAGAAAGTGATAAAATCCATTTCATTAGATAAAGGGGGATTAGATATCAAAATTTCCCTAGGTAATCGATGTCACACCCGTCCTTTTTATTTTTTTTATTTTATTATTTATGTTGGGTATCAGATGATTCGGGTCAAGGTCGAACTTAAAATTTCTGAGTTTTATTTTGAAATGCAGTTTTTGGCCTTTGTGACGTTCAACGCGCTGCTGTTAAAGCCACGCGACCTTGCTTGGGTCACCGTGTGGCCTCGCTCCGTTCCTCGCTCGCCTGCCCTTTGTGCATCTAATTAAATAAAAAGAATTCATATTAAATAAATAAAATTAAATGAGTTTTTTGGGATTTTCATCATGCGACGCACGAGCGAAGCACGATTGCGAAGCCGTGCGGCTTTGCCAAGTCCGTCGTACGACCCTGCTCGATGGTCAACTAATTAAATAAATGAATTAATAATAATGATGAAATAAAATTAATGTGTGGAAAGGAATGAGGGTAATGTGTTGATTTAATAAACTATGTTTTAATGTTAAAAATATTATTATTCTCATGATTTTAGTTTGAGAATATTATTAATAATATTATTATTATTATTTATGGGTTTTAGTTTTGGTTTTTCTTTTATTTCATATTTATTCTTTTTTATTTTATTATTTATAATTTTCTTTTTCCTTCTTTTTTTTGGGTTAACAGATTTTTATTTATTTATTTATTTTTTTTTCTTTTCCTTACCTCTCCCTCCCCCTTGGCCCGTCGCACCCCAACCCCCCAAACCCTACCCCTTCGCGCAGCCGCCCACCAGGTGCGCCCCTCATGCTCGCACCTCTCCCCTCCAGCGACCTGCCGTCGCCCCGCCTCCCTTGCTTCGCCTCGCATCGCACCCACGAGCCACCGCCAGCCCCCCCGGCCCTATCCGCTACAGCCCCCCCCCCATCATCTCCCAGGTGCGCTGCTCCCCTGGCCGCCGAAGCCCTGCGCCTCCACTCTCCTTCGCGACGCCCCATGCTCCTCCGGCCAGCCTGCTCCCTCTCCCGGTTGTGCCGCACCCACGATCTCCCCTCACCCGCGTCGTCCGACGGAGCCTCGCCGGACCTCCACTGGCGCAGCACCACCATCCGGCAAAAACCACAATGTTTGTGCATTTGAGTTTTTCTTTTATTTATTTATCTATTTATTTATTTATTTCATTCATTTACTTTTCTATATTTGAAGTTTGGTTCTACAATGGGTTTTGATTCTGGATTTGAGTTTTAATGGTTTGTTTTGGGGCCTTAATTTGAGGGCTTTGGGTTTGGATTCATGTTTTTTTTTGGGTTCGTGTTAGGTTCAATGTGGTGCAAACGGCACGCGATTAAAGTTGTGCGCTGCCATATGAAGTTTTCACTCCAATTTTGAGGATTTATACATACCGGTAGGTGGTTCCATGCCCTTGCATCATTTAGATAACTTAATTTGTTTGTTTAGTTAAACTTGATAAGTTCTATGATTTAATTTCATGGTGCTGTCTTTGTTTATAATGCTTTGCCATGCTTGTTTGATAAAAATTGGATTTCCGAAATGGTATGCTTTTGTGTTTTATATGTGTTGTTGTATAAATGAATGGGTGTGTTTTATAAGTTTCACGGAATGCGGTTTAAAAATTGTTTGACATGCGTGCGTGGTAAAAATTGCACTCTCTTTAGAAATGGGTATGTTTTTGTTTATTTATTTATTTCGACCTTGTTGTGGTATATTTTTAAAGTGTCTAATTAATTGTGCAAATGGTGTAAATGAGGTTTTAGAAAAGTTGAGTGTTTAATTGATTTTTAAAATGTTCTTTTCATGGAAAGATTTGTGTGTTTTGAAGTGAGGTTTTATGGTATTCATGTGATATGTTTTTTTAAACTAAGCGATTGTCCATTTGAGTGGTATTTGGGATTCCAAACAAGGTTGAAAGGTTATGAAGGTTGTTTGGTAGTGTGAGATGTGTTTTTAAGTCGCTTTAGGTGTTTGTTTATTTAAATAGACATTTTCAAGTATGTGAATCACTTTTGGTGTGTTTGCCTTGTTCTGCACTTGTGAAATTGAAAATGAATTTTTTTTAATGGAAAACAAGTTTTGATATGGTCACCTCATGTATCAAGTGTTAAAGTGACGCATCTATATAGAACCAAGTGGTCTTTGGTGTAAAGTCTTCTTGGGTTTTCTTGAAACAATTTCATTAATAGTTCAAATGGTTCTTTGGTACATTTTTATGATGTGAAAATGGTATTTTGAAGGAGTTGAATACGCATTCATTTTTAAAGTGGTGTATTTTTATAAAATGAGACATGTCCTTTGTGTGCGTGTCTTTGAAATAGTGTTTTGGTATGAAAGTGGTGACTTTTGTGTAATGTCAAGCTTGGTTTGTGAAATGTGGAAGTGGTGAATTATGTGAATGTGAAACTTGATTGAGCACAAGGGAGACCCTGGGTATCTAGGTGGGCAGACTAGAACTAGTGTGCTAGTGAACCGGATGGGTATCGTCCCTGTTTCACTCAGCTGGATTAACGATTGCAACACTAACTAAACATATGATAGCTGAGGGTCGTGGCCTTCTAAGCCACGTGTTCTGAGGGTCGTGGCCTTCTAAGACATGTTTTCTGAGGTTCGTGGCCTTCTAAGCCACGTTTCACCGAGACACGAGGTTTCTAGGGCCCCACTCGAGCTAGATGATCCTTAGGGGTTTTACCTATAGTGCTCTACCATCTGTGGCATGGTGCCTTCCATCGGCATATGGAGGACCATGCGGGTTAGCGTGTGTGTGTGTATGGGTGTGTGAGTGTGTGTGTGTGTGTGTGCCCATATTAAACTTTTCCCTTCCTTTCAAAAATCATATTTGTGAAATGCATTCTTTTTAGTGTTTTCCTTTATCATTTGGCTTTAAACGTTTTCTTTAAAACCATCTTGAAAGTATAATTTTGAATAAACACATTAAATTTTCTTTTTGATGTTGTGGCATGGAACCTTTTTATTGGGTGACGTCCTATTGGGCTTTTGGCTCACACCCTACATACACCTTTGGGTGTATGTAGACTTTGTTTCTTGTGTATTCCAGGTTGTGACTTTGTGCTCAGGGATGGTGGTTCAGGTTGCAGTTGGTCTTCTCATGCAGAATGGTGTTGATGTGGTCTCACTTATGCCCGGAGGTCGGGTATGAGTTTTAGTTTCCGCTGTCGTCTTTTCTTTTTAGTTATTGATTCAAGTTGTAGACTTAAAACTTGTTCATAGTTTAAAGGCACGTTTTGTTGTCTATTTCTAATTTCAGTTTATCCATCTTGTTAGTTGGTTTTTCTTTTCTGTCTTGTATTTCGGGTAAAACCGTTCCCACCTGTTAAACTTGATACCCGGGCACTTGTGCCAGCCCGTGGGGATTGGGAACGCCCTTCGGGCCTTGCCGCGGACCGGGTCGGGCGCCGGGTCGGATGGCGACCCGGCCTGGTTTGTGACAAAATGGTATCAGAGGGCAAGGTTTGCTCTCTTGGGTCGTTTGCTTTTGAGATGGAGTCAGAGTCGACCAAGTTTAAGGTTGTTGGAACTCAACGTTCTAGCTACGAACAATGTGCCTGGCCAGCACACCTCGTGACGGGACTCGAGTTACCAAAGTAAGTTGGGTTTGTCCGAGCCATTGTTCCGTGTGGTTAATCTTGCTTAAGGGAAATGAAAAGAGAGTGGGACCAGTGGTCTTAGTGAGCTCGCAGGGTCTGGCAAACCTTGTGGAGCCGGGGACACTGTCCTAAAATACTCTCCGTGGCCAGTGGCATGATTGGCGTATGGCCGCCAACCATATGCTTCAATCACCCGCTGACACTAGTTTTCTCTTGCGTCGTTTCTCGTCTTATTGTTTTGGATTTGTGGAAAGTTGGTTTTTAAGTTAAAATGTTTTGGTCTTAGAAAATGTTTTCAAATGAAGCACATTAAAAATGAAATGATGTGGAAGGTTTGAAAAATTTGGGTTGGATGTTTTGGTTCTGGAAAAATGGAAAGGTTTGGTTTTGGTACTTGGTGTTCTCGTGGGCGACCACATGCATAAGTGTATATGGAAAGAGAAAGGGTTAATGGCATGAGCGGATGAGTGCCTGGATGAATTTGAGGTGGGTGCCAGTGCGGCACGGGAACATGCATGTGCGAAGCTCACGGGACGCCATTGGTGTTTGTGCAACCCACTGGGTTTGCTTATTTTCAAAAAGTTTTGTTAAATGAAATTTTTTTTGGTGCTTTAGTAACTAATGGTTGCATGGTGTATCCTTGTGTTTTGAAAATGTTGCGTGTTAAGCGTTTCGAGGCGAGGATCCTTTTGAACTGACTTGTGTTTTGATTTTGAATTCTTATTTGTAAGTTGGTCAGTTGGTGCGAAAGCACGTGGTTAATGGTCTCTTTTGAAAAGTGCTTCAGTAAGCCCTTGCAGTGGTTTCCCCTGCAAGTGTAGCGTTCACTTGTGGTACGTCTCGACCATTGGACCAGTTCGGTTGGGTCCATGGTTTTCTTTATTGGCTAGTGTACGCCCCCAATAAAGAGTTAATGTGCGAATGACGTGCGACCACAGATGGTTCGCCATTGGCCGACCCTCCAGTTGACTAAAGTAAAGACTCTTTATTTTATTGACAATGCTAAGTCTATTCCTTTTTCTTTCAGTTAAGCGGATCCTCTCGCAGCAGAATGACGGATGCGAGGGGAGTTGAAGGGAGTTTCGGTCTTTTTGAGTTGTCTAAGTCGTCGGGTATGATGTTTGACGTCGTCGCGTCTGAAGGTTTCCCCCTTGAAACGGTGAAAGGAATCCCAACGGGGAAGGCTGAAGGCGGTTCAGAATTATCCGTGCTTACCAATGTCTTGAAAGGTTTGTAGTGTTGCCCTCGGCTGTAAGGGTCATGTTTGTGGCGTCTTGCAGTATGAGTTTTCTTAGATAGTAGAGGGTGAAGTTTGACCACTTTAACATGAATGTTGTGTTTGGAAATGGTGAAGGAGATTCTAGTGGGAAAAGGTGGAGGAAACCTAGAATGGTTGGTGCGGGCCATTATTCTATGTCACTTTTGGTCCTTTGGTGGTTTCGTTTAAGAGGTCTGCGTTAGGCCACTAGTGTGGAAGACCTAGTCACATGGGGATGCTACGATCAATTGCAGGAGTCACGTGTTGTTTAAGACTCAGTTTGAAGTCCCTCTCCATATAATGTTCCTCTCAACGGCAATGGTCATGTTCGGGTGACGATTGGCGGTGTCGTATTCTCATTCAGTATGATAAAGGGTGGTGCACATGCACCATTTCAACTCTGGTGTTGGTGAATATTCCACGTATGATCAGTCAGATGCTGTAATGTGTTATGTTTGATGGTGTTGCCTCGGGTGCAATATGATTGCATGTGACACCAAAAAGGAGAAGCTCCGTTCGGGAGTTTTCCATTCCTGACTACGAGGCAGAAGATGCTTCAAACATCAGGGCTCCAGCCATAGGCCTCGGAGTGAAGCTGGCGCGTGGTCAGGAACCCCGAGAGTATATGAGACCCCGACTTTATTTCTGTCATCGGTGTTGAAAGTGAATGCAGCTCAAATTGATTCCTACGGTTGTTCTGCTCCAAACGAACCATCTGGTTGCATAAAGTTTTCATGATCATGTGGAGGCTTGTTCGTCTCGTTGACTTAAAGTCTTTGGGGTTGTGTCCCATTGGATGCAATCACTTTTAGTGATCCTTGAGAGTCTGTTGGGGAAAAATCAGTCCCAAAATTTTATAATGCTTATCCCGGGATGTGGATGTGTTGGTCAGGTCTTAAGTCATAGTTATGACGCCCGGGTGGTTAGGCCCCTCCCTCCCCGCCCCTTGTGGTGGGGTGTTTGGTCACCATTGAGAAGTTTTTCAAAGTTCTATGCATTTCGTTAGTTCAAATGGTGGGGAGTCCTCATGGACCTCCCCATGTTGGTTTTCTAGTCTCGCCTTTGGCGTTGGCTGGTTCCTAATGGTGGGGAGACCCACATTGGGTCTCGCACGAATGTCTCGAGGATGAATCAGTGCTAGACTTTTCTTTAATGGCGGTTAGTCCGTTCGATCCTTCCCCGTCGGTTGTCCACTCTCATTCCGAGCATCAGTGACTTCTTAATGGTGGGGAGCCCCTCGAGCTTCCCCATGTTGATCTATAGCTTCTGTTTTCCAAGATAGTTTGTTGATAGTGATAGTAGTGTTCTGAGGACGTGGTTTGACCTCTTTTGTTCATATTAGCCAAGTGGTGTGGTTTCGGTTTCAGAGTGCTTGAGGTGTTTTGGCGTGTGAAGTTGGCCCTTGTGGGTTCAAGAGTTCGTTTTCTAAAACAATCGGCTGGAGGCGTTCTAGCTTTTGGGGTGGGCGACACATATCGGAAAGTCTTTTTATGCATTACTTGATGTTGTCTTTGAGTCACTTTCTCTAAGCACGATGTTTATCTCTCTCTTTTGTTAATGTTTGTGGGGATCATATTTGATCCTTAGTGGGGTGCCGTTTCCTACTTTGGGTCTCAGCCTTAGTTGCGGCTTTCCGGGGGCGTAAAGCTTCATGGTGGGGAGAATTGTCACACCCGTCCTTTTTTTTTATTATTATTTATGTTGGGTATCAGATGATTCGGGTCAAGGTCGAACTTAAAATTTCTGAGTTTTATTTTGAAATGCAGTTTTTGGCCTTTGCGACGTTCAACGCGCTGCTGTTAAAGCCACGCGACCTTGCTTGGGTCACCGTGTGGCCTCGCTCCGTTCCCCGCTCGCCTGCCCTTTGTGCATCTAATTAAATAAAAAGAATTCATATTAAATAAATAAAATTAAATGAGTTTTTTGGGCTTTTCATCATGCGACGCACGAGCGAAGCACGATTGCGAAGCCGTGCGGCTTTGCCAAGTCCGTCGTACGACCCTGCTCGATGGTCAACTAATTAAATAAATGAATTAATAATAATGATGAAATAAAATTAATGTGTGGAAAGGAATGAGGGTAATGTGTTGATTTAATAAACTATGTTTTAATGTTAAAAATATTATTATTCTCATGATTTTAGTTTGAGAATATTAATAATAATATTATTATTATTATTTATGGGTTTTAGTTTTGGTTTTTCTTTTATTTCATATTTATTCTTTTTTATTTTATTATTTATAATTTTCTTTTTCCTTCTTTTTTTTGGGTTAACAGATTTTTATTTATTTATTTTTTTTTCTTTTCCTTACCTCTCCCTCCCCCTTGGCCCGTCGCACCCCAACCCCCCAAACCCTACCCCTTCGCGCAGCCGCCCACCAGGTGCGCCCCTCATGCTCGCACCTCTCCCCTCCGGCGACCTGTCGTCGCCCCGCCTCCCTTGCTTCGCCTCGCATCGCACCCACGAGCCACCGCCAGCCCCCCCGGCCCTATCCGCTACAGCCCCCCCCCCATCATCTCCCAGGTGCGCTGCTCCCCTGGCCGCCGAAGCCCTGCGCCTCCACTCTCCTTCGCGACGCCCCATGCTCCTCCGGCCAGCCTGCTCCCTCTCCCGGTTGCGCCGCACCCACGATCTCCCCTCACCCGCGCCGTCCGACGGAGCCTCGCCGGACCTCCACTGGCGCAGCACCACCATCCGGCAAAAACCACAATGTTTGTGCATTTGAGTTTTTCTTTTATTTATTTATCTATTTATTTATTTATTTCATCCATTTACTTTTCTATATTTGAAGTCTGGTTCTACAATGGGTTTTGATTCTGGATTTGAGGTTTAATGGTTTGTTTTGGGGCCTTAATTTGAGGGCTTTGGGTTTGGATTCATGTTTTTTTTTGGGTTCGTGTTAGGTTCAATGTGGTGCAAACGGCACGCGATTAAAGTTGTGCGCTGCCATATGAAGTTTTCACTCCAATTTTGAGGATTTATACATACCGGTAGGTGGTTCCATGCCCTTGCATCATCTAGATAACTTAATTTGTTTGTTTAGTTAAACTTGATAAGTTCTATGATTTAATTGCATGGTGCTGTCTTTGTTTATAATGCTTTGCCATGCTTGTTTGATAAAAATTGGATTTCCGAAATGGTATGCTTTTGTGTTTTATATGTGTTGTTGTATAAATGAATGGGTGTGTTTTATAAGTTGCACGGAATGCGGTTTAAAAATTGTTTGACATGCGTGCGTGGTAAAAATTGCACTCTCTTTAGAAATGGGTATGTTTTTGTTTATTTATTTATTTCGACCTTGTTGTGGTAAATTTTTAAAGTGTCTAATTAATTGTGCAAATGGTGTAAATGAGGTTTTAGAAAAGTTGAGTGTTTAATTGATTTTTAAAATGTTCTTTTCATGGAAAGATTTGTGTGTTTTGAAGTGAGGTTTTATGGTATACATGTGATATGTTTTTTTAAACTAAGCGATTGTCCATTTGAGTGGTATTTGGGATTCCAAACAAGGTTGAAAGGTTCTGAAGGTTGTTTGGTAGTGTGAGATGTGTTTTTAAGTCGCTTTAGGTGTTTGTTTATTTAAATAGACATTTTCAAGTATGTGAATCACTTTTGGTGTGTTTGCCTTGTTCTGCACTTGTGAAATTGAAAATGAATTTTTTTTAATGGAAAACAAGTTTTGATATGGTCACCTCATGTATCAAGTGTTAAAGTGACGCATCTATATAGAACCAAGTGGTCTTTGGTGTAAAGTCTTCTTGGGTTTTCTTGAAACAATTTCATTAATAGTTCAAATGGTTCTTTGGTACATTTTTATGATGTGAAAATGGTATTTTGAAGGAGTTGAATACGCATTCATTTTTAAAGTGGTGTATTTTTATAAAATGAGACATGTCCTTTGTGTGCGTGTCTTTGAAATAGTGTTTTGGTATGAAAGTGGTGACTTTTGTGTAATGTCAAGCTTGGTTTGTGAAATGTGGAAGTGGTGAATTATGTGAATGTGAAACTTGATTGAGCACAAGGGAGACCCTGGGTATCTAGGTGGGCAGACTAGAACTAGTGTGCTAGTGAACCGGATGGGTATCGTCCCTGTTTCACTCAGCTGGATTGACGATTGCAACACTAACTAAACATATGATATCTGAGGGTCGTGGCCTTCTAAGCCACGTGTTCTGAGGGTCGTGGCCTTCTAAGCCACGTTTTCTGAGGGTCGTGGCCTTCTAAGCCACGTTTCACCGAGACACGAGGTTTCTAGGGTCCCACTCGAGCTAGATGATCCTTAGGGGTTTTACCTATAGTGCTCTACCATCTGTGGCATGGTGCCTTCCATCGGCATATGGAGGACCATGCGGGTTAGCGTGTGTGTGTGTATGGGTGTGTGTGTGTGTGTGTGTGTGTGTGCCCATATTAAACTTTTCCCTTCCTTTCAAAAATCATATTTGTGAAATGCATTCTTTTTAGTGTTTTCCTTTAGCATTTGGCTTGTAAACGTTTTCTTTAAAACCATCTTGAAAGTATAATTTTGAATAAACACATTAAATTGTCTTTTTGATGTTGTGGCATGGAACCTTTTTATTGGGTGACGTCCTATTGGGCTTTTGGCTCACACCCTACATACACCTTTGGGTGTATGTAGACTTTGTTTCTTGTGTATTCCAGGTTGTGACTTTGTGCTCAGGGATGGTGGTTCAGGTTGCAGTTGGTCTTCTCATGCAGAATGGTGTTGATGTGGTCTCACTTATGCCCGGAGGTCGGGTATGAGTTTTAGTTTCCACTGTCGTCTTTTCTTTTTAGTTATTGCTTCAAGTTGTAGACTTAAAACTTGTTCATAGTTTAAAGGCACGTTTTGTTGTCTATTTCTAATTTCAGTTTATCCATCTTGTTAGTTGGTTTTTCTTTTCTGTCTTGTATTTCGGGTAAAACTGTTCCCACCTATTAAACTTGATACCCGGGCACTTGTGCCAGCCCGTGGGGATTGGGAATGCCCTTCGGGCCTTGCCGCAGACCGGGTCGGGCGCCGGGTCGGATGGCGACCCGGCCTGGTTCGTGACAATCGATATGGAGCTCGAACCTCTAGGAGAGGTAGCCTATGTATCCTGAATATGGAAGGAATCAGATTCGTCATAGTTCCATTTATATTGGAGCTTAAACATAGAGGTTTCCCTATTGGTTGGGGCTTAAACACCGAGGATAGAAAATATCATCATGTCCTGGGATGCCCTATTAGTCGGGGATTACACACTAAGGACATGCAATATCATCAAGTCCTGAGATTCCATATTGGTCGAGGCTTACACACCGAGGATAAGAAATATTATCAAGTCCTGGGATGAACTATTGGTCGGGTCTTACACACTAAGGATGGGTAATTTCATCAAGTACTAGGATTCCCTATTGGTCAGGGCATACACACCGAGGATGGGAAATATAACTAAGTCCTAGGATGCCATGGTGACATGGCCTCTTTATCTGGAGAGTGTCTCATGACCCAGTTGGAATGTCCTTGGATACATTTTATGACCTAGCATGAAACATATGTAGGGTGTTGTGAGATTCATCAGGGCATAGTTTGAGGGGTGTTTTGTATCTTTATTGAAACCTTAGGGTGACATCAAAAAACATGTTATACATGTTTTGAGGGTGTTGTGACAGCTTGACTGTCATATCCAGATGCTTTCTCAAGAATTTGATGACATGAGTGGGTGCCATTATGAGTCTGGTGATGTATCTAAGGGACATCACAAGTCCTGGGTGATGGACCCAGGGGGTCTACAAGATAAAATTGGTGTCTAGGGAGATTCGTGTGACTCATTCTGGCATATCTGTAGTATTCCACGTGTCCCAAGTAGCATGAAAAAGGAGGTTCATGAGATCTAGGTGATTTCTCCGGGTGTTGTCGCGTGTCTTTAGGTGACACACATGAAGAAAATAAGTGTCATAGAGAATGTATTTTTCTTAATCCTTCTTCCTAGAATCTTGGTTCTTACCCTTGTATTGAGGATACCTCTTTTTTTTCACTGTCAGTTGTCTTGAATCTCACATGATCCAGTGGGATTGTGGGATGTCCTTCACATAACCCACCATAGGCCCTTCGTTTGATCTATAAATGATCACCCAAAGTGTTTTATGCCTAGCGCATGAATACTCTAGCTACCCATCAGTATATTACCTGACAGAAATCTGGTCAGTCACATGATTTCTCCAATAAGTTCGTAGAAGTCGGGTTCCAATTTTTCCAAGTTTGGGCATCCAGTGTATGTAGTAGCAGTCAAAAATCCAACCCTTTCATCATACCGATGCGGGGAATTTATAGGCCTCACCCCCTCTGATACTATCTGTTTTGTGCGGCGTATCTAGAATGAGTCATGGATGGATCTAGTGAAGGGCCCTAGAATCATGTAGTTTTATAAGTCTCTATCGTGGACTGCATCAGGCACATCGCTTGATTTTCAGTGATTGCAAGTATCCCCTGTCAATGCTTCCTTTATTGGATTATTTTCCGATTGTTGAAGACTTCTTTGATTATGAGGACATGTCAAAGGTCCACCATTTTGTCATGTTTACATGTCTGAGGTTCATCAAGATATTTGAGTGTCTATTTGAAGACATTGGTGAGACCTCATGTGACTTTTCTTGGGGTCTTATGAGATGTAGTTGTGGGTACTCTAGGTGCATCACATTCCTTTAATCAACCGCAAGTACCTCTCGCCTCCTCCCTTTTGATCTGCTTTGTTTTATTTGGAAATTTTTGGGATTCATGAGGGATTGCATGAGTAATATTGAGGGTATTTATTTTATTTTTTGGTGATGTGTCACGTGACCAGTATGGGGGTGCGTAAGAATTTCATGGTCAAGTCCTAGAGATGAGGATGAAAATACAAAGGGTTTCTATTAAAGTGAGGCAAGAATGTCTCCAAGGACTCATAGTTCCGTGTGGGTCATTAGGGGAGCACAACACGTCTTTCAATGACCATGAACTCCTCTCAACTCTTACATTTTCCCTGTTTTTTATCTAACAAGGGTTAGGGGTCATGTAAGTTTGCACAAGTAATGTCCACAATTTTTACTCAATTTCTTGAAGATGTATCATCTGACCAATTTTTTATGCTCCTTTCCATCACAAAGTCTAAACGAATGAAAAGGGAAATACCTTGAACCCAAAGTGATTCATCCTTTGAAGAAACATCAAAAATTGACAAAGGCATGAAAAAAGTTTCATTTTCACTTGGGTCACGCAAGTTCCACCAAGTTCGCGCAAGTATACTTACGTGCCACACAGTGGTCATGCAGGTGACTTGCACACCCTATCTGAATTTCGCCCAGGGTCTCCACCAATCTATAAATACCCCCTGTGGCCCCCCCCATTTCGGGGAAAAAATTCCAAAAACTCAGATTTGAGCTTTCGGTGCCCTAGTCTCTTCTCAAAGCTTCCAAACACTTCTAATGTAATTTATTACCTATAACGGAAGATCTAAAGAGGGGGAGTAAGGCCTAAGTGTTGAAACTCATCAACACTTGCACGCCTAAGTGGCCATCCCTTAAGGGAAATGGCCACACTTGCGCGCCGCCTTACCCCTTCAACAGAACTTGCATGCCACTCTTCTGGAAGCCTCTAGGGATAGTACTACGGGCTTGATCCAAGCCTCTACCAAGTATTACCTTAAGGGTTTACCATCGCACAAGTACCCATGTGTCGCGCAGTTACACCTGTGCGACCATGACTTGTGCGCCCATGCAAGACTTGCGTGCCCACGTAGTACTTGCGCGCCCCTCTCTTTTTGGATTCCCTTCCTGCCCATTTAGACTCTCCTATGCCTATCCACCTCTCCTATTCAAGATTCAGCCTTCAAAACCCTCATCAAATCCATTTTCTTCGGCATGGTTCCCTTGTTGGCTTCCTTATTTGAAAGGAATTCTGTGGAACATATCTCAAAACCTAGTGATTTACACATATTTATGTCACTAAGGCTAGAGATTTAATTCATTCAACCTCATCCTTTAAGATGAGAGAATCATTAACTTGGGACTCCATTTAAGGAGTCATCCCCAGTCCAAGTTCTCATTAATTTGGGCCTCCTTTTCAGGAGTAATCCCCAGTCCAAGGCCCCTAAACCTGGGCATCCTCCTCAAGAGTAAGCCCTAGTCATAATTTCTCAAATATGGGATTCCTTTTTAGGAGTAAGCCCCAGTCTCAAAGTTCCCAAATATAGGCATCCTCCTCAGGAATAATCCCCAGTCGCAAAGTCTACAAATATGGGCATCCTCCTTAAGAGTAATCCCCAAGTCCCTTAATTCTAAAATTCCCTTAACCTGGGCCACCTCCTTAGGGGTAAACCCCAGTCATCAAGTCCCTTTAACCTGGGCCTCCTCCTTATGAGTAATCCCCATTCTTAATTTCTCTTAACCAATCTTAATTTACTTTTGATCTGGGCTTCCTTCTCAGGAATAAAACCCAATCATAAGTCCCCTCCTAATTTGGACATCTTTCTTAGGAGTAAGCCCCAAGTTAGAGTATCCAAATCTCCATAAAGTACATATACTTTTATGGACCCTGTTCCCAGACTTCTTCTATGAAATATGTTATGATCTATATCTATTTGGGCAGTAATACATACATAAGCCCCACATAATTTCTTATGACTTCATATTTCATGGCACAATTTTCTGGTTTTACCAATACCTCTTGTTTCTCACACCGAGCATGACTCATGCGCTCTTAGAGTGTAAAAGTAATTATGATATCTTTCTTTGAGCCATAAATCATACATAAACATCATACTCCCTTATTCGAACTATGTGGGTTCTGATTCATTTTCTAAACAAGGATACATAGGTAGCCCATATGTGGGTATGATCCCAACTCTGAAATAATCCATGTCCTTCTGAATGACAATAAACTTCAAGTGCCCCACTGAGTGGCTTTAAAACCAGTATGGTTATCATAATGACCAAGAGACTTTTATATAATGTATTAAAGGACACCATTGACTAAGAATCTCTAACAAATACATATTATTATCTATCGATGAAGAACCTCAAATACATATAAAAGATTCTATAAATTTCCTACATATCAATCATTGATTGTCAGATCTAAAGGAAAGCTCATTTTATACTTGGTAATTTAATAAGGATTCACGAACATAACTTAAATCTATAAAGAGAGTCACAGAGTAGAAAATAATTCCCCTCAAAAAATGTGTGATGAGTCCGACCTCCCATCCTCTCGACCAATGAAAATTATTAAGTCTCATCGGTCCATAACTAATGAGCACCTACCTTTGGAAAGTAGGTCCAAATGGATATAGAATCATTGGATGTTTCCGGTTCTATGAACAAACCCGTTAGAAATCACTTGGAATGTTTGAACCTTAAATCAATGAGTTCATCTCCAATTCTAGAGGAAAAAAATGGTGAACCCGACATGAATCCTTAACCAAGTTAAAATGATGTTTTCTCTATTTGTTAAGCCCTTATCTAAACTCAATGAGAGGGCCAACAAGACAATCAATAACATATGTGCTTATCCAAAAGATGTAGTGGCCGGACTTATCTTGATTACGTCTGTTATATCAAATATGAACTCTTTTCCAAAATCTTCTTCATTACAGAAATGGATTCTCTTAAGTTCACACCTGTGAATACTTCTGCTGTGAATACTTCTGTTGTGAATGTCTCTGCTGCTACTCCTGCTGGATCGTCATCCACTCTAAGGATGAAATTACCTACTTAGTGTCTTTAACGTTGGTTATCAAATGCACTAGTTAAGGAGTACCATCAAAACGGTACTATTCCGACTCTGGAGGCCGCTCGACAAGCCCTCCAAGTCAATAATTCACCCTGGTCATCCGGACAGCGATGACCAGCAATCAAGAAGCAGGTGGTGCCAACCCCCATCTCCAACCGTTTCGGGTCGTTATCCCCAGAACAAAATCACCATTTACTCCCATATTATGGGGAGGTGAATGAGAAAGTCCCTCAGGTCCTTAATTCAAGGAGACAGGAATCCTTCCCAAGGGCTCCCATAAACAATCGCTGCCAGACACGTGCGATAGTGTGCCCTCAACATGATGAGTGTATCATCTCCAGGCATTCGGCTCAGGTTCCTCAAACCCGAGCAGGCAAGATGAACCGCCAGAGGAAAAATCCGGTCAACAGTGAGCATGTTCTCATCTATTCCATCTCCGGAGAAGTCCACCAACCTAACTTGGTGGAAAGCAACGAGCGGGCACACACACCCGTCCGTTTTAATTCCACTATCCAGCAGAATCATCTGGCAGCAGCACACCAATCCCGCCAGACAATTCCAGTCGAGTACTATAGACATGAACATACAACTGTTTATAAATCATCAGCTAGTCATATGGCTCATCTGACTATATATGATGAAGCCCGCCAACCCAATGTGTTGACAACTGGTAAATAGGCACATACACCTGCTCACACTCATCAATCGTGACAACAGCCTTGTCTGTCAGTATTTAAGGAAGCTCGTCAACCATGTTCGGAAGAGTGCAATCAGCAGGCGCATACACCTTCTAGTATTTATCAATCCTACCCACAGTCTCATTTGGTAGCATTATGAGAAGTCATTCGGAAAGCTCAGACGAAAAACAGAAGGCAGACTCAACTCTCTACCCCCACACTTGAGTACTGTCAGGATTCACTGACAGGAAAAGGAGGACAAGAGCAGGAACACACACCTACTCCAAGCACAGAATGGACGTATATCCCCGTTCTGGTAGCTGAAGTCACCAAGCACATTTTTTCAATGGTGAAAGAGCAGAAGCAAATCCCTGCTCATATTCTGGATGCTTGCCAAGATATTATAATAGCTTCAGCCGAATCTCAGGGAAAGAAACATAAATCTATCCCTACCTTTGGAGTGACACATCAACAGTTTGCTTCAGAACAAACACACATCTCTGTTCCAGTCCAAGAGGGTTGTGGGGAATACTCCCCCATATCATACGGAAATCTAATTCAGGCACATACACCTGATTTGAGTGGAGATAATCAGCATAACCTGATCATTTCTCCTGAGCAGGAACATACACCTACCCATAATAACCACTTTCGTCAACAAGTGGTTCCTAAATTGAGTAATAAGGAATCTAAAAAGAAGACACGCCCAACACAGTCAAGAAATCAAGAGCCAATTTGTAATAAGGCCTTGTTCGATGCTGGATTTCTTGATGCACTCAGACAATTATCTGTTGGAATTCAAGATTCTACTCCCTTATTTCCCAATAGTGGGAACATTAATTCTGAAGGTCTTCATCAGACACTTCCTCATGAAGGCTTGCTTCATGACAGTTTGATCGATCTCTAAGTTTTATCTTCATGTGAGAGCTACAAGAACCCTCTGTGTAGCCAGAAGATAAAGGAGCAATAGGTTTCATCTTTTGCTGTAACCCACCATAGTGGTCCTCCCCATGATGATGAATTTATCTGCGAAAGTCCTCTCCGCAGTAGTAATTCGCATTGCTTGGAAAATTCTTTATAAGAAAATGCAGTGATGATAAAGCCCTCTTATCTTGAGGCACTTTCAAATATGAAGCCAGTCATGTCTGATGCTTTACCATTAGCAAGTGAAATACTTTCTCAATCAGAAGATAGCATGGGGGTGTAGGTCATTCTCAGAACCACCCCTGGGTCATTAATCTTTTTGTTTGATCAGTTAATTCTCTACCAATATTTTTGAATCCGATGAAGCAACAAGGAAGCACCAGCTCCGGTCTAATCAGGTAGAATAATATTCATTGAATGATAAAGAGGAAATGCCGAATATGAGAAAACAACTAGAGAAGTTGAAGTGCCAGTCATGTTTTGGCCTTTGGCTGACTCTCATTATGATATTCCAGAGATGTTGACGGAAGATGGAATTCATGATATTCGTCTCAACATATGGAAAACTCTTTGTCATTTGAAACATAAAATACTATCTTATGATGAATATGAAAATCATGTCAAGATAATAGAAGGGTTACAACATCAAATTGACTTGGCATCTCTCTCAGTTTCTCGATATCTGAAGGCTGAAAAGCAATAGAGAGCCCTTCAGCATTCATGCCTTGGCACGCTAGGAAGATTGTTCCAGTTAATTTCCAATGCCCCATATGGTATTCATATCAAGGGATGGGGTGTTCATAGAGCACTACATTTCACTGTGCTCTCCAGCCAGCAAATCCCACCGAAAATGGTCTCATGCAATGTTATTGCCCATGGCCGGCCATAGTCAATTGGCTTTGTTTGTAATCAAAGGCTTTCCCAAGAACATGCCTCAACTAGTTCTTCTCAAAATCAAGCATAAAGAGAACAAGTTTTTGAATTACTCCTGCATCAAGAAAACGAGAATATTGAATAGACCTCTTGTTTGGATCAAGCACATCATCAAGTGACAAAAGTGTTAGAAATCATGCAATGGTCTTTTGAGCCGGGTGATAAAAGTGGATGCAGGTTGATGCATCCATCCAATTTCCAGACTAAAGTCTGCAAGATAAAGAGAGATTTCAAGAAAGTCTCAGATATAGCATGTCAAGAACCACCCCATCTTGCCATACTATGGAATATTTTAACCCAACTCTCAGAATCAACAAATAGGATTTGATGAGTTGAGCAGGAACAACCCCAGTCCACCGGACTGGGGACTTTTTTAAATCCTCAATCTCTTCCTCAGAGAAATTTAGTCTTCTCTCGATTAGGTAAGAATCCCCAATAAGAACGAAGATCCAAATTATTAGGAGATTCCCTCCAAATTACGGTTCGTCAAGAAGTTCCTGAGGGATCAAATCGACAAAAGGCAATGTCTCATCAGATACATGGAAGAAGAAAATATCACATAAATGCCGATAGAAGGGATGAATGTATTATGCATCAATTAATTTCATGAATTCTATTGTTGTTGATCCACTAGATGAGGCTCACTCAGAGGGATCAGATGAAGAGGTTCCTACTCAAGAAGTTGTATGCACAGACACAAATGAAGAAGGTGCGCATACACGAAATCAAAGGTTTACCCAGAATCTGGGTGTTTTTTAAAATAACCCAATTCCCCCTCTCCAAAAGTGATCCAACAAGGGGAAAGGAAAGAATCAAGTTACATACCCTTCCTTTGGAGAAGGCCAATATCTCTCATTAGAGCAAAGATTTTCACAACAAGAGGAAGAAATGAAGGAATTGATGAGGATGAATGAAGAACTACTTCTGGGTAGTCTTCCTCCTAAGTGTGCTGGAGTCAGTCAGCCAAGGGAATTTGTTGCAGCTACTAAGATGGATCAAGAATATCCTCCTTTATCAGTACACCCTCACAGGTCTAATCCTACGGGTCAGGTCTAACAATAATCGGTGGTGCTACCATCAATTGCAGTACCATCCACCACACCTATCCAAGCTCTATTTGGTGAACTTGTTCAGCTCCAAGCTCAACCAGATGTTTCTCAAAAGTTAATAACTACTATTGATTCATTAACAGCTCGGTTGAAAGATATGGAGGGAAAAGAGCACAAATTCAACCAGAAAAGAGAGATTACCCTGAATGGGTTGATGCAATTCCTCCCCCATCAAATTTTTCAAATACCACATTCCAAATCTTTAATGGTTCGGGAGACCCAGAGCAACACTTAACACATTTTTTTCTCGTTGCGATCCTATGATGGGAACCCCTCAGCAATAGAAATTAGTTAAGCTCAGGTGTTTTGTACAGTCATTACAAGGGCCTTCTTTTTTCTGGTACACAAGCTTGCAATCTCGGTCAATTACTGGATGGGAGGATCTTCGTCAATGATTCCTTCTTCAATTCAGCTCAACTTTTCCAAAGACAATAGTTTTTGATCTTACAAACTATAAGCAAAGGGATAATTAAAGGGTTTCATATTTCATTGCTCGTTGTAAGGGATTAACATATTCCCTAAGCTTAGCACTCCCTCAAGAGGAATTTTTGCCAATATGTGTGGCAAATCTGCATGATGAGTTATGCACGCCGTTGATCCCTGTGAAATACACAGGAGGGTTTTGAGACCTTACTTCAATCACTAAACAGATTGAAGATTCTATTATGAATACTATAGATAAAACTCATGTAATTACATCAGCTCCAGGAAGGATAATGGGTAGAGAAGATACTGCTACAGTTGTGCTTAAACAATCACATGTACCTGCTTCTACTTCAAAACCTTCATCTTCCCGAAGGGCTCCACCTCCTGAGCATCAACAATAGAGGCTGTTTCATCAAGATGATCAAAGATATCAAAGACAAAAACAATTTGAGGATTTGAAAAGCAATGTTTACTCGTTCCGAAATGAACAAGTTCCTGGCTCCTTCATTTCGGCTCTGGAAAATAATTTGGCTCAATTGCCAATGCCCAAAAAGCCGAAAAAGGAAGGAGATGAATACCGACCCAACTATTGCCCCTTTCATCAGATATTGGGGCATTCCATTCAGGAGTGTTTTGTCTTCAAGGACCTCCTGAAAAAAATGGTCGACCCTGGACAAGTCAAATTGAAAGGTTCTTTAGCTCAAGTAGCATGTGTTACTGCTACAAATACAGAGGAAGAAGGTGAGTGACATGAAGTCAAAAACAAAAATGCGTAGAAATATGATGATTGGATGGTTAGAAAAATGATCAAACAAACTCATGCCATTTTTTGAATGCAATTGAAGAAACCAATTGTGTCTTCTAATATGAATGACACAGCAAAGCCCCCTTCATCAGAGAGAAAATCCTCAAAGAAACGACATAATTCAAAGAAAGAGGAGCAATTAGAAGAAGATGATATCATGACAAAGACCAAGTTGTCTTTGACTTTGGAAGATTTTATTCCATCTAATTCGAAGACATGGGAAACATCCCACCAAAAGGCACAACCTAAATTGGATAATCAGGCAGAGTCTTCATCAGATGAAGAGTTAATCTTCGGTTCTGTTAATATGATTCACATAACAGATCGTTATGCCAGTCAAAATTTCGATCTCGATGAACCTGGGTTCCTTGTATCAAATAAAGGAATCAGAGGGAGTTCCATAGGCTCGGGGTATAGGGGAATACGTGGATCTTTCATAGGCCACTATTCAAATTCTACCCCTGCTAGAACTGTGTATGCGGCAGAAACTCATGGCAGAGCCCTTCAACGAGCTCAACAAGAACAAGAAAGTTCTTACACACAAGGTAGATTCAGTCCTGGCACAGTTATTCTAGAGGATCGGTTGGAAGTTACACCTTCTTCCTCTTAGTAAGAAAATAGACCTATTCGGTCTAATCTTCCAAATCCAAAAGTATTACCATTTCCTACCCCGATACAAGTTGCATCAACTTCCAAAGCATAAAATTCCAAGGCACCTGCTAAACCACATGTTCTTGTTGGAAAACGCAGACCTTTCGATCAAAAGTATGATGTATTGAAACACCTGGCCCAAGTACCGGCCAAGTTATCAATTTTGGATGCCTTGAATTTATCAAAGGACCTTTGGGATGCACTCATTGAGGCTTTTTCAAGTCCTCAGAAGTTTGAAAATGAAATTGCTGCAGCTGAAGCCTACCATGTAGAGAATAATCCTGCAGAATACCATACAGTGATATCTTTCACAGATGAAGATCAAGATGATGTCATGTATGAACATATTAGAACTTTTTATTTATCTGGAAAGGTTAATGGTGTAGACATCCGAAGATCTTTCATTGATAATGGTTCAGGATTCAACCTCATCCCCATTCGTACACTTCGTCAATTGGGCCTCACAGAATCTTATTTATCTCTTTCTACTATGATGTTACAAGGATATGATAAAAATGAATAAGAACTACTGGGTGAGATTACACTCAGAACTCAGTTTGGAGATCTTGTATCCAATTTAGATTTCATGGTTGTTGATCAAGACTCAGCCTTCAACATCTTACTTGGAAGACCCTGGCTACATCAACATGAAGCTATCCCTTCATCATACCATCAATGTCTCAAATATTGTTTCGATGGTAAAATTGGGACATTTTATGGTGATAAGGCTCCGTTTAAGACATGTGAATCTCAATACATTGAGGAGGAATTCTATAACAAGAAGGGAAAGGAGAAATACACTACAAGGGAGATTATTAAAATTAATGCTCCATATGGTTTGGAAAAGATTCCAGTAAATCCATTTACACATGTGAGTACAGATTATGTGTTGCCTATCAGTCAAATTGATAGGATAGACCCAAATCCAAATACTCTTTTGGAAACTTCCATAATTTCAATTAAGGCAATCAAGCCAAAAAAACATGGGAGAAATTGGTGATTCACCAAGAAATGATGAAAGCACAAATGGGTATGTATTTATTTCATCCACTGAAATTTAGAAAGTCTATACTTCTCCAAACAGGCCAGAAGAAGTTATAACAATGTAAGAGGTGAACGATGATGTCGATTCTCAATCCATCATCTCCTCTTTAATACCCAATAAAGACCCTTCATCATCAATCGAGTCAGAAATGGAAGCTTCCTCTTCAAGATGTTCAAATTTTAACATCTATTATGATCATGGAAATTCTACTTCATCATCTACTATGCAAGTAGAAACATAAGAAATGACACATGTTGAAGAAGAAGAGGAAGATCTCAGTGATGCTCCTCCAGCCTTTGAAGAGGGTATCTCTACCACCGCGGATGAACTCAGAGAGATAAATCTGGGTACAAAAGAAGATCCACGCCCCAATTTAATTAGTGTGGCCATGACTCTTGAAGAGAAAAAGATGTATATTTCATTTTTAAAGAAAAATTGAGATATATTTTCTTGGAACTATACGGAGATGCTGGGGCTTGATCCTGATATTGCTACTCATCGTTTGGATTTTCCATAAGAACATCGAGGATTTAAGCAAGCTGCGAGAAGAACACACCCAACTTATGCTTCCAAAATTGAAGCTGAAGTGGATAAGATTATCAAAGATAACTTCATTAGAGAAGTTAAATATCCCAATTTTTTGGCTAATATTGTCCCTGTGAAAAAGAAGAATGGACAAAGTAGAGTTTGCATTGATTTCAGAGATCTTAATTGTCATTTTCCTAAGGATGATTTTCCTGTTCTGATTACAAAACTGTTAATTGATGCAACAACTGGCTATGAAGCACTTTCCATCATGGATTGATATTTCGGGTATAATCAAATCCGAATGGCACAAGAAGATGAAGAATCTACTTCCTTTAGAACCCCTCAGTGTGTGTTTTGCTATCGGGTAATTCCCTTTGGCCTAAAGAATGTAGGCGCAACATATCAGTGTGCCATGCATCGTATCTTCAAAACCTTTTTAGGGAATTTTGTTGAATGTTATGTGGAAAATTTGGAGGTTAAATACAGAAAACATTCTAATCACTTGGCTGATTTGGAAATCATATTCCACAAACTTCGACAACATAATTTGAAGATAAACCCCTTAAAATGTGCTTTTGGGGTAACCTCAGGAAAATTTCTCATCTTTGTTGTACGCCATCTTGGTATCAAAGTCAATCCTGAGAAGAAAAAGTCAATCCTTGGTATGTCACCTCCTCGAAATTTGAAATAATTAAGAGGACTTCAAGGACACTTAGCCTATATTCGGCGTTTCATCGCCAATTTGGCAGGAAAAAGTTTACCCTTCACCAAATTGATGAAGAAGGGAGACACTTACCAGTGGACTAAATAATGTCAAGAAGCATTCAATATTCTCAAGAATTATCTCTTGAGTCCACCGGTATTAATGTCGCATATTGAAGGAAGACCACTTATCCTGTATGTGACAGCTTTGGAGCGATCACTGGGTGCCTTTCTTGCTTAGAAGAATGATGCTGGGAATCAAAACAGCATCTACTATCTCAGTCGGACTATTCATGAAGTAGAGATTCGATATTCAAGTATTGAGAAGTGCTTCCCAGCATTAATCTTTGCAGTTCAGAAGTTGAGACACTAACTGCAACATCATGAGTTCCAATTGGTATCTTGTAATAATCCACTCAAATTCATCCTTAGTCGTCCAATGTTTACAGGATGTCTGGAAAGGTGGGCAGTTATTTTGCACCAATTTGATATCCACTATGTGTCTCAAAAGGAAATAAAGGGCCAAGTTATGGCTTATTTCCTTGCTGAACACCCTTCAGTAGAAGATACATCTTCAGATATTAAACTTCCTGATGAGGAAGTATTATTTATTCAAGATAGTCTTCAAACATGGGAATTGTACTTTGATGGTGCTTCCATAAGTCCAATAGGGAGGAAAATGGAAAATCCTAAATTCAACAAAGTTGGGTTAGGAATTGTACTCATTTCTCCAGAAAAGGTTGTGTTAACCTATTCCTTCTCATTGTTGGGAGGCGGTACAAATAATGAAGCAGAATACCAAGCCCTCATCGCAGGCTTGGAGTTGGTGCTTCAAGCACAAGTGAATCACTTAAAGGTGAAAGGTGATTCAGACCTGGTAATCAAACAAGTTAATGGGGATTATGCCATCAGAAAAGAAGAACTAATCCCTTTGTATGATTACGTCATAGAGTTAATAGCGGAATTTCCTACGGAACCGACATTTTCTTATGTCCCGCGGTCACAAAATGCCCATGCTGATGCACTGGCTAATATAGCCACAGCTCTGGTAGATCCAAATCAGGACAAAACAACCATCAGTATTTCCCACCATCGTACACTTTCACCTTATGTTCAAACCAGAATAGAGGAAATCAATGAAATTAGTTCCATTCCTGAACCATATGGTCATACTACAGGATGGATGACACCTATTAGGGAATACCTTCAAAATGGAACACTTCCACCTGATAGAGCCAGGAAAGAACAAATCTGGTGACGTGTGGTCAATTTTAATCTTTATTATAGCCTAGGTCACCTAGATAAAATTCTCTACAAGCGTGGTTTTGATGGAGTTCTCTTCAGATGCATTGATGGTGAAGAGACAATGGCTGTCATGAAAGAAGTGCATGCAGGAGTCTGTGGTGCCCACTAGTCTGGACATAGAATGTCTAATAAAATTCGAAGGCTTGGATACTTTTGGCCTTTAATGATACAAGATTGTGTTTATTTCATGAAGAAGTGTCATTCATGCGAAGTACATGCCAACTTCATTCATTAGCCCCCAGAGTTCCTTCATACAGCTAAATACTCGTGGCCATTTTCCACATGGATAATGGATGTGGCAGGACCTTACCCTTCAGCTACAGCCAAGTAGTTTAAGTATATTCTTTCTGATACCGACTTCTTTTCCAAATGGGAAGAGGCAATACCTCTTAAAGAAGTTAGTTCTAAAAGCATTTTTAGCTTCATCAAGTCTAACATCATTACCAGATTTGGTGTCCCTCATACCATATTGATGGACAATTGCACCAACTTCTGTTCATCTGAGGTGAGGAAGTTGTATCAAGAATACAACATCAAATCCAACCATTAATATCAATATCATGCATTGGCCAATGGCCAGATAGAAGCCTTCAACAAGAATATTTCAAACATACTTCAAAAGATGGTGGATAAAGATAATAAGTCATGGCCTGATAAACTCTTCCATGCTTTATGGGCTTATCGGACCACCACCCGCACTGCAACGTGGTCAACTCCATATTCACTGGTATATGGAACAGAAGCAGTCATGCCCATTGAAGTTCAATTACCTTCACTCAGATTAGCCATTTGTGATCAGTCATCTACAGATGAACAATATCAAAAGTGATTGGATGAATTAGAACAGTTAGATGAGAAAATATTGTGCACCCTGCACCACTTGGAAGTCTATCAGAATCGAATAGCACGAGCTTTCAACAAAAAATTTCATCTTCGTTCATTCATTCAGGAAGAATTGGTATTGGTTCTTAGAACTCCAATGATACCAGGAAAGAAACCTCCCAAGCTTGAACCAAAATGGGAAGGACCTTACTCAATACATAAGGTCTACTCCAATAGAGCTTATTCTTTAATCTCAATGGATGGAGAACTCATCACTACTCCAACCAATACTAAATTTCTAAAGAAGTATTTTGTATAAACACAAAATACATCATCCTCGGTCCATGCATACAACCTTAAACTATTTGAATTTCCCATATGTCCAACAAGACATTAAACAGCACCATCTCCGGTCCATGCATATGACCTTAAACTATTTGCATTTCTTTCATCCAACATGACGTTAAACTGTGAAAAATTCCCTAATACGTCCAACATGACATTAAATCGTGTCCTCTTTTGTCCTTACTGCATGACATTAAACTACACAGTCCCCCTTTCATCCATCATTACATTAAACTGTATTGTCCCCATCATCCTAACTACATGACGTTAAAATGTACAAAAATCCCTCAATATGTCCTACATAACGTTAAATTGTATTTTGTCCCTGCTACATGACATTAAACTGTGCAGCACCAATAGTCCTCACTCCAAAACTTTAAACTACATAGTCCCTTAATATGTCCTACATGACATTAAACTGTGCATCGTTAAGGTTGTTTCTACCACTTGTTTCTCACACCGAGTATGACTCATGTGAGCTTAGATTAAACTTCAACCATAACACCCTCTCTGGGCCGCTAACCATGTGTAAGTCCCAACACCATTTTTTAGGTCATTGTCCCCAAGAAAAACTTGATCACTAATTCATTATTTAATTGAAATACGCAGAATTTTATCCTTTTCTTCTAGGCCAGGTACGTAGGAAACCTCCCGAGGTTCAATCCTAAAACCAATATCTTCACATCGGTTCACCCCCATCTCATATGATGTTGATTCGTGAAGCTGCCACCAGAACCAATATTTTTTACGTTGGTTCACCATCGTCCTTACTATACGACGTTAAATTGTACATCACTTTTGTCCTGTACGACAATAAATTACAACATTCTTTGACACCCTCACCTGAGAGGGAATCATTATTTACATTCATTTCCAATCATGTTATATTTCAAGACTACGTGCATACATGGAAATTCCTAAATCTTTTATCTTGGGTCAAACCATTATTTCACTAAAGTCCCCTTTCACCCTTCACTTGTACAAACCAATTCTGTATAAAGGGTATTTATAGGACTATGTGGGCTTGATTCCCATCCTTATGGGATACATAGGAATGTTCGAGTGTCCCTCGAATCCAGCCCTAAGTCTTTTGGGCTTAACCCCAAATTCTACTTTCAGTCCCCTGGTTGAAAAGTCCCCATGAAAACACACACTGTGTATTTCTTATAATGGTCCAAGCTCTATGACCCTAAACTAAGATCTCCCATACTTTCATCCCACATGACGTTAAACTGTATTTCAAAAACTATGTATGGCTTGATTTCCATCTTTATGGGATACGTAGTGAAGTCCAACATTTCAATTCAGGACCCAACCACAATGTGATTATGGTTAGCATTGATCTATGTATCTTTACATACATTGAACAATACCCATTTTTATGTGTCATAATCCTAACCTTAAATATTTTCAGATCATCATAACCCTTTTCTCAACCTTTGGTCACAAAATTTCCAATTTCTGAGAGTTCTTTTGCCTGACTATGCAGCACGTGCCCTTAGGTGGCCTTGCATAAGTAGTCTACATAACAGGCCTGTCAGCCAAAAGATACTATTATTTGACTATGAAGACAATTCCCTTAGGTGGCCCTGTATAATTCAACCCCCTAATGGGTTTTTTAAATAATGGTAACTTCATTCTTGGGAACAAAACCTCTTTTGTCCTTAGTTGTCTTAATGACAATATGTAGGGATCCGAAAAAATATCCATCCTTAATATATTTGAATCATACTCATTTTCATGATCTGAAAGTATTCAAGTCTATGGTTTATATTTCCCTACCCTACATTTGGGTCAGACCTTCGTAGGAGTGACATTCATCCAGTTCTTAGATAATCTTGTTTGGAAATATCTTCTCTATATTCAAGTACCTCTCTCCATACAACAAACTCTATGCTTTGGAAAAGTTAAATCTCCATAAACATTCAATTGATTTTTATCAGTATAAAAGTAAATTTCTGAGTGTTCTTTTTCCTGACTATGCAGCAAGTGCCCTTAGGCGGCCTTGCATAAGTAGTCTATATAATGGACCTGTCAGCCAAAAGATGCTATTATTTGACTATACAGCCAATGACCTTAGGTGTCCCTGCATAATTCAACCCCCTAATAGGTTTTTTAAATAATGGTAACCTCATTCTTGGGAACTACTTCTTCTAATTCCTTGTTGACGCTCCTTTTCATCACAGAGTCTAAACGAATGCAAAGGGATATGCCTTAGCATAAAGTGATGCATCCTTTGACAAAAACATCAAAAATAAAAATGGCATGAACAAGGATTCAAATGCACATGTGCCATGAAAGTTCCATCATAGTCGTGTAATTACACATGCGTGCTTCCTAGTGGTCACGCAGGTGACTTGCGCGCCCTCTTTGAAGTTCACCCACGGTCTTCTCCAGCCTATAAATACTCCTGTGTGCCCCCCCATTTCGAGGAGGAAAAATTCCAGAACCTCATATTTGATCTCATGTAGCCCTTGTCTCTTCTCAAAGCTTCTAAAAACTTCTAAGGTAATTTCTTACCTAGAACAGAATATCTAAAGAGGGGAAGGAAGGCCTAAGTGTTGAAACTCATCAATACTTGCACGCCTAAGTGGCCAACCCTTAAGGGAAATGGCGACACTTGCGCGCCGCCCTGCTCCTTCACCAGAACTTGTGTGCCACCTTTATGGAAGCCCCTAGGGATAGTAATAAGGGCTTTATCCAAGTCCCGCCCAAGTATTACCCCAAGTGTTAAAAGTTGCGCAATTAACCATGTGTCGTTCAGGTATACCTGCGCAATCAGTACTTGCGCGCCTACGCAGTACCTGCGCGCCCACCAGGACTTGCGCGCCACTCTCTTTTTGGGTGCCTCTCCTGCCTTTTTCACCTCTCTTATGCCTATCCACCTACCCTCTTCAAGATTAAGCCCTCAAAACTCTCTTCAAAGCCATTTATGGCATGATTTCTTGATCGAGTTCCTTATCTGAAAGGAATTCTATGGAATATCTCTCAAAACCTAGTGATGTACATATCTTTATGTCACCAAGGTAAGAGATCTCATTCATTTCAACCTCATCCTTCAAGATGAGAGGATCCATAACCTGGGACTCCTTTTCAGAAGTAAGCCCCAGTCCAAGTTCTCTTAATTTGGGAATCCTCCTTAGGAGTAAGCCCCAAGTCCCCTATTTTGGGCATCCTCCTCAGGAGTAAGCCCCAGTCTTCAAAATTACCAAATCTGGGCATCCTCCTTAGGAGTAAGCCCCAATAATAATTCCCTTAAACCTAGGTTTCCTTTTCAAGAATAAACCCCAGTCTCAAAAATTCTTTAATATGGGCATCCTCCTTAGGAGTAAGCCTCAAGTCCCTTACACCTAGGCTTCCTCCTTTAAAGTAATCCCCAGTTCTCAATTCATTTAACCTGGGCCTCCTTTTTAGGAGTAATCCCTAGTCCAAGTTCTCTTAATTTGGGCATCCTCCTTAGGAGTAAGCCCCAAGTCCCCTAATTTGGGCATCCTCCTCAAGAGTAGGCCCCAGTCTTCAAAATTCCCAAATCTGGGCATCCTACTTAGGAGTAAGCCCCAATCATAATTCCCTTAAACCTAGGTTTCCTTTTCAGTAATAAAACCCAGTCTCAAAAATCCATTAATATGGGCATCCTTCTTAGGAGTAAGCCCCAATTCCCTTAAACCTGGGTTTCCTCCTTAGGAGTAAGCCCCAGTTCTCAAGTCATTTAACCTGGGCCTCCTTTTCAGGAGTAATCCCGAGTCCAAGTTCTCTTAATTTGGGCATCCTTCTTAGGAGTAAGCCCCAAGTCCCCTAATTTGGGAATCCTATTTAGGAGTAAGCCCCAAGTCCCCTAATCTAGGCATCCTCCTCAGGAGTAATCCCCAGTCTCAAAGTTCCCAAAATTTGGGCATCCTCCTCAGGAGTAAGCCCCAACCATAATTCCCTTATCTGTTGATGCACTCAGACAATTATCTGTGATAAGGCCTTACTCAATGCTGGAGTTCTTGATGCACTCAGACAATTATCTGTTGCAACTCAAGATTATACTCTCTTAGTTCCCAATAGTGGGAACATTAATTCTGAAGGTCTTCATCAGACACTTCCTCATGAAGACTTGCTTCATGACAGTTCAATCGATCTCAAAGTTTCATCTTCAGATGAGAGATACAATAACCCTCTGTGTGGACATAAGATCAAGGAACAAGAGGTCTCATCTTTTTCTGTAACCCATCATGGTGGTTCTCCCCATGATGATGAATTTAGCTGTGAAATCCCTCTCCGCAATAGTAATTCGCATTGTCTGAAAAATTCTTCAGAAGACAATGTAGTGATGAGAAAGCCCTCTTATCTTGAGGCACTTGAAAAAGTGAAGTCAGTCATGTCTGATGATTTACCATCATCAAGTGAAATACTTTCTCAATTAGAAGATAGCCTGGGGTGTAGGTCATTATCCGAACCACCCCTGGGTCATTCATCTTCTAGTTTGATCAGTGGATTCTCTACCAGTCTTGTTGAATCTGATGAAGCAACAAGAAAGCACCAGCTCTGGTCTAATCAGGTAGAATAATCTTCATTGAATGATAAAGAGGAAATGATGAACATGATAAAACAACTGGATAAAGGTGAAGTGTCAGTCATGTTTTGGCCTTTGGCTGACTCTCAGTATGACATTCCAGAGATGTTGACGGAAGATGGGATTCATGATATTCGTCTCAACATATGGAAAAATCTTTGTCAGTTGAAAAATAAAGTATTATCTTATGATGAATATTAAAATCATGTTAAGATAATAGAAGGGTTACAATTCCAAATTGACTTGGCATATCTATCAGTCTCTCGATATCCGAAGGCTGAAAAGTAGTAGAGATCCCTTCAGCGTTCATGCCTTAGCACACTAAGAAGATTGCACCAATTAATTTCCAATGCCCCATCTGGTATTCATGTCAGAGGATGAAGTGTTCATGGAGAACTACATTTCACTGTACTCTCCAATCAACAAATCCCACCAAAGTTGGTTTCATGTAATGTTATCTCCCAAAATTGGCCACATCTGGCTGGTTTTGTGCGAAATCAAAGGCTTGCCCAAAAACAGTCCTCAACTAGTTCTTCTCAAAGTCAAGAATACAGAGAACAAGTTATTGAATTACTCCCGCATCAAATGAATGAGAATATTGAACATGCCTCTCATTTGGAGCAAGCACATCATCAAGTTACAAAAGTGTCAGAAATCATCCAACGGTCTTTTGAGCCGGGTGGTAAAAGTAGATGTCGATTGATGCATCCAGCTAATT
This sequence comes from Viscum album, assembly GCA_963277665.1. Classification (NCBI taxonomy): domain Eukaryota; kingdom Viridiplantae; phylum Streptophyta; class Magnoliopsida; order Santalales; family Viscaceae; genus Viscum; species Viscum album. The sequence continues at coordinate 1,663,340,257 of OY728146.1, read as the reverse complement.
TCCATACTAAGGTTTGCAAGATCAAGAGAGATTTTAAGAAAGTCTCATACATAGCATGTCAAGAACCACCCTAGCTTTCCAGACTGGGGACTCTTTTAACCTAACCCTCAGAATCAACAAATAGGATTCGAGGAGTTGAGCGGGAACAGCAGGAACAACCCCAGTCCACCGGACTGGAGACCTTTTCAAATCCTCAATCCCTCCCTCGGAGAAATTCGGTCTTCTCTCGATTAGGGAAGAATCCCAAAGAGGAATGAAGCACCAAATTATGAGGATATTATCTCCAAATTACGTTTCACCAAGAATTTCCTGAAGGATCGAATCAAAAAAAGGCAATGTCTCGTCAGGGGCATGACAGAAGAAAATATCACAGAAATGCCAATAGAAGGGATGCGATGCGTTATGCATCAATTAATTTCATCAATTCCATTGTTTCTGATCCACCATATAAGGCTCACTCAGAGAGATCAGTTGAATAGGTTCATTCTCAAGAAGTTGTACGCACATATACAAATGATGAAGGTGTGCGTACACGAAATCAAAGGCTTACCCAGAATCTGGGTGTTACTTCAAGTAACCCACTTCCCCCTCTCCGAAAGGGATCAAACAAGGGGAAAGGAAAGAATCAGGTTACATACCCTTCCTCTGGAGAAGGCCAATCGCTCTCATTAGAGAAAAGATTTTCAAAACAAGAGGAAGAAATGAAGGAATTGAGGAGGATGAATGCAGAACTACTTCAGGGTAGTCTCTCTTCTAAACATGCTGGACCCAGTCAGCCAAGGGAATTTGTTGTGGATACTGAGATGGATCAAGAATATCCTCCTTTATCAGTACACCCTCACAGGTATAATCTTATGGGTCAAGTGAAACAACAATCAGTAGTGCTTCCATCGGTTGTAGTACTAGCTTCCATACCTATCCAAGCTCCAGTCATTGCACCTGTTCAGGTCCAAGTTCAACCGAATTTTTATCAAAAGTTAATAACTACTATTGAGTCATTAACATCTCGGTTGGAGGATATGGAGGGAAAGCGTGCTCAAATTCAACCAGAAAAGAGAGGTTACCCTGAATGGGTTGATGATATTCCTCCCCCATCAAATTTTGCAAGTACCACATTCCCAATCTTTAATGGTCAGGGAGACCCAGATCAACACTTAACACATTTTGTTTCTCATTATGATCCCATGATGGGAACTCCTCAGCAACAGGAGGAAGTTAAGCTTAGGTGTTTTGTACAGTCATTACAAGGAACTTCTTTTATCTGGTACACAATCTTGCAATCCCGGTCAATTACTGGATGGGAAGATCTCCATCAATGATTTCTTCTTCAATTCAACTCAACTTTTCCAAAGACAATAGTTTTTGATCTTACAAACTATAATAAAAGGGAGAATGAAAGAGTCTCAGATTTCATTTCTCACTGGAAGGGATTAACATATTCCCTAAGCTTAGCACTCCCTCAAAAAGAATTGTTTCCAATCTGTGTGGAAAATTTTCATAATGAGTTACACACGCCGTTGATACCTATGAAATACACAGGAGGGTTTTGAGACCTTACTTAGATCGCTCAGCAGATTGAATATTCTCTTATAAAGACTAAGGACAAAACTCATGTAATTCCATCAGCTCCAGGAAGGAGAATGGGTAGAGAAAAGACTGCTACAGTCATGCTTAAACAAGAACCTGTACCTGCTTCTACTTCAAAACCGTCATCTTCCCGAAGGGCTCCACCTCCTGAGCGTCAGCAACAAAGGTCGTTTCGTCAAGACGATCAAAGAGATCAAAGACGAAAACAGTTTGATGAGTTGAAGAGTAAAGTTTATTCTTTCCAAAATGAACATGTTTCTGGTTACTTCATTTCATCCCTGGAGAATAATATGTTTCAGCTGCCGAGGCCCAAGAGGCCAAACCAGGAAGGAGATGAAGACCATCCCAATTATTTCCCATTTCATCAGATGTTGGGGCATACCATCCAGGAGTGTTTTGTCTTCAAGGACCTCATGCAGAAAATGGTTGACTCAGGACAAGTCAAATTGAAGGGTTCTTCAGCTCAGGTAGAATGTGTTACTACTACAGATCCGAAAAAAGGAGGCGAGTGGCAAAAAGTCAAAAGCAAAAATGCGCAGAAATATGATGATTGGATGGTCAGAAAAATGATCAACTGAACTCATGACATTTTGAGAACGCAATTGAAGAAACCAATTGTGTCTTCTACTATAAATTCCACAATGAAACCTCCATCAAAAGAAAAATCCTCAAAAGGGAAGGATAATTCAGGGAAGGAAGAATAATCAGAAGAAGTTGAGTATGTGTCAAAGCCCAAGCTGTCTTTGACTCTGACATATTTCATGCCATCTAATTAAAAGCAACGGGCACCACCCTACCAAACAGAACAACCTAAATTGGCTAGTCAGGTAGATTCTTCATTGGATGAAGAGTTAATCTTCAGTTCTGTTAATATGATTCACTTAACAGATCCTTATGCTAGTCGTAGTTTCGATTTCGATGAGCCTAAATTCCCTATATCAAACAGAGTAATTAGAGGGAGTTCCAGGGGTTTGGGATACAGAGGAAGACGTGGATATCCCAGAAGCCACTATTCCAATTCTACCACTGATAGAACTATGTATGCAGCAGAAACTCGTGGTAGAGACCTTCAGTGAGCTCAAAAAGAACAAGGAAGTTATTCTACTAATAGCAAATTCAGTCCTGGCACAGTTATTCTGGAGGATCGGTTGGGGGTTCCACCTTCATCCTCTCAACAAGTAAATGGATTTAACCGGTCTTATCTTCCAAATCCAGGAATATTTCCAACTCCTATCCTGATACAAGATGCATCTACTTCCAAAGCATCAACTTCCAAGGCACCTGCTAAACCACATGTTCCTATTGGGAAACACAGACCTTTGGATCAAAAGTATGATATATTGAAACACCTGGCCCAAGTACCGGACAAGTTATCAATTCTGGATGCTTTGAATCTGTCAAAGGATCTTCAGGAGGCACTCATTGAGGCTTTGTCAAGTCCTCAGAAGTTTGAAACTGAAATTTCTGCAGCTGAAGTCCACCACGTAGAGAATAATCCTACGGAATGCCATGCAGTGATATCTTTCACAGATGAAGATGAAGATGATGTAGTGCATGGAAATATTAGACCTTTGTACTTATCTGGAAAGGTCAATGCTGTAGAAATCCGAAGAGCTTGCATTGATAATGGTTCAGGAGTCAACCTCATGCCCATTCGTACACTTCATCGATTGGGCCTCACAGAATCTGATTTATCTCCTTCTACTATGATGTTACAAGGATATGATAAAAATGAACAAGAACCACTGGGTGAGAATACACTCAAAACTTTGTTTGGAGATCTTGTATTCAATTCAGATTTCATGGTTGTTGATCAAGACTCAGCCTTCAACATCTTGCTTGGAAGACCCTGGATACATCAACAAGCGGCTATCCCTTCATCATACCATCATTGTATCAAGTATTGTTTCGATGGTCAAGTTGGGAAATTGTACAGTGATAAGGCCCCGTTCAAGACATTTGAGTCTCAATACATTGAGGCAAAATTCTATCACATGAAGGGAAAGAAGAAATCCACAACAAGGGATATTACCAAAGTTAATGCTTCATATGGTTTGGAAAAGATTCCAGTAAATCCATTTGCACATGTGATTATATATTATGTGTTGCCTATCGGTCAAATTGACAGGATAGACTCAAATCTGAATACTCTTATGGAAACTTTCATAATGTCAATTACGAAAATCAAGCCAGACAACATGGGAGAAATTGGTGACCCACCAAGTAGTGATGAAATCCCAAATGGAGATTTCTTTATTTCATCTATTTAAATCCAAGAAGTCTATACTTAACCAACTATTCCATAAGAATTGATAGCAACGTCAGAGGTGAACAATGATGCTGATTATCAATCCATCATCTCCTCTTTATTACCCAAGGAAGACCCTTCATCATCAATCGGGTTATAAATGGAAGCTTCTTCTTTAATATGTTCAAATTTTACCATATCTTCTGATCATGGAAATTCTTCTTCATCATCTACTATGCAAGTAGAAATAGAAGAGATAACACATGTTGAAGAAGCAGAGGAAGATCTCAGAGATGCTCCTCCAGCATTTGAAGAGGGTATCTCTACCACCGTGGATGAACTCAGAGATATAAATCTGGGTAAAAAAGAATATCCACGCCCTACTTTAATCAGTGCGGCCTTGACTCTTGAATAACAAGAGATGTATATTTCCTTTTTAAATAAAAATCGAGAAATATTTTCTTGGAACTATACAGAGATGCCCGGGCTTGATCCTTATGTTGCCACTCATCATTTGGGTTTACCAGAAGAACATCGAGGATTTAAGCAAGCCGTGAGAAGAACACACCCAACTTATGCTTCCAAAATTGAAGCTGAAGTGGATAATCTTATCAAAGCTAAATTTTTCAGAGAAGTTCAATATCCCAAGTGGTTGGATAATATTTTCCTTGTGAATAAAAAGAATAGACAAATTAGTGTTTGCATCGATTTCAGAGATCTTAATCAGCATTGTCCTAAGGATGATTTTCCAGTTCCGATTACATAACTTTTAATCGATGAAACAGCTAGCTATGAAGAACTTTCCTTCATGGATGGATATTCTGGATATATTCAAATCCAAATGGCTCCAGAAGATGAGTAATCCACAGCCTTCAGAGCCCCTCAGGGTGTGTTTTGCTATCGGGTAATTCCCTTTGGCTTAAAGAATGCAGGCGCAACATATCAGTGTTCCATGCATCGTATCTTCAAACCCATTTTAGGGAAGTTTGTTGAATGTTATGTGGATGATTTGGTGGTCAAATCCAAACAAAGTTATAATCACTTGGATGATTTGGAAGTCATATTCTGCAAGCTTCGACAACATAATTTGAATATGAACCCCTTAAAATGTGCTTTTGGGGTAACCTCAGGAAACTTTCTCGGCTTTGTGGTATGACATCATGGTATTGAAGTTGATCCTCAGAAGACCAAGTCAATCCTTGGTATGTCACCTCCTCAAAATTTGAAAGAATTGAGAGGACTTCAAGGACACTTAGCCTATATTTGGCATTTCATCGCCAATTTGACAGGAAAAAGTTTACCCTTCACCAAATTGATGAATAAGGGAGTCACTTACCAGTGGACTAAAGAATGCCAAGAAGCATTCGATATTCTCAAGAAGTAACTATTGAGTCCACCGGTACTTATGCCACCTGTTTAAGGAAGACCACTTATCCTCTATGTGACAGATTTAGAGCGATCATTGGGTGACTTTCTTTCTTAGAAGAATGATGTTGGGAATGAAAACAGCCTTTACTATCTCAGTCGGACTATGCTTGAATCAGAAACCTGGTATTCAAGTATTGAGAAGTGCTTCCTGGCATTAATCTTTGCAATTCAGAATTTGAGACACTACCTGCAACATCACGAGGTCCAATTGGTATCTCGAAATAACCTGATCAAATTCATCCTTAGTCATCCAATGCTTATAGGATGTCTGGAAAGATGGGAAGTTATTTTGAAGTAGTTCTACATTCAGTATGTGTCTCAAAAGGCAATAAAGGGCCAAGCTATAGCTGATTTACTTACTGAACATCCTTCAGTAGAAGATACATCTTCAGATATTGAATTCCCTGATGAGGAAATCTTCTCTATTCAGGATAGTCCTCAGGTATGGGAAATGTATTTTGATGGTGCTTCCAGAAGTCCAACAGGGAAGAAAATGGAAGATTCTAAATTCAACAAGGTTGGGTTAGGAGTTGTTCTTATTTCCCCAAAAAAAGGTAGTGTTACCTTATTCCTTCTTATTGTGGAAAGGTGGTACCAATAATGAAGCATAATACCAAGCCCTCATCGTAGGATTAGAGTTGGCGCTTCAAGCACAAGTGAATCACTTAAGTGTGAACGGTGATTCAGACCTGGTAATCAAACAAGTCAATGGGGATTATGCAATCTGAAAAGAAGAATTGATCCCTTTATATGATTACGACAGAGAGTTAATGGTGGACTTTCTTAAGGAACCGACATTTTCTTATGTCCTGTGATCACAAAATGATCAAGATTATGCATTGGATAACATAGCCACAACTCTAGAAGATCCAAATCAGGACAAAACAACCATCAGTATTGACCACCGTCGTACAATTTCACCTTATGTTCGAACCAGAATAGAGGAGATCAATGAAGTTAGTCCCATTCCTGAACCGTATGGTCATACTATAGGATGGATGACACCTATCAGGGAATACCTTCAAAATGGAACACTTCCACATGATAGAGCCAGGAAAGAACAAATCCAGTGACGTGTGGTCAATTTTACTCTTTATGATATCCCAGATTACCTAGAGAAAATTCTCTACAAGCGTGGTTTTTATGGAGTTCTCTTCAGATGCATTGATGGTGAAGAGACAATGGTTGTCATGAAATATGTACATGCAGGAGTCTGTGGTGCCCACCAGTCTGGACATAGACTATCTAATCAAATTCAAAGGCTTGGATACTTTTGGCCTTCAATGATACAAGATTGTGTTGATTTCACAAATAAGTGTCATTCATGCCAAGTACATGCCAACTTCATTCATCAGTCCCCAGAATTGTTTCATACAGCTAAATACTCATGGCCATTTTCCACATGGGGAATGGATGTGGTGGGACCTTACCCTTTAGCTACAACCAAGCGGTTTAAGTATATTCTTACTGCTACTGACTTCTTTTCCAAATCGGTAGAGGCAATACCTCTCAAAGAAGTTAGTTCTAAAAGCATTGTTATCTTCATCAAGTCTAACATCATTATGAGATTTGGTGTCCCTCATACCATATTGACAGACAACGGCACCAACTTCTGTTCATATGAGGTGAAGAAGTTGTATCAAGAATACAACATCAAATCCAACCATTCATCTCAGAATCATGCACTGGCCAATGGCCAGATAGAAGCCTTCAACAAGACTCTTTCAAACATACTATTAAAGATGGTGGATAAAGATAAGAAGTCATGTCCTGATAAAATCTTTCATGCTTTATGGGATTATCGGACCACCACCCGCACTGCAACGCGATCAACTCCATATTCACTAGTATATGGAAAGGAAGCAGTCTTTCCTGTTGAAGTTCAATTACTTTCACTCAGAGTAGCCATTTGTGATCATTCATCTACAGATGAAAAATCTAAAAAGCAATTGGATGAATTGGAACGGTTAGATGAGAAAATATTGTGCACTCTGCACCACTTGGAAGTCTACCAGAATCGAATAACACAAGCTTTCAACAAAAAAGTTCGTCTTCGTTCATTCATTCAGGGAGAATTGGAATTGGTTCTCAGAACTCCAATGATACCAGGAAAGAAACCTCCCAATCTAGATCCAAAATGGGAAGGACCTTATTCAATACATAAAGTCAACTCCAATGGAGAATATTCATTAATCTCAATGGATGGAGAACTCATCACTACTACAACCAATGCTAGATTTCTAAAGAAGTATTTTCTATAAACACAAAATACATCATTCACGGTCCCGCATGACCTTAAACTGCACTACCAACCTGCATGACATTAAACTGCTCATCATGTCCAGCAAGATGTTAAACTGCACCATCTACGGTCCATGCATATGACCTTAAACTATTTGTATTGCTTCATGTCCAGCAAGACGTTACACTGCACCATCTAAGGTCCATGCATATGAACTTAAAATATTTTCATTACTTTCATCCCACACGACGTTAAACTTTGTCCCTTTCATCATCCTTGTTATATGACATTAAACTATACAGCAATGGTCCATGTAGATGGCCTTAAACTATTCACACTTTCGTCCAACATGACGTTAAACTATGAAAAAGTCCTAATACATCCAACATGACATTAAACTATGTCCTATTTTGTCCTTACTGCATGACATTAAACTGCACAGTTCCTCTTTTGTCCAAACATGACATTAAACTGTATTTTTTCCCCGCTACATGACACTAAACTATGCAGCACCAATAGTCCTCACTATAAGACTTTAAACTGCATAGTCCCTTCATATGTCCTACATGACATTAAATTGTGCATCGTTAAGGTTGTTGCTACCTCTTGTTTCTCACATTGAGTATGACTCACGTGAGCTTAGAGAAAACTTTAACCATAACACCCTCTCTGGGACGCTAACTATGCGTAAGTCCCAACACCATTTTTTAGGTCGTTGTCCCCAAGAACAACTTGATCACTAATTAATTCTTTAATTGAACTACGCAGACTTTGATCCTTGCCTTCCAGGATGGGTACGTAGGAAACCTCCCGAGGTTCAAGCCCAAAACCAATCTCTTTACATTGGTTCACCTTCATCTCGTATGATGTTGATTCATGAAACCGCCCCCAGAATCAATATCTTTACATTGGTTCACCATCATCCTTGCTATACGACGTTAAACTATACAACAAATTTGTCCTGTACAACAATAAACTACAAAATTCTTTGACACCCTCACCTGAGAGGGAATCATTATTTACATTGATTTCCAATCATGTTACATTACAAAGACTACGTGCATACATGGAAATTCCTGAGCCTTTTATCTTGGGTCAAACCATCATTGCATTAAAGTTCCCTATCAACCTTCACTTGTATGAACCAAATCTATACAGAGGGTATTTCTAGAACTACGTGGTCTTGATTCCCATACTTATGGGATATGTAGGAACATTCGAGTGTCCCTCAAATTTAGCCTCAAGTCTTTGGACCTAACCCCAAATTCCACATTTAGTCCCTTGCCTGAAAAGTCCCCATGAAAACACACACTGCGTATTTCTTATAATGGTCTGAGCTCTATGACCCTAAACTAAGATCTCCCATAATTTTATCCCACACAACGTTAAACTGTATTTCAAAAACTATGTATGGCTTGATTCCCATCTTTATGGGATACGTAGTGAAGTCCAACATTTCAATTCAGGACCCAACCACAACGTGATTATGGTTATCATTGATCTATGTATCTTTACATACATTGAACAATACCAATTTTTATGTGTCATAATCCTAACCTTAAATATTTTCAGATCTTTATAACCCTTTTTCCTTTTCCTGACTTCTAATCACAAAATGTCCAAATGTTGAGATTTTTTTGCCTGACCATGCAGTACGTGCCCTTAGGCGGCCTTGTATAAACAGTCTACATAATGGACCTATCAGCCAAATGATGATATTATTTGACTATAGATCCAATTCCCTTAGGCGGCCCTACATAAGTCAACCCCCTAACGGGTTTGTTAAATAATGGTAACTTCATTATTAGGACAAAAACCTCTTTTTGTCCTTAGTTTTCTTAACGAAAATATGTATGGATCCGCAAAAATAGCCATCCTTAATATATTAGTCTCATAATCTTTTTCATAATCTGAAAGTATTCAAGTCTATGGTTTATATTTTCCTTCCCTGTGCTTGGGTTAGACCTTCGTATGAGTGACATTCATTCAGTTCTTAGACAATCTTGTTTGAAAATATCTTCTCCATATTCAAGTACCTCTCTCCATACAGCAAACTCTATGCTTTAGAAAAGTTGAATCCCCATAAACTTTCACGGGATTTTTAGCAGTAGAAAAGTAAATTTCTGAGAGTTTTTTTCCTGACTATGTAGCACGTTCCCTTTGGCGGCCTTGCATAAGTATTCTACATAACAGACCTATCAGCCAAAAAATGATATTATTTGACTATGCATCCAATGCCCTTAGGTGGCCCTACATAATTCAACCCCCTAACAGGTTTTTTAAATAATGGTAACTTCATTCTTGGGAACTACTTCTTCTAATGACTTTTAGCCCTTTTTCATATCATTCCTCAGATTCAAAATTTCTTAAGTCATAGTTTACATTTTTTCCCTCATACTTGGGTGTGGTAATATGTTTCCAAATGAATTATCAAAGAATTGAGTCAATTCTAATTCATTCGGTCAAAGCTATTTCAACCTTAAACATTAGCCTTTTTATGTCCAACATGCATTACTATAAACTACCCACAAAAGACAAGGAAACTCTGAATAAAAGTCAAGTTCCAGCTCACTAAACATACATTTTGTATGATTTAGGTAATATTGAGCAATTAAAAGATTCAAATTTTTTAGGGTTATTTATAATAATCCTAGTAAAAATCAAACTATGCTTACTAGGCCCATTGCATTAGTTAAAATTTAAAGCAGGTATCAATAGGATGCAGAACTAAATGATTGAAGATGAAAGTGTTTTTTAATTGATTCACAAGAGTTAGAATGACATCCACAGACTGGAGTCTCTTCTCTTTTTCAAGAAATTACAAAAGACTTTCAACATGACTCTTCATTTGATTTACGGCATCCTGAGCTTCATCAACAGCCTCCTGGAATTCATTCATTCAATTGGGTATAATAATAGAAGCAGTAATACCAACTCTTCTTGGAACAATTGTAAAAGAATGTTATTGAGTGCGGTTTGAGAAAATTTTCCGCTGATCAAACAGCGACTCTATTTCTGTCCAAGAGATTTGGAAGATGGATACATGGATTTGAGAATGGAGCATTGGAAGTAAAGATCCATTTGGAGAGAGTGCTATTTTCAGATATTGTTCCAATTCCATGATAATCTTCTCTCTACCAACCAGCAGCAGAAAACATTTCAGCCCATGGGTTTTCCATTTTCATATCTGCAAGGAAATGGCATGGAGGAAAGTTTGAAATTTCAAACCATTTTTGTTGCTCTTAATATACAACATAACCGAAATAGAAGAGTATCAGTGCAACTGCATCTCAGGCATATAGTTCTTTGCATCTGGAACTTTGACTCCTTGCAGATGACCATGGCTATAAAGAGGTAGGTAGATGCTCTGTGGAAAATTAAGATGATATTTCTTCAAGTACTTAGCCAAATCTGGGAGAGTGTTGTCGCATATATCATAGTAATCATGTCCAAAAATGTTCATCATGTCATCAATCCGCTTTCTATCCAGTTCATCAGCCATTCCAATTCTATTGGGAGCCATTTGAATCTGCATGAAAGTTGAATAATTAACTCTTAAGTAAGTTGAATTTTTATAAAATTTTCTGAAGGATTTTGAAAAAATGGAAAAGGCATTAAGTCACGCAAGTATAAATTTGGCATGAAAGTGGGATGTTCCATGTAAGTTTTTGGCATGCAAGTATCACCACACAAGTCCAGATACCTTAACAGTAGCATGACAGTGAAGAAATAACGGAAAACAGGGTCACTTGCGTGACGGAAGTAACCTGCGTGGAGAGAGATTGAAAATCTGAATTTCGGTGCTATGCACGACAAATGGACTCATATATATAAGCTCGTCCGCACCTCTGCGTGCCTAAAGCCAGCACGCTCTATAGCTAGCGTGATCAACACTTGTGCGCTACCCTCTGAGCACTCAGTACCTACGCACCGAATTTTCCTTGGTTTTCATCTTTCCTCGGAGTTACATCCTCATTTCTTTTGGATCTAACTCTGAGGGGGGACTTTTGTTGACGCTCCTTTTCGTCACAGAGTCTAAATGAATGAAAAGGGAAATGCCTTAGAATAAAGTGATTAATCCTTTGACAAAAACATCAAAAATTAACAAAGGCATGAACAAGGATTCAAATGCACATGTACCGTGCAAGTTCCATCATAGTCGCCCAAGTACACTTGCGCACCTCCTAGTGGTCACGCAGGTGACTTGTGCTCCCTCTTTGAAATTCTCCCAGGGTCTTCTACAGTCTATAAATACCCCTATGGGCCCCCCATTTCTAGGAGGAAGAATTCCAGAACCTCAGATTTGAGCTCCCGGTGACCTAGTCTCTTCTCAAAGATTCTGAACACATCTAAGGTAATTTATTACCTAGAACGGAAGATCTAAAGAGGGGGAGGAAGGCCTAAGTGTTGAAACTCATCAACACTTGCACGCCTAAGTGGCCAGCCCTTAAGGGAAATGGCCACAATTGCGCGCCGCCCTGCTCCTTCACCAGAATTGTGCGCCACCTTTCTAGAAGCTCCTACGGATAGTACTAAGGGATTGATCCAAGTCTCTCCCAAGTATTACCCCAAGGGTTAAAAGTCGCACAAGTACCCATGTGCCGTGCAGGTATACCTGCACGACCAGTACTTGTGCGCCTACGCAGTACCTGTGCGCCCACCAGGACTGGTGCGCCACTCTATTTTTGGGCGCCTCTCCTACCTTTTTTACCTCTCTTATGCCTATCCACCTACCCTCTTCAAGATTAAGCCCTCAGAACTCTCTTCAAATCCATTTATGGAATGATTTCTTGATCGGTTTCCTTATCTGAAAGGAATTATGTGGAATATCTCTCAAAACCTAGTGATGTAAATATCTTTATGTCACCAAGGTAAGAGATCTCATTCATTTTAACCTCATCCTTCAAGATGAGAGGATCCATAACCTAGGCCTGATTTTCACAAGTAAGCCCCAGTCCAAGTTCTCTTAATTTGGGCATCCTTGTTAGGAGTAAGCCCCAAGTCCCCTAATTTGGGCATCCTCCTCAGGAGTAATCCTCAGTCTTCAAAATTCCCAAAATTTGGGCATCCTCCTCAAGAGTAAGCCCCAACCATAATTCCCTTAACCTTGGCTTCCTTTTCAGAAATAATCCCCAGTTTCAAATCTACAAATGTGGGCATCCTCTTTAGGAGTAAGCCCCAAGTCCCTTAATTCTAAAATTCCCTTAACCCGGGCCTCCTCTTCAGGAGTAAGCCCCAATTTTCATATCCCTTTAACATGGGCCTCCTCCTTAAGAGTAAGCCTCAGTCTTAATTTCTCTTAACCAGTCTTAATCGACTTTTTGATTTGGGATTCCTTCTTAGGAGTAAAACCGAATCATAAGTCCCCTTCTAATTTGGGCATCTTCTTCAAGAGTAAGCCCTAAGTTAGAGTATCCAAATCTCCATAAAGTACATATACCTTTATGGACCCTGTTCCCAGACTTCTTCTTTGAAATAAGTCTTGATCTCTATCTATTTGGGTAGTCACATACACATAAGCCCCACATCATTTTCTATGATTGCATATTTCATGGAACAATTGTCTGGTTTTACCAATACCTCTTGTTTCTCACACCGAGCATGCCTCACGTGAGCTTAGAGTGTAAAAGTAATTATGAAATCTTTCTTTGAGTCATCAATCATACATAAACATCATATTCCCTTACTCAAACTACATGGTTTCTGATTCCTTTTCTAAATAAAGGATACGTAGGTATCCCATCTACGGGTACGATCCCAAATCTGAAATAATCTATGTCCTTCTGAATGAAAATAAACTTCAAGTGCTCCACTGAGTGGCTTTAAAACCAGTATGGTCATAATAATGACCAAGAGACTTTTATATAATGTATTAAAGGATACCATTGACTAAGAATATCTAAAAAATATAGATTATTCTCTATCAATGAAGAACCTCAAATACATATAAAATATTCTCTAAATTTACAACATATTAATCATTGATTGTCAGATCTAAAGGAAAGCTCATTTTATAATTGGTAATTTAATAAGGATTCACGAACATTACTTAAATCTATAAAGAGAGTCCCAGAGTAGACAATAATTCCCCTAAAAAGGTGTGATGAGTCTGACCTCCCATCCTCTCGACCAATGCAAATTCCTAAGACTCATCGGTCCACAACTAATGAGCACCTACCTTTGGAAAGTAAGTCCAAATGGATATGGAATCATTAGATGTTTCCGGTTCTAAGAACAAAACTGTTAGAAACTGATTGGAATGTTTGAACCTTAAATCAATGAGGTCATCCCCAATTCCAGAGGAAACATGCATTTTAGCCCTTTTTCATATCATTCCTCAGATTCAAAATTTCTTAAGCCATCGTTTACATATTTTCCCTCATACTTGAGTGTGGTAATATGTTTTCAGATAAATTTTCAAGGAATTGAGTCAATTTTAATCCATTCGGTCAAAGCTATTTCGACCTTAAACATTAGACTTTTTATGTACGACGTGCATGAATTTAAACTTCCCACAAAAGACAAGGGAAATCTGAATAAAATTCAAGTTCCAGCTCACTAAACATACATTTTGTATGATTTTAGGTAATATTGAGCAATAAAAAGTTTCAAAAGTTTGTAGGGTTATTTATAATAATCCTAGAAAAAATTAAACTATGCTTACTAGGCCTATTGGCTTAGGTAAAAATCTAAAGCAGGTAGAAAAATAATGCAGGCACAAATGATTGAAGATGAATGTATTATACATTGATGTACATGAGATTAGAAGGACATCCATAGACTGGAGTCTCTTCTCTTTTCCAAAGAATTACAAGAGGCTGTCAACATAAGTCTTCACTTGATGTACAACATCCCGAGCTTCATTATCAGCCACTTGAAGCTCATGTACTCGACCAAATTCACTCTTTTCAGCTTGATGGAGTGATTTATTGGCATCTGTGATGAATTTCATACCATTCGTTTGAGCTCCCTCCAGTTAATTATTGAGTTGGTCATGTTCCCCAGTAACAACATCTAACCGTTGCTGAAGGTGCATCTGCTGGATGACTTTATCTTTGATCTGATGCTTCAGCTCCTTCATCTTGGTAGCATAATTAGCCTCAGCTCGGGATACCGCAGCCTCAAATTCGCTGATATTGGATGACAGCTTCACCCTGGTCAAATCTTGATGACACTTTTACTCCTGATCCCTCCTTAAGATGACTTGATTTACCGCGTCATGGATCTTTTGATATCCAAAACCACCAAGTCCCAGCATGAAAAATAGGGATGACAGTCACGGGATCTTCGATGACAGCTTTTCAAGAGGCACTTCATATATGATCTTCCATATGTTTTTCCATGCCTTGCGTCGTGAAAATTGGAGCGCCTTTTGTACTTATGGATCTAACTCAAAATCACTGTCACAGGGGGGAATATAATCCATGATTAATGCATTTAGGTAAGTGACATGTTCTTATCCTTTCCCCCTGACTTGTGTTTCTTCACTTTCAATTCCTGTTGGGGCGGAGGCTGAGGATTCACCTCTAGATCTAGCCACTGAAATTGATGGACCTTCATAATCAATTGAAATATTTGGTTACTTTCAAAGAATAACAAAAGTTTATTGGCTATCTTTAAAATTAATTACAATCGCAAAAAATTGTTATCCCTTACCCAACGATAGATCAGTAACTTGAGAAGGCTCCTCCTCGTCTTTCCTAACTTCAACAGGATTTTCAGGGTGAGTTTGAGGAAGCTCTACGGGGTTCAGCTCAACTTGGGATAATGTCTCTACAATAGTAGGGTTTTCTGTACCCCCTTTAGGCATTGGTAGTTTAGTAGCTTGCTCAGATAGAACTGCACATTTCAACCGATCATGATTAGACATGTAATAAGAAGTTATTTTTTAATAGGATGAAGGATAACACTCACGTCCATAATCTTCTAAATTACATGGTAATTTAACATGATCTAAAAAATCTTCAGAAGATGAGCCAAGTTCCATCATTTGATCCAATGTAATCTCAGAATCTTCGTTAATCTCACCAGTGGGAGCATTCGATATGTCTTCTTGGAAACCTTCATCCTGCGGTCTCTGACCCTGGACAACATCTTCAGATAAAGTAGCGGCGTCAGTTGCAATGGCTTCCAAAAGCTCTAATTCAGGGGTTGAACCTAAAGTATCACAGAATGGAAGTCAGTTGATGTTTCATTCAACATTTTATAAATCATTGTTAACTTACCAGAAGCAGGCTCTTCTCTTCTTGCAACAGCAGCAGGAGGGATACTGGGAACAGAAGCTGGCTCTTCTCCAAGAGCAGCCAAGTCAGCATGAACTTGTAATTGTTCACCAGTACCCTCCGTGGTCCTCAAAGGAGGGTCAGTCCTCTCCCTCATAGGGGAAATTGAAGAATTCCTTGCAATCCAAAAAAGTATGAGAAACATTTTCATGGGTTAAGACTCATGATTATCCGAAGGATTTACCACTACCGATGAAGCATTTAGTTGTGGAATTCTTCCTTCGATGCCTTTGTCTCTTTGGTTTTTTGGGAGTGTCGACAGTCTCCCTTACAGGTACATGAATTGGAGAATGGAAAGCCATGTCCAACTCCTCATCCATGGCCTTCTGGACTGGAGATATTTCGCCCGATTCGTGAGGAGATTCATTAACCCCAACGGCAGTACCACCAGGGCTATACTGTGGCGAAGGAACCTCTGCAGTTCCTTTCTTTGCAAGCTGCAGGATGAAGAAAATAATTTCCTTGAGTAACAAATCTTTTACTGAAATCAAGTTGCAAAGCAAATAAGGAATGAAACTTACATCTTCAGGAGCCACGTAATCGTGACACTCCTCATCTCCAGAACCACCAGTCCCCTCAGTGGCACCACGATCAATCATTTCCTTCACCCTCTTGGTGATAGGAATGGAATCCTCGATGTCATATATGAGCATTTCCAGCTCTATGATGTAATCCCGCACTTCATCAGGGTTATCCTTGTAACAGATATCTGTAGAAGCCAGAAGATTCCTTATTCCAGGGAGGTGTACCCCCTTGAACAAATCCATCTAGGAAGTTTTAGCACCACAGTACAAACTCTGCCATGTCTGGACAGCCTCTGGTCATAGATATTTAGTATGTGTACCAGAAGGCTGCAAGGAAGGTCCTATAATCTTGGAATTCAGCTTCTTCCCAGCTCCTGCAACTACAGATAGAGAATAAGAAAATAATACTTGTTTCTCTATAAATTAATGGTGATTAAATTTCCACAATGAAGTAACTCACTAGGAGTTGATGGAGTGGGTCTTTTAATTCTGACAGGAGGATTATATCAGGCACAAGGCCGCTTTGCCGCTTGTTGTGCCTCATTATCCCCATATTGGGAATCCAGTGAGTCAGTCCTAGATGAGGAATCTGGTGAATCAGCTCTAGGTGGGGAAGCATCACCTTCCTAAAAAAGGGTTTCTTTCTCTACAGTTCTCTTCCTTTTCCCCACCTGATAAACCGGGTGATTTATCACCCCTCCAGGGTATGATGCTATCCAGTTCTTGGCATACCATGTAGTCAAGTTATTTTCTGCTTTATCAATTGGTAGATAAAACACTGCCCTAGTCTTCTCCCTAGATGTCAGCAACCATAGTTGTCGGGAAACCATCGGATGTTGCTCTAAACTGACATGCACAGGGGGAGATACAATGGTCTACTGCAAACACTTTAATTGGCATGCAAATTTGTATGGAGAATTGGCCTCACATATAATCTCTCCGTAAATCCTAGTGACCAGTACACCATCTCTGCAGGCCAGCATGTATGCCTTCAATTCCAGGCTGGTTGTTCCATCATCAACAAACCGCCCGGTTGGCGGATTTCTATAAGGAAAGAAATTTAATTCCTTATGCATGCTTAGCCTCACCTTCATGTCATAAGAATTGAGAGATAGTGGAGAAATTCCTAAGAATGCCTGCACTGATGGCCTGAAAGAACTTCCAGGAATCTGTACTCCATTTTATACATTATACGTCCTGAAGTGAGTGGCGATCCATCCCAACAAAACTTGGAATGGTCCCACTATTCTCAAAGGACACTTACCCATGAAGACATGGAGTAAGCTCCTGTGAATCTTTGCTAAAATGAGGGTAGCCAACCCAAACATTTTCCCCTCATCCAACTTGGCTATAATGACAAAGGTCCCTGGCCTAACGCCTCCCTTCAAGTCCCTGACTGGAAAAAGATAAACACTGAGCCATAAGGCCAAGAAGCCCGCCATAAGAGTCTTCTTTGGGATTCTCTGATTCACTTCGTATCCCCACTTCTCAAATTCTCCTGCTTCTAAAGTCATCCATAATGTTCCGGGAGCACCCCTCTTCTCTGTTTTGGGACAGGTGGTAGGATGAGTTGGCCTCTTCTCCTTGGGCCCCTTCTTCTTGGATCCCTTCTCCTTCGATCCCTTCTCCTTCAGATCCTTCTCCTTCTTTTCGATAAGAAACATATTCATCCACTCCTATGGATGAATATCCTTTCTAGAATGAGTTAAGGAGGTCTCTGAACTCTTGATCTTGTGGAATATTATCAATAATTCTCAAGTTAAAGCCGGAGTCTTCTCCGAATCATTCCAAGTCACCTTGGGAGGGATAAATTCATCATACATATCACCCAAAATTAGAGCCCCTGAGATCTTGTGGACATCCCATAGACTGATGCCTACTTCTCCATGAGTCAGATGGAAAGAATTGGTTTCTGGGCTCCAATGGTTAAGTATCTCCTGCACGAAGTTATCATGCCTGTAAACATATGTTTTCCCAGCCCAGACGACATCATATATCGCAACTCCTTTCAAATCCACAACAAACTCTGCATAGGTTTATCGCACCCGGTATGCCCACATCCAAGTTGGCTTCACACCTCCTCCAGGATGAAAGTCCCAACTTCTCTTCCAGCCTTTGGATTGATTCATCTGAGAGTTTCGGAAAATTGAGGGATAATAATGTGGTTGTAGCTCGGGCTTATGATGTTTTAGATTTGGCATACATGGGCTATGATGCATTATGTAGGCCTTCTCCACTATTCCATCATTTACAAATATTCCTCCACTTGAGATATTTGTTGAAGAAAAATTGGTGTAATTCTGAAACCAAGAATTTGGGAGATAGTTCTTTGCCTCTGGAATGGTGACTTCTGGCAGATGACCATAGCCATAAAAAGGTCGATAAATGCTTTGTGGGGAATCAAGATGATACTTATTTAGGTACTTGGACAAATCCGAGAGAGTGTTGTCGCAGACGGTATAGTAATCATGGCCAATGATGCTCATCATATCATCAATTTTCATTCTAGCCAGTTCATCAGCCATTCCGATTCTCTTGGGAGCCATTGAATCTGCACAAAAGTTGAATAAATTAACCATTAAATGGGTTGATTTTTCATAAAATTTGTGAAGAAATTCGAAAAAATGGATAATTCATTAAGGTGTGCAAGTCTAAATTTTGGCGCGCAAGTATGGATGTGTCGCGCATGTTTTGGCGCACAGGTATTACCGTCCAAGTCCAAATACCTCTACAGTAGTGCGACAACAAAGAAACAATGGAAAAAAGAGAAACCTGCATGACGAAGGCAACTTGCGCGGCGAGAGCTCAAAAGTTTGAAATTGGGATGCTTTGCGCGAGAATGGCCGCATATATATAGGCCAGGCCGCAACCCTGCGTGCCTAAAAGCCAGCGTGCCCCCATCTGTGCACTCAACACTTGCACGCCACATGTTCCTTGGTTTTCTTCTTTTCCTCAGAGTCACATCCTCATTTATTTCAGATCCAACTCTGAGGGGGGACTTTTGTTGACACTCCTTTCCATCACAGAGTCTAAAAAAATGAAAATGGAAATACCTTGAACCCAAAGTGATTCATCCTTTGAAGAAACATAAAAAACTGACAAATGCATGAACAAAGTTTCATTTTCACTTGGGTTGCACAAGTTCTACCAAGGTCGTGCAAGTATACTTGCGCACCGCCCAGTGGTCGCGCAGGTGACTTGTGATCCCTATCTGAATTTCGCCCAGGGTCTCCAGCAGTCTATAAATACCCCTTGTGGGCCCCCCATTTTGGGGAAAAAATTCCAGAAATTATGATTTGAGCTCCCAGCACCCTAGTCTCTTCTCAAAGCTTCTGAACACTTCTAAGGTAATTTCTTACCTAGAAATAAAGATCTAAAGAGGGGGAGTAAGGCCTAAGTGTTGAAACTCATCAACACTTACACTCCTAAGTGGCCATCCCTTAAGGGAAATGGCTACACTTGCACGCCGTCTTACCCCTTCAACAGAACTTGCACACCACTCTTCTGGAAGCCTCTAGGGATAGTACTAAGGGATTGATCCAAGCCTCTCCCAAGTATTACCTTAAGGGTTGACCATCGCGCAAGTACCCATGTGTCGTGCAGGTACACCTGCATGACCAGGACTTGCACGCCCACGCAAGACTTGCGCACCCACGCCGGACTTGCACACCCCTCTCTTTTTGGGTGCCCTTCCTACCCATTTCACCTCTCTTATGCCTATCCACCTCTCCTATTCAAGATTCAACCTTGAAAACCCTCATCAAAGCCATTTTCTTTTGCATGGTTCCCTTGTTGGATTCCTTATCTGAAAGAAATTCTGTGTAACATATCTCAAAACCTAGTGATTTACACATCTTTATGTCACTAAGGTTAGATATTTAATTCATTCAACCTCATCCTTTAAGATGAGAGAATCCTTAACTTGGGCCTCCTTTTCAGGATTAAGCCCCAGTCCAAGTTCTCATTAATTTGGGCCTCCTTTTCAGGAGTAAGACCCCGTCCAAGTCCCTTAAACCTCGGCATCCTCCTCAGGAGTAAGCCCCAGTCATAATCTCCCAAATATGAGCTTATTTTCCAGGAGTAATCCCCAGTCTCAAAGTTCCCAAATATGAGCATCCTCCTCAGGAATAACCCCCAATCTCAAAGTCTACAAATATGGGCATCCTACTTAAGAGTAATCCCCAAGTCCCTTAATTCTAAAATTCCCTTAACCTGGGCCTCCTCCTTAGGAATAAACCCTAGTCTTCAAGTCCCTTTAACCTGGGCCCCCTCTTTAAGTGTAATCCCCAGTCTTAATTTCTCTTAACCAGTATTAATTTACTTTTGATCTGGGCTTCCTTCTCAAGAATAAAACCCAATCATAAGTCCCCTCCTAATTTGGGTATCTTCCTCAGGAGTAATCCCCAAGTTAGAGTATCCAAATCTCCATAAAGTAGATATAATTTTATGGACCCTGTTCTCAGACTTCTTATCTGAAATAAGTCCTGATCTCTGTCTATTTGGGTAGTCATACATACATAATCCCCACATCATTTCTTATGATTTCATCTTTCATGGCTGTCTGGTTTTACCAATACCTCTTGTTTCTCACACCGAGCATGACTCACATGAGCTTAGAGTGTAAAAGTAATTATGACATCTTTCTTTGAGACATCAATCATACATAAACATCATACTCCCTTACTCAAACTATGTGGGTTCTGATTCCTTTTCTAAACAAGGATACGTAGGTAGCCCATCTGCGGGTACGATCCCAACTCTGAAATAATCCATGTCCTTATGAATGACAATAAACTTCAAGTGCCCCACTGAGTGGCTTTAAAACTAGTATGGTCGTCATAATGACCAAGAGACTTTTATATAATGTATTAAAGGATACCATTGACTAAGAATCTCTAACAAATACAGATGATTCTCTATCGATGAAGAACCTAAAATAAATATAAAACATTCTCTAAATTTCCTACATATCATTAATTGATTGTTAGAACTAAATGAAAGCTCATTTTATACTTGTTAATTTAATAAGGATTCATGAACATAACTTAAATCTATAAATAGAGTCCCGTAGTAGACAATAATTCCCCTAAAAAAGGTGTGATGAGTCCGACCTCCCATCTTCTCGACCAATGCAAATTCTTAAGTCTCATCAGTCCACAACTAATGAGCACCTACCATTGGAAAGTAGGTCCAAATGGATATATAATCATTGGATGTTTCCGGTTCTACGAACAAACCCGTTAGAAACAACTTGGAATGTTTGAACCTTAAATCAACTATGTCATCCCTAATTCCAGAGGAAACACCAATATGGGTCATGTGGAGAGTTTTCAGGCATGTAGTGGACATGTTTATTCATCTATCCTTAGAGAACCGTGGAGTTTTCTGGACACTTCAAAGGATTTCCATGTGATGAGGCTGAAAATCCAAAGGGATTCCATGAGGTCACACAGAGGGCTTGTGGTGTCTCATGGTTCCCTCGGGGTGAGTATCATATAACTCTCAGTGACCACGAACCCCTCTCACCTCCTCCCATTTATCTCCTTCATTTTATGTGATGAAGGCTTGGAGGTCTAGCGAGTTGGATCGAATATCATTAGGGTATTTTATGCTTCCCAATGATGATTTGGTTCATGATATTTGTGACCACTGGGGGTATCTATCTTTGAATATAATACCTCTTTATTTTTTAAGGATTTTGGGTGGTTTGTCAGGAACTTTCCAATGGAAAACTATGCAACCTCAGGGAGATCATTCAATTTTCTAGGGGTGGCTTTTCTAGAGTAGGAAAGTTTTTTGAAGGGGGGTCTATGGGAATTTTCGTGGGTTATACTCCATTCATAGAGCTTTCTCGTGACCTTGAAATGGTCACACAATTCCAAGTCTCTTAGAGACTCATGCGATCTGTGGTTCTTTGACTATCCCCTTCTTTCTTTTCTTTGTAGGAAAAATAATATCGATATTCAGGTATTTCTTCCTTTGTGATTTTTTCAATGCTTATTTGGATAGCATCAATAGAAGCGTTGAAGGATATGTACCCACACTTGTTTTCACCATAGGATGTAAAATTAAATTTCGAGGGATAAATTTAATAAGTGGTGGAGAATGTGATAACCCAGAATTTTATAAATGGACCATTCTTATAATTATGTCATATATTATAAACCACCTAAAATATCATTGAGGACATAATAAAAACTTTATAAATGAATAATTAATGAAATAAGAGGTATCTCTAGAAGTTAAGGAAGCTATACCAATAGAATTGTAACTTGGCCTTTGGAATTGTAATGTGACAATTGGGAATAGTAATCCAGCCAATAGAATAATAACATCACCTATAAAATTATAAATAAAATTTAGGTATATTAAGAATGAAAATATAATATATTTATTTCATGGTATAAGTAAATAAATGTTTTATAAATGATAAATTAAGTGTTGGTAATTTTTAAGTTATAAATATTTAATTACAATTTTATAATTAATATAATCATTTAAATGAAAATTTATTTTCTTATAATTTATTAATAAATTATTATTTTATTGTCTTATTATTATAAGAAAATTTTATGCAAAATTAATTAATTTTTTAAAGTATTACAAAATCAATTATAATTTTAAAATCGGTATTTTCCAAGTAAATAATGATTTTGAGTAAAAAATTAAATATCCAATATTTATAAAATTATGTTAACAAAATGGAGTTCATTTTGGAATAATAAATGTTTAAAAATGGTTAGGTTTAATTTTTTTTATTTTTTCAAAATAATTGAGTTTTTGTGTATAGTAAAATACGATAATTTATGATAAAAGCTAAATACATGAATTTTTTAGTCATTTTTTATTTAAGTATTATTTAATCCCAAAATATTGAAATATAATTCATTATTATAATATATTTTGTGATAAGGATCAAACTATTCATAGTCTTGAGCCAAAATAATAAAATAATGAATAAAATAATGAGAAAACACCCCTCTCCTCCCCTATAAATTTCACCCATCACCACCTCTTCTCCTCAAAAATCAAAAACCTTGAATCTTATCCATGTTTTTTCCCAATAATATTTCCAAGACCCCCCCCCATGTCAATGATCCCTTGGCCTCATCAAAATTCCAAACCCTTTTCCCTAAGGAGGTTCTCAATGGGGAGAAATTCAAGAGTTAAAATCTTCTTTCTTTTTATTTTAATTCCTTTTCAATTTAATTTATTTTCTTATACTCTATTCACATCAACTTATACAAGTGGTATGATAACTCTATTATATTTTATATACTATAATTTTATTATTTTAATGGAATAATTCATCTTCAAATATTTTTCCTTTTTTCCTTTTATTCTAAAAATGAAAATATCATCCATGGTGCGTCGATTAACCGCCACCATGGATGATGCATTTTGATTTTCAATACTGCCTTCAAGGCTGGTCATAAAATAATTACTATGGTCAAATAATATTTTATTATATATTTTATAATTTATATAATGTTTTGTAACCTATATATATAAACATGATGATATAAACTCATAATGGTCGTAAAATCTGCCAAAATAAATTAAATCATTTTCATTAACTATTTATCTAATAATTCATACTCATATTATATAACCAAATTATATATATTATCATTTAATCTTATTTATTTTCATTAATAACAAATAATCTCAATTCTATAGAATCATCCTCATTTTACATGAACATCCATACATGTATACAAGAAAACCGATCATGAAAACCAAGAAAATAAACACTCTCAGAATGATGGAATTGAACTCTATAACACATCATAATGGACATAAATTAACTTAATTAAATTATAATGAATCAATTAATTACATAATAGGTTATATATTTATTAATTAATGAATCTAATTTTATTATCCAGGATATTAATGTGAATATAGCATTTAGACATAAGGTAAGGGGATTCTCGAACCCAACTATGTTTCTTTGGGTTTTACCTCTTTCACTCTATTTTAGGTATGTATTTTCCTTTAATGTTCTTTAAATATTGTTTATTTTTTACTTAACTTTTATTTTCTAGGATATACATGCTTCCAATATGGTTTTATGTCAAATGGAATGATTTTTTCCAAAATAACTCTTCCTTCTAAAAACACAACTTTTATTTCTCTTGAGATTGTTTCTTATTCACTCAAGATTGATGATTCTTATACCAATTACGTTATTCCCTTTTTATTTTGGGAACTTCAAAGTTTATCCATGAATATATGATTTATTAAATTCTCTTGAAACCCATTTTCTTTCCCATGGGGTATTTTATGGAAAATATCATTATACATTCTATGTGGCATGCATGATTATGGGAATGTTATGATGTGATGGGTGTTCCTAGAATTATATATCACTCTAATTCATTGGTTAATGTGTTGTATCTCACGAGATAATATGAAATATGTGTGAAAATTATGATAGATTTTTTTTTCAAAATGATTATGTTATGATGATGCACATATTTTATGTGTGAACATGATGCTAGTT
The DNA here is from genome assembly GCA_963277665.1 of Viscum album. NCBI lineage: Eukaryota > Viridiplantae > Streptophyta > Magnoliopsida > Santalales > Viscaceae > Viscum > Viscum album. Next base: position 1,663,315,440 of record OY728146.1, on the reverse strand, counting down.
TTGTTCACAACTATGTGTGTTAGTTTACCACTAAGACATGATGTTTTATTTTTATGAATTTCAAAATTCCATGCCTTTACCCAATGCTTCCTAAAATGATTGTGATTATTATCCTTCAATTATGTTATGATTATAATGTTTATGATCAAAAATGTTTCATGTCTCTTATTCATCCTCTTATTGGAATATTATCTCACCCCTTCTTTTGATGTATATCCTCAGGTGAATACTTGTAATAAGGTGAACAAGAGGTCCAATAAGAAGATACAGAATAAGGAATTAAATAATTTTTATGCTTTATTAATTAAATTATTTTTATGTTCCTAATTTTCCCAAGAAACTAAACCTTCAGATCCTGATTGTGTAATAAATTTATGTTGATTATCTTTAAAATGATGTAATAATATAAGAAAAGTAGAGTCGTTATAATCACGGTGTCATAGATCTAAAAATTCTAAACACACACCTCAAATAGGATTTAATAGAGATAAAATCATAGATATATAAATAGGATAGGTACAATCCTTCCTATGCAATAGTCACACCCCTCTGGATTCTCAAAGGGCCAGGTTTGGGTGGTGGGAACATTTATATAAAACACTAGAGATGTTACCTACTTCCCATTACTAAGGTCAGGTATGAGTCAATATCTATTATATGAGTTCAAGGTTTTGGTATAAAAAGTGTAAAATTCAATTTATATAGGAAAACAAGAATTAAATTTCAATTGGAATTCCTATTTAATGGTGGGTATTTCATTTTAGAATTTAATTTAATTTAATTTAAATTTCATTTATATATCATTTCTCTTAAAAAGGTTGAACTATATAGTTCATCAATTCCAATTCATAAGGCCCCATACAACTCATAAATTTTAGTTTGGTATCCATTCAATAGTATCCATTCACTTAAAAAGTCCATGTATTAAATGTTATCACAATTCATGGACATAGAAATCAGCACCAAAACATACTACAAGAAATGCACGTAGTAAGTAAGTGTAGAAAATAATAATTAATGACATATAAATATTGTAATTTTTCTAAAATGAAGAATGATGAATGATTCATTTCCATATCATCCAAGGATATAATATAATCCTCAGTCATAATAATAAACATCACACATCATGTGTGACACCTAATACTGTAATCCAATCAACTATAATAGGAAAAATATATAACGACAATTCCATATTTCAAGAAACTTGGTAATTACCCCAAAATGGGTTAGATACTCCTAGGAATGGATTATAACCAAGTTCTAATACATTTATAATCTATGATCTATTATCTCAAAATAGTAAGTGAAAAATTAAACCTTTGATACCACTTTGTGAAATCCCAACCCAAATTACACTGAGTGGTGCCTTGAGTAGGTAGGCCACATGGCCTCAAGCGCGCCTACCCATATATCAGAGGCTTTGATTATCAGTGAGGGCCCAAGTTAGTACAATGGGGAGACAATACTCTCATTATTAGAGTAGAATAATGGTCAAATATATAGATAAACAACATAGGATTAATATATAACTAATAACATAAGGTAAAACATCCAACAATAATAAATAACTAACATCCAACATTATATTCAAATAATGATATGTCATATGTCTATCAAAGTAATCAAGAGGTCACAAAATCAAGAATTCAATACAATACACATATCAAAAAAAGGGAAAAATACCAAAAGTAATATCTTTAATAACATCACAAGCCATAGCTCGGTCATGTGCTTCCCTACTCCCATACTATAAAGTTATCGAGAATCAATAACTAAGTTCTTTCCCCTATCCCTACCTGCATCCACATAATCTTATTGGGTACCATAAATAACTTGAATAGGGTGTGAGATAAACATATTAGGACACTACCAATGGTGTCTATAAATATCCAGTCAGTTCATATAATATGGCAGTGTGTAGGTAATAATGATAAGTAGTAATAAAGCTGTAAAATGTCAGATCTAGTTCCTGAAGGACACAAGGCTGATAATACCTACCTTTACCTAAGTTGGATAGTATCTGAAAAATTAACCATGTGTATACACATATATTTATTGTATTCTTGGACCCGAGGCATAACTTAGGCATCTATAAGTTGTAGCATGAGTCTCACAATTATAAAGGGTCGCAATGTCTAGTAGCACAAGAATAGGGGATTCCATGCTCAGAATCATAGTAGTTGGGATTCCATGCCCAATATCATATCAAGAAGGGTCATCATTTCCAAATATAAAAATAAGGGTTAACATTCCCATATATCACAGTAGGGTTCATTGTGCCCATATAACATATCAAGAGGGTCACCATGCCCATATCATTTCATTAGGTTTTCCATGACCGTGTTATAATTATAGAGACACCATACCCATATCATAATATATAAATATCATTCCCGTATCATATCAATAAGGGTCGCCATTCCCATATCATATTTATAAGGGATTTCATGATCATATCATATCACTTGGGATTCCATGATCATATCATAAATATAGGGACTCCATGACCATTTATCATAATTAACATGGGTCTCCATTCCCATACATCATAAGCTATAATAAAAAGTCTATGAATTATGATGATCCAATTAAATAGTTCATAATAAAATAACATTACTATTTAGATAAGGGCTTAACCATTGTCCCATTTAACCAAGTGATGTGGTCATACCACTCTCTGTACATTTATGTCCAAATAGTTTGAAAAGTGTGCTAGCCATGCTACACCACTACATTTATTCATTATCAATTATGAAATCGCCATTTATAAGTAAATCCAAACACACTGAAAGGTGTTGTGGCTATATGACCATGAAAGAAAATTAGGCATATAGAGGGTGTACCTAAAGGGGTGGAATATATTTAGGTTGATGACCTCAAAATTGTATTGGGATATAATAAGGTCTTTAGGTTCCAATCAAGGAAACCAAATTAAGATAGATTTATTTTAGGGTAAACTCACAGTGAAATCGGTGTGCGGTACAATGAAACATAATATAAAGAATCTTAAAAATGAGGGATAAATACTAAAACTCATACCTTATGCCTTTATAAGATCACCCATCTAGTATCAGCCTTTGGTTTGGTCCATATCCGGAGAAAATGGAAAAATATATTAACAACCTAAAAATAAGTCATATTGGACTACACCTAAATAAATCTATTGAGAGAAAGAAAAATGATGAAAGGTGCAAGATGAATGAAGATCTTACTGGTGTGCATACAATGAGATGAACAAAGATCAAATTGGAGTCCAAATGGTATTTTTATCCAAGAACCTATGTGGAGATTGTTGGGATCTCAAAAGGGAGGAAGAATCTTCCTATACACTTGAAATAAGAAAATAAGAATAAGGTTTAATCATAAAACTCATTAAGGGAATTTGGTAATTTTAACCAAAATACTGGGTCACATGGTTTGGTCACATGATTGGATAAACTATACACCAACCATGAACACCACACCACCTCAATAGGGAACCCACATGGTTTGGCCAGATGGTTTGAGAAACTATATTCCACTTATACCAGTTAGTTCTGCTAAAAACTGTAGAGACACTACACAGGTGTGCAGACCTGAGCACACGGTTAGGGAAAACCGTTCTCCATGCTCTACCCTTTGAAATACCTCGAATGGTTAGGATAAACTATGTGGATTCGGAGATGCTGTTTCTACCAACTGTTTATCCTAGTGTTTCCTTCCACTACTCAGGATTCCAAGTTCCGAACAAGCATTGTACACCCTTGTTTCCTCCATATCAACACTAGGCATCCAAATTAGGTAAGAACCAAAGAATTTGAATGAAAATTAAAGGATCCATATCTCATATTAAAACCTAGTTATTATAGTTTGGAAGGAAGTGAATTTTTTTTAATGTTAGGGTAGAGGGGAGAGGGTTAAGGGTAGAGGGATTAGGGATTAGGGTTTAGGGTTTGGATGGATTTTTAAGGGGTTTTAAAGGTTTTAAAGGGTTTGAAATTGTAATTTGTAAGATTTTAAAGGGTTTTTAAGGGAGTGGGAGATTTTTAAGGTTATTAAAGATAGTAGAGGGTAAATTTTTGAGGGTTTAGGGTTAAGGGTGTAGGGTTAAGGGTTGAGAGAATAGGGTTTGGATGGATTTTTAAGGGGTTTTAAAGGGTTTAAAGGATATGAAAGTGTATTTTGTTAGAGTTTTTAAGAGTATTAAAAGGGTTTTGAAGTAACTTAATGGTTTTTATGGTTATTTAATAGGGTATAGGGTAAATGTTTTAGGGTTTAGAGTTTAGGTTGTATGGTTTAGGGTTAGATTTTAGGGATTGGATGGATTTTTAAGGGTTTTTGAATGGTTTAAAGGGTATGAAAGTGTATTTTGGTGGGGGGGGGTTTCAGGGTTTAAAAGGATTTTGAATGGATTTAAGTGTTTTAAGGTCAAGGGATAGGGTATAGGGAGAAGTTTTGAGGGTTTAGGGTGAGGGTTTAGGGTCTAGGGTTTAGGGTGTGGAAGTATTTTTAAGGGTTTAAAGGGTATGAATGTGGATTTTTTTAGGGTTTTTATGGGATTTAAAGGATTATCAAGGTATTTAAGGGTTTTTAAGGCTATGAAATAGGGGATAGGGTGAGAGGTTGATGGTTTAGGTTTGATACTATAGGGTTTAGGTTTTGGATTTATTTTAAAGGGTTTTAAAAGTGTTTAAAGGGTATGAAAGTGTATTTTGGTTGGGGTTTTAAGGGTTTTAAAGGGTTTTGAAGGTATTGAATGGGTTTTAATTATTTTAAAGGGTTTTTAAGGGATTTAATGGATTTTAAGGTAATATAAGAGGGTATATGGTGAAGGGTTTAAGGTTTATGGTTGAGGTTGTATGGTTTATGGTTTAGATTTTGGATGGATTTTGAAGGGGTTTTAAAGGGTTTAAAGGGTATGAAAGTGTTATTTTGTAGGGTTTTAAGGGTTTTTAACGGATTTAATGGTTTATAAGGTCATTTTATATGGGATAGGGTGAAGGTTTGAGTGTTTATAGTTGTGGGTTTAGGTTTTGGATGGATTTTTGAGGGGGTTTTAAGGGTTTAAAGGGTATGAAAGTGTATTTTTGTTGGGTTTTATAGGTTTTAAATGGTTTTTAATGGAGTTAAGGGTTTTAAATTTTAGTTTATATGGTATAGGGTTAAGGTTTTGTGTTTTAGGGTTGAGGGTGTAGGGTTTAGGGTTTAGGATTTAAGGTTTGGATGGATTTTTAAGGGTTTAATGGGTTTAAAAGTGTATTTTGGTAGGGTTTTTAATGGTTTTAATGGTTTTTAAGGGAGTGAAGGTCTTTTAAGGATAAGGAATAGGGTTTATTATGATGTTTTGAGGTTTTAGGTTTTGGGTGTATGGATTAGGGTTTAGGGTTTGGATGAATTTTTATGGGTTTTTAAAGGATTAATGGGTGTGAAAGTGTATTTTGGTCAATATGTAAGGGTTTTAAAGGGTTTTAAAGGTATTGAAGGTTTTTATGGTTTTTTAAGAGGGTATAGGGTGAATATTTTAGGGTTGAGGGTTGAGGGTGTAGGGTTTAGGGATTAGGGTATATGGTTTGGATAGATTTTCAAGGGGTTTTGATGGGATTAAGGAGTATGAAAGTGTATTTTGGTAGAGTATTTAAGGGTTTTAAAGGGTTTTCAAGTGAGGGAAGGTTTTTTAATGTCAGTGAAGAGGATAGAGGGTGATGGGTAGAGATTTTATGGTTGAGTGTGTAGGGTTTGTTTGGATTTTTAAGGGTTTTAAAAGGATTTAAAGGGAATGAAAGTGTGTTTTGGTAGGTTTTGTAAGGGTTTTAAAGGATTTTAAAGGGAGTAAAGTGTTTAAAAGGTTAATGAAGATTGTATATGGTTAAGGTTTTAGGGTTTAGGGTTAATGGTGTAGTTCTTAGTTTTTAAGTTTTGGGTGATTTTTAAGTGTTGTTTAAGGGTATAAAGGGTATGAAATTGTATTTTGGTAGGTTTTTAAAGGGTTTTAAAGGGTTTTTAAGAAAGTGAAGGTATTTTAAGGTTAGTTAATAGGTTTGAGGGTAAAGGGTTTATGGATTATGGATAAGGTTGTAGGGTTTAGAGTTTAGGGTTTGGATGGATTTTTAAGGGTTTTAAAGGTTTTAAAGGGTATAAAAGTGTATTTTGGTTGGGGTTTTAAGGTGTTTAAATGGTTTTGATGTAATTGTAGGGTTTTATAGGTTATTTATGAGGGTATAGGGTGAATGGTTGGGGGTTTATGTTTGATGGTTTAGGGTTTTTGGTTTGTGGTTCGATGAATTTTAAGGGGTTTTGGAGGGTTTAATGGAAAGGAAATTATACTTTGGAAGGGTTTTTAAGGATTTTAAAGGGTTATTAAGGGAGTTAAAGTTTTTTAAAATTAGGTAATAAGGTAGAGGGTTAATATTTGAGGGTTTAGGGTTGATGGTGTAGGTTTTAGGGTTTGGATGGATTTTCAAGGGGTTTTAAAGGGTTTAAAGGGTATGAAAGTGTATTTTGGTTTGTATTTTATGGGGTTTAAAGGGTTTTGAAGGAAGTTATTGGTTATTAAGGTTAGGGAATAGGGTAGAGGGTGAATTGTTTAGGGTTTAGGGTTTAGGGTTTAGGTTTTATGGCTAAGGGCTTTGGGTTTTGGGTTTGGATGGAATTATCAGGGGATTTAAAGGGCTTAAAGGTTATGAATGTGTATTTTGGTAGGTGTTTTATGGGTTTTAATGGGTTTTTAAGGGAGTGATTTGTTTTTAAGGTTAGTTAACAGGAGATGGGGTGAACGGTTTTGGTTTTATGGTTGAGGGTGTAGGGTTTAGTGTTTAGTGTTTGGGTGGATTTTTAATGGTTTTTAACAGGTTTAAAGTGTATGAAAGTGCATTTTGGTAGGGTTTTTAAGTATTTTAATGGGTTTTTGAGGGAGTGAAGGGTTTTTAAGGTTAGGTAAGATGGGGAATAGTAAAAGTTTTAGGGTTTAGGTTTTAGTGTTTCAATGGATTTTTAATGGTTTTAAAAGCGTATGAAACTATATTTTGGTAGGTTTTTAAAAGGTTTTTAAGGGAGTGAAGGGTTTTAAGCTTAGGGAAGAGGGGATAGGGTGAATTCTTGAGGGTTTCAGGTTGATGGTGTAGGATTTGGGGTTTAGGTTTTAGGGTTATGAATGATTTTTAAGGGGTTTAAAAGGGTTTAAAGGGTATGATTGTGTATTTTGGTATGTTTTTCAAGGTTTTAAAGGGTTTTTAATGGAGTGAAGGGTTTTAACATTATAGAAGATATGATAGGGTGAAGGTTTTATGTTTTATGGTTGAGGGTGTAGAGTTTATGGTTTATGGTTTAGGTTTTACGGATTTAATGTATTTTTAAGGGGTTTTAATGGGTTTAAATAGTATAAAGTGTATTTTGTTAGGGTTTTTAAGGGTTTTTAAGGGAGTGAAGTTTTTATGGTTAGGTAAGAGGGGATATGGTGATGGGTCGAGAGTTTAGGGTTGAGGGTCTAGGGTTTAGGGTTTGGATTGTTTTTTTAAGTTGTTTTAATGGGTTTAAAGGGTGTGAAAGTGTACTTTGTTAGGGTTTAAGGGTTTTAAAGTGTTTCTATGGGAGTGAAATGTTTTTAAGGTTAGGCAAGAGGGGTGAGGATAAAGGGTTTAGGGTTTATTTCTGAGAGTGTGGGGTTTAGGGTTTGGATGAATTTTTTATGTTTTTTAAATGGTTTAATGGGTATAAAAGTGTATTTTGGTAGGGTTTTAATGGTTTTAAATTGTTTTTAAGGGATTTAAGGGTTTTTAAGGTTATTTATGTGGGTATAGGGTTAAGGGTTGATGGTTTAGAGTTGATGGTGTATGGTTTTGGTTTATGAGTTTATGGTTTGGATGGTTTTAAGGGGTTTTATAGGATTTAATGGGAATAAAAGTGTATTTTGGCCGGGTTTTAAGGGATTGAATGGGTTTTAATGTTAGTTAATAGGGTATAGGTTTAAGGCATGAGGGTTTAGTGTGTAGGGTGTAGGGTTTAGGGTTTGGATGGATTTTTAGGGTTTTAAAAGATTTTAAAGGGTACAAAATGTATTTGTCTAGGGGTTTTAATGGTTTTAAAGGGGTTTTAAGGAAGTGATTGGGTTTTAAGGTAAGGTAAAATGGGATATGGTTAAGGTTTTAGGGTTGTGGTTTGTGGGTGTAGGTTTCAGGGTTTTGGGGTGAGATTAACATTTAAGGGTTTTAAAAGCTTTTAAAAGGTTTGAAAGTGTATTTTGGTAGGGTTTTTAAGGGTTTAAATGGGTTTTTAAGATATTTAAGGGTTTTTAAGGTTATTTAAGATGGGATAGGGTGAAGGGTAGAGGGTGTAGCGTTTAGAGTTTAGGGTTTGGATGCATTTTTAAGGGTTTAAAAGGGTTAAAGAGTATGGAATTGTATTTTGGTAGGGGTTTTAAGTGTTTTATAGGGTTTTCAAGAGAGTTAAGGGTTTTTAAGGTTTGTTAAGAGGGTATAGGATGAATTTTTGTGGGTTTAGAATTGAGGGTGTAGTTTTTAGGGGTTAGGTTTTAGGGTTTGGATGGATTTTTGAGGGGTTTAAAAGTGTTTAAAGGGTATAAAAGTGTATTTTGGTAGGTTTTTTAATGGTTTTAAAGGGTTTTTAATGTTGTGAATTATTTTTAAGCTTATATAAGAGGTTATATAGTTATGTTTTGAGGGTTTATGGTTTAGGGTGTATGGTTTTTGGTTTGGATTGATTTTTTAGGGTTTTAAAAGGGTTTAATGCGTACAAAAGTATATTTTGGTAGATTGTTTAAGGGTTTAAATAGGTTTTGAAGGGATTTAATGGGTTTTAATATTAGTTTATAGAGAATAGGGTGAAGTTTTTAGTTTTTAAGTTTTAATTATTAGGATTTATGTTTTAGGATTAGGGTTTGGATGGATTTTTTAGGGGTTTTAAATGGTTTAGAAGGTATGAAAGTGTATTTTGGTAAGATTTTTAAGGGTTTTAAAGGGTTTTGAAGGTATTGAAGGTATTTTAAGGTTTGGTAATATTGTATATGTTAAAACGTTTAGGTTTTAGGGTTGAGGATATAGAGATTAGGTTTTATGGTTTAGAAGGATTTTTAAGGGTTTTGAAGGGTTTAAAGTGTATAGAAGTTTATTTTGGTATGGTTTTAAAGAGTTTTAACTAGTTTATAAGAAAGTGAGGGGTTTTTAAGGTTAGGATATAATGATTAGGGTGATGTTTTGTGGGTTTAGGGTAGAGGGTTTAGGGTTTAGGGTTTAGGTTTGGGGTGGATTTTTAAGGGGTTTTAAAGGGTTTGAAGGGTATGCAAGTGTATTTTGGTATTTTTTCTAAGCGTTTAAAGGTTTTTGAAGGTAGTAAAGGGTTTTTAAGGTTATTTAATAGGGGATATAATGATGGTTTAAAGTTTTATGGTTGATGATGTGGGGTTTAGTTTTTATGGTTTAGGGTTTGAATGGATTTTAAGGGGTTTTAAAGGGTTTAAAGGGTATGAAAGTTTATTTTGGTAGTGTTTTTAATGATTTTAAAGTGTTTTTAAGAAAGTTATTTTTTTAAGGTCAGTTAATTTGGTAAAGGGTGTAGTTTTTAGAGTTTAGGTTTGAATGTGAAGGGTTTATCATTTAGGATTTAGGGTTTGTAAGGATTTTAAGGGTTTTTAAAGGGTTTAAATGGTATGAAAGTGTATTTTTGGTAGGGTTTAAAGGGTTTTTAAGGTTTTTTAAGGGTTTTAAGGGAGTTAATGGGTTTTAAGGTCAATTAGTATGGGTGAGTGTGAAGGTTATTCATTTTAGGGTTGTGGGTGTGTGGTTTAATGTTTAGAATTTGAATGGATTTTAAGGAGGTTTACGAGTTTAAATGGTATGAAAGTGTATTATGGTAGGTTTTAAAGAGGTTTTAAAGGGTTTTAAGGTTATATAATATGGGAAATATTAAATGGTTTAGGGTTTTAGGTTGTGGGTTTAGGGTTTAGGGTTTGGATGAATTTTTAAGGGTTTTTAAAGGGTTTAAAGGGCATGAACGTGCATTTTGGTTGGGTTTTTAAGTGTTTTAAAGGGTTTTTAAATGGTTGTTAAGGTAATTAAGGGTTTTTAAAGTTAGGTAAGTGTGGATAGGTTGAATGGGTGAGGTTTTATGGTTAATGGTGTAGGATTTAGGGTTTGGGGTTTGAATAGGTTTTAAGGACTTTTAAAGGGTTTAAAGGGTATGAAAGTGTATTTTGGTAGGTTTTTAAGGTTTTTTATTGGGTTTTAAGGGAGTTGTGAATTTTAAGGTTATATAATATTGTAGAGGGTTAAGTTTTGAGGTTTTTGGGATTAGGGTGTTGGGTTTATGGTGTAGATGCAATTTAAAGGGGGTTTAAAGGGTTTAAAGTGTATGCAAGTGTATTTTGGTAGGGTTGTTAAGGGTTTTAATGGGGTTTTATGGTATTTAATGGTATTTAAGGTTTTGTGAGATGGTATATGTTTTAGGATTTATGGTTTAGGGTTTAGGGTTTGGATGGGGTTTAAAGGGGTTTTAAAGGGTTTAAGGGGCCTTAATGTGTATTTCAGTGGGGGTGTTTAAGGTATTAAAGGGGGTTTTAAGGTTAGGGAATAAGGTATAGGGTAAATTATTGTGGGTAGAGGGTACATGTTTTTGTTTTTAGGGTTTAGGGTTTGGATGGATTTTTAATGGGTTTTAAAGGGTTTAAAGCGTATAAAGATGTTTTTTCGTAGTGTTTTTAATGGTTTAAAATGGTTTTGAAGGGAGTTAAGGGGTATAAAGGTTAGGTAAGTTGGAATAGTGTGAAGGTTTTAGGTTTTAGGTCTCATTTTTTGGGTGTAGGGTTTAGGGTTTAGGGTTTGGAAGGATTTTTAATGGTGTTTAGAGGTTTTATAAGTTATGAAAGTGTGTTTTTAAGGGGTTTTAATGGTTTCAAAGGGTTTTGATGGAAGTGATAAGTTTCAAAGTTTATTTAAAAGGTTATATGGTGAAGTATTGAGTTTTTATGGTTTAGGGTGTCAAGTTTAGTGTTTTTATGGATTTTTATGGTCTTTTAAAGGGTTTAATGTGTATGAAAGTGTATTTCTGTAGCATTTTTAAGGATTTTGAAAGAAGGGAATGGTTTTTAAGGTTATGTATTATTGTATTTGGTGAATGTTTTAGGGTTTATGGTTGATTATTTAGGGTTTGGGGTTTAGTGTTTTGGGTTTGGATGTATTTTTCAGGGTTTTTAAAGGGTTTAAAATGCATACAAGTGTATTTTTGTAGGGTTTTTAATATTTTTAAAATGTTTTTAAGGGAGTTAATGGATTTTTAGTTTAGTTATTAACGTATATGGTGAATTTTTATGGTTTTAATGTTGAGTATTTAGGTTTTAAGGTTTAGGGTTAGGGTGAATTTTTAAGGGTTTTTAGAGGGTTTAAATGGTATGAAAGTGTGTTTTGTTAGGGTTTTCCATGGTTTTAAAAGGTTTTTAAGGGACTGAAGTTTTTTCAAGGTTAGGTAATCAGAGATATGTTAAAGGGTTAAGGATTTAGGGTTGAGGGTATAAGGTTTATGGTGTAGGTTTTCGATGTAATTTTAAGGGTTTTAAAGGGTTTAAAGTGTGTGAAAGTGTATTTTGGTAGGGATTTATGGGGTTTGAAAGGGTTTTAAAAGGAGTTAAGGGTTTTTGAGGTTTATTAATATGGGATGGGATGAATTTTTTAGGGTTTATGTTTAAGTTTTTAGGGTTTAGGTATGAGGATGTAGGGTTTAGGGCTTAGGTTATAGGGTTTGGATGGATTTTTAAGGGTTTTAAAGGGAATAAAGGGTATGAAAGTGTATTTTTGGATGTTTTTTTAAGGGTTTTAAAGGATTTTTAAGGGATTTAATGGTTTTTAAGGTTATGTAAGATGGGATAGTGTGAAGGGTTTAGGGTTGAGGGTTGAAGGTTGAGGGTTGAAGGTTGAGTGTGAATTTTTAAGGGTTTAGGGTTTGGAAAGATTTTTAAGGGTTTTTAAAGGTTTTGAAGTATATAAAAGTGAATTTTGGTGGGGGGGGGGGGGTTTATGGGTTTAAAAGGGTTTTAAAGGAAGTTAAAGGTATTAAGGTTATGTAAGAGGTGATATGGTGAATTGTTGATGGTTTATATTATAGTGTTTGGGGTTTAGGGTTTAGAGTTTGGATGGATTTTTAAGGGCATTTAAATGGTTTAAAGGGTAAGAAAGTGTATTTTGGTATGGGTTTTAATGGTTTTAAAAGGTTTTAAAGGGATGTAATGGGTTTTAAGGTTAGTGAAGTGGGTATAGGGTGATTTTTTAGGGTTTTGGGATGATACGGTATTGGGTTTAAGGTTTGGATGATTTTTAAGGGTTTAAAGGGTATAAAAGTGTTTTTTGGTATGGTTTTTAAGTGTTTGAAAGGATTTGGAAGGGATTTAAGGGTTTTGAAGGTTAGTGATGAGGGGATAGGGTGAATAGTTGAGGTTTCAGGGTTGATGGTTTAGGGTTTAGGGTTTGGATGTATTTTTAAGGGTTTTTAAAGATTTTAAAGTTTATGAAAGTGTATTTTGGTAGGGTTTTTATTGGAGTGTAGGGTTTTTAAGTTAAAATAAGAGGGTATATGGTGACGTATTGGGGGTTTAGGGTTGATGTTGTCGAGTTTTGGGTTTAGGATTTTGGGTTTGGTTGGATTTTTAAGGGTTTATAAAGGTTTTAAAGGGTATGAAAGTGTATTTTGGTAGGGTTTTTATGGGTTTTAATGGGATTTTAAGGGATTAATTGGTTTTTAAGGTTTCTTAATAGGGGATAGGGTTAATGGTCTAGGTTTTAGGTTTAATGGTGTAGGGTTTATGGTTTAGGGTTTGGATGGATTTTTAAGGTGTTTTTAAGGGTTTAAAGGGTATTAAAGTGTATTTTGGTAGGTTTTTTAAGGGTTGTAAAGGTTTTTGAATGGATTGAAGGTTTCTTAATTTTAGGTAAGGGGGTATAGGGTGAGGTTTTTTGGCTAAGAGGGTAGGTTTTAGGGTTTATGGTTAAGGTTTTGGATGTATTTGTTAGGGTTTTAAAGGGTTTAAAGGTTATGAAAGTGGATTTTGCTAGGGATTTTATAGATTTTAATGTGTTTTTGAGAGATTTGATGGTTTTTTAAGGTTATGGAATAGTGTATAGGGTAAAGGGTTTAGGGTTCATGGTTTAGGGGATGGGTTTTAGGTTTTATGCTTTAGGATTTGGATGGATTTTTAAGGGTTTAAAAGGGTTTAAAGGGTATGGAAGTGTATTTTGGTTGGGTTTTAAGGTTTTTAAAGGGGTTTTAAGGAATAAAATGGTTTTTAAGGTTAGGTGAGTGGGGAGAGGGTGAATTTTCAGTGGTTTAGGGTTGAGGGTGTAGGGTTTATCATTTAGGGTTTTAGGTTTGGGTGTATTTTTAAGGGTTTGTAAAGTGTTTAAAGGGTGTGAATGTGTATTTCGGTTGGTTTTCAAAGGGGTTTAAATATGTTTGAAGTTAGTGAAGGGTTTTTTTGGTTAGATAAGTGGGTATTCTGTGAATATTTAAGGGTTTAGGTTTTAGGGTGTAGGGTTTAGTGTTTGGATAGATTTTTAAGGGCTTTGAAAGTGTTCAAACTGTATTTTGGTATGATTTTAAAGGGGTTTAATGGGTTTTTAAGGGAGTGAAGGGTTTTTAAGGGTAGGAAATATGGGGGAGGGTTCAGGTTTGAGTTTTTAGGGTTGAGGGTATAGGTTTTAGGGTTTAGGTTTTAGGTTTTAGAGTTTTTATGGAATTTTAAGTGTTGTTAAAGGTTTTGAAGGGTATGAAAGTGTATTTTGGTAGGGTTTTTAAGGGATTTGAATGGATTTAAGGGATATTTAGGATATGTAAGAGAATATATCGTAAAGGTTTTGGAGTTTATGGTTGGGGGTGTTGGGTTTGGATGGTTTTTAAGGGGGTTTATAGGGTATAAAAGTTTATTTTGATAGGGGTTTAAAGGGGTTTGAAGGGAGTGAATGTTTTTTATGTTTAGGTAATAGGGGAGAGGGTAAAGGGTTTTGGTTTTATGGTTAAGGGTGTAGGATTTATGGGTTAGGGTTAGGATGGTTTTTTAATGGGTTTTTAAATGGTATAATGGGTATGAAATTGTATTTTTGTAAAATTTTAAGGGTTTTAAAGGGTTATTAAGGGATTGAAGGGTTTTAAAGTTTATGGAAGAGGGGATAGTGAGAAGGGTTAAGGTTTTGGGATTTATGGTGGGGGTTTATTGTTTAGTGTATGGATGTATTTTAAGTGATTTTAAAGGATTTAATAGGTATTAATGTAAATTTATGTAATGTTTCAATGGTTTTGAATGGTTTGAATTGTTTTTAAGGTTAGTAATGAGGTGATAGGGTTAAGGGTTGAGTGTTTAGGATTAAAGGGGTAGGGATTAGGTTTTAGGGTTTGGATGGATTTTTAAGGGTTTTAAATGTGTTTAAAAGTTATGAAAGTATATTTTTTTGGGTTTTTAAGAGTTTTAAAATGGTTTTAAGGGGTTAAAGATTTTTTAAGGTTTGGTAAGAGGGTATAGGGTAAAGGGTTGAGGGTGAAGGTTTTAGGGTTTTCATGGTTTTCAAAGGGGTTTTAAAGGGTTTAATGGGTATGAAAGTGTATTTTGGAGGGATTTTAAAGTATTTTAAAAGATTTTTAAGGGATTGAATGGTTTTTATAGTTATTTATGAAGGGATAGGGTGAAGGGTTTAGGGTTTAGGGTTGATGGAGTCGGTTTTGGGTTTTAGGGTATAGGGTTTGGATGAATTTTTAATGGGTTTTAAATGGTTTAAAGGGTATAAAAATGTATTAAGGTATCTTTTATAATGTTTTTAAAGATTGTTTAATGGAGTTAAGGGTTTTAAAGGTTATTTAAGAGGGAATATGGTGATGGGTTTATTTTTTAGGGTTGAAGGTGTAGGGTTTGGGGTTTAGGGTTTGGATGGATTTTTAAGGGGTTTTAAAGGGTCTAAATGGTATGAAAGTGTATTTTGGTAGGGTTTTTAAGATTTTTAAAGGGTTTTTAAGGGATTTAATGGGTTTAAAGGTTAGATAATATGGTATATGGTGAATTTTTGAGGTTTTAGAGTTGAGGGTGTAGGGTTTAGTTTTTAGGGTTTGGATGCATTTTTAAGCGTTCTAATGGGTTTAAAAGGTATGAAAGTGAATTTTGGTAGGGTTTTAAGGTTTTAAAATGGGATTTAAGTGAGTTAAGGGTTTTAAAGTTTATGTAATAGGGGATTCAGTGAAGGGGTGAGGTTTTAAGGTTGAGGGTGTGGGGTTTAGGGGGTAGTTTTTAGGGGTTGGATGGATTTTATGGGGTTTTAAAGGATTTAAAGGGTATGAAAGTGTATTTTGGTCATTTTTTAAGGGATTTAAATGAAGTGAAGTAATTTTAAGGTTATTTAAGAGGTTATTTTTTAATGTTTGATGTTTTAGGGTTGAGGGTTGAGGGTTTATAGTTTAGGGTTTGGATGGGTTTTAAAGGGTTTTGAAAGGGTTTAATGGGTATGGAAGTGTATTTTGGTAGGGTTTTTAGGGTTTTTAATGTACTAAGGGGGTTTTAAGTTTATTAAGGAGGTAATATAGTTAAAGTTGGATTGTTTAGGGTTTAAGGTTTGGGGTTTTGGGTTCAGGGTTTGAATTGATTTTAAGGGTTTTTGAAGGGTCTAAAGTGTATGCAAGTGTAATTTGGTAGGATTTGTAATGGGTTTAAATGGTTTTAAAGGGGTAAATGTTTTTAAGGTATGTTAATATGATATAGGGTGAATCTTTTAGGGTTTAAGGATGGGTTTTTTGGGTTTAGTGTTTGGGGTTTAGGGTTTGGATGGATTTTACGTGCTTTGAAAAGGTTTAAAGGGTATAAAAGTGTATTTTGGTTGGATTTTTAAGGGTTTTAAAGAGTTTTTAAGGGAGTGAAGGGTTTTCAAGGTTATTTAAGATAGTATAGGTTGAATGTTTTAGGTTTTAGGGTTGTTTTTTATGCTTTAGGGTTTAGGGTTTATGGTTTGAAAGGATTTAAAGGGGTTTAAAGGATTTTAAATGGTATAAAAGTGTATTTTGGTAGGGTTTTGAGTGGTCTAAAGAATTTTGAAGGGCTTTATGAGTTTTTAAGGTTGTGGGGGAGATTATATGGTCTAGTTTTGATAGTTTATGGTTTAGGGTTTAGGAATTATAGTTTGGATGGATTTTTAAGGGTTTTAAATGGGTTAAAGGGTATGAAAGTTTATTTCAGTATAGTTTTTAAGGATTTGAAAGGGTTTTTAGGGAGTTAAGGGTTTTAAGGTTATGTAACATGGGATAGGTTGAATGGTTGTGGGTTTAGTTTTGTGGGATAATGATTTAGGGTTTAGGGTTTTGTGGGTTTTTATGAATTTTTAAAGGGTTTAAAGGGTATGAAAGTGTATTTTGGTAGGGTTGTTAAGGGTTTTAAATGGTTTTTTAGTGTGTGATGTGTTTTTAATATTAGGGTATAGGGTATAGGTTTTATATTTGGGGGTTTAGGCTTGAGGTTGTAGGGTTTATTGTTTTGATAGATTTTTAATTGTTTTTATAGGTTTTAAAGGGTATAAAGTGCATTTTGTTAGGGTTTTTAATGGTTTTATTGGGTTTTGGAGATATTTATGGTATTTAAGGTTGGGGGGGATAATAGAGGGGGGAGTTTTGAGTGTTTAGGGTTGAGGGTGCAGGGTTTAGGGTTTGGATGAATTTTTACAGGTTTTGGAAGTGTTAAAGGGTATGAAAGTGTATTTTGGTAGGGTTTTTATGGGTTTTAAAGGGGTTTTAAGTGAGTTAATGATTTCAAAGGTTTACTTGTATGAGATAGGGTGATGTTTTTGGGGTTTTTGGTTTAGGGTGTGGGGTTTAGGGTTTAAGTTTTAGGGTTTTGATGGATTTTAATTGGTTTTAAAGGGTTTAAAGGGTATAATACTGTGTTTTGGTAGGGTTTTTAAGGGTTTTAAAGGGAGTGATAGGTTTTTATGTTTATGAAATAGAGAATATTAGGAAGGGTTGAGGGTTCTGGTTTTAGGTTTTAGGTTTTAGGTTTTAGGGTGTAAGTTTTGGATAGATTTTTATGGATTTTTAAAGGGTTTAAAGTGTGTGAACATATATTTCGGTTGTGTTTTAAGGTTTTTAAAGGAATTGGAAGGAATTGAATGGTTTTAAATGTTTTATAAGATGGTATTGGGTCAAGTGTTGAGGGTTTATGGTTGAGGGTTTAGGGTTTAGTGTTTGGGGTTTATGGTGTGGATGAATTTTTAAGAGTTTTTAAAGGGTTTAAAGGGTACGAAAGCGTATTTTGGTAGGATTTTTAAGGGTTTAAAATTTTTTAATGGATTTAAGGGTTTTTAAGGTTATTTATGAGTATATAGTGTGAGGGGATTATTTTTCAGGTTTTATGTTGTAGGTTTTAGGGTTTAGGGTTTAGGGTTTAGGGATTGGGGTTTAGGATTTAGGGTTTAGCGTATGGATGGATTTTAAAGGGTTTTTAAAGGATCTAAAGGGTTTGAAAGTGTATTTTGGTAGGGTTTTAAAGGATTTTAAAGGGGTTTTAAGAGAGTGAAGGGTTTTTATGAGTATGGAATATGGGATAGGGTGATTTTTTGAGGGTTTAGGGTCGTGGGTGTAGGGTGTAGGGTTTAGTGTTAAGGGTTTGGATGGATTTTTTAGGGGTTTAAAAGGGTTTAAATAGTTGAAAGTATATTTTAGTAGGGTTTTTAAGGTTTTAAAATGGTTTTTAAGGGATTGAAGGGTTATAAGTTTATGTGTTATGGTATATGGTCAATGTATGAGGTTTTAGGGTTGAGGGTGTATGGTTTAGGGTTTAGGGTTTATGGTTTGGATTGATTTTAATGGTTTTAAAACTGTTTAAAGGTTATGGAAGTGTATTTTCGTAGGATTATTATGGTTTTTAATGGGTGTTGAAGGGATTTAGGGTAATTTAGGATTTGTAAGAGTGGATATGGTGAAGTTTTGACATTTTAGTTTTGATGGGGTAGGGTTTAGGACTTAGGGTTTTGGGTTTGGATGGATTTGTACGGGGTTTTAAAGGGTTTAAGGGGAATAAAAGTGTATTTGGTAGGAGTTTTTAGGTATTTAAAGGATTTTTAAGGGATTTAAGGTATTTTAAGGTTATTTAAGAGTGTATAGGGTGATGTTTTGAATATTTAGGGTTTAGGGTGTTGGGTTTAGGTTTTTGGGTTTGGGTGGATTTTTATATGTTTTATAACGAGTTTAAAGGGTATAAAAGTGTATTTTGGTATGGTTTATAAGGGTTTTAAAGGGATTTGATGGTTTTTAAAGGTTTTTAAGTTTAGTTAACTGGATATAGGGTGAGTTTTTTGGTTTTAGTTTTGAGGGTGTAAGGTTTAGGTTTTTAGGTTTTGGGTTTTGATGAATTTATAAGGGTTTTAAATTGTTTAAGGGCATGAAAGTGCATTTTGGTTGGATTTTAAGGGTTTTAAAGGATTATTAAGAGAGTTATGGGAATTTAATGTTAGTTAAGAGGGGATATGGTGAATGGTTGAGGGTTTATTGTTGAGGGTGTAGGGTTTACAATTTGAATGGTTTTTTAATGGTTTAATGGGTGTGAAAGTATATTTTGGTAGGGTTTTTAATTATTTTAAAGGGTTTTAAAAGAATTTAAGAGTTTTAAGGTTATTAATGAGGGTATAGGGTGAAGGTTTAATGGTTTAGGGTTTATGGTTTAGGAATTAGGGTTTTGTTGGATTTTTAAGGGGTTTTAAAGGGTTTAAAGGGTTTGAGGGTGTATTTTGGTAGGGGTTTTAAATGTTTTAAATTGTTTTTATGGGATAGAAATGTTTTTAAGGTTATTTAAGAGGCTATTGATATAAGGTTTGAGGTTTTAGTGTCAAATGTGCATGGTTTAGTGTTTAGGGTTTGGATGGATTTTAAAGGGGTTTTAAAGGGTTTAAAGGGTATGAAAGTGTATTTTGGTCTAGGTTTTTAGGGTTTTAAAGGGTTTTGAAAATATTGAATAGTTTTTAAGGTTATGTAATCAGGGATAGTGTGAAGGGTTTAGGTTTTAGGGTCAATGGTGTAGGGTTTAGGTTTTGGTTGGATTTTTGAGGTTTTTTAAAGGGTTTAAAGTGCATGGAAGTGTATTTTGGTAGGGATTTTTAGGGTTTTAAAGGTATTTTAAGGGATTTAGTGGTTTTAAAGGTTATTTAGGGAGATATAGTTATGTTATGAGGGTTTTGGGATGATGGAGTATGGTTTAGTGTTTAGGGTTTTGGGTTTGGATAGACTATCAAGGGTTTTTAAAAGCTTTAATGGGTATGAAAGTGTATTTTGGTAGGGTATTTAATATTTTTAAGGTTTTTACCTGGAGTAAAGGGTTTTTAATGTTAGGGTATATGGTATATGGGGATTTGTTTTGAGTTTATGATTTTGGGTGTATGATTTTAGGTTTATGGTTTAGGGTTTTGATGGATTTTAAGGGGTTTTGAAGGGTTTAAAGGGTATGTAAGTGTATTTTGGTAGGGTTTTTAAATGTTTTTAGGAGAGTTAAAGGTTTTTGTGTTATTTAATTTGGGATAAAATTAATTTTTGAGTGTTTAGGGATGATGGTGTAGTTTTTAGTTCTCCGGGATTAGGGTTTGGATGGTTTCTGAAGGGGTTTTGAAGGATTTAAAGAGTATGAATGTGTATTCTAGTAGGGTTTTTAATGTTTTTAAAAGGTTTTTAAAGTTTTAAGGTTTTTTAAGATAATTTAATAGGTTATAGAGTGAAATATTTAGGTTTTATTATTGAGAGTGTATGGTTTAGGTTTTAGGGTTTAGATTTTTTATGAATTTTTAATGGTTTTTATAGGGTTTAAAGGATATGAAAGTGTATTTTGGTAGGGTTTTTAAGTGTTTTAAATGTTTTTAATGTATTTAATTGTTTTTAAGGTTAGGTAAGATGGTATAGGGTTATTGTTTTAGGTTTTAGGGTTGAGGGTGTAGGGTTTAGTGTTAGGGTTTATGGTTTGGATAGATTTCTAAGTGTTTTTAAATGGTTTAAAGGGTATGAAAGTGTAATTTTCTAGAGTTTTTAATAGTTTTAAAGGGTATTTATGGGTTTTAAGAGTTTTAAGTTTATGGGTAAGGGATAGGGTGAAGGTTTTAGGGTCTATGATTGGGGGGTGTAGGGTTTAGGGATTTTGTTTTGGATGGATTTTTATGGGTTTTTAAAGGGTTTAAAGGGTATAAAAGTGTATTTTGGTATGGTTTTTAAGGGGTTTAAAGTTTTTTTAATGGAGTTAAGGGTTTTTAAGGGTTGTTAATATGGTATACGATGAATGGTTTAGTGTTTAGTGTTTTGGGTGTAGGGTTTAGTGTTTAGGGTTTGGATGGATTTTTAAGGGTTTTTAAAGGGTTTAAAGGGCATGAAAGCGTATTTTTCTTGGGTCTTTGATAAATTTTAAGGGAGTGAAGGGTTTTTTAAGGTTATGTGTCAAGGTATAGGATAAACGGTTGAGATTTTATGGTTTAGGGTATATGTTTTAAGGTTTATAAGGATTTTTAGGGGGTTTTAAAGAGTTTAAAGGGAAATAAAGTGTATTTTGGTAGGCTTTTTAAGGGTTTTGATGGGAGTGAACGATTATTAAGGTTATGGAGGAGGTGATAAGGTGAAGTTTTAAGTGTTTTGGGATGATATTTTAGGGGTTAGGGTTTATTTTTTAGTGTATGGATGGATTTTTAAGGGGTTTTAAATGGCTTAAAGGGTATGAATGTGTATTTTGGTAGGGTTTTAATGGGTTTTGATGGGAGTGAAGGGGTATTATGGTTAGAGAATAGGAGATTGGATAAAGATTTTAGGTTTTATGGTTGAGGTTATAGGATTTAGGGTTTAGTATTTGGATGGATTTTAAGTGGTTTAAAAGGGTTTAAAGGGTATGAAGTGTATTTTGGTAGGTTTTTAAGGTTTTTAAAGGGTTTTGAAGAGAGTTAATGGTTTTTAAGGTTTAGGAAAATGTAAGAGGTGAAGGTTTGAGGGTTTAGGGTTTAGTTTTTAGGGATTATAGTTAGTGGTTTAGGGTTTTAATGGTTTTTTATGGGGTTTAAAAGGGTTTAAAGGGTACAAAAGTGAATTTTGGCAGGGTTTTTATGGGTTTTAAAGGTTTTCAAAGCGATTTAAGGATTTTTATTTTTATGGAAGAGGGGAGAGGGTGAAGGGTTTAGGGTTTAGAGTTTGTATGGATTTATAATAGTTTATCGGGTGTGTAAGTGTATTTTGGTAGCAGTTTTAGGGGTTTTAAAGGGTTTTGAAGGGAGTGAATGGTTTTTAAGGTTAATTAAGAGGGTTTAGGGTGATGGTTTGAGGGTTTATAGGTGAGGGTGTAGGATTTATGATTTATGGTTAAGATGGTTTTCTAGGGATTTTAAAAGGGTTTAAAGGGTATAAAAGTGTATTTTAGTTGGGGTTTAAGGATTTTTAATGTTTTTGATGTAAATTAAGGGTTTTTAAGGATATGTAGGATGGGAGAGGGTGAATGGTTAAGGGTTTGGGGTTGAGGGTGTAGGGTTTTGGGTTTTGGGTTTGGATATATTTTCAAGGGGTTTTAAAGGCTAAAAAGGGTAGGAAAGTGTATTTTCATAGTTTTTAAGGTTTTTAAATGGATTTTGAAGGAATTGAAGGATTTTTATTTTTTGAGAAGTGGGTAAATGGTGAAGGTTTGAGATTTTAGGGGTGAGGGTGTAGGGTTTAGGGTTTGGATTGATTTTTAAGGGTTCTAAAAGGGTTTAAAGTTTATTAAAGTGTGTGTTGGTAGGTTTTTAAGAGTTTTAAAGGGTTTTTAAGAGACCTAAGGGTTTTTAAGGTTAGGGAATATAGTATAGGGTGAATTTTTTATTGTTTATAGATTAGGGTGTAGGGTTTAGAGTTTTTGGGTTTTGGGTTTGGAGGAATTTTAAGGGTTTTAAAAGGTGTTAAATGGTGTTAAAATGTATTTTGGTATGGTTTTTATCTGTTTTAAAGGGTTTTTAAGTGGTTGAATTATTTTTAAGGTTAGTTAATAAGGGATAGGGTGAAGTTTTTAGGTTTTAGGCTTGAAGGTGTAGAGTTTAGGGTTTAGGGTTTGGATGGATTTTTAAGGGGTATATAAGTGTATTTTGTTAGGGTTTTTAAGGGTTTTAAAGGTATTTAGGGTTTTTTAATGTTAGTTATGTGGTTAGAGTATTAACTATATATGTTTTAGGGCTGAGGGTGTGGGGATTGGGGTTTAGGGTTTAGGATTTTTTTGGATTTTTAAGGGGTTTTAAAGGATTTAAAGGGTATGGAAGTGTATTTTGGTTGGGTTTTTAAGTGTTTTAAGGGTTTTAAAGGAATTTGATGTTATTTATGTTAGGTAATAGGTGAAATAGTTAGGGGTTTAGGTTTTAGTGTTGAGGGTGTAGGTTTTAGTGTTTAGTGTTTAGGGTTTTGATGGATTTTGAGCATTTTTAAAAGGTTTAAAGTGTATGAATTTGTATTTTGGTATGGTTTTTAATGGTTTTAAAGGGTTTTGAAGGAATTTAATAGTTTTTAAGGATATGGAATAGGGTATAGAGTTAATTTTTTAGGGTTTAAGGTTTAGGGTGTTGGGTTTAGTGTTTAGAGTTTAGAATTTGGATGATTTTTTATGCGCTTTTAAAGGATTTAAAGGGTATGAAAGTTTATTTTGGTTGGGTTTTTAGGGGGTTTAAAGAGATTAAAAGGCATTGAATGGGTTTTAAGATTATTTAATGGGTAATAAAGTGAATTTTTGGGGGATTAGGGTTGAGGGTGTAGGGTTTTGGTTTTAGGGTTTAGGGTTTGGATGGATTTTTAAGGGGGTTTAAAGGGTTTAAATGGTATGAAAGTGTATTTTGGTACACTTTTTAAGGGTATTAAATGGTTATGAAGGGAGTGAGTGGTTTTAAAATTTAGGTAATAGGAGAAAGGGTGAAGGTTTTAGGGTTTAGTGTTGAGTTTTTAAGGTTTAGGGTGTATGGTATGGATGGATTTTTAAGGCTTTTAATGGATTTAAACGGTATGAAAGTGTATTTTGGTATGTTTTTTAAGAGTTTTAAAAGTTTTTTAAGGGAGTGAAGAATTTTTAAGGTTCTTGGAGATGGTATAGAGTGAGGGGTTGAGTTTTTAGGGTTTATTTTGTGGTTTTTAGGGTTTGGATGGATTTTTAAGGGTTTTTAAAGGGGTTAAAGGGCATGAAAATGTATTTTGGTAGGTTTATTAAGGGGTATTAAAGGGTTTTGAAGTGATTGATGGGTTTTGAAGTGAGTGAAGGGTTTTAAAGTTCATGGAAGAATTGATAGGGTGATGGTTGTTGATGCTCCTTTTCATCACATTGTCTAAAAGAATGGAAAGTGAAATACCTTAAGTCCAAAGTAATTCATCCTTTGAAGAAACATCAAAAATCGACAAAGGGATGAACAAGGAGAACATTGCCCATAGGTCGCGAAAGTTCCATCACTGTCGCGCAAGTCCACTTGCGCGATGCCTAATGGTCGTGCAAGTTACTTGAGCACCCTAAGTGATAACCACCCGGGGTCTTCTCCAGCCTATAAATAGACCCTGTGGGCCCCCCATTTTCAGAGGAATTTTTTTCCAGAAACTCAGATTTGAGCTCCCGGTGCCCTAGTCTCTTCTAAAAGCTTATGAAACACTTCTAAGGTAATTTCTTACCTAGAACGGAAGATCTAAAGAGGGGGAGGAAGGCCTAAGTGTTGAAACTCATCAACACTTGCGCGCCTGAGTGGCTAGCCCTTCAGAAAAATGGCCACACTTGCGCGCCGCCTTACTCCTTCAATAGAACTTGTGCGCCACTCTTCTGGAAGAACCTCAATATGATTCTAAAGGCTTTAACCAAGAGTCGCTCAAGTATTACCCTCCTAGTTAACCAACGCGGAAGTACACATGTGTCGCACAGGTATACCTGCGTGACCAAGACTTGCGTGCCCACGCAGTACCTGCGCACCTTCTAGGACTTGCGCGCCCCTGCCTTTTTGGGTTCCCTTCTTGCCCATTTCACCCCTATTAAGCCATTCCACCTCTCCTATTCAAGATTCAGTCTTCAAGACACTCTTCGAAGCCATTTATGGCACGATTTCTTGATTTGAATTTTTTATCTAAAAGAAATTCTGTGGAATATCTCTAAAAACCTAGTGATTTACACATCTTTATGTCACTAAAGATTGAGATTTCATTCATTCAACCTCATCCTTTAAGATGAGAAAACTCATTAACCTGGGCATCCTTTTCAGGAGTAATCCCCAGTCATAATTTCCAAATATGGGCATCCTTTTCAAGAGTAATCCCCAGTCCCCTAATTTGGGCATCTTCCTTAGGAGTAAGCCCCAAGTCCTCATTAATTTGGGCATCCTCCTTAGGACTAAACCCCAACCATAATTCTCTTAACCTGGGAATCCTTTTCAGGAGTAAGCCCCAGTCCCCTAATTTGGGCATCCTCCTTAGGATTAAGCCCCAAGTCCTCATTAATTTGGGCATCCTCCTCAGGAGTAAGCCCCAATAATAATTCTTTTAACCTAGGCCTCCTTTTCAGGAGTAAGCCCCAGTCTCAAATATGGGAATCCTATTCAGGAGTAAGCCCCCAAGTCCCTTAATTTTTCAAGTCTCTTAACCTAGGAATCCTTCTCAGGAGTAATCCCCAGTCTTAATTTATCTTAACCAGTCCCAATTTACCTTTGATCTGGGGTTCCTTCTCAGGAGTAAAACCCAATCATAAGTCCTCTCATAATTTGGGCCTCATTTTCATGAGTAATCCCCAAGTTAGAGTATTTAAATCTCTATGAAGCACATATAACTTTATGGACCCTGTTCCTGAATTTCTTCCCTGAAGTAAATCCTAATCTTCATTTATCTATGCAGTCATACATACATAAGTCCCACATTATTTCTTATGATTGCATCTTTCATGGCACGATTGTCTAATTTTTACCAGTACCTCTTATTTCTCACACCGAGCATGACTCACGTGATCTTAGAGTGAAAATTAATTATGACATCCTTCTTTGAGCCATCAATCATAAACATCATACTCCCTTACTCGAACTACTTGGGTTATGATTCCTTTTCTAAACAAAGGATACGTAGGTAGCCCATATGCAGGTTCGATCCCAACTCTGAAATAATCCATGTCCTTCTGAATGACAATAAACTTCAAGTTCCCCACTAAGTGGCTTTAAAACCATCATGGTCATCATAATGACCAAGAGATTTCTATATAAATGTGTCGAAGGATACCATTGACCAAGAATCTCTAAAAAATACAGATGATTCTCTATCAATGAAGAAACTAGAATACATATAAAAGATTCTCTAAATTTCCAACATATCAATCATTGATTTTCAGATCTAAAGGAAAGCTCATTTTATACTTGGTAATGTAATAAGGATTCACGAACATAACTTAAATCTATAAATAGAGTCCCAGAGTAGACAATAATTCCCCTCAAAAAGGTGTGATGAGTTCGACCTCCCATCCTCTCGACCAATGCAAATTCTTAAGCCTCATCAGTCCACAACTAATGAGCGCCTACCTTTGGAAAGTAGGTTCAAATGGATATAGAATCATTGGATTTTCCGGTTCTACGAACAAACCCGTTAGAAAATGATTGGAATGTTTTAACCTTCAATCAAGGAGGTCATCCCCAAATTCCGAGGGAAACAAAAAATGGTGAACCCTACGTGAATCCTTAACCAAATTAAAATGATGTTTTAACTATTTGTTAGGCCCCTATTTAAAACTCAATTAGAGGGACAACAAAAAAATCATTGACATATGTGCTCATCCAAAAGATGTAGTGGATGAATTTATCTTGATTACGTCTGTTATATCAAACAGGCACTCTTTTTCCAAGATTTTCTGCATTCTAAGAAATGGCTACTCTCAAGTTCACACCTGTGAATACCGCTGCTGCGAATGCCACTACTGCTACTCCTGCTGGATCGTCGTCCGCTCTGAGGACGATATCACCTACTCAGCGTCTTCAACGATGGGTATCAAAGGCACTGGTTAAGGAGTACCTTCAACACGGTACCATCCCAACTCTGGAGGCTTCCCGACAAGCCCTACAAGTGAACAACTCACACCGTTCATCCGAACAACAATGACCAGTGATCAAGAAGCAGGCGGTTCTAACCACCGTCTCCAACCGTTTCAGGTCATTATCCCCAGAACGCAATCACCATTCATTCCCATATTCTGGTAAGGTGAATGAGTAGGTCCCTCAGGGCCTTAATTCAAGGAAGCGGGAGTCCTTACCAAGGGATCCCATCAACAATCTCCGCCAGACTCATGCGGTAGTGCGCCCTCAACATGATGAGGGTGTCGACTCATGGCATTCGGCTCAGGTTCCTCGAACCCAAGCAGGCAAGACGAATCGCCAGAGGTGAAATCCGGTTAACAGTGAGCAGGTTCTCATCTCTTCCATCTCTAGAGAAGTCCACCAACCTAACTTGGTGGCAAGAAACGAGCAGGAACACACACCTGCCCGTTTTATTTCTGCTGTCCAGCAGACTCGTCTGGCAGCATAACGCCAATCCCGCCAGGCAATTCCGGCGGAGTACTATATGCAGGAACATACACCTGTTTATACGTCATCAGTTAGTCACCAGGCTCGTCTGACTACATATTATGAATACCATCAACCACGTTCGGCGAAGTGAAATCAGTAGGCACATACACCCGCTAGTATTGATCAAGCCTACCAACAGTCTCGTTTGGTAGCATTTGGAGAAGTCAGTCGGAAAGCTCCGATGACAAACAAGAGGCAGACTCAACTCTCTTCCCCTACACATGAGTACTGTCAGTACTCACTGATAGGAAAAGGAGGACAGGAGCAGGCACACACACCTACTCCAAGCACGGAATGGACGTATATCCCCGTTCTGGTAGCTGAAGTCACCAAGCATATTTTATCAATGGTGAAAGAGCAGAAGCAAATTCCTGCTCATATCCTGGACACCTGCCAGGATATTATAACAGCTTCAGTAGCATCTCGGGGAAATACACATAAATCTATCCCTACCAGTGGAGTGAAACATCAACAGTTCAATCCGGAATAGACGCACACATCTGTTCCAGTCTAAGAGGGTTGTGGGGCATACTCCCCCATATCATACGGATAACCAAGTCAGGCACATACACCTGATTTGAGTAGAGATCGTCAGCCTAACCTGACCATCTTTCCTGATCAGGCACATACACCTGCTCAGAGCAGCCACTTTCGTCAACAAGTGGTTTCCAAAGCGGGTAAGAAGATGTCTAAGAAAAAGACTCACCCAGTAGAGTCAGGAGATCAAGAACCAATCTGTAACAAGGCCTTGCTCGATGCTGGAGTTATTGAAGCCCTCATACAGTTGTCTATTGGTATTCAAGATTCTACTCCCTCATTTCTCAATAGTGGGAACATTAATTCCGAAGGTCTTCAACAGACACTTCCTCATGAAGGCTTGCTTCATGACAATTCGGTTAATCTCAAAGTTTCATCTTCAGATGAGAGCCACAGGAACCCTCTGTGTGGTCAGAAGACCAAGGAGCAAGAGATCTCATCTTTTTCTGTAACCCATTATGGTGGTCCTCCCCATGGTGATGAATTTTTCTGCGAAATTCCTCTCCGCAGTAGTGATGTACATTGCCCGGAAAATGCTCCAGTGGACAATGTAGTGCCGAGAAAGCCCTCTTATCTTGAGGCACTTGCAAATGCGAAACCAGTCATGTTTTATTCTTCATCGCTAGCAGGTGAAATACTTTCTTAATCAGAAGATAGCCCTGGGTGTAGGTCATTCTCTGAACTACCCCTAAGTCATGCATATTTTAGTTTGATCAATGATTTCACTACCAATATTGTTGAATCCGATGAAGCAACAAGGAAACACCAACTTTGGTCAAATCAGGTAGAAGAATCTTCATTGACTGATAAAGAGGAAATGCTGAACATGAGAAAACAACTAGAAAAAGGTGAAGTACCAGTCATGTTTTGGCCTCTGGCTGACTCTCAGTATGACATTCCAAAGATGTTGATGGAAGATGGAATTCATGATATTCGTCTCAACATATGGAAAAATCTTTGTCAGTTGAAGAATAAAGTATTATCTTATGATGAATATAAAAATCATCTTAAGATAATAGAAGTGTTACAACGTCAGATTGATTTGGCATCTCTATTAGTCTCTCGATATCCGAAGGCTGAAAAGCATCATAGAGCCCTTCAATGTTCATGCCTTGGCGCACTAAGAAGATTGCATCAGTTAATTGCCAATTCCCCATCCAGTATTCATGTCAGAGAATGGGGTGTTCATGGATCACTACATTTCACGGTGCTCTCCAGTCAGAAAAGCCCGCCGAAAATGGTCTCATGCAATGTTATTTCCCATGGCCGGCCACAGTCAATAGGCTTTGTTTGTAATCAAAAGCTTGCCCAAGAACAGGCCTCAACTAGTTCCTCTCAAAATCAAGAATACGGAGAACAAGTTGTTGAATTACTCGTGCATCAAGCAAAGGAGAATATTGAACAGGCCTCTCGTATAGAGAAAGCACATCATCAAGTGACAGAAGTATCCGAAATCATCCAACGGTCTTTTGAACTAGGTGATAAAAGTGGATACAGGTTAATGCATCTAGCTAATTTCCAGACTAAGGTTCGCAAGATCAAGAGATCTTTTAAGAAAGTATTAGACATAGCATGTCAAGAGCCACCCCAGCTTGCTAGACTAGGGACTCTTTTAAACCAACCCTCGGAATCAACAAATATGATTCAAGGAGTTGAGCGGGAACAACATAAATAGCCCCAGTCCACCGGACTGGGGACTTTTTCAAATCATCAATCCCCTCCTTAGAGAAAGTCGGTCTTTTCTCGGTTGGGGAAGAAGCCTCAAGAGGAACGAAGATCCAAATTATCAGGAGATTCCCTCCAAATTACAGTTCGTCAGGAAGTTCCTGAGGGATCGAATCAACAAAAGGCAATGTCTCATCAAAGACATGGAAGAAGACAATATCACATAAATGTTGATAGAAGGGATGTGATGCGTTATGAATCAATCAATGTCATCAATTCCGTTGTTTTTGATCCACCAGATGAGGCTCACTTAGGGGACTCAGATGAAGAGGTTCCTGCTCAAGAAGATGTACGCACTGACACAAATGAAGAAGGTGTGCGTACACGAAATCAAAGGGTTACTCAGAACCTAGGTAATCTTTCAAGTAACCCACTTCCCCCTCTCCGAAAAGGATCTAACAAAGGGAGGGGAAAGAATCAGGTTACATATCCTTCCTCGGGAGAAGGCCAATCGCTCTCACTAGAGAAAAGGATTGCACAATAGGAGGAAGAAATGAAGGAATTAAGGAGGTTGAATACAGAACAACTTCAGGGTAGTCTTATTCTTAAGCGTGCTGGAGTTAGTCAGCCAAGGGAATTTGTTGCAGCTACTGAGATGGATCAAGAATATCCTCCTCTATCAGTACACCCTCACAGGTCTAATCCTATGGTTCAAGTGAAACAACAGTTGATAGTGCTACCATCAGTTGCAGCACCAACCACCACATATGTCCAAGATCCAGTCATTGCACCTACCCAAGTCCAAGTTCAACTGGATGTTTCTTAGAAGTTAATAACTGCCATTGAGTCATTAACAGCTCGGTTAGAAACTATGGAAGGGAAATGTGCGCAGGTTCAACCAGAAAATAAAGTTTACCCTAAATGGGTAGATTCAATCTCTCCTCCATCCAGTTTTGGAAACCCTGTATTCCTTATTTTCAATGGATCAGGCGACCTTGAACAGTATTTGACGTATTACGTGTCTTGTTGTGATCCTATGATGGGAACTCCGGAGCAACAAGAAGTAGTAAAAATCAGACACTTCGTACGGACCTTGCAAGGACCAACCTTTGTCTGGTATACAAGCTTGCAATACCGGTCAATTACTGGATGGGAAGATCTCCATCAACAATTCCTTCTTCAGTTCAACTCAACTATGCCAAAGACAATAGTTTTTGATCTTACAAACTGTAAGCAAAGGGATAATGAAAGGGTCTCATATTTCATTACTCTCTGGAAGGGATTAACATATTCCCTAAGATTAGCACTCCCTCAAGAATTTTTTTTTCCAATCTGTGTGGAAAATTTGCGTGACGAGTTACACATGCCATTGATCCCTATGAAATACATAGGAGGGTTTCAAGACCTTACTTCAATCGCTCAGCAGATTAAAGATTCCCTTATATAGGCTAAGGCTAAATCTCGTGTAATTCCATCAGCTCTAGGAAGGAGAATGGGTAAAGCATAAATTGCTACAGTTATGCTTAAACAAGTACCTATACCTGTTTCTACTTCAAAACCTTCATCTTCTCGAAGGGCTCCACCTCTTGAGCGCCAAAAACAAAGGCCATTTTTTTACAGATGATCAAAGAGATCAAAGACAAAAACAATTTGAGGATCTGAAGAGAAAAACATACTCTTTCTGAAATGAACAATTTCCTAGTTACTTCATTTCGGCTCTGGAAAATAATTTGGTTCAATTGCCAATTCCCAAGAGGCCAAACAAGGAAGGAGATGAAGATCGTCCCAATTATTTCCCTTTTCATAAAATGTTGGGGCATCCCATCCAAGAGTGTTTTGTCTTCAAAGACCTCCTACAAAATATGGTCGACTCGGGACAAGTCAAACTGAAAGGTTTTTCAGCTCAGGTAGCATGTGTTACTGCTACAGTTCCAGAGGAGGAAGGCGAATGGAAAGAAGTCAAAAGAAAAAATGCACAGAAGTATGATGATTGGATGGTCAAAAAGACACTCAACCGAACTAATGCTATTTTATGAACACAATTAAATAAACTGATTTTGTCTTCTTACATGAATGTTGAGGAAAAACCCTCTTCATAAAAGGGAAAGTCCTCAAAGAAATGGCATGATTAAAAGAAATAAAAAGAATCAGAAGAAGATGAGTATGTGTCATAGACTAAGTTGTCTTTGACTCTGGTAGACTTCATGCCATCTACTTCAAAGCCACGGGCTCCGCCC
This sequence comes from Viscum album, assembly GCA_963277665.1. NCBI lineage: Eukaryota > Viridiplantae > Streptophyta > Magnoliopsida > Santalales > Viscaceae > Viscum > Viscum album. The sequence continues at coordinate 1,663,284,467 of OY728146.1, read as the reverse complement.
CACCAAACAGCACGGCCTAAGTAGGCTAATCAGGCAGAGTCTTAATCAGATAAAGAATTAATCTTCAGTTCTGTTAATATGATTCAATTAACGAATCCATATGCTAGTCGCAGTTTCAATTTCGATGAGCCTGAATTCCCTGTATCAAATAGGGGAATTAGAGGAAGTTCCAGAGGCTCAGGATACAAGGGAATATGTGGGTCTTTCAGAAGCCACTATTCTAATTCTACCCCTACTAGAACTGTGTACGCAGCAGAAAATCGTGGCAGAGCCCTTCAGCGAGCTCAACAAGAATAAGCAAGTTCTTCCACCAATAGAAAATTCAGTCCTAGAACAGTTATTTTGGAAGACTGGTTGAAGATTCCATATTCTTCCTCTCAGCATGTAAATGGATCTAATCAGTCTAATCTTCCAAAACCAGGAATATTGCCAACTCCTTTCCCAATACAAGATGCATCAACTTCCAAAGAATCTGCTTCCAAGGTACCTGCTAAACCACATATTCTTGTTGGGAAACGCAGACCTCTGGATCAAAAGTATGATGTATTGAAACACTTGGCCCAAGTACCAGCCAAGTTATCAATTCTGGATGCTCTGAATCTGTTAAAAGATCTTCGGGAAGCACTCATCGAGGCTTTGTCGAGTCCTCAGGAGTTTGAAACTGAAATTGTTGCAGCTGAAGTCTATCACATAGAGAATAATCCTGCAGAATTCCTTGAAATAATATCTTTTACTGATGAAGATGAAGATGATGTTGTGCATGGGAATATTAGACCTTTGTACTTATCTGGAAAGGTTAATGGCGTATACGTCCGAAGAGCTTTCATTGACAATGGTTCAGGAGTCAACCTCATGCCCATTCGTAGACTTCGTTGATTGGGCCTCATGGAATCTGATTTATCTCCTTCTACCATGATGTTACAAGGATATGAAAAAAATGAACAAGAACCACTGGGCGAAGTTATACTCAGAACTCAGTTTGTAGATCTTGTATCCAATTCAGATTTCATGGTTGTTGATCAAGACTCAGCTTTCAACATCTTGCTTGGAAGACCCTGGCTACATCAACATGAGGTTATCCCTTCATCATACCATCAATGTCTCAAATATTATTTCGATGGTCAATTTGGTACATTGTATGGTGATAAGGCCCCGTTCAAGACATGTGAGTCTCAATACATTGAGGCGAAATTCTATCACATGAAGGGAAGGGAGAAATCCACAAAAAAGGAGATTACCAAAGTTAATGCTCCATATTGTTTGGAGAAGATTACAGTAAATCCATTTACACATGCGAGTAAAGATTATGTGTTGCCTATCAGTCAAATTGAAAAGATAGACCCAAATCAAAATAATCTTATGGAAAGATCCATAATGTCAATTACAGCAATCGATCCAGACAACATGGGAGGAATTGGTAACCCACCAAGCAGTGATGAAAGCACAAATTTTGACGTCTTCATTTCATCTGCTGAAATCCAACAAGTCTATACTTCTCCAATTAGGCCATAAGAAGTTATAGCAACATTGGAGGTGAACAATGATGTCGATTATCAATCCATCATCTCCTCTTTATTACCCAAAGAAGACCCTTCATCATCAATCGTGTCGGAAATGGAAGCTTCTTTTTCAAGATATTCAAATTTTGACATCTCTTATGATCATGAAAATTCAGATTTATCATCTACTATGCAAGTAGAAACAGAAGAAATAACACATAATGAAGAAGAAGAGGAAGATCTCAGAGATGCTCCTCCAGCATTTGAAGAGGGTATCTCTACCAATGTGGATGAACTCAGAGAAATAAATCTGGGTACAAAAGAAGATCCACGCCCCACTTTAATCGGTGCGGCCATGACTCTTGAAGAACAAAAGATGTATATTTATTTTCTAAAGAAAAATAGAGATATATTTTCTTGGAACTATACAAAAATTCCCAAGATTGATCTTGATGTTGCTACTCATCATTTGGGTTTACCAGAAGAACATCAAGGATTTAAGAAAGCTGCGAGAAGAACACACCCAACTTATACTTCCAAAATTTAAGCTGAAGTGTATAAGATTATCAAAGCTAACTTCATCAGATATTTTCACTATCCCAAGTGGTTGGCTAATATTGTCCCTGTAAAGAAGAAGAATGGACAAATTAGAGTTTACATCAATTTCAGAGATCTTAATCGGCATTGTCCTAAAGATGATTTCCCAGTTCCGATTACAGAACTTTTAATTGATGCAACATCTGGCTATGAAACACTTTCCTTCATGGATGGATATTCCGGATATAATCAGATCTGAATGGCCCCAGAAGATGAGGAATCCATAGCCTTCAGAGCCCCTCAGGGTGTGTTTTGCTACCGGGTAATTTCCTTTGGCTTAAAGAATGCAGGTGCAACATATCATCGTGCCATGCATCGTATCTTCAGACACTTCTTAGGTAAGTTTGTTAAATGCTATGTAGATGATTTGGTGGTTAAATCCAAACAATGTTCTAATCACTTGGCTGATTTGGAAGTCATATTCCGCAATCTTCGACAACATAATTTGAAGATGAATACCTTAAAATGTGCTTTTGGGGTAACCTAAGGAAAATTTCTCGGCTTTGTTGTACGCCATCGTGGTATTGATGTCGATCCTAAGATGACCAAGTCAATCATTGGTATGTCACCTCCCCAAAATTTGAAATAATTAAGAGGGCTTCAAAGACACTTAGCCTATATTCGGCGTTTCATCGCTAATTTGGTAGGTAAAAGTTTACCCTTCACCAAATTGATGAAGAAGGGAGTCACTTACCAGTGGACTGAAGAATGTCAAGAAGCATTCGATATTATCAAGAAATACCTCTTAAGTCCACCGATACTCATGCCACCTGTTGAAGGAAGACCACTTATCCTCTACGTGATAGATCTAGAGCGATCATTGAGTGCCTTTCTTGCTCAAAAGAATGATGCTGGGAAAGAAAAAAACCTCTACTATCTCAGTCAGACTATGCTTGAAGCAGAAACCCAGTATTCAAGTATTGAGAAGTGATACCTGGCATTAATAATTGAAGTTCAGAAGTTGAGACACTACCTGCAACATCACGAGGTCTAATTGGTATCTCACAATAACCCGCTCAAATTCATCCTAAGTCATCCAATGCTTACAGGACGTCTGGCAAGGTGGGCAGTTATTTTGCAGCAATTTGACATTTAGTATGTGTCTCAAAAGGCGATAAAGGTCCAAGATCTGGATGATTTCCTAGCTGAACACCCTTCAGTGGAAGACACATCTTCAGATATTGAACTCCCTAATGAGGAAGTATTCTCTATTCAATAAAGTCCTCAAGCATTGTAAATGTATTTTGATGGTGCTTCCAGAAGTCCAACAGGGAGGAAAATGGAAAATCCTAAATTCAACAAAGTTGGCTTAGGAATTGTGCTCATTTCTCTAGAAAAGGCAGTGTTACCTTATTCCTTATTATTGTGGGAAGGTGGTACCAATAATGAAGCAGAATACCAAGCTCTCATCGCAGGCTTGGAATTAGCGCTTCAAGAACAAGTGAATTACTTAAAAGTGAAAGGTGATTCAGACCTGGTAATCAAACAAGTCAATGGGGATTATGCCATCAGAAAAGAAGAACTAATCCCTTTGTATGATTACGTCAGAGAGTTAATGGAGGAATTCCCTTCAGAACTGACATTTTCTTATGTCCCAAGATCACAAAATGCTCAAGATGATGCACTGGCTAATATAGCCACAACCCTGGCAGATCCAAATCGGGACGAGACAACTATCAGTATTGCCCACCGTCATGCAATTTCACCTTATTTTGGAATCAGAACAGAGGAAATTAATGAAATTAGTCCCATTCCTAAACCGTATGGTCATACTACAGGATGGATGTCACCTATCAGGGAATACCTTCAAAATGGAACACTTCCACCTGATAGAGCCGAGAAAGAACAAATCTGGCGACGTGTGGTCAATTTTATTCTTTATGATAGCCCATATCACCTAGAGAAAATTCTCTACAAACGTGGTTTTGATGTAGTTATCTTCAGATGCATTGATGGTGAAGAGACAATGGCTGTCATGAAAGAAGTGCATGTAGGAGTCTATGGTGCCCACCAGTCTGGACATAGACCGTCTGATCAGATTCAAAGGCTTGGATACTTTTGGCCTTCAATAATACAAGATTGTGTTGATTTCACAAAAAAGTTTCATTCATGCCAAGTACATGCCAACTTCATTCATCAACCTCCAGAGTTGCTTCATACAACTAAATACTCATGGCCATTTGCCACATGGGGAATGGATGTGGTGGGACCTTACCCTTCAGCTATGGCTAAGCAGTTTAAGTACATTCTTACTACTACTGACTTCTTTTCCAAATGGGAAGAGGCAATACCTCTCAAGGAAGTCAGTTCTAAATGCGTTGTTAGCTTCATCATGTCTAACATAATTACCATATTTGGTGTCCCTCATAACATATTGACGGAAAATGGCACCAACTTCTGTTCATCCGAGGTGAAGAAGTTGTATCAAGAATACAACATCAAATCCAACCATTCATCTTGGTATCATGGAGCGGCCAATGTCCAGATAGAAGACTTCAACAAGACTCTTTCAAATATACTGCAAAATATGGTGGATAAAGATAATAAATCATGGCCTGATAAACTCTTTCATGCTTTATGGGCTTATCAGACTACCACCCGCACTGCAACGCAGTCAACTCCATATTCATTGGTATATGGAATGGAAGCAGTCCTGCCAATTGAAGTTCAACTACCCTCGCTCGGAGTTTCCATTTGTGATCAATCATCTATAGATGAACAATCTCAAAAGCGATTGAATGAATTGGAATGGTTAGATGAGAAAAGATTGTGCACTTTGCACCACTTGGAAGTCTATCAGAATCGAATAGCATGAGCTTTTAACAAAAAAGTTCCCCTTCATTCATTCACTCAGGGAGAATTGGTATTAGTTCTCAGAACTCCAATGATACCACGAATGAAACCTCCCAAGCTTGATCCAAAATGGGAAGGTCCTTACTCAATACATAGGGTCCAGTCCAATGGAGCTTATTCATTAATCTCAATGGATGGAGAACTCATCACTACTCCAACCAATGCCATATTTTTGAAGAAGTATTTTGTATAAACACAAAATGCATCATTGTAGGTCCTGTATGACCTTAAACTACATCACCATCCAACAAGATGTTAAATTGCATAACCAACGGTCCTTGCATATGACCCTAAACTATTTTCACATACGTCCAACATGATGTTAAACTATGAAAAAAGTTCCCTAATTCGTCCCACATGACGTTAAACTATGATGTCCTAACTACATGATGCTAAACTACACAGAAGTCCCATACGTCTAGGAAGACATTAAACTGCATCATTGGTGGTCCGGTATGACCTTAAACTGCATCATCGTCCAACAAGACATTAAACTGAATCATCAACGGTCCATGCATATGACCCTAAACTATTTTCACTTATGTCCAGCATGACGTTAAACTGTGTCCCCCTTCATCGTCCTTTCTATATGACGTTAAACTATATAAAAGTCCCTTATGTCCAGCAAGATGTTAAACTGCATAACCAATGGTCCGTGAATACGACCTTAAACTATTCGCACTTACGTCCAACATGACGCTAAACTGTATCGTCCCCCTTCATCGTCCTTTCTATATGATGTTAAACTATGAAAAAAAGTCCCTAATACGTCCAACATGACATTAAATGGTGTAATATTTTGTCCTTACTGCATGACATTAAACTGCACAGTCCCCCTTTTGTCCAACATGACATTAAACTATATTGTCTCCATCGTCCAAACTACATGATGCTAAACTGTACAAAAAGTCCTTGATATGTCCTACATGACATTAAACTGTACTTTTTCCCTGCTACATGACACTAAACTGTGCAGCACCAATAGTCTTAACTGCAAGACTTTAAACTGCATAGTCCCTTTATATTTCCTACATGACATTAAACTGTGCATCGTTAAGGTTGTTGTTGCCTATTGTTTCTCACACCGAGTATGACTCATTAGAGCTTAGAGCAAACCTCAACCATAACACTCTCTCTGGGCTACTAACCATGTGTAAGTCCAAACACCACATTTTAGGTCGTTGTCACCAAGAACAACTTGATCATTAATTCATTCTTTAATTGAACTACGCGGACTTTGATCCTTGCCTTCCAGGCTGGGTACGTAGGCAACCTCCCAAGGTTCAAGCCCAAAACTAATCTCTTCACATCGGTTCACCTCCATCTCATATGATGTTGATTCATGAAACCACCCCTAGAATCAATATCTTTACAATGTTTCACTTTCGTCCTTGTTATACGACGTTAAACTATACAACAATTTTGTCCAGTATGATAATAAACTAAAATATTCTTTAATACCCTCACCTGAGAGGGAACCATTATTTACATTGATTTCTCAATCATGTTTCATTTCAAAGACTATGTGCATACATGGAAATTCCCAAACCTTTTTATCTTGGGTTAAACCATCATTGCACTAAAGTACCCTTTCACCCTTCACATGTATGAACCAAATCTGTAAAGAAGGTATTTCTAGAACTACGTGGGCTTTATTCCCATCCTTATGGGATACGTAGTAATGTTCGAGTGTCCCTCGAATCCAGCCCCAAATCTTTGGGCCTAACCCTAAATTCCACTTTCAGTCCCCTGGCAGAAAAGTCCCCACGAAAACACACACTGTGTATTTATTATAATGGTCTGAGCTCTATGACCTTAAACTAAGATCTATAATCCTTTTGTCCCAAATGAATTTAAACTATAGTTTAAGAACTACATATGTCTTGATTCCCATCCTTATGGGATACGTAGTTAAGTCCAACATTTCAACTTAGGACCCAGCCACAACATGATTATGGTTAGAATTGATCTATGTATCTTTGTATACATTGGACAATACCCATTTTTATGTGTCATAATCCTAACCTTAAATATTTTTAGATCTTCATAACCCTTTTTCATGACTTCTAGTCACAAAAATGTCAAACTTCTGATAGTTCTTTTACCTGACTATGCAGCACATGCCCTTAGGCGGCCTTGCATAAACAGTCTATATAACAGACTTGTCAGCCAAAAGATACTATTATTTTACTATGTAGCCAATTCTCTTAGGTGTCCCTGCATAATTAAACCCCATAACGGGTTTGTTAAATACTGGTAACTTTATTCTTGGGAAGAGAGCCTCTTTTTTCCTTATTAGTCTTAAATGATAGTATGTAGGGATCTGCAAAAAATAGCCACCCTTAACATATTTGTCCCATATCCTTTTTCATGATCTGAAAGTATTCAAGTCTATGGTTTATATTCTCCTTCCCTATGTTTGGGTCAGACCTTCGTAGGATTGATATCCATCCAGTTCTTCGATAATCTTGTTTGGAAATATCTTCTCCATATTCAAGTACCTCTTTCCATACAGCAAACTATATACTTTGGAAATTTTGAATCTCCATAAACTTTCACCGGCTTTTAGCACTAGGAAAGTAAATTTCTGAGAGTTCATTTTCCTAACTATACAGCATGTTCCCATAGGCGGCCTTGCATAAACAGTCTACATAACAAACTTGTTAGCCAAAAGATACTATTTATTTGACTATGCAACCAATTCTCTTAGGTGTCCCTACATAATTCAACCCCCTAAAGGGTTTGTTAAATAATGGTAACTTCATTCTTGGGAACTACTTCTTCTAATTCCTTTTAGCTCTTTTTCATATCATTCCTCATATTCAAATTTTCTTAAGTCATAGTTTACATATTTTCCCTCATACTTGAGTATGGTAATATGTTTTCAGATAAATTTTCAAGGAATTGAGTCAATTCTAATCCATTTCAGTCAAAGATATTTTGACCTTAAACATTAGCCTCTTTATGCCCGACGTGCATGACTTTAAACTACCCACAAAAGGCAAAGGAACTCTGAATAAAAGTCAAGTTCCAGCTCACTAAACATACATTTTGTATGATTTAGGTAATATTGAGAAATTAAAAGGTTCAAAGTTTGTAGGGTTATTTACATTAATCCTAGTAAAAATAAAACTATGCTTACTAGGCCCATTGGCTTAAGTAAAATTTAAAGCAGATAGAAAAAGAGAATGCAGGTGCAAATGATTGAAGGTGAAAGTGTTTTTCATTGATGCAAAAGAGTTAGAAGGACATCCACAGACTGGAGTCTCTTCTCTTTTTTCATGAATTACAAAAGACCTTCAACATAACTCTTTATTTTATTTACGACATCCCGAGATTCATCAGTAGCCACCTGGAACTCATTCATTCAACTAGATACCATAAGAGATGCAATGATACCAGCTCTTCTTGGAACAATTGTAAAAGAATGTTCTTGAGTGCGGTTTGAGAAAATTTTCTACTGATCAAACAGTGACTCTGTTTCTGTCCAAGAGACTTGGAAGATGGATACATGGATTTGAGAATGAAGCATTGGAAGTAAAGATCCATGTGGAGAATGTACTCTTTTCAGATATTGCTCTAATTCCATGTTTTTCTTCTCTCCACCAACCGGCATCGAAAAACATTTCAGCCCATGGGTTTTCCATTTTCATATCTGTAAGGAAATGGCATGCAGAAAAAATTTGAAAGTTCATGCCAATGTTGTTGCTCTTAATGCACAACACAACCGAAATAGAGGAGTAGTAGTGCAGCTGCATCTCAGGAATATAATTCTTTGCATCTGGAACATTGACTCCTTGCAGATGACCATGACCATATAGAGGCAGGTAGATGCTCTGTGGGAAATTAAGATGATATTTCTTCAAATACTTATCCAAATTCGGGAGAGTGCTATTGCAAATATCATAGTAATCATGGACAATTATGTTCATCATGTCATCAATCCACTTGCTAGCCAGTTCATCAGCCGTACTAATTCTGTTGGGAGCCATTGAATCTGCACAAAGGATGAATAATTAACTCTTAAGTGAGTTTATTTTTCATAAAATTTGTGAAAGAATTCGAAAAAAATGGAAAATGAATTAAGGAGTGCAAGTCTAAACTTGGCGCGCAAGTATGGAGGTGCCGCAAAAGTATTTGGCGTGAAAGTATCACTACGCAGTTCCAGATACCTCTACAGCAGCGCGACATCAAATAAATAGCGGGAAGCAGAGTAACTTGCATGGCAAATGCAACTTGTGCGGCGAGAGATCGAAAGTTTCAAATCCATATGCTTTGTACGAAAGTGAGGCCCTCTATTTATAGACGCTGCCAGGACCCTGTGTGCCATACCCTACACGATCAAGGGCCATATCCATGCGCGCCAAACCCTGCGCGCCCAAAGCTCATTTGTGCACCCTACCTTGCGCGCCCCAATTTCCTTTTGATTCTCGTTTTCCTCAGAGTCAAATCCTCATTTCTTTTGGATCCAACTCTGAGGGGGGACTTTTGTTGATGCTCCTTTTCATCACATTTTCTAAAAGAATGAAAAGGGAAATACCTTAAGTCCAAAGTAATTCATCCTTTGAAGAAACATAAAAAATCGACAAAGGGATGAACAAGGAGAACATTGCCCATAGGTCGCGCAAGTTCCATTACTATCGCGCAAGTCCACTTGCACGACGCCTAATGGTCGCACAAGTTACTTGTGCGCCCTAAGTGATAACCGCCCGGGATCTTCTCAAGCATATAAATAGACCCTGTGGGCCCCCCATTTTCAGAGGAATTTTTTCCAGAAACTCATATTTGAGCTCCCGACACCCTAGTCTCTTCTTAAATATTCTGAAACACTTCTAAGGTAATTTCTTACATAGAACGGAAGATCTAAAGAGGGGGAGGAAGGCCTAAGTGTTGAAAATCATCAACACTTGCGCGCCTGAGTGGACAGCCCTTCAGACAAATGGACACACTTGCGTTCCACCTAACTCCTTCAATAGAACTTGCGCGCCACTCTTCTAGAAGAACCTCAAGATGATTATTAAGGATTTAACCAAGAGTCGCTCAAGTATTACCCTGATGGTTAACCAACATGAAAGTACACATGTGTCGCGCAGGTATACCTACGCGACCAAGACTTGCGCACCCACACAGTACCTACATGCCTTCCAGGACTTGCACGCCCCTGCCTTTTTGGGTGCCCTTCTTGCCCATTTCACCCCTCTTAAGACATTACACCTCTCCTATTCAAGATTCAGTCTTCAAGACACTCTTAAAATCCATTTATGGCATGATTTATTGATTTGAATTTTTTATCTGAAAGGAATTCTGTGGAATATCTCTCAAAACCTAGTGATTTACACATCTTTATGTCACTAAAGATTGATATTTCCTTCATTCAACCTCATCCTTTAAGATGAGAGAACTCATTAACCTGGGCATCCTTTTTAGGAGTAAGCCCCAGTCATAATTTCCAAATATGGGCATCCTTTTTAGGAGTAAGGCCCAGTCCCTTAATTTGGGAATCCTCCTTAGGAGTAAGCCCCAAGTCCTCATTAATTTGGGCATCCTCTTCAAGAGTAAGCCCCAAACATAATTCTCTTAACCTGGGTATCCTTTTCAGGAGTAAGCCCCAGTCCCCTAATTTGGGAATCCTCCTTAGGAGTAAGCCCCAAGTCCTCATTAATTTGGGCATCCTGCTCAGGAGTAAGCCCCAACCATAATTCTCTTAACCTGGACCTCCTTTTAAGGAGTAAGCCCCAGTCTCAAATATGGGCATCCTCTTCAAGAGTAAGCCCCAAGTCCCTTAATTTTTCAAGTCTCTTAACCTGGGCCTCCTTCTTAGGAGTAAGCCCCAATCTTAATTTCTCTTAACCAGTCCTAATTTACCTTTGATCTAGGATTCCTTATCGGGAGTAAAACCCAATCATAAGTCCTCTCCTAATTTGGGCATCCTTTCCATGAGTAAGCCTCAAGTTAGAGTATTCAAATCTCCATGAAGCACATATACCTTTATGGACCATGTTTCTAGATTTCTTCCCTGAAGTAAATCCTAATCTTCATTTATCTGGGCAGTCATACATAAATAAGTCCCACATTATTTCTTATGATTGCATCTTTCATGGCATAATTGTCTGATTTTTACCAATACCTCTTGTTTCTCACACCGATCATGACTCACGTGAGCTTAGAGTGTAAAAGTAATTATGACATCCTTCTTTGAGCCATCAATCATAAAAATCATACTCCCTTACTCGAACTACGTGGGTTATAATTCCTTTTATAAACAAAGGATACGTAGGTAGCCCATCTGAGGGTTCGATCCCAACTCTGAAATAATCCATGTCCTTCTAAATGACAATAAACTTCAAGTTCCCCACTGGGTGCCTTTAAAACCAGCATGGTCATCATAATGACCAAGATATTTCTATATAAATGTGTCGAAGGATACCATTGACCAAGAATCTCTAACAAATATAGATGATTCTCTATCGATGAAGAACCTCGAATACATATAAAAGATTCTCTAAATTTCCTACTTATCAATCATTGATTGTCAGATCTAAAGGAAAGCTCATTTTATACTTGGTAATGTAATAAGGATTCATGAACATAACTTAAATCTATAAAGAGAGTCCCGGAGTAGACAATAATTCCCCTAAAAAATGTGTGATGAGTCCGAACTCCCATCCTCTTGACCAATGCAAATTCCTAAGCCTCATCATTCCACAACTAATGATCACCTACCTTTGGAAAGTAGGTTCAAATGGATATGGAATCATTGGATGTTTCCGGTTCTACGAACAAACCTGTTAGAAACTGATTAGAATGTTTGAACCTTCAATAAAGGAGGTCATCCCCAAATTCCGAGGGAAACAATGGTTTTATGGTTTAGGTCTGAGGGGGTATGGTTTAGGGTTTAGGATTTGGAAGTATTTTTTGGGGTTTTGAAGTGTTTAAAGGGTATTAAAGTGTGTTTTGGTGGGGTTTTTAATGGTTTAAAAGTTTTTTTAAGGTATTGAAGTTTTTATAAGGTTAGGTAAGTTTGGATATGGTTAAGGTTTGAGGTTTTAAGGTTTGAGGTTTCAAGGTTTAGGGTGTAGGTTTTTGGTTTTATGGTTTGGATAGATTTTAAGGGGTTTTAAAGGGTTTAAAGGGTATGAAAGTGTGTTTTGGTTTGGTTTTTTAGGGTTTTAAAGGGTTTTTAATGTAGTTAAGGGATTTTAATGTTGTGGAAGAGGGGATAGGGTAAATATTTTAGGTTTTATGGTTGAGGGTGTAGGTTTTATATTTAGGATGGATTTATAATGGGTTTAAAGGGTATGAAAGTGTTTTTTTGGTAGAGTTTTTAAGGGTTTTAAAGGGGTTTGAAGGGATTATAGGTTTTTTAAGGTTAAATTAGATTTAATGGTGTATGTTTGAGGGTAAATGGTTGAGGTCGTAGGTTTTGAAATTTATGGTTTAGGGTTTGGATGGATTTTAAGGGGTTTTAAAGGGTTTAAAGGTTATAAAAGTGTATTTTGTTAGCGGTTTTAAGTGTTTTAAAGGGTTTTGAATGTATTGAATGATTTTTAAGTATAGGTAAGAGGGGATAGGGTTAAGGTTTGAGGTTTTAGGGTTGTGGGTGTATGGTTTGGAGTTTAGGGTTTGGGTTTAGGTTTTGTGTGGATTTTAATAGGGTTTAAAGGGTGTGAAAGTGTAATTTGGTAGGGTTTTTAAAGGTTTTAAAGGGTTTTTAAGGGAGTGAAGGGTTTTAGGTTTTAAAGGGTTTTTAAGGGAGTGAAGGGGTTTTATCAGGGAATGTGGGAGATCGTAAAGGTTTTAGTGTTTAGTTTTGAGGGTGTAGGGTTTAGAGTTTAGGGTTTGGATGGATTTTTAAGGGTTTTAAAGGTTTTAAAGGGTATAAAAGTGTATTTTGGTAGGGTTTTTAAGAGTTTTCAAGAGTTTTGAATTGTGTAAAGGGTTTTTAAGTTTATGAAATATATTATAATTTGAAGGGTTTAGGTTTATAATTTAGGGTGTAGGGTATTGGGTTTGGATGGATTTTTAAGAATTTTTAAAGAATTTAAATGGTATGAAAGTGTATTTTGGTAGGTTTTTTAATTGTTTTAAATATTTTTGAAGGGAGTGAAGTATTTTTAAGTTTATAGAAGAGTGATGAGGGTGATGGATTGTGGGTTTGAGGTTGAGGGTGTAGGGTTTAGGTTTTATGGTTTGGATGGATTTTAAGGGGTTTTAAAGGGTATGAAAGTGTATTTTCATAGGGGTTTTAACCTTTTTAAAGGGTTTTCAAAGGAGTAAAGGGTTTTTAAGGTTAATAAAGAGGGGATAGACTGTAGGTTTTTGGGTTTAGGGTTCGGGTGTAGGGTTTAGGTTTTGGATGGATTTGTAATGGTTTTTAAAGGATTTAAAGGGAAAATAAATGTAAATTTTTAGGGTTTGTATAGGTTTTAAAGAGTTTTTACGGGAGTGAAGGGTTTTAATGGTTAGGGAAGAGGGCATAGAATGAAGGGTTGAGGGTTAGGGTTGAGGGTGTAGGGTTTTGGGTTTAGGGTTTGGAGAGATTTTTAAAGGGTTTTAAAGGGTATAAAAGTGTATTTTGGTACGGTTTTTAAGGATTTAAAATGGTTTTGAAGGAAGTGAAGGGTTTTAAATATTATAGATGATGGGAGAGGGTGAAGTGTTTTGGGTTTAGGTTTTTGGTGGATGTTTAAGGGTTTTAAAGATATTAAAGGGTGTGAAGGTATATTTTGGGAGGGTTTTAAATATTTTAAAGGGTTGTAATGGGATTTAAGAATTTTTAAGGTTAAGAAAGTGGGGATCTGGTGAATGGTTGAGGGTTTAGGGTTGATACTGTTGGGTTTAGGGTTTGTATTTTGGATGGATTTTTAAGAGTTTTTAAAGGTTTTAAAGGGTATTAAAGTGTATTTTGGTGGGGGTTTTAATAGTTTTAAACATATTGAATGGTTTTAAAGTTTAGAGAAGTTGGTAGAGGGTGTAGGATTGACGGTGTAGGGTTTGGTGTTTAAGGTTTAGGGTTTGTATGAATTTTTAATGGGTTTCAAAGGATTTAAAGGGTATTAAAGTGTATTTTGGTTGGGTTTTTAGGAGTTTTAAAGGGGTTTCAAGTGAATGAAGAGTTTTTAATGGTATATAATAGGAGATAGGGTGAATATTTTGGGGTTTAGGGTTTATGGTGTAGAGTTTAGAGTTTATGGTTTAGCGTTTGGATGGATTTTAATGGGTTTTAAAGGGTATGGAAGTGTATTTTGGTAGGGTTTTTAAGGGTTTTTAAGGGTTTTGAAGGGTTTTGAATGTAGTTAAGGGTTTTTAAAGTTATGTAAGAAATTATAGGTTGAATTTTTAAATTTTTAGTGTTGAGGGTGTAGGGTTTAGTGTTTGGATGGATTTTTAAGGGTTTGTAAAGTGTTTAAAGGGTATGAAAGTGTATTTGGGTAGGATTTTTAAAGGGTTTAAAGGGTATTGAATGGATCATAGGGTTTTTAATTTTTGGTAACAGGTGAGAGGGTGAAGGGTAGAGGGTTTATCTTTGAGAGTGTAGGGTTTAGGGTATAGGGTTTAGGGATTTCATGGATTTTTTAGGGGTTTTAAAGGGTTTAAAGAGTATGAAACTGTATTTTGGTAGTGTTTTTAAGGGGTTTAAATGTTTTTGAATGGATTTAATGTTTTTTTATGTTTATGGAAGAGGGGAGAGTGTGAATAGTAGATGGTTTAGGGTTTAGGGTGTAGGGTTTTGGTTTTGAAAATATTTTGAAGGGGTTTTAAAGGGTTCAATGGGTATAAAATGTATTTTGGAAGGTTTTTAAGGGTTTTAAATGGGTTTTAAGTGATTAAATGGTTTTTAAGGATAGGTAATCAGGGTAGGGCGAAGGTTTTAGGGTTTAGGGTCAAGTTTGTTGGTTTTAGTGTTCAGGGTTCCGGGTTTGGATGTATTTTTAAGGGGTTTTAAAGGGTTTAAAGGATATGAAAGTGTATGTAGGTTGGGTTTTTAAGGGTTTTGAAGTTATTGATGTATTTTTAAGGTAATGGAATATGGTGGAGGGTGAATGGTTTAGGGTTGAAGGTTCAGGGTTTAAAGTTTATATTTTAGGGTTTGGATGGATTTTTAAGGGGTTTTAATGTGTATAAAGGGTATGAAAGTGTATTTTGGTAGGATTTTAAGGGTTTTTAAGAGTGTTAATGGTTTATAATGTTAGGGAATAGGGGATTGGGTGGATGTTTTAGGATTTATGGCTGAGTTTGTAGGGTTTAGTGTTTAGGGTTTAGGGTTTTCATAGATTTTTAAGGTGGTTTAAAAGGTTTGAAGGGTGTGAAAGTGTATTTTGGTAGGGTTTTTAATTGTTTTAAAGGGTTTCACTTGGAGTGGAGGGTTTTTACGGTTAGGGATGATGGGATAGTGTTAGGGGTTGAGGGTTTATGGTTGAGTGATTTTGGATGAGTGTTTGGTGGATTTTTAAGGGGTTTTAAAGGATTTAAAGTGTATGAAATTGTATTTTGGTTTGGTTTTTAAGGGGTTTTAATGGAGTGAAGGGTTTTTAATATTATAGAAGATGTGAGAGGATGAAGTTTTTGGGGTTTATGGTTGAGGTTGTAGGGTTTGGGGTTTAGCTATTAGGGTTACGATGGATTTTTAATGGTTTTAAATGGTTTAAAGGGTATGAAAGTGTATTTTTGTAGGGTTTTTAAAGGTTTTACAGAATTTTAAGGGAGAAAAGGGTTATAAAGGTCTGGGAAGATGGGAGAGGGTAAAGGGTTTAGGGTTTAGGGTTGAGGGTGTAGGGTTTGTGGTTTAGTGTTTGAATGGATTTCTAAGGGGTTTAAAGGGTTTAAAGGGCATAAAAGTGTAGTTTGGTAGGATTTTTAAGGGTTTTAAAGGGATTTTAAGGGGGTAAAGGGGTTAGGGTTACAAAATATATGATAGGGTGAATCTTTGAGGGTTTAGGTTTTAGGGTGTAGGGTTTAGGGTTTAGGTTTTGGATTGATTTTAAGGGGTTTTAAAGGGTTTAAAGGGTATGAAAATGTATCTCGGTAGGGATTTTAAGGGTTTTAAAATGTTTTTAAATGAGTAATGGTGTTTTAAGGTTAGGGAAGTGGGGATAGGGTTGTGTTTGGAGGGTTTAGGGTTTAGGATTTCGGTTTTGGATGGATATTTAAGGGGTTTTAAATGGTTTACATGGTATGAATGTGTATTTTGGTTGGGTTTTAAAGGGTTTTGAAGGTATTGAATTGTTTTTAAGGTCAGGTAAGAGGGTATAGGGTGAAGTATTGGGGGTGAAAGGTTTAGGTTTTGGGTTTTGATAGATTTTTAGGGGGTTTAAAAAGGTTTAAAGGGTATGAAAGTGTATTTTGGTAGGGGTTTTAAGGGTTTTAAAGAGTTTTGATGGGATTCAATGGTTAGTATAGTTAGGAAAGATGGTATATGATGAATTTTTGACGGTTTATGGTTTATTTTTAGGGTTTGGATGGATTATTAAGAGTTTTAAAAGGGTTTAAGGGGTATGAAATTTTATTTTGATGTGATTTTTAAGGGTTTTAAAGTGTTTTTAAGGGAGTGAATGGTTTTTGTATTTATGTAATAGGGGATAGGGTTTATGGTTTGATGGTTTTTATACGAGGGTGTAGGGTTTAGGGTATATGGTTTAGGGATTGAATAGATTTTTAAAGAGTTTTAAAGGGTTTAAAGTGTATGAAAGTTTATTTTTGTAGGGTTTTTAAGGGTCTTAAAGGGTTTTGAAGAAATTGAAGGGTTTTTAAGCTTAGGTAAGATATGAGAGGGTGATTGTTTGATGGTTTATGGTTTATGGTTTGTATGGTTTTTAAAAATCTTTAAACGGTGTTAAAGTGTTTTTTGTAGGGTTTTAAGGGTTTTAAATGGTCTTTTAAGGGATTTAAGGGTTTTCAAGGATACGAAAGATGGGGTAGGGTGAAGGGGTTGGTAGTTTAGGGTTGAGTGTGTAGAGTTTAGGGTTTAGGGTTTTGATGGTTTTTTAAGGATTTAAATGGTATTAAAGTTTATTTTGGTAGGTTTTTTAAGGTTTTTGAAGGTACTTAAGGGTTTTAAAGGCTATAGAAGTGGGGAGAAGTCAAATTTTATAAGGTTTAATGTTTATAGTTTAGTGTTTAGGGTTTAGGGTTTATGTTTTTGGGTTTGGATGGACTTTTAAGGTTTTTAAAGGGTATGAAAGTGTATTTTGGTAGGGTTTTTAAGGCTTTAAAAGGGATTTCAAAGGATTTAAGGGTTTATAAGGTTAGGGAATATGGGATAGTGTGAAGTGTTGCAGGTTTAGAGTTCATTTTTTAGGGGTTAGGGTTTAGGGTTTGGATGGGTTCTTAAGGGTTTTTTAGAGGGTTTAAAGGGTATGAAATTGTATTTTTATAGGGGTTTTAAGAATTTTAAATGGTTTTGAATGTGGTGAATAGTTTTTAATGTTATGGATGAGGTGTGAGTGTGAATGGTTGAGGTTTTAGGGTTTAGTGAGTAGGGTTTTGGGTTTGGATTGATTTTTAAGTGTTTTTAAAGGATTTAAAGGGTATGAATATGTATTTTGGTAGGGTTTTTAAGGATTTAAGGGTTTTGATGGAAGTGAAGGGTTTTTAAGGTTAGATAAAATGGTATAGGGTGAAGGTTTGTGGGTTTAGGGTTAAGTTTGTAGGGTTTAGGGATTAGTTTTTAGGGTTTGGATGGATTTTTAAGGGGTTTTAAAGGGTTTAAAGGGTATGAAAGTGTATTTTGGAAGGGTTTTTAAGGGGTTTTAAGAGTTTTTATGACAGTAAAGTGTTTATAAGGTTATGTAAGATGATAGAGGTTGAAGGTTTTGAGTTTTAGGGTTGATGGTGTGGGTTTTAGGATTTGGATACATTTTTAATGGTGTTAAAAGGGTTTTTGTAACACCCCAATATTTCATAGTACGTTATCTCTTCAAAAAATTCAATAACTTGTGCTACATACAACACTGAGTTCGAGCACACCACGACATACCAAACTAGAAATTCAAAAAGCAGTTATGAATAGTATTAACTGAATTTTGAATCTTATATACTCCATATAATTTTAGAAGCCATATTATTTGTTTCTTAGACATAATGTAAGAACAAATTCATCTTTTTAGATAAAATAAGTATTTTTCAAAAAATGCAACTTTACCGCCTTTTAATGGAGAACTTTTTTTAAAAACAATATTTAACACTTTTATATATTCAATTTAATTAAATGAAATTATTCTTTAGAAGCGAAATATAAACATTTATTTTGGATAAAGTTTTGGTACTTTTCAGATAACTTTCATATTTTGATGAATATTGAAAAATACTAAATTTTAATTAAAAACAAATTTTTCTAATCGGAATAATTTATATTTTTAAATTATACATTTTAGTGGATTTAAAGTACCATTAGATTATATTTTTATAATTTAAAATAATTTAGGTCATTGGATGTAATTTAATATTTAAAATGGACATAAACAAGTGTAAATCTTTTGATAGTTATTATTTCTTAAAAACGCGCATTTTTGTTTTGACAATGGGAATTAATTTTAAATTAACTGCCACTTATATGCTTTGAATTTAGAAAAATGGATTCCATATTTGGAATTATTAGGTCCAAATTTTGTAAATAGGTAACTTTTATTTTTAGACATTATGAATATTTACTTCAGTAAATATTTTATTTACCATGGTTAAATGGTAAATCTGGTAAATAAGGGTAAACAAATATTATTATAATAATATTAAATTACATAAGATGTTTCCCATTTATATTTGTTGATACATGTCCGACCATGGGAATACTTGGGTCGATTTTGGGACCACATGGAGCCACTTGAGAGTGATAATGGCACTTTATATTAATTAATTTAAAGTAAAGACAAAAATGACATAAACATATATCTTTAAGTAATTTTATTTACAAGGGGTTATATAAGTTATCTTTTCAACTATAAATATCCATTTAAAATATAAAATTATTTCCTACATCATGGTATTTTTTAATAATTTTTAGACATCAAATAAATAAAATTATTTATGACATAATAATAATGTAGTGTTTACCTCATTAATGAATTATTTAAATAAATGAGATTATAAAAATTAAAACAATATCCAAAACCTATCCAATTATTATTGGATGATTTCATTTAGAACATGAGTCATCTTATATTAGAATTTAATGAGTTTTGGATATTTAGAAATTGAAAATAATTATATAATAAAATAATACTTTCAAAATTTCCTAAAGAGCCCCTCCTCCCCTTATAAAAACCCCTCACCTCTAACCCATTTATCACACTTCTCAAGCCCCTTGGATCATACAAAATCTGACCAATTAATCTCCCTACATCCATATATTCCTCTTATAAGCCTTACCTTAGGCATAAGTAACTTCAAGGAAGCCTTTTGGTTCAAACCAAAGGGAGTTACCTGATTTAAAGGTAACATCTCCTCTTAAGTTCTTTTCTTTTATTTTACTTCTCCAACCCACTAAAATCTCTTTATTCATTTATTTTATAACAAAAACAGTATCATAAAAATACTAGGTTATTGTTATGAGAATTATTTGAACTACACTTACACACACCTCCATATAATGGGTATAAAATATAATGTTTCTGTGGACAGTGAACTACAACCTCTCGAAACGATGATTGTTCAATCTTCTACTACGACCTCTTATGGTGGCCATTATGATGGAACTATAATTATATATGATATTTATGATATTTATTTTATCTATAATCTTCTGTAATTCTCTTTCATATCACACCTTTATTCTTTTCATGTTGTATATATACGATAATTTCATTTGAGGAAGTGCGGACTACCGCCCCCTCAAAGTGATATGACTCATTCATTCCATACATGGAACGTATAAAGGATGGTGTTAATGAACTTACATAATTTATATAAAATATTATATTATAGTATAATAATAATATACCTATGTATCATTTGGTTTTCTTTCCTTTTAAAATAAAAAAATGAAATGGAAGTAGCATTCGTGCGTATGTACGGATTACCGTCTCTATGAATGTGATGAGATTCATTACCCATCATAACCATTCAAGAATAATTTTCATTTGATTATTAAAAATAATGTTTATGAACTTAATATTATTATGTATATAAATCAAATACATTCTATCCATAACAAATATGGATTACATAATAAAACATATAAAGGAAAATGAATCACTTAACACCCGAAATAATGATACTACTAAAATATTATTAACAAAGCAATATTATAAGATTATATATGATATAATATTTATGTATGTGGTTCTTGTATAATTTAATAACAATTATTTAACTATTATATAGGTGGTTAATGTACCCTCGACCGAAGAAAATCACAAGGTAAGAGTTAATTTTTCAATCTCATTATTATTTGAGATTGTTTAGGTGTAAGTGCTTATTGGGAAATATTTATTATCCATGTCCATGTTAGATAAAGGAGTTTTCAAAAAGATTATTTTTAAGGTACTCTTAAACTAAAATATCATTTTAACGGTTTAAATATTTATCCTTTTAAATCATTCTAATTAATGTCCATGTTTTCAAAATGGGTTTTAAAGGATTTATTTATATGGCCATTAATATTTTAAAATGTTAATTATTTCAAAAGTTTCAAAGTGGTATGGGACCCATTGATTCAAAAATATCTTTTAAATATAATCCTTTATAAATTGTGTGACTTTTAAATGTTTTCATGAAAAATGGATATTTCTCTCAAAGAGTTTTACTAATAAATTTCAACTATGTCAATATCATTTTGGATATTATTATTGATTGAGGTTGATTTATTATAAATAAAATCTTCAATATTGTATTGAATGATTTATGATATGATTTATTGTGAATTTTCTATTTTTATACCATTCATGATTTATTCTTAAAGAATTAACATTTCGTATTCTAGTTTTAATATTAATGTTTATGTTATGTTTCAACATTTTCATATGAGGAATGAATTGTACTTAGTAAGTGATGGGTGGAGCCTGTTATAGCTCCTAGATGCATCAGTAGGTCTCATGAGACAAAATAGTGTCTTGGAACAAGGACTTGACAAAATCTTATTTTTAGTCTTGGAATTATGCCTTGACTATGTGGTTATGATGTCCGGGATTATGCATTCCATCATTATGAAATTAGCTATTGATATTACATGTGATTATTTGACTAGTAGAATATACATGTGAATAAGTGAATAGAATTATTTGATTTATCTTTTCCATATTATATTGAAGTTTAAGTTTAAAAGGATTTTGTTTTAGTTTTATACAATTCCTTAAGTGTTTATAGTTATTTATGAATGTTTTTATATATTGTTATCCTTACTGAGCATCTGAGCTCACCCGTTTCTAGGTTTTATTTTTCCTAGGATGAGAAGAAGTATATTATGAATAACCTGCAAGGATATTCTAAGGGATATGAATGTGTTAAATGGAGACAATGTTGTTGTTATTTTTCATTTTATAATGTAATATAACGTTCATATATCTAATCTATTTTCCAAGACTACTAAACTGATCAGTCCTTCGAGACTTGATTCCTTGTAATAATGCCAATGTTATGTAATAATGTACTGACTCTTGGTAACTAGGGTTAGGGAATTACAATCAGTATCATAGTAAGTTCAGCAATAACCTTGGAAACTATATTTAGAAAAACTCTGATTAGAGAACATTACCCTAAGATATACTTTTAGGATTAATATAGAAGAACATCCATGAATTTTGGAAATATAGATATTTTTGTGTATTTTCCTTGAAATACATCCCTGTCTGGATACGAGAAGGTAGAGGCGACTCTAGAACAAATGTACCTTGGAGTGAAAACTCCAAAAATGATTTTCAAGTTTGAACTAGGGTATCCTAGTACACGACAATGGGCCTTGCCACACTCTTGGTTATGACACTCCTGGGGGATATGCTTAGGATAATTCAAATTTTCTTTACAATCCATTATGAAGGATTTAGGAGTAAATAATTCCTTGAAGAAAACATTTTTTTATGATTATAGATTATATTCATAATATGTTCAATTTATGTTATGTATTTTACAAGTTTGGAATTATGCATTGATACTCATAAACTAACCTAGTGTATGTCATTGTTTAGAAATGGCTCCCAGTAGAAGGAATGATAACCCCAACAATACGCATGATCCAAAGAGTAATAAGGATCATATATTTCATGGTATTAACCCAAAAGTTTGAAGGGAAATAGTATCCCATGTATTCTAATCATATGAATAAATAGTATCATGTGTTAAGAATTCTCAGAGTTATATGGCTTTGAAGGGAAGTAAGAGAAGAAAATGATGTTAGAAAGAAAGATGGATAAATAGAAGAGGGGAAAGAAGGATTTTCCCATATGTGATAACTTTGGAAAGAATCACCTTGGTAAATGCTTGAAGGGAATGGGAGTTTGTTATAATTGTGAAGAAAAAGGACACCAAGTACTTGATTTCAAGGTTAAGGTTTTAAATGTACAATTATTTATCTGCAAGGAGTTGGGAAACTACACGAATCAATGTCCAAATCATCAGAGTATACCCCAAATGATGCTATTGGATAATAATCAAGTTATGATAATACCACAGATGAAGAGGAATGGATAGTGTTCTTATGTTGTTATTAAATAATTATTTCATTTGAGTGTTGTATCAATGTTTTACTGGTTATATGAATTATGGAAAAAATAAGGATTTTACTACAGTACTATTTCATTGAGGATTTGAGATTATATGGTTCTAAGAAAAGTGACTCAATAGAAAGTTAAAATTTTTGGAAAATACATGGTTGAAGGAAAGATAAACTTTAATATGGTCCTAATATTGTGGTATTGATTTTAGAATATGAGATGATTGATTTGGATAAATTATATTGGATATTATTGACTACCTTGGAACTAATTAATGGTTTTTTATTACATCATTGTTGGTGATTACAACATTTTGGATTTAAGGAGTATATCCAGAATTCTATGATATACATAAGGAATAAGGAAGTACATACCTATTCAAATATTGTTTTTTGGAAATTCATTTTATTACCACATTTTAAGAGAATACACGATGAAGGTATTCACATGTATATTATGTGACCTTCTTTATAAATTTTGGACTGTGAGTTCAGACAAAAGTATTGTGGATAAGTATAAAGATTGGAATAGATTAAGTTTTATATTGGATACTATTTTAAGGCTAAATCATTTATTAAGATTATTTTTGTATTGTCATAAAAAGGACAACTCGGAGGTTGGGCGACAATCTGTCACGTCCGGCAAGGTCGTGAGACTTGAACCCACAACCAAAGGCACATCACCTACCACTAGACTACGTGATGTCCTAGTTTGTATAATGTAGTTTTTTTAAATAGTCTGACAAATGAATTATAAATTCATTATTTTTGGAACCCTATACGATTAGGATAAATAGAATATTTTTGAATTTTATTATCTCTTTGAGTGAAAGATGATTTTGTGGTAGGAATTAGTTGAAGGATAAAACTCTACTTGTCAAGTATATATTTTTTCCTATTATTCTATGAATAAATTAATTCTTAAACTTTAGGGAAGAGATATTAAAAACAAAAATGTGTTATCCTAATACCTTATGTTTTGTTTAACCAATGATATTTTAAATCATCATAGATTGATGTCTTTGAGGCCCTCAATTTTACACTTGTTTGTGATTGATGACCTCAATCACTCCCTATAAATATTTACATTTTTCCACCAATTATTTGTCTCTAATTGCCACAAATGTTCTCCTAATCGAGATCATAATTTGGTGGTGACTTTTTCATTTCTTTTTCCCTCTTATTAAGATTAAATTTCATTAACCCAATTTACGAAGTGGGTTTTCCACTAAGGTATTTTTCTATTTTTAACCTTTTATTTTCAAAGAATAATTTTAAATTGCGAGGAAGCAATTTATTGAAAGAGGGGAGAATGTAACACCCCAAGATTTTATAGTATGTTATCTCTTCAAAGAAATTAAATAACTTGCGCTACACACAACACATAGTTCTAGTGCACCACAACATACCAAACTAGTAGTTTAAAAAACAATTATAAATATTATTAACTAAATTTGGAATTTTAAATACTCCATATAATTTTATAATCCATATTATGTGTTTCTTAGACATAATATAAGAAAAAGTTTATTTTTTTCAGATAAAAGTAGTACTTTTCAAAAAATGAAATTTACCGCTTATTAATGGCAAACTTTTTTTTAAAACTAATATTTGAAACTTTTATAAATTAAATTTAATGAAATTAAATTATTCTTTAGAATTGGGACATAAAAATTTAGTTTGGATATATTTTTGGTACCAGTCTGATAACTTTCATATTTTGATGAATAATGACAAATACTAAATTTTAATTGAAAATAACTTTTTTAATCAAAATAATTTATAGTGTTAAATTATAAATTTGATTGATTTTAAAGTATAATTAGATTATATTTTTATCATTTAATATAATTTAGTTCATTGGATGTAATTTCACATTTAAACTGGACATAAAAAAGTTTCAATCTGTGGATAATTATTACTTCTTAAAAACACACTTTTTGTTTTGACAACGAGAATTAATTTTAAATTAATTTATGCCACTTATATGTTTTGAATTTGGAAAAATGGATTCCATACTTGGAATCAATTGTTCCAAATTGTGTAAATAGTTAACTTTTATTTTTAGACATTATGAATATTTACTTCAGTAAATATTTTATTTACCATGGTTAAAGGGTAAATCTGGTAAATAAGGGTAAACAAATATTATTATAATAATATTAAATTACCCTAAAATATTTCCTATTCCTATTGGTTGATACATGTCTGACCATTGGAATCCTCAGGTGGATTTTTGGACTACATGGAGCTACATGAGAGTGATAATGACACTTTATATTAATTAATTTAAAGTAAAGACAAAAATGACATAAACAAATATCTTTTAGTAAAAAAATTTTTACAAGGGGTTATATAAGTTATATTTTCGACTATAAATATTCATTTGAATTATAAAAATATTTTATACATCAGGGTTTTTTTAATAATTTTTAGACATAAAATAAATAAAATTTTTTGTGCACAATAATGATGCGGTGTTTACCTCATTAATGAATGATTTAAATAAATGAGATTATAAAAATTAAAAAAAAATATCCAAAACCTATCAAATTCTTATTGGATTATTTTATTTAGAATATGAGTCATCTTATCTTCAACATTAATTAGTTTTAGACCTTTAGAAACCAAAAATCATTATATAATAAAATAATATTTTCAAACATTACTAAAGAGCCCCTCCTCACTCTTATAAAAATCCCTCACCTATAACCCATTTCACACACCTCTCAAACCCCTTGGCTCATCAAAACTCTACCCAAATAATCTTCCTAAATCCATATATTCTCTTATAATCCTTACCTTAGGCAGAATCCACTTCAAGGAAGCCTTTTGGTTCAAACCAAAGGGAGTTACCCAATTTATAGGTAACATCTCCTCTTAAGTTATTTTATTTTATTTTTACTTATCCAACCCCCTAAAATCTCTTTATTACTTTCTTTTATAACAAAAAAAGTATCCTCAATATACTATTTTGTTTTTAAGAGAATTATCTGAACTACACTTACACACACCTCCATCTAATAAGCATAGAACACAATGTTTCTATAGACGGCGAACTACTGCCTTCCAAAATGATGATTGTTCAATCTTATACTACCACATATTATGGTGGAAATTATGATGGAACTATAATTATATTTTATATTTATGATAATTTTTTATCTATAATATTCTGTAATTCTCTTTTATGAAATACCTTTATTCTTTTCATGTTGTATATATACGATAATTTCATTTGAGGAAGTTCGGACTACCGCCCCCTCAAAGTGATATGACTCGTTCATACCATACATGGATAATATAAAGGATGGTGTTAATGAAATTATGTAATGTATATAAAATATTATATTATAATGGAAGAAAAATATACCTATGTATCATTTGGTTTTATTTCCTTTTAAAATAAATAAAATGAAATAGAAGTAGCTTTCGTGCGTACGTACAGATTACCGTCTCTATAAACGTGATGAGATTCATTAACCATAGTAACCATTCAAGAATAATTTTCATTTGATTATTAAAAATAATTTTTAAGAACTTAATATCATTCTGGATATGAATCAAATACATCCTTTCCATAACAAACATGGCTTACGTAACAAAACATATAAAGGAAAACGAATCAGTTAACACTCGAAACAATGATACTACTAAAATTTTATTAACAAAGAAATATTAGAAGATCATATATGATATCAAATTTATGTACGTGGTTCTTGTATAATTTAATAACAATGATTTAACTATTATACAAGAGGTTAATGTACCCTCGACCAAAGAAAAGTACAAGGTAATGGTTAATTCTCAATCTCATTATTATTCGAGATTGTTTATGTTTAAGTATTTATCGGGACATATTTATTATCCATGTCCATGTTAGATAAAGGATTTTTCAAAAGGACTATTTTTAAGGGACTCTTCAACTAAAATATCATTTTAACAGTTTAAATATTTATTCTTCTAAATCATTCTAATCAATGTACATGTTTTCAAAATGGTTTTTAAAGGATTTATTTATATGGAAATGAATGTTTTAAAATGTCAATTATTTCAAAAGTTTCAAAGTGGTATGAGAAAGTTTGATTCAAAAATGTATTTTAAATGTATTATTTTATAAATTGTGTGACTTTTAAATATTTTTATGGAAAATGGATATTTCTCTCAATGAGTTTTACAAATAAGTTTCAACTATGTCAACATCCTTTTGGATATTATTCTTGATTGAGGTTGATTTATTATAAATGAAATATTCAATATTGTATTTAATGAGTTATGATATGATTGACTGTGAATGTGCTATTTTTATACCATTAATGATTTATGGTTAATGTATTGACATTTTGTATGCTAGTTTAAATATGAATTCTTATGTTATGTTTCAAAATTTTCATATGAGGAATGAATTGGTCTTAGTAAGTGACTGGTGGAGCCTACTATAGCTCCTTGATTCATCAGTAGGTATCATTAGACAAACTAGTGTCTTGGAACAAGGCCTTGACAAAATCTTATTTGTAGTCTTGGCACAAGACCTTTACTATGTGGTTATGATGTTCGATATTATGCATTCCATCATTATGAAATTATCTATTGATATTAAATGTGATTAATCGACTATTAGAATATCCATGTGAATAATTAAATGACATTATTTGATTTATCTTTTCCATATTATTCTGAATTTTAATTTTAAAATGACTTTGTTTTAGTTTAATACATTTCCTTAAGTGTTTATTCTTATTTATGAAATTTTATGCTATATTGTTATCCTTACCGAGCATTTGAACTCACCCCTTTATATGTTTTATTTTTTCCAGCATGTGAAGAAGTATATTATGACTGACCTGCAGGGATAATCTAATGGATATGAATGTGGTCAATGGAGACAATGTTGTTGTTATTTTTTATTTTATAATGTAATGTAATGTTCATGTATGTAATATATTTTCCAATATTTCTAAACTGATCGGTCCTTTGGGACTTGATTCCTTGTAATCATGCCAATGTTATGTAATAATGAACCGACTCTGCATAACTAGGGTCGGGGCATTACAGTTTTAAGGGTATGAAAGTCAATTTTGGTAGGGTTTTAAAGTGTTTCTAATAGATTGAATGGTTTTTAAGGTTAGTTAAGAGGGGATATAGTAAAGGTTTGTGCATTTAGGGTTGTGGGTGTAGGGTTTGGGGTTTAGGTCTTAGGGGTTGGATGTATTTTTAAGGGGCTTTAAAGGGCATGAAACTCTATTTAGAGATCATTGTTTATGGTTTGGATGGATTATAAGGGGTTTTAAAGGGTTTAAAGTGTATGAAAGTGTATTTTGGTATAGTTTTTAAATATTTGGGTTTTGAAAGGATTTAAGGATTTTTAAGGTTAGGTAATAGAGGATAGGGTGAAGAGTTGATGGTTTAGGGTTGAGGGTGAAGGGTTTGGATGTATTTTTAGGGGGTTTTAAAGGGTTAAAAGAATATTAAAGTGTATTTTTAAAGGATTTCTAAAGGTTTTAAAGGGTTTTGAAGTGAGTGAAGGATTTTTCAGGTTATGTAAGAGGGGATAGGGTGAAGTTTTGAGGTTTTAGGATTGAGGGTGTAGGGCTTAGGGTTTGGTTGGATTTTAGTGGTGTTTAAAGGGTATGAAAGAGTATTTTGGTAGGGTTTTTAATGGTTTTAAATGGATTCAATGTTTTTTAAGGTTAGGAAATAGGGGGTATGGTGAAGGGTTTGGGTTTTGGGGTTGTGGGTGTAGGGTTTAGGTTTTACGGTTTGGATGGATTTTAAGGGTTTAGAGAGCATAAAAGTGTATTTTGGTAGGGTGTTTAATGGTTTTAAATGGGTTTTATGGGATTGAATGGATTTTATGGTTAGGTTAGAGGGGATAGTGTGAAGTTTTTAGGGTTTAGGGGTGAGGTTGTAGGGTATATGGTTTATGGTTTGGATGGATTTTAAAGGGTTTAAAGTGGATGAAACTTCACTTTAGTAGGGTTTTTGTGGGTTTTAAAAGATTTTTAATGGATCAAAGTGTTTTTAAGTTTATGTAATAGGGGATAGGATGAAGCGTTTAGTTTTTAGGGTTGAGTGTGTTGGGTTTAGTGTTTGGATGGATTTTTAAAGGATTTTAAAGGGTTTAAAGGGTATGTAAGTGTATTTTGGAAGGGGTTTTAAATGTTTTAAAGGGTTTTGAAGGTAGTTAAGTTCTTTTAATGTTATTTAATATTAGATGTAGTGAAGGGTTGAGGTTTTAGGGTTTTGGGTTTTGGGTTTTGGTTTTAGGGTTTGGATGGTTTTTTAGGTTTTTTTAAGGGGTTTAAAGGGTATGAAAGTTTATTTTGGAGGTTTTTTAAAGATTTTTAAAGGGTTTTGAAGGGATTTAATGGTTTTAGGTTATTAAATATGGGATATTGTGAAGGTTTGAGGTTTTAATGTTTAAGATGTAGGTTTTAGGGTTTGGGGTTTATGGTTTGGATGGATTTTTATTGGGTTTCAAAGGGTATAAAGGGTATAAAAGTGTATTTTGGTAGGGGTTTTAAGGGGTTTTATTGGTTTTGAAAATATTTAATGGTTTTTTAAAGTTATTTAAAATGGTATATTGTGAATGTTTTAGGGTTTAGGGTTGAGGGTACTAAGTTTAAGTTTTTTATTTTTTGTTTTGGATGGATTTTTATGGGGTTTTGAAGGGTTAAAAGGATATGAAATTGTATTTTGGTATGATTTTTAACGGTTTTAAAGGGTTTTTAAATAATTGGAGGATTTTTAATGTTATGTAAGTTGCTGGAGGGTGAATGGTTGAGGTTTTAGTGTTGAGGCTTTAGATTTTAGGGTTTTGGGTTTGGGTGGATTTTTATGGGTTTTAAAGTGTTTAAAGGGAATAAAAGTGTATTTTGGTAGGTTTTTAAGGGTTTTAAAAGGATTTTAATGGAGTGAAGGGGTTTGGAGGTTAGGTAATACGGGGTGAGGGTGAAGGTATTTTGGTTTATAATTGAGGGTTTAGGTTTTAGTTTTTAGGGCTTGGATGTATTTTTAAGGATTTTAAATGGTTTAAAGGGTATGAAAGTGCATTTTTTAGGGTTTTATGGGTTTTAAGGGGTTTTAAGGGATTTAAGAGTTTTTAGTTTTGGGGAAGAGGGGAGAGGGTGAAGTGTTGAGGGTTTAGGGTTGATTTTGAAGGGTTTAGATTTTGGATGGAATTTTAAGGTTTTTAAGGGTTTAAAGGGAATGAAAGTGTATTTTTGTTTAGTTTTTAAGGGTTTTATAATATTTTGAAGGAAGTGTAGGGTTTTTAAGGTTATATAACATATGAGGGGGTGAAGGGTTTAGGGTTTTGGTTTTTGGGTGTATTGTTTAGTGTTTAGTGTTTGGATCAATTTTAAGTGATTTTAAAGGGTTTAAATGGTATGAAAGTGTATTTAAGTTGGGTTTGTAATGATTTTAAAGGGTTTTTTCAAGGAGTTAAGGGTTTTTGTGGTTAGGTATGTGCGTATAGGGTGCAGGGTTTAGGGTTTAAAGTTGAGGGTATGGGGTTTAGGATATAGAATTTGGGTGGATTTTTAAATTTTTTTAAAGGGTTTAAATGGTATGGAAGTGTATTTTGGTATGGTTTTTAATGGTTTTCAAGGGTTTTCAAGGGTATTAAAGGTTTTTAAGGTTAGGGAAGAGGGGATAGGGTTAATATTTTAGGGTTTAGTGTTTAGGGTGTAGGTTTTAGGGTTTGGGTTTAGGGTTTGGATGTATTTCTAAGGGTTTTTAATGGGTTTAAAGGGTATGAAAGATTATTTTGATTGGATTTTTAAGGATTTTAAAGGGGTTTTAAAAAGTTTAAGTTAAGTTTATGGAATAGGGGAGAGGTTAAGGGTTGAGGTTTTATGTTTTATGGTATAGGGTTTAGGATTTGCGTGGTTTTTTAATGGGTTTTAAAGTGTTTAATTTGTATAAGAGTGTGCTTTAGTAGGTTTTTAAGGGTTTGAAAGGGGTTTGAAGGGAGTTAAGGGTATTTAAGGTTATGGAATATGGGAGAGGTTGATGTTTTGATGGTTTATTGCTGAGGGTGTAGGGTTTGGCGTTTAGAATTTAGGGTTTAGAATGATTTTTAGGGGATTTTAAATGGTTTAAAGGTTATGAAAGTGTATTTTGGAAGTTTTTAAGGTTTTTAAAGGGTTTTGAATGGATTATAGGGGTTTTAGTGTTATGGAAGTGGGTTTAGGGTGAAGGTTTATGGTTTAGGGTGTAGGGTTTAGGATTTGGATGGATTTTTAAGGGGGGTTTGGGGGATTAAAGGCTATGGAAGTGTATTTGCTATAGTTTTAAGCATTTTAATGGTAATTTACTAGAGTGAAGGGTTTTAAGGTTAGGGTTGATGGGAAAGTGTTAAGGATTGAGGGTGTTGGGTTTATGGTTTGGGGTTTGGGGTTTGGATGGATTTTTAAGGGTTTTTAAATGGTTTAAGGGGTATGAAAGTGTATTTTGGTAGGTTTTGTATGGGTTTTAAAGGTTTTTAATGTAGTCATTGGTTTTTAAGGATAGGTAATATGGGAGAGGGTGAAGGGTTGAGTGTTTTGGGTTGAGGATGTAGTGTTTAGTATTTTGTGTTTGGATTGATTTTTAAGGGATTTTATTGGGTTTAAAAGGTATGCATGTGTATTTTTCTGGGTTTTTGAAGGTTTTTAAAGGGTTTTGAAGTGATTGAAGAGTTTTTAAGGTTAGTGAAGAGGGGATAGAGTGAAGGGTGGAGGTTTTTGGGTTGAGGGTGTAGGGTTTGGGGTTTAGGGATTGGATGGATTTTAAGGGTTCTTAATGTTTTTAAAAGGAACGAGAGAGTTTTTTGGTAGGGTTTTAAGGTTTTTTAAGGGATTTAATGGGTTTTAAGGCTATTTAATAGAGGATATAGTTAATTTTTGTGGGTTTATGTTCGAGTGTGTAGGTTTTAGGGTTTAGGGATTAGGGTTTGGTTTGATTTTAATGGTTTTTAAATGTTTTAAAGGCTATGAAAGTGTATTTTGGTAGGTTTTTAAGGGTTTTAAAGGGGTTTGAAGGGAGTTAATGATTTTTAAGGTTTAGGAAGATCCATATAGGACTGAATTTTTCTCGCCTCTAAATGCACTAACCTGTTAAACAATAAAAATAAAGGTGGTAACATTTCCATTCAACTTGACATTAGGAAATCCTTTGATACAATGGATTGGGACTTCATCTTCAAAGTTCTTCATGGATTTGGCTTCAATAATATCTTCATATCTAGAATCAAACCCATTTTTTGCTCTTCCCACTTTTTCATCCAAATAAATGGCTCTCCCATAGGTTACTTCAATTTCACTAAAGGTTCTAGACAAGGTAAACCCCTATCTAAAATCATTTTTTCTATCATAGAGGACTATTTAAGTCATCTGCTCACCCATCTAGTTGACCAAAATAAACATAAACCTATTCATGTTTACAGAAATATGAATTCTCTCACTCACATTCTTTGTGACGATGACATAATTCCGTTTCTTAAGGGTGAGGAGGTCTCAGGCCAAGTCATTGGTTGGAAAAAATCCTCCATATAATTTGGAAAAAACTTTCTGGCTAGTATAAAAAATAACTATCACCAATGAAATTGGAATTAAAGAGGGAAAAATTCCCTTCAAATACCTTGGGGTTACCATATTTTGGGGCAGACCCAAAGCAGGCTATTTTTCATACATTGTTGATCAAATTCTTAATCAACTTTCCACTTGGAAAGGTAAATATCTCTCAATGGAAGGGAGAGTCTATCTTGTCAAGTTGGTCATTGTATCTAAATTGGTCTACTCTATTATTATCTATAATTAGACAGCTAGTCTTATTAGAAAAATGAATGTATATATCAAAAAATATTTTTGGACTGGAAGCACTTTGGATAGGAAACTTGTGACTATCTCCTGTGCTACTTGGTGTAAGATTTTAGACAAGGGTGGTCTTTGTATTAAAAAATTAAAAGTCTTTAATGAGTCCCTTCAAGCCAGAATCACTTGGAACCTAATTCACAATGACACCCCATCGATTGCTTTCATCAAAAATAGGTTCCTTTATAGATTGAGGTGAGATAACAAGAACTTCCTAAACTCTTCCATTTGGCCCTCTGTTGGAAATATGTATGCCAACATTATGACCAATGCTAGAATGATGGTCACTAGAAAATCCTCTATGAAATTATGGTTGGACAATTGGATAGGTTCTCCTCTTATTTCTTCAATTCCCCCTGAACATTTCCCTGAAAGCATCAACGACACTATCAACAATGTTCTTAATTATCATTTTGATACTCTTCCTAATAATGTTGTTCAAATTATTGATAATTATCACTTTTCTATCTCGTAGGATTTTCTAATTTGGGAACCTGCTCACAATGGATTGCTAAATTGAAAAATTTTCTACAACCACTCCTTTCATAATTATAAAAATTACTTCGTGTGGGTTAAACTCTTTGATAAGTCTTGTATTAAACCTTCAAGACTCACTATTATCTAGCTTATTTCCTATAACAGGGTTCCCACTGATTCTTGTTTGCAAATTTTTGGGATCCAACTTTTCTCAAAATTTCATCTCTATAACCAACATAGAGAGGACACTAACCTTTTATTTCTATCTTTTGCTACTTCCACTACTATCTGGAACTATATTTTTGACATCTTTGATTGAATATGGATGATTCTTTACTCTATCAATTCATAGTTAAAACGTTGTGTGGAAATGGAGAACTCCTAAAAAATCAAAAACTTATTTCTTGATGGGGTTGGAGAGCTTCTTCATGTAATCTAGTATGATAGAAATGATATTTTTCACAAAAATTTATCACCGAACATTAATGTAGGTAAAATGAGGATTCTCATTGCTATTCTTGAAGATTATTTAATTCAGAAAGGGTGTTGTGACAATTTTGTGGTACATTTTATGGTTCTGTGACATCTTCGGGTTGTTGCAACTTTCATCCAGCTGAGACGCACGTTTGAGGATTTTTGGAGACCACCGCTCTCAGGTTGGATTAAAATCAATTTGAATGGAGCCTCTAAAGGAAATACAGTTCCCGTAGGGTGTGTCACCATCTACATAAATCATATTGGACAGATCATTGGGTGATTTTATGGAGGTTCCAGTACTGTAAGCTCTCTAGAATCTGAAATGCTAAGTGTGATTCATGCCATTTCCTTTTCCATGCACCACAGTTGGAACAATTTGTGGATTGAAAGTGATTCTATGACTATGGTGCAAGCCATTTGGAATAGAGTGATTCATATAGATTGTCCACTTACTACACGTTGGATGAATTTTCTTTGTTCTCTTCATGACACCAATTTCATTGCAACTCATACTTACCGTGAGGTGAATATGGCTGCTAATGGTCTCACCAATAAAGGGGTTGTGTAGGACATAACCTGGATGGAGGATCTTCTGGAAAACTTGCTTCCTCTTCATGTTAAAGATTGTAATATGATTCCATATTTTAGACTCTTGTAAGCGCTTATCTTTAATAAATTTTTCTTTGGTCTTTTGGCCAAAGAGCCACCTTCTTTAAAAAAATGGGTTTAAAGGGTATGATAGTTTATCATGGTAGGGTTTTTAAGGGTATTAAAAAATTGAATGGTTTTTAGGGGTTGTTAATAGGGTTGATTCTAAAGTGTTGAGGTTTTAGGGTTGAGGGTGTAGGTTTTAGGTATTTGGGTTTAGGATTTAGATAGATTTTTAAGGGTTCTTAAAGTATTTAAAGCGATTAAAATTTTATTTTAGTAGGGTTTTTATGAGTTTTAATGGGTTTTAAACGGAGTTAAAGGTTTTTAAGGTTAGATAAGATGATATTGGTTAAATGTTTCATGGTTTATGGTTTAGGGTGTAGGGTTTAAGTTTTAGGGTTTAGGTTTTAGGGTTTGGATGAATTTTAAGGGGTTTTAAAGGGTTTAAAGGGTATGAAAGTTTATTTTGGTAGGGTTTTTAAGAGTTTTAAAGGGTTTTGAAGGTAGTTAAGGGTTTTTAAAGTTAGTTAATGTGGTATAGGGTGAATTATTGAGGATTTTGGTATGAGGGTTTGGGGTTTATTGTTTGGATGGATTTTTAATGGGTTTTAAAGTGTATAAAAGTGTATTTTGGTAGGGTTTTAAAGGATTATTAATGGAGTGAAGGGTTTTTTAGGTTTGGTAAGATGAGATATGGTAATTTTTTTAGGGTTTAGGGTTGAGGTTTTAGGTTTTAGGTTTAAGCTTTAGGGTTTGGATAAAATTGTAAGGGGTTTTAAAGGGTTTTATGGGCATGGAAGTGCTTTTTGGTCTGGTTTTAAAGGGTTTTAATGGGTTCTGAAGGAAGTTAAGGGTTTTAAAGGTTATTTAATAAGTGTGATGGTGAATATTTTAGGTTTTACGGTTGAGTGTGTTGAGTGTAGGGTTTAGTGTTTAGATGGATTTTTAAGGGTTTTAAAAGGGTTTAAAGGGTATGAAAGTGTATTTTGATATGATTTTTAAGAGTGTTAAAGGATTTTAAGGGATATAAGGGGTTTAAGGTTATTTAATAGGGGATAGAGAGAAGGTTTGAGGGTTTATGGTTGATACTATATGATTTAGGGTTTATAGTTAAGGTTTTGGATGGATTCTTATGGGCTTTTAAAGGGTATTAAAGTGTAGTTTGGTAGGGTTTTTAAAGATTTTAAAGGGTTTTTAAGGGATTGAAGGTTTTTTAAGGTTATGTAAAATGGGATCATGTGAAGGGTTGAGGTTTTATCATTGAGGGTGTAGGATTTAGTTTTTAGGGTTAGGGTTTGGATAGATTTTTAAGGGTTCTTAAAGGGTTGAAAGGGTATGAAAGTTTACTTTGGTATGGTTTTTAATAGTTTTAAAGTGTTTTTAATGAAGTTAGGGGATTTTTATGTTAGGGAAGAGGGAACGGGGTGAAGGGTTTATGTTTTAGGTTTTAGGGTGTAGGGTTTATGGTTTAGGGATTAGGGTTTGGATGGATTTTTAAGGGTTTTTTAAGGGCTTAAAGGGTAGGAAAGTTTATTTTGGTAGGGGTTTTAAGGGTCTTAAAGGATTTTTAAGGTAATTAAGGGTTTTTAAGGTTATTTAATAGGGGATATGGTGAGGTTTTTAGGTTTTAGTGTTGAGGGTGTATGGTTTAGTGTTTGGGGTCTAGGTTTTGGATGGATTTTATGGGTTTTTAATGTTTTTAAAGTGTATGAAAGTGTATTTTGGTTGGGATTTTAAGGGTTTTAAATGGTTTTCAAGGGAGTTAATGGTTTTTAAGGTTATATAATAGGGTATAGGGTGAAGGCTTAATGGTTTCGGGTTTAGTGTTTGGATGTGATTTTTTGGGTTTTTAAAGTGTGTAATGGGTATGGAAGTGTATCTTGGTAGATTTTTAAGGGGTTTTAATGGAGTGAAGGGTTTTTAATGTTAGGGAAGTCGTTATAGGGTTAAGGGTTGAGGGTTTAGTGTTGAGGTTATAGGATTTTGGTTTTAGGGTCCTGAGTTTGGATGGATTTTTAAGGGTTTTTAAAGGGTTTAAAGGGTATGAAATTGTATTTTGGTAAGGTTTTTAAGGTTTTTAAAGGGTTTTTTTGGGAGTGATGGGTTTTGTAGGTTAGTTAGGAGGGAATAGGGTGAATGGTTCATGTTTTATGGTTTATGTTGGTGCGTTTAGGGATTAGGGGTTTAGGTTTAGGGGTTGGATGGATTTTTAAGGGGTTTTAAAGGGTTTAAAGGGCATGAATGTGTGCTTCAGTAGTGTTTTTAGGGGTTTAAAAGGATTTTGAATGGAGTGAAGGGTTTTTTAAGATTTTGTAAGAGGTTAGAGGGTGATTTTTCAAGGTTTTAGGTCTGAGGGTGTAGGATGTAGGGCTTGGAAGAATATTTAATGGGTTTAAAAGGGTTTATAGGGTATGAAAGTGTATTTTGGTAGGGGTTTTAAGGACTGTAAAGGGTTTTTAATGAATTTAAGGGTTTTAAAGGTTAGGTAAGAGGGTATAGGGAGAATTGTTTAGGGTTTAGGGTCAAGGGTGTAGGGTTTAGGGCTTATGGTTTGGATGGATTTTAAGGGTTTTAAAGGTTTTAACGATTATGATAGTGTATTTTGGTAGGTTTTTAAGGGTTTTAATGGATTTTTAATGGAGTGGAGGGTTTTTAAGGTTTGGTAATTAGAGAGAGGGTGACATTTTGTGGATTTATGCATTATGATTTGATGGATTTTTAAGGGTTTAAATGGTAGTAAAGTGTATTTTGTTTTTTTAAGGGGTTTAAAGGGTTTTCAAGGGAGTTAAGGGGATTTTATGGTAAGGGAATATGGTATAGGGTGAAGGATTTTGGGGTTATGGTTGAGGGAATAGATTTTAGGGTATTGTTTTTAGGTTTTGGTTATATTTTTTAGGGATTTAAAGGGTTCAAAGGGTACAGAAGTGTATTTTGGTAAGTTTTTTAAGGCTTTAAAAGGATTTTGAAGGGAGTGATTGGTTTTTATGTTTAGGGAAGAGGGAAGAGGGTTAAGGGTTTATATTTTAGGGAGTATGGTTTAGGTGTTATGGTTTGGATGGATTTTTAAAGGGTTTTAAAGGGTTTAAAGGGTATGCATGTTTATTTTGGGATGGGTTTTATGGTTTTAAAAGGGTTTTGGAGTGAGTGAAGGGTTTTTAAGGTTAGGTAAGAGGGGATATTGTGAATGTTTGATGATTTAGGGTTCATTTTGTATGATTTATTATCTAGGTTTTAGGTTTGGATAGATTTTTAATAGTTTTAAAGGATATAAAAGTGAATTTTGGTAGGGTTTTGAAGAGAGTGAAGGGGTTTTAAGGTTAGGGAAGAGGATTAAGGGTTTATGTTTTAGGGTTGAGGGTGTAGGGTTTAGGGTTTGGATGGATTTTTATGTTGGGACCATGTTGGATGGAGAAGGTTTTTGGAAGTAAGAGAAGTTTTATTTTTCAAAGTATTGTCTATTATTGTCAAAAAGGTTAAATTAATTCACTTTGTAAATTTTTTTGACAATCTAAGGATAATTTGATGTTTTTTATTTCAAAAATATCATAATTTTTTTGTATAACTTGTGATTCAAGCCTTATGAAGAAGAGTGGTATAAAATGTGTTTTCAATCACATTCATGTTTAATTGGAAATAAAGATATTGTTGAATGCAGGGATGTTACAATACTCTCCTTGGTAAATATGACGATGGAAAAGATGATTGATCAAAGATTATATATCACTATAGATAAGTTTTGTGATAAAATCAAATGATTGTTGAAAAATAAATATAACCATGAATTATAATGGTTGGTGTTGTTGATGTATATTTTTTTAGGTGACGTTATTTCCCAGTGTTTGCTAAAATTTTGGGCCTCAAAATCAGTAGTTTGTTTTTTGGAAAAAGAAGTTTTTCTACAAAGGGGTTAATGGTTAGAAGAATGCAAAGAATATTTTTTGGGCTTCATATGAGGTATGTGGAATGATAGAGGAAAAAAATATAAAGGAATATTTCTACATAGCAGTGTTATACTGATCGTATACCATGCTACGCGGACCGCAAAGGAAGTTTGCGGGGAGATTGATGTTTTGTGGATGAGGGCAATTATTTGAAGCATCATGAGGTCAGTTCATGGAATTAATGTCATTTGTGGAATGAGGTGGTGATTAGGGATTCCTCAAAGGGTTTTTGTTTACTGATGACATCATCCATCACAAAGGAGAAAGGTGCTATGTGGACCACATAACAGTTCACAGTGAAGGTTGTACTGCATTGAAATTTCAAGTAATTCAGATTAGTGTATTTTACAGATATTATTTTACTTTATAAATACCCATAATAATATCATTATTAATATATAATTTTATTATTAAAAATCATTATTGCTGGAAGAATTCGACTAAGTCTGAAAAAAATTTCAAGGGAGAATTTTGTGAAGGATAAGTGTTTGTGAGGGAGAATTCTACGAAGGAAAGTAGTTCGTAGAGGAAAGATTCCATGAAGGATGAAGTTGTCTATAGAAGGAGTTTTTAGGGCTCTGTAGCTTTAAAAGTAAAAGGGACCATATAGAATAGTCATTCTATGAAAGAATTATTTGTTCATAGAGTATAGCCGATCTGCGGAAGGATCAAACATCCACAAAGGAGGGGCATGGAAGAAGAAGGCTGTCTGCAAAGCACTCACACCACATGGTGCAAGGTAGTCTGTAGAGGATGCATGAAAATTCCATTTAAGTACATTGAAGTTCTAAAAGGGGAAAAAATAGTTTGCAAATGAAATTTCCACAAACTGACAGTATATAAAATCAGACTGGGTATCATTACGAAGTTCAGGAAGTTCTTACCATCTTATGAGTAAGAAAGTGAGGAATTATTTTGAAAGATGATATCTATGAAAGTTGATGAAGAATAATCATAACATGTTTGTTACAAAAACAATTGAACTCATTTTGTGCTACATGAATCACATGCACTATTGTATTGAACATAGTGCTACATGGGTGTAAGGAAATATCCTACTCATTTTATTCCACACAAAAGGATTTTTTTCTAGTGAATTGTGTGGTATTGGATTATTTCTGAACCATACCAGGGAAATAGCTAATCTTATTGAGTAGTGAAACTTGTAAATTCTTGTGTTCATGCAGATGTGTTGTTGAATTGTTTTTAGAAGGTAAATAAATCATTAACAGGAGGTGAAGGTTGTTTCTTTTGTAAGGAAACATAAAATAAAAATATATCACTAATTCACCCCCCCCCCTTTAGTGATACATGAATCCTAGAGGGGTAATCTCATTTTAAGGGTTTATAAAGGATTTAAAGGGTATGAAAGTGTATTTTGGTAGGTGTTTTATGGTATTTTTATGGAGTGAAGGGGTTTTAAGGTTAGGGAAGAGGGGATATGGTGATCGGCTAAATATTTAGGGTTTTCGTTGATTTTAAGGGTTTTTAAAGGGTTTAAAGGGTAAGAAAGTATATTTTGGTAGGGTTTTAAAGGGTTTTGAAGGGATTGAATAGTTTTTAAGGTTATTTTTAGAGGATATAGGATTAATTATTAATGGTTTATTGTTGAGGGTGTGGGGTTTAGGTTTTAGGGTTTAGGGTTTAGTGTTTGGATGAATTTTTAAGGGTTTTTAAAGGGTATGAAAGTTTATTTTGTAAGGTTTTTAAAGGGTATTTAAGGGAGTTATGGGTTTTTAAGGTTAGTTAAGAGAAGAAACTATGAAGGGTTTAGGTCTTAGGGTTGAGGGTGTAGGATTTAGGGTTTAGTGTTTGGATTGATTTTTAAGGGGTTTTAAAGCGTGTAAAGGTTATAAAAGTGTATTTTGGTAAGGTTTATGATAGTTTTAAATGGTTTTTTAGGGAGTGAAGGGTTTTTAAGGTTAGTTAATAGGGGATATGGTGAATGGTTGAGGGTTTAGGGTTGAGGATGTAGTGTTTAGTGTATAGGTTTTGGATCAATTTTTAAGGATTTTTAAGGATTTTTAAAGGGTTTAAA
Organism: Viscum album; assembly: GCA_963277665.1. Taxonomy (NCBI): domain Eukaryota; kingdom Viridiplantae; phylum Streptophyta; class Magnoliopsida; order Santalales; family Viscaceae; genus Viscum; species Viscum album. The sequence goes on along the minus strand of OY728146.1, from coordinate 1,663,244,439 downwards.
GGGTTTGAAAGTGTATTATGGTAGGGTCTTAAGGGTGAAGGCTTGTTAAGGTTAGGGAAGTGGAGAGAGTGTGAATGGTTGATAGTTTAGGGTTGAGTGTGTAGCATTTAGGTTTTAGGGTTTGGATTGACTTTTAAGGGGTTTTAAAGGGATTAAATAGTATAAAATTTTATTTGGTAGGGTTGTTAAGGGTTTTGAAGGGGGTGAAGAGTTTTTGAGGTTAGGTAAATGGGTAGATGGTGAAGGGTTGATGGTCTAGGGTTGAGAGTGTAGTGTTTAGGATTCAGGGTTGAGGGTTTGGATGGGTTTTCAAGGGTTTAAAGAGTATAAAATTTTATTTTAATAGGGATTTTAACGATTTTATAGGATTTTGAAGGGATTCAATGGTTTTTAAGTTTATGGGAGAGGGGATAGAGTGAATGGTAGAGAGTTTAGGGATGAGGTTGTATGATTTTGGGTTTGGATAGATTTTTAAGGATTTTAAAAAAGGGATTAAAGGGTATGATAGTGTATTTTGGTTTGGTTTTGAAGATTTTTAATGTCAGTGAGGGGTTTCAAGGTTAAGGAAGAGGGGATAGGGAGAAGGGTTGAGGTTTTTTGGCTAAGGGTGTAGGTTTTAGGGTTTGGATGGATTTTTAAGGGGGTTTAAGGGTTTAAAGGGAATAAAGTGTATTTTGTTAGGGTTTTTAAGGGTTTTTTAATAGCATAAAGGGTTTTTAAGGTTAAATAAAATGGTGTAGGTTGAAAGGTTTAGGGTTTATGATTGAGGGTTTAGTATTTAGTTTTTAGGATTTTGATGGATTGTTAAATATTTTTAAAGGGTTTAAAGGGAATGAAAGTGTATTTTGGTAGAGGTTTTAAGGGTTTAAATAGGTTTTGAAGGGATTGACGAGTTTTTAATTTTATGTAATATGGGAGAGGGTGAAGGGTTTAGGTTTTAGAGTTTAGGTTTTAGGGTGTAGGGATTAGGGTTTTATGTTAAGGGTGTAGGGTTTAGGTTTTGAATGGATTTTTAAGGGGGTTAAAAGGGTTTAAAGGGTACAAAGGTGTATTTTGGTAGGGGTTTTAAGGGTTTTAAAGTGTTTTTAATGGAGTGAAGGGTTTATAAGGTTAGAAATAATGGCAGAGGGTGAACGGTTGAGGGTTTAGAGTTTAGGGTTTGGATGATTTTCTTTACTGTTTTTAAAGGGTTTACAGGGTATGAAAGTTTATTTTGGTAGGTTTTTTAATAATTTTATAGTGTTTTGAAGGAATTTAAGGATTTTTAAGGTTATATAATTCGGGATGGGTTGAAGGTTTGCAGTTTTAGGCATGAGGGTAAAGGGATTAGGGTTCATATAGATTTTTAAGGGGGTTTTATGGGTTTAAAGTGTCTGAAAGTTTATTTTGATTGGGTTTTTAAGGGTTTTAAAGTGTTATTAAGGTATAAAATGTTTTTAAGGTTATGGAATAGGAGATAGAAGAAGGTTTGAGGTTTTATTGTTAAGGGTTTAGGGTTTAGGGTTTGGAATGATTTTAAGGGTTTTAAAGGGTATAAAGGGTATGAAAGTGTATTTTGGTTGGGTTTTTATGGGTTTTAAGGGGGTTTAAATAGAGTGAAGGGTTTTTATGTTTTTAGAATAGGGAAGAGGGTGAAGGGTTTATGGTTTAGGGTTTGGAAGAATATTTAAGGGTTTAAAGGGTATATAAGTGTATTTTGGTTGGGTTTTTTAACGGTTTTAATGGTTTTTGAAGGGAGTGATGGGTTTTTAAGGCCAGTGAAGAGGTTAGAGGGTGAATTATTTAGAGTTTAGGGTTGAGGGTTTAGATTTTAGGGTTATGGTATGGGGTTTGGATGTATGTTTAAGGGTTATTAAAGGGTTTAAAGGGTATGAAAGTGTTTTTTGGTAGGTTTTTTAGGGGTTAAAAGGGTTTTTAAGGGTGTGGAGGGTTTTAAGGTTAGGGAATAGGGTATAGGGTGAAGGTTTTAGGTTTTAGGGTTGAGGGTGTAGGGTTTAGGGTCTTGAGTCTTGGATTTAGATAGATTTTTAAGTGGTTTTAAAGTGTTTAAAAGGTAATTAAGTGAATTTTGTTAGGTTTTTTATGGGTTTTAAACAGTTTTAATGGGGTTGGAATGTTTTTAAGGTTAGGGAAGTGGGTATATGGAAAGGGGTTGATGGTTTAGGGTTTATGTTTTATGGTTTAGTATTTAAGGTTTGGATGGATTTTTAAGGTTTTTAAAGTGTTTAATGGGTTTGGAAGTGTATTTTGGTAGGTTTTTGTAAAGACCCAGAATTTCCATGTAATGTTTTTTAATACATGGGAACTTTATGAGTCTGTGAAATTTGACGGTGCATGATTCCGAGGCCCGGAGTTCCCAGAATTAATTTCTGAACTTTTTTTTCGGGTACATTCTGTAAATGTGTGAGCGGGTTTTTCTAACTTTTGAACCGGTACTCAAAATTGAAATCTGAGGGCACCGTTGAACTAGCAGCACCGATATTCACTTAAGGAGACTTTCACTTCGATGGTAGATGGTCGAGGGTAAAAGTTAGATTTTGGGTTTTTCGTGTAAGAATAAAATAAAAATAAAAGTTTGTGACAATTTTATTTTTATTTACAACACCCATGTGGGTGTTGGTAGGTGGGGTCCACTAGAACTAAACCTCCTCTTCATGTTTAATTGTGGTGGGGACCACCCTAGTTTTCAAGAACCTCCCAAATTGAATTTAGGGGAACGGGCCACCCGACCCCTATTTATGGGGGGAGAAGGAACCACTCAACCCCCCTCTTTAATGTGGATGTGCCTCTTCAGATTCCTCCACATTAATTACGCCAACCCACCTTAATTAAATGTACCAATCTAGGTGTTTAATTAGGCTTTGTTTTTTTGAATTTGTGCCAACGATTAAATTTGGGGGAAACGCATCAGTTGGCCATTTTCTTTTTGGTAGATCTTTGGGAGAAAAGTTATTCCAATGAAGAATGCATTCTTCCAACGAAGAACGCCTATGAAGGACGCCGACCCCGACATCAACATTCTTCCTTGAGACTTCCTACGATGTAGGATGTCTTCGACTGCGAAAAACCGACACACAAACCGATGATTGAGGAAAACACTGATGACACCGACATTCGTCTTTTTCCCAACGATTCTTCTTCCTCCCCATGACTCCATCGACTTAACAACCCGAGGTAGGGGTTTAATGATTTTTTTTATCACTTTTTAGTTACTCCCTTATTCTATTATGTGGTATTGGGAATGATTAAATTACGGAAGATCATGGTTGATGTTCTTTGCTTCGTTCTTGTGAACCGTATGCTACCACTCTAAACGCAAAGGGTGCAGGCCAAACTAACATGGACTGACCCCCATTCACCATTATTCTTTGTGGTGTTCTTCGGAATGATGGAAGGAGATGACGGAGATGAAGGCAACAATGTCGCCACCCACGGCCACCGTGACCCGTGCCGCCCCCACGGTGCTTCGGCCTCCCGACCGAACCAACCTCCCGACCGAACCGGCCCCACACCTGACGAACACGCCGCCCCGACCGAACTGCTCGCCGTCCATGCCGCCCACCGACTGAGCCCCTCTCCGGCCGCGCCGCACTAGCCATGCCACTCGCTGGCCACACCCCCTCAGCAACGCTGTCCGTCGGCTGCGCCTCCCACATGACGAGCCACCCAAAGGCAGTGCCACTTGCCGGCCAAGAAGCCCTGATTCATGCCACCCTCCAGGCTCCCGAACCAGCCCACACCCCTCATGACGCCCTGATCAAACCGGCATGTTCCCCTCATGGGGCCCTAGCCGAGCCGGCCCGCGCCCCTCGCGGCACCCCAACCGAACCGACCCTATGCCCTCGCATCACCTCCACGGCCGAGCCGCCCCACGGAACCCATAGGTTCCATGGCCTATTGGACCTCCCAGCAGACCGGGATGCATAACGGGTCAGGCCCTACCTAGTGGGTTGGGCCAGTTCGACCCGAACCGGGTCGACCCATGCCAGGTCAGGTCGGGTTGGTCAGACCGGAACCCGACCCACTTCGCCCCTTTACTTTATTTTGGCCATATCTTTTGACACCGGACGTCCATTTGAAAAACCACCAGTGGAACTATAAATCTTGGAGAAAGATGGTCCCTTTGAGTATACTCCACTGGAGTTTTGGTTTGAGATGGGAAACAGTCAGGTTGGATCGAGCACGGATCCAATTGGGCCCTCATGACTAAAAGTCGAATAACTCACAGACCAAGCGTCCGTTTGACGCACTGTCTATTGCGTTGAGACCTCTATGATGTAGCGTACTTTCGAAATACCTCTTCATGGGACTTCATGAGATTTGGAGTATCGACCAGTAGCTCGTGGAGTGGATCCTCCCGGAGATGAGCGAGCGTAGTGCAGAGACCTAGTAGCTGGCCGAGACCTGAAGACTATTGACCGTTTAACTTAGAGTGACTATACTAGCCTAGTGGGAAGCACCTTGGTGTTTTGGAAGACCCATAGTGGGAAGTTCCTTGCTGTCGTGACAGACCCACGGTACTCGACAGGAGGAGTACCTCAGCAGGCTATGAGGGGGAGCGCACTTGGTGACGCGGCAGACCCACGGTGGGGAGTGCACTTGGTGACATGGTAGATCCACGTTAATCGATAGGAGGAGTACCTCAGAAGTCCAATTTTAGTGGGAAGTGTGCTTGGTGTCGTAGGAGGCCCACTGTACTCGATAGAGGAGGAGTTCTCCAGTAGCTGAGGTTTCGACAATGTGACTGGGGATTTTACTAGATACTACCCCTAGAATAAAATCATTGTTGATCTGAGTTAGTTTTATTGTGTTTTCCTCATGATTGAGATGTATTATTTGATAAATTAGGTATATGTATGAGCATATACCTAAGTAAGGTTATCTAGTGATTTCATACTTTGTGGTTTATCCTTTTTTGATTTTGTGAGACCTTGAGGGTCTCGGGGTCCCTACTGAGTATCGTTATACTCACCCCTGCACGGGTTATAGACACACCTTGTTGTGTTGGATGCAGATGAAAGACATTGCTGACTGAGGCTGAGAGTATCAGGACTGGATGCTACCTGGAGATGGACCTTACGATGAGTCGGTACATGGAAGGGACGAACGGACGGGGAGTGATGAGGAGGCGATCTGTACCTACCCTATAGGTAAAAACCTCCTAGGATGACCCAGTAGCTATTTTCCTTTTTCTTCAGTTGTACTTGTACTTTCATTTTATTGTACTTTACTATTGGTCTTGTATTATGAACCCTTTATTTTTACCACTATTTTGTTATACAATTTTACTTGGTGTTTCGTATCTTGTTGTGTGCTTGGTTATGCATTCTTGTAGGTTATAAAGGAAATGACTTCCTAATTTTATGGATTATTCCTTTGGTGCTAGTCTTCATCCCCTGGCCTATGGTAGGCAGGCTTGGGGTAGTCAGTGCATGAGCCCTGGGGGATGGGTCGTGACAAATTGGTATAAGAGGTGGTTCCTAGCCTTAAGTGCAGTGCACTGCCTAGGTTGAGATGTAGGTCCCACAATGAGGATGTTGTGCTCTAAAGGTGGGGTGATTGTAACACCCCAAAATGATACAGGGTTAAATGGCTAAATAATATGACTCATGTCAACAAGGTGAACCTTCCTTTTCGGGGTCCTGTCTCATTAGAACTCCACAATTAAGTGTGCTTGTCCTAGAGTAGTGATCGGGATGAGTGACCTTCTGGGAAGTTTCTCAGGATGTGTGTGAGTGAGGACAAAGCACACTGGAAAGGACATGTGTTGGCATGTGGGGATAGTCTTTAGTCAGATGACCCATTCCGGCATGTGGGTAGACCCTTGGGTGGAAACCATGTGTCTGTAGGGAAACAGGTGGTACCAGGCAGGCCAGGACCCGATGACCATTTTATGGTGGGGTGGCTATGTTATCATTGGGACCCAGTTGTGACAAATTGGTATTAGAGGAGTCGGTTCTACCACAGAACTAGGACTCTAATCTTTTCTATGAAGAAATAGTGTTAAGGGTAATGAGTGCAGTTTTCAGTTCTGCGTGTCCAGTGTTGGTGCGATGGCAAACGTATCCATACACCAGGACCCTGACTTTTGATTTCTGACTCAGTGCAAGAAAACACGAATTGCGTGTGCGTTTTCAAGAGTTTTTTAAGTCATCTCACAGGTCATCTCACCAGGTATAACCTTTTAACCGTGGCACACCTGTTTCTTTTCAGGATGCCTCCATGCAGACAGACATCTAGATTTCCAAGATTTGTACACACATATATCCCACTGAGTGACTAGGCCTCGGTGTAGGGCCCTTTTCCAGTTGATGCACCAATAGTACCACTCCCCATTGGGCTGCCGATGCCACCAGCCCCAGCAGCATACAGTGCACGACGCTTGAGCGCATTTCATGAGTTACAGCGCCAGAGGCCACCCAGGTTTAGGGGAGAGATGGACTCGTAGGTATCTGAGGATTTGATGGAGGCTGTGGTGAGAGTTCTTTGACTGGTTGGGACACCAGCAAATCTCATGGTCATTTTTACTGCCAGCCTTCTACAGGCAGCAGCGGGCAGATGGTGGAGCTTGATGCTTCAGGTCTACGATAAGGTGACGCTTCTCTGGGCAGACTTCGAGAGCCTGTTTCAGGCAGAGTTTGTCCCAGCGACTCTCTGTGTAGTGCACATTCAGGAGCTACTTCACCTACAGCAGGGTAGCATGACTGTAGCTCAGTACTCAGCAAAGTTCACAGACCTCTCATACTACTCCACTGATATGGTGTGAGACCCATTCTTCACGGCCCGAACCTTCGAGCAGGGACTCAGGCAGGAGATCAGTGCTTCAGTGATCTCACTTAGCATCCTGACGCATGCAGGTGTGTTAGAGAGAGCCCTATTGGTGGAGAGTTTCCTTGCTGAGCATACAACAGTAGCGAGACCCTCTAACAGTCATTACGTAGTGAATTATTCTATAGTTGGTAGCAGACATATTTCACAGAGGTCCAAGAGTAACAAACCTATAGGTGGACAACTGCATGACTCAGGATCGGTTGTACGGGGCACCTGAAGCAGAGACAGACATGCCAGGAGCGGGCAATGTTTCACATGCGACGGGTAGGGTCACATGGATCGTGACTGTCTGACCTGCCGTTCGGATGATCAGTAGACGATCGAAGGACCATCCAGGAATATATAGAGGTTCGACTAAGGAGGTCCATAGGGAGTAGGCAGACGCGACAGAGGAGCTGGTCATGCAGCTGGTGGGGGAGAAAATTTGAGATATTACTGCCACCACCACAAGGAGGTCCACCCTGACTGTAGGGAGTAGGTGGATAGGGGAGATCTCAGCTCCAGGAAGTTGAGGCCTATGACCACGGTGCTCCGGAGATGATACGAGGTACGATATGTGTCTACTCCACTTTAGCTGCAGTACTGATAGACACAGGTGTTAGTCATTCTTTCATTGCCTCTGCCCTCGTCCAGAGATCGGAGATTCCGACGGAGCCGTTGGCTTTATCCTTATGGATAGAGACTCTTATGGGAGCGGATTTGATGATTACACACTGGTTTTGACAGTGTGAGCTTACTCTAGGAGTCAAGAGCTTCGGCTGGGATCTTCTAGTAGCGGCGCTGAGGCCTTACGACGTTATCTTGGGTATGGACTAGTTATCTACATTCCATGCTCAGATTGACTATATTAGGTGCAAAGTGCAGTGTGTCCACATAGATGGGACCAGGTTTACCTTCACCAGTGATAAAGAAGCCTTTTTAGCATGGGATAGAATTACCCAGAGGAGAGTGCAGCCGATCACTCATTAGTTGGCTAGCCTTACCCTCAGAGCTGTTGATGTGGAGAGTCCGAGCTATTCTGTAGTGGTGGACCAGTACGCGGATGTTTTCCTTAATGATGTTATGGGTCTACCTCCTTGTAGAGAGGTGGACTTTTAAATGGACTTGTACTCTGGGAAAACACCGATATCTACACCAGCATATCGGATGGCTCCCGCGAAGCTTCATGAGCTGTGTGTATAGCTAGAGGACTTGTAATGGAAGGGATTCATCCAACCCAATGTTTATCCTTGGGCAGCCCCAATTCTATTCTCCAAGAAGTTAGATGGGAGCTTGAGGCTTTTTTTGACTATCGGCACCTGAACCAGGTGACCATAAAGAATGATTACCCACTCCTGAGGATTGACAACCTCTTTGATCAGCTGAAGGGAGCACATTGGTTCTCGAAGATAGACCTCAGATTAGGCTATCACCTTCTCAGAGTGCGAGATGAGGATGTGAAGAAGATGGCTTTCAGATGTCGATATAGCCATTACGAGTTCTTGGATATTCCATTCGGCATGACCAACTCTCTAGTAGTGTTCATGGGAGTCATAAACATGATCTTTCAGCCTTACCTTGATCTCTTTGTAGTGGTCTTCATCGACGACATTCTGATCTACTCAACTTATGAGGAGGAGCATGACTATCACTTTCGGGTAGTACTGGACACACTCCGAGAGAATCAGATTTATGGTAATCTCTCTAAGTGCCAGTTCTAGATTGCAGTGAATCTAGAAAAGATTGAGGCGAAACATTCTTCGGAGCAACCCAGGAGTGTGACGAAGGTACGAAGTTTCCTGGGTTAGGCTGGATATTACCAGAGGTTTGTTCCAGAATTATCCATAGTTACAACACCACTATCATCCTTAAAGAATAAGGGGCAACCCTTCGTATAGTCGGAGAGATTCGAGCAGTGTTTTCTGGAGATGAGGCAGAGGCTAACTAGTGCCCCCATATTGAGGCTTCTAGAGGATGGTGTAGGGTACATAGTTTATTGTGACACATCAGGGATTGGTCTCGGATGTGTTCTGATGCAGGATCGAGTAGTGATCACATATGGTTCTTGGCAGCTGAGACAACATGAACAGAACTATGCTACCCATGACCTAGAGTTAGCAATAGTGGTCTTCACCTTGAAGATGTGGTGACACTATCTGATGGGAAAGCGTTTTACCATATACTCTGATTGCAAGAGTCTCAGGTATATATTCTCTTAGAAGGACCCAAAACTGAGACAACTACATTGGCCCGAGTTCCTCCAGGACTATGACTTCGAGATGGTCTATACTTATGGGAAGGGGAATGTTGTAGTAGATGCACTCAGTATGAGTTCTAGTATACAGTTGCTAGGCTAGGTGATAGAGCAGCTAGACGCTTTGCAGATATCCTTCGTGGATAAAGATGGGGCAGATTTTCTTTAGTCTCTTATAGTCACTCCCCCACTTCTTCAGCGAGTCAGGGAGGTGTAGCATGGGGACACTGACTGCGAGGCGCGACGTGCTCAGATATCCACATGGCAGGCACATGATGGATTTTCTGAAGGTCGGGAGCACATCATCCTCTTCAGGGGACGTACCATGGTACCAGTGTCACTTCAGGAGGAAGTGTTGAGGGAGTTTCATACATCCCCTCTATCGGTATATCCAGGAGTGGTGAAGATGTAGCAAGACCTCTAAAGACAGCACTGGTGGCCGGGAATGAAGAAAGCAGTAGCAGAGTTTGTCTCTCAGTACCTCACTTGCCAGCATGTGAAGGTAGAGAATCAGGTACCACCAGGCTTGGTTCAGCATTTAAAAGTCCCAGAGTGGAAGTGGGATGGCATATCCATGGACTTCATAATAGGACTTCCATGTACATACAGGGATCATGACTCTATTTGGGTGATCGTCGACTGAATCACCAAGTAGACCCACTTCCTACCGATCAGAGAGAGGGGCCTAGTAGAGATCTTAGGATGCCTTTATATGCATAAGATTTTGTAGCTACATAAAGTACCCACAATGATTGTCTCCAATCATGATACATGTTTTACTTCTCGGCTATAGAAGGGGTTGTAGCAGGCTTTCAGAATGCATCTTCATTTGAGAACCACCTTCCATCCTCAAAAAGATGGTTAGACTGAGCGGACCATTCGGACCCTCGAGGACACGCTTAGTGCTTGTGTCCTCAACTCTGGTCGCAGATGGGAGGATCACTTACCTTTGGTGGAGTTTGCATACAACAACAGCTATCACTCCACCATTGGGATGGAACCTTTTGAGGTGTTGTACGGGATACCTTACAGATCACCTTTGTGCCAGACTGACCTATGGGAGTCAGCACTAGTGGGACCAGAGATGGTATGGGCTACCATAGAGAAGATGCAGATCATCAAGGAGTGGATGAAGACTACACAGAATAGGCATAAGTCGTATGCTGACAGGATATGGAGACCTCTGGTGTTCGAGGATGGCGACCACATCTTTCTACGGGTCTCACCCCAACATGGTCTATGGAGATTTGGCCAAGGAGGAAAGTTATCTACGAGATTCATCAGATCTTTTCAGGTCCTCAGCAGAGTAGGCGAGGTGGCTTACCGCTTAGCTCTTTCACCTTAGTTGCACTGGGTGCACGATGTCTTCCACGTATCCTAGATGAGGAGATACGTGCACGACCCTTCTCACATCATCGACCATGGCGAGATGGATGTCGACGATGGGGATAATTTTACAGAGGTTCCAGTAGAGATTGAGTATTGATAGGATTGGGTCCTTCGTGGACCTTCGATACCTCTGGTGCACGTTCGCTGGCAGCACGGGAACCTCCAAGAGATCACATGGGAGCGGGAGGCTCAGATGCATGCTCAGTATCCCCACTTGTTCTCTTAGTTTGAGTTGTGGATTATGAGGACATACATCCTTGAGGTGGGGAGAATGTAATGACCCAGAATTTCTGTGTAATGTTTTTTAATATATGGTAATTTTACAAGTTCGTGAAATTTGACAGTGAGTGATTCTAAGGCCTGGAGTGCCCGAAATGAATTTCTGAACTTTTTTTCGGGTACGTTTAGTAAACCTGCAAGTGGGTTTTTCTAACTTTTGAACTGGTACTCGGAATTGAAATCTGAGGGCACCGTTGAACTCATAGAGGCAATATTTTCCTGAGGAGACTTTCACTTCGACAGTAGATGGTTGAGGGTAAAAGTTAGTTTTTGGGTTTTTTCGTGTAAGAATAAAATAAAAGTGTGTGGCATTTTTATTTTTATTTGCAACACCCATATGGGTGTTGGGAGGTGGGGTCCACCAGAACTAAACCTTCTATTCATGTTTAATTGTGGTGGGGACCACCTGAGTTTTTAATAACCCCCCAAATTGAATTTAGGGGCAGGGGCCACCCGACCCCTATTTATAGAGGGAGAAGAAACCACTCAACCCCCCTCGTTAATGTGGAGGAGCCTCTTGAGCTTCCTCCACATTAATTATGCCAACCCACCTTAATTAAATGTTCCAACCTAGGTGTTTAATTAGGTTTTTTTTGAATTAGTGCCAACGATTAAAGTTGGGGGAAACACATCAGTTGGTCATTTTCTTTTTGGTGGAGCATTGGGAGAATAGTTATTCCAATGAAGAACACATTCTTCCAACAAATAACACCAATTAAGAATTACGAGCTCGACTTCGACCTTATTCCTCAAGACTTCCTCCAATATAGGACATCTTCAACTATAACAAATCGATGCAAAAACCGATGATCGAGGAAAACACCAACGACACTGATGTCCATCTTTTTCCCAATGATTTGTCTTCCTCCCCACGACTCCATCGACGTACCAACCTTAGGTAGGGGTTTAATGGATTTTGATTATCACTTTCTAGGTACTCCCTTCTTCTCTAGTGTGGGATTGGGAATGATTAAATTATGGAACATCATGGTTGATGTTCTTTGCTTCGTTCTAGTGAATCGTATGCTACCACTCTAAACACGGAGGGTGCAGACCAAACTAACATGACCTGAACCCCCTCCGTCATTCTTCTTTGTGGTGTTCTTCAGAATGATGGAAGGCAATGAAGGAAACAACGCCACCACCCGCGACCATCGCCACCCGCGCCGCCCCTACAGCGCTCCAGCCTCCTGGCTGAACTGACCCCACGCCTGCCGGCCGCGCTGCCCGCTTGCTGAGCCACCCACCAGCCATGTCGTCCTCCGGACGAGCCCCCCGCCGGCCGTGCCGCCTTGGCCACACCCCCTTCCAACCGCTCCCCACCGGCCGCACCGTCGGTCAGCCACACTACCCCGGCCGCCCCACCCACCAACCGAGCCCCCTGCCGGCCGCACCCCCTGTGGGCCGATCCAACCCGGTTCACGCCGCCCTCTGGCCTCCCGAACCGGCCCACTCCCCTTTTTGTACCCTGGCTGAACCATACCTTGCCCATCACGGCGCCCCAGCCAAACCGGCCTGCGCCCCTCGCGGTGTCATGGCCGAGTCGGCCCACTCCCCTCATAGTGCCTCAGCCAAACCGGCCCCGTGCCCTTGCGGCACCCCCGAGACCGAGCCACCCCACAACACCCATGCGCTCCGTGGCCTTCTGGACCTCCCAGCGGACCGAGCCGTATCATAGGCTGGGCCTGACCCAGTGGGTCGGGCCAGGTCGACCCAAACCGGGTCAACCCATGCCAGGTTGGTCTAACTGGGTCGGATTGAACCTGGGCCCACTTCACCCCATTACTTTCTGTTGGCCATATCTTTTGACACTGGACGTCCATTTAACGAACCTCCAGCGGTGCCGAAAATTTTGAAGTAAGATGATCCCTTTGAGTATACTCCACTAGAGTTTTTTTTTGAGATGGGAAACAGTCAGGTTGGATCAAGCACGAATCTAACCAGGCCCCGGGACTAAAAGGCTAATAACTCACAGATCGGGCGTCCGTTTGATGCATCGTCTATTGCGTTGATACCCCTATGAAGTGGAAGACTTTCGAGATACTTCTTCATGGGAATTAATGACATTTGGAGTATCGACCAGTAACTCATGGAGTGGATCCTCCTGGAGACGAGCGAGCGTAGTATGGAGAGCTAGTAGCTAGCTGAGACCTGATGACTGCTAACCATTTGACTCAGAGTGACTCTACTAGCCTAGTGGGGAGCACCTTGGTGTCGCGGAAGACCCACAGTGGGGAGCGCCTTGGTGTCATGATAGACCCATGGTACTCGATAGGAGGAGTACCTCAGTAGGCTATGAGGGGGAGCGCGCTTGGTGACGCGGAAGACCCACAGTGGAGAGCGCGCTTGGTGATGCGGAAGATCCATGGTACTCGACAGGAGGAGTACCTCAGTAGTCCATGGTTAGTGGGAAGCACGCTTGGTGTCACGATAGGCCCACTGTACTCGATAGAGGAGGAGTTCTCCAGCATCCAAGGTTTCGACAATGTGTCTGGAAATGTTACTAGATACTACCCCTAGAATAAAATCCCAGTTGAGCTGAGTCAGTTTTTCTATGTTTTCCTCATGATTGAGATGGATTAATTGATAACATAGGTATATACCTAAGTAATGTTATCTGTTGATTTCATACTTTGTGGTTTATCCTTGTTGGATTTTGTGAGACCTTGAGGGTCTCAGGGTCCCTACTGAGTATCGTTATACTCACCCCTACACAGGTTATGCACGCACCTTGTTGTGTTGGATGCAGATGATGGACAACGCTGACTGAGGCCGAGAGTATCAGGACTAGACGGTACCTGGAATTGGACATTACGAGGAGTCGGTAGGCAGAGGGGACGGACAGACGAGGAGTGCTGAGGGGGCGAAATGTACCTACCCTTCAGGTAGGAACCTCAGAGGATGACCCAATAGTTGTTTTCCTTTTTCTTCAGTTATACTTGTACATTTAGTTTCTTGTAATTTACTGTTGGGCTTGTATTCTGACCCCTTTTACATTCAACACTCTTTTTTTATACAGTTTTACTTGGTGTTTCGTATCTTTCTGTGTGCTTGGTTACATGTGATTGCAGGTTATAAAGGCAATGCCTTCCCAGTTTTAGGGATTACGCCTTTGGTGCTAGTAGCCAGCCCATGGCCTATGGTATGCGGGTTTGGGGTAGTCACGGCACGAGCCTCGGGGTACGGGTCATGAAAAATGTGACAACTAGGTCCCAGTGACAACACAACTACCCCACCTTAACATGGTCGTCGGGTCCTGTCCCACTTGGTACCACCAGTTGCCCCGCAGACACATGGTCCCCACCTAAGGGTCCACCCACATGCCTGAATGGGTCATTTGACTAATGACTGTTCCCACATGCCAACACATGTCCTTTCCAGTGTGTTTTTTCCTCACTCACACCCATCCTGGGAAACTTCCTAGAAGGTCACCCATCCTGATCACTACTCCAGGTCAAGAACGCTTAACTGTGGAGTTCTAATCAAATAGGCTCCCGAAAAGGAAGGTGCACCTTGTTGACATGAGTCATATCATTTAGCCATTTAGCCCTATATCATTTTGGGGTGTTATAGGTTTTTATGGGGTTTGAAGGGGTTTTATGGTAGTTAAGGGTTTTAAAGGTTAGTAAAGAGGTTATATGGTTAAGTGTTGAGGGTTTAGGGTGTATGGTTTAGGGTTTATGGTTTAGGGTTTCGATGGATTTTTAAGGGGTTTTAAAGGGTTTAAAGAGAATGGTAGTGTATTTTTGTAGGGTTTTAAGGGTTTCAAAGGGAGTTAATGGGTTTAAAGGTTAGTGAATTATGGAGAGGATAAAGGGTTGAGGGTTGAGGGTTTTGTTGGATTTTTAAGGGTTTTTAAAGGGTTTAAAGGGTATGATAGTGTATTTTGGAAAGGTTTTTAATTGTATTTAGTAGAGTTAAGGGTTTTTAAGTTTAGAGAATAAGGAATAGGGTGAAGGTTTTAGTGTTTAGATTTGAGGGTGTAGGGTTTATCATTTACAGTTTTGGGTTTGGATGGATTTTTAGCGAATTTTAAAGGGTTTAAATGGGATGAAAGTGTATTTTGGTTGGAGTTTTTAGGGGTTTTAAGGGTTTTTAATGGAGTGAAATGGTTTTATGGTTATATAATAGGGTATATGGTGAAGGGTTGAGGGTTTAGGGTTTAGGATTTGAATGGGGTTTTAAGTGTTTTAAAATGGTTTAAGGGGTATGAAAGTGTACTTTTGGTATGGTTTATAAGGTTTTAATTGATTTTTAATGGATTGAAGGGTTTTTTAGTCAAGGAAGAGGGGATAGGTTTAATGATTTGGGGTTTATGGTTGAGGGTGTAGGGTTTAGGGTTAATAGTTTGGGTCTATTTTTAAGGGTTTTAAGGGTTTTAAAGGTTTTAAAGGGTATGGAAGTGTATTTTGGTTGGTTTTTTAATGGTTTTAAAGGATTTTAAGGTAAGTTAAGGGTTTCTCATGTTAGGGGAGATGGTAGAGGGTGTATGTTTGAGGGTATAGGTTTAAGGGTTTATATTTTAGGGTTTGGATGGATTTTTAAGGGGTCTAAAGTGTATAAAAGTGTATTTTGCTAAGGGTTTTATAGGGTTTTTATGGGATTTGAGGGTTTTAACGTTATGTAATAGGGAATAAGGTGAATTTTTGTGGTCTTATGGATGAGGGTGTAGTTTTTAGGGGTTAGTTTTGGGGTTTGTATGGATTTTAATGGTGTTGTAAAGGGTTTAAAGGGTATGAAAGTGTATTTTGGTAGTTTTTAAGAGTTTTAAAGGTTTTTGTAGGGATTTAAATGTTTTTAAGGTTATAAAAGAGGGTATAGTGTTAAATTTTTAGGTTTTAGGTATGAATGTGTTTGGTTAAAGGTTTAGAGTTTTGGATTTAGATGGATTTTTTAGGGTTTTATGGGGTTTAAGGGGTATGAAAGTGTATTTTGTTAGGGTTTTTAAGGATTTAAAATGGTTTTTAAGGGAGTGAAGTATTTCTAATATTAGGTAATAGGGTGAGGTTGAAGGTTTTAGGTGTTAGGGTTAAGGGTGAAGGGTTTACGGTTTAGGGTTTAGATAGATTTTTAAGGGGTTTTAATGGGTTTAAAGGGTATGGAAGTGTATTTTGGTAGGGTTTTTAAGTGTTTTGAAGTATTTTGAATGGAATAAAGGGTTATAAAGGTCAGTTAAGAGTGTATAGGGTATGGTTTTATGGTTCAGGGTTTAGGATGTATGGCTTATGGTTTGGTTTTATTTTTAAGTGTTTAAATTGTATGAAAGTGTATTTTGGTTGGGGTTTTAAGGGTTTTAAAGAGAGTAAATGGTTTTAAGGTTATGTAAGAGGGTATAGGGTGAATGGTTTAGGGTTTAAGTATGAGGATGTAGGGTTTATGGTTTAGATTTTAGGGTTTGGATGGAATTTTAAGGATTTTTAAAGGGTTTAAAGGGTATAAAAATCTATTTTGGTTGGATTTTTTAGGGTTTTAAGGGTTTTGAAGAGAGTGAAGGGTTTTTAAGGTTATTGAAAATGTAATAGGATGGAGTGTTTCAGGTTTTGGTTTGATGGTGTTGGTTTTTGGGGTTAGGGTTTGGGGTTTGGATGGATTTTAAAGTGTTTTTAAAGTATTTAAAGGGTTTGATGGTGTATTTTGGTAGGGTTTTTATTGGGTTTAAAGGGTTTTTAAGGGAGTGATTTTTTTGTAGTTATTAAAGAGGGTATAAGGTGAATGGTTTAGGTTTTAGGGTTTATTTTATTTTTTTTAGGGTTTGGACGGATTTTTAAGGGGTTTTAAAGGGTTTGAAGGGTATGGAAGTGTATTTGGTAGGGTTTTTACACGTATTAAAGGGTTTTTAGGTAGTTAAGGGGTTTTGAGGTATTAAAGGGTTTTTAGGGTTAGTTAATAGGGGATAAGGTAAAGGTTAAAGGGTTTATGTTTTAGGGTTTATGGTTTAGGATTTAGGGTTTAGATGTATTTTTAAGGTGTTGAAAGGTTTTGAAAGTGTTTTTTGGTAGGGTTTTTAATGAATTTAAATGGTTTTTAATGTATTAAGGGATTTTAAGGTTATTAAAGAGGATATAGGGTGAAGTTTTGAGGGTTTTTGGTTGGTTTTATAAGGTTTTGGGTTTTGGGTTTTGGGTTTGAATGGATGTTTAGGGTTTTTTAAAAGGTTTAAAGAGTTTTAAAGTGTATTTTGGGAGGGTTTTAAGGGTTTTGATATGATTGAAGGGTTTTTAGGTTAGTTAAGAGGGAATAGGGTGAAGGTTTTAGGTTTTAGGGTTGAGGGTTTTTTCTCAAAAAATATTAAGGGTGTATGGTTATCCTTAGGGTTCAAGAGACATGATACCAAACACCCATAATGATTCAATTATTCTGTCATTACATGTTTTCACACCGGGTTCAACATATTTGTTTCATATTTGAGGATTTTTTTGGGTTTTTAAATTATGTTTTATAAATCTTCCGAATTCATTTTACCATTTCTATCTTTCATAGAAACTCCTAGTGACTCCTAGATCAATAACTGGGTATAGAACTTCTTTCCAAAGGTAGATAGCCAATTGGGGTTTCAGATAAAATGACACTTAGAAACTCACATTGGTTAAGATAATGTGAGGTTGGGATCTTTTACCCTATTAGGGGGAATTATCACCTTCTCTGTGACTCTCTTATAGATTTAATATATGTTTGTTAATCTCTTCCTAATCCCAATGTGGGATTTATTACCCTAATAAAATGATCAAGTGTGGAATCATTCTATGTTAAAATGGGGTTATATTAATTATACCATCTATATGTTTTCAGGGTTCTTCATAAATTTCCATTTTGTGCATAGAAATGGGTATTTTCCTATCGTTTGAGGCCACATAACCAAGAACTTTTGTAGTTTACTGCCTTCTAAAGAGGATTTTAGTAATTTGAGGATGGGATTGAACCTTTATGAGGCATCCTATATATACCAATTATAATAGGAATCAAAACCTCTGTATTTAATTTTAAGCTATGAAGTTTGACATCATGAAGAAAGGACATATATGAGGTAACTTAGGAACTAGGTATTGAGCTCAATCCTTAGGAAAGAATACTATATATCACGATTATGGTTGGAATCAAAATCATTGTAGTTTGATTCGTGCTCATTCTATTGATGGGACATGGTAGATAATCATTTTTCATGAGAATTATTACCCCATGGATTACCAATATGGTAATACATTCAGGACTTACCCTGAGGAGGAATACCTTATATGGGGGTAGTCGTATCATGCCACTAAATGAGGCTTACAAACTATGGTTTCCATGGTTGGGGAGATTCATGATGTGAATGATATGATTATCACAAACCCCTAAGCCCATGTGATCTATGCTCGGTGTGGGAAACTTGGGATAACAAGTAACCAGTTTCATTGTATATGGATATGGAAATCATGAACTAGGGTGGACCTTATGGGGTGATTTATATGAATTTTGTTCCTTGGTAAGGCATCCTATGTATTTTATTTATTGTAGGAATCAGAGGCCTCATAGTCTGGTTGTCATGGATTAAAATCAAGTAAATTACTATTGGAACTAAAGACTTTGGAAGGAATCCTATGTATCCAATTTGGATAGGAATAATATTTCTCATAGTTCATTTGTTAGTAATTACACTCAATAGGATTCCCATTGGAGCTCGAGCCTTAGAAAGGAATCTTATATATCCTATTTGTACAGGAATCATATTTCTCATAGGATAGTTGTTGAGACTTACACTCGAGAGGATTCCCATTGTAGATTGGGACTAAGTAATTAATACTATGTATCCTATATGGATAGGAATTATATTTATAATATTTCATTTTTTGGGTCTTACACTCAAGAGGATTCCCAAATATGTATATTGTACTAGTTTATCATGTCCTAAGATATCTACCTGACATGTCCTAATAGTCTTCCAGACATGTCATTATTATTTTCCTAGAATTTATGGGGTGTATATATGAAATTTATAAGGATGTATGGAAATGTACTATTTTTCTAGTAGATAAGTCTAAATATAGTGTCACGATGCAATTGACTTGTCCAGAGGACATCACATGATTTGGATTACATGTTTGGAGAGAATTGTATGATATGGAGGGCATGTCTAGAGGGTATAAAATGATTTGGATGACATGTATGGAGGAAATAACATGATCTAGAGGTCATTTATAGAGGGTGTTTCATGATTTGGATGACATGTCTGGAGGGAGTTTCATGATCTAGAGGGCATGTCTAGAGGAATTCTCAAAACTCTGACTACATTTCGAAAGGACTTCTCAATAATTATTTGATATGTATGAGGAAAACTATAAGAATTGAGATAAATTTCCTAAGGATGTCTAAATACATGGTTTATATGTCTGAGGAGCACTTCAATACTTGATCTACGTGTCCGGAGGACATCGCAAGACTTGGTCGACAGGTCTGGTGGATGTCAGAAGATCTAGAGGGCATGTCCAGATGTTTCCTCATGATGTGGGTAGGTCATGAAAAGAACATGAAGATTATAATATCTTTATTAACATAATTATTCCACCCTTTTTAGTCTTTTTTTGGTCCCTTTTTATTATTTATTTCGTATGTTCCTTGAGGTTTGTCAAGAGTTATCCAATTTAGGTTTCACGTGACACATTCAACTTGAAAAAACTTTTTTGCATGATTTTGATGGCCCAACTGAACCCCTTAATGTGAAATATATGGTGATCACACGAATCACAAATTCATGATGTATGATTCCTTAGGGTATTCCCTATATTTTTATCTAGTGTAAGACTCTGGCGATCACATGACCATCTGCACCAAGAAATATACTCATGTGCTCCCATGTTTCACTCTTCATCTATCTTTTATACTCCTATTTAAGGGGATTGATTTTTAGTCTTTTACAACTTGGTTATACAAAAAATTTAAGGACCATATCTTAAAAATATGATATGGATTTATCATAGATAATCTCTTCATCATGAAATTTTTATGATCCTATCATGGGTCATCCACGACATCGCATGATAACAAAAACTATGATAACATTCTACCATCACCATGTTTGTTAGACCCCATCCAATCATATGGATTTATCATAACCATGTTTTAATTTTAAATGGTCTTTTTACCATTTATTTTTCATGTTATATATCTTTCATGATATTAGGATCCCATAAAAAGTATCTAGTGTGATCAAAGATGACTTGTATGGGTTCTTTCTTGAGATCAAACATGCCTATCATAGGCCCTTCGTGAGAGAAATATGGTACTTCATTGGCCTCTCCCAGGATCATGATGGATTATCAAAGGTCATCCATGTGACCTATAGTGATCACATGTGGAACATAACTCCAGTTTGTGATGATCAACATATCTTCTCTTCGTGAGAGGCTTTCACATTTTCCTATTTAATTGCCTTATTTACTTTACTAGGACAGGGGATCTCATGATGCCATGTGAGTATTGTTATGGGAAATCACTCTTCTTTTCCATGAGGAGTCACATGATCAATGATGGATCTTAAAAAGATTTAGGAGCATTTCTATAGATAACCCATATTCTTTTATGCATCATGTGATCAATGATGGATCTTAGGATGATGTATAAGAATTTTCACAGATAATTCATCCACTTGTATGTGGAGATGAAGGGGAATCACATGATTGAATAGATGCACCTATGATCCTTCTTGTGATGAAGGTGACATGCCATAATTCTCTTACATAATAAGGTGGAAATGTCATACAAAGATTTGTGGGGTCTTACGAATCACATAAGTACGTCACATAAAGATAAAAAAACTTTCCATCACATAAGTCTTCTGAATTTTTTAACATTTATTCTATAAATAGATTATCATGTCTGTCAGGTGTCTATCGGTTGACCAGTCAAAAGATCAGAGAAACTCATCTAACAGCCTCTGCATGATTGTCAGCACTTGTTAATATGCCTTCGCAAGAATATGATGGATTTTCAAAGGGTATTCCCATGATCACTAGAAGATCATTCATGAAACATGATATATTCTCATGTCCATCTTAGGGTTTTTCAATCATTTGTCCTTCTGAAGGTTACATGATCTTCATGATTTTTCCACCTAGACTTCATGTTACTCCATCCTTTTTTTATAGAGTAAGTAATACCCATGATTTGGGTATTTCTTCAATCCTATAATTTTCAATGCTCATTTTGTGAGCATAAAAAATCCCCCCCCCCCTCAGAAGTAATGCCTATAGGGACAAGGACTCAATTATAAGGAAAGTAAATGCCCATATGAGTATTTGGGGATTCTTCAAACTATTGTCTTGGGAGAATTTTGGTCTTCTAGGTGACCTTTGGTATCCCATGGAGATTACTATAAATAAGGATGTGAGAGGAATATCATTTCAATGGTTACTCTAAATTATAGAGCTCTCAAAATTTCTTTCATAACATGATCGCTTCATAAGCTCGTGATGTGAGATATCTTTTATAAGACCCCTCCACAAGAATCCATTCTCAAGACCTTCTCACAAGAACCATTCACAAGATCTTTTCACAGGAACTACCCACAAGACTATTTTTCAAGATCAGGTCATGTGTTTTCACTATGTGACTATTCTATATCAACACTTATTCATAGAAATAATGAATCAAACCTTGGAATTTTTCTTGAACCTTGACCTAGGTATTTGGACATATAGATGTATTGTGATCTTTGCATGAACTTCTAGCTTGGTCAAATGGTTACTTGATCATCCCATGATTTTAATTACCTTTATATGGTCACACAATAATAAATACTTCAATGGGTCATGTGATCAAGAGACTATTCATGGATCATGTGATTTGTGAGAATTTTTCATGCGATTGTAGATCCTTAAGTGGTTCAAGTTATTTTCATGACACTACCTAAAGTCACACACCTCTTTTGATAGGTTTTTTTGTTCATATTAAATGTTCTCTTTGATTTTTACAAATGGATTCAAGTTATTTCATGTGTTTAAAGAAAGAGTCCACAATTTCAATGGATCATCGAAATTCCATTATAACAAGTGTGGATGCTAACCGGTATGCCATCATCGAGTTGTCATAGACAAGCCTGATAGACCTAATGGGTATGAGACTTAATGAATATCCCCTCTCAAACTTCCTAACTCTCTATGGGTTTGAAATTACCAATGAAATATCTATCCCTCCACCATAGTCATCAATTTTACCCCCTTCTTGGATTATGGAAACCCATAACACCTTCTAGGAAAACATATCCCATATAGATCATTTCATTTATGAGGAGAAACACATAGATGATTATATTCTGAAATTTATACTTACATTATTTGGAGGGAACCATTGTTAAACTAATCTTGATACCCACATATACCACTCGATAATGTGGAAATATTCCACAAATCAGAATTTTGAGTGGTTTTCTAACTGGGACCTTCAATCATGGGGGTTTTGGAATGGATTGGGGTTGGCCCTTTTGGGTGCAGCATATCACCTCTGAATTTTATATGGACATGAAGTAAATAAGGATATTTTAGGCCATCTCAATCTTTCAATCCTTCACCTATTATAATAAGGGCATGATGAAAAAATTGGTCTCACACTGGATTTCAAAGACAAATACATTCCACCTGATGCATGGTGAGGTGGGTATAAGTCTCTGGGATGTCGAGAATATTTGTAGTGCACCCATTTTGGGAGAGATTTATGATGATTTCTTTCCTCCATCATCCACATGGGATGACATGGAGATAACCCTTCCCCTTTCTAGAGAGTTGATCAAGTTAGATAAAAATGATTTTGGGATGACCCATCATCATAGGGAAGATATCCCATTTAAATAATGGGTGGGTCATTTATCAAGAAATACTATTCTGATCCCAAATCCAAGAATCCAAATGTTTTCCCTATAAAGGACCCATGGAGTTCTGAGGGTTATTATTAGACCACAGTTGAATAACGAAAATTAAACATATTTGGGTGTGGGAGTTTGTTCTCAACATTGATTGAATCATTTTGTTTTCCATATTTATTTCCTTTTAACTAAGTGGGTACCTAATCCTGACAAATGAAAAGGGTGGAGTTAGATTCTCCACCTTTATAATGGTGTCCTTTATGGTAGGAGGTAATCTCATAGGACTATACATTCCTGTGTTTCCTAAACTATATCACATATTTCCCCATATTTATAGGGGAGGATACGCACATATAATTTTTTGTCCCTTTTAGGTATTATAGGGTTGTATGGGGGCTCATATAAGAGGATATGAGTACCTAATAATGTAACACCCCGACCCCTCAAGGATGGAGTCGGTGCATTACATTGGAAAAGTTTACAAAATACAATACATAACAAAAACTAAAAACGACATCCCCAGGAATTCAATAAAAGATCTTCTCTTCATCACCTGTTGAAGGTAGACAATGAAAGGGGTGAGCTCAAACGCTCAGTAAGGGTTACAAATAGGGGAATCATGAGTACAATAATAATTGAATCACAATCAATCTGACATAATCAATATGGCATAGTGAATAAATGAATAACTAATGCCATTAACACACTAAGAATGAAACTGCGTCCATAGATTTTTTCATAGTGAAAAACTCATGTATAATAATAATAACTGATAACGAATAAATAGAATTATTATTAATTGGAAGTCATGTATCTGGCACACGAAACCATAATACCATAAAAACGGTTTAGTTATATGGGTAGAAACCCTTCTGATTTTTGGAAACAAACTCGAAGGGTTTGTCGCCAAACTGTTTTGTCTCATGAGACCTACCGATACATCAAGGGGCTATAGCGGGCCCCAAACTCCACTGCATGTCCAAATAATTATTTATAAATTTACCCAATACAAGAGAAATATGACTTTTCAATATTCGTATAGAGTAGAGTATACGGATTCATCAATATTTCCAAAATTAAAATAACTTTCCAAATAAACACCGTATGTAAGATGGTATACGGTTTAAAAAACAAACATATACATGACATGAGATTATTGATATTTAATATAAATATAATTTCAAATGAATAGTGATCTCAAAAGGTCATTAGGTACACCACATAAGGATTATTAGGTGCACAATACAAAGTTAGTCACAACGAAAAGGTTGTTGAGACAAAGTCCCTTACAAAAATGTGATCGGTCAAATTATATGACCAGAACTTAATAAATATCAAGTGAATCATTGAATAACATGAATATAAAGAGAATAATGTTTTTATATATCAAATGGCAGTACACATATACCACATACAATAAATAAGTAGCGAACAATGAAAATCTCACAAAAATAAAAGTGAGATGAGAAACCCCTTACCTTATGCTCGAGTGCGTTCTTCATTTGTTTTAATGACCTGAATAATAAAATTTAGCTTCATTAGTT
The DNA here is from genome assembly GCA_963277665.1 of Viscum album. Taxonomy (NCBI): domain Eukaryota; kingdom Viridiplantae; phylum Streptophyta; class Magnoliopsida; order Santalales; family Viscaceae; genus Viscum; species Viscum album. Next base: position 1,663,220,330 of record OY728146.1, on the reverse strand, counting down.
AATATTTACCGAACCTCATATACATTTAATTGATTTATTATAACCTTATTAGGTTCATTAATGACCCTTTGTATGGGTTCAATTGGTTCAATTTTCATGTTTTGGAAGCATTTTCTTTCTTGATTTTCATGGTTTGTTTACTTGTTTCTTTGAATGGAAGTTCATTTGAAACATGGTTAAACATCCAGAATTGTTAATACATATTATTAATGATATTATGGAGATATAAATTATCTTATAATGTTTTTGGGTTATATACCATGATGATGATTCATTAGTTAAAACATTAACGATGTTCGTTTAGATTGTTTTAGTGGTTCTTTGATAATAACAAGCTCATTTTGTCTTATAAAATAGAACCATGAGTAAAAAAAGATTTCCAGAACCATTGGTGAGTCATAAAACATATATTATAACCTGGTTCAACCATATAAATGGTTTCATGACCATAATTTAATGAATTAATGGAAATTGAGATTACATCATCCATGATATCGGTAATTCGACACTTCATGGACAAAGTTTTTATTTCTTAAATAAGTGGAGTAAAAGAAGAAGATTGATGATGAATTTCTCATGAAAATGAGAACATCCAGAACATACAAGATTTCTGGATACTTCATTCCTCTTGGGTAAGAATATATGAAGAAATAATAACTGAATAAATCAAAATAAAAGAATAATTTTGAAATCACTTACCAAAATTCGGCAGCCTAACGACTACGCAACATGGTTTTAGAAAACATTAAAAAGAGAGGGGAAATGGTTAACTATCCATAAATTAATCATAATATATACTAGATCAATAATAATAAGAAAAATAAGAACATTTTATGGAAACTTGAAAGATATACCACATAAAAGAGAACTTGAAAGGAAAAAAGAAAGAAATTGAGAATTGTCTTACCATGTAGAATAACCCTTAGAACTTGAAGGTTGGGACCTTGGAGGATTGAGGAATCCTTGGGAGGAATAATATTAAGGTAAGGAGGCCAGAAATTTGTTTAGGGAGAATTGGTAATGAATTAAATGAAGGTAAGAGTTGGTATTTATAGAAAAAGTGAGGGATTATTTTAATAATTTCCAAGGGACACCTCATGGGTGGTATTTGAAAAACCATAGGCTTGCCCATGGTATTTGCCCATGGTTAAAGCCACTTGGTACACCTCACATCTTATTTAACTATAAAAAAGTATACCAGATTTATGACATCTTTATTACATCATTAATGATGTCATTAACACACCGAAACTAAAAACTGTATTTTTTACTATTCACTGAAAAATCAACTTTTTCAGAAAAATTCACAAAATTCACCCTAACCATTTTTTAACATGTAGAATTAAAAAGTGAAATACATTTTTAAAATAATTTTCTAAAAATAATTTTCTAAATATTATTAATTTAATTTTTAAATTAGGTCATAGTTAATTCGAAAAATAACAATCTTAAAGTGCAGTTAGTTTTATTCTCATTGAAAAACTAATTAAGATCTCATAATATTATTGCCTTAAGAAAATTAAATAATATTATTATTTACTATTCATAAGGGTCATATTACTATTAATATGGGTATGTTACTATTCACCAAAAATCAAGTTTTTTCTATCATAATTCAAATGACATAATGAACACAACTCTAGATGACCATTTTTCGAAATTCAAAACATAGAAGAGGAAAAGTTGTGTTTAATGGATTTATTATAAAATTGCATTCTATATTTATTTTCAAAACATTGGGGTGTTACATTCTCCCCTCCTTACAAAAATTTCATCCTTGAAATTCACAAAATGTTACCTAAAAAGATTCGGGTATGTCTTTAACATAAGCTCCTCAGGATCCCATGTTGCTTCCTCTATCTTGTGGTTCCTCCATAGAACCTTTACCGGACGAGTCGTCCGATTTATCAATAATTGTTCTCCAGTATCAAGAATCTTGATAGGATCTTCACAATAAGATAGATCTGGCTCAAGTTCTACTTCTTCATAAGTGAGTACATGTGTTGGGTCTGGCATGTACTTTCTTAACATTGACACGTGGAACACATTGTGAACCTTAGAGAGACTTGGCGGCATTGCCAAATGGTAAGCTACGACTCGAATTAGGTCCATAATTTCAAAAGGTCCAATGTACCTGGGACTTAACTTTCCCTTCTTACCAAATCGTATAATACCCTTCCATGGAGATGCCTTTAAGAAAACTTAATCCCCTTCTTGAAATTCCAAATCCTTCCTTCGGTTATCTGCATAGCTCTTTTGGCTACTCTGAGCTATTTTGATATTGTTTTGGATAATCTTTACCTTTTTTGTTGTTTCTTTAACAAGTTCTGGGCCCACAATCTTTCTTTCACCAACTTCATCCCAACAAGTTGGTGTACGAAATCTCCTCCCATATAACGCTTCATAGGGTACCATTTGAATAGTTGAATGGAAGCTATTGTTGTAGGATAATTCCACGAGAGGTAAATACTTATACCACATGCCTTGAAAATCAAGTGAATAAGACCTCAACATGTCTTCCAATGTTTGAATAGTCCGTTCTGATTGTCCATCAGTTTGTGGGTGGTAGGCATTGCTCAAACGAAGATCAGTATCTAGGGACTTCTGAAGACTTTTCCAGAATATTGATGTAAAACGTGGATCATGATCAGAAACAATCGATATGGGTACTCTATGAAGTCTCACAAATTCATTAATATATATTCTTTATAGATGTTCAAGTGTTAGATCTTCTCTTATAGCAATAAAATGTGCTAACTTGGTAAGACGATCAACAATGACCCATATTTCATTGCTCCTTCTAGGAGTCTTTGGTAGTTCCATGAAAAATTCTATTGTGATATTATCCCATTTCCACTCAGGTATGGGAAGAGGTTTCAATACTCCTCCAGTCTGTTGCCTTCCAGCTTTCACTTGTTGAAAAACCACACATCTTGACACAAAATCAGCAATCTCCCTCTTCATGTTGTCCCACCAAAAATGTTCCTTCAAATCTCTATACATCTTAGTGCTACCAGGGTGTATAGAGAAATTGGAACTATGAGCATCATCCAAAAATTCCCTTTTTAGATCAGGTATATTGGGAACACAAAGTCTCTTCCCAAATTTCAAAATTCCATCTTCATATACGAAGTCACTCAATATCCCATCATTCACAGCTTTAATCTTCTTTTGAAACTACCCATCATCATCTTGAGAACTTTTTATCGTTTCTAGTAAATATGGTTTGGAAAACATTTGAAAAAGCATTGATGTTTCACCTTCCATGGTTATTCTCATATCCATCTTTACTAGATCCATGAAAATAGGATCCCTTTCAACTCTCATCCTGTTCAAAACTCCATGATCCTTTCTGATCAAAGCATCTTCCACCTTATTTTCCTTTCCCCGGGTGGTAGTGTATCGTGCAATCATAATCCTTGAGTAGTTCAAGCCATCTCCTTTGCCTCATGTTGAGTTCTTTCTGTGAGAAAATATACTTCAAAATCTTGTGATCAGTATAAATCTCACATTTTTCACCATAGAGATAATTTCTCCATATCTTCAAAGCAAATATTACAACACCTAACTCAAGATCATGAGTAGGATAGTTTTTCTCATGAACTTTTATCTGTCATGATGCATAATAAATAACCCTTTCATTTTTCATAAGGACACAACCAAGTCCTTTATTTGAAGCATCACTATAAATAACAAACCCATCATTCCCCATTGGTAGAGTCAATATAGGATCATTGAATAATCTTCACTTAAGTTTTTCGAAATATTCTTCAAAATATTTTGTCCAAATAAATTTAACCCCTTTACATGTGAGCTTCGTTAGCGGGTTATCCAGTCGGGAAAAATTCTCCACGAATCGCCGATAATAATCTTCTAAGCCAATAAAACTGCGTACCTCAGTTATGTTTGTTGGTGTGGGTAATTCTTGGATTTCCTTTGTCTTTTCTGGATCAAATAGGATTTCATCCTTAGAGACAATATGGCCTAGAAAAGGAACTGATTGAAGCCAGAATTCACACTTGCTAAACTTCCCATATAATTGATTTCTTCTAAGAGTTTTCAGAATAGTTCGCAAATGATCCTCATGGTCTTCATAGATTTTTGAGTATACCAGGATATCATCTATGAATAACACAACAAAGTTATCAAGATATTCCTTGAAAGCTCTATTCATTAAATCCATGAAAATAGAAGGTGCATTTTTCAGTCCAAAAGGCATCACTGTAAACTCATAATGCCCATACCTGGTTTAAAATGCTGTCTTTGGAATATCTTCCTTCTTCACACACAATTGATGATATCCGGATCAAAGTTCAATCTTTGAAAAGTATTGAGCTCCATAAATTTGGTCAAATAAATCATCAATCCAGGGAATAGGATACGTATTCTTTTTTGTAATAGCATTGATTTCCCTATAATCAATGAAAAGGCTCATGGATCTATCTTTCTTCTTGACAAAGAGAACAGGGGATCCCCATGGAGAAACACTAGGTTGAATAAATCCATTTTCACTCAAATCCTCTAGTTGTTTCTTTAGCTCTACTAATTCCACAGTGGCCATTCTATATGGAGTCTTTGATATAGGTCTTTCATCAAGAATTAAATCAATAGAGAACTCAACTTCCCGCTCTGGAGGATGTCCAGGTAAATCCTCTGGAAATACATCAATGTACTCTTTCACTATGTACACATATTCAATTGGAAGATTTATTTCCTCTCCCATATAAATTGGTTTATCTTCCTCTCTAAGTATTGAATTGAATAGAGCTACTGGGGGTGGTTCTAGATAAGAATTAGGTGGCGAAGTTTATTCCCTAAAGACAAGGGATTCTACACCATTTTCAAAAATTGTAACTTCCTTTTTCTTTCAATAAATCCTCGCATCATAATTTTATAACCAATCCATAATAAGAATTATATCAAATTTAGTCATGGGTATGATGATAAGGCTAGAAACTAAATCATGTTTTGGTGTTTGGAGGGGGACTAGTCGACATGCCTTTGTTGCAATGATACATCCCATGGGAGTTTTGACTGAAAACTCATTTCTTAAATAAAATTGGACATATCTAATTTTCTTGGAAAACTGAGAGGATATAAATGAATGCGATGATCTAGAATCAAATAAAGTGTTGGCTAAGTTTGAGGAAACAATTAAAGTACCTGCCACTACATCACTAGGAACTTCAACCTCCGCGGTTGTAACCACATAGGCTCTCCCTTTTTCTCTTGGATTTTTCTGAGGCATGTTTACTTGGCGCTTAGGACACTCATTTTCATAGTGTCCCATATCTCTGCAATTATAGCATTTAACATCATTGAATTGTTTCTTCCCCTTGCATTCATCATATTGATGACCCTTTTCTCCACAATTATAGCAGACTCCCTTTCCTTTCAATCATTTCCCGGGATGATTCTTTCCACAGTTCTCGCATAATTATAAACTATTCATTCCCTTGATCTTCTTTGGTGCTTCTCCTTTTCCTTTTTTATCAGAATTCCACTTCTTATCTTGGTTTCCTTTGAAAAAATTTGATCTAGAAAATTCCTTCTCTGTTTTTATGTCACTTGATACAATTTAATCATATGATGAAAATGATTGAGAAGTTAGCTCCCTTCGAATACATGGCTTAAGACCTTCAAATAAATGATCAATCTTGTATGCTGAGTCACGAATGTAATCCACGACATACCTGGAAAGCCTGGTGAAGGTATCCTCATACTCTGCAACACTATCTTCTTACCTTTGTTTCAAGCTGAGGAATTTCCTCTTCATTTCAGTTCGTTGCTCACTAGGGAAATATTTTTCGTAGAATATTTCATTAAAAGTCTTCCATTCCATATCCTCTATCTCTTCTTCCTCCATGGTATTTTGAATCAAGGACCACCATTGATCATCGTCTCCCTTGAGACAATATATTACCAGTACTACCTTTTCATTTTCATTGCATCCTAAAGCCATGAATATCTTTTGGACTTGATCCATTGCTCAGCAACCACTGGATTAGTAGTCGCACTGAAATATGGGGTCTTCTGCCACATGAAATTATCCAACACAGGTGTTTAATAGTTATTCGTTACAACTTGAGTAAGTTGTCCCAATATGGTCATGATCTGATCTACTTCAACGTTGACTGTGTTGACTTTCTCAGTAGGGAGATCCCTACCTTTCCCATGATTATTGATTCCCCTTCTTCCATTAGACTCTATTTCTAAATAATGGGATACACTAGATTAGTTTATGAATCTCAAATAGAAAGTCACTCAACATAGATTGAAATTCTATGCATAAACATGGTTCCTCTAAGGAAAAATTTACATTAACTCCTTCATAATGGCTTGTAAATAAAACATGAATTATCCTAAGAATATCCCATGGGAGTGTCATAACCAAGAGTACAGCAAGGCCCATTGCTGTACACCAGTTCTCGTCCGAGTCTAGCTCAAAGCGGTGCTTTTGGGTTTTACCCCTAGATACATCTGTGCCAGAGCCACCTCTACCTTCTTGTATCTAGACAAAGACATATTGCTTAAAATATCCACATAATCTATTCCTTAGAAAAATACCAGGATGTTCTTGTATGTTAATCCTCAGATACTACCTTAGGTATTTGTTCCCTACTATACATTTCCTACTCTAGTTTCCAAGTTTTCTACTAAACTTCCTCTGATACCAACTGTAACACCCCGAACCCTTTAGGATGGATCCAGTGCATTACTTATGATATTGGAATGGATAGAAGGAATGAAAATCCAAAAGGAATGATTAGTTTAGTATCCTTGAAGAAACTATATACATAGATGTTACTCAAATTACATTGTAAAAGTTTACAAAATACAATACATAACAAAAACTAAAAACAACATCCCTAGGAACTCAATAAAAGATCTTATCTTCATCACCTGTTGAAGGTAGAAAATGAAATGTTTGAGATAAAATGCTCAGTAAGGGTTAAAAACAGTGGAAACTTGAGTACAATAATAAGTGAATCACAATCAATCTGACATAATCAATATGGCATAGTGAATAAATGAATAACTAATGCCATTAACAAACTGAGAATGAAACTACATCCATAGATTTTGTCAAAGTGAAAACCTCATGGATAATAATAATAACTAATAATGAATAAAGAGAATGATTATTAATTGGATTCCATGTATCTAGAACATGAAACCATAATACCGTAAAAACGGTTTAGTTCTATGGGTAGAAACCCTTCTGATTTTTGGAAACAAACTCGAAGGGTTTGTCGCCAAACTGTTTTGTCTCATGAGACCTACCGATACATCGAGGGGATATAGCAAGACCCACCCACCACTGCATGTCCAAATAATTATTTATACGTTGATTCAATACAAGATAAATATTCCTTTTCAATATCTGTATAGAGTAGAGTATATGGATTCATTAATATTTCCAAAATTAAAATAACATTCCAAATAAACATTGTATGTAAGATGGTATACGGTTTAAACAACAAACATATACATGACATGAGATTATGGATATTTAATATAAATATAATTTTAAATGAATAGTGATATCAAAAGGGTAGTAGGTACACCACATAATGATTATTAGGTGCACAATACAAAGTTAGTAACAACGAAAAGGAAGTTGAGACAAAGTCCCTTACAACAATGTGATCGGTCGAATCATATGACTAGAACTTAATAAATATCAAGTGAATAATTGAATAACATGAATATAAATAGAATCATGTTTTTATATATAAAATGGCAGTACACATATACCACATACAAGAAATAAGTGGCGAACAATGAAAATCTCACAGAAATGAAAGTGAGATGAGAAACCCCTTACCTTATGCTCGAGTGGGTTCTTCGTTTGTTTTAATAACCTGAATAATAAAATTTAGCTTCATTATTTAATATGTACATAACATCATATACATTTAATTGATTTATTATAACCTTATTAGGTTCATTCATGTCCCTTTCTATGGGTTCAATTGGTTTAATTTTCATGTTTTGGAAGCATTTTCTTCCTTGGTTTTCATGGTTCGTTTACTTGTTTCTATGAATGGAAGTTCATTTGAAACATGGTTAAACATCCAGAATTGTTAATACATATTATTAACAAAATTATGGAGATATAAATTATCTTATAATGATTTTGGGTTATATACCATGATTATGATTCATTAGTTAAATCATTAACGATGTTCGTTTAGATCGTTTTAGTGGTTCTGTGATAATAACAACCTCATTTTGTCTTATAAAAGAGTATCATGAGTAAAAAAGAATTACAGAAACATGGGTGAGTAATAACACATATATTATAACTTGGTTCAACCATATAAATGGTTTCATGACTAGACTTTAATGAATTAATGGAGATTGATATTACATCATCCACGATATCGGTAATTTGACACTTCACGGACAATGTTTTTATTTCTTAAATAAGTGGGGAAAAAGAAGAAGATTGATGATGAATTTCTCATGAACATGAGAGAATCCATAATATTAAATATTTCTGGAGATTTCATTCCTCTTGGGTAATAAGATATGAATAAATAATAAATTAAGAACTCAAAATAAAAGAATAATTTTGAAATCCCTTACAAAAATTCGGCAACCTAACCGCTACGCAATATGGTTTTAGAAAATATTAAAAAGAGAGGGGACAAGGGTTACCTATCTAGAAATGAATCATAATATATAATAGATAAAGAATATGACGAAAAATAAGAACATGGTATGGAAACTTGAAAGATATACTACATAAAAGAGAACTTGAAAGGAAAAAAAGAAAGAAATTGAGAATTTTCTTACCTTGTAGAATAACCCTTAGAACATGAAGTTTGGGACCTTGGGGGCCTGAGGAAACCTTGGGAGGACTAATGTGAAGGTAAGGAGTCCAGAACTTAGTTGAGGGAGAATTTGGAATGTATTAAATGAAGGGAAGAGTTGGTATTTATAGGAAAAGTGAGAGATTATTTTAATAATTTTCAAGGGACACCTCATGAGTGGTATTTGCAAAAACATGGGCTTTCCCATGGTATTTGCCCATGGTTAAATACCCTTGGGACACCTCACATCGTATTTAATGATACAGAAGTCGACCAGATTTATGACATCGTTATTACATCATTAATGATGTCATTAACACACCGAAACTAAAAACTGTATTTTTTTTACTATTCACGGAAAAATCAACTGTTTCAGAAAAATTCCCAAAATTCACCCTAACCATTTTTCGACATTTAGAACTCAAAAGTGAAATCCATTTTTCAAAAATAATTTTCTAAATATTAGTAATTAAATTATTAAATAAGGCCATAGTTAATTCGAAAAATAACAATCTTAAAGTGCAATTAGTTTTATTTCTCATTGAAAAACTAATTAAGATCTCGTTATCTTATTTCATTAAGAAAATAAAATAATATTATTATGTACTATTCATAAGGGTCATATTACTATTCATATGGGTATGTTACTATTCACCAAAAATCAAGTTTGTTCTATCAGACTTCAAATGACTTACTGAACACAACTTTAGATGACCATTTTTCGAAATTCAAAACATAGAAGAGGCAAAGTTGTGTTTAATGGATTGATTATAAAATTTCATTCTATATTTATTTCCAAAACCTTTGGGTGTTACAAAGAATCCAAATAATCCTCGATGTTCATTTCAAACCCTTTTTTGTAGTGTGTCAGTGTTGTAATAGTGGGTTCCCTAGACCCAACTAAATAGTACATTTCGATTACTATATCATGTATATAATACGTAATTCATGACGTACTCTTACCATTATTTTTAGACTTTTCTTCATCCACTATTTAAATGGTAATTTCCATATATTAATTGTTGTATCATAAGGTTATAGAAGATCCCATACTATAATGAGAAGCTTGAGATACTATGACATTAATATTTAATATATGTCCTATGGTCTAGATACACATACTTACTAGAAAAATTTGATATCTTACTATATGGTGTTGGGATCTCATAATAATTGAGACTTATTCTCATTAAGTTTGCACTCAGTGATATATAGTAGTTGAAATCAAGAGGAAAAACCCACTAATAGAAACACTAGATATTTTAGGTGTCATTGTTTGTTCATATCTATGGAAACATGTATTGGTTGCCTAAATTGAGATCATTATCAATGTGTTCCATTGATTTTTTACTTTGATGTAAGGGAAAACCATGATAATAAAATCATAGAGAGGTATATTGTGTTGGGTGAGTTATTGGGGGTATGACATTGGTTGAATGATCAATATTGGATTTGTCACTTCTGATTTAGTACCTTCATAAGTCCTTGTCCAAGGCAGTCAAGGGTAAATCCATCCGATTAGATTAACAAATAATATAGAAATAAATAATAATGAAACAAGTGTGAATACTACTTTATAATACATCTAAATACAAAGAGATTATATTACATAGTACATATTGGTAGGTTAGTTTCCATTGCTATGACTATTCTTTATCTCTTTAAGGGCCTTGATGGGTTGCTAATATCCACTCTTAATCTATGAATATTATTTACTGATATCAATATAAGATCCTAGAGGGTCATGCACAATAGCTTATTCAAGAATCTGCCCTATTCTAGTGAATAGGTATATAGGACATGGTGAGCCCCACCATGGGGTCCGAGCATTGTACATGTTATCGATCATAGATAGATAAATAAATTCATTATTATTCAAGTTAAGAATAATTGAGTTGAATTTTTTATTAAACTAATTTACAAGTGTATGTAAATACAAAAAACAGTACCATTTGAATGAATATTATTTTAATATTCCAGGTTCATTTAATATATTTCAGGAATTAACAGTTGAGTTAAATGACTCAGTTTTATCACACAATATTTTTAATATATATTACAAGTATTTGATAAAATATAAATAATAATTATGATGTAGTTAATTTTTTCATAATTATTTGTTTCTCTCTTATTTAGTGGCTATTATATTTACAGGGGTTGAGGACCCCTATTCAGGTATCAAAACCTCCCACTATATAAGTAGGAGAGGAGAATATCTTTGATGCATTATTAATTTATTTTTGAATGAGAACCTCTCTCTCATCTCTCTTTCTAGAGAGAGAGAGAGTCTCTCTCTGAGTGACTGATCTAAGGTGCCTTCAGCAGATCGAAGCCATGAGATCGTTTTGATCATCACAACATCAAAAAACATCAGAGCTCTGTGAAAGCACCCATAATTTAATGAACGACATGCATGTGGATTCTTGGTTCACGTGTGGATGATCTAGAGGGGTTTGGCTTTAGATCCTTTGTGAAATGGTCACCAGAAACTTACTATAGTCGAATTCACCTCTGAATTGAATAAGTTACACAATTTTTTTCTATTTTTGTTCTTTGTTTAATTTATTTGAGATCCTTGGCCATGCTGAGGCTCATATCACTGGAGATGAAAAGTCTCATCATCCCGGAGATGTAAAATTCTAAAATCCCTAGCCTACTAGATTTTTCTACTACCCTAATACCTTCAATTAGTATTAGAGTGATCATGTAAATTATATAAGATAAAAAAATTAAGTTACATTTAAATTTATGTATAGGGTATTAAATCAGTCCCATTGGATTTGACCGCACTTCAATTTGATCATAGATGGCCAAGTTATGACCATATGAAGAATTTTTTATGGATTGAAACTTGTATTTTAGATATTAAAAATCTATGGTTTAAATTTAAAAAAATGTGTGTGTGTGTATATATACATATATATCTATATATGTTATTTATTACTCGAAGGCAATGGGTGATGTAAATCAGATCAAGTTCTGACCAGACACTGAATGTCAAAACAGTTTTTCCAGGAATGGTGCATTTTCCACCAGTTGTAGTTTTTTTATTATACTAAAAAATAATTATTGTTTTATTATAATAATAATTATTATTATTTTATTTAAAGGATACTATAATATCCTTAGATAAAATGACAATCGAACAAAATGCGGCAGTTCTCAGGTGAAATTATTTTCTAGGTTATGTGACTTTGTTCTAATAAAACAATTGTTTTAATAAAAAAAGAGACTTTTTGAAAGGGGTGGGGGTGGTGTGAGATGTTTTTGAAAAAGGAAAAAATGTTAAAAAAACAAAAAGGCCTTATTTCGTGTGGGTTTGGCCTTTTTGACCGATCCACATCCCAGCATAGGTGGTTGCACCTCCACTCGCTCTATGTCGTATGCCTACCAACCCTGTTCTTCGACCACCATGTTCCTCTCTACGATATTTTTTAATACGTTTTTTTAAAAAATATTTTTTAAAAAATTCATGGGTTTACTATTTTTTTAAAACCATGCTTCAAAGGCAGCATCGCGAATGCCACCTTTGGCATCGGGTGAATGGCGGCATCCGCGATGTCGCCTTTCCACTAAAAGCAATATATATATATATATATATATATAAATTTTTATTTTTTTGTTTTGTTTTGTTTTTTTATATATACACACAAAACAAAACAAAAATAAAAACAAAAATAAAAATTTCAGTAGAATTTATCAACTATTTAAAATCCAGCAGTACTGTCTTTCCAGCAGTCTAGATTCTGAAATAAGCCTCACCCAGGACTCCCTTTTATAGGAGGGCCTATCCTGGAAAACATTTTGAATTTCCGATGTGGGATTCTGGCTACGCAGAACATTCTCCATTTCCGATGTGGGATTCTGTTTAAAGTATGTGACTTTGAAAGACTATAAAATATAAACTATAAGAACAATATAAATGAAACTTAAAATATGGATTAAACATATAAAAAATAGTTGAAATAAAAATAATTTCATAAAAATTATGATAAAAAATAATCTATAAGATTTCAAAGACACATACTTGAAACTTAATACATGGATTTAACATATAACAAATAGTTAAAAATAAATATAATTTCGTAAATAATGTTCTTGATAAATAATTTATAAGCTTTTAAAACCACCTACTTGAAACTTAAAAATGATTCAAGTATGTGGCTTTGAAAGACTATAAAAAATAAACTATAAGAATGATATAATTTAAATTTAAAACATGGATTAAATATATAATAAATTATTTAATTGTTTAATTAATATTAGTAATAATTAATTATATAATAATCAATTAGTTAATTAGTAATTATATAAAAATCAATTAGTTAATTATTAATTAGTTAATTAGTGATATAATTATTAATTATATAACTATTAATTGTATATTTTTTAGTTACTTAATTAATAATTATTAATAATTAGTTGTATAATAATTAATTAGTTAATTAGTAATATAATTATCAATTATTTAATAACTAATTATATTACTAATTAAATAATTAATTATTATATAATTAATTGTTATTAATTACTAATTAACTAAATAATTATTATACAATTAACAGTTATATAATTAATAATTATATTAATAATTAACTAATTAATAATTAATAATTATAATGAATAATTATAAAGAATAAATATAAAGAATAATTATAAAGAATAATTATAATGAATAATTATAATGAATAATTATAATAAATAATTATAAAGAATAATTATATTACAAATTAACTAAGTAATTATTATATAATAATTTTTAATAATTACTAATTAATAATTATAATGAATACTTACATTACTAATTAACTAATTAACTATTATATAATTAATAACTATATTACTAAATTAACTAATTAATTATTATATAATATTTTTTAATAAATAATAATTAATAATTATAATGAATAACTATAATTTATAATTATATTATGAATTAACTAATTATAAAAAGGGTCTCATCTTTATTTTTCTCAAAAAATTAATTAATTAACTATTATATATTTAATAATTACATTACTAATTAATTAATTAGTTGTTATATAATTAATGATTAATAACTACAAATTAAAAAATTACAAAATTATATAATTAATAATTATATTACTAATTAACTAATTAATCATTATATAATTAATAATTATATTACCAAGTAACTAATTAATTATTAAATAATTAATAATTATATTTCTAATTAAATAATTATATTACTAATTAACTAATTATTTATTATATAATTAATTATTAATAATTACTAATTAACTAACTAATTATTATACAATTAATAGTTATATAATTAATAATTATATTACTAATTAATAATTAATAATTAATAATTAATAATTAATAATTAATAATTAATAATTAATAATTAATAATTAATAATTAATAATTATAATGAATAATTAAATGAATAATTATAAATAGTAGATATAATTTATAATTATATTAATATTTAACTAATTAATTTTTATATAATTAATTATTAATAATTACTAATTAACTAACTAATTATTATACAATTAATAGTTATATAATTAATAATTATATTACTAATTAACTAATTATTAATTAATAATTAATAATTAATAATTATAATGAATAATTATAATAAATAATTATAATGAATAATTATAAAGAATAATTATAATTTATAATTATATTACTAATTAAATAAGTAATTATTATATAATTAAATATTATATTACCAATTAACTAATTAATTATTATATAATAATTTTTAATAATTACAAATTATTAATTATAATGAATAAATATAATTTATAATTATATAACTAATTAACTAATTAATTATTATTAATTAAATAATTAAATAATTTATTATATGTTTAATCCATATTTTGACTTTAAATTATATCGGTCTTATAATTTATATTTTATAGTCTTTCCAAGCCACTTACTTGAAACATTTTTAAGTTTCAAGTAGGTGTCTTTGAAAGCTTATAAATTATTTTTCATCAACATTTTTCACGAAATTGTTTTTATTTTCAACTATTTATTATATGTTTAATCCTTATTTTAACTTTAAATTATATCATTCTTATAGTTTATATTTTATAGGCTTTCAAAGTCATGTGCTTGAAACATTTTTATGTTTCATGTAGGTGTCTTTTAAAACTTATAAATTATATTCCATCAACATTTTTTATGAAATTATTTTTATTTTCAACTATTTGTTACATGTTTAATCCATTTATTAAGTTTCATTTATGTTGGTATTCTTGTTTAGATTTTATAGGATTTCAAAGTCATGTACTTGAAACATTTTTAAGTTTCAAGTTGGTGGTTTTGAAAGCTTATAAATTATTTTTTATCATCATTTTTAATGAATTCTTTTTGTTTTCAACTATTTCTTATATGTTTAATCCATGTTTTAAGTTTCATTTATATTGGTCTTCTAATTTA
Organism: Viscum album; assembly: GCA_963277665.1. Lineage (NCBI taxonomy): Eukaryota > Viridiplantae > Streptophyta > Magnoliopsida > Santalales > Viscaceae > Viscum > Viscum album. Next base: position 1,663,205,085 of record OY728146.1, on the reverse strand, counting down.
TATTTTATAGTCTTTCAAAGTCATGTACTTGAAACAGAATCCCACATTGGAAATGCAGAATGTTCTACACAGGAAAGGGAGAACCAGAATCCCACATCGAAAATGCAGAATGATTTCCAGAATAAGCTCTCTTATCATATGGAGCCCAGGGTGAGAGCTTCTATCAGAATCCAGACTGTTGTAATGGTGGTACAGTTGGATTTGAAATAGCAGATAAATTCTGTCGAATTTTTTATATATATATATATATATAAACAAAACAAAAACAAAAACAAAAATAGAAATATTTTTTTTAAAAAAATTAGAATAAAGGCGGCAACGGGGTTGCCGCCTTTCAAATTAACCCAAAAGGTGGTGCCATCTTTAGGGAACATTTAAAAAAAAAATTGACCTAGGCTCTTTTTATAATTTTTTTAAAAAAAACTTATTTAAAAAAAATCCATCCTTACTATTGAGTGGTAGCGGAACCCGTAACCTCCCTCACCAAATCAGACCAGTGGGTGCCCTCCTCCCTGGTACACCACACCAACTACATTCCCAATGACCTGAGTCCGCCAGATCCTTTTGATGGAAAACCTCCCAACCCTGTGTCACGGTCAGTCAATTCCACCTCCACCCAATCTACCTCGCATGACTATGGATCACCTCTTGTCAGATGTGACCCCAAACCTGTCCTAAACAGGACCTTCATTACCCTTCTCCCCATCTGGCTGGTCTCCACTACCTGATTGTGTTTCCCCTATTAGTTGAAGATAATCATGGCCATATTTGGCTGACCTCCACTTTTTATGTCGATACGTAGTTGGGAAACCCACTGCTATGTTAGAACACCATCACGGCCGTCGAGACCAAAGCCTTGATTCCCACTAACCATCACCCATGCCAGACTAAGAACTATCATCGCCTCGACCAACCTACCATGACCACCAATCCACCGTGGCTCTTCATTCCATCCTTCATTCAACCATGAATGGACCCCCACCCGATCCACCTTGAATTGTGCCTGCACGGGTATGTTCAACCTCAAATGGGTATAGTGAGACCTTCCTAGCCCAGAATATCCCTACACGGGCTTTGCATGGCCCGAAATAGGTCTGTACGGGTTCGACACAACATTCATTGGGCCTGCACGGGTTATCAAGGCCCGGATAAAATTAATATAATCAAAATTAATTAAATTAAATTATTTTATTTTATTTTTATATTAAATTAATTAAAATTAATTTTGGTTTAAAAATATAATTTTTAATTCTCGATAAAATAAATTTAATTTAGACATTAAATTAAATTAATTAATTAATTTAATTTTTTGTATTAAAATTAAGTTAGTTATGGGACCAAATAGAATTAAATTAAATTAAATTAATTAATTCATTTAATTTAATTAAAATACCCTCATACTTAAATTATTGCAATTTAAATTTAATCATGCATTTGTATTTACTTTTGACTGATCTTGAGCACTGACCTTATATGTGTATGTCTGTATACTTTGTTTAATTTTTATAATTATGTGCGATGATTGTAAATAATTAAGATGGTATACACATCTTTATTTTCGGGTCAATATGTATAAGGACCTTCATGTCTATCATTATTTTTATGTACATTGCACTCTCGAGTCCCCCTCGCTTGCATGCGAGTACACTTGTACATTCAACAAAGACAACGTACGATGTGGAATCCTCCAAGATAAGGACGTACACCAGACAAGATGTGGACCCCTTCAAGATGAGGCGGTACTCCAGAAGAGAAGTGAACATACTAGATGGGGGTGAACAATATCATGAGGCAAGCTATAACTCAGGTATGATACCTCTATATCATGGTTTATCCATTGATTTTAAATGGTTCAACGAGTTCTATATTCTCAAGACTAGTTAGGTAGTTTATTTCCTTTATGCATTTACATGATAGCGGGAAAATATATAAAATAATAAACTAGAAAAATGTATAAAGAAGCGATGATTTTTCTCTACTAATGTTCAATTATGAGCGCAACAACATATATTGAACAATATTAATATAAATGGATTAAATTCATCAAGAAAAACAAATAAAACCCTCAAATAATTATTAAGTCTATATGCCTTCCATCATTTGAATTTGAACACAACCAGGTGTTCGGGGTGCTCGGTTAGAAATAATTGAGGGTGCCTTATACTACTGGGGAGTTCTTATGAGAATGATGGGTTGACTTAAACTGAAGTTTGTGGTTAAGGATTATCCATAGATAAATTTCTATCATTTTAGATAAAAATAATTAAGTGAATCAAGGTTACGATTCCGAGAAGTCAGTGCTTCACTCAACAAATCAAGGATCTGCGAATTAATGTGGTTGGCCAGTCAAATTACTTCCTTGAACTCTTTGAATAGTGTAACAACCATAACTTTTAGACTATAAGAGGAAGTTCAAGGATCCTTGACACTGTAATACTCAAGTGATAGAGTTTTAAAATTCTAGTATAGAGGGTTCCTAGAATTCAATAAAACAGCAAGAGGAATTTAATTATTTACTTAATTAATCAATAATTTCTAAATTAGTAATCAAGATAAAAGGTAATCAATAAAAAATGAATGCCTTAGGGCCATTGGAGTAATCAAGATAAAAGGTATAAATTTTATAGATTTTATTTTTATAAAAAAAGGAAATAAATAGCACAATACACACTATGATATTTTTGGACAAATTAAATTCCCCAACTAGCATGAATTTCTAAGTGTAGTATAGGCACTTTCACACAATACTGTGATATCATAAATTCAAGGTGCTAGAGTCCCCAAAAACCATTTATCCACCTTAGGAAGCAAGGGTGTTTAAAAGATGCTTACAGGAGATTCATGTGTGAAGAATATAATGGTTATGTCATTATTATATGATCAAAATCCTGTGTTAGTTGTGGATACAACATTGGGACATGAATGATTTTACATATAGTCTCATATTTGAGAAGCTTACGGGGAGAAAGTGAAGTGAGATATGAATTGATAATATTATTTTGGTTACATGTAAATATGAAAATAGGATCACAATCTTTCAAGACATTCCATTATTAAATATTTTCACCCAATTAATCTAGTTTTGTTTAGGATTAAAAAATGAAAAGGATGGAGTATATGTTTCATTTCCTGTTAGGTAAGGTTCTCCAATTAAATAAGAATATCAAAGAAAGTTTAATATTTAGTTCTTATGATGAAAAAGTTAAAATAAAAGGAGAAAATGCCAATGAAAAGAGAGATACCGAAGGAAGCTTCACAATTTCCTTCAAATAAAGTGGTTGGTTATTAAATATGTGGTTGTTTTATTTTCATATCATGAAATAATAATATGGAAGATAAATGCAATGAACTAAATTGAATAAGAAAGTACTCAATTATTATTTAGTGAATGTTCATCAATTACAAATGACATTTTTTCATACTTCTTGGGTATTAAATAAATACATATGTGTATTAAAATACATTATACAAATATGAAAAGAAACATTACAATAAGTAAGGGGTGTTCTCTAAGTAGTTGATAAAGGGTGGTTCCTAATTCAGTAGTGAGAAGTACACATCTTCAAATTGCCAAGTGAATTGATCATAGTTGATATTTTATTGATTATAGCCAAAAAATTAATCTCACATGTTCATTAGACATAAAGAGATATTATTACAAGTTTAGGAATGAATTTTTTTAAGGTGTCACATACTCAAAAAATAGTTTATTGATACTTGAATCATAAGAAATACTCGATGAATATAAAATGAATACTTATTTACCCAATTATGGAAAGATAATAATTTTTCAAGAAAACCCAAGAAGTTTTCTAGGAAATTCTCTTTATGGTTTTAAAATCATTGGAGTTAAAGATCTTTGGTATTATTGACACACTTCGTACTTAGTTTTAGAAAGATAAACCTTTAGAAATAAAGGTACATTACAAAGCTTTCTAAATTAGTTCAGCTAGAGAGCGTGAACTATTCTAAATGTAATCTAGTAGAAAATATACTTCAAAATATTTCATTAAGTTATTAATGAATATGAAAGTGGAGTATGGTAAATTCATGTTTATAAGATAATATTTTCTTCAGGCAAGTATGCTGAAGAATATCTTGACCAGGAAATCATCGATCAATATAATATAACATAGAGAAATTCCTCAATTCGCATTATCTTATGCACATCATGAAAATGATGCTAATAATTATTGATTGATTATGAGTATTACATATTTAAATCTATAAAATAAAATGTAGTGTAGAGAAATTCCTAAATTCACATTTCATTTTACACATCAGAGTCATGATGTATGTATAATGAGCTTCAATGTTGATATATATATATATGAATTCCAGAAACTTCCCATTATATTTCAAGACATACTTTGCAAATAAAGAAAATATCCCTTAAAAATTTTCCAACTATAATGAAAAATGGATATCATATGAGTTTTAGTATGATGGAATCCATTATTCCATAAGAACATGTGTTTATAAGAAAACAGTTTGATGAGGATATAAAAAAACTTGCATCAAATAAAACGCAATGTGCGTCTTAGGTAATAATTCTAAAAATTTCCTAGGATATTACATAAATACCTATGATAGAAAATAATTTTAAATCCATGGTGATAGTGGGAGAATTATTTACTTGGGTTTAGTCAATTTTAGAGATGCAAAAATAGCTGGTATAGAAACGAGTTCCACAAAACATGTGGAATATTAATGTTCCAAAGACACATACTATGTAGTAAGTATAAATCCATGGTGATGGTTTCATATTCATCATGACTAGTGATAAATTATTCATTGAATAATACATCCTACAAGAAAGCGATATATGGAAATTAGATAATATTGACCAGAACAATTAATATTAAAGAGTGGATTCCGTGTATCAATGTAGAGGGGCTTATTATTTTAAATATTATAGTGAATATTCAAATGACATGATACATGGATGGTATAATTTTGGTACTAATAAGTCTTGATTTGTAACACCAAACCATTATTTCCAATTCCATTAGAATTTTACTTGTCATATCAAATTTTTATATGATAATTTTATTGAGAACTAGATGTCAAACCACCAATCGGTGAAGGTGTCTATTTGACACAACTAGAGAGGGATGGTGGCACCAGATAATGCCGATAAGGGGTGAACACTTTTGAAATCTTGTTTAGTATTGAAGTAAGTAACAAGATAATAGAATATTTATTTAGAATGAGTATTTTCCATGTTTCTACCAAAGGTTAGTGGGGGAATCAATGTTTTATAAGTATAATATGTTTGGTAACATATGGAAAACACATATTGGTCTCCAAGTTTGTTAATACCAGAATAAATGTATTACTCTATAGATTGACTTAAAGTAGACACCTAAGTTCTATGGGAAATGATCTAATGAGGTATATCTAATAGTTGTATAGACCTATTAAACCATATATATATTGAAATGGTATTACAAAAATACAAGTTTGAAAATTTCAAGAGATAATTTTTACTAGTGTCACATGGAATAAATCCCTTCAAGTAGACATGCATGGGAATAAGAGGATATTAAAGTGGTGAGTTGAGTTCCATATGCTTCTGCGATGGATCAATCACATATTCCATGATATGTACAAGAATTTATATTGACAAGATATATATTATATTAGGAAAGTATAAATTATATCATATAGAACTATAAGGGAAGTAACTAGAACTATCCAATAGTACTAGAGAAAGTACCTAGGGTATATTTACCTAATATGTTAAGAAAATGGATACTAGTTTCAAAGGGACACAAAATAGTCTTCCTTGTATCAATGTGATCGAATATCAAAATCAAAATAGGGTAATTAGTGAGATAAGATTATATAATCCAATGGTATACATACCTACAAATACCAAGTATGTTGTAGCTTCTGAGGCAACAAAGAATTTGTTATTAAATGTAATTATTTTTTCTAGTTATTTGAATACAACCTTGTAAGTAAATTTTTATCATTATGATAATTATTTTATAGTTACTAGACAATATTTTTTGTTTTTATATTGGAAAAAATAAGATATACCCAGGTTAATCATCTCTTAAGAAGTTTTACTCAAGGAGGTGAGGTTGCACTTAGCAGAATTTCCATGCAGTGGTGACATAGAAGACCCAGAAAATAAATTCATGAGTCATAAAAAACATGATATTATTCATCTGAGAGAAAACAAATATGTATATCAATTTGTCTCTAGTGAAAGTGTGAGTATTGTAAAATTGGGTTCCCTATACCCAACTAAATAGTACTTTTCGATTACTATATCATGTATATAGTAAGATTTTCATGATGTACTCTTACCATTATAGTATATAAATTTTTCATCCACAATTTAAATGATAATTTCCATAGATTAATTTTTATATAAAAATATAATATTAGATCCCAGTATATAATGAGAACCTTGAGATACTATGACATTAATCTTAAATATATGTTATATAATCTGGTATATCATACTAACTTGATATAGTTGATGTCTGACTATCAGGTGTTGGGGGATCATATGTATTGATACTTCTTCTGATAAAGTTCCCACTTGGAAATCTCTAGTATTTGAGATCATGAGGACAAACCTGCTAATAGGAACGCCACATATTTTAGGTTCCATTGGTTTTCCCTATCTACAGACATGTATATTGGTCTCTTGACTTGAGATGATTTTCAATTTGTTCCAATTGATCATGTACATTGATTCAAGTAAAAAACCATGATAATGAAATCATAGTGAGGCATATTGTGTTGGGTTCCTAATTAGTGGTATGGAATTGGTTGAATGATAAAGATATGTTTTTTCACTTTCAAGTTAAATAAGTAATATAACTTAGTCTAGATTAATCAGGATAGTAGTACCTTCATAAGTATTTGGCCAAGGTAGTCGAGGGTAAATCTATAGTGACCTGCACTTTTCATACATTAAAAAATTAAATAAATTTTGTGGAATAATTAAAATATTACAAAAAAATACACCCAAAGACTGTACTAGTATTCTACCTTTGGAAACATGGAAACATAAACACTGATACATAAATGCGCTACATTATCTCCCACTAGGTTCTTATTGACTATCTCCCTTATTAGACACATCAAACATAATACATATCTTCATAACTTGTTGAAGGAAACATAAAAAGTGTTGACCTAAAATTCTAAGTAAGGGTAAACAAGGGAATCATAATCGTGAGCATAAGGGTATGTGAACATGATCATGAAAATATAATATCGTACCCTGTATATCAAAGATCATATACATGAATCATGGAATAAATTTTTTCAGTTTATAAGACATGAATCATAAGGAAATAAATAAAATAATCCAAGAAAGAATAACATTGGAGTAAAAAATTGAATTGTGGTAAACACATAGGTATATAATATTATTTCCATAGTAGCCAAGGTATTTCTACCAAGTCCATATTATTAGTATGAGTTCACTACTCATACCATCTTGGTAGTCATGGTTAACTCCCATGACCATCTTAGTAGCATGATTTCACTCCTCATACCATCTTGGTAGTCATGGTTCACTCTAGTGGCCACATTATTAGTCAATATTCACTCCCAAGACCATCTTAGTCTATCTCACGAGATATAAATCTTTACCCAATGCATTAGAGGGTATATAGGTCCCACCCATATCATAATGAAATAATACATACATGTTCCAAAAGATCATAAATAATAATATCACAACCCATGAAATTAAATGGGCATTATAAATATGTAATCATATCATAACCATTGGAAAAATATAGGTTTCATAACCATTTCATCATAAACATAACCCATGAAAAGAAGCAGGTTTCAAAAGTATATAACCCATGAAAGAGAAACAGGTTTCATAAACATCATTTCAAAAAACATAATCCATTTTGAGAAAGAATATGAATATAAAAATTTAATAATTTCCCCAAAAATTCACGAGTAACAAAAAATGTTGTTATCATATATGTGAAATAATTTTTCAAGATCTTTTAAATTTATTTCTTGAAGAAAATGTCATTTTTGAATTGAAAAACTATTTTTAAAACATAAAACATTTTTGAAAAACTTTTTATTTGAAACTAGATATGAAAACTTATAAAAGAAGCATTTAAAACCTTAAAAAGTTTTTAAAATACTTTTTCCTTGAAAATGGTCTTCAATTATCTTTTGAAAACATTTTTTAAAACATTTTTGAAAACATGGGTTTTAATACAATATATTTCCAATCGGAGAGAGGGATGGTCATATTTTACTTAAAAACATTATCTTAAGTACCAAATAGTGGGAAAATGGTACTAATACATGGATATATCTTTAATAAATAGATGAGAAATAAAATCACGAGTGTTCTTAAGATATGTATCATAATATTTCATCAAATAATCTTAATCTTAAAAATCTATAAAAGCAATGAGATTGTTTAAATAAACTCGTACCACTTAGTTAATTGGGATCATACTCTCCATGTAAGAAAAGGAAATTAAATAAAGCACAAAACGTCATTAAAATAAGTATATTCATGATATAACATGTAAAATAGAAGTATATATTCCTTGAAAAAGGGTTTAGCTATATAACAAAACATGAGTCTCATAGAATGAAAATTGTGAAAAAACATTTTTACCAATTTGTAAACTTTTGAAAATTAAAACCCATGAAATAAATATTGTAAAATTGATATGTAAATAACCATATATTTAAGTATAATAATAATTGAATACATCCATGGTCACACAAAAAGGAATGGGTGGTGAATAAAGCATGTATCTCACAGAAATAAAAAGTGAGATGAAATCCCATTACCTTATATCTTGACTCTCTTTGTACTCATACAAACCTCATGTATAATAAATATAAATTTATTACACATCTATTTAAAATCCATATTATTACTTATAATATCATATATTTTGTTATTATGACTTTATATTTCCCTCTTCTAAACAATTCTATGTTAATGTTTCACTTCGGGTAATATTCACTTTGTTCTTTGCATGTGTCTTAATTTGTTATTTATTTGGTCCTTATACTTATATCATGATTTAAATAATATAAACCATGATATAAATATAATTTATATTAATTATATTTTTATTATAATAATCCATAGAATATATAAGTATGAAAGAAAATACATCATTAATGGAGACGGTAGGTCCTACGTGCGCATGAACATTGTTTTTGTTTAATTGTCATATTGAATGAAAGAAGGTAAATGATATATATATATATGTATATATATAATTATTTCAGTAGCATTATTATATCATCTATATTATATAATTTCACTAAAACCATCCTTAATACAATCCATGTAGTGTGTGAATGAATCACATTCCTTTGAGGGGGAGGTAGTCCACACTTCCTCAAATGAAATTATTGTGTTTACACCGAATGGAAAGTATAAAGATATATGTTGTAAAATAATTACATAAGATTAAAGAAATAATAAATATTATATATAACATATAAAAATAGAGTTTTTATCATAATTTCTACCATGAGAGGTGGTAAAGGAAAAATGAACAATCATCATTTAGTGAGGCAGTAGTCAACTGTATATGTAAACAATATGTTCTCTACCCATTACACAAAGTTGTGTGTGAGTATAGGTTTAACCCTTAAAATAAAAACATCCTAGTATACTGAAGATACTGTTTTTTTATACAATCATGTAATAAATAGAGTGTATGGGTTGGATAAAGAAAATAAAACAAAGGATCTTGAGAGAATATATTACCTTGTAATCGGGTAAATCCTTTTGGTTTTCACCAAAGGGATTCCTTGGATTAATTTTTTCCCAAAGGGAGGATTGAAAAAGTAAGGGAGGGATTTTGGTAAGTTTATTGATTAGATATTTTCTGAAACTAATTGGTTTGATAGGTGTGAAGAAGAGAGAGAGGTGGTGGCCTTTTATAGGGAATGGAAAGGAAAAATTTGGCATTTTTTAAAATAAGTTTGGTGTACCAATTTTTTTACCTAAAAAAAGTCATAAAAAACCAAAAAAATCAAGTTTTTACTAGGATTTAATTTTAAAATTTTAAAATTTTAAAACTAGTGAGAATTTTATCACTTTTATAGGGTTGTATTAAGGTCTTGAAAACTATACCATTGTTGTGCTATAGTTTAAGGTATTCTAGATCAGATTTCCTACTTCTTTAGTTTAGGGTCATTTAGATCAGAACTTATATTGATTTAATTTAGGGTCTTTCATATTAGACCACATGTTTTTGTATTTTATAGCCTTTTATCATGGACCATATATTTATGTAGTTTAAAGTCTTATGGTTGGGAACTTTTGTTGCTGTAGTTTAGGGTCTTCTTTCTCAGAACTTCTATTATTGTAGAGTAGGGTCTTTTGAATTAGAACTTCTATCGTTGCAGTATAGGGTATTCTAGATCAGGCCTACAATTTTTATAGCTTATCCTCTTCTATATTGGACCTTCTATTATTGTATTTTAGGGTCTTCTAGCTCATAATTTGATATTCCATATAGTTTAAAGTCTTTCTTCCAGGACATAGAAATGCTATATCGTTTAAAGTTTTACTGCTAGGATATAAAAATGATATGTAGTTTAATATGTTACTACTAGGAAATTATTGATGAATATGAAATGGTTTATACATGCTAGGGATGGTCCAAAATACCCAATGGTTCTGAGTTCTTCTACAGTGTTTCCAGGTCACATGAGGATTGGAGTTCCTTTCCTTCAAGGAGGGGGTGCCTCCAATTGTTAGGTCAGAGACCTTATGAATCACTAGCATGGTCAAGTAAAGAGTGTACCTACTCTTTTACAAGGGCCTTATAAGATTTTAGAGATGGTATTGGTGGTTGTTAATAATATCAGGGAAGATGAATCTACCAAGATAGTTGGAATATGGGTTGAGTAAGTCATAACCCAAAAGTTTGAACTAATGAATACAGAATGGGGTAGACATACCAAGGATGGAACATAACACCTTGAGGAGTCAAGATACACCATGGGGTTATTTAGGATCATAAGTATTAGATATACATTACCATAAAGAGGATTTTCCTCTACTTGGTAGGGTAGATCCTTTATGAATGCGACCATAGGGCTTACATGCATGGTCAAGTAGAGGGGATCCTCACTCATTTCTAAGTGCCATAGAATATTTTTAAAGACTAAAATGTCTAAAAAATTGAGTGGGGTATGGATAAAAATATATCTAAGTAGGGTTCTGTAACCCTAAGGTAGTTATATTCTAGTTGGGAGTCTTGGGACCTACTTTATGTGGTTTTGAGTGATGTGGTGTAGGCCATCAAAAATTTTGGGAATGGAGAGTTCCCTTAATCCTTTTATAAAGGGTAAATTACACAATGAAATAATGTGAAGGATGTTGAATTTGTTTGAGTATTTTGTCTATCTAGAACATAATTCATGGTCCCAAGGTTCTTGGATTATGGGGATGGTATGGGACAATCATTCCATGGAAACCCTAGAACAACCTAAGGTGTTGGGCTTTGCCACGATGATGTCAAGGCTCACAAGGATCATAAAACCCTTTTTTCAAGGAAATAATGAATTTGGTTGATGGTAGGAAGCTCATATACAGGTACCAAAGGTAAATATACATAGTCAAATAAAGGATCTCATAGAGCCAAGTGTCTTTTCCCAAGGGCCATGGAAGGTTTTAGAAAATCGAGACACTCAGGACATGAAGTGTGATTTATGGAAAATGTAATATTAAAGAAGGTTTTGAGCACCCTAAAAGTCACGTAACCTCTATATAAATTTGTAATAATGGTGAGAATATGTGAAAAATTATTACTGTAACATTTACCAAGATCAAGGGGTCCAGTGATCATGGATCAGCTTTTACTAGGGCCATAAAGTGGGTCCTATTAGCTTTATGCCTCATTCATTTACACTAAAACTTTTTCCTAAAATATGGATATAAAGAGTTTAGTGATTGGAGACTTGAATTTTTCTTAGGCCTCCCATTTTGGTTTTTCAACGTGTTTCACTAGAATTTTAGGGTCTTGTGATTTGGACCATAAAGGGATAAATTTTAAAGTCACGCATCTTTTACAAAAGTGCATGCAGTTTATGGTCATGATGCACATGGACTTAGTATGAGGGGGATATTTCACAACATCCTAATTAGGATACCAAGGGTTAAGAGTACTCAAACATCCATATGATTAGGAGATAACAAATTTTTAAATCAAGGATTGTGGTTTACATGCCATGAGTAATGATATGGTACAATCATGTTAGGGATAGCCCGAAACACCCTTAAGTGTTGAGTCCTAACATGGTAATATTAGGATAAAAAGGATTAGAAATACCTTCCTACATGAACAAGATTTGACTATTTGGTAGGTCAAGTCCTTTATTCATTTCTATCATGTCCAAATAAAGATATCTTTTTTCTTTTCCAAGGTCTATGAAAGGTTTATGGAAACCCAAGGTGCTCAAGACATGAAGTGTGATTTATGGGTTAAAGTGCTCAAAAGATAACAAAATAACCTCTTACTATGGTTGAATAGGGCCAAGTTCTTGTGGCCATTTGATAAGAAATTATTATGGATTACGGACAACAAATTTCAACATCAAATAGTGTGGGAATATATGTTGTGAAATTTTAATGTCATGAAACAAGGACATTATCCTGTAGTTTAGTGTCATACGGTGAGGAAATTATCCTTTACTTGTATTTTAACATCATTCAGTAAGGTTTTGGTCTTTGATCTGAGATACATCTTAGTCACATTATCTATAATATTATTACAAGTTACCTAAGCTCACATAAGTCAGGCTCTATATAATAAACAAGGGGAAACTAGGTGGTTGATTAAGCTGCATGAGCATGAGTCTTTGATGGTTTGATGCATAGGTCCAACCCATATATAGTTAGGGATGCATTTTTAACCTTTATTATTTTTAATATAAACCCAGGGTTAGAGATTCAATCATCACTACGTATCCTATAAAAATAGGAATCAAGACACACATAGTTCTTGAATGAGAACTCCCTCTGAAGGTCTGACCCATACATAAGGAAGGGGAAATTTTTTTTATATTATATCTAGACCTAGGATCAAAGATCTAAGAGTCTCTAAATATAATATGAATATGGGAATCAATCCGTATATAGTTCTTTAATGGGAAACTATCCATGTAGGTCTGACCCATATACAGAGGGGGCATTGTTCCAATTCATTGTTGCAACTAGACCCAAGATTAGAGATCTGGGTGTCACTACATATCATATGAAGAAAATAATAAATCCACATGTAGTTATTGAGAAACCATGTAGCTTAATTTCATGAGTTAAGTACGCAGGTTCCTCAACATTAAAAAGAAGGAAACCATACAAACACTATTCAGGCATTCAGGAAATCATCTCATGAGAGGCATCCTGTGTTTGTGATATGAGGCTTCTTGATCTGGTTTCCCAAGGTATCCTAGGATTTATATAGGGTAATAATTTATTTTAAAATCTTGTTTTGAATATGTAAAATTTTATTTCCTGTGATTATGATGAATATATTGCTGCTGGACCTAGGATTTGAGATATTGGTGTCACTATATATCCTGTGATGGTAAGAATCAAGCCACATATAGTTCTTGAATGGTAAAATCTTCACACAAGTCTTAACCATACATAGAGGGGGGAATTATTCGTGTTTATTGTTTTTTATGAATTATGATTGGAGATATGTGTTTCACTACATATCCCATGATGACCAGAACCAAGCCACACATAGTTCTTAAACGGGAAACTCTCCATACAGGTATAAACCATCCACCGTTAGAGGGAATTTTTCAAATTGATGGTTGTGGATGGACCTAGGATCAGAGATATACGAGTAACTATATATCCCATGATGATAGGAATAAATACACACATAGTTATTGAATGGGAAACTCTCCAAACAAGTCTAAACCATACGTGGAGAGGGGGAATTTTTCCTTTTGATGGTTATGTCTAGACCTATGATTGAAGATTTAGACATCACTACATATCTCATGAAGACATGAATCAATCCACACATATTTATTTAATAGATGTGTGGTGGGAGACCAACATCATGGATAGTGGTCCTCCTAGGTGAGGTCCATGGTAATGTATAGTTTTATGTCATGCATGAGACATTAATCATGATTTTTAATGTTTATGAGGAAAATACTTGTGGAATTACTTTTAAGGTCCGTTATAGAGGACCATGATAACCCTCATATGAAATTAAATGTCTTAACCATGTGGATAATCCTTTACCAAAACTCTTAATCCCATGTGAGCTATGCTTGGTGTGAGAAATAAATAATGGTTAGGGTTCCTTTTATGACACAAAGGCATTTAAAATAAAGGTTTGGGGAATTTTTATCGTGTAGTGGTTAGGCCTAGATGCATTTCCCAGGCTTCTCTACACATCTCATTGGAATGATAATCAATTCATATGTAGTTATGGATAACCATGAAGTTTTAATGTCATGCGGTATGGATGTCAGCTATGTAGTTTAATGTCATGTGGTAAGGATGAAGGTGACTTGATGTGAAAAATAAATATCACAACTAGACCCAATAATAGAGATCTAAGAATCACTATAAATCCTATAATAATTTGAATAAATCCACACATATTTCTTGGGAACTATGTAGTTTAACATCATGTGGCAAGGATGATGGCTAATCGATGTGAAATTGAAATCTTGGAGCCCTATAAACATTGTCTAAGCATTTAGGATATCATATCGTGAGAGGCATCTCATGTTTATGATATGAGGATTTTTGAGCTGATTTCCCAATGTATATTATGCATAGCCTAAAGGGTAAGAATTTATTTTAATGTCATGTTCTGATAAATATGTCAAACTATTTATAATCAGGAAAAATATATTGAGGATGGACCTAGGATTTTATATTTGGGAATCAATATATGTCATGTGATGATAGGAATTAAGACACACATAGTTATTGAATAAAGGGGTTCCCCATGTGGATATGACTCACACACAGGGATGGGGTCATTTCATTCTTCCATTTCACATATCTATCTCATGTGGTGTGGTTCATTCATGAAGTAATGTTTTCCATGTAGTTTAATATCACGCGGTAAGGATGAATCATGTATTTTATCATCATGAAACCAGGATGTAAGATTCTATGTAGTTTAAAGTATTTTTTCTAGGAATTATTCTATATATTTTAACATCACGTGGTCAGGATGTTATGGGTCACATATTATAGGGTCGTGTGAAAAGGACCTCTCTGTGCAGTTTAGCATCGTGCAGTAAGGATGAATTGGGTGTTGTGCAGTTTAAAGTCATGCTTCCAGGACTTATCTGTATATATTAACATCTTGTGATAAGGATGACTTCCATATAGTTTAATATCTTATGGTTAGGATGTCTTTTGTATAGTTTAACATCATATGGTTAGGATGTTATGGGTCGTTTATTTTAGGGTCGAGCAACAAGGACCTATACATTCAGTTTAGCATTGTGTGGTAAGGAAGTAAGACACTCTGTAGTTTAATGTCTTGTTTCTAGGACCTCTTCTATATAGTTTAACATCACGTGTTCAATAATTATTCCATACATTTTATTTTTATATGGCCAATACATCTTCCATAAGGTTTAACTTCATTTGGTTAGGACATCTACCGTATAGTTTAATGTCATGTTGTTAAGATTTTATGGGTCACTCCTTTTAGGTCAATGTGACTAGAACATATTCATATTATTTAGTGTCATGTGGTAAGGATGAAAAACACTATGTAGTTTATATTGTTACTTTCAGTACCTCTTATGTACAGTTTAACATTATGCGATTAGGACATATTATGTTTAGTTTAACATCGTGTGGCCAAGATATCTTCTGTAAACTTTAGAATCATTTGGTCAAGATATGGGAGGATTTTGATGGTGGATATGAAAATTATTTCTTAAGAAATATCACATTGGTTTGGGGCATGACATGTTACCCATCCATTATGGCTATTGAGTAAGCACCGTTAGAATAAACCTTATGTGTGATTTAAGTACCTTACCATTTGGGTTCCAACTTTAGAGTTTTCTTTCCTGGTATCATTGGGTTTTTTAGAGCCAATACCAGTTCTCATTAAAGAAAATAATAAAGGTGAACCTTTTTATTGAAGGCTTGTGCGATCCAATTATAATAGACTTCAAGGTTGTGTAGTGTATGCAAACATTCTCATCGATCCATTCCAACTCATAAAACCACTTTTGAGATTGCTCATCATCTGGGAGTTTCCCACATATATCTATTCCAAGTGAGGTCAACTGGAATTCTATAGGAAACACTACCTCAGTTTTGTACACCAATGAATATGTAGTTTCTTATGTAGCAGTGTGTGAGGTGGTATGACAAGACCATAAAGCATGAAAAATCTTTTCTATCCAAGACTTATTATCCTTATTCATCATTTTTTGGAGTATATTTTATAGGGTATTATTGAAGGCCTCTATCTTTCCAGTTACTACTACATGATGGCAGGATGAATGGTTGGACTTGATTTTGTAATCCAAGTATAATTTATTCAATTTGGTAGAATAGAATTTGGTTCCATTTTCCATAAATATCATGTGAGGAACTCCAAACCTAGTGATGATATGGTACTTTATCAAGTTAATGGTATTATTCATCCTAACATCCTTTAGGAGTATTTCCTTATCCCATTTGGAAAATAATTTAGTATAAGTAAGGATGTATTTAAACTACTTGGTTGTGGCTAGGGGATATGGACCCATGAAATCCATTCCCCATATGGAAAATAACAAGGAATATTTAGTTTTATATAGAAATTATGAGTTTTAATAGATATATTTTTCATGAATATGGGATGAATTAAATTTCTTGGTGAATTCTACATAGTATTGTATAATTTTTTTATAGTAATTGAGCCTTCTAATTTGGTGAGATACCCCAGTCCCAGACTGATGATAATTGCAGGAGCCTACATGGACTTCTTCCATGATAGTAGGAATCTCCCTTTCTACTATGTACCTAAGGAGGATTACATTGAATCCCTATATATAACGGTTTTTTTCTCATTTGGCTCATCCTAAAGGGTAAATTTTTCTTCGTATCCCTGAGTTTGTTCCCTTCTGGCTCAGTATAATGGGACGACCCAATTTTAGAGATAATAAATTATGGTCTTCATCCATCCAAGCGTGGATATCATTTCATCGCACTTTAGGGAAGTTTTTACCTAATTAATATACTATATATCATATAATATGACTTATGAGACAATCATTTTGTGCATGATGCAAAAGACCTCCTCGTTCTGGTCAGAATTGTCCAGAACCGTAGCTACATTAACCAATGTGTCGGCACAAGAATTTTGTGATCAAGGGACATTATGTAATGATGGATAAAAAGGGAATTATTCCATTAGTACTATGATGTAGCTAATGAGGGGGGGGGGGGAATTCTTCCTTTTTGATGGAATATTCTCTGTTGATCTATTTATCACTAGCTCTAAATCCCCTTTGATTTTCATAAAGGATATCTATAACTATAGGGATAGTTCCAAGACAATGATGGGGGATTGACCTTCTACCTCATTATTAGTATATCCTTTGTATATTGAGAGATATTAGGTTTAAATTTTTTTATCTATAGAAGCAAACAAAATCCCTAAACCAAACTGATTGATATTTAGTTTTTCTAGCCTCCTACCAATAATACTTTGGAAGGAACTATCAAAATACATCTCCCATGTTTGGGGAGTATCATGGGAATATAAAACCTCTTCTTCTAGATGTTCATTATCCACTGGTGTACTTTCTGGGGTGGGATGTTCCACAAAGAAATTAGTCAGGTCCTACCCTTTCACTCCCTTTTGTGACACAAACTGGATGTCATACTACTATAGAATAACCACCCATCAGGACAAATTCTCAGTCATCAAATGGTGGCCAAGGATATACTTGAGTGGGTCAATACAAGAGACCAAGTAGAATTTGTGATACTAAAAGTAATTCCTTTTATTTTTCACTATGAATATAAGTGTGAAGAAATTATTCTCAACATCAGAATACTTGGTTTTAGTACCCAACATCATCTAATTGAGGGAGTAGAGATTGTTCATATTCCCCACATCATTTTTCTGTGTAAGGAGAGCACCAAGTGATCATTCCATGTACATATAAGATGAGTGTATTTCACTCCACTGGAAGCATCAAGACTAGTGTGTGTGTGGTGGTTATTTCTTGAGATTCTCAAAGGATTCCTGGTAGTCCTTATCCACTCATTAATAAAACCCATTCTTTATTAACATGGTGAAGGGGTGATTTTCCATCCAGGTGATATAGGAAAAACTGAATATAAGCGAGGTTCCCTTGGATACCCCTCAGTTATTTGAGATTTTGTGGGGGTGACATTGCTGGAATTGAACTAGTATTTTCTAGGTCAACCTTGATGCTACGGTGGACTACTACAAAGCTAAATAATTTCCCAAATGTTTCCCCAAAAGTGTAACTCAAAATATTCCTCTTCAAACCATGTTACCACAAGTTTTCAAAGATTATTTGAAGATCTGTCAATTGATTACATCCCAGTCAATATTTGAACACAAAGTCTTAGAAATAACACTTTTTTATTCACCCTAAGATTGACTTAAAGATATAATTCATGATGAATTGAAAATTATCATTAGTGTTTTTTAATCCAAAGGGATTTACCAGATAAAAAATATCCCTTGAGTTTCTATGAAGGTGTTGGATTACTCATCTTTAGGGGATATCTTTATTTGATTGTACCCTGAATACTAATCCATAAAGGAAATGTCTTGTAAGCCATCAGTTGCATCAATCAAGAGTTTTTGTGATCAGAAATATTCCTTTGGGAAGTGCCGATTTCGATCTTTAAAATTGGCGCAGACCATGATCTGCATATTCTTTTTCTTTATAGGGATTTGGTTTTCAAGAAATTTTGGGTATTTAACTTCTTATAAAAAATTTTATTTGATAAATTTTTCAACTTATAACCTTAAATTAGTGTAATGGGAGGGGTGAATCCTTTTGTATTCCTTCTAGGAGCCTCAATGATCACCGAGTAAGCCTAGATGGTGTGTGTCAACATTAGGGTTTAGCCTGGCCATTTTCGATAGTTCCAAATGATAAAATATCAGTTCTTCATTAGAAATGAAATATACATATCCTACTCCTCAATAAGAATGAGGTAACTAATCAATTTTGGTTGTAGGGATTTTTATATTCCAAAATTCACTTACTTGGGCTCTTCGATGGTGGTGGAGACACCTTCCTCAAATATGGGAGGGACATTCATGTGGTTATCCTATTTTTATTCCACCTATAAGTTTTTAGAGTCATTATTATACATGGTAGGTAATATGGGGGAATCTCTATCATCGTCTAGGTAAGAGAGTCCATGGGAAGATACATTTCCATCCAAAACTTCTAGAGTTGTTGCAGAGAGATTCTGGAGATGGTCATTTTCCTTTATGTTGTTACTAGTTAAAGGAGGATCTTGGATATTTAGGATTAAGTATACTATTTTAATATAGTTTATGGGTATCATATAATCACCATAAAACATACTCTATGGATTTTTGATGGTGGTTCCCAATCCATTAGGGTCTGCAACCTGCATATCATCATCCACCATTGGTTTCTTGCCTTCCCTTTTATATAAAGTTGCCTCAGCATATACAGCTTCGTAGGACTTGAATGGGTAACTATCACCATGTAATATTATGGAATTACCACCAATCTATTATTTCAAAAACTGATAAAATGTTGAAGGTACTGCCACATGGTTGTGAATCCAAGGTCTTCTGAGTAGGAAATTACATGTTTTGCCTTACCGGATATCCATGAACACAGTGTTAGATGTGAGATCTCCAAACTGATTTTTGAGATTGATCTTCTAGAGTAGTCTTTTATCTATTTTATTGTACCCTTGAATTTCTAGATTCATCAAATATAATCACCCCTCTCTATATCCCAAATTTCAAAGGGTTTGAATTGGGATGGGGATGATCCCATAACCATTGTCAATCAGGTCCCTTTAGATTTCGACATCATCAAGATTTACCAAAACATATTGGTGTATTATATATCCATGGATGACCTCTTATTGGTCCTTATCTATGAAAAAAGATGTAAATATGGAACTCTGGTGGCATATTATCCATCTGATAAACCTTGGCCACATCAACTTCTGTCTTGAACTCCTATGGGTTCTGGAGGGATTTGATGAGTGCTTATCTGAGCTCTTTTGAAAGATGGATAGAATCTAGAATTAGGAGTTTGGATAGAACAATGAAAAACTATTTCATGATTTCATAGTTTTTTTTTCAATGTTTTTCTCTTCCTAATCTGTGCTTGATCCTTATCATGTGGTTTAAGAGATGATGTATTTGAGGTGAACAGGCTTTCAATTTAGGAGAAGTTGAAGGAGTATCCAATAAAAGTGGAGTGGATCATGTCAGACTTCCCCTGGGTCTAGGATGATCATAAAATCACACATTCTACAGTTATTCATGTAAGATGAATGGGATTAGATGAACACTAGAGGGTTTTAGGACACCTCTGTGTTTCTATTGGGATTTCCAGAGTGCTCTCCCATGGGTCTCGGCTGCATATATGTACTTTGTGGGGATGTGACAAAAATATTAGGTTTTAAAACACCCACAATATCCCCTATATCCTCGGTTACCACACCTTCAGCCTCTATCTCCCTAGTCAGGTATGGGGAACTCACACTCAAAGGTGCATTCATCATTAGATAAGGGATATGCTAAGTGGACCATATTGATAGAACAAAAAATGATCACTTAATATGATGAGGATTCCATTAGGTGGGATGGTTCCTATTCTTTTCATATTGAAAGATATTTTCATGAGTCATATCTTATATAGGAGCTGAACATGACTCTTCTTATTCTATTTATTCTTGTTTTCAATGATTATGTCCACTTTAGAGAGATTTATTTGATGTTACCTCCCTAGGTGATGGGATCTTTATGGTATTTCAAACTTGGTCCCTCAAGGTGGAATGAGCTTGATCAATTGTCTTTTGAGTGATCTAGTTATCTAACATATGCCCGCACCTTGACATAACTTCTTTCTAATTACCCTCTTCTTTAGATTGGGTGATAGTTACACAAGTCACCTATGCCGGGGGAATTTTCCTGGATCACCTATCTAGAATTGACCATTATTTTGAGAACTTCTTTGAAGAAAAAGAAATCCTATATGGTGTGACCCAACATCCTATAAAAAGGAAATTATCGAGGATGATTAGAGAGGTTAACCTCATTGGGTTTCCTGGGATATAGTAGCTTGAGTAGGTTATTTTCCATGGATTCAAGGAAATAACTGGGAACCTTCTAATTTCATAAGGAATACTCTTTATTCATCCATTACTTAAATCTTGGGTGACCTTGGTATCTTTTTACTTCTATTTGAGGGAGATTTTGTTGTTAATTCTACTTAATGGGTGGCATCAGATGATTTGGGGCCTACCTAGGTTTTTGAATGGGCATTGCTACTGGTTTTAGGGTAAAAATGGTAGTCTCTACCTTAATAAGTCTATTCCACTATGTCAATGGAATGATTTGAGACTTAGATTGGGTTGACTAAATGCCATTATCTAGGCATTGTTCCATTTCTACAAACTCAAAGAACTTTCCTGGATACTTCATCGGGATTAGAGGTTTCTATATCTCATCCTTAATATTTTTAGTATAGAGTTCCAATAATTTCTTCTATGAGAGAGGGATTCTAAGTGAATTGGTTAAACCTTTAAATCTATCTATTAAGTCAGACAACCTATCATTTTCATGCTACTTACAATTTGTGATATCAACAATTTTCATTTACCATAGTGTGGAACTAAACTGATAAAGTAATTTTCAAAGAAGTTATTCTTATCCAACAATAGATACCTATCTAAGATTGTGGTACCAAATGAAGGTTTTCCCTATCAGGGTTTGTACAAAAAATATCAAATTTATTACTTATTACTGATCTCGAGGTCCCATCATCAACCTACATTGGAAGTAAAAGTTTGATATATACTGATTGGGGTCTCTCGAACCATAAAAGGTTAAGAAGTTTAGGATGCTAAAATTTGGTGGAAGAAAAGTTTCTTCCACCTATTCAGGATATGGATTCTTTTTAGACTATATGGGTGTGCACCACCCTTCCATGGTTTCTAATCAAGAAACCATGGATTCAATGACATTGATAAGTTATAGAGGTACCATTGTCTGGACCACCTCCCATATACAGGGTGTAGGAAGATCCTAATGAGGTGTCTTGGTTTTCATATCCCACTGATTTACAATCCAGGCTAAGACTGAATGATCACCTAGAGGGGGAGAGGTTTTCACCATAATAGATGGAATTTTCAATCATCAGCTTCCTCATTTATGTAAACTAGATTCCTAGATCTAGATCTGGTCTTATGCTCATATTCTTATCTTTTAGGTGGATTATCTCTTTCCTAATATGTTGGAGTAAGAATAATCATCTCTATATGAAGATGATACCCAATAGGGATGTTTCCCCTAAGTAGCTCCCTGTTGAGTTGTTTGAGATTTTGTATCTCATCCAAATACTATGTTAGCCATTCCTTCATGGAAGGAATTTTTTCTTGTTTGGGTAATGATTGGGATATAAACACTTATTTTCCTTTATCCTTGTTTGTATTCCACCATATAGGTGGAATCTCAACATTCTAAGGTTCCATGTTTTGTATTCTTCTCTAGTTCTGCATGCGTGCAACCTTTGTTGCTGTATCCAGATCACCCTCCTCTCAAGGAATGTTTTCCATTTTTTTCCTCTGAATTTTGGTGTTGATCCACATTATTTTTGTGTGTTTATGGTGATGAAAATTCACTGAGGTGTATTGGGAAATAGTATTTATCCCATTTCTCTAAATACAATAGGGTGATTCTGTACTTCTTGAATCAGGATCATTGTTCTAACACCTGGACATATTGGTCCATTTTGGCATTTAACCCTTATGGGGTTTGATTTCCTTCACTACACATTCCTCCCATATCATTTTTTGAATGGTGGAATTGATGAAGTTTTTGGTTGTGATTGTCAAATGGGCCTCAAATAATGAAGGCTTGTCATGCAGTGGGAGGAACATATGGGATGTTGACCATCAATATTTACCTCCCAACTTAGAAAAGACTGATTCCCTCCATGATGATGATGATGATTAAAATTACCCCAAACCTATGGGTTGGGGACTACTTGGGGCCACAATTGGTGATTATTGATCCTGTTGTTGAAAATCTAATGATTTTGGTTGAGGATTTGATGAATTTTGAGGTGGGAATTGAGATAAAAATGCCCCCAACCCAGTGGGTTGGGGTTGATCTTGAATTGCTACTATTTTATATTGGACACTCTTGGGGTGTGATAAACCTGGTGATGGAGATTGAGATAAAAAAATTTCCCAGCACTGTGGGATGGGGTTGGTTTGTAGTATCTACTGATATATCCTAAATCTGCTCAAGGATTGATGACTCATGGGGTGGAGGTAGTGGTAAATATTCCTCCATCCCAGTGGGTTGGGTTTTATACTAGATGACTACTATAGAGGATACTATTGTGACCTGTTTTATTTGGTGTAATTGTACTCTTTTGTGATTTGGATGAAATGGAAGTCTACGATGGGATTCATTTTATATGGGAAGTTATTGAGTTAGCTACAACTTCATCCTTGGTGCCTAAAATTCATTCCCATTATTTTGAGGGAAAAAATTAAGAATCTATTAGAAATCCTCTCCCTCCATTCATGATGTCTTTTCATCATTGAAGTGGGGGTATTTCATTGTATCAACCAACTGGTGCACTCATTACCTAATCCCCTGGTTTTATCAGAGGCTATGACATTATATGACATCGTATCTAAGGATTTATGCTATTAAAGGGGTGTGGTGAAGTGATACGCTCCAAAATTTCCACATATATGGGTATAAATACTCTATGAGGCTTTGATGATCAGTTGATGAAGAGTTGTGGTGAAATTGAAGAAAGCATGTTGTACATTTCTACAGTTCTTTTCTAGTTTTGGATCTCAATCCATAAAGTTAGTTGTCAGGTCAAGTTGGAAATAAAGTATTTTTATGCTCTAAAGGTAAACTTCATATCCTAGATAGGGGAGGTTTTTAGTGTTTAACCACTAATGAGTTACCCACATATTTTTTCATAGGTAAGTCACACACTCATTTTATAATTCATCTGGATTCTCATAATTAGAAGTAGTAAGGGTACAAAAAATATTTGAGAGTTTTTTCTAAATAACTCTCTCTATATATAAATTTCATCATTCTATTCATCAAACTTTCATTCCTACACTTGGTGAGACCAATAAATACACTTTTCTGGATTGCCTGCAGACCATGGTGAAGGGTTTATGGTAGTTGGTGGGGAATTATATATGGTTTACCCCATTTTTTTTTATCACATATCTATATAAAGGTGTTAGAGTTTTGAGAACCTATCTATATGGAGGTGTCTAGGAAAGGGGAGGATTTTATTGTCTGAGGCAGATATCACTATTGGGAGGTTAAAGATAGTGGATGTTAGGAGTAGAGTTCCTGTGATCCATCTCCACACTGCCACAAGGGAAAATATCAAGGTAATGATCATATTATTCATTTTTTGAGGAGTCGATGGACCCTTGAGGTGTCAAGAATGTGTCTTGAATAACCTCAAAGACACTAGTATTGAGTATATTAGAGATATGTTCTTCATTTTGTGTCATGACCAGAATATGTTGACGTTCCTTTTGTGATTGAGAAGTGATATAATCCTATTGTATTATGGTTTCCATAATGAATTGATAACTGTATTATTTTGAGGATATATGATCTTATGGCTGAGAAGATGCTGGAGTATACCGATTAACTTATGTCTTATTAGTAAGGATATGAGCCTACCTGTGGGTGGTTTCTGAAATATTCTAGTAAATATTGGATAAAGTGAGGATATGACCCCATTTCAAACATTAATTCTCCACTAGAATGAGATAAGAGATATGAGACTCCTCTTGTATATCCTTTGAAGGATGTTGGTGCAGTTTTTCATTGATAGAATCAAGAATTTGAGCCTAGATTCTGTTAGCATCTGTAATATTCCAAGTAGCTTCAATGATAGGGATATGATCATGTACTAAGAAATGTACCACTCTCACTTGGTGAGACATGGTTAAAATAGGGATATGAGCTCGGTTTGGTTCCATTGGTGTATGAAATCAATATTTTGCGATATAAATAAAAATATATCCCAAGACATGTGTCGCTCTCACTTGGTGAGCCCCGGTTGGAACAATGGTATGTGTCCAATCCTATGAATTTGGAGTATTCCACCAGTCTTTTACAATAGGAATATGAGACTTTCTTATTTCTTGTTCCACTCTACCTTTGTGAGCCCCAATTGGAACGGGAATATGAGCCTGGTTTGATGCCTATCCATTTACGATAATATTCCAATAATCCTCCTGGATGGGAGTAAGAATGTGATCTTTCTCCAGAGAAGAAATTTTCTTTTACTAATTAGAGTGTAGTTCTACCTTGGCTATTGGTATAAGAATAATTTTTTATGCCTATATATACACCAATTCTAAAATATTATGGTGGAGTTCTTTATCTATTTCTAGAATGTAGTGGCACTTTAGAAAAGTGTGTGC
The DNA here is from genome assembly GCA_963277665.1 of Viscum album. Taxonomy (NCBI): domain Eukaryota; kingdom Viridiplantae; phylum Streptophyta; class Magnoliopsida; order Santalales; family Viscaceae; genus Viscum; species Viscum album. The sequence goes on along the minus strand of OY728146.1, from coordinate 1,663,179,407 downwards.
AGGAATGTAAACTTGCAGGATTTCTGTCTCTAATATGTATTGAAATATGTCTTTGATTAGAGAAAGGATATAATCACACTTCTATCCTCCTTGTTCCATTGGAATATGTTTATGGGATTTATGAATGGTGTAAGGGATATGTTCTTCCCCTATTCTTTCTGTAGGAATATGCCTGCAGACATGTTTTAAGTGGGTAGGGATATGAGCCTGCTCACTTACAAATGCTAGAATATGATTGTGAAATTATTCAATAGGGGAAGGAATATGAGGCCACTCTCATTTATCCTTAGAATGTTTCACCTAGAACTAATTCCTTGTAACCCATGCATCAGTGTCTATAGTGTTGATTTTTAGGGGGTTCCCTCTACAAACGATTGAGGGGAACCCACGGAATGAAACTGGTGATGATAGTTGATAGGATCCCTCCTCAATGGATCCTAAATTGGAATGGATCCGTAGTTGACTCCTTGATCCACCTTCATTAGATATGGATGGTGTTGATTTCCACACTCTGTGGATAGTCTTCAGAAGTGGTTAGTGGTGGTAATGAGAACCACTTGATTCACTACAACTTTATCTGAATTGGGAGGAATAGCCAAATTAAACATTCATATGACATTAAGTGTAGACTAAAGGGTTGGAATCATACCATGTTGATGGTATTTTTGAACCATTACATTTTACACCCAAATCTAAAGGATTCTGGTGGGTGATTTTGTTCTACAAACCCCAAGGGTTGTAGTCGTAAATGATTTTCCAAAACAGTCCCTAGATGAAGACATAATCTATGGTTGGGGTATTGTTTGTAAGACTAGTATTTGGTCATGAAGACAATAAGTAACAAGGTCAATGACCAATGAATCATCCCAATTATTCTTAATCATATATGAACAGGTAACACAATTTTCCTTTCTTATTCTTGGTTTGGCCATTTTGATCATGTGGACTTATCACATCAAGAATGGACTTATTCCATGGGAATTCGAATTACATTAGAATGTGCGCTGGGAAAAACAATTTTTTCATAGAAAATGAAAAACAACGTGTCCTAACACATGGTCAACTGATGTTTTTTGTTATTTGATAGATTCACATCTGGTTCAAAAAAAATTCTCTTGAAAGAAGAAGGTTGTACGGTTATCCCTGGGGTTCAGGAGGCATGAGACACGATGCCCATAATGAATCTATTATTTTTTTCATAACACACTTACATAATAGGTTAATCATCTTTATTTAGTATTTGAGGATTGATTTTGGAGGGTTCAATATGTTTTCACAATCATCCACATCATGTTTACCATTTCCATATTTCAGAGAGATTCCCAATGGCTCCCACATCCATAACTCGATACATACCTTCTTTATAAAGGTAGGTGGTCAATTAGGTTTTTAGACCAAACAATGATTAGGAACTCACATCAATAGAGAGGATGGGAGGTCAGGATTATCACACCCTTTTAGAGGGAATTATTACTTACTCTAGGACTCTCTTATATATTTATGACATGTCTTTGAATCTATTCTGAATCCCAAAACAAGACCGGTTACCCTAACAAAATGATCAAGTGTTGAATAAATACATATGTAAAGGGGTTCTATTAATGATACCACCTATATGTATTTGAGGTTATTTATCCATTTCCCATTAGTGATTAGAAATGGGTAGATGCCTATAATTTGAGACCATGTAATCAAGCACTTTGGAGTTTACTTCCTTCCAACGATGCGGTTAATATTTTGAGGATGGGATTAAACCTTTATAAGAAATCCTAAACATACCATATGTAAAAAGAATCAAAACCCACATAGTTCATTTAAAACCATGTAGTTTAATGTCAAATATAAAGGGAATATATGAGGGAACTTGTGTATCAAGTATTGAGCTCAATCTTTAAGAAGGTTTCCCACATATCCTATTTATGGTAGGAATTAGAATCATCCTAGTTTGATTTGTGTTCAATCCATTTATGGGTAGTGGTAAATAATTAGTGCCCATGAGGATTATTTTCACAAGTCTTACCAATATGGTAATAACTTTAAGAATTACCCCAAGGTAGATGCATTTGTATGAGGGTGGATATATCATGCCACTGAATGAGGATTACACACTGAGGTTTCCCTGGATGGGGGATATTCCTGATGCAAATGATATGATTATTACAAATCCTTAAGCCCATGTGATCCATGCTCGGTGTGGGTAACAAGGGATAATAATTAACTAGTCTCACTTTTAATGGATGAAGGAATCATGCAGTGGGGTGGCCCTTATGATATTCTTGATATGAAGCTCAGGCCTTGGGAAGGTTTCCTATGTATTCTACTTATAATAGGAATAATAGGACTTTTAGTTTAGTTATTGGGGATTACACTCAAGAGGATTACCATTAGAGATACATCCTTAGGATGGAATCCTACATATCCAGTTTGGATAATAATCAGAGTTCTCATAGTTTAGTTATTGGGGATTACACTCAAATTGATTCCCATTGGAGCTCAGGCCTTAGGAAGGCATCCTACGTATCTTGTTTGGACAGAAATAAAAGTTCTCATAGTTCAATTATTGGGTCTTACACTCTAGAGGATTTCTATTAGAGCTCATTACTTAGTAAAGAGTCCTATGTATCCTTTTTGGATAGGAATATGATTTATCACAGTTTAGTTTTCTGGTATTACACTCAAAAGGATTCCCAAATATGTCTACTGCATAGGGTTATCATGTCCCGAGATTTATTCTTGACATGTATTTTATTTTCTACCTTACGTGTCTTGGTTGTCTACCTAACATGTATGGGGTGTTTATATAATATGTATAAGGACATCTATTCATGTCCTAGTGTCTTTGAGAACATGTATAAATAAAATTTCACGGTCTAGTTGAATTTTCTGAAGGAAATCACATGATTTGGATGAAAAGTCTAGAGGGAATCACATGATCCATAGAGAATGTCTAGAGGGTGTCATATGATCTAGATGACATGTTCGGAGTGATTCTCATGATATGTAGGAAATTTAAAAATGGTGTCACATGATCTGGATTACATGTATGGAGGGCTTCACATGATATGGAGGTCATTTTTGGAGGACTTCTCAAGACTCTAACAACATGTCCAATGGACTTTTAAAGACTTAATTAATATGTGTTAGGAACACCACAAGACTTGACTGACATGTCCAAAATGTAACACCCCGAGCTTCCACGATACGCTTCTCATTCAATAATGCAATAGCTTGCATTGTACGCAACTTCGAGTTCTAAAACACCGTGACTAATCAAAGTAGCCGTTATGAATAGTAATAACCACTTTTTAAAATTATAGAAATTTTATATTTCAAAATGGACTTCATTTTTTTATTCGTAATATCAAAATTATCCTAAGTTGAATTTTTGGTAACTTTTTGAGAACTTCCAATTTTTTTATGAATAGTAAAAAATACTTAAAACAACCTTTTTAATCAAAATAATTTATTGTGATAAATTTTACTATTTAGTGGTTTTAAAGTATAATTAGAATATATTTTTACCATTTTATCCAATGGTGGTCATTATAATTAATTTAACATTGAAATTGGACATAAACAATTACCAATCTTTTGATATAAATTGTTTCTTAAAAACACGCTATTTGTTGTGACAGCGGGAATTAATTATAAAATTAATTAATTCAAATTATATGTTTGGAATTTTTTAAAATAGACATCATTTTTGAATTCGGAATATCAATTATATCTTAGGGTGAAATTTTGGCATTGTTTTGAAAAACATCAATTTTTGATGAATAGTGAAACCACTAAGTGGTAGTTAAATAACTGATTTTTCATTTAAATGAAATATTACCACTTCTGTGATTTGATTTTCAAAAATCCGACATAAATGGTTGTCACTAAGAATTAAAATGTTGTTCAATGAGATTAAAATAATTTTTTTTGGTGAATAGTAACTTTTAAGTTCTTAATCGCGATTAGAGTTAATTAGTGTAGTTAAAGGTAAAAACAATGTTTTAATAATATGATATGAGCTTGACACTTGTCCTACTCCTATTGGATGAGTCATGGCCGACCAAGACAACCCATGGGTCAACTTGGGGACCCCATGGAGCCACTTTGGTTGGAAAATGACATTAATATATATTTATTTAATGTTAAAATTAAATTGACACAAACATGAGTAGTTTTACTAAAACAGTTTTTAAGTGGGGTTACACAAGTCCAAATTTTGACTATAAATATTCATTAGAAAGATAAAAATATTTCCTAAATCATATTATTTTTTTAGACATTAAATAAATTAAATTATTTATGACATCATTATGATGCAGCGATGACCTCATTATTTAACGATTTAAATAAAATGAGAAGATAATGAAAAATCCAAGGCTTAAACTTGTCCAAAGCCTATTGGATGAGTATATTTAGAACCCTTGTCACCTTAGACACTAATTATATAAGTTTGGGACCTTTATAATCCGAAAATCATTGTATAATAATGTAACATTTCAATCTTTTCAAAAGAGCCCCTCCTCTCCTCTTATAAAAGGCCCCCACCTCTCCCACCTCATTTACACTTTAAAGCCATTTGGCTCAGCCAAACTCTGCCCAAATACTCTCCCAACTTCCCCCTCTTACTCCTAGAAGCCTCACTTTGGGCATAACTCTTCCCAAGTAAGCCTTTGGCTCAAATCAAAAAGAGTTACCCGATTTTGAGGTAATGTCTTCTCTAATGTTGTTTTGTTTTATTTTTCTTCTCCAACCCCCTAAAATCTTTTTATTCATTTCTTTTGTAACAACAACAGTATCCTAAATATACTAGGATGTTTTTATAAGAAGTATTCGAGCTACACTTACACACACCTACATCTAATGGTTAAAGAACATACGGTTTCTGTGGATGGCGAATTTCTGCCTCACGAAACGATGATTGTTCAACACTCATATAACACCTTCAAAGGTGGCCATTAAGATGTAACTATATTTATATATGATATATAATATGTTTATGTTTTAATTATGCTTCTGTATTTCTAATTTATGGCATACTTTATGATTTCCATTATGGGTAAAACGCGATAATTTCATTTTAGGAAGTGCGGACTACCGCCCCCTCAAAGTGATTTGAATCGTTAATGCCATATGTGGGATGTATAAAGGATGGATTAAATGGTATTATACACTATATTATACTTTAATTATATTATAAATTTATATCATTATGATTTCATTCCATTAAATACGAAATAGAAATGAAAGTAGCGTTCATGCGTACGTACGGCTTACCGTCTCCATGAACGGTGCATTTCATTTCTTACCTCTAAATGTTACGTGACATTATGAATGAATGTATATAATGTATATATATGATATATATGATATCTACATCATGAATATAATTCTGTATATAATGGATATTTCACCACATGAACAACTTGTAATTATAAGAAGTTTATTTTTGACTCAAGTACCAAAGATCGACAAAACGACCGTTATTAACTTAAATAATTAAATAATGTTCATAACATGGTAATAAGTGATATAAATGGAATAATGAAAATGAAAAAGGTTCTTAAGTAAATAGAAATTAACTATAGTTTATTATTCAGGAGGTTAAAGAACGGTCGAGTCAGGACAAGACGCAAGGTAAGGGAATTTCTTAACCCAACTTCCATTCTTTGGGTTAATCTCCTACTTTCAAATTATGTCATGATATTATTATGTCCTATTTTGTATTTTTACATTATTTATGTGTACATATAGTGAATACACATAATATATCTATTTTATTTTAAAAATGATCTTTTAAGGACTTCGTCTCAATCCCCTTTCATTGAGGCATATTTGGTTTTATACACAACTTTCTTTTATACGGTGTATAAACCCCTTTGACTTTTACATTTATTCAAAAGGAATCTTTTTTATACGAAGCGTTTTGCTAAACGACAAAAGGTAATGTTTTTCTTTCCGTACTTATGCGGCGATAATGACTTCTCCGCCGCCGTGACCATTATTTGAGTTTCAGCTTCCTCTACAAGCCATCATTTTTTTAATGAAAAATAAATACAAAGTTTTAACTTTATTTTATTTTGGTATTGAAAATGGTTTTGAAAGCGTTTTTATTATATCAATGTGTTGTATTGATATCTTGTGATTGAAATGTGGAAATGTTATGTTTCCTTTATGCATGTTTTATGTGATACGATTATGTTATAGTTTATGATATGTTTAAACCTATTCATATGAGGAATGTATTGGACTTAATAAGCGACGGGTGGAGCCCGCTATAGCTCCTCGATGCATCGGTAGGTCTCATGAGACAACTAGACGTGGAATTGGCCGAGTCCCTTTCCCAATTTGATTTATGGTTTTGGCCGGGGCCTTAATCATTTTAGACGTCTTGGCCGTGGCCTTGACAAATTGTTTCAGAATGTCTGGAATTATACATTCCCTCATTATGAAAGTGGTTATTGATATTTCATGTGATTATTCGACTAGTAGAATATACATGTGAGTAAGTAAATGGAATTATTTAATTTTATTTTTGCCATATTATGCTGAAGTTCAAGTTTAAAAAGGCTTTTGTTTTAGTTATACATTGCCTTAAATGTTAATGTTTATTTATAAAAGCTTTCGCAATATTGTTATCCTTACTGAGCATCTGAGCTCACCCCTTTCAATGTTTTAATATTTTCCAGGATGTGAAGAAGTATTTTATGAATGACCTGTAGGGATTGTCAGAAGAGGATATGAGTGTGGACTATGGAGACTTTGTTACTGTAGTTTTTCACTTTATGATGTAATGTAACGTTTACGAATGTATCTAGTGTTTCCAAGGCTACTAAACTAATCGGTCTTTTGAGACTTGATCTTTTGTGATCATGCCAATGTTACGAAGTAATGCACCGACTCTGGGTAGCTGGGGTCGGGGCGTTACAGTTGGTATCAGAGGCAGTTTAGTACTAACCTTGGAAGCTAGATTTAGATAAACTCTGATTAGAGCACATAGCCCAAAGATATACTTTAAGGATTAGTATAGAAGAACATCCTAGAATTTTGGTATTATAGAGATTTTGTGAGTTTTCCGAGAAATACATCCCTGTCTGGATACGAACAGGTAGAGGCGGCTCTAGAACAGATGTACCTAGGGGTAAAACCCGAAAACACCGCTTTGAGCTAGACTCGAACGAGAACTGGTGCACGACAACGGGCCTTGATGCACTCTTGGTTACGACACTCCCAGGGGATATGCTTTGGATAATTATCATTTTCTTTATAAACCACTATGAAGGGTTATGAGTATATACTTCCTCAAAGAAAACATTTTTATAGATTATATCCATAAATAGTTCAATTTATGTTAAGTATCTTACAAGTATGGAATTATGTATTTTAATTCATAAACTAATCTAGTTTATGCCATTGTTTAGAAATGGCACCTAGTGGAAGGAATGGAAACCGTATCAATGCACGCAATCCGTGTAGGGATTTCCCTCCTGCTCAAGATAATTATGGTGGAGCTAGTGATACAACTGGTGCTGATCAGCTTCTCACCGTACTGGGACAACTCACGCAAGTTATGAATAATAACCTTACTCGTATGGAGCACCCTGATCCGCAACGTGGAGGATCAATGCTAGACAGTTTCATGAGGCAACAACCACCAACCTTCAATGGGAGTACAAATCCTATAGTAGCTGAGTAATGGATAAATTCCTTAGAGAAAATATTCCATGCCTTGGGGAGTAGTGAAAGGGAGAAGGTTGTCATGGCAGTTTACCGCCTCACTGGAGATGCCGATCAGTGGTGGTCGCTGATTCAAAACACAAAGGAAGATGATGACGTATCGAATATGGAATGGAGGGAGTTCAAAGATCTTTTCTTAGAAAAATACTTTCCTCGTGACCATCGAGCAGATATAGAAAGGCAATTTCTGAGTCTGAGGCAGAAGGAGGATGAGAATGTCGCAAAGTATGAGGCTAACTTTACAAGGTTATCAAGGCATGCTTCCGATTATATACGTAACCCAAGGAGTAAGATTGATCGTTTATTTGATGGGTTAAAACCATTTCTCCGTCGAGCTTAGGTATCACAATCCTTCTCATCATACGAAGATATTGTCTCGTGTGCTATCAAGACAGAAAAGGAATTCTCTAAGTCTTATGACAACAAAGTAAAGCAAGAGAAGAAGAGAACGGTGGAACAAGAGACAGATAAAGGGAAAAAGGGAAAGAAGGATTTTCCATTATGTGATAATTGTGGGAAGAATCACCCTGGTATGTTCCTAAAAGGAATGGGAGTTTGTTATAAATGTAGAGAAAAGGGTCACCAGGCTCGTGATTGCAAGGGAAAGAAAGAGGCTTTCAAAGTTGAATGCTACAATTGTAGGGAAATGGGGAATTATGCAAATGAATGTCCTAAGCGTCAAGGAAACTTACCTCAGAAAAGGCCAAGGGATCAAGGCCAATCTTATTCTGTGACTACAGTTGAAGCGGAATAATTAATGTATTGGTGCTTTTGGACTCAAGGATTATATTCTGGTTATAAGAATAATGTGATATATATATATGGATTGTACTGCATTACTTTTTGATTTCAGTAAGGTTTTAATATGATTAAGGTAATCATATTTTTAGTATGTGACAATAAGAGAAACTTTTCTTTGTTTCGGGAATCTGATGTTACAATTGATTTTGGAATTAAGAGACCTTTTAGAGAAAGTCTGGACAGAGGTATTTTGGATAACTATAAAGGTTGGAGTGGTTTAAGTTGATCTTTGGATAGTATTGTTTAAGGTTAAAGCATTTCTGAAGATTATTTTTGGAATATTATAATACTATAGTTTTAGGAAAAGGACAACCGGCAGGGTGGGGCATAACCCGTCGCGTTGGACAAAGCTGCAGTAATCGAACCCACAACCATAGTGCGACAGGCCTTTATTTCCTACCACTAGCCTACAGGAAGTACCTGGTTATTACAAAATAATTTTACTAATCTAAATGGTATGTGTTAACATTTGGAACCTTATACAATTAGGATAAGTATAATATTTTTGAGTTCTATTATCTTTTTGAGTGAAAGATGAGTTGAAGGTTGAAACTCTAATTTTCAAGCATAAATATATATATACCTATCTCTTATTAAATGAATAAATTAATTCTTAAACTTTAGTAAAGGGATATTAAAACAAAAAAATGTGTTATCTTAATACCTTATGTCTTGTTGAACTGATGATATTTTAAATCAACATAGATTGAAGTCTTTGAGGCCCTCAATTTGACAGTTGATTGTGATTGATGACCTCAAACACTCCCTACAAATATTTACATTTTTCCTCCAATTATATGTCTTTAATTGCCACCAATTTTCTCCTAATCGAGATCATAATTCGGTGGTGACTTTTTCATCTCCCTTTCCCTCTTATTAAGGCTAAATTTTATTAATCTTATTTCCGGTGTGGGTTTTCCTCAAAGGTATTTTCTCTTTTCAACCTTTTACTTTCAAAGAAAAATTTCAAATTGCGAGGACGCAATTTATTGAAGGAGGGGAGAATGTAACACCCCGAGCTTCCACGATACGCTTCTCATTCAATAATGCAATAGCTTGCATTGTACGCAACTTCGAGTTCTAAAACACCGCGACTAATCAAAGTAGCCGTTATGAATAGTAATAACCACTTTTTAAAATTATAGAAATTTTATATTTCAAAATGGACTTCATTTTTGTATTCGTAATATCAAAATTATCCTAAGTTGAATTTTTTGTAACTTTCTGAGAACTTCCAATTTTTTTATGAATAGTGAAAAATACTTAAAACAACTTTTTTAATCAAAATAATTTATTGTGATAAATTTTACTATTTAGTGGTTTTAAAGTATAATTAGAATATATTTTTACCATTTTATCCAATGGTGGTCATTATAATTAATTTAACATTGAAATTGGACATAAACAATTGCCAATCTTTTGATATAAATTGTTTCTTAAAAACATGCTATTTGTTGTGACAGCGGGAATTAATTATAAAATTAATTAATGCAACTTATATGTTTGGAATTTTTTAAAATAGATATCATTTTTGAATTCAGAATATCAATTATAGCTTAGGGTGAAATTTTGGCATTGTTCTGAAAAACTTCAATTTTTGATGAATAGTGAAACCACTAAGTGGTAGTTAAATAACTGATTTTTCGTTTAAATGAAATATTACCACTTCTGTGATTTGATTTTCAAAAATCCGACATACATGGTTTTCATTAAGAATTAAAATGTGTTTCAATGAGATTAAACTAATTTTTTTTGGTGAATAGTAACTTTTAAGTTCTTAATCGCGATTAGAGTTAATTAGTGTAGTTTAAGGTAAAAACAATGTTTTAATAATATGATATAAGCTTGACACTTGTCCTACTCCTATTGGATGAGTCATGGCCGACCAAGACAACCAATGGGTCAACTTGGGGACCCCATGGAGCCACTTTGGTTGGAAAATGACATTAATATATATTTATTTAATGTTAAAATTAAATTGACACAAACATGAGTTGTTTTACTAAAACAGTTTTTTAAGTGGGGTTACACAAGTCCAAATTTTGACTATAAATATTCATTAGAAATCTAAAAATATTTCCTACATCATAGTATTTTTTTTAGACATTAAATAAATTGAATTATTTATGACATCATTATGATGCAGCGATGACCTCATTATTTAATGATTTAAATAAAATGAGAAGATAATGCAAAATACAAGGCTTACACTTGTCCAAATCCTATTGGATGAGTATATTTAGAACCCTTATCACCTTAGCCACGAATTATATAAGTGTGGGACCTTTAGAATCCGAAAAGCATTGTATAATAATGTAACATTTCAATCTTTCCAAAAGAGCCCCTCCTCTCCTCTTATAAAAGGCCCCCACCTCTCCCACCTCATTTACACTTTCAAGCCATTTGGATCGGCCAACCTCTGCCCAAATACTCTCCCAACTTCCCCCTCTTACTCCTAGAAGCCTCACTTTGGGCAGAACTCTTCCCAAGGAAGCCTTTGGCTCAAATCAAAAAGAGTTACCCGATTTTGAGGTAATGTCTTCTCTAATGTTGTTTTGTTTTATTTTTCTTCTCCAACCCCCTAAAATCTTTTTATTCATTTCTTTTGTAACAACACCAGTATCCTAAATATACTAGGATGTTGTTATAATAAGTATTAGAGCTACACTTACACACACCTACATCTAATGGTTAAAGAACATACGGTTTCTGTGGATGGCGAATTTCTGCCTCACGAAACGATGATTGTTCAACACTCATATAACACCTTCAAAGGTGGCCATTAAGATGTCACTATATTTATATATGATATATAATATGTTTATGTTTTACTTATGCTTCTGTATTTCTAATTTATGGCATACTTTATGATTTCCATTATGGGTAAAACACGATAATTTCATTTTAGGAAGTGCGGACTACCGCCCCCTCAAAGTGATTTGAATCGTTAGTGCCATATGTGGGATGTATAAAGGATGGATTAAATGGTATTATACACTATATTATACTGTAATTATATTATAAATTTATATCATTATGATTTCATTCCATTAAATACGAAATAGAAATGAAAGTAGCGTTCATGCGTACGTACGACTTACCGTCTCCATGAACGGTGCATTTCATTTCTTACCTCTAAATGTTACGTGACATTATGAATGAATGTATATACTGTATATATATTATATATATGATATCTAAATCATGAATATAATTCTGGATATAATGGATATTTCACCACATGAACAACTTGTAATTATAAGAAGTTTATTTGTGACTCAAGTACCAAAGATCGACAAAACGACCGTTATTAACTTAAATAATTAAATAATGTTCATAACATGGTAATAAGTGATATAAATGGAATAATGAACATGAAAAAGGTTCTTAAGTAAATAGAAATTAACTCTAGTTTATTATTCAGGAGGTTAAAGAACGGTCGAGTCAGGACAAGACGCAAGGTAAGGGAATTTCTTAACCCAACTTCCATTCTTTGGGTTAATCTCATACTTTCAAATTATGTCATGATATTATTATGTCCTATTTTGTATTTTTACTTTATTTATGTGTACCTATAGTGAATACACATAATAGATCTATTTTATTTTAAAAATGATCTTTTAAGGACTTCGTCTCAATCCCCTTTCATTGAGGCATATTTGGTTTTATACACAACTTTCTTTTATACGGTGTATAAACCCCTTTGACTTTTATGTTTATTCAAAAGGAATCTTTTTTATACGAAGCGTTTTGCTAAACGACAAAAGGGAATGTTTTTCTTTCCGTACTTATGCGGCGACAATGACTTCTCCGCCGCCGTGACCATTATTTGAGTTTCGGCTTCCTCTACAAGCCATCATTTTTTTAATGAAAAATAAATACAAAGTTTTAACTTTATTTTATTTTGGTATTGAAAATGGTTTTGAAAGAGTTTTTATTATATCAATGTGTTGTATTGATATCTTGTGATTGAAATGTGGAAATGTGATTTTTCCTTTATGCATGTTTTATGTGATACGATTATGTTATGGTTTATGATATGTTTAAACCTATTCATATGAGGAATGTATTGGACTTAATAAGTGACGGGTGGAGCCCGCTATAGCTCCTCGATGCATCGGTAGGTCTCATGAGACAACTAGACGTGGAATTGGCTGAGGCCCTTTCCCAATTTGATTTATGGTTTTGGCCGAGGCCTTAATCATTTTAGACATCTTGGCCGAGGCCTTGAAAAATTGTTTCAGAATGTCTGGAATTATACATTCCCTCATTATGAAAGTGGTTATTGATATTTCATGTGATTATTCGACTAGTAGAATATACATGTGAGTAAGTAAATGAAATTATTTAATTTTATTTTTTCCATATTATGCTGAAGTTCAAGTTTAAAAAGGCTTTTGTTTTAGTTATACATTGCCTTAAATGTTAATGTTTATTTATGAAAGCTTCCGCAATATTGTTATCTTTACTGAGCATCTGGGATCACCCCTTTCAATGTTTTAATATTTTCCAGGATGTGAAGAAGTATTTTATGAATGACCTGCAGGGATTGCCAGAAGAGGATATGAGTGTGGACTATGGAGACTTTGTTACTGTAGTTTTTCACTTTATGATGTAATGTAACGTTTACGAATGTATCTAGTGTTTCCAAGGCTACTAAACTAATCGGTCTTTTGAGACTTGTTCTTTTGTGATCATGCCAATTTTACGAAGTAATGCACTGACTCTGGGTAGCTGGGGTCGGGGCGTTACAGTTGGTATCAGAGGTAGTTTAGTACTAACCTTGGAAGCTAGATTTAGATAAACTCTGATTAGAGCACATAGCCCAAAGATAGACTTTAAGGATTAGTATAGAAGAACTTCATAGAATTTTGGTATTATAGAGATTTTGTGAGTTTTTCGAGAAATACATCCCTGTCTGGATACGAGAAGGTAGAGGCGGCTTTGGAACAGATGTACCTAGGGGTAAAACCCGAAAACACCGCTTTGAGCTAGACTCGAACGGGAACTGGTGCACGACAACGGGCCTTGCTGCACTCTTGGTTACGACACTCCCGGGGGATATGCTTTGGATAATTATCATTTTCTTTATAAACCACTATGAAGGGTTATGAGTATATACTTCCTCAAAGAAAACATTTTTATGGATTATATCCATAAATAGTTCAATTTATGTTAAGTATCTTACAAGTATGGAATTATGTATTTTAATTCATAAACTAATCTAGTTTATGCCATTGTTTAGAAATGGCGCCTAGTGGAAGGAATGGAAACCGTATCAATGCACGCACTCCGTGTAGGGATTGCCCTCCTGCTCAAGATAATTATGGTGGAGCTAGTGATACAACTGGTGCTGATCAGCTTCTCACCGTACTGGGACAACTCACGCAGGTTATGAATAATAACCTTACTCATATGGAGCACCCTAATCCGCAACGTGGAGGATCAATGCTAGACCGTTTCATGAGGCAACAACCACCAACCTTCAATGGGAGTACAAATACTATAGTAGCTGAGCAATGGATAAATTCCTTAGAGAAAATATTCCATGCCTTGGGGAGTAGTGAAAGGGAGAAGGTTGTCATGGCAGTTTACCGCCTCACTGGAGATGTCGATCAGTGGTGGTCGCTGATTCAAAACACAAAGGAAGATGATGACGTATCGAATATGGAATGGAGGGAGTTCAAAGAGCTTTTCTTAGAAAAATACTTTCCTCGTGACCATCGAGCAGATATAGAAAGGCAATTTCTGAGTCTGAGGCAGAAGGAGGATGAGAATGTCGCAAAGTGTGAGGCTAACTTTACAAGGTTAGCGAGGCATGCTTCCGATTATATACGTAACCCAAGGAGTAAGATTGATCTTTTCTTTGATGGGTTAAAAACATTTCTCCGTCGAGCTTTAGTATCACAATCCTTCTCATCATACGAAGATATTAGCTCGTGTGCTATCAAGACAGAAAAGGAATTCTCTAAGTCTTATGACAACAAAGTAAAGCAAGAGAAGAAGAGAACGGTGGAACAAGAGACATATAAAGGGAAAAAGGGAAAGAAAGATTTTCCATTATGTGATAATTGTGGGAAGAATCACCCTGGTACGTGCCTAAAAGGAATGGGAGTTTGTTATAAATGTGGAGAAAAGGGTCACCAGGCTCGTGATTGCAAGGGAAAGAAAGAGGCTGTCAAAGTTGAATGCTACAATTGTAGGGAAATGGGGTATTATACAAATGAATGTCCTAAGCGTCAAGGAAACTTACCTCAGAAAAGTCCAAGGGATCAAGGCCAATCTTATTCTGTGACTACAGTTGAAGAGGAATAATTAATGTATTGGTGATTTTGGACTCAAGGATTATATTCTGGTTATAAGAATAATGTGATATATATATATAGATTGTACTACAGTACTTTTTGATTTCAGTAAGGTTTTAATATGATTAAGGTAATCATATTTTTAGTATGTGACAATAAGAGAAACTTTTCTTTGTTTCTGGAATCTGAAGTTACAATTGATTTTGGAATTAAGAGACCTTTTAGAGAAAGTCTGGACAGAGGTATTTTGGATAACTATAAAGGTTGGAGTGGTTTAAGTTGATCTTTGGATAGTATTGTTTAAGGATAAAGCATTTCTGAAGATTATTTTTGGAACATTATAATACTATAGTTTTAGGAAAAGGACAACCTGCAGGGTGGGGCATAACCCGTCGCGTCAGACAAAGCTGTAGTAATCGAACCCACAACCATAGTGCGATAAGACTTTATTTCCTACCACTAGCCTACAGGAAGTCCCTGGTTATTACAAAATAATTTTACTAATCTAAATGGTATGTTTTAACATTTGGAACCTTATACAATTAGGATAAGTATAATATTTTTGAGTTCTATTATCTTTTTGAGTGAAAGATGAGTTGAAGGTTGAAACTCTAATTGTCAAGCATAAATATATATATACCTATCTCTTATTCAATGAATAAATTAATTCTTAAAATTTAGTAAAGGGATATTAAAACAAAAAAATGTGTTATCCTAATATCTTATGTCTTGTTGAACTGATGATATTTTAAATCAACATAGATTGAAGTCTTTGAGGCCCTCAATTTGACAGTTGATTGTGATTGATGACCTCAAACACTCCCTACAAATATTTATGTTTTTCCTCCAATTATATGTCTTTAATTGCCACTAATGTTCTCCTAATCGAGATCATAATTGGGTGGTGACTTTTTCATCTCCCTTTCCCTCTTATTAAGGCTAAATTTTATTAATCTTATTTCCGATGTGGGTTTTCCTCAAAGGTATTTTCTCTTTTCAACCTTTTACTTTCAAAGAAAAATTTTAAATTGCGAGGACGAAATTTATTGAAGGAGGGGAGAATGTAACACCCCGAGCTTCCACGATACGCTTCTCATTCAATAATGCAATAGCTTGCATTGTACGCAACTTCGAGTTCTAAAACACCGCGACTAATCAAAGTAGCCGTTATGAATAGTAATAACCACTTTTTAAAATTATAGAAATTTTATATTTCAAAATGGACTTCATTTTTGTATTCGTAATATCAAAATTATCCTAAGTTGAATTTTTTGTAACTTTCTGAGAACTTCCAATTTTTTTATGAATAGTGAAAAATACTTTAAACAACTTTTTTAATCAAAATAATTTATTGTGATAAATTTTACTATTTAGTGGTTTTAAAGTATAATTAGAATATATTTTTACAATTTTATTCAATGGTGGTCATTAGAATTAATTTAACATTGAAATTGGACATAAACAATTGCCAATCTTTTGATATAAATTGTTTCTTAAAAACACGCTATTTGTTGTGACAGCGGGAATTAATTATAAAATTAATTAATGCAACTTATATGTTTGTAATTTTTTAAAATAGACATCATTTTTGAATTCGGAATATCAATTATAGCTTAGGGTGAAATTTTGACATTGTTCTGAAAAACTTCAATTTTTGATGAATAGTGAAACCACTAAGTGGTAGTTAAATAACTGATTTTTCATTTAAATGAAATATTACCACTTCTGTGATTTGATTTTCAAAAATCCGACATACATGGTTGTCATTAAGAAGTAAAATGTGGTTCAATGAGATTAAAATAATTTTTTTGGTGAATAGTAACTTTTAAGTTCTTAATCGCGATTAGAGTTAATTAGTGTAGTTTAAGGTAAAAACAATGTTTTAATAATATTATATGAGCTTGACACTTGTCCTACTCCTATTGGATGAGTCATGGCCGACCAAGACAACCCATGGGTCAACTTGGGGACCCCATGGAGACACTTTGGTTGGAAAATGACATTAATATATATTTATTTAATGTTAAAATTAAATTGACACAAACATGAGTTGTTTTACTAAAACAGTTTTTAAGTGGGGTTACACAAGTCCAAATTTTGACTATAAATATTCATTAGAAAGCTAAAACGATTTCCTACATCATAGTATTTTTTTATACATTAAATAAATTAAATTATTTATGACATCATTATGATGCAGCGATGACCTCATTATTTAACGATTTAAATAAAATGAGAAGATAATGCAAAATCCAAGGATTAAACTTGTACAAAGCCTATTGGATGAGTATATTTAGAACCCTTATCACCTTATCCAAGAATTATATAAGTGTGGGACCTTTATAATCCTAAAATCATTGTATAATAATGTAACATTTCAATCTTTCCAAAAGAGCCCCTCCTCTCCTCTTATAAAAGGCCCCCACCTCTCCCACCTCATTTACACTTTCAAGCCATTTGTCTCGGCCAACCTCTGCCCAAATACTCTCCCAACTTCCCCCTCTTACTCCTAGAAGCCTCACTTTGGGCAGAACTCTTCCCAAGGAAGCCTTTGGCTCAAATCAAAAAGAGTTACCCGATTTTGAGGTAATGTCTTCTCTAATGTTGTTTTGTTTTATTTTTCTTCTCCAACCCCCTAAAATCTTTTTATTCATTTCTTTTGTAACAACACCAGTATACTCAATATACTAGGATGTTGTTATAAGAAGTATTCGAGCTAAACTTACACACACCTACATCTAATGGTTAAAGAACATACGGTTTCTGTGGATGGCGAATTTCTGCCTCACGAAACGATGATTGTTCAACACTCATATAACACCTTCAAAGGTGGCCATTAAGATGTAACTATATTTATATATGATATATAATATGTTTATGTTTTACTTATTCTTCTGTATTTCTAATTTATGGCATACTTTATGATTTCCATTATGGGTAAAACGCGATAATTTCATTTTAGGAAGTGCGAACTACCGCCCCCTCAAAGTGATTTGAATCGTTAATGCCATATGTGGGATGTATAAAGGATGGATTAAATGGTATTATACACTATATTATACTGTAATTATATTATAAATTTAAATCATTATGATTTCATTCCATTAAATACGAAATAGAAATGAAAGTAGCGTTCATGCGTACGTACGGCTTACCGTGTCCATGAACGGTGCATTTCATTTCTTACCTCTAAATGTTACGTGACATTATGAATGAATGTATATACTGTATATATATGATATATATGATATCTAAATCATGAATATAATTCTGTATATAATGGATATTTCACCACATGAACAACTTGTAATTATAAGAAGTTCATTTTTGACTCAAGTACCAAAGATCGACAAAACGACCGTTATTAACTTAAATAATTAAATAATGTTTATAACATGGTAATAAGTGATATAAATGGAATAATGAACATGAAAAAGGTTCTTAAGTAAATAGAAATTAACTCTAGTTTATTATTCAGGAGATTAAAGAACGGTCGAGTCAGGACAAGACGCAAGGTAAGGGAATTTCTTAACCCAACTTCCATTCTTTGGGTTAATCTCCTGCTTTCAAATTATGTCATGATATTATTATGTCCTATTTTGTATTTTTACTTTCTTTATGTGTACCTATAGTGAATACACATAATAGATCTATTTTATTTTAAAAATGATCTTTTAAGGACTTCGTCTCAATCCCCTTTCATTGAGGCATATTTGGTTTTATACACAACTTTCTTTTATACGGTGTATAAACCCCTTTGACTTTTACATTTATTCAAAAGGAATCTTTTTTATACGAAGCGTTTTGCTAAACAACAAAAGGGAATGTTTTTCTTTCCGTACTTATGCGGCGACAATGACTTCTCCACCGCCGTGACCATTATTTGAGTTTCGGCTTCCTCTACAAGCCATCATTTTTTTAATGAAAAATAAATACAAAGTTTTAACTTTATTTTATTTTGGTATTGAAAATGGTTTTGAAAGCGTTTTTATTATATCAATGTGTTGTATTGATATCTTGTGATTGAAATGTGGAAATGTTATGTTTCCTTTATGCATGTTTTATGTGATACGATTATGTTATGGTTTATGATATGTTTAAACCTATTCATATGAGGAATGTATTGGACTTAATAAGTGACGGGTGGAGCCTGCTATAGCTCCTCGATGCATAGGTAGGTCTCATGAGACAACTAGACGTGGAATTGGCCGAGGCCCTTTCCCAATTTGATTTATGGTTTTGGCCGAGGCCTTAATCATTTTAGACGTCTTGGCCGAGGCCTTGAAAAATTGTTTCAGAATGTCTGGAATTATACATTCCCTCATTATGAAAGTGGTTATTGATATTTCATGTGATTATTAGACTAGTAGAATATACATGTGAGTAAGTAAATGGCATTATTTAATTTTATTTTTTTCCATATTATGCTGAAGTTCAAGTTTAAAAAGGCTTTTGTTTTAGTTATACATTGCCTTAAATGTTAATGTTTATTTATGAAAGCTTCCACAATTTTGTTATCCTTACTGAGCATCTGAGCTCACCCCTTTCAATGTTTTAATATTTTCCAGGATGTGAAGAAGTATTTTATGAATGACCTGCAGGTATTGTCAGAAGAGGATATGAGTGTGGACTATGGAGACTTTGTTACTGTAGTTTTTCACTTAATGATGTAATGTAACGTTTACGAATGTATCTAGTGTTTCCAAGGCTACTAAACTAATCGGTCTTTCGAGACTTGATCTTTTGTGATCATTCCAATGTTACAAAGTAATGCACCGACTCTGGGTAGCTGGGGTCGGGGCGTTACACAGAAGACATCACAATACTTGGTTGATATGTATATGGAACGCCTCTACACTTGAGAGACATGTCTGGAGGACATCTCCACACTTTGTTAACATGTCTGTAGGACATCGCAAGGTCTAGAGGGCATGTCCAGATACTACCATGTGATGAGGGTAGGTCATGAAAAGCACATGAAGATTAGAATATGTGTATTTTCATAAGTCTTACACATGTTTCATTCATTTTTTGTCCCTTTTAAGTCTTTATTGTGTATTTTACTTGATTTTTTTCAAAAATTAACCTATTTAGGTTTTAGTGACCTAGTAGATATGTAGAAACTCTTTCATGTGATCTGGATATCCCATCTGGAGTCCTTCATGTGTTATATAAGGTTATAACATGAATAACATATGCATTCCACGATATCCCTTAGGTAGTTCCCCAAATTTTTACTTGGCAGAAGACTCTTGAGATCATATAACCATTTTCACTGATAAATCCACTCATGTTATCTTATGTAACAGTTTCCATTCATCTATCATATTCTAATTGTGGGCAAGGGATTTATAAGTCTTTACACCCTGGTTATATACCACCTTGTGTGGTTCATATATCACAAATATTAACTAGAGTAAATGGAGGGATTATTTTAATCATTTTCTTTGCATGATCCTACTATGGGTCATTCATGGTGTCGCATGATAATAGCGACTGTGAGAATGTTCCTCTATTTCCATGTTTGTCAGACCCTATCTAATCAAATGGATTTCATATAACCATATTGACATGTCAAATGATCTTTGTACCATTGAGATGACATGTCTGACAACCTTCATGAGATCAGGATGCTCACAAAAAGGCTTTTGCGTGACCAAATAATAATTGTCTGGGGTTCTTCATGAGATCAAATTGGCCTCTCAGAGGCCCTTCATGAGAGAAAGTTGGTATGTCAGGAGCCTCTTGAGAGATCATGATGGCTTATCAAAGGGCCTCTGAGTGACTGTTGGTGATCACATGAGGCACATAACTCCTTTGAATGAATATCAATGTATCTTATCTTCTTGAGATGGATCCACCCTTTCCCATTTTATTTAATTCCTTATATTACAAGGATAGGGGATATCATGATGTATTGTGATCATTTTTAGGGTAAATCACTCTTCTTGTCTATGAGGAGTCATGTGATCTATGATGGATCACATGATGATGTGAAATCATTACTACGGAAAACTCCTCTACTTGTCGGAATCGCATGATCAATGCAAGATATCACGATGATGAGTGAGTATTTTCACAAAATAATCATCCTTATGTATACAAAAATGAAGGGGCATCACATGATTGAATGGATGAATCCTCGGTCCTTCTCGCAATGATGGTGACATGTCACCATGCTCTTGCATGATAAGGTGGACATTCCACCAGGGGATTTTCAGGGTCTTAAGAAACACATAAGTATGTCACATGAAGATCAGTGTAACTTTCAATCATATAAGTCTTTGGTATTTTTTAGCCTTTATTCTATAAATGGATTTGGGTACTTATGAGGTGTCCGTTGGTTGAAAAGTCACATGATCGGAGGAACTCGTCTGGAAGCCTTTGTATGATCGTTAGTGCATGTCAGGATGCCTTTTCAAGAATAATAGGGATTGTCAAAGGGGATTCACATGATCCCTATAAGATCATGTGTGTTGAATTATCCATTCACGTGACCTTTCTAGGGTCACATGATCACATTTTCTTCTGAAGTTCATGTGGTCCATGTGATTCAGCCACCTAGACTTCATGTTACTCCTTCCATTATTTTACAGAGGAAATAATACCCATGCTTCGGATATTTATTCAATCCTAGAATTGTTAATGTTCATTTGGAGGTAATAAACAAGGGTAACTACAAAAAACAAGGTGATTAAAAGGGGTTATTTTTTCATTTAGAGGGGGTTATAACCCCCTCTAAACACTTTAGCGGCGGTTATTCATAATTGTTGCTAAAGTGGTCACCTACTCTGATTAGAGGCGGTCGTGGGTAAGTGCTAGTATAATGGACTTTTGTTTAGAGGTGGTTATATTAGAGGGGGTTTTAACTCCATATAATATCATCCTAAACTCACTAGAAAACAATGTATTAGGGGTGGTTCTAACTTCCCCTAATTCGAACCTCAATTTAGGGGGTAGTTAAAACCGTACCTATTTGAATTTCAAATAGGATATTTAGGGGTGATCATCCCTTTAATCGCCCCTAAACTTTTTTATACCCCATCCTAGGGATCACCAGACAACTTCCATCAAGAACCCTGACAACCACCCTGACACCCAACTTAGACACTGAACACACCCCTGAAACCCCCTTTAACACCAGACAACCTAGACACCCCCTAGACACCATAGACACCATGACATACCCCCTCAGAGCCCTTAGACATTCTCGGGATGGCCCCCTTAGACATCATACATGCCTAGTGACACCCCTTAGACCCCCTTAGACACCTTATACACCTTATACTTTCCAAAGATTCCACAGATAGACATCTAGACATTCCCGAGATACCCACTAGAACCCCCTTTTGTCAGCGGGCCCCAAGACCATGTCTCATGCACACCGCATTTGTCCCCCACACCCCAGGTGGTAAAAATCATGTTGTTGGGAATCAAAATTGGGATCAGTAGAGACCCTACCTCCACTCTTTCCACTCCGCCTATTCAACTTCGATACATTATATAAAATACTTTATATTTATTTAGATAGAGAAATTTAGATAATATATAAATATATGAATATATTTATAGAAATATAAATAATATAATATATTTGTCTATATATATATATTATATTTGTGTATAATATATTATATATTTTTGTATGATATTTATATATAATATATTTTTTTATGATACTTATATATAATATATATTTCTATATAATATAATATATATATATTTGTGTATGACATATTAGATACATAAATATTAGATAATATATAATATATTTTTGTATAATATATATATATATATTATTTATCTATATATAATATATATAAATAATTATATACACATATATCAATATATATTGATACATATATTTATAAATATATTTATATTTGTGTGTGTGTTTATGTATTTATATTATATTTATAGATATAATATAATTATACAATATATAATTATATAATTATTTCTATATACTTATATGTGTATGTATGTGTGCTTGTGTAAAAATAATATTATTCATTATTATTATTATTACACCAATTTTTTAAACTATAAAAATTTTATGTTGATTTTATAAATGCGATACATTTATATATTTTATGATTTATATTGTACATATATTATATTAAATACATTTATACTACGTATTTATGTATGTAATTATATACATTTATGTTATATCATGTATACACATTTATATATACACACAAAATAAAACACATTCATATAATTAGAAATATATAATACAATTAAATGATGTATATATTCACTAAATTAATTTATAATTAATATGGTATACTACAATATGTTTAAAATAATTATATAATATATATAAATTTATATATAATAAAATATTTATAATATAATATATATAACATAATTATATAATATATATTTATATTTATATTTATATTTAATTGTGTCTCTATTATATATATTTGTACACATAGTATAATATAAATGTATTTATATATAAATATACAATAATAATGTATTTGATATAATATATGTATAATATAAATCAAAATATAAATGTATAGTATTTATAAAACCATATATAAATTTTATATATTTGAATAAATATATTTATAATTAAATTTATATTATGTATACCAATATTTATATATGTATACATTTTCATTTATATGTATAAGTATTTTTCTAAGTATTTATATAATTTCCTTATATATATATATATATGTTTATAATGAATTTAAATACATTTATGTAATGTGTTTATGTAATATATATATATATATATATAAACACATGCACACACACACACATATATATTATAAAATTTAAATTCATATGAGATTTATTTTAAAAATTAAATAAAAATTTAGAGGGGTTTAAAAACCCCTCAAATCAAAGGGATTAATGATGGTTCATGAACCCCACCAAATTTCTTGAATTGGTGGGGGTTAACAACCCCCTCTAATGTCATAAATTAGAGGGGTTCACATCCCCCTCTAATTTATTAAATAAGAGGGGGTTCAAAACCCCCTATAATGTCAACAATCATAGGGGGTTCAAAACCCCCTCTAATGTAGTCAATTAGAGGGGGTTCAAAAACCCCTCTAATCTAAGGGATTAATGAAAATTCATGAACCCCATATAATATATTAAATTAAAGGGGGTTGTAAACACCCACTATTTCCTTTAAAATAAATTATATATATATAAATTAATATTATATATATATAGATCCTCTAAAATACAACTGAATATATAGCACCACTAATTATCAAATTCATGGTGGTATTGACATAATCACCTCTAAAATCAAACCAAATATTTAAAAAATAATACTAAAAAAAATTAAAGTGTGTTGTTTATAATGCCTTATAAAATGAATTTAGAGGGTATTGTGCATAATACCCTCTAAAGAACCACAGTTAATCTGCTTTTTTTTGTATTGGGTTTTGTGTTTAGGTTTTAGGGTTTAGGGATTGAATTGATTTTAAGGGGTTTTAAAGGGTTTAAAGGGCATGGAAGTGTATTTTTATAGGGTTTTTAGGTTTTTAAAGAGGTTTGAAGGGAGTTAAGTTTTTTTAAGATTATGTAAGTGCGGATAGGGTAAAGGTTTTAGGGTTGATGGAATAGGGTTTAGGGTTTGGATGGATTTTTAAGGGTTTTTAAAGGGGCTTAAAGGGTACGAAAGTCTATTTTGGTAGGGATTTTAAGGGTTTTAAAGGGTTTAAAAGGGGGTGAAGGGTTTTTAAGGATAGGGAAGAGGGTATAGGGTGAAATTTTGAGGGTTTAGGGTTGAGGGTGTAGGGTTGAGGGTTTGTATTAATTTTTAAGCGATTTTAAAGGGTTTAAAGGGTATGAAAGTGTATTTTGGTAAGGTTTTTAGGGGTTTAAAAGAGTTTTGAGGGGAGTGGAGGGTTTTTATGGTTATTGAGGAGGAGAAAGGGTGAATGGTAAAGGGTTTAGGGATGAGTGTATAGGGTTTGGATGTATCTTTAAGGTGTTTAAAAGGGTTTAAAGGGTATGAAAGTGTATTTTGGTTGGGATTTAAGGGTTTTAAAGGGTTATAGAGGGAGTGGAGGGGTTTTAAGGTTAGTAAAGAGGGGATAGAGGGAAGGGTTTGGGGTTTATGGTTTAAGATTTAGGGTTTAGAGTTTTAATGGATTTTTAATTGTTTTTAAATGGTTTAAAGGGTATGAAAGTGTGTTTTGGTAGTATTTTGACGGTTTTTATAGGGTTTTAAAGGGAGGTAAGTGTTTTTGAAGTGATTGAAGAGGGAATAGGATGAATGGTAGAGGGTTTAGGGATAAGGGTTTAGGTTTGGATGGATTTTAAGGGGTTTTAAAGGGTTCAAAGGGTGTAAAAGTGTATTTTTAAAGGGGATTTAAGGGTTTTGGAGGGAGTGAAGGGATTTTAAGTTTAGGTGAGAGGGGAGAGGTTAAAGGGATGATAGTTTAGGGTTTAGGGTGTAGATTGTAAGGTATGGAAGGATTTTTAAGGGTTTTAAAGGGTTTAAAGGGTATAAAAGTGTATTTTGGTTGGGTTTTAAGGGTTTCAATGGGTTTTGAAGTTTTTGAAGGATTTTTAATGTTATATAATAGGGGATAGGGTAATGGGTTGAGGGTTTAGGTTTTGTAGTGTAGGTTTTATGGTTTTAATGGATTTTAAGGGTTTTAAAGGGTTTAAAGGATATAAAAGTGTAATTTGGTAGATTTTTAAAGGTTTTAAAGGGTTTTTAAGGGAGTAAAGGGGTTTTAAGGTTATATAATATGGGATAGGGTGATAGGTTGAGGTTTTATGGTTGAGGCTGTAGGTTTTAGGGTTTTGGGTTTGGATGGATTTTTTGGGGGTTAAAGGGTATGGAGGTGTATTTTGGACGGGTTTTTGAGAGAGTGAAGGGTTTTTATGTTTAGGGTATAGGGTAAGGGATGAAGGGTTGTAAGTTTAGGTTTGAGGGTGTAGGGTTCAAAGTTTAGTGTTTAGGGTTTGGAAGGATTTTTAAGTGTTTTTTAAGGGTTTGAATGATATGAAAGTGTGTTTAGGTAGGTTTTTAAAATATTCCAAGGGACTTGAGGGCTTCTAATGTTAGGGAAGAGGGGATAGAGTGGATAATTAAGGGTTTAGGGATGGGGGTGTGTAACGTCCAGTGTTTTTGAAATAGACAAAAATGAAAAGGAATTTCAAAATTTTTCATCTACTGGATGGTCTATTTTTAAAAACAAGCTTGAGAAATTAATTCTGAGAGTTGGTTCCCTTCAATGTTTTGTTTTTAAATTTTTATGAAGGTTTAGGGGGCCCTTATAAGTCTCATTGAGTTTTGGAATCACCATTTACCATTTAAAAAAAATAAGATTAATTGAATTAATTAAATATAAATTAAATTAAATGGAAAATAAACAAATTAATGAATTTTTTTAATAATAATATTATTATTATTTTTGTGGTTGTTTATTATTATTATTATTATTATTATTGTTTTTGTTGTTATTATGTTAGGTTTAAGACCCCCCCCCAAAGGAGGCCTCTTCCCTCCTTAGCACGACATAGCCCCTCCCTGGGCTTGTCCAGCATGTGACGCACCTCCACCTAGGCTCCCTTCTTGTTCAGATCTTCCTCCTAGATTTTTTCATGATTATCATCCAATTATATGAGGTAAATCCTTCTTCTCTCATTCCCTCCTTAGGCCAATTTTCAGTCTCCCGATCACCCTATCTCATTCAACTGAAACCCTAGGTTTGAGGCTAACCTTATTTTTAGTTGTTTTCCTTTGATGGTAGGGTATTTGAAGGGTCTCTCGGGACCCCATCAAGTGTATTATAGCATCCACCACTGAAGGATAAGTGGATTGGTTTTATTTAGCTTGTAACCATTGTTCAAGGTAAGATTTTTCATCTACTACTTGGTTTCACCTAATTTATTTTGGGCCCTTTGGGTGATTTAGAGTCCCTAATCTTTTTTAGTTATTTTTTATCGTATTTGAAGACTTTAACTCAAATAAATATGTATGTATATATATAAATATATAGAACTTCCATGTAAATATTCCCTCATGGAAAGGAGAATATGTGCATTGGGCTAAGGGATATATGTATGTATGTAAGTATGTATGTATGTATGTATGTATGTATGTATGTATGTATGTATGTATGTATTTATGTATGTATATATGTATGTATGTATGTATGTATGAATGTAAGTGAATGCAAGTGTGAAGAATTTTCGAGTGGTCACTGCTAAGTCTATCAAGTTTTGAGTTTTGACTTGGTCTTCCCTTGAAGTAGGATCCTTATCATTGCCCCTTTAATTCAAGAATGATTTAAATTGCTTTTAGCTGCCTGCTTAACTATAAATTTTTATATTGAATTTTATTTATAGAATAATTTAGTTCGTTATGAAAAATGTTTTGTGATAAATAAGTCATGGTTTTATAAAAAAACACTCCAATGGAGGTGTGCTATCTTTAAAAACTCACATTGATAGTCTATGTTTATTTAGCTGGCTTGGCCTACCTCTTGAGGTAGGATCCAATTCATTTTTCCCTTTAAGTTAAATAATGTCTTAGTTACTTTCTTTTGTACTTTAAATGATTTTTATTAGTGCTGAATAATTTTTAGAATAAATTTTAAATACAATGAAAATAATTTTTTGATAAAGAAATTTCATTTTTTATAATAAAACCCTTCCAACAGAGGTGTGGTGTCTTCTAAGCTAAAAATTAGTGACTATAATTTTATGATTATTGGATTATATCAATGATGTTGCCTTATTATTTTACTTTTATATATCAAGTGGAATGTTTATCACATGGTTTCTTTTGTGTTATTAAATGGATTGAACCTCTTATATATAAATGTTAAATGAGCTAGAGTTCCCTCTAAGTTCTTGGCCTATCTCATGAAATTTAATGACATGGACCACTCCTAATTTAATAGACTAATGAACCAAGAACCCATTAAGTGTGTGGATTTCTTCATAAATGGATTTTTCCAAGTAGGTAAATTCCCAATTGTACATGGTTCCTTTTATTTACCTTTTTCCCCGTTTCTAATAAATTTTCATGATCGTTAGTTTATGTGAATGAGATGTTTATTTAACGGAAATCAATTATATATATATATATATATATATTCCATACTATGTGATATGCCTTTCTTGATAGATCACTTGATAAGGGACAGGTGAGAACATGGGTTCCATTTTAAGGACTCATGGATGGGATCTCGTGCTTGGGTGGTTATACCATGATGTTCCAGGGGCGATGCTCTAGCTTTCCAAGAGAGGGATTCCCGAGCGGGTTATTATACACCTAAGTGATACTAGTTCACTAGGGAAGCAACCATGGATGGAACCATTTGAATGATGGATATGACATGTCTTGGGTGATACTTGGTCCTCTAATGAGATACCTAGTATGGACTCGGAGTCACCATACCTCGAGTGATATCAGGGATGTCGTGTGGGTCACATTGGATATACTCAATGGTATTGGATTATATTGTATGTATCGTAGTGATACATGGGATTCTATTTAGATCTCTAGGGATGGTATTAGACTCCAGCATAATATTTTAGGGATGCTTATAGGGTTTCACTTGTGGTTCATTATTTTACCCTTGTTGTTATGAATATCCTATTAGCTTTTGGCATGAGATGTTTACTTAATGGAATGCTATATTATATATATGCCTTACCTTGTTGTGTGTGACTTTACTGATATGGTTCACTTGATATAGGATGAGTGAGAACATGGGTTTCATATTAAGGACCCAAGGATGAACTCTCGTGTTGTGGTTGTTATACCATGATGTGTCGTGGGAGATGATCTGGATTTTCAGGTGAGGGATTCTCGGGTGGTTTATTATACTCTTGGGTGATAATGGTTACCTAGGGGAGAAACTATGGACAGACCCATTGGAAAGATGGATATTCTATGACTTGGGTGATACTCAGTCCTCTAGTGAGATTCCTGCGATGGACTCACTGTCACCATGCCTCAAGTGATACTAATGATGCCATGTGGGTCACATGGGATGGACTCGGTGGTATTGGATTATATCGAATGTTCCTATTACGATACATGGGATTCTTTTTAGATCACCCTGGATGAACATGGTGTTGAAAGTGGGTTCCCTAGACCCAACTTGTATTGTAATTTGATTACCACTACATGTATGAAGTTTGATATATATACATGTGTTTTTCTTACCATAATAGTGTAGATACTTATGCACCCATTTTGTTTATGGCAATGTCATTAGATTACATGTCATATAAAAGGGTTATAGAAGATCCCAGGAAATAATGAGAACCCTGAGATGCCATGAAACTAATCTTAAAGCAATGTCCTATGATCCAGTTACATCATTCTGAAAGGACACTGATGATGTGTGACCATCTGGTGTTGGGGGCTCATAAGCATTGAGACTTCTTCTCATGAAGTTTTCACTTGATGATCTATAGTAGTTGAGATCATGATGACTAACCTGCATAATAGGAACACCACATGTTTTAGTATTCATTGGTCATTCCTATCTATGGACATGTTTAATGGTCTCCAGACATGAGATCATTATCAATGTATTTTATTTAATTGCGTATTTTGATGTAAGGAAAAAACCATGGCGATGAAGTTGTGGTGAGGTAGTTTGTGTTCGGTATGTCATTGGTGACATGACATTGATTGAATGATCAAGATATAATTTTTCACTTCTGAGTTGAGAAAGAGATATCTTAGGCCCAGTTGATTAGGATGGTTTCACCTTCATTAAATCCAAGGCCATGGTAGTGGAAGGTAAGACCGTCCGAAACAGATCAAAAAATAAAATAAACCAAGATAAAGGATGATGGAACTAGTGTGAATTATACTTTATTGAGATATCGATGATGAAGATATTATGTTACATAGACCATGTTTATTGGAAGGTAATCATTGTTTTGACTTTTACCTTATCCCTATAAGGGCCTAGATGGGTTTCTAGACCCTACTATTGGTCGGTGAATATTATTCACTGCTATTGAGATGAGGTTCTAGAGGGTCACGCACTATAGTACTTTAAAAATCTTTCCAATTCTATGGAATAACAATATAGAACTTGGTGGTCCCTGCTAAGGGGTATTAGTATTATCCAAGTTCCATGGATCACCAAGTAATAAATGAATTCTTTAATTATTCAAGTTTGAAATAATTATTTAAATTTATTTATAACATGTATTTACAAGCAATTAAGTAAATACAAAGATAAAATATTATTTAAAAGAATTTAAATATCCCGGGTTCATTTAACAATTTTAGGATATGTGAGTTGAGTTATAGACTCAAGATTATCACACAATATATATTTAATATATATTGAAGTTAGTGATAAAATTATAAATATTATTTATGGAATAATTTAATTTGTCATAAATAAATATTTATAAAACTTATACTATGAATATCTATTACACGGGGGCCGGGAACCCATACTGGGTATTTTAGATATTCCCTATATAAGTGAGAGATAGGATATTCCCATGTAACTATTCATGTGTTATAATTGAGAGCCTCTCTCTCCTCCTGAATTCTTGAGAGAGACTCTCTCATGAAAGCATGATCTTCAAGCTCCTTCTTTCTGGATCAAAGACTCTTGCTTGTGGTGATCACCACTGCATCGAATTGATCGTTGGTGTACCGTGCTAGCACCCAGATTCCAATGAACGACACATGAGAAGATTTAAGAGGCGTGTGTGGATGATTTAGAGAGCTTCAACATCGGATTCTTCGAGCAACAGTTGCCACCATCCTGCATTGGACTTAGACACATCAGATCCAAACAAGGTACATGTTTGATTTTATTTTTGTGCTATGTCAAATCCATGCATGGTCCTCAGACCATACCTGGATAAATCACCAAATTCAAAATTGTTACGTTGTTTTGGTTATGCGAAAATTTTTAAATTCCCAACCCATCTGCTTCTGCTACCTGTCCCAGTACCTAATTGTGGTATTATAGGGATTCTTGGTTTCTCAGAGTCAAGGAAACATTAAAATTCATTAAATTTAAGTATGGGTGTTAAATCGGTTCCAACGGATCTGGTTGTACGTCGATCCGTTTCCGAATGGCCAAGTTACGAACATTTGAAAATTTTAATGGGATCAACATCATCAGTTTTAAGCTATTCAGATTATTTTATTTTATGAAGAAAGAATTTTTAATTTATTCACGTGTTCTTAAAAGTACTGAAATATGGCCACGTTTTGGCCAGAATCCAGTCACCAGAATTTTTCTGGTGGGCTTGTTTTTAGGAGATAAATATAATATATTATAAAATAATATCATTTTATTTTTCTCAATTAAAATAAGGGATAGTCCTTTAGAATTGGGGTCAAGTCATCTCTTTTTAATTAGTCTTTAGAATATAAAAATTTTAAAAATAAGAAAAGAGACCAAGACCCCATTTGGGTCTTCTTCTTTATAAAAAAATGGGGCAGGGTTTGTTTTTTCAAAATAAAAAACTTTAAAAAATGGGTGGGGAAAGAAGAAGACCTATTGGTATTATTCCACGTAGAGCCACACCCACCATCCAACTCTACCCCCCCTTGCAGCCGGAACATAATTGCGACTCCCCTCTTCCCAAACGGGTTACTGCCTTCTCACGTCGCCTGGACCCCCTGGACGCAGCCTACTCACACTTCCCAGAGCCCCTCGATGTCATTTTCTCGCACTACCTAGAGCCCCTCACCACCACCTTCTCTAGGCTGCACCACACCAGGACTCCCTCCCTTCATGCCTCGTTGAAATAGATCCCCTCACCTCCAAGTCATGTCCAAACGGAGCAGTAGGCTGCCGCCCTCATGGCTAGCCGGACCAGCAGACCACCGCCCTCATGGATCACCAGAGTAGTAGGCCGCCGGCCTTGTGGCTGGTCGAAGCATCATTCCGCTGCCCTTGTGGCTCATCAGAGCACCATGCCGCTGCCTTTGCAGCTTGCCGAAAGTATTGCCCCACCATACCAACGCACCTCGCACCTCATCGAAGGTGTCTTCCCTATCCCTATCAAGTTGCACCTCACCGGTGGACACTGCCACTGCAGGGGTGTTGTTGGACTGGGTGTCATCGTCATGTAGTAGTCTCACTATGGTCTCGTCGCAGTCATGCCGTAGTTGCACTGCGATTCGGCCCTGGTCCAGTAAGACACCCTCACAATAGTTCACAATTCTACCGGACTCCTTCCCCAGCTAGAAGTAACCCTTATAATTTAATTTACTTAATTTAGTTTTTTAAATTAAATTAATTATAATTAATTTTTGGGTTAAAGTTTAAGTATAATCCGAAACATTAATTTAATTAATATTAAAATTAAATTAATGGTTTAATTTAATTTTTAGAATTAAAATTAAATTAAAAGTTTAATTTAATTTTTGGAGTTAAAATTAAATTAAACAATTGGAACTGATAAATACATTAATTAAATTTATTTAAATTCATTTAATTTATTATAACACCCTCTTACTATTTAAATTTATTGCAGTTCAATTTTAATTGCGCTTTATTTATACTGACTGGTCTTGAGAAAGGGACTAAACCATGCATGTTTGGTTTATTTATTCAATGTGTGTGATAATTGTAATAATTAATTGGATAAATGGTGGTCTTCAAATCATATTTTAATTCAAATATGTTTAAGGGTCTGCACATCCAATTCACTAGTTGTATTTTGTATTCCAAGACCCCTCGACTACATGCGAGTATATTTTTTATTATATGGTGATGATCCAAGACGCAGAACCTGCCAAGTCGAGGTGGTAATCCAGATAGGATCCAAGCGCATTGCACTAGGGCTAGGTACGACGTGAGTCTGGTGTCGACTCAGGTATGGATGCCCCTAGGTGAAGATTGATCCATTATGGATCGATCATAATATAATGCTCAAGACCAGTCAGATTTCATGATTTACCTTTATGCATTGTTTATTATCTTATGCGAGTGCATGATTATTTCTTGATCACATAGAATAGTAAACATGATAAAATGCATAAAGATATGAATAATGTTTTTCTATTGCATATTAAGTTGTGAGCACTAAAATCTAGTTTGAACATATAAATAGAAAAGGATTATATTCATCAATAAATACCAAAATCCCTCAAAAGATATATTAAGTCCAAATGCCTTATATTTCTCACATTTAAACAAAACTATGTGTTTGGGGTGCTCGTCATCCATAGTTGAGAGTGCCTCTTACTACCGGGGTTTTTTCATGAGAGAACTAGGTCGACTTAACTAAAGTGAGTAGTTAAGGATTAGTCATAGCTAACTTGCTATCACTTTAGAGGCAAGATGTTGAGGGAATCAGGTTCGGATTTCGAAAGCTAGAACTTTACTCAACAATACAAGGAACCACGAGTCAAGTGGTTGTCCAGCCTAGTGCCTACCTTGAAACCCTCTAATTAGTGGTGTAGCCGTAGCTTTTAGACTATGAGGGAGGTTTTGAGGATCCTTTCCACTAGAGTACTCAAGCGAAAGAGTATTCCAAATCTAATAGTGAGGGCTATTAAGGTTCTCCAAAATAGTGAGATACATTAAAATGATATAATAATTTATTAATAATAAATTTCAAAAGGTAATCAAGACAAAGTACTAAATAATAATTTTTATCTGATGCAGATTTAAAATGGAAATCACTAACACCACAAGTAATTTATCACTGCAATCAATTCTGGATAAAGAAAATATCCTGACTAGCAATAACTTCCAGGATTGGTACAGATTCTTACGCATAGTACTATGCCAAGAAAGGAAGTTATATGTGCTGGAATCCCAAGTTCCTACTGAGCCTCCTCATGTAGCAAGTAAGGTAGAAAAAGATAAATGGAAAAGGAATGTAGATGATGAACTTGATGTTCAATGCATCATGTTGTCATCCATGTCTATCCAATTAAAGAAAATGCATGAGATTGAGGATTCCTACAAGATGATATCACATCTCCAAGAATTATATCAGGATAGGTCCAGGTAGTAAAGGTATGAGATCTCAAGTGCCCTATATAAGTGCAGGCTAGCATAAGGGCCCCAATATGGTCCTCATGAACTCAATATGATTGGGTATATTGAGAGGTTTGAAGCCCTTAGGTTCAAATTGAACCAAGAACTAGAATTATATCACATTCTTGCCTCTTTACCACCAAGATTCTTGACTTTCATTGTTAATTATAATATGAATGATATGAAAAAGTTACTCCTAGACCTTTTTCATTTAGTTCGCAAAGCTGACAGGGATATGAAAAATACCAATTCATCTGTCCTTATGGTGAACAAAAGAAACAAGGGAAAGGGAAAGGGGTATAAGGGCAAGTCAAGGACAAAGACACCAATGCATCTTCTTGACAGAATCCAAATATTAAGAGGTAGAGTAATGTGCAGGAAGCTATCTACTTTGGATGTGGCAAGAAAGGCCACTAGAAGAAGAATTGCAAAGCTGGAAAGAAGAAGCAAGATGATTCTTCTAATTTAGGTATTTTTGTCATTTAATTCAATCTATATTTATCTAAAATTTGGGTATTGGATATGGAATGTGGATCACACATTTGTGTTCATATATAGGAACCAATTAGGTTCAAGAAGATTGAAAAAGGTGAAGTGGATATTCGAGATGAAAATGGTACAAGTCTGGTAGCCTTGGCAGTGGGAGACTATCACTTAACCTTGCAAATTGGTTTGATTATAGTTTTAAAAATTGTAATTATGTAACTTTTGTAACCATGAACATTATCTATGTGTTGAATTTAGAAACTATGGGATTTTATTTCAATTTTGGAAGTAAATGCTGTCTCCTTTATAGGGATAACATCTGTTATGGTATGACACATCTTAACAATGGTTTATACATGATATAACTCGAAAAAACTCTAATAGAAATCAATGAAAAAACCAGCCAACATGACTCATATATCACCTGCCTATGACACTTCAGTCTAGGTCATGTAAAAGAGAAGAGATTGTGAATATTACATCAAGAAGGGTATTTAGAATCGATACAGTTAGAAACCTTGGATGTATGTCAAGCTTGTTTACAAGGAAAAATGACCAAAGCAACTTTCTCAAGAAAGGGAGATATAACTAATGCTATACTATAATTAATACATACTGATGTACATTTTCCATTTATAGTAGAGGAAAGGGTTAGTTTTTCATACTTCATCACTTTTACTGATGACTATAGTAGGTATGGATATATCTACTTAATGAGTCATAAGTTCGATTACTTTTGGATATTTAAGGAATACCAAATTGAAGTATAAAACCAACTTGGTAAGAATATAAAATCACTCTGTTCAGCCCAAGGCAGAGAATATCTTAACCAATCTTTCATTAATCACTTGAATGAGTATGGGATAGTATCCCAACTAACTCCTCCTTATACACCACAATGGAATGGTGTTAGTGAAAGGAGTAATAGAACTATACGTGACATGGTCAGATCAATGATGAGTCATGAAACTCTTCCATTATCCTTTTGGGGATACGACTTACAGACAGTAGCATATACCCTTAACTATGTACCAACTAAATCTAGAAATGGGATTCCATATGATTTATGGTATGGAAAGAAACTCATTCTTACACAGATAAATGTATAATAGTGCGAGGAATTTTTCAAGACTTTACTAAGTGACAAATTAGTATCCAGAAGCATGAAGTACATCTTTATAGGTTATACTAAGTAAAAAAATGATATTACCTATATAACCCTTTAGATAGAAAAGTTTTTGTGGAAATACATGTCATATTTCTAGAAATGGAACACATTTTTATTGAAAATATTGGGAGAAATATTGACTTCGATGAAGTTAATGATTCGGATGCACAAGAGTTGGTAGAGGAACAATATCCATAAAAGAAAGTGCATGAAGAAGTTATTCCTGAGACACAAATACTGTGTAGGTATACGCGAGAGGTTAGAGAACCAAAGCATTATGGTTTTCTTGTCACCAATTCAGGTGATACATTAGTCCTTGAGGATGATGAACCTCTAACCTACAAGGAAGCAGTAAAAGGGAAAAAACCTACTAAATGGAAAGAATCCATGAATTATAAGATGTAGTCCATGTACCAAAATCATGTTTGGATTTTGGTAGACCCTCTAGCTGATGTAAATCCAATTGGATGCAAATGGGTATTCAAAAAGAAGCTGGACAATGATGGTGAGGTTAATACCTTTAAAGTAAGACTGGTTACAAAGGGTTTTAGGCAACGTCAATGCATTGACTATGATGAAACCTTCTCACTAGTAGCAATGGTTAAATAAATTAGAATATTTCTTTCAATATCATCCATTCATAATTATGAAATTTGGAAAATGGATGTGAAAACTTATTTTCTAAATGGTAAGTTGGTTGAAGACATCTATATGACTCAACCCAAAGGGTTTGTTAAGTCAAATAATTCCATTAAAGTATGAAAGTTGTAAAGATCCATTTATGGGTTTAAGCATGCATCACAGTCATAGAATGTTCATTTTGATGAGTCCAAAATAGAATTTGGTTTTTTCAACAAAAAAATCAATCCTTGTATCTCTAAAAAGTTTGAAGAGAATTCCATCATTTTCTTAGTGTTATATGTTGATGACATATTAATTATGGGAAATGAGGTGCAAGTATTATAGTCAGTTAAGAATTGGTTAAATGAATTCTTTTCCATGAAATAATTAGGTGAAGCATCCTAAATTCTAGGGATCAAGATATATCGAGATAGATCTTAAAGGATACTTGGGCTAAGTCAAAGTAAATATATTGACAAGTTACTAAATAGGTACAATATGGAAAAGTCCAAGAGAGGATTGTAAACTATGTCACATTGTATAAATATCTCTAGGAAGATGTTTCCTAAAACACAGAAGGAGATTGAAAGAATGAGTATAACCCCTTATGCCTTAGTAGTGGGTTCTATCATGTATTACATGTTATGTACTAGGTTTGATGTTTCCTTTTATTTATGCATGGTGGGTAGATATCAAGGCAATCCAAAAGATATGAATTGGGAAGCTGTTTATACTATCCAAAATCACTTGAGGAATACAAAGGATATGTTCATGGTGTATAGAGAATATGAGGAACTAGTAGTGAGAAGATACACTGATTCTAGTTTCCAGATATATCATGATGATTTGAAATCGCATTTAAGCTACATCTTTTTCCTGAATGGTGGTGCAGTGAACTGGAGAAGATCGAAGAAAGCTATGGTTGCCGATTCTACAGTAGAGTCCTAATATATAGAAGATTTTGATACTAAAAAGGAATTAGTCGGGATACATAGCTTTATCTCAGACATTGGTGTTGTTCCTAGTAGTGCAGACCCTATTCCAGTATATTGTGATAATACTGCTGTAGTGGTGCTTGCTAAGGAGCCCATGTCTCCCCAATGGACAAAGAATATACTTAGGATATTTCATCTCTTGACGAACTTTACTCAATGATGTGAAGTCACATTTAGAAGAGTATCCATAGAGGAAAATGTGGAAGACCCCTGACTAAATCTATTTCTCAGTAGAAACATGATTCTCATGTGAGAGATAATGGATTGAGACTTCTTAGAAGTCATCTCTAGTGAATGTGGGAGTGTTAAAAGTGGGTAACCTAGACCCAACTTGTGTTGTACTTTGATTACCACTACATGTATGCAGTTTGTTATATATACATGTGTTTTTCTTTCCATAATAGTGTAGATACTTCTGCATCCATTTTGTTTATGGAAATTTCCTTAGATTAGATGTCACATCAAAGGGTTATAGAAGATCCCATGCTATAATGAGAACCCTGAGATGCCATGATAGTAATCTTAAAGTAATGTCATATTGTCCAATTAAATCATTCTGAAAGGACATAGATGACGTTTTACCATCAGGTGTTGGGGTATCATAAGCATTGAGACTTCTTCTCCTGAAGTTTTCACTTGATGATATCTAGTAGTTGAGATCATGAGGACTGACCCGCATAATAAGAACACCACATGTTTCAGGTGCCATTGGTCATTCCTATCTATGGACATGTGTAATGGTCTCAAGACTTGAGATCATTATCAATGTATGTCATTTAATTGCGTACTTTGATTCCAGGAAAAAACCATGGAAATAAAGTCGTGGAGAGGTAGTTTGTGTTGGGAATGTCATTAGTGACATGACATTGATTGAAAGATCAAGATAGGATTGTCGCTTTCGAGTTGAGAAAGAGATATCCCAGGCCTGGTTGATTAGGATGGTTTAACCTTCATTAAATCCATGTCCATGGTAGTGGAAGGTAAGACCATAAAAAAATAAAATAAACCAAGATAAAGGATGATGACACTAGTGTGCATTCTGATTTATTGAGATATCGACGATGAAGAGATTATATTACACAGACCATGTTTATAGGAAGGTATTCATTGCTTTGACTTTACCTTATATCTATAGGGGCCTATATGGGTTTCTAGAACCCTCCCTTGGTCGATGAATATTATTCACTACTATTGAGATAAGTTCCTAGAGGGTCACACACTATAGTGCTTTGAGAATCTTCCCTATTTTGTGGAATAAAAATATAGAACTTCATGAACCCCACCAAGGGGTCTGAGTATTATCCAAGTTATATGGATCACCAAGTAATAAATAAATTCTTTAATTATTCAAGTTTGGATTAATTTATTGAATTTATTTATAACATGTATTTACAAGTGATTAAGTAAAGACAAAGATAAAATATTATTTGAACAGATTTAAATATCTCAGGTTTATTTAATATTTTTCAGGATACATGATTCGAGTTATAGAATCAAGACTATCATGAAATATATATATTTAATATATATTTTAGTTAGTGATAAAATTATAAATATTATTTATGGAATAATTTAATTTGTCATAAATAAATATTTATAAAACTTATACTATGAATATCTATTACCCCGGGGCCAGGAACCCATACTGGCTATTTTAGATATTCCCTATATAAGTGAGAGATAGGATATTCCCATGTAACTATTCATGTGTTGGAATTGAGAGCCTCTCTCTCCTTCTGAAATATAGAGAGAGACTCTCTCAAGCAAGAAAGATCTTCAAGCTCCTTCTTCTTGGATCAAACGCTCTTTCTTGCAGTGATCACCACTACGTAGAAGTGATCGTTGGTGTGCTATGCTAGCACCCAGATTCCAACGAACGACGTGCGAGAAGATTTAAGAGGTGTGTGTGGACAATCTAGAGGGATTTGATGTCAGATTATTCAAGCAATGGTCATTGGCATCCTGTGATGGATTTTCACACATAAGATCCGAACAAGGTACATGTTCGATTTTATTTTTGTGCTTTGTCAAATTCACGCGTGATCCTCAGACCATACTGGGATAAGATCACTAGAGTCATAATTTTTACATTGCTCTGGTGATGTGAAAAATATTAAATTCCCTACCCATATTCTTTCACTACCCATCCCGATACCTAACACATGGGACTCCACCAATCAAATTTATGGTTTTTTGATTGTTCCTCTTTTGAGATGAATCTTTTAATATCATTATGAGTACATGTTTGTGATGTTTATTATTTATAATGTGGGATTTATTAAGATGAAATGTTAATGGGACCCTAAATTAGAGTACAAGCTTGGCGGTTTTCCTTCTTTGATGCCTTGATCACCTGGCACCTGTATACATGTTGTTCCATGCACAAGTACCTATTTCAAACACCCATCTTATGCCTAAGTAGGTGGTATCAGACGGGTGTCCATTTAGGAACCTAGATAAAGGTGTTGTCATTTTTTCTGTTACTTGATCTGTATTTATTATATTTGGAACAATCCTTTGTAATGAACCAATGTTTTTCAATGGAAATTCCCTTCTTATAAATATGTCATAAAATCACATGAAAACACAACATAATGAACTACTAAGTGCTAAGTGACCTTTAAACATAATTTTGTCACTTATGTGTTTGGAATTTCAAAAATCTAACACACATGGTTGCAATCAGTAATTTATTTGGATTCCGATAAGAAAAACTTAATTTTTTGGTGAATAGTAACCTACCCTTATGAATAGTAACATACCCTTATTAATAGTGATATACAATAATGAATTGTAACCTTACCTATGATAATATATAAACAATATTCAAGTTGAAAGTACGATATACCTATATTTTAGAATAAGTAAATGAATATTTTAAAATTGGTTTTTAATAATAAATTAGGATTTTAATTAAATATTAAAATAGTCATATTTAGAAAATTATTTTTGAAAAATGGATTTGATTTTTGGATTATACATGTCAAAAAATGTTTAGGATGATTTTTTGAGATTTTTCTAAAATAATTGAATTTTTGATGAACATTAAAATATGATAATTTATGATAACTGCTAAACAATGGATTTATTGAGTCATTGATGACGATCTGCTAATGTAATCGCAATTGGTTCAAAGTCACATGAATTTATTACTGTTTTTTGTCATGGAATCATCACTATTTCTAGTCTTGGGGGAAAATAATAAACTAATTATTATAATATTATGAAAACCCTCCTCTCCTCCACTATAACCCCCCTCACTCCCTCTTCTCTTAACTACTCTCAAGCCTTGTGCCTTGCCAATATTCTGCCCAAATACTTCCCCAAGAACCTCCCCCACGTCCAAAAGCTCTTATCCACTTCAAAATACCCAAACCTCTCCCTTTAAGAGGGTCTCAAAGGAGGAATTCTCAAGAGGTAAATTCCTCTTTCGAATTCCTTCATTTCTTTGAAGTTCTTTTCTTTTTGGTTCTTTTCTCACCTCCCTTAACCCAAATAGTATGATAAATCCAGTAACATACATGTACTAGAATGTTTTTATGCTAATGGGATATTTCATTATATTCTCTCCTTTCCACACCTTTTATTTGAAAGAAATGAAGGCACCGTTTGAGATGTGCTAATTTAGCACATTAAAGGAAAATGGTTTATCAATTTCTATTATCATCTTTAATTCTAGTCATGAAACCATTTTGGTTATGATTAAACCAGATTATTATCTATTTAATATATCCTATTTTTGGTTCTGTAATCCTTTTGTACGAATGGAATTAAGTTATAAAGCAAAACATGTTCTTTGTAATCAAACCCACCAATTAACAAAAATGGTTGTTACTATAGTTTTATATAATAATCCAACTTCACTCTAAGTAACCAAATTAAATTTAAAACCATGTAATATCCTGTCTGTTCACTAATATAATATAACTTCAATTATGGACAACCACTTTCATCTTACATGTTTATCCAAACATGATTATAAGCGAACCGATCATTAAAACCAAGTAAACAAACAAGTCCGAATAATGAAATTGAACCTCAAAACCTATCAAAACAGTTATAATTGAACTTAAAATGATTATAATAAAAAAATTAAATATAGAATAGGTTATGGAATTATTAATTAATAAACCTAATTTGTTTATTCAGGTCTTTAATAACAAGTGGCGAACACCAACAGATTTAAGGTAAGGGATCCTCTCCATTTCTCCCTTAATCAAGATTGACCTCTATGCTATGTGTAACTCCCCGACCCTAGTGACCCAGAGTTAGTGAATTATTACATAACATTGGCATGATCACAAGAAAGATCAAATCTCGAAAGACCGATTGGTTTAGTAGCCTTGGAAACACTATATATATTCATAAGTCTTACATTACATCATAAAATGAAAAACTACTACAACAACATATTGTATCCATAATCCACACTATTATCCCCTCATAATATCCCTGCAGGTCATTTATAATTTACTTCTTCACTTCCTGGGAAAAATAAAACATAGAAAAGGGGTGAGCTCAAATGCCCAGTAAGGATAACAATATAGCGGAAACTTTCAAAAATAAGCATAAACATTTAAGGCAATATATAACTAAAACAAAAGCCTTTTAAACTTTAACTTCAACATAGTATGGCAAAAGAAAAATGAAATAATGCCATTTACTTATTCACATGGATATTATACTAATCGAATAATCACATGCAATATAAATAACCACTTTCATAATGATGGAATGCATAATGCTGAACTTTAATTTCTTTGTCAAGGCCTCGTCCCAAGACCTAGGGGCTAACTGTAACCGGAACCCAACCCGGAGTGCCTCTAATAACCAGACACCAACCCGGAGTGCCTCTAATAACCGGACACCAACCCAGAGTGCCTCTAATAACCGGACACCAACCCGGAGTTCCTCTAATAATCGGAGACCAAACCGGAGTTCCTCTAATAACTGGAGACCAAACCGGAGGGCTTACTTTTACCGGTCCCCAACCCGGAACATACTTGTCTAACACATTCATCTGAATGAAACATAAACATTCAGATTAAAAATAACTTATGAAATGTCAATACTCTAAACAAAAACCATGAGTGACATAAGAATAACTTATCCACAGTAAAAAATATCACAAAACCTTCAATAAAATATGGATGTTTTGTATCATAATAAATCAACTTCAAATAATCTTAAAATCCATCAAAGAATGTTGACATAGATGAAATAAATACTATTTTAGAAAAATATATCATTCTATTTTGAAATCATTTAAGAGTCTTATATTTATGAAATAAAACATTTTTTTTGAAAATATTCTTATTATCTTGTAAGGGAAGCTTTGATGAATTTATAACGGCGGAAAATAGTCACACCCACTGTATAAGTTAAAAAAACATTCTTACCTTAATTTTATCGAAAAGGTTAAAAAACACCTTGTTTGGAAAACGACGGAAAGATTCCTTTATAAACCTCTTATAAAAAGTAAAACAAGGGTATAAATGTCTTTAACCCATATTCTTGTAAATAATAAAAATGTTTTGAAATACATTTTTAAGAAAACATGGATGTGGATGATAAAGAGATCCCAGTAGATTATTACATATAAACAACCTCGGATAATGAAGAGATTGTGAAATAACCCTTACCAATTTGGTAACTTATGAAACATACAACCCATGAAAGAGGTATCATACAATGAATATGTAAATACACATAAATTAAAGTGTATTACACAAAGAATATAATTATGGGCAGTACATACACCACACAAAAGGTAATGGTGGCAATATGGCATGAATCTCACGGGAATAAGGAGTGAGATGAAAACCCCTTAACTTGTACTTTTCCTTGGTTGGGGTAGGTTAACCTCCTGTATAATGGTGAAATAATTGTTATTAAATTATACAAGAATCATATACATTAATATGATATCATATATGATCTTTTAATATTGATTTGATAATAATATCTTAGTATTATCGTTGTTTCGGGTGTTAACTTACTTGTTTTCTTTTATATGTTTTGTTACGTAAGCCATGTTTTTAATGGATAGGTTGTATATTATTCATATCCAGAATGATATCAATTCCTTAAACATCATTTTTAAATAATCAAATGATAATTATACTTGAATGGATACGATGGTGAATGAATCTCATCGCGTTCGTGGAGACAGTAGTCCGTACGTACGCACGAGCGACAATATCATTCATTTGAAATAATATATAAATGGTTGTTATATCATATACACAGAATCATTAACATGTTATATTTATTATTTACATGAGTTACATATCATTATTATACCCATCCAAATAATAATATATTGAATAACAATTACACCATGACGTGGAGACGATAAGCCATACGTACGCACGTATGGTGACATGTTATTCAAAGGGTGGATAGAATACTGAATATGGTTGTACCATATTTATAATAACATCACAGTATATATATGACACTAGAGTTATTATTTTATAATGGTAATAAAAAAGGAATAAGAAGTGGAAGAAGAAAGGAACTTGGAAAAGGGTGGTGAAATCATTACCTCTTCTTCGGGTTCTTTCTTTTGATTTGATCAAAAGGGATCCTTAGGTTGGCTTTATGATCAAACTAAGGCCTCTAGGTTGTAGTTAGGGAAGTTGGAAGAGTATTTGGGTAGAGTTTTTCCTAACCAAAAGGCTTTTAAGGTGTGAATAAATGAGAAGGAGGTGTGCCCTTTTATGAGAGGGGTGAGGGGCACCTTTGGAAAAGCTAGAAATATTAGTTTATAATAAATTCATATTCGGATTATAATGGCTAAAAAGTTGATTATTTAAATTTTAAGGTGGGTATGGGTCGAAAACAACTCAACCCATAGAATTTAGATAGGTTTGGGTACTTATATTAACCTTATCTTTAAGTATTAACTCTAAGTTAATTAGTTTCACTTTTACAATGTCTCTTTGTATTTTTATATAATATGATTAATAAACTTACTATATACATCCAAGAGACCCCCAAGTGGTCCATTAATGATGAAACTATCATGATATAAGTCTCTTGGACGAACCTTATATTTTTAGGAATTTAATATCAATTAATAATATAATATTTGTTTTAAGAACTCTTTTATGTCAATTTTGACACTATTCAATAGTTGATTTTTTTGAAACTCATAACAGATTGATTACTTCTAAAAAAGTCAATTAAATCAATCCTAATATATAATATTATCCTATAAAATTAGTTTAATTCATTAAAAGTTTCATATTATATTTATTTGGGTATTTATAATATCAATTATTTTGATTTTTCACTATTATAGTAATTACTGCATCATGATTGTGTCATAAATAAATAAAATTATTTAATGTCTAAAAATTATAAATAAAATATCATTATGTAGGAAATATTTTTATCTTTATAATGAATATTTATATCTAAAATCCAACATATATAAACCCTATGTAAAAATTGTTTTGCTAAAAGATATATGCTTGTGTCATTTTTGTATTCATTTTAACTTAATAAAAATAAAGTGTCCCTATCACCTACAAGTGGCACCATGGGGTCCCAAAATCGACCCAAAGATGCCTATGGTCGAACATGTATCAACCAATAAGGCTAGGACACGTTTTAGGGTAATTTAGTATTATTATAATATTATTTTTTAACCCTTATTTACCGGATTTACCCTTAACCATGGT
This sequence comes from Viscum album, assembly GCA_963277665.1. Taxonomy (NCBI): domain Eukaryota; kingdom Viridiplantae; phylum Streptophyta; class Magnoliopsida; order Santalales; family Viscaceae; genus Viscum; species Viscum album. The sequence continues at coordinate 1,663,134,620 of OY728146.1, read as the reverse complement.
AAATAAAATATTTACCGCAGTAATTATTCAAAATGTATAAAAATAAAAGTTACCTATTTAAAAAATTTGAACATCCTGATTCTAAATATTAAATCCATTTTTCTAAATTCAAAACACAGGAGTGGCAGAAATTAATTTAAAATTAATTCCCGCTGTCAAAACAAAAACTGTGTTTTTAAGAGATAATAACTATCAAAAGATTGACACTTGTTTATGTTCTGTTTAATTGTAAAATTATGTCCAATGACCAAAATTATATTAAATGGTAAAAATATATTCTAAATATACTTTAAAACCACTCAAATTAATAATTTATCACTATTAATTATTTTGATTAAAAAAGTTGTTTTTAATTAAAATTTAGTAATTTTCACTATTCATCAAAATATGAAAGTTATCCGAAAAGTACCAAAACTTCACCTTAGGATAAATTAGTTACTATGAATCCAAAAATGAATTCCATTTTGAGAGATAAAATTTCTAAAATTCTAAAAGGTAGGTATTACTATTCATAACGGCTAGTTTGAATGGTTGTGGTGTGTTAGAACTCGAAGTTGCGTACAACACACACTACTGTATTATTTAAAGGAAAGCGTACCGTGGAAGCTTGGGATGTTTCATTTTAAATTTCTTGATGTCCCCATTTAGTCAAAAAGTTTAAAATATTGTATTTAAAAAGGTTTCACTTTTAAAATTTGATAAAAGTGCAATATTGAAAATGAATCTGTTCTTGCATTATGTCTAAGAAACTCATAATATGGATTCTAAAATTATAAGGATTATATAAAGTTTAAAATTTAGTTAATACTATTCATAACCTCTTTTGAATGGCTTTTTTTTGGTAAGTCATGGTGTGATTGAACTCGGTGTTGCATGTAGTGCAAGTTATTGAATTATTTTGAAGAAATAACACACTATGAAATCTTGGGGTGTTACATTCTCCCCTCCTTCAATAAATTGTGTCCTCGCAATTTGAAATTGTTTTTCAAAAATAAAATGTTGAAAATAGAAAATATATTTGTGGGAAAACCCACATCGGAAATTGGGTTACTAAAATTTAGTCTTAATATGAGGAAAAGAGAAATGAAAGGGTCACCACCAAATTATGATCTCGATTAGGAGAACATTGGTGGAAATTAGAGACATATCATTAGAGGAAAAACGTAAATATTTATAGGTAGTGATTGAGGTCATCAATCACAAACAAGTATAAAATTGAGGTCCTTAAATTCATCAATCTATGATGATTTGAAATACCATCGGTTCAACAAAACATAGGGTATTGGGATAACACATTTTTGACATTTCAAAATATCTTAGTTGAAATCCCACATCGAAAAATGAATTAATGAGGCCTCTATTTAAAATAAAGAGTGGAAAGTATGAAGATTACCGAAAATAACACATACTAGGGTTCCATGTAGGAAAATATGGATATGGAAGAGAAATCTAACCACCAATTATCTGATGGAGAGTGGTAGAGAACATGGCTATAAAAAGGCCAACAATCCCAAAGCCATAAATTAGTGATGATTTAAGGTACCATCTAGGACAACATTTTTGTTCTAAGTTCCTTTTATTAATGTTGAGGAATTTATTTATGAGATTGGATAAGATCATAAGGATATATACTTACTTTATAATTAGAGTTTTATCCATTAATAAATTTCTACCAGAAACTCATCTTTCACTCTAAAAGATAATAGAACGTAAAAAAATTCTATTTATACTATTCATACAGGGTTCCAAAATAAATGAATTTATAATTCATCTACCAGATCTTTTAAAAAAACTACATTATTTAATCCAGGACATCTCGTGGGCCAGTGGTAGGTGATACACCCTTGTCGCCTTTCGGATGCGGGTTCAAGTCTCGCAGCCTTGCCGGACGCAACGGGTTGCCGCCCGACCTCCGGGTTGTCCTTTTATGGCAATCCAAAATAATCCAAAACTAGAACTATCCAAAATACTTCTGTCCAAACTCACAGTCCAACATTTATAAGGAAGGTAAACATAATTTAGATCCTTTTTACCCCATAATAGAATATGAATACCTTCATCATATATTCTTTTAATACACTGAAACATCCTGAATTACCATATTCCTTATTGATTACATTCATGCTCCCTTATTGCATATAGAATGCTGGATATACTTCACCAATCCAAAAATGTTTTAAACCCCAACAATGATGGAATATCCAAATCATTAATCAGTTCCAAGTTAGTCAAGAATATCCAATATAATTTATCCAAAACAATCATGTATTATTCCAAAATCACTACCTCGGTATCAGAACTATATTATGGTTTATCATTCTCTCAACCATATATTTTCCAAAAATTTATCCTGCTATTGAGTCACTTTTCTTTGTTCCACACAATCTCAAGTCCTTAATGAAATAGTACTGCAGTACAATCCTTATATACTCCATAATTATTATAACAAGTACACTGTTGATACAACACTCAATTGACATAATCAACATAAGAACTCTAATCATTCCTCTTTCATATATGGTAGTATCATAACTTGATTATTATCCAATAGCATCATCTGCAGCATAGTCTGATGACTGGGACATAGGTTCGCGTAGTGTCCAAACTCCTTGCAAATGAAGCATTGTAAATTTGAAACCATTTTCTTACCCTTGCAGTCACGTACTTTGTGCCCTTTTCCTCCACACTTATAACAAACTCCCATTCCTTTCAGGCAAGTTCCAGGGTGTTTCTTTCCACAGTTATCACATATGGGAAAATTCTTCTTTTCCCTCTTCCCTTTATCCATCTTTCTCTCTTCCATCCTTTTCTTCTCTTGCTTCCCTTCAAAGCCATAGGACTCAGTAAACTCTTTACTTATCTTATCAACACATGATATTATTTCTTCATATGATGATAATACATGTGAGACAATTTCTCTTGTAAAATCTGGCTTAAGACCATAAAATATATGATCCTTCTTTCTCTTTGTATCATGAGCATTCCTAGAGTTCTCATTCCTTCTACTGGGCGCCATTTCTAAACAATGGCATACATTAAATTAGTTTATGAATAAAAATACCTAATCCCAAACTTGTAAAACACATAACCTAAATTAAATAGTTTATGGATATAATCCATAATCATAAAAATGTATCCTTTGAGGAAGTATATACTCATAAACCCTTCATAATGATTTGTAAAGAAAATGAGATTTATCCTAAGCATATCCCCCAGGAGTGTCGTAGCCAAGAGTGCAGCAAGGCCCGTTGTCGTGCACCAGTTCCCGTTCGAGTCTAGCTCAAAGCGGTGTTTTCAGGTTTTACCCCTAGGTACATCTATGCCAGAGCCACCTCTACCTGCTCGTATCCAGACATGGATGTATTGCTCGGAAAACTCACAAAATCTCTACAATACCAAAATTCTAGGAAGTTCTTCTATACTAATCCTCAAAGTCTATCTTAAATCTATGTGATCTAATCAGATTTTATCTAAATCTAGCTTCCAAGGTTTGTACTAAACTTCCTCTGATACCAACTGTAACACCCCGACCCTAGTGACCCAGAGTTGGTGCATTATTACATAACATTGGAATGATCACAAGAAAGATCAAATCTCGAAAGACCGATTGGTTTAGTAGCCTTGGAAACACTAGATATATTCATAAGTCTTACATTACATCATAAAATGAAAAACTACTACAACAACATATTGTCTCCATAATCCACACTATTATCCCCTCATAATATCCCTGCAGGTCATTCATAATTTACTTCTTCACTTCCTGGGAAAAATAAAACATAGAAAAGGGGTGAGCTCAAATGCCCAGTAAGGATAACAATATAGCGGAAACTTTCAAAAATAAGCATAAACATTTAAGGCAATATATAACTAAAACAAAAGCCTTTTAAACTTGAACTTCAACATAGTATGGAAAAAGAAAAATGAAATAATTCCATTTACTTATTCACATGGATATTCTACTAATCGAATAATCACATGCAATATCAATAAACACTTTTATAATGATGGAATGCATAATGCTGAACTTTAATTTCTTTGTCAAGGCCTCGTCCCAAGACCTAGGGGCTAACTGTAACCGGAACCCAACCCGGAGTGCCTCTAATAACCGGACACCAACCCGGAGTGCCTCTAATAACCGGAAACCAACCCGGAGTGCCTCTAATAACCGGACACCAACCCGGAGTTTCTCTAATAACCGGAGACCAAACCGGAGTTCCTCTAATAACCGGAGACCAAACCGGAGGGCTTACTTTTACCGGTCCCCAACCCGGAACATACTTGTCTAACACATTCATCTGAATGAAACATAAACATTCGGATTACAAATAACTTATGAAATGTCAATACTATAAACAAAAACCATGAGTGACATAATAATAACTTATCCACAGTCAAAAATATCACAAAACCTTCAATAAAATATGGATGTTTTGTATCATAATAAATCAACTTCAAATAAGCTTAAAATCCATCAAAGGATGTTGACATAGATGAAATAAATACTATTTTAGAAAAATATAGCGTTCTATTTTGAAATCATTTAAGAGTATTATATTTATGAAATAAAACATTTTTTTGAAAATATTCTTATTATCTTGTAAGGGAAGCTTCGACGATTTTATAACGGCGGAAAATAGCCGCACCCGCCGTATAAGTTAAAAAAACATTCTTACCTTAATTTTGTCGAAAAGGTTAAAAAGCACCTTGTTTGGAAAACGACGGAAAGATTCCTTTATAAACCTCTTATAAAAAGTAAAACAAGGGTATAAATGTCTTTAACCCATATTCTTGTAAATAATAAAAATGTTTTGAAATACATTTTTAAGAAAACATGGATGTGGATGATAAAGAGATCCCAGTAGATTATTACATATAAACAACCTCGGATAATGAAGAGATTGTGGAATAACCCTTACCAATTTGGTAACTTATGAAACATACAAACCATGAAAGAGGTATCATACAATGAATATGTAAATACACATAAATTAAAGTGTATTACCCAAAGAATATAATTATGGGCAGTACATACACCACACAAAAGGTAATGGTGGCAATATGGCATGAATCTCACGGGAATAAGGAGTGAGATGAAAACCCCTTACATTGTACTTTTCCTTGGTTGGGGTAGGTTAACCTCCTGTATAATGTTGAAATAATTGTTATTAAATTATACAAGAATCATATACATTAATATGATATCATATATGATCTTTTAATATTGATTTGATAATAATATCTTAGTATTATTGTTGTTTCGGGTGTTAACTTACTTATTTTATTTTATATGTTTTGTTACGTAAGCCATGTTTGTAATGGATATGTTGTATATTATTCATATCCAGAATGATATCAAGTCCTTAAACATCATTTTTAAATCATCAAATGATAATTATACTTGAATGGATACGATGGAGAATGAATCTCATCGCGTTCGTGGAGACGGTAGTCCGTACGTACGCACGAGCGACAATATCATTCTTTTGAAATAATATATAAATGGTTGTTATATCATATATAAAGAATAATTAACATGTTATATTTATTATTTACATGAGTTACATATCATTATTATACCCATCCAAATAATAATATATTGAATAACAATTACACCATGACGTGGAGACGGTAAGCCATACGTACGCACGTATGGTGACATGTTATTCAAAGGGTGGATAGAATACTGCATATGGTTGTACCATATTTATAATAACATCACAGTATATATATGATACTGGATTTATTATTTTAGAATGGTAATAAAAAAGTAAGAAGAAGTGGAAGAAGAAAGGAACTTGGAGAAGGGTGGTGAAATCATTACCTGTTCTTCGGGTTCTTCCTTTTGATTTGATCAAAAGGGCTCCTTAAGTTGGCTTTCTGATCAAACTAAGGCCTCTAGGTTGTATTTAGGGAAGTTGGGAGAGTATTTGGGAAGAGTTTGGCCGAACCAAAAGGCTTTTAAGGTGTGAATAAATGAGAAGGAGGTGTGCCCTTTTATAAGAGGGGTGAGGGGAACCTTTGGAAAAGCTAGAAATATTAGTTTATAATAAATTTATATTCTGTTTATAATGGATCCAAAGTTGATTATTTAAATTTTAAGGTGGGTATGGTTCGAAACAAACTCAACCAATAGAATTTATATAGGTTTGAGTACTTATATTAACCTTATCTTAAGTATTAACTCTAAGTTAATTAGTTTCACTTTTACAATGTCTCTTTGTATTTTTATATAATATGGTTAATAAACTTACTATATACATCCAAGAGACCCCCAAGTGGTCCATTAATGATGAAACTATCATGATATAAGTCTCTTGGACGAACCTTATATTTTTAGGAATTTAATATCAATTAATAATATAATATTTTTTTTAAGAACTCTTTTATGTCAATTTTGACACTATTCAATAGTTGATTTTTGTGAAACTCATAACAGATTGATTACTTCGAAAAAAGTCAATTAAATCAATCCTAATATATCATATTATCCTAGAAAATTATTTTAATTCATTAAAAGTTTCATATTATATTTATTTGGGTATTTATAATATCAATTATTTTGATTTTTCACTATTATAGTAATTATTGCATCATCATTGTGTCATAAATAAATAAAATTATTTAAGGTCTAAAAATTATAAATAAAATATCATTATGTAGGAAATATTTTTATCTTTATAATGAATATTTATAATCTAAAATCCAACATATATAACCCTATTTAAAAATTGTTTTGCTAAAAGATATATGCTTGTGTCATTTTTGTATTCATTTTAACTTAATAAAAATAAAGTGTCCCTATCACCTACAAGTGGCACCATGGGGTCCCAAAATCGACCCAAAGATGCCTATGGTCGAACATGTATCAACCAATAAGTCTAGGACATGTTTTAGGGTAATTTAATATTATTATAATATTTTTTTTAACCCTTATTTACCGGATTTACCCTTAACCATAGTAAATAAAATATTTACCGCAGTAATTATTCAAAATGTCTAAAAATAAAAGTTACCTATTTACAAAATTTGAACATCCTAATTCTAAATATTAAATCCATTTTTCTAAATTCAAAACACAAAAGTGGCAAAAATTAATTTAAAATTAATTCCTGCTGTCAAAACAAAAAGCGTGTTTTTAAGAGATAATAACTATCAAAAGATTGACACTTGTTTATGTTCGGTTTAATTATAAAATTATGTCCAATGACCAAAATTATATTAAATGGTAAAAATATATTCTAAATATACTTTAAAACTACTCAAATTAATAATTTATCACTATTAATTATTTTGATTAAAAAAGTTGTTTTTAATTAAAATTTAGTAATTTTCACTATTCATCAAAATATGAAAGTTATCCGAAAAGTACCAAAATTTCACCTTAGGCTAAATTCGATACTCCGAATCCAAAAATGAAGTCCATTTTGAGAGATAAAATTTCTAAATTTTTAAAAGGTAGGTATTACTATTCATAACGGCTAGTTTGATTGGTTGTGGTGTGTTAGAACTCGAAGTTGCGTACAACACACGCTACTGTATTATTCAAAGGAAAGCATACTGTGGAAGCTTGGGATGTTTCATTTTAAATTTCTTGATTTCCCCATTTAGTCAAAAAGTTTAAAATATTGTATTTAAAAAGGTTTCACTATTAAAAGTTGATAAAAGTGCAATACTGAAAATGAATCTGTTCTTGCATTATGTCTAAGAAACTCATAATATGGATTATAAAATTATAGAGATTATATAAAGTTTAAAATTTAGTTAATACTATTCATAACCTCTTTTTAATGGATTTTTTTTGGTAATTCATGGTGTGATTGAACTCGGTGTTGCATGTAGTGCAAGTTATTGAATTATTTTGAAGAAATAACACACTATGAAATCTTGGGGTATTACACTATGCCTTTTTATGTGTAAACCAAAATGATGGGTTATGTTTTTTCACCTCCCCCATACTTCCATAATGATGTATAAGTGATGAGAAACCCCTTTTCTCTCTCATCAATCCCTCTTAGGTACACCCAACACCATGCCGATAAACCGTAACAAATTCTACCTGAACCTTCTTTGTTCTTTCAGGTTGCCTTATCTTTATTTTATAAAAAATGAGTTATATTATATGTTTATGTACATATTTTTAAATTATGTTTATTTTTACAAAAAAAATTATCAAAAACCTTACATAAATATATTTTGTGGGTATACATGTTTTTAAAGGATTCCTTAGAACTATCCGATAAGCAAACCTGTTTTAAGGGATCTTCCTAAATTTTTACCCAATTTAAAGTACAAAATATCCTCTATTTTAATCCCCCATTGTATTTATAAAATCAGTATTTTTATTATGAAAACCTTCATGGTTCAATTTTGGTTTTATATAAAATATTGTCTTCTTCTCTATTTTAAAATCTCTATAGTATTTTCCTTAAAACCGCAAAAAAATGTTTTAATGCTAATGTTTCTCAAATACATTTATCATATGTTGTCACTTTTGTTTGACATAACTTAACATTATATATGACTATTTTAACCTATGAACGTCCATGTATATTCTAATACCTTTCTTTAATGGACACATTCATTAAACTCCTATTAGTTATGCTTTATGTCATGATTGTGGTACCCATTTCTTTCCATGGGTACCCTTATGTTTATGTATGGTTGATTATGTGGAAAGAATATTCATGAAAATTTTGAGATGGGTGCACCCAGATAGCACTCCAATGCATTGGGTAAAATTAAGTCTCATGAGATGCGATGTGAAATGGGATTGACGGTTAGCCTTGACTCGTACTAAAATGGGAAACAAGATTGGCAGTTAGCCTTGAACCGTACTAAAATGGGAAACAAAATTGGCGGTTAATCTTGACCCATAATAAAATGGTTAACTCCATTGTCAGTTATCCTTGACCCATACTAAAATGGGAAATAGGATTGGCGGTTAGCCATGACCCATACTAAATACATGTTTTATGATTCTGTCACATTTATATGATTCCATGTTTATATAATTATATACTTGTATGATGCGATTTTATATGTTCCATAATTTGGATATCATTATGTCATGTCTCCTAACTCATGTGCTTAAGACGTATCCTTATGTTCATTCCCTTACTGGGCTTTTCAGCTCATCCCATTGTTCATGTGTTCCCCAGGGTACCCTATGGAGATGTAAGGGCTCAAAGGAGGTTAGGAGCTCTTTATGGAGATTAAATAAAGAAATGATTTTTTATCCCCATGTTTTATGTTTTATGCTCCTAGTCTTCCAAGACAGTAGACTTAAGGATCCATGGATTTTACTCAGATGTATAATTATTCTTAAAATCATGTATTGTTATATGTAAAAGGATTGGGTTTCTATAGTTGGTATCAGAGGATAGTCTAGTTATTTTTTGAGATTATGAATAAATAACCTTAGTGAGAACCTTAAGGATTAGACTAAGTATAAGAAAACATTTGTAAATTTTGGTGAGTTTTCAGTAAGTGTTTTACCAGGAAAATACATCCCTGTATGGATATGATTAGGTAGAGGTGGCTCTGGCACAAATGTATCTAGGGGTAAAACCTAAAAACACCACTTTGAGCTAGAATCGAATGGGAACTGGTGCACGACAACGAGCCTTGCTACCCTCTTGGTTACGACACTACCAAAGGATATTCTTTGGTAGATTCATGATCTTATTACAAACCATTTTTAAGGGACAAAAAATACCATAATAATATAAGTTAAGAAATAGATCGAGGATAACCTAGATTTAAACCTAAGGAATCACAAGTTAGGATATACTTCTTCTTTATAAGTTTATCCTTTTATGTTCAAAGTTTCCTTTTTATGCTCAATAGATAAGTATTAAAGACCTCTAATTATATGTTATTTTTCTTAGTTAATGGCGAGAAATATAAGAACATGTTCCAATAACCAATGTGATAGGCAATGTGAATATTTCCCTAATGATATGCCAGATATGACGGAAGTGGGTGCTCAAAACTTCATGATAGTACTTTCTCAACTAGCTTGAGTTATGAATAATAACTTGAATCATGCAGAACACCCTCCTCCTCCAAGGAAAGAGAAAGCTGTCATAGAATCCTTCATGTGGCAATGGACGCCCATGTTTAGTGGATCTTCTGATCCCCTTCTCGCGGAACAATGGATTAACTCCATTGAAAAGATATTCTCCATCCTCCAGCACTCAGAAGAAGAGAAGATTGTACTAGAAGTCTATCATTTTGATGGGGAAGCTGGTCTATGGTGGACACTGATCAAGAATACAAAGTCCCAAGAATAAATTGATTCCATGGATTGGGAGGAATTCAAGAGGATGTTTTTCAAAAAATATTTTCCTCAAACCCTCCGTCTCAATATGGAAAGAGAGTTCCTAGAACTTAAGAAGAAGGAAGATGAGTCCATCAGGGAATATAAAGAAAACTTTAAAAGGCTTTCAAGGTACAGCTCTATCTTTTTCATGAACACCAAAAGCAAGGTGGATTACTTCTTTAGCAGACTAAAGCCGAGTCTATAAAAAGATTTAGTGATTCAAGACTTCAAAAATAATTAGGATATTGTTTGTTGTTCCCTCAACGTTGAAATGGAGATTGGAGACTCTTAGTAGTCTCATGGGCCCAGTGACAAGAAGCAGAAAATGGAGAACAACATGGGTGGTTCATCAAACAAATCCCATGATGGAAAGAAGCCTAACTTTTCCCATTGTAAATGTTGTGGGAAGAAGAATCCTGGTAACTGTATGAAGGGAACCAAGAATTGATTAAAATGTGGAATGTTTGTTCTTCTATACAAGAACTGCTGAAGGGATATGAAAAATCCCACTAATATTGAAGAAGGAAGGAAGGCTCAAATCAAAACTCATCCTCTTGTGTAATGTTACAACTACAAGGAGCATGGGCATTATGAAAGAAATTTACCTAAGTAGTGGATTGTCAAAGGGAATTAGAAACACCCTCCAAGGAAACAAGGAAGGGCTTATATTATCACTACAACTAAGGTGGAGCTGGAAAATGATGTGGAGATAGGTACGCTAGTTATTCATTAAAGAATAGATAATGTACTATTTGATTCTGGTTCTACGCATTCTTTTATATCTTGAAAGTTTAGTAGCACTATTCAAACACCACCTCAAAATTTTGTGGAAAAGTTATATGTGAGAACATAAAATGTTGAAATTATTGCATCCATGGTTTATAAATCCTCCCCAGGCAATGTTTCTGGACTAAACCTCTCAAAAAATATCATCATACTTCCTTTAGTGGAGTTCGACACTATCTTGGTCATAGATTGGCTATCTTTATACAAATCCAACATCAAATATTGGGAAAGGGAGATCACTATTCACATACCCAAGCATCCTCTGATTCTTTACAAGTGTGAGGAGGAAGATGAGTCTCCTTTAAAATCGTCATCTCAAGTGTGGATATTTCTGCCTTGTGAGTAGGAATGTCTAGCTCAAATTATTGAGACAAAGGATAGAATCATGCTTGAAGACATGCCCACCATGAGGGATTACACTGATGTATTCCATGAAGAGTTTCCTAGTCTTCCTCCTGACTGAGAGGTTGAGTTCTCAATTGAAATTATCCCTGGATCTCTGCCTATCTCAAATACACCTTATAGAATGGCCACCATAGATATAAAAGAGCTAAAGAAGCAATTATAGGGGAAAATGGAGAAGGGTTTTATACGCCTGTGTGCTTCATCATAGGGTGCACCATTCCTCTTCATCAAGAATAAGGACGGATCATTGCGCCTCTGCATTGATTATCATGAGCTTAATAAAACCATGATAAAGAACAAGTATCCCCTACCACAAATAGATTACTTGTTTGATCAGATTCATGGGGACAATTATTTCTCTAAGGTGGACCTTCAGTCGGGATATCCCCAATTAAAGGTGAGGAAGGAAGATATTCCCAAGACTTCCTGATGTAGGGAAACTATGAGTTCATAGTTATGCCCGTTGGACTCACTAATTATCCAACAATTTTCATGGATTTAATGAATCGAGTCTTTAGATATTACCTCGACAAATTTGTGGTAGTCTTTAATGATGATATTCTGATATACTCCAAGAGTAAGGAGGAACATGAGGAGAATTTGAATACTGTGTTAAAGAAATTTTTAAGGGATAATTTTTATGCAAATTTTAGTAAATGTGATTTATGGATAGAGGAAGTATCATTCTCAGGTCATGTTATCACCAAAAAAGGGATATTTGTGGACCCTTCCAAGATGATGGCAATTGAAGAGTGGCCTAGGCCAACTTCGGTAACGGAGATCCACAACGTTTTGGGTCTTGATGGATATTATTGATGATTTGTGAAGAACTTTTGATGATTTTAAAACCCAATGACCAAGCTAACACATAAAGGAGTAAAGTTTTTCTGGACACAAGAATGTGAAGACTGTTTCAAGGAGTTGAAAAAGGGGCTTATCACTGCTCTAATACTCACACTCTCTATAAGTGTACAACTCTTTGTGGTGTATATTGATGCTTCTAATAAGGTATTAGGATATGTTATAATGAATAATGATAAATTGATAGCCTATGCCTCAAGGAAGTTGAAAATCCATGAGAAAAAATATCCTACGCATGATTTGGAGTTGGCAGCAGTGGTCTTTGCATTGAAAATATGAAGGAATTATCTCTATGGGGAGAAGGGTGAGATATATACTGGAAAAAAGAGTCTCAAATATATATTCACACAAAAATAGTTAAATATGAACCAGTGAAGATGAATATATATAATCAAGGATTATGACTGCTTAATCCCCTACCATCCTGGTAAGTCAAATAAGGTGGAAGATGCCATAAGTAGAAAGGATCTTGCATCTTTATCAATGATGAGAATTGAAAAGGATTTGATCTTATTAGATTTTAAAAGGATGGAAATGGGAATAATTAAGGTAGGAACATCATCAATCCTTTCTCAAATGATTTCTAAACCATCCCTCTTGGATGAAATAAAGGATGCTCAATGAAAAGATGTGGAAATTCAGAAAAGGGTGGAAGCTATCAGAATTGGGAAATCCTATGATTTCAAAATTGAGGAAGAAAGAGTTGTAAGATTTGGGACACAATTATGTATACCATATAATCTAGAGATAAAGAAGGATCTATTGAATGATGAACATAGCTCGACCTTCTCTATCCACTCAGGGATCACAAAGATGTATTGGGATCTCTGAGAAAACATTTGGTTGGAAAATATGAAAAGGGAGATGGTTGAATATACATCAAAGTGCCTGGTTTGACAGCAAGTGAAGGATGAGAGGAAAAATTATAAGGGGATGATGAAACCAATACCCATACCATAATGGAAGTGGGAGAACATTACCATGGACTTTTTCACTCGAATTCTAAGGACATCTATAGGAAACAATGATATATGGGTTGTTGTGGATTGTCTTACAAAGACAGATCACTTTATCTCGATTTGAGAGGAATTATAATTGGATCAACTTTAACAGATTTACATAAAAGAAGTGGTAAGGATACATGGAGTACCAATATATATTGTATATGATCATGATCCAAGATTCACCTCAAAGTTCTGGAAAAGTCTCCAACATGCTCTAAGCACTGAACTGAAATTCAATATGGCCTATCATCCTCAAACAGATGGCCAATATGAGTGAACTATCCATACACTATAAGACCTGTTGAGAGCATGTTCTATGGAATTCAAAGGAGGATGGAACCAACATCTTCCACTGGTTGAATTCTCCTACAACAACAGTTTCCACTCGAGCATCTGAATGGCACCATATGAAGCCCTTTATGGGAAAAGGTTCAAAATAATGGCATGTTGGGATGAATTCGGTGAGCGTAAGCTACTAGGACCTCAAATGGTCAAAGAAATGGTGGGGATGGTGAAAACAATTCAGCATCATATCAAGGTATCCCAAATTTGACTAAAAATTTATGCATACATTCATCGATGAGACCTTGAGTTTAAATTTGGAGACATGGTATTTCTATGAATATCTCTATGGAAGAAGGTCATAAGGTTTGGAAATAAAGGGAAGTTAAGTCCCAGGTACATCGTCCCCTTAGAGATCCTTGATCGAGTTGAAGCTATAGCCTATCGACTATCACTTCCACATACCATGTCAAAATTACATGATATCTTTCATGTATCCCTCTTAAGGAAGTACATACCAGACCCTTCACATGTACTCTTTGCAGAGGTGGTACAGTTGGAGGATGATCTTTCCTATGAGGAGAAGCCAGTGAAGATCTTGGATCATAGAGAAAAAGTTCTATGCAACAAGACTACTCATATGGTCAAGGTACTATAGTAAAATCATAAGTACGAAAAGGAAACATGAGAACTGGATGAAGCAATTAAGGAAAAGTACCCCCACCTGTTTTTGTCTTAAAATGTAAAATGAAATTTTGAGGGTGAAATTTCTTAAGGGGGGAAGAATGTAACGAACCAATGTTTTTCAAGGAAAATTCCCTTATAATAAATATGTCATAAAATCACATGAAAACACAACATAATGAACTACTAAGTGCTAAGTGACCTTTAAACATAAGTTTGTCACTTTTGTGTTTGGAATTTTGAAAATATGACATAAGTGGTTGCAATAATTAAGTTATTTGGATTCCGATAAGAAAAACGTAATTTTTGTTGAATAGTAACCTACCCTTATGAATAATAACACACCCTTATGAATAGTGATATACCCTATGAATATTAATTTTACCTATGATAATATATAAACAATATTCAAGTTGAAAGTATGATATACCTATATTTTAGAATAAGTAAATGAATTTTTTAAAATAATTTAAAATGATTATACTAAACCAATTAAATATAGAATAGGTTATTTAATTATTAATTAATAAACCTAATTTCTTTATTCAGGTCTTTAATAACAAATGAAGAACACCAACAAATTTAAGGTAATGGATCCTCTCCATTTCTCTCTTAATCAAGATTATCTTCTACGCTATGACTTTTTATGTGTAAACAAAAATGATGGGGTATGTTTTCTCACCTCCCCCATACTTCCCTCATGATGTATAAGTGATGAGAAACTCTTTTTCTCTCGCATAAAGATGTCTTAGGTACACCCGACACCATGCTTATAAACCATAACGAATTCTACCTGAACCTTCTTTGTTCTTTGGGGTAGCCTTATCTTTCTTTATATCAAAAAGGAGTTATATTATTTGTTTAGGTATTTTTTTTAAATTCTTTGTATTTTTTACAAAAATCATTTATCAAAACCCTTACATCACTCTATTTTGGGTATATGCATGTTTTTAAAGGATTACCTCTTTATAACTTTCCGATAAGCAAACATGTTTTAAGGGGTCTTCCTGAATTTTTACCCAATTTCAACTACAATATATACTCTATTTTATTCCACAATTTTCTTTATAAAATTAGTATTTTAATTATGAAAACCTTCTTGGTTCAATTTTGGTTTTATATAAAATATTTTCCTCTTTTCTATTTTAAAATCTCTATAGTATTTTCCTTAAAACTGCACAAAAATGTTTTATTGCTAATGTTTCTCAAATAAATTTCTTATATGTTGTCACTTGTGATTGAAATCACTTAACATGTTATATGAATATTTTACCCTATGAACTTTCATGTATGTTCTAATCCCTTTCTTTCATGGACACATTCATGAAACACCCATTGGTTATGCTTTATGTCATGATTGTGGTACCCAATTCTTTCCATGGGTACCCTTATGTTTATGTATGGTTGATTATGTATGATTATTTATGTGGAAAGAATATTCATGAAAATGTTTATATGGGTGCACCCAGATAGCGCTCCAATGCATTGGGTAAAGTTAAGTCTCATGAGATGTGATGTGAAACGGGATTGGTGGTTAGCCTTGACCCATACTAAAATGGTAAAAAGGATTGGCAGTTAGCCTTGACCCGTACTAAAATGGGAAACGAGATTGGTGGTTAGCCTTGACACGTACTAAAATGGGAGACGAGATTGGTGATTATCCTTGACCCATACTAAATACATGTTTTATGATTCTGCCACATTTATATGATTCCATGTTTATATGATTCCATGCTTTTATGATACGATTTTATATTTTCCATGCTTTAGATACCATTATGTCATGCCTCCTAAATCATGTGATTAAGACGTATCCTTATGTTCATTCCCTTACTGGTCTTCTCATATCATCACTTTGTTCATGTGTTCCCCAGGGTACCCTATGCAGATGTAAGGGCTCAAAGGAAGTTAGGATCTCTTTATGGAGATTAAATAAAGAAATGTTTTTTAACCCCATGTTTTATGTTTTATGTAACTAGTATTCCAAGACACTAGACTTAACGATCCTTGGATTGTACTATGATGTGTAATTATGCTTAAAATCATGTAATGTTATGTGTAAAAGGCTTATGTCACTATATACTTTATTTATATTGCACCGTATGGATTGGGATTGACACTGTGGGTATCGGCCTACTAAGATTTATATCTCACACCCTGCTTAGGTCACCATTGCACTGGGGTACCCAAGTTGACCTTTTTTGTTTGCAGGACCATGGATTTCCATTTGTGTGGTTCTGTGTTGTACCTGGGAGTTAGGAGCACAAGACTGAGTTGGGGATCAGGATGCTCATAGAGTTTTCCTTGGAGATTTATTTTATTTATTTTCATCATTCATGTATTGTACTGTATCACTACCTGCTGTATTTATTTTATTTTATATTATGTATAATCATCAGGACATGAATGTCTGATTTGAATAAATGGGTGTTGCTGCATATATTCAATTAATATCGTTATTCTTCCATTGTTATATGCCATTAATTTATTATTACTTATTTCACTATTTCCTGGTGTTTATATATATATACACCACTATACGACTATAATTTATAAGGGAATAGTCTCGCCACAGACGCACCCTAGGACCTTGCTGCTAGTTGGTAGCCTCTGGAATTAGGGGAGATGTGGTTGAGGTCATGTGGAGACCAGTCTGACTACTGGTTTTGATGGTAAGCTAGGTCAGGAAGTTACAAAGTTGTGTCAGAGCCAGGTTCCATTCAATTTACCAATGAGAATGTTGGGCCCTTCTAGGGGAGAGAATTATGTAAATCCCACATTGAAGGAAAATGAGAATGAAGCAACCATTTATAAGGTGGTGTGGATACCTCTCCCTTTGTGAGGCCTTATCCCGAGGGATGCCTGAGGGCCATAGCCCAGGGAAAGAAAAACAGTGTGGGCTAGGCACAAAGAATAAAATGTCATGATCGTGGGTTGGACTGGGCCATTACAAATGGTATCAATGCCAGATTCCATTCTATATGCCATTGGGGATGCTGGTCCCTTCTAGGGGGGGGGGATTATAGAAATCCCACATCGAAGGAGGAGGATCCTGAAGCACCGCTTTATATGGTGGTGTGGATACCTCTCCCATCATGAGGCCTTTTCCTAGGGGATGCTTGAGGTACCAAGTGTAGGGAAAGAAAAACTATGTAGGCTCAGCCCAAAGTGGACAATATCATGATCATGTGCTAGATGGGCCATTACAAATGGTACCAGATCCAGTGTCTATTTTTTATGCTAGTGAGGATGTTGGTCCCTTCTAGGGAGAAGATTATGATAGTCTCACATTGAAGGAGTAGGATCATGAAGCACCCCTTTATAAGGTGGAGTGGATAAATCTCCCATTATGAGGCCTTTTCCTAGGGGATGCCTGGTGGCCAGAGCCTAGGGCAAGAAAAACCATGTGGGTTAGGCCCAAAGCAGATAATATCATGATCATGGGATGTACTGGGCCATTACAAGGTGTAAGGTTTAGGGTTTAGGTTTTGGATGGATTTTTAAGGTGTTTTAAAGGGTTTAAAGGGTATGAAAGTGTATTTTGGTAGTTTTTAAGGGTTTCTAAGGGATTTAATGGATTTTAATGTTAGGTAAGTGGGTATAGATTTAATGGTTTAGGGACGGGGGTGCTGTGTTTAGGGTTTAAGGTTTAGGGATTCGATGGATTTTTAAGGTGTTTAAAAGGGACTAAAGGGTATGTAAGTGTATTCTGGTTGAGTTTTTAATGGTTTTAAATAATTTTTAAGGGTCCATAGGGTTATAAAGGTTATAGAAGAGGGGATAGGGGGAAGGGTTGAGCGTTCAATATTAGGGGTGTATGGTTTAGGGTTTAGGGTTTGGATGCATTTTTAAGGGGTTTTAAAGGGCATGAAAGTGTATTTCGGTAGGGTTTTGAATGGAGTGGAGAGTTTATAAGGTTAGGGAAGAGGGGATATTTTAAAGGGTTTATGGTTTAGGTTTGAGGGTGTATGTTTTATGGTTTAAGGTTTGGATGGAATTTAAGGGGTTTTAAAGGGTTTAAAGGTTATAGAAGTGTATTTTTGTAGGGTATTTAAGTGTTTTTAAGGGTTTTGAAGGGATTTAAGGGTA
This sequence comes from Viscum album, assembly GCA_963277665.1. Lineage (NCBI taxonomy): Eukaryota > Viridiplantae > Streptophyta > Magnoliopsida > Santalales > Viscaceae > Viscum > Viscum album. Next base: position 1,663,116,185 of record OY728146.1, on the reverse strand, counting down.
TTCAATGTTAGAAAATATAAGATATGGTTAAGGTTTGAGGGTTCGTGGTTTAGGGTTTAGGGTTTGGATAGATTTTTAAGGGGTTTAAAGGGTTTAAAGGGTATAAAAGCGTATTTTGGTAAGTTTTTAATGTTTTTAAATAGTTTTTAAGGGATTGAATGTTTTTTAAGGTTTGGAAGGAGGTTATAGGGTTGAGGGTTTAGGGTTTAGGGGTTTGATGAATTTTAAAGGGTTTAAAGGGTATGGAAGTGTATTTTGTTAGGGTTTTAAGGGGTTTAAAGCGTTTTTAAGGAAGTGAAGGGTTTTTTAATTTTATTTATGTATGGTGAGGGTGATTGGTAGAGTGTTGAGGGTGTAGGGTTTGTGGTTTATGGTATTGGGTTTACAGTTTGGATAGATTTTAAGGGTTTTAAGGGTATGAAGGTGTATTTTGGTAGGATATTTAATGGTTTTAAAGGGTTCTGAAGATAGTTAATGGTTTTTAAGGCTAGTTAAGAATTTATAGGGTGAATGTTTTGGGGTTTAGGGTTGATGTAATATGGTTTAGGGTTTAGGTTTTAGGGTTTGGATGGATTTTAATGGTTTTTTGAAGTGTTTAGAGTGCATGAAAATGTATTTTGGTAGGGTTTTAAGGGTTTTAAAGGTTTTTTATGGAATATAAGGGCTTTTAAGGTTAGATAAGAGGAAATATTTTAAAGGTTTAGGGGTTTAAGTTTCATAGTGTAGGGTTTATGGTTTATGGTTTAGATTGATTTTAAGGGGTTTTGAATGGTTTAAAGGGTATGAAAGTGTATTTTGGTAGGGTTTTTAAGTGGTTTAAATGTTTTTTAAGGGAGTGAAGGGTTTTTATGTTTTAGGAGTAGGGGATAGGGTGAAGTGTCGATGTTTTAGGGATAACAGTGGAGGGTTTTGTGTGTGGATGTATTTTTAAGGGGTTTTAAAGGGTGTGAAATTGTATTTTGGTAGGGTTTTAGGGGATTTAAAGGGGGTTTAAGGGAGTAAAGGGGTTTTAAGGTTATGTAAGAGGGGATAGGGTGAGGAATTTAGGGTTTTGCATTGATAGTGTTGCATTTTGGGTTTATGGGATAGGGTTTGGATGGATTTTTTACGGTTTTTAAAGGGTTTAAAGGGTATGGAAGTGTATTTTGGTAGGGTTTTTAGGGGTTTTAAATGGTTTTGAAGGGATTTATGAGTTTTTAGGGTTAGTTATAAGGTGATAGTGTGAAGGGTATAGGGTTTAGTGTTTATGGTATGAGGTTTATGTTTTAGATGGAATTTAAGGGGTCTTAAAGTGGTTAAAGGGTATGGAATTGTATTTTGGTAGGGTTTTTAGGGGTTTTTAAGAGATTTTAATGGAGTGAATAATTTTTAAGGTTTTTTAAGATGAGAGAGGGTGAAGCATTGAGGGTTTAGGGTTTAGGGTGAAAGTTTTATGGTTTGGATGGATTTTTAAGGGGTTTTAAAGGGTTTAAAGGGTATGAAGGGCTATTTTGGAAGATTTTTTTGGGTTTTAAAGGATTTTGATGGGAGTTAATGTTTTTTAAGGTTAGGAAATAGGGGATAGGGGGAAGTTTTTATGGTTTAGGGTTGAGTTTGTAGAGTTTATGGTTTAGGGTTTAGGGTTTGTATGGAGTTTAAGGGGTTTCAAAGGGTTTAAAGGGTATGGAAGTGTATTTTGGTAGGGTTTTAAAGGGGTTTGAAGGGAGAGCATGATGATTATGGTTATTGAAGATGGAATATGGTGAAGATTTATGGTTTTGGAGTTTAAGTTGTATGGTTTTGGGTTTTGATGGATTTTCAAGTGTTTGTAAAAGGGGTTAAAGATATTGAATGTGTATTTTGGTTGGGTTTTAAGGGTTTTAAAGGGATTTGAAGGGAGTGAAGGGTTATTAATGTGGGGGAAGAGGGTATAGGGTGAATGGTTGAGGTTTTAGGGTTGAGGCTGTATGGTTTATGGTTTAGGTTTTTGGGTTTGGATGGAATTTTAATGGATTTTAAAGGATTTAAGGGGTATGGAAGTGTATTTTGGTAGGGGTTTAAAGGATTTAAAAGGGTTTTTAAGGAAGTGAATAATTTTTAAAGTTAGGTAAGAGGGGATAGGATGAAAGGTTGATAGAATAGTGTTGAGGGTGTAGGGTTTAGGGTTTGTGGTCTAGGGTTTGAATGGATTTTTAAGGGTCTTTTAAATGGTTTAAAGGGTATGAAAGTGTATTTTGGTAGGGTTTTTCAGGGTTTTAATGGGGTTTTAAGGGAGCGAAGGGTTTTCAAGGTCTATGAATCGGGTATAGGTTGATGGGTTGATGGTTTAGGGTTTGGATGGATTTTTATGGTTTTTACATGGTTTAAAGGGTATGAAGGTGTATTTTGGTAGGGTTTTAATGATTTTGAAGGATGTGAAGGGTTTTTAAGGTTAGGGAAGAGGGTATAGGGTGGAGGTTTTAGTGTCTATGGTTGAGGATATAGGGTTTAAGGTTTAGGGTTTGGATGGATTTTTAAGGGTTTTTATTGGGTTTAAAGGGTATGAAATTGTATTTTGGTAAGGTTTTTAGGGGTTTTAATGTTTTTTGAAGGGATTGAAACGTTTTTATGTTTGGGAAGATGGAATATGGTCAATGTATGTGGGTTTGGGTTTTGGATGGATTTTTAAGGGTTTTAAAGGGTTTAAACAGTATGATAGTGTATTTTGGTATCATTTTTAATGGTTTTTAAGGGAGTGAAGAATTTTTAAGGTTAGTGAATTGGGGATAAGGTGAATTGTTGGGGATTATGGTTGAGGGTGTAAGGTTTAGGGTTTAGGGTTTGGATGAATTTTTAAGGGGTTTTAAAGGGTTTAAAGAGTATTAAAGTGTATTTGGTAGGGTTTTGAGGTTATTAAAGGGTTTGTAAGGGAGTGAAGGGATTTTAAGGTAAAGGAAGAGGAAATAGGATAAAGGTTTGAGGATTTTTGTTTTAGGTTTTAGTGTTTACAGTTTAGGGTTTGGATGGATTTTAGGGGGTTTTATAGGGTTTAAAGTGTATAAAAGTGCGTTTTGGTATGATTTTTATTGGTTTTAAATGGTTTCTAAAGGAATTAAATAAATTTTATAATTATGTAAGAGGGGATAGGGTGAAGGGTTTAGGTTTTTGGGTGTAAGGTTTAGGGTTTGGGATTTAAAATTTGGATGGATTTTTAAGGGTTTAAAGGGTAGGAAAGTGTATTTTTTAGGGTATTTAATGTTTTTAAAGACTTTTGAAGGTAGTTAAGGGTTTTAAGATTTTTTAATAAGTTATATGGTGAAGAGTTAAGGGTTTAGGTTTGAGGGTGATGGTTTTAGTGTTTAGGGTTTAGGGGTTTAATGGATTTTTAAGGTTTTAATGGGTATGAAAGTTTATTTTAGTATGGTTTTGATGGATTTTAAATGGTTTTGAGGGTATTAAAGTGTTTTTAAAGTTAGGGAATAGGGGATTGGGTGATGGGTTTAGGGTTGAGGGTGTAGGGTTTAGGATTTAGGGTTTAGAGTTTGGATGGTTTTTTCGAGTTTTCAAAGGGTTTAAAGGGTATGGAAGTATATTTTGGTAAGGTTTTAAGGGTTTTAATAGTGTTTTAAGAGATTAAATGGTTTATAAGGTTAGTTAATATGGGTAATGGTGACATTTTAATGGCTTATGGTTGTGGGTTTTGGGTTTTGGGTTTAGGATTTGGATGGATTTTTGAGGGGTTTTATCGGGTTGAAAGGGGTAGAAAGTTTATTTTGGTAGGGTTTTTAAGGATTTTTAAAGGGTTTTAAATTGAGTTATATTTTTTTAAGGTTAGGTAAGAGGGGATAGGGTGAAGGTTTGTGGTTTTAGGGTTGATGATGGAGGGTATAGTGTTTAGTGTTTAGGGTTTGGATGGATTTTTAAGTGTTTTTAAATAATTTAAAGGGCATGAAAGTGTATCTTGGTAGGGTTTTTAAGGAATTTAAAGGGTTTTAAATGGAGTTAAGGGTTTTTAATTTTAGGGAATAAAGGAGATGGTGAATGGTTGAGGTTTTATGGTTGAGGGTGTAGGGTTTTGTGTTTTGGGTTTTTATGGATTTTTAAGGAATTTTTAAGGGTTTAAATAGTATGAAAGTGTATTTTGGTAGGATTATTAAGGCTTTAAACGGTTTTTAAGTGGGTGAAAGGTTTTTATGGTTAAGGAAGAGATGATAAGTTGATGGTTTGATCATTGAGGGTTAACGATGTAGGGTTTTGGGTTTGGAGGGATTTTAAGGATTTTTAAATGGTTTAAATGGGAATGAAATTGTATTTTAGAGGGATTTATAAGGGTTTAAAATAGTTTTGAAGATATTTATGAGTTCTTAAGGTTATATAAGAGGTAATAGGGTGAAGGTTTGATGGTTTAAGTTTGAGGGTTTAGGATTTGGGGTTTATATTTTTGTGTTTGGAAGGATTTTTAATTTTTTTTAAAGGGTTTAAGGGTTATGAAAGTGTATTTTGGTTGGGGTTTTAAGGGTTTGGGAGGGTTTTTAAGGGATTTAATGGTTTTAAAGGTTATTTTAGAGGTTATAGGTTTATTTTTTGATGGTTTATGGTTGAGGGTGTAGGGGTTATGTTTTAAGGATTATGGTTTGGATGGATTTTTAAGGACATTTAAAGTGTTTAAAGGTTATGAAAGTGTATTTACATAGGGTTTTTAAGGGTTTTAAGGTAGTAAATGGGTTTAAAGATTAGTTAATATGGTATTGGGTAAATTTTTTAAGGTTTATAATTGAGGGTGTTGGGTTTAGCATTTAGGTTTTAGGGTTTCAATGGATTTTAAAGGATTTTTAGAGGGTTTAAAGGGTATGAAAGTGTATTTTGGGTTGATTTTTAAGGGTTTTGAAGTGATTAAAGGTTTTTTATGGTTAAATAAGATTGTATAGGGTTAATGGTTGAGGTTTTGTGTTTTAGGGTGTAGGGTTTAGGTTTTGGATTTATTTATAAGGGATTTAAAGGGTTTTAAGGGTATACAAGTGCATTTTTGTAGGTGTTTTAAGGGTTTTAAAGGGTTTTGAAGGGAGTGAAGATATTTTAATGTTAGTTAATTGGGGAGGGGGTGAAGGGTTTAGGGTTTAGTTTTGAGGGTACATATCTTAGGGTTTGGATGGATTTTTATGGGGTTTTAAAGGGTTTAACGGGTATGAAAGTGTATTTTGGTAGGGTTTTAGGGGTTTTAATGAGATTTAAAGGAGTTAAGGGGGTTTAAGGTTAGTTAAGAGAGAATTGGGTGAATATTTTTTGGTTTAGGTTTTATTTTATGTGGTTTAGGTTTTAGGTTTTAGGATTTGGATGGATTTTTTAGGGTTTTAAATGGTGTAAAGGGTATGAAATTGTATTTTGGTTGGGCTTTTAAAGGTTTTAAAGTGTTTTAAAGGGAGTGAAGGGTTTTTATTATTAGGAAATATGGTATAGTATGAAGAGTTTAGGGTTTAGGTTTGAGGATTTAGGGTTTAGTTTTTAGGGTTTGGATGGATTTTAAAGGGTATTATAAGGTTTAAAGGGTATAAAAGTGCATTTTGGTAGGGGTTTTAAGGGGTTTTTAAAGGGATTGAAGGGTTTATAAAGTTAGTTAAGAGGGGATAGTATTAAGTGTTGTAGTTTTAGTAATGAGGGTTTAGGGTTTAGGGTTTGGAGGTATTTTTAATGTGTTTTAAAGGTTTTGAAAGTGTATTTTGGTTGGTTAATTGTGGGGTTTAATGGTTTTTAAGGGATTTAGGTGTCTTTAAGTTTAGTTAATAGTGTATAGGGTTATGGTTTGAGGTTTTGGGTTTGAGGGTGTAGGGTTTAAGATTTATTTTTTAGGTTTTGGTGGATGTTTATGGGTTTTAAAGGTTTTAAGGGGTATGAAAGTGTATTTTGATTGGTTTTTAGGGTTTTGAAGGGAATGAAGGGTTTATAAGGTTAGGAATGAGAGGAGATGGTTAAGGGTTGAGGTTTTAGGTCTTTGGGTTTAGGGTTTAGGGTTTTGATGGATTTTAAATGATTTTAATGGGTTTAAAGGGTATGAAAGTGTCTTTTTGTTGTAATTTTAATATTTTTAATGGGGTTTGAAGGGAGTGAAGGTTTCTTAATGTTAGGGAACAGGGGAGAGGGTGAAGGGTATAGTTTTTAGGGTTTAGGATTTGGATGGATTTTCAGTGGGTTTTAAAGGATTTAAAGGGTATTAAAGTATGTTTTGATAGTGTTTTACAAAGTTTTTAAGGGATTTAATCGTTTTTAAGGTTATTGATGAGGGTATGGGTTGAAGGGTTTAAGGTTTAGTTTCTAGGGTGTAGGGCTTAGGTTTTCGATAGATTTCTAAGGGTTGTTAATGGGTTTAATGGGTGTGAAAGTGTATTTTGGTAGGGTTTTAAAGGGTTTAAATGGTTTTTAAGGGAGTTAAGGGTTTTTATTATCAGTTAAGAGGGTATAGGTTGAAGGTGCAAGGGTTTAGGGTTGAGGGTGTAGGGTTTAGTTTTTATGGTTTGGATGAATTTTTAAGGGTTTTTAAAGGGTTTAAAGGGTGTGAAAGTGTATTTTGGCAGTGTTTTTAAGGGTTTTAAAGGGGTTTAAGGGAGTGAAGGGGTTTTTAAGTTTGTGAATAGGGTATAGGGTGAATTATTTAGTTTTTATGGTTGAGGGTGTAGGGTTTAGGGTTTAGGGTTTAGGGTTTAGGGTTTAGGGGTTGGATAGATTTTTAAGAGTTTTTAATGGGGTTAAAGGGTATAAAATTGTATTTTTGTAGGGTTTTAATTTTTTTAATTATTTGGAAGGTATTTGAGTGCTTTTAAGGTTAGGTAAGACGGAATCATGTGATGTTTTGGGGTTTAGGGTTTATGGTGTATGGTTTTGTGTTTAAGGTTTAGGGTTTGAATGAATTTTTAAGAGATTTTAAAGCGTTTAAAGGGTATGAAAGTATCTTTTGGTAGGGTTTTTAAGGTTTTTAATGGTTTTTAAGGGAGTGAAGTGTTTTTAATGTTATTTAATAAAGGATAGGCTGAATAGTTGATTTTTTTGGGTTGATGGTGTAGGTTTTATGGTTTATTATTTAGGATTTAGATGAATTTTTAAGGCGTTTTAAAGGGTTTAGAGGGTATGAAAGGTATTTTGGTAGGGTTTTCAATGGTTTTAAAAGGTTTTTAAGGAAGTAAAGGTTTTTTAAGGTAATGTAAAATGGGATAGGGTGACGTGTTAAGAGTTTAGGATTGAGTGTGTAGGGTTTAGGATTTAGGGTTTATAGTTTGGATGGATTTTTATGGGGTTTTAATGTGTTTAAAGGGTATAAAAGTGTATTTTGGTAGTGTTTTAAAGTTTTTTAAAGGTTTTTGAATGTAGTTAAGGGTTTATAAGGTTACTGAATAGGGTATGGTGTTAATTTTTTAGGGTTTAGGGTTGAGTGTGTAGAGTTTAGGGTTTAGGGTTTGGATGGATTTTAAGGGGTTTTAAAGGGTTTAAAGGGTATGAATGTGCATTTTGGTAGGGTTTTTAAGGGGTTTAAAGTATTTTTTATGGATTTACTGATTTTTAGTCTTAGTTAAGAAGGTATAGGGTGAATTTTATTAGTGTTTAGGTTTTAGGTTTTCAGGTTTAGGTTTTAGGGTTTAGTGTTTGGATGAATTTTAAGGGGTTTTAACTGGTTAAAAGGATATTAAAGTTTATTTTGGTAGTTTTTTTGTTGGTTTTAAAAGTTTTTTAAGGGAGTTAAGGGTTTTATGGTTAGTTAAGTGGAAAGATGCTAAAATTTTCAGGGTTTAGAGTTGAGGGTGTAGGGTTTGGATGGATTTTTATGGGGTTTTAAAGGGTTTAAAGGGTATGAAAGTGTATTTTGGTTGAGTTTTAACAATTTTTAAAGGGTTTTTAAGGTAGTCAAGGATTTTTAAGGTTAGTTAAGAGGGTATATGTTGAATTATTGATGATTTATGGTTGAGAGTGTAGGGTTTATGGATTTGGGTTTTGATAGATCTTAAAGGATTTTAAAGGGTTTAAAGGGCATGAACGTGTATTTTGGTAGGGTTATTAAAAGTATCAAAGGGTTTTGAAAGAAGTGAATAGATTTTATGGTTAGGGGATATGGGATAGGGTGAAGTTTTGTGGGTTTAGGGTTAGGGTTTAGGGTTTAGGGTTTGGATGGATTTTTAAGGGGTTTAAAAGGGTTTAAAGTTTATAGAAGTGTATTTTGGAAGGGTTATTGAGGGATTTAATTGGTGTTTAATGGATTTAAGGGTTTTTATTGTCAGTTAAGAGGGTTTTGGGTGAAGGGTTCGTGGTTTAGGGTTGAGGGTGTAGGGTTTGGATGGATTTTAAGGGGTTTTAAAGGGTTTAAAGGGTATGGAAGTGTTTTATGGTAGGGTTTTGAAGGAATTTAAAGGGATTTGAAGAAAGTAGAGAGTTTATATGTTTAAGGATGAGGGGATAGGGTAAAGGTTTAAGGGTTTATAATTGAGGGTGTAGAGTTTAGTTTTTAGGGGTTTTAAAGTGTTTAATGGGTATAAAAGTGTATTTTGGAATGTTTTTAAGGGGTTTTAACGGATTTAAGGGGTATTAAGGTTAGGAAATATGGGATAGGTTGAAGATTTTATGGTTTATGTTTGTGGGTGTTAGAATTAAGGTTTAGTATTTATTGTTTGGATGGGTTTTAAGGTGTTTTAAATGGTTTAAAGGGTATAAAAGTTTATTTTGGTAGAGTTTTTAAGGGTTTTTAGGAATTTAAGGAGTTTTAAGGTTATTGAGGAGGGGGGAGGGTGAAGGGTTTATGGTTTAGGGTTCGTGGTGTAGGGTTTAGGGTTTGGATGGATTTTTAGGGGTTTTAAAGGGTTTAAAGAGTAAGAAAGTGTATTTTGGTAAGGTTGTTAAGGGTTTTAAAGGATTTTGATGGGAGTGATGGGTTTGTAGGTTAGGTAATAGGGAGAGGGTTAAGGGCGGATGTTTTATGGTTGATGTTGTGAGGTTTAGGGTTTGGATGGATTTTTAATAGTTTTTAAAGGGTTTAAAGTGTATGAAAGTGTATTTTGGAATGGTTTTTAAGAATTTTAAAGAGTTTTGAAGGGATTTAAGAGGTTTAAAGGTTGGGAATATAGTATAGGGTGAATTTTTTAGGGTTTATGGTTAAGGGTTTAGGTTTTAGGTTTTGGATGGATTTTTAAGGTGTTTTAAAGGGTTTAAAGGTTATAAAAGTGTGTTTTGGTAGGGTTTTAAAGGGTTTTTAAGTGTTTTTAAGGGATTGAATGATTTTTAAGGCTAACTAATAGGTGTTAAGGTGATTTTTTAGGGTTTAGGGTGTAGGGTTTAGGGTTATGGATTTAGTTGTATTTTAAGGGTTTTAAACGGCTTAAATGGTGTGAAAGTGTATATTGGTAGGGGTTTTAAGGATTTTATAGGGTTTTGAAGGGATTGAATGGTTTTAAAGGTTAGTGAAGAGGGAATAAGTTGGAGGTTTGAGGTTTTATTGTTGAGGTTGTATGGTTTAGGGTTTATGGATTGGATGGGGTTTTAAGGGGTTTTAAAGGGTTTAATGTGCATGGAAGTGCATTTTTGGTAGGGTTTTAAGAGTTTTAATGGGTTTTTTTGGAGTTAATGGTTTTTATGGTTATTGAAGAGGAAATATGGTGAATATTTTATGGTTCATGGTTGTGTATATAGGGTTTAGTATTTAGGTTTTCATATTTGGATGGATTTTTAGGGGTTTTAAAGGGTTTTAAGTGTATGAAAGTGTATTTTGGTAGGGTTTTGAAGGGTTATGAAGGTAGTTAAGGATTTTTAAGTTTATTTAAGGGGTTATGGGTTGAATTTTTAAGTGTATAGGGTTTAGTTTTTATCTTTTAATATTTAGGGTTTGGGTTTGGATGGACTTTTAAGGGGGTTTATAGGGTTTATAGGGTATGAAAGTGTATTTTTGTTGGGTTTTTAAGGTTTATAAAGGGTTTTTAAGGAAGTGAAAGGTTTTTAAGGTTATTTAAGAGGAAGGGGGTGAAGGTTTTTGGGTTTAGTTTTTAGGGTGTATGGTTTGGATGTATTTTTAAGAGTTTTTAAAGGTTTTAAAGTGCATAAAGGTGAATTTTGTTAGGGGTTTTAAGATTTTTAAAGGGGGTTGAAAGGAGTTTAGAGTTTTTAAGGTTATTTAAGATGAGATAGGGTAAAGGGTTTATGGTTTTGGGTTTAAGATGTAGGGTTAAGTGTTTAGTATTTGGGCTTTAGATGGATTTTAAGGGGTTTTGAAGGGTTTAAAGTGTATGAAAGTATATTTTGGTTGGGTTTTTAATGGTTTTAAGAGGTTTTAAGGGAGTGAATTGTTTTATTTTTAGGTAATAGAGGAGGGGGTTAATAGTTTAGGTTTTATGGTTTATGGCTTGGGTTTTAGAGTTTGGTTGTATTTTTAAGTGTCTTTAAAGTGTTTAAAGGGCATGGAAGTGTATTTTGGTTGGCGTTTTAAGGGTTTTGAAGGGTTTTGAAGGGAGTGAATGGTTTATAAGGTTTGGTAAGAGGTGATAGATGGACTGTTTGAGGTTTTAGGGTTTAGGGTATAGGGTTTAGGGTTTATGGTTTATGGTTTGGATGGTTTTTAATGGGGTTTAAAGGGTATAAAAGTGAATTTTGATAGGGTTTTTAAAAGTTTTGAAGGGAGTGAAGGTTTTTTATGGTTAGGGAATAGGGGATGGGGTGAAAATTTTGTATCACTACTCGACCTAATGGGGCTCGATCCACAAATACCCCATACCTTCCTCCATTGTCTAGGGGGAGGTAATAAGCACTAAAAGGCATAACTAATATGGGTTGAATTTTCCTAATGTAACTTTACACACACACACCCAACCATATTAGTACTGAAGTGCGGAGGAATAATAATAAAAAGATTTAATATCTATATAATAACCATTTATACAAAACTACTTGTGTTTACAAGAGTATGAAAATGTAAACTATAAGTAAAGGGAAAAAATACATGCCCCAACCAGAAAGATGTCCCAACATGAAAAAACTAAGAAAGTAAATGTTGAGAGGGATCAAGTCCAAATATCCAAGATATAACCACCTTACATTGAAAAATTCACCAGGCATACCTATACTCCTCTGTAATAATTTCCAAATTTTCTGTTGTCTTCATAAGACATGACACATGAGGGAAAATACCATATAAGGGTGGGTATATATATATACCTACTAGGATGCCCTGAAAGATGATGGAGGAGCAGTAAGAGACACAATAGAAATAAAATAATAACTTAAACCAAATTAAGATAGTATAAAATCCAACAACATGGATATATATATATATATATATAATCAAACCAAATAATCTAAAATGTTAGATAAATGGGATCTCCATCTCATAGCCCTGCCCAGGAAAGAGCACCAATAGTTCCAAGAGGTCCATCAATGATGCCCAAAATATCACACATTTATCTGAGGATACATCAAAGTCAAGCCACACCTCACCAAAATGCCACATATTTAAGGGGCCACAATCTCAAGGTAGAGGACCCATTACCTGGTATAATAGGAGGGTGCCACTCAGTAGGTATAGAACTCATACCCTGACTTCACAAGAGGGTACCACTTAGTAGATAACTAGAGGACCCACACCCTGTCATCATAGAAGGGTTCCACTATGATGGATAAGGACCCATGAACTGACTTCATAGGAGGGTTCCACTAAAACTTTGATAGAGTAACCATGACCTATCCTAGAAAGAGAGTTACACTCTAGTAGTCAAGGAACCATGCCCTGATACCACAAGAGGGTTCCACTAGGATAAAAGATAGAGGACCCATTCCTTTCCCCACAGGAGGGTTAAAATCTCATATTCAAAGAACCATACCATGAATCTATATGAGGGTGACACTTGGTGGATAGGTAGAGGACCCATTCCCAATATAGTTTGAGGGTGCGACTCTAATGATTGATAGAGGACCCATGTCTGGCCTAGAAAGAGGGTTTCACTCAGATAGATAGATAGAGGACACATGCCCTATCCCACATGAGGGTTCCACTCTATAAATATGTATAGGACACATTCCTTATCCATATAGAAGGGTACCACTCTGGTGTCTCCAATGATCCTGACTAATCACTGTCATCATCAAGCATCACCTAAAGAAGTTTCACACTCAAAACATCTCGTATCATATCGTAAAATCCACTATGGAGGACACCATCGTATTTTATGTGAAAAAATACTCAGTATAGGCTACTCACAAGACAATATATGAGTTTAAATGAAGGATATATGAGAGATATAAGTTTCCTCAAAAGTAAATAAGGGGTACAGTCCATGAAAGGGTGCCCAAAAAATGTGTGGTCCCACTTTGTTGACTGGACATGTCCATGATAGTACATGGATCACTAACTATGTATCACTTCCTGGCATGTAGGTAGACTACACGGTATGCCTCATCCACTTGGGGTCCTGTCTGTGCTCTTGGCTATGTTTGTGTAAAGCTTCTCATTCCATGTACTTTAGTACATGGTTTTTTCTCCTGTATGAGTCTATTTCCATGTGATCCTACCACATAAACTGTCTATCTTGGAGTAGTAATTTGGTCTATGGCCTATCCACATGGTGTTTCATCCTTAACTTCCTAAAAACCATAGTGTCGCAACCAAAGGGGAACTACAATGTGTGTTTTCATCACATTACATTTCATGTAGTTGGATTATTCATTGAAAGTTAGATCTACTTTCAATGTTCTATATCTATCCACACCTCCTCATATCTCCCCTCTAGTATTTCAAAAATCAATGGAAAATGATTGTATTCATCATATCTAGTTTTTATTTGGTCAGAAATTTAATTCCCAAATCACCCATATGAAGTCATACACCCATCATTTTCTGTGGTTCTACTGTGGCCTCATCAGATCAAGAAGACCATGGTGGAATTACCCATATCCCACAAATCATATGAATTCATCTCTTATTCATCTTTCTGTTCATTACATGTGAATCCTCTAATAATCTAGGGGTCCAATTAGTCTTGGTCTCACCCGAAAATGTTGAACCAAGACCCCATAGGCCAATTGGTTAAGAACACAAAGAATCATTGGGAGAAAAAACAAAAAAAAGCATACAATAATTGGACACACATTATTGGATAACAAACACAGTGAAGGATATTCAAGTTGAGAAACAATTAAATCTAATACATAGTCACACGTAGAGTCTCGATTTTAATGAAAATAAAAGAAACAATAAAATCATGATCAATATTTTAATAAATAAGGTAATAATACACAAATTGATGAGTCCTACATGGATATTGGATCATTTGATGATAAATAACATGATTTCTAATTAATTAGAGGATTCATTGCATTTTAATCTCCTCAATATGCCTGGATCTAAAGTTTTTTCATCATCCGATTATGATTTTCCAACAGAGGGTAGAATAAGCTCCTATCAATGATCCTAGAGTTATGTGTATAACCATATAAATCCTCCATAACATGGATTAAATAAAGAAATTTTAAATTTAGGACATTGAATAAAATAAATAAATTTAATTACTTATTTTAATTAAATACACCTACTCATGAACATTTTATTTGGACGGCCCATGTCAACCCATTTTAGGATTCACCTAGGGAAAACCTTGTGTTCCATACTCAAATGTGGTATCATATTTATAATTCAAGACTCCATTTAAGAGATATCCCATTTTCTTTAAGAAACCATGAAACAAAGTATAAAATATATTTAATATTTTTATAAAATTAATTCTAGGAACACCAGACATCAGAATCGCATGAAATCTTAGCGCCTAACTCCAAAAAATATTTCTATATATATTCCAAAGTCTTACAATGAATAGAAATTGCATTTAAATTATTCCCTCCTTTATGATTTTTGTCTCTAAAAATTAATACTAAAGAAAAATATCAATATAATGAGCCCACATGTAGCTGTCCCACTCCCAGGATCTCTCTTGCATGATCCCATGTTTCCAAAACATACAAACTAAGGGACTGGTTCATCCAAACAAGGTTCTCTATTACTGATAATTAGTCTCCATTAGGTGATCCATGAAAGTTTCTCCATCCTTTATGTTCATCTCCACCTAGTCAATAAGGTGCTTGTGGTCATGAACATATCTCCCAAGCTAGGACACATGGAAGACATCGTGTGCCCGCTCCAATTGTGGGGGTCGGTAGAGGTAGTAAGAAACCATACCAACCCTCTACAATTTCATGAATGGCCTGATGAACCTCAGGTTTAACTTTTCTCCTCATAAAAATATCTACAATCCTTATCATGAGGATACTCATAAGAAGTCATGGTATCCCTGTTTGAATTCCAATATCTTATGATGTCAACCTGCATAATATTTCAGCCTACTCTGAGTTGTCCTCATCCACTCATGGATGACTTGGACCTTCTCTATCATTGCCTACAATATCTATGGTGCAATAAGAGAAGTCTTTACAATCTTTTTCTAACACAAGGGTGACCTACATGATCTTCTATACAGGGTTTCAAAAGTTTCTATACTGATATTAGAGTGGTATCTATTACTGTACACAAACTCTACCAATGGAAAGTGATCCTCCCCGCTCCATATTAAGTTTAAAATGCATTCCATAAACATATCCTCTAACAACTAGATAGAGAGATCAGTCTTAACATATTTCTAGGGGTGTAAGGCTATAATCATCCTCATTTGGGTCCCAAATGCCTTATGTTGGCCTCTCCACAACCATGATGTGAATCACACATCATGATTAGATAAAATAGTAGAGGTCACTCCATGAAGAAGAAAAATATCATGTATGTACAAATTCCTCAAACTATCTAAATAAACATAATCCCAAATATAAAGGAAGAACTCCAACTTCATGAGTCAGTCAACTATTACCCAAATGGATTCATGGACTATCACTGTCCACAGAAGCCCTATAAAAAATTTAATGGAAATCACATCCTATTTCCACTCTGGGATCTAAAGGGCATGAAAAAAAGCTACTAGAACCTGGTTCTCAACCTTCACCTGATGACAAGTGAGGCACCAAGAGACAAACTCAGCCACACTATGTCTCATGCCAGCCCACCAAAACTACCATTGAAGGTGTCTATATGACTTCTACACACTGATATGTATATCCAAAGGTGAAGTGTAGAACTATCTAATCACCTCCTTCTACATTGTTACTGGGACCACCATCCATCCCCAGAAAAGGATGATGTGATTCCCTCCTTCAAAGAATCCATTAGGTGAATCTCTTGAGGATATATGGTCATATAAGAACTAATAGTCAATTTCTCACAACTAGGACTATCCCACACACTAAATGAGAAGAGGATTCAACACCATCAATTAAAGATAAGATTACCCCTCCTACTCAACCTGGGTTATCTGTAAAGAAGCCAACTACTTAGACGCTTCCTGCACCAAATGATCCTATGACTTCCTACTAAGGGAATCTGTTACCACATTTCCCTTCCCTGGTGTATAGAATGTCTCAAAGTCATAGTTATATAGGAACTCTAACTAGCACCTATGTCTCACGTTCATGTATCTCTACGTGAGTACATTCCTGAGACTCTAATGGTATGAGTAAACAACAAATCACTCTCCAATAAGATAGTTTCTACACATCCTAAGGGTGAATACTACCACTGTCAGATCTAGGTTGTGAGTTACATAGTTCTACTTGTGGGGTATCAACTACCTCAACCCATATTTAATAACTACATTCCTATACATCGACACACAACCAATCCCATATCCCGAGGAATCTTAATACACTACGTACTCTATGCCCACATATGGTAGTCTAAAAAAAGGAGCACTCATCAACCTCAACCTCAAATCCTTGAAGTCCCTTTGGCTCTACTCAGTCTAGGTAAATGGATTCCATTTCTATGTCAGGGTAGTCAAAGGGTCTAAAATCATAGATAATTCTCCCAAAAACCTTTCTTATTACCCTTCCATTCCAAGAAAACTCCACACCTTTGACATGATCTTGGGTGGATCCCAAGAAAGCATTACATCAATCTTCATCAGGTCTATAAATAATCCATGATTGGAAATTAAATTCCCCATAAAGTGAACCTCATGAATTCAGAACTAAAACTTCAAGATTTTATGATAAATTTGGTTCTCCAAAAGCAAATCTAGAGCCATCCTCAAGTACTTTTCATGCTCCTCCTCTTTAGAAAAGTATATGAGTATGCCATCGATAAAGGAAACCACAAATTGGTCTAAGTACAGTTGGAAAATAAAATTCATCAAATCCATAAACATGGCAATGGAATTAATCACACTAATGGGAATACCCAATAACTAGTAGTGTTTGTAATGACATCAAAATGACAGCTTTAGAATATCAGCCTCTTAAACTCTCAACTGGTGGTAGTTAGACCTGAGATCAATCTTTGAGAACCATCTCACACCTCACAACTGTTCAAAGAGGTCCTTAATCCTCAAAAGGGGTATTTTTTCTTTATAATGGATTGATTTATATGAAAATAATCCACAAAAATACACAATCTCTCATACACCTTTTTGATGAACAACACTATAGCTACTCATAGGGACACACTAGGTCTCATGAAACACTTATCTCAATGCTCCTCCAACTACAACCACAACTCCCGAAGCTCAGTAGGGGAAATATTATATATCTTAGAAGATATCAGACCAATATTAGGATACAGGACAATGTAAAAATCCATTTCCTACCTCAAATGTATACCTAGATGGTCCTCGGGGAAGATATTCATATAATCCTCCACAAATAAAGGAATCCAGATGCATGAAGATCCTTCTGTACCAAGGTATGCACTCACTAACTAATGGGTGATGGGTTTTATACACATTCTCAAAAAACCCACTCACCCTTCCATGAGATATCTTTCACCTATAAAGGAGAATATCATTCCATAAACACAAAGGCATCCTAATTGTCTGTAGTGATAGTCAATATGGGATCATACCATAAACAACTGTTGACGCTCCTTTCCATCATAGAGTCTAACGAATTAAAAGGGAAATACCTTGAACACAAAGTGATTCATCATTTGAAGAAACATCAAAAATCAACAAAGGCATAAACAGAGATTTCTTTAAGCATGGGCAGCGCAAGTTCTAAGATGGTCGCACAGGTATACCTACACGTCACATATTGGGTGCGCAGGTGACCTACGCGCCCTATTTGGATTTCGCCCAAGTTCTTTAGTAGCCTATAAATACCCCTTGTGGGCCCCCCATTTTGAGGACGAAAAATTCCAAAATCCAGATTTAAGCTCCCGACACCCTAGTCTCTTCTGGATGTCTTCTGAACACTTCTAAGGTAATTTCTTACCTAGAATGGAAGCTTTAAAGAGGGGGAACAAGGCCTAAGTGTTGAAATCCATCAACACGTGCATGACTAAGTGTCTAACCCTTCAAGGAAATGAAGAAACATGTGCGATGCCTTATCCCTTCAACAGAACCTGCACGCCACTCTTTTGGAAGCCCCTAGGGATAATACTAAGGGCTTGAGCCAAGTCTCACCCAAGTATTACCCTATGGGTTAACGGTCGCACAATTACACAAGTGTCGCATAGGTATACCTACGCGACCATTACCTGCGTGCTCCAACAGGACCTGTGTGCCTACCTCTTTTTGGGTGTCTCTCCTGCTTGTTCAACTCATTTCTTTAAATCCACCTCTTTTATTAAATATTTAGCCTTAAAACCCCTCTTCAAAAACATGTTTTGGCATGGTTCCTTTTTTTGTCTTCCTTATCTAAAAGGAATTATTTGGAAAATCTTTTAAAACCTAGTGATTTACATATATTTATGTCACTAAGGTTAGATATTTCATTCATTCAACCTCATCCTTTAAGATGAGAGGATCCCTAATATGGGCCTCCTTTTTAGGAGTAAGCCCCAGTCCAAGTTCTCTTAACCTAGGCATCCTCCTTAGGAGTAAGCCCCAAGTTCCCCAATTTGGGTCTCCTTCTTAGGAGTAAGCCCCAAAGTTCTCAAGTCCTTTTAACCTGGGCCTCCTTCTTAGGAATAAGCCCCAGTCATAATTTATCTTAACCAGTCATAAATTCTCCTTAACCTGGGCCTCCTCTTTAGGAGTAAGCCCTAGTATTAATTTAATTTTGATTTGGGCTTCCTTCTTAGGAATAAAACCAAATCATAAGTCCCCTCTAACTTGGGAATCCTTCTCAGGATTAAGTCCTAAGTTAAGTATCCAAATCTCTATAAAGCACATATACCTTTATGGACCTTGTTCCTAGGTTTCTTCACTGAAGTAAATCCTAATATTCATCTATATGGGTAATAATACATATATACGCCCCACATCATTTCTTATGATTACATCTTTCATGGCACAATTGTCATGTTTTACCAATACCTCTTGTTTCTCACACCGAGCATGACTCACGTGAGCTTAGAGCGTAAAAGTAATTATGAAATCTTTCCTTGATCCATAAATCATACAAAAACCTCATACTTCTTTACTTGAACTACGTGGTTTATGATTCCTTTTCTAAATAAGGATATGCAGGAAGCCCATCTGCCGGTACGATCCCAACTCTGAAATAATCCATGTCCTTTTGAACGATAATAAACTTCAAGTGCCCCACTGAGTGGCTTAAAACTAGTATGGTTATCATCATGACCAAGCGATTTCTATATAATGTTTTGAAGGATACCATTGACTAAGAATCTCTAACAAATACAGATGATTCTCTATCAATGAAGAACCTAAAATAAATATAAAAGATTCTCTAAATTTTATACATATCAATCATTGATTGTCAAATCTAAAGGAAAACTCATTTTCATACTTGGTAATTTAATAAGGATTCACGAACATAACTTAAATCTATAAAGAGAGTCCCATAGTAGAAAATAATTCCCCTAAAAAAGGTGTGATGAGTCCGAACTCCCATCCTCTCGACCAATGAAAATTATTAAGTCTCATCTTTCCACAACTAGTGAGCACCTACCTTTGGAATGTAGGTCCAAATGGATATAGAATCATTGGGTGTTTTTGGTTCTACAAATAAACCCATTAGAAAGTGATTGGATTGTTTGAACCTTAAACAAACAAGGTCATCCCCATTTCCAGAGGAAAAAAAATGGTGAACCCAACATGAATCCTTAACCAAGTTAAATGATGTTTTACTTATTTGTTAGCTCCCTATTTAAACTCAATGAGAGGTCCAACAAAACAATCAATAACATATGTGCTCATCCAAAATATGCAGTGGTTGTGATTATCTTGACTTTATCTGTTATATCAAATATTCACTCTTTCCAAGATCTCTCCGCGTTACAGAAATGGATTCTATAAAGTTCACTCCTGTGAATGCTTCTGCTGCTACTCCCGCTGGATCATCGTCTGTTCTGAGGACGACGTCACCCACTCCGCGTCTGCAATGCTGGGTCTTAAATGCACTGGTTAAGGAATACTGTCAACACAGTACCATTCCAACTTTGGAGGCTGCTCGACAAGCCCTCCATGTCAATAATTCACCGTGGTCATCTGGAAAATGATGACCAGTGATCAAGAAGTAGGTGGTTCCAACCACCGTATCCAACTGTTTTGGGTCATTATCCTCGGAACGCAATCACCATTCCCTCCCATAATACAGGGAGGTTGACCAGGAGGTCACTCAGGGCCTCCATTCAAAGATGTAGGAGTCCTTACCGAGGAATCCCACTAACAATCGCCGCCAGACTCGTGCGGAAGTGCGCCCCCAACATAATGAGGGTGTCGTCTCCAAGCGTTCGGCTCAGATTCCTCAAACCCGAGCAGGCAAGATGAACCACCAGAGGCAAAGATCAGCCAAAAGGGAGCAGGTTCTTACCTCTGACCCCTCTGGACAAGTCCACAAACCTAACTTGGTGGCAAGCAACGAGCGGGCACATACACCCGTCCGTTTTAATTCTGCTATCCAGCAGACTCGTCTGACAACAACCCACCATTCCCTCCAAGTAATTTTGGTGGAGTAATATAGACAGGAACATACACCTGTTTATAAATCATCATCTAGTCAGTAGGCTTGTATGACTATATACGATGAATCCCACCAACTAAATGTGTTGAAAACTGATAAACATGCACATACACCTGCTTACACTCATCAATCCTGCCAGCAGGCTCATCTTCCAGTATTGAAGGATGTTCATTAACCACATTCGGTGGAGTGCAATCAGCAGGCACATAAACCTTCTAGTATTGATCAAGCCTAACAACAGTCTCATTTGGTAGCATCTGGAGAATTCAATTGGAAAGACCCAATGACAAATAGGAGGCCGACTCAACTCTCTTCCCCCACACATGAGTACTGTCAGAATCCACTGACAAGAAAAGGAGGACAGGAGTAGGCACATACACCTACTCCAGACACGGAATGGACGTATATTCCCATTCCGACAGTTGAAGTCACCAATCATATTCTGTCAATGGTGAAAGAGAAGAAGAAAATCTCTGCTCATATTATAGATGCTTTCCAGGATATTATAACAACTTCAGCATCATCTTAGGGAAAGACACATAAATCTATCCCTATCAGCGGAGTGACTCATCAGGATGTCACCCCGGAATAGACACACACCTCTGTTCCAGTCTAGGAGGGTCATGGGGCATACTCCCCCATATCAAACGGACAATCAAGTAGGGCACATAAAACCAATTCAAATGAGGATCTTCAGCATAACCTGGGCATTTCTCCTGAGCAGGCACATACAACTACCCACAATAACCACTTCCATCAACAAGTGGTTTCCAATATGAGTAAGAAGGCGTCTGTAATATACCTATTCTGGGTGCCACTCACCAGGTGACCCGAACCCGGTTCGCCACAAGACCTCAAGCGCATTTCCCCAAACACCAAAGGCTACCGACTAGTAGCGAGCGCCTAGGTCTGATAGTGGGGAAACTATGCCCTCATTTGTCAAAGTGTAGCACAGCAGAATATAATATAAACATTCAACAACAGTGGAAGCAGTAATAGTATATATAACTAAAATGGATAACTGATAACAAAAAGGGAAACCAGCAGTCATATATATAGATGAAGATGCATCATGTCACTATTCTTATAAAATAGCCAGATCATGTTACACTGCTATACAATACATTATAACTAAAGTACAAGTACAGAAAAGCAAAACAGAACAGCCAGTGACATCGTGAGACTAGGCTCGGTTCTATGCCCTCATACTCCTCATCAACAATCAAGTACCTGTATAAGGACCCTTGCCCTTATCTACACCTGTAGAACGTAATCTATTTGTGTTAAAAAACATGACCCAAACAGGGTGTGATAAATAAATCCAAGTAGGCACCCACCAAAGGCTCATTCCCAACTATGTGAAAGCATGCAACAACAGTGTGCAGTAGTAAAATTCAATAAAGTAAGTAGTACTGAAAAGTAACTAACTGAACTAGTTATATTTTCATTTTAATATCTATTTAATCATTTAATTTAAAAATATCACCACATTTAATATTCTAAGTAAAGAGCCAATTTCCTCAAACACATAAACCCCTACCCTCAGGTAAAGAGAATCCAACACAAGAATCTGCCCACAGGCATACAGATATTGCCCTCGGGCATAAGAAGTGTCACCCACAGGCACAGAATAAACTGCCCACAGGCACGGAAGAAGTTGCCCACATGCTAAATAGTACAATGCCCACAGGCTAATCACAACACTGCCCTTAGGCTAAACAGGTAACCGGGCCAAACCCAACATGTAAACAACCAGTAAACAAGCAATTCCTCTCAAGGCAGTTCTACAATCATTACATTAAAGGCATACACTCGGGTATCCTGGCCAAACGTCTAAACAGAGGAACGCACCCTCGGGGTGGTCCTAGATCCAAGAAATGATCTCAAACAGCAGTTAATTATCATAATTAATTACCTATTCAATTATAGGTATTTAAAATAGCCACGTCCTCAGCCACAAGACACCCCAACATGGGTTCGTGGCACAATGGTACACAAAAATGCACAACATTTGGAAATTTAACACCAAGACACCTACCTTAAACGCCCCTGATCAGTATACTCGAACGACATTCCACGAATCGTCCTAGAAAGAGGTAGACCTGAGGTGAAAGAAATCTTGCTTAAACACAAATAAATTCCCTACGGAAAGTATTGGCAAGAACAGTTTAAGAAGAGTGGAGGGCTTACTCATGCGGTTCCAACGAGATCGTCTGAGGCAGAAACAGATTCTTGACATGCTCTCGGCAGATCTCCAAAGCTCCAGCCTCCTATCCCGCTCCTTCCTTCGGTTCTAATCCTTCCTTGTGAACAAAGGAGGCTACTTCCCATTTTAAGCGAAAAAAGTACATGGTGTGTATTCCCAAGTACACGGTGCATACTTCCCATTTTTTAACTGTTCCTCTGGCAGTTTCCTGCCAGCGTGGAACTGTTCATCTGCCTACGTGACTACACGACGTGTCTTTTTTAGTACACGGCATGTTCTATCGCACAGCTGGCCACCGCCTTACTATTTTTCCTGTCGACTGACTACACGGCGTGTGAAGGACGACTATATGGCCTGTAGTTGGGTTCTACACCCTTCATCACTGACATAGCCACACGCCTCATGTACTCATCCCACACGGACAAAACTACATGGTGTGTGGAAAAGTACACAACGTGTATTTTCAAAAAATTTAGGATTTTCCCCATTTTCCTGATTTTCTCAAAAACACTTAAGGAAAAGAGAAAAGAAGAAATCGTACCTCAAAAGTATGAACTGGGTTCTTACAAACTTCCCCCCTTAAAGAAATTTGTCCCCGAATTTCCCTTCCATGGGTGGAGAAGATAAAGCTCAGAACAGCTCTGGCCACTAAGCATGTACGTCAGTATCCCGCTCCCAGGTTTCTTCCTCCACTCGGCCATGCTTCCATAGCACCTGTACGAGAGGAACTGACTGACCTTGGAGAACCTTCATGCTCTTATCAATGATACGAATTGGATGCTTCTCAAAGGATGCATCGACAGGAATCTCCACCTCCTCGGGCTGAAAGACGTGAGACAGTTCTGAATGATAGCGGTGCAACTGAGATACATGGAAGATGTCGTGCACGGCTCGGTACCTCTGTGGTAACTGCAACCGATAAACAACCGGCTCGACTCTCTCCAGAATCTCAAATGGCCCCACATACCTCGGTGAAAGTTTACCCTTTCTCCTGATCCTCCTATGTCCCAACCTCGGCGAAACACGCAAGAAAACCTAATCCTTGACCATAAACTCCAAAGGTCATCTGCGGCGATCAGCATAAGATTTCTGATGAGACTGTGTGGTAGTCATCTACTTCTGAATCAACTGGACCTCCTTGGAAGTCTCCTGTGCGAGACGTGGTCCTAGTAAAGTTGCCTCACCTTCCTCTAACCAGCACAAGGGTGATCGGTAATGCCTACCATATAAAGCCTCGTATGGTTCCATATCAATAGTCGCCTGAAAACTATTGTTATAGGCAAACTCAACTAGAGGTATATGCTTCTCCCAAGAGCCCCCAAAGTCTAGGACGCATGAATGCAACATGTCCTCTAGCACCTGTATCATACGCTCTAACTGACCGTCGGTCTGAGGGTGGTAAGCTGTGCTCAAAAGAACATGTGTACCTAGTTCCTTCTGAAAACTCTTCCAGAAACGAGATGGAAAACGGGCATGCCTATCTTAAACGATAGAACGAGGGACCCCATGAAGATGTACGATCTATCGGATATACAACCTTCTGAGCTCATCAACACCGAAGGTCTCCTTGATCAGCAAAAAGTGAGATACCTTTGTGATTATATCCACAACAACCCACATGACATCATTGCCTCTAGGTGAACTCGGCAACTCGGTCACGATGTCCATCGCGACATCATCCCATTTTCACTCCGAGATGGGTAACTGCTATAACAGTCCGGTTGGCCTCTGATGCTTCGCTTTCACCTGCTGATAGGTGGAACACCTCGTAACAAAACCAGCTACATCTCTCTTCATACCCGGCCACCAATACTGACGTCTCAAGTCTCGGTACATCTTGGTAATCCCGAGATGAACTGCCCAAGATGAATCATGAAACTCTCACATCAGATCCTTGCGTATATCCCCTGAAACCCATACTCGTCCATGGAAACACAGAACCTCATCATCACCTATCGTCCAACCAGGAGGAGGGTCCTCACTTGCCACCAACTCCCATATAACTAGGCCTTCTGGATCAGATAGTTGTCTCATCCTCACTCTATCCAGGAGGGTAGAATTCATAGCTAAAGATGAAAGATAAGTTTTCCCCTGACTGTCATGCACCACCAAATGCATCTCAGAGAACAAATCCATGAGCTTCCACTCACCACTGGCCTCCTGCACTGCCTGTATCTGAGTCCTCCTGCTCAGTGCATCAGCTACTACATTACCTTTACCAGGTGTATAGGCAAGCTCAAAGTCGAAGGACTGAAGGTATTCAACCCACCTTCGCTGTCTCAAGTTCAAGTCACGCTGGGTAAAGATATACTTGAGACTTTTGTGGTCCGTGAACACCACAAAATGTTCTCCCAAGAGATAATGCCTCCAACAACGTAACACATGAACAACTCCAGCCAACTCGAGATCATGCGTCAAGTAATTCCTCTCATGTGGCCTCAACTGCCGAGACTCATACGCAACAACTCGATCGCCCTGCATCAACACTGATCTCAGCCCAATACCTGATGTGTCATAGTAAACTGTATAGATCTTCCCCTAATCTAGGAGTATCAGGATCTGTGCTGATGTCAACCTTCCTTTCAGGTCCTGAAAGGCTGTCTCGCAAGCTTTCAACCTAATGAACTTCACACCCTTTATAGTCAAACCCGTCAACAGTGCTGCTAAGCGGGAGAAGTCCTGCATGAAGCATCTGTAGTACCCGAAAAGACCTAAGAAACTCCGTATCTCAAACACATTATTAGGATTCTCCCAAGAAACTAATGATATCACCTTCTCTGGGTCTACTGCAACTCCTACCTATGAGATTCTATGACCCAGGAAGTGTATCTGGTCCATCCAAAAGTGGCACTTTGAGAGCTTAGCATATAGTCGATGCTCTCTCAGTGTACTCAATATGATCTCAAGATGGGTGTCATGGTCGTGTAGAGTGTGAGAGTACACCAAGATGTATTCCATGAATACTACCACGAAAGAATCCAGATAAGGATGGAACACATGATTCATCAGATCTATGAAAACTGCTGGTGCGTTCGTGAGTCCGAACAGCATAACCAAGTACTCGTACATACCATATCTGCTCTGAAAAGCTGTAAGCGGTATATCCGATTGTATCATGTGAAACTGATGATATCCTGACCTCAGGTCAATCTTCGAGAACACTCGTTCTCCACGAAGTTGATCAAAAAGATCATCTATCCTTGGCAAGTGATATCGGTTATTAACCATCAACTAGTTCAGCTTCTTATAATCCACACATAGTCTGAGAGTACCATCCACCTTCTTCGCAAAAAGGACCAGAGAACCCCACGGAGAAGTACTAGGTCGGCTAAAACCCTTTTCCTGTAACTCCTGTAACTACCTCTTGAGCTCCTGCAACTCAGGTGTAGCCATCCTATAAGGAGTAATGGACACCAGTGCTGCCCCTGGCACAAGATCAATATAGAAATCCACCTCTCGCTCCGGAGGTAGACCGAAAAAGTCATCCGGGAAGACATCTCTGCAATGATCAATGATTGGAGGGAAATATGTCTTACAAGTCCCTTGGTCATCCAGATATAAACTCGCAATTTGGGCTGTGACTCCACCTCGCCCACGATGCTCTGGTCCAGCTCGACTCGCCTGAACATCCCATTCACCCTTGTATAGAAAATCTCCGCCCTCTGGTGACATGAAACTCAACCTGTGATGATAGTAGTCTATAAAGGCTCGAAAGGGAACTAACCAGTCCATCCCGAGAATGAAATCATAGCTCGTCATCTCTAAGACATAGAGGTCCCATAAAAAGTGACACCCACCAACCTCAAGGGGGCACTCCTTGAAATGATGCACACCAACCGTTATAGTCCCCAATGGGGGGTCTGGTGTCATGATATCAGAAGATGTAGAAACACAGAGCCCAAGGCTCTCCACAACGGGTACAGATATGAAACTACGCGTAGCACCCGTATCAAAAAGTACTGAAGATAATACATAAGCTACTAGAATAGTACCTCTGGCTCTAGAAGGTCTGAGATCCTGCTCCTTCTGGGTCTGTTGCACTAGATATGCCTACCTAGTGTCATGGCCCTGCAACACAGCCTGGATACCCTGAGCTGTCCCACCCTACTGCCTCTGAGATCCTAGTGTCTGGCTACCACGGCCATGACCACCATCTCTTCCTGCACGCCCTAACGTATTCCAGTTCTCTGACCGGTAAGAAGCTATTAGTCCTACTCCTGCATGCAGAGTCTGCACAGAACCCCTCTCACTTTCCACTGGTGGGAATTCCCTACAAAATCACTGTAGATGACCCATCCTGCGGCAAGCTCGACACTCCACTGGGTCTTGTGGACACTGTGGCCTCTTGTGCCCCTCTCTACCACACTGGTAGCACATGACCTGGCCACCCGAAGCATTCTTATGACTGGTAATGCCACCCTGAGAGAAGTCCATCTGTCTCTTCTTCCCAGTAGAAATAATACCAGAAACTGGTGTTGAACCGCCCTGGCCCACACCACTAGCTTCCCGAAGGTTCCTCTCGGTAATCAGTGCCTGATTCACAATAGCATATACTGAAGGCAACCTGAAAGCATTCACCAGTGTGCAGATGTCATATCGCAAACCATACTCAAAACTTCTGGCCCTCAACGTCTCATCACCCACCAGAACGGGTGCAAAACGCTGAAGCTCGGTAAAGCGAGCAGAATAATCCATCACCGACATAGCGCCCTACTGAAGATTCATGAACTCTTGAGTTCGATCTTCCCTCAGCATCTCTGGGAAGAATAAGTCATATAATACTACCTGAAAATATTCCCATGCCATGTCTCTGTAATGCTTTGATTGGGTGGTAACATCCCACCACCTCTTGGCGGAATCACGCAGCATATACGTCACAAGCTTGACCCTCTGCCCTGGAGGCGTCTCAAGATGCTTGAAAATAGTCTGCATCGACCCTATCCAAGATTACATAGCCTTTGGTCTGCCATCCCCTGAAAACGTTGGTGGATTCTGCTGCTGGAAGATACGTGTCAGCTCATCCATAGATGTTACAGCCGGCGGTGCTCCCTGAAAGGTCTGCATGAACCGCATAAAGCCTTCACGGAACTATGCTTCCACGCCTGTGTTTGGTATAACGGTTGGCACCGCATCTGGCTCTACTGAAGGGTCCACTGGTAGCCCATGGCCCACCATTTCTAGAGTATAGTCGTTGCCGCTCTCCTGGTGAATAACATGTGGTCGCCTCGGCGGAATGACTCTACAAGTTCAAAACAAGCCTTAGAACAATATTATCAAAGACCAAAAATGAAGAAACCCAAATGGGAACATGAATAAGAAGGAATTCAAAATTTTCAAAACAAGACTACACGGCGTGTATACTGACTACACAGTGTGTACCTGACTTCTCTTCCCCTGCCCGGGTCCTTCTACACGGCTAAGCCACATGACTCCCATTGAACAAGACTACACGACGTGTATATCTTCTACATGGCATGTATGGTGAAATTTTCCAACTATCTGTGTTGTTTGTGACACGGACGACTACTCGGCTTGACACTACACGACATGTTACACCCGCACATGGCATGTACACCACCCCATTTCCTAGTCACATGGCTAAGTCCACACGGTTTGTCCTCGGACAAGACTACACGACATGTCCCATTGGTACACGACATGTTCTAGACGAGCTTCGTCGACCCGTGTTGTTAGTTACACAACCAGAAACACGACTCACACTACACAGCATGTTCTATACACACACGGCGTGTACACGAAAGGATTACACTGACCTGTGTTGTTAGTTACACGGCCGGGTCCACAGGTCAGACTATACGATGTGTTCCATAGTGGACACGACATGTATGTCTTAAGGTCTCCTCCGTCCGTGCTGTTTGTTACACGGGCGGACTCCGGGTCAACACTACACGGCGTGTAGATCTGGTACACGGCATATTTTCCCCAAACATTCCCCACCCCGTGTCGCCGCCCACACGGTTTGTGACACGGGAAGAGACTACACATCGTGTACTCTGGGTACACGACCTGTACTCAAAAAGTTTATTTTTCTTCCAGAACAGAAGACCATACAAGGCATGTTGAAGGTACTACATGGCGTGTATACTGGGTTTTCCAGACAGTATGCCTCAGAAACTTCCCTGGAACCCATAAATACTAAAAAAAACACCTAAGTGTCAAATTCCGATCCGTGAGGGCCCATACTCCCCACGAATCAAAGTTTGACATCTCATCTGTGTTATAACAAAATAAACAGTCAATGATCCACCAAATTCCGGTCAATGAGGGCCCATACTCCCCAAAAACCAATGTTTGGCATCCATTCTTTCAATAAACTTATATAGAAATACCATATCACATAGTTGGTATTTATCAAATCAGCTATCACAACAGCATGCTTTTTCTAGAACAATAACTATCACAACAACATGCAATTTATAATGCACCTACATGGCATGGAACTATGCATGACATGTGATTTCTAGCATGTGCCTAAATGATGCATGAGACGGCATACCCTCATCTCATCAGGTTGCAACTAAATAAAACCCATGGATAAAATGTAAACAACACAATCACAAGTGCATCACCCAACGGTGAAATCAAATCAACAATAAATTAAAAAATCAGTAAAATTGCAACACAAGGTAAATTGGATTTTCCTTGTACATGGGTTAGCTATGCCCGGGCATAGCTTATTACCAACTATCATTTCGTCCTATCCTTGACTAAGGCTCCAAGTAGTAAGTCAAAGAAAATAACGCCCTCTGATACCACTTTGTAACGTCCCGGTTCTAGGTGCCTCTCACTGGGTGCCCCGAAACCGGTTTGCCACATAACCTCAAGCTCATTTCCCCAAACGCCAGAGGCTGCCGACTAGCAGCAAGGGCCCAAGTCTGATAGTAGAGAAACTATTCCCTCATTTGTCAAAGTGTATCACAGCGTAATATAATATAAGTATTCAATAAAACTAAAATGGATAACTGATAACAAAAAGGGAAACCATCAGTAATATATATGGATGAAGATGCAACATGTCACTATTCTTATAAAGCATCCAGATCATGTTACACTGTTATAAAATACATTACAACTGAATTACAAGTACAGAAAATCAAAAGAGAATATCCAGTGACATCACGAGCCTTGGATCGGTCCCATGCCCTCATACTCCTCAGCAATAATCAAGTACCTGTATAGGGACCCCTACCCTTATCTACACCTATAGAATGTAATTTGTTTGGGCTGAAAAACATGACCCAAACAGGGTGTGAGAAATAAATCCTAGTAGGCACCCACCAAAGGCCCGTGCCCAACTGTGTGAAAGCATGAAACAATAGTGTGCAGTAGTAAAATTCAATAAAGTAAGCAGTACTAAATCCAACACAAGAATCTGCCCACAGGCATATGGATATTGCCCTCGGGCATAAGAAGTGTCGCCGACAGGCACAGAATCAACTGCCCATAGGCACGGAAGAAGTTTCCCACAATCTAAATAGTACATTTCCCACATGATAATCACAACACTGCCCTCAAGCTAAACAGGTAACCGGGCAAAGCCCAACATCTAAACAAGCAGTAAACAAGCAATTCCTCTCAAGGAAGTTCTACAATCATTACATTAAAGTCATACCCTTGCGTATCCTGGCCAAACAGCTAAACAGAGGAACGCACCCCTGTGGTGGTCCTAGATTCAAGCAACAATCCCAAACAGCAGTTAATTATCATAATTAATTACTTATTCAATTTTAGGTATTTAAAATAGCCACGGCCTCAGCCACACGACACCCCAACATGGGTTCGTGGCACAACGGTACACAAAAACGTACAACAGTTGGAAATTAAACACCAAGACACCTACCTTAAATGCCCCTGATCAGTATACTCGAATGATGTTCCACGAATTGTCCTAGAACGAGGTAGATCTGAGGTGAAAGAAAACTCGGTTAAATTCAAATAACTTTCCTAAGGAAAGAATTGGAAAGAATGGTTTAAGAAGAGTGGAGGGCTTACCCATGCGGTTCTAATGTGATTGTCCGAGGCAGAAACAGATTCCTGAAGTGCACTCGGAGGATCTCCAAAGATCTGGCCTCCTCTCATGCTCCTTCCTTCGGTTCTAAGCCTTCCCTGTGAACAAGGGAGGCTACTACCCATTTTAAGAGAAAAAAATAAAGTACATGGCGTGTACTTCCCATTTTTTAGCTGTTCCTCTAGTGGTTTCCCGCCAGCGTGGCACTGTCCATCTGCCGATGTGACTACACGGCGTGTCTTTTTGAGTACACGGCGTGTTCTGTTGCACATCTGGCCACAACCTTACTATTTCGCCAAATGGCTGACTACACGGCATGTAAAGGACCACTACACGACGTGTAGTTGGGTTCTACACCCTTCATCGCCGACATGGCCACATTCCCTATGTACTCATCCAACACGGACAAAAGTACACGATGTGTGGAAAAGTACACGGCATGCATTTTCAAAAAAATTAGGATTTTTCCCCATTTTCCTTATTTTCTCAAAAACACTTAAGGAAAAGAGAAAAGAATAACCTGTACCTCAAAAGTAAGAACTGGGTTCTTACATCGTCCAATAACAAGACCCATCCAGCATAGTTGGAAAGTCAAGAACCAATTTGCAATGAGACCTTGCTCAATGCTGGATTTCTTGAAGCCATCAGAAATTTATCTATTGTGACTCAAGATTCTACTCCCTCATTTCCCAATAATGGGAACAATAATTCTAAAGGTCTTCAACAGACACTTCCTCATGAAGGCTTGCTTCATGACAATTCAGTCGATCTCAAAGTTTCATCTTCAGATGAGAGCTGAAATAACCCTCTGCATATCCAAAAGACCAAGGAGTAAGATATTTTATATTTTGCTGTAACCCACCATAGTGGTCCTCTCCATGATGATGGTTTTAGCTACGAAATTCCTCTCCGCAGTAGTAATGCACATTACGTGAAAAATTATCAGATGGAAAATGTAGTACTGGGAAAGCCCTCTTATCTTGAGGTACTTGCAAATGTGAAGCCATTCATATCTGATGTTTTACCACTAGCATGTGAAATACTTTCTCAATCAGAAGATAGCTCGGGATGTAGGTCATTCTCCGAACTACCCCTGGGTCATTATCTTCTAATTTGGATAATGAATTCTCTACCAATATTGTTGAATCTGATGAAGCAATAAGGAAGCACCAGCTCTGGTCTAATCAGTTAGAAGAATCTTCATTAAATGATATAGAGGAAGTGATGAATATGAGAAAACAACTGGCGAAAGGTGAAGTGCCAGTTATGTTTTGGCCTTTGGCTGACTCTTAGAATGACATTCCAGAGATGTTGATGAAAGATTGTATTCATGATATTCGTCTCAACATGTGGAAAACTATTTGTCAATTGAAAAAGAAAATATATCTTATGATGAATATGAAAATCATGTCAAGATAATAGAAGGGTTAAAACTCCAAATTGATTTGACATCTCTCTCAGTTTCTCGATATCCAAAGGCTAAAAAGTAGTAGAGAGCCCTTCAACATTCATTCCTTGGTGCACTAAAAAGATTGTGTCAGTTAATTGTAAATGCCCCATCTGGTATTCATATAAGGGGATGGGTGTTCATGGAGCATTGCATTTGAATTTACTCTCCAGTCAAAAAATCCCACCAAAAATGTTATCATGCAATGTTATTTCCCATGGATGACCACATCTGATTGGCTTTGTGTGTAATCAAAGGCTTTCTTAGGAACATGACTCAACTAGTTCTTCCCAAAGTCAGGAATACAAGGAAAAAGTTGTCGAATTGATCTTGAATCAGGCAAATGAGAATATCTAATAGGCTTCTCGTTTAGAGCAGGCGCATCATCAGGTGACAGAAGTGTCAGAAATCATCCAGCGGTCATTTGAGCCAGGTGATTTGAGTGGATGTAGGTTGATGCATCCATCCAATTTCTGGACTAAAGTCCACAAAATCAGAAGAGCCTTCTAGAAATTCTCAGATGTAGCAGCTCAAGAACCACCCCATCTTTCCATACTAGGGACTCTTTTAACCCAACCCTCATAATCAACAAATAGGATTCGAGGAGTTAAATAGAAACAACCCCAGTCCACCAGACTGGTGACTTTTTCAAATCCTAAATCTCTTCCTTAGAGAAATTCAGTCTTCTCTCAATTAGGGAAGAAGCCACAAGAGGAACACAAAGATGAATTATCAGGATATTACCTCCAAATTACGGTTCTTCAAGAAGTTCCTGAGGTATCAAATCAACAAAAGGCAATGTCTCATCAAAGACATGGAAGAAGACAGTATCGCAGAAATGCCGATAGAAGAGATGAAATGCGTTATGCATCGATAAATGTCATCAATGATGTTGTTGATGATCCTACAAAAGATGGGGCTCACTCAGAGGGATCAGATGAAGAAGTTCATACTCAAGAGGTTGTGCACACAGAGGCAAGTGAAGAAGGTGTGTGTACACGAAATCAAAGGCTTACCCAGAATCTAGGTATTCCTTCAAATAACCAACTTCCCCCTCTCCAAAAGGCATTCAAAAAGGGGAAAGAAAAGAATCAAGTTACATTATACCCTTCCTCTAGAGAAGGACAATCACTCTCACTAGAGAAAAGATTTTCATAACAAGAGGAAGAGATGAAGGAATTAAGGAGGTTGAATATAGAACTACTTCAAGGTGGTCTTCATCCTAAGCATTATGGAGTCAGTCAGTCAATGGAATTTGTTGTAGCTACTGAGATGGATCAAGAATATCCTCCTTTACCTGTACACCCTCACAGGTCTAATCCTATGGGTCATGTGCAACAACAATCGACGGTTCTACCATCAGTTGAAGTACCGGCCACCACACTTTTCCAAGCTCCAATTATTGTACCTTCTCAGGTCCAAGCTCAACCAGATTTTTCTCAAATGTTAATGACTACCATTAAGTCATTAAAAACTCGGTTGGAAGCTATGGAGTGAAAACGTGCACAAATTCAACCAGAAAAGAGAGGTTACCCTGAATGGGTTGATGCAATTCCTCCCCCATCAAATTTTTAAAATACCCAATTCCCGACTTTTAATGGTTCGGGAGACCCAGAGAAACACTTAACAATTTTTTTTTCTCATTATGATCCTATGATGGGAACCCCTTAGGCAACAGAAAGTAGTTAAGCTCACGTGTTTTGTACAGTCATTACAAGGTCCTTCCTTTGTCTGGTATACAATCTTGCAATCCCAGTCAATTACCGGATGAGAAGATCTCCGCAAAAGATTCCTTCTTCAATTCATCTCAACATTGCCAAAGACAATAGTTTTTGATCTTACAAATTGTAAGAAAAGGGAGAATGAAATGGTTTCATATTTCATTGTTCACTGGAAGGGATTAACATATTCCCTGAGCTTAGAACTCCCTCAAGAAGAATTTTTTCCAATCTATGTGGAAAATTTGTGTGATGAGTTACACACACCGTTGATCCCTGTGAAATACACAGGAAGGTTTCGAGACCTTACTTCGATCGCTCAGTAGATCGAAGACTCTCTTAGAAAAACTAAGGATAAAACTCATGTAATTCCATCAGCTCTAGGAAGGAGAATGGGTAAAGCAGATACTGCTATAGTTACACTTAAACAAGCACCTTTAGGTGCTTCTACTTAAAAACCTTCATCTTATCTAAGGGATCCACCTCCTGAGCATCAACAACAGAGGTCGTTTCATCATGATTATCAAAGAGATCAAAGACGGAAACAATTTGAGGATTTGAAGAGAAAAGTTTATTCTTTCCGAAATGAACAAGTTCCTGGTTACTTAATTTAGGCTCTAGAAAATAATTTGGTTCAATTTCCAAGGCCCAAAAGGCCGAACAAGGAAGGAGATGAAGACCGTCCCAACTATTTTCCATTTCATCAGATGTTGGGGCATCCCATTCAGGAGTGTTTTCTCTTCAAAGACCTCTTTAAAAAAATGGTGGACTCGATACAAGTCAAATTGAATGGTTCTTCAGCTTAGGTAGCATGTGTTACTTCTATAGATCCAGAGGAAGATGCGAGTGTCAAGAAGTCAAAAACAAAAAAGCGCAGAAATATGATGATTGGATGGTCAGGAAAATGATCAACTGAACTCATGCCATTTTGTGAATGCAATTGAAGAAACCAATTGTGTCTTCTGCTATGAATGCCACAGCAAAACCTCCTTCATCAAAAGAAAAATCCTCATAGGGGCAGCATAATTCAAAGAAAGAGAAACAATCAGAAGAAGATGAAATTGTGTCAAAGCCCAAGTTGTCTTTGACTCTGGCAGATTTTATGCCATCTACTTCGAAGCCACGGGCACCCCCCCCCCCAAATGGAACAACCTAAATTGGATAATCTAGTAGAGTCTTCATCAGATGAAGAGTTGATATTTGGTTCTGTTAACATGATTCACTTAATAGATCCTTATGCCAGTCACAATTTCAATCTTGATGATCCTGAGTTACCTATATAAAACCGGTGAAATAGAGGGAGTTCTAGAGGTCTAGGATACAGAGGAAGATATAGATATCCCGGAATCCACTATTTCAATTCTACCCCTGCTAGAACTGATTATGCAGTAGAAACTCGTGGCAGAGCCCTTCAGCAGGCTCAATAGGAACAAGAAAGTTCTTCCATGCATGGAAGATTCAGTCCTGGCAGAGTTATTTTGGAAGATCAGTTGGAGGTTACACATTCTTCCTCTCAGAAAATAAATAGACCTAGTCGGTCTAATAATATAAAGCCAGGATTATTTCCAAATCCTACCCCGATACAAGATGCATCTACTGCTAAAGAATCAACTTCCAAGGCACCTGAAAAACCACATGTTCCTGTTGGGAAATGCAGACCTTTGGATCAAAAAGTATGATGTCTTGAAACATTTGGCCCAAGTACCGGACAAGTTATCAATTCTGGATGTCTTGAATCTATCAAAGGATCTTTGAGAGGCACTCATCGAGGCTTTGTCAAGTCCTCAGGAATTCAAAACTGAAATTGTTGCGGTTGAAGTCTACCATGTAGAGAATAATCCTGCA
This sequence comes from Viscum album, assembly GCA_963277665.1. Taxonomy (NCBI): domain Eukaryota; kingdom Viridiplantae; phylum Streptophyta; class Magnoliopsida; order Santalales; family Viscaceae; genus Viscum; species Viscum album. The sequence continues at coordinate 1,663,081,005 of OY728146.1, read as the reverse complement.
GAATTCCTGCAGTGATATCATTCACAAATAAAGATGAAGATGATGTTGTCCATGGACATATTAGACCTTTTTATTTTTTTGGCAAGGTCAATGATGTAGATATCCAAATATCTTTCATTGATAATGGTTCAGGAGTCAACCTCATCCCCATTCGTGCACTTCGTTGATTGGGCCTCACTAAATCTGATTTATCTACTTCTACTTTGACGTTGCAAGGATATGATAAAAATGAACAAGAACCTCTGGGTGAGATCACACTCAGAACTCAGTTTGGAGATCTTGTATCCAATTCATATTTCATGGTTGTTCGTCATGACACATCTTTCAACATTTTTCTTGGAAGACCTTGGCTACATCAACATGCGACTATCCCTTCATCATACCATCAATGTATCAAATATTTTTTCAATGGTAAAATTGGGAAATTGTATGGTGATAAATCCCCATTCAAAACATGTGAATCTCAATACATTGAGGTAGAATTCTATCACATGGAGGGTGAGGAGAAATCCACAACAAGGGAGGTTACCAAAGTTAATGCTCCATATGGTTTGGAAAAAATTCCTGTAAACCCTTTCACACATGTGAGTAAAGATTATGTGTTTCCTATCAGTAAAATTTACAGGATAAACCCGAATCCAAATACTCTTATGGAAACCTCCATAATGTCAATTACAATAATCAAGCCAGATAGCATGGGATAAATTGGTGATTCACCAGGCAATGATGAAAGATCAAATGAAGATGTCTTCATTTCATCCAATGAAATCCAAAAAGTCTATACTTCTCTAAACATGCCAGAAGAAGTTATAGTAATGTCAGAGGTGAACGATGATGTCTATTCTCAATCCATCATCTCCTCTTTATTACCCAAAAAATACCCTTCACCATCAATAGGGTCAGAAATTGAAGATTCTTCTTCAAGATGTTCAAATTTTAACATCTCCTCTGATCATGGAAATTCTTCTTCATCATCTACTATGGAAGTAGAAACAAAAGAAATAACATGTGTTGAAGAAGAAGAGGAAGATCTCATGGATTCTCCTCCATCATTTGAAGAGGGTATCTCTACTACTATGGATGAACTAAGAGAAATAAATCTGGGTACAAAAGAAGATCCATGCCCCACTTTAATTAGTGTGACCATGACTCTTGAAGAGTAAGAAATGTATATTTCATTTTTAAAGAAAAATCGAGATATTTTTTTTTGGAACTATACATAAATTCCAGGGCTTGATCCTGATGTTGCTACTCATCATTTGGATTTTCCAGAAGAACATAGAGGATTCAAACAAGCCGCATGGAGAACACACCCAACTTATGCTTCCAAAATTGAAGCTAAAGTAGATAATCTTATCAATGCTAACTTCATCAGAGAAGTTCAATATCTCAAATGGATGGATAATATTGTCCCTGTGAAAAAGAATAATGGACAAATTAGAGTTTTCATTAACTTTGGAGATCTTAATAGGCATTGTCCTAAGGATGATTTTCCAGTTCCGATCACAGAACTCTTAATTGATGCAACAGCTGGCTATGAAGCACTTTAATTCATGGATGGATATTCCGGGTATAATCAAATCTGAATGGATCCATAAGATGAAGAATCTACAGCTTTTAAATCCCATCAGGGTTTGTTTTTCTATCGGGTAATGCCCTTTGGTCTGAAGAATGCAGGTGCAACATATCAGCATTCCATGCACCGTATCTTCAAACCCTTTTTAGGAAAATTTGTTGAATGTTATGTGGATGATTTGGTGGTTAAATCCAGAAAATGTTCTAATCACTTGGATGATATGGAAATCATATTCCACAAACTTCGACAACACAATTTGAAGATGAACCCCTTAAAATGTGATTTTGGGGTAACCTCAGGAAAGTTTCTTGGCTTTTTTGTACACCATCGTGGTATCGAAGTCGATCTAGAGAAGAAAAAGTCAATCCTTGGTATGTTACCTCCTCGAAATTTGAAATAATTGAGAGAAATTTAAGGACACTTGGCCTATATTCAGCGTTTCATCGCCAATTTGGCAGGAAAATGTTTACCCTTAACCAAATTGATGAAGAAGGGAGTCACTTACCAGTGGACTGAATAATTTCAAGAGGCATTAAATATTCTAAAAAATTATCTCTTGAGTCCACCGGTATTAATGCCACCTGTTTAATGAATACAACTTATTCTTTATGTGACAGCTTTAGAGCGATCATTGGGTTCCTTCCTTGCCCAGAAGAATGATGTAGGGAATGAAAACAACATTTACTATCTTATTCGGACTTTTCTTGAAGCAGAAACCCAATATTCAAGTATTGAAAAGTTCTGCCTAGAATTAATATTTGAAGTTCAAAAATTGAGGCACTACCTGCAACATCATGAGGTCCAATTGGTATCTCGTAATAACCCGCTCAAATTCATCCTTAGTCGTCCAATGCTTACAGGACGTCTGACAAGGTGGGCAGTTATTTTGCCACAGTTTGACATCCAGTATGTGTCTCAAAAGGCAATAAAGGGCCAAGCTCTAGCTGATTTCCTGGCTAAACACCCTTTAGTATAAGATACATCCTTAGATATTGAACTTCTTGATGAGAAAGTCTTTTCTATTCAGGATAATCTTCAAACATGGGAAATGTACTTTTATGGTGCTTTGAGAAGTCCAACAGGGAAGAAAATGGAAGATCCTAAATTCAAAAAAGTTGGGTCAGTAATCATGCTCATTTCCCTAGAAATGGTAGTGTTACCCTATTCCTTCTTATTGTGGGAAGGTGGTACAAATAATGAAGCAGAATACCAAGCTCTCATCACAGGATTGGAGTTGGCGCTTCAAGCACAAGTGAATCACTTAAAGGTGAAAGGTGATTCAGAACTGGTAATCAAACAAGTCAATGGGGATTATGCCATCAAAAAAGAAAAATTAATCCCTTTGTATGATTATGTCAGAGAGTTAATAGAGGAATTTCCTTTGGAACTGAAATTTTCTTATATCCTGCGATCACAAAATGCCCAAGCTGATGCACTGGCTAATATAGCCACAGCTCTGGAAGATCTAAATTGAGATGAGACAATCATCAGTATTGCCCACCATCTTACATTTTCACCTTATGTTCAAATCATAACAGAGGAAATCAATGAAATTAGTCCCATTTCTAAACCATATGTTCATACTACAAGATGGATGAAACCTATCAGGGAATACCTTAAAAATGGAACACTTCCGCCTGATAGAGCTGGGAAGGAACAAATCTGGCGACGTATGGTCAATTTTACTCTTTATGATAGCCCTGATCACCTAGAAAAAATTCTCTACAAAAGAGGTTTTGATATAATTCTCTTCAGATGCATTTATGGTGAAGAGACAATGGCTGTCATGAAAGAAGTACATGTAAGATTCTATGGTACCCACCAGTCTGGACATAGACTATCTGATCAAATTAGAAGGCTTGGATAATTTTGGCCTTCAATGATACAAGATTGTGTTGATTTCAAAAAGAAGTGTCATTCATACCAAGTATTTTCCAACTTCATTCATCAGCCCCCAGAGTTGATTCATACAGCTAAATACTCATGGCCATTTTCCACATGGGAAATGGATGTAGTAGGGCCTTATCCTTTAGCTATAGAAAAGAAGTTTAAGAATATTCTTACTGCTACTGACTTCTTTTCTAAATGGGCAGAGACAATAAATCTCAAAGAAATTAGTTCTAAAAGCATTGTTAGCTTTATCAAGTCTAACATCATTACCAGATTTGGTGTCCCTCATACCATACTGACGGACAATGGCACCAACTTCTGTTCATCCGAGGTAAGGAAGTTGTATCAAGAATACAACATCAAATCCAACCATTCATATCGATATCATGGAGTGGCCAATGGCCAGATAGAAGACTTCAACAAGACTCTTTCAAATATACTGCAAAATATGGTGGATAAAGATAAGAAATCATAGCCTGATAAACTCTTTCATGCTTTATGGGCTTATCATACCACCACCCGCACTGCAACGCGGTCAACTCCATATTAATTGGTATATGGAATAGAAGTAGTATTTCCCATTGTGGTTCAATTACATTCGCTCAGAGTATCCATTTGTGATCATTCATATACATATGAACAATCTCAAAAGATATTGGATGAATTGGAATGATTAGATGAAAAAAGACTGTGCACCCTGCACCACTTGGAAGTCTATCAGAATTGAATAGCACGAGCTTTCAACAAAAAAGTTTGTATTCGTTCATTCATTCAGGGAGAATTGGTATTGGTTCTCAGAACTCCAATGATACCAGGAAAGAAACCTCCCAAGCTTGAGCTAAAATGGGAAGGGCCTTATTCAAAACATAAGGTCTACTCCAATGAAGCTTATTCTTTAATCTCAATGGATGGAGAACTCATCACAACTCTAACCAATGATAGATTTCTGAAAAAGTATTTTGTATAACACAAATACATCATTCCGGTATATGCATATGACCTTAAACTATTCGCACCATCATCCAACATGACATTAAACTGTATTGTTCCTCTTACATTATAGCTACATGACGCTAAACTGTACAGCACCCCAACGTCCAACATGACGTTAAACTGTGAAAAAGTACCTAATACGTCCAACATGACATTAAACTGGGTCCCCATTGTCCTCACTACAAGCCATTAAACTGTATAGCCATACGTCCTAGCTACATGACGCTAAACTGTACAACACTCGTCCTTTCTATATGACATGAAACTATACAGCCCCTCTTTTTGTCCTTACTGCATGACATTAAACTGCATAGTCCCCCCCTAAGTCCTTACTGCATGACATTAAACTGCACAGTCCCTTCTTTTTCCAACATGACATTAAAATTTGCATCGTTAAGGTTGTTACTACCTCTTGTTTCTCATATCGAGTATGACTCACGTGAGATTAGAGTAAACTTCAACCATAACACCCTCTTTGGGCCGCCAACCATGTGTAAGTCCCAACACCATTTTTTAGGTCGGTGTCCGTAAGAACAACTTGAACACTAATTCATTATTTAATCGAACTACATGGAATTTGATCCTTGCCTTCTAGGCTATATACGTAGGCAACCTCCTGAGGTTCATGCCCAAAACCAATCTCTTCACATCGGTTCACCTTCATCTCATATGATGTTGATTCGTGAAACCGCCCCCAGAACCAATATTTTTTACATTGGTTCACCATCATCCTTGCTATATGACGTTAAACTATTTGCACTTTTGTCTTGTATGATAATAAACTACAACATTATTTGACACCATCAACTGAGAGGGAATCATCATTGACATTGATCTCTAATCATTTTGTATTCCACAGACTACGTGCATACATGGAAATGCCCGAACCTTTAATCTTGGGTCAAAACATTATTGCACTAATGTCCCCTTTCTCCTTTCATATGTACGAACCGAATCTGTGCAGAGGATATTTCAAGAACTATGTGCGGCTTGATTCCCATCCTTATGGGATATGTAGGAACATTCAAGCGTCCCTCGAATCCAGCATCAAGTCTTTGGGCCTAACCCCAAATTCCACTTTCAGTCCCTTGGCTAAAAAGTCCCCCTGTGAAAACATGAATGTGACATGAAAACCCTGTTCTTCATTCACATCAGGTTTATAAAACACACACTGTGTATTCATTATTATGGTCTGATATCTATGACCCTAAACTAAGATCTCTTATACTCTCATCCCACATGATGTTAAACTGTATTTCAAGAACTACATTTGGTTTGAATATAATTCTAATGAGATATGTAGTGAAGTCCAACATCTCAATTCAGGACCCACCCACAACATGATTATGGTCAACATTGGTCTATGTATCTCTTTCATTTATTGGAAAATACTCATTTTTCATATGTCATACTCCTAACCTTAAATACTTTCAGATCTTAATAACCCTTTTCTTGACTTTTGGTCACAAAATTTCTGATACCTGAGAGTTCTTTTTTCTGACTATGCAGTACTTGCCCTTAGGCGGCCTTGTATAAACAGTCTACATAATACAACTATCATCCAAGAGATGCTATTATTTGACTATTCAGCCAATGCCCTTAGGTGGCCCTACATAATTCAACCCCCTAACGAGTTTTTTCAAATATTGGTAACTTCATTCTTTGGAGGAAAACCTCTTTTTTTCCTTATTCATCTTAATGAAAATATGTAGGGATTTGAAAAAATATCCATCCTTAACATATTTTTCCCATACTCTTTTTCATGATTTGAAAGTATTCAAGTATATGGTTTATATTTCCCTTCCCTACATTTGGGACAGACCTTTGCAGGAGTGACATTCATCCAATTATTAGAAAAACTTTATTGGAATTATCCTCTCCATATTCAAGTACCTCTCTCCATAACATCAGACTCTATGCTTTGGAAAATTTGAATCTCCATAAACATTAATTGGATTTTTAGAAATAGAAAATTAAAATTTCTGAGAGTTCTTTTTCCTAACTATGCAGCATGTGACCATAGGCGGCCTTGCATAAGTAGTCTACATAACGGACATGTCAGCCAAAAGATGCTATTATTTGACTATGCAGCCAATTCCCTTAAACAGACCTGCATAATTCAACCCCCCAACGGGTTTGTTAAATAGTGGTAACTTCATTCTTGGGAAATACTTATTTTAATGCCTTTTATCCCTTTTTTCATATCATTCCTCAGATTCAAAATTTCTCAAGTCATAGTTTACATGTTTTCCCCCATACTTGAATATGGTAATATGTTTTCAGATAAATTATCAAGGAATCGAGTAAATTCTAATCCATTTGGTCAAAGCTATTTCAACCTTAAACATTATCCTTTTTTATGTCCGACGTGCATGACTTTAAACTGGCCACAAAAGACAAGGTAACTCTGAATAAAAGTCAAGTACCATCTCACTAAACATACATTTTATATGATTTAGGAAATATTGAGCAATAAAAATATTCAATGTTTGTAGGGTTATTTATAATAATCCTAGAAAAAATCAAACTATGCTTACTAGGCTCATTGGCTTAGGTAAAATTTAAAGCAGGTAGCAAACAGACACAAATTATTGAAGATGAAAGTATTCTTCATTGATGCACAAGAGTTAGAAGGACATCCACAGACTAGAGTCTCTTCTCTTTTCCAAAAATTACAAAAGGTTGTCAACATAACTCTTCACTTGATTCATGGTATCCTGAGATTCATCAACAGCCACTTGAAGCTCATGCAATCGACTAGATTCACTCTTTTCAGCTTGATGGAGTTCTTTCTTGGCATCTTCAATGACTTTCATACCATTCGTTTGAACTCCTTCCATTGAATTATTAAGCTGGTAAAGTTCCCCAGTAACAACATCTAACTATTGCTGAAGGTTCATCTGTTGGACGACTTTCTCTTTGATCTTATGCTTCAGATCCTTTAACTTGGCAGCATGATCAGCCTCAGCTCGGGACACTGCAACCTAAAATTCACTGACATTGGTCAACAGCCTCACCCTGGTCAATTCTTGATGGTACCTTTTCTCCTTCTCCCTTCTTAAGATGAATTGTTTCACTACGGCATGGATCTCTTGATATCCAAAACTACCAAGTCCCAACATGATGAACATGGATGATAGTCGAGGGCTCTTTAAGAGTCACTTCAGATACGATCTTTCATATGTTCTTCCATGCCTTGCGACGTGAAAATTGGAGCGCCTTTTGTACCTCCTGATCTGACTCAGCATCACTGTCATAGGGGGAATATAATCTGGAATTAATGCACTTAAAGAAGTTCCCTATTCTTCTCCTTCCCCCCTGACCTATGTTACTTCACTTTATATTCCCGTTGGGGCAGATACTGAGGCTTCACCTCCAGATCTAGCCACTGAAATTGATGGCACTACATAGTCAACTGAAAGATTTGGTTAGTTTCAAAGGATAAGAAAAGTTGATTGGGTGTCTTGTAAATTAAATACAGTCGAAAATATTGTTATCCCTTACCCAACGGTAGATCAGAAACATGAGAAGGATCATCCCCATATTTACTAGCTTCAACAGGATTTTCAAGACGAGTTTCAGGAAGCTCTACTGGGTTCAAATCCACTTGGTCTAGTGTCTCTACAACAGTAGGGTTGTCCATACCCCCTTCAGGCTTTGGCAGTTCAGCATCTTGCTCATATGGGACTGCACATTTGAACCAATCATGGTCAGAGATGTAATAAGAAGTTATTTTAATAGGATGAAGGATAACACTCACGTCCCAAATCTTCTAAATTACATGGTAATTTAACATGATCTAAAAAATCTTTAAAAGATGCACCAAGTTCCATTATTACATCCAATGTTATCTCAGATTCTTGGTTAGTCTCACCAGTGGGAGCATTTGATACGTCTTCTTGGAAACCTTCATGCTGTGGCCTCTAATCCTGGAAAACATCTTCAGATAAAATTGCAGTATCAGTTGCAGTGGCTGCTAAATGATTTGGTGAAGGTGTTAAACCTAAAGTATCACATAATGGAAGTCAGTTGATGTTTTCATTCAACATCTTATGAAGAATTGTTAATTTACCAAAAGAAAGCTCTTGTCTCCTTGCAGCAGCAACAGGAGTGGTACTGGGAACAGACACTGGCTCCTCTTCAGGAGCAGCCAGGCTAGCATGAACTTGTGAATGTTCACCAGTACCCTTTGTCATCCTCAAAGGAGGGTCAATCCTCTCCCTCAAAGTGGAAATTGAAGAATCCCCTGTAATCCCAAGAAGTATGAGAAATATTTTCATGGGTTAAGACTCATGACTATTTGAAGGACTTACCACTACTGATAAAACGTTTAGTTGTGGACTTCTTCCTTTGATGCTTTTGCTTCATCGGCTTTTTGGGAGTTATGACATAATCATCTCCAAATACAGGAATTGGAGAATGAAAATCCATATCTAACACCTCATACATGGCCTGCTGGCCTGAATATATCTCACTTGGATCATGAGGAGATTCATTAGCCCCAATGGCAGTACCACCAGGGCTATACTGTGGTGAAGGAACCTTAGTGGTTCTTTTCTTCGCAAGCTGCAGGATGAAGAAAATAATTTCCTTGAGTAACAAAGATTTAACTGTAATTAAGTTACAATGCAAATAAATAAAGAGACTTACATCTTCAGGAGCCATGTAATCGTGCCACACCTCATCTCCGGAACCACCAGTCCCCTCAGTGGTGCCACGATCTATCATTTCCTTCACCCTCTTGGTGACAAGCATGGAATCATCGATGAAATATATGAGAATCTCTAGTTCTATGATGTAAGCCCACACTTCATCGGGGTTATCCTTGAAACAAATATCAGTAGAGGCCTGAAGATTCCCTATTCCAGGGATGTGTAGCCCCTCGCACAGGTCTAGCGAGGCAGTTTCAGCATTGCAATATAAACTCTGCCATGTCTGGACAACCTCTAGTCAGAGATATTAAACATGTGTACCAGAAGGCTGTGAGGAGGGTCCTACAGTCTTAGAATTCAGCTTCTTCCCATCTCCTGCAACTACAGATAGAGAATAAGAAAATTAAATTTGTTGCTTTATAAGGTAATGGAAATTAAATTGCCTCAATTAAGTAACTCACTAGGAGTCGATCGAGTGGGTCTCTTGATTTTGACAGGAGGATTATATTTGGAACAAGGCCGCTTTGCCGCATGTTGTGCCTCATCATCCCCATCTTTGGAATCTGGTGAGTCACCCCTAGGTGAGGAACCTGGTGAATTATCTCTAGGTGGGGAAGAATTACCTTCCAAACGAGGGGTTTCTTTCTCTACAGTTATTTTCTTTTTCACCACTTGATAAAATGGATGATTCAACACCCCTTTAGGGTATGATGTTCTCCAGTTCTCGGCATACCATGTAGTCAAGTTACTCGCCGCTTTATCAACTGGTAGATCAAACACTACCCCGGTCTTCTCCATAGATGTTAGCAACCATAGTTGTCGAGAAACCATCGGATGCTGCTATGACCTGACATGCATTGGAGGGGATACAACAGTCTGCTGCAGACACTTGAATTGGCGTGCAAATCTATATGGAGCATAGGCCTCGCATATAATCTCTCTGTCAACCCCGGTGGCCAATACACCTTCTCTGCAAGCTAGCATATGTGACCTCAATTCCAGGCCGGTTGTTCCATCATCAAAAAACCTCCTGGTTAGCGGGTTTCCATAAGGAAAGAAATCGAATTCCTTGTACATGCTCAGCCTCACCTTCATATCGTAGATGTTGAGAGCTAATGGAGCAATTCCAAAAAAATTCCTGCACTGATGGTCTAAAAGAGATTCTAGGAATCTGTACTCCGTTCTATATAGAATATGTCCTGAAATGAGTGGTGATCTATCCCAAAAAAACTTTTAATGGTCCCACTATTCTCAAAGGAGACTTACCCATAAATACATGGAGTAAGCTCCTGTGAATCTTTTCCAAAATGGGGGTGGCCAACAGAACCATTTTCTTCTCAGCCAACTTGGCAGCAACAACGAAGGTCCCTAACCTGATGCCTCCCTTCGAATCCCTGACTGGAAAAAGATAAACACTAAGCCACAAGGCTAAGAAGCCTGCCAGAAGGTTCTTTTTTGGGATTCTATGATCAACTTCGTACCCCCACTTACCAAATTTTTCTACTTCTAGGGTCGGCCAGAATGTGCCAGAAGCACCCCTCTTCTCTGTTCTGGGGCAAATAGTAGGACGAGTACAGGTGGGCCCCTTCACCTACTTCTTGGTAAGGAACATATTCATCCACTCTTTTGGATGAATATCCTTTCTAGAATGAGTTTTGGAGGTCTTTGAATTCTTGAGCTTGTAGAAAATTTTCAATAATTCCTGAGCCAAAGCCAGATTCTTCTCCGAATCATTACAAGTTGCCTTGGGGGGGATGAATTCATCATACATGTTTCCTAGAATTGGATCCCCCAAGATCTTGTAGACATCCCCCAAACTGATGCCTACTTCTCCATGAGTCAGATTGAAAGAATTGGTTTCTGGGCTCCAATGGCTGATTAGCTCCAGCACAATGTCATATTTCATATAGACATATGTATTCCCAACCCAGACGACTTCATATATCATAGCTCCTTTAAAATCCTTGACAAACTTTGCACAGGTTTGTCGCACCCAATATGACCACATTTAAGTTGGCTTCACACCTCCTCCAGGACGGAAGTCCCAACTCTTCTTCCAGCATTTAGATTGATCCATATGAGAATTTCGGAAGACTGAAGGATAACAATGGGGTAACAACTTAGGCTTGTGAGGTTTCATATCTGGGGAACAAGGGCTATGATGCATTATGTAGGCCTTATCCACTGTTCCAGTATTAATAAATGCTCCTCCACTTGATACATTTGCTGAAGCAAAATTGGTGTAATTCTGAAACCAAGAATGTGGGAGATAATTATTTGCCTCTGGAATATTGACTTCTTGCAGATGACCATGCCCATATAGAGGCAATTATACGCTCTGTGAAAAATTAAGATGATACTTCTTCAATTACTTGGCCAAATATGGGAGAGTGATGTCGCAGAAATCATAGTAATCATGACCAACAATGTTCATCATATCATCAATTCGCTTGCTAGCCAGTTCATTAGTCGTTCCAATTCTTCTAGGAGCCATTGAATCTGCACAAAGGTTAAATAATTAACTCTTAAGTGAGTTGATTTTTCATAAAATTTGTGAAGAAAAGTGAAAAAATTTCTAAGGAATTATGGCATGAAAGTCCAATGTTGGCGCGCAAGTGTGGTTGTGTCATGCAGATTTTGGTGCGCAGGTATCACCACACAGGTCAAAATACCTCTACAGTAGCACGGCACGAACAGAAGTAATGAAACCACGGAAAATCAGTAACCTGCACGATAAGAGAAACCTGCACGGTGAGAGCTCAGAAGCATTCAAAGTTGGGCACTTCACACATGAATGAGGCACATATTTATAGGCCAGGCTGCACCCCAGCACACTAAAGCTTGTGCGCCTCTAACCTGCGTGCTGCTATCCGCGTGCTCAAAACTCGCGTTCCTCTCTTCCTTGGTTTTCTTCCTTACCTCAGAGTCACATCCTCCTTCCTTTCGGATCCAACTCTGAGGGGGTAATTTTGTTGATGATCCTTTCCGTCACAGAGTCTAATGAATGAAAAGGGAAATACCTTAAACACAAAGTGATTCATCCTTTGAAGAAACATCAAAAATTTACAAAGGCATAAACAAGGATTTCTTTAAGCATAGGCCGCACAAGTTCCAAGATGGTCACGCAGGTATACCTGCACGCCACATATTTGACGTGCAGGTGACCTGCGCGACCTATTTGGTTTTCACCCAAGGTCTTCAGTAGCCTATAAATACCCCTTGTGGGCCCCCCATTTTGAGGTCAAAAAATTCCATAAGCCAGATTTAAGCTCCCGGTGCCCTAGTCTCTTCTGGAAGTCTTCTGAACACTTATAAGGTAATTTCTTACCTATAATGGAAGCTTTAAAGAGAGGGAATAAGGCCTAAGTGTTGAAATCCATCAACACCTCTGCACCTAAGTGTCTAACCATTCAAGGAAATGAAGGCACCTACGCGCCACCTTATCCCTTCAACAGAACCTGCATGCCACTCTTTTGGAAGCCCCTAGGGATAATACTAATGGCTTGAGCCAAGTCTCACCCAAGTATTACCATATGGGTTAGTGGTTGCGCAAGTACACAATTGTCACGCACGTATACCTACGCGAACATTACCTACGCACCCCAACAAGACCTGCGTGCCTACCTATTTTTTGGTGCCTCTCCTGCTTGTTCAACTAATTTCTTCAAATCCACCTCTCCTATTCAAGATTTTTCCTTCAAAACCCTCTTGAAATCCATTTTTGGCATGGTTCCTTTGTTGGATTCTTTATTAGAAATGAATTCTGTGGAACATCTCTTAAAACCTAGTGATTTACATATCTTTATGTCACTAAGGTTAGAGATTTCATTCATTCAACCTCATCCTTTAAGATGAGGGTATCCCTAATATGGGCATCCTTTTCAAGAGTAAGCCCCAGTCCAAGTTCTCTTAACCCGGGCATCCTCCTTAGGAGTAAGCCCCAAGTTCCCCAATTTGGGTCTCCTTCTCAGGAGTAAACCCCAAAGTTCTCAAGTCCTTTTAACTTGGGCCTCCTTCTCATGAATAATCCCCAGTCATAATTTCTCTTAACTAGTCATAAATTCCCCTTAACTTGGGCCCCTCTTTAGGAGTAAGCCCTAGTCTTAAATTAATTTTGATTTGGGATTCATTCTCAGGAACAAAACCCAATCATATGTCCCCTATAACTTGGGAAACCTTCTCAGGATTAAGTCCTAAGTTAAGTATCCAAATATCTATAAAGCACATATAACTTTATGGACCTTGTTCGTGGGTTTCTTCCCTGATGTAAATCCAAATCTTCATCTATCTGGGCAGTCATACATACATAAGCCCCACATCATTTCTTATGATTACATATTTCATGGAACAATTGTCAAGTTTTACCAATACCTCTTGTTTCTCACACTGAGCATGACTCACATGAGCTTAGAGCGTAAAAGTAATTATGACATCTTTCTTTGAGCCATCAATCATACATAAACCTCATACTTCTTTACTCGAACTACATGGGTTCTGATTCCTTTTCTAAACAAGGATACATAGGTAGCCCATCTGTAGGTACGATCCCAAATCTAAAATAATCCATGTCCTTCTGAATGACAATAAACTTCATGTTCCCCACTAAGTGTCTTAAAACCAGTATGGTTATCATCATGACCAAGATATTTCTATATAATGTGTTGAAGGATACCATTGAATAAGAATCTCTAAAAAATACAGATGTTTCTCTATCAATCAAGAACCTCAAATACAAATAATAGATTCTCTAAATTTCATACATATCAATCATTGATTGTCAAATCTAAAGGAAATCTCATTTTCATACTTAGTAATTTAATAAGGATTCACGAACATAACTTAAATCTACAAAGAGAGTCCCGGAGTAGACAAAAATTCCCCTCAGAAAGGTGTGATGAGTCCAACCTCCCATCCTCTCGACCAATGCAAATTCTTAAGCCTCATCTGTTCACAACTAGTGCGCACCTACCTTTGGAAAGTAGGTCCAAATGGATATAGAATCATTAGGTGTTTCTGGTTCTACAAATAAACCTGTTAGAAACCGATTGGAATGTTTGAACCTTAAACAGAAAAGGTCATCCCCATTTTTAGAGGAAACAACTACCAATATATACCCAAGATGATGTCATAGGGTTCCATCATGATGACCAAAAGGTCCCAATAGATCCTCTAACATCCAAGATATATCTCTCACTACTAGAAGATAAAATATATAGAATAAGCATTTCCTGTTGGAACCTTGACACAAAGCTGGTGGAATAAAGCCTCAACTGGGAGATCCAACTCTCAAACTAGGAGTAAAGAGGTTAAGGAATGAATCACACCTATGTCTAATAATACTAAATAAAGAGTGGAATAAACACATATCATATCTCTGGTCATCTCATGTTCCACTGGTTTATAATCATCTAGTGCATGCAGCTGTCCACGGCCCTAACCACCAGCTCTCCGAGCTTGACGTGGGTTTCCTAGTGGTGGCGGTGGAAGGATCTCATAACATCACCCACCACCCACATATTCTCCTCTTTGAGCTCCACCCGCTCCACTGCCAGCTCTTCCACCCTGGGAAACACCATTTCCTCACCTGTGAGATCCTTGATCATGATGTTGACTATACTGTGGAGGTCTATCAAGTATTTGTCTACAATCCTTGGTATTCCTGGTTGGGAAATCTTGTTTCATGTGGCCTTTATTGTCACATTTAAAGCACCATCCACATATGGGATGCATTTTTTCTATGTAATTACCCTAACCACATGTCCAAGACTAATCCTAGGAATATCTCCTGCACCGATATCTTGGTGACTGTAATATTCTAACTGCTACAGATGACTCATCCCTATAACACCCACTACTAGATCCAACTGCCTGAGTTCCTTCTAAAAGGAAGATATATGTCACTAGAGCCTACTCCAATACCCCCATATAGTTGGGAATGACCAAGGGTACCACATTGGAATGAATATCTCAGTAGATTCCCTGCTCAAACTTTCGTGCTCAAAATTATCCACCACAGATCATATCAAGGGAGTATCGCATAAGGTCTATAAACCTCAAAACATAATCTAAGACTGTCATCCCACCTTGACGTAGCTCTAGAAGCTCCTGAATCTAATCTTATCATAAGAAGGATGGGTATTAATCCTCATTAAATAGATACTAGAAGTTTCTCCAAGAGAGTTTCTAATCATCTTGAATATGTGTAACAAGACTCCTCTAGTGCCCAACTATTCTATGGAAAAGGAAATCTATCAGCAAAAACACCTGATAAGTTGGTGTCTGAATATGACTGAAGGCATAGATCACCAAATCCATCCAATCCTTAACTTCCTGGGACCTAAATCTCCACCAAACCTCATCAGCCTCTTGAAATGGAACTCACAGAGTGCACTAATCCTACACACATCCTCATCCTAATCTGATGGTGCAATCTGTTGCTTAACAAGTGGTGGTGCTACTACCTATCCACCAAGAGGAAGAATATAATGGGATAAAACCTGAACCGAGGCCTCCTCACTCATTAAATCATCATCAAAATGTATAATTTATATCTTGGCTAGTCATCATCATATAGGAATCCTAAAAATTTAATCAAGACATACCCCGGTCAGATGAGAACATATATACAATGGGGAGATGAATCAAGAAGGATAGTCAAAGACCCAATCATATATGATGCATGTAAAATTTTTCTCTAAACCTAATGTCTTGGTATTCCGAGTTGACAAGAAGGTATTCAAGATCCCGGTGAATGGATATGTCAATCACCCACACCATCACTGGGTTCCCTGGTCTGAAATCTATACTTGAGACACATTGAAACATTTTCCCTAAGTCCCAACCAAATCCTCATAAGGGGACTAATCCATAAACTTTCCTAAGGAATGAACTATTTTGATACCAATTTGTGATGATCTGACCCAATGGGGCTTTATTTTCAACTACCCCAATCCCACCTCCATAGACTAGGGGGTGGAGATAAGTGCTTAAAGGTATAAATAATATGGGAAGAATTTTTCAAATGTACATTCACACACACACCTGACCATCTCAAATGCATAAGTGCAGAGGAATAATAATAAAAAGATGAAATATCTATAGAATAACCATGCATGTAAAAAATTATAGGGTGTATAAGATTATGATAGTTTAAACTGAAAGTAAAGGTGAAAAATACATTCCCAATCATAAATATTTCCCAACCTAAAAAAATTTGAAAAGTAAATAATGAGATAGACCAACTCCAAATCTCCAAGCTCCAACCACTATACATGGCCAAATGCACCAGGTATCCCTATGCACATCATTAATCACCATTTTACTATTGATCATCTACATAATATATGACATGTGTGGGAAAATACCATGAAGAGGTGAGTATATACATACCCAGTAGGATTCCCCAAAAGTTTATGGGGGAGTATTAATAGACACAATTGGAATAGATAGACATATCAACCCAAAGTAAGAGAGTAAAAAATACAACGACACGGAAACACACACACACACATGATTGAACCAAATAATATAAAATTAGAGTGAAAGGGGATCTTAATCTCATATCCCATACCAGGAAAGAGTTATAATAGTTCTAAGAGGTCCACCAGCAATGCTGAGCATTTTACACATTTGTCTGAAGAGACATCCAAGTCAAGATACACCTCACCACTATTTCGCATAGTCAAGGGGCCACAATCTCTAGGTAGAGGACCCATGTCCTATTACAAAAGGATGGTTCAAATAAGTATGTAGAGGACCCATACCCTGACTTTGCAGGAGGGTAACACTCAGTAGATAGCTAGAGGAATCATACCCTATCTCGAAAAGAGGGTTCCACTCTGATGGTTGAGGACCCATGCCCTAAATCCCCAGGAGGGAACTGGTTAATAGTCAATAGAGGAAACATTCCCTATCCCGGTATGAGATTTATACTCTAGTAGTGAAGTACCCATGCCCTGGTACTATAGGAGGGTGCCACTCAGATAACAGACAGAGGGCACATTCCCTCCCACATAAGAGGGTACCACTCTCATAGTTGAGGACCCATACCCTAACTCTATGGAAGGGTTCCACTTGGTGGATAGGTAGAGGACACATGCCCAACCCAGCTAGAGGATGCAGCTATAATGGTCGATCGATAAATCCTTCCTTTACCACCAGGAGGGTTCCACTTAGATAGATAGATAGAGGACCCATTATTTCTCCTACATGAGTGTTCCACTCTATAGATTGGTAGATGACCCATGCCTTATCCTAGTAGGTGGGTGCCACTCTAGTGTCTCTGGTGATCCTTCCTGGTCACTACCATCACCGAGCATTTCCTAAAGAAGCATAAAATGAAAAACATCTCTCATTGTTTCTCAAAATCAACTATAGAGGCCACCATTGAATTATACATGGAAAAAACACTCAGGATAGGCTACTTATAGGATAAAATATCAGTCCAAATGAAAGAGAAATGAGAGATAGAAGTTTTATTAAAAGGAAATAAGGGGTATACAATGTGTAAGGGGACCCACATGATGTGTGGTCCTGCTTCAATACCTGTACATGTCCTTAACGATACATGAATCATTGATTGTGTAGTATTACATGGTGTGTAGGTGGACTATACGACATGCATCATCCACCTAGGGTTCTACTTGTGCTCCTAGACATATCTGTGTCAAGCTTCCCATGTATGTGTACTTTGGTACATGAAATGTTCTCCCACATGGGGTCCTAACCATGTGATCCTACAACATGGGATGTCTACCTAGGGGGAGTCACATGGTGTGTGGCCTAGCCACACGATGTTTCATCCTTAAATTCCTCAAAACCCTAGTGTTGTAGCCAAAGAGGCACCACACAACATGAGTTTATCACAATACATGTTGTGTAGTTGGGTTTTTCATAGAAAGTTAGATCTTCTTTTGGTGTTCCAGATCTAACCTCGCCTCCTCATATCTCACCTCTAGGATGACCAAAATTGATGGAAAAGGACTATGTTCATCATTTTTGGCTGTCCATTGGTTGAAAATTGAATTCCCAAATCACCCATACGAAGTTGTATGCATGTCATTTCCCATGGTGCTCCTTTAGCCTTTCTGAATGAAAAAACCATAGTGGAATCACCCATATCCCACAAATCATAAAAATCCATCCATTATTCACCATTCAATTTATCACATGCAAATATGTTGTAAATCCTAGGGTCTAATCAGTCATGGTCCCACCTGGAAATGTCAAATTGAGACCCTGTAGGCTAATTCACAAAGAACGTGAAGATTTATTGGAAAAAAACCAAAACAAAGGTTTATAATCATTGTAAAAGATTTATTGTACAATTAACACAATGAGGATATCTAGGGTGAGAAGAAATTGAATAAATGGAACAAACAATTTAATCTGATACATAGGCACATACAAAGGCTTGATTTGAAAGCAGATCAAAGAAACAATATGATCATGATATATATTTTAAACAAAATGGAAATAATCCAAAAATTTATGAGTCTTTCCAAGATATTGGATCATTTTATGATGAAGAACATGCTTTACAATGAATGAGAGGAGTGGTTGTGTTCGTTGTGCCACAATATTTCTAAATCTGGAGTTTCATCATCGTCTGATTCTAATTCTCCAACAGAGGGTAGAATAAGATCATCTCAATGAACCCATAGTTATACAGCTAACCCTAGAGATCTTCCATAACATGGATTAAATATAAGAATTATAAGTTTAGGTTATTTAATAAAATAAATAAATTTAATTATGTTTTTAATTAAATGATCACTCTCACGACCGTTTTATCTGAATTCCCCATACTAACCCATTTTAGGTTATACCTAGGGTAAACTTTACATTTCAAACTAAATTGTGGTCCCATATTTTTGATATGAGACTCATTTTAAGAGATATCCCATTTTATTTAAGAAACAATGCGCACAAAATATAAAATATATAAAATATTTTTATAAAATTATTTTCAGGCATACTGAGACTTAGAATTGCACGTCGTCTCAATGCTTGGATCTGAAAATATTTCTAGATATAATAATTACAAGAAAAAAATAGGGTCTCTACAGTTTGAGGGTTTTTGGTTCAGGGTGTAGGGTTTAGGGATTAGGGTTTGGATGGATTTTTAAGGGGGTTTAAAGGGTATGAAAGTGTATTTTAGTAGGGGTTTTAAGGGATCTAAAGGGTTTTAACGGGAGTGCAGGGTTTTTAAAATTATGGAAGAAGGGAGGGGTGAAGGGTTGAGGGTTTAGAGTTTAGGGTGTTGGGTTTAGGGTTTAGGTTTTAGATGGATTTTAAGGGGTTTTAAAGGGTATGAAAGTGTATTTTGGTCATATTTTCTAGCTTTTTAAAGGGGTTTTAAGGGAGTGAACAATTTTTAGGGTTAGGGAATAGGGGATAGGGTTAAGGGTAGATATTTTGGGGTTGATGGTGTGGGGTTTAGCGTTTACGGTTTGGATGGATTCTCAAGGGGTTTTAAAGTGTTTAAAGGGTGTGAAAGTGTATTTTGGTAGGGTTTAAAGGGGTTTTAAAGGGTTTTGAAGGGAGATAAGGGTTTTTAAGATTATATAATAGTGGGGAGGGTAAAGGGTTGAGGTTTTTGTGTTGAGGGTGTATGTGTTAGGGTTTTGATGGATTTTTAAGGGTTTTAAAAGGGTTTAAAGGGTATGAAAGTATTATTTTGGTAGTGTTTTTAGGGGTTTTAAAGGGAGTTAGGGATTTTAAGGTTAGGTAAGATGGGATAGGGTGAAGGGTTGATGGTTTAGGGTGGAGGTTTTAGGGTCTAGGGTTTATGTTTTGGTGGAATTTTTATGGCGGTTTAAAAGTTTTAAAGGGTATGAAACTGTATTTTGGTAGGGTTTATAAGGGTTTTAAAGGGGTTTTAAGGAAATTAAGGGTTTTTAAGTTTAGGGAAGATGGGATAGGGTGAACAATTGAGGTTTTAGGGTTTAGGGTGTAGAGTTCTGGTTTTAGGGTTCAGTGTGTAGGGTTCAGATGGATTTTTAAGGGGGTTTAAAGGGTATGAAAGTGTATTTTAGTGTGGTTTTAAGGGTTTTAAAGGGTTTTTTAGTGAGTGAAGGTTTTTTATAATTATATAAGAGGGGATATAGTGAATGGTTGAGGGTTTAGGGTTTAGGGTGTGAGATTTTGGTTTTGGATGGATTTTTAGGGGGGGTTTAAAGGGTTTAAAGGGCATTGAAGTGTATTTTGGTAGGGTGTTTAAGGGTTTAAAAGGGTTTTTAAGGGATTTAAGAGTTTTTAAGGTTACATAAGATGGGATATGGTGAAGGGTTGGGGGTTTAGGTATGATGGTATATGGTTTAGGGTTTAGGGTTTGAATGAATTTTGAAGGGTTCTTAAAGGGTTTAAAGTGTATGAAAGTGTATTTGGGCAGGATTTTTAAGGGTTTTGAACGGAGTAAAAGGTTTTTAAGGTTAGGTAAGATGTGATAGGGTGAAGGGTTTTTGTTGTATGGTTTAGGGTGTAGGGATTAAGGTTTAGGGTTTGGGGTTTGGATATATTTTAAGGGTTTTAAAGGGTTTAAAGGGTATACAAGTGTCTTTTGGTTGGGTTTTGAAGTGTTTTAAATGTGTTTTAAGGGAGTTAAGGTATTTTAAGGTTATTGAATACGGAATTGGGTGAAGGTTTGAGGGTTTAGAGTTGATGGTGTAATATATATGGTTTGGATTAAATTTTAAGGGATTTTAAAGTGTTTAAAGTGTATGAATACACATTCTGGTAGGGTTTTTAAGGATTTTAAAGGGGTTTTAAGAGAGTGTAGGATTTATATGGTTAGGTAAGTAGACATAGGGTGAAGGTTTTAGGGTTTAGGGATCATGTTTTAGGTTTTAATGTTTAAGTTTTAAGGTTTGGATGGATTTTAATGGTTTTAAAAGGGTTTAATGGGTATGGAAGTGTATTTTGGTAGGTTTCTTAATTTTTAAAGGTTTTTAAAGAATGTTAATGGGTTTTAAGGTTAGGTAATATGGGATAGGTTTGAGGTTTGAGGATTTAGGGTTGAGGGTGTTGTGTATGGGGTTGATTATTTAGAGTTATTATGGATTTTTAAGTGGTTTTAAAGGGTTTAAAGGGTATGAAAGTGTATATTGGTAGAGTTTTTAAGGGTTTTAATGGATTTTTAAGGGAGTTAAAGGTTTTTAAGGTTTTGGAAGTGGGTAGAGGTTTAATGTTTTAGTGTTTAGGTTTGAGGGTGTAGGGTTTGGATGGATTTTTAAGGGGGTTTAAAGGGTTTGAAAGTGTATTTTTGTAGTATTATTAATGGTTTTAAAGGGATTGAAGGATTTTAAATGTTAGTGAAGAGGGGATATGGTAAATATTTAAGGGCTTAGAGTTGAGCATGTAGGGTTTAGGCTTTAGGGTTTGGGGATGAGTGTATTTTTAAGAGTTTTTAAGGGTTTAAAGGGTATTAAAGTGTATATTTGTAGGGTTTTTATGGGTTTTGAAGTGAGTTAAGGGGTTTTAAGGCTAGTTAAGAGGGAAGATGGTGAATGTTTTAGGGTTTAGGGTTGATTGTGTAGGGTTTATGGTTTAGGGTTTTGTGTTTGGATATATTTTTATGGGGGTTTTAAAGGGTTTAAAGGGTATGAAATTGTATTTTGGTAGGTTTTTAAGGGTTAGAAAGGAAGTTAATGGTTTTTAAGGTTAGGAAAGAGGGTATCAGGTAAAGGTTTATGGTTTTAGGGTTAAGGGTGTATGTATTTGAGTTTTGGGTTTGAATGGATTTTAAGGGGTTTAAAATGGTTTAAAGGATATGGAAGTGTATATTGATAGGGGTTTAAAGGGGTTTAAAGTGTTTTAAAGGGAGTGAAGGTTTTTAAATATAAGTGATAGGGTATATGGTGAATGTTTGAGGGATTACAGTTGAGGGTGTGGGTTTTAGGGTTTGGGGTTTAGGGTATAGGGTTTAGGATTTAGATGTATTTTTATGGGGTTTTCAAGTATTTAAAGGGTATGAAAGTGTATTTTGGTAGAGGTTTTAAGGGTTTAAAGGGTTTTGAAGGGAGTTAAGGATTTTAAGGTTATGGTAGTGGGGAAAGGGTTATGAGTTTAGGTTTTAGGGTGTATGGTGTTGGGTTTAGGGTTTATGGTTTGGATGGTTTTTTAGTGTTTTTAAAGGGCTTAAAGGGTTTGAGAGTGTATTTTGGTAGGTTTATTAAGGGTTTTTAAAGGGGGGAAAGGGGTTTTAAAGTTAGGTAAGTGGGAATATATTTAAGGTTTTAGGGTTATGTTTGTAGGGTTTAGGGTTTGGATAGATTTTTAAGGGTTTTTGAAGGGTTTGAAGGATATGAAAGTGTATTTTGGTAAGGTTTTTAAGGGTTTTAATGTTTATTGTAGGGAATAAAGGGTTTTAAGGTCATGTAAGAGAGGATAGGGTTAATTATTGAGGGTTTAGGGTTGAGGTCGTAGGGTTTAGGATTTTGGGTTTAGGTATTGAATGGATTATAAGGGAAGTTAAAGGGTTTAAAGTGTATGGAAGTGATTTTGGTATGTTTTTAAGGGGTTTAAAGGGTTTTAAAGGTAGTGGGGTTTTTATGGTTAGGAAAGAGGGGTGAGAGTGAAGGTTTGAGGGTTTAGAGTTTAGGGTATGGGTTTTAGGGTATGGATGTATTTTTAAGAGTTTTAATGGGTTTAAAGGGTATAAATGTGTATTTTGGTATGTTTTTTATGAGTTTTAAAGGGTTATGAAGGAAATGAAGGGGTTTTAAGGTTAGGGTAGATGGGAGAAGGTGAAGCATTGGGGGTTTATGGTTGAGCATCTAGGGTTTATGGTTTGGATGGATTTTTATGGGATTTAAACGGTTTGAAGGGTATGAAAGTGAATTTTGGTTGGGTTTTTAGGGTTTGTAAGGGAGTGAAGTGTTTTGTTTTTAAGGAAGAGGGGATGGGGTGAATCATAAAGGGATTAGGGTTGAGGGTGTAGGGTATATGGTTCAGGGTTTAGGGTTTGGATGGATTATTAAGAGGTTTTATAGGTTTTAAAGTGTATAAAAATGTATTTTGATTGGGTTTTTAATGTTTTTAAATTGTTTTGAATCGAGTTAATATTTTTTATGGTTATTTAAGATGGTATATGGTGAAGGGTTTAGGGTTTGGAGTTTAGGGTGTAGGGTTTTGATGAATTTTTAAGGGTTTTAATGGGTATGAAAGTGTATTTTGTAAGGGTTTTGAAGGGAGTAAAATTTTTTAAGGTTATGGAAGAGGGGATAGGGTGAAAGGTTGATGGATTAGGGATGAGGTTTTAGGGTTTAGTGTTTAGGTTTTAAGGTTTGGATAGATTTTTAATGGGTTTTAAAGTGTTTAAAGCGTATGAAAGTGTATTTTTGTTTGGTTTTTAAGGGTTTTATAGGGTTTTTAAGGGAGTGAATGGTTTTTAAGGTTAGGGAATTGGGGTGATGGTGAACATTTGAGGGTTTAGGTATAAGGGTGTAGGGTTTAGAGTTTAGGGCCTGGATTGATTTTTATGGGGTTTTAACGGGTTTAATGGGTGTGAAAGTGTATTTTTGTTGGGGTTTTAATGGTTTTAATAGGTTTTGATTGAAGTTAAGTGTTATTATGGTTAAATAAGAGGGTATAGGGTTATTTTTGAAGTTTTTTAGGTTTAATGTGAAGGGTTTAGGGTTTGGATGGATTTTGAGGGGGTTTTAAAGGGTTTAAAGGGCATGAAAGTATATTTTTATAGGGGTTTTAAGGGTTTTAAAGGGTTATTAAGTGATTGATGGGTTTTTATTATTATGAAATAGGGGTGAGGGTTAAATATTCAGGGATTAGTGGTGATGGTGTGGTATTTAGGGTTAGGGTTTGGATGGGTTTTTAATGGTTTTAAAGGGTTTAAACGGTATGAAAGTGTATTTTGGTATGGTTTTAAGGGTATTAAAGGGTTATGAATAGCTTAAAGGGGTTTTTAATGTTTGGGAAGTGAAAAGAGGGTGAAGGTTTGAGGGTTTAGGGTTGATGGTGTATGGTTTATAGTTTTTATGGATTTTTAAGGGTTTAAATTGTATGAAAGTGTATTTTAGTAGTGTTTTTATGGTTTAAATGTGTTTGGAATGTACTAAAGGGTTTTGAAGGTTATGGAATAGGAGATAGGGTGAAGGGATTAGGTTTTGGGGTTGAGGGTGTAGGTTTTATGGTTTAGTATTTGGATGAATATATAATTATTTTAAAGGGTTTAAAGGTATGAAAGTGTATTTTGGTAGAGTTTTTAAGGGTTTTTAAGGGATTGAAGAAGTTTAAAGGCCATGTAATTGGCTATTAGGTGAAGGGTTGAGGATTTAGGGTTGATGGTGTGGGTTTTAGGGTTTTGGGTTTTAGTTTTGGATGGATTTTTAAGGGGTTTTAAAGGGTTTAAAGGGTATGAAATTGTATTTTGTTAGGTTTTTTTAAGGTCTTTAAAGAGTTTTGAAGGGAGTGAAGGGTTTTTAAGGTTATATAGGATGGGATATGGTGAATGGTTAAAGGATTCGAGTTGAGTGTATTGGGGTTAGGGTTTAGGTTTTGGATGGATTTTATGGGGTTTTAAAGGGTTTAAAGTGTATGAAAGTGTTTTTTGTTAGGGTTTTTAGGGGTATTAAAAGGGGTTTTAATGGAGTGAAGGGATTTTAATGTTATGGAATAAAATAGAGGTTAACATTTTGAGTTTTTAGGGTTGAGAATATAGGGTTTTTGGTTTGGTTGAATTTTTAAGTGTTTTTAATGGGTTTAAAGTTTATGAAAGTGAACTTTGGTATGGTTTTTAAGGGTTTTATATGTTTTGAATGGAGTGAAGAGTTTTAAATGTTAGGGAATAAGGGTGAGGTTTAAGGGTTGAGGGTTTAGGGTTGAGTGTTTAGGGTTTATGTTTTGGGGTATGGATGGATTTTTCAGGGATTAAATGGCATGAAAGTAAATTTTTTAGGGTTTAAAGGGTTTTAAAGGTGTTTAAGGGATTTAAGGGGTTTTAATGTTAGTGAAGATGGTATAGGGTGATGGCTTGAGTGTTTATGATTAAGGTTGTAGGGTTTAGGGTTTGTATGGGGTTTTAATCGTTCAAAGGGTATGAAAGTTTATTTTGTTAGATTTTTTATGGGTTTTAAAGGTTTTTGAAGGGAGTGATGGTATTTTAAGGTTATTTAAGAGGGGATAGGGTGATATATTAAAGGTTCAGGGTTAAGGGTTTAAGGAGTAGGGTTTAGGGTTTGTATGGATTTTTAAGGGGTTTAAAAGGGTTTATATGGTATGAAAGTGTATTTTGGTAGGTTTTTAAGGGTTCTAAAGGGTTTTGAAGTGAGTTAAGGCTTTTGAAAGTTAAGGAAGAGGGTAGAGGTTGAAGGGTTGGGGTTTTAGGTTTTATGATTTTGATTGATTTTAAGGGGTTTAATGGGTTTAAAGGGTATGGAAGTGTATTTTGGTACGGGTTTTAAAGGGTTTAAAATATTTTTAAGGGAGGGAATGGGTTTTAAGGTTACAAAATATGTGATAGGGTGAAGTTTTTATTGTTTAGGGTCGATGGTGTAGGTTTTGGATGTATTTTTAAGGGGTTTTAAAGGGTTTCAAGGGTATAAAAGAGTATTTTGGTACAAAGTTTTTGGATTTTAAAGGTGATTTAAGGGTATGAAGGGATTTTATGGTTAGGTAATAGGTTATAGGGTATAGAGTGAACGATTTAGGGTTTATGGTTGAGGGTTTGGGGTTGAGGGTTTTGGGTTTGGATGGGGTTTTTAAGGATTTTTAAAGGGTCTTAATGGTACAAAAGTGTATTTTAATTGGATTTTTAAGGGTTTTGAAGAGACTAACTGGCCTTTTAAGGTTCGTTCAGAGGGGACATGGTGAAGGGTTGAGGGTGATGGTTGAGGGTGTAGGTTTTAGTGATTTGATTGATTTTTTGGTGTTTTTTAGGGGTTTAAATGGCATGAAAATGTATTTTGGTATGTTTTAATGGGTTTTTAAGGAAGTGAAGGGTCTTTAAGGATATGAAAAAGAGCATATGGTGAAGGGTTTTGGGTTTAGGGTTGAGGGTGTAGGCTTTATTGTTTAGGATTTACAATTTTGATGGATTTTAAGGGGTTTAGATGGCTTTAAAGGGTATAAAAGTGCATTTTTATGGGGGTTTGAAGGTAATTAATGGTTACTTAGGTTAGGTAAGAGGGGATATGGTGATGGATTGAGGTTTTAAGGTTGAGGGTATAGGATTTTAATGGATTTTTAGGGGTATTAAATTGGTATAAAGAGTTTGAAAGTGTATTTTTGTATGGATTTTAAGGGTTTTAGAAGGTTTTGACGGGAGTTAAGGGTTTTTATTTTTAGGTAAGAGTGAAGAGGGTGAAGGGATGAGTGTTTATAGTTCAGGTTATAGGGTTTCAGTGTTCAATTTTGGGGTTTGTATGAATGTTTAAGTGTTTTCAAAGGGTTTAAAGGGAATAAAAGTGTATTTTGGTTGGGTTATTAATGGTTTTAAAGGGTTTTGAAAGTAATGAATGGTTTTTTTGGGTCTAGGATAGGGGATATGTTGAATGTTTGAGGGTTTAGGGTTGAGGGTGTAGGTTTTAGGGTTTGGAAGGATTTTTAATGATTTTTAAAGTGTTTAAAGGGTATGAAAGTGTATTTTTTTAGGTTTTTTAAGGGTTTTAAATGTTTTTTATGGGATTCAAGGGTTTTAAAGGTTTTTTAAGATGGAATATGGTGAATTTTTAGGTTTTAGGGTTTAGGGTGTAGTGTTTAGGGTTTGGGGTTTTAATGTATTTTAAAGGAGTTTAGAGGGTTTAAAGGGTACAAAAGTGTATTTTGGTTGGGTTTTAAGGGATTTAAAGTATTTTTAACTTAGTGAATAGTTTTTATGGTTAGGTAATATTGGATAGGGTGAGGGTGTAGGGTTTTTGTTTTAGGCTTTCAATGGATGTTTAAGGGGTTTTAAAGTGTTTAAAGGGTATGCAAGTGTATTTTGGTTGGATTTTTAATGGTTTTAAAGGGTTTTGAAGGTATTTAGGGTTTTTTATGTTTATGGAAGAGGGGATAGGGTGAAGGGTTGAGGGTGTGGGGTTTAGTTTTTGAATGGATTTTTAATGGTTTTAAAGAGTTTAAAGGGTATGAAAGTGTATATTGGTAGGTATTTTTATGTTTTTAAATGGAGTTAATGGTTTTTAATGTTAATTAATAGGGTATATTGTGAAGGGTTGAGGTTTTAGGGTTTATGGTTGAAGTTTTAGGGTTTAGGGTTGAGGTTTTAGGGTTTATGGTTTAGGGTTCAGATGGATTTTCAATGGGTTTTAAATGGTATAAATGGTATAAAAGTGTATTTTGGTACTTCTTTTAAATTTTTTAAAGGAATTTTAAGGGAGTTAAGGGTTTTAAGGTTAGGGAAGAGGGTATAGGTAGAAGGTTTTAGGGTTTAGTGTTGTGGTTTTTGGTTTGGTTGGATTTTAAATAGGTTTAAAGGGTTTAATGGGTGTAAAAGTGTATTTTGGTATGGTTTTTAAGGGTTTTAAATGTTTTTAAGATTGTTAATTGATTTAAAGTTATATAATATGTGATAGGTTTAAGGGTTGAGTGTTTAGTTTTGATAATTTATGGTTTAGGTTTTGGATAGGGTTTAACGAATTTTTAAAGGGTTTATGTGCATGAAAGTGAAATTTTGTAGAGTTTTTAATGGTTTTAAGGGTTTTTAAGGAATTTAAGGGTTTTTAAGTTTAATTAATAGGGTATAGGGTAAATTTTTGTGGGTTTTGGGTTGAGGGTGTAGTGTTTCAGATTTAGGGTTTAAGGTTTGGATGGATTTTAAAGGGGTTTTAAAAGTTTCAAAAGCTATGAAGAGTATTTTGTTAGGATTTTAAGGATTTTAAGGATATTTTAAGGGAGTGAATGGTTTTTAAGGTCAGGTAATGGGGTATAAGTTGAATGTTTGAGGGTTTATGGTTTAGGGTGTAGGTTTTAGGTTTTAGGGTCTTGGGTTTTGGGTTTTGGGTATGGAAGGATTTTAAAGGGTTAAAAGGGTATGAAAGTGTATTTTAGTTGGGTTTTTTAAGGGTTTTAAATGGTTTTGAAGGGAGTGAACGGTTTTTAGTGTTATGTAATAGGGTATAGTGTTAGGTTTTGAAGGTTTAGGTTTTATGGTTTAGGGTTTGGATAGATTATAAAGTTTCTTTAAAGTGTTTAAAGGGTGTGAAAGTGTATTTGGTAGGGTTTTGCGGGTTTTAAAGGGTTTTGAAGGGAAAGGAAGATGTGAGGGTCAGGCTATTCCTGACCCCCCAAAAATTTATTAGAAAAAAAATACATAGTAGACAAGAGAGGGGAGGGGTCAAATGACATGCTCCCAAAACCTCTTACACTCCCTAAACCCAAAAAAGAAACCCAAAAAAATCAAGAAGCAAAAACAAACCCATGAAAAGAAACACACAAAAGCCAAGAAACAAACATAACCATCATAGCATCTAGAAGCTCACAAACAAGTAATGACTAGCATCCAAACTCACAAAATCTAGCATCGAGCACCTTCATCACTTCAGAGTGAGGAAGTAGCCCTCACCAAGCACCAGAAGTAACAATCACATTCTCCACCTCGCAGTTAATTAGCAACCATCACCAAATACCAGAATCTATCATCACTTCAAAGCCAAGCATCATCCATAAACCAGATACATATATTCCAGCAACCCTCACCGTTAATCCAATCAGCTTTCAACAAATCACACCTAGTAGCACACCCAAAAACACATCCACAAAAACCAAAGGTAGGACAACATCCAACACCACTCAACAGAACCAATAACCAACATCCACATCGAATCACAACCAAACCAGATACAAAACAGAAGAACATAGTCCAAAGTAACAGCCATAACACAACACTTAACATTAAATTCATCAACAGTTAGAGGGAAAACCAAGACCCATGCCGAGAATCAAACCACAACACTCTAAGGGGTTTTAAAGTGTTCAAAGGGTATGAAAGTGTGATTTGTGAAGGGATTTTAATGGATTTAATGATTTTTTAGGTTAGTTAATATGGTAATGGGTGATGGTTTGAGGGTTTACGTTTAAGGGTGTAGGGTTTAGGGTTTGGATGGATTTTAAAGGGTCTTTTAAGTGTTTAAAAGGGTACGAAAGTGTATTTTGGTAGGGTTTTTAAGGGTTTTAAAGGGATTTTAAGGGAGTTAAATTTTTTTGAGGATGGTTAACAAGGGATAGATTGAAGGTTTGAGGTTTTAGGGTTGTGGGTTTAGGTTTTAGGGTTTTGTATTTGGATAGATTTTAAAGGGGTTATAAAGAGTTTAAAAGAAATGGAAGTGTACTTTGTTAGGGATTTTAATGGTTTTATAGGGTTATGAAGGGATTGAATGGTTTTTAAGGTCAGTTAAGAGGGGATAGGGTGAAGGTTTTAGGGTTTATAATTGAGGGTTTTGGGTTTAGGGCTTAGGGTTTGGATGGATTTTAAAGGGTTTTAAGGGGTGTAAGGCATATGAAAGTTTATTTTGGTAGGGTTTTAAAGGGTTTTACAGGGTTTTAAAGGGAGTTAAGGGTTTTTAAGTTTAGGTATAAGGGTATAGAGTGAAGGTTTGAGGGTTTAGTGTTGAGAGTTTTAGGTTTAGGGTTTATGTTTTAGGGTTTGGAAGGATTTTAAAGGGGTTTTAAAGGGTTTAAAGGGTATGGAAGTGTGTTTTGGTCGGGTTTTAAAGGGTTTTTAAGGGAATTAAGGGTTTTTAAGATCATTTAATATGGGTGAGGGTTAATGATTTATGATTTATTGTTGAGGGTTTATGGTTTAGTGTTTAGGATTTTGATGGATTTTAAAGGGTTTTAAAGGGTGTTGAACTGTATTTTGGTAGAATTTTTAAGGGTTTTAAAGGTTTTTTAAGGGAGTGATGGTTTTTTATTGTTAGGGAAAAGGATATATTTAGAAGGTTTTAGGGTTTATGGTTGAGGGTGTAGGGTTTATTGTTTTGGTTTTAGGGTTTGGATGGATTTTAAAGGGTTTAAAGGGTAT
Source organism: Viscum album (assembly GCA_963277665.1). Taxonomy (NCBI): domain Eukaryota; kingdom Viridiplantae; phylum Streptophyta; class Magnoliopsida; order Santalales; family Viscaceae; genus Viscum; species Viscum album. The sequence continues at coordinate 1,663,050,920 of OY728146.1, read as the reverse complement.
AAAAATGTTTTTTGGGAGTGAATGGGTTTTTAGTTTATTTAAGAGGGAATATGGTGATGGGTTGAGGGTTTTGGGTTGATGTTTTAGGGTTTGGATGAATTTTAAATGGGTTTTAAAGGTTTTAAAGGGCACGAAAGTGTATTTTGGTAGGGGTTTTAAGGGTTTTAAAGTGTTTTGAAGGGAATTAAGTGGTTTTAAGTCTTTGGAATAGGGTATATAGTTAATGGTTTAGGTTTTGTAGTTTTGGGAGTAGGTTTTTTGTTTTTTATGGATTTTAAATGGGTTTTAAAGGGTTTAAAGTGTATATTGTACTATTGTAGGGGTTTAAAGGGTTTTTTATGGGAGTAAACGGATTTTATGTTTGGAGAAGAGGGAATAGGTTTAAGGGTTGAGGGTTTAGGTTTTATGGTTTAGAGTATAGGGTATAGGGTATAAGTTTTTTTTACCATTTTTAGCTTTTAAGGGTTTTAATTGTTTTTTAGTTTTTAAGGTTTTCTTTGGGGTTTTCAGGGTTTTTAGGGTTTTTACATTTTTATAGATTTTTAGTTTTTTAGTATATTTTAGGGTTTTTATGTGCTTTTAGGGGTTTTAGGGTTTTTAGGGGTTTTAGGTGTTTATGGGTTTTTTAGTTTTTAGGGGTTTTTGTTGTTTTTATGGGTTTTATGGGTTTTTAGAGTTTTTTTAACATTTTTAGGGATTTAATAGTTTTTTTAAGATTTTAGTGTCTTTTATGGTTTTAAGGTTTTTAACTTTTTTGGGTATTTTATTATTTTCAATTGTTTTTAGAGTTTTATGGTCATTTTAGGTTTTTTTTGGGTTTTTAGGGGTTATTAGGTTTTTAAGGGTTTACAGTGTTTCTATGTTTTTTAGGTTTTCTTAGGGTTTTCAAGAGTTTTAGTGTTTTTACATATTTGTATGTATTTTCTATATTTTTTGTGGGTTTTTAGGGTTTTTAGGGATTTTGAGAGTTTTTAGGGTTTTTATGGTTTTTTGAGGTTTTTTGGATTTTTTTTGTGTTTTTAAGGGTTTTAAGGGTTTTTACAGTTTTTTAATTTTTTTAGGGGTTTGAAGTGTTTTTAGAGTTATTAGTGGGTTTTTATGGTTTTAATTTTTTTAGGTTTATTTAATGTTTTTATAGATTTTTATGGTTTTTATGGTTTTTAATGTTTTAGGTTTTTCTTAATGTTTTTTAGGAGTTAATTTTTTTTAGGTTTTTAAGGTTTTGTTAGGATTTTTCAGGATTTTTCAGGATTTTTTATGTTTTTAGGGTTTTTAGGGAATTTTAATGATTTTAATAATATTTTAGGATTTTTTTGAGATTATGAAGGGTTTTTTATGGTTTTTATGTTTTTTGGGGTTTTAGGGTTTTTTTCCAGTTTTTTAGGGTTTTAGGGTTGATTTAATACTTTTAAAATTTTCAAGGGTTTAAAGGGATTTTATGGTTTATTTATTGCTTTTAAAAATTTCTAGGTGTTTTTTTTGAGTTTTTATAGTTTTTTATGTTTTTAATGTTTTCTTATGGGTTTTCAGAGTTTTCAGGGTTATTAATGTTTTTTGGGGTTTTTGGGACCTTTTTATGATTTTATGGGTTTTTTGAGTTATTAGGGATTTTGAGGGTTTTAAGATTTTTAGTGATTTTTATAGTTTTTAGTGTTTTTAGGTTTTTAGGGGTTTTATGTGTTTTTTCATTTATAATTTTTTCTAATAGATTTTCATGGTTTTTAGGGTTTCTTATGTTTTTATGAATTTTTTGAATTTTTTATTTTTTAGGGTTTTTAGGTATTTGAGGAGTTTTGGTGTTTTTTTAGTTATTTAAGGTGTTTTTTGGGTTTTAGGTTTTTTTTGAGTTCTTAGGGGTTTTAATGTTTTGGTGTTTTTAATATTTTTAGGGATTCAAAGGGTTTTAGAGTTTTTAGTTTTTTTGTTTTTTATTGCTTTTAGGGTTTTTAAAGGTTTTTAGGGGTTTTAAGTGTTTTTAGATTTTTAAAATATTATTAGGTTTTTTAATTTTTTTGGGTTTTTTACATTTTTAGGTATTTTTAGAGATTTTTATAATTTTTATGTGTTTTTAGGGAATTTTAAGGTTTTTGGGGGTTTTTAGTTTTTTATATTTTTTTCGTTTTTAGAGTTTTTAAGTTTTTTTAGGATTTTAATGTTTTTTATAGTTCTTTAATGTTTTTAGGGATTTAAGGGGTTTTAGGGTTTTTATTATTTTTAGGGTTTTATGGGGTTTTTTGGTTTTTCAAGGTTTTTAAGTGTTTTTATGGTTTTTAGGGCCTTTTTAGGGGTTTTATCATTTTTTTGGCTTTTAGAAGTTTTAAGTGTTGTTATGTTTTTAAGATTTTCTTAGGGAGTTTTTATGGGGTTTAAGGGTTTTTATGTTTTTAGTGATTTTATTATTTTTATTGATTTTAGGTTTTTGTTAATATTTTGAGAGGTTTTAGTGTTTTTCAGAGTTTTTTTTGTTTTTTTATTTTCGTTTTTTTTTGAGTTTTTAGGGTTTTTAAGGTGTTTTCATGTTTTTAACATTTTTAAGGGTTTAATGGTTTTTATAGTTTTTAGTAGTTTTTAATGTTTTTATATCATTTTTGGGATTTTTTATGGTTTTAGGGGGTTTTACGTTTTTAGGGATTTTAGTATTTTTAGGTATTTTAGGGTTTTTATATTTTTTATGTTTTTAGGGATTTTAAGTGTTTTTATAGTTTTAAGGTTTTCTTAGGGATTTTCAGGATTTTTAGATTTTTTTATGTTTTTAGTGTTTTTTGGCGGATTTAGTATTTTTATGGTTTTTAGGATTTTTAGAGTTTTTAGGGTTTTTAGGGGTTTTAGGGTTTTTATTGTTTTTTTGGGTTTTAGGTTTTTTCTTATTTTTTAGGCTTTTAAGGTTTTTTAGTGTTTTTTAAACATTTTTAGAGATTTAAGGGGTTTTTATATTTTTAGTGGTTTTATGGTTTTTATGGGTTTTTAGTAATTTAAAGGTTTTTAGGGGTTTCTATGGTTTTTAAAAGTTTGTAGGAGTTTTAGGATCTTTTATGGTCTTTAGGGTTATTAGAGTTTTTAGTTTTTTAGGGGTTTTTAAGTGTTTTTAGTTTTTAAGTGTTTTCAAGGTTTTTTGGGGGTTTTAAATTTATATGGATTTTTAGGGATTTTTTCTATATTTTTATAGATATTTAGAGTTTTTAGTGATTTTGATGGTTTTTAGGGGTTTTTGGGTTTTTGGGGATTTTGGTGTTTTTAGTTTTTTGGAAGTTTTATGTGTTTTTAGGATTTTAAGGTTTTATTTGTGTTTTTTAGGCTTTTTAGATGTTTTTTACATTTTTTTTTGTGATTTTTAGGGTTTTTTTTGTTTTATGGGGTTTTAGGGTGTAGGGATTTTGAGGGATTTTGGGTTTTTTAAGGGTTTTAGAGTTTTTATGGTTTCTTTGGGTTTTTAGGGTTTTATTGTGTTTTTAGGGGTTTTTAGGTTTTTTAGAGTTTCTTAAAGTTTTTAGGGGTTTAAAGAATTCTTAGAGTTTCTAGTGGGTTTTATGGGTTTTTGGTGTTTTGAGGGGTTTTAAGTGTTCTATGGTTTTTTTTGGTTTTTAGGGTTTTTAGGGGTTTTTAGGATTTTTAGGAGTTTTAGGGTTCTTTTTATGGTTTTTAGCCTTTTTAGGTATTTTAGGGGGTTTAATTACTTTTATTTTTAAGGCTTTCTTAGGGTATTTCAGGGTTTGGGGTTTTTTATCTTATATGTATTTTTAGGGTATTTTTAGGATTTTTAGTGTTTTTTGGGATTTTGAGGGGTTTTTAGGGTTTTTAGATTTTTATTGGGGTTTAGGGGGTTTTAATGTTTTTAGGTTTTTAATGATTTCTTTATGATTTTTAGGGGTTTTTACATTTTTAGGTATTTTTAGGGGTTTTTTTGTTTTCTTGGGTTTTTAGGGTTTTTAGGGATTTGGGGATTTTTGGGGTTTTAGGGTGTTTAGGGTTTTATGATTTTTTGTATTTTTAGGGATTTTTTTTGATTTTTTAGGGTTTTTAGTGTATTTTTAATGTTTTTAATGTTTTAAAAGTATTTTAGCGATTTTTTTTGGATTTTAGGGTGTTTATGGTGGTTTAGTATTTTTAAGGGTTTTAGTTTTTTTTATTTTTAGGGCTTTTATAGGTTTTTGGGGTTTTTTTAATCATTTTTTATGTTTTTAGTGGTTTTAATTGTTTTCAGGTTTTTTAGGTTTTCTCAGGGTTTTAGTGTTTTTTACATTTTAGGAATTTTTAGGGAATTTTTAGGATTTTTATGGTTTTTAGAGTTTTTAGGTATTTTGAGAGGTTTTATGGGTTTTAGGGTTTTTAGGTTTTTTTGGGTTTTTTAGGATTTTTTTAGTTTTTAAGGGTTTTAAGGTTATTTGAAGTTTTTTTATCATTTTAAGGGTTTAAATGGTTTTTATATTTTTTAGTGGTTTTAATATTTTTAACGGTATTTTATGGGATTTTAAGGTTTTTAGAGGTTTTTTGGTTTTTAGAGTTTTAAGGGTTTTTAGAGGTTGTATCTTTTTAAATTTTGTACGGTTTTACTGTTTTCTTAGGGATTCTTAGGTTTTTTGGGGTTTTAACCTTTTAAGGATTTTTAGGGGTTTTTTTATCATTTTTATGGTATTTTGGTGTTTTTAGGGATTTTAAGGGCTTTTAGGGTATATATGGTTTTTGGGGATTCTATGGTTTTTTGAGTTTTTTCAGTTTTTAAGGGTTTTATGAATTTTTTAAAAATTATATGGGTTTAAAAGGTTTTTAGAGTTTTTAGTATCTTTTAGGGTTTTTATGGTTTTATGATTTTTTAAGGTTTTTGGGGTTTTTATGCTTTTTAGGGGTTTTAGGGTTTTTTGGGTCTTTTAGGGTCTTTAGATTTTTAGGTTTTTATGGGGTTTATGTGTTTTTAGGTTTTTAAGGTTTTCTTAGGTTTTTTCAAGATTTGTCGAATTTTTATTTTTTACGTATTTTTAGGGATTTTTTGTGTTTTTTATGGGTTTTCGGGTTTTTTGATTTTTTTAGGGATTTTAGGGGTTTTATGTTTTTTATTGTTTTTATTGTTTTTATTGGGGTTTTACAGGTTTTTTGGTTTTCAAGGTTTTCTTAAGGTATATCACGGTTTTTATGGTTTACTATGTTTTTAGGGATTTTTAGGTGTTTTTAGGATTTTTATGGGTTTTTAGTTTTTTAGGGATTTGGAGGGGTTTTATGGGTTTTTGGGGTTTTTTTTGGTATTTTTCTGATTTTTGAGTTTTTTAGGGTTTTTAATGTTTTAGAGTTTTTTATTGTTTTTTGGTTTTTAAAGGGTTATTAGAGTTTTTAGTGGGTTTAAGGGATTTTTTTGGGGTTTTTGTGGTGTTTAAGGGTTTTTATAGTTTTAGGGGTTTTAGGGTTTTTTAATGTTTATAGTTTTTTAGGTTTTTTATGGGTTTTAGGTGTTTTTTTGTTTTTATGGTTTTATTAGGATTTTTAGGGTTTTTATGGTTTTAGGGATTTATATGTATTTTTTAGAAAGTTATGGATATTTAGGATTTTAGTGATTTTTATGGTTTGAGGGGATTTATGTATTTTTTCATTTTTAGGGTTTTTAGTTCTTTAGGGTTTTAAGGGTTTTTAGAGATTTTTAACATTTTTAGGGGTTGTAAATAGGTTTTAGAGTTTTTAATGGTTTTAGGGTTTTTGTGGGGTTTTAGGGTTATAGGGGGTTTTTATGGGTTTGTAGGGTGTTTTAGGGTTCTTAGAATTTTTTAGGTTTTAATGGGTTTTATGTTTTTTAGGTTTTTAAGGTCTTCTTAGGGTTTTCGACATTTTAGGGTTTTTTGACATTTTTAGGGATTTTGGGGATTTTTTTGGATTTTTATGGTTTTTAGGGTTTTTAGGGATTTTTAGGATTTTTATGGTTTTTAGGGGTTTTAGGGTTTTAAAGGTTTTAGGGGTTTTAACGTTTTTAGGTTTTTTGGGGGTTTTAGTGGTTTTATGTTTTTATGTTTTTATGGTTTTCGTAGGGTTTTTTAGGGTTTTTAGGGTTCTTTATGTTTTATGCATTTTTATGGATTTTTTAGGAGTTTTAGGCTTTTTTCTTAATTTTTAGGGAATTTGAGGGGTTTTAGGGTTGTTTAAGGGTTATGGTTTTTATGGGTTTTTGGGTTTTTGGGATTTTTTTTTGAGTTTTTAGGGTTTTTAGTGTTTTTTAGAGTTTTGTAACATTCATAGTGTTTGAAGTGTTTTATAGTTTTTGGTAGTTTTTTGGGGTTTTATGTGTTCTAAGGTTTTAAGATTTTAGAGGCTTTTATGGGTTTTAGGGGTTTTAGGTCATTTTAATGTTTTTACAGTTTTTTAGGTTTTTTAGGGGTTTTATGAATTTGCAAGTCTTTAAATTTTTATGCCTTTTGGGATTTTTAGGGATTTTATAGGATTTTTATGGATTTTAGGATTCTCAGGGATTTTGAGGGTTTTATGGTTTTAGGGTTTCTTAGGTTTTCTTTTGTTTTTAAGGGGTTTAATTATTTTGAGGTTTTTATGGTTTTCTTAGGGGTTTTAAGGTTTTTTGTATTTTTAACGTTTTAGGGATTTTTTTATGATTTTGAAGGTTTTTAGGGTTTTTAAGAATTTTGAGGGGTTTAAAGGTTTTTATTGTTTTTTGGGTTTTTAGGGTCTTTTCAGGTTTTTAGGGGTTTTAAGGGGTTTTAAGGGGTTTTAGATTCTTATTATGTTTTTAGGGTTTTAATGGGTTTTTAAAGTTTTTAGTTGTTTTTTGGGTTTTTATTGGTTTCTAGGGGTTTTACGGTTTTTATGGTTTTTTGGGTTTTTATGGTTTTTTTGGGTTTTAGGGTTTTTTAGTTTTTTTAGGGGGTTTAAGTGCTTTTATGTTTTTCATGTTTTCTTATGGTTATACAGGGTTTTTATTTTTTAGGTATTTTTAGGCCTTTTTAGGATATTTATGGTTATTAGGATTTTTAGTGTATTTAGGGATTTTGAAGGGTTTTAGAGTTTTTATGGTTTTGGGGGTTTCACATTTTTTTTTGGTTTTTAGGGTCTTTTTTAGTTTTTATGGTTTTTAGGGGTTTTAGAGTTTTTAACATTTTTTAGGTTTTAAAGGTTTTTTAATATTTAAGTGGGTTTTTAGGTTTTTTATGGATTTTTAGGGTTTTGAAGGGAGTGATAGTTTTTAGGTTTAGGGCATAGGGGATAGGGTGAATAGTTGAGGGTTTAGGACTGAGAGTGTAGGGTTTAGAGCTTAGGATTTTGGGTTTGGATGGATTTTAAGGGGTTTAATGGGTTTAATGGGTATAAAAGTGTATTTTTGTAGGGTTTTAAGGGTTTTAAAGGGTTATGAGGGGAGATAAGGGTTTTTATGGTTAAGGAAGAGGGGATAGGGTGAAGTTTTCTGGTTTTAGGATTTTGGGTTTGGATGGATTTTTAAGGGGTTTTGAAATGTATAAAGGGTATTAAAGTGTGTTTGAATAGGGGTTTTAAAGGTTTAAAGGGTTTTGAAGGGAGTTAAGGGTTTTTATTTTTTGAAAATAAGGGTTATGGTTAAAGGTTTAGGGTATACAGTTTAGGGTTTAGGGTTTGGATAATTTTTAAGGGTTTAAAGTGCATGAAAGTGTATTTTGGTTGGGTTTTTAAGGGTATTAAAGGGTTATTAAGGGAGTGAAGGGTTTTTAAGGTATGGGAATATGGGATAGGGTGAAGGGTTGAGGTTTTAAGGTTGAGGATGTATGGTTTAGGGTTTGAGGATTAAGGTTTGGATGCATTTTTAAGGGTTTTTAAAGTTTAATTGGGTATGAAAGTGTATTTTGGTAGGGTTTTTGGGGTTTTTATGGGATTTAAGGGGTTTTATGGTTATGGAATATGTAATACGGTGAAGGTTTTAGGGTTTGAGGTTGAGGGTGTAGGGTTTAGGGTTTTGATGGATTTTAAGGGGTTTAAAAGGGTTAAAAGGTAAGGAAGTGTATTTTGGTAGAGTTTTTAATGGGTTTAAAGGGGGTTTAAGGGCTTGAAGGGTTTTTTAAGGATAAGGAATATGGTATAAGGTTAAGGGTTGAGGCCTTAAGGTTGAGAGTGTAAAGTTTATGGTTTATGGTTTGGATATATTTTTTAGGGGTTTTAATGGGGTTAAAGGGTTTAAAGGGAATGGAATTGTATTTTGGTAGGGGTTTTAAGGTTTTTAAAGGATTTTGAAGGGAGTGAAAGGGTTTTAAGGTTATATAAAATAGGATATGGTGAAGGTTTTAGGGTTTATGGTTTAAGGTGTAAGGTTTGGATGGATTTTAAGTGGTTTTAAAGGTTATAAAAGTGTGTTATGGTAGGTTTGTTTGAGGTTTTAAAGGGGTTTTAAGATGGTTAAGGGATTTTAAGGTTAGGTAATAGAAGATAGGGTAAATCTTTGAGGTTTTAGGGTTGATTATGTAGGGTTTAGGGCTTAGGGTTTATGGTTTGGATGATTTTTGAGAGTTTTTAAAGTGTTTAACATGTATTAAAGTGTATTTTACTAGAGTTTTATGGGGGTTTAAAGGGGTTTTAATAGAGTTAAGGGTTTAAAATGTTAGGTAAGAGTATGGAGGTTGAATGGTTTCAGGTTTAGGGTTGGCGTTAAAGGGTTTAGGGTTTAGGGTTTTGATGGATTTTGAAGGGTTTGTGAAGATTTTAAAGGGTATGAAAGTGTATTTTGGTATGGTTTTTAATGTTTTTAAAGGGATTTTAAGTGATTTATGGTTTTTTAAGGTTAGTGAATATGGTGTTGGGTGAAGGGTTGGGGGTTTAGGGTTGAGGTTGTGAGGTTTACAGTTTAGGGTTTGGATGGGTTTTAAGGGGTTTTAAAGGGTTTAGAGGGTATGTAAGTGTTTTTTGGTAGGTTTATTAATGGTTTTAAAGGTTTGGAATGGAGTTAAGGGTTTTAAAGGTTAGGGAATAGGGGAGAGGGAGAGTTATTGGGGGTTTAGGGTTGATGGTGTAGGGTTTAGGGTTTTTGTTTAGGGTTTGGATGGATTTTTAAGGGGTTTTAAATGTTTTAAAGGGTATGAAAGTGTATTTGCGTTATTTTAAATTGTTTTAAAGGGTTTTTATGGGAGTTATGAGTTTTTATGGGTTGGGAAGATGATATAGGTTTTAGGTTTTAGGTTTTACGGTTTAGGGTTTGGATTGATTTTTAAGGGTTTTAATGAGTTTAAAGGGTGTGGAAGTGTATTTTGGTATGGTTTTAAGGGTTTTAAAGTATTTATAAGGGATTAATGGGGTTTTAAGGTTAGTGAAGAAGGTATGGGGTGATGTTATGATTATTTAGTGTTGAGGGTGGAGTGTTTATGGTTTAGGGTTTGGATGGATTTTTGAGGGGTTTTAATATGTTTCAAGGGTATGAAGGTGTATTTTGGTATACTTCTTACTAATTTTTAAGGGTGTTAATGGGTTTTAAGGCTAGGGAAAAGGGGATAGGGTGAAGGGTTGAGGGTTTTGGGTTTTGGGTTTAGATGGGGTTTTAAGGGTCTGAATGGTATAAAAGTGTATTTTTTGTGGTATTAAGGTTTTTAAAGAGTTTTGAAGAGATTAAAGGATTTTTAAGGTTAGGTAAGATGGGATAGGGTTAATTGATGAGGGTTTTGGGTTGATGTTGTTGGTTTTATTTTTTTGATCAATTTTAAGTGGTTTAAAGGGCATGCAAGTGTATTTTGGTAGTGTTTTAAAGGGGTTTAAAGGGGTTTTAAGGAAGTGAAGGTTTTTTATGGTTAGGGAATAGGTTAGGGGTAATGTTTTTGGGGTTTAGAGGTGAGGATGTAGGGATTAATGTTTAGGATTTGGGATTTGGATTGATTTTTAAGGGTTTTAAAATGATTTAAAGGGTATAAAAGTGTATTTTGGTAGGGTTTTAAGGGTTTTAAAGTATTTTGAATGGATTTAAGGTTTATTAAGGTTAGTGAAGTGTGGATAGGGATAAGGTTTTAGGATTTGGATATATTTTTAAGGTTTTTTAAAGTTTTTAAAGGGTACACAATTTTATTTTGGTAGGGTTTTAAAGGTTTTTAAAAGGTTTTTAAGGTATTGAAGGGTTTTTTATGTTTATTGAATAGGGGAAAGGTGAATAACTGAGAGTTTAGTGTTTAGTTTATAGGGTTTAAAGTTTGGATGAATTTTTAAGGGGTTTTAAAGGGCTTAAAGGGTATAAAAGTATATTTTTGTTTGGTTTTTAATGGTTTTAAAGGTTTTTGAAAGTAATTAAGGGTTTATGAGGTTATGGATAGGGTATATGGTTAGGTATTGAGGGTTTAGGGTTGAGGGTGTAGGTTTAGGGTTTGGTTGTATTTTTAAGGTGTTTAAAAGGGTTCAAAGGGTATAGAAGTGAATTTTGGTAGGGGTTTAAAGGGTTTTAAAAGGTTATGAAGGGAGTGAAGGGATTTTATGATTATGGAAGAGGGAAATGGTTGAAGGGTTTATGTTTTAGGGTGGAGGGTGTAGCGTTTAGGGTTTAGGGATCATGTTTTGGATGGATTTTTAGGGGTTTTAAACGGTTAAAACGTTATAAATTTGTATTTTGGTAGGTTTTAAAGGGTTTTGAAGGTAGTGAATGTTTTGTAATGTTACAGAAATGGGGATAGGGTTAAGTGTTTAGAGTTTAGGGTTGAAGGTTTAGGGTTTATGTATTAGGATTTAAATGTATTTTTATTTGTTTTTAAAGGGGTTAAAGGGTATGAAAATGTATTTTGTTAGGGTTTTAAGGATTTTAATGGGATTTAATGATTTTCAGGTTAGATAATAGGTGAGAGGGTGATGGGTTGATGGTTTAAGGTTGAGGGTGTAGGGTTTAGTGTTTAAGGTTTAGATGGATTTTTAAGGGTTTTAAAGGGTTTAAAGTGTATGAAAGTGTATTTTGGTTGGTATTTTAAGGTATCTGAATGGATTTAAGGGTTTTTAAGGTTAAGGAAGAAGGTATATGGTGAAGCATTGAGGTTTTATGATTTAGGATTTGGATGGATTTTTAAGGGGTTTTAACAGGTTTAGAGGGTGTGAAAGTGTATTTTGTTTGGTTTTTTAATGGGTTTAATGGGTTATGAAGGGAGTGGACGTATATTAAGGCTTGGTAAGAGGGTATAGTGTTAAGGGTTGATGGTTTAGGGTTGAGGTTGTATGGTTTATTGTTTAGGGTTTGGATGGATTTCTAAGGGTTTTAAAGGGTTTGAAGTGTTTGAAAGTCTATTTTGTTTGGTATTTTAATGTATTTGAATGGATTTATGGGTTTGTGAGGTTAGGGAAGAAGGTATATGTTGAAAGGTTGAGGTTTTAGGGTACATTCTTTAGGGTTTGGATAGATTTTTAAGGGGCTCTAATGGGGTTTTAAGGGTTTTAATGGGGTTTGAAGGGATTGAACGTATATTAAGGTTAGGGGAGGGGGTATAGGGTTAAGGGTTGATGGTTTAGGTTTGAGGTTATGTGGTTTAGGGTTTAGGGTATGGATAGATTTTTAAGGGGTTTTAAAGGGTTTAAAGGGTACAAAAGTTTATTTTTGTAGTGTTTTAAAGGGTTTTGAAGGGGTTTGAAGGGAGTGAAGGGGTTTCAAGGTTAGGAAATATGGTATATGGTAAGGGATTAAGGGTTTAGGGTTGAGGGATTATGTTTGAAGTTTTAGGATTTAGGGTTTGGATGAATTTTAAAGGGTGTTTAAAGGGTTTAAAGGGTACAAAAGTGTTTTTGGTAGGGGTTTTAAGGGGTTTGAAGGTAGTTAATGGATTTTAAGGTTTGTTAAGAGGGGAGAGGGTAAAGATTTGATGGTTTAGTGTTTAGGGTGTAGGGTTTGGATGTATTTTAAAGTTCTTTAAAATGTTTAAAGGGTATGGAAGTGTATTTTGGTAGGGATTTTAAGGGGTTTAAAGGTTTTTGTAATGAGTGAAGGGTTTTAAAGTTTAGGTAATATGGGATAGGGTGAATTTTATAAGGTTTATAGTTTAGGGTGAAGGGTTTATGGTTAAGGGTTTAAGGTTTTGATGGATTTATAGCGTTTTTAGAGGATTTAAAATGTATGGAAGTGTATTTTGGTAGGGTTTTTATGGGTTTTGAAGGTGTTTTAAGGGATTGAAGGGTGTTTAAGGTTATGTAAGTTGGTATTGGTTGAATGTTTGAGGATTTAGGTTTGAGGGTGTTGGGTGTAGTTCTTAGGGTTTAGGGTTTTGTGTATGGATGAGGTTTAAATGGGTTTTAAATGGTTTAAAGGGTATGAATGTGTATTTTGGTAGGATTTTTAAGGGGTTAAAAGGGTTTTAAAGGGATAGAAGGGTTTTTATGGTTATATAAGAGGGTATAGTGTGATGTTTTTATGGTATATGGTTTAGGGTTTAAGGTTTAGTGTTTGGTTGGATTTTAATGGGGTTTTATAGGGTTTAAAGGTAATGAAACTGTATTTTGGTATGGGATTTGTGGGGTTCAAAGAGATTTTAAGGGAGTGAATGGGTTTTCAGGTTATGGAATATGGTAAAGGGTGAAGGTTTTATGGATTATGTTTTAGGGTTTAGGGTTTAGGGTTTAGGGTTTAGGGTTTGGATGAATTTTGAAGGGTATTTAAAGTGTTCAAAGGGTATAAACATTCATTTTGGTAGGGTTAAAAGGGTTTTAAATTGATTTTAATGGATTTAGTGGTATATTAGGTTTGGTAAGAGGGGATGGGGTGATTTTTTAGGGTTTATGGTTGGGTGTGTAGGGTTTTGGGTTTATGGTTTAGGGTTTGGATTAATTTTAAAGGGGTTTAAATGGTTTAAAGGGTATGAAAGTGTATTTTAGTAGTAAATTTTTAGGGTTTTAAAACGTTTTAAAGGTATTTTGGGGTTTCTAAGGTTATTTAGGAGGGTATAGGGTAAATGGTTTAGGTTTTATGGTTTATTGTGTAGATTTTAGGGTTTATTTTTAGGGTTTGATAGATTTTAAAGGGTTTTAAAGTGTTTTATGGGTATGAAAGTATATTTTCATAAGGTTTTTAAGGGTTTTAAAGGGTTATGAAGAGAGTGAAGTGTTTTTAAGGTTTGGAAAGATGTGATAGATTGAAGGGTTTAGGTCTTAGTGTTTAGGTTTTTGATGGATTTTAAAGGGGTTTTAAAGGGTTTAAAGGGTATGAAAGTGTATTTTGGTAGGTTTTTAAATGGGTTTTAAGGGTGTTAAGGGGTTTAAGGTTAGGTGATATAGGATAGGGAGAATTTTTGAGGGTTTAGTCCTGATTTTGTTGGGTTTGGTGTTTATGGTTTTGGGTTTGGAAGGATTTTAAAGGGGTTTTAAAGCATTTAAAGGGTATATAAGTGTAATTTGGTTGGGTTTTTAAGAATTTTATAGGTTTTTAAGGGAGTGAAGGGTTTTTATGATAAATTAATAAGGTAAAGGGTTGTGGTTTGTTGTTTTAGGGTTGAGGGTGTAGGGTTTAGGGTTTAGGGGTTTGATGTATTTTAAATGGGTTTCAAAGGGTATGAAAGTGTATTTTGGTTTCCTTTTTATTGGTTTTAAAGGGTTTTGAAGAAAATGAAGATATTTTAAAATTATTTATGATGAGATAGGTTTAAGGTTTGAGGGTTTAGGGTTCATGTTTTAGTGTTCATCTTTTGGATGGATTTTAAAGGTGTTTTAAATGGTTTAAAGTGTATGGTAGTGTATTTTTGTAGGTGTTTTATGTGTTTTAAAGGGATTTGAACAAAGTTAATGGGTTTTAAGGTTATTTAAGAGGGTATAAGGTGAAGGATTGAGGGTTTTGGGTTGAAGGTGTAGGGTTTATGGTTTAAGATTTGGATGTATTTTAAAGTGTTTTTAAAGGGTTTAAAGGGAATAAAATTCTATTTTGGTACAATTTTATGGGTTTTAAAGGGTTTTGAAGGGTGTGAGGGGTTTTTATTTTTAGTTAAGTTGGAAGAGGGTGAATGGTTAAGTTTTTAGTGTTGAGGGTGTAGGGATTTGGTTTTAGACGGGTTTTAAATGGTTTAAAGGGAATGAAAGTGTATTTTGGTAGGGTTTTAAGGGGTTTAAATGGATTTTAAGGGAGTTAAGGGATTTTAAGTTTAGGGAAGAGGGGACATGTTGAAGGGTTAAGGGTTTAGGGTTCAATGTAGAAGTTATGTGGTTTTAATCATTTTCTAGGTTGTTAGGGGTTTTAAGTTCATTGGGTTTTAAGGTTTTCTTAGGGGTTTTAGGGTTTTTACATTTTTAGGGATTTTAAATATTTTTAGATTTTTAAAGGGTTTTAGGGTTTTTCTTTGTTTTAGGGGGTTTGAGTATTTTTTTTATTTTATGTTTTTTTGGCCGTTTTGTAATTTTTAGGGGTTTTAAGGTATTTAAGGGTGTTTAATATATTTTGGAGTTTCAGGAGTCTTTATAGTTTTATGTGGCCTTTAGGGTTTTAATGGATTTTTAGGGTTTTTTTGGGGGTGGGGGGTTATGGTTTAGGATATTTATGTGTTTTAGGTTATTTTTAGGGTGTTTGTGGGTTTTAAGTTCTTTTAATGTTTTTTGGGTTTTTAGTTTTTAATGGTTTTAAGTGTTTTTAGGTTTTTATGGTTTTCTTAGTGGTTTTTAGGGTTTAGGGTATTTTATGTTTTTTGGTGATTTAGGTAATTTTTATGATTTTTATGGTTTTTAATTATTTTTAGGTATTTTGAGGGTTTTAAGGGCTTTTAGGTTTTTTATTATTTTTTGGGGTTATATGGTTATTTTTATTTTTTCTGAGGTTTTAGTGGGTTTTTATCGGTTTAATGGTTTTTGGGGATTTTTATTGTTTTTTATAGTTTTTATGGTTTTTAGGGGTGTTTAGGGATTTTACAGTCTTTTAGGGTTTTTAGAGTTTTTAGGGGTTTTAAGAGTTTTTAGTATTTTAAGGTTTTCTTAGGGGTTTTCAATATTTTTGGTTTTTTTATGTTCTTTTGGAATTTTTAGGTAATTTTTCATATTTTTATGTATTTTTATGGTGTTTAGGGATTTTGAGGGTTTTTAGGGGGTTTTAGGGTTTTTATGCTTTTTTAGGGCTGTTAGCATTTTCAGGGCTGTTAGCATTTTTAGGGTTTTTTGGTTTCTATGATTTTAGTCTTTTTTAGGGTTTTTTTTGGGATTTTTAATGATTTTTGTGGTCTTCATATTTTCTTATGGTTTTTATGGGTTTTGAGGGGTTTTTGAGGTTTTAGGGTTTTGATGGATTGTTTTTGGTTTTAGGTTTTTTTTGAGTTTTAGGGTTTTAATAGGATTTAGAGTTCTTTAATATTTTTAGGGCTTAAAGGGATTTTAGATTTTTTTTTAATTTTTAGGGTTTTTATTTTTTTAGGGTTTTTAATGTTTATAGGGGTTTAGGGTTTTTAGGGTTTTCAGCATTTTTAGGTTTTACCGGTTTTTAGTGTTTTTTAGGTTTTGAAGGTTTTATTTGATTTTTAGGGATTTTTGGGTTTTTTATATTCTTAGTAATTTTTAGTGTTTTTAGGTTTTAAGGGTTTTAGGATTATTTTAGGGGTTTTATGGTTTTTATGGGGTTTTGTTTGTATTTTTAGGAATATTTTGAGTTTTTTAGGATTTTAAGGTTTCTTAGAGTTCTTTAACCTTTTATGAGTTTCAAGTTTTTTCTAGAGTTTTTATTATTTTTAATTTTTTTATGGGTTTTTAGGGAATTTTAAGGTTATAGGTGTTTTTAGGGTCTTTTTAGGGTTTTTTTTAATTTTTGATTTTTTGGGGTTTTAAGTGTTTTTTGAGTTTTAACGGTTTCTTAAG
Organism: Viscum album; assembly: GCA_963277665.1. Classification (NCBI taxonomy): domain Eukaryota; kingdom Viridiplantae; phylum Streptophyta; class Magnoliopsida; order Santalales; family Viscaceae; genus Viscum; species Viscum album. Next base: position 1,663,035,206 of record OY728146.1, on the reverse strand, counting down.
GGTTTTCATGGCTCTTTATGTTTTTTACATTTTTAGGGATTTTTAGGGATTTATGATTTTTATTATTTTTAGGGGTTTTAAGGATATTGATGGGTTTTATGATTTTTATGGGTTTTAAGGTTTTTTATATTCTTTAACGTTTTTAGGGGTTTAAAGTTTTTTTATAATTTTTAGTGCTTTTAGTGGGTTTTAGGGTTTTTTAAGGTTTTTAGGGGTGTTTATGTTTCTAGGTATTTTTCGATTTTTTTAGTGTATTTATTTTTATAAATTTCACTTATTTTTAGGGTTTTAATGTTTTTTAAGGGTTTTTAGGGTTTTTTTCATTTTTAGAGATTTTGAAGGGGTTTTTTACGATTTAATGTTTTTCTTTGAATTTCAGGGTTTCTGTGGGTTTTAGGGTTTTTATAGGTTATAGTGTTTTTAACTTTATTTGGGGTTTTTGATTTTTCTTGAGTTTTTAGGGGTTTTAGTTTATTTTAGAGTTTTTTAAAATTTTAGGGGTTTAAAGGGTTTTTAGTGTTTTTAGTGGTTTTTAAGGATTTATGGTTTTTAAGGGGTTTTATGATTTTGCAAGTTTTTAGGGTTTTTAGGGTCATTTAGGATTTTTAGCTTTTATAGTTTTTATGGATTTTATGGATTTTTAGGTTTTTAACGTTTCATTAGGGATTTTAATGGGTTTTAGGGTTTTTTATGTTTTTAGGGATTTTAAGGGTTTTTAGGGGGTTTTAGGGGTTTTAGGGTTTTCAACATTTTTAGGAATTTGAGGGTTTTTTTAATTGTTTTTTGGTTTTTAAGTTTTCCTTAGGGGTTTTTTCATAGTTTTTAGAGGTTTTAAAGTTTTTTTTATATATTTTAGGTATTTTTTATGAGTTTTATGGATTTTAGGATTTTTAGGGATTTTGAGGGGTTTTTTTGGGTTTTTGGGGTTCTACGGTTTTTTTTTGTTTTTATGGTTTTTAATGGTTTTTAGAGTTTTTAAATGTTTTTTTGGGTTTATAATGTTTCTAGTGTTTTTAGTGGGTTTTTAAGGTTTTTATGGGTTTTTAGGTGTTTTAAGGGTTTTTGGAATTTTTATGGTTTTTAGTTTTTTAAAGGTTTTATGTATTTTTAGGTTTTAAAGTGTTTCTTAGTTTTTTTGCGTTCTTTTCACATTTTAGGTATTTTTTTAGGTTTTCTATAATTTTAAGAGTTTTTATGGATTTTGAGGGTTTAGGGTTCTTAGGGTTTTTTTAATTTTTTTTTTGGTTTTTAAGGGTTTTTATTTTTTTTGTCCTTTTTTGGGGTTTAATGGGTTTTAGAGTTTTTTCTTGGTTTTAGGGTTTTTATGGGTTTTTAGGGTTTTTAAGGGTTTTAGGGGTTTTATGTTTTTTAGGTTTTTAAGGGTTTTTGGTGGTTTCATCATTTTTTAGGTGTTGTGGGGTTTTATATGGTTTTATGGTTTTTTAGGGATTCTCAGGGTTTTTATGGGTTTTTATGTTTTAGATATTTTTAGGGGTTTTAAGGATTTTTATTGGTTTTTAGGGTATTATATATTTTAAAGGTTTTTAGGTGTTTTTAGGGTTTTTATGTTTTTTTGGGTTTTAAGGTTTTTTTTGAGTGTTTTAGGGATTTTATGGTTTTCAACTGTTTTTTAATCTTTTCAGGGTTTAAAGGGTTTTTAGTGGTTTTTAGGATTTTAATTGGTTTTAGGGGGTTTATGGTTTTTATGGAATTTTGGGTATTTTTAGGGTCTTTTATCATTTTTATCATTTTTAGGTTTTTAGTGTTTTTAAATGTTTTTAGGTTCTTAAGGTTTTATTAGGGGTTTTCAGGGTTTTTATGTTTTTATGTTTTTTGGGATTTTAGGTTTTTTTAAATGTTTTTGTTGGTTTTTATGGATTTTGAGGGTTTTTAGGTTTTTAGGGGTTTTAGTGTTTTTAGGGATTTTTAGAATTTTAGGGTTTTTAGCATTTTTATGTTTTTTTTGTGAATTTTAATTGTTTTAGGATTTAAAGGTTTTCTTATGGTTTTTTTTGGTTTTTTAAATTTTTTATAAATTTATGTTTTCTTTAGGATTTTAATTGTTTTTGGGATTTTTTGGATTTTGAGGGTTTTCAGGGTTATTAGGGGTTTTAGGTTTTTTATGGGTTTTAGGGTTTTTTTGAGTTTTTTGAGTTTTTAATGTTTTTTATATTTTTCTAATATTTTAGGGGTTTAAAAGGTTTTTAGAGTTTTTAGTGGGTTTTAGGATTTTTTTTGGGTTTTAGGTTTTTTAATCTTTATAGTGGTTTTACAGTTTTTATGAATTTTTAGTAATTTTACCAATTGTAGGTTTTTAGGGGTTTTAAGTGTTTTTAGGTTTTTAAGGATTTCATAGAGTTTTTAGAGTTTTATATGTTTTTCGGTATTTTTAGAGTTTTTAATATTTTTATGGTTTTTAGGGTTTTTATGAATATTAAGGGTTTTTAGAGTTTTTAGGGTGGTTAGGGTTTTTATTATTTTTTCAGGATTTTAGGGATTTAATGATTTTTAGAGGGTTTTAGGTTTTTTTGAGTTTTTATCATTTTTAGGTGTTTGAAGGGTTTTTAGAATTTTTATTGGTTTTTATGGGTTTTTGGGTTTTTAATCATTTTAGGGGTTTCAAGATCTTTTTATGGGTTTTATGGAATTTAGCATTTTTTAGGTTTTTTAGCTATTTTACGTTTTTTTAGGTTTTGAATGTTTTCTCAGGGTATTTTGGTTTTTTATCATTTCTTACATTTTTAGGGATTTTTGGGTTTTTTTAGGATTTTTATGGTTTTTTGGGTTTTTATGGAGTTTGAGGGGTTTTAGGGTTTTTTATGGTTTTTAGGGTTTTTTTGGGATTTTAGGTTTAATTTGGTTTTTTAGGTTTTTAATGTTTTAAAAGTTTTTATCATTTTAGGGTTTAAATGGTATTTATAGTTTTTAGAGGTTTTGGGGGGGTTTTTAGGTTTTTTTAATGTTTTTAGGGTTTTTTTGGTGTTTAGGGTTTTTAGGGGTTTAGGGGTTTTATGGTTTGTATTGTTTTAGGTAATTTTAGTTTTTTTAGGTTTTTAAGGTTTTCATAGGAATTTTTTGGGTTTTTTTATATTTTTATGGATTTTTATGTTTTTAAGGATTTAATTATTTTAATGGGTTTTAAGGATTTTGATGGTTTTTAGTGGTTTTATAGTTAATTTTTGTTTTTAGGGGTTTTAAATTATTTTAGAGTTTAAAACATTTTTAGGGTGATTAAAGGTTTTTTAGATTTTTTTTTGTTTTTAGCTATTTTTTGGGTTTTTGGGGGTTTTAAGTGTTTTAGGGTTTTATGTGGTTTTTAAGGGTTTTAGGGTCTTTTAGGGTGTTATCATTTTTTGGGTTTTTGGGGTTTGAATTGTTTTAAGGTTTTCTTTTTGGTTTTTAGGGTTTTTATTTTTTAGGGATTTTTAGTGATCTTTTAGGATTTTTATCATTTTTAGTGATTTTTTGGGTTTTATAGTTTTTATAATTTTTTATATTTTTAGGGGTTTCAAGTTTTTTAGGGTTTTAATTTTTTCTTATAGGTTTTGATGTTTGCAAGTTTTTTAGGGTGTTTTAGGTATTTTTAGGTCTTTTTTAGGTTTTTTATGTTTTTATGGGTTTTAGGGATTTTTAGGGGTTTTAGGGTTTTCATGTTTTTTTTTTCGTTTTTTGGGTTTTTTTCGTGTTTTAGGCCTTTTAATGTTTCTTAGAGTTTTTAATTTTTAGAGGGGTTTAAAGGGTTTTATAGTATCTAATGTGTTTTTAGGTTTTTTTTGGTTTTGGGGATTTTTAAGTTCTTTAGGGGGTTTTATGGTTTTTAGGGTTTTACTAGGGTTTTTGGGGGGTTTTACGCTATTAGGGATTTTTAGGGATTTGTTAGGTTTTTTTATTTTTTAAGGTTTTTTGTGATTTTGAGGGTTTTTTGGGGTTTTAAGGGTTTTTATCATTTTTAGGTTCTTTATTGATTTTAGGTGTTTTAGGGTTTTTATGATTTTTTATGTTTTTATGGATTTTTAGGGTATTTTTTAATTTTTTATGGTTTTTAGGTTTTTAGATATTTTTAGGGGTTTATGGTTTTAATGATTTGGGGGGGGGGGGGTTACGGGGTTTTTTGATTTTTTATGGTTTTCATGTTCTTTTAAAGGTATTAAAATTTTTAGGGTTCTAAAGGGTTTTCAATGTTTTTAGTGGGTTTTAAGGATTTCAAGGGTTTTTATGGTTTTTAGGGTTCTTAGCAATTTATGGTTTTTTACGGTTTTTAGTGTTTTTAAGTTCTTTAGGGGGTTTTAAGTGTTTTTATGTTTATAATATTTTCCAAGGGTTTTTCAGGGTTTTTAGGGTTTTTTACATTTTAAGGATATTTAGGGTTTTTCTAGGATTGTTATAGTTTTTAGGGTTTTTAGGGATTTTGAGGGTTTTTAGGGTTTTTATGGTTTTTAATATTTTATGGGATTTTGGGTTTTTTTTGAGTTTTTAGGGTTATTTAGAGTTTTTAACGTATTTAGGGTTTTTTAATCATTTTTATGGGGTTTTAGGATCTTTTAGGGTTTTTATCATTTTTAGGATTTTTAGGGGTTTTAAGTGTTGTTAGGTTTTTATAGTTTTTTTGGTGTTTGTTTGGGATTTTTGGTGTTTTTAGGTTTTTAGGTATTTTTTGAATTTTTATGGTTTTTAGGGGTTTTAGGAATTTTGAGGGTTTTTTGGATTTTTTAGTGTTTTATTGTTTAAAGGTTTTTAGTATTTTTTAGGTTTTATGTGTTTTTATGTTTTTAATTTTTTCTTAGGGATTTTTAGGGATTTCATGTTTTTTTTACCTTTTTAGGGACTTTTATGGTTTTGTAGGATTTTAGGATTTTGAGGGTTTTAGGGATTTTGAGGGATTTTAGTGTTTTTAGGGTTTTTATGGGTTTTTTGAGATGTAGTATTTTTTTAGATTTTTGTGGTTTTTATGTTTTTAGATTTTTTAAACATTTTTAGAGATATTTATGTTTTATAGGTTTTTTGGGGTTTTAATCCTTTTATAAATTTTTATGGTTTTTAGGGTTTTTGGCATTTTTTAGGTTTTTAGTGGTTTTAAGTGTTTTTAGGTTTTTAAGGTTTTGTTAAGGAATTTCAAGGTTTTTAAGGTATTTAATGTCTTTAGATATTTTAGGGAATTTTTAGGACTTTTATGGGTTTTAAGGTTTTTGGGGATTTTTAGGGTTTTAGGGGTTTTTTTGGTTTTTTAGGGTTTTTTTTGGATTTTTTGGGGGATATTAGGTTTTTTAGAGTTTTTAACGATTATAGGGGTTTAAAGGATTTTTAGATGTATGAGTTGGGTTTTTGGGTATTTTTGGGGTTTTAGGGTTTTTAGGGGTTTAAGTGGTTTAAAATTTTTAAGGGTTTCTTAGGATTGTTAGGGTTTTTTAACTTTTTAGGGATTTTAATAAATTTTTTAGTATTTTTGTGGCTTCTTCGGGTTTTTAGTGTTTTTGAGGTTTTTAGGGGTTTTAGAGGTTTTTAGCATTTTTAGGTTTTTTATGAGTTTTATGCATTTTTAGGTTTTTAAGGTTTTCTAAAGAATTTTCATGTGTTTTAGGGTTTTTATGTTATTAAGGATTTTGGGGATTTTTTTATGATTTTTATATTTTTAGGTTTTTATGGATTTCGAGGGTTTTAGGGGTTTTTAGGGTTTTTCAGGTTTCAAAGTCATTCTATATTTTTTAACGCTTTTAGAATTTAATATTTTTTTTTGAGTTTTCAGTAGTTTTAGGGGTGGGGGGGGGGGGCGTTGGGGGTTTTAAGGTTTCTTAATGTTTTTAGGTGTTTTTATGGTTTTTAGGTATTTTTTTTGGGTTTTCATTGTCTTTTAGGGTTTTTAGAATTTTTTAAGGGTTTAAAGTATTTATAGGATTTTATGATTTTCATAATTTTTTATGTTTTTTTGATTTTTTTAAGATTTTTATGGTTTTTAGTGATTTTGAGTATTTTTATGGGTTTTAGGGCATCTTAGGATTTTTATAGTTTTTAGGGGTCTTAGGTGGTTTAAGTGCTTTTATTGTTTAATAGATTTATTGGGGGTTTTCTAGGGTTTTATGGTTTTTATGTTTTTAGGGATTTTTAGGGATTTTTTACAATTTTATAGTTTTTAGTATTTTTAGGGATTTTTGATGGTTTTAGGGGTTTTATAGTTATTTGGGGTTTTAGGTTTTTTTTATTTTTTAGGGGTTTTATGTTTTTTAGAGTAGTTTAACATTTTCAGGGGTTTGACAGGTCTTTAAAGGGTTTTTTGTTTTTATGGGTTTCTAGGATTTTTAAGGTTTTTAGGAGAATCTATGGATTCTAGAGGGTTTTTTTAGGGTTTTATTATTTTTTACTTTTTTTAGGGTTTTTATGTTTTTTTATGTTTTTAAGGTTTTATTATAGTTTTCAAGGTTTTTAGGGATTTTTATGTTTTTAGGTATTTTTAGTGTATTTTTATATTTTTAATGTTTTTAGATTTTTTATGATTTTGAGGGATTTTTGGGATTTTGTGGTTTTTTATGTATTTAGGGGTTTTTTAGTTCTTTAGGGTTTTAAAGGTTTTTAGAACTTTTTGGGTTTTCAAGGGTTTAAAGGGTTTTTAGAGTTTTTAGTGAGTTTTGGTGTACTTAGTCTTTTTTAGGTTTTTAGGGGTTCTAATTTTTTTTTGGTTTTTAAGTGTTTCATAGTTTTTTTAGGGTTTTTATCTTTTTTTTCATTTTTAGGGATTTTGGGGCTTCTTTATAATTTTTATGGATTTTAGGGTTTTTTGGGATTTTGTGGGTTTTTTGATTTTTAGGGGTTTTTATGAATTTTTAGGGTTTTTATAGGCTTTTATAGTTTTTATGGTTTTAATGGGTTTTTAGAGTTTTTAGTGGGGTTTTTAAGGTCTTATCTGTTTTTAGGATTTTTAAGGTTTTTAGGGGTTTTAGGGGTTTTAGGGTTTTTAGGGTTTTTTTTGTTTTTTGGGTCTTTTAGGGTTTTTTTCATTTTGAGGTTTTTAGGGGTTTCAATTATTTTTACATTTTCATGTTTTCTTAGTGTGTTTTCTAGGTTTTTAGAGGTTTTTATATTTTTATATATTTTTAAGTATTTTTTTAGTATTTTTAGGGTTTTTTGGTTTTTTGGGATATTTAGATTTTTAGGGTTTTTTCGGGGTTTTAGGGGTTTTATAATTTTTTATGGTGCTTCAGGTGTATTTATGTTTTTATGATTTTATTAGGGTTTTTATGGGTTTTTATCTTTTTTTTTGGATTTTTAGGCATTTTATGGTTTTTATGTGTGTTTAGGGGTTTGAGGGATTTTTTGGTGTTTTAGGGTTTTTATGGTTTCTTTGGGTTTTAGTGTCTTTATTGAGTTTTTAGGGGTTTTATGGTTTTTTAGAGTTTATAAAAAAATTTAGGGGTTTAGTGGGATTTTAGAGTTTTTGGTGGGTTTTTAGGGGTTTTAGAGTATTTAAGTATTTTATCGGGTTTTATGGTTTTTTGGGAATTTTAGGGTTATTAGGGTCTTTTAGGGTTTTTAGTGTTTTTAGGTTTTAAAGGGGTTTTAGGTGTTTATTTGTTTTTATTTTTTTCTTAGTGGTTTTCATGTTTTTTACTTTTGAGGTATTTTTAGTCATTTTTAGGATTTTTATGGGTTTTAAGGGTTTAGGGATTTTGGGGGGTTTTAGAGTTTTATGGGGTTTTAGTGTTTTTTGGGTCTTTTGGGTTTTTTTTGTGTGTGTTTTTTTTATTTTTAAGGTTTTCTTAGGTTTGTTTCAGGGGTTTTAGGGTTTTTTTATTTTTAGGGATTTTAGGGATTTTAGGATATTTATGGATTTTTAGGGGTTTTGAGCATTTTGAGAATTTTCATGGTTTTTAGGGTTTTTATTGTTTTTTTGGTTTTAAGGGGGTTTTAGAGTTTTTAGGGATTTTAAAGTTTTTATAGTTTTTTAAAAAATTAGGAGTTTAAAGGGTTTTTAGATTTTTTTATATTTTTTAGTGTTTTTATGGTTTTTAGGGATTCTATTATTTTTCAGGGTTTTTTTTGTTTTAGAGTTTTAGGGTCTTTATGAATTTTTTGGGTTTTTAGTGTTTTATATGGTTTAATGGGTTTTATGTGTTCTTAGGATTTTATGGTTTTCTTAGGTGTTTTTAGGGTTTTCAATGTTTTTTACATTTTTATGGGGTTTAGGTATTTTTAAGGACTTTTATGGTTTTTAGGGTTTTTATGGATTTTGATGGCTTTGTTAGGCCTTTTATTTATTTTTTGGTTTCTAGGGTTTTTTTTTCTGTTTTTATATTTTTTTTAGTTTTTTATGGGTTTCATGGTTTTTAGATTATTTTAATGTTTTTACAGTTTAGAATGGGTTTGATATTTTTCAGTGGGTTTCATGTTTTTTACGGTACATTTAGTTGTTTTTTTGTTTTTAGCATTTGTATGATTTTAGGGTTTCTTAGTGTTTTTATATTTTAAATTTTTCTTATCTTTTTTAGGGTTTTTTACATATTTAGGAAATTTTATATCTTTCTGTTGGTTTTTAGCGGTTTTAGGGATTTTGAGGGGTTTTAGGGGTTTTTAGGGTTTTTGGGAATTTATGGTTTTTTGGGTTTTAGGGATTTTTTTAGTTTTAAGGGCATTGAGGTTTTTAGAGTTTTTTAATGTTTTTATGGTTTTAGTGTTTTTTTAGTTTTGTTATGTTTTTGGGTTTTATGGGGTTTTAGGTATTTTTAATTTTTTATGGGGTTTTATGGGTTTTATGGTTTTTAGGTGATGCGAGATGCACAGGGTTTCCCCATATTCAAGGAATAGGGAAGAAAATGATGAATACAGTTTAGGGATAAGTGGTGGATTATGAGTTTGGATAGTGGAAGCAATTATTCAACCAAAGTTATATTGACTGTGACCTACTACTTAGACAAAAAACTCAAGGGAGGGATGTGATGGTCATTCCAAAAAACAACACACTTGGGTTGAGGCACAAAATTGGGGGCTTTGTGATACTAAATCACCAATCTATCTTTTAGATTGACAAGGAAATAATCCAAAAGAGAAAGGGGGTAAAATAAGAATGATTCTCACACAATGGAGAAAAAAAGCATAATCTATCTGTTACAATCTTGACTATCATACAAGTTAAATGGGGTGGATATTTATATCCAAGGGTTGATACAATAGTAAAGGGTCTAGTACCATAAATTCATAAATTCTAAATCTAGTTTTTCCCTTAAATTAAAAAAGATAAAGTCTACCAAATACATTTTTGAAAAATTAGCACATAAATTTCCAACTATAGCCCACCAGATTTGAAATTGAGTGCCTGGCCTATCATATTTTAATTTGGTGTCCAAATATTCCATTATAGAATTCTCCATGTGGGTATGAATTCCAAAATTTGTGAAACTATGTGGGCCAAGATTTTAACATCCCGTATAGGCTTGAATAAGTTAGATAATAATCCCATTTTCTCTATCCAAATAAGGTGACATCCATTAGAACTTTAATGAGGTGAGATGAGTTCTCATTGTAGCATTAAACCTCTTTAATCTCCCTCACATCATCAGGCCTTGAAAACACAACTCATCCACCTAAAAAATTGACTCGGTGCCTTTCACATGGTTCTCATATTCCTCAATCTATTGAAAAGAAGTCATCCTTGACTCTCTATCCTCTACACTCAGAAAGGATAAAGATAAAAAACATTGAAAGTGGCACTCACACCATACTCACCTGGAAAATCTATCTTATAAGAATTGTTTTCAATATTTTTAAGGATTCATAAAAGGTCTATATCCTCATGTAACTAGTTTTGATTTTTTATTTTTGGGAAATATATTCTTTCTTGTATGAATCCAAACTAACTCACTGGGATCAAACACCACTTTATTGTAACCCTTTTTTTCACGATCAAAATATTTTTGGTTCATTCACTTGATATTTTTCCTTTCATTTTCATGGATTTTCATGATTAATTCTTCATTCCCTTTTACATCCATATTAGCTAATTTCTATATAGGAAATAAGATTATATCAATAGGGGAAATGAGGTTAAATCCATAAACAATTTCAAATAGAGAATATTGAGTGATGGAAATCTTGGCCATGTTATATGCAAATTCCACATGTTGCTGGAACTCCTCCAAATTCTTGAGATTATTCTTAACAATTGTTCACAAAAGGAATGATAGTGTATTCTTCAACACCTCTATTTCCCATAAGTTTTTATATGATAAGTAGTGGAGAATAGTAACTTTGTACATTATTTTCTCTATAAGGTCTTCCAAAATTAATTAAGGAATTTTTTTTCTCTATTTGAAATAATCATCATAGGAATTCCACGGAGTTTGACTACATCCTGAAATAAAATAATTACAATATTAGTGGAATCATATATTTTTTGAAAAGTAATAAAATATTACATTTTAGAAAACCAATCAACCATAATAAAAATGGAATCTATCTCCCTCTTGGTCCTTTGTAACCCCACAATAAAGTACATTGATATGTCCTCCCAAGGGGTTTTGGTGTTTGGAAGAGGAATATATAATCCATGTGGGTTCGGTTTGGATTTATCTTTATGGTAGACAATGAAATTACCCAAAAAAATTTCAACATATCTAGACATCTTGGGACAATAAAAATGATCACTAAGAAAAATTAGAGACTTTGAAACACCAAAATATCCCATTAACCCACCAAAATGTTATTCCTTAGTAAAAGTAAATGGATAGATCAATTGGAAATTCAAATCTTATCAATCCGGAATAAGAATCCATCATGTAAATAAATATTTTCCCAAATAACTACAAGTTTACAATGACCATATGGTTCACCAAAATTGCTATTAGTGGAATATAAATCCTTAATGTATTCAAAACGAAAAATTTTAGAATCCATCAATGATAAAAGATAACATCTTAATGAAATTGAATCATCCACAATATTTTCATTACTCTTTTTGTTATTGATAACATATAAAAATGATTAAATAATTACAGCCATCTGGAATGTCTCCTATTTAGATTATGTTGAATCATAAGGTATTTAAGAGCCTCGTGATAAGAGCATATCACATATTCTTGAGGCCAAATATAACGATATAATGTTTCTAGTAATCTAAACAATGCATAAAAATATTTATCAAATGTATCATAGTTTAGAGTTGGGTCATTTAACTTCTCAATTATGAAAGAAACAATCTTACCTTCTTTCATGAGTACTCCTCCAATTACAATTCTACTTGCATCACATTAAATTTTAAAGGTCTTATTGAAGTCTGGTAGAGAAAGTTGGAGTGTGTGGGTGAGTATCTCTTTAAGTTCTTCTAGATCCTTCTCTTGAGTTTTCTCCCATTTTAAAGTAACATTATTATTTTAAAACACATTAAATTGTGTTGATTTTGTGCTGAAGTCCTTCACAAATCTCTTATGAAAACTAACAAGGCTATGGAAATTTCTTACCTATCTGATGGAGGTGGGATTCAGCCACTCTTTAATGTACTTGATCTTCTCATCATCTACTTGATATAAATAAACTATTACAAAAGATACATTAAAAACAATTTTATCAAATAAAAAATCACACTTATTAATGTTTCCAAAAAAATCCTTTCTCAACACCTCTAGGAATTTTATTAAGTGATTTACATGTTCTTATAAAGTCCTACCATTCACCAAAATATCATTAAATTAAACTACCACCAATTTTACAATATATTAATGTAATAAATGATTCGTTAACCTCATAAATGTTTTAGGAACACTGGTGAGAACAAAGGGAATGACTTAACATTCATAAAGTCCATGTTTTGTTTTAAATTCATTTTTCCACTAAAATCCTTCTTTCATCCTAGTATGATGTTATCTAATTCTTAAATCAATTATTGAGAAAATAGTAAAGCCATTTAACTCATCTAGAAGATCATTTAACCTAGGAATATGATGATAATACCTAGACATGATGTTATTGATGGATATGAAGTCAATACATATTATCCATGTTCCATCCTTCTTGGGCACCAGAAGAACCAGAATAACATAGGAACTGAGGCTTTCTCTGATATATCCCACATACAACAAATATTGAACTTGTTTTTTTTAATTTATTTTTTCTCCTTCAAGTTAGTGTGATATACAGGGATGTTCAGAAATGATACTCTAGGTATGAGGTCAATTTTATGCTTAATATTTCTAATGAGTAGAAAAATAAGTGTCACCTCTCTGGGAAACACATAATCAAATTCCTACAACAAATACTCAACAATGTGTGGAAAATGAGATGTTAAGTTGTTAGTGTTCAACATCACCACTCTGTACATAAGTAATAAAAGGTTTTGTTGAGAAATCCAACCATCCTTAGCCACACTATTTTCCCCAATATTTCACTTTTCTCTCCTCTCAAATATATTCCCTCTTGATTTTTCTTTTCTCTCTATTTCTGTTCTTCTCTTATTTTCTCATTTTCCCTCATTCCCTCCTTTTTAATTTTCTCTCTTTTTTCCCCCATCACTCATTTTTTATTTCCTCTCAAAATTTAATCTTCAAAATTTTGTTTGGGGGAAATGATTTTGAGGATTATAGGTTCCCCTAAAAGTAAAAAAATAGTGACAGTTCAAGAACCCATTATGAGTAACACATCGATTATATTTCTATACTCAAATCAACAATAAATGGCATGCCTTCATAGGAAAAACATATAAAAATACCTGATCCTTGTAATTAATGACAGTGAATAATAAATTAACCTATTTTTTAACCTTAATATCTCAATAATCATTCAACTACTGAAGGTGATATGGATATTTATTCTTCAAAGTTGTAAGTACAAACTTATTCACCAACTCAATGATCACTATATTGCTAAGACTTCCTCCATTAATTATAATACTAAAAACCTTCCCATGGATCTTTTACCATGTATGGAAAATGTCTCTTATTTCTTATTCTCTCCAATAGTCATTTTTGCACTTATAAATCTCCTAGTGATAAGAATATCACCATCTTTTATAAATTATCCATTATCAATTTTAGGGGATTCCTCCTCTTCCTCCTCTATTATTTCTCCATCAATATCCCATTCTCTATACTTTTTTATGTTCATGGTGCATTTATTTGGGAATTCATTAGTAATGTAACCCCTTACTTGAAATTTGAAACATCAAATATCATAATTCCTAGTTTTGTTAGTCTCAAAGTAGTTTTCTTACGTGGAAGAATTACATTTTCAGTTTTTTGATCAATAAAATCTTTTTCCTTTGATGGTTCTCCAAAATCATTCCTTGAATTTCTCAATGGAGTGAAAAGAGTAGTGGGTTTCCTCAAGTTGATCCTTTTTTTATTTGTTGCTCAATCTTTTTTCTAGGTGAATCATATCTCGTATCTATACATGGTGATACATCTTTACTTGATCAGAAATCTATCAATTGATCCCATGTAAAAACCTCACCATGGTTTCCTATGGATCCTTCTCAATGTTTGTTCAAATTAAAAAAAAAATTCATCTCCTTGATGTAATATTCAACACACTTACTCTCTTGTGTGAGGTGTTGAATCATTCTGTAGAGATATCTATGGTAGTGGGAGGGAAGAAACTGCTTCCTCATGGAGAACTTCATGACCTTAAAAGTATAGATATAATTCCCTCCATATTTGTCTCTATCCTTTTTAAATTAATCCCACCATATTAATGCATAATCAATAAATTCAAGGGAAGAAAATTTTACCTTTTTCTCCTCAGAATAGGTATGACAAGAGAATACTTTCTGAATCTGTATCTCCCATTCCAAGAATGCTTCTAGATCACCTTTACCTTGAAACAAAAATACCTTAACCTTTATACCTCCAAGGATTTTATCCTCATGTGGTCTCCTTTATCCTCCTCTAGGTTGTTGGAGCCTATTACTCCGTTGTAGGACATCCTCCAAATCATCATCAAAGTTATCTATATCCTCCTCTATGATTTAGGGGTGACATGGTGTCTTAGTGTGCTATGGGTTATCATGGATCATCCTCAGGTTTGGTTGATTCTTTAGGTTTTTAGTCCTATCATGAATAACCTCCAACTTCCTATAAATAAGATTCTAAAAATGTCTCATAAAAGATTGTATTCAGAGTTTCATGGTTTCTGGTGTGGGAGATATACTTAGAAATACTTCATCACTAACATGATAAATTATCTTCCCATGATCTTCTTCTATGATATGTAACACAAACAAAAACACACATAAATAGATACTCTCACAATGACAAACAATCACACTCACACATGTGAAGACACACACACACAAACAATATGTTTACAATATTGCACACAAGGATACAAACTCACACACATAATATATTCACACTAATTCACACAAGGATACACACTCAAACATGAAATATATACACACTCATGCACACAAGGATACACACTCAAATAAAAAAGATATACACACTCACGTACACAAGGATACACACTCACACATGTAATATATACACACTTATTATCATAAGGATAAACACTCATACACACAAGATATACACCCTCACAAGTATTTTTTATTATTTATTTCAACTCTCAATACTCAATTAAAATCCTAAGAACTTATGAAATATAATAACTTTTTTCGGGTGATCATGTTCCACCAATCTTTCCCAAATCAAGATTATTTTTGGGGATAGTTTAACACAACTATTTTGAGTGGAAATTTGTTAAAAATTAGTAGAGGGTGGAAAAGAGGGTATAAAGTATGAGAAACTGGTGTAAAATAGTGGATTGGTGCAATAAATGGGTTTCCCCCAATTCTGAAAGATAAGAAACATTAATAACAATATAAGATAAATATTATATTTTGATGAAATAAAATTATAGTGAAAGTGATGTATGGAAATTGAAAGTGATATTAATGTAAATCGTGAAGAATAAGTAATTTTATTCTTTTTTTTTATTTTTTTTGTCAAATCTCCTGAAAATATCTGTGATTAGTGTTTTAAAAAAAAGATAATACATGGGGAGTAAAATTATTTTTTTGAAATCTCTCAAAGAAATGATGTGCATATTTTTGAAAAGATAAAGATGGTGAGGTGAGATACTTTGATTTTTTTTTCAAATAAAAATCACATGTGCTGAATTAAATTCCAAAATAAGAAGGATGAAAAATTGGATCAATGTTAAAATATTTAAATCCTAAAAAACATAGACAAATTATAAAGGTTTTCAATGAAAACGGATTTTTTTGTTTTTTTACTGGGGTTATAATAAGGAAATATGATAAGAGTAATGTATATGTTGGATTGAAAAGGGTGATAGATTACAATAATGTAAACAAGAGATCTGATACTAATAAATTCAATATTTATAGGGTGGAATGATCTTTACAACATAGGGAGGTGGATCACAGATAGAGTTTGGGAATAAGTGCTGGATTATGTGATTGGATAGTGGAAGAAAGTAGAAAAACAACACTATATAGAGTGTGAACTAATACTTAGACAACACACTCAAAAGTGGGATTTGATGGCCAATCCACACAACAACACAGTTGGGTTAAGTCATGAAATTGGGGGATTCATGATCTTAGATCACCAATCTAACTTATAGATTTAAAAGCCAAGAATTAATAAGATTAAGGGGAAAATTGAAACAATCCTCACAAAATAGTGATAAATAATGTATAAGAGTAGGGTTTTTTAGAATTTTTTGATGGTTTAGGGTATTATTAGTTTTTTTTGGGTATTTTGAAGTATTTTAGATTTTTTGAGTTTTAATGGTTTCTAGGGGTTTTTAAACTTTTTTAGGATTTAATTTTTTTTTAGTTTTTAGTGGTTTTAGTGATTTTTTGGGTTTTTAATATTTTTATGGGTATTTATGGTTTTTTGGGTTTTTGGGTTTTAGGGTCTTTTGGGGTTTTTAGAATTTTTTTTGTTTTTTTGGGGTTTTATGTGTTTTTAGGGGTCTTGTGTTCTTTTAGGTTTTTAATATTTTCTTAGGGTTTTTAGGATTTTTAGAGTTATTTATGGTTTAGGGTTTTTTATGATTTTTGGAGTTTTCAGTTATTTTGATGTGTTTTTGAATTTTTTTTATTTTTAGGGTTTTTATGGATTTTTTTTATTTTTCGATTTTTTCTGAGTTTATTAGGGTTTTATGGTTTTTAGTGTTTTTTGAACATTTTTATAGGTTTAAGGGGTTTTCATATTTTTAGAGGTTTTATTGGTTTTTAGGGATTTTTAAGGATTTGAAGTGTTTTTATGTTTTTAGGGGGTTTTAGTGTTTTATAGTTTTTCAGGGGTTTTAGGTGTATTTAGGAGTTTTTTTGGGGTTTTAGGGATTTTTAGGGTTTTAGGGGTTTTAGGATTTTTAGGGATTTTTTAAGGATTTTTAACTTTTTTAGGTTTTCAATGGTTTTAAGTGTTTTTAGGTTTTAAGCTTTTATTTGGGGTTTTTCAGGGTTTTAGGATTTTTTACTTTTTAGGGATTTTTATAGGATATTTAGGATTTTTATGGGTATTTTAGTTTTTTTGAGGGTTTTAGAGTTTTTTGGGGTTTTATGGGTTTTTTGAGATTTTAATGTTTTTTTGATTTTTTATTGTTTTAATTGTTTTTAGATTTTTTTACAAAAATTTAAGGGTTTAAAGACTTTTTTAGATTGTTTAGTGGTTCTATAGGGGTTTTATTGGGTTTTAAGGCCTTTTATGTTTTTTGTGTGGTTTTTATGGTTTTTAGGGATTAATAATGGTTTTAGTGTCTTTTAAGGGTTTTAGCGTTTTTAGGATTTGTTGCAGTTTTAAGTGTTTTCGTTTTTATGATTTTATTAGGGATTTTCAGGGTTTTTATTATTTTAGGGATTTTTGGGTATTTTTCTTTGTTTTTAAGGATTTTAGAGTTTTTAGGGTTTTTAGAGTTTTTATAGTTTTTTAAGGTTTTATGTTTTTTGGTTTTTGTTGTTTTTAGGGGGTTTTATGTATTTAAAATTTTATTAGGGTTTTCAAGTTATTTAGGGTTTTATATTTTTTAGTAAATTTTATTTATTTTTTGAATTATTATGGTTTTTATGGGTTTTAAGGATTTTGAGGTTTTTGAGGTTTTTTATGTTTTTATTGTTTTTTAATTTTTTTTTGGGATTGTATGTTTTTTTGAGAGTTTTAACATTTTTAGCTGATTAATTTTTTTAGAGTTTATAGTGATTTTTACAGTTTTTAGGGGTTTTAAGGTTTTTTTAGGTCTAATGGGTTTTAGGGTTTTTTGGGTTTTTGGGGTTTTAGATTTTTTTTGGGTTTTTATGGGTTTTAAGTGTTTTCAGGTTTTAATGATTTTTATAGGGTTTTTCATTTTTTTTATCATTTTCTCATTTTTTATGTTTTAGAGATTTTTTAGGATTTTTATATTTTTTGGGTTTTTACGGATTTTTAGGGTTTTTATAGGTTTTAGTGATTCTATGGTTCTTTTGGGTTTTCAGGGTTTTATTTAGGTTTTTATGGGTTTTAAGTGTTTTTAGAGTTTTTTAATATTTTAGGGTTATATTTTTATAGTTTTTAGTGGTTTTTAGGATTTATATGGGTTTTTAGGGTTGTTTAACGTTTCAGTGGTTTTTATGGTTTTTAAGGCCTTTTACGATTTTTAGCATTTTTAGGTCTTCTAGGGGTTTTAATGGGTTTTAGTTATTTTTATGTTTTTCATGGGTTTTAGGGAGTTTTTAGATTTTTGAGTTTTTGGGGGTTTTTATCATTTTTTTTGCTTTTTTGGGGTTTTAAGTGTTTTTATATTTTTAAGGATTTATTAGGGTTCTTCAGGGTTATTATGGTTTTTATGTTTTTAGGGGTTTTTAGGGGTTTTTTATGGATTTTAGGGTTTTAAGGGATTTTTAGGGTTTTTGGAGTTTTTTATGTTTTATGATTTTTTGGGTTTATAGTTTTTTTGAGTTCATTAGGGTTTTTAAGGGTTTTTAGAGTTTTTATCATTTTTTTGGGCTTAATTATTTTTCAATGTTTTTAGTGTGGTTTTAGGGTTTTTATGGACTTTTTGGGTTTTTAATTTTTTTAGAGGTTTATGGTTGTTTGGGTTTTTAGGGTTTTTAGGTTATTGTAGGGTTTTTAATATTTTTTGGTTTTTAGAGGTTTTAGTTGTTCTAATGTTTTATTTGGGGTTTTTAGGGTTTTTATGGTTTTTGTGTTTTTAGGGATTTTAGGTTTATTTTTTTATTTTTATGGTTTTTAGGGGTTTTAAGTGTTTTGAGAGCGTTTTTAGGAGTTTTGGGGTTTTAACAGTTTTTACGGGTTTTTTTGTTTTTTGGGGTCTTTTGAGTTTTTTAGGTTTTTAATGTTTTTTAGAGTTTTTAAACATTTTTAAGGGTTAATAGGGTTTTTATAGTTTTAGTGGTTTTTAGGGGTTTTATGGGGTTTTATCATTTCTAAGGATTTATGGGTTTTTCATTGTTTTTTGGGATTTTAGGTTTTTTTATAGTTTTTTAGGTTTTAAGGGTTGTAAGTGTTTTTAGATTTTTACGGTTTTTAGGGTTTTTGGGGTTTTTATGGTTTTTTACATCTTTATGTATTTTTAAGGATTTTTTAGACTTTTATCATTTTTTGGGTTTTTAACTATTTTAAGGGTTTTTAGGATTTTGAGGTTTTTAAGGATTTTTAGGTGTTTTAGGGGGTTTTAGGGGTTTTAGGGTTTTTAGTGTTTTTGGGTTTTTAGGGGTTTTATGTGTTTTTAGGTTTTTAATGTTCTCATAGGATTTTTAGGATTTTTTATTAATTTAGTGATTATTATGGAAATTTTAGAATTTTAATGGTTATTAGGTTTTTAGCAATTTTGAGGGTTTTTTGTTTTTTATGGTTTTTTGGGGTTCTTGGGGGGGTTTTTGAGTATTTTAGGGGTTCTAAGGTATTTGTATTTTTTTTAAATTTTTAGAGGTTTAAAGGGTTTTTAGATTATTTGGTGTTTTTTAGGGTTTTTAGAGTTTTTTAAGGATTATAGGGATTTTTATGGGTTTTTAGAAGTTTTTAAGGTCTTTTTAGGGTTTTTACATTTTAAAGGTTTTTAGGGGTTTTAAGTGCTTTTAGGTTTTTAATGTTTTCCTTGGGTTTTTCAAGGTTTTAGGGATTTTTTACTTTTTAGGGGTTTCTATGGATTTTTATGTTTTTAGCATTCTTAGGTATTTTGAGGATTTTTAGGATTTTTTTGGTTTTTATGGGTTTTAATTGTTTTTATGTTTTTTAGGTTTTCACACTATTTTATAGGATTTTTATAGTTTTTACGTTTTTAGGTATTTTGAGATTTCTTTGGGGGTTTTTTAATTTTTTCGGGGGGTTTTAGAGTTTTTTTAGTTTTTAGTGGGGTTTTTTGGGTTTTTATGGGTTTTAAAGTTTTTAAGAGTTTTTATGGTTTTTAGGGGGTTTTAGGGTTTTTAGGGTCTTTTATTGTTTTTAGAATTTTTATGTTTTTAGGGGTTTTAAGTGTTTTTTAGGTTTTTAAGGTCTTATTAGAATTTTTAGGGGTTTTTAGTGTTTTCAATCTTTTTATGGATTTTTAGGGGTTTTGTTGTATTTTTATGGTTTTTATGGTTTTTTGGTAATTGAGGGATTTTATTACCTTTTTTTGGGGTTTTTTGGTTTATAATGGTTTTTAGGGTTTTTATGGGGTTTTATAGTTTTAAGGGGTTTTATGGTTTTTATGGGTTCTTATGGTTTTTAGGGAATTTTATGGTTTTTAGTTTTTTTTGGGTTTTTATGGATATTAAGTATTTTTAGGATTTTAGGAGTTTCTTATGGTCTTTTATGGGTTTAAGATTTTTTTATGTTTTAAGGAATTTTTAGGGCCTTTAAGGATCTTTATGGCTTTTAGCGTTTTAAGATATTTTGAGGTTTTTTTGGGTTATTTAAGGTTTTAGAGTTTTTAGAATTTTTTGGTTTTAGGGGTTTAAATTGTTTTTTGGTTTTTATTTTTTCCTTAGCAATTTTTAATGTATTTATGTTTTTTATGTTTTTTGGAAATTTTATGTCTATTTTGATATTTTTCAGTTTTTATGGTTTTTATGAATTTTTAGGAATTTTAGGTTTTTTTTAGTGTCTTTATTTTTTTTGGATATTTAGGTTTTTTACGAGTTTGTATGATTTTAAGGTTTTTTATAGTTTTAAAATTATTATGGGTCTAAAGGTTTTTTAGTGTTTTTGGTGGTTTTTAGGGGTGTTAGGGTTTTTATGGTTTTATAGGATTTTTGGATTTCTAGGGTTTTTTAGTGTTTTAGGGGTCCTTTAGGGGTTTCATCATTTTATAGGTTTTTAGGGGTTTTAATTGTTTTTATATTTTAAGTTTTTATTTTGGGTTTTGAGGGTTTTCATTGTTTTTTTAAATGTTTAGTGATTTTTAGTTATTTCCTTGGATTTTTATGGTTTTTATTGATTTTATCCACATTGAGGGGTTTAGGGTTTTTATAGTTTTTAGGTTTTTTTAGTTTTTATAGTTTTGATGGTTTTTTATAGTGTATAACATTTTAGGGGTTTGATGGGGTTTTCACATTTTTAGTGGGTTTTAAGGTATTTTATATGTTTTTACAGTTTTTAATGTTTTTAATGTTTTATGGTTTTTTGGGTTTGTTATAATTTTTAACATTTTTAACTTTTTGAAGGGTTTTAAATGTCTTTAGGTTGTTAAGGTTTTCTTAGGATTTTCCATGGGTTTTAGGGGTTTTTACATTTTTAGGGTTCTAAGGGATTTTTTAGGATTTATTATAATTTTGGGTTTTTAGGGATTTTGAGGGTTTTTAAGGTTTTTATAGTTTTTTTGGCATTTTATTGATTTTATGTTTTTTAGTTTTTAAGGTTTTTTATATTTTTTAAAAGATTTATGGGTTTAAAGGGATTATATGATTTTTAGTGGTTTTTAGGGTTTTCTTGGTTTTTTAGGTTTTTAGGGTTTTAAGGGTTTTTAAGGATTTTTAGGGTCTTTTAGGGTTTTAAACATTATTTTCTTTTCAAGGGTTTATAGGGATTCTTTAGGTTTTCAATGGTTTTCTAGGGGTTTTAGTGTATTTTAGGGAAAAGGAAGGTGCGAGGCCAGGCTAACCCTAACCCCTCATTTATAAAAAGATGAGAAGAAAAAGAAGCAAACAAGGGTGGGTTTTATTATTTTTATACATTTTAGGGTTTTTATGGTTTTAGGGGTAATTATGGTTTTTAGATGTTTTAAGGTATTTTAGGGTTTTAGTGTTTTTTAGGTTTTTTGAGTTTTATGTGTCTAGAGGTTTGTATGGATTAATTAGGGGTTTTTAAGGGTTTTTACGTTTTGAGTGTTATTTATGGATTTTTTTAGCATTTTTATGGATTTTAAGGTTTTTTTATATTTTAATGGTTTTAGGGTTCTTAGGGTTTTTATCATTTTAGGATTTTTGGGGTCTGAAGTATTTATTTTTTACAAGGATTTCTTAGGGTTTTTAAAGATTTTTAATTTTAAATGGATTATAGGGAATTCTGGGGTTTTTATGGGTTTTTAAATTTTTATAGGGATTTTTAGGGTTTTTAGGTTTTTAAAGGGTTTTAGAGTTTTAAAGGATTTTTATAATTTTTTAAACATTTTCGGGGTTTAAAGGGTTTTTGTAGTTTTTCGACTATATTTGGGATTTTAGTTGTTTTAAAGGGTTTTAGGGGGTTTTATAGTTATTAGTGGGTTTTTGGGTTTTGAGGGTCTTTTAGGGTTTTTAGTATTTTTAGGGTTTAAATTAATTTTAGGTTTTAGGGTTTTTACATTTATAGGATTTCAAGGTTTTTTATTTTTATGGTTTTTTTGTTTTATAAGGATTTTGATGGAATTTTTGGTTTTAAGGGTTTTAAACATTTTTTTAGGTTCTTAGGGGGTTTAAGTGTTTTTATATTATTAAGGATTTCTTTGGGTATATTTCATGATTTTTTGGGTGTTTTACATATTTTGAAATTTTGTATGGATTGTTTAGGATTTTAGAGTTTTTATGCTTTTAGGGGTTTAATGGGGTTTTTACAGTTTTTAGTGGGATTTTTTGGGGTTTAGGGTTTTTATGGTTTTAGAGGATCTTTTGGTTTTATGGGATGTTTAGGGTCATTTAGGGTTTTTAGCATTTTTTTGTTTTTAGGGGTTTTATATGTTCTTAGGTTTTTAAGGTTTTTAAGGGGGTTTTATGTTTTTAGGGTTTTCAATGTTTTTAGATAATTTTTAGTATTTTTATGGGTTTTAGGGTTTTAGGGTTTTTTGGGTATTCATGGTTTTTTGGTTTTTTGGTTTTTTGTGTTTTTTGTGTTTTTAGGGATTTTTTGTGTTTTTTTTGTGTTTTTTTAACATTTTAAGGGGTTTTACGGTTTTTTAGAATTATTAGTGGGGGGGTTTTAGGTTTTTTAATATATTTTTTTCGTGTTTTCATGGGTTTTAGGAGTTTTACGGGTATTTTGGATTTTTTGAGTTTTCTAAGTCATTTTAGGGTTTTTATATTTTTTTCGATTTTTTAGGGTTTTATGTGTTTTTAGGTTTTCATGGTTTTCTTAGGGGTTTTAATTATTTATGGATTTTTGGGGTTTTTATGATTTTTATGGGGTTTTAGGGGTTTTAGCGATATTGAGGGGGTTTAAGGGTTTTAGTGTTTTTATGTTTTTAGATGTTATAATTTTATTTAGGGTAGTTATGTTATATTTGGGGTTTTTAAATTATTAGGCATTTTGGGTCTTTTTTAGGATTTATATGAGTTTTTTCCTTTTTAGGGATTTTGTGGTTTTTTTGTGTTTTTAGGGGGTTTATGGTTTTTTGGAGTTTTAGGGTTTTTTAAGCTTTTAGGGTTTTTGTGGGGTTTTTGTGTTTTTAAAAAATTTTAGTGGTGTAAAGGGTTTTATGAGTTTCTATTGTTTTTTAAGGGTTTTAAGGATTTTTTTGGGGTTTTTATGGTTTTTGAATTTTTAGTGCCTTTTTTTGGGTTTTTGCATTTTTTTGGTTTTAGGGGTGTTAGGTGTTCTTAGGTTTTTAAATTTATCGTAGATATTTTTAGTTTTATAGGGTTTTTAAAATTTTATTGATTTTTATGCCTTATAGTATTTTTATGGTTTTTAAGGTTTTTGAGGGTTTTAGGGCTTTAAGCTTTTTAGCATTTTAGGGGGGTTTTAAGAGGTTTTTTAATTTTTTAATGCTTTCTTTTGGTTTTTCCGGTTTTTTTTTTGTATTTAGGGTTTTTATGGATTTTTTAATATTTGTACATTTTTTAGGTTTTTAGGGATTTTGAGGGGTTTTAGGGTTTTTTAGGTTTTTATGTTTTTTTTGGATTTTAGGTTTTTTTTACTTTTACACTTTTCAAGGATTTTTAGAGTTTTTAAATGTTTGACAGGGGTTTAATGTATTTTTCTAGTTTCAGGGGTTTTTAAGATATTTATGGGTTTTAAAGTTTTGTGTGGTTTTATGTGGTTTTTTTGGTTTTAGGTGTTTTAAAGGTCTTTAGGTTTTTAGGGTTTTAGCTTTTTGAGTTTTGTAGAGGTTTTAATATTTTTTAGATTTTGAAGGTGTTATTAGAGATTTTTAGGGTTTTAGGGTTTTTTTTTACATTTTTAGGGTTTTAAGTCATTTTTTTGTATTTTTATGTGTTTTTAAGATTTTTAGGGATTTTTAGCATTTTTAGGGGCTTTTAGGGTTTTTTAGGTTTTTAGAATTTTTGGATTTTCTAATAGTTTTATGTTTTTTCATGAGGTTAAGGTTTTATTATGTTTTTTCAAATTTTTTTAGGTTTATTATGTTTTTAGGGATTTTTATAATATTTACGGGTTTCTATATTTTTTGGTATTTTGAGAGGTTTTAGAGATTTTTAATATTTTTATAATTTTTTGGAATTTTAGGATTTTTTATTTTTTAGGGTTTTATGGGTTTTTAGAGTTTTTAATTCTTTTAAGAGTTTAAAGGGTTGTTATATTTTTAGTGGGTTTTAATAATTTTATGGATTTTAATGTTTTTTAATGTTTTTAGGGATTTTATGGTTTTAGGTGTTTTAGGGTCTTTTAGGGGTTTTGACATCTTGTATATTTTTAAGGGTTTTAAGTGTTTTTTTTAAGTTTTTAAGGTTTTTAGGGATGTTTAATATTTTAATGGTTTTTAGGGTTTTTATGTATTTTTGGTGTTTTTTGGATTTTTTGGGTTTTTATCATTCTTTAGGTTTTTATGGGTTTTATATTTTTTTTAGGTTTTACGGGTTTCTTTGATTTTTCATGGTTTTTGGGTTTTGTATGTTCATAAGAATTTTTAGGGATTTTTAGGATTTTATGGTTTTTTAGGGTTTTTAGGGATTTTGGTGTTTTTAAGGATTTTTATGGTTTTTTGGGGGTTTTAGGTTTTTTTTGAGTGTTTAGGGTTTTTATGGGTTTTTAGAGTTTTTAACATTTTTTGGGGTTTAAATGGGTTTTGATGTTTTTAGTGGTTTTTAGAATTTTATGGGGTTTTGGTGTTTTTAATGCTTTTAGGGGTTTATGGGTTTTTAGGGTTGTAAGGACTTTTAGGTGTTTTTTTGCATTTTTAGTGTTTTATAGTGTTTTTATGTTTTTAAGGATTCCTTAGGGTGTTTCAGGTTTTTAGGGTTTTTTATGTTTTTAGAGATTTTTATGTGTTTTTTATAACTTTAATAGTTTTTAGGTTTTTTAGTGTTTTTGTATTTTTTTGGGTTTTTTTTTGTTTTTTGGGTTTTTTAGAGTTTTTAAGGTTTTGGTAGATTTTTTTAGGTTTTTAAGGGTTTTAAGTTTTGTTTTATCATTTTATTCGGGGTTTTTATGGATTTTAGGGTTTTTACATTTTAAGAGTTTTTAATGATTTTTAGGATTTTTATGGGTTTTTGTGGTTTTTATGGATTTTTAGGGTTTAAGTTGTTTTATGATTTTTTTGGGTTTTAAGGGTTTTTTTATTTTTTAGGGTTTTTTAGGTTTTTAGAGTTTTTTAACATTTTTATGGTTTTAAATGGTTTTTAAAATTTTTATTGTATTTTCATGTTTTTATGGGTTTTTAGAATTTTTAAAGGTTTTAGGGGTTTTTACATTGTTTAGAGGTTATTAGGGTTTTTAGGGGTCTTTTATGGTTTTTAGTGTTTTTAGGTTTTTTAAGTATTTTAATGTTTTTATGGTTTTCTTTGGTGTTTTCGAGGTATTTAGTGTTTTTTACATTTTTAGGGATTTTTATGGAATTTTTTTTTGTATTTTTATGGGTTTTTTTTGGGTTTTTTGGGATTTTGGGGTGTTTTATGGTTTTAATCCTTTTATTGGATTTGATGGGGTTATAGTGTTTTTAGGTAATTTATGTTTTCTTAGGGGTTTTTATGATTTTTAGGTATTTTAAACTATTATGTAATTTTTGGGGGCTTTTTTAGGATTTTTATGGGTTATTAATGTTTTGAGGATTTGAGGGTTTGAGGGTTTTTTGGGGTTTTTAAGTTTTGTTTGTGTTTTTGGGTTCTTAGTTTTTTTTATTTTTTAGGGGTTTTAGGTTTTTAATGTTTTTAGTGGTTTAAAGGGTTTCTATACTTTTTAGTGATTCTTAGGATTTTTATGGGTTTTAGAGTTTTTATGGTATTTAGGGGCTTTATGGTTTTTAGGGTTTTCTAGGGATTTTTAGGGTTTCTATAGTTTTTTAGGTTTTTAGGGGTTTTTAGTGTTTTTAGGGTTTTAATGTTTTCTAAGGGGTTTTCATGGTTTTTAGGGTTCCTTATGTTTTAGTGTTTTTTGGATTTCTATGTGGTTTTAGTGTTTTTAGGGATTTTTTTGGGTTTTTAGGGTTTTTATGGGTTTTTTGGATTTTTAGGGTTTTTAAAGATTTTAAGTTGTCATAATGTTTTTATATAATTTTAAAATTTTAAATGTTTTTTAGAGTTTTTATGGTTTTTAGGGTTTTCATGGGTTTTTGGGTTTTTAAGGTTTTTAGGGGTTTTTATTTTTTAGGGTATTTTATAATTTTTAGGGCCTTTAAGGGATTTTAATGTTTCTTAGGTTTTTAGGGTTTTTATGTGTTTCGGGAATTTAAAGGGTTTATTAGGATTTATTTGGATTTTAATTGTTTTTTTACATTTTAGGTATTTTAGGGTTTTCTACAATTTTAATGGTTTTTATGGTTTTTAGGGATTTTTAGAGTTTTGATAGGTTTTTTTAGGTTTTTAAGGTATTTAGAATTTTTTAGGTTTTTATAGGGTTTATGTTTTTAAGGGTTTTAAGGTTTTCTTATGACCTTTTAGGTATTTTTTTATGTTTTTAGGTATTTTTAGTTGTTTTTAGGATTTTTTTGGTTTTTAGGGATTTTTACTTTTTTTTAGGGTTTTAATATTTTTTGGTTTTTTTTAGTTTTTAGGGGTTTATGGTTTTTAGAGTTTTTTAATGTTTTTTCTAGGGTTTTAAGGGGTTTTATATTTATAGTGTTTTTAAGTTTTTTGTTGGATTTTAGGGTTTTTAATGTTTTAAGGGTTTTTTAAGGTTTGTAGGGTTTTTTTCAATCTTATTGGTTTGTTAGAGTTTTAAGGATTTTTAGGGAATTTTTGGATTTCTATGGTTTTTTGTATTTTTATGGATTTTGGGGGTTTGGGGGTTTTTTTAGGTTTTTAGGTTTTGTTTATAGTTTTTATCATTAGTTTAAGTTTTTCTGTTGTTTTAAATATATTTCAGATTTTATGGTTTTCTTTTGGTTTTTAGGGATTTTTCAGCTTTTAAAAAAAATTATGTTTTTATGGGTTTTAGGGACTTTCATGGTTTTTGTGGATTTTTAGGGTTTTTATGGTTTGTATAGTTTTATGAGTGTTTAGGTTTTTTTTCTATTTTTAGGGTTTTATGGGTTTCTAGAGTTTCTTAACATTTTTTGGGGTTTAAAAGTTTATTAGATATTTTATTGGGTTTTCGGGTATTTATCAGCTTTAAGGGATTTTTAAGGGTTTAAGAGTCTTTATAATATTTATTGGGTTTTAGGGTTTTAGTGAATTTTATAGGTTTTAGCATTTTTAGAGTCTTTAGAGGTTTTAAGTGTTTTTAGGATTTTAAGGTTTACTTAAGGGGTTTCAGTGTTTAAGGGTTTTTATGATTTTAATAATTTTTAGGGATTTTTTGGATTATATAGTTTTTGGGTTTTTTTGGGAAATCTTTGTATTTTTTAGGATTTTTATGGTTTTTAGTGTTTATATGGATTTTAGGGTTATATGGGGTTTTAAAGTTTTTATGGATTTAAAGGTTTGTTTGGTGTTTTAGGTATTTTTTGAGTTTCTAGGGTTTTAAAGGTTTTTAAACATTTTCATGCTTTCAAATGGTGCTTATATTTTTAGTCGGTTTTAGTATTTTTTGGGGTTTCTGCATTTTCTATGGTTTTTATGGATTTTTATATTTTATAGGTCCTTTTAGAGTTTTTATGGTCTTTTAGGGTTTTAACATTTTTTTTGGTTTTTAGGGGTTTTAAGTGTTTCTACGGTTTTTAGGTTTTCATTGGGTTTTTATGGAATTTATGGTTTTTAAAAATTTTATGTATTTTTTGGGATTTTAAGGATTTTTGTGGTTATTATGTTATTTAGATATTTTGATAATTTTTAGGGGTTTTAGGGTTCTTATGGTTTTTAGGTATTTTAAAATTTTTTAGGTTTTCAAGGGTTTTAAGTGTTTTTTTTTGGTCTCTATGGTTTTATTAAGGTTTACAGTTTTTAAGATTTTTTACTTTTTTATATATTTTTAGGGATCTTTTAGGATTTTCATGTTTCTTTTAGTATTTTTAGGGATTTTAGGGTTTTTACGATTTTAGGGAGAAGGTAGGTTTAGGACCAGGCTATTCCCGACCCCCCTACAAAATTTTAGAAAAAGAAAAGAGTACAATGCAGACTGGGGAGGGGTAGGTTCAATCGAGCCATACCCAAAAGACAAGCCCCAAAAGGAAAACAAAGAAAGAAAAAGACAAAAAAACAAGACACAACAGCCGCATCACCATCTCACTACCAATAAACTAGCATCCAACCAGCACCTCCAATTCCAACATTAAGCAGCAATCCCTTCATCAGCAACTGTGACCATTCTTTCATCAGCAACATTCATCAGTAACATACCAGATTATGAAACCACCAGCATCTGTTCCAATTTCATCAAACATCAGCTACACATCCAACCAACCATCTATCAAACTCACAGCCTTAACAACATGCAGATCGAGAGCCTGCAACCAGATATCAACCACGCCACGTTGCCAAGACATTCCCCTGACACCGAGCACTACCACCAACACCATCCCAAGACCGCCAAAAACACCCTCATTCTAGACTAGAATGGAGTCCAACATGTTAGGAAGGGAAGAAAGGGCAGAGATTGGTGCTCGTGACAACAGAAACGTCAATAGGAATGACAGCAAATAACTATCCACATGAAGCCAGCAGCCACGACTTGAAGCAGGACCATCAGTCAATACCAACATCGAATCACAATCGACCCATCCACAGCCATTGAAGCATCCAAAGACAAAACACGATAGCAAATTGATCAAATCATACCATAACATCAACCGACCTGCATCGATAGCATGAGCCAAACCAGAGCGAGCACACACCATCAACCTATCAAACCATCAGAAGCAGCTAAAGCCACCAAAATGACCTGCAGCCTCCAGCTTCACTCCGAGCACACAAGCACACTAGTACTGGTTTTAATTTTTTATGGATTTTATGATTTTTTTAGTTTTTAAGGTTTTCTTAGGGATTTTCAAAGTTTTTTGGGTTTTTTATGTTTTTAGGGATTTTAGGGGGTATTTTGGGATTTTTATGATTTTTATAGTTTTTAGGGATTTTGAGGGATTTTAGATTTTTTAAGGTTTTTTTCATTTTTAGGGTTTTTAGGGATTTTAAGTGTTTTTAAGTATTTAAGGTTTTCTTAGGGGTTTTTCTTGGGATTTTTAGGTTTTTACATTTGTAGGGATTTTCATGGAATTTTTAACATTTTTATGATTTTTAGGGGTTTTTGGGATTTTTAGGGCTTTTAGGGTTTTTGGGGGTTTTTTGGGATTCAATATTTTTAAGGTTTATTGATATTTTTATCATTTTTAGGGGTGTAGGGTTTTTTAGTGGATTTGGTGTTTTTATGGAGTTTTAGGGGTTTTAAGGTTTTTTATATTTTTTTTTCTTGTAGGGATTTTTAGTGTTTTTATGGTCTGTTAGGTTTTAGAGTTTTTATGGTATTTACGTTTTTTATGTTTTAAAGTTTTTTTAGGGATTTTTGAGGATTTTTTTTGGTTTTTATGTTTTCAGTAATTATAATGGAATTTTTTGGATTTTTATGAATTTTTAGACTTTTAGGGTTTTTGAGGGTTCTTACGGGTTTTTAGGGATTTTATTATTTATTTTTTGTTTTTAGGTGTTTTATGTGTTATTTGGTTTTTATGGTTTTTGTAGGGTTTTTTTACATATTTTAGAGTTTTTAATTTTTTTTGATTTTGAGGGATTTTTATGATCTATATGGGTTTTTGGGATTTGGGGTTATTTTTTAGTTTTTTAGGGTTTTTAATATTTTCAAGTGTTTTATAAAATATTTTTTTTATTTTAGAGGGTTTTTAGAGTTTTTAGTGGTTTTTAGGGTGTTTTTATTTTTAGTTGTTTTTATGGTTTTTATAGTTTTTAGGGGTTTTGCTATTTTAATATTTTTATGGGTTTTATTTATTTTTAGGCTATCAATATTTCCTTAGGGGTTTTAATATTTTTTTATTTGTAGGCATTTTATGTATTTTTTACGATTTTTCTGTTTTTTCAATTTTTTAGGGATTTTGAAGGTTTTTAGTGTTTTAATGGTTTTAGAGTTTTTATGGGTTTTAGGGTTTTTTGTTGAGTTTTTAGGGGTTTTAATAGTTTTTAATGTCTTTACGGGTTCAAATATTTTTTAGAGATTTTATTGGGTTTTTAGGGTTTTTTATCGGTATTGTGTTTTTTAAGGTTTTTGTGATTTTTATGGTTTTAGGATTTTTTTGTTTTTTAGCCTTTTTACGGGTTTTAGTGGTTTTAATTATTTTTAGGTTTTTAATGTTTTCTTAGGGTTTTTTATGTTTTTATGATTTTTAAGTTTTTTTAGATTTTTAGGGTTTATTTAGTATTTTTACGTTTTAGGGTTTTTAGTAACTCTGAGGTTTTTTGGTGGGTTTTTATGTTTTATGGTTTTTTTAGTTTTTGAAGTTATTTTCGAGTTTTTCAATGTTTTGAAGTTTATTTAGAGTTTTTTGTATTTTTATTGGTTTATAGGGTTTTTAGAGTTTTTAGTGTTTTTAGGAGTTTTATGGGTTTTTGTATATTTTTAGGGTTTTATAGTTTTTAGGATGTTTAAGGTTTTTTAGGTTTTATAGTGTTTTTTGGTTTTCTATGTGTTTTAAGTGTTTTTTGTTTTTAAGGTTTTATTAGTGTTTTCAATATTTTTTAAATTTCTTCGGATTTTTTAGGGTGTCTTTAATATTTTTATATTTTTTTAGGGTTTTTCAGGATCTTGAGTGTCTTGAGAGGTTTTTATGATTTTTGGGGTTTTTTTGTTTTAAGGATTTTTATAGACTTTTTTTAAATTTTTAGTGGTTATTGGGGTTTTAGATTTTTGAGTGGGTTTTATGGTTTTTATGGTTTTAGGTTATTTTATAGTTTTTAGGGCAAAAGAGGTGTACGGCCAGGCTATTCCTAGCCCCTGAAAATTTATTAAGCAAAAAAAAATGTAGTAGATAACGGATGAGAGGGGTCAATTGACCCACACCCAAAAACCCTTTACAACCAAGACGCAAAAGACCCCAAAAAAGAAACATCAAAAAAGAAAAAAGAAAAAAAAAACACAAGAGAGGAAGAAGTTAGTCAACATCGCTACCAAAATCACGAAGAGATTCAATCGCCGCACCAAAACTTAAGGCCGCATCATCACCATATGTATCCCCATCTGCACCATACCTAGAGGAGGCATCCAAGTCCATCGTCTCCCATTCAGATGACTCATAATGCTTGAGGAAGTTAGTAAAAAACCTCCGAAGTCACTTCTTCTCCAGCTTCCTATCTGCTCGATACTTGGTGAGAGCATCCACCACAGCTTTGGAAGCCTTCGAGGAGGCCCTTGTTGCCATTGGTTTTGGAAGGGTTGAATAATCTCTCATTTCCCTCCTCTTGGTAGGGGAAGCACTCCCCCTCCTTATGCTGTGAAGGACATCATCAGCACTCACCACCTTGGGGCTCCCATCCTGTGTGGAAACAGCAGCCGCGGG
The DNA here is from genome assembly GCA_963277665.1 of Viscum album. Lineage (NCBI taxonomy): Eukaryota > Viridiplantae > Streptophyta > Magnoliopsida > Santalales > Viscaceae > Viscum > Viscum album. Next base: position 1,663,004,045 of record OY728146.1, on the reverse strand, counting down.
CTCAGACCCTCCTCTTGGATCCGAGTTAGGATGAACTGATCCATCCATCAAGGTCCTCCTCCAATTCTTGTGTGTGTTCGCATCAATGAAGTCATTACAGTCCCCAAAGACAAAATCATATTTAACATCCTCATCAATGTTATCGCAGTCAAATATCACCTTTGGTTTGGGCTATTGTAGAATCTCACATCCGTGTTGCTCAATTTCAAAACCATCCAGCATGATCATCTCAGCGAGTTCAATACAGGGAGGTAGCTTTTCAAAGACCACAAGCTCCATTCCTGAAATCTGTTTCACCACAGTCCGCTCAGCAGCAGAAGGGGCCGCATCACGCAGCTCCTATTCTAGAAAATGAACTAATGGGGTGGCCTTGATATCAGAGACCTACCACTCCTCATCTTCCTAGGCATCAGCCAGTGACTCTGGAAACTCCCCCTCCTCTGGATCAAGCACTGAAAAAGGATTCTAAGTGAGAACTAGGTCCTGTTCTAACTCCTGACCATTTTCCTCAGTAGAAGAAGCATTTATCAGCAACCCCTCCATCCTCATCCCCTCAGAACCTAGACTGAGGATGTCACTGCAGACCTCACTTGGAACCATCTGCAAGCAGACATCAACAACCATATATTTCTTAGGAACTTCCTCCACCACCCTACTGGACGAAGGTCTAGCACCTGCCCGTCCTAAATCAGCCTTCAACCGATTGAAACAGTCCTTTACCAAGACCCCTGGGTGAAGCTCCCCCTTGTTATGATCAGGGTATGGTCCATCCCCATGGTCAGAAGCCAGTTCCAGCCTTGGGGGGGGGGGTGGCACAGATATTACTCTCAGAAACCCAGCGATCACTGCCCCCATGACGACACACCCATTTGACATGACCAAGAGTCAGACAAGAATCATAGTAATTCACCCAGGATTCGAAAACCACAGGTTGATTCCACTGAAGATCTTCACCAATCTCAATCCAGACAAAATCAACTGGTTTTTTGGAGACATAAACCACAACACAGACTCTCAGAGCGACTGGAAGACAGAGGGCTTGCATTCGGCTATCCAAACACATAAATCTTCCAACCATATTTCCTAGCATTTTAATAATTGAAAAATTTTGGAAGGGAAGAGGGAGTTCAGGGAATCGTACCCAAATGGAAACCAAAGGTGAGTCCCGATGTAAATGAAGATCAAAGCTCCACCTTAAGCGAGAAAAGCATGCACCGTCACATATGCGAGGGGCAGCGGAATAAGCCTGGATAAGGTCCTACTCAGAAGCGAAGCGGATCAGAATATGGAAAGCATCAACCAAGCCCACCATCGACCCATCCTAGAGATCCTAATGTTCAAACACAAATCTATCAAATACATCCACCGGAGGGCGCCCGTTATAGAATCGAGCCACCATAGAAAAGCGCACAACGTCACATTTACGGTTTTTATGGGTTTTTTTTTTATTTTTAGAATTTTTCTGAGTTTATTAGGGTTTTATAGTTTTTTATTGTTTTTTAAACATTTTAATTTGTTTGAGGGGTTTTAATATTTTTTAGAGGTTTTTATGGTTTTATTGGTTTTTAGGGGTTTTTAAGGATATCAAGTGTTTTTATATTTTAGGGGGTTTTAGTGTTTTGTAGGTTTTCAGGGGTTTTAAGTGTTTTTAGGATTTTAATATTTTCTTAGCGTTTTTAGAATTTTTTGGGGTTTTTATGTTTTTAGGTATTTTTAGGGATTTAAATTGTTTTTTGTGTGTTTTTTGGATTTTGAGTGTTTTAGGGTTTTTAGGGATTTTCAGGATTTTTAACATTTTTAGGTTTTTAATGTTTTTATGTGTTTTTAGGTTTTATGATTTTCTTAGGGTTTTTCATGGTTTTTCAGATTTTTTACTTTTTAGGGATTTTATGGGATTTTTACGACATTTAAGGGTTTTTTGTTTTTTTAGGGTTTTAGAGTTTTTTTGGGGTTTTATGTGTTTTTTGAGTTTTTAATGGTTTTTTTATTTTTTATGGTTTTAATGGGTTTTTGATATTTTTTAAAATTTTATGGGTTTAAATATTTTTTTAGATTTTTAGTGGGTTTATATGGGTTTTATTGGGTTTTAAGGCCTTTTATGTTTGTTGTGGTTTTTAATGGTTTTTAGGGTTTCAGAGTGGTTTTAGGGTCTTTTAAAGGTTTACAAATTTTTAGGTTTTGTAAGAGTTTTAAGTGTTTTTGGTTTTTAGGAATTTATTTGGGATTTTTAGGGGTTTTATTGTTTTAGGGCAAGGATGGTGTGAGAATAGACTATCCCTAGCCTCCCAAATTCATAAGAAAAAAAGGTACAACAAACAAGGGAGGGGAGGGGTCAAACAACCCGCACCCAAAAGCCCCGAACACCCCAACCAAAAGAGACTAAAAAAACCCACAAGAATACCAACTACATTCCATTGTCCCCATTCCTAAGAGGATCTCCATCAGCCCCATAACCCTAAGAGGCATCCGAGTCCACCGGTTCCCATTCAGAGGATTCATACTTCTTGAGGAAGGCCTTACAATAATTTTTGAGCCTCACATCTGGATTCGACTTAGAAGCCTGGTCTTCTCTCCCAAGTCCATTCCTTCCACCTTTACAAATCTTAGAAGATTCTCTAGTGGTCATTGGCCTAGTAAGGTAGGAGTAATCCCTCCTTGCACGCCGCTTCACAAGAGGGTCACTCAGTCCCTTGACTCTACTGTAGACCGTATCATCTGGCGCGACCATGCTGCCCTATTTTCCACATTCTGGGATAGAGCATGGCTTTCTCTTCTAGTTATATCCTAAAGAGCTAGAAGGGACCATCACCACCTGATCCTTCTTGATCATGTCTAGCCTGGCGTACAGCAGGTCATCGCGATCCCCAAAAACTTCCTCTTTTGACTGAGTAGAGGGAGACCCATTACATATCCCAAAGGCCCAAGGCCAAGTGTCCTGAATACTAGGCTTGAAAGCCCATTTTTTGGGCCAAAGATCCCCTTGGTGAATAGTACTACTACAGTACTCGGGCTACTATAGTACCTACTACAGTACCTCCACTACAACAGTCCTGCAGCAGTACCTCTGTCACTAGAGTGTCGCTGCCGCTACAGTTCCGCCACTGCTACAGTACCCCAGAAATTAATCCCTGCCCAGATTTGATCCTGGGTCTTTTGGATGTTTCAATGGTTTTATGGTTTTTATGGTTTTTAAGGATTTTTAGGATTTTTAGCATTTTTAGGTCTTCTAGGGGTTTTAATGTATTTTAGTTATTTTCATTTTTTTCTTTAGGGTTTTCATGGTTTTAGGGAATTTTATGTTTTAACATATTTTTAGGGATTTGTTGTATTTTTTGGATATTTTGGTTTTTAGGGAGTTTTTAGGATTTTTGAGTTTTAGGGGTTTTTATCATTGTTTTGGTTTTTAGGTTTTTAAGTGTTTTTATGTTGTTAAGGTTTTATTAGGGTTCTTCAAGGTTATTAGGGTTTTGATATTTTTTGGGTTTTTAGGGTTTTTTTTTGGATTTTAGGGTTTTTATGGATTTTTAGGGTTTTTGGGATTTTTGGGGTTTTTTTAGGTTTTATAGTTTTTTGGGTTTATAGTTTTTTTTGAGTTTATTAGGGTTTTTAATGTTTTTATAGTTTTTAACATTTTTGAGGGATTAAATATTTTTCAGTGTTTTAGTGGAGTTTTAGGGTTTTTATGAACTTTTGGGGTTTTACATTTTTTAAAATGTTTACGGTTTTTTGGGTTTTTAGGGTATTTTAGGGTTTCTAACATTGTTTGGTTTTTAGGGATTTTAGTTGTTCTAAGGTTTTATTTGGGGTTTTTATGGTTTTTAGGGTTTTTTGTTTTTAAGGATTTTATGTTTATTTTTGATTTTTTTGTCTTTTAGGGTTTTTATGGGTTTTGGGAGACTATTTTTTTGGGTTTTAGGGTTTTTACAGTTTTTATGGTTTTTTTTGTTTTTATAGGTTTTTTGAGTTATTTATGTTTTTAATGTTTTTTAGAGTTTTTTAACATTTATAAGGGTTAATAGGGTTTTTATAGTTTTAGCGGTTTTTAGATTTTTTGCGGGGTTTATCACATTTAATGTTTTAAGGGTTTTTCATTATGGATTTTAGGGTTTTTATATTTTTTATGTTTTTTGGGGTTTTAAGTGTTTTTCGATTTTTAAGGTTTTATGGGGTTTTTAGGGTTTTTTACATTTTTATGTATTTTTAATGATTTTGTAGACTTTTATCATTTTTAGTGGTTTTAGGTATTTTGAGGGGTTTTAGTATTTTTTGGGGTTTTGTGGGTTTTTGGGGGTTTTAGGGTTTTTTAGGGTTTTCAGTGTTTTTTAGGTTTTTAGTGGTTTTATGTGTTTTTAGGTTTTTAATGTTCTCATAGGATTTTTAGGATTTTTAGGATTTATTGATTATTATGGAATTTTTAGAATTTTTATGGTTATTAGGTTTTTACCAATTTTGAGGGTTTTTTGTGTTTTAATGGTTTTTTATGTTTCATGGGGTTTTTTTTGAGTATTTTAGGGGTTGTATGGTATTTTTAAGTTTTTTAACATTTTTATAGGTTTAAAACGTTTTTAGAGTATTTGGTGGTTTTTAGGGTTTTTAGAGTTTTTTAAGGATTATAGAGATTTTTTTGGTTTTATAGCGGGTTTTAGGGTCTTTTAGGGTTTTTTACATTTTTATTGTTTTTATGGGTTTTAAGTGCTTTTAGGGTTTTAATGCTTTCTTATGGGTTTTCAAGTTTTTTGGGATTTTTTACATTTTAGGGGTTTTATGGATTTTTATGTTTTTAGGGTTCTTAGGTATTTTGAGGATTTAGAGGATTTTTAGGTTTTTATGGGTTTAAAGTGTTTTTATGTTTTTCAGGTTTTCACACTATTTTATAGGATTTTTATCGTTTTTATGTTTTTAGGTATTTTGAATTTTTTTGGGGGGTTTTTGTGATTTTTCTGGGGTTTTAGGGTTTTTTATGTTTTGAGTGGGTTTGTATTTTTATTTTTTAGGTTTTGTAAGGTTTTTAGGAGATTTTATAGTTTTTATGGTGTTTTGTGGTTTTTAGGGTCTTTTATTGTTTTTTTGATTTTTTAAGTTTTTAGGGGTTTTAATTGTTTTTAGGTTGTTAAGGTCTTATTAGGATTTTCAAGGGTTTTTAGTGTTTTATACCTTTCTATGGATTTTTAGGGTTTTTTTTGGATTTTTATGGTTTTTAAGGTTTTTAGGTAATTGAGGGTTTTATGGCCTTTTTTGGGGTTTTTTGGTTTTTAGTGGTTTTTAGGGTTTTTATGGGGTATTATAGTTTTAAGGGGTTTTTATGGTTTTTAACGGTTCTTATGGTTTTAGGGTCTTTTATGGTTTTTTGTTTTTTTGGTTTTTATGGATATTAAATATTTTTAGGCTTTTAGGGATTTCTTATGGCCTTTTAAGGTTTTTTGCTTTTTTTATGCTTTAAGGGATTTTTAGGGCCTTTAATGATCTTTATGGATTTTAGGGTTTTAAGAGATTTTAAGTTTTTTTTGGGGGGGGGGGGGTTAGGGTTTTAGGGTTTTTAGCGTTTTTAGGTTTTTTGGGGTTTAAAGTGTTTTTAGGTTTTTTATGTTTGTGGGGAATTTTATGTCTATTTTGGTATTTTTTGGTTTTTTGTGTTTTTATTGATTTTTAGGTATTTTAGGTATTTTTATTATTTTTTGGGTCTTTATGTTTTCTTGGATATTTAGGTTTCTTACAAGTTTGTAGGATTTTAAGGTTTTTTAGAGTTTTTAACTTTTTTATGCGTCTAAAGGGTTTTTAGTTTTTTTAGTGTTTTTTAGGGGTTTTAGAGTCTTTATGGTTTTTATAGGTTTTTAGGATTTTTAGGGGTTTTTAGTGTTTTTGGGGTCTTTTAGTAGTTTCATCATTTTATTGGTTTTTAGGGGTTTTAAGTGTTTTTAGATTTTTGGGTTTTATTCTGGGTTTTCAGGGTTTTCATTGTTTTTTTAAATTTTTTAATGATTTTTAGTTATTTCCTGGGATTTTTATGGGATTTATGGATTTTCTCAACATTGTGGGTTTTAGTTTTTTTATGGTTTTTAAGTTTTTTTTGTTTCTAGAGTTTTGATTCTTTTTTAGAGTGTATAACATTTTAGGGGTTCAATGGTGTTTTCACATTTTTAGTGGGTTTTAAGGTATTTTATGGGTTGTTATATTTTTTAAGGTTTTTAGAGTTTTATGGTTTTTAGGGTTTGTAAGGATTTTTAACATTTTTTACCTCTTTAGATTAGGTTTAAATGTCTTTAGGTTTTTAAGTTTTTATTAAGAGTTTCCAAGGTTTTTATGGGTTTTTACATTTTTTAGGTTTTTTAGGGATTTTTTAGGATTTTTATTATCTTTTAGGTTTTTAGGGATTTTGAGGGTGTTTCGTGTTTTTATATTTTGTTCACGTTTTAGGGATTTTATGTTTTTTAGTTTTTAAGGTTTTTTATATTTTATAATAGTATTAAGTGTTTAAATAGATTTTATAATTTTTAGTGGTTTTTAGGGTTTTCTTGGGTTTTTAGGTTTTTAGGGTTTTTATGGGTTTTAATGGTTTTTAGGGTCTTTTAGGGTTTTCAATATTTTTTTTCTTTTTAAGGGTTTAAATGTATTTTTTAGAGTTTTATTGGTTTTCTAGGGGTATTAGGGTATTTTAGCATTTTTAGGGGTTTTTAGGGATTTTAGCATTTTTTTTCTTTTTAACTATTATTAGGGTTTTAAGGTATTCTTAGTGGTTTTCAGGGTTTTTATGGGTTTTTATGTATTTTTTTTATTTTTAGTTCTTTTGAGGATTTTTATGGATTTTTTTCGTTTTTAGGGATTTTCATGAATTTTTAGGGTTATAGGGTTGTTATGTTTTTTTTTAGTTTTTAGGGTTTTTTTGAGTTTTTAAAGTTTTTACGGTTATTTATGTTTTTTAACATTTTAGTGTTTTAAAGGGTATTTATAGTTTTCAGTGATTTTAGTTTTTTTTATGGTTTTTAGTGTTTTTAATGTTTTAGGGGATTTTATTGTTTTTAGGGGTTCTTAGGGTCTTTTAGGGTTATTAACATTTTTTAATTTTTAGTGGTTTTGAGTGTTTTTAGGATTTTAATTTTTAGTAGGTTTTTTCATGTTTTTAGGGTTCTTATATGTGTTTAGGGATTTTTAAGGATTTTTAAGGTTTTATATTTTTTTAGGGATTTTGAGAGTTTTTAGGTTTTTTTAAATTTTTACTGTTTTTAGAATTTTTTAATCTTTTTATTTATTTAAGTGTTTTTAAAATATTTAGTGGGTTTTTACTGTTTTTATGGATTTTAGGTTTTTCCAGGTTTTTAGTGTTTTTTAGAGTTTTTATGATTTTTAGCATTTTTAGTTTTTTATGTGTATACTGTTTTTTTAGTTTTTTATTTTTTTCTTAAGGGTTTTCATGATTTTTTTTGGATTTTGAGGGGTTTTATGGTTTTTCTAGGGTTTTTAGAGTTTTATGGTTTTTTTGGGTTTTAGGGGTTTTTTCAGTTTATTTGGTTTTTTAGTAATTTTATATATTTCTAACTTTTAAGGGGTTTAAATGGTTTTTATAGTTTTTAGTTGTTTTTGTCTTTTTATGGGTTATTAGGGTTTTTATTGTTTAGGGGTTTTAATGGTTTTTAGGGGTTTTATGGTCTTTTAGGATTTTTAGCATTTTTAATGTTTTTAGGGGTTTTAATTGTTTTTATTTTTTATTACTTTCTTAGGTATTTTCTAGGTTTTTAAGGGATTTTATGTTTTAGGGATTTTTTGTATTTTTATGATTTTTTTATTTTTTCTGGATTTTTAGGATTTTTTATGGTTTTTAGTGTTTTGAGGTTTCTTATGGGTTTTAAGTTTTTTTGTTTTTTTTGTGTTTTTCTTAAGGTGTTATCAGGTTTTTATGTTGTTTTCCATTTTTAAGGATTTTTAGGTTTTTTATATATTTTATTGGGTTTTTAGTGTTTTTATGGGTTTTAGGTTTATATGGTTTTTGGGATTTTTATGGTATTCAAAATTTTTGAGTTTTTTGGTTTTTAGCCTTTTTTCTTTTTTTAGTGGTTTTAATTGTTTTTAGGTTTTTAAATTTTTCTTAGGGTTTTTCATGTTTTTAAGGTTTTTATGTTTTTTTATATTTTTAGTGTTTATTTTTTTTTTTTTACGTTTTTAGTGTTTTTAAGAATTTTGAGGATTTGGGGGGGGGGGGGGGTTAGGTTTTATGGTTTTTTTAGTTTTTATAGTTATTTTTGGGTTTTTCAAGGTTTTGAAGGGTTTTTTGAGTTTTTATTTTTTTTATTGGTTTATAGGGTTTTTAGAGTATTTAGTGTTTTTAGGAGTTTTATGGGTTTTTAATATTATTAGGGTTTTATAGTTTTAAGAACGTTTAAGGGTTTTTAGGTTTTATAATGTTTTTTTTGGGTTTTCCAGGGGTTTTTAGTGTTTTTGTTTTTAAGGTTTTATTAGTGTTTTTAGGGTTTTCTACATTTCTTGGGATTTTTAGGTGGATTTTAATATTTTATATTATTTTAGGGTTTTTAGGGATCTTGAGTGTCTTTAGAGGTTTTTATGATTTTTGGGATTTTTTGTTTTATGGGTTTTTATAGAAATTTTTTTAATTTTTAGGGGTTATTGGGGTTTTATATTTTTGAGTGGTTTTTACGGTTTTTATGGTTTTTAGGTTATATTATTGTTTTTAGGGGTTTTTATAGTTTTTAGTACTTTTATGGTTTCATGGGTTTTATCATTTTTTAGGTTTTTAGGGGTTTTAAGTGTCTTTATGGTTATAAGGTTTTATTATGCTTTTTATGGTTTTAGGATTTTTTAGGATTTTTGTGTTTTTAAGGAGTTTTTAGTATTTTATGGTTTTTAGTGTTTTTATGGATTTGAGGGTTTTTTGGGTTTTTTGTTTTTTATGGATTTAGGATTTTTTTTAGTTTTTTGGGTTTTTAAGTTTTCTAAGAGTTTTTAATGTTTTTACGGGTTTAAGGTGTTTTTAAAGTGTTTAACATTTTTTTGGGTTTGAGGGTTTTAAATGTTTCTTTGGGTTTTGATGGTTTTTGGGAGTTTTTTTAGTTTTTGGGTCTTTTTTTCATTTTTAAGGTTATCAACATTTTTTATGGGTTTTAAGTGTTTTTCAGTTTTTATTGTTTTCTTGTGATTTTATAGAGTTTTATGATTTTTTTTACATTTTAGGTATTTTTTTTATTTTATAGAAATATTATGATTTTTTTTGGATTTTAAGTATTCTGACGGTTTTAATTGTTTGTAGGTTTTTAATGGGGTTTATAGGGGTTTTTCATGTATTTATGGGATTTTTACATTTTATGGATTTTTAGTGATTTTTTAGTATTTTTATGGGGTTTTTTGGTTTTTAGGGATTTTAAATGTTTAAGGGGTTTTTTGGGTTTTTACAGTTTTTATGAATTTTAGGGGTTTTTTTTGAGTTTTTAGGGTTTTTATAGTTTTTAATATTTTTAGGGGATTTAAATGGTTTTTAGAGTTTTTCGTTGGTTTTAAATGTGTTTATGGGTTTTTGGTTTTTTAAAGGATTTTAAAGGTTTTTATGGTTTTTAGGGATTTTAGGGTGTTTTATGGTTTTTGGGATTTTTTTAGTTTATTAGGGGTTTTAATAGTTTTTATGGTTTGCTAAGAGATTTTTAGGATTTTTAGGGTTTTTTATGTTTTTAAGGATTTTTAGGGATTTTTAGTATTTTTATAGTTTTTAGGGGTTTCAAGGATTTGGAGGATTTTAGGGTATTTTAGGGTTTTTAACATTTTTTAGGGATTTTTAGGGATTTTTAGGGTTTTTATGTTTTTAGGGATATTTAGGGGATTTAAATATTTTTATTGTTTTTTGGGTTTTCAGGGATTTTTAGGGTTTTTCACATTTTTATGGTTTTGTGTTTTTTTGTTTTTATGGGTTTTTTAGTTTTTAGGGTTAAAATTTTTTTATACTTTTTTATAATTTATAGTGTTTTAAATGTTTATTGAGTTTTTAGTAAGTTTTTAGGGTTTTTAAGGTTTGTACGTGTTTTTTGGTTTTTAAGGTGTTTTATGGCCTTTTAAGGTTTTTAGCATTTTTAGGTTTTTTGGGGGTTTTAAGTGTTTTTAGGTTTGTGAAGGTTTCTTAGGGTTTTTTGGGGGGTTTTAGGGTCTTTTACATATTTAATTATTTTCAAGGCTTTTTAGGATTTTAATGGTTTTTTTGGGTTTTAAGGCAATTGAGTGTTTTTAGGATTTTTAGGGGTCTTGGAATTTTTTTCCTGTTTTTAGGGGGTTTATGTTTTTTTAGGTTTTTAAGGGTTTCTTTGGGTTTTTTAGGGTTTTTTGGGTTTTTTATGTTTTTAGGGTTTCTAGGGACTTTTTATGGATTTTTATGGGTTTTTATGTTTTTTTAAGTTTCTGAGGTTTTCAAGGTTTTTAGTCTTTTTAACATTTTTTATATTTTAAAGTTGTTTTAGAAATTTTAGTTGGTTTTTAGGGTTTTTTAATGTTTTAGTGGGTTTTATGGTTTTTAGGTGTTTTTAGGGTTTAGGGTCTTTTATGGGTTTTAGCATTTTTCTAGTTTTTTAGGGGTTTTGAGTGCTTTTAGGGTTTTAAGGTAATTTTTAGTATTTTTATGTTTTTATGGATCTAGATGGATTATTTTAATTTTTATGAGTTTTTAGGATTTTTAGATATTTTTAGGGGTTTTAAGGGTTTTACGGTTTTTAGTGTTTTCAGTTTTATTGAGGTTTTCTAAAGGTTTTATGTTTTTTAAGGTTTTATGGTTTTATTTGCTGTTTTCAAGGGTTTTAGGGTTTTTCATTTTTTTTAGGTATTTTTGGGGCTTTAATGTATTTTTACGGGTTTTTAATTTTTGAAGAATTTTAAGGGTTAAGGGGGTTTTAGGATTTTAAGGCCTTTTATGGTTTTTTTGTTTTTAGGGTTTTTTGAGTTTTTTGGTGGTTTAAGGGGTTTTATTGTTTGAAATGTGTTTATGGGTTTAAATATTTTCTTTAGTTTTTAGTGGGTTTTAAGGGTTTTATGGGTTTTTGGGATTTTTAAGGTTTTTAGAGGTTTTATGGGATTTAGAGTTTTTAGGGTTTTTAGGGTTTTTATAATTTTTAGATATTTTAGTGGTTTATGTGTTTTTGGTTTTAAGGTTTTATTAGGTAATTTTAGGGGTTTTACAGTTTTTTTATTTTTAGGGATTTTTAGGGTTTTTTGGGTTTTTTGGGTTTTAAATATTTTATGGACTTTGATGGTTTCTAGGGTTTTTATAGTCATTTGGTTTTTTAGTTTTTCTTATTGATTTTTAGTGATTTTAAGGTTTGTTAGTGTTTGTTAATATTTTTTGGGGATAAATGGTTTTTAGAGTTTTTAGTGTTTTTAGGGGTTTTAGGGGTTTTATGGATTTTTATGTTTTTATCAGTTTTTGTGTTCTTTAGGGTTTTGGGGGGTTTAAAGATTTTTTAGATTTTTTTGTTTTTTATATTTTCATAGGTTTTTTCAAGGTCTTTAGGGTTGTTTATGGAGTTAGGGATGTTAAGGTACTTTTCTGGTTTTTTATAATTTTTAGGGGTTTCTGAGATTTTGAGGGGTGTGGGGGGTTTTAGCATTTTTAGGGTTTTTATAGTTTTTTGGGTTTTTAGGGTTTTTTTAGTTTTTAGGGATTTTAGGTTTTTTTAGAGTTTTTAAAATTTTTAGGATTTTGTAGGGATTTTGTATTTTTAGTTTTTTTTGGAGTTTTATATGTTTTTGGAGGTTTTCAGGTTTTTAGGGGTATTTTTGGGTTTTAGGGGTTTTTATCGTTTTTTGTGTTTTTAGGTTGTCATGGGGTTTAAGTGTTTTTATGTTTTAATGGTTTCTTATAGTTTTTAGTTTTTTAGGGGTTTTTAAGTATTTAGGGATTTATAGGTCTTCTTTATGTTTTTAGGGGTTTTAAAGGCAGGGAAGATGCGAGGGTCGGGCTATTCCCGCCCCACCCCCCAAATTTATTAGAAATAAAAAAAGAGACACAACAGCCAAGTGAGGGGAGGGGTCAAACGACCCACACTTGAAAACCCCTTACAACCCACGCCAAAAAAAGAAAAATCAAAAAAGAAAAGAAAATCCAAACAAGCACACCCAGGTCCAAGCAGCAACCATCACCATCATCCAGTAGCACCTAGCATCCAGCAGCTCACTACCAAGAAATGACCTGCTTCCAACCTCCCCTATACCAGCATCCAGCATCTCCTCACCAAAACGAGCCATCACCAGTAGCACATAACCATCAGCACTACAATCACACAAGAGCCAGCAACTAGAGTTCACTTCCATACAACAACCATCATCCATTCTCACAAGATCCAGCATCCAGAACCTCCTCACCAAGGAGGTCCACTACAAGCATCACAGAACCAATAGCATAAAATTCCAACCCATAAACATCATCGCATTCCAGCCAAACAACAGCTAGCCATCATACCAAAGAAAATCAACAACCAGCATTTTTCCACCTTCACCATAAATCATCCAAAAAAATTGCACCCAACAGTAGTTAGGGGAAAACCAACCACATCCAAAACAGACCAAATCAAACAACCCTTCCAGCATTCGAGACCGCTTATCCTAGCTGCCTCCACCATACCACACATAGAATTACATCCAACAGTACAACAACCAACAACACAAGGCCACCAACACCCAGGATTAGAAACAACAGATTCATCATAGCCCAACTCACCAGCAAGAAGTAACCAGCACCATATTTTCCGAAAATCACGAAAACCATTCACTCCTTGTAAACAAGAAGCAGCACACAAAAAGCATCTCACCTCAGCACACATCAAATTCAAGAACCAACAAAAGAATTGGTTCACATCCAGAACATCCACAATCAAAAAGCGGCGAAAATTGTAATGAAAAAACATTGAACCAGAAAATCCAGCAAATAAGCCATTTACCGCCAGACGGACCGGATCACAACAAGACCAGAGCAAGCTGGAAACAACGGGAGGCGACCGAAAATCCGAAGAACCAACTCGAGAAAATATCCAAACCAGAACACATACCAGCATCGTAGACACCACTGGCGGTCCAAAACTAAAAAACCAATCCAATGTGGCCAGAAACCAACCAGATCTGAACCACGCCTTCGAGGAAAGCAACGCTCTGAGAAAACTAGATCTGAGCATCTCCACCAATGATCCGCAACACCGAAGACCATGTCTGAACTACTTCTCCAAGAAACTATAGAGTCGTGCGTCGAAGAGGCTGAATCTAACCCGATCGTCCATGGTTGACATCTTCATCTGAGGTCGACGCCAGGGAAACTGCAAACACAGCACAGATCCAAATCCAGGAGAACTTACCGTGAGAGTAGGGAGCAACAGCGCTGTGGAGACCGAGACCTGAGAATCCATGACTGAGAGGAAAGCACCGTCGCACCATAGAAGAAGCATCATGAGAGGAGACGAGCGTGAGAGCATCCAGGGGAAAAAATTCCATCCTCTTAGGTGTTTTAATGGTTTTTAGTATTTTTAGGATTTTTAGGGTTTTTATGATTATTTTTAGTTTTAGGATTTTTATGAGTTTTTAGGGTATTTAATGTTTTTTAGAGTTTTTTAACATTTTTATTAATGAAAATGGTATTTATAGTATATAGTGAGTTTTAAGGCTTTATAGGGTTATTTGGTTTTTAAGGTTTTTATGGGGTTTTAGGAATTTTGAGGTTCTTAGAGATTTTAGCATTTTTAGGTTTTTATGGGTTTTAAGTTTTTTGAGGTTTTTTATGATTTACTTATGATTTTTCATGATTTTTCGTTCTTTTACATATTTAGGGATTGTTAGGGTTTTTAGGGATTTTGGGGGGTTTTAGGGATTTTTAGGTTTTTTATGTTTTATCGTTTTTTTGTTTTTATGTGTTTCAAGTGTTTTTATATTTTTAAGGTTTTATTATAGTTTTTAGGTTTTTTATTTTATTAGGTATTATTACAAATTTTATGTTTTTTTATAGTTTTTTAGGGTTTTAAGTGATTTCAAGGGTTTTTAGGTTTTTTTAGGGTTTTTAGGTTTTTTTAGGGTTTTACGGTTTTCTTGAAATTTTAGGGAATTTAATGGTTTTTATAGTTTTTTTAACGTTTTTATAGGTTTAAAGGGTTTTTATAGTACTGAGTGTTTTTTAGGAATTTTATGGGTTTTTTTGGATTTTTAAGATTTTTAGCTGTTCTATGGTTTTTAAAAATTTTTAGGATATCTTAAGGTCTTTTAGGGTTTTTAGCATTTTTGGTGGTTTTAAGTGTTTTTATAATTTTGTTGTCTTCGTAAGGGTTTTCAGGTTTTTTTTGTTTTTAAGTATATTTATTGATTTTTATGGTTTTTATGGTTTTTATCATTTTTTGGGGTTTTTAGGATTTTTAGGTTTGTTTTTTATTTTTTTCGGGATTTTAAGGTTTTTAGAAATTTTTTACATTTTTAGGGGTTAAATGGTTTTTATAATATTTATTTTTTTAGGGGTTTTAAGCTTTTTAGATTTTTATGGTTTTCTTATGGGTTTTCAAGGTTTTAACGTTCTTTACATTTTTAGGGATTTTTAGAGATTTTTTAGAATTTTTAAGGTTTACAGGGGTTTTAGGGATTTTGAGGATTTTTAGCATTTTTAGGCGGTTTAGGGTATTTTTGGTTTTTTTTTGGAATTTTAGGAGTTTTTATATTTTTCATGTTTTAATGGTTTTTAGGGTTTTTTAAAATTTTTTAGGATTTCGAGGGTTTTTAGTGTTTTTAGTGATTTTTTTGGGTTTTTAAGATTTTCATGGGTATTTATGGTTTTAGGTGTTTTAGGGTTTTAGGGTCTTTTATGGTTTTGAGCATTTTTTTTTGTTTTTTCGAATTTTATGTGTTTTTATGGGTCTTATGTTCTTTTAGGTTTTTAATATTTTCTTAGGGTTTTCAATATTTTTAGAGTTTTTTAAGGTTTAGGGGTTTTTATGATTTTTAGAGTTTTTATTTATTTTGATGTGTTTTGGGGTTTTTTTATTTTTAGGGGTTTTATGGATTTGTTTTTGTTTTTAGATTTTTTTTTGAGTTTATTAGGGTTTTATAGTTTTTAGTGTCTTTAATATTTTTTATGGGTTTAAGGGGTTTTTAAATTTTTTAGATGTTTTTAATGTTTTATTGGTTTTTTGGGGTTTTTAAAAATTTCAAGTCTTTTTGTGTTCTTAGGGGGTTTTAGTGTTTTGTAGGTTTTTAGGGGTTTTAAGTGTTTTTAGGATTTTAATATTTTCTTAGCGTTTTTAGGATTTTTAGAGGTTTTTATGTTTCTAGGTATTTTTAGGGATTTTATCGTTTTTTGGGGGGGTTTTGGGATTTTGATGGTTTTAGGGGTTTTGGGGTTTTTAGGGATTTTTAGGATTTTTAACATTTTTAGGTTTTTAATGTTTTTAAGTGTTTTTAGGTTTTATGATTTTCTTAGGGTTTTTAGGGTTTTTAGGATTTTTTAATATTCAGGGATTTTTACGGGATCTTTAGTATTTTTATGGGTTTTTTTAGGGTTTTATAGTTTTTTGAGGTTTTATGGGTTTTTTGAGTTTTTAAGGATTTTTTGATTTTTTTATAGTTTTAATGGTTTTTTGATTTTTTTTTAATTTTTATGGGATTAAATAAATTTTTATATTTTTTAGTGGTTTTATAGAGGTTTTATTGGGTTTTACGGACTTTTAAGTATTTTTGTGGTTTTTATGGTTTTTAGGGCTTTATAGTGGTTTTAGGGTCTTTTAAGGGTTTTAACATTTTTAGGTTTTTTAGGAGTTTTAAGTATTTTTGGCTTTTATGATTTTATTAGGGATTGTTAGGGTTTTTATTATTTTTTGGAAAGGAAGGTGTGAGACCAAACTATCCCTGGCCTCCCAAATGCATAAGAAAAAAAAGGTACAACAAATCTAGGAGGGGCGGGGTCAAACAACCCGCACCCAAAAGCCCCGAACACCCACAACCAAAAGAGACTAAAAAACCCACAATACAACTAACTACATGCCATAGACCCCATTCAGAAGGGGATCTCCATCAGCCCCATAACCCGAAGAGGCATTCGAGTCCATCGTTTCCCATTCAGAGGATTCATACTGCTTGAGGAAGGCCTTACAGTACTTCCTAAGCTTCACATCTGGCTTCGCCTTGGAAGTGCGGTCCTCTATTCCAAGTCCATTAGTTCCACCTTTAAAAATCTTGGAAGCTTCTCTAGTGTCCATTGCCCTATTCAAGGAGTAGTAATCCCTCCTTGCATGCCGCTTCACAGGAGGGTCACTCAGTCCCTTGACTCTACTGCGGACCGTATCATCAGGCACGACCATGCTACCCTGTTTTACACATTTTGGGATAGAGCATGTCTTTCTCGTCAAGTTATATCCTGAGGAGCCAGAAGGGCCCATCACTGCCTACTCCTTCTTGATTCTGTCCAGGATGGTGTACAGCAGGTCATCGCGATCCCCCAAAACTTCCTATTTAGACTGGGTAGAGGGAGACCCAAAACATAGCCCGAAGGCCCAAGGCCAAGTGGCCTGAATACTAAGCTTGAAAGCCCATTTTTGGTCCAAAGAGCCCCTTGGTGAATAGTACTGCTACAGTACCCGAGATGCTACAGTACCTACTATAATACCACCACCGCTACAGTTCCTGCAGTAGTGCCTCCATCGCTACAATGTCGTCACCGCTACAGTGTCCCCTCCGGTACAGTTTCGCCGCTCCTACAGTACCCCAGAAATTAATCAATGCCCAGATTTGATCCTGGGTCTTTTGGATGTTTTAGTGGTTTTTATGGTTTTTATGGTTTTTAAGGTCTTTTAGGATTTTTAGAATTTTTAGGTCTTTTAGGGGTTTTAATGTATTTTAGTTATTTTTATGTTTTTCTTTAGGTTTTTCATGGTTTTAGGGATTTTTATGTTTTTCAATAATTTTAGGGATTTTTAGTTTTTTTTGGATTTTTTGGTTTTTAGGGAGTTTTTGGGCTATTTGAGTTTTAGGGGTTTTTATCATTTTTTTTAGTTTTTAGGGGTTTTAAGTGTTTTTATATTATTAAGGTTTTATTAGGGTTCTTCAGGGTTATTAGGGTTTTTACGTTTTTAGGGTTTTTAGGGTTTTCTTGGATTTTAGGGTTTTTAGGGATTTTTTTTTTATTTTTTGTGTTTTTGGAGTTTTTTAGGTTTTATGGTTTTTTGGGTTTATTATTTTTTAGTTTATTAGGGTTTTTAAGGTTTTTTTAGAGTTTTTATCATTTTTGAGGGCTTAAATATTTTTTCGGTGTTTTTAGTGGGGTTTTAGGGTTTTTATGGACTTTTAGGGTTTTTAATTTTTTTTAGAGATTTATTTTTTTGGGTTTTTATGGGTTTTAGGGTATTTTAGGGTTTCTAACATTGTTTGGTTTTTAGGTATTTTAGTTTTTCTATGATTTTATTTGGGGTTTTTAGAGTATTTAGGGTTTTTGTGTTTTTAGGGATTTTATGTTTATTTTTCATTTTTATGGGTATTAGGGTTTTTAAGGGGTTTGAGAGAGTTTTTTTTTGGGTTTTAGGGTTTTTACAGTTTTTATGGGTTTTCTTAATTTTTAGGGTTTTTTTCAGTTTTTTATGTTTTTAATGTTTTTTAGAGTTTTTTAAAAATTTTAAGGGTTAATAGGGTTTTTATAGTTTTAGTGGTTTTTAGTGTTTTGATGGGGTTTTATCACTTTTTAGGTTTTTAGGAGTTTTTTATTAGGTATTTTAGGGTTTTTATAGTTTTTAAGGTTTTTAGGGGTTTTAAGTGTTTTTATATATTTAAAGTTTTTTGGGGTTTTTAGGGTTTTTTACATTTTTATGTAATTTTAGTGATTTTGTAGACTTTTATAATTTTTAGTGTTTTTAGGTATTTTGAGGGTCTTTAGGATTTTTATAGGTTTTAGGGGTTTTTTTGGGGTTTTAGGGTTTTTTAGGGTTTTAAGTGTTTTTTAAGTTTTTTGGTGTTTTATGTGTTTTTAGGTTTTTAATGTTCTTATAGGATTTTTAGGATTTTTTATGATTTATTGATTATTATGGAATTTTTATAATTTTTATGGTTATTTGGTTTTTATCAATTTTGAGGTTTTTTTGTGTTTTTAAGGTTTTTTCGGTTTCTTGGGGGGGTTTTGAGTATTTTAGGATTTGTAAGGTATTTTTAAGTTTTTTTATCATTTTTAGAGGTTTAAAATGTTTTTAGATTATTTGGTGGTTTTTAGGGTTTTTAGAGTTTTTTAAGGATTATAGTGATTTTTATGGTTTTATAGCGGGTTTAGGGTCTTTTTAGGGTTTTTTAAAATTTTAATGCTTTTATGGGTTTTAAGTGCTTTTAGGTTTTTAATGTTTTCTTAGGGTTTTTCAAGGATTTAGGGATTTTTTACTTTTTAGGGGTTTTATGGATTTTTATGTTTTTAGGGTTCTTAGGGATTTTTAGTATTTGGAGAATTTTTAGGTTTTCATGGGTTTGAAGTGTTTTTATATTTTTCAGGTTTTCACACTATTTTATAGGATTTTTATAGTTTTTATGTTTTTCAGTATTTTGAGATTTTTTGGGGGTTTTGTGATTTTTTATGGTGTTTTAAATATTTTTTAAGTTTTTAGTGGGTTTTTATTTATATATTTTTAGGTTTTTAATGTTTTTATGATATTTTATGGTTTTTATGGGGTTTTAGGGTTTTTAGTGTCTTTTTTTGAATTTTTATGTTTTTGGGGGTTTTAAGTGTCTTTAGGTTGTTAAGGTCTTATTAGGATTTTTAGGGGGTGTTAGTGTTTTCTACCTTTTATGGATTTTTAGGGGGTTTTGTTGGATTTTTATGGTTTTTAATATTTTTATGTAATTGAGAGTTTTATTGCCTTTTTGGGGGTTTTTTAGTTTATAGTGGGTTTTAGTGGTTTTTAGGGTTTTTATGGGGTTTTATAGTTTTAAGGGGTTTTTATGGTTTTTAAGGGTTCTTATGGTTTTTAGGGTCTTTTTTGGTTTTTAGTTTTTTTGGTTTTTATGGATATTAAATTTTTTTAGGCCTTTTGGGGTTTCTTATGGTCTTTTAAGTTTTTTATATTTTTTTATACATTAAGGGATTTTTAGGGCCTTTAAGGATCATTATGGCTTTTAGGGTTTTAATAGATTTTGAGGGTTTTTTGGGGGGTTTAGGGTTTTTAGTGTATTTAGGTTTTTAGGGGTTTAAAGTGTTTTAAGGTTTTTTAGGTTTTCTTAGCAGTTTTTCAGTGTTTTTAGGTTTTTTTATGTTTTAGGGGAATTTTATGTCTATTTTGGTATTTTTTGGTTTTTTGGGTTTTTATTGATTTTTTATTTAAATTAGGTTTTTTTATTATTTTTTTGGGTCTTTCTGTTTTTTGGATATTTAGGTTTTTTACGAGTTTGTAGGATTTTAAGGTTTTGTAGAGTTTTTAACTTTTTTATAGGTCTAAAGTGTTTTTAGTGTTTTTAGTTTTTTTAGGGGTTTTAGAGTTTTTATGGTTTTTATAGGTTCTTAGGATTTCTATGGGCTTTTAGTGTTTTAAGGGTCTTTTAGGGGTTTCATCATTTTATAGGTTTTTAGGGGTTTTAAGTGTTTTTATATTTTAAGGTTTTATTCTAGGTTTTTAAGGTTTTCATTGTTTTTTTTTTAAATTTTTTGTGATTTTTATTTATTTCTTAGTATTTTTATGGGTTTTATAGATTTTATCAACATTTTGTGTTTTAGTGTTTTTATATTCTTTTAGTTTTTTTAGTTTTTAGAGTTTTGATGGTTTTTCAGAGTGTTTAAAATTTTAGGGGTTTAACGGCGGTTTCACAGTATTAGTGGGTTTTACGGTATTTTATGGGTTTTTACAGTTTTTAAGGTTTTTAGAGTTTTATGCTTTTTAGGTTTTGTGAGGATTTTTTACATTTTTACCTTTTTTAAGGCTTTTAATTGTCTTTAGGTTTTTAAGGTTTTATTAAGAGTTTCCATGATTTTTATGGGTTTTTACATTTTTAGTTTTTTTAGGGATTTTTTTGGATTTTTATTATATTTTAGGGTTTTTATGGATTTTGAGGGTGTTTAGGGTTTTTATAGTTTTTCTCAAATTTTAGGGATTTTATGTTTTTTAGTTTTTAAGGTTTTTTATATTTTTTAACAGTTTTATGGGTTTAAATAGATTTTATAATTTTTAGTGGTTTTTAGTGTTTTCTTGGGTTTTAAGGTTTTTAGGGTTTTTAATGGTTTTTAGGGTCTTTTAGGGTTTTCAACATTTTTTTTCTTTTTACGGGTTTATAGGGATTTTTTTTAGGTTTTAATGGTTTTCTAGGGGTTTTAGGGTATTTTATGGTTTTTAGGGGTTTTGAGGGATTTTAGAATTTATTTGGTTTTTAACTACTATTTGGTTTTTAAGGTTTTCTTAGAGGTTTTTAGGGTTTTTATGGGTTTTTACGTATTTTTTTATTTTTAGTTATTTTGAGGATTTTTATGGAATTTTTCTATTTTTAGGTATTTTTATGTATTTTTAGGGTTATAAGGTTGTTATGTTTTTTTTAGTTTTTAGGGTTTTTTTGAGTTTTTAAAGTTTTTACGGTTATTTATGTTTTTTTTAACATTTTAGGGTTTTAAAGGGTATTTATAGTTTCCAGTGATTATATATTTTTTATGGTTTTTAGTGTTTTTAAGGTTTTAGGGGATTTTATTGTCTTTAGAGGTTTTTAGGGTCTTTTAGGGTTATTAACATTTTTTAATTTTTAGTGGTTTTAAGTGTTTTTAGGATTTTAATTTTTTAGTTGGTTTTTTAAAGTTTTTAGGGTTCTTATATGTTTTTAATGATTTTTAATGATTTTTATGTTTTTATATTTTTTAGGGATTTTGAGGGTTTTTAGGTTTTTTTGAATTTTGACTATTTTTTAGGTTTTTTAGAAATTTTTTATATTTTTATGGTTTTAAAGTGTTTTTAAAAATTTTAGTGGTTTTTTACAATTTTTATGGATTTTATGGTTTTCTAAGTTTTTATGGTTTTCAGGGTTATTATGGTTTTTAGCATTTTTAGTTTTTTATGGGTTTTATGTTTTTTTTGTTTTTATGTTTTTCTTAAGGGTTTTCTTGGTTTTTAGGGATTTTGAGGGTTTTTATGGTTTTTTAGGGTTTTTAGAGTTTTATGGTTTTTTTGGGTTTTAGCGGGGTTTTCACTTTCATTGTTTTTTTAGTAATTTTATATTTTTTTAATGTTTAAGGGGTTTAAATGGTTTTTATAGTTTTTAGTTGTTTTTAGGGTTTGAATGGGTTATTAGGGTTTTTATTATTTAGGGGTTTTAATGGTTTTTAGGGGTTTTATGTTCTTTTAGGATATTTAGAATTTTTTAGGTTTTTAGGGGGTTTAAGTGTTTTTATTTTTTATTATTTTCTTAGGGATTTCTAGGGTTTTAAGGGATTTTACGTTTTAGGTATTTTTTGCATTTTTATGAGTTTTTTATTTTTTAGGGATTTTGAGAGATTTAGGGTTTTTAGGGTTTTTAGTGTTTTTAGGTTTCTTAAGGGTTTTAAGTTTTATTTTTGTTTTTGTTTGTGTTTTTCTTAAGGTGTTATAAGGTTTTTGTATTGTTTTACATTTTTAAGGATTTTTAGGTTTTTTAGAGATTTTATTCGGTTTTTAGTGTTTTTATGGGTTTTGGGTTTTTAAGGTTTTTGGGATTTTTATGGTTTTCAAATTTTTTGAGTTTTTAGTCTTTTTGCGGTTTTTAGTGGTTTTAATTGTTTTTAGGTTTTTAAAGTTTTCTTAGGATTTTTCATTTTTTTAAGGTATTTATGTTTATTTATATTTTTAGGGTTTATTTAGTATTTTTACGTTTTTAGGGTTTTTAGAAACTTTGAGGTTTGGGGTGGGGGTTTAGGTTTTATGGTTTTTTTTGTTTTTAAAGTTATTTTTGAGTTTTTCAAGTTTTTTAAGGGTTTTTAGTGTTCTTAGTATTTTTATTAGTTTGTAGGGTTTTTAGAGTTTTTAGTGTTTTTAGTAGTTTTATGGGTTTTTAATATTTTTAGGGTTTTATAGTTTCAAGAACGTTTACGGTTTTTTAGATTTATTGTGTTTTTTTGGTTTTCTATGGGTTTTTTGTGTTTTTTGTTTTAAAGGTTTTATTAGTGTTTTAATTATTTTCTACATTTCTTGGGGTTTTTAGGTGGATTTTAATATTTTTATGGTATTTTAGGGTTTTTAGGGATCTTGATTGTCTTCAGAGGTTTTTATGATTTTTTTGGATTTTTTATTTTAAGGGTTTTTATAGACTTTTTTTAAATTTTTAGGGGTTATTGGGGTTTTATATTTTTGAGTGTGTTTTATGGTTTTTATGGTTTTTAGGTTATATTATTGTTTTTAGGGGTTTTTATGCTTTTTATTTCTTTTATATTTTTCATGGGTTTTATCATTTTTTAGGTTTTTAGGGATTTTAAGTGTCCTTATGGTTATAAGGTTTTATTATGGTTTTTAGGGTTTTAGGATTTTTTAGGCTTTTCGTGTTTTTATAGAGTTTTTAGTATTTTATGGTTTTTAGTGTTTTTATGGATTTGGAGGGTTTTTATGGTTTTTTGGTTTTTTGGGGATTTAGGAATTCTTTTAGTTTTTTGGGTTTTTATGTTTTCTTAGAGTTTTTAATGTTTTTAGGGGTTTAAGGTGTTTTTAGAGTGTTTAACATTTTTTTGGGTTTTTAGGGGTTTTAAGGTTTCTTTGGGTTTTGATGGTTTTTGGGGGTTTTTGGGTTTTTGGGTCATTTTTTTCATTTTTTAGGGTTATCAACATTTTTATTTGTTTTTAGGGGTTTTAAGTGTTTTTCAGTTTTTAATGTTTTCTTTTGATTTTTTAAGGTTTTATGATTTTTTTACATTTTAGGTATTTTTTTGATTTTATAAGAATATTATAGATTTTTTGGGTTTTAGGTATTTTGAGGGTTTTAATTTTTTGTAGGGTTTTAATGGTTTTTATAGGGGGTTTTCATGTATTTTTGGGTTTTTTACATTTTAGGTATTTTTTGTGATTTTTCGTATTTTTATGGGGTTTTTTGGTTTTTAGGGATTTTAAATGGTTTTAGGGGGTATTTGGGTTTTTAGATTTTTCATGGGGTTTTAAGGTGTTTAAGGGTTTTTAGTTTTTTAAAGGTTTTTATGGTTTTTATTGATTTTAGGGTGTTTTATGGTTTTTTGTATTTTTATAGTTTATTAGGGGTTTTAATAGTTTTTATGTTTTTCTTAGAGATTTTCAAGTTTTTAGGTTTTTTTATGTTTTTATGGATTTTTAGGGATTTTTAATATTTTTATAGTTTTTAGGTGTTTGAAGGATTTTGAGGATTTTAGGGTATTTTAGGGTTTTTAACATTTTTTAGCAGTTTTTAGGGTTTTTTATTTTTTATGGATATTTAGGGGTTTTAAATATTTTTATTGTTTTTTGGGTTTTTAGGGATTTTCGGGATTTTCGGGTTTTTATGGTTTTGTGTTTTTGTGTTTTTTTGGGTTTTTTATTTTTTAGGGTTTAAATGTTTTTTATACATTTTTATAATTTATACGGTTTTAAATGTTTTTTGAGTTTTTAGTGAGTTTTTAGTGTTTTTATTTGTTTTAGGGTTTTTAAGGTTTGTTGGGGTTTTTTTGGGTTTTAAGGTGTTTTAGGGGTTTTATGGCCTTTTAATGTTTTTAGCATTTTTAGGTTTTTTGGGGGGTTTTAAGTGTTTTTATGTTTTTGAGGTGTTTTTAGGGTTTTTTGCGGGATTTTAGGGTCTTTTACGTATTTAATTATTTTTAAGGATTTTAAGGATTTTTATGGTTTTTTGGGTTTTATGGTAATTGAGTGTTTTTAGGGTTTTTAGGGTTTTTAGTTGTCTTAGAATTTTTTTCCCGTTTTTAGGGGTTTTAAGTGTTTTTAGGTTTTCAAGGGTTTCTTTTGTTTTTTATGGTTTTTATGGTTTTAGGGTTTTCTTATGTTTTTAGGTTTTCTAGGGATTTTTTATGGATTTTTATGGGTTTTTATGTTTTTTAAGTTTCTAGGGTTTTTAAGGTTTTTAGACTTTTTAACATTTTTCATGTTTTAAAGGGTTTTTATTATTTTTAGTGTGTTTTTAGGTTTTTTTAATGTTTTAATGGGTTTTATGGTTTTTCAGTGTTTTTAGGGTTTTTAGGGTCTTTTCGGGTTTTTGGCATTTTCTAGTTTTTTAGGGGTTTTGAGTGATTTTAGGTTTTTTAAGGTTTTTTTTTACTTTTTAGGGTTTTTATGTTTTTATGGATCTAGATGGATTATTGTAAGTTTTATGGGTTTTAAGGATTTTTTGAGATTTTAAGGGGTTTTAGTGGTTTTACGGTTTTTAGTGTTTTTAGTGTTATTTTGGTTTTCTAAGGGTTTTATGTTTTGTTAGGGTTTTATGGTTTTCTTTGGTGTTTTCAAGGGTTTTAGGGTTTTTCCTTATTTTAGGTTTTTTTGGGGATTTAATTTATTTTTACGGGTTTTTAATTTTCTTTAAAATGTTATGGGTTTAGGGGGGTTTTAGGATTTTTAGGGCTTTTAGGGTTTTTCTTATTTTTAGGGTTTTTTGTTTGATTTTTTTTGGGGTTTAAGGGGTTTTATAGTTTGAAATGTGTTTATGGGTTTAAAGGGTTTCAATAGTTTTTAGTGGGTTTTGGGGTTTTTATTGGTTTTTGGAATTTTTAGGGTTTTTATAGGTTTTATTGGATTTAGGGTTTTTAGGTTTTTTAGAATTTTTAGATATTTTAGTGGTTTATGTGTTTTTTTTTGGTTTATGTGTTTTTGGTTGTAAGATTTTATTAGGTAATTTTAGGGGTTTTAGGGTTTTTATGTTTTTATGGATTTTTAGGGTTTTTTAGGTTTTATTTGTTTTTAAGGATTTTATGGATTTTGAGGGTTTTTAGGCTTTTTATAGTCACTTGGGTTTTTAGATTTTCTTATTGATTTTTTAGTAGTTTTAAGGTTTGTTAGAGTTTTTTAATATTTTTAGGGGATAAATGGGTTTTAGAGTTTTTAGTGTTTTTAGGGTTTTTATGGGGTTTTATGGATTTTTATGGATTTTTATGTTTTTATCAATTTTTGTATTCTTTATGGTTTTGGAGGGTTTAAAGATTTTTTAGCTTTTTTAGTTTTTAGGGGTTTTATGTATTTTTATGTTTTTGATATTTTCATAGATTTTTCTAGGTTTTTAGGGTTATTTATGGAGTTATGGATGTTAAGGTATTTTTCTGGATTTTTATGATTTTTAGGTGTTTTAGTGATTTTGAGGGGTTTGGGGGGTTTTTTAGCATTTTTAGGTTTTTTATAGTTTTTTTGGTTTTTAGGGTTTTTTTTGAGTTTTTAGGGATTTTATGTTTTTTTAATGTTTTTTAAAATTTTAGGATTTTGAAGGGATTTTGTAGTTTTAGTTGTTTTTTTGGTGTTTTATATGTTTTTGGAGGGTTTCAGGTTTTTAGGTGTATTTATGGGTTTTAGGGGTTTTTAGGGTTTTTAGTGTTTTTAGGTTTTGATGGGGTTGAAGTGTTTTTATTTTTTAAGGGTTTCTTAGGGTTTTTAGGTTTTTATGGTTTTAAGTATTTAGGGATTTGTAGGTCTTCTTTAGGGTTTTTTGGGGTTTTAAGGGTTTTTTTTGGGTTTTTTGGGTTTTTTAGGATTTTTAGGGTTTTTATGATTATTTTTGGTTTTAGGGTTTTTATGATTTTTTAGGGTAGTTAAGGTTTTTTGGAGTTTTTTAACATTTTTATGGATTAAAATGGTATTTATAGTTTATAGTGTGTTTTAAGGTTTTATAGGGTTATTTGTTTTTTAAGGTTTTTTGGGGTTTTATGAATTTTGGGGTTCTTAGAGTTTTTAACATTTTTAGGTTTTTATGGGTTTTATGTTTTTGGAGGTTTTTTTATGATTTCCTTACAATTTTTCATGATTTTTAGTGATTTTACATTTTTATTGATTTTTAGGGTTTTTAGGGTATTTTGGGGGGTTTTATGGATTTTTATGTTTTATAGGTTTTATCATTTTTTTGGTTTTTACGTGTTTCAAGTGTTTTTATGTTTTAAAGGTTTTATTATAGTTTTTAGGATTTTTAGGTTTTTAGGGATTATTACAAATTTTTAGGTCTTTTATAGTTTTTTAGGTTTTTTAGTGATTTCGAGGGTTTTTAGGGTTTTTTTAGGGTTTTTAGTGTTTTTATGGTTTTCAGGGTTTTCTTGATATTTTAGGGAATTTAAGGTTTTATAGTTTTTAAAAAAATTTATAGGTTTAAAGGGTTTTTAGAGTAAAGAGTGTTTTTTAGGAATTTTATGGTTTTTTTGGATTTTTAAGATTTTTAGGTGTTTTATGGTTTCTAGAGATTTTAAGGATATCTTAAGGTCTTTTAGGGGTTTTAGCATTTTTTGGGGTTTTAAGTGTTTTTAGAATTTTATTGTTTTCTTAAGGGTTTTCAAGGTTTTTTGGTTTATAAAGAATTTTTATTGATTTTTAGGTTTTTATGGTTTTTATCGTTATTAGGGATTTTTTGGATTTTTTTGGGTTTTTAGGGGTTTTAAGGTTTTTAGTAATTTTTAACATTTTTAGGGGTTTAAAGGGTTTTTATAATATTTATTTGTTTTTAGGGGTTTTATGTTTTTTTTGGTTTTTAAGGTTTTCTTATGGTTTTTCAGGGTCTTAGGTTTTTTACATTTTTAGGGATTTTTAGAGATTTTTTAGGATTTTTAAGGTTTATAGGGGTTTTTGGGATTTTGAGGTTTTTTAGAATTTTTAGGCGGTTTAGGGTAATTTTGGTTTTTTCTGGGGATTTTAGGAGTTTTTTAGATTTTTCAAGTTTTAATGATTTTTAGGGTTTTTTTAAACATTTTTAGGATTTCAAGGGTTTATGTGTTTTTAGTGGTTTTAGTGATTTTTTGGGTTTTTAAGATTTTTATGGGTATTTATGGTTTTGGGGGTTTTAGGGTTTTAGGGTATTTTCGGGTTTTTAACATTTTTTTTTGTTTTTTCAGATTTTATGTGTTTTTTATGGGTCTTATGTTCTTTTAGGTTTTTAATATTTTCTTAGGGTTTTCAAGATTTTTAAAGTTTTTTAAGGTTTAGGGTTTTTTATTATTTTTTGTGGTTTTAGTTATTTTGATGTGTTTTGAGGTATTTTTTTTATTTTTACGGTTTTTATGGAATTTTTTTTTATTTTTAGAATTTTTTTGAGTTTATTAGGGTTTTATAGTTTTTTAGTGTTTTTAAACATTTTTATGGGTTTAAGTGGTTTTCATATTTTTTAGAGGTTTTTAAGGTTTTATTGGTTTTTAGGGGTTTTTAAGGATTTCAAGTCTTTTTATGTATTTAGGGGGGTTTAGTGTTTTGTAGGTTTTTAGGGGATTTAAGTGTTTTTAAGATTTAATATTTTCTTAGCGTTTTTAGAATTTTTTGGGGTTTTTATGTTTTTAGGTATTTTTAGGGATTTTATAGGGTTTTTGGGGTTTTTAGGGATTTTGAGGGTTTTAGGGGTTTTAGGGTTTTTAGGGATTTTTAGGATTTTTAACATTTTTAGGTTTTAATGTTTTCAAGTGTTTTTAGGTTTTATGCTTTTCTTAGGGTTTTTCAGGGTCTTTAAGATTTTTTACTTTTTTGGGATTTTTACTGGATTTCTAGGACATTTATGTGTTTTTTGTTTTTTTGAGTTTTTTGGGGTTTTTTTGGGGTTTTTTTGGGTTTTTTGAGTTTTTACGGTTTATTTTTATTTTTTTATGGTTTTAATGGTTTTTTTATTTTTTTAAAATTTTTTATGGGTTTAAATAATTTTTTATATTTTTAGTGGTTTTATAGGGGTTTTATTGGGTTTTAAGGGCTTTTATGTTTTTTTGTGATTTTTAATGGTTTTAGGGCTATATAGTGGTTTTAGGGTCTTTTAAGGGTTTTAACATTTTTAGGTTTTGTAGGAGTTTTATGTGTTTTTGGTTTTTATGAATTTATTAGGGATTTTTAGGGTTTCTATTCTTTTAGGGCAAGGAAGGTGAGAGACCAGACTATCCCTGGCCTCCCAAATGCATAAGAAAAGAAATGTACAACAAACAAGGGAGGGGCGGGGTCAAACAACCTGCACCCAAAATCCCCGAACACCCCCAACCAAAAGAGACTCAAAAACCCACAAGAAAGACAACTACATGCCATCGTCCCCATCCCCAAGGGGATCTCCATCAGCCCCGTAACCCGAAGAGGCATCTGAGTTTGCCATTTCCCATTCAAAGGATTCATACTACTTGAGGAAGGCCTTACAGTACTTCATGAGCTTCACATCTGGCTTCACTTTGGAAGCCTGGTTCTCTCTGCCAACTCCATCCCTTTCACCTTTACAAATCTTGGAAGCTGCTCTAGTGGCCATTGGCCTAGGTAGGGAGGAGTAATCCCTCCTGGCACGCCGCTTCATAAGATGGTCACTCAGTCCCTTGACTCTAATGCGGACCATATCATCATGCACGACCATGCTGCCCTGTTTTCCACATTCTGGGATAGAGCACGACTTTCTCTTCTAGTTATATCCTGAGGAGCCAGAAGGCCCCATCACTACCAGCTTCTTCTTGATCCTGTCCAGCCTGGCATACATAAGGTCATCGCGATCCCCAAAAACTTCCTCTTTAGACTGGGTAGAGGGATATTCATTACATAGCCCGAAGTCTCAAGGCCAAGTGGTTTGAATACTAGGCTTGAAAGCCCATTTTTTTGGGACAAAGGGCCCCTTGGTGAATAGTACTGCTACAGTACCCGGGCTGCTACAATACCTACTATAGTACCGCCACCGCTACAGTTCCTGCAACAGTTCCTCCGCCACTACAGTGTCGCTGCCGCTACAGTTCCACCGCTGCTACAGTACCCCCGGAAATTAATCTCTGCCCATATTTGATCCTGGGTCTTTTGGATGTTTCAGTGGTTTTTATGGTTTTTGAGGTCTTTTAGGATTTTTAGCATTTTTTGTTCTTCAAGGGGTTTTAATGTATTTTAGTTATTTTTATGTTTTTCTTTAGGTTTTTTATGGTTTTAGAGAATTTTATGTTTTTCAAGATTTTTAGGGATTTTTAGTAATTTTTGGATTTTTTGGTTTTTAGGGAGTTTTCAGGATTTTTGAGTTTTAGGGGTTTTTGTCATTGTTTTGCTTTTTAGGGGTTTTAAGTGTTTTTATATTTTTATTTTTTATTAGGGTTCTTCAGGTTTATTAGGGTTTTTACGTTTTTTTGGTTTTTTAGGGTTTTTTTTGGATTTTAGGGTTTTTATGGATTTTTAGGGTTTTTGGGATTTTTGGGGTTTTTTGAGGTTTTTTGGTGTTTTGGGTTTATAGTTTTTTTTGAGTTTATTATGGGTTTTAAGGGTTTTTAGAGTTTTTAACATTTTTGAGGGATTAAATATTTTTCAGTGTTTTTAGTGGGGTTTTAGTGTTGTAAGGTCCTGAAAAATCCACAAAAGAGATTCTACCCAAATCCCCCAAAGAATTGGAGAAAGTATGGAGAAAATTCAAAGGACGACACAAGCTGAACCGGTCCGCAGACCGGTCCCATGAAAATGAGACATGGCCAGGTTCCGCGAAGCACCCCCTCCGCGAACCCTTGTCGTTCGCGAAATGTAGGCGGAGATCCTCTGCGGGCAAGAAGCAGGATGGGTGCCGATCTGGTTCACCATCATGAACCGCCCCAACTGCAGACCGCGTTGACCATCTCAGGCCGCATCCGCTGTCGTTCACGGAATGGAGGCGGAACCCTTGGCGGCCGTGAAGCATTCCTCGGCCTCATTTGGTTCACGGGGGAGATGCGTTCAGTGACCACCGTGAGCCGTGGATTGACCAAGCCAGCCGTAAACCGTGTTTTTAGTCATGGGCCCTTACAAAAGGTGTCACGTGACCACAGATACATCTCTTCTCCCATTCTATAAAAGGAGACCGAGGGGGGAAGAGGAAGAGGATTCAGAGGAGATCGATCAGATTCAGGTGGAAGGATTTTGAATGAAGGCTTAGGATTTCGCAAACAGCGAAGTTCAAGTTTGCGAACCATAGCTGTTATGAACCTGGGAATGAATTAATAAGGAACCAAAAATGCATAATAATTTGGTGAACCGCAAACTTAAAATAACAAAGAGAATACCGAGAACCAAGGCCCCTCCGTGGATGCACTCCCCGTGGACCAGGGTGTTTATGCCTCTTTTCTGATCCGCCGCACCGCGTAGAACCCTCTTACGCGGGCAAAGCCTCGACCGACAAACCCCCGACCGGCACCGCCCTTGTCCACCACTGCTCACATTGAACCCTCTGCATACCACCCTGGTACGTGGATCGAACCCGAATCCAAAAACCTCCGTGGTTCGTGGGATGCTCACTGTTCTGCGAACCACCCTGGTTCGCGGGATGCTCATCAGTCCGCAGACCACCCTGGTTTGTGGACGGTTTCTCCAACCGCGTAGAACTTCCCTACATGAAGGGCACCACAACCCATACCCCTGTGTGGCCCATCAAATCCTTTAGATTTCCCGTTCCACGAGCCAGATAAAATCCTTCCAATCTGGCCTGATCCCCCGTGACTCCCTCATTGGCCTATTCATCCGCCCCGAGCCGAGGCCTCCACCAGAGCCACTGGATCCGTGTGGTGTAACCCTCAAGCGCACCAGCGCACCGTTTTGAGTTCACATACCCATAGTAAGCAGGGGCGAAGGGGTTTCCCCGACCCTTGAGCAGGTTTCCGAAGCATTCCTGGGTTCACATTCCCACTGTAATGTGGAGTCTAAGCTCGGGAGTCCCCTTTCTGCCCCTCCACTTTTTGGGGCTGGGGCACTTCTCCCTTCTTAGAAGGGTAGTAAAATACCCATCAGAAGGAAGCCCCCATGCACTTCCGTACTTCCCCCAGTAACAAGAGAGGTGAAGGGCACATGAGAACCTCTTTCCTTCTCCCGTTGTGCTATGTCTCCATGGGCGTCCATCTCAGAGTAAGCCACGGCCTTATGGTCCGCTCTATGCATAAGCCCCACTCCACTTCTCACGGACGCACCTTTCGTGACGTGATCGTATGGTCCCTACTGCCTCTTGTTTCCCAAACCGAGCATGACTCACATGGGATTAGAGTAAGCCTTGACCATGACATCCTCTTATGGGCATCCTCAGAGCGTAAGCCCCACTCTTGCGAACTATGAGGACTTTGATCCCTGTATTCTGAGTAGGGTACGTAGGAAGCCTCCAAGAGGTTCAATCCCGATCACCATTGGACTCCCAGGTCCACATTCACATCAGTTCTCCGACAGTCCCATGAAAACTATGAGGACTTTGATCCTTGCCTCCTGAGCAGGGTACGTAGGAAGCCTCAAAGAGGTTCAAGCCTAATCACCATCGGACCCCCGGGTCCACATTCACGTCGGTTCTCCGACGCTCCCATGCGAACTACAAGGAATTTGATTCTTGTCTCCTAGGAAGGGTACGTAGGAAGCCTCCAAGAGGTTCAAGCGCAACAACCGGTCTATTCGACTATCTTTACGTCGGTTCACTACACTCCCCTAGTGTAGCATCAATGAGTCCAGACTCCTCGTGGTCATTAATCCAATGAGGGATGGTAAAACTCAGGCATAAATGATTCCGAACCCCTATGTTAAGCTGACCATTTCCAACCAGGAGTAATCCGTGGATACTATTCTTGGGTATAAACCAAAGAGTCGCAAATATATGAATATGTCTTAAATCTATAAGAGAGTCCCAGAATAGGCAATAATTCCCCCCAAAAGGGTGCTATGAGCCCGACTTCTCATCCTCTCAACTAATGTGAGTTCTTAAGCATTGCTGGCCAAACCACCTAGAAGACACATTCTTTTGGAAAGTAGGTCCACATATCATTGGATATGGAACCGTTGGGTGTTTCGAAATGAAGACCGGTGTACCCGACTTTAGCAATCGAGCGGGGCTCATCCATTCGTGAGATCGACAGTTGGGTGTGTTGGTCCTCCATATCCTTGAAGGGAAATGGTTCGAAACAAAAAATGGTGAACCTGATGTGAATCATTAACCAAGAATGATGGATTTAACCTAATCCCACCCTGTGCCCACTTATACTCTCAAGGAGGGCCAATCAAGGTCCTTAGTTAGGCATGGGATCATGAGATGCTGTTTTGACGGGTTTGCTATTTTTATTTGTTAAAATGTTTTATAGGTACCACACATAACTCCCTTCGATCCAATGGTGTCATGAAGGAACTCGCAAGTTCACACTTCAGGCTACACGACAACCGGGCATCCTCACCAAGGAGGACCCCATCACCCACCCAGTGTCTTCAACGCTGGGTCTCGGACGCGCTGATCTGAGAGTACCACGTGAACGGTACTCTCCTAACGGTGCAAGCGGCCATGCATGCCCTCCAATCTGTTAAGACTCACCGGTCGCCTGCCCAGCAGCGGCTGCAAAGGCAGATCCAGACAACCCCTATTGTTGTCTCCAACCATTTTGGGAGTCTATCCCCGGAACGGGACAACGTGTACCTCCCTTATCTTAGTGAGGTAGATGAGGTTGACACTGAGGACCTCATACCCACCAAACGGGGGTTCCGCTCCAAGGCCCCTGCTGGAATACGTCATTGTGGTCACACCGCAACTCAACATCCTCACACCAAGGAGGATGTCTCCCCGAGGATCCAGTCCCACGCTCCCCGAGCTATGGCCCCTCAGACTGCCCGACGAGGGCAGAAAACTTACAACCGGGGACCTGTCATCACCCTTGTCCCCGAGGAGGAGCTCTGCTGCCCAGTCACGGAGATGCATCACGAACAGAAACATACGTCTGTTCTCCCCTACAAATACCACCATCCAGACATGGTGGCCCACCATCCAGACATGGCGGCATCATCCGAGCATGCGTACATTCCCTCCAAGCTCCAGCAAGCTCATCACTCACAAAGGACGGAACTTACCGAGCATGAACTTGTCCCTGAAGAGTGTCGTGAAGCCCACCAACCCGATGTGGTGGCTACCCAGCACCTACAGGACTAGCTCCCTGCAGGACCTCTTGACTCCTACCATCCCGACGTGGTGGCGATCTGCAAAGCCCGCTACACAGATGTAGCGGCAACTCATAGGTGGGCATGTCTCCCTGCCAACAAAGGCCACCAACTCGATATGGTGGGAAACCAAAAAATGTAGGTCCAGCTCCCTGCAGATGCAAGTAAAGACCGCCACCCTAATGTGGGGGAAAAAAGAGAGATAAACCGGCGTATCCCGGCACAGGGGAAGATTCGTTCACCTGCCCCGACATAGGATAATTGTCAGTACCGACTGACAACTGGAGGACCAGAGCAGGATATTCCTACATTGATACCAGAATGGGCCTTCATGCCCATTCCAGCCAAAGATGTCTCTCTGCATATCCTAGAAATTATGGAGGAGCAGGTATCAATCCCAGATCATATCTTGCAGACTTTTCAGAATGTAATTGCATCAGCGGAAACAACAAGGATTCAAGCCCGTGAGCCCATCTACCTAATTGAGGTGACTCATCTAAGAGACGAGATAGCCACCTCGGAGCAGATCCTCATCTCTTCTTCCGCCCAGGAGGGTCGCCGACTATATTCCGCGATGCAAGGGAAACCGGATCAAGTAGATTCACTCGTTCGAACTGGGGGGCACCCATCCATCACGGTGGATGCTCCAAAGAAGGCATATATCCCTGCTAAAAGTCAAGATGTTCGTCTGCGTATCTCGACAGCATCACTGGACCAATTAGACAAGGACCCAAATGTGAAGGCCATTGTCAGTAGAAGACGGTCCCCGCTGCCCATAAGAGAGTGCCCCGAACGTGCTGAAGGTAGCCAGAAAATAAAGAGCGGGTTCATGACTCTACTCTGATAGAAGCTGGGGTCCCCAAAGCCGCTAATCGCATATCAAAGGATCATAAACTTTCCCAACCATTACCATATTATGGGAGTGGCAGTAGCAGTTTCTAAGTTCCTCCCCGAAATCTCACTACCAGAAGCTCTGAAGGTCCTCCCCTAGAGCACCCCTGGGGGCTTCCCTCATAGGAATATAATGATCGATCATGAGATATCCTCTTTTGATGCGAGT
The DNA here is from genome assembly GCA_963277665.1 of Viscum album. Taxonomy (NCBI): domain Eukaryota; kingdom Viridiplantae; phylum Streptophyta; class Magnoliopsida; order Santalales; family Viscaceae; genus Viscum; species Viscum album. The sequence continues at coordinate 1,662,970,040 of OY728146.1, read as the reverse complement.
CACGGAAACCCTCCAAATGACCAAAAAATCAAGCAGCAAGAAGGCCCTCCACTTGCTGTAGTCCACCCTAATGGTCCTCCCCGGGGTATACACTGCAATAACTCTCTATGCAGTGGGACCACAGATTATGACAATAGTCCTTGTTATCATAGTCGCAACTGTGAAGGTCCTCCCCGTAGTGACATCTCATCACAATAAGAAGGCCCTACCCTTGTCATGGCATGCCCTGAAGGTCCTCCCCAAGGTTACGTTTCAATGACACTCCACATAGCTGGGCATTAGATCATGGTGGTAGTCCTCACCACCCTGAAAACGGAGGTCCTCCCCGTAGAGACGTCAAGAAACAAGAAGGCCCTCCCCTCATTATGGTACATTCTAAAGTCCCTCCCCAGGGTGTATCCCATAGATATTCTCCCTGCCGTGGCTATAATGGTAGTCCTCTCCACCACGGCCGCCATTGTGAAGGTCCTCCCCGCATTGGCCCCAAGCAACAAGATGTTCCTCCCCTTGTCGTAGTGTGTCCTAAAGGTCCTCCCCAAGATGCACATCGAACATCAAGCCATGATGGTAATCCTCACCATGATTTCAGTTGTTGCGAAGGCCCTCCCCATAACGATGCTACGCATCCAGAAGGTCCTCCCCATGTTGCGACACGCCTTGGAGGTCCTCCCCAAGGTGTGCACTGCAAAAGTCCTCTATGCAGTGAAGCATCAAACAGTAATGGTAGTACTCGCCATTACGGCCTCCATTGCGGAGGTCCTCCCTGAGATGACATATCATATCGACAGGAAGGTCCTCCTCCTACCAAATCAATCACAGAAAATCCCTCATATACCGAGGCACTCATATGGATGGGATCAAGCTTGTCAGATTCCCAGCTGGTCGCTAACGACTCCCTTCTTCGATCGGGAGACGTTTCGGGGCCACGTTCGTCTTCTGAACTGCCTGGGAATCTCCCACATGATGATTCAACACCTACTAGTCCCACTGCCTCCGAGCACACTATCGGTGAGTGCCTCTGTTGGGATGCCCAGGTAGAGGAATCACTAGAGGAGGAGTACACCGACATGTTGCACATGAGGAAAAGACTGGCCAGAAATGATATACCAGTTATGTTTTTCCCCACGATCACCTCTCAGTTCATCATACCCAGAGAGTTGTTGGAAGAATGATTGCACGACATCATCCATAATATATGTACAACCCTCCGCCAACTGAAATCAAACTTTCTGACCTATGATGGGTATGTAGACCATGTCAAGAAAATAGGATACCTCCTACATCACATCGACCTGGGGGCCCTTAGGCGCGGCGACAATGCCCTGAGAGACGTAAAGGAAACATGGATATAGCCTGCCTTTGTGCACTACACGAGCTGCGTTGCATCATCGGTGATGCTCCGACGGGAGTCCATATCAGGGGATGGGGAGAACATGGAGATCTGCATTTCAATCCGATACCCACCCAGAAGAACCCGTTCAGTATGGTTTATTGCAACGTCATCACGTCAAGATAGGAATAAAGTGGTGTACCTATTTAGGAGAGGTGACACACCCAACAGAGACAGGCCTTGAGTAAGTCCCAGAAGTGTCAGGCCCGACAGGAACAAGCCACTCAAGGACTCCTGAATCATGCCACCGAGATCATACAATAGGCCTCTCACCTAAGAGAGTCTAATCAATGATATTTTCCTGCCTACCTAGAAGGGATTGATCCACATAAGAACTCGAAATCAAACCCAGTTCACCCCCGAATGGGGGAATGCAAGATCAGGCAGGTGGTGATAGCAGTAGCCACTACCACAATCCAGGGTCAACCCCAGCCTGCAAGGTTGGGGGCATTTTTAACAAAAAATTCCCCCATAAGACCAATAAAAACGGGAGGAGACTCAACATCCACGGAACAGAGCCAAGACTAGCTCTTAGGGCAAGGGGCATTATTACCCCCTCAACAACAACATCCCCCATGGGTGTCAGTATTCTCTAGTCTAGGGAGGACAGTCAGAAGAGGAGGTCCCCGTCCTATACTATCATTTGAATCATCATCTCCTCTAAGAGGAAGGAACACCATAAGGTCACATAAAAGAACTCTCTGCGTCACCCTTCATCGTGAAGTCCGAAGGCAATCCCAGGTCATGAAATGGAAGGCTAGCAGAAGACGCGGGAGATCCTATTCCTATTTGGAAGATGAAATCTTCTCCACCCCGCGATATGCATATATCAACGTCATAGAGGTTAACCCCATAGATGACACCAGAGATGCTGTAAATCAGGATGGATCGGGATACGATGGTTCCAGTCAGGCTGTGAATCACAACGAACCCCCAGGCGTGCACACCCGGAACCAGAGGGCCTCCCTAAATATGGTCGTCCTTCCAGCCAACCCTCCTCTACCTACCCAGCGAGCTTCCAATAAGGATAATAATAAAATACTGGTTACCCTTAACCCGCCTCCTTCTCTCGACAAAGATGAGACACTCACGCTCGAAGATATATTTGCTCGACATGAAGAGGAGATGAAAGAATTGATATGGCTTAACGATGAGATACTCTAGAGGAACCACCTTATTGAAAGTGCATCCCAGGAGGATCCACATCATACACCCCAATAAGTGCACCTCAAAGTCCTAGGATTACCCTGCCCCATGAGGCGCCTTGTCCGTCCAACTACCTAAATGAGGATGATGAATACCAAGATTTACCTCCACTTAGAAAGAAACCAGAGAAAGTACGCCCGAACCCTCTGAGGGTGCCCCGAACAGAATATGCACCCTTGATGATGGCTGAGCCAGATCCTCGAGCAATGCCTCACACTGCACCTTCCCAAGACCGGGCCCAACAAGATGTAAACCAGGGTCTCACCAACACCATTGAGGCAGTTACATCTCGATTGGAAGCAATGGAAGGCCGACGCACTCCGATACATATAGAGGGAAAGCCTTACCCGGATTGGGTAAGCAACACGCCTCCTCTTCCCAATTTTGGGAGCCCTGTATCCCCTATCTTCAATGGATCAGGTGATTCAGAATAGAATTTGATGCACTACGCATCCTATTGCGACCCTATGATGTGAACTTCATAACAACCAGAAGAAGTGAAACTCATATGCTTCGTACGAACCTTGCAAGGATCTGCCTTCGTCTGGTATACGAGTCTGCCAGCCCATTCAATAAAGAGCTGGGAGGACCTTCGGTAGCAGTTCTTGTTCCACTTCAGCTCAAAGTTTCCAAAAACAACGGTCAGCGACCTCATGAACTACAAGTAGAGGGAGAACGAGAGGGTCTCAGATTTCATCACCAGATGGAAAGGTATGACCTATTCCTTGAATAGGCCAATACCTCAAGATTAGATTCTAGCCATATGCATCAATAATCTTCGAGATGAGCTGCGAACACTGCTCATACTAGTGGAGTGCACCATAGGCTTTCGCTATCTCTCGGCCATTTCCCAGAGAATTGAGGACTCCCTACAGTGGACTAATTCAATGTCAAAATAGCCTCATAGGCTCCTGCGAAAAGATTCCCTAGAGATGAAGCGTCCGCTATCACACTCAATTTGGCCCCTGTGCTCGCTCCACCGCTTATGCTCCATCAAATCATCAAGGGGCTCTTGCATATCAGCGGCCGCCTCCGCCTAAACGGGACAATCAGAGAGGACCGAAGCGGAACCAGTTTGAGGAATGAAGAAAAAAAGTATACTCATTCGAGATGATCAAGTACGCGGATACTTCATTTCCACCATGAATTGAAACTTGCTCCGCCTCTCAAAGCCAAGGAAACCTGAAGATGTCGGCCGCGATGACAGGCCAGATTACTGACCCTACCATCGAATGTTGGGGCACAATATCCAAGAATGCTTCATCTTCAAAGACCTCCTACAGAGGATGGTAGACTCCAGATAGGTCAAGCTGGGACCAGCCCTAACACATGTGGCATGTATGTCTACCACCGAATCCGAAAAAAAGGAGGGGTGGAAGATAGTCACCAGCAAGAAGGGGAAGAAATTCAATGACTGGATGACTCGAAAGACTATCAACCGAGCCTAGGGAATACTCCGAGCTCAGCTACGGTAGCCAGTGTTGCCGCCAATATCCCCTGACACCGCACAACCAACAACATCGGCCTCACAATACTCCACGATCCGGTCATCCAAGATTAATCGAAGAAGGAAGAAACAATCGCAAGAGGAGCAGTCCGTAATGGGGCCAATGTTAGTCCCGACCCTGGCAGATTATATGCCCTCGATTTTGGAGCCATGGGCACCGACCCACCAAACGACGCCATCAGGGACAACCGACCAGGTTGACCTGTCATAGGATGAAGAGCCAATATTTGGTTCTATTAATGTCATCTATCTTATAGGATCATTCCCTGATGAAGGGTATGGTTACGAACCCAAGTTCCCTACACGAGGAGCCGGGAGGAGGAATTGCAAAGGTAGAGGATACCAGGGGAGGCACAGCCGCGACTGAAACCAACCCTACAGTTGGACCCCGTCCCAAACCGTTAATATCACGGAAACCCATGAGAGAGCCCTTCAACGGACTCAGCAGGAGAAAGAATGCCCCTCCACCTCCATAAGCAGCCACTCTGGCCCTATTGTTCTGCGATACCCACCAAAGGAGGAGCAAGTGTCTGGACACCTAGTGCGCACAAACAGACCGGCCATGCCAAGTCCTCAAAATGCGGGAACACCATCGACATCCGACCCCACGGCCGGTCCCTCCTCATCAATTGCTCTAGCCCCCAAAGCACCCGCTAAGACTCTCCCGCCAACGGATAAACGTCTGAAGCTGGAGCAGAAATACGATATCCTTAAGAAGCTGGCATCGGTTCCAGCCAAGCTGTCAATCCTTGATGCCCTAAGTCTGTCAAAAGACCTCAGGGAGGCGCTTATAGAAGCTTTGATCATCCCCCAGGTGTTTGAAGCCAAGGTAGCTGCCGCCGAGATTTACCGGACAGAGACTGGCCCGGCTGAATGAAATACGGTGATTTCATTCACCGATCAGGATAAAGATTCCATCATCCAAGGACACATCAGACCACTATATGTGTCCATCACACTGAATTGTATTGAGATCCGGAAAGTCTTTATAGAAAATGGATATGGAGTTAACCTCCTTCCCCTACGGACACTTCGTAAGTTAAGCTATAATGAGGACAATATAATTCCCTCAGCCACAAATCTGTTAGGTTACTATAGGAATAAATAGAATCCAATGGGAAAAATTAATCTAAGGACCCATTTTGGTGACCTGGTAGCCCTCACAGTATTCCTGGTGGTCCGGCAGAGCACTGCATTCAATGACCTGCTGGGAAGGTCGTGGCTCCATAAGCACATGGCCGTTCCTTCATCCTACCACCAGTGTATCAAGTACTGCGTCAATGGAAAAAGTGGAACATTGCACGCCGACAAGGCCCCTTTCGAGCTCTCTGAGTCACATTACATTGACGTCAGGTTCTATGAGAAAAAAAATGAAGCCTTTGGTCGATGGTGTCGACTGGATCCCCACTCCACATGGACTGGAAATGGTTCCTGATGACCCCCTCAGGCATCTTGGAGGAGATTATTTCATGACCATCAACCATGTTGAGAGTAGGAGTTCAAGTCCGGACACGCACTTGGATGTCCTCATGAATTCATCCATAACGGCCGAGCGTGAAAATTTGGGAATGTCCACTGAACCTCAATCTGGGGACGAAAACTCGAGTAAGGACGCCCATGACACCACACCTCCGGACTTCCAAGAGCCCGTGTCAGGAGATCTCTCCTCGTCGGATCAAGAAGATTAGGATTTGGGATAAGAAGATGGGGAAGATCTCAGGGATGCACCTCCTGCATTTGAAGAAGGTATCTCCACCACTATGGATGAGCTTAGGGAAATAAACCTAGGTACCAAGGAAGACTCGAGGACCACTCTCATTAGTGCAGCCATGTCTCCCAAAGAGCATGAGGTATATACTTCCTTCTTATGGAAAAATCGTGATGTTTTTTCCTGGAATTACACAAAAATGTTGGGACTCAATCCCGAAGTGGAAACACACCACCTAGGTCTTCCAGAAGACCACCGAGGCTATAAACAGGCCGCCAAAAGGACACACCCCTCACATGCTACCAAAATAGAGGATGAAGTCGATAATATCATTAAAGAAGGCTTCTTTCGGGAGGTCCAATACCCCATCTGGTTGGCCAATATCGTCCTTGTCAATAAAGAGAACGGACAAATCTGTGTCTGCATTGATTTTAGAGATCTCAATCAGTATTGTCCGAAAGATGATTTCTCAGTCCCGGTCACTGAGTTATTAATCGATGTAACAGCCGGGTATAAGGCTCTATCCTTCATGGATGGCTATTCTGGGTATAACCAAATCAGGATGTCCCAAGAAGATGAAGAATCCACGGCCTTCAGGGCCCCTCAAGGGGTATTTTGTTATAGGGTCATGCCCTTTGGTCTCAAGAATGCTGGAGCCACATATCAGCGTGCCATGCATCGGATCTTTAAACCGTTCCTGGGGAAATTTTCTGAATGTTACGTGGATGACCTGGTGGTCAAGTCCAGATAGTTCTCTGATCACCTGTCCGACCTTGGGAATGTCTTCAATAAACTCCGACATCATATCTTAAAGATGAACCCCGTGAAATGCGCTTTCGGGGTTACCTCAGGAAAATTCCTTGGCTTCGTCGTATGCCATCATGGCATCGAAGTCGACCCTAAGAAGACAAAGGCTATCCTTGGAATACCACCTCCTTGAAACCTCACCGAGTTGAGAGGATTCCAAGGAAACCTAGCCTATATTAGGCGGTTCATAGCCAACCTGGCAGGAAAATGTTTTCCCTTCACCAGGTTAATGAATAAGGGGGTCACGTACCAATGGACGGATGAATGCCAAGAGATGTTTGACAACTTAAAGAATTACCTCTTAAGCCCACCGGTTCTCATGCCCTCCGGTTGAAGGAAGACCTCTCATCTTATACGTGATAGCCCTAGAACGGTCACTGGGAGCCTTCCTCGCACAAAATAATGACGTCGGCAGCGAAAAAAGTCTCTATTACCTCAGTCGAACCATGATTGATGTTGAGACTCGATACTCAAATATTGAGAAGAGTTTTTTCTCCTTGGTCTTTACAGTTCAAAAGCTGTGACATTATCTGCAGCATCATGAAGTCCATTTGATCTCGCGGAGTAACCCACTCAAGTACATCCTCAGCCACCCGATGCTAACCAGACGCCTATCTCGATGGGTAGTCATCCTGCAACAGTTTGACATCCGATTTGTGCCTCAGAAAGCCATCAAAAGCCAGGAATTAACAGACTTTCTGGAAGAGCACCCTTCAATAGGGACCACTGCACCGGAAACTGAGCTACCTAATGAAGACATCTTCTTGGTTCAAGAGGAGTTCCCAGCATGGGAAATGTACTTCGACAGTGCATCCCGAAGCCCAACCGGGAAGAGGATGGAGGATCCCAGATTCAACAAAGTGGGTTTGGGGATAATACTCATGTCCCCAAAAAGGAAGTCTTGCCATATTCCATCCTCCTATCAGAGGGATGTACAAACAATGAAGCGGAATATCAAGCGCTCATTGGAGGCCTGGAGCTTGCACTCCAGGCACAAGTACAACACCTTAAGGTAAAAGGTGACTCAAAGATGGTCATCAAGCAAGTAAATGGTGACTATTATATTAAAAAGGAGGAGATTATCCCCCTGTTTGACCATGTCAGAGGGTTAATGGTGGAATTCTTCACATAACCAACATTGACCCATATTCACTGGTCTCAGAATACTCAGGCTGATGCATTAGCCAATGCGGCCACAACCCTAGCTGACCCAGAACGGGATGAAACAGTTATCAGTATTGCTCACCATCAAATGGTATTGTTGTTTGTTCAAACTAAGATGAAAGAAAGCCACGAAGTCAGTCCTATCCCCGAGCCATATGCTCCTACCACCGTCTTGATGAACCCCATTGCAAACTACCTTGAACGGAGAGAACTTCCATCAGACAGGGCTGAACGAGATCAAATACGTAGAAGGGAAATCAACTTTGTCTTATATGGTGGCGTGGGTCAGCAAGAGGTCCTCTACAAATGAGGCCTCAACGGAGTGCTCCTTAGATGCATTGATGGAGAAGAAACCGCTGCCGTAATGAATGAAGTACATCCTGGATCATATGGAGCACATCAACCGGGGACCAAGCATTCCCATCAGGTTCGAAGGCTTGGGTACTACTGGCCCAAAATGGCACGAGACTGCAAGTGTTTTACAGCAAAATTCCACTCATGGAAGATTCATGCTAACTTCATACACCAACCCCCGGAGTTACTTCATTAAGACAAGTACTCCTGGCCATTTTCCATATGGGGGATAGACGTTGTGGGACCATATCCTCCCACCACAGCCAAACAACTGAAGTATATCCTCACAGCGACCGAATTCTTTTCCAAATGGGTAGAAGCCATACCCCTCAAGGAATTAGGGGCAAGAAGTATTTTCAGCTTTGTGAAGACCAATATCATCACCAGATTTGGTGTCCCTCATACTATACTAATGGACAACGGCACCAACTTCTGCTCTACGGAATTAGAGAAACTATACCACGAGTATGGTATCAAGTCTAAACACTCATCCCTCTACCATGTAGCAGCCAACAGACAGATAGAGGCTTTCAATAAGACCCTGTCCAACATTATCTAGAAAATGGTGGACAAAGACAAGAAGTCATGGCTGGATAAATTCCTTCATGCTTTTTGGGCTTATCGAACCACAATCCGCACTTCTACTTGGGATACTCCATACTCATTAGTTTATGGAACAGAAGCGTTCCTGCCCATTGAGCTCCAATTACCCTTTCTCCACATTTCCATTTGTGATCAATTATCCAATGATGGGAAATTAGAAAAGTGTCTAGGTGAATTCGAACAGCTAGACGAGAAGCGGTTGCACACTTTGCACCATCTGAAAGTATACCAGAACCGAATCGTACGATCCTTCAACAAAAAGTTTTTTCTTCGGTATTTCTTGGAAGGAGAATTAGTGTTGGTCCTCCGGACCCCAATGATACCTGGAAAGAAACCTCCAAAGCTGGAGCTCAAGTGGGAGGGACCATATGTTATACACAAAGTCTACTCCAACGGAGCATATGCCCTGATCTTCATGGATGGGCAATTCACCACCGCTCCTAAAAATGCGATATTCCTAAAGAAGAATTTTTCATGATAACTAAAAGAGCATCCTTCATCCGAGCTGCATGACGTTAAACTTCTAAGCACCCAACGGTCCAAACACTATGACCTTAAACTAAGAGTATTTCGTCCTCACCGCACGAAGTTAAACTGCACGGACAAGATGTTTTAAAAATTCCCTCGCCCCCCCGTGTATGGACTAGACCTGCACGAGGTGTATTCCTTGTCCTCACCTCATGACGTTAAACTGCACAGATTTCAGAGAACTACGTGTGGCTTGATTCCTGCCCTTGCAGGATATGTAGAGATTCCAGGGTTCCCCGTCCTGGCCCAGCCACCCCTCAAATAAAAAAAATAAGAAAAAATGCCCTTTCCCCCGTGTACTGAAAAGACCTGCACAAGGTGTATCTAGCAGATAACTATGTACGGCGTGATTCCTACACTCGCAGGATACGTAGTGATGCCAGTTTTCCCTGTCCTGGCCCATCCACTCTCGAACAAAAGATAAAAATGCCCCTTTCCCTCGGTGTATGGGCTAGACCTGCACGAGGTGTATTTTTTACGTCCTCTCCACACGACGCTAAACTGCATGAATAATGAAAGTTAAAAATGCCCCTTTTCCCCGTGTATGGACCAAACATGCACGAGTTGTACTTATTTTATAAAACTACACACGGATTGATTCCGGCCTTTGTAGGTTACATAGCGACGCCGAGATCCCCTATCCTGGAACAACCATTCCTAGGTGGGATAGAAGTTAAAAATGTCCCCTTCCCCTATGTACGGACCAGACCTGCATGGGGTGTATCATCTTGTAAAGAACTACATTCGGCCTGATTCCTGCCTTTGTAGGATACATAGTGAGGCCAGGGTTCCCCATCCTGGCCCGAACACCCCCTGATAAGAAGTTAAAAATGCCCTCTTCCCCCCATGTATGGACCAGAATTGCACGAGGTGTATTCCTAATCATTAACACACGACTTTAAACTTCATAGATAATAAGATTTAGAAATTCTCTCTTTCCCCCATGTATGGACTAGAACTGAACGGGGTGTATACTTCGTCCTTACCGCATGACGTTAAATTGCACGGAAGGCGTCCTCACCGCACGACGTTAAATTGCACGGGCTTCGTCATGACCCACCCAAGATATACGACGAAACGAGATAGGAATACCCCTTACACATTTGAGTGTATCCTCTCCATACATCAGACTCCACAACCCAGACAATTATGGATCTTTATAACCATTCATGGCCATCGGAAGTGGAAAGTCATCGACCCAGGGACACCTTTGCATGACTATGCATACAATGCCCTCAGTGGCTTTATATATTGATAGCCCCTGGCCCGTCTACCAAAGGTAATATTTCCTCGGGAGACACTCTTCCTAGCTCTGTATGCCTACCGGCCTCAGAGCCCCCATATCACATCTCCTGATCCAAAAATTTATAGAGTAGTGGTTTACAAGTTCATTCACCTTTTCACATCCAAATGTTGCCAGGGTACCCCTACCCGGTTAGCCCATGTATCTGAATGTGGTTCACATGACGACCTGCATCAACGAACATCAAGCCAGGACTAGGCTACTTTGACTCAATGGAAAATTGCAGTGAAGATGTTTCTTGTATACTCAGACTCCATTATCCCCCATATGCCGAAATCTGAGTTGTGACCACTCTTGGATTTTCATAATCATTCATGGCCATCGGAAGTGGAAAGTCATCGACCCGGAGATACCTTTTCAGGATTATGCATACCATGCCCTCATCGGATCTGCATATTGATCGCCCCCGGCACGTCTACCAAAGGAAAGATTTCCTTGGGAAATACTCTTCCTAGATCCGTATGCCTACCGGCCCCAGAGCCCTCATACCACACTTCCTAATCCAGGAAAACTCAAAGTGATAGTTTACGACCTTCATCCCCCACCTTGTTCCTAGTATATCAGAGCATGTTGACCCAGTTATCCTTCGAGTGACTGCAGCAATAGTCACCCAATGGTTCGAGCTCTATGAACGCTAAACTAGGAGTACCTCATCCTTAACACATGATGTTAAACTACATGGAGTGAAGGTACACCCCCGCGCGCAAAATAAATCAGCGCTGGGGGCTCTTTAAACTTTAACAGAAACCAGGGATGAATATCCCTGACATGCCCAGATATTTCCTTACCAGATGACAGACTTTGTGGCTCGAATAATTGCGTATATTCATAACCATTCATGGCCATCAGAAGTGGAAAGTAATCAACCCAGGGACACCATTAAATGACTATGCATACCATGCCCTCAGCAGCTCTGCATATTGATATCCCCCGGCTCATCTACCAAAGGTAATATATCCTCGGGAGATACTCTTCTTAGCTCCGTACGCTTACCGGCCTAAGAGCCTCCATGTCATCTCTCCCAATCCAAGAAGCCCTGGAACCATGATTTACACTATCAACCCCCTCCATGTCTTGGACATGCTAGGATACTCAGGCCTAGTTACATTCTAATCAAGAGAATCCTTTTTAACTACATCCTTGTCGCATGACGTCAAACGTCACAGAGCACATCTCGGCCAATTGGTGTAAGGCTGCAAAGACCAAGCATTAAACATCCATGGGAATTACTCCAACAACAAACATTTTCACTGGTTTAATAATGCTACTCGTCCTTACTACACGATGTTAAACTGCATGGTCAATCATCCTTGTTGCATGATGTTAAACTGCACAGCATTGGCAAAGGAAAGAAAAATGCCCCCTGTCCTCGCTGCATGATATTAAACTACACAACATCCTTTAATAATGCTCCTCATCCTTACTTCATAACGTTAAACTGCACGGTCAAACCTGTCATGGGTTCAGTAAGGAACACAGGCTTTTCTCTATCCTTCAAAGCATGGGTTAGACCTGCACAAGCCACTGTATCACACCCGCGTGAGAAGGGATTACTTTACCCATTATCGGAAAGTTTAGTCTAGATTTTTCTCCCGTATCTAGGAACCCTCTCATAATAAACCATACTCTGTACTCGGAAAAAGACGAACTCTCATAAGCCACCCCTAGTGGTCCCAAATCTCAACTTCCTTGAAGTTTCTCAGCTATCGGGATAATACAATCATGGACCTAAGGACACATTTGCATGACTATGCATACCATTCCCTCAGCGACTCTACATATTGATCACCCCTGGCCCGTCTACCAAAGGAAAGATTTCCTTAGGAAATGATTCTCTCTGTATTCCTCTTGACCTCTGAGCCCCCATGTCTATCCTGGGATTCAGAAACCCTCTGAGATACAGTTTACCAACCTCTTTCACAATCCTACCTGAATACAGTGGAACGTCTTTTACGAGATTACTGGGAACCATGAGAATTCGTTCTATTTTAAATGATGTCCCACCTTCATGACTTTAAACTACACCAAGCTTCAACCATCCCTTACGCTAACTAAATTCATAGGAAAGTGGTCTCCCAAACACACTCCTGACTAGTACAAATGTTCCCAAAACCCTTTCATATGTCACATTCCATTTCTGAGCCACCCCTGGTGGTTTTCATAATTTTCCAAGCCACCCATGGTGGTTTCCATGAGCCGGACATCCATGAAGTTCCCGAGCCATCAGAAATGTATAGTCATTGAATTAAGGACACCTTTGTATGACTATTCATACCATTACCTCAGTAGCTCTGCATATTTATTGCCCCTGGCCCGTCTTCCAAAGGCTAGATCTCCTTAGGCAATGCTCTTCCTACCTCTGTATGCCGATGCGGCTCCCATGCCTTGAGACATGCCCTGCATGTCGTTCAAATTAAAACATGTTCTCCCCACATGCGTCTGAAGGGTATTGATACATCTTTTAATCAGCTAAACCCCATTGGGGCCCTCACCCAACCATGTCTGGTCAAATATGTTCGACCTAAAACATCAGTAATGATAGTCTTGTTAGCGCGACTTTAAACCGCTCACAAAAAGAGGCGCAAAGCCTGTTAGGCCGAAAACTCGAAAAGGGCGACCTAAGAAAAATCTGGGCTATACCCGCTAGGTCCACACCAAATGGGCCCAGGAAAAATCAGGGCATTAACAAGAAAAGTCAAAAAGTTTTTGGGGCTTCCCTACAAAACCCCAGAAATAGTCAAACTATGCTCACCAGATCTCATGGTCTATGAAAAATTTAGAGCTTGTTTATTATTTCTTCTCCCGAAGTTTTATTATTCTGAGATCGGTGAATTAACATACATATCAATCGCGTCAAATTATTTCTGTGACAGGGTAAGATAAGAAGAGCGCTAAGAAAAACATTTCTTTGTTCCATAACAATGTTAGAAAGAAGGGAATACACAACCCGGAGCCTCCTCTGGTGTGAAAGGTTATTACAAGAGTTTTTTAGAAGATTCATAGAGTTGTATCAGGTGCCGGTGAGAATCCTCGATTGTTTGAGAGAGATTCTGCAGTAAGGTTGTTTCAGCCTCTACACCAGCCCACAACTCTTCCTCCTCCTGGTCTACCTTTGTGCTCCCCCTCATTTTCTCATCCATCTGCCGCTCCCCTTCTTCAATTATGGCAGAAATGTTGGCATCTTCCTATTGTATCCACTATATCTCATTCCTCCGCACCTTTAGGTGAGAATACTGCTTAATGAATTCTCCCTGGAGCCTCGCAACTACCCCGACGTGATCATGAGCCTCTGTTATGCAAAGCTGTTGGGTTGCGGAATGGAAGGCTTCAGATTGGGCAGTAAAAAGGTGAGATTTGAAACCACCTAGTCTTTCCCGATCAGTAACCACCTGCTTGACTATGTCAGAAATACCATGGTAGTCAAAGCCTTTAAATCCTAGAAGCATAAACAAATTGCGTAGCTTCGGTAATTTGGTTGGCATCTCTGTCAAGGGCGTATGAGAAATCAGCCTCCAAATTTTCTCCCAAGCCCTTTGGTGAGCAGGTCGAAGACTGGATATGACTTATTGATCATGCTTGGAGTCACTCCCGGATGAAGATACGTACTCAGGAATGAATGTCACCAAGGAGGGACCCGATGCGGCTTCACCCGAAAACTCTTGCACCACGATGACTTCTCCCCCGACAGTTGTGGTCGTAGGTATGATAGGACCCGACGACGCAATCACCAACCCCAATAGTCTTTTTCCTAAATCCCAGAAGTCGGTAAGACTTGTAAGTATCAATAATCAGAAAATGGAAGAGAAAGGAGTCAGTGGAAAGGGATTGAAGAACTTACCCCTGGTCATCAAGGCGTCGGCATCCTCAATCTCTGCGCCACCATAGCCACTCAAAGAAGATGCTACATCTTCGAGAGGAAAGGGAGTCCAGGGATCCCCCAGAGGTGTCCAGGACCTAAGGCCATGCCCAAGTCCAGCAGCTTCCAAATCCGTCCCTAAGCGGTCGCCTACGGAGACCAAGCTCGGGTAAATAACTCCCCCGGTGAACAAGATAATGGCCCGCTCTGGGTTTCCAACAACTGGACTAATGGAAGGATCTTCCTCCATCACCAAGGGATCCATTGGGTCTGAGGTGGCTGGCCCCGTCGGATCTGGAGCCCCCTCAGTGATCACGAGTACCCCATTTTCCTCCGCAATTGAAAGGGTTATTTGATTAGCAGGAGTCTCGAATTCCAGCAGTTCCTCCTCTGACTTATCTCTGACTGATGAAGGCAGGAGTAAAGCATCCATATCACTGGACCCTCTAGCAGGTCCCACCATCTCGTCGTGCCCAGGTGTTTCTATAGGTGATTCCGAAGATGGCAAGGAGGCGGAAGGTATGACCGCTTGGGTAGCTGCAGCCAGATCCCCGAGTGGCCCTGCACCATACGCCAAAACAACTAATGACTAGCAGAGTAAGAATATGCAAGTTGGCAATTGAGAAAACAAGAAGTCATGATTACCCGACGTCCCCTGTCTGAGCTGTTTCGATAAATTGAACGCCTGTTGCCGTCTCTGAATCTGCCTAGGGGACATTTCACACAGAATGCCGGGAGGATCTGGAAGAGGAAATACCCTAGCTGGGTCTGCAATGGTTTCTTCCATGAGTTCAGTCGCGCTAGGAGACCCATCCTCGATGACCCCCATGGGCGAAAGTGCATGTTCACCTGCTGTGATTCCACGAGGAGTATACTTCGGGGAGGGAATTACCCCATGAGATTCTTTGTCACCCTACACAAAGGGAGGAAAACTTCAGAAACTTCTCCGTAGAGGAGAAAAGCCATAATGGACGAGCAGGGCAACCTCTTCTTTAGGGTCGGACGATTCAGGATGTCTAATCATCATAGACACCCGGGTGGACCCATAGAGCCAGTTTTGGGGTGAATGCACATATTCATCTATCTCCTTCAATGAGGCGACTATTTCATCCAGATCCTCTTCCAATGACAGGTGAGGCGGAGCGAAGATAGTCCCAATGCCCAGAAGTTTGAGTGGGGCCATATAGAGTAATTCTTAGACCTCTTCATCTGAGACATTAGCCCTCAGGTCATCCCAAATCCTCCATGCATCCAGGAATGTGGCCGTAATGGGAACAGCTAACCCGGAGGGATCAACTTGAAAGGGTCTAGCAGCGGCAGGAGCTGTTGGGGTCTTTAATGGCCGTGTATGTCTATTGGATCTCACCGCCACCCTGGAACTCTCTGAATCTACCTGTGGATGGGACCTCAGAGGAAAAGGGGGAAATTCCCTTACCCCAACTACAGTGGGGGAACCACTGAGATCGCCACCCCTAAGGAGTGATCTCTCTCTTCTTCCTCCTCATCAGTCACTGACTGTAGCATGTCCTGGACTCGATGAGTCAACACTGCATATCCCTGGCATGTGTGGATGTAGGAATCGAGGTCCCAGAGGTATCGATTGACCCTCTCTGGGTCCGCATCATAAATAATATCAATGGGAGCAGATATGTAACCTAGCCCATCCAAATGCACCTCTGATTCCTAAAGATAATTCCACAGAGAATGGGGGTACTGACTTTGAAAGGATGACCAAACTTTAAATTTGTCCCATTGGCCCCAGGCCTTCGGGAAGGCAACATCAGTAGGAATAACCAACCCTCTACGGGCGGCTTCAAGGTAATGAGAGGATACACCTCTGTCTGTTAAAACCTTCCCCGAAAGCACAGTACCGGAAGGGTGGCGTAGAACCTTGTTCGGCCTGGTTGGAGTATCATCCCCCTTTCACTTCTTCTTACCCTTTGATGGCTTAGGAGTTGATATGGTAGACACCAACAACCCTAGCTGGCCATTTGGGTATGATTGCACCCAGGAGTCAGTGTAACTCTTAGATAAGAAGGGTGTGGAGTCTGCAAGTGTGGGAGTCATAACCTCGCAACCAGTATCTTCCTGGGTAAACATTAACCACAACTACCTGGACACCATTAAATGGCAGTTCTCGCGGGTGCCATTGAGTGAGGGAGGAAACAGTTCCTGGACACAGCCAAATTGGCGCCCGAATCAGCAAGGCGCGTACCCATCACAGATCAGATCCCCACTAATACGGGCCACAAGAATGCCCTCCCTGAGAGAAATGAGGTATCCCCGCTTACCAAACTACTCTGATATGGTATTCCCAATTACACTGGCCGGGAAGGGATATGGTTGGAAGTTGAAATAATCATAATTCAAGATCCGACTCGACAACATACACATATTCTGAACCGTCTATTGACCATCCTTCTCTTGGGTCGCCCACTCTTCTGGAATGACCCCGCTGGTCAGTTGCAAGTATGGCCAGAATTTGGTACTTGGAATTTGAAGAGGGTTGATAAAAGTGTATCAGTTCTTGATATGCACTCCCAACCATCCCCAGAGAATTTGGAAAGGGCCAGCTACTCGGTTTGGCCGACTGCCATCGGTAATACTGCCATGAAATCAGTAAATCCTGGCCAATACTGGGACGACCAAGTTGATGACATGGCTGGTAGCTAGCTGTGCTGCCATGAAAAAAGTAGAGACCCGCATGCCACCACTTTCACGTACAGGCAATAGCCATCCACTCAGAAACATGGCCAAGAATGCTGCCAGACAGAGCAGCCGATCGACATCCGGGACAAGATCCCAGCCCCATTCATTAAACTGTCCTTGATCCAGGAGCAGCCAATAGTTTCCCCTCTATTTTCAGGACTCCATCGTAGGGCAGGTAGTGGGCCTGCGTGGGAGGGCCACAGACTCACTCTCTTTAGAAAAATCCTTGACCCAATCATGATATAGGACAAGCTGTTTCGGGGACGTATCCTTTGAATGCTTCTGGGCCTGGTTAATGAGCTGCTTCACCAGGGGGGAGTCCTCTCTTCGTCATCCCCCATAGAAGGAGGAGGCAGGAATTCATCATATATACCCCTGATGGTGGGGACCCCTGAAATCTAAAAGAAATCCCAAAGGCTAATACCCACCT
The DNA here is from genome assembly GCA_963277665.1 of Viscum album. Taxonomy (NCBI): domain Eukaryota; kingdom Viridiplantae; phylum Streptophyta; class Magnoliopsida; order Santalales; family Viscaceae; genus Viscum; species Viscum album. The sequence goes on along the minus strand of OY728146.1, from coordinate 1,662,952,475 downwards.
CACTATGGACCATGTGAAATGAGTTGGTGTTCGGACTCAAGCGGCTCATAAGTTGTCGGGCGAGGGCTTTAGGCCGATGGTTATAGGTTTGGGACACCCAGGAAGCTTCATACAAGCCTACAACTCGTAATTATGTTTCAAACTCTGCACAGCTCTGGAGGACCCAGTAGGGCCACCCAAAATCTAGTGACTTAAATGATCCTCCGGGCCGGAGGTCCCGGTTCGCTGTCCATCCATGCTGATCGTTTACCATGGCATTACGGGAAATACTTTGGTAACAGTGAACCGCCCCTTCTTGCTGACGTTGCTCTCCTGTCGGGGACATGGGAAGATGATTCAACACAGATCTGGAAGTTGTATCCCTTAAGTTAGGCCTCCCTCTAGCGGATATCACAAATCGAGGGATAGTGGCATTTAATATCTAGGAAGTAGGATTGTTGTCGTGAGATGGAAAAGGAATTGGCATTTTAGAAAGTAAACTGAACCGATAGGCATGAAGGCTGTTGGAAAAGGGGTACTCCTGCTGTGACTTGGAGAGCTGATCGGTAAGGAAGGAGCACAGTGGGGAGTGGCAGACTCCATCCTTAATAGATCTGGCCACATCCTTTAGGCGTTGATCACCAATTGGGAGAGGCTCGGCAGTAGGTCTGGGTGCAGGGCAAGGGGGAACCATGTTTTCTCCTTGCATCATGAAGACAAGGAAAATGGTTAGTCTAGAATAATAAAATCTGGACAAAAAATACCCGTATGGAAAAGTAGTCAAGAAGCCTTCAAGCCAGCCTAATAAAGTGGTTCACGATGACTGTATCCCGCGAACCAACCCTTCACGGATGGGGTCCGCGGTACTCTAGCCCGCGGAGCGTTGGCCAGAAAACAGCGAACCAGATTGCTCCGCGTAATCTTAATCCTAGATTTAAATAATTAGGAAATTTTCAAATTCCATAAGATTTCAGTTCGCGGACCATCAAAACCACGAAGCGAGTTCCTCTGTGGGCCATAGTGACTTACTTTTTAATTAATTAAAAGTATTGGTTAAAGGTTGGGAAATTGTTCTGTGGGTGAAGGTGACCACGAAGGAGGAATGGTTCGCAGAAGTGGTAGCTGGTTCACGGAAGAAGTGCCTCGTGAAGGAATGAGCACGTGAATATAGAAAAGAAATAGAGTGATGGTTTCACGAAGAATACAGTAAAGGAAAAATGAAGCCCCCCCCCCCGTATTTATAGGTGTGGTCCCCTACCGGGTCCACTTCCCTACCACAACCCATCCGAGTTTCAGGACCACTCTTCATCGGAATAGTATCCTCTTCGTTCCGATCGAACCCCATTCCAATGAGGGGCATTTGTAGGGTCCTGAAAAATCTGAAAAGGAGATTCTACCCAAATCCCCCAAATAATTGGGGAAAGTATAGAGAAAATTCAAAGGAGGGCACAAGCTGAACCAGTCCGTAGACCAGTCCCATGAAAACGCGACGTGGCTAGGTTCCGCGAAGCACCCCCTCCGCGAACCCTTGTCATTCACGAAATGTAGGTGGAGATCCTCCGGGGGCGTGAAGCAGGAAGGGTACCGATCCGGTTCCCCGTCATGAACCGCCCCAGCCACGGACTGCGTCGATCAGCTCATGCTGCACCCACTATCGTTCATAGAATGGTGGCGAAAACCTAGGCGGCTGCAAAGCATTCCCTAAGATCGTTTGGTTCGCGAGGGAGATGCGTTCAGTGCCCACCGCGAGTCGCGGATTGACCAAGTCAGCCGTAAACTAGGTTTTTAGTCATGGGACTCCGGAAAAGGTGTCGTGTGACCACAGATACATCTCTTCCCCCACTCTATAAAAGGAGACCGAGGGGGGAAGAGGAAGAGGATTTAGAAGATATCGATCAGATTCGGGTTGAAGGATTTCGAAGGAAGGGTTAGGATTTCGCAAACTGGAAGTAACAGTTCGCGAACTAGAGAAGGTATGAACCTGGGAAAGAATTAATAAGGAACCGAAAACGCATAATAATTTGGTGAACCGTGTACTTAAAATAACAAAGAAGAGAATACCGTGAACCATGGACCCTCCGCGGATGCACTCCCCATGGACCAGGGTGTTTATGATTCTTTTCTGATCTGCCGCACCGCGTACCACCCTCCTACGCGGGCGAAGCCTTGACCGACGAACCCATGACTGGCACAGCCCTTGGCCGCTGATGCTTGCATGGAACCCTCCGCATACCACCCTAGTACGCGGATCAAACCCGAAGTCGTGAACGTCAGTGGTTCGCGGGATGCTCACTGTTCCGCGAACCACCTTGGTTCGTGGGATGCTAATCAATCCGCGGACCACCCTAGTTCGTGGATGGTTTCTCTATCCACGTATCACTTCCCTACGTGAAGGGTGCCACAACCCCTACCCTGGTGTGGCCCGTCGAATCCTTCAGAGTTCTCGTTCCATGAGCCAGATAAAATCCTTCCAATTTGGCCTGATCCCCCGTGACTCCCTCATTGGCCTATTCATCAGCCCCGAGCCGAGGCCTCCACTAGAGCCACCAGATCCGTGTGGTGTAACTCTCAGGTGCACCAGCGCACCATTTGAGTTCACATACCCACGGTAAGTAGGGGTTAAGGGTTTTCCCCGACCCTTGAGCAGGTTCCCGAAGAATTCCTGGGTTCACATTCCCACGGTAATGTGGAGTATAAGCTCGGGAGTCCCCTTTCAACCCCTCCACTTATTGGGGCTGGGGAACTTATCCCTTCCTCAGGGGGTAGTAAAATAACCATTAGAAAGAAGCCCCCATGAACTTCTGTAATTCCCCCAGGAACAAGAGAGGTGACGGGCACAGGAGCACATCTTTCCCTCTCCCGCTGCGCTTTTTCTCCATGGGTGTCCATCTCGGAGTAAGCCCCGACCTTATGGGCTGCTCTATGCGTAAGCCCCACTCCACTTCTCACAGACGTACCTTTCGCAACGTGATCATCTAGTCCCTACTGCCACTTGTTTCTCACACCGAGCATTACTCACGTGGGATTAGAGTAAGCATCAACCATGACATCCTCTTATGGGCGACCTCAGAGCGTAAGCCCCACTCTTGTGAACTATGAGGACTTTGACCCTGTCTCCTGAGCAGCGTATATAGGAAGCCTTCAAGAGGTTCAAGCCCGATCACCATCGGACCCCCCGAGTCCACATTCACGTCGGTTCTCCGACAATCCTATGCGAACTACAAGGACTTTGATCCCTGTCTCCTGAGCTGGATACATAGGAAGCATCCAAGAGGTTCAAGACTAATCACCATTGGACCCCTGGGTCCACATTCACATTGGTTCTCCGACGCTCCCATGCGAACTATGTGGAGTTTGATTCCTATCTCCTAGAAAGGGTACGTAGGAAGCCTCCAAGAGGTTCAAGCCCAACAACCGGTCGATCCGACTATCTTTAAATCAGTTCACCGCACCACCCCTAGTGCTGCCTCAATGAGTCCAGACTCCTCGGGGTCATTAATCCAATGAGGGATGGTAAACCTCAGGCATAAATGATTTTGAACCCCTACGTTCAGCTGACCATTGCCAACCATGAGTAATCTGTGGATACAATGCTTGGGTATAAACCAAAGATTCGATAACATATGAATATGTCTTAAATCTATAAGACAGTCCCAGAACATGCAATAATTTCCCCCAAAAGGGTGCGATGAGCCCGACTTCCCATCCTCCCGACCATTGTGAGTTCTTAAGCATCGCTGTCCAAACCACCAAGAAGACATCTACCTATGGAAAGCAGATCCACGTATCATTGGATATGGAGCTGTTGGGTGTTTCGAAACGAAGACCTGTGTACCTGACTTTAGTAATTGGGCGGGGCTCAGCCATCTGTGAGATCGACAGTTGGGCGCGTTGGTCCTCCATCTCCTCGAAGGGAAACAGTTTAAAACAAGGGTTTTATGGACTTTTGGGGTTTTTAATTTTTTTAAAGGTTTACGGTATTTTGGGTTTTTAGGGGTTTTAGGGTATTTTAGGGTTTCTAACATTGTTTGGTTTTCACATGTTTTAGTTGTTCTAAGGTTTTATTTGGGGTTTTTGGGGGTTTTTTGGGTTTTTGTTTTTTTAGGGATTTTAAATTTATTTTTTATTTTTATGGGTTTTAGGGTTTTTGAGGGTTTTGAGAGACTTTTTTAGGGTTTTGGGTTTTTACAGTTTTTGTGGGTTTTTTTTTTGTTTTCAGGGGTTTTTTGAGTTTTTTAGGTTTTTAAACTTTTTTAGAGTTTTTGACATTTTTAAGGGTTAACAGGGTTTCTATAATTTTAGTGATTTTTAGGTTTTTGATGGGGTTTTATCACTTTTAAGGTTTTTAGGGGTTTTCATTAGGGATTTTAGGGTTTTTATAGTTTTTTAGGTTTTTTGGGGTTTTAATTGTTTTTAGATTTTTAAGGTTTTTTGGGGGTTTTTATGGTTTTTTACATTTTTATATATTTTTAGTGATTTTGTAGACTTTTATCATTTTTAGGGTTTTTAGGTATTTTTAGGGTTTTTAGAATTTTTAGGGGTTTTATGGGTTTCTGGGGGTTTTCGGGTTTTTAGGGTTTTCAGTGTTTTTTAGGTTTTTAGTGGTTTTATGTGTTTTTAGGTTTTTAATGTTATCATAGGATTTTTAGGATTTTTTAATGATTTTTTGATTATTATAGAATTTTTAGAATTTTTATGGTTATTAGGTTTTTAGAAATTTTGAGGGTTTTTTGTTTTTTTATGGGTTTTTTTGTGTTTCTTGGGAGTTTTTTGAGTATTTTAGGGGTTGTAAGGTATTTTTAAGTTTTTAAACATTTTTAGAGGTTTAAAAGATTTTTAGATTATTTGGTGGCTTTTAGGGTTTTTAGAGTTTTTTAAGGATTATAGGGATTTTTATGGTTTTATAGCGGGTTTTAGGGTCTTTTAGGGGTTTTCACATTTTTAATGTTTTTATGGGTTTTAAGTGCTTTTAGGTTTTTAATGCATTCTTAGGATTTTTCAAGGTTTTAGGGGTTTTTTACTTTTTAGGGGTTTTTATGGATTTTTATGTTTTTAGAGTTCTTAGGGATTTTGAGGATTTGGAGGATTTTTAGGTTTTTATGGGTTTAAAGTGTTTTTATGTTTTTCAGGTTTTCACACTATTTTATAGGATTTTTATAGTTTTTCTATTTTTAGGTATTTTGAAAATTTTTGGGGGCGTTTTGTGATTTTTTCTGGGGTTTTAGGGTTTTTTAAAAAATTTTGTGGGTTTTTATTTGTATTTTTTAGGTTTTGTAAGGTTTTTAGGAGATTTTGTAGTTTTAATGGGGTTTTAAGGTTTTTAGAGTCTTTTATTATTTTTTGAATTTTTATATTTTTAGGGGTTTTAAGTGTTTTTAGGTTGTTAAGGTCTTATTAGGATTTTTAGGGGTTTTTAGTGTTTTGTACCTTTCTATGGATTTTTAGGGTTTTTGTTGGATATTTATGTTTTTTAAGGTTTTTAGGTATTTTACAGTTTTATTGCCTTTTTTGTGTTTTTTTTGTTTTTAGTGGTTTTTAGGGTTTTTATGGGGTTTTATAGTTTAAAGGGGTTTTTATGGTTTTTAAGGGTTCTTATGGTTTTTAGGTTATTTTATGGTTTTGTGTTTTTTTTGGTTTTTATGGATATTAAATATTTTTAGGATTTTAGGGGTTTCTTATGGTCTTTTAAGGTTTTTAGATTTTTTATGCTTTAAGGGATTTTTAGGGCCTTTAAAGATCTTTATGGCTTATAGGGTTTTAAGAGATTTTAAGGTTTTTTGTGGGGTTTTGGGTTTTAGGGTTTTTAGTGTTTTTAGGTTTTTTGTGGTTTAAAGTGTTTTTAGGTTTTTAAATTTTTCTTAAATGTTTTCAGTGTTTTTAGGTTTTTTATGTTTTTTGGGAATTTTATGTCTATTTTGGTATTTTTTGGTTTTTTGGGTTTTTATTGATTTTTAGGTTTTTTAGGTTTTTTTATTAATTTTTTGGGTCTTTATATTTTTTTGGATATTTAGGTTTTTCAAGAGTTTGTAGGATTTTAAGGGTTTTTAGAGTTTTTAACCTTTTTATGGGTTTGAAGGGTTTTTAGTGTTTTTAGTGGTTTTTAGGGGTTTTAGAGTTTTTATGGTTTTTATAGGTTTTTAGGATTTCTTGGGGTTTTTAGTGTTTTTGGGGTCTTTTAGGAGTTTCATCATTTTATAGGTTTTTAGGGGTTTTAAGTGTTTTTAGATTTTAAGGTTTTATTCTGGGTTTTCAGGGTTTTCATTGTTTTTTTTAATTTTTTAGTGATTTTTATTTATTTCTTAGGATTTTTATGGGTTTTATGGATTTTATCAACATTGTGGGTTTTAGGGTTTTTATGATTTTTAAGTTTTTTTTAGTTTCTAGAAGTTTGATGGTTTTTTAGAGTGTATAAAATTTTAGGGGTTCAATGGTGTTTTCACATTTTTAGTGGGTTTTAAGGTATTTTATGGGTTCTTACAGTTTTTAAGGTATTTAGAGTTTTATGGTTTTTAGGGATTGGAAGGTTTTTTAACATTTTTTACCTTTTTTGAAGGGGTTTAAATGTCTTTAGGTTTTTACGGATTTATTAAGAGTTTCCAAGGTTTTTATGGCTTTTTACATTTTTATGTTTTTAGTGATTTTTTAGGATATTATTATATTTTAGGGTTTTTAGGGATTTTGAGGGTGTTTAGGGTTTTTATAGTTTTTTTTCACGTTTTAGGGATTTTATGTTTTTTAGTTTTTAAGGTTTTTTATATTTTTTAATAGTATTAAGTGTTTAAATAGATTTTATAATTTTTAGTGGTTTTTAGGGTTTTCTTGGGTTTTTTAGGTTTTTAGGCTTTTTATGGTTTTTAATGGTTTTTAGGGTCTTTTAGGGTTTTCAACATTTTTTTCTTTTTAAGGGTTTACAGGGATTTTTTAAGTTTTTAATGGTTTTCTAGGGGTTTTAGGGTATTTTAGGGTTTTTAGGTGTTTTTACGGATTTTAGCATTTTTTTTGGATTTTAACTATTATTAGGGTTTTAAGGTTTTCTTATTGGTTTTCAGGGTTTTTATTGGTTTTTACATATTTTTTTATTTTTAGTGCTTTTGAGGCTTTTTATGGATTTTTGTGTTTTTCGGGATTTTAATGGATTTTTAGGATAATAGGGTTGTTAAGTTTTTTTTAGTTTTTAGGGTTTTTTAGTTTTGAATGTTTTTATGGTTATTTATGCTTTGTAACATTTCAAGGTTTTAAAGGGTATTTATAGTTTCTAGTGATTTTAGGTTTTTTATGGTTTTTAGTGTTTTTAAGGTTTTAGGGGATTTTATTGTTTTTAGGTGTTTTTAATGTCTTTTAGGGTTATTAACATTTTTTAATTTTTAGTGGTTTTAAGTGTTTTTAGGATTTTAATTTTTAGTAGGTTTTTTCATGTTTTTAGGGTTCTTATATGTTTTTAGGGATTTTCAAGTTTTTATATTTTTTAGGTATTTTGAGGTTTTTTAGGTTTTTTTTGACTTTTTACTGTTTTTTAGAATTTTTTAATGTTTTTATTTTTTTTAATGTGTTTTTACAATTTTTAGTGGTTTCTTACTATTTTTATGGATTTTAGGGTTTTCCAGTTTTTTAGGGTTTTTAGTGTTTTTATGGTTTTTAGCATTTTTAGTTTTTTATGGGTTTTATGTTTTTTTAGATTTTTAATTTTTTTCTTAAGGGTTTTCATGGTTTTTAGGGATTTTGAGGGTTTTTATTGTTTTTTAGGGTTTTTAGAGTTTTATGGTATTTTTGGGTTTTAGGGGTTTTTTCAGTTTCTTTGGTTTTTTTAGTAATTTTAGATTTTTCTAACATTTAAGGGGTTTAAATGGTTTTTAAAGTTTTTAGTTGTTTTAGGGTTTTTATGGTTATTAGGTTTTTTTATTGTTTAGGGGTTTTAATGGTTTTCAGGGTTTTTATGGCCTTTTAGGATTTTTAGCATTTTTTAGGTTTTTAGGGGTTTTAAGTGTTTTTATTTTTTATTATTTTCTTAGGGATTATCAGGTTTTTATGTTTTTTTTTCATTTTAAGGATTTTTTGGTTTTTTTATAGATTTTATTCAGTATTTTGTGTTTTTATGGGTTTTGGGTCTTTAAGTTTTTTGGGATTTTTATGGTTTTCAGATTTTTTGAGTTTTTTTGGTTTTTAGCCTTTTTGCGATTTTTAGTGGTTTTAATTGTTTTTAGGTTTTTAAATTTTTCCTAGGGTTTCTCATGTTTTTAAGGTTTTTATGTTTTTTTATATTTTTAGGGTTCATTTAGTATTTTTACATTTTTAGGGTTTTTAAGATCTTTGAAGTTTATTGGGGAATTTTTATGTTTTATGGTTTTTTTAGTTTTTAAAGTTATTTTTGGGGGTTTCAAGGTTTTCAAGGTTTTGAAGGGTTTTTAGAGTTTTAGTTTTTTATTTTTTATAGGGTTTTTAGAGTTTTTAGTGTTTTTAGGAGTTTTATGGATTTTTAATATTTTTAGGGTTTTATAGTTTTAAGGACGTTTAAGTGTTTTTAGGTTTTATAATGTTTTTTGGGTTTTCTATGGGTTTTTAGTGTTTTTTGTTTTTAAGGTTTTATTAGTGTTTTCAGGATTTTCTACATTTCTTGCGATTTTTAGGGGGATTTTAATATTTTTATGGCATTTTAGGGGTTTTAGGGATCTTGAGTGTCTTTAGAGGTTTTTATGATGTTTTTTGGATTTTTTGTTTTAAGGATTTCTATAGAGATTTTTTAATTTTTTAGGGGTTATTGGGGTTTTAGATTTTTGAGTGGGTTTATGGTTTTTATAGTTTTTAGGTTATATTATTGTTTTTAAGGGTTTTTATGGTTTTTAGTACTTTTATGTTTTTCATGGGTTTTATCATTTTTTAGGTTTTTAGGGGTTTTAAGTGTCTTTATTGTTATAAGGTTTTATTATTGATTTTTAGGGTTTTAGAATTTTTTAGGCCTTTTGTGTTTTTTATGGAGTTTTTAGTATTTTATGGTTTTTAGTGTTTTTATGGATTTAGAGGGTTTTTTTGGGTTTTTTTGGTTTTTTGTGGATTTAGGAATTTTTTAGTTTATTGGGATTTTAAGTTTTCTTAAATTTTTTAATGTTTTCAGGGGTTTAAGGTGTCTTTTAGAGTGCTTTAACATATTTTTTGGGTTTTAGTGTTTTTAAGGTTTCTTTGGGTTTTGATGGTTTTGGGTTTTTTTTGGGTTTTTGGGTCTTTTTTTCATTTTTTAGAGTTATCAACATTTTTTAGGGGTTTTAAGTGTTCTTTAGTTTTTAATGTTTTCTTGTGATTTTTTAGAGTTTTATTATTTTTTTTACATTTTAGGTATTTTTTTGATTTTATAGGAATATTATAGATTTTTTTGGGTTTTAGGTATTTTGACGGTTTTAATTGTTTGTAGGTTTTTAATGGTTTATAGGGTTTTTTATGTATTTTTGGGGTTTTTACATTTTAGGGATTTTTAGTGATTTTTTAGTATTTTATGGGGTTTTTGGGGTTTTAGGGATTTTAAATGGTTTTAGGGGTTTTTTGGGTTTTTACAGTTTTTATGAATTTTAGGGTTTTTTTTGAGTTTTTAGGGTTTTTAGGGTTTTTTTATATTTTTAGGAGATTTAAATGGTTTTTAGAGTTTTTATGATTTTAAAGGTGTTTATGGGTTTTTAGTTTTTTAAAGGATTTTAAAGGTTTTTATAGTTTTTAGGGATTTTAGGGTGTTTTATGGGTTTTTGGATTTTTTAGTTTATTAGGGGTTTTAATAGTTTTTATGGTTTGCTTAGAGATTTTTTAGGTTTTTAGTGATTTTAGGGTGTTTTGTGTTTTTTTGTTTTTATGGGTTTTTTAGTTTTTAGGATTTACATATTTTTTATACTTTTTCATAATTTATTGGGTTTTTAAAAAGTTTTTATGTTTTTAGTGAGTTTTTAGGGTTTTTAAGGTTTGTAGGGGTTTTTGGTTTTAATGTGTTATATGGCCTTTTAAGGTTTTAGCGTTTTTAGGTTTTTTGAGAGGTTTTAAGTGTTTTTTTTGTTTTTGAAGGTTTATTAGGGGTTTTTGGGGGCTTTTAGGGTGTTTTACATATTTAATTATTTTCAAGATTTTTTAGAATTTTAAAGGTTTTGGGGTTTTTAAGGCAATTGAGTGTTTTTAGGGTTTTTAGGGGTCTTAGAATTTTTTTCCTTTTTTAGGTGGTTTAATAGTTTTTAGGTTTTTAAGGTTTTCTTTTGGTTTTTTAGGGTTTTTAGGGTTTTTTATGTTTTTAGGGTTTCTAGGGATTTTTTATGGATTTTTATGGGTTTTTATGTTTTTTTAAGTTTCTGGGGTTTTCAAGGTTTTTAGTCTTTTTGACGTTTTTCATGTTTTAAAGGGGTTTTAGAAATTTTAGTTGGTTTTTAGGTTTTCTTAATGTTTTAGTGGGTTTTATGGTTTTTAGGTGTTTTTAGGGTTTTAGGGTCTTTTATGGTTTTTAGAATTTTTCTAATTTTTTTAGGGATTTTCAGTGCTTTTAGGTTTTTAAGGTTTTTTTTATTTTTTAGGATTTTTATGTTTTTATGGATCTTAGATGGATTATTTTAATTTTTATTTGTTTTTAGAATTTTTAGATATTTTAAGGGGTTTTACTAGTTTTACGGTTTTTAGTGTTTTGAGTGTTATTTAGGTTTTCTAAGGGTTTTATGTTTTTTTAGAGTTTTATGGTTTTATTTGGTGTTTTCAAGGGTTTTAGAGTTTTCATTATTTTCGGTATTTTTGGGGATTTAATGTATTTTTACGGGTTTTTAATTTTTTAAGAATTTTAAGGGTTTAGGGGGGGGGGGTTTCAGATTTTAAGGGCTTTTATGGTTTTTTTTTGTTTTTAGGGTCTTTTTTTTTTAGTTTTTTTGGGGGGGGGGGGTTTAAGGGGTTTTATAGTTTTAAATGTGTTTATGGGTTTAAAGAGTTTCTATAGTTTTTAGTTGGTTTTAGGGTTTTTATGGGTTTTTGGGATTTTTAAGGTTTTTAGAGGTTTAATGGGATTTAGGGTTTTTAGGGTTTTTATAATTTTTAGATATTTTAGTGGTTTATGTGTTTTTGGTTTTAAGGTTTTATTAGGTAATTTTAGGGGTTTTACAGTTTTTTTGTTTTTAGGGATTTTTAGGGATTTTTGCGTTTTAAGGATTTTTTGGATTTGGAGGGTTTCTAGGGTTTTTATGGTCATTTGGGTTTTTAGTTTTTCTTATTGATTTTTAGTGGTTTTAAGGTTTGTTATAGTTTGTTAATATATTTAGGGGTAAATTATTTTTATATTTTTTAGTGTTTTTTGGGATTTTATGGGGTTTTATGGATTTTTATGTTTTTATCAGTTATTGTGATCTTTAGGGTTTTGGGGGGTTTAAAGATTTTTTAGACTTTTTAGTTTTTAGGGATTTTATGTTATTTTTTGTTTTTGATATTTTTTTAGGTTTTTTCAAGGTCTTTAGGGTTGTTTATGGAGTTAGGGATGTTAAGGTATTTTTGTGAGTTTTTATGATTTTTAGGGGTTTCAAAGATTTTGAGGGGTTTGGGGGGTTTTAGTATTTTTAGGGTTTGTATAGTTTTTTGGGTTTTTAGGGTGTTTTTGAGTTTTTAAGGATTTTAGGTTTATTTAGTGTTTTTAAAATTTTTAGGATTTTGTACGGATTTTGTATTTTTATTTGTTTTTTGGTGTTTTATATGTTTTTAGTGGTTTTCAGGTTTTTAGGGGTATTTATGGGTTTTATGGGTTTTTAGAGTTTTTAGGTTTTTATGGGGTTTAAGTGTTTTTATGTTTCAATGGTTTCTTATGGTTTTTAGGTTTTTAGGGTTTTTAAGTATTTAGGGATTTGTAGGTCTTCTTTAGGTTTCTTAGGGGTTTTAAGGGAATGGAAGATGCGAGGGTCGGGCTATTCCCGGCCCCCCCAAATTTATTAGAAAGAAAAAAAGAGACACAATAGACAAGGGAGGGGAGGGGTCAAATGACCCACACCTGAAAACCCCTTACAGCCCTCACCAAAAAAAAGAAAAATCAAAAAAGAAAAGAAAAACCAAACAAGAACACCCAGGTCCAAGTAGCAACCATCACCATCATCCAGCAGCATCCTGCATCCAGCAATTCACTACCAAGAAATTACCAACTACCAACCTCACCTATACCAGCTTCCAGCATCTCCTCACTAAAACGAGCCATCACCAGCAGCACATAACCATCAACACCAGAATCACACAAGAGCCAACAACTAGAGTTCACTTCTATACAACAACCATCATCCATTCTCGCAAGATCTAGCATCTAGAACCTCCTCACCAAGAAGGTCCACCGCAAGCATCACAGAGCCAATAACATCAAATTCCAACCTGCAAACATCATCGCATTCCAGCCAAACAACAGCTAGCCATCATACCAAAGCAAACCAACAACCATCATTTTTCCACCTTCACCATAGCTTAGCCAAAAAAATCGCACCTAGCAGTAGTCAGGGGCAAAACCAACCACATCCAAATAGACCAAATCAAACAACCCTTCCAGCATTCGAGACCGCTTATCCTAGCTGCCTCCACCATACCGCATGTAGAAGTACATCCAACAGTACAACAACCAACATCACAAGGCCACTAGCACCCAGGATTAGAAACAACAGGTTCATCACAACCCAACTCACTAGCATGCAGAAACCAGCACCATATTTTCCAAAAAGCACCAAAACCATTCATGCCTTGTAAACAAGAAGCAACACAAAAAAAGAATCTCACCTCATTACACAATAAATTCAAGAACCAACACCAGAATTGGTTCGCATCCAGAATAGACACAATCACAAAGCAGTGAAAATTGTAATGCAAAAACATTGAACCAGAAAATCCAGCAAAGAAGCCATTTACTGCCCGACAGACCAGATCACAACAAGACCAGAGTAAGCTGACAATAGCGGGAGGTGACCGCAGATCCGAAGAACCAACTGAAGAAAAGATCCGAACCCGAACACATACCTGCATCGCAGACACCACTAGCGGTCCAGAACTAAAAAACCAAGCCAACATGGCCAGAAACCAACCGGATCTGAACCATGCTTCTGAGGAAAGCAACGCTCCGAGAAAACTAGATCTGAGCATCTCCACCAATGATATGCAACACCAAAGACCAAGTCTGGACCACTTCTCCAAGAAACTTTTGAGCCGTGCGCTGGAGAGGCTGAATCTGACCTGATCCTCCATGGTTGACTTCTTCATATGAGGTCACCTCTAGGGAAACTGCAAAAAACAACATAGTTCCAAATCTAGGAGAAACATACCGTGAGAGTAGGGAGCAGCAATGCTATGGAGATCGACGCCTGAGAAGCTACGACCGAGAGGAAAGTATTGTCGCACCATGGAAGAAGCATTGCGAGAGTAGACGAGTGCGAGAGAATACGAGGGAAATAGCCACCATCCTCTTAGGGGTTTTAAGGACTTTTAGTGTTTTTAGGATTTTTAGGGTTTTTATAATTATCTTTGGTTTTAGGGTTTTTATGAGTTATTAGGGTACTTATGGTTTTTTAGAGTTTTTTAACATTTTTATGGATTAAAATGGTATTTATAGTTTATATTGGGTTTTAAGATTTTATAGGTTTATTTGGTTTTTAAGTTTTTTATGGGGTTTTAGGAATTTTGAGGTTCTTAGAGATTTTAGCATTTTTAGGTTTTTATGGGTTTTAAGTTTTTGGAGGTTTTTTTTGATTTCCACATTTTTTTCATGATTCTTAGTGCTTTTACATATTTAGGGATTTTTAGGGTTTTTAGGTATTGGGGGGGGGGGGGGGTTAGGGATTTTTAGGTTTTTTTATGTTTTATCGTTTTTTGTTTTTATGTGTTTCAAGTGTTTTTATGTTTTTAAGGTTTTATTATAGTTTTTAGGATTTTTAGGTTATTAGGTATTATTACAAATTTTTATATTTTTTATAGTTTTTTAGGGTTTTTATTGATTTCAAGGGTTTTTTGGGTTTTTTAGGGTTTTTAGTGTTTTTATGATTTTTAAGGTTTTCTTGATATTTTAGGGAATTTAAGGGTTTTTGTAGTTTTGTAAAGTTTTTATAGGTTTAAAGGGTTTTTCGAGTAATGAGTGTTTTTTAAGAATTTTATGGGTTTTTTTTGTATTTTTAAGATTTTAAGGTGTTTTTGGTTTTTAAATATTTTTAGGATATCTTAATGTCTTTTAGAGTTTTTAGCATTTTTGGGGGTTTTAAGTGCTTTTATAATTTGGTAGTTTTCATAAGGGTTTTCAGGTTTTTTTAAAGATCTTCAATGATTTTTATGGTTTTTATGGTTTTTTATCATTTTTTGGGGTTTTTAGTAATTTTAGGATTTTTTTAATTTTTTTTTGGGATTTTAAGGTTTTTAGAAATTTTTTACATTTTAGGGGTTTAAAGGGTTTTTATAATATTTATTGGTTTTTAGGGGTTTTAATTTTTTTATGTTTTTAAGGGTTTCTTATGGGTTTTCAGGGTTTTATGGTTTTTTACATTTTTAGGGAATTTTAGATTTTTTTTTTGTATTTTTAAGGTTTATAGGGGTTTTAGGGATTTTGAGGATTTTTAGCACTTTTAGGCGATTTAGGGATTTTTTGGTTTTTTTTGAATTTTAGGGGTTTTTAGATTTTTCGAGTTTTAATGGTTTTTAGGGTTTTTTAAACGTTTTTAGGATTTCGAGGGTTTTTAGTGTTTTTAGTGTTTTTAGTGATTTTTTGGGTTTTTAAGATTTTTATGGGTATTTATGGTGTTAGGTGTTTTCGGTTTTTTGGGTCTTTTATGGTTTTGAGCATTTTTTTATTTTTTGGGGTTTTATGTGTTTTTATGTGTCTTATGTTCTTTTAAGTTTTTAATATTTTCTTAGGGTTTTCATGATTTTTAATGTTTTTTATGGTTTAGGGGTTTTTATGATTTTGGAGTTTTTAGTTATTTTGATGTGTTTTTGGGTTTTTTATTTTTAGGGTTTTTTATGGATTTTTTTTAGAATTTTTCTGAGTTTGTTAGGGTTTTTTAGTTTTTTAGTGTTTTTTAAACATTTTTATGGGTTTAATGGGTTTTGATATTTTTTAGAGGTTTTTAGGGTTTTGTTGGTTTTTAGGGGTTTTTAATAATTTCAAGTCTTTTTGTGTTTTTAGGGGGTTTTAGTGTTTTGTAGGTTTTCAGGGGTTTTAAGTGTTTTTATGAATTTAATATTTTCTTAGCGTTTTTAGGATTTTTAGTGGTTTTTATGTTTCTAGGTATTTTTAGGGATTTTATAGTTTTTTGGGGGTTTTGGGGATTTTGAGGGTTTTGGGGGTTTTGGAGTTTTTAGGGATTTTTAAGATTTTAACATTTTAGGTTTTTAATGTTTTTAAGTGTTTTTAGGTTTTATGCTTTTCTTATGGGTTTTCTGGGTTTTTAGGATTATTTAATTTTTATGGATTTTTATGGGATCTTTAGGATTTTTATGGGTTTTTTGTTTTTTTTGAGGGTTTTAGAGTTTTTTGGGGTTTTATGGGTTTTTTTTAGTTTTTAAGGTTTTTTTTGATTTTTTTATAGTTTTAATGGTTTATATATATTTTTTTGAATTTTTATGGGTTTAAAGAGATTTTTATATTTTTTAGTGGTTTTATAGAGGTTTTATTGGGTTTTATGGCCTTTTAAGTTTTTTTTGTCGTTTTTATCGTTTCAGGGATTTATAGTGGTTTTAGGGTCTTTTAAGGGTTTTAGCGTTTTTAGGTTTTGTAGGAGTTTTAATTGTTTTTGGTTTTTATGATTTTATTAGGTATTTTTAGTGTTTTTATTGTTTTAGGGAAAGGAAGGTGCGAGACCAGACTATCCCTGGCCTCCCAAATGCATAAAAAAGGTACAACAAACAAGGGAGGGGCGGGGTCAAACAACCCGCACCCAAAATCCACGAACACCCATAACCAAAAGAGACTAAAAAAACCACAAGAAAACCAACTACATTCTATAGTCCCAATTCCCAAGGGTATCTCTATCAGCCCTGTAACCCAAATAGGCATCCAAGCCCACCTTTTCCCATTCAAAGGATTCATACTAGTTGAGGAAGGCCTTACTGTACTTCCTGAGCATCACATCTGGCTTCAGCTTGGAAGCCCGGTCTTCTCTTCCAAGTCCATTCCTTCCACCTTTACATATCTTGGAAAATTCTCTAGTGGCCATTGGCCTAGTCAAGGAGGAGTAATCTCTCCTTGCACGCCGCTTCACAGGAGGGTCACTCAGTCCCTTGACTCTACTGCGGACTATATCATTAGGCATGACCATCCTTCCATATTTTCCACATTCTGGGATAGAGCATGGATTTCTCTTCTAGTTATATCCTGAGGAGCCAAAAGGGCCCATTACTGCCTGCTCCTTCTTGATCCTGTCCAGGCTGGTGTACAGCAGGTCATCGTGATCCCCCAAAACATCTTCTTTAGACTGGGTAGAGGGAGACCCATTACATAGCCCGAAGGCCCAAGGCCATGTGGCCTGAATACTAGGCTTGAAATCCCATTTTTGGGCCAAAGAGCCCCTTGGTGAATAGTACTGCTACAGTACCTAAGCTGCTATAGTACCTACTATAGTACCACCCCCGCTACAGTTCCTACAGCAGTGCCTCTGCTGTTACAGTGTCGCCGCCGCTACAGTTTCGCCGCCGCTACAGTTCCACCGCTACTACAGTACCTCGGAAATTAATCCATGCCTGGATTTGATCCTGGGTCTTTTGGATGTTTTAGTGGTTTTTATGGGTTTTAAGGTCTTTTAGGATTTTTAACATTTTTAGGTATTTTAAGAATTTTAATGTCATTTAGTTATTTTTATGTTTTTCTTTAGGTTTTTCATGGTTTTAGGGATTTTTATATATTTCAAGATTTTTAGGTATTTTTAGTATTTTTTGGATTTTTTGGTTTTTAGGGAGTTTTTGAGATTTTTGAGTTTTAGGGGTTTTTATCATTTTTTTGGTTTTTAGGGGTTTTAAGTGTTTTTATACTTTTAAGGTTTTATTATGGTTTTTCAGGGTTATTAGGGTTTTTAAGTTTTTAGGGTTTTTTTTGGATTTTAGGGTTTTTAGGGATTTTTAGGATTTTTGGGGGTTTTGGAGTTTTTTATATTTTATGATTTTTTTTGGGTTTATAGTTTTTTCTGAGTTTATAGTTTTTTTTTGAGTTTATTATGGGTTTTAAGGTTTTTTAGAGTTTTTAACATTTTTGAGGGCTTAAATATTTTTGGTGTTTTTAGTGGAGTTTTAGGGGGTTTTTAGACTTTTGGGGATTTTAATTTTTTTATAGGTTTATGGTTTTTTGGGTTTTTAGGGGTTTTAGGGTATTTTAGGGTTTTTAACATTGTTTTGTTTTTAGAGATTTTAGTTGTTCTAAGGTTTTATTTGGGTATTTTAGAGTTTTTAGGGTTTTTTTTGTTTTTATGGATTTTATGTTTATTTTTCATTTTTATGGGTTTTAGGGGTTTTAAGGGTTTTGAGAGAGTTTTTTTTGGGTTTTAGGGTTTTTATAGTTTTTATGGGTTTTTTTATTTTTAGGGGTTTTTTGAGTTTTATAGGTTTTTAATGTTTTTTAGAGTTTTTTAAAATTTTTAAGGGTTAATTGGGTTTTTATAGTTTTAGTTTTTTTTAGTGTTTTGATGGGGTTTTATCAATTTTAAGGTTTTTAGGAGTTTTTCATTAGGGAATTTAGGGAATTTATAGTTTTTTAGGTTTTTAGGGGTTTTAAGTGTTTTTAAAATTTTACGGTTTTTTTGGGGTTTTTTAGGTTTTTTGTACAATTTTATGTATTTTTAGTGATTTTGTAGACTTTTATCATTTTTAGGGTTTTTAGGTATTTTGAGGGGTTTTAGGATTTTTATGGGGTTTGGGGGTTTTTTTGGGGTTTTAGGGGTTTTTTGGGGTTTTAGGGTTTTTTTTTGATTTTCAGTGTTTTTTTAGGTTTTTAGGGGTTTTAATGTGTTTTTAGGTTTTTAATGTTCTCATAGGATTTTTAGGATTTTTTATGATTTATTGATTATTATGGAATTTTTAAATTTTTTTTGGTTATTTTCATTTTAGCAATTTTGACGGCTTTTTGTGTTTTAATAGTTTTTTTTTGGGTTTCTTGGGGGGGGGGTTGAGTATTTTAGGGGTTGTAAGGTATTTTTAATATTTTAAACATTTTTAGAGGTTTAACAGGTTTTTTGATTATTTGGTGGTTTTTAGGGTTTTTAGAGTTTTTTAAGGATTATAGGGATTTTTATGGTTTTAAAGTGGGTTTTGGGGTCTTTTTAGGGTTTTTTACATTTTTAATGTTTTTATGGGTCTTAAATGCTTTTAGGTTTTTTATGCTTTCTTAGGGTTTTTCAAGGTTTTTGGGATTTTTTACTTTTTAGGGGTTTTTATGGGTTTTATGTTTTTAGGATTCTTAGGGATTTTGAGGATTTTAGGGATTTTTATGTTTTTATGGGTTTAAAGTGTTTTTATATTTTTCAGGTTTTCACACTATTTTATATGATTTTTATAGTTTTTACGTTTTTAGGTATTTGAGATTTTTGGGGGGTTTTTCTGATTTTTCTAGGGTTTTAGGGATTTTTTAAGTTTTTAGTGGGTTTTTATTTTTATTTTTTTAGGTTTTTTATGGTTTTTAGGATATTTTATGGTTTTTATGGGGTTTTAGGGTTTTTAGGGTCTTTTATTGTTTTTTGAATTTTTATGCTTTTAGGTTTTTTAAGTGTTTTTAGGTTGTTAAGGTCTTATTAGGATTTTTAGGGGGTTTTAGTGTTTTCTACCTTTCTATGGATTTTTAGGGTTTTTGTTAGATTTTTATGGTTTTTAATATTTTTAGGTAATTGAGGGTTTTATTGCCTTTTTGGGGTTTTTTTTGGTTTTTAGTGGTTTTTATTGGTTTTTAGGGTTTTTATGGGGTTTATAGTTTTAAGGGGTTTTTATGGTTTTTAAGGGTTCTTATGGTTTTTAGGGTCTTTTATGGTTTTTAGTTTTTTTTGGTTTTTATGGATATTAAATATTTTTTGGCTTTTAGGGGTTTGTTATGGTCTTTTAAGGTATTTAGATTTTTTTATAATTTAAGGGATTTTTAGGGCCTTTAAGGATCTTTATGGCTTTTAGGGTTTTAAGATATTTTGATGTTTTTGGGAGGTTTTAGGGTTTTAGGGTTTTTAGTGTTTTTAGGTTTTTAGGGGTTTAAAGTTTTTTTAGGTTTTTAAGGTTTTCTTAACAGTTTTCAGTGTTTTTATGTTTTTTATCTTTTTGCGGAATTTTATTTCTATTTTGGTATTTTTTGGTTTTTTGGGTTTTTATTGATTTTTAGGTATTTTAGGTTTTTTTATTATTTTTTGGGTCTTTATGTTTTTTTGGATATTTAGGTTTTTTACGAGTTTGTAGGGTTTTAAGGTTTTGTAGAGTATTTAACTTTTTTATGGGTCTAAAGGGTTTTAAGTGTCACTAGTACAGAAAACGTTTTTTATGTCACCATTTTTTACGTCGGTTATATAAAATCGACGTCATAATATGTAAAACGAGGTTTTTTACGTCGGTTATTTAATAACCGACGTAAAAACCTGTGTTTAGTACACCTTTAACGTCGGTTATTTTTATAACCGATGTTATTAAACGCGCGACTTCGTTTTTTACGTCGGTTATACATTAACCGCCGTAAAAAACAGAAGCGGGGGGTGTTTTTTACGTCGGTTATTCAATAACCGACGTAAAAAAACGCGGTTTTTGAAGGCCTTTTTGCGTCGGTTATTTTATAACCGACGCAAAAAAAGAATCCGCAGATGTTTTTTGACGTCGGTTATTCCATAACCGACGTAAAAAAACGCAGATTTTGAGCCCTTTATAACGTCGGTTATAAAATAACCGACGTAAAAAAAGAATCGGATGAAGGTTTTTACGCCGGTTATTGATTAACCGACATTATAAATGTTTTTAAAACAATTATAACGTCGGTTATTGAATAACCGACGTGATAACTCATTTAAAAATTTACCCAGACCCGTGGATTGTCATTCACGAGTTTACCTTCGACAGTCGCGACTCGTCTCTCTCGCGCGTAAACCCGAATCGGCTCGTCCATTTCGTTCGTTTAGATTCGTTTTGTGATCATCGTTTCTCATATTTAATCTCCTCGGATCAATCATCTAAACTCGCAGCACTCAGGTAATCCTCCCACTCGTTCGTTTTTTTTCGCGGATAGTATATATATATGTGTTGTGATTTTTTTTGTTGAAACTAGCTAAGATTCATCGATTGTGAACCCTTTTAACTCGTTTTGGCACCATAATCTTATTTATCATCCCTAGATCTATTAGTTCGACTTGAAATATTGACTAATTTTATGATTTCACTAATTTTTCATCGTTTTCTATAAATCCCCGAGAGGGTTGGGGCGTGTCCATTTGGATGGGTTGCCCTTTTACAGTTGTTACTAGTTTATTCACACACAACCATGGCATAGGTGCATGGATTTGGGATCACATCACCATTTCACCCCTGCAAACAAAGTTTCACGAGGAGGACTCGCCAGATTTCCCCTCGGCATGTTAAAATTTTAGATACCCTCTTTTCAGCAAGTAAAAAATTAACTAGTTTTTTCTTCACTACTTATCCTAAACAAATAAAACCACCATTCTTTCTAGAACCTCTACTAGATCCATTGCATCCATCAACATACATATTTGGATCTGAAAGCATCCCTTAAGCCTTATGTTCGATGCTAACATCCTTTACTGATCTATAGAAAATATGATGGTCTGCTAAGCTCTCCATTTAAAAGTCAAACCCCACCAATTATTCATCCTCATCATGAGAAAATGGCACAACATCTGAATTTCTGATTCAATCTCTTGGGTCACTGAACAAACATTAACTCCTTCAAATCCACACCTGGAATAGACAACCTAATGTCAAGTTCCTTCTCTATCTATTGAAACTCAGTTCTTCCTCCACACCTAAAAACATTCTTTGAATGGCCCAACTTCTTGTTATGGTAAATTTTCAGTGATTCCAGGGGGGTGGGAGGGCTATCAAGAGGGTTGGGGGTGTCCAGGGGGGGTGTCCAAGGGGGTAGGGTGTGGGGGGTGGTGTCTAGGAGGGGTGGGGGCTGTCCAGAGGGGTCGGGGGGTGTCCAGGGGGGTTTACAAGGGGGTGGGTGGGTGTGGGGGGCTGTCCAAGGGTGTGGGTGGGTGTTGAGGGGTGTCCAGGGGGGTGTCCAAGGGGGTAGGGGGTGGGGGTGGTGTTTAGGAGGGGTGGGGGGGCTGTCCAGAGGGTTGGGGGGTGTCCAGGGGGTGTCCAAGCAGGTCGGGGGTGGGGGGTTGTGTCCAGGAGGGGTGGGGGTGCTTTCTAGAGGGGTCGGGGGCTATCCAGAGGGGTCAGGGGGTGTCCAGGGTGGTGTCCAAGGGGATGGGTGGGTGTGGGGGGCTGTCCAAGGGGGTGGCGGCCTGTCCAGAGGGGTCGGTGGGGTGTCCAGGGGGGTGTCCAAGGGGTTGGATGGGTGTGGGGGGCTGTCCAAGTGGATGGAGGCCTCTCCAGAGGGTATTTGGGGTTGTCCGGGTGGGTGGGGGGCTGTCCAGAGGGTTGGGGGATGTCCAGGGGGGTGTCCAAGGGGGTAGGGGGTGGGGGGTGGTGTCCAGGAGGGGCGGGGGGCTGTCCAGAGGGGTCGGGGGGTGTCCAGGGGGGTTTACAAGGGGGTGGGTGGGTGTGGGGGGCTGTCCAAGGGTGTGGGTGGGTGTTGGGGGGGTGTCCAGGGGGGTGTCCAAGGGGGTAGGGGGTGGGGGTGGTGTTTAGGAGGGGTGGGGGGGGGGGGCTGTCCAGAGGGTTGGGGGGGTGTCCAGAGGGGTGTACAAGCAGGTCGGGGGTGGGGGGTTGTGTCCAGGAGGGGTGGGGGTGCTTTCTAGAGGGGTCGGGGGCTGTCTAGAGGGGCCGGGGGGTGTCCAGGGTGGTGTCCAAGGGGATGGGTGGGTGTGGGGGCTGTCCAAGGGGGTGGCGGCCTGTCCAGAGGGGTCGGGTGGGGTGTCCAGGGGGGTGTCCAAGGGGTTGGATGGGTGTGGGGGGCTGTCCAAGTGGGTGGCAGCCTCTCCAGAGGGTATTTGGGGTTGTCGGGTGGGTGGGGGGATGTCCAGAGGGTTGGGGGATGTCCAGGGGGGTGTCCAAGGGGGTAGGGGGTGGGGGGTGGTGTCCAGGAGGGGCGGGGGGCTGTCCAGAGTGGTCGGGGGGTGTCCAGGGGGTTTTACAAGGGGGTGGGTGGGTGTGGGGGGCTGTCCAAGTGTGTGGGTGGGTGTTGGGGGGTGTCCAGGGGGTGTCCAAGGGGGTAGGGGGTGGGGGGTGGTGTTTAGGAGGGGTGGGGGGGCTGTCCAGAGGGTTGGGGGTGTCCAGGGGGGTGTCCAAGTAGGTCGGGGGTGGGGGGTTGTGTTCAGGAGGGGTGGGGGTGCTTTCTAGAGGGGTCAGGGGCTGTCTAGAGGGGTCGGGGGGTGTCCAGGGTGGTGTCCAAGGGGATGGGTGGGTGTGGGGGGCTGTCCAAGGGGGTTGCGGCCTGTCCAGAGGGGTCAGTGGGGTGTCCAGGGGGGTGTCCAAGGGGTTGGATGGGTGTGGGGGGCTGTCCAAGTGGGTGGCGGCCTCTCCAGAGGGTATTTGGGGTTGTCCGGGTGGGTGGGGGGGCTGTCCAGAGGGTTGGGGGATGTCCAGGGGGTGTCCAAGGGGGTAGGGGGTGGGGGTGGTGTCCAGGAGGGGCGGGGGGCTGTCCAGAGGGTTCAGGGGGTGTCCAGGGGGGTTTACAAGGGGATGGGTGGGTGTGGGGGGCTGTCCAAGGGTGTGGGTGGGTGTTGGGGGGTGTCCAGGGGGGTGTCCAAGGGGGTAGGGGTGGGGGGTGGTGTTTAGGAGGGGTGGGGGGGGGGGGGGGGCTGTCCAGAGGGTTGGGGGGTGTCCAGGGGGGTGTCCAAGCAGGTCGGGGGTGGGGGGTTGTGTCCAGGAGGGGTGGGGGTGCTTTCTAGAGGGGTCAGGGGCTATCCAGAGGGGTCGGGGGGTGTCCAGGGTGGTGTCCAAGGGGATGGGTGGGTGTGGGGGGCTGTCTAAGGGGGTGGCGGCCTGTCCAGAGGGGTCGTTGGGGTGTCTAGGGGGCTGTCCAAGGGGGTGGATGGGTGTGGGGGGCTGTCCAAGTGGGTGGCGGCCTCTCCAGAGGGTATTTGGGGTTGTCCGGGTGGGTGGGGGGCTGCCCAGAGGGTTGGGGGATGTCCAGGGGGTGTCCAAGGGGGTAGGGGGTGGGGGGTGGTGTCCAGGAGGGGTGGGGGGCTGTCCAGAGGGGTCGGGGGGTGTCCAGGGGGGTGTTATATCTTACTATATTTTGTTTAAAAAATAATATTCAAGCATATTTTTTTAAATACACATCGATTTGTTTTATATTTCAATATTGTTTACATTCAAATTATGATTTTTTTCATATAAACATATATTTGTCTTATCTAAAAAATATATATATTTTTGCTATTTGTTATAGTTAATAATGAGTTGAAGTTGGATTACGGCACATCGAATGAGCAATGAATATGAGGAAGGTGTTGATGCCTTTTTGGAATTTGCTAAACGAAATGTTCCAAGTAGTGACCTTTTTTTCTGTCCATGCCTGAAATGTCTGAATATGAATAAGTTGAAAAGTAGAGAGATAAAAGATCATCTGATTTGTCATGGTTTCAATCCGAGTTACAACCCTTGGATTTGGCATGGAGAAACTGGACAGAATGTCACTGATGATAATGAATCGCAAGATGGTAACTCCGATGGAATTGAAGAAATGATTCGTGATATTGTAGCAGAACAAATTGAGATAGAACCGACAGTTTCACGTCTATATGGTGATGCCGAAAAACCATTATATCCTGGTTGTACAGATTTTACGGTTTTGTCGGCGGTGTTAAGATTGATTAACCTGAAGGCGAAACATGGATGGAGTGATAGAAGTTTTACAGAGCTGCTACAATTGATGAAAGACATTCTTCCAAAAGATAACGATCTTCCAGATTCACATTATAAGGCCAAAAAAATATTATGCCCGATGGGATTGGGATACAGGAAAATACATGCCTGTCCGAATGACTGCATTATATATAGGAAGGAATATGAATTTCTGAAAGAGTGTCCTAAATGTGGGACATCACGGTATAAGGTGAAAGAAAAATCACAAGATGATGTAGAGATTACAAAGCTCCCTTCAAAGGTATTTTGGTATCTTTCTATAATTCCTCGTTTCAAACGTTTATTTGCTAATTCACATGATGCAAAAAGGTTACGATGGCATGCTGATGAGCGGGTATGTGATGGAAAAATACGTCATCCAGCTGATTGTCCACAATGGAAGAAAATTGATGCCCAGTACCCTACATTTGGAAATGAAATTAGAAATCTGAGACTAGGCTTGTGCACAGATGGAATGAATCCATACCGAACCCTCAGTAGCACACATAGTTCATGGCCTGTTTTATTGGTAATTTACAACCTCTCTCCTGAAGTTTGTATGAAGTGCAAATATGTCATGTTGAGTATCATGATCTCTGGTCCAAAGCAACCCGGCAATGATATTGATGTATACTTGTCACCGCTGATTGATGATTTGAAACTGTTATGGGCTGATGGTATTAGGGTGTATGATTAT
This sequence comes from Viscum album, assembly GCA_963277665.1. Taxonomy (NCBI): domain Eukaryota; kingdom Viridiplantae; phylum Streptophyta; class Magnoliopsida; order Santalales; family Viscaceae; genus Viscum; species Viscum album. The sequence continues at coordinate 1,662,927,871 of OY728146.1, read as the reverse complement.
TATAAAATGGAATATTTTCAACTGCATGCAGTGCTTCTATTCAATATAAATGACTTCCCAGCATATGGAAATTTGTCTGGATACAGTGTTAAAGGGCATAAAGCATGTCCAATTTGCGAACAACAGACGTCATATTGTCAATTGCATCATGGGAGGAAAACAGTGTACATGGGTCATCGAAAGTTTTTGCCTATGGATCACCCTTATAGAAGACTAAAAAAGGCATTCAATGGCTCACAAGAATTTGATACTGCTCCAAAACCTTTATCCCCAGATTTGTATTTTGAGAGGGTGAAAAACCTTGATGTGACATTGGGAAAGACACAGAAATCTGGTAATGATAGACATATTTGGAAGAAAAGGTCAATATTTTTTGAGCTACCATATTGGAGGTATCATGAAGTCAAACATAATATTGATTTCATGCACGTGGAGAAGAATATCTGTGATTCTTTGATCGGAACATTGCTAGATATTAATGGAAAGACAAAAGATGGGTTGAATGCAAGGTTAGACCTATTATCAATGGGAATACATTTGGAGTTAGCTCCCACTCCTAAAGGAAGACGAACATTTCTTCCCCCGGCTTGTCATACATTATCGAAGAGGGAGAAAAGTAGCTTCTGTCAGTGTCTTCATGATATCAAAGTGCCTCAAGGTTATTCTTCAAATGTAAAAAATTTTGTCTCATTGAAAGACTTGAAGTTGATAGGTATGAAATCAAATGATTGTCACGTCATGATGCAACAAATTCTACCAGTTGCACTGCGTGGAATATTGCCCATCCGTGTCAGAAAGACTATAATGAGGTTGTGTTATTTTTTCAATTCAATTTGTAACAAGGCGATTGATGTGAATGCTTTGAACATTTTGGAAAAGGATGCAATTTTTATACTTTGTCATTTGGAAATGTATTTTCCTCCAACTTTTTTTGATATGATGGTGCATTTAATGATTCATCTGGTTCGAGAAATAAAGCTTTATGGACCTGTATATCTTCGTTGGATGTATCCTTTTGAAAGGTATATGAAAATATTAAAGGGATATGTTAAAAACCCATATCGACCTGAAGCCTCCATTATTGAAAAGTATATTTCTGAGGAGGTAGCAGATTTTTGTACGAGCTACTTGGCTACGGCGCAACACATAGGTTTGCCTCCATCTCGCCATGAACGGGTTAATAATGAGGGAAAGGGGATTCGTGACTTGAAAGTCAAATCACTGTCAGCTGAACAGATGAAGAAGTTAGAATCATACATCTTGAATAACATAGCTGATGTTCAACCGTATATCACATTGCATATTAATGAGTTTAAACAATGTCATCCAAAGAAGAAAGAAATATAGATTTTGAATGAGCACAACAAAACTTTTTTGCCATGGTTTAAAAAGACCTTGCTTGGTAGATAAGATGTATCAGAGACATTAAAATGGATAGTGGGTGGTCCATCTTTAAATGTGATAACATGGTCCGCTTATGACATTAATGGCTATACATTTCATACGAAAGCTCAGGACAACAGAAGTGTAGTTCAGAATAGCGGTGTATTGGTGTTTGCAGAAGCAATGCATTTTTCGAGTGCTAAGGACAGAAACCCAATTTCGGCATCAAGTGCATATTATGGAGTGATTGAAGACATATGGGAGGCTGATTACTTTAAAATTAAAGTTCCTGTTTTTAACTGTAAATGGTTTATCGGTAACAACAGTGTCAGACACGATGAATTTTTAATGACACTTGTTAATCTGAATAGATTGGAAGACACAGCTGATTCTTTTATAATGGAAACACATGCCAAACAAATTTTCTATGTAGTAGATCAATCAGATATGTAGTGGGCTATTGTTTTATAAGGGAAAAAAATATGTTGGTGAGGATGAATTTGATGAAGATGCTGATTTATGTGAGATCCCTACTTCCATGGAAAGATTAACAGAACATAATGATGAGTATGTTGAAGACATGGTTTGTGCCATAAGGAACGATCACGACGAAGGAATTTGGGAAAACAATCCAACTGCACATTCCTAAAATTACAGGTAACACATGTTTATTTCTTGTTTACATTTAGTTTTTTCATATAATGTTAGATATTGTAAATTTTTTACTTATTAAAACATGTATCAAACCAAAATGATAAAACAATAAAAACCGTAAAGAGGAGAAGTCATGGGCGCACCGGCTGGCCGGTGGTGGATCACCGGTTGGCCGGTGGTCTAGACAGCAAAGCTCTGTCTGGTCCACCGGCCGGCCGGTGATGAGCCAGCGGCCGGCCGGTGGTCCAGACAGAGGAAGGCTCTCTGTCTGGTCCACCGGCCGGCCGGTGGTGATCCAGCAGCCGGCTGGTGGTCCAGACAGAGAGGAAGGCTCTCTGTCTGGTCCACCGGCCGGCCGGTGACACCAGGCAGTGGGCAAGTCTACTGCCTGGGTCCTCCGGCTGGCCGGTGAGCTCACACCGGCTGACCGGTGGACTCAGTGAGTCCACTTTTCAGCTTTCTTGGTCCAACTCCTTGGAAACCTTTTTCCTATCAACAAAAACACTTGAAAACAAGTTAGAACATAATAAGAGTGATTGTGATCATTAAAATCCAAAAGAGGGGTACAACAGACTGTGTTTACCATGTTTATCATTGTTTAACATGCTTACCATATTACCAATGTTTACTATTATGTAATTTAGTACACTTTTCTATTTTCTGATTAAGTAGTATTACAATATTTGAATTTGTATATTTGTGAACTAATGTTTGTTTTTTTGATTTGAAGGAAAATGAAAGATCAATCAGTTGATCAACCACATGATTCTGGAGATGAGCATATTGGTCATACATCTGGGGAGGAACATTCACATGCTCCTATTACGAAAAAGAGTTCAAAGGTTGGTAAGCGTGGGTGCACACGTTTACCAAAATTATCACTTGCCAGTACGAAGGAGGAGAGGATAGTCGTGGAGTTTGATGATGATGATCTTCCTAGAGGTCCAAATGCTAAAGATTTTAAGGGTTTTGTAGCAACTCAGGCTAAGAGAAAAGTAAGCATTCTCTATGATGATTGGAGAAGTGTGGATAAGGCGATAATTTCTCAGTTGTGGGAGACCATTTTGGTAAGATCTTTTTCTATTGTTTGACTGTTCTTTAAATGTTTCTAGTATATATAATATTTTTAACCTCTTTTTTATCAGATTACATTTGATATTCCTGACACTGGAGGAGTCAGGAAGAAATGCTTATCGTTGGCTGCTAGGAGATGGAGGGATTTCAAATCAACCCTATCATCTGATTTCATTTATGGTCATAGGAGTCGTGAGAATCCATGTTGTATATATCCTTTTATATATGAAGACACATGGAGACAATTTTTTGAAAGTAGAAGAAAATAATCATTTTTGGTAAGGGCAATGTAAACTTTTATAAGCTTTCTTATATAAATGATCTTATTATTGTTTTGTTAATGATTACTTATTCTTAATTTACAGCAAACAAGGAAATCTCATCAAGATATCCAATATAAAAATGTATACCCTCATAGTTTATCTCGGGGAGGGTATGAATTATTGGAAGAACAAATGATGGCAGAAAAATTTCAACAACTAAGAGCTGAGTCTTCAAGCTCTGGAGAGGTGGCCCCTCCATCCCCTCCATCTAGACATGAGAAATGGAAAAGAGCTCGGAAGGGCAAAAAATGACAATATCTTTCGGAAGAATCGAGACTCGTAGTTGAGAGGATTGTAAGATATCTATTTTATTTATTTAAGTTTACTATTTTCGTCATATATTTCCAATCATTATAGAAATGTTCAATTAATTATTACAGGACTCTCTTGAGGAGCAGAGTTCACAGGGGACATTTACACCATCTGGGAGGGAAGATATTTTATCTGTGGCATTGGGAAAGCCCGAACATCCTGGCCGTGTAAGAGGATATCCGGAAGGTGTATCGGTAAGAAAAGTGTTGCCACGTTCCTCAACTTCTAACGTTGAGGGAGTTTATAAAAAAATAGAATCCTTGGAGGCTGAAGTCCATAATATTAATGCGACAATGGAGGACAAGATTAGAGCATCGGTGCAGTTTATGTTTGCAGACTTGCAAAGACAATTTCAGGGTGCAGCTCCCACTCCACCTCTCCCAGTAGCTCCCACTCCCCCACCTCAGCCTGCGGACCCCATTTTCGATCCTCCTCCTCCGCCGCAGCTACCTACTTATTGTGAGTTGTATGTTGATGATCCTCAACATCATATAGTTGCATATGGGATGGTATATTGTATAGGAGATACAGTTCATCATCAACAGTTAGAGGTAGAGAATCAGAGGGTCATTGTACAGGATATTATAGATAGATCAGCTCGGATACCATTACCTACAGATGAGGTGACGACAGTTGGACATAGTATCAGCCATTTTTTACTTTGGCCATCCAGACTTCTTCGACTCATTACCATAGAGGTATGGATGTTATATCTTTTATTTTATATTTTTATTAATGTTTTATCATTTGAAAACTAATATATTTTTCAATTTATTTTTACAGGAATACTTCAAAGGTAAAGAAATACTGTATAGACAACAACAAAGACAGATAGCTATGACATCAGATGCAGATACTAGCAGTCTTGACAAATTTTCAAGATATTCAAATTTGTTGGCAGATCATTATGACTTTACAATGGAAGCTCATTTCTGTGGATGTGAACTAAGTGTGGGGATTATGAAAACTGATATCATAGAGTTTTTCACTGGAGATAAGTTGGGCATCAATGTGGTGCAAATTTTTATCATGTAAGTCTTAACACCTTTTCCTTGCGTTATATTTATTAAAAATGTATACTTATGTCTGCTTTGTATTAGGTATCTGTATAAAATTTGTGAGAGGAATGAGATGATAGATGTATATGTATTCATGGACCCACAATTGATTTCCCCTGAAGCATGTGCATTGGATGAGGAACAAAGAATGATTTATATTGCTGATAGATTTGAAAAGAATGTAATCACACAGTGTTGGATGATGCCTTTTTGTGAGAGGTATGAAACACATCCCTCTCAAAGAGTTAATTATCTTTTAACATAAAAAACCACTAACGTTAAATTTCCTTTTATCAGGGATCATTGGATGTTAGGGGTTTTTTTCCCTAGGGAGAAAGCACTTTATTGGATATGCTCTCTCCATGATGATGTGCAAGAAAGTTTTAAGAATATATTGGAAACGTAAGTTTCAATTTCACAATAGTTTTATATATTATAATGAATTTTAAATTTACCCCATTCGTATTATTTTCTAACAGGGCATGGGTCCACTTTCGAAAAAGCGCAAAGAAAAGGAATTTCAAGATCAAATATGTACATGCGAAGGTAAATATCCATTTATAATTTGTACATTTTGATTTATTACATAAAAATAATATATTGAATTTACACTCATTCAAACAGAAATTTCATGAGAAACAAGGCATCATCGAATGCGGATATTACATGTTAAGATTTATGTATGAAATAATAACAACTGGGACAGTTCTGAGTTTTGACTTGGTAAGATTTCCTCTTTCTCATAATATTTCAATTTGATTTATTCATTATACACGTTGACTACTATCCTTTTCCTTTGTAGCTTTTTGATGACCCTCAACCCTTTACTGCTGAAGATATCAAACACTTACAAGTGGAGTGGTCAAATTATTTTACAGGTTTGATTGACTTTTAGTTGTTTGTAATGTAAAATGTAATTTTGAATATTGTCAATGTAATTGTGTATTTCGTAGTCGTTTAGGTTGGATTTAGTTTTTTTTGAAGTTGACAGTGTAAGTTTTGAATGTTATATAAGTGAATGTTTAATTTTTCTCTACTTCTTGTTTTGGTCTACTGTTGATGGTTTTTCTGGTCTGGATTTTGGTATGGGGGGAGAGGTTCCAAGGGGGTGGGTGGGTGTTTGGGGGGTGTCCAAGGGATATGGGAGGGGTGTCCAAGGTGTGTTTGGGGCTGTCCTAGGGGTCGGGGGGTGTAAATGAGGGTGGGGGGGTGTCCAAGGGGTGGGGGGGTGTCCAAGGGGTGGGGGGTGTCCAAGGGATATGGGAGGGGTGTCCAAGGTGTGTTTGGGGCTGTCCAAGGGGTCGGTTGGGTGTAAATGAGGGTGGGGGGGGGGTGGTTGTCCAAGGGGTGGGGGATGTCCAAGTGGTGGGGGGGTGTCCAAGGGATATAGGAGGGGTGTCCAAGGGGTGTTTGGGGCTGTCCAAGGGGATGGGGGGGTTTTCAAGGGGTCGGGGGGGGGGGGGGGGGGTTTCCAAGGGGTCGGGGGGGTGTCCAGGGGGTGGGGGGGGGGGGGGGGCTGTCCAAGGGGTGGGGGGGTGTCCAAGGGGTGGGGGGTGTCCAATGGATATGGGAGGGGTGTCCAAGGGGTGTTTGGGGCTGTCCTAGTGTTCGGGGGGTGTAAATGAGGGTGGGGGGCTGTCGAAGGGGTGGGGGGTGTCCAAGGGGTGGGGGGGTGTCCAAGGGATATGGGAGTGGTGTCCAAGGTGTCTGGGAGTTCTGTTCAAGGGGCCTGTTGGGTGTAAATGAGGGTGGGGGGTTGTCCAAGGGGTGGGGGGTGTCCAAGGGGTGGGGGGTGTCCAAGGGATATGGGAGGGGTGTCCAAGGGGTGTTTGGGGCTGTCCAAGGGCTCGGGGGGGGGGGGGGGGGTGTCCAGGGGTCGGGGGGGGGGGGGGGGGTCCAAGGGGTCTGTGAGGGCTGTCAAGGTGTGGGGGGGTGTCCAATGGGTGTTTGAGGCTGTACTAGGGGTCTTGGGGGTGTAAATGAGGGTGGGGGGGTGTCCAAGGGGTGGGGGGTGTCCAAGGGATATGGGAGGGGTGTCCAATGGGTGTTTGAGGCTGTACTAGGGGTCGTGGGGGTGTAAATGAGGGTGGGGGGGCTGTCCAAGGGGTGGGGGGGTGTCCAAGGGTTGTGGTGGGGCTCCAATGTGGTGGGGGAGGGCTGGCCAGGTTGTTAGGTGGGTATAGATGAGGGTGGGGTTCAGTTGGGGCTTGGGGGAGGGCTGACATGGTTTTTTTTTGTTTGGTTTCTGGTTTCTTTTTGGTGAGAGCAGTGCAATTATTTTAAAAAAAAAATATCGCTTTCACGTCGGTTATTTTATAACCGACGTGGTAAATAAATCGGTAGGGGTTTATCACGTCGGTTTTTTCGAGAACCGACGTGATAAACCGTTCCCGGGCCTTTTATCACGTCGGTTCTTAATATAACCGACGTTCTAAAAGGCTTGGGAATCGATTTACCACGTCAGTTATTGGATAACCGACGTGCTAAAACGTTTCCTAGGCCTTTTTATCACGTCAGTTATTTAAGAAACCGACGTGATAACAGGCCCGGGGAAGGGTTAATCACGTCGGTTATGTCATAACCAACGTGATAAACGATATCCCAGGCATTTTATCACGTCGGTTTAGAAATAACCGACGTGATAAACCCCCCCCCCCCCCCCGCGCATATTTATCACGTCGGTTATTAATGAACCGACGTGATAAACACCGTGATGTTAGGGATGTTACGTCGGGTTTTAAATAACCGACGTAAAAAACGTTATTTATAACGTCGTCCGTATTAACGTCGCCTAAAAACCGACGTAAATAATGAAAAATAACCGACGTAAAAAATGTTTTCTACACTAGTGTGTTTTTAGTGGTTTTTAGGGGTTTTAGTGTTTTTATGGTTTTTATAGGATTTTAGGATTTCTATGGATTTTTAGTGTTTTCGGGGTCTTTTAGGGGTTTCATAATTTTATAGGTTTTTAGGGGTTTTAATTGTTTTTAGATTTTGAGGTTTTATTCTGGGTTTTCAGGGTTTTCATTATTTTTTTTAATTTTTCAGTGTTTTTTATTTATTTCTTAGGATTTTTATGGGTTTTATGGATTTTATCAAGATTTTGGGTTTTAGGGTTTTTATGGTTGTTAATTTTTTTATTTTTTATAGTTTTTATGGTTTTTTAGAGTGTATAAAATTTTAGGGGTTTAACAGTGGTTTCACATTTTTAGTGGGTTTTAAGCTATTTTATGGGTTTTTACACTTTTTAAGGTTTTTACAGTTTTATGGTTTTTAGGGTTTGCGATAATTTTTAACATTTTTACCTTTTTTTAATAGATTTAATTGTTTTTATGTTTTTTAGGTTTTATTAAGAGTTTCCATGGTTTTTATAGATTTTTTCATTTTTTGGGTTTTTAGGGATTTTTTAGTATTTTTATTATATTTTAGGGTTTTTAGGGATTTTGAGGGTGTTTAGGGTTTTTATATTTTTTTCACGTTTTAGGGATTTTATGTTTTTTAATTTTTAAGGTTTTTATATTTTCTAACAGTTTTATGGGTTTAAATAGATTTTATAATTTTTAGTGGTTTTAGGGTTTTCTTGGGTTTTAAGGTTTTTAGTGTTTTTATGGTTTTTAATGGTTTTTAGGGTCTTTTAGGGTTTTCAACATTTTTTTTATTGTTTAAGGGTTTATAGGGATTTTTTAGGTTTTTAATAGATTTCTAGGGGATTTAGGGTATTTTATAGTTTTTAGGGGTTTTTAGAGATTTTAGCATTTTTTTGGTTTTTTACTACTATTTGGTTTTTATGGTTTTATTAGATGTTTTCTGGGTTTTTATGGGTTTTTAAGTATTTTTTATATTTTTAGTGCTTTTGCGGATTTTTATGGATTTTTTGTATTTTTAGGGATTTTCATGGATTTTTAGGGTTATAGGATATTTATGTTTTTTTAGTTTTCAGGGTTTTTTTGATTTTGTAAAGTTTTTACGGTTATTTATGTTTTTTAACATTTTAGGGTTTTAAAGTGTATTTATAGTTTCCAGTGATTTTAGGTTTTTTATGGTTTTTAGTGTTTTTAAGGTTTTAGTGGATTTTTTTGTCTTTAGAGGTTTTTAGGGTCTTTTAGGGTTATTAAATTTTTTTAATTTTTAGTGGCTTTAATTGTTTTTAGGATTTTAATTTTTTAGTAGGTTTTTTCATGTTTTTAGGGGTCTTATATGTTTTTTTGGGATTTTTATGGATTTTTAAGTTTTTATATTTCTAAAGATTTTGAGGGTTTTTAGGTTTTTTTTAATATTTTTTATTTTTTAGGTTTTTAGCATTTTTTTATGTTTTTATGGTTTTAAAATGTTTTTAAAATTTTTAGTGGTTTTTTACTATTTTTATGGATTTTAGTGTTATCCTGGTTTTTAGGGTTTTTAGTGTTTTTATGGTTTTTAGCATTTTTAGTTTTTTATGGGTTTTATGTTTTTTTAGGTTTTTATTTTTTTCTTAAAGGTTTTCATGGTTTTTAGGGATGTTGAGGGTTTTTATGGGTTTTTAGGGTTTTTAGAGTTTTATGGTTTTTTTGGGTTTTAGGGGGTTTTTGCAGTTTCTTTGGTTTTTTTAGTAATTTAATATTTTTTTTAACGTTTAAGGGGTTTAAATGGTTTTTATAGTTTTTAGTTGTTTTTAGGGTTTTTATGGGTTATTAGGGTTTTTATTGTTTAGGAGTTTTAATGATTTTCAGGGTTTTTATTGTCTTTTAGGATATTTAGGATTTTTTTAGGTTTTTAGGGTTTTAAGTGTTTTATTTTTTATTACTTTCTTAGGGATTTTCTAGGTTTTTAAGGGATTTTACGTTTTAGGGATTTTTTGTATTTTTATGAGTTTTTTATTTTTTAGGGATTTTTAGAGTTTTAGGATTTTTAAGATTTTAGGGTTTTTAGTGTTTTTAGGTTTCTTATGGGTTTTAAGTTATTTTTTGTTTTTTGTGTGTTTTTCTTAAGGTGTTATCAGGTTTTACTGTTGTTTTACGTTTTTAAGGATTTTTAGGTTTTTTAGATATTTTATTAGGTTTTTAGTGTTTTTATGGGTTTTGGGTTTTTAAGGTTTTTGGGATTTTTATGGTTTTTAAATTTTTATTTTTTTTGGTTTTTAGCCTTTTTGCGGTTTCTAGTGGTTTTAATTGTTTTTAGGTTTTTAAAATTTTCTTAGGGTTTTTCATGTTTTTATGTTTTTTATATTTTTAGTCGTTATTTAGTATTTTTATGTTTTTAGGGTTTTTAGATGCTTTGAGGCTTTTGGGGGGGGGGGGGTTTAGGTTTTATGGGTTTTTTAGTTTTTAAAGTTATTTTCGAGTTTTTCAAGGTTTTGAAGGGTTTTTAGAGTTTTTAGTATTTTTATTGATTTATAGGGTTTTTAGAGTTTTTAGTAGTTTTATGGGTTGTTAATATTGTTAGGGTTTTATTGTTTTAAGGACGTTTAAGGTTTTTTAGGTTTTATAGTGTTTTTTTGGTTTTCTATGGGTTTTTAATGTTTTTTGTTTTTATGTTTTTATTAGTGTTTTGGGGATTTTCTACATTTCTTGGGATTTTTTAGGGGGATTTTAATATTTTTATGGTATTTTAGGGTTTAGGGATCTTGAGTGTCTTTAGAGGTTTTTATGATTTTTTGGGATTTTTTGTTTTAAGGGTTTTTATAGGCTTTTCTTAAATTTTTAGGGGTTATTGGGGTTTTAGATTTTTGAGTGGGTTTATGGTTTTTATAGTTTTTAGGTTATATTATAGTTTTTAGGGGTTTTTAGTTCTTTGATTCTTTTCATCGATTTTGTCATTTTTTAGTTTTTTAGGGATTTGAAGTGTCTTTATGGTTATAAGGGTTTGTTATGGTTTTTAGGGTTTTAGGATTTTTTAGCCTTTTTGTGTTTTTATGGAGTTTTTAGTATTTTATGTCATTTAGTGTTTTTATGGATTTGGATGGTTTTTAGGGTTTTTTGGTTTTTGGGGGATTTATGATTTTTTTTTAGTTTTTTGGGTTTTTAAGTTTTCTTGGAGTTTTTAATGTTTTTAGGGGTTTAAGGTTTTTTTATACTTTTTAAAGTTTTATTGGTTTTTTAGGGTTTTTGAGTTTTCTTTGGGGTTTGATGGTTTTTTGGGTTTTTTGGGTTTTTGGGTATTTTGTTTCATTTTTTAGGGTTATCAACATTTTTTTTATTTTTAGGGGTTTTATGTGTTTTTCAGTTTTTAATGTTTTCTTATTATTTTTTAGGGTTTTATGATTTTTTATATTTGAGGAATTTTTTTGATTTTATAGGAATATTATAGATTTTTGGGGTTTTAGGTATTTTGAGGGTTTTAATTGTTTTTAGGGTTTTAATGGGTTTTATAGGAGTTTTTCTTGTATTTTTGGGTTTTGTACATTTTAGGGATTTTTTGTGATTTTTAGTATTTTTATGGGGTTTTTTGGTTTTTAGAGATTTTAAATGGTTTTAGGGTTTTTTTTTGGGTTTTTACAGTTTTATGGGTTTTTTGGGTTTTTTTTTTGAGTTTTTAGGGTTTTTTGAGTTTTTAATGTTTTTAGGGCGTTTAAATGGTTTTTAGGTTTTTCGTGGGTTTTTAAGGTGTTTAAGGGTTTTTAGTTTTTTATTGGTTTTATGGTTTTTATTGATTTTAGGGTGTTTTATTTTGACTAAAAATTAACTTTTTATTAGAAAACACTTTTAAGGAAAAGTGAGAAACCACATGAGTTCAACCGGGAGGACATACCTCATTAGAAATCACAAAATCATTGAAACAGAACATAAGCCTATTAGAGAGTTCCTCCCTAAATAATTTCCAGGAGAGAGAGTGAACTTGTGTATCTGGATTGTCGTTGATAATGACTTCAAAGTGGTCGGTCGTCTTCTCCCATGTTTGAATGAAATCCTCCTTACTTATCTTCCCTTTATTGAAACCCCTTATCAGTATAGGGTCTTGTTTATCGATCTAGGAAGCCTTCTCACCATTAGTAACTACACGAAGCACCCTTCCGATCTTCTGGTCAGCCTCTTCTTGTGTAGCATTGATAGTGAGAAGCTCCTCCACCATTTCTTCCTCTGAGTGCATAAGCAGTCCCATGTTTTTCCAATTACTGACCTTCTCCACACCAGGTTTGTCCGCACTGGTCTCACCAAAATCGGGCTTCACTGCTTCGGGGTTTCTCTAGATTTTAACAATAGAAGCAGGAATTCACTCCAACTCCTTGGATTTAATTTTTTTACCTAACCTGGTCTCCATTGGTTTTGGCAGGAACGAGTAATCCTTGCGCTCTTTTCATTTCTTCCCTTTAGTCAAGATGCAACTTCCCGAGTCCCAGTTATATTTCTGTCCCTTCCTCTTCCTTACATTGTACATGCCTTTACTATGCTTCCCTCCCACATTGTCCTCTGAAAAATAGCAAGGATATTCCTCATCAGACTCTGTCCCACATATTGTCCGATCATCCATGCCATTATCCTGGTCCAGAGCCAACCCTTCAATCGTCAGACCATCAAATTGGTTACAGGTTTGTATGGCCTCCTGTGTCTGTCGTTGTCCTGCTACCCAGTGGCCCACCAGATCGGTTGTAGTCCCCAGCTTTGAGTCATTATGAGTTAATTCACAACCAATTGGAGTGCCTTATGTTGAGGAGTCAAGAACTTTGTCACCACTACTTCCCTCCGCTGCCTCCAAATGCAGTCCCTCATGTTCAAGAAATGCCTCTCGATGAGGTCGAGCCGCTCTTTTTATCAAGAGTTCATCACCACAAGTCCCCTCGGCCTTCCCTATATTCAGAGGATCTTGCTCAATCTGCTTGCAATCAACCAAATCTCTCTTCAGGCGGGGTGCGTCACCTCCCACCTGAGACTTTGTCACATCATTACCCCTCGAAGAAACTCCCTCATAGTTAGTTTTGCACCTGCAACTGGACTACATGTGCCCCAATCGCCTACACATCTTGCAATGATCCACCAATGATTCAAAGAGCACCAGTTGTTTGCACCGAAATTCTTCACCAACCGTAACCCACACCCACTCCACCAGTGGCTTGGAAACATCGACCTCTACACATATGAGTGGTTTAACCGGATGGATGACAGAGATTGTTCTTTCATCAAAACACAAGAATCTTCCTACCATATTCCCTAACATTCTAAGTATAGAAGGGTTTTGGAATGGAAAGGGGAGTTCGGGAAAACTGACCCAAATTGCAACTGTAGAGGTATCCCTTTTTAGGGTTTCTAGGGATTTTTTATGGATTTTTATGGGTTTTTATGTTTTTTTAAGTTTCTATGGTTTTCATGCTTTTTAGTCTTTTAAAAAAATTTCATGTTTTAAAGGGTTTTTAGAATTTTTAGTGGGTTTTTAGGTTTTTTTAATGTTTTAGTGGGTTTATGGGTTTTCAGTGATTTTAGGGTTTTATGGTCTTTTAGGGTTTTTAGAATTTTCTATTTTTAGGGGTTTTGAGCGTTTTTATGTTTTTAAGAATTTTTTTTATTTTTTAGGGTTTTTATGTTTTTATGGATCTAGATGGATTATTGTAATTTTTATGGTCTTTTAGAATTTTTAGAGATTTTAAGGGGTGTTAGGGGTTTTATGGTTTTTAGTGTTATTTAGGTTTTCTTAGGGTTTTATGTTTTTTAAGGTTTTAATGTTTTCTTTGGTGTTTTCAAAGTTTTTAGGGTTTTTCATTATTTTAGGTGTTTTTGGGGCTTTAATTTATTTTTACGGGTTTTTAATTTTTTTAAAAATGATAAGGGTTTAGGGGGGTTTATGATTTTTAGGGCTTTTAGGTTTTTTCTTATTTTGAGGGTTTTTTGTTTGAGTTTTTTGGGGGTTTAAGGGGTTTTATAGTTTGAAATGTGTTTATGGGTTTAAAGGGTTTCTATAGTTTTTAGTGGGTTTGGAGGTTTTTATGGGTTTTTGGGATTTTTAGGGGTTTTAGAGGTTTTATTGGATTTAGGGTTTTTAGTTTTTTTAGAATTTTTAGATATTTTAGTGGTTTATGTGTTTTTGGTTTTAAGGTTTTTTTAGGTAAATTTAGGGGTTGTAGGGTTTTTATGTTTTTGGGTATTTATAGGTATTTTTTTGGTTTTTTTGTTTTTAAGGATTTTATAGATTTTGAGGGTTTCTAGGGTTTTTATGGTCACATGGGTTTTTAGTTTTTCTTATTGATTTTTTAGTAGTTTTAAGGTTTGTTAGAGTTTTTTAATATTTTTAGGGGATAAATGGTTTTTATAGTTTTTAGTTTTTTAGGGTTTTTATGGGGTTTTATGTATTTTTATGTTTTTATGAGTTTTTGTATTCTTTATGGTTTTTTGGGGTTTAAAGATTTTTTAGTTTTTTTTGTTTTTAGGGATTTTATGTATTTTTATGTTTTTGATATTTTCTTATATATTTCTACGTTTTTAGGGATGTTTATGGAGTTAGGGATGTTAAGGTATTTTTCTGGATTTTTATGATTTTTAGGTGTTTTAGTGATTTTGAGGGGTTTGGGAGGTTTTAGCATTTTTAGGGTTTTTTATAGTTTTTTGGGTTTTTAGGGGTTTTTTGAGTTTTTAGGGACTTTATGTATTTTTAAAGTTTTTTAAAATTTTAGGATTTTGATGGGATTTTGTATTTTTGGTTGTTTTTTTGGTGTTTTATATGTTTTTGGAGGATTTCAGGTTTTTAGCGGTATTTATGGGTTTTAGTGGTTTTTAGGGTTTTTAGTGTTTTTATGTTTTGATGGGGTTGAAGTGTTTTTATGTTTTTAGGGTTTATTAGGGTTTTTATATTTTTAGGGTTTTTAAGTATCTAGGGATTTTTAGGTCTTCTTAAGGGTTTTTAGGGGTTTTAATGGTTTTTAGAGTTTTTTGGATTTTTTAGGATTTTTAGGGTTTTTATGATTATTTTTGGTTTCAGGATTTTTATGACCTTTTAGGGTATTTAAGGTTTTTTTGAGTTTTTTAAAATTTTTATGGATTAAAATGGTATTTATAGTTTATAGTGGGTTTTAAGGTTTTATAGGGTTATTTGGTTTTTAAGGTTTTTATGGGATTTTAGGAATTTTGGGGTTCTTAGAGTTTTTAACATTTTTATTTTTTTATGGGTTTTATGTTTTTGGAGGTTTTTTTTATGATTTCCTTATGATTTTTCATTATTTTTAGTGATTTTACATTTTTATGGATTTTTAGGGTTTTTAGGGTATTTTAGGGGGTTTTAGGGATTTTTAGGTTTTACCATTTTTTTGGTTTTTATGTCTTTCAAGTGTTTTTATGTTTTAATGGTTTTATTATAGTTTTTAGGGTTTTTAGGTTTTTAGGGATTATTACAAATTTTTAGGCTTTTTATAGTTTTTTAGGTTTTTTAGTGATTTCAAGGGTTTTTATGGTTTTTTAGGGTTTTTAGTGTTTTTATGGTTTATAGGGTTTTCTTTTTATTTTAGGAAATTTAAGGTTTTTATAGTTTTTTAAACAATTTTATAGGTTTAAAGGGTTTTTATAGTAAAGAGTTTTTTAAAAAAATTTAGGGTTTTTTTTGGATTTATAAGATTTTTAGGTGTTTTATGGTTTCTAGAGATTTTTAGGATATCTTAAGGTCGTTTAGGGTTTTTAGCATTTTGGGTGTTTTAAGTGTTTTTAGAATTGTATTGTTTTATTAATGGTTTTCAAGGTTTTGGGGTTTATAAGGATTTTTATTGATTATTAGGTTTTTTATGGTTTTTATCGTTTTTAGGGATTTTTAGGATTTTTAGGATTTTTGGATTTTTTTAGATTTTTTCGGGATTTTAAGGTATTTATAAATTTTTAACATTTTTAGGGGTTTAAAGGGTTTTTATAACATTTATTGGATTTTAGAGGTTTTTAAGGTTTTCTTATTATTTTTCAGGGTTTTAGGGTTTTCACATTTTTAGGGATTTTTAGAGATTTTTTAGGATTTTTGAGGTTTATAGGGTTTTAAGGATTTTGAGGATTTTTAGCATTTTTAGGCAGTTTAGGGTACTTTTGGTTTTTTTTGGGATTTTAGGAGTTTTTTTAGATTTTTAGAGTTTTAATTATTTTTAGGGTTTTTTTAAACTTTTTTAGGATTTCAAGGGTTTATAGTTTTTTTAGTGATTTTAGTGATTTTTTGGGTTTTTAACATTTTTATTGGTATTTATGGTTTCTGGGGTTTTTGGGTTTTAGGTTCTTTTAGGGTTTTTAACATTTTTTTTATTTTTTGGGGCCTCATGTGTTTTTTATGGGTCTTATGTTGTTTTAGGTTTTTAATATTTTCTTAGGGTTTTCAAGATTTTTAGAGTTTTTTATGGTTTAGGGATTTTTATGATTTTTAGAGTTTTTTGTTATTTTGATGTGTTTTGAGGATTTTTTTATTTTTACGGTTTTTATTGATTTGTTTTTTGAATTTTTCTGAGTTTATCAGGGTTTTATAGTTTTTTAGTGTTTTCTAAACATTTTTATGGGTTTATGTGGTTTTCATATTTTCAGAGGTTTTTAAGGTTTTGTTGGTTTTTAGGGGTTTTAAGGATTTCAAGTGCTTTTATGTTTTTAGGGGTTTTAGTGTTTTGTAGGTTTTCAGGGGTTTTAAGTGTTTTTAGGATTTTAATATTTTAATATTTTCTTAGCGGTTTTAGAATTTTTAGGGGTTTTTTTGTTTTCAGGTATTTTTAGGGATTTTATAGGTTTTTTTGGGTTTTTAGCGATTTTGAGGGTTTTAGGGGTTTTAGGGTTTTTAGGGATTTTTAGGATTTTTAACATTTTTAGGTTTTTAATGTTTTTAAGTGTTTTTAGGTTTTATGCTTTTCTTAGGGTTTTTCAAGGTTTTTAGGCTTTTTTACTTTTTAGGGATTTTTACGCGATTTTTAGGACATTTATAGGTTTTTTTACAGTTTTAGAGTTTTTGGGGGGTTTTATGGGTTTTATGGGGTTTTAAGGTTTATTTTTATTTTTTTATGGTTTTAATGGTTTTTTTATTTTTTTTAAATTTTTTATGGGTTTAAATAATTTTTTAGATTTTTTAGTCGTTTTATAGGGGTTTTATTGGGTTTTAAGGCCTTTTATGTTTTTTCAGGGTTTTAATGGTTTTTAGTGCTTTATAGTGGTTTTAGGGGCTTTTAAGGGTTTTAACATTTTTAGGTTTTGTAGAAGTTTTATGTGATTTTGGTATTATGAATTTATTAGGTATTTTTAGGGTTTTTATTGTTCTAGGTAAAGGATGGTGTGAGACCAGACTATCCCTGGCCTCCCAAATGCATAAGAAAAAAAATATACAACAAACAAGGGAGGGGCGGGGTCAAACAACCCGCACCCAAAAACCCCGAACACCCCCAACCAAAAGAGACTCAAAAAACCCGCAAGAAAACCAACTACATGCCATCGTCCCCATCCCCAATGGGATCTCCATCAGCCTCATAACCCGAAGAGGCATCTGAGTCTTCCATTTCCCATTCAAAGGATTCATACTGCTTGAGGAAAGCCTTACAGTACTTCATGAGCTTCACATCTGGCTTCGCTTTGGAAGCCCGGTCCTCCCTGCCAAGTCCATCCCTTTCACCTTTACAAATCATGGAAGCTGCTCTAGTGGCCATTGGCCTTGGCAGGGAGGAGTAATCCCTCCTTGCAAGCCGCTTCACAAGAGGGTCACTCAGTCCCTTGACTCTAATGCAGACCGTATCATTATGCATGACCATGCTACCCTGTTTTCCCTGTTCTAGGATAGAGCATGACTTTCTCTTCTGGTTATATCCTGAGGAGACAGAAGGGCCCATCACTGCAAGCTCCTTCTTGATCCTGTCCAGCCTGGCGTACAGCAGGTCATCGCAAT
Organism: Viscum album; assembly: GCA_963277665.1. Classification (NCBI taxonomy): domain Eukaryota; kingdom Viridiplantae; phylum Streptophyta; class Magnoliopsida; order Santalales; family Viscaceae; genus Viscum; species Viscum album. The sequence goes on along the minus strand of OY728146.1, from coordinate 1,662,910,284 downwards.
CCCCAAAAACTTCCTCTTTAGACTGGGTAGAGGGAGAGTCATTACATAGCCCGAAGGCCCAAGGCCAATTGGCTTGAATACTAGGCTTGAAAGCCCATTTTTTGGGCCAAAGGGCCCCTTGGTGAATAGTACTTCTACAGTACTCGGGCTGCTACAATACCTACTATAGTACCGCCACTGCTACAGTTCCTGTAGTAGTTCCTCCGCTGCTACAGTGTCGTTGCCGCTATAGTTCTGCCGCTGTTATAGTACCCCCGGAAATTAATCCCTTCCCGGATTTGATCCTGGGTCTTTTGGATGTTTCAGTAGTTTTTATGGTTTTTATGGTTTTTAAGGTCTTTTAGGATTTTGAAATTTTTAGGTCTTCTAGTGGTGTTATTTCCTTTTTGTTATTTTTATGTTTTTCTTTAGGTTTTTCATGGTTTTAGGGAATTTTATATTTTTCAAGATTTTTAGGGATTTTTAGTATTTTTTGGATTTTTTGGTTTTTAGGGAGTTTTTGGGATTTTTGAGTTTTAGGGGTTTTTATCATTGTTTTGGTTTTTAGGGGTTTTAAATGTTTTTATATTTTTATGGTTTTATTAGGGTTCTTCAGGGTTATTAGGGTTTTTACGTTTTTCGGGTTTTTAGGGGTTTTTTGGATTTTAGGGTCATTAGGGATTTTTAGGGGTTTTTGGGTTTTTTGAGGTTTTAGGGTTTTGTGGGTTTATAGTTTTTTTTGAGTTTATTAGGGTTTTTAAGGTTTTTAAGAGTTTTTAACATTTTTGAGGGATTAAATATTTTTCAGTTTTTTTAGTGGAGTTTTAGGGTTTTTATGGACTTTTGGGGTTTTTAATTTTCTTAAAGGTTTATGTTTTTTGGGTTTTTAAGGATTTTAGGGTATTCTAGGGTTTCTAACATTTTTTGATTTTCAGGGGTTTTAGTTTTTCTATGGTTTTATTTGGGGTTTTTAGGGGTTTTAGGGTTTTTGTGTTTTTAGGGATTTTATGTTTATTTTTGATTTTTATGGGTTTTTGGGTTTTTAAGGGCTTTGAGAGACTTTTTTTTTGGGTTTTAGGGTTTTTACAATTTTTTATGGGTTTTTATTTTGTATTTAGGGGTTTTTTGAGTTTTTTAGGTTTTTATTGTTTTTTAGAGTTTTTTTTAACATTTTTAAGGGTGAATAGGGTTTTTTTAGTTTTAGTGGTTTTTTGGTTTTTGATGGGGTTTTATCACTTTTAAGGTTTTTAGGGGTTTTTCATTTGGCATTTTCTGGTTTTTATGGTTTTTTAGGTTTTGTGGGTTTTTAAGTGTTTTAAGATTTTTAAGGTTTTTTGGGGTTTTTTTGGGTTTTTTACATTTTTATGTATTTTTAGTGATTTTGTAGACTTTTATCATTTTTTGTGTTTTTAGGTATTTTGAGGGTTTTTAGGATTTTTAGGGGTTTTATGGGTTTTTGGGGTTTTAGGGTTTTTTAGGGTTTTCAGTGTTTTTTAGGTTTTTAGTGGTTTTATGTGTTTTTAGGTTTTTAATGTTCTCATAAGATTTTTAAGATTTTTCTATGATTTATTGATTATTATGGATTTTTTAGAATTTTTTTGGTTATTAGGTTTTTAGAAATTTTGAGGGTTTTTTGTGTTTTTATTGTTTTTTGTGTTTCTTGGGGGTTTTTTTGAGTATTTTAGGGGTTGTAAGGTATTTTTATGTTTTTTTAACATTTTTAGAGGTTTAAAAGGTCTTTAGATAATTTGGTGGTTTTTAGGGTTTTTTTTGAGTTTTTTAAGGATTATAGGGATTTTTATGGTTTTATAGAGGATTTTAGGGTCTTTTAGGGTTTTTTTACATTTTTAATGTTTTTATGGGTTTTAAGTGCTTTTAGGTTTTTAATGCTTTCTTAGGGTTTTTCAAGGTTTTTGGGATTTTTTACTTTTTAGGGGTTTTATGGATTTTTATGTTTTTAGGGTTATTTGGGATTTTGAGGATTTGAATGATTTTTTGGTTTTTATGGGTTTAAATTGTTTTTATGTTTTTCAAGTTTTCATACTATTTTATAGGAATTTTATAGTTTTTATTTTTTTAGGTATTTTGAAATTTTTTGGGGGGGGGGGGGTTGTGATTTTTTCTGGAGTTTTAGGGTTTTTTTAAGTTTATAGTGGGTTTTTATTTTTATTTTTTAGGTTTTATAAGGTTTTTAGGAGATTTTATAGTTTTTATGGGGTTTTAGGTTTTTTTGTTTTTTTAGGGTCTTTTATTGTTTTTTGAATTTTTATGTTTTTAGGGGTTTTAAGTGTTTTAGGTTGTTAAGGTCTTATTGGGATTTTTAGGTGTTTTTAGTGTTTTCTAACTTTTTATGGATTTTTAGGGGGTTTTTTTGGATTTTTAAGGTTTTTATGGTTTATTAGGTAATTGAGGGTTTTATGGACTTTTTTGTGGTTTTCTGGTTTTTAGTGGTTTTTAGGGTTTTTATTGGGTTTTATAGTTTTAAGGGGCTTTTATGGTTTTTAAGGGTTCTTATGGTTTTTAGGGTCTTTTTTGGTTTTTAGTTTTTTTGGTTTTTATGGATATTAAATATTTTTAGGCTTTTAGGGGTTTATTATGGTATTTTAAGGTTTTTAGATTTTTTATGCTTTAAGGGACTTTTAGGGCCTTTAAGGATCTTTATTACTTTTAGGGTTTTAAGAGATTTTAAGGTTTTTTGGGGGGTTTTAGTGTTTTAGGGTTTTTAGCGTTTTTAGCTTTTTTGTAGTTTAAAGTGTTTTTAGGTTTTTAAATTTTTCTTAAAAGTTTTCTGTGTTTTTATGTTTTTTATGTTTTTGGATAATTTTATGTCAATTTTGGTATTTTTTAGTTTTTTCGGTTTTTATTGATTTTTTGGTATTTTAGGTTTTTTATTATTTTTTGGGTCTTTATGTTTTTTTTGGATATTTAGGTTCTTTACGAGATTGTAGGATTTTAGTGTTTTTTAGAGTTTTTAACTTTTTTATGGGTCTAAAGGGTTTTAGTGTTTTTAGTGGTTTTAGAGTTTTTATGGTTTTTATAGGTTTTTAGGATTTCTAGGGGTTTTTAGTGTTTTTGGGGTCTTTTAGGAGTTTCACCATTTTATAGGTTTTGAGGGGTTTTAAGTGTTTTTAGATTTTAAGGTTTTATTCTGGGTTTTCAGGGTTTTCATTGTTTTTTTTAAATTTTTAGTGATTTTTAGATATTTCTTAGGATTTTTATAGGTTTTATGGATTTTATCAACATTGTGGGTTTTAGGTTTTTTATGGTTTTTAAGTCTTTTTTTATTTTCTAGAGTTTTGCTGATTTTTTATTGTGTATAACATTTTAGGGGTTCAATGGTGTTTTCACATTTTTAGTGGGTTCTACGGTATTTTATGGGTTCTTACAGTTTTTAAGGTTTTTAGATTTTTATGGTTTTTAGGGTTTGTAAAGATTTTTTACATTTTTTTACCTTTTTTGAAGGGGTTTAAATGTATTTAGGTTTTTAAGGTTTTATTAATAGTTTCCAAGGTTTTTACTAGTTTTTACATTTTTTAGGGTTTTTAGGGATATTTTAAGATTTTTATTATATTTTAGGGGTTTTAGGGATTTTGAGGGCGTTTAGGGTTTTTATAGTTTTTTTCACGTTTTAGGGATTTTATGTTTTTTAGTTTTTAAGGTTTTTCATATTTTTTAAAAGTATTAATTGTTTAAATAGATTTTATAATTTTTAGGTGTTTTTAGGGTTTTCTTGGGTTTTTAGGTTTTTACGGTTTTTATGGTTTATAATGGTTTTTATGGTTTATAATGGTTTTTAGGGTCTTTTAAGGTTTTCAACATTTTTTTCTTTTTAAGGTATTACAGGTATTTTTTAGGTTTTTAAAGGTTTTCTAGGGGTTTTAGGGTATTTTAGGATTTTTTGGGGTTTTTACGGATTTTAGAATTTTTTGGGTTTTTAACTATTATTAGGGTTTTAAGGTTTTCATAGTGGTTTTCGGGTTTTTTTTGGGTTTTTACGTATTTTTTTAATTTTAGTGCTTTTGAGTCTTTTTATGGATTTTTTGTGTTTTTAGGGATTTTCATGGATTTTTAGGGTTATTGGGTTGTTATTTTTTTTATTTTTTAGGGTTTTTTGAGTTTTTAAAGATTTTACGGTTATTTATGTTTTTCAACATTTTAGGGTTTTAAAGGGTATTTATAGTTTCCAGTGATTTTAGGTTTTTTATGGTTTTTAGTGTTTTTACAGTTTTAGGGATTTTGTCGTTTTTAGGGTTTTTAGGGTCTTTTAGGGTTATTAACATTTTTTAATTTTTAGTTGTTTTAAGTGTTTTTATTATTTTAATTTTTAGTAGGTTTCTTGATGTTTTTAGGGTTCTTATATGTTTTTAGGGATTTTTAAGGATTTTTATGTTTTTATATTTTTAGGGATTTTGAGGGTTTTTAGGTTTTTTTGACTTTTTACTGTTTTTTAGAATTTTTTTATGTTTTTAATTTTTTAAATTGTTTTAAAAAAATTTAGTGGTCTTTTACTATTTTTATGGATTTTAGGGTTTTCCAGGTTTTTAGGGATTTTTAGTGTTTTTATGGTTTTTAACATTTTTACTTTTTATGGGTTTTATGTTTTTTTAGATATTTATTTTTTTCTTAAGGCAAAGAAGGATCGGGTCCAGGCTATTCCTGCCCCCCCCCCCCAAATTTATAAAACAAAAAGACACAGACACTGCAGACAAGGGAGGGGAGGGGTCGATCGACCCACAACCAAAAGCCCCTTACAACCCACGCCAAAAAAGAAAAACAAAGAGAGAAAAAGACTCAAAAACAGACACAATAGCAGCAACATCACTTCACATCCAGCCGGTACCAGCATCCAGCAGCACCACATCCAGTCATCACAGCTACAGAGCAGCAGCAGCACAACCAAACCAACCATCCCCAGCAACCAGTAGTACCAAAACCGACAACACAACCAATCACAACTAGAAACATCAAGCACCAGCACAACCACATCCAATCCCAACCACTATCACTTCCCAACAACCCGCAAGCACTTGACAACTCCCCACAAAAGAGACTCACCGCCAATAATAGCACATCACCAGTGCCACAAACACCAGCCTCCACAGCAGCCAGTACCTCCACGCCATCCAGATCCCTAAACAGCAGCATAGAACCAAAGACAACAAACAAATAACACCAGCATTTTCCAGCACACCCTTTTTAGGGATTTTGAGTGTTTTTATGGTTTTTTAGGGTTTTTAGAGTTTTATGTTTTTTGGGTTTTAGGGGTTTTTTCAGTTTCTTTGGTTTTTTTTAGTAATCTTAGATTTTTTAACGTTTAAGGGGTTTAAATGGTTTTTATATTTTTTAGTTGTTTTTAGGATTTTTATGGGTTTTTAGGGTTTTTATTGTTTTCGGGTTTTAATGGTTTTTAGTTTTTTTATGGTCTTTTCTTATGGGTTTTTTGTTTTTTTTGGTTTTCATTGTGTTTTTAAGTTGTTATCAGGTTTTTATGTTGTTTTACATTTTTAATGATTTTTAGGTTTTTTAGAGATTTTATTGGGTTTTTAGTGTTTTATGGGTTTGGGGGTTTTAAGGTTTTTGGGATTTTTATGGTTTTCAATTTTTTTGAGTTTTTTTTGTTTTTAGCCTTTTTTCGATTTTTAGTGGTTTTAATTGTTTTTAGGTTTTTAAATTTTTCTTAGGGTTTTTCATGTTTTTAAGGTTTTTATGTTTTTATTGATTTTTAGGGTTTATTTAGTATTTTTATGTTTTTAGGGTTTTTAAGAACTTTTAGGTTTTTTGGGGGGGTTTTAGGTTTTATGGTTTTTATGTCAATTTTGGCATTTTTTGGTTTATTCGGTTTTTATTGATTTTTATGTATTTTAGGTTTTTTTTATTTTTTGGGTGTTTATGTTTTTTTGTATATTTAGGTTCTTTACGAGTTTGTAGTATTTTAAGGTTTTATAGAGTTTTTAACTTTTTTATGGGTCTAAAGGGTTTTTAGTGTTTTTAGTGGTTTTTAGGTGTTTTAGATTTTTTATGGTTTTTATTGGTTTTTAGGATTTCTAGGGGTTTTTAGTGTTTTTGGGTTCTTTTAGGAGTTTCATCATTTTATAGGTTTTTAGGGGTTTTAAGTGTTTTTAGAGTTTAAGGTTCTATTCTGGGTTTTCAGAGTTTTCATTGTTTTTTTAATTTTTAGTGATTTTTATTATTTCTTATGATTTTTATAGGTTTTATGGATTTTATCAACATTGTGTGTTTTAGGTTTTTTATGGTTTTTAAGTCTTTTTTTAGTTTCTAGAGTTTTGATGGTTTTTTATTGTGTATAACATTTTAGGGGTTCAATGGTCTTTTCACATTTTTAGTGGGATTTATGGTATTTTATGGGTTCTTACAGTTTTTAAGGTTTTTTGAGTTTAATGGTTTTTAAGGTTTGTAAGGATTTTTAACATTTCTACCTTTTTTGAAGGGGTTTAAATGTCTTTAGGTTTTTAAGGTTTTATTAAGAGTTTCCATGTTTTTTATGGGTTTTTACATTTTTTAGGTTTTTAGGGATTTTTTAAGATTTTTATTATATTTTAGGGGTTTTGGGGATTTTGAGGGTGTTTAGGGTTTTTATAGTTTTTTTTCACGTTTTAGGGATTTTATGTTTTTTAGTTTTTAAGATTTTTTATATTTTTTAATAGTATTAAGTGTTTAAATAGATTTTATAATTTTTAGTGGTTTTTAGGGTTTTCTTGGGTTTTTAGGTTTTTAAGGTTTTTATGGTTTATAAGGGTTTTTAGGGTATTTTAGGGTTTTCAAAAAAAAATTCTTTTTATGGGATTACAAGGATTTTTTTGGTTTTTAATGGTTTTCTAGGGGTTTTAGGGTATTTTATGGTTTTTAGGGGGTTTTAGAGATTTTACCATTTTTTTGGATTTTAACTATTATTAGGGTTTTAAGGTTTTCTTAGTGGTTTTCAGAGTTTTTATGGGTTTTACGTATTTTTTTATTTTTAGTGATTTTGAGGATTTTTATGGGATTTTTGTTTTTTTCATGATTTTCATGGATTTTTAGGGTAATAGGGTTGTTATGTTTTTTTAGTTTATAGGGTTTTTTAGTTTTGAAATTTTTTACGGTTATTTATTCTTTTTAACATATCAGAGTTTTAAAGGGTATTTATAGTTTCTAGTGATTTTAGTTTTTGTATGGTTTTTAGTGTTTTTAAGATTTTAGGGGATTTTATTGTTTTTAGGGGTTTTTAAGGTCTTTTAGGGTTATTAAATTTTTTCAATTTCTAGTGGTTTTAAGTGTTTTTAGGATTTTAATTTGTAGTAGAGTTTTTAATGTTTTTAGGGTTCTTATATTTTTTTTGGGATTTTTATGTTTTTATACTTTTTAGGGATTTTGAGGGTTTTTAGGTTTTTTTAATATTTACTGTTTTTTAGAATTTTTTTTATGTTTTTATTTTTTTAAAGTGTTTTTAAAATTTTTAGTGGTTTCTTACTGTTTTTATGGATTTCAGGGTTTTCCTGGTTTTTAGGGTTTTTTAGTGTTTTTATGGTTTTTAGCATTTTTAATTTTTTATGGGTTTTATGTTTTTTTAGTTTTTTATTTTTTTCTTAAGGGTTTGCATGGTTTTTAGGGATTTTGAGGGTTTTTATGTTTTTTTAGGGTTTTTAGAGTTTTATGTTTTTTTGGGTTTTAGGGTTTTTTTCGGTTTCTTTGGTTTTTTTACTAATTTTAGATTTTTTTAACATTTAAGGGGTTTAAATGGTTTTTATATTTTTTAGTTGTTTTAGGGTTTTTATGGGTTTTTAGGTTTTTTATTGTTTAGAGGGTTTTCAGGGTTTTCAGGGTTTTTATGGTCTTTTAGGATTTTTAGCATTTTTTATGTTTTTAGGGGTTTTAAGTGTTTTTATTTTTTATTATTTTCTTAGGGATTATCAGGTTTTTATGTTGTTTTACAATTTTAAGAATTTTTATGTTTTTTAGATATTTTATTCGGTTTTTAGTGTTTTTTTTGGGTTTTCTATTTTTAAGTTTTTTGGGATTTTTATGGTTTTCAAATTTTTTGATTTTTTTGGTTTTTAGCCTTTTTGCGATTTTTAGTGGTTTTAATTATTTTTTGGTTTTTAAAATTTTCTTTGGGTTTTTCATGTTTTTAATGTTTTTATGTTTTATTATATTTTTAGGGTTTATTTAGTATTTTTACGTTTTTAGGGTTTTTAAGAACTTTGAAGTTTATTGGGGGGTTTTAATGTTTTATGGTTTTTTTAGTTTTTAAATTTATTTTTGGGGTTTTAAAGGTTTTGAAGGGTTTTTATAGTTTTTAGTTTTTTTATTGATTTATAGGGTTTTTAGAGTTTTTAGTGTTTTTTGGAGTTTTATGGGTTTATAATATTTTTTGGGTTTTATAGTTTTAAGGAATTTTAAGTGTTTTTAGGTTTTATAATGTTTTTGGGGTTTTTATGGGTTTTTTGTGTTTTTTGTTTTTAAGGTTTTATTAGTGTTTTCAGGATTTTCTACATTTCTTGGGATTTTTAGGGGGATTTTAATATTTTTATGGAATTTTAGGGTTTTTAGGGATCTTGAGTGTCTTTAGAGGTTTTTATGATTTTTTGGGATTTTTTAAGGATTTCTATAGACATTTTTTAAATTTTTAGGGGTTATTGGGGTTTTATATTTTTGAGTCGGTTTTATGGTTTTTATAGTTTTTAGGTTATATTATTGTTTTTAGGGGTTTTTATGGTTTTTAGTACTTTTATGTTTTTCATGGGTTTATCATTTTTTAGGTTTTTAGCGGTTTTAAATGTCTTTATTGTTATAAGGTTTTATTATGATTTTTAGGGTTTTAGGATTTTTTAGGCCTTTTGTGTTTTTGTGGAGTTTTTAGTATTTTATGGTTTTTAGTGTTTTTATGGATTTGGAGGGTTTTTTTTGGGTTTTTTGGTTTTTTTGTGGATTTAGGAATTTTTTAGTTTTTTGGGTTTTTAAGATTTCTTAGATTTTTTTAATTTTTTTAGGGGTTTAATGTGTTTTTAGAGTGTTTAACGTATTTTTTGGGTTTTTGGGTTTTTAAGGTTTCTTTGGGTTTTGATGGTTTTTGGGAGTTTTTTTGGGTTTTTGGTTCTTGTTTTCATTTTTTTAGGTTTATCAACATTTTTAGGGGTTTTAAGTGTTTTTCAGTTTTTAAGGTTTTTTGTGATTTTTTAGAGTTTTATGATTTTTTTACATTTTAGGAATTTTTTTGATTTTATAGGAATATTATTGATTTTTTGGGTTTTAGGTATTTTGACAGTTTTAATTGTTTGTAGGTTTTTAATGGTTTTATAGGGTTTTTTCATGTATTTTTGGGATTTTTACATTTTGGTAATTTTTAGTGATTTTTTAGTATTTTTATGGGGTTTTTTGGTTTTTAGGGATTTTAAATGGTTTTAGTGGTTTTTTTGGGTTTTTACAGTTTTTATGAATTTTAGGGTTTTTTTGAGTTTTTAGGGTTTTTAGAGTTTTTTATATTTTTAGGAGGTTTAAATGGTTTTTAGATTTTTTCATTGGTTTTAAAGGTGTTTATGGGTTTTTAGTTTTTTAAAGGATTTTAAAGGTTTTTATAGTTTTTAGGGATTTAGAGTGTTTTATGGTTTTTTGGAGTTTTTTTAGTTTATTAGGGGTTTTAATAGTTTTTATGGTTTGCTTAGAGTTTTTTAGGTTTTTTAGGGTTTTTTATGTTTTTAATGAATTTTAGGGATTTTTAGTATTTTTATAGTTTTTAGGGGTTTTAAGGATTTGGAGGATTTAAGGGTATTTTATGGTTTTTAAAATTTTTTAGGGGTTTTTAGGGGTTTTTAGGGTTTTTTATGTTTTTAGGAATATTTAGGGGTTTTAAATATTTTTATTGTTTTTTTGGTTTTTAGGGATTTTTAGGGTTTTTTGGGTTTTTATACTTTTGTGTTTTTTTTTTGTTTTTATGGGTTTTTTAGTTTTTAGGATTTAAATATTTTTTATACTTTTTCATAATTTTTATGGTTTTAAAAAGTTTTTAATTTTTTAGTGAGTTTTTAGGGTCTTTAAGGTTTGTAGGGGTTTTTAAGGTGTTATATGGATTTTTAAGGTTTTTAGCGTTTTTAGGTTTTTTGAGGGGTTTTAAGTGTTTTTATGTTTTTGAAGGTTTCTTAGTGTTTTTTGGGGGATTTTAGGATGTTTTACGTACTTAATTATTTTCAAGGCATTTTAGGATTTTAAAGGTTTTTTGGGTTTTTAAGGCAATTGAGTGTTTTTAGGGTTTTTAGGGGTCTTAGAATTTTTTTCCTGTTTTTAGGGGGTTTAAGAGTTTTTAGGTTTTTAAGGGATTCTTTGGTTTTTTTGGGTTTTTTATGTTTTTAGGGTTTCTCGGGATTTTTTATGGATTTTTATGGATTTTTATGTTTTTTTATGTTTCTGGGGTTTTCAAGGTTTTTAGTCCTTTTAACATTTTTCATGATTTAAAGGGGTTTTAGAAATTTTAGTTGGTTTTTAGGTTTTTTTAATGTTTTAGTGGGTTTTATGGTTTTTAGGTGTTTTTAGGGTTTTAGGGTCTTTTATGGGTTTTAGCATTTTTCTAATTTTTAGGGGTTTTGAGTGCATTTATGTTTTTAAGGTTTTTTTTATTTTTTAGGATTTTTATGTTTTTATGGATCTTAAATGGATTATTTTAATTTTTATGTGTTTTTAGGATTTTTAGAGATTTTAAGGGGTTTAAGGGGTTTTACTGTTTTCAGTGTTTTCAGTGTTATTTAGGTTTTCTAAGGGTTTTATTTTTTTTAGAGTTTTATGGTTTTATTTGGTGTTTTCAAGGGTTTTAGGGTTTTCATTATTTTAGGTATTTTTGGGGCTTTAATGTATTTTTACGGGTTTTTAAATTTTAAAGAATTTTAAGGGTTTAGGGGGGTTTTAGGATTTTAAGGGTTTTTATGGTTTTTTTTTGTTTTTAGGGTTTTTTGTTTGAGTTTTTTGGTGGTTTAAGGGGTTTTATAGTTTTAAATGTGTTTATGGTTTTAAAGAGTTTCTATAGTTTTTAGTTGGTTTTAGGGTTTTTATGGGTTTTTGGGATTTTTAAGGTTTTTAAAGGTTTTATGGGATTTAGGGTTTTTAGGGTTTTTAGAATTTTTAGATATTTTAGTGGTTTAAGTGTTTTTGGTTGTAAGGTTTTATTAGGTAATTTTAGGGGTTTTACAGTTTTTTGGTTTTTAGGGATTTTTAGGGATTTTTAGGGTTTTTTGGGTTTTAAGGATTTTTTGGATTTTGAGGGTTTCTAGGGTTTTTATGGTCATTTGGGTTTTTAGATTTTCTTATTGATTTTTAGTGGTTTTAAGGTTTGTTAGAGTTTGTTAATATATTTATTGGATAAATTGTTTTTAGAGTTTTTAGTGTTTTTAGTGGTTTTATGGGGGTTTGTGGATTTTTATGTTTTTATCAGTTTTTGTGTTCTTTAGGGTTTTTGGTGGTTTAAAGATATTTTAGATTTTTTAGTTTTTGGGGATTTTATGTATTTTTTTTGTTTTTGATATTTTTTTAGGTTTTTTCAAGGTCTTTAGAGTTGTTTATGGAGTTAGTGATGTTAAGGTATTTTTTAGATTTTTTATGATTTTTAGGGGGTTCAGAGATTTTGAGGGGTTTGGGGGGTTTTAGCATTTTTAGGGTTTGTATAGTTTTTTGGGTTTTAGGGATTTTTTGAGTTTTTAGGGATTTTAGGTTTATTTAGAGTTTTTAAAATTTTTAGGATTTTTTAGGGATTTTGTATTTTTAGTTGTTTTTTGGTGTTTTATATGTTTTTGGAGGTTTTCAGGTTTTTAGGGGTATTTATGGGTTTTATGGGTTTTTATTATTTATTTTTTAGTAGTTTTAAGGTTTTTTAGAGTTTTTTAATATTTTTAGGGGCTAAATTGTTTTTAGAGTTTTTAGTGTTTTTAGGGGTTTTATGGGGTTTCATGGATTTTTATGTTTTTATGAGTTTTTGTATTCTTTATGGTTTGGGGGGTTTAAAGATTTTTTAGCTTTTTTAGTTTTTAGGGATTTTATGTATTTTTAGGTTTTTGACATTTTCTTAGATTTTTCTAGGTTTTTAGGGTTGTTTATGTAGTTAGGGTTGTTAAAGTATTTTTTTTTGGATTTTTATGATTTTTAGGTGTTTTAGTGATTTTGAAGGGTTTGGGGGGGGGGGGGGGGGTTAGCATTTTTAGGGTTTTTAGAGTTTTTTTGGGTTTTTAGGGTTTTTTTTGAGTTTTTAGAGATTTTAGGTTTTTTTAGAGTTTTTTAAAATTTTATGTTTTTTAAGGGATTTTGTAGTTTTAGTTGTTTTTTGGTGTTTTATATGTTTTTGGAGGCTTTCAGGTTTTTATGGGTATTTATTGGTTTTGGGGGTTTTTAGGGTTTTTAGTGTTTTTAGGTTTTGATGGGGTTGATGTGTTTTTATGTTTTAAGGGTTTCTTAGGGTTTTTAGGTTTTTGGGGTTTTTAAGTATTTAAGGATTTGTAGGTATTCTTTAGGGTTTTTAGGGGTTTAAAGGGTTTTTTTGGGTTTTTTGGATTTTTCAGTCTTTTTAGGGTTTTTATGATTATTTTTGGTTTTAGGGTTTTTATGAGTTTTTAGGGTAGTTACAGTTTTTAGAGTTTTTTTAACATTTTTATAGATTAAAATGGTATTTATAGTTTATAGTGGGTTTTAAGGTTTTATAGGGTTATTTGGTTTTTAATGTATTTACGGTGTTTTAGGAATTTTGGGGTTCCTAAAGTTTTTGACATTTTTATGTTTTTATGGGTTTTATATTTTTGGAGGTTTTTTTATGATTTCCTTATGATTTTTCATGATTTTTAGTGATTTTACATTTCTAGGGATTTTTAGGGATTTTAGGGTATTTGGGGGGGGGGGGGTTTAGGGATTTTTAGGTTTTACCATTTTTTTGGTTTTTATGTGTTTCATGTGTTTTTATGTTTTAAAGGTTTTATTATAGTTTTTAGGATTTTTAGGTTTTTAGGGATTATTACAAATTTTCAGATTTTTTATAGTTTTTAAGGTTTTCTAGTGATTTCAAGGGTTTTTAGTGGTTTTTAGGGTTTTTAGTGTTTTTATGGTTTTTAGGGTTTTCTTGATATTTTAGGGAATTTAAGGTTTTTATAGTTTTTTTTAACATTTTTATAGGGTTAAAGGGTTTTTAGAGTAAAGAGAGTTTTTTAGGAATTTTATGGGTTTTTTTTTTGGATTTTTAAGATTTTTAGGTGTTTTATGGTTTCTAGAAATTTTTAGGATATCTTAAGGTCTTTTAGGGTTTTTAGAATTTTTGGGGGTTTTAAGTGTTTTTAGAATTTTATTGTTTTCTTAAGGGGTTTCAAGGTTTTCTGGTTTATAAGGATTTTTATTGTTTTTTAATTTTTTTATGGTTTTTATCGTTTTTAGGGATTTTTTGGATTTTTAGGATTTTTTTTGATTTTTTTAGGGATTTAAAGGTTTTTAGAAATTTTTAACATTTTTAGGGGTTTAAAGGGTTTTTATAATATTTATTGGTTTTTAGGGGTTTTAAGTTTTTTAGGTTTTTAAGGTTTTCTTGTGGTTTTTCAGAGTTTTAGGGTTTTTACATTTTTAGGGACTTTTAGATATTTTTTAGGATTTTAAAGGTTTTTAGGGTTTTTAGGGATTTTGAGGATTTTTAGCATTTTTTGGCGGTTTAGGGTACTTTTGGTTTTTTTTGGGGATTTTAGTAGTTTTTTAGATTTTTCGAGTTTTAATGGGTTTTAGGGGTCTTTCAAACTTTTTTAGGATTTCAAGGGTTTATAGTGTTTTTAGTGGTTTTAGTGATTTTTTGGGTTTTTAAGATTTTTATGGGTATTCATGGTTTTGGGGGTTTTAGGGTTTTAGGGTCTTTGAGGGGTTTTAACATTTTTTTGTTTTTTGGGGTTTGATGTGTTTTTATGGATCTTATATTCTTATAGGTTTTTAATATTTTCTTTGGGTTTTCAAGCTTTTTAGTGTTTTTTAAGGATTAGGGTTATTTATATTTTTTGGATTTTTTAGCTATTTTGATGTGTTTTGAGGTCTTTTATATTTTTACAGTTTTTAAGGATTTTTTTTATTTTTAGAATTTTTCTGACTTTATTAGGGTTTTATAGTTTTTAGTGTTTTTTAAACATTTTTATGGGTTTAAGGGGTTTTAATATTTTTTAGAGGATTTTAAGGTTTTATTGGTTTTTATAGGTTTTTAAGGATTTCAAGTGTTTTTATGTTTTTAGGGGGTTTTAGTGTTTTTTGGGTTTTCAGGGGTTTTAAGTGTTTTTAGGATTCTAATATTTTCTTAGCGTTTTTAGAATTTTTAGGGGTTTTATGTTTTTAGGTATTTTTAGGGATTTTATAGGTTTTTTTGGGTTTTTAGGGATTTTGAGGGATTTAGGGGTTTTAGGGTTTTTTAGGGATTTTTAGGATTTTTAACATTTTTAGGTTTTTAATGTTTTTAAGTGTTTTTAGGTTTTATGCTTTTCTTTGGGTTTTTCAGGGTTTTTTAATTTTTAGGGATTTTTACGGGATTTTTAGGAAATTTATGGGTTTTTTGTTTTTTGAGTGTTTTAGAGTTTTTTGGGGTTTTATGGGTTTTTTGAGTTTTTAATGTATATTTTTATTTTTTTATGATTTTAATGGTTTTTTGGTTTTTTTAAATTTATTTATGGGTTTAAATAGTTTTTGGGATTTTTAGTGGGTTTCTTGGGTTTTAAGGCCTTTTATGTTCTTTGTGGTTTTTAATGGTTTTTAGGTATTTATAGTGGTTTCAGGGTCTTTTAAGGGTTTTAACATTTTTAGGTTTTGTAGGAGTTTTATGTGTTTTTAGTTTTTATGAATTTATTAGGGATTTTTGGAGTTTTTATTGTTTTAGGGCAAGGAAGGTGCGAGACCAGACTATCCCTAGCCTCCAAAATGCATAAGCAAAAAAATGTACAAAAAACAAGGGAGGGGAGGGGTCAAACAACCCGCACCCAAATCCCCCGAACACCCCCAACCAAAAGAGACTCAAAAAACCTACAAGAAAACCAACTACATGCCATCATCCCCATCCCCAAGGGGATCTCTATCATCCCCGTAACCCGAAGAGGCATCTGAGACTGCAATTTCCCATTCAAAGGATTCATACTGCTTGAGTGAGACCTTATAGTACTACATGAGCTTCACATCTGGCTTCGCTTTGGAAGCCCGGTCCTCTCTGCCAAGTCCATCCCTTTCACCTTTACAAATCTTGGAAGCTACTCTAGTGGCCATTGGCCTAGGCAGGGAGGAGTAATCCCTCCTTGCACGCCGCTTCACAGGATGGTCACTCAGTCCCTTGACTCTAATGCAGACAGTATCATCATGCACGACCATGCTGCCATGTTTTCCACATTCTGGGATAGAGCATGACTTTCTCTTCTGTTTATATCCTGAGGAGCCAGAAGGGCCCATCACTGCCAGCTCCTTCTTGATCCTGTCCAGCCTGGCGTACAGAAGGTCATCGCGATCCCCAAAACCTTCCTCTTTAGATTGGGTAGAGGGAGATAGATTACATAGCCCGAGGGCCCAAGGCCAAGTGTCTTGACTACTAGGCTTGAAAACCCATTTTTTGTGCCAAAGGGCCCCTTGGTGAATAGTACTACTACAGTACCCCCACTGCTACAGTTCTTGCAATAGTGCCTCTGCCGCTATAGTGTTGCCGCCGCTAAAGTTCTGCTGCTACTACAGTGCCCCCAGAAATTAATCCATGCCTGGATTTGATCCTGGGTCTTTTGGATGTTTCAGTGGTTTTTATGGTTTTTATGGTTTTTAATGTCTTTTAGGATTTTTATCATTTTTAGATATTCTAGGGGTTTTAATGTCTTTTAGTTATTTTTATGTTTTTCTTTAGGTTTTTCATGGTTTTAGGGAATTTTATGTTTTACAAGATTTTTACGGATGTTTAGTATTTTTTTTGTTTTTTAGGGAGTTTTCGGGCTTTTTGAGTTTTATGGGTTTTTATCATTTTTTGGTTTTTAGGGGTTTCAAGTGTTTTTATATTTTTACGGTTTTATTATGTTTCTTCAAGGTTATTAGGGTTTTTACGTTTTTAGCGTTTTTTGGGGTTTCTATGGATTTTAGGGTTTTTAGGTATTTTTAGGGTTTTTTGGGTTTTTTGGAGTTTTTTAGGTTTTATGGTTTTTTGGGTTTATAGTTTTTTTGAGTTTATTAAGGTTTTTAATATTTTTTAGAGATTTTAACATTTTTGGGGGCTTAAATATTTTTCAGTTTTTTTAGTGGGGTTGTAGGGTTTTTATGGACTTTAGGGGTTTTTAATTTTTTAGAGGTTTATGGTTTCTTGGGTTTTTAGGGGTTTTAGGGTATTTTAGGGTTTCAAACATTGTTTGGTTTTCACAGGTTTTAGTTGTTCTAAGTTTTTATTTGGATTTTTTATGGGTTTTAGGGTTTTTGTGTTTTTTGGGATTTTATGTTTCTTTTTTGATTTTTATGGGTTTTATGGTTTTTAAGGGTTTTGAGAGAATATTTAGGGGTTTAGGGTTTTTTTAGTTTTTATGGGTCTTTTTGTTTTTAGGGGGTTTTTGAGATTTTTAGGTTTTTCATATTTTTTAGTGTTTTTAACATTTTTAAGGGTTAATAGGGTTTTTTATAGTATTAGTGGTTTTTAGGGTTTTTATGGGGTTTTATAATTTTTATGGTTTTTAGGGGTTTTCCATTAGGGATTTTAAGGTTTTTATAGTTTTTTAGGTTTTTAGGGATTTTAAGTGTTTTTAGATTTATAAGGTTTTTTGGGGGGGGTTTTGAGTTTTTTACATTTTTATGTAATTTTAGTGATTTTGTAGACTTTTAGCATTTTTATGTTTTTGGGTATTTTGAGGGGTTTTACGATTTTGAGCGTTTTTAGGATTCTTAGGGGTTTTAGGGGTTTTAGGGTTTTTTAGGGTTTTCAGTGTTTTTTAGGTTTTTAGGGGTTTTATGTGTTTTTAGGTTTTTAATGTTCTCATAATATTTTTAGGATATTTTTAGGATTTTTTGATTATTATGGAATTTTTATAATTTTTATGGTTATTAGGTTTTTAGAAATTTTGAGGGTTTTTCAGTTTTTATGTTTTTTTGGGTTTCTTGGGGTTTGTTTTGAGTATTTTAGGGGTTCTAAGGTATTTTTATGTTTTTTAACATTTTTAGAGGTTTAAATGGTTTTTAGATTATTTGGTGGTTTTAGGGTTTTTACTTTTTTTTAAGGATTATAGGTATTTTTATGGTTATTAGCTAGTTTTAGGGTCTTTTTAGGGTTTTTTTATGTTTTTAATGTTTTTAAGAGTTTTAAGTTCTTTTAGGTTTTTAATGTTTTCTTAGGGTTTATCAAGGTTTTAGGGATTTTTTACTTTTTCGGGGGTCTTATGGATTTTTATGTTTTTAGGGTTCTTAGGGATTTTGAGGAATTGGAGGATTTTTCGGGTTTTATGGGCTTACAGTGTTTAACATGTTTTTCAGGTTTTTACACTATTTTATAGGATTTTTATAGTTTTTACGTTTTTAGGTATTTTGAGATTTTTGGGGGGTTTTGTGATTTTTTCGGGGGTTTTAGGGGGGTTTTTTTGAGTTTTTAGTGGGGTTTTATTATATATTTTTTAGTGGTTTTAGTTTTTTAGGAGTTTTTATGGTTTTAGGGAGTTTTATGGTTTTTAGGGTATTTTAATTTTTTTAGAATTTTTATGTTTTTAGGGGTTTTAAGTGTTTTTTGTTTGTTAAGGTGTTATTAGGATTTTTAGGGGTTTTAGTGTTTTCTATTTTTCTATGGATTTTTAGGGTTTTTGTTAGATTTTTATTGTTTTTTAGGTTTTTGGGTAATTGAGTGTTTTTATGGCCTTTTTTGGGTTTTTTAGTGGGTTTTAGGGTTTTTGTGGGGTTTTATAGTTTTAAGGGGTTTGTGGTTTTTAAGGGTTTTTATGGTTTTTAGGGGCAAGGAAGACTCGAGGCCAGGCTATTCCTGACTCCCCCCAAAATTTATTAGAAAAAAGACACAAAGACACTGCAGACAATGGAGGGGAAGGGTCAATCAATCCACACCCAAAAACCCTTAACAAACACACACCCAAAGACCACAAAAAAAAAGCCAAAAGAAGAAAAAACAAACAAAGAAGCTAAACATAAAAGTAACCAGCATTTTTGGGGTTTTATGGATATTATGTATTTTTAGTCTTTTAGGGGTTTCTTACGGTCTTTTAAGGTTTTTATAATTTTTTAGGATTTAAGGGATTTTTATAATTTTAAGATATTTTGTCTTTTTTTGCAGTTTTACGGTTTTGGGGTTTTTAGCAAATTTAGGTTTTTAGGGGTTTAAAGTGTTTTTAGGTTTTTCTGGTTTTCTTAGCAGTTTTCAGTGTTTTTCGGTTTTTATGTTTTTGGGGAATTTTATGTCTATTTTGGTTTTTTTGGTTTTTATGGGTTTTATAGATTTTTAGGTATTTTTGGTATTTTTATCATTTTTTGGGTCATTATGGTTTTTTGGATATTTAGGTTTTTTACGAGTCAGTAGGATTTTAAGGTTTTTTAGAGTTTTTAACTTTTTAATGGGTCTAAAGGGTTTTAGTGTTTTTAGTGGTTTTTAGGAGTTTTATGGTTTTTATGGTTTTTATAGGTTTTTAGGATTTCTAGGTGGTTTTAGTGTTTTAGGGGTATTTTAGAGGTTTAATCATTTTATAGGTTTTGAGGGGTTTTAAATGTTTTTAGATTTCAAGTTTCTATTCTAGGTTTTCTTATTTTTTTTAAAAAAAATTAGTGATTTTAGTTATTTCCTAGGATTCTTATGGGTTTTATGGATTTTATCAACACTATGGGTTTTAGGGTTTTTATGGTTTTTATGTTTTTTTTAGTTTTTAGAGTTTTGATGGTTTTTTATAGTGTATAACATTTTAGGGGTTTAATTGTGTTTTTACATTTTTAGTGGGTTTTAATGTATTTTATGGGTTTTTAGAATTTTTAAGGTTTTTAGAGTTTTATGGTTTTTAGGGATTGTGGGGATTTTTTACATTTTTACCTTTTTTGAAGGGTTTTAAATGTCTTTAGGTTATTAAGGTTTTATTAGGAGTTTCTAAGGTTTTTAGGGGTTTTTACATTTTTAGGGTTTTTAGGGATTTTTAGGATTTTTATTATATTTTAGGGTTTTTAGGGATTTTGGGGGTGTTTAGGGTTTTTATAGTTTTTTTGGAGTTTTAGGGATTTTATGTTTTTTAGTTTCTAAGGTTTTTTATATTTTTTAACATTTTTATGGGTTTAAAGGGATTTTATAATTTTTAGTGGTTTTTAGGGTTTTCTTAGGTTTTAAGGATTTTAGGGTTTTTATGGTTTTCAATGGCTTTTAGGGTCTTTTATGGTTTTCAACATTTTTTTTTATTTTTAAGGGTTTACGGGGATTTTTTAAGTTTTTAATGGGTCTCTAGGGGTTTTAGGGTATTTTAGGGTATTTAAGGGATTTTAGGGATTTTAGCGTTTTTTTTGTTTTTAACTATTATTAGGGTTTTAAGGTTTTCTTAGAGGTTTTCAAGGTTTTTTATGGGTTTTTACGTTTTTTTTATTTTTAGTGCTTTTGAGGCTTTTTATGGGTTTTTAATGTTTTTAGGGATTTTCATCGATTTTAAGGGTTATAGGGTTTTTATGTTTTTTTTAGTTTTTAGTGTTTTTTTGAGTTTTTTTAGTTTTTAATGTTATTTATGTTTTTTTAACATTATATGGTTTTAAAGGGTATTTATAGTTTCCAATGATTTTACGTTTTTTAAGGTTTTTAGTTTTTTTAAGGTTTTAGGGGATTTCATTGTTTTTAGGGGTTTTCAGGGTCTTTTAGGGTTATTAACATTTTTTAATTTTTAGTGGTTTTATGTTCTTTTATGATTTAAAATTTTTAGTTGGTTTTTTCATTCTTTTAGGGGTTTTATATGTTTTTATGTATTTTTAAGGATTTTATGTTTTTATATTTTTAGGGATTTTTAGGGATTTTAGGTTTTTTTGAATTTTATTGTTTTTTCAGTTTTTTAGATTTTTTTATGTTTTTAGGGTTTTAAAGTGTTTTAAAATTTTTATTGGTTTTTTTCTATTTTTATGAATTTTAGGGGTTTCCAGGTTTTTTGGGTTTTTAAAGGTTTTTATGGTTTTTATCATTTTTAGTCTTTTATGGGTTTTATGTTTATTTATGTTTTTATTTTTTTCTTAAGGGTTTGCATGGTTTTTAGGGATTTTGAGGGTTTTTATGGTTTTTAGGGTTTCTAGAGTTTTATGGTTTTTCTGGGTTTTAGGTGTTTTTTCAGTTTCTTTGGTTTTTTTTCTAATTTTAGATTTTTTAACATTTAAGGGGTTTAATTGGTTTTTATAGTTTTTAGTGGTTTTTTGGGTTTTTATGTGTTATTAGGGTTTTTATGGTTTATGGTTTTAATGGTTTTCAGGGTTTTTGTGGTCTTTTAGGGTTTTTAGCATTTTTTAGGTTTTTAGGTGTTTTAAGTGTTTTTATTTTTTATGATTTTCTTAGGGATTTTCTAGGTTTTAAGGGATTTTTGGTTTTAGGGATTTTTTGTATTTTTTTGAGTTTTTTATTTTTTATGGATTTTAAGAGTTTTAGGATTTTTACGGTTTTTAGGTTTGTCATGGTTTTTATGTTTTTTATGTTTTTTGTGGTTTTATTAAGGTGTTATTAGGTTTTTATATTCTTTTACATTTTTAAGGATTTTTTTGGTTTTTTCGGGATTTTTTAGGTTTTTATGGATTTTAGGCGTTTTAGGGATTTTGATGATTTTTACGGTTTTTAGTTTTGTTTGTTTTTAGTGTTATTTTAGTTTTTAGGGGGTTTAAGGTTGTTTGGTGTTTTAAGCATTTTTAGGTGTTGAAAGGGTTTTTAGTGTTTTTAGTGGTTTTTAGGGGTCTTTTGTGTTTTTTGGGTTTTTAAAGATTTTTAGTGGTTTAATGGTTTTTATAGGTTTTATGGTCTTTTACGGTTTTTAGCATTCTTGGGGGTTTAGGGTTTTTTTTTGAGTTTTTTGGTTTTAAGGTTTTATGAGGGGTTTCAGGGTTTTTAGGGTTTTTTACATTTTTGGGGATTTTTATGGATTTTTAGGATTTTTATAGTCTTTAGGGGTTTAAAGGATTTGGAGTTGTTTTAGGCGTTTACGACGTTTTTTGGGGTTATATGGTTTTATTTGGTTAATAGTTTTTTTTTATTTTTCTAGGTTTTTAAGGATTTTAGACTTTTTAACGTTTTAACGGGTTTAATGTGGTTTTAGTGGTTTTATAGGGTTTTTAAGATTTTTATGGTTTTTAGGGGTTTTTAAGGGTTTTAGGAGTTTTATGGTTTTTTGGGATTTTTGGGGTTTTGGGGTCTTTTAGGGGTTTTTCATTTTTTAGGGTTTTAAGGGTTTTAAGTGTCCTTAGGTTGTTAATTTTTTTTTATGGTTTTGGACGTTTTTAGACATTTTTTACATTTTTTGGGATTTTTTTATGGTTTTCTATGGGTTTTAAAGATTTAGGGGGGGTGTTAGGGTTTTTAGTGTTTTTAAGGAATTTTTTGGTTATTTAATTTTTAGGGGTTTTTTGATTTTTTAGGGTTTTAAAAGTTTTTATTGTTTCTAACATGTTTTTCAGGGTTTTGGGTCTTTAATGGGTTTTATAAATTTTTAGGTTTTTAGGGTTTTTAAGTGTTTTTAGGTTTTTAAGGTCTTAATTTGGGTTTTCACCTTTTTTAGGTTTTTTTATGTTTTTAATGATTTATAGGTATTTTTTATAATTTTTATGGGTTTTAGAGTTTTTAGGTATTTTAAGAGTTTTTAGGGGTTTTAGAGTTTTAGGTTGTTTTAGTGGTTTTATTGTTTTTAAGTTATTTCAGGGTTTTGAATAGTTATTCGTTTTTAATGTTTTCAGGGATTTTCTGGGTTTTAAGGTTTCTTACTTTTTTATGGATTTTAGGAATTTTGTGGGTATTTAGGGTTTTTAGTGATTTTGAGTATTTCTAGGGGTTTTTGTGTTTTTACGGGTTATTAGGATATTGGGGTTTTTTTTTGAGTTTTTAGGGGTTTTAAGGATTTTTAGAGTTTTTTTAATGTTTTTTGGAATTTAAAGGAGTATTAGAGTTTTTAGTTGGTTTTTGGGTGTTTTTAGGGATTTTAAAGGTTTTAGGGGTTATTTATTTTTTTTGGTGTTAAGGTCTTCTTTGGGGTTTTCAGGGTTTTTAGTGTTTTTTATGTTAACAAGAATTTTGGGTATTTTTAAATATTTTTATGGTTTTTATGGATTTTTCGGGATTCTGAGGGGTTTTAGGGGTTTAGGAGTTTTTAGGATTTTTATTATTTTCTAAATTTTTAGTGGTTTTGATTCATTTAATTTTTTAACGTTTTCTTATTGTTTTTCGAGTTTCTAATGGATTTAGTTCTTTATAGGTATTTTTTTTGATTTTTATGGTTTTTAGTATTTTATATGTTTTTTAGGGTTTTTAGGGTTTTAAGGTTTTTAAGGTTTTTTGGGGTATTAGGGTTTTTTAGTTTTTAGGGGGTTAAATATTTTTTATATTTTGTAATTTTTTAGGGTATAAATTGTTTTTAGGAATTTTTATGGATTTTTATTTTATAAGGATTTTTGGGATTTTTTGATTTATTTGGGATTTTTTGGATTTTTTATTTTTTTTATTTTTTTTATGTTTTTTAAAGTTTTTTAATATATTTAGGGAAAGGAATATGTGAGGGTCGGGCTATTCCCGACCCCCCTAAATGTATTAGAAAGAAAAAAAAGAGACCCAGCAGACAAGGGAGGGGAGGGGTCAAAAGACCCACACCCAAAAAACCCCTTACAACCCGTGCAAAAAAAATCAAAAAAGAAAAAAAAAGAAAAAGAAACCCAAACAGAAAACACACAACACCAAGAAACAACCATCATCGTCACCAGCATCAACCGGCATCCAGTAGCATCTCCCAGCCAGTCAGCAACTAGCATAAATGAAAACACAACACCTTCAGCATCTCCCATCCCAGCAGTATCCAACATCCAGAACCACCAGCATTCAACAGCACAGAAACAACAACATCCAACAGCACCAAACCACCAGCATCAAAATCACAAGACTCACCTTCACCAACATTCAGTGACTCACCACTAAACAACAACCAGCAGTTTAGTTTCCAACATCCAGAACTTAGAATCCTGATAGCATCAAGCATACCACACCCAGGAGCACCACCAGCCAGCACACACTTCCCAGCATCCGAGGAATCCTCACCAAGCAGATCCATCACCAGTAACACAGAATTACCAGCACCAAACACATAAACCTTAGCATCATCACATCCTAGCCAAACAGCAAGCAACATCCAGAACCTCAGTTTCTGGAATACCTCACCTCTATCATCCCCTCTTTCTCACGCCGCACCAGCTAACTAATCCCTTACATCAGCCCACACCAAAAGCCGTAGTAGAGCCAAAGTCATTGGGAAAACAGAAACCATCTTGACCAGCATCTCATTCAGAACTATAACCAGATGAAGAGTGAAACCAATGCACCAAGCCACCAGTAAAGAGATCCAAAGTAGCAAACTGAAACCACAGGGAAATAAACCACGAACCATCGGCACACCGAAACCAGAGCAAAAATACAGGGTCAATACCATGGAAGGGAAAGCATTCCAGATTTGCGTCAACGTCGAGAGTAGTGAACGAACTAGAGCCATCTCGATTTGTAATTCAAACAAGGTACCCCAAATTTGAGTCATCTTAAGAGAAGAAACCGGACCCTAAGGCAGCATCTTGTGTCTCTGAAGCAACGTTCGCCGCTGTTGGAGCCCCCTACGCCACTGACCCATCCATGGAAGCCTCCGGTCATCATGCTCAACTCCGATCGACGCCTGAAGCTCATAAAATCCAGCCGCCAAGGAGCTGTCTGCAACGTCACAACAGCCCACAGAGCCTCCATAGATACCGAAGCCCGAACACACAGAAATCCTCCTGGATCTGAGACCAGAAACCCCGATCTGCAACGGATGGGGGTCGTTGACATCTTCACAGACCAGATCGGGTCGTTCTAAGGTTATTAGTATTTTTTTGGGTTTTATAGTCTTATAGGGTTTTAGGGTTTTTAGTGTTTTGGATTTTTTATGGATTTTAAGCATGTTAGGTTTTTCGGTTTTCGTAGAGGTTTTCAGGGTTCTTTATTTTTTAGGGATTTTAGGTATTTATTAGTATTTTTCTGTACTTCCAATGTGTTTTTTAGTTTTGAAGATTTTTATGGTTGTTAGAGTTTTAGAGGGTTTTAGGTGGGTTTTGGGTTTTTAGGGGTTTTTTGAGTTATTGGTGGTTTTATGTTTTTTAGAGTTTTTCAATGTTTTCTAGGGTTTGAAGTGTTTTTGGAGTTTTTATAGTTTTTTGGGATTTTTAGTGTTTTTATGGGATTTTAGGGGTTTTTAAAATTTTTAGCAGTTTTTATGGTTGTTAGGGATTTTAGGGACTTATAGAGTTTTTTTTTAATTTTTTATGTTTTAGGGTTTTAAGTGTTTTTAAGGGTTTCAAGGTTTTTTGGGTTTTTACATTTTTATGGATTTTTAGCGATTTTAGAATTTTATGGTTTATTAGGGTTTTAGGGATTTTGAAGGGTTTTTATGGATTTTTAGGTTTTTTAGGGGTTTTAAGTGTTTTAATTTTTTATGGTTTTCTTAGGGGTTTTCAAGGATTTTATGGGTATTTACATTTTTTGGGATTTATTATGGTTTTTTCTTATTTTAGGGATTTTTATGTTTTTTAGGTTTCTAGGGGTTTGGGGGTTTTATGGTTTTTTTTGGGTTTTAGGTTTATTTTATGTTTTTTAATGTTTTTTAGTTTTTAATGGTTTTTTTGTTTTAATCGGATTTTAGAGTTTTTAATGGTTTTATGGTTTTAATGGGTTTTGATTTTATTAGGGGTTTTTATGGTTTTTAGGGGTTTTAAGGTTTTCTGGGGGTTTTATGGATTTTTATGGAATTTTTTAGAATTTTATACCTTTTAAGAGTTTTAGTGATTTCAATGGGTTTTACGGTTTTTAGGTTTTTTATGTGGTTTTAATTTTTTTTATTTTTTAAGGTTTTCTTATGTTTTTTCAAGGTTTTTAGGTTTTTTATGTTTTTAGGGATTTTTATGGATTTTTAAGGGTTTTCATGGTTTTCATGGTTTTTTTTGGATTTTGAGGTTTTTTTTGGGGTTTTAGGGTTTTTTGGTGTTCTATGGTTTATTTGGTGTTTTAGGGTTTTATTTTATTTTTTGCGGTTTTTAGGGGTTTTTAGTTTTTTTAAAAAAATTAGTGGTTTAATGGGTTTTTAGAGTTTTTAGTGGTTTTTAGGGTTTTATGATCATTTGTTGGTATTTAGGGTTTTTAAGATTTTTAGGGGTTTTTATGTATTTTATGAGTTCCTACGGTTTTAGGGCCTCTTTGGGATTTTATCATTTTTAGGATTTGTAGGTTTTTAATTTTTTATTTGTGGTTTTTATGGGTTTTTGGGTTTCTTATGTTTTTTGGGGGTTTTAGGTCTTTTTTGGATTTATTTTGAATTTAGGGTTTTTTGGGACTTTTAGTGGTTTTGGGGGGTTTGGGGTATTTTCATTTTTAGTGTTTTTAGGGGTTTTAAGTGGTTTTTGGGTTTTTAAGTATTTCTTAGTATTTTTCATGGTTTTTATTTTTTCTAACTTTTTAGGGATTTTTAGGGATTTTTTGGGATTTTTATGGTTTTTTAGGATTTTGACTATTTTTAGGGTTTTTGGGTTTTTCTAGATTTGTTGGGGTTTTTGGTGTTTTAATGTTTTTAAAGGTTTTTATGGTTTTTAGAGTTTTTTAACATCTTTAGGGTTTAAATGGTTTTGTAGTGTTTTTAGTGGTTTTGGGTTTTTATCGGTGTTTAGGGATTTCTATGGGGTTTTAGGGGTTTTTAGGGATTTTAGGTGTTTTATGGTTTTTAGAGGTTTTATGGTTTTAGGGACTTTTAGGTTATTTTATCATTTTTAGGTTTTGGGTTTTTATGTTTTTTTATGTTTTTAAGGTTTTCATAGGGGTTTTTAGGGTTTTACGGATTTTTATATTTTTAGGGATTTTTAGAAATTTTTAGGATTTTTATCGTTTTTAGGGTTTTTAGGGATATTGAATATTTTTAGGGTTTTTAGGATGTTTAGGGGTTTTTAGGGTTTTTATCATTTTTACTATTTTTATAGGTTTTAATTGTTTTTAGGTTTATATGGTTTTGTATTTTTAAGGGGTTTATTGTTTTTTACTTTTTTTTATGATTTTTAGGTATTTTTTACGATTTTTATGTTTTTTAGGGTTTTTTGGAATTTTTATGGGCTTATGGTGTATTTAGGTTTTAGTTTTTTTTTAATTTTTTTAGGGGTTTTACATTTTTAGAGTTTTTTAACTATTTTAATGGATTTAAGACTTTTTATATTTCTAGTGGTTTTTTTGGGTTTTTAAGTTTTTTAAGGGTTTTAGGTGGTTTTTTTTGGGGGGGGGGGGTTTGGGTCTTTTATGGTTTTTAGATTTTTTAGGTTTTTTGGGGTTTTAAGTGTTTTTATATTTTTAAGGCTTTATTCTGGGTTTTCAAGGTTTTTATTTTTTTATGTATTTTGATGGTTTTAGGGATTTTTGGATTTTAGGGATTTTCGGGGTTTTATGGGGCTTTAGTGTTTTTGTGGGTTTTACCATTTTCTAGGTTTTTAGGGGTTTTAAGTGTTTTTAGTCTTTTAAGGTAATCTTAGTTCTTTTCAGGATTTTTAGGTTTTTTTATGTTTTTAGGGGTTTTAGGAATTCTTTTGTATTTTTAAGAAGTTTTAGGGTTTTTAGGTTTTTTAGGGTTTGAGGGGTTTTTGGGTTACAAAGTATTTATTGGTCATTTTTTGATTTTTAATGTTTTTTTTTGTTTTTTAGTGTTTTATTGTTTTAATAATTTTTTAATGTTTTTAGGGTTTAGATAATTTAAAATGTTATTAGTGGGTTTTAGTATTTTTATATATTTTAGGGTTTTTAGTGTTTTATGAGTAATTATGGTTTTTAAATGTTTTAGGATCTTTTAGGGTATTAGTGTCTTTTAGGTTTTTAGGGTTTTAAATGTTTAGAGGTTTTTATGGATTTATTTGGGTTTTCAGTGTTTTTACATTTTGAGTGTTATTTATGGATTTTTTAGGATTTTTATGGATTTTAAGGTTTTTTTGGATTTTAGTTGTTTTTAGGGTTTTTAGGGTTTTTAGGGTTCTTAATGTTTTTATCATTTTAGGATTTTAGGGGTCTGAATTATTTTTATTTTTTACAAGGCTTTCTTAGGGGTTTTAAGGGTTTTTACCGTTAAATGGATTTTTAGGGAATTTTGGGATTTTTATGGGGTTTTAGATTTTTATAGAGATTTTGGGGGGTTTTAGATTTTAGGGGTTTTATGGTTTTAAGTTTTTTTATAATCTTTTTAACATTTTATGGGTTTAAATGGTTTTTATAGTTTTTGGTGTTTATTAGGGATTTTAGGCGTTTTAAAGGGTTTTATAGTTTTTAGTGGGTTTTAGGGTTTTTAGTGTCTTTTAGGGTTTTTAGTGTTTTTAGGATTTTTAGGGTTTAAATTAATTTTAGTTTTTAGGGTTTTAAAAGTTATAGTATTTTAGGGTTTTTTATTTTTATGGTTTTTAATGGATTTTGAGGGTTTTTTGGGTTTTAAGGGTTTTCAGGGATTTAAAAGTTATAGGATTTTTGGGTATTTAGTGTTTTTAGGGTTTTAATGTTTTCTTTGGGTATTTTTCATGGATTTTAGTGGGTTTTACCATTTTTGAAAATTTTTAGGGATTTTTTGGGATTTTAGAGTTTTTTATGCGTTTTGGGGTTTAATGGGGTTTTTAGAGTTTTTAGTGGGATTTTTTGGGTTTTAGAGTTTTTATGGTTTTATGGGTTCTTATGGGTTTTATGGAATGTTTACAATCTTTTAGGGGTTTAATAGTTTTTATGTTTTAGGTGTTTTACATTTTCTTAGGATTTTATAGTTTTTAAAGGTTTTTCATGTTTTTAAAGTTTTCAATGTTTTTAGAAAATTTATAGGATTTTTATGGGTTTTTAGGGTTTTTCATATTTTGAGGGTTTTTAAAGATTTTGAGGGTTTTTATAGGTTTTTAGGGCATTTAATGTTTTTTGGTCTTCTGTTTTTTTTTGTTTTTGGGGTTTTTATATTTTTTTAGTTTTTTTAACATTTTAAAGGGTTTGAAGGTTTTTTATAATTATTAGTGGGGTTTTTATGTTTTTTATGATTTTTTCATGTTTTTAAGGTTTTTAGGAGTTTTTAGGGGTTTTATGGGTTTTTTGAGTTTTCTATGTCTTTTTATGGTTTTTGGATTTTTTCAGTTTTTAGGGTTTTATGTGTTTTTAGGTTTCCGTGGTTTTCTTAGGGGTTTTATGTATTTATGGATTTTTAGGGGTTTTATGATTTTTATGGGTTTTTAGGGTTTTTAGCGATATTGAGGGGTTTTAGAGGTTTTAAGATTTGTAAAGATTTTATGTTTTTAGGTGTCTTAATTTTTTTAGGTTTGTTATGTTATATTTTGGGTTTTTAGAGTTTTTAGGGGTTTTTAAATTATTAGGTTTTTTGGGTCTTTTTAGGATTTTTATGATTTTTTGGGTTTTTAGGGATTTTGTGTTTTATTTTTGTTTTTAGCCAGTTTATGGTTTTTTGGATTTTTAGGGTTTTTTATGTTTTTAGGATTTTTATGGGTTTTTATTGTTTTTAAAAATTCTTAGGGGTTTAAAGGGTTTTATGAGTTTTTATTATTTTTAGGGGTTTTAAGGGATTTTGGGGTTTTTATGGTTTTTGATGTTTTTAGTGTCCTTTATGGTTTTTTGCATTTTTTTTGTTTTTAGGGGTGTTAGGTGTTCTTAGGTTTTTACATTTTTCATAGATATTTTTAGTTTTATTGGGTTTTTAAAAATTTTGGGATTTTTATGCCTTATAAGATATTTATGGATTTTAATGTTTTTGAGGGCTTTTGGGGGTTTTAAGCTTTTTAGCATTTTATGGGGGTTTTAAGAGGTTTTATAGTTTTTTAATGATTTCTTTTGGTTTTTAGGGTTTTTTATGATTTTAGTGGTTTTATGAAATTTTTAATATTTTTATGGTTTTTAGGTATTTTAGGGATTTTGATGGGTTTTAGGGTTTTTTAGGTTTTTATGGTTTGTTTGGTATTTTAGGTTATTTTATGATTTTAGACTTTTCAAGGATTTTTAGAGTTTTTTAATGTTTTTTGGGGTTTAAAGTGTTTTTCTAGTTTTCGGGGTTTTTAGAATATTTATGGGTTTTAGGGTTTTATGTGTTTTTTTTTGGGTTCTTTTGGTTTTAAGGGTTTTAAAGGTATTTAGGTTTTTAGGGATTTTAGCCTTTTGAGTTTTTTTAAATGTTTTAAGAATTTTTAGATTTTTAAGGTGTTTTTAGAGATTTTTATGGGTTTTAGGGATTTTACATTTTTAGTATTTTAAGGGGTTTTTTAAAATTTTTATGTGTTTTTGGGATTTTTAGGGATTTTTAGCATTTTTAGGGGCTTTTAGGGTCTTTTAGGTTTCATTAGCATTTTTGGATTTTATAAGGGTTTTAAGTTTTTTTATGAGGTTAAGTTTTTCTTAGGTTTTTTCAAGGTTTTTAGGTTTTTTTTGTTTTTAGGGATTTTTAGGATATTCATAGGTTTGAATATTTTTTTTGGGATTTTGTAAGGTTTTAGAGATTTTTAGGATTTTTATGATTTTTTTTGGAATTTTTGGAATTTTTTATTTTTTAGGTTTTTAATGTTTTTTAGAGTTTTAAAGATTTTTGGAGTTTAAAGGGTTGTTAGAGTTTTTTGGGTTTTAATATTTTTATGGATTTTAAGGTTTTTTAATGTTTTTAGCAGTTTTTATGGTATTTAGGTATTTTAGGGTATTTTAGGGGTTTTAACATCTTGTATATTTTCAAGGGTTTTAAGTGTTTTCAGGTTTTTTTATTTTTTTTGGTTTTTTAGGGATGTTTAATATTATTATGGTTTTTAGGGTTTTTATGTATTTTGAGGGGTTTTTGAGTTTTTAGAGTTTTTATCATTCTTTAGGTATTGACGGGTTTTGTGTATTTTCTAGGTTTTACGGGTTTCTTTGATTTTTTTCAAGGTTTTTGGGTTTTGTATGTTCATAGGAATTTTTATGGATTTTATAGTTTTATAGGGTTTTTAGGGATTTTGACGTTTTAAGAATTTTTATGGTTTTTTGGGGGTTTTATGTTTTTTTGAGTGTTGAGGGTTTTTATGGGTTTTTAGAGTTTCTAACATATTTGAGGTTTAAATGGGCTTTGAGGTTTTTAGTGGTTTTAATAATTTAATGGAGTTTTAGTGTTTTTAATTATTTTAGGGGTTTTAAGGGTTTTTAGGGTTTTAAGGACTTTTAGGTGTTTTTTGCATTTTTAGTGGTTTATAGTGTTTTTAGGTTTTTAATGATTTCTTAGGGTTTTTCCAGGTTTTTTATGTTTTTTGAGATTTTTTTATTTTTATAATTTTAATAGTTTTTAGATTTTTAATTGTTTTTTTATTTTTTAGGGTTTTTTGTTTTTAGGGTTTTTTAGAGTTTGTAAGGTTTTCGATAATTTTTTTAGGTTTTTTGAGGTTTTAAGTGTTGTTTTATGGTTTTATTTAGGGTTTTTATGGATTTTAGGTTTTTTTACATTTTAAGAGTTTTTAATGATTTTTAGGATTTTTATGTGTTTTTTGTGGTTTTTTAGGGATTTTAAGGGTTTTAGCTTTTTTTTTTGATTTTTTTGGGTGTTAAAGGTTTTTTTAAAGTTTTTAGGGTTTTTATGTTTTTATATTTTTTTAACTTTTTTAAGGTTTTAAATGGTTTTTAGAATTTTTATTGTATTTTCAGGTTTATTATGGTTTTTAGGATTTTTAAAGGTTTTAGGGGTTTTTACGTTGTTTAGAGGTTATTAGGGTTTTTAGGGTCTTTTATAGTTTTTAGTGTTTTTCATGTTTTTTAAGTATTTTTTGGATTTTATGGTTTTCTTTGGTGTTTTCAAGTTTTTTAGTGTTTTTTACATTTTTATAAATTTTTATGGATTTTTTTCATTTAAATGGGTGTTTATGGTTTTTTGGAATTTTGGGGGGTTTTAGGGTTTTAATGTTTTAATTGTATTTTTATGGTGTTATAGTGTTTTAGGTAATTTATGTTTTCTTAGCAGTTTTAAGGGTTTTTAGGGATTTTAAATTATTATGTAATTTTTGGGGGATTTTGTAGGATTTTTATGGGGAATTAACGTTTTTTGGGATTTGAGGGTTTTAGGGATTTTTGAGTTTTTTAGTGTTTTTGTGTTCTTAGTTTTTTTATTTTTTAGGGTTTTAGGTTTTTAATGTTTTTAGTGGTTTAAAGGGTTTCTATAGTTTTTAGTTATTCTTAGGATTTTTATAGGATTTAGGGTTTTTACAGTCTTTAAGGGCTTTATGGTTTTTAGGGTTTTCTAGGGATTTTTAGGGATTCTATTGTTTTTTAGGTTTTTAGGGTTTTTAAGAATTTTTAGGGTTTTAAGATTTTTTAAGGGGTTTTTCGGGTTCCTTAAGTTTTAGTTTTTTTTGGATTTTTGTGTCGTTTTAGTGTTTTTAGGGATTTTTTTGGTATTTAGGGTTTTATGGGTTTTTGGATTTTTAGGGTTTTTAAAGATATTAAGTTGTTATAAGGTTTTTAGAGAATTTTAAAATTTTAAACAGTTTTTAGAGTTTTTATAGTTTTTTTTGGGTTTTCATGGGTTTTTTTGAGTTGTTAAGGGTTTTAGGGGTTTTTATTTTTTGAGGGTATTTTATGGGTTTTAGGGTCTTTTAGGTCTTTTAATGTTTCTTATGTTTTTAGGGTTTTTATATGTTTATGGGATTTAAAGGGTTTCTTAGGAGTTTTATTTGGATTTTAAGGGTTTTTTACATTTTAGGTATTTTAGGGTTTTCTATGATTTTAATTGTTTTTATGCTTTTTAGGTACTTTGAGGGTTTTGATGGGTTTTTTTTTGGTTTATAAGTTGTTTAAAAAAATTATACTTATATAGGGTTTATGTTTTTTCAAGGTTTTTACAGTTTTCTTATGAGTTATTCGGTTTTTTTTTGGTTTTTTAAGTTTTTTGGTATTTTTAGGGGTTTTTAGGAATTTTATTGTTTTTAGCGATTTTGAATTTTCTTAGGGTTTTAATATTTTTAGAGCGTTTTTTTGTTTTTAGGGTTTTTTCAGTTTTCATGGGTTTTATGGTTTTTAGTATTTTTTAATTTTTATTTTGGGTTTTTAAGGGGTTTTAGAGTTTTAGTATTTTTTACATTTTTTGTGGGATTTTAGGGATTTTAATGTTTTTAGGGTTTTTATGGATTTTAGGGGTTTTTAGGATCTTATAGGTTTTTTAGACTTCTAAGGATTTTTAGAGAGTTTTTGGGTTTTAATGACTTTTTGTATTTTTATGCATTTTGAGGGTTTCAGGGTTTTTTTATAGTTTTCAGCATTATTTTAGGTTTTTGTGGTTTTAAGTGTATTTAGGATTTTAAGGTTTTCTTTTGGTTTTTAGGGATTTTTTTTGACTTTTAAAAAAAATTACGTTTTTATCAGTTTTAGGGACTTTGAGGGTTTTTAGGGGTTTTTAGGGCTTTTATGGTCTGTATGGTTTTGTGTGTTTTTAGGTTTTTTTGTGTTTTTAGGATTTTTATGGTTTTCTAGTGTTTCTTAACATTTTTTGGGGTTTAAAGGGTTATTAGATATTTTAGTGGGTTTTCGGGTTTTTAATCAGCTTTAAGGGATTTTGAAGGGTTTTGGAGTCTTTATGAGTTTTTTTTGTGTTTTAGGGTTTTAGTTTATTTTATAGGTTTTATCATTTTTAGGGTCTTTAGAGGTTTTAAGTGTTTTTAGGATTTTACAGTTTTCTTAAGGGGTTTCAGGGTTTATGTGTTTTTATGTTTTTTATAATTTTTAGGGATTTTTTAGGATTATATAGTTTTTTGGGTTTTTTGGGGATTTTTATCGATTTTTTAGGATTTTTATGGTTTTTAGTGTTTATAAGGATTTTAGGGTTTTAGGGGTTTTTAGGGGTTTATGGATTTAATGGTTTGTTTGGGGTTTACGTACTTTTTAGAGTTTCTAGGATTTTGAAGGGTTTTTATATTTTTTCTAATATTTTTATGCTTTCAAATGGTGTATATATTTTTGTGGGTTTTAGGGTTTTTATGGGGTTTTAAGGGGTTTTAAAATTTTTTGGGATTTTTAGGACTTTTTAGGGGTTTTAGGGTCCTTGTTGGTTTTATGAATTTTTTAGGTTTTTAGGGTTTTTAATTATTTTTAAGTTTTTAATTTTTTTCATAGGGATTTATAGGGTGTTTTTTGAATTTTAGAGGGTTTTTAGGGTTTTTAGGAATTTGGGATTTTTATGGTTTTATGTTTTTTAGGGTTTTTTGAATTTTTAGGTTTTTATGGGTTTTAAGAATTTTTAGGTCTTTAAGGTTTTATTAGGCTTGTCCATTGTTTTTTAGTGCTTTTATGTTTTTATGAAATTTGACATTTTTTAAGATTTTTTTGGTGTTAATGTATTTTAAAGGGATTTTAAGGATTTTTATTTTTTTAGTGTATGAGGATTTTTATAGATTTTTGGGGGTTTGGAGATTTTTTTTAGTTTTTAGTGGTTTAAATGTTTTTTGATATTTTTATATTTTTTTTGGTTTTAAAGGGTTTTAAGAGTTTTTAGTGTGTTTTAGGATTTTCATGGTTTTTTAGGGGTTTATGGTTTTTATGGGATTTAGAGGTTTTAGGGTTTTTAGGGGGTTTTATGTTTTTTATGATTTTTAGGGGTTTTCAGGTATTTTTATGCATATTATGGATTTTTTAGGAATTTAATGTTTTTAGAATGTTTAGTGTTTTTAGGGATTTTTAGAGATTTTTGGGTTTTATGGTTTTCAGGGTTTTGAGAGTTTTTGGGATTTTATGGTTTTTTGAGAGGTTTTTTGGGTTTTTAGGTGTTTTTATGTTGTAGGTATTTTTAGGTATTTTAAATATTTTTATGGGTTTTTAGGGTTTTTAGGGATTTTGAGTGTTTTTAGGGGTTTTTAGGGTTTTTATGATTTTTTGGGGTTTAAGGTTTTTTTGTGTTTTTTAACATTTTTAGTGGTTTAAAGGGTTATTAGGATTTTATTATGGTTTTCATTCGTTTTTAGATTATCTACGTTTTTAAGGTATTTTTATGGTTTTTAGGGGTTATTTTGGATATTATGGTCTTTTAGTGATCTTAGTATTTTTAGGTTTTTAAGAGGTTTATGTTTTTTAAGGTCTTTAAGGTTTTCCTTAGGGTTTTCAAGGAATTTAATTTTTTAATGATTTTATTTCTTTTTAAGGATTTTTCGGCTTTTTATGGGGTTTTAGGGTTTTTAGGGATATTTTACGAGTTTTAAGAATTTTTAGATTTTTATGGTTTTCTTAGGGGGTTTCGAAGTTGTTATGGGTTTTTTAATTTTTAGGGATTTTTAGGGATTTTTTAGGAATTTTATTTTTTATTAAGGGTATTATTTATTTTGAGGAGTTTTATCATTTTTAGGGGTTTTAGGTACTTTTTAATGTTTGTGGGTTTTTAGGGGTTTTAATGGTTTTAAGAGTTTTTTGGGGTTTTTGGGATTTTTAATGTTTTATGGGTTTTTATGGGTTTTTGGATTCTTTCATTCATTTAGGGGTTTTATGAAAAAACAATTATGTGTTTTAAGTGTTTTTTGGTTTTAATATTTTCTTAGGGATTTTTATCATTTTAATGGGTTTTAACATTTTTGGGTATATTTTAATCTTTTTATGACTTTTACGGGTTTTAAGGATTTTTAGGGGTTTTAGGGTTTTCAACATTTTTTAGGTTTTTAGTGGTTTTAAGTGTTTTCAAGGTTTTAAATATTTTTTATGGGTTTTCAACATTTTTAGTATTTTTTACATTTTAGGGATTCTTAGGGATTTTTTACAATTTTATGGGTTTTATGGGTTTCATAGATTTTGGGGGTTTTTTGGGGTTTTAGTGTCTTTATGATTTTTTTTGGTTTTTTGGGATTTTTTTATTGTTTAATGGATTTAATGTTTTTTTAGAGTTCCTAAACATTTTGAGGGGTTTAAAGAGATTTTAGAGTTATTAGTAGTTTTTGGGGTTTTATGGGGTTTAGGGGTTTTTATGTATTTATGGGGTTTTATGGGTTTTAAAGGTTTTTAGGGGTTTTAGGTCCTTTTAGGGGTTTTAAGTGTTTTTTGGTTTTTTAGGTTTTCTTAGGGTTTTTGGATTTTTTTACATTCTAATGAATTTTTAGAGGCTTTTTTTGGAATTTTATGGTTTTTTTTTTGTTTTTAAGGACTTTGAGAAATTTTAGGGATTTTAGTGTTTTAACATTTTTTATATTGTAAGGGATTTAAAGGTATTTTTAGGATATTCATGTGTTTTAGGGTTTGTTAGGGTTTTTTGGGTTTTTGGGTTTTTTGATTTTTTTGGGTTTTATTGGTTTTTAGAGTCCTTCAACGTTTTTTTGGTTTAAAGAGCCTAAAAATATTTTTTCTTGTTTTTAAGGATTTTATGGGATTTTTTATTTTTTTAGGTTTTTTAGTGTTTTATTATTTTTAGTGGTTTTATTTTTTTAGGGTCTTTATGATTTTTAGCATTTTTAGGTTTTTAGGGGTTTTAAGTGTTTTGAGTATTTTAGGGTTTCATGGTTTTTAGTGTTTTTTATCTTTAGGTATTTTTTGTGATTTCTTAGGATTTTTATGGGTTTTTAGGGTTTTTAATGATTTTGATGGATTTTAGGTTTTTTAGGGTTTTTTTATTTTCAGTGTTTTTAGCTATTTTTGGGGTTAAAAATGTTTTTTGTGTTTATATTTTTTTAGGGGTTTCCAAGGTTTTCAGTTTTATCACGTTTTATTGTTTTTTTGTGATTTTTTAGGGTTTTAAAGGATTTGAGGGTTTTTATGGTTGTTTATGTTTTTATGTTTTTTTAGGTTTTATGGGTTTTAAAAGATTTTTAGGGGTTTAAAAGATTTTTATAGTTTTTAAAAATATTTAATGGTTTAATGTGTTTTTAGAGTTTTTAGAGGGTTTTTATATGTTTTACGGAATTTAATGTTTTTATGGGTTTTATAGTTTTTAGGGTTTTTTTGGTGTTTTTAGGCTCATTTAGCAATTTTTATGTTTTAAAGGTTTTTAGGGGTTTTAACTATTTTTATGTTTTTAAGGTCTTATTAAGTTCTTTCATTCTTTCTGGGTTTTCACATTTTTATGGATTTTTATGGTTTTAAAGGGTTTTTAGGCAAAGAAGATGCGAGAGACAGGCTATTCCTGTCCCCCCAAATTTATTTTTATGGATTTTTATGGTTTTTATATGTTTTTAGGTTTTTAAGGTTTTAGTGTAATTTATGGTTTTTAGTGTGTTTTAGGGTTTTTAGGACTTTTAGGGGTTGTTTAGAATTTTAGGTGTTTTAGTTGTTTTAGGTCCCTTTAGGGTTTTAATATTTTTAGGATTTTTTAATTTTTTAGGGATTTTAGGAATTTTTTGCTTTTTAGGATTGTTTAGGTTTACAGGGGTCTTAAATGTTTATAGTTTTGTAAGGTTTTCTTGGGGGTTTTCAGGGATTTTAGGTTTTTTTATGTTTTTAGAGATTCTTATGGACCATTTTGGATTTTAGGGGTTTTTAGGATTTTAGGGATCTTGATTGTTTTTAGGGTTTTTAGAGTTTTTATGGTCAATTGGGGTTTTAGGGGTTTTTTGAGTTTTTAGGGGCCTTAAGATACTTTAGAGTTTTTTAATGTTTTTAGGGGTTTAAAGGGTTTTTTGATTTTCTTAGTGGTTTATGGGTTTTTTTGTTTTATGCGTTTTAATGTTTTTAGGTGTCATATTGTTTTTTAGGGTTTTAGGGTGTTTTATGATTTTTATCATTTTTAGTTTTTTAGGGATTTTAAGTGTTTTTAGGATTTAAAGGTTTTATTTAAATGGTTTTTTTGGGTTTTTTATGATGTAGGAATTTTTGGGTATTTTATACCATATTTATTATTTTGAGGGTTTTTAGGGATTTTTAGGGTTTTAAGGGTTTTTGGTGTTTTTATGGGATTTTTGGGTTTCTAGAGTTTTTTAGTTTTAAGGGTTTTAAAGGTTTTTTAAATTATTTTAAGGTTTTTAGGGGTTTAAATGGGGTTTAGAGTTTCTAGTGGGTTTTGGGGTTTTAGGGGGTTTTATTGTTTTTTAATGTTTTCAGGGGTTTTATGGTTTTGGGGGGTTTTGGGAGGGCGGGGGTTTTGGGTCTTTTACGGGTTTTAGCGTTTTAGGGGTTTTAGGGGTTTTATGTGTTCTTAGTTTTTTAAGGGTTTCTTAGGGTTATTCATGATTTATGTTTTTATATTTTTCAGGATTTTTAGGTTTTTATGTGTTTTAGGGTTTTTAAGTATTTTCAATGTTTTTAGGGTTTTAAGGTTTTTCCTCATTTTTAGGTTTTAAGGGGGGTTTTTTAAGGTTTTATTAGAGATTTTTAGGTTTTTTAGGTATTTACATTTTTTTGGGACTCTTGGTATTTTTAAGAGTTTTTTGGAT
This sequence comes from Viscum album, assembly GCA_963277665.1. Classification (NCBI taxonomy): domain Eukaryota; kingdom Viridiplantae; phylum Streptophyta; class Magnoliopsida; order Santalales; family Viscaceae; genus Viscum; species Viscum album. Next base: position 1,662,872,772 of record OY728146.1, on the reverse strand, counting down.
TTTTAGTGATTTGAGGGTTTTTTGGGGGGTTTTAGGGATTTTAGGGTTTTGTAGGGTTTTTAGTGTTTTCTATGTTATTTTGGATTTCAAGGGTTTTTAGGTTATTATGGATTTATTAGGGGTTTTTAATATTTTAGGGTTTCTTATGCTTTTAGGGATTTTTTGGATTTTTTATGATTTTTATTATTTGTAGGGTTTTGTGGGATTTTGAGGGGTCTTAGGGACTTTTAGGGTTTGCATTTTTTTGTGTTTTGGGGCGTTGTTTTTGAGTTTTTAGTTTTTAAGTATTTTTAGAGATTTTTAACATTTTTAAGGGTTTAAAAGGTATTTAGTGTTTTTAGTTTCTTTGGGAGTTTTATGTGTTTTTAGGATTTTTTAACGTTTTTAGGGTTTTTGGGGTCATTTTGTTTTTTTTCTCCTTTTAAGGTATTTTATGGGTTTTAATTGGTTATGTTTATAAGGTTTCCTTGGGGTGTTTAGGGTTTTAGGGTTTTCTTGTGTTTTTACGTATTTTTAAAGATTTTTTATAATTTTTATGGTTTTTAGGTATGTTAGGATTTTTAGGGATTTTGATAGTTTTACGCGATTTTTTTTTGGTTTTTATGGGTTTTTACACATTTTAGGTTTTTATGGGTTTTAATTGATTTTTGGTTTTAATTTTTTCGAAGGGATTTTTTGTTTTTTATGTTATTAGGTATTTTTAGTGTTTTTTTATTTCCATGTTCCTTTTTAGGTTTTATGTTTTATATTCTTTTTTAGTTTTTATTTATTTTTAGGGGTTTTAGGGTGTTTATGAAATTTTAGTTTTTCGTGTATTTTATATTTTTTAGGGATTTTATAGTTTTTAATAATTTTTTTTAACATTTTTAGGGGTTTAATGGGTTTTTAGGTTTTTAGAGGTATTTAGGATTTTTATGTGTTTTTAAGATTTTTTATGTATTTTTATAGTTTTTATGATTTTTATGATTTTTTATGTATTTTTATAGTTTTTATGATTTTTATGATTTTTTAATGTTTTAGGACCTTTTAGAAATTTTAGTTTTTTTAGGTTCTTAGGGATTTTATGTGTTTTTAGGTTTTCCAGGGGTTATTTGGTGTTTTCAAGTTTTTAGGGGTTTTAAATTCTTATGGTTTTTAGGGGTTTTGAAGGATTTTGTGGGTTTTTATGGTTTTTAGGGATTTTGAGGGGGTAGGGTTTTTTAGGGGTTTAGGTTCTTAGTTTTTTTAGGTTTTTATGTTTTTAAGTGTGTTTAAGTATTTAATGTTTTCTTAGTGGTTTTCAGGTTTTATGGTTTTTTACGTTTTTACGGATTTTTAAGGATTTTAAGAATTTTTATTGTTTTTTGTGTTTTAAGGGATTTTGTGGGTTTTAGGTGTTTTTGAGTTTCTTAGGGGTTCTAGAGTTTTTAACGGTTTTAGGGGTTTAAAGGGGTTTTATAGACTTTAGTGTCTTTTTAGGTGTTTTATGTTTTTAAATGATTTTTGAGGGTTTTAGGGTTTTTATGGTCTTTAGTGGTTTTTAGGGGTTTTTGGACATTTTAGGGTATTTAGTGTTCTAGGTTTTGTAAGGCTCTTAATTGAATTCTAGTTTTTAATCTTTTCTTAGTGGATTTCATTGGTTTTTTGGTTTTTATTGTTTTTATGTATTTTTTAGTATTTTAATGGTTTTTAGGGGTTTTAGGTTTTTTGAGGGTTTTTTGAGGGTTTTTTGGGTCATTTAGGGTTTTTAGTATTTTTTAGGTTTTTGAGCACTTGTGGAAATCCCACCTATACCAACACAATATTCCTAATGGTTTAAAAAATCATTGGGAAAAGACTAATATACCAATGGTTATGTAGAACCATTGGTATATTCCTATTTTTTTTGTTTTCCCAATGGTTTAAGGAAACCCTTGGGTATAGTGATAATTGAGAGGTTTTTTCCAACGATTTGTTCAAACCATTGGATATAGTTTTGAAGATTTTTTTCCAACTGGTTGTAAAATGTTGGGATAATATTACATTCCCAATGGTTTATTAAAATAGTTGGGAAAGAAATTCCCCAAATATCGACGCCTCTAGGGATCTCAAACTCCATATATCTCTAAAGGTTTGCCCTAAATGAGAGCTCGATGCACACTCTCTAATATTTTACTCTAAACCTCAACCATCTCTAAGATTTGTCCCTAAATCTTGATGTGAACGCTGCTTCCCAGCACAACAGGTCTGGTTTCCAACGATTTTTTCATCCGCTTTAAATTGGTACGTGTGAGTTCATTTATTTTAGATTTTTTCATTCAATTTTTCTCCAATGTAGTGTGTATTATGATCCCCTTACGAATAGAAGGCATATATCATTTTAGGTTGTGGTTTGAACCCTACTTCCCAACCTTCTCTCGAGGGTGCTAACTCTAATTTCAAACAAGGCATCTATCATTGATTCAAGTAATTTTTGTTCTTCCAATTTAAATTGGTACGTGTGACTTTATTTATTTTAGATTTTTTTCATTCCATTTCGCTGCAATGTACTGTGTATTATGATCCTCTTATGAACACAAGCAATATATAATTTTAGGTTGTGGTTTTTTGTGATTTATCCGTATAGAATAATTTTGATTGATATTGGAGAGTTCAATATGATAATGAGTTATTTTATCATTGGTTTATTTTAAATTTAAGGTCCGTGGACATGATTTCGGTGGTTAGACATAAATATAGTAATATAAGTTTTTATCCTAATAGGAATGATAAGATACTCATGCATTATGAATGTACCCCTAAATGTTGTCTTTGAAATATCACACTCTAACTTTAAGATGATGATACCCACACTATAAGTCATTCAATGAAGTGGTGCTTCCACCTGAACCACTAGAGTGGGTTTGGGGTCATTTTCATGTGTGAATGGTGATAGAACCAAAATTTACTTTATTAACTAATCATTTATTCCTACTATCTCAGGCAATTCGGTCATACACATGTAATATTTTATTAAATTCAAAATGAATGTAAGGAATTCATGTCACAATTTTTTTAGGTATTTATAAATCATTATTAAGGTATTTATATCATTTTCTATCCTAGGAAGGCACCCATAATAAAGGAGTATAACCATCATAGAACTCACCGATATTATTCATGCCTACACATTATTTACTATCTGATATATATCTCACGAAACAAAATAGCATGGTCATGTGCATGTAATTATTCACCGCAAGTTGATAGTATTGGAAGTCTGTGGAGGTGAACCTGAGGTGTTGTTGCGCACTTTCTTGGATTATATTGTTTTTATTTTATTTTGGGAATTAGGAATCAATTTTAGAGTGTTTTATTTTTCTTAATATTTGTGGATAATTATATGGTGATAGGTCTGTGTTGGACAGGTGAGTCATGAACCCATCTTTAGTGGTAATTATTAGTTAATAGGGTTATGAAATTGTGATTCTTGATTATAAAAGTTACCTAGACACCCCCACCCCCCGGGACACCCCCTACCCCCTTGGATAACACACCCAACCCTCTGGACATCCCCCACCCCCTAGACAGCCCCCAAACCCCTGGACACCCCCACCCTGGACACCCCCACCTCCCTGGACACCCCCTACCCCCTGGACACCCCTTAACCCCTTGGATAGACACCCCAACCTCTGGACAGCCCCCAAGCCCTCTGACACCCCCACCCCTTGGACACCACCCCACCCTCGTGGATAGCCCCCCAACCCTCTGGAAAACCCCCACCCCTAGACACCACCCACCCCCTGGACACACCCAACCCCCCCGAAAGCCCCCACCCCCCTATGGACAGCCCCACCACCCCCATGGATAGCCCCCCCACCCCCGTGGACACCCCCAACCCCCCTGGACAGCCCCGCCACCCCCGTGGACAGCCCGCCCACCCCCTGGACACCCCATACCCCCTAGATAGCACTGCCACCCCCGTGGACATCCCACCCACACCCCTGGACACCCTTACCCACCATGACAGCCCCGCCCGCCCCCATGGACACCCCAAACCCCCTGGATAGCCCCTCCACCCCTGTGGACAGTCTCCCCAGCCCCATGGACACACCCTACCCCCTGGACAACCTCCCCACCCCCATGGATAGCCCGCCCACCCCCTGGACACCCCTACCCCTAGAAAGCTTCATCACCCCTATGGAAAGCCCGCCCACCCCCTAGACACCCCGTACCCCCATGGACAGCCCAACCACCCATCCTGGATAGCCCACCCACCCATGGACACCATATACCCCCTGGACAGCCTCGTCACCCCCGTGGACAGCCCACCCACCCCCTGGACAGCCTCACCACTCCCGTGGGAAGCGCGCCCACCCCCCCTTGACACCCTTTACCCCCTGGACACCCCCCCAAGGACAAACTGCCCACCCCCTTGGACACCTTGTACCCCCAGGATAGCCCCACCACCCCTGTGGACAGCCCACACACCCCCATGGACACCTCGTACCCCCGTGGAAAGCCCATCCACCCCCCCTAGATACCCCGTACCCCCTGGACAGCCCCCCTACCCATGTTGACATCCCTCCCACCCCCTGGACACCCCGTACCCCCTAGACAACCTCTCCACCCCTGTATATAGCCTGCCCCCCCGGACACCTTGTACCCCCAAGAGAGCCACCCCCTCCACCCCTGGAAAGCCCCATGACCCCATGGATAGCCCCGCCAACCCTATGGATAGCCCGCCCACCCCCAGGACACCCCGTACCCCCTAGACAAGCCCCACCCCCATGGACAGCCAACCCACCCTCTGGACACTCTATACCCTCTTAAACTGCCCTACCACCCCTATTAATATCCCTCCCACTTCCCTAGATACCTTGTACACCATCAGATAGCCCCCACCCCTAGAACCCCCCCCCCCCCGACCCCCCTAGACAGCCCCTCCACCCCTGTGGACAACCCACCCACCCCCTAGACACAATGTACTCCCTAGACATCCCCCCACCCCATGGACAGTTCGCCCCACCCCTGGACATCCCCATACCCCCCATGATAGCCCTACCACCCCCGTGGACAACCCACCATCCCCCTGGACAACCCCCACCCCCAGGAAAGCCTCTCGACTCCCTTGGACAGCCCCGCCACCCCCATGGACATCCCGTACCCCTTGGACAGCCCCACCACCCCCATGGATAGCCCACCCACCCCTTGGACACCTCATACCCCCTTGGACAGCCACCCACCCCCAAAAAGCCCCTACCCCTGGACACCATTGACCCCCTAGACACCCCACCACCCCCGTGGATAGCCCGCCCACCCCCTAGACACCCCATACTCCCCTGTTTAGCCCCCCACCCCTGTGGATAGCCTGAAAACCCCCTAGAAAGCTGCCCATTACCCCCTGAACACCCCCATCTCACCAGAAACCCCCATCCCCTTAGACAGCCCCAACCCCCGTGGACAGCCCCCACCCCTGGAACTACCCCCCCTGGACACCCCCAACCCCCTGGACACCTCCACCCCCTTGGGTAGTTTATGTGATCACTCAAATAATCTACTAAAATATTAAATTTCTTCGATCTAAAATTTACTCAACTCCTGAACAATTCTCCTCCATAAGTTTATATGATCTTGTACACTCATGTATAGTTCTTCAAAGATATTTTTTTATAAATATATTATTTTTTGTCTTTTATATTCTGATTCTCATATAGAGTGGTGTGTCAGTTATGGTTTCATATAAAGTGAACAATTCTCATTTACTTAAATATATTTTTGATGAAACTTTAATATTATTGAGTTTCTTTTGAAAAAATGACTTATAATTTTTTTTACATAATGGATAGAATTTGGATGTATGAAACCGATCATATCTCAAAAAAAATTCAAAACAATTTGAAGAGATTTTAGATTTTTCATTTCACAATACGTCAGATAGTGGTCACATACACTACACCTGTTACAATTAGATTGGAAGACCTTGGTTGAGTCATGAAGAAGTCAGCTACCACATAACCAAATATGGGTTTCAATCAAACTACTTTGTGTGGTATCACACTGGGGAGAAAATGAAATCTCAAATTACTGATGATCCAAATGATAGGACTAGATTGGAGAATTTGTTATATGATTGGTTTCTATTTATTCTTCATCATGAAAAATAAAGGATTTCGACCCAAGAATATTTTTATATGAGTACACATGATGCATCTCATGAAAATGATGTTGTTTTCAGGGTAAAAAAATTGAATGATGCTGCCACGACTCTAGTATATCGACAAGGATGTAAAATTAAAAGGTTGGAATTTTTAATCTGATTGTTTTATGGGAAAACTATGTCTAGGATTTATAATACTGCCATTGATTACATTATTACCTTCTTGAAGGAATTACTTCCAGATGATACAGATATATCTTCAAACCACTATATGGCATGGAAGTTAGTTGAGGAACATAGATTTTCAAGAAACAAAATTCATGCTTGAATGAAATATTGCAAGTTTGTTCTGGGAGGAAACTGCTGAAAAAAATGATTGTATAAAATGCGGCACATCCCTCTGGAAGCTAAAAGTTGATGGAACACCATACCATGTGCCATATAAAGTAATGTGGCACTTTGCATTGATCCCTATACTCTAGAATCTTTTTATGTATAATGAAATATCATTAAAAATGCGATGGAATGATACTGAGATAAAGAAGACTAATGATGAGTTGGTTCACCTTGCAGATGGATTTTCATGGTAGATATTTGATGCTCGATATCCTGATTTTGTAGCTAATGTGAGTAATGTGAGTTTGGGTATTTCATGGGACAATTTTAATCCATTTGGGAAGATTCTTACATCACACAGGACATGGCCAGTTTTTATACACATTTATAATCTTCCCCCATGGTTGTTTATGAAAAAATATTTCACTTACATGAGTATACTCATATTTAGACCTTTTGATCCCAATAGTGATAAAGAAGTATACATGAAACCTTTAATAAGAGAGTTGAAACTTCTTTAGGATGTGGGTGTGTGTACATATGATGCATGTTTGAAAGACATAGTTCAGATGCGTGATGTTCTTATGTGGATGATCAATGGTTTTCCTTCTTATGCAATGATGTATGGATGGAGAACGAAGGGAAAATTATCAATTCCTATTTGTATTACTAATACATGATCTAAAAGACTGAAACATCATTGTAGTTTCTGTTTTACGGGGCATCGATGATTCTTTCTAATGGACCATCCATATAGAAATAATCATCGAAGATTTGACAATACCATGGAGACTAATGATCCACCTCATTATATGTTTGGAACTGATATGCTTAATGAATTGAAAGATTTTAGTTTTTCATTAGGGAAGGGTCAAATGAAATCTGGAAAAGGGAAATAAAATTCCACTAAAACCTGTTACAATTGGATGAAGATAAATATCTTCTTTGATTTGCCTTATTGGTCAACCAATTTGTTACATCGTTTCATTGAAGTAATTCACATTGAAAAAAATATCAGTGAAATGTTTCTTTTGATTCTTATACATGTTAAGGGAAAGAAAAAAGATTATTTACGATCTTGATGTGACTTGGTGGATTGGGGAATCAGACCAGAATTGCATACTGTGCGTATCAGTGAAAATAAATGGAAAGTTCCATGTGTTTTTTATGTGATGAAACTTACAGAAAAAAATAAATTTATGGAATTACTAGAGACTATTAAAGTTCCCGATGGCTATTCAATCAACATATATAAATGGGTTAACAAAAGAGAGTTAAAGCTAAAATATTTTAAGACTCGTGATTATCACATCTTTTTGCATGATTTGATTGCAATGGAAATTCATCATATTTTTTCAGTAGTGTAAGGGTGTATGTTATTCGGTTGTTCCATTTTTTGAGAGATCTTTGTGCTATAAAGTTGTCCAATTATTTCTTATTAAAAATGTTGGCATATTCCCCATTAATTTTGTGTGAGTTAGAGAAAATATTTCCTCCATTATTTTTCACATGCTTGCTGCATCTGAATGTCCATATTCTAACTGAAATACTTCTCAGAAGACCTATTTATTTTCATTGGATGTATAAAACTGAAAGAAATATGTACACATTAGTGTCTTATGTCTATAAAAAGAATAATACTAAAGTTTCTATCACGAAAAGGTACTTAGTTCAAGAATGTATAGATTTATGCTCTATGTATTTGTCTGATCTTACTACAAGATTGAACAGAACAATGAGAAACAAATAAGAAAAGTATGATCAAATTGAACCCAGCTTTCCTTTAATTCCTAAAATAGGAGTAATTCCAGGATCATATACATTGACAACATTAATCCTTGAAGAGTAGGAGATGACACATCGCACAGTTTTGGTCAACTATGATTTATTCTATGACTACATCTTGTAAGTAAATTCAATATTTATATCTTATATATATATATTAATCTAATTTTATTTTTATCTACAGGGAACATAAATCGATGATAAAAAGAAAGCATCGTTCTTTATCTTTGAGAAGAAGGTAGACTTTGCATAGAAAAGAATTTTCTTCTTGGATAAAATTTTAGGTAAAAATATTAATGTTTAAAATAATTAAAATAATATATAATTAACTTTAATATTCATTTATATTTTAGGTATTGAGTTTTCCTACTGACCCTTTCTATGAGGAAATAAGATCTTTGGCTTTTGGTCTTAATACCGTGGTTCATGACTGTAAATCAATTTTTATATATGGGTACAGATTTATTATCATTGAATGAGAAAAGAACATGAGAACACAACATGATGGTGTTATGGTTACTACCACAATAGACTATTATTATAGTGTATCACATAGTATACTGTTATTTGAAAATGTAGGTTATTTTGGAGTCATTGAAAAAAAAATATTGGATTATTATTCTCATGAACAAGTTATGATGATGAAATTCCAGTGGTTTGATTTTATGATGAGGTCAGGCACATTTATTGATGATTCTGGATTTCAAGTAATTGATATGACTCACACTCTTGCTACCGATGAACCATATTTATTATCATCAATAGCGAAACAATTTTTTTATGTCAAAGACCATCTTCAACCTGAATTTGGTGTCATTATTAAAGTAATTCCAAGACATATTTTTGATGATGGTGATGATGGAATTGACACTATCCCTACTTCTATTAGAAATGATCCATTTATTACTTTTGATGACTCCAATAGATCAATTTTTAGAGTTGACTATGAACCTGAAGTTGTGGGGAGGAATATATAAAATCATCCATTCATGTTCTAAATTATTTTGGTTTACCTCGACTTGGGTTATTAAGGTTGGTACTATTCAAATTGATTTAATATTGATTAGAAATATATTTTATCTAACTTGACCATTATGTGAATTTTCAATGTTTATTCATTGCAATTTTATTTGAATTTCATTTTATAATTTGGAATTGAACTATATTCAAACCTAGGAAACCAACATTTCTAACTTGGTGAACATTTCAATGCTTCAATTGTGATTTGTATAAAATTAGTATAAATCTAAGACCTCTATTTATCATTTTACCAGGTAATGGACATAATAGTTTGTATTCTTCTGCAAAACATGTATAAAAACCTTCATCATCTATTAGGGCTAATGAAATTAAAATTTTCCTTAATTTTGATAACTGCTTTACCCCTTATGAATCTAGTATAATCAATGTTCCATGATTTTAATAGACTGGTGACACTTAGTAAATAACCATCCAACTAAAAATTAAATTTCTTTATTATATATTGACTTCCTTATATATATGTTCAAGCCCATTTATTTTGTTTTTTGGGTTTCACATTAGTTGTCCTTTTCTAATTACATCCATATTTGTTTTAAAATGCAGAAAATGCAACCAATTGAAGAGAGGCGACAAAAATAGATGATGGAAAACAATAATCACATGACTGAGATGGGAATTCCACCACTAGTGCTTGTCGTGAGTATTTTATTTCAAATATATATTTAAATAATATATAATGTCCTGTAATTAATTTTTTTTCCAACATTTTTGCAGGATCCATCTATTAGGCGGTAGTAATTTGATGAGAAACCTAGTAGTGGTCCTAGTACTCAGGCTGTTTGTACGATGGGGGTGGTATGAGAGCTATATGATCTGGTCAGCGTACCTGATTAGACCCTACCCCTCCCATCGACATACCATCCATCCCACATTCTGATGCTGGTGTGTCATTAGGGACACATGAGATATTTAGGCCTCCCATGTTTTCACCACCCATTACATCTGATCTTCCTCACCCGTCTGTACCATATCTAAAGATGATTCCCACTCCCCATCCAGCATTCATCTAGCCATCCATGCCATTTTATTTTACTTCAGATTCCTTCTCTCCGGGCTTTTAGATTCCATCTTCTTTGACTCCTGCTCCTCTGGAGTCTGTCCCGACGGAGCATACATTGGGACCCACTCCACATGTATAGGGTGTTCCTTCAGTTTCCACGGATTCAGCGGTGACAATTGATTTGACTACTATAGGTATACTTATACAACCCTAAAAGTTTTTTACACCATTATTTATCTTCATTATAACATGTATTGATAATATATTTGTTTTTCTTTTATAACGGATACATCTACTGATAGGAGGAGGGGGAGAGGGAATACATGCATGCGTGCAGTGTGGAACCACCACACGTAGTTAATGGTGGACTACAATGAAGATAGTCAAATGATTGAAAAATCAGGGAAGTAATGTTGGAGATTTCGGGTGACGCTTTCCAAATACTCAGACATCATTTCTATCAGCCTGCTCTCATAGAGATAGTTGCCGAATGAAGTCAAGGATAAATCTTGGGGTAGAGATATGAGTAAAAAAAATATGTTGTATTTAATGGAATATATTATTTTTTTATTTATATGAATTAATATTTTGGTTTTAGATTTAGTTTAATTTCCCCCATTGTGAGGGTGCACGATTAGCACGTCTAAAGGTTTTAGGCAAGATTTGGAGAGCTTATAAGCACGAGTTGTATATTAGCTGTCATGCTAGAGTGGGTACAGAGTTAGAGGAAGTCCCTATTGTGGATGATTTTCTGTTAGAATAGTATTGAAAGATGATTACTCATTGAACGACTAGCCAATGTATGGTATTAATCACATTATAGGTATTTAAATGAAAATTTTCATTTTTTTTGTTAATACTAATTGTTGAATTTTATTTCAGAATCATCCGGAAGAAATTAAAAAAACATTGATGCCAAAAACTATCTCCACACATTAGGATGTACTATGATTCTAGATCATGAGAGGCACTAGGTATGACATTTTATAATTTTTCTTTACGACTTGAACTTTCAATTGCTTCCTCTATAATTTATTCGATTGCTAAAGTTGTTATATAATTTTGTTATGCAACTAATTATTGGTATCCTATTTTTAATTATGGTTTCCTAAATTAAATGTTATTTTAGATGTATAAATAGAATATAGAAGGATGTGTGCCTCGAGCAAAACTGTTTTTCTTGAGTATAAGGAAGAAAGATGGAAGTGCGGTTAATGAACGAACTTACTGGTAGATTGTAAGTTTTACTTTGTAGATTTAAAATTTTAATCTCTATTTTTTAACTTAATAATATATTTATATTGGTAACAGGCTGCTTTAGAGGCACTTGATGCCCAAGAACCTAACAATTTTGGGCTAAATGATAACTTACATCAAGTGTTGAAGGATGAGTACCCTAGTAGAGTACACTACTGAACTAGGAAGATTATTGTTCCAACGAGGTATTAGACCTCCTCAGGTATGAGTTTTAGTGCCACCGAGCTCCATAAGGTTAAGGAACAGGAAGAACAGGCTGAAAAAATGGCCATAGAGACGATAGAATTGTCTACTAGGGAAAACACTACATTTATGAAACTGATGGAAGTTTTACGTCCAAAACCTCCACCAAGGGCCAGCACAGCTTGTGATGAATATATGTCATCGATGTGTTCTATATATGGTGAAATAGTTGGTAGTTATAGTGTTTGTTGAGATGATGATGAGGAGGAGGCCAAGGCGGAGGAGGAGGAAGGTGAGGAGGAGGCTGAGGTGGAGGAGGAGGGTGAGGAGGAGGCCAAGGCAGAAGAGGAGGGTGATGAGGAGGCCGAGGATGAGTACGGGGGAAAGGATAAGGGCGTTGAGGATGGAGGAGATGATGATGGGGACTATGATGAGGATGAGGGTGAGGATGATGATGGTGGTGATGATCATGATGGTGATGAGGGACAAATTGATCCGTTACATTTTTGACTGATATTACTGACCTTTGATGTTTATTGATTTGTTGTGCCTGAATATATGTGTGATTAAGTAAGTCACATTATATTTATTATTTATCTATAAATAATAAAACATGACTTGATGATTTACTATGACTGATTCACCCCTCCCCTGGATAGCCCTCACCCCTGTGGACAGCCAGCCCACCCCCGTGGATAGCCCCTCCCCTATAGACAGCCCCCACCCCCATGGCCAGACCTCCCACCCCTATGGACATCCCCCCACCCTAGTGGACAACCCCCACCCCTTGGACAGCCTGCCCACCCCCTTGGACACCCCGTACCCCCTGGAGAGCCCTGCCCACCCCCTGGACACCCTGTACTCCCTTAGACTGCCCTACCACCCCCGTCGATAGCCCGCCCACCCCTGGACATCCCCTCCCCCCGTTGACATCCCCCTCACCCCCATGGATAGTACACCCACCCACTGGACACCCTACCCCCTGGATAGCCCCTCCACCCCCTTGGATATCCCACACCCCCCAGACACCCCGTACCCCCTAGACAGACCTTCCCACCCCCTGGACAGCCCACCCACCCCCTTAACTCCTTGTACCCCCTGGAAATCCCCCCACCCCTAGAAATCCCCCACCCCTAGACACCCAGACCCCCCTGGACAGCCCCGCCACCCCTGTGGACAGCCCGTCCACCCCCTGGACAGCCGCTTCCCCCATGGACAGCCCCTCACCCTTATGGATAGCCCACCCACCCACTGGAAACCCCCTACCACCTGGACAACCGCACCACCCCCGTGGATAGCCCGCCCACCCCCTAGACACCACTTAACCCCTGGAAAACCCCCACCCTCCTGGATAGCCCACCCACCCCCATGGACACATCATACCCCCGTGGACACCCCCACCCCCATGGACTGCCCACCCCACCCCCTGGACCCCTACCCCCTTAACAACCCCGCCACCCCCGTGGATAGCTCGCCTGCCCCCTAGACACCCCCTCCCCTTGTGGAAATCCCCCCACCCCTATGGATAGCCCTTCCACCCCACTTGGACACCCCCTACCCCCTGGACAGCCATTACACCCCCGTGGACAGCCCCCCCCCCCCCCCCCCCCGTACCCCCTGAACAAGCCTACCCCCCCCCCTAGACAACTCCCCCCCACCCCCATGGATAGCCCCACCCACCCCCTAGACACCCCTACCCCCCTGGACAGCCCTTCCACCACCGTGGATTGACCCCACACCCTTGACACCCCCCCTACCCCCATGGATTATAGGGTTTCTAACAACTCGAAGATCCCACTAATCATAGATACCCACTTCGTTTCCTGCTGGGATCCTTGATCACCAATAAAAAAAGAGTGGATGCTATTTTAAAAACTCCCATGTATAATCAATGATCCAAGAAGAACATGGCTATTCCACTTCCAAAAGATTTTCAGTAGATATGAAGACTTGGAAGACAATAGATGGATCATTAGAATGACTACCTAAGATACAACCTTAATGAATTTTTGATTAATTTATTGTGGTAAAATTCTAAAGAATTATCAAAATAAAAATATTTAGTAAAATAATCTGATTTTCTAAAACAAGGGACACAAAATCAAAAATCCCATAAAGATAAATCATAAATAATTCTTCAGAAAACCATTTCAAAATCACATAATAGAGACTTCTTTCAATTTAAAACTACCCAATGGTTTAAAAAATCCCTTTAAGGTTCCATTTCAAAAATCATATGGTTTTTTGTCCCTCAAGAAAAATGTAATCCATTTACTAATAACCAAATCCCCCTCCTACCATACACACCAAAAGCATTGATTTTTTCCTAAATAAACACATACTATTGAAATAAACACCATTACAAAACCATTTTAAAAATACCAATGATCTTAAAATCCATGAAATTAATACTATTAAAACCATTATATCCCACACCCCCTAGACACCCCTACCCCCCTGGACAACCCCACCACCCCTGTGGACAACCCCCCGACCCCCTATACAGCCCCCATCCCCGTGGACAGTCCACCCACCACTAACCCTCTATGGACACCCCAACCCCCATAGACACCGCCAACCCCCCACCCCCACCCTCGAATAGCCCACCTGGACACCCCCTACCCCCCGGATAGACCCCCACACCCATGGATATCCCATCAACCCCCTAGCCACCCCCACCACCCCACGAACACCCACGGACACCCCCATCCCCCCGGACACCCTCCTAGACACCCCAACCCCCTTGGACACCCCCAACCCCCTGGACATACCCCACCCCCTAGACACCCCACCCCACCCCCGTGGACACCCCCGCCCCCATGGACAGCCCGCCCACCCCTAGACACCCCTACCCCCATGAATAGCCCCCAACTACCTGGACAACCCCCAACACCCCTGGACACCACCCCACCACCTAGACACCCCCACCCCTGGAAACCCCCACCCCCATAGAAATCCCCCCCCCTTGTGGAGAGCACCCCAACCCCTAGACACCCCACCCACCCGGACAGCCCCACCCCCTGGACACCCTCTACCCCCTCGGACCGCCCCCAACCACCTGGACGGCCCCCACCCCCTAGACACCACCCCACCACCTGGACACCCCCCTTACCCCTGGACACCCCAACCCTAATGGGCATCCCCCCTACCCCCTAGACAGACCCCCAACCCCTTGGACGCCCCCAACCCTCCTTGACACCACCTCACCACCTTGACACACCCCCACCCCCTGGAAAACCCCACCCCCATGAACATCCCCCCACCCCCTGGACACCCCCACCCCCATGGATATCCTCCTACCCCCTAGAACCCCCCCCCCCCCAATTCCCTCGACGACCCCACCCCTCCTAGACACCACCCCACCACCTAGACACCCCCACCCCTGGAAACCTCCACCCCCATGGATAGCCCCCACCCCATAGATTGCCCCCCACCCCTGGACACCACCCCACCCCCCTTGGACAGCCCCCAACCCCCTATACTGCCCCCACCCCTGGACACAACCCCACCCCCTGGACATCCCCACCCCTTGGACACCCCCTATCCCCTTGGAAATCCACCCCAACCCCCTGGACACCACCCCCCCCCCCCCCCCCTATACACCACCCACCCCCTAGGAAACCCCCATGGACAGCACCCATGGATAACCCCCACCCCCTAGACACCCCTATCCCCCCAGACACCCCACTCCCTGGACACCCATTACCCCCTTGGACAACCTCTCCAACCCCCTGAACAACCCCCAACCCCTTGAATTATGAATTGAATTCTTTATTTTTTTAATTAACTTATAAATTATGTGTTAATGGTGTATGGGTATATTTTTTGTATTGGTATACTTGTTATATGTGGATACTTGCTGTAATTACCTTATGAATTATTTGTTAATTCTATATGTCTGTAGAGGGTAATTAAATACAGAATTGGAGGTATTAATAATTTTTTATGAATCATGTCTAGTATGAATTATGTGCGAATTCATACAGAATTATATATGTATTCTGCACGTATTGAGAATTGTGTAGGTATTCAGAATTTTGTATGAATTGTGCAGGTATTCAGAATTGTGTAGGTATTCTGACTGGACCCCCTAACCCCTATATGTATTTTGCAGGTATTAGAATTATGTATGAATTGTGTATGAATTCTACATTTCTGCTGGTGGAAGCTAGTGTAATTTTTTCAGGTGCACATGGGGAGGTTGGCTTCTTTCTGTATGTATATAAAGGCTATGTCAATGAATTTCAACTGTTGGAAAATCTGTAAAAACAGAACTTATACCAATGGTTTTATGTAAACTATTGGTAAAACTATATACCAACGGTTTACAAATAGTTTTTATAGGTATTTTTACTTGATATTTACCAACAGTTTCTAGGAAACTGTTGGTAAAAGTCTATACCAATAGTTTGTAAACCGTTTTTATAGAGATAGTTTTTTATATTACCAACGGTTCAAAACTATTGGTAAATATTTATACCAATGGTTTCAATGAACCATTGGTATATATTCAATTTTAAAAACATATCCCAATGGTTCCCATATAATCATTAGGATATGTCTATCCCCATAGATCAAGACCCAATGGTTTGGAAAACCATTGGTATAGTGCATACCAATGGTTGTCCAACCTTTACCAATGGTTTTAAACCGTTGGTAAAGATGAAATTTCTAGTAGTGAGGGGTTCTATGTGTTTTTATATTTTTAAGCTTTTATTGGGGGGTTTTATGTTTTTTTACATTTTTAGAGATTTTAGGGCATTTTTTCTGTTTTTATGGTTTTAGGGTTTTTAGGGACTTCAATGGGTTTGGGGGTTTCTAGTGTTTTTATAGCTTTTGGGGGTTTTGCGGTTTTTTTTGTGTATTTTAGGGTTTTTAAGATTTTTTAGATTTTTTATAATTTCATGAGTTTAAATTGTTTTAGTATTTTTTTTAATTTGATGGTTTTTTGGAGTTTTTAGGCTTTTAGGGGCTTTTAGGGGTTTTTATGGCTTTTAATGTCTTTTAGGGTTTTTAGCATTTTTTTAGTTTTTATTGGTATTAATTGTTTTTAGGTTTTAAAGGTTTTATTATGTATCTTTAATATTTTTATTGTTTTTTGAATTTTTAGGTTTTTTGGGGCCTTTTTAGGATTTTATGGTCTTTTAAAGATTTTGAGGGGTTTTATGGTTTTTTAGGGTTTTTAGTGTTTTTAGGTTTTTAGGGGTTTTATGTTTTTTTATATTTTTTTATATTTTCTTATCGGTTTTCTAGGATTTTAGTAATTTTTTGTGTTTTTAGGGATTTTTAGGGGGTTTAGGGTTTTTTAGGGATTTTGGGGTTTTTAGGAGTTTTAGCAATTTTTACGGGTTTCAAGTTTTTTTTATTTTAATGTTTTCTTAGAGTTTTTAGTATTTTTATTTATTTAGGGATGATTTGGAAATTTTAAATAGTTTTTAGGGGTTTTAGGGATTTCAAGGGTTTTTAGAGTTTCTTTTTTTTGTATTAAGGGTTTTTTGAGTTTTTTAAGTTTTTTAGGGGTTTTTAGTTTTTTTAACATTTCTATGGTTTTAAAGTGTTTTTAGAGTTTTAAATGGGCTTTTAGGGGTTTTATGGGTTTTTATGATTTTTAGATTTTCTTATGTTTTTTATAGGTTTTAGGTTCTTTTAGGTTTTTATCAATTTTTGGGGGTTTTAGGGGTTTTTAGTGTTTTCTTAGGGGTTTTAGGGGTTTTTAGTTATTTTAGGTATTTTTTAGGATTTTTATGGTTTTTTCAATTTTTGAACAATGTTAAGGTTTTTAGGGGTTTTATGGGTTTTAAGGTTTTAGTGCCTTTTAGGTTTATAGGGGTTTTATGTTTTCTTAGGTTTTTCAAATTTTCATAGGGGTTTTCAATTTTTTTAGGTTTTTAGGGTTTTTAGGGATTTTTAGGGATTTTTAGGATTTTATAGTCTTTATGGATTTGAGGGGTTTTATGGTTATTTCAGGTTTTTATGTTTTTGTTGGGTTTTTAGTGTTTTTTTAGTCTTTTTAATTTTTTATAGTTTTTATTATTTTTTAGAGATTTAAAAAAAAGTATGGGTTTAAAGTGATTTTAGATTTTTTTTAGTTGTATTTAGGGTTTTTTATGTGTTTATAGGGTTTTTAAGGTTTTTATGGTTTATAGGAAAAAAGTGGGTTCAGGACCAAAAATCACTGCACCCCCCGAGAAATTTATTAAGAAAATTAAAGGAAATGCATTAAAAGAAAGATGAAAAGACAAAAAACCAATTCCAAAATAAAACTACAAGTCAAAAGGGCCAACATCATCACCATATACGTAATCAGAAGATGCACCAACATCCGCTAACTACCATTCAGATTGTGAATTTTTTTTACCTGAAGAGGGAGAAATATGTATCCCTAAGCCTCTATTATTCAAAAATAAGATGATATTTGGAATAATACTCATTTGACCATCCTCGCTTGGGATCATTATCATTTCTTTTAGAGTCTATATAAGAGGACCTATTAGAAATGGTCTTTTGCATATTGGAATAATCCTTCCTCAACCTCCTTTTAGGGGGAGCAGAGATGAACCCCTCAAACAACTTCTCCCTCCCATGCATGTTAAAATCACTTTACAAGGATTTATCACAACTGAAGGACTCATATTTACTACTTTAATACTCATTTTCATCCTTGGTGACATAATCCCATCTATTATATATTTATGAACAACTAGAGAGTTTCTGTATTTCCTCTTGGAAATTAATTTTTTATATTTTATTGCCATAATCCCCATAACATGGAACCTAAACTGACATATCTAGTCCACTTAACTTCACAAAACCACATCCCATAAAATGTGGCTACATGTTAATGCCCTCTAGTACCAAACAGTGAGAAATAACAACATGCTCATTACAGACCCCTTTATTCATTGAAGTCGGTTGCAAGACCTGAACCTCCATCTCATCATGCCCACCACAAGTAGGATCCTCACCCATGATATGATCATCATAGAATTTTACATTCCCCACCGCTTCCTTGGATGAGATTGGTGAATTCAGTTGTATGAATATAGAAGCATTCATGTGAATCTTCCTCTCAACATGTCCAAAAAGATCATTGTGGCCCATACCATCATCATCCCTAAACTAGAGAGGCTCTGCTGACTAGATGATATATGCCTCAAAGCGGCTAAATTCATATCATTCAAAATAATATTCTTCTCATTATTAAACTTATCAGGTATAATAATATCAACATTGTTCAAGAGAGGAAGAGACATATTATCAACTCCCAGATTTTAAGATTCTGAATTAGAAACACATAAATCATGCTTCAGCCTATCAAAAATACCTGTAAGGTTCGACTCAACAACCACAGATCAGGAGGAAAATTTTGGAGGAGCAACAAAAGGGGCCTCTCTATTATCCACAAGTGAAGGAAAATTAGCAGCATGCCCTCTCATCACACCACTCCCTTATAGACCCCTACTTCCTCACTAACATTAATGGGAAAAATTCCTAAGATGATAACATAATGAGGAGAAGTCCATCCAAGACTCAAACACGACATGCTGCTTTGATCGAAATTATTCTCCTACCGATATCCACACCCATTCAACCAGAGGTCTTGAAACGTCAACTAAAACACAAATCCATGGGTAAATTGGTTGAAAAATGGAACTATTTCTTTAGTTAGAGATTATATAATTTACAACCATTTTCCCAAGCACTCGTATTATAGAAGGATTCTAAAATGGAATATGGATTTCAGGAAATCCTACCCACAGAGCCATTTTTAAGACATCACAGTTCAATTGAAGATAATAAGACTAATTAAAAAGATATAATGGAAGAACATTAAAATATCAAGGAGATCTAGACCACGCCATGATCCGATATTCCAAATAATAGAAGAAAATCATGATATAAAGTTTGTTAACTAGGCCGATAGTCGCCTGTTGTTGACGTCCCTAGGATCCAAAAACAAATCCTTCGAAGGTGTCAACTGATGAATGCCACAATGTAAATCGAGTAACCAAGGTGTGATCAAGAAGAACCAAAGCATTAGTTAATTCTACGATTGAAATTGTGAGCTGAGGATAGAAATTGTGAAGATACAAAACTGTAGGGAAAATAGAAATTTCAGGGAATATTGATAAGAAATTAGGGTTTGATAACAGGATGAAAGGGTTGATATGCTCTGATATGGAAGGGCTGCCCCTCCCCACTAGCAGGGGAGGGGTAGATAAAACAACCATCATCATGCCTCCTAGTTTGTGGGAAATGTGTTGGATTCGAGAGTGTAATACATCCTCCCTCGTATGGTTTTTAGGGGTTTTATGATCTTTTATGGTTTTTAGCATTTTTAGTTTTTTTAGTGGTTTAATGTGTTTTTATATTTTTATGTTTTTCTTAAGATTTTTCAAGTTTTTTTGGGGGTTTTACATTTATAGGTATTTATAGGGTTTTTTTGTTACTATTTTAGGGTTTTTTTATGTATTTTGATGGGTTTTCATAGTTTTTTGGATTTTTAGGGTTTTTAGATTTTTTTGGGATTTAAAGGGTTTAAAGTGATTTTAGGTTTTTAAATTTTTCTTCTGTTTTTTTATGGTTTTCAAGGTTTTTTTTATGTTTTTAGGGATTTTAGGGATTTTTTTATTTCTAGGGTTATTTAGGATTTTAGGGAATTATTGTTTTTAAGGGTTTTTATAGTTCTTCTATGTTTTAAAGGTTTTTAAGGTTTTTAAGGTTTTTAGGGGTTTTATAGCTTTTTAGGGTTTTAGGATTTTTTTCCTTTTTTCACTTTTTAGGTATTATATGACTTTTTAGTTTTTTGAGTATTTCTAATGGTTTTCCAGTTTTTTAGGGTTTTTTATGTATTATGAAATTTTAGGGCTTTCTTAGCGTTTTTATGATTTTTAGAGTTTTTAGGGGATTTGAGTGTTTTTATGGTTTTTAGGGTTTTTTTAGTTATTTAGGATTTCTGGAGGTTTTTAGGTGTGTTAATTAGTTTTTGTGTTTTATGGTTTTCTTTTTGGATTTCGTTTTTTTATGTTTTTTATATTTTAGGGATTTTTATGGATTTTTATGTTTTTTTGGGTTTTAAAATTTTAAGGAGTTTTTAGTGGTTTTATGGTTTTTTTTGTTTTTAGTGTTTTTTATGGTTTTTATGATTTTTATAGTTTTTTAAAGTTTTTAGGGGCTTAAATGGGTTTTCGAGTTTTTTTTTGTTTTTAGGGTGTTTATAGATTTTTATGGTTTTAATTGTTTTTATGGTTTTTAAAGGTTTTTGGGGTTTTATGGTTTTTGGGGTTTTTTCAGACTTTTAGGTTTTTTAGAGTTGTTTAGGGTGTTAAGTGTCTTAGGGTTTTAATGTTTTATGTATTTTTAGGTTTTTTACATTTCTAGGAAATTATTGGAATTTTTTAGTATTTTTTGGAGTTTTTATTTTTTTTGGGATTTTGAGGGGTTTTAGGGTTTTTAGAGTTTTTTTATGTTTTTAGGGGGTTTACATGTTTTTTAGATTTTATGATTTTCTTATGTGTTTTTAGGGTTTTTTCATTTTTAGGTATTTTTAGGAATTTTTTAGATTTTTAGGGTTTTAGGTTTTGTAAGGATTTTGAGTGATTTTAGGTTTTCAAAAGTTTTTAGGGTTTTATAGTTTTTTGGGGTTTCATAGTGTTATTAAGTTTTTATTGTTTTAAAGATTTTTAGCATTTTATGGGTTTTATAGTTTTGTGGATTTTTTTAACTTTTTTAAGGGTTTAAAGGGAAGAAAAGGTGCATGGCTAGGCTATTCTAGCCCCCCCCCCCCCGCCCAAATTTATTGGGTTTCTTGGGGTTTTAGGGTTTTTTGAGTTTTTAGAGTTTTTATGGTTTTTTATTTTTTAAACATTTTAGGTGTTTAAATGATTTTTATGGTTTTTTGTGTTATTTTTATTTTTATGAGTTTTTAGGGTATTTATTGTATTTTAGGGTTTTTAGTGTTTTTTATGTTTCTTAGGAGTTTAATGTATTTTTAGGTTTTTATGGTTTTCCTAGGGGTTTTCAGTGCATTTTGGTTTTTAAAATTTTTATGTATCTTTATTTATTTTTTGTATTTTTATAGTTTTTAATGTTTTGTAGGGGTTTTTATCCATTTAGGGGTACTTAGTGTTTTTTAGGTTTTTTAGGGTCTTAAGTTTTTTTTAGGTTTGTAAGGTTTTCCTAGGGGGTTTAAAGGTTTTTTTTATGTTTTTTATGTTTTTAGGGATTTTTAGGTTTTTTTATAATTTTTTGGATTTTTGTGTTTTTAGGGATTGGGGGGGGGGTTATGGGTTTTTAGGGTTCTATGTTTTTTTTTGTGTTTTTAGGGTGTTTTTTGAGTTTTTAAGATTTTAAGGTTTTTTAGAGTTTTTATTGTTTTTAGGTGTTTAAAGGTGTTTTAGAGTTTTTTGCATGTTTTTTTGGGTTTTATGGGTTATTATGGGTTTTTAAGTTTTTATGGGGTTTTTAGGATTTTTAGGGTCTTTTAGGGTTTTAATGGGGTTTTTGGTTTTTAGGGGTCTTTAGTGTTTTTAGGTTCTTAAGTGTTTCTTACTGTTATTCATGTTTTTTATTGTTTTTATACTTTTATGATTTTAGGGATTTTTTTACAGGTTTTAAGGATTTTAGGGGTTTTTGGGTTTTTAGGGTTTGTAGGGGTTTGTAAGGGATTTAATTTTTTTCAGGGATTTTATAGTTTTTAGGTATTGAATGTTTTCTTAGTGGTTTTTAGGGATTTATGTTCTTTTGATGATTTTAGGGGTTTTTTGGTTTTTTGGGTTTTAGGCATTTTTTGAGTTTTTTTAGAGTTTTTAATGTTTTTAGAGTTTTTTAATGTTTTAATGGTTTTAAAGGGGTTTTAAGCTCCTTATGGTTTTTAGTTTTTTAACTTGTTTTAGGTTTTCAATGTTTTCTTAGTGGTTTTATGGGTTTTTAGGGGTTTTTATGTTTTTATGGATCTTTAGAGAATTTTTAGGATTTTAATGATTTTTAAGTTTTTTGTAATCTTGAGAGGTTTTAGGGTTTTAAGGGAGGGTCTAGAGTTTTTTTCATTTTTTATTTTTTATGGGTTTTATTTGTTTTTAATATTTAAGGTTTTGTTAGAAATTTTCAAGGGTTTTAACCTTTTTAGTGATTTTTAGGTATTTTTTAAGATTTTTTTTGTTTTTTAGGGTTTTTTTAGATTTTGATGGATTTTTTGTTTTTTTTAGGTTTTTTAGGGATTTTAAGGTTTTTTGGAGTTCTTAAAATTTTTTGGGATTTAAAGGGTTTTTAGTGTTTTTGGTAGTTTTTCAGGTTTTTTAGGGTTTCAGAGGTTTTTTTGTTTAAAGGGGTTTGTATGGGGTTGGAGTGTTTTTAGATTATTTTATTGTATTTTTTATATTTTATATTTTTAGGGGTTTTAAGTGTTTTTAGGTTTTTATATTTTTATAGGGGTTTTCATGTTTTTAGGGTTTTTTTATGTTGTTAGTTTTTATTAGGGTTTTTTAGGATTTTTAAGGGTTTTATATATTTTGTGTGTTTTTTAATTTTATAAGGTTTTTAAGGGTTTTAGTATTTGGGGGGGGTATTAAGTTATTTTTGGTTTTTTTAGATTTTCATAGTTTTTTTCAGAGTTACTAGGGTTTTTTCATTTTTATGTATTTTTAGAGATTATTTAGTATTTTTATTGCTTTTAGTATTTTTTTGATATTAAGGGGTCTTAGAGTTTTTAGTGTTTTAATGGATTTTTGGATCTTTAGGGTTTTTTGAAGCTTCATGGGGTTTAAAGGGTTTTTAGATTCTTTTAACATTTTTATCAGTTTAATGGTTTTTAGAGTGCTTAGTGGTTTCTAATTTTTTAGGTTTTTATATTTTTTTAGGGTTTTATGGTTTTTAGGGTTTTTAGAGTTTTTTTTGGGGGGGGGGGGGTTTAGCATTTTTAGGTTTTTAGGGGCTTTAAGTATTTTCAGGTTCATAAGGTTTTATTATAGTTTTTCAGGGATTTGTTACATTTTTATGGATTTTTAGGGTTTTTATGAATTTTATATTTTATAAGGTTCATATGGATTTTTGGGGTTCTTCGCGTTTTTTAGGGTCTTTAGCACTTTTTAGGTTTTTAGGGGTTTTAAGTATGCTTTGGATTTTAAGGGTTTCTTAGGGGATTTTAAGGTTTTTAGGGTTTTTTATATATTTAGTTACTTTTATTATTATTTTTTCATTTTTATGGTGTTTAATTATTTTTAGGGATTATGAGGGGTTTTATGGGTTTTTAGGGGTTTTGGATTTTTTTGGGATTTATGTTTTTTTTAATTTTTTTAACATTTATAGGGATTTATAGGGTTTTAGAGTTTTAGTGGCTTTTATGGGTTTTTATGGATTTTTAAGGTTTTAGGGGGTTTTTAGTGTTTTTATTGTTTTTTTGGGTTTTTAGGCCCTTTTAGTGTTTTTTGAGTTTTT
Source organism: Viscum album (assembly GCA_963277665.1). Classification (NCBI taxonomy): domain Eukaryota; kingdom Viridiplantae; phylum Streptophyta; class Magnoliopsida; order Santalales; family Viscaceae; genus Viscum; species Viscum album. The sequence continues at coordinate 1,662,848,638 of OY728146.1, read as the reverse complement.
TATGTTTTTAGTGGTTTTAAGTATTTTTAGGGTTTTAAGTGTTTCTTACAGTTTCCTAGGGTTTTTTTATTTTTTAGGGATTTTATGGAATTTTGAAAAGTTTTATGGGTTTTTAGGGATTTTGAGGCATTTTAGGAGTTTTATGTTTTTTGGACTATTTTAGGGGTTTTAGCTTTTTTAGGTTTTAGAGGTTTTAAGTGTATTTAGGTTTTTCATGTTTTATTATGGGTTTTAAATGTTTTAGGGGTTTTTATGTTTTTTGGGATTTTTATGGGTTTTAGGGTTCTAATTGATTTTGAGGGTTTTTAGGATTTTGGGTTTTTATGGTATTTTTTTTGTTTTTAGGGATTTTTGAGTTTTTATGGTTTTAAAGGGTTTTTAGAGTTATTTACAATTTAAGGTTTTTAATGGGGCTTTAGGTTTTTTAGTGGGGTTTTAGGGTTTTATAGGTTTTAGGGTTTTTATAGTTTAGGGGTTTTATGGTTTTTAGGGGTTTTATTATCTTTTAGGGTTTTTAGTGTTTTTTAGGTTTTTAGGGGATTTAAGTGTTTTTAAATTTCTACGGATTTCTTAGTTTTTTAAGTGTTTTTAGGGGGTTTTACATTTTTAGGTATTTTTAATAATTGTTTTTGTATATTTATGGATTTTTTTGGGTTTTTAGGCAAAGAAGGCTCGGGTCCAGGCTATTCCTAGCACCCCCCAAAATTTATTAAACAAAAAGACCCAAACACTGCAGACAAGGGAGGGGAGGGGTCGAACGACCCACACCCAAAAACCCTTACAACCCACGCCAAAGAAAGAAAAACAAAGAAAGAAAAAGGCACAAAAACAGATAAAACCGCAGCATCATCATGTCACATCCAGCCAGTACCAGTATCCAACCGCACTACATCCAGCATTAAGCAGCATCCAGCAGCTCACAGCTAACCAACAACCAGCATTCAGACTACAGCAACAAACAACATCCAGCAGCAGCAACCAGCCAACCAGCATCCACAACAAACCAGCAACCAGCATCCTCATTTTCAAACAGCCAGCACCTCTTTCGACCACCAAACATCTCCTAGCATCCCACTTCCACTCCACCAGCACAGCAACAAACTCATCCACAGCAGCAGCAAATACCAAACATCCACACGTCCTCACCAATAACCAGCAAGTAGAGTGCACTTCCATACAGCAGCCATCATCAAATTTCGTAAAATCCAGCATCCAACACCTTGCAGCCTCCACCATGTCACATGAAGAGGTACAACCAATAGCACAACAGAAAATAGAACAGCGCCACCAGTATCTCGAATTAGAACCCACAGCTTCATCACAACCCAACATGCCAGTAAGCAGAAAATTCTCAGAACAGTCACAACTTAACAACCAGAAGTCATGAGCTTCAAACCAGACAACTTTCAGCATTCCACACCTCTTAGGGATTTTGAGGCATTTTTAGTTTTTTTAGAGTTATTAGAATTTTTAAAGTTATTTAGGGCTTGCAAGTGTTTTTAGATTTTTATGGTTTTCTTAATGGTTTTATGGGTTTTTAAATTTTTATGGATTTTTTTTTCATTTTAAAGTTTTTTTATGGTTTTAAGGATTTTACGAATTTTGATAGTTTTGAAGATTTTTATGGGTTTTTTGGGTTTTAGGGTTTCTTTTGAGTTTTTTCGAATTTTAAGGGTTTTTATAGTTTTTAACATTTTTAGGGACTTAAAAGGTTATTGACTTTTTAGTGGGTTTTTATGGTTTTATGGGTTTTTAGGGTTTTTAAGGTTTTAGGGGTTTGTAGAGGTTTTTACCATTTTTAGGGTTTTTAATGTTTTTAGTTTTTTTAGGGGTTTTATGTGTCATTAGGTTTTTAAGGTTTTCTTAGGTTTTATAATGGTTTTTAGTTTTCTTTATTGTATTAGTGATTTTGTGGGGTTTTATGGGTTTTTGGGTTTTTTGGTATTTTTGAGTGTTTTAATGTTTTTAGGGTTTTTATGGTATTTTAGGGTTTTTAGAGTTTTTAAGGTTTTAGAGGTTTCAACTGTTCTTAGGTTTTTAAGGTTTTCAAATATGTTTTCTGGGTTTTTAGGGGTTTTTATGTATTTTTTATTTTAGGTATTTTCTAGGATTTTTATGTTTTTTAGGGTTTTAGGGATTTTGATGGTTTTAGGGATTTTGAGGGTTTTAGGGTTTTTAGGGATTTATTATGTGTTTTTTGAGTTTTTAAGGTCTTTACGGTCTTTTATAGTTTTTTAACATTTTTAGGGGTTTAAAGTGTTTAATGGGTTTTAAGGGATTTTATAGGTTTTTAGATTTTTTAATGTTTTTAGGGTTTTTATGGTCATTTAGATTTTTATCATTTTTTGGTTTTCTTGGGGATTTAAGTATCCTCATATTTTTAAGGTTTTCTTAGGGGTTTTTAGGGTTTTGAGGTTTTTTATGTTTTAAAGTATTTTTAAGGATTTCTAAATATTTTTTTTTCTATTTTTATGTTTTTAGGGATTTTGATGGCTTTTATGGTTTTTAAGGTGTTTTTGTGTTTTTTTTTCAATTTATAGAGTTTTTAGGAATTTTAACTGTTTTTTAATTTTTAATGTTTTCTTAGTGTTTGTAAGGTTTTAGGGTTTTTACATTTTTATGGAATTTTTGGGATTTTCTACAATTTTTTTGGGATTTTACAATTTTTAGGGATTTTAAGTGTTTTTAGAGGGTGTTTGGGTTTTTAGGGATTTTATGGGGTTTTTTGGGTATTAGGGTTTCTATTATTTTTAGAGTTTTTAATGTTTTTAGTATCTTAAATGGTTTTTAGAGTTATTATGGTTTTTTATAATTTTATGGTTTTAGGGGTTTTTAATTTTTTTAGCGTTTTTCTGATTTTTATGGGTATTTATGATTTTTAGGGACTTTTAGGGGTCTAAAGATCTCTTATATTTTTAAGGTTTTCTCTGGGAATTTTACAATTTTTAGTGTTCTTTACATTTTAAGGTATTTTAGAGATTTGTTCAGATTTTTTTTGGTTTTTAGTGTTTTTAGGATTTTGATGGGTTTTTGGGTTTTTTGGGTTTTTTCAGGTTTTTAGATTTTTAGTGTTTTGGATTTTTTAAGAGTTTTTAGTGTTTTAAGGTTTTTAATTTTTTTGGGTTATCAGGTTTTTTACATTTTTTATATTTTTAGAGATTTTAGGGGGTTTTTATATTTTTTATGGTTTTTAGGGTTTTTGTGGGTATTGAGCAATTTTATATTTTTTGGGGTTTTATGGTCTTTTTCGAGTTTTTAGGGATTTGAAAGGTTTTTAGAGTTTTTTTAATGTTTTCGGTGTTTAAAGAATTTTTTTTAAATTTTAGTGGGTTTTATAGGTTTATGGATTTTTAGGGTTTTTAATGTTTATATGGGGTTTTATGGTTTTTAGGGGTATTTAGGTTTTTGAGGGCCTTTAGGGTTTTTATTATTCATTAGTTTAGTTTTATTTTTAAGGTTTTCTTAAGGGTTTTTAGGGTTTTTTGGGTTTTGTATATTTTAAAGTATTTTTAGATAATTTTTATGATTTTTATGGGTTTTTAAGGTTTTTATGGATTTTGAGGGTTTTTAGGGTTTTTAGAGTTTTAGGTTTTTAGTGGTTTTAAGTGTTTTTAGCTTTTTATGGGTTTCTTAGGTATTTTATGGGTTTTAGTTTTTTTACATTTTTAGGTAATTTTAGGGATTTTTTGGATGTTTATGGTTTTTTAATATTTTAAGTGTTTTATGTTTCTTTGGGTTTAGTGTTTTTTTATTTTTTAGGTTTTTAAGGGTTTTTAAAGTTTTTTTAACATTATTTGGGTTTAAAGGGTATTTAGTGTTTTTAGTGGTTTTTGGGTTTTCTTAGAGTTTTTAGTAGTTCAATGGTTTTTATTGGTTTTATGGTTTTAGGTTCTTTTAGGGGTTTTAGCATTTTTTAGGGTTTTTGGGGGTTTTTAGGGTTTTTAGGGTTATAAGGTTTTCTTAGGATTTTTAGTTTTTTTATTTTTTTGGGATTTTTAGTGATTTTCTAAAATTTTAATGGGTTTTAAGAAATTTTAGGGATTTGGAAAGGCTTTAGGAGTTTTTGGGTTATTTGGGGCATTTAGGGTTTTTATCATTTTTTAGATTTTTAGGGGTTTTATGTGTATTTAGGGTTTTAAGGTTTTCTTAGTATTTTTCAGGGTTTTAGGGTTTTTTATGATTTTGGTATTTTTAGGGATATTTAGGATTTTTATGGGTTTTTTTGTTTTTTGGGATTTTAGGGTTTTATGGTTTTTAGGGGTTTAGGGTTTTATGGGTTATTGGGTTTTTAGTTTTTAGTTTTGAGTTTTTAGGGTTTTAATGGTTTTTTAGAGTTTATTAAGGTTTTTATGGGTTTAAAGGGGTTTTAGAGTTTTTGGTGGTTTTTAGGGGTTTTTCTGGTTTTTAGGGTTTTAAAGGGTTTTAGGGTTTTTATGGGTTTTAGTGGTTTTTAGAGTTTTTAAGGTCTTTTAGTGTGTTTATAATTTTTATGGGTTTTTATTGTTTTTAGGATTTTAAGGTTTTATTAATGGTTTTCTGGGGTTTTAGGTATTTTTTTTTGTTTTTAGGGATTTTAAAGGATTATTTGGTTTTTTATTGTTTTTTAGGGTTTTAGGGATTTTTATCGTTTTTAGGGGTTTTTAAGGTTTTTAGTGTTTTTAGGTTTATTAAAGGGTTTAAGTGTTTTCTTTTGTTTTTAAGGTTTTCTTAGTGGGTTTTCAAGTTTTTTAGGGGTTTTTTATGTTTTTATGTATATTTAGGGATTTTTTTTTAATTTTTTATGGTTTTTATGGTTTTTACGGATTTTATTAGTTTTTAGGGGTTTTGGGGTTTTATGATTTTTTCATGATTTTAAGAGTTTTTTCAGTTTTTTATGGTTTTAGGGTTCTTTAGAGTTTTAAGGTTTTTAGGGGTTTAAAGAGTACTTAGAGTTTTTAGTGGTTTTTAGAGATTTGTTTTGTGTTTTTATGGGATTTTATGGTTTTATGGGCCTTTTTTGGGTTTTAGGGGTTTTTAGGGTTTTAGGGTCTTCTAGGGTTTTTTGGGTTTTTAGGGATTTTAAGTGTTTTTTGGTTTTTATGTTTTTCTTAGGATTTTTCTGGTTTTTTATGGTATTTTTTGTTTTAATGGATTTTTTGGATTTTTTTTAGTTTTTTATGGTTTTTAGGGGTTTCAGGGATTTTAAGGGTGATTAGGGGGTTTTGGGGGGTTTTAGGTTTTTAGGGGCTTTAATTATTTTTTTTAAGGTTTTCTTAGGTTTTTTAGGTTTTTGGGGTTTTTAGAGTTTTTGAGAGTGTTTAGGATTTTTTAAGGTTTTTAGGGGTTTTTTGGGTTTTTGGGTTTTTTGGGTTTTTATGGGTATGAAGGTTTTTTAGATTGTCATAGTGTTTTAAGGTTTTTAAATGGTTTTACAGTTTTAGTAGGTTCTTTATGGTTTTTATCGGTTTTATGGTTTTTTAAGGTTTTATGGGTTTTATGATGTTTACTGGTTTTTATGGTTTTAGTGTTTTTAGGGTTTTTAGTGGTTTGAGGTTTTTAGGGTTTTTAAGTGTTTTTAGATTTTTAAGGGTTTCTTGGGGTTTTCATGGTTTTTAAACGTATTTATGTTTTTGGTATTTTTATGGTTTTCATAGGATTTTATGGGTTTTAGGGTTTTTAATGATTTAGGGTTTTTTTACTGTTCTTTAAGGGTTTTAGAGATTTTTAGGGTTTTAAGAATTTTTAGGTTTTTTAGGGATTTTAATGTTTTTAGGTTTTTAATATGTTCTTATGGTTATTCAGTGTTTTTATGGGTATTTACATTTTTTATGGATTTTAGGTATTTTCTTTTACTTTCGTGTTTTTTTGGGTTTTTAGGTTTTTTAGTTTTTTTGACTTTTTAGGGTTTTTATAGTATTTTATTATTTTTAGGGGCTTAAAGTAATTTTATACTTTTTAGTATTTTTTACGGTTTTTATGGGTGTTGGGGTTTTTAAAGGGGTTTAGCAGTTTTTATGGGTATTATGGTTATTTGGGTTTTTAGCGTTCTTTAGAATTTTTAGGTGTTTTAAATGTTTCTAGATATTTACTGTTTTCTTATGGGTTTTCAGGGTTTTAACATTTTTCTGGATTTTTAGGTCTTTGTTTTGGATTTTGATGGGTTTTTATTAGTTTTAGGGATTTTGAGGGTTTTTAGGGTTTTCGGCATTTTTAGGTTTTTAGGGGGTTTATGTGTTTTTAGGGTTTTAAAGTTTTCTCAGGGTTTTTTAGGGTTTTTTATATTTATTTATGTCTTTAGGGATTTTCAGTTATTTTTAGAGTTTTTTTTGGGTTTTAAGATATTTAATGGTTTTAGGGATTTTGTGGGTTTTGGGGTTTTTTTTTTGAGTTTTAGGGGTTTTTTTGGGTTTTTGGGGTTTTAGGTGGGGGTTTGTGTTTTTATGGGTTTAAAGGTATTTTAGAGTTTTTTAAATTTTATGGGTTTAAATGTTTTTTAATATTTTTAGTGGTTCTTAGGGTTTTTTTGGGGTTTTAGGTGTTTTATTGTTTTATGGGCTTTTAGAGATTTTAGTGTCTTTTAGTGTTTTATCATTTTTAGGGTTTTAGGGGATTTATGTGTTTCTTGAGTTTTATGGTATTATTTTTGGTTTTCAAGGGTTTTAGGGTTTTTTACCTACTTAGGGATTTTATTGATTTTTAGGATATTTATTTTTCAGTGATTTTAGGGATTTTGAGGGGTTTCATTTGTTTTTAGTGTTTTTATGGGTTTTTAGGGTTTTATGTGTTTTTGGTTTTTAAGGTTTTATTAGGGCAAGGAAGATGTGAGGGTCGGGCTATTCCGAGCCCCCCCAAATTTATTAGAAAGAAAAAAAAGAGACCCAGCAGACAAGGTAGGGGAGGGGTCAAATGACCCACACCCAAAAAAACCCTTACAACCCACGCCAAAAAAAGAAAAATAAAAAAAATAAAAGAATCAAAACCAACCCAAACAAAAAAACACACAACACCAAATAGCAACCATCATCATCAACATCATCAACCAGCATCCAGCAGCATCTCCCAGCCAATCAGCAACCAGCAGTAATTCAAACACAACACCTTCAGCATATCCCATCCTAACAGTATCCAGCATCCAGAACCACCAGCATCCAACAACACAGAGCCACCAGCATCCAACACCACCGAACCACCAGCATCAAAATCACAAGCCTCACCTTCAACAACATTCAGCATCTCACCACCAAAAAACCAACATCCAATCTCACAAGAACCAGAAACCATCACCTTCACACCAAAACGAGTTACCACCAATTGCACATTACCACCAGCACCAAAAACACACAACCACCAGTGACCAGAATTCACCTCCAGACAGCAACCATCCTCCTTATTCACAAAACCCAGAATCCAGCACCTCCCTACCAAGAAGGTACACCACATGCACCACAAGACCAAAGACTCCAAATTCTATCCCACAAGCTTCATCGCATTGCAGCCAAACATCAAACAGTCCTTAGCAGCGTTGCCAGAAAAAAACATCTTCTTGCTAAGAAGATCAACCAACATCAGTGCGAACCCAAAATCATCCATATCTTCCAGCACCTCCTCGCCAAGAAAAGCCATTGCCATCAACTTGGAACAGCCAGCATCAAACCCAAAACTTGTAGCTTTATCACGCCCTTCTCCTACAGCAAGCAGTAACCAACATCGCCAGGTCCGGAAAACAAAACCTCCTTCCGCACCACGCAAACCAGCAACACCAGGCACCCTAACTCTCACACCAGTACACATAGAATTTCCCAGAAGCAACAAAAGCATCGATGAAACCAGAACCACCATAACCAGATTCTCGAGAAGACCCCTAACCAATGGGAATGCCCAGCCATCAAGCCATTCCACAAGCAGAACAAACCGTAGTTGCAGAACAAGAAAAATCCCACCAAGCTGTATCCACTGGAAAAAACAAGCCACCGGTGCACCAGAAAAAAGAAGAGTCCAAACCTTGGGGAAGACAACGTACCAGAATCAGAGCGCCATCAGGGACTAAACCAAGTAGAGAAGCAGCAAGACAAAGAAAATACATCGGAATTTCAGATCTGGAGACAAGTCTAACTTCGACGTCGACCTCACAGACTTTACCCAAACCACCGGGAAACCATCAATTCCACCACCACGGAGCAACAAAGACATAGTCCGAGGAATAGGAAGGTCTAGATCTACGAGATCTACTCCAAATCAGACCAAATAGTCGTCGACTTTCCCCGCCATAACCCACCAAATCCCTCCGCCAACAAGAATCCGCCTCTTCTTCCACATCGCACCAGGGTAGAAAGCCTCCGAAATCTATCCATATCACAATTCTTGGTCTGGAGGCGATCCACAAAGCCGAAGAGAAGGGTTCCGAGAGGGAACCTTGGAGATCGCCGCATCGAGCGGGAGAGACCAGGAGAGATCGGCGACATATTCTCCCCATTAAGGTTTTATTAGGGGTTTTTAGGGTTTTTGGATATTGTTTAGGTTTTTTTATTTTTTTGACGGTTTTTAGGGATTTTGAGGTTTTAGGGGTTTTAGGGGTTTTATGGGGTTTTTGGGATTTTAGGGTTTTTTTAGTTTTTTAGGGTTTTGAATACTTTTAGTGTTTTTTAACATTTTTAGGGGTTTAGATGGTTTTGGACTATTTAAATGGATTTTATAGGATTTATGGTTTTTACTAGATTATAGGGTTTTTAGGGACTTTTAGGGGTTTTTAGCTATTTTAATTTTTAGGGGTTTTATGTTTTTTTATGTTTTCAAAGATTTATTGTGGATTTTTAGGGTTTTTAGGGGTTTTTAAAATTTTAAGGATTTTATGGATATTTTAGGATTTTTATGGATTCTTAGGGGTTTTAGGGATGCTGCAGGTTTTTAGGGTTTTTCGAGTTTTTAAGGGTTTTGATTTTTTATGGTTTTTAGGGGTTTTAATTTTTTTTTGGTTTTTAAATTTTTATTAGAGTTTTTCATGGTTTTTATTGTATTTTCATTTTTTTAAGAATTTTTAGGTATTTTTTATAACTTTTGTGAGGTTTTAGTGTTTTTATGGATTTTGAGGGTTTTAGTGTTTTTATGGGTTTTTTGGTTTTTATGGTTTTATAATATTTTTAGGGTTTTATATTTTTAACGTTTTTTTGTGGGTTAATGGGTGTCTAGAATTTTTAGTAGTTTTATATGGGTTTTATGGTTTTTTATTATTTTTTCAATGTTATAGGATTATTTTGGGATTGACGGGTTTATGGTTTTTAAGGACTTTTATGGTTTTTAGTGTTTTTAGTTTTTTAAGCGTTTTAAGTGTTTTTTGGTTTCTATGGTTTTCTTAGGGGGTTTCATGGTTTTTTACGTTTTTAAGGATTTTTAGGATTTTTGACTCTCCTTTTGGTCGCATGGATGAAAATGTGTTAAAGTAAAATACATTAAAGAGAAGGAAATAAGGGGAGTGAAAAATAAAAGGACACAACCATTTGGGAAAGGCCCTCTGTGAAGGTACCCCTAAGAAACATCTATGTGTTGGGTACCTAGAAATTAGCCTATACGATGTACATGTGCATTAGCATGGACAACAAGCCTGCATGAGCTTGAACCTTCACCCAAGGTCCCCTATTTTCATATAAATAGGACCATGGGGATCTTCATTTTCATATATGAATCTTCTAGAAGTATTCATGACACTCTACTCACCATTTTCCTTCGCCTAGGCCCTCTAAAACCTTCTAGGTATCTCTCCAAAACCTGAAGAAGAGAGAACTAATGGGGGGTAGAACCAAAGTCCTCATGAACTTTAAAATACATTAAACCTACATTAGGAACCCTTTCCTATATGGTTTATGAACACTAGCATGAATTCCCAATCCCTGAAAAGGGACCTACAGGAGACACTTCTGGGAACACCTGTGGAGACCCCTGAAAGATTTAGTAAATACCTTCCCAAGTGTTGTTTCCTAGGTGGTCTATTACTCAAAGCACCTTCATATAATATAATCCAATTTACTCAATGCACTCGTTGTAGCACATGCATATCCTACACAATCCTCACTTGGTTCAACCAAGCCTACCTGCACAAGACTCCCTTGTCTCTACCAAGACTCTTCCCTATGAAAGACCCTTTTAAGACCCTCTTCCAAACCATGAATGGAATGGCCTCTCTTCATTTGGATCCATTTTCGTAGAGGTTGTAGAATTGAAACCTCCACTAAAGCCTCCAGACATGAAAAAATAGGGAAATAGGAACACCAACATGTCTCCCATTATGGTATGCATTCCTATAGTCATAGTTTTACCACACTTGTCCTACCTAATGGTTAGGGTACTTGAGGTGAATGTGAGTATGCATCCCCATGGGCATGGGGACCCCAACCCTAGGGGGAGTGTTAGGTAACTCTAGGTATTAAGTTACAAGGTTAATAAAATGTCCTTCCCAAGTCATCTCTAAGATCTGGAGCCTCTGCTTTCAGGAAGGGAGGTGAGGATCACACTTGACTTTCCCTTTTAGATGGAATAAGATCCTCCACCTCCCCAGAAGCAATTTCAGGGAATCCCCCTTAGAGTAAGCCTATAGCCTTTCTTTAGGGAGGATGGAATATTATTCCTCTTTGTCTCTTTGGAAGTATCTCGATAAATAGTCCAATGTGACTATCCTAGATATGAAACGAGAGAGGAAACATGTACATAAAATCTCTTTCTTCTTATCATTTTTCTCTAGCCACTTCAACTAGTGGAAGATGAATTGTGTGGTGTTCCAGATCTTACATTTCCTTTTGTTTCTAAAATTCAATAATGACTCATCATGAATCATGTGGGCCTATAGAATATCCATGATCACAATATCCACATAATAATATTTTTGTTTTCGTAGATAATCTTCTTTTGGATCTTCCTATCAACTTCCTTCAAAGGGTCTCCATAGGCATGGGTCGTCAAGGCCATGTATCCAACCTAAGGTAAAACTAGATTGTGTGGTTTCCTTGATATTTCATTGCCTCTTATTTCTCACGTTGATCATGACTCATGCGGGCTTAGAGGTTGATGTTGGTCACGAAATCCACATGATCCAAAACATTGGGCACCATTCCAAGTGTAATCCCTAACCAACACATGGACCGCCAACTTAGGTATAATCCCAAATCTTTCAAAACAGAGAATCCTCATCAAGAATAATCCTCTAAATCCAATCCATGGGCTCCCTACTTGGTTTAAGTCCCAATCATATCACTATAATCATCCATGGGCCTCCTCCTTAGGTGTAAGCCCTAAAAAAGCCTCCAAAACACCATGAGTTAAGACATCCCTCATGAAACCTTTCACATGGAATAGTTTTTAGGAATAATCCCCAAACAACTTGAAAATGGAATCTTTATAAGGAATAACCCCCAATTTAATCCTCACAGAAGTCCATACTCCCCTATGAGACAAAGTTTTAGATGACCTCTATAGACATGGGTCCTCAAAACTGAACTATGTGGGATTTGATTCCCATCCAAATGGGATATATAGGAAGATTGCATGACGTTCAAACCCAACACCCTAAATCAACCATATTTTCTCTGGTCCATATTCATAGTTGGTTCATATTCAATATGGGATTCAATATCCCTTCTTGGTTCCCTAGGAAACTTTGGCATAATTCCAACACCAAGCGTCGACTAGGAACCTTACACATAGGAATCCTAACTACAAGATGCTAAAATTCATGATTTGGTGCTTATCACTTGACCTTGAAAGGTATAATGTGCCCCCATTAAGCATTACTGAACTATTTTTTGTTCTAATTCCTTTCAAAATGATACATAGGAATATCATTCATGGGTCTGATCCTAACATAAAAACAAGTCCCATCTCCTTGGATGAAGATACACTCTAGATCACCCCACTATGTGGTTAAAACCCCACATCATTGTAATAATGAAAAAAGAATCTCTTATCAATATATAAGAGGATACCATCGATAGATAACCTCAAATACATATAGATATCTCTATTGATGAAGAACCTCATATATATATAGATTATTTTAAATTCCATACATGCTAATAATTGATCATTAATTCAAGGGTGACCCACGTCATATTTGGGAATTAATGAAGGATTTAAGAAAATATATTAAATCTATAATAGAGTCCCATAGTAGGAAGAAATTCCCACCAAAAGGGTGTGATAAGACTAACCTCCCATCCTCTCAACCAATGTGAATTATTAATCATCATTATACAAACTACCCTAATGATTTCCATCCTTTGGAAAGTAGTTCCATCAAGGATATATAATTTTTGGGTGTTTTCAATTCCCTGAATAAAACCATTGGAAACCATTCGTAAATAGTGAACCTGGTATGAATGATTGCACAAAACTCAACCCCCGATAATCAATTTTCAAGTGGAACATATATATATTTTTTATAAGAAACAAAAATGGTGAACCTGATGTGAATCCTTAACCAATATAATAGTGTCACCTCTCTTTTGGATCCTTTTTATCTCAAAATTAAGTAGGGACAAGCAAGGAAATCAATTTTTCATGTGTTAGTTTAATGAGATTCCACTTTGAAGGGGTTTTCTTGTTTTTGTTTGTCATCTATATCTAGGAAATTTCTCGTAAAACTACCTTCAATCCAATGGTGTATTACCAACTCTCACTGGTGCATGCCTCGACTACCATTAATGTCCAGTCTTCATCATATAATGGGAGGACATAACTAACCCAGCATCTTCAACACTAGTTCTTAAACACAATGGTCTGGAAGTATCTCTATAATTATATAATCACAGTCCTGGAGGCTTCCCAATAGGCCCTCTAGTTGGTGAATACCAATAAACCATCCAGTCAGTGATGACCGGTGACCCAAGAACATACATAACCTACAATTATCTTCAACCATTTTGAGAGATTATCCCTAGAACACAACAAATAGTACATAACTTATCTTAGGTAGGTGAATCAATAGGCCACAGAAGACCTCTCCCAGAAGAAACTAGGGTCCTTCCAAAGGGCTCCTATCAGAAATAATTTCCACCAACACTAGGTGGTAATAAACCCTTAACATGATGAGGGTTCCATACTCGGTGGTACAACCTTGGTCATCTAGACTCGGGTGCACAAGAAGAACCACTAGAAGTTGAAACTGATTAACAGAGATAAAGGCCACGCCTATCCCCCTTCATAGGATCCCACCAACCAAATGTGGTGGAAAACAATGAGTGGGAACATACATCTTCCCACCCTAATTCATTTATCCAGATGACTCACCTAACAACATCTAATGAATCCTATAGTTCAAATTTAGTGGAAAACCATGAGAAAGAACATAACCTTCTTTCACTAATCATGTTTTCTAGAATAATAATCTTGTAGCACTCAAAGAAGCTTTCCAATTGAGTTTAGTGGAAAACCAAAAAATATGCACACACACCTACCTACATTCATCAATACTTCTAGTAGTTTTTTCTAGAAGCACCCAGAGAAGTCATTTGGAATGTATCAATGACAAATAGGGGGAACACCCAAATATTTGCCTCCACACATGAGTACTGTTAGTATCCACTGGTAGGAAAGGGAAGAAATTAGAAGACAAATACCCCTTCTCCAGATAAAAAATGTTAATATATCCTCATTCCACTCACTGGTGTCATCAATCAGATCCTAGAAATGGTGAAAGGGTAGAAACAAATCCATTTACACATTGTACAGACATGCCAAGACATCATAACGATGTTGAGAGTAGTGATAGAGGGACGATCACATAGTTTCATCCTTGCAAATGGGTTGTCTCACCATCATGTATACCTGGAGAAGACACATACTTATGATCTCGTATAGGAGGGTAATGGGGAAAAGTCCTCTGTGATATATAGAAAAATGGATCAAGAACATACACTTGTTCTAATAGGAGGTAATCAGCCTTTTTCAATGGACACTTTGAGTTAGTCACAAACCCCTGTCAAAATTCTAAGAGCCTGATGGAATGTTCCGAAAGAAAAATGGTTGATAATAAAGAAATCTTTTTCACCTGAAAACCTCATCCCCTAGAAAGTGGCTCTAATTTCTTAAAATAAAGAATTCAAAAAATATGTCTCACCATAGATAAATGGAAAATTAATGATCGATCTATAATCCTATTATTCTTAATTTAAAAGTTCTTGAAGCCACAAGATTCTTATATGTGACATCTCAAGATCTTATTCTCTAATTACCCAATTATGAGAGAAATAGTAGTGGTTCTGGAGGTCCTCCTCAGAAACTTCACCGTAAATTCATTCTACATGACCATAATATGATCGTTCTCAAGATCCTATCTCCTAAAAAGAGACACAAAAACCCTTAGTGTGGACATAAGATCAAAGAGAAAGAAGTTATTCCCCTATTTTTAGACAACCATGGTATTCCTCCCCATGTTGGTGTTTGAATAAAACGTTCTCTCTATAGTAGTGTTTCACTTCATCAAAAGGGTCCTACCCTTGGAGATGTAGTGATGATAAAGAACTCCTATTGTGAGGCTCATGGAAAAATAAGGCCAGTCATGTCTGATGCCTTATCATTGAAAATTGGAATTATTTCTCAGACAGAAGATATCCCAAGGTTATTTTCATTATATGAACCCCCTTTGGATCACCTTCCTTCCAATATGATAGAGGAATACCCTACCGATAATTTTTGTTTATGATAAAGAAGTATGAAAATATCCACTTTGATCAGACCATGTTGAGGAACCTATAGAAAAAGATGAAGATAGAATTATAAACCAAAGGAAAAAAATTGAAAAATATGACATATGAGTCACATTATGGCCTTTATCCATCACTTAATAAAATATTCTAGAGATGCTGTCAGAAGATTTTTTGCAGGAAATCTATCTCAATATATGGAATAATATTCATCAACTAAGGTAAAAATAATTACCCTACAATGGGTATCTAAGTCACATTAAGGTAATGGAATGGATTCAATGCTAAATTTACTTGAAAACTCTCAAGGATTCATGACATATAATGTTCAAGAAAAATTAAGGTTCCCTTCAAGATATATTCCTAAGAATGTTATAAAGGTAGTGACAATTGATTCTTGATTACCCATATCATGTTCATGTCATAGGATGGGGAAAACAAGGAGAGTTACATTTCACCTAACTGCCTAAACAAAAAATCCCACTAAATATGGTATTGTTAAATGCAATAGCTTTAGGATGACTTCCATAAATGGACTCTATTCACAACTAAATACATGCTCCAAAAAAATAGGCTCCAACTGACTCTCACTAAAGTAGGGATAAAAGAGAGCATGCTATTGAGAGAATTTTTCATTAAGAATATGAAAATAATGAGAAAGGATATTGTTTAGGAGAAATAATCCATCAAATAATTAAAGTCTTATAAATAGAACAATTATCATCAGAAGTGGGTGATTTAGGTGTATACCCAATGATTCACCCAACCCATGTTCAAACAAATCTCTACAAAATCAGAAGGGAAGCCATGGCAATAGATGCTATGATAGTTCAAGAGAAATCCCATCCAATAGAGTTGGGGTAGTTTTTAACCCAACCTCCAAGGTAATCAAACTAGGCTTAAGGAGTTGTGAAATTGGAATGGGAACAAGTACATCCCTTAGGGATATAGTATTTTTCACCTCAACAACCTCATCCTTAACAAATTTCAATATTTCCCTTATTAGGTAAAATGATACAGAATGGAACCTCCCAGTATGTCCCATCACATGATATAGTACCCTCATTAAGGAAATGTATAACCAAACTATCTATATATTCCCTTCAGATTATCGTTTTCCAAATGACTCACAGAGAACCAATGGAGGATAGGACAAGGCCTCATGGAGGGTGTATACAAAGGAAGTCTCACAAAGACATTGGTAGAATGCCTATAATGCATTATGCATCAGTGAATGTAATCAACACTACCACAAAAGACTCTATAGAACATGGGGATAATTCAGAGGAGGAATTGGAGGAGGAAGTTTTGGTTCAAAATACGATGCACATTGAAATGATTGAAGGAGGTGTGTGCACTAATAAGCAGAGATTCTCATTGAATCTATATGTTCTATCAATAATTTTACAAACAACTTCTCTAATGGTATTCAAGAAAGAAAAGGGTAAGGGAAAGATTGTGCGTCACCTACCCCCTAGGGAGGTTTATCCCCATTCACTTGAAAATATATTTTATTAGATGGTGGAATATATGAAATAATTGAGGAGAATCAATGCAAAACTACTCTGAGGCAACCTTATTTCTGGATATTCTCTAGAAGAAGACCCTTAAATCACACTCCCAACTAGCGTACCTTATAAAATAGTGTTCACCAGAGAAACTGAAGTGGATCTAGATCATTTCCTCAATGTGGGATACTAAAAAACAATATACTTTGATCCTGTAGTAGAAGATCGAGAATTATCTATGTTAGGTGCACAACTGGAGAAGGTCTAGACACATCCTTATAGGCCTAACACCATAGATACCAGTAGTGACACCACATATGGCTATATATTCCACTACACCTTTTCAATATCTGGCTTAGCTAGACATTCCCCAAGGGCTCAGGAATTCACTTGAGTCACCCACAACTCGATTGGAATCCATGGAGGAATGGTGTATTCCAATACATCTGGAAATAATCCTTACCCTTAATGGGTATATCCGACTCTTCCCCGACCTAACATTGGGAACCCTATATTTTCAATTTTTAATGGCTCATGATACCCATAGAAGAATTTGATTCATTTCTTCTCTCGTTGTGATCCCATTATGGGGACCCATAAATAATAAGAGGCTGTGAAATTCAGGTGCTTAATGCAATCACTGCAAGGACCAACCTTTGTTTTGTACACTTTCTAATATTCATGGTCAATTAGAGGTTGGGAATACCTCTGTCTGAAGTTTCACTTCTAGTTGATCTTGATGATATAGAATAAAAAAATCCTTGACCTATAAAACTATAAGAATTGAGAGAATGGAAGAGTCTCATATTTCATTTCTCTGTGAAAAGGATTGAAATACCCCTTGAACCTACAACCCCCTCAAGAGGACTTGTTTCCCATATGTATAGTGAATATTTGTGATGAGTTGTATAGGCCACTTATCCCTATGAAATACACAGGAGTGTTTAATGACCTTACTATGATTCATCAAAGAGTGGAATACTCCCTTGTATAGACCAAAGATAAGTATCAATTAATTACATCAGCTTAGGGAAAGAGAACGTGGAAAGCATAGGCTACCATGGTTATACTTAAGAATGTCCTTGTACCAACTCCCACTCCAAATCCTACACCATATCATGAATTTCTACCTCCTCAGTGTTATAAATAATTCTCACCTCATCAGTAAGATCCAAGAGTGAAGAGGTAGAAACTGTTTTTTGAGATGAAAAACAAGGTCTATTCTTTTTGAAATGACCAAGTCCCTGGAAAATTCATCATGACATTGGAGAACAACTTAAACAAGTTTTTAAGACTAGTTAGCCTAGAAAATATGGTTAATAATATCTACCAAACTATTTTCCCTTTCACTATGTTTTGGGGAAAACATTTAGGAGTGTTTTGTATTGAAATAAATCCTATAAAATATAGTGGAATATAGGAAAGTGAAGCCGGTAAGGCCACCTACCCAAGTAGCATGTGTCTCTACCACTAAATTAGAGGAAAAAATGGATGGTAGGAATTTAATGGAAAGGGTACATAGAAATTCAAAAACTAAATGTTTATAAATATGATCAAGAAAACAAATTATATCCTATAGACATAGTTGAAATATCCAATTATGCTTTCAACCACTTCTGATACAATAAAACCAACTCCATTAACAGCTCAATCCTATGAAGGCTAGTTTTCAAAAAAATTACATGAACAGAAGATAAAAAAATAAAAACAAGAAGATGATCCCATTAAAAGGAAAAATATGGCTTTAAATTTACTATAATTCATTCCTACATACCTAGAAGTATGGGTATCGCCCTATCAAATAGTAAAATATGGGTCAACATGCTATATGGAATCTCTATCTGATGAGGAGTTGATCTTTGGTTCCATTAATTTTATTTACATAATGGATTCATTATCAGATGATGGGCATGATTATAAACCTCAATTTCATACACATGATTGGGGAACTAGGGGAAGAGTCCATCAGAGTTGATTATATAGGAGAAGACATGGTCTTACTATGAGTCACTACTATAATTATGTCCCTGCTTGAACTGTCTACATGGATGAAACTTATGGGATATATCTACAACAAGATCAACAAGAAAATGGAATTTCCCTCACACATGATGGGGTCTTCCATAACATAATCATCCAATAATATAAATTAAAATATATAACATCACCTAATCAACCTCAGCGTGTAGGTAGACCATGCTAACCTAATTAACCAAGAGTATAATCACATAAACTCATATTTCAAGGGATGATATATCCACATAAAATACTTCATCTCATAAATAAGTGGAAAAAATACAACCTCCATGCTAGGAATCACAGACCTTTGGACCATAAGAATGATGTTTTGAAGCAATTATCCCTATTTTTGGCCAATTTTTCAATCTTGGATGATTTGAGTTTATCAAATGGCCTCATACAAGAACTCATATAGGCCTTGTAAATCCATCAATAATTTTAAGTTGAGGTTACTACGGCTGAAGTGTATCATGCATAGAAAGATCCTGTAGAATGTCTCAAGGTCATCTCTTTAAAAGAATAGTAAGAGGATTCCAATATAACTGTACATATTATACCCTTATATATATATCCAAAAGGATAAATGGCATTGATATACAATGATATTTCATTGACAATGGCTCAAGAGTCAACCTCATTTCCATATGAACACTTCTTCAATTGGGTTTTTATAAATATAACTTGTAACACTCCACTTAAATGTTACAGGGTTATAAAAAGAATGAGCAAAAGCCTATTGATGAAATCAAACATAGGAATCAGTTCAGGGATATCATGTCTGACTCAGAATTCATGGTTGTTAGGTAGGATATAACCTTTAATGTTTTGCTGGGAAGAACTTGGCTACATCATCATGGGGATATCCCTTTGTAATTCCCCTTGTTCCTAAAATATTATATCAATGGTTAAATTTGAAAATTTAATGGTAAAAATCCCCATTCAAATCACGTGATTCATAATAAATTGATTAAAAATTCTACCAAGGGTAAGGGAAATGGTCCATGACTGATGATGTCACTCAAATCAATGCCCTAAAATGTCTGTAGATGATTCTAGTTAACCCTTTCAGCTAGCTTAGTGGAGAGTGTGTGCTTCCCATCAACCAAACTAAAGATTTGGGACCAAATTAAAGCACACATTCAACAACTTATATGATTTAAATCATGGAAACTAATCCATAAATAACTAGAGAAGATTTCAAATCTCTAAAAAATAATTAAATCTTGATGAAAATGTATTTATTCAATACATCAAGCTTTAAAAAATACCTACCCTATCATCTAGACTAAGGAAGTTTTCATTTCAATGTGATAAAATGAATAGATCATTCTTAGTCTATCATCTCCCATTCAAAGATCCAAAAAAGGTTTTCTCTATCAATTGAGTTAGAAGAAGTTTCTTCATCTTCCGAGTGTATAAATTTTGACTCCTATCCCAACATCGAGAAACATTATTCATCACCTACTTCCCAGGAAGATGTAGAAGAGGTAAATAATGAGGATGAGGAAGAGTAGGAAGGATCTAGGGATGACATTGCAGTATTTGAGGAAGGTGTCTCCACTACTTTTGATAAACATAGAGAAATAAATATAGGCACAGATGAAGTTCCATGAACTACTTTGATTAGTGCATCTTTTAATTCCTAATAAGATGAGATATATACTTCCTTCGTGAAGAAAATTAGGGCATGTTTTCTTATAATTACATAGATATCCTAGGACTCAATCCTAAGGTGTCCAACCATCACTTGGGTTTTCCAAAATTCTGTTAAGGATACAAACATGTAGCCAAATAGACACATCGAACTCACGCCTCCAAAATTGGGGCTGAAGTGGACAAAATCATCAATATTGACTTCATCAAAGAAGTTCAATATCCAAAATGGCTATCCAATATCATCTTAGTGAAGAAGAAAAATGTGAATATCAGAGTTTTCATCCACTTCGTAGATCTCAATTAGCATTTTCCAAAAGATGAATTCCTGGTTCCAATCACATAAATCCTAATTGATGAAACAAATGGTTATCAATAACTATCCTTTAGGGATGTATATTCATGCCAAAACTAATTCAGATAGACCCAAAAGATGAAGAATCCACCACCTTCAGGGCCCCTAGGGAGTATTTTGCTACTAGGTAGTGTCATTTATCTTGAAGAACATCGGTGACACATACCAATTTGTTATTAATCACATATTCAAACCTTTTTGGGGAAGTTTATCTAATTCTACATTGATGGTATGGTGGTTAATTCATGACAAAATTATAACCGACTAGCTGACCTAGTGACAATATTAAACATGCTCTGGAAACATTTCCTGAAGGAGAACCCCTTAAAATGTGCTTTCAAGGTAACCTTGGGAAATTTTCTCTGATTCATCGAACACTATCATAGTATAAAAAATGAATCTGAGAAAGAAATATATCCTTAACAAGTCACCTCCTCAAAACCCAAAAGAGTTTATAGGACTTTAGTGAAACGTGGCCTATATCAATAACTTCATAGCCAACCTTAGAAGAAAGTATCTTCCCTACATGAAACTGATGAATAAGGGAGACACCTATCAATGGATCAATGATTTATAGGAATATTAGAAAACTTCAATAAATACCTATGGATCCCACCAGTCTTAATGCAAAATAATGTGGGAAATCCACTCATTCTATATTTGATGACCCTCGAGTGATCATTGGGAACCTTCCTTGAAAAAAAGAACAATGATTTGAATGAAAGGATCCTTTATTATCTTAGTCAAACCATGATCAATATTGATACTCATTATTCAGATATTCAAAAGATATATCTAGTATTAATCTTCACAATTTATAAACTAGTGCACTACCTACAGCACCAGGAGTTCTATTTGGTATCTCATAATAACCCCCTCAAATACATGATCATCATTTCAATGTTTATAGAATGTATGGAATGGTGGGAGGTTATTTTGTAGTAGTTTGATATACAATTCATTCCTTATAAAGTAGTGAAAGGTTAGGCCTTATAATATTTCCTTACTAAACACCCATCTATAGAAAAAACATTATTAAATACTAAATTTCCAATTGAGAAGATATTTTATATTCATGATGGCCCCCAAACATGGGAAATTTATTTTGATGGAACATATAAGAGAACAACAGTGAGGATAATAGAAGACCATAAGCAAAATAAATTTGGGTTAGGGATGATGATCATTTCCTTAATGAAGGCAATATTACTTTACTCTTTCCTATAATCATAAGGTTGTACTAACAATGAGGTAGAATATCATTCCCTCATTATAGGCTTAGAACTAGAAATCTAAATACCAGTAGATTAGTTAGAAGTGACATGTGATTAAGATTTGGTAATCAAACATATAATTGGGTACTATGCCATTAAAAGAAGAGTTAATCCTCCTACTTGACTATTTATGAGGGTTAATGGTAGAGTTTCCCTTAGAGCCAACATTGAATCACATGCTGTGATCAAATAATTCCGTATAAGATGGATTGTAAAATGTAGCTACATATTTAGTTGATCCAAACTGGGATGAAATAGTCCTCAACATTTCCTATCACTGAATGGTCTCACATTTTGTTCAAGTAAGAATGGAATAGATTAATGAAGTTAGTTCTATCCCTAAACCATATGGTACTACCACTATGTGGATGATTCTAGTTATGGAATACCTTTATAATGGATTAATCCCATCAGATAGATATGGTAAAGGTAAAATCTAATGATGAGAATCCAATTTCACTCTTTATGATGGCCCAAATCACCATAAGTTCCTCTATAAATGAGAATTTGATGGGGTCCTTCACATATGTATTGATGTGGGTGATACTACTACTAACATTAACAAATTTTATACCAAATATTTAATATCCCACTAGTTATGAATCAAGATTTCCCACCAAATCCGAAGGCTTGGGTACTACTGGGCCACTATGACACAAGATTATGCTGAATTCACTAAGAAATGTCATTCTTACCAAGTTAATTCCAACATCATACATCAACCTATAGAGTTTCTACATAAATATAGATAATACTACCCATTTTCTATATAGGGAATGGATTTTTTCGGGCCATACCCTCTAGTTATGACCTAGTTGTTTAAATACATATCAACTATTACCGATTTCTTCTCCAAATGGGTTGAGACAATACCCATAAAAGAAGTCGAGGGAAAAAATTATTTTCATATTTTTGAAGTCCAACATCATTATGATATTTGGTGTCCCCCATAAAATACTGATGGAAAGTGGAAAAAATTATATTTTTTTGAGGTGGAGAAGTTATATTAGGAGTACAATATCAAATAAAACCATTCATTCCACTATCATATAGTGGATAATGGGTAGATATAGGATTTCAAAAAGACCATGTAAAACATACTCTAAGAGATGGTGGATAAGGATAAGAAGTATTGGACTAATAAGCTCTTTTATTTCTTATGGAATTACTGAACTACAACCCGTACTTCCACACAAGAGACCCCCTTACTCATTGGTATATGGAATAGAATCATCCTTTCCTATTGTAGTTAAATTTACATCACTCCGTATTTCCATTTGTGACCAGATATCCACATATGAGAAATCTCATAAATTACTGGATGAATTAGTGAGACTAGATAATAAAATATTTCATACCTGGAATCACTTAGAGGTCTATCAAAATCATATAGTATGATCCATTTACAAGAAGTTTTTCCATCATTCATTCCTCCATGGATAATTGGTACTAGTACTCAAGACTCCAATGATGTGAGTAAAAAAGGCTCCAAATATTGATCCAAAGTCGGAGAGAACATACTCTATACCCAAGGACCACTCTAACTGAGCTTATTCCATGATATCAATGGATGAAGAGATCATTATGACCGAAAACAATATATGGTTCCAAAATAAATATTTCATGTAATCAAACACCATTCATCTTAGTTATAAGAATTTAAACTATGTAGTTGGTATTTTTCACATGACATTAAAAGGAATGACATAATTTTCATATGAATAACATTAAACTATGTGGCATTAACATTCTTATCACATGATGATAAACTGAACGACATGTGGTCCTAGTCATATGACCTAAAACTGCAAGACACCATTCATCCTAATCACATTAAATTAAATTGCATTGTTAATATCCCTCTCATTCAACATTCAAAAAACCAAAAAATACCACAAGATGAGATACACATCATGGTCCCTTAAATCTGGGACTCCATCTAAGTTGTAATTACAAATCATATACCACTAACCCCCCAGTGGGTCAAGATTCCCTCTCGTCTAGATAAGAAGAATAAAAGATGGGAAAATACCATGTGAAATCCCCAATCACATCATTTTCACTCTATATGGGCACTTGGTCCCCCTTTATTGGTATAATCACCATCATTATCATGTCATTACCACATGACATAAAATTTCATTTTTTATGTCTTTGTTACATGATTATAAAGTGCACAATCTTTTCAATAAATACGCGTGGATTGATTATCATTCCAATGAGATATGTAGTGACACTCAGGTCTCCCATTCCAGGTCCATCCATGATAAAGAAAATGAGAATTCCCATTTTTCTTGTGTATGAATCAGACATGCATAGAGGACTTTTCTAGAACATATGGTTTGTCTCTCATTACAATGAGATACATTGTAAAACCTATACCTCATGTCTTGGGGCCAACCATCATTTTGGAAAATATCGAAGCCCCGTTTTTCCTATTTCAAAAACCTGATTAATGTGGTGAACTCTTTTAAATAACTATGTGTAGCTTGATTATTAATACAACATGACATGTAGTGATTCACATATCATATATCCTGGTCCAATAGTAATGTACCTTTCCACATCAGGTGACCCAATTCCCTAAAAAAGATGTAAAACTGCATGACCAACATCCGCACTATATGAAGATAGATGAAATGATCTTTCTAGAACTATATATGGCTTTATTTTCATTCTAATGAGACAATTAGTGATGCATGGATATCCAATATTGGGTCCAACCGCAAAAAAGAAATCCCAACTTTTTATGTATGAGTTAAACCAACACAGGGAATATTCCAAGAATGATATATGTCTTGATTCCATCCATCACAGGATATATAGTGTTTCCTAGGTTTCCATCCTTGGTCCCATCTAAAAAATTTCCTCTCTTTTACATTGTTTCATCTCATCCTCACTATATGATGTTAAAATACATGGGATTTCAAAACTACATAAGGCTTGATTCTCATTCAGATGAGATGCGTAGCGATTCCCATATTTGAAATCCTAGTCCATCCACTAAAAAACCTAAATTCCCCCACCATTCCCTTGTATCACCTTTGTGTAGTGAAATAAACGTTTTCCACTCCATGTTTCTTACCCTGAGCATAGATCACGTGAGTTTAAGAGTTTCGATAAAGAAGTTCCCTACACGAGTAGGGAATATCAACTCGCATAAAGATTATCATGGTCCTGGATGCAGGACCCTAAAAGGTATAAGAAATGTATTTCTCATATGACATTAAATTTTATGGAATCCTCAAGAACTATGTGTGTCTTGATTCTCATTCTGATGACATGCTTTGTGAGATTCAAATCATCAATCCTAGGCCCAGCCACAACACAATACATGAAATTTATCCACTCTATTTTGTATGAATTATATCTACATGAGAGTATCCAATATGGGTTCTCACCCTATGCATGAGCCCATATTCAAAAACAAAACCCCCCATTTTCTCCACACATAAATTTAATCAATATTGGGATTCCTTTTTAGGACCAAGAGTGTCTTTATTATTGTTTCAAAAAGATATGTAGTGATTTTCAGTTCCTATACCTTGGTCCAACTATAATATTCCCTTATTTTTTATTTCAACTTACATTTTTCCTTACCTTATGACATTAAACTTCATAGATGATGTCCAAAATGCATGACATTATACTGCACGACTCATGTCATGGTTGCATGGATTTAAATTACATGGTACATCAAGAACTATGTGGTCTTGATTTTCATTCAGTGATATTACTATTTACACCTAGGCCTCATATCATAGTCCTAAACATGGGGTAAAGAACCAAATACCCCTTCTCATGTGTAAAAAATATCAATAGCTCTTATTTTGGGTCCCATCATTAGGGTCCACTAAGGAAACAGAGATGTCCCCCTTCTACATATGAGTTAGATCTATGAAAGGGTCTCTAAAATTCATGGAAAATATCAATCCAAACATTTAATTTGTGCTCATACATATTCCTTCCACCCATCATACTCCTAATATTGGGAAATTTTGGATCTCCATAATATTTCTCTAGTTTCTAGTGATAGAATGTCGGATACCTGGGGACTACTTTTCCTGACTGTGTTGTAACTCATCCTAAATGGATTCAAATAATTAACCCAGAAAATGGGCCTATCAGCAAAAGGATTCTAATATTTTACTATAATTCAACATTCCCTAGTCATCTTTACATAATGTATCCCAAAAAATGGGATTTTCAAACAGTTTTAACTTTACCCTTGGGAGAAGACTCTTTTTTTCCATATAATCTTTGATGAAATTATATTGGAACTCGTGATTTGAATCTGTCCACAATCACCCCTTGAATATTTATTCCATATCCTTTCTATTTATCTAAGAATTCCTAAGACCATTTTTTATATTTTCCTCCCTCATGTCTGAAGTATGATGGAATGACCATGGTTTGATAGGCCACATGTCACCTATCATTTCCATAATGCTATGATCATAGTCGTATGACATAAATGGTGGGAACCACATTTAAAATGTTTTGATCTGACATATGTAGGAAAAATTTTCTCCCAATTATTTTCTAATTTTGACTTGAAATGATGTTTCCATGTTCAGGTACATTCCTTCCACAAAACTGTACTCGGTGTCCAGGGAAATCCAAATCATCTTAAACTTCCTTTGGAAATCGGTAATATAATGTCATAATTACTATGAAACTTTTTTCATGACTATGATATAACATTTCCTATTTGGATTTTTGTAAGTCTCCCACAAAATGGACATGTCATCTGAAGGATTCAACTATTTAGCTATGAGTAACACACCCTAGTTGGATTTCTATAAAGTACCCACAAAACGTGTTTGTCAACTAGAGGTAACTTCATTATCAAGAGAGACCTCCTCTATTTCCATAAGACATTTTCCCTATACCACTATTTGGATTTTAGGATCTCCAAATTACATCTTACAAAATTCTCATCATCATACTTAAAAGTGATGGTTCATTCTCAGACTGATTACCATAAAATGATATAATTGTTAACCTTTCAGTCAAAGCTAAAGACATTAAATTATAGTCCCCTTTTTTTCTTTTATGAATGAAATTAAAATATATAGTGCAAAATCCTATTCACAATATGTTAAACTATATGAAAATATCCTTTTCATAAGACAATAAAGCACACAATCATTATCTTGGTCACATGACATTAAATTGCATAATGCTTTAACCCTTTTCAAAAAGGGGCCTTCCCTTTGACATCAGTCATTTAAAAAATTCATCATCATTCACACAATCCAAATTCATGTAGGAGAATCTTTACATTCATGTATAATGACAATAAAAATACTCTCTTGATTCTCAGACATCTTCCCTTGGAAACAACCCATCGTGGTCTTGAGATATCTTAATCTTCAAAAATTACCTTAGTTATGAGGAATAGAGTGTCATAATTCCTAAGAAATTCATTTCCTAACTATGTTATAAAAAAACCCCAGTTGGATTTACATAAGTTTCTCACAAATTTAAGGTCCTTTTAGCAAAATAATGTTACTATTTTACTGTGCAGTAACACGCCCCAGTTGGATTTTCATAAATTCACCCACATATAGATTTTTAACCAATGGTAACTTTGTTTTCAGGAGATACCTCCTCTATTCCTGAATGTCATGTTTTAGATTCAGGAACCCACTAGTATAAAAAAAAATTACGTCAGCTTTTTTAGCTTCTTAACATTGATTTTGAGGTGAATTTATTGCGAGATACATAAAAAATATGATTTTTTACATATATTATTTAATAACCGATGTGAAAGACCTTATGGAAATGTCACTAAAAAGCCATTTTTATGTCTATTTTTAAAAAACTGATGTGAAAAGTCATTTTTTACATCAGTTATTTAAAAACTAACATTAAAAAGGACTTTTAACATTAGTTTTTAAATAACCTTTTGAAAAAGTGTTGTTTTCAACAATACATAATTTTATTATTAATAAGGGGGAGATTGTTGAAAACAATACTCTATCTCTTTATGATGATTTTGATGCTCACAAATACCCAAATTTGTTATTTTAATGATTTTAATTTAAGTGTATTTTAGGAATTTAATATTCATTATATTCTTATTTTTTGAAGAAATATTTAAGTATTTGAACAACGATAATTAATTTCTAAACTATTATGAATTCTTTTTGAGCATGTTCTAGAAACACTGTTCATATAATATATTTGGATGCATAGTGTAAGGATGGAATGCTGTGTTTATCTTATGAGTAATCAGAAAATTATTGTTAAACAACCATACGCTATCAAAAATGTATAGAAGAAGAACCCTACATTTGGAGGGAACCTTACGTTTGGGATATCAGCAAAGTCTAGAAGAGGATCATTGTGTAAGTATGGAACATTGAGTTTATTTCTCAAAAGTATGGTTCATCAACCTTACTTTTAGAATGAACCCTGTGTTTTATAAAAAAGTATAGATCATAAACCTTATGTTTAGAAAAATAGAAAAGTATGGTTAATCAACATTACTTCTGTAAAAAAACTATATGTTTAAGATCTGAAGATACAATTATGAATGATGAACCTTACATTTGGAAGAATAGAATAGTATGAATCATATACTGTATGTTGAAGAGTTGAAAAGAAGAGTATGGATGATCAACCCTACATTTGAATAATGTATCATCAACCTTAATTTCATGATCAACCTTATGTTGAAGAGAATACCATGCAGATCAACCCTATATTTGGTGTCATAAATTTAAATACGGATTGATCGTGCAATGACTATAAGCGAATGATCAGGCTGATTTCAAGCCAGAATAAAAGTCAAATCTAAAGCGCGTCTTTGAAGAATTAAAATCCATTTATTCATGATTCAAAGGATCAAAATTAAATTATATTTTCATGGATTATTTAAAGGTAAGTAATGACTACTCTGTTAATTAAAATTTTTGAATATCGTGAGTCATAAGGCGTCATTTATGAATCTAAATTTTCATAATAAGTGCTTTTCATTATTCATTATATTTTATGATATTTTTAATTTTAAAATACAGATGTGATTCATGGAGATACAATATACAAGAACTGCTGAACGACAACGATGTATATATATAAGAGAAAAACAAAGACAATCGAGATCTACAGATCTTCTATTACAAAGAGCGACAAATAACTGTTTTCTGAAGAAGAAGAAGAAACACGATTGAATATTTATTGATCTACATCGAATATCTTTTGGTGAATCAACTACTGATAAAGTTGCGAATGAAATTTCAATATCTACTACAACATGATCAGCTCAGAACTAGTTTTACTTGAAGATCATCATTTCAGAAGACGATGATCCATCTACGGTCAATTGCATTCTATTGCAATTGTGAAGAATAACAGGGAAAGTATTTTTAACAAACAAAACACTCTTTTATCTTGAGTGATCATCCTATCATACTAAGTTTTGTATGTTCTGTGTTTTGAACTAGAAGGCTCTGTTTAGCCTTAATATTATAAAGGTGTCAACTTCCTGTACTTAGTTGTGGAACAGTCTGTTGATAAGAGGACCAGATAGTGAAAATCACCAAGCTCATGGAGTAGAGTGTTGGTGGAGTGGAATAGGGGCCTTCTGTTCCCCGAATCACTATACATAGTGTTTCCTATGCTATTTATTTTCCACTACTTAATATTTTATATAAATATAAACATAAATATCATGATCATTCGAAGAAATTGAAAAAGTCACAATTCACCCCCGCCCCCTCTTGTGCTTATCTAGTATAATCTGATCCAACATAACTGACATAAAAAATATTTACCATCTTGTAGATAATTTTCTAATATTTTATTTGACAGGTCATAGAACTCAAACAGATTTACATATCAAAAGTTATGACCATAAGAAGGTTGATATATTTTTTTCAAGGAAAGATCGAATGAGCCAATAGTAGCTTCGTATTAGAAGAAATTTAAGAATCCGAAGGAGGATTGGTAGTTTTACCATGATATACAGAATTATACATCATTATAATAAAATAATAATCCTTAAATGGTATATCAATTAATAAAAATACTCATAAAAAGTATAAATCATGAAAAAAATAATTACAAATAGCTTGACGATATTACGGAAAGAAGAATATAGTGTATTCACATGGAAGATCAAACATGTTGAGTGAGTGGAACGATTATGGTTGAAAGAAATGATTGTTAAATGATATATCAATTAATAAAACAAATCATAAAAACCATAAATCATGGATAAAAAATTAAACATACCTTGATGAGATCACATAAAGAAGAATTAATTGATTCACGTTGAAGATCAAACCATCCTTGTTGGAGGAACAATGATGGTTGAAAGAAATGATTGTTAAATTAGGACATGTGTATAATGAAAACATATAATTGAGATGATAAATGAAAACAAAATATTAAAAATTTTAGGAGAAAATTGGAAATGTAGATGCTGCGATGTAAACAAATTGAAATTTTGTGTTGGAGGGATATTAAAATTATCTTTCACATCGGTTTTCTGATAATCTTCATGAAAGGATATTAAAGTATTCAATTATTTTTCATGTTAGTTATTATATAACTAACATAAAAATTGTTAACAAAAATGTATTTCATTTACCATGCTTCTATTTTATAGGTCACGGAGCTCAAACGGAGTTACGGATTAAAATTTATGGCCTTTGAAAATTGGCCTTCCCTACGACTTCGTTTAGAGATGATCAACTTTCGATGCTCATAACTTTTGATCTGTAACTTCTTTTGAGCTATATGACCTATCAAATCAAATATTGGGAAATGAAATACATGTTTGTAATCATTTTTCATGTCATCTATTAAATAATTGGTGTGAAAAATTCCTGAAAATTGATTTTTCACGTCGTTTATTATATAATCAACGTGAAAAATCAACAAAAAATATATTTTTCACGTTGGTTCTTATCTAAAAAATTTTAAAAATCAATGAAAATGTATTTTCACATCCTTTATATAATAACTGATGTGATAAATCGATTTTAGATATTTTCACATCGGTTCTAAAAACTAACGTGAAAAAAGGTGACGTTAAAAATTGTTTTTGTACTAGTGACCATAGAATTTTTTCTCAAAATTACCCACCAGGTTTCTAAATACCGTTATAATATTCTTTTCCCAAAATCCTTTCTTGATCCATTATCCTAGAACTCATGGTCAAAAAATTTATACCTAAAACACTAGTCTTATTAGTCCATCATGCACGCCTTTAAACTATCCACAAAAAAGGTGAGAGACACAGTACTCATGAGATTAAAAACCCAAAAAGGTAACACTAGAAAAAATTCGAGTCTCATATCTATAAACCCACACTTCCTGTGGTTTAGGAAAAAATTAAGTAATGAAAAGAATTTTTCACAAAACATTTCCTAATGAAAAACTAAAAAGAGGTCCCTAAGAAAAATCCAAGTATCTCCCACTAAGTCTTCATATTGTAATTAATAAAATGTTAGGGCAATAACATGAAATGTGAAAAAGTTTATAGGGTTATCCATATAACCCTAGAAACAGATGAACTACTCTCTATAGGATCCATGTATTAAGAAACAATTAGATAATCTACCCATCCCTATCATTATGGTTATAACTAGAAGATGAAAATATGTTTTTATATGAAAAAAAGATTCAATTTTATATTATTATCACAGAAGGAAAACAAGGATGAATACATAGATTATTAGAAAAAAAAATTATTTTCATTTATGAGAAAAAAACAAAATCATAGGAGCATACATAAAATAGATTTTATCCTTCAATATTTATAAAAGACCATCAATATAACTCGTCAATTATTGAGTGGCCTCGTAATCCCCCACAACAGCCTATTGAAGTCCAGCCAACTAAATAGATTCAGTATCCTCAACTCGATAAAGGTCCTCTATTGCAGTCATAATAGTAGTTGAACCTTCAGTTCAAGATCCTTTTAGTAATGGTGAAGTTTTATGATCTCCCCCTAAGAATCATCCAATTATTACTGATGGTGTGATATTTGAGTAGTCTTTATATAAATATGTTGTTTAAATTATGCCAGCTTCTTATCATGGTTGGCATCTATCTCGGATAATGTCGCTCAGAGATCATCAATATTGAAAAGAAACTTCACCATTATGAGGTCTTGTTGAAACTCATATTCTAGATCCCATTTTTAAATTATCTTCTTCATGATAGAATGAATTAGGAGGTAATAAAATCTTCCATATCCTAACAGACCAAATAAGAATAGAAGTTGACAAAATCATGAAGGCAAGTATTCAAAAGGTGTCCTGGATATTATTTTCCATATGTACTATTAATCCACATGATGTGTAATGTGAAGGGAATTATATGTATCCACATATGACTTAGAACTACTATCATGGGGAGAAATTCATCCTAGTATTAGTGCGCCCAA
Organism: Viscum album; assembly: GCA_963277665.1. Lineage (NCBI taxonomy): Eukaryota > Viridiplantae > Streptophyta > Magnoliopsida > Santalales > Viscaceae > Viscum > Viscum album. The sequence continues at coordinate 1,662,816,761 of OY728146.1, read as the reverse complement.
TAAAGCATCCTTCCCCACTCCATCCGGGAAAATAGCGACTTTTCTTTTTGGTATTGGCTACATTGGCATGGAGGATCCCCCATTTTACCTGGATGTAGAATTTATTGGTACTGGAAAGTGGATAAGACTCATTATTAACCTCAAAAATGATAAAATGTAGAATAAACATGGAATTATTACAGCAATTGATGACACTCACCCAATACTTTGTTAGTGGATTGTGTGGATTCCTCTATAACATCCCCAAATTCAATAGTTTGAGTGGGAACCTATTGATAAGGGGCACAATATTGGGTCTTAATAGATCTCATCAAGAGAGGATCACCAAGAACTCCTAATTTGGGATCCCCTTGAATCAGTTCTCCCTCAAAAATGGGAGCTGGATGGATTTCAACACTTTGTTCATGAACCTCTATTGCAACATTTTTCATGGACATAGCTACACAATTCAATCATTCATGATAAAAAATATGGTATAAAAATTTATTGCACAAAATAAAAGACTCATGTCCATTCAATTACCAATTAATTTCCTCAAACTCTTATAAAGTAGTGTAAAGATTAATGTGTTCGATCATTCCATGATTTCTCATATATTGTATTGATGTCCCAAGCCTAGTGGTCATCTCACCCATGGGTACGTGTGAAACATTTAGTTTAGGTCCCAATGCAACACACCATTTTGATGAATTGACATCCTGAACAACTTCCTCAGAGATTTTAATAGGGTCATCATCAGTCATCGTAGTATCCTCTGGTGCATGAGATGAACATTAAATATCATAATGGATGAAAGTCATCAACTAGTACATGAATCCTTATGATATAAATTTTACATTAGAAAAATCCTCCTCTATATATAATGTTAAGAGAAGTGATAGGAGAAGATAGTGTATCCTCAAACCTTGATACTTATTCTGTCAAGAGAGCTAACTCACCATCATGAATACGTACTTCTTCTATCAAGAGAGTCAAATTTCCAGTAGAAATCTGTACATATTATAAAAGGGTAGTTGAATTTCCATCAGGAATCTATTCTTGGTCTAGATAATTCTCTTTATTTCATGGAGGATCTTTTTCAAGCCCCTTGAGAGAGGATAGGGAAGGATATTTTGCAACCACAAAAGGGTTAAACATTTGTTCTGGATAAAGCATCGATAATTGAAATCCTGGGGACTTGCATTCACTGAAGAGGCACTTAGCTAAGAAATTTATTCTTCGATGTTCATTATTTTTTAATTAAGTATGGCTAGCAACATTCTCTTGAAATATAGTTATTATAAGAGGTAGTGGACATTTTCCTACCATATCAACCTCCATTGTCTTTTGGAATAAATATAACTCTCCTGGTTAGGGGGATGACTCATCGGTTCCAAGTGGGGAGCCATTAAGGCTATATTTCAATGACATAATATCAACTGATTTCCCCCTAGACCACTAGAAATTAAGATGTAATTCATACCTCATTAATATTACTTTATTTGAGATATAAAAAAGTAATAAAAAAATAAAATATAAGAAAATGATAATGTATATCATCAAGATCGATATAGTCAATCTGTTCCTTGAAATATGGGTTGTCAACCCCTTTATTAGTACCTCGTCTTGACATGTCCTCCTCCCATATCATGGCAGGGATATAGTTTTTAGTTTCATAAATAATAACATTTAGTTCACAAATATAAATCCACACCTCAGTGGGATTGTTCTAAAAATGAATATTGGGTGGGGATTGAGTATCTCATATCTCTAGAATCTACAACCGGTATCAAGAAGCAACCATACGAATTCAGCATCAGAAGGCATGCCCTGCAAAAATTGGATTGCCTCTATTTGTATGAATTCATAAGATATCTTGTCCTATCATGATTATAATTTGATAATATTTTATTACATGGGATTACTGACCCTCTCCGTTGCAGATAAAGGATGGGAAAATAGAACCAAAGTCTCTTCTTTATGCTGACGAATGGAAAATCCGAGACCAACCTTAATTTGCATAACCCTTTTTATTCTGGATGGTAGACTGAACCATGCATGAGGTCATTTGGTATAAAATGGGACCTCATTATCTATACCCTTCAAAGGGGTTGAATCATCCTCTAAGGGATAAAAACAACTTATGTATTAGGAGGATCCTTTATACAATACTTTCAACACCTGACAGTTTTCTCCAATCCTGAATCGAGGGATGGATTCTAATAATACTCCCTTAGAATATGACACAATCCAGGACTCAACATACCAAGAGTTCAATCCATTAGACACATCCACTGGAAGTAGGTTAATTATCGCTCAAGTTAAATCTATAGTTGTAAAAATCCAAAACTGCCAGGTAACAATTGGATACTTTTCTGATCATACATGCAAAGGAGGAGATACATTTATTTTTTTAAAGAACATGGATTGGAATGAAAATATATATAGAGAATAGGCCTCACATATAACCTCTAAATTGATATAGGTATCTAGAATACCATGAATAAAAGCAATCGTGTATGATCTTATCCCAATAAATATCATAGTAGGTGGTTCCCAATATGTAAAGAAATTGAACTCCTTGAAAAGGTTTAGCCTAATTAGGGTGTAATTGGGCTTCAGGGATAGGGGATGAATACTATAAACAACCAAAAAAATGGTCAAAACCAGAACCCAATGAATATAAACCCCACTTTACATGTATTATGATCTAAATTTTGATGTGACACATCCCCAAAACACCTATAACATTCCTATAATTCTGAACAGGGCCTTCCCCACATGAATCTGAAGCAAAAATTGGTGATTTTTCTCTAGAATGGGGATTTTCGAACCCACATGCTTTTTATCTTCCAACATGCATACCATGAAAAATGTATCTGGTCTCATTTATCCATTGGAATCATGGACATTAATCAGGTATAGGATTATCCATAGGGTTAAAAAATGTGTGAGATGTGTCTTCATAGGTACGGTAGACTTGGGCTTGTACCCCAATTGGTTGTACTTCCCCTTTTCCAAATTCGGCCAGAATGTACCAAGAGTTCTCCACTTCTCTATATTGGGACACCCCGTTGGATGTTTTCAAGTGTGGCCTTACCCCTTAGGCTCTAGGAAGAAACTCATCCACACTTTGGGATAGATATCCCCCCTCAAGTGGTGGAATTCCTTATTAATATCATAAGATATCTTCAATAGATCATGCACTACAGTTGAAATCCTTTCATCACCATCCCACATAACCCTTAGAGGTATTAACTATTCATATATATATATATATAAGGATCAGTGGCCTAGAGATCTTGGGGACATAACACAAGAGGATAAAAACATCTCCATGCATCAGGTAGAATGATTTTCTTTGAAGACTTCATTGACATAGAAACTCAGGGATGGATTCACCATTATTGAATACACATGTCTAGGACTCCAAGATGACCTCATAGATTCCCATTTCTTTCAACTTGTTTAAAAAGTACTCAACTGTATGGTTCACCCAACACTCCCACATCCACTCAGGTCTGACACCCCCTCTTGGGTGAATATCCCTGTATACCATCCAACCATTTGACATGTCTGTATTGGAATCATTGAAGACGAACATGTAATAGTATAACTTTAATTTAGGAGTGTGTAGCTTCAAATCTAGAGCACATTGGTTGTGATGTATGAAACAAGACTTGGATGATGTTGCGACATTAATTATACACCCATGACTAAAACATTAGTAGTAGTGATGTTCATGTAGTCTTGAAACTAGGAAAGATGAGTGTAATTATTAGAATATGGTATGAGGACCTCATTTATATGACCATGGATGTAAATTGGAAGATAATTAATCTAAGTTTATTCATGATTATAATTATTTAGATGTCCCGCTAGATCTGGCAGAGTTGTATCATGAATGTCATAGTAGTCATGCCCTACAAATTTTTCTATCAACTCAATGTGATTCTTAGCTTATTCATCAGAAACTCTAGTCTTCTAAGTGTCCATTGATCCTATAATGAAGCACCAATATTTTCATAAAATACAAGTTCATTAGGATTTTTTTATAAATATGGGAATTTGGAAAAGGCATGAGCTCTCACATTCAAGAGATCTCGTGTAGGTCCCTCACCCAAGAATCCTTGCACAACTCACTCACCCATACATAATTATTGTGAAAATAGGTTCATACCTTGTCTAAATGAATGGTTATTTATCAAAGAAGCTTAAGAGAAAGGTCTGTGTGGAAAAAAAGCATGGTGAGACTAGATATAACAAGGATAGAGGACTATCTGTTGAAACAATGGAACTATTTATAGACACAGAATCTCCTGTGTAAGGGCTGCATATGTAGCTGACCTAGGCAGATGACCTGCATGGATGACTGACTTAAATGACCTTTATGATTCATCCACCCTTTTCAACCCTTTATCTCAGGATCTTAACCTCTTCTTTTGATCAGATCCAAACCTAAGGGGGGATTTTATTGACACCCCATTTGATCACATGGATGAAAATGTATTAAATGAAAATAAATTAAGGAGAAGGAAAGAAGAGAAGTGAATAAATCAAAGTCTATAAACCTTTGGCAAAGGACCTATGTACAAGTACCCCTAATAATCATCAAAATTTAGGGGACCTATGCATCATCTTGTGCAAAGAACTTGGACATTATCATGAACAACACACTAGTGAAAGATAGAACCCTCACCCATGGTCCCATATTTTCTTATAAATAGGACCCTTGGGATCATCATTTGTATGGAAACAAATTCCTAAAGAACTCTTGATGCTCTACTCACCCTAGTCCTTAACTCTAGGCCCTCCAAAACCTTCCAGGTAGCACCCAAAACCTTAATAAGAGGTAATTAAGGGGGGGGGGTGGAACCAAAGTAATACCAAGGTTTAAAACAAACATAACATGTATAAAAACAATTTCTCCCATGATTGAAAAAAACTAGCATATAGTACCCTTCATTAACTTGGGACATGTGTGAGACACTTCCAAGAACACCTGGGAGACACTAGAAGTCTTGAGTAAAGCCCACACAAGTGTTGTTTCCTTGGTGGTCCATCACCCAAGTCATGTTCAGATCACATAGTCCAACCTCTACAGAGCACTTCTAGTAGCACATGCATACTCTGTGCAGTCCTCCCTTGGCTCACCCAGGCCTACTTACATGAGCCTCCCTTGGCTTTTCCAATCATCTACCTTGTAAGATCCACTTCTCATGCCCTCTTATAAACCCTTAATAGAAATTACTCTCTTAATTTAGGTACCTTTCTTGAGAGGGATAAAATTAAAACATCCACTAAAGCGTCCAAACATGAAAAACCATGGAAAGAGTCACAACAACATGTCTCCAATTTGGGTATTCATTCCTATAGTAATAGGTTTCCCACACATGTCCTACCTAACAATTATGGTCCTTAGAGTTCATGTGAGTGTGCATTCCCATGCTCATGAGGACCCCGACCCTGGGGGTAGTGTTAGGGAACTCTTGGTCTCAATTATTAGGGTTAGGACTATGTCCTTCCCTATTCATCTCTAAGACTCTAATTCTCTAGTTCCAGGTGGGGAGGGTGAAGATCACACTTTCCTTTCCCTTTAATAGGGAATAAGATCCTCCCCCCAAACCAATTTTTAGGCATCCACCTTTAGCAAGCCCCTATCCTTTCTTGAAGGAGGATACACTCTTACATCTATTTGGCTCCTAGGGCATATCTATATGAATAATATGACGTGATTATTCTAGATATTAAATCGTAGAAGAAATAGGTGCATCAAATCCCTTTCTTCTTCCCATGTATCCTCAGCCTCTTCTACTAGAAGAAGGGGGATTGTGTGGTTTTCCAAATCTATCACTTTATCTTGTTTCTCACATTCAAGAATCAATCATCACAACTCATGTGGGATTATAAGATATCCATGATCATGAAATACATATAGTCAGATGCATTATTTGGAAGATAATATTCTTTTGGATCTTCCTCTCACCTTTCTTTAGAGGGTCTCTATAAGCATGGGCCCTCAAGGCCATGCATCCAACCTCCAGAAAAATCAGATTTTTTAGTTTCCTAGATCCTCTATTTCATCTTAATTATCATGAAAAGAATGACTCATGTAGGATTAGAGTTTGACGGTGGTGAGTAAATCCATATGATCCCAAACATTGGTCATCATTCCTCATGTAAGACCCAACCAACAAATGGGCCTCTTACTTTGGTATAATTCCCAACCATTCACAACAGGGAATCCTCAATAGTAATAAGGCCTAAAATCCAATACATGGGCCTCAAAAGTGGTATAAGTCCCAATAATATCACTATAATCATCCATGGGCCTCATCTTTAGGTGTAAGACTCGAGCATGCCTCCAAATCCCCATGATTCAAAATATCCCTCATGGAACCTTTCATAGGGAATAATTTTCAAGAGTAATCCCCAACCATATGAAAAAGAGAATACTTTTAAAGAATTAGCCCTAATTTAATCATATCAAAGGGCCATACTCCCCTAAAAGAAAAACTTTTTGAGGGCCTCTCTAGGCCTGGGTCCTCACAACCAAACTATGTGGGATTCGATTCCCATCCAAATGTGATATGTAGGAAACCTCACTAAAGTTCAAACCCAACACCCCAAATCAACCCTATTCTATTTGGGCCACATTCCCAGTAGTGCCTTATTCAATATGGGAGTTTGTGTCCCTTCATGGTTCCCTGGGCTGCTTTAGCATAAGTCTAACACTAATATTTGACTAGGAACATTCTACATTGGTGTCCTTGTTGCAAGACACTAAATTGCATGGTCTGGCCCCTTATCACATGACATTAAAATGTATGATATTCCCTATTAAGAGGAACCGAGCTATTTGGTTCTATTCCATCCACAAGGATATATAGGAATCCTATTCTTCGGTCTGATCCCAACATCAAGAAAACTCCAGTCTTCCTAGATGTAGATACACTCTTGAGCGCCCCACCGTTTGGCTGAAAACCAGCTTCATCATAATAATGAAAAAATAATATCCAATTAGATACATACAAATATATTAATTAATGAATAACCCTAGATGAATACAGATGATTACAAATTCCATAAATTCTAATAATTGATTATTAATTCAAGGGTGATGCATGTTATACATTGGAGTTAATGAAGGATTCATGAACATATCTTAAATCTGTAAGAGAGTCTCGGAGTAGGAAACAATTACCCCCCAAATGGTGTGATAATCCTAAACTCCAATCCTCTCAACCAGTGTGAGTTCTTAAGAATTTTTGTCCAAAATCCCCAATGAGCTCCTGCCTTTGGAAAGTAGGTCCATCAAGGATATAGAACCGTTGGGTGTTTCTGACTCCAGGAATAAACCTATTAGAATCCATTGATGAAGAAACCTAGATATATATAGATATGTCCATTGATGAAGAACCGTGGATACATACAGATGATTCTAAATTCCATAAATAATAATAATTTATTTTTAATTAAAGGGTGACCTATGTCATACCTGGGAGTTAATGAAGGATTCCCAAACATATCTTAAATCTATAAGAGAGTCTTGGAGTAGGAAACAATTCCCCCCAAAATGGTGTGATGATCCTGACCTCCCATCCTATTGACCAATGTGAGTTCTTAAGAATTATTTTCTAAACTCCTCAATGAGCTCCTACCTTGGGAAAGTAGGTCCCTCAAGGATATAGAACTGTTGGGTGTTTCCAATTCCATGAATAAACCTGATGGAAACCATTAAAAAATAGTGAACCCAATGTCAATGATTTCACAAAACTCAACCCCTAAAATCAATCCTTAGGTGACACATATTTATATTTTTCATCAAAAAAGTATTTTTTTTAGTTTTTAGGGATTTTTAGGGGTTTAAAGGTTTTTAGGGTGTTTAGAATTTTTAGGTTTTTAGGGGTTTTAAGTGTTTCGTTGGTTTTTAAGGTTTTCTTAGGGTTTTTTATATTTTTTGGGGTTTATTAAATTTTCTGGGATTTCAGGTATTTATTTTATTATTTTTATGGCTTTTAGGGGTTTTAGGGATTTTGAGGGTATTTAGGGTATTTAGGGGTTTTAGGTATTTTTGTTGGTTTTTAGGGTTTTTTAGTTTTTAGGATTTTTATGGTTTTTAGAGTTATTAACATTTTTAGTGGTTTAATGGGGTTTTAGAGTTTCTAATAGGTTTTTTGATTTTTATGGGTTTTTAAGGTTTTTAGGGGTTTTATGGTTTTCAATGGTTTTAGGGTATTCTAAATTTTTTACATTTTAGAGTCATTATGGGTTTCAAATATTTTAATGTTATTATGGATTTCATAAGGATTTTCAAGGTTATTTACATTTTAAGGATTTTTAGAGGATTATAATGATTTTATGTGTTTTTAGGATTTTTATGTATTTTGGGAGTTTTTAGGGGTTTTAGGGTTTTTAGGTTTTTCAAGGGTTTTAAGTGTTTTTCTGTTTTTTTAGGTTTTCTTTGGATTTTGAATTTTTTTATGTTTTTATGGATTTTTAGGATATTTATGGTTTGTAGGGATTTTGAGGGTTTTTATGGTTTTTTTGGGGTTTTTTTAAATTTTTAGGTTTTTATGAATTTTTGAGTTTTTAAATTTTTTATGGGTTTTAATGGTTTTCTGAATTTCTAGTGATTTTCAAGTGTTTTATGGGGTTTTAGGGGTTTTTAAGGTTTTCATGAAATTTTATGGTTTTAAGGGTTTTATGGTTTTTTATGGGTTTTAGCGTTTTTAGGGTTTTTAAATGTTTTTTTTGGTTTCTAAATCTTTCTTAGGGTTTTTTTGGGTTTTTAGGTTTATTTACATTTGTAGGTATTTTTGGAGTTTATTGGGAATTTTGAGGACGTGTGGCTATTTGGTATTTTCTACTACGGTGGATGAGTTTGTTGTTGTGCTGCTGGAGTGGAAGTGGGATGTTGGGAGATGTTTGGTGGTCGAAAGAGGTGATGGCTTTTTGAAAATGAGGATGCGGGTTGCTGGTTTTTTGTGGATGCTGGTTGGTGGGTTGCTGCTGCTGGATGTTGTTTGTTGCTGTAGTCTGAATGCTGGTTGTTGGTTAGTTGTGAGCTGCTGGATGCTGGTTAATGCTAGATGTAGTGGGGTTGGATTCTGGTACTGGCTGGATGTGACGTGATGATGCTGCGGTTTTGTCTGTTTTTTTGCCTTTTTCTTTCTTTGTTTTTCTTTCTTTGGCGTGGGTTGTAAGGGTTTTTGGGTGTGGGTCATTTGACCCCTCCCCTCCCTTGTCTGCAGTGTTTGTGTCTTTTTGTTTAATAAATTTTGGGGGGTTCCAGGAATATCCTGGACCCGAGCCTTCTTTTCCTAAAAACCTAAAAACCCCTAAAAACCGAAAAAATCCCTAAAATCCGAGAAAATCCCTAAAACCCTCAAAATACCAAAAAACATAAAAATCCCTGAAATCATAAAAACCCCTAAAACCAGATATAAATCCCTTTAGATTTTTATGGGGTTTTAGGGGTTCATAGGGATGATTTGAGTTTTAATGGTTTTTAGAGTTTTATAATATTTTATGGGTTCAATGTTTTAAATAGTTTTTAGTGGTTTTTAGTGTTTTTATGAGATTTTAATGTTTTAGGGGTTTTTATGGGTTTTAGTGGTTTTTAGGGGTTTTGGGTCTTTTAGGCCTTTTAGAGTTTTTAGTTTATTTTTGGTTTAAGTGTTTTTAGGTTTTTATGATTTTATTTTAGGTTTTTAGGGATTTTATGGATTTAGTTATTTTTAGGGATTTTTTAGTATTTTTATGGGTTTTTAAGGGTTTTAGGCATTTTTAGGGATTTTAGGGGGTTTTCCAGATATTAGGGTTTTATCATTTTTTTGTTTTTTGGAGTTTTATGGGTTTTAGGATTTTATGGTTTTCTTTGGTGTTTTCAGGGTTTTATAGGTTTTTTAGGTTTTTGGGTTTTTTAGGGCCTTTTAGATTTTTTTATGGGTTTCTAGATTTTTAGGGATTTTTAGGGTTTTTGGGTTCTTTTATGGTTCTACAGGTTTTATCATTTTTTTGAGGTTTTAGGGGTTTTTTTTTTTGAATTTTTTAGGTTTTAAAAGGGGTTTTAGAGTTTTTTAACGATTTTATAGTTTTAAATGCTTATTTAGTGTTTTTAGTGGGTGTTTTGGGTTTTATTGATTTTTAGTGTTTTTATGGGGTTTTAGGATTTTTATGATTTATAGGGGTTTTTAGTGTTTTTTGGTTTTTTATCATTTTTAGGTTATTAGTGGTTTAAGTATTTTTACGTTTATAAGGGTTTCTTAGGGTTTTAAGGGTTTTCAGGGTTTTTATGTTTTTAATGAATTTTAGATATTTTTAGGATTTTTATGGTTTTCAGTGGTTTTTGGGATTTTGGGGGCTTTAGGGTTCTTGTAGGGGTTTTTATAATTTTTTAGTTTTTTAGGGTTTTAATGTTATCTTTGGATTTTATGGTTTTCTTAGGGTTTTTCTGGTGGTTTAGGCGTTTTTAAAATTTTAGGTATTTTTAGGGCTTTTTTAGGATCTTTAGGGGATTTTATGGTTTTCATTGATTTTGAGGGGGTTTAGGGTTTTTAGTATTATTATGGTTTTTTGGGTTTTTAGGGGTTTATTAGTTTTTTGGGGTTATAATTTTTTAGAGCTTTTTTAAACAATTTTAGGGGTTTAAAAGGGTTATAGTGTTTTAGTGGGTTTTAGTGGTTTTAGGGTTTTTAGGGGTTTTAAGGTTTTTTGGTGTTTTAGGGTTTTTATGGGTTTCTAGGGGTTTTAGGGTCTTTAGGGTTTTTAGTTTTTTTTAGTTTTTTAGTGGTTTTACGTTTTTTTATGTTTTTATGGGTTTATTAGGGGTTTTCCGGCACTTTTAGGTTTTTATATTTTTAGGGATTTTTGGTCTTTTTAAGGATTTTTATAGGATTTTATGGATTTAAAGGGATTGGTAGGGTTATTAGTGATTTTAGGTTTTTATGGGTTTTAATTGTTTTTAGGGTTTTAAGGTTTTATTAGGAGTCTTAATGGATTTTATGGTTTCTTACATTTTACGGATTTTTTATGGTTTTTTGGATTTTTATGGTTTTTATATGTTTTTTGTTTTCTTAGGATTTCTAGGGTTTTTTGAGTTTATTAGTGTTTATAAAGTGGTATTGAGTTTTTTGTTAAACTTTTTGGGGTTTAAATGGTTTTAGAGTTTTTAGTGGGTTTTTAGGGGTTTTATGGGTTTTTAGGAGTTTTAATGTTTTTAGGGGTTCTTATGGTCATTAGGGTATTTTAAGGGCATTTAAATTTTATCTATTTTTAGTCCTTTTTAGGATTTTTATGTACTTTTAGATATTTTGAGGTGTTTTAGGGTTTTTTATGGTTTTTAGCGTTTTTAGGTTTTTTAGGTTTTTAGGTGGTTTAAGTGTTTTTCGAGTTTTAAGTTTTTCTTAGGCATTTTCAATTTTTTTATTATTTTTTATGTTTTTAGGGATTCTTAGGGTTTTTAAGGATTTTATGGATTTTTGAGTTTTTTGGGATTTTTGAGGGTTTTAGGATTTTTTGGGGTTTTTAGGTTTTTATGTATTGTTTTAATTTTTAGGGTTTTTAATGTTTTTAATGTTTTTAGGGGTTTAAAGGATTTTTATAGTTTTTGAAAGTTTTAACTATTTTTATGTTTTTTATGGTTTTTAAGGGTTTTTTGGGTTTTATGGTTTTTAGGGGTTTTAGTGTCTTTTTAGGGTTTTAGAATTTTTAAGATATTTAAGGGTTTTAAGTGTTTTTAAGTTTTTAAGGTCTTCTTTAAAAAATTTAATGTTTTTAGGGGTTTTATGTTTTCTGTATTTTTTTAATTTTTTTGTATTTTTAAGGTTATTAGGGTTTTTAGGGATTTTGATGGCTCTTCGGGGTGATTAGGAATTTATGGGGTTTTAGTTTTTTTTTTGTGTTTTTTAGATTTTTATGGCTTTTAATTATTTTTAGGATTTTAAGGATTTCTTAGTGGGTTTTATGGTTTTATGGTTTTTTTTGTTTTTGGTATTTTTTGTATTTTTTATGATTTTTATGGTTTCTAGGGTTTTAGGGATATTTAGGGTTTTTTGGTTTTTTCAGTTATTAGGGTATTTATTGGTATTTTTTAGTGTTTTTTTAGTTTTAGAATTTTTTTAGGGGTTTATATGGGTTTTAGAGTTTTTGGGGGTTTTAGTGGTTTTTATGGGTTTTTTAGGGGTTTTAAGGTTTGTAGGGGTTTTTATAGTTTTAGGGGGGTTGGAGGATTTTTTATTGTTTTTAACACTTTTAGGTTTTTAGGGGTTTTACATGTTTTTAGGTTTTAATGTTTTCTTGGGGAGATTTTGGGATTTTAAGGTTTTTTTTATGTTTTTAGGGTTTCTAAGGATTTTATGGATTTTATGGCATTTTTTGGTTTCTAGTTACTTTGAGGGGGTTTATGGTTGTTTTAGGGTTTTAAGGGTTTTTATGATATTTAGTGTTTTAAGGTTTTTAGGGGTTTTACGTATTTTTATGTTTTTATGTTTTTCTTAGGGGGTTTGAGGTTTTCTGTTTTTTTTACATTTTTATGGAATTTTGGGCTATTTTATGATTTTTAGGTTTTTATGGACTTTGAGATTTTTTATGGTTTTTTTATTAATAATGTTTTATGTTTATAGGGGTTTTGAGGTTTTTTTATATTTTTTACTTTTTTTGGGGTTTAAAGGGATTTTAGATATTTTAGTGGGATTTTAGGGTTTTTATGGGGTTTTAGTGTTTTAAGGCATTTCGGGGGTTTTATGGTTATTAAGGTTTTCTTTGGTTTTTTATGTTCTTTTAGAGTTTTTAAATATTTTCAGGTTTTTAGTGGTTTTAAGAGTTTTTAAATTTTAAGGGGTTTTTAGGGTTTTTTGGGGGGTTTTGGGGTTTTTTACATTATTAGGGGTTATAGGGATTTTTTATGATTTTTATGGGTTTTAGGGATTGTAGGGATTTATGAGGGTTTTTAAGATTTGTTAGGGTTTCAGGGTTTTTAGCATTCTTTTTTTCTTAGGGTTTTTAATTTTTTTCATGTTTTTATGGTTTTCTTAGAGTTTTTATTATTTTTATGGATTTTATGTTTTTAGAGATTTTTTTGGGATTTTGTATGATTTTTATGGTTTTTAGGGTTTTTAGGAATTTTGAAGTTATTTAGGATTTTTTTAAGGGGTTTTAGGGTTTTTATGGTTTTTTAGGGAATTATGGGGGTTTTTAGTGTTTAATGGTTTTACGGTCTTTTAGAGTTTTATAACATATTTATGGTTTTGAAGGGTTTTTAGAGGTTTTAGTGGATTTTAGGTTTTTATGGATTTTTATTGTTTTTTAAGGTTTTTATGTGTTTGGGTTTTTAATATCTTTTATAGGGTTTAGTGGTTTTTTAGGTTTATAGGGGTTTTACCTTTTTTAGGGTTTTTAATGTTTTCTTGTATTTTTCCAGGGTTATTAAATTTTTTATGTTTTTATGGATTTAAAGGATTTTTAATATTTTTACGATTTTTAGGGTTTTTAGGGATTTTGGGGTGTTTTAGGATTATTTTATGGTTTTAGAATTTTAGGGTCTCGTTATTGGGAATTTTAGGATTTTTAATGATTTTCATGTTTTTAATTTTTTTAGAGGATAAAATTTTCCATGGGTTTTATGGTTTTTATGGGCTTGTATGGGTTTGTATGGGTTTTAAAGGGTTTTAGAGGTTTTATTGGGTTTTGGGTTTTTAGGTTCATTTTTTTGTTTTAGCTTCTTTTAAGTTGTTTATGTTTTTAAGTGTTTTTTGGTTTTTAAGGTTTTCTTAGGTGTTTTCATAATTTTTTAGATTTGTTATATTTTTAGAGATTTTTGGGGATATTTTATAATTTTTATGGGTTGTTAGGGGTTTTTTGAGACTTTTAGGGATTTTATTATTTTTAAGGGTTTTAGGGGTTTATTCATTAATTAGGTATTTAGGGGTATTAAGGGTTTTCAAGGTATTAAGTTATTCTTAAAGATTTTTAGGATTCTTAGGGATTTTTACATTTTTATGGATTTTAATGGATTTTTAAGAATTTTAATGGTTTTTAAGTATTTTGAGGTTTTTAGATTTTTTTTGGGATTTTAGGGGTTTATGAGTTTTTAGTGGTTTTAGGATTTATTAATGTTTTTTAATATTTTAGGGGTTTAAAGTAATGTTATAGTTTTTATTAATTTTTAGGGTTTTATGTTCTTTTTGGGTTTTAAATATTTTTAGGAGTGTTTAAGGTTTTTAGGGGTTTTTAGAGTCTGAGGGCCTTTTAGGGGTTTTAATTATTTTTTTGATTTTAGGTGGTTTACGTGTTTTTTGGGTTTTGAGGCTTTTGAGGTTTTTGAGGTTTTCTTCAGGGTTTTACTGGCTTTTTGGGTATTTTTTAACATTTTTAGAGATTTTAGGTATTTTTAGGACTTTTACGGTTTTTAGGGTTTTAGGGATTTTGAGGGATTTAAGGATTTTAGGGTTTTTAGAAGTTTTAGGTTTTTAGGGATCTAAATTATTTTTTGTTTTCTAATTATTTTTTAGGGTTTTTTCATTTTTTTGGGATATTTAGGGATTTTTGGATTTTTATGTGTTTAATGGAGTTATAGGGGTTACTTTAAGTTTTTGGGGTTCGAAGGGTTTTTTAACCTTTTTAGGGGTTTAAAAGGAGTTTTGAATTTTATTAGTTTTTAGGGTTTTTAGGTTTTTTAGTTTTTAGGGGGTTTTATGATATTTAAAGGTTTTGAAAGATTTAATATATTTTTATGTTTTTAGGGATTTTATGTGTTTTTTCTGGATTTTAGAGGTTTATTAGGGGTTTTCAGTGCTTTTAGGGGTTTTTATGTTTTTCGGTATCTTTATATTTTTTGAATTTTTATGGTTTTTAGGGTTTTTAGTGATTTTTAGGGTTTTTAGGGTTTTTTTGGGTTCTTAAGTTTTTTTTCTAGAATTTATGGTTTTTAAGGTGTATTATATTTTTTTATCGTTTTAGGGGTTTAAAGGGCTTTTTTTCAGTTTGTAGTGGTTTATAGGGATTATATGGGTTTTTAGGTGTTTTAAAGGTTTTTAGGGGTTTATATGGTCTTTTAGGGTTTTAGAGTTTTTATAGTTTTTAGCAGTTTCAAGTTTTTTTTGATTTTTAATACTTTACTAGTTTTTTAGGGGTTTTAGGGTTTTTACATTTTTAGGGTTTTAAGGTTATTTAGGGTTTTTAGGTATTTTGAGGGGTTTTGGGTTTTTTAGCATTTTTAGGGGTTTTAGGGGTTTTACGTGTTTTTAGGTTGTTAAGGATTTTTACAGTTTTTCATGATTTTTAGTATTTTTAATTTTTTAGGTATTTTTAGGTATTTTTATTATTTTTATGCGTTTTTATTGTTTTTCAGTATTTTTGGGTTTTTAGGCTTTTAGGGTTTTTATGGTTTTTTGGTTTTTTAAGGTTTTTTAATTTTTTTAGTGTTTTTAGAGATTTTCAGGTTTTGTGTTGTTTAAAAGGTTTTTTATTGTTTTTAGTAGTTTTTGGACATTTATGAGTTTTTAGGGGTTTTTGATGTTTTTAGAGGGGTTTTGTGTTTTTAGGTTCTTTTAGGATTTTTAGTGTTTTTAGGGTTTGTAGGGGTTTATGTGTTTTTAGGGTTTTATGGTTTTAATAGGGCATTTTAGGGTTTTTAGGTTTTTTATGTTTTTAGGGATTTTTTAGTTTTTTTCGTTTTTAGGGTATTTAGGGATTCTAAGGTTTTTTATAGTTTTTTGGCGTTTTTTGGTTTTTTAGTGTTTTTTATATTTTAGGTGTTTAGATTGCTTTTAGGTTTTTAAGTATTTCTTAAGTTATTTTATATTTTTCAGTGTTTTTTATTTTTTTAAATAATTTTATGACTATTATAGGTTTTTATAGTTTTTATTATTTTTAGGGGTTTTATGGTTTTACATTTTTTTTTGATTTTTTTAGGGTTTTAAGTTTTTTAGAGTTTTTTAATGTTTTTAGGTTTTTGAAGAGTTTATAGTGTTTTAGTGGATTTTTAAGTCTTTAGAGGTTTTTTTAGTTTTTTATTATTTTGAGGTGGTTAAATGTGTTTTAGGTTTTTTTTTGGATTTTTTAGATCCTTTAGGATTTTTAATGTTTTTAAGGTTTTAGGGGTTTTAAGTGTCTTTAGCATTTTAAGGTTTTCTTAGGGTATTTCAGGTTTTTTAGAAATTTTTATGTTCTTTGGGTTTTTTATGGATTTTTATTATTTATATGGAGTTTTATGGGTTTTATGGATTTTGAGGGTTTGTATGCGGTTTTAGCACTTTTTATGTTTTTTAAGGGTGTTAATAGTTTTTTTGGTTTTTAATGTTTTTTAGGGATTTTAGGTGGTTTTGGGTTTTTACATTTTTATATATTTTAAATAAATTTTATGGGTTTTTAGAGTTTTTAGAGATTTTGAGGGGTTTTTGGATCTTTACAGTTTTTAGAGGTGTATGTTTTTTTAGATTTTAGGTTTTTTAGATTTTTTTAATTTTTAAGGGGTTTTTGTGATCTTAACATTTTTAGGGGATTAAATGGATTTTATATTTTTTGTTATTTTTTAAGGTTTTTTTATGTTTTTTTGTTTTAGGGGTCTTTAGGATTTTTAAGATATTTAGGGTTTTTATGTTTTCTTTTGTTTTTGAGGGTTTTAATGGATATTTTGTTTTTTATGATTTTCTTAGGGATTTTCAGGGTTTTTAATGTTTTTATTTTTTAGGGATTTTGAGGGCCTTGTTAGGTTTTTTATAGTTTTAGGGTTTTTAGTGATTTTAGGGTTTTGGGGGTTTTTAGTGAGTTAACGTTTTTTTTTGTTTTTCAGGGTTTATATTTTTTTAGCTTTTTAGGGTTTGTATAGTGTTTTCATGTTTTTAGGGGTTTTATGTTTTTAGGGATTTGTAGAGCTATGTTTTAATTTTTATGGTTTGTTAGTTTTTTAGGTATTTTTTGAGTTTTTTTTTGAAAAGAAGGCCCGAGACCAAGTGCATCTGGTCCCCCATATTTTTTTGTGGAAAACTTAATGCAGGGTGTTAAAATATTTTTAGGGTTTTTGTGGTGTTTTTGTTTTTAGGGTTTTTTGGGTTCTTTTATTGTTTTTAATGTTTTTATAGTTTTTAATCATTTTTAGGGGTTTAGAGGGTTTTCATAGGTTTTAGTGGGTTTTATGGGTTTGATGGGGGTTTAGGAGTTTTCAATGTTTTGAGGGGCTGTATGGGTTTTAGGTGGTTTTAGGGATTTTTGTGTCTTTTTGGGTTTTTAAGATTTTCATGTTTTTTGGGGTTTTAGGTTTTTTAGGTTTTTAATGTTTTCTTAGGTTTTTCTGGGTTTTCTAAATTTTTAGTAATTTTTAGGGTATTTTTAGGATTTTTAGGGCTATTTAGGGTTTTTAGGGATATTGTTGGTTTTTAGGGAATTATAGGTTTTTATCATTTTTTAGTTTTATGGGGTTTTATGTTTTTTAGGGTTTTAAGGTTTTCTTAGTTGTTTTAGGGGTTTTTATGTTTTTAGGTAATCTTAGGTTTATTTTAGGATTTTTATGGTTTTTAAGGTTTTTATGGATTTTGAGGGTTTTTAAGGTTTTGATGGGTTTTTTGGGTTTTTAGGGGTTTTTGTTAGTATTTAGGGTTTTTAGGGGTTTTTAGAGTTTTTAAATATTTTTAGGGGTTTAAAGGGTTTTTAGAGTTTTTACTAGTTTTTTGTGTTTTTTGGAGTTCTAGGGTTTTAGGTTATTTTAGGGATTTTAGAGTTTTTATGATTTTAGTGGTTTTATGTGTTTCTAGGTTTTCATGGTTTTCTTAGTGTTTTTTTGGGTTTTTAGGATTTTTAATTATTTAGGGAGTTTTAGGTGTTTTTTATGTTTTTTATATTTTTTATTGCTTTTAAGGGTTTTAAGGGGTTTTAGAGTTTTTATGGGTTTTTATTGTTTTTTGGGGTTTAGGTGGTTTTTTTAAATTTTTAAGCTTTTTTATGATTTTTAGAGTTTTTATTATTTTTAGGGGTTTAAAAGGTTTTTAGAGTTTTAGTGGTTTTTAGTTTTTTATGGGTTTTTTGGGTTTTACGTATTTTTAGGTTTTAAGGTTTTCTTAGGGTTTTATAGGGTTTTTATGGTTTTTTACATTTTTTAAAGATTTTTAAGAATTTTCATTATTTTAATGGTTTTTATGGTTTTTTGGGATTTTTATGGTTTTTGGGTTCTTAGGGGTTTTTAGGTTTTTTTTTGTTTTTCAGGTTTTAGATTATATGTTTTGATTTTATATTTTCTTTGTTTTTATGGGTTTTTACATTTTTAGGGATATTTAAGGGTTTTAAGATCTTTTTGGTTTTTTGGGTTTTTAGAGATTTTGAAGGGTTTAAATTTTTATTAGTTTTTTCAGGTTTTTAAGGTTTTTTAATGTTCTTAAAATTTTTAGGTATTTATAGTGTTTTTTTATTTTAAGTGTATTTTATGAATTTTTAGGGTATTCATTTTTTTAAGGTTTTATTGGATTTATGGTTTTTTGGGTTTTTAGGTTTTAGTATCATTTATAATTTTTATGACTTTTTTGGGTTTATGGGTTTTATATTTTTTTTTTGTTTTTATGGTTTTCTTTGGGGGTTTCAAGGTTTTTAGGTTTTTTTTTGTTTTTAGGGGTTTTAAGTATTTTTTAAGATTCGTATGTTTTTAGGTTTTTTTGGTGTTTTGAGAGATTTTTAGTGTTTTTATTGTTTTAATAGTTTTTAGTGTTTTTTAGGATTTTTAGGAGTTTTAAGTGTTTTGGGGTTCTAAGTTTTTCTTAATTTTTTTAGGGTTTTTTTACGTATTTAGGGAATTTTATGGATTTTTTAGTATTTTTATGATTTTTAGGGTTTTGGGGATTTTTAGGTATTTAGGGGTTTAAGGGTTTTTCAAGTTTTTTAGGGAAAGGAAGATTCGAGGGTCGGGATATTCCCGTCCCCCCCCCCCCCCCAAATTTATTAGCAAGGAAAAAAGAGACACATCAGATAGGGTCATGTTTTTTAGGGGTTTAGGGTTTTTATATTTTTTTAGGTATTTTAAGGTTTTATTGAGTTTTTAACATTTTAATAGGTTTAAAGGGTTATATATTTATTTAGTGATTTTTAGGGTTTTTATGGGTTTTATGGATTTTGAAGGGTTTTAGGGGTTTTTAGCATCTTTTGGTTTTTTAAACATTTTTTGGTTTTTTATGGATTTTAATTTTTTTAGGTTTTTAAGGTTTTCATATGGGTTTTCAAGGTTTTTGGGGTATTTTAAATTTTTAGGTATTTTTAGGTATTTTTTGGGATCTTTTAGGATTTTAATTATTTTTAGAGGTTTTTGGAATTTTGAGGGTTTTAGGGGTTTAGGGTTTTTATCATTTTATAGTTTTTAGGCAAGGAAGATGTGAGGGTCTGGCTATTCCCGACCCACCCAAATTTATTAACAAGAAAAAAGGAGACACTGCAGACAAGGGAGGGGAGGGGTCAAACGACCCGTGCCCAAAAAACCCTTACAACCCACACCAAAAAGAAAACAAAAAAAGAATTATAGTTTTTAGGGGTTTAATGTTTTTTAGATTTTTAAAGTTTTCTTAGGGTTTTTAGGTATTTTTATGGTTTGTAGGGCCATTAGAAATTTTTTGGGGGTTTTGAGATATGAGGGTTTTTTTGGGTTTTAGGGTTTTTAATGAGTTTTTAGGGGTTTAAAGTATTTTTGTATTTTTTTTATTTTATTGGGATTTAATGGGTTTTTAGAGTATTTATTTATTTTAGGGGTTTTATGGGCTTTATGGTATTCAATGTTTTTATGTGATTTGTATAGTTTTTAGGGGGTTTTGGGTTTTTAGGGTATTTATGGTCTTTAGCATTTTTAGTTGTCTTATGTTTTTTTAGTTTTTTAAGGTTTTCTTAGGGGTTATAAGGGGATTTAGTGTTTTTTATATTTTTAGGTATTTATTGGACTTTAATGGTTATTTTAAGGGTTTTAATGAATTTGAGGGGTTTTGGGGTTTTTATCATATTTTATTTATTATTGGTTTTATTTATTTTTAGGGTTTTAAAACTTTCTTAGTGTTTTTAGGTTTTTTAAATTTATAATAATTTTTATTACTTTTTTGGGTTTTTTTGTTTTAGTTGTTTTTTTGATTTTGAGGGATTTTAGGGGATTTTTTGGGTTTTTGGGTATCTATGGGTTTTTAGTATTTTTTTGGTTTATAATATTTTTAGATTTTCTAAATTTTTTTAGTGGATTAAAGGTATTTTAGTGGTTTTTAGGTATTTTAGTGGTTTTTAGAATTTTTATACTTTTTGTGGGGTTCTAGTGTTTTTACGTTTTTTAAAGGTTTTTAGCATTTTTAGTGTTTTAGGGGTTTTATGTGTTGTTGTGTTTTTAAATCTTTCTTTGTTTGTTTTTGGTTTTTTAGCGTATTTTATATTTTAAGAGTTTTTTTTAGGATTATTATGGTTTTTACATTTTTTAAGGATTTTGAGGGGTTTTGGGTTTTTGGGTTTTTATGGTTTTTAGGGTTTTTAGGATTTTTAGGGTTTTTAGGGATTTTAATTGTTTTTAGGTTTTTATGGTTTTTAGGGTTTTTGGATTTTTTGGGTTTTAGGTATTTGTTTTGGAGTTTCTTTGAATTTTAAAGGGGTTTAGGTATTTTTAGGGTTTTAGGGTTTTTAGGTGTTTTAAGGGTTTGATGGGCAAGGAAGATGCGAGGGTCGGGCTAATCCCCCCCCCCCCTCCCCAATTTATTATAAAGAAAAAAAAAGAGACACAATAGACGTGGGAGGGGAGGGGTCAAACGACCCACACCCAAAAACCCCTTACAACCCAAGATGAAAAAGACCCCAAAAGAAAGAAAAACAAAAGTGAAAAAAGTAAAAGCACACCAAGACAAGTAGCCACCACCATCATCTAGCATCAACCGGCATCCAGCATCCCACAGCTAACCAACGACCATTAATCAAACTCAACCAGCAATCCACATCCAGCAGCAGCACGATCATAAACCACAGCTTCAGCAACTCCCAGCTTAGCAGCAACCAGCATCCAGCATCACAATTTCCATCATCCAGCGCATTCTGGCATCCAACAGCACCACATCCCATCATCACAGCAACATAGCAGCAGCAACACGTCCAAACCAACCAGACCCAGCAACCAACAACACCAAATCCGACATCGCAACCACTCAAAACCTGCAGCATGAAACCACAGCACGAGCACCACAACCAAATGTGGCCATCATCACCTCCCAGCAAACAACAACAAGCAATTCCAATCACACCATTTCCAACAACTAGCATGTCCTCCCCAAGAGGACCCACTGCCAGTGAAAACAAGCAACAAACTCCAACGAATGACTGCATCAAAACACCAGCCTCGACAACAAAAGCATCACCGCCTCCTTGCCGAACAGCTCCTATCAACTTGTAGCTCATAAAGAAACAGCCATCACATCCTAACCCATCGTCAAACAAGGAATCACAGCTCAACAACCAGCCGTCATGGTCTTCGAGCCAAATAACTTTCAGCATTCCACATCTCGTAGCATAGCAAACCGCAGACCACCAGAAATTGCACAAAGATTGCCAAACCCATCTCAGCAGACCCAGAAACCAGTACTCATTCATAACAGAAATCATAACCATGTAGTAGGAGAACATGGAATTCCAAAAGGTCCGACTGAAACTAGCATCAACAAACTGGAGAAAAGACGAAGCCGAGAGACTAGGTTGAGTACACACCTACTGCTGCTTTGCGAACCAACAGAAGAATCGAACCAGGGCATAGCGAAAACCTCCTTCCACAATGCATGATCAAGAAGGATCCAACTAGTTCCACAAGACCAGATTGTCACACCATCTGCAGAAACGAAGTGCCTTCCGAGTAGAACCTGGATGCCTAAGACACCAACTCTTCCAATGATCTCCTTGACCACGTTGACCCACCTGTAGAAACCCTAGATCTGAAAAAGAAACCCCGACCCACAGCTGTTGGCAGATGTCGACC
The DNA here is from genome assembly GCA_963277665.1 of Viscum album. Classification (NCBI taxonomy): domain Eukaryota; kingdom Viridiplantae; phylum Streptophyta; class Magnoliopsida; order Santalales; family Viscaceae; genus Viscum; species Viscum album. Next base: position 1,662,794,821 of record OY728146.1, on the reverse strand, counting down.
CATTCAAGATCAAGCCGATTTGAAGACGTCACAACCACCATAGCCATCGGAGTCCAGACTCTCCAGCAACGGAGCGAATCTGCGTCAATGTCCGAAGCCCAGAGCAAAGGAACTCGGGGAAGTCGAAGTCTTCGAAGCGCAGAAGCCACCACCGTCTTGAGGCCAAAGATCACATCCAGGTCATGCCATCACCAAGAGGTGGGAAGGAGAAAAGGAACGCTGCTGAAGCTTCGATCTGGATCCAGGGGAAGTCTTGGAAGAAGCATCGAGCAAGAGAGAATCCCAGGGGAGTGTGTTGCCATCTCTTCGGAGAAGTTTAGGGATTTTAGGGGCTTCCTAAGGATTTGATGGGGGTTTGGGGGGTTTTTGGGTTTTTTGAGTTTTTAATTTTTTTAAGGATTTTTGTGAGCCTTTTTACATTTTTATGGGTTTAAAGGGTTTATATATTTGTTAGTGTGGTTTTCAAGTTTTTATGGGCTTTTAAGGGTTAAATTGTTTTTAGGCAGTTTTATGGTTTTTAGGGGTTTCTAGGGTTTTTAGGGCCTTTATGGTTTTTAGCATTTTTAAGGTTTATAGGGGTTTAAAATGTTTTTAGTTTTTGAATTTTTTTTCTTAGGGGTTTCAAGTTTTTAAGGGTTTTTTACATTTTTAGAGACTTTTAGGCATTTTTAAAAATTTTATGGTTTTTAGGTATTTTGAAGGGTTTTAGGGTTTTTAGAGTTCTTTAAATATTTTTTTATATTAAATATTTCTAATTTTTTAATGTGTTATTTGGTTTTGTAGGGTTTTAGGGGTTTTTATGTTTTAGGGATTTTCAGGGATTTTTAGGGATTTTTATGGATTTTAGGTGTGTTTATGGTTTTTATGGTTTTTTATTGTTTTTCTAGGTTTTTGGGTTTTTAGAGTTTTTTAACATTTTTTGGGGGTTTAAAGGGGTTTTAGACTTTTTAGTTGTTTTACGGTTTTTATGAGGTTTTAGGGGTTTTAAGGTTTTAATGGGTTTTATGGGTTTTTTGGGGTTTAGGGCCTTTAGGGTTTTTATAATTTTCTAGTTTTAGGGGTCTGAAGTGTTTTTGTGTTTTATAGTTTTGTTAGGTTTTTTCATGGTATTTCATGTTTTTTACTTTCTAGGGTTTTTTGGGTTTTTATTATTTTTAGGGATTTTATGGTTTTTTGGGATTTGAGGTTTTTAGGTTTTTTAGGGTTTCTAGTAAATTTTAGGTTTTTTTGTTTTAAGTGTTTTTAGATTTTTAAGGTTTTCTTCAGTTTTTAAGGTTTTTAATGTTTTTATAGATTTTAGGGCTTTTTAGGATTTTTATGGTTCTCTAGGGTATAATGAATTTTGAGGGTTTTTTAGGATTTTTAATATTTTTAGGATTTTTATGGTTTTTTTGGGTTTTAGTGGGTTTTTTAGTTTTAGGTTTGTTATGGGTTTTTAGAGTTTTTTTAAAATATTAGAGTTATAAATTGTTTTTAGAGTTTTTAGTGGTCTTTAGGGTTTTTATTATTTTTTAGTGTTTTTAAGGATTTTCAAGGATTTAATGGTGATTAGGTGTTTTGAGTATTTTTTAGATCTTCTAGGGATTTTAGCATTTTTTAGGATTTTACATGTTTTTAGGTTTTTAATGTTTTGTTATGATTTTACATTTGTTAGTGTTTTTTTATCCTTTAAGGATTTTTACGATTTCTTTTATTGTTTTTAGGGTTTTTATGGATTTTCAGGGTTTTATTGGTTTGAAGGGTTTTTATTAGTTTTAAGTGTTTTTAGAGTATTATGATTTTCCTATAAGTTTTCATGGGTTTAAAAAATTTTACATTTTAAGAGATTTTTTGGGATTTTTATGGATTTTTATGGTTTTTAGGGGGTTTAAGAATTTTTTGGGGTTTTAGGGATATTATGGATTTTTATTTTTTTTGGGTTTATATGGTTTTTTGAGTGTTTTATGGTTTTAGGATTATTTAGTGTTTTTTTAACATTTTAGTGGTTTGAATGGTTTTTAATGTTATTAGTTGGTTTTCAGATTTTTTATGGGTTTAAGAGATTTTAAGGTTTTTATGGGTGTTTATGGTTTTTAGGGTGTTTATGGTTTTTAGGGTGTTTTAGGCTTTTTAGTGTCATTTAGGTTTTTTAGAATTTTTTAAAAAAAATTAGGGGTTTAAAGTGTTTTTAGGGTTTTAAGGTTTTCTTTTGTTTCTTTCATGGGTTTTTATGTTTTAGGGTCCTTTTGGAAATTTTTATGATTTTTATGGGTTTAAGGTTTTTTTATGGATTTTGAGGGTTTTACGGTTTTTAAGGGTTTTAGGGTTTTTATGGTTTTTAGCATTTTAATGTATTTCAGTACTTTTATGTGTTTTATTTTTTATGATTTTCTTATGTTTTCTAGGGATTTTTACATTTTAGGGGTTTTTAGGTCTTTTTAGGATTTTTGTGGCATTTGAGGATTTTTAGGGTATTTAGGGTATTTAGGGTTTTTTGCATTTTTATGGTTTTTTTGGGATTCTAGATTTTTTTAGTGTTTTTGTTTTCTAAATTTTTTTATATTTTTTAACATTTTGTGGTGTTTAAAATATTTTTAGAGTTTTTAGTGGTTTTAGGGAAAGGAAGGTGCGAGACCAGGCTATCCCTAGCCCCCCAAATTCATTAGAAAGAAAGGCACAACAGACAAGGGAGGGGGGGGGGGAATCAACCCACACCCAAAAGCCTCAGACACTCCCACACACTAAAGTAAAAAAGACCCAAAAAAACAACAAGAGATAAGTTATAGACCAAAATCACCTTCCCCATAAGGGTCTCCATCAGCCCCGTAGCTCGAAGAAGCATCCGAGTCCACTGACTCCCATTCATAAGATTCATATTGCTTGAGAAATACAGTAAAATACTTCCTTAGTTCCATTTCCGGCTTCACTTTGGCAGCCCAGTCTTCCCTACCATGATCATAACCTTCACCTTTGTGAGCCTTGGAAGCTTCTCTAGTAGCCATTGGAGTAGGCAGGGAGGAATAGTCCCTCCTTGCCCTCCTCTTCACTAGAGGATCACTCATCCCATTGGCCCTAATATGGGTTGTATCAGCGGGCACAACTGTGCCACCCTTCCTGCCACAGTCAGGAGCAGATCTCAGCCTTCTCTTCTGATTATAGCCAAAGGAACCAGAAATACCCATCATTTCCTACTCCTTCTTGTTCCTATCTAAGCCAGCGTACAGTAGGTCATCGTGGTCCCCAAATACTTATTCTAGTCTAATGTGTTAATCATTCTCATCCCCAAGAAATACCCCCAGTTGCAGGTCAGTCTTTTGGAAGATATCTTTTACATGCTGCTCAAGTGGGATTTCCAAACTGTCCAAAATAATTTGTTTAGATAGCTCAACAGAGGGGGGAAACTCTTCTTATAGAACAAGAGTGGAGCTCAGATCAGGCTGATAAATGATCCTCCTATCAGCATGAAGATTAGAAAACTGCTATTGGGGATAAGGGGCATCATTCAGACCAATTCTTGGCATAACAACATAAATTAGCACTTGTTCCGGAAAATGCATAGTGGGCGTGGGGTTATCCACACCCCAGACCCTTGGACCATCATGAGAGGAAGGCAAGTCCACATACTGGAGGTCCTAAAATTTGGCCTCCACCTTATGAAATTTCTATCCCACCAGACCCCCTTCCTCAATTACCAAAACACCAAAGTTTCCAGGTCCTTGAACCGATTCGAGGTTAAGACCAGGTCATCTCCAGTTTCATGAACACCTACTGGAGGGCCTAGTGAAGTATCTTTCTCCGTCCCATGGCAATCTGGTCTTAATTTCATGCTTGCGTCCCTGCCGGGGTCAGATTGTAAGGCCATGACACCAACTTCACCAGGAGTGACATCCCCCACTGCAGGAGGGGCATTGACCCCCATTACCAAAGAACCCTTCATTCGCTTGAAAATGTCCTTGACCAAGATTTTCTCCTCAACACCCTAATGGGAGGAAGATCCCCCTTCCTCCACCCTATCATACCTTTGAACATCTAGCAGGTAGTTCTGAGGGTCATCATTCCTCACCTATGGCTCCCCTGTTGAGCTCAACATTGGTGAGATGGTCCCCTTGCCACGCCCTACCACCACACCATCACCACACCTACATTCCATTTTCATGTGACCAAGAGTAAATCATGAGACACAATAGTTTTCCCATGATCCAAACACCACCATCTACTTCCACCGAAGCTCTTCACTAATTTCAATCCAGACAAAGTCAACCAGTTCCTTTGAGACATCAATTTCAACACAAACCCTCAGGGTAATTGGAAGACAATGGGCCCTGGTTCTGATTACAGTTGTAGGGGTTTTATGTGTTTTTAGGCTCTTAATGTTTCCATATGGATTTTCAAGGTCTTTTACATTTTATGGTTTTTAGGGATTTTTTAGTATTTTAAGGGTTTTACAGTTTTAAGGATTTTTGGGGTTTTAAGGTTTTTAGTGTTTTGGGGTTTTTAGTGTTTTTAGGTTTTTTTGTGTTTTAAGAGTTTTATGTTTATTAATTTCTTCTTATGGTTTTTAGGTTTTTTTGGGATCATACATTTTGAGGGATTTTTAGGGATTTTTTAGTATTTTAATGGTTTTTAGGGTTTTTAGGTATTTTTATGGTTTTATGTATTTGTAGGGGTTTTAGTGTTTTTTTGTATTTTTGTTTTTTATGTTTTTATAGTTTTTATGGTGTTTATGTTCTTTATAGTTTTTAATGTTTTTTGGGGTTTTAATGGGTTTTATAATTTTTATTTGTTTTTAGGATTTTTATAGGTTTATTTTTTTTCATGGGTTTTAGGGTCTTTTTGGTTTTTTATCATGTTTATGTTTTTTTGGTGGGGGGGGGGGGGGGGGGGGGTTATGAGTTTTTATGTTTCTAATGTTTTCTTAGAGTTTTAGGGGTTTTTATAGATTTTAGGGATTTTGAGTGTTTTAGAATTTTTAATGGGTTTTTTGTGTTTTTAGTTGTTTTAGGGGTTTTAAGTGTTTTTAAGATTTTAAGGTTTTATCAGGGATTTTTAGGGATTTTTTTCATTTTTAAGACTTTTTAGTGATATTTTAGGATTTTTAGGATTTTCATTTTTTAGGGGTTTTAAGTTTTGTTGTGTTTTTTTTTATTTTCCTAGGGGTTTCAGGGTTTTTTTAATTGTAATGTAATTTTAGTGATTTTTTAGGATTTTTATAATTTTCAGGTGTTTTAGGGATTTTGTGGGTTTTTTATTTTTTAGATTTTAAGGGGTTTTAAGTGTTTTTAGGTTTTTAAGGTTTTTTTTGGATTTTTTTCAGGCTTTTAGGGTTTTTATGTTTTTTGGTATTTTTTGGGGTTTTTAGGTTTTTTAGGGATTTTGATGGGTTTTTTGTGTTTTAGAGGTCTTATGATTTTTTAGGGATTTAGTGTTAATTTCATTTTTATGGTTTAAAAGTTTTTAGATTTTTAACTGTTTTTAGGGATTTAAATTGTTTTTATTTTTTTTTTGGTTTATAGGGGTTTTATGTGATTTTAGTGTTTTTAAGGTTTTTAGGGTTATTTTTTGATTTTTAGGGGTTTTAAGGTCTTTTATGGTTTTTATTTTTTTAGGGTATTTAGGGTTTTAAGTGTTTTTTGGATTTTAAGGTATTCTTATGGGTTTTTAGTATTTTTAAGGGTTTTAAGTTTTTATGTATTATCAATGTTTTTTTGGATTTTAATGTTTTTTGTGTTTTTTGGATATTGTGGGTTTTAATGTTTTTTTGGATTTTAAGGTTTTCTGGTTTTTATCATTTTTTGGGTTTTTAATGTTTTTATGTGTTTTATTTTTTTAATGTTATCTTATAGTTATTCATGGTTTTTACATTTTTTGAGATTTTAGGGATTTTGGGTTTTTGGTTTTTTAGTGTTTTAAGAGACTTTGAGGGTTTTTTGGGTCTTAGGGTTTTTATGGTTTTTTGGGTTTTTCAGGATTTTTTGATTTTTTTAGTGTTCTAATGTTTTTTTAATTTATTAAATTTATGGGGTTTAAATAGGTTTTATTTTTTAGTGGCTTTTTGTGGTTTTATGGGTTTTTAGGGGTGTTTATGGGTTTTTGGGGTTTTTATGGTTTTTGGGTTTTTCACAGTTTTTTTGGATCTTTTAGGCTTTTTAGTGCTTTTATTTTTTTTAAGTTTTTTAATCATTTTTAGGATTTTAAGGTTTTGATAAAGGTTTTAGGGGTTTTTACATTTTTATCCATTTTTATGGATTTTTTTAGGATTTTCATTGTTTTTATGGTGTTTAAGTATTTTTAGGGTTTTTATGGTTTTTAGGATTTTTAAGGGTGTTAGAATTTTTAGGTTTTTTATATATTTTAGGGGTTTTATGGTGTTTAAGTGTTTTTATGATTTATTATGGATATAAAGGGTTTTTAGGGTTTTAAAATTTTTAGGGTATTTATTGTATTTTTTACAGATTTTTTGGTTTTTAGGGTTTTTAAGGATTTGCGGGTCATTGTGGGGTTTTTTAATTTTTATGGTTTTTTTGATTTTTAAGGGTTTTTTGATTTTTTAGGGGGTTTACGTTTTTTGGAGTATTTTATGTTTTTAGGGGTTTAAATTTTTGTCATAGTTTTTAGTGGCGTATTTTTTGTTTTTTTGTTTTCTTAAGGTTTCAGGGGGTTTATGGGTTTTAGGGGGTTTTAGGGGGGTGTTAAGGGTTTTAGGGTCTTTTTTAGGTTTTAAGGGTTTTTATTGTTTTTATGTTTTTAGGGGTTTTATGTTTTTTTTCGATTTTAAGGTTTTATTAGGGTTTCTCAATGGTTTTAGGGTTTTTTACAATTTAAGGGATTCTTAGGGGGGTTAGGTTTTTTATGGGGTTTTAAAGAATTTAGATGGTTTTTTGGATTTTTATCATTTTTTAATTTTTATGGGTTTTAAGTGTTTTTATGTTTTTTATGTTTTCTAAGGGGTCATATTATTTTTTTGGGTTTTGAGGGATTTCTAGGTCTATTTCATGATTTTCTGGTTTTTAGGAGTTTTAGGGGTCTGACGATTTTTTGGTTTTTTAGGGGTTTAAGGTTTTTTTTTGTGTTTTAGGGTTTATTTTGAGTTTTTAGAGATTTTAGGGATTTTTAATTATTTTAATGTTTTAGGGGCATAAATGGTTTTTATAGTTTATAGTGGTTTTAGGGGGTTTTTGTTTTTTTTAACTTTTTTGAGGGTTTTTATGGTTTTTAGGTTTTTTTGGTGGTTTTAGGGTTTTTAGTGTTTTTTAGATTTTTAGGGTTTTTATTTTTTTTATTTTTTAATGTTTTTATAGGGTTTTGAAAGGTTTTTAGGATTTTTCTGTTTTTATTTATTTTTAGGGACTTTTGGGTTTTTATGGGTTTTTGGGGTTACAGGGTTTTTTATGAATTTTTAGTGGTTTTATAGTATTTTATAGTTTTTAATGTTGTTTGAATTTTAAAGGTATTTTACTTCATTAGTGGTTTTTAGGTTTTTTATGGGTTTTATGGGTTTTTCAGTTTATAGTGGGTTTTAGTTTTTAAAATAATTTTTAAGGGTTTTAAGTTCTTTTTGGGTTTTTAGAATATTTTATGTTTTTATGGGGTTTTAATTTTTTTTAGGTTTTTGTGTTTTTTTGGGATTTTTTAGTGTTTCTATGGGGTTTTTTATATTTTTAGTGATTTTAGTAATTTTATAGATTTTTATGTTTTTTAGGGTTTTTAGGTATTTTCAATATTTTTATCTTTTTTTTGGGGGGGGGGGGGGGTTAGGGGTTTTTATGTTTTTAGTGGTTTTAAGTGTTTTTATGTTTTTATGGTTTTCATAGAGTTTTTAAATATTTTTAAGGATTTTTATATTTGTAGGGATTTTTACAGTCTTCATTATTTCTTGGGTTTTTATGGATTTTTAGGGGTTTTAGGTTTTTTAGGTTTGCATGGTTTTTATTTATTTTTTGTTTTTTGGGGTTTTAAATAGTTTTAGAATTTTTAACATTTTTAAGGGTTTAATGGGTTTTAGATTTTTTAGTGTCCTTTTAGGGGTTTTATGGGTTCTTAGGGTTTTATGGGGTTTATTTGATTTTAGGGGGTTTTAGGGGTTTTAGGGTCTTTTATGGGTTTTAACATTTTTTTATTTTTGGAGTTTAATATGATTTAAGGTTTTTAATGATTCCTTATGGGTTTTTAGGGTTTTAAAAGTTTCTTACATTTTTAGTTATTTTTAGGGAATTTAATGGATTTTTATAGTTTTAAGGTGTTTTGGGATTTTGAGAGTTTTTAGGGTATTTAGTGCTTTTAGGGTTTTCAGGTGTCTTAGTGTTTTTTTATTTTTTTAGTGGTTTAAGTGTTTTTATATTTTTAAGGGTTTTTAGTGGCTTTTACATTTTTATTATTTTTTAGTATTTTTCGTATATTTATAGTTTTTAGGATTTATAGGGGGTTTCATGGTGGGTTTATGTTTTTTTTGGTATTTTTAGAGTTTTTACGGTTTTAACGGGTTTTTAGAGTTTTTGACATTTTTATGGGTTTAAAGGGTATTTATATTTTTAGTCATTTTTATGTGTTTCTAGAGTTTTATGGTTTTTAGTGTTTTTAGGGATTTTTTTGTGTTTTTAGGGTCTTTATGGTTTTTACATTATTAAGGGTTTTAATAGTTTTTAGGTTTTTAAGGATTTCTTAGTTTTTTTCAACATTTTAGGGTTTTTTAAGTTTTTAATGATTTTTAGGGATTTTTATGGTTTTTATGGTTTTTATGGATTTTGTGGGCCTTTTAAGGGTTCATATTTTTTTATTTTAGGTGTTTTATGTGTTTTTATATTTTTAATGTTTTCTTAGGGTATTTCATGATTTTTAGGGTATTTATGTTTTTAGGGATATTTCGAGACTTTTAGGATTTTTATAGTTTTTAGTAATTTACAGATTTATTAAATTTTATAGTATTTTTATGTTTTTAAGGGGTTTTAAATGTTTTTAGGTTTTTATATGTTCCTTAGTGTTGTTAGGGTTTTTAGGGATTTTTTTAATTTTAGGATTTTTTTAGCTTTTTAAATATTTTTATGGGTTTTTAGGTTTTTTATAGTTTTTTAGGTTTTAGAGTTTTTACGGGGATTTAATATTTTAGGAGTTTAAATGTTTTTAGAGTTTTGGTCTGTTTTTAAGGGTTTTACAGGTTGCAGGGGTTCTAGTATTTTTTGGGTCTTTTATGGTTTTTTAAAGTTTTTATACTTTTATGGGTTTTAAGAGTTTTTAACTTTTTAAGGTTTTCTTAGAGTTTTTCATGGGTTTTTGTGTTTTATTACTTTTAGGTATTTTTTAGGTTTTTAAGATTTTTATGGTTGTAGGTTTTTTATGTATTTTGAGGATTTTTAGCATTTTTCAGGGTTTTTATGTATTTTGGGTTTTTTTATGTTTTTAGTGTTTTTATGTTTTTATGGGGTTTAAGTGTATTTAGTGTTTTAAGGTTTTATTAGGGTTTTTTAGAGTTTTTAGGCTTTTTACATTTTTTTTGGGTTTTAGGGATATTTTATAAATTTAATTGTTTAGATGGATTTTAGGGATTTGGAGAGGTTTTATAGGGTTTTTAGGGTTTTTAGGGTTTTTATGTGTTTTTTTCGGTTTTTAGAGCATTTTTTAGTTTTTAGGGTTTTATGTTTTTTATATTTTTAAACATTTTTAGTGGATTATAGTGTTTTTAGAGTTTTTAGTATTTTAAATATTTTTATGGGGTTTTAAGGTTTTCAGGAGTTTTTATGGTTTTAGGTGTTTTTAGGGTTTTAAGGGTCTTTTATGTATTTTAGTATTTTTTAGGTTTTTAGAGGTTTTAATTGTTTTTAGATTTTCAAGGAATTATTTGGGGGTTTTAGAGGTTTAAAATTTTGTGGTTTTTTAGAGTATTTTTAGGTTTTATGGATTTTAGGGTTTTTAGGGATTTTGAGGGTTTTAGGGTTTTTTGGGGCTTTAGGGTTTTTAGTGGTTTTATAAATTTTTAGGCTTTTAGGGGTCTTATGTGTTTTAGGTATTTAAGTTTTCCTTAGGGTTTTTCAGGTTTTTACGTTTTTTTGGATTTCTAGGGGTTTTTTATAATTTTTATGGATATTTATGGGCTTTATGGATTTTTAGGGTTTTATGGTTTTTAGGGGTTTTAGGGGGTTTATGGTATTTTTTTGGGTTTTTTTGTTTTTTTAATTTTTGGGGTTTTTAATGTATTTAGGGTTTTTTAGGGATTTGATGGGACTATAGAGTTTTTAAAGGTTTTTTGGTTTTTATGGGCTTTTAGGTTTTTATGGTTTTTTGGGGTTTGTTTGTTTTTTGGTGCTTTAAATGGATTTTAGAGTTTTTAGTTCGTTTTAAATTCCTATGGTTTTTTTAATCTTTCAAGTGATTTTTATGGTTTTTTGGGGTTTTAGGGTCTTTTAGGTTTTTATCATTTTTAGGTGTTTTAGAGTTTTAAGTGTTTTTGTTTTAAAATGTTTTATTAGTGTTTTTAGGGTTTTTAGGTATTTTTATATTTTTAGGTACTTAGAGTGATTTTTAATCATTTTTATGGATTTTTTGTGTCTTTAGGTGTTTTGAGGGGTTTTTTGGGTTTTTTGGTTTTTTGGGGTATTAAGATTTTTAGGGTTGTAGTATTTTTAACTGTTTTTAGGATTTTAATCTTTTCTTATGGGTTTTCAATGTTATTAGGGTTTTTAATTTTTTTTTTGTATTTTTAGGGATTTTTTATAATTTTTATGGGTTTTGGGGATTTTCGGATTTTAAGGGTTTAATAATTTTTTTATGGTTTTTAGGGTTTTTAGAGTTCTTATAATTCTTTGGTTTTTTGGTATTTTATATTTTTTTAGGTATTTTAGGTTTTCTTATGGGTTTTCATATTTTTGAGAATTTTTTTATGATTTAGGAAATTTTACAAATTTTTAAGGATTTTTTTTGGGTTTTAGGTCTTTCTTTGGGGGTTTTATGGTTTTTAGTGGGGTTTTGGGTTTTAGGTGATTTTAGGTTTTTAATTTTTTTTCTCAGGGTTTGTCAGGGTTTTTAAGGGTTTTTAAGTTTTTATATATTTGTTTGGATTTTTTTAAAACATTTCTGGTTTTTATGTTTTTTACATATTTTTGAGGGGTTTTAGATTTTTAGGGTTTTAAGGTTTTTATGGTATTTTGGGGGTTTTAGATTTTTTTTTAGTTTTTAGGGGTTTAAATGTTTTTTAGATTTTTTTTATCTTTTTTAGGGTTTTCAAGTGTTTTGTTTAGTTTTTAGTGATTTTTAGGGGTTTTATGGTGTTTTAGGTTTCTAATTTTTTTATTGGTTTTTGGGTTTCTATAGTTTGTTAGGGGTTTTAGTTTCTTTTATTGGTTTTAGTATTTTTTAGGCTTTTTAGAGGATTTACGTATTTTTATGTTTCTAAGGTTTTCTTAGGTATTTCAAGGTTTTTAAAGTTTTTAGGCCTTTTTTTAGGATTTTTATGGTTTTACATTTTTTTCTGGATTTTGAAGGGTTTTAGGGTTTTTAAGAGTTTAGGGTTTTTACTGTTTTCACCATTTTTTTTATTTTTAGAAGCTTTAATTATTTTTATGTTTAAAGGTTTCATTATGGTATTTCAAGATGCTTATGGTTTTTAACATTATTACAGTTTTGAGGGTTTTATGGGTTTTTTTGGGATTTGTGGGTTTTCTGAGTTTTTTAGGGTTTTAAAGGGGTTTTAGAGTTTTTTTCATTTTTAGGGGTTTAAAGTGATTTGAGATTTTTTAGTGTGTTTTTTTCATTTTTATGGTGTTTTAATGTTATTTGGGGTTTATATGATTTTTAGGGGGTTTGAGGGTTTTCAAGATCTTTTAAGGTTTTTTTCATTTTTAAGTTTTTAGGAGTTTTTATTGTTTTTTAGGTTTTTAAGGTTTACTTAGAGTTTTTAGGATTTTTTACATTTAAGTCATTTTCGTTATTTTATAGGATTTTTGGGTTTTTAGGGTATTTGGGGATTTTGAGGGTTTAATGATTTTTCAGGTTTTATTGTTTTTAGGATTTTTATAATTTTTAAAATTTTCAATGGTTTTAAGTGTTTTTATGTTTTTTTGGTCTCTTTGGGAAAGGAAGATGTGAGGCCAGGCTATCCCTGACCACCCAGATAAATAAAGATAGGAAAAGGAGCAGCATACAAGGGAGGGGCAGGGTCAAACAACCCACACCCAAATTCCTGACAACCCACACAAAAAATTCCAAGAGCCCAAAGTGCAAGACAACCAAGGAATAAAATCAACATCTCCATAGAGATCACCTTTAACACCATAACCCGAGGAAGCATCTGAGTCCACGGACACCCATTCAGAGGATTCATACTGCTTGAGAAGGGTTGCACAATATTTCCTGAGTTCCACATCCGGATTCACATTGGTAGCTCGATATCCCTTGCTGTGTGCGTTGCCTTTAACTCTATTATAATTAGAAGAATCCTAGGTAGCCATAGTCCTGGGTAGGGAGGAATAGTCCCTCATATCCCTCTGCTTCACCGAAGGGAAACTCTGAATCTTGCTCTTCCTTTGAGCTGAGGTGGCAGGTGCAACCATGTCTTCCGGCTCGCTACATTCTGGGTCAGACTGCGACCTTCTCTTCAGCTTATCACCAAATGAATCAGAAGGACCCATTATCTCTTGTACCTTCTTAATTCTATTCAAGCTGGCATACATGAGATCATCCCGGTCCCCAAGTATTTCTCTAAGATTTATGTTCTCATCATTCTCATCTCCGAGGAAAATCACCGGCTGTAGATTCGGCTTGTGGAATATATCATAAATATGTTGCTCAAGCGGTATCCAAATCGCCATCAGAGGGGAATCCTGGTTCAAATGAAATTCTAAATTCCATCAGAAAAGGGAGAAGTGAGTAGTATCACATCTACGAGGAGATAAGGACTAGGCCCAGATGAGGTCCTCATCTGACAAGAATCGAATCAAAATATGATTGGAGTCAACCAGACCCCATGCGAGACGTTCCTAGAGATCCCAATGCTCGAACATGAACCTATAAAAAACATCAACCAGGGGACGCCAACACAAGAACTTGGCCACAAGGGTCAGACTGTGGAGTGCAGAGGCCTTGTTGAACTCCACAATCGACAAAGGGAGCTTCGGCAGCCCTTTGTGCAATCCCTGCAGTTTAGGGCAGATATCAATCTATGGGAATGAAGTAATTGAGTTAGGATCCAAGAAAGGAAAGAATATCTCCTTTGCAGGGGGCGAAAGAGACCCCTCCCCCACAGAGGGGGGAGGCCAGGACACCACCATTTCATCGTCTTCAAGCCTTCGGTGGAGTGGCAGGAGCACCATCACGGGAGCGGAGCGAGCGGAGCACCATCTCCTTCCCATTTTAAGGCTTTCTTAGGGGTTTTAATGGATTTATGGGTTTTAAAATTATTAGGGATTTTATGGTTTTTTTTGTTTATTATTATTTTTTGTGTTTTTATGGATTTTGAGGGTTTTTTAGTTTTTAAATGTTTTTGGGGGTTTTTTGGGTTTTAGGGTTTTTATTTTTTTTACCTTTTTAGGGTTCTTAGAGGTTTTTAACATTTCTAGGGGTTTAATGGGCTTTTAGATTTTTTGTGTGTTAGGGTTTTTATGGGTTTTGGGGGTTTTTAATGTTCTTATTAGTTTTATGGTTTTTAGGGTCTTTATTGTCTTTTAAGTGCTTTTTACATTTTTAGGTTTTTAGGTGTTTCAAATATTTTTAGGGTTTTAAGTTTTTCTTAGGGTTTTTACTCTTTTTTATGTTTTCTTGTATTTTTAAAGACTTTTATTATTTTTATGTTCTTTAGGGGGTTTTAGGGATATTATGGGGTTTAGGGTTTTAATTTATTTTAGGGTTTTTAGGTTTTTTAGGGGTTTTAGGTTTCTTTTGAAAATTTAATTTTTTCTTAGGGTTTTTAGGGTTTTTTTTACATTTATGGTTTTTTTAGGAATATTACAGGATTTTTAAAATGTTTAAGTATTTTTAATGTTTTTAGGGTTGTTTAAGGTTTTTGTAGTTTTTAAGTGTTTGAAGGTATTTTTTATTTTTTATTTGTTTTTGGAGTTTTTAAGGGTTTTAGGGTTTATAAGGTTTTTAGGGGGTTTATGGTTTTAGGGGTTTATAGGTTATTTTATGGTTTTTAGAATATTTTATAGGTTTTAAGTGTTTTTCATTTTTTAAGGTTTTCTTTGGGTTTTCAAGGTTTTCAAGGTTTTTATGTTCTAAGGGATTATTATTGATTTTATAAGATTTTTATGGGTTTTTACATTTTTGGGATTTTGATAGTTTTGAGGGGTTTTTAGGGTTTCATATGGTTTTTAACATTTTTAGGTTTTTCTGTATTTTATGGGTTTTATACTCTTATGTATTTCTTAGGGTTTTTAAAAATTTTAGTTTTTTTTATTTTTTTAGTTTTTTATGGATTTTTAAGGATTTTTATGCTTTTTAGTGATTTGGGGATTTTGTGTGGTTTTAGGGGGTTTTTTTGGTTTTTGGTTTTTTGGGGCTTTAGTTTTTTTTTAGTTTTTAGGATTTTTAAGTTCTTTAGAGTATTTTAATGTTTTTATAGTTTAAAAGGATCTTTAGTGTTTTTAATTGGATTTAGGGTTTTTGTGTATATTTAGGGGTATTTATGGGTTTTAGGGGGTTTTAGTGTTTTTAGGATCTTTTAGGGGTTTTAGCATCTTTAGATTTTTATTGGTTTTATTTATTTTTTATTTTTTTTACATTTTTCTTAGGGGTTTTAGGTTTTTTAGTATCTTTTAGGTATTTTATACTTATTAATGGATTTTTATGGGTTTTTTAAGATTTTCATGGTTTTTATGGAATTTAGGGTTTTAGGGATTTTGAAGGTTTTTGGATTTTTAGGGTTTTTAGAGTTTTTAGTTTTTTAGGATTTTTATAATTTTTAGGTATTTTAGGAGCTTTACATGTTTTTAGGGTTTAAAGTTTTCCTAGGGTTTCAAGGGTTTTTAATATTTTTAAATATTTTTATATTTTTTGGTATTTTAATTATTTTTTATGGTTTTTAGAGATTTTTGGGGTTTTGAGGGGTTTTAATGTTTTTTCGTTGTTCGGTGTTTTTTGAGTTTTTAGGGGTTTTATGGGTTTTTAAGTTATCATAATGTTTTAAGGGATTAAAAGGATTTAGATTTTTTAGTTATTTTTTAGGGTTTTATGGGTTTTATTGGTTTAAATGTTTTAAGGCAATTTTAGGGTTTTAATCATTTTTTGGGTTTTTAGATGTTTTAAGTCTTTTTATTTTTTTATGGTTTTCATGGTGTTTTTCCAAGATTATTATAAATTTTTATTTTTTTAGGTATTTTTTGATCTTTTTTAGGATTTTTAGGGTTTTTAAGTATTTTGAGTGGTTCCTGGGTTTTTAATGTTTTTTGGGTTTTTTATAGGTTTTTAGGGTTTTTAGTGGTTTTAACTATTTTTAGGTTTTTAAGGATTTCTTAGTGGTTTTTAGGGTTTTTACATTTTTTGGGTTTTAGGGATTTTTAAATATTTTTATGGATTTTTAGGGTTTTAGGGTTTTTAGGGATTTTGCTGGATTTTTTGGTTTTTATGGTTTTTTAGGGTTATATGGTTTATTTAAATTTTTTAGGGTTTTCTAAATTCTTAGCATTTACAGAGTTGTTTGAAAAATTTAGGGGTTTAAATGGATTTTAGAGTCTTTAGTGGTTTTTAGGGTTTTATAGGTTTTTAGGGATTTGTATGGTTTTTAGGGATTTGTATGGTTTTGAAAGGTTTTATGGTTTTAGGGACTTTAAGGCGTTTTAGGCTTTTTAGGATTTTTGGGGTTTCTATGTTTTTTTGGTTTTGAAGGTTTCTTAGGGATTTTTCAAGTTTTTTATGGGTTTTACCATTTTAAATTATTTTTTAGGTCTTTTTTTTGGAATTTTATGGTTTTTTTTTGTTTTTTTGGATTTCAGTGGGGGTGGGGGTAAGGATTTTTAGGGTTTTTAACATTTTTTTTTGTTTTTTAGGGATTTGAATTTTTTTTGGTTTTTAATATTTACATGGCGGTGTTCTATTCTTTAGGGTTTTTTTACTTCGTTAGGTATTTTTATGTTTTTTGTTTTTATTAGGTATTTTTTAGATTTTGAGGGTGTTTAGGGGTTTCTTTAGTTATTACGGGATTTTGGGTAATAGGGTTTTTTTAGTTTGATAGTGTTTTTGAAGGTTTTTAGAGTTTTTTTAAAAGTTTTAGGGATTCAAAGGGATTTCAGTGCTTTTAGTGTTTTTTGGTTTTTATTGGTTTTTTGGGATTTTATGTTTTTAGGGGTTTCTATGGTTTTCATGGGTTTTAGGGTTTTTAAGGATTTTTAGGAGTTTTAGAATTTTTTTTGGTTTTTAGGGGTTTGAAGTGTTTTTAGGTTTTTATTTTTTTATTACTATTTTTAAGGTTTTTTGATTTTTTATGTTTTTTTGGGATTTTAGGGGGGTTTTAGGATTTTTATTATTTTTAAGGGTTTTATGGATTTTGAAGTTTTTTAGGGGTTTTTAGGGATTTTAGTGTTTTATTTTTTTTAGTAATTTTAAGTTTACTTTGGTTTTTAACATTTTCCTTAGGGTTTTAGGGTTATTAAGGTTTTTATGTTTTTAGGTATTTTTAGAAATTTTTTGGATTTTATTATTTTATGGGTTTTAGTGCTTTTGAGGGTTATTAGGGGTTTTAGAGATTTCCAGGGTTTTAGTTTTTTTAAGTGTTTTTGTACTTTTGGGGAGTTTTAAGGATTTTTGTGTGTTATTTAGCGGTTTTATGGTTTTTTAGTTTTTTTTAATGTTTTTAGGTTTTTAAAGGGGTTTTAAAGATTTCAGTGGTTTTATGGGAATCATTATTTTTTTAATGTTTTTAATAGATTTTATGGTTTCTATGGATTTTAAGGTAATTTGGGTATTTTAGGTTTTTAAGTGTTTTTTGTTTTTTTAAGGGATTTAAGTGTTTTTATGTTTTTATGTTTCTCTTAGTGTGTACTAGGGTTTTTGGGGTTTTTAATGTTTTTGGGCTTTTATGGGCTTCAAGGTTTTTTATGGGTTTTAGGGTTTTTTGAGATTTTGTGGTGTTTTAGGGGTTTGGGTTTTTTTAGGGATTATAGGGTTTTTTATTATTTTAGTGGTTTAAAATGGATTTAGGTTTTTAAGGTTTTATTAAGATGTTTCGGGGTTTAAAGGTTTTTTTTCGTTTTCAGTGGGTTTTTATGATTTTTTTGGAATTTTATGGATCTTAGTATTTTCAGGATTATGAATTTTTTTGGGATTTAATGTGGTTTTGGGGTTTCATGTATAGTTTTTTGGTTTTTTTTAATGTTTTTTTTTGTTTTTTGGGGGTAATAAAGTTTTTATATATTTTTTAACCTTTTTAAGTGTTTTAATGGGTGTAAGAGTTTTTGTGGGTTTTTAGGGTTTTTAGGGAATTTTAGGAGTTTTAGAATTCTTATATTTTTGTAGGGGTTTTAAGTTTTTTATGTTTTTTATTGATTTCTTAGAGATTTTTTGGGTTTCATTTTTTTTTATTTTTTATGGATTTTTCTGTGTTTTTATAATTTTTATGGTTTTCCGGAATTTTATGGTATTTAGGGGTTTTATCATTTTTATGTATTTTAGGGGTTTATGAGTTTTATTTTTTAAGGTTTTATTAGTATTTTTTTTAGAGTTTTTAGATATTTTTATGTTTTTAGGGATTTTTAGGGTGTTTTTGGTTTTTTGTGATTTTTTGGGGTTTTAGTGGTTTTATGCATTTTGAGGGGTTTTAGGGATTTTTAGGGTTTTTATGGGGTTTTTTTTGGGATTTTAGGATTTCTAGGGTTTTTTGAGTTTTTAAATGTGTTTAACTTTTTTAGAGTTTTTAATTTTTGTATTAGTTCAAAGGGATTTGGGATTTTTTAGTGGGTTTTATGGTTTTTATGCGTTTTTAGGTGTTTTAAGGTTTTTGGGGTTTTTAGGGTATTTTAATGTTTTAGCATTTATTTAGGGTTTTAGGGGATTCAGTTTTTTTAGCTTTTAAATGTTTTAATATGGGTTTTCATGGTTTATAGGGTTTTCTTATGTTTTTAGGGATTTTTAGGGGTTTATTATATTTATGGATTTTTAGGATTTTAAGGGATTTTTATTGTTTTTTTGGGATTTGTTAGGGTTTTTAGGATTCTGAAGTTATTTATGTTTTTAAGTTTTCTATATGTTTTCAGGTTTTTAAGGTATTTTTAGGGTTTTTTAGGGATTTTAGGATTTTTTATGTTTTCAAGGATTTTTTTTGGGTTTTATAAGATTTTGATTGTTTTTAGGGATTTTAAGGATTTTGAGAGTTTTTGGGGTTTTTTGAGTTTTTATGATTTTTTGGGTTTTTAGTGTTTGTATAGTTTTTCAAAAAAAACTTAACTTTTTTTAGTGCTTAAATGGTTTTTAGATAATTTGTGGCAATTAGGGGTTTTATGATTTTTTATGGTTTTAAAGGATTTTTTATGGTTTTGGGGGTTTTAGTTTTTTTTTGCATCTTTGGGATTTTAAAAGTTTTTTAGGTTTTTCGAGGGTTTCAAGGGTTTTTAAGTTTTTAAGTATTTCTTTGGTTTTTTAGTATTTTTAGGTATTTTATGTTTTATGGTATTTTTAGTTCCCTTTTAGGGTTTTATGGGTTTTAGTTTTTTTAGGGATTTTGAGAGTTTTTAGGTATTTTTTGGTTTTTTTGGTTTTTTTATATTTTTAGTTTTTTAGGGGTTTTAAATATTTTAGGATTTTAAGTTTTTCTAATAGTTTTTATGGTATTTTGGGTTTTTTAAGTTTTAGAGTTTTTTAAAATTTTATTGTTTTTAGGGTGTTTAGGGGTTTTGAGGGTTTTCATAGTTTTTATGGTTTTTAGGGTTTTTAGAGTTTTAGAGGTTTCAAGGGTTTTTGTGGGTTTTACGGGGCTTTTTATTTTTTAGGGGTTTTATTTTTTTTTTTACAATTTTTTAACTTTTTAAGGGTTTAAAGGGGTTTTGGATTTTTTTAGTGGTTTTTAGCAGTTTTATGAGTTTTTTAAGGTTTTAGGGGTTTTTTGTTTTTAATGGTTTTTGGGTCTTTTAGGGTTTTTAGTTTTTTTGGGTTTTTATGTTTTTTTTATGTTTTTAAAGTTTTCTTGGGGGTTTCCATGGATATTAGGTAATTTTACATTTTTATGTTTTTTTGGATTTATAATATTTTTATGGGTTTTTTGCATTTTAGGGATTATGAGCGCTTTAGGATTCTTTTAGGGTTTTAGGGTTTATTTAGGTTTTATGGGTTTTTAGTTCTTTTTGTTTTTTAAGGTTTTATTATTATATTTCAATGTTTTAGTGTTTTTATGTTTTTAGGGATTTTTTGTGTTTTTAGTATTTTTATGGGCTTTTTGGGTCTAAGGATTTTTAGTGTTTTGAGGAATTTTTTTGTGTTCTTTGGTTTTTTTGGGGTTTTTAGGTTTTTTTGGTTTTTTATTAATTTTTAGGATTTTAGAGTTTTTAAAATTTTTTAGAGGTTTAAATGGTTTTTAGAGTTTTTTGGTGTTTTTATGAGTTTTTAGGATCTTTAAGTTTTTTTTAGAGTTTTTATCGATTTTTAGGTTTTTAGGGGTTTTAAGTATTTTTTGGGTTTTAAGGGTTTCTTTGAATTTTTCAGGGTTTTTCCTATTTTTTATGTTAATAGGTATTTTCAAGTATTTCTTATGAATTTTATGAGGTTTTAGGACTTTTATGGATTTTGATGGTTGTAGGTGTTTTTTAGGTTTATTACCCATTTTAAGTTTTTTAGCAATTTTATGTGTTTTCAGATTTTAAGGTTTTATTAATTTTTTTATAGGTTTTAGGGGTTTTTATATTTTATGAGATTTGTAGTGATTTTTTAGGAATTTAATGTTTTTTGGGGTTTTAGGTATTTTGATGGTTTTATGGTTTTATAATCTTTTTAGGACTTTCTTGTCATTTAGTTTCTTATTTTTAGTTTTTAGGTGTTTAAAGGGTCTTTAGAGTTTATAACATTTTTATAGGTTTAAATTATTTTTGAGTCTTTAATAGTATTTATGGTTTGTATAGGTTTTATAAGGGTTTTTTGTTTCTTGGGGTTTAGGAGTTTTTAGGGTCTTTTATGGGTTTTATCATTTTTTAGGTTTTTAGGGGGTTTGAGTGTTTTTAGGGATTTTAGGTTTTCTTAGGGGGTTTTAGGGGTTTTAGGTTTTTTTAAATTTTTTCGATTTTTAAGTATTTTTTATGATTTTTATATTTTTTGGGTTTCAAGGTATTTTGAGTTATTTAAGGGTTTTAGGGTTTTATGTATTTTAATTTTTTTTAGCGTTTCATGTAGTTTTTGGTATCTTTGATGTATTTAGGTTTTTTAGTTTTTTTTACTATTTTAGGGGTTTAAAGGGTTTCTAGATTTCTTATTGGAATTTAGTGTTTTCATGATTTTATAGGGGTTTTAAGGTTTTTAGAAGGTTTTCAGGTATTTAGAGTCTTTTTGGGTATTTTTTATTTTTTAAGGTTTTTATGGGATTTATGTGTTTTTAGGTTTGTAATGTTTTATTAGGGTTTTTAGGGTTTTATGATATTTACATTTTTATATATTTGTTTGTATTTTTTTAGTATTTTTATTTGTTTTTATAGATTTTGATGTTTTTAGGGTTTTTAGAATTTTTAGTTTTTATGGGTTTTTTGTGTTTTAGGTTTTTATGGTTTCCTTTTGGTTTTTAGGGAATTTTACATTTTTTAGGGATTTTAAGGGATTATTTAGTATTTCAATGGGTTTTAGAGGATTTATGGATTTTTGGGGGGTTCAATGGTTTTTTGGGTTTTAGAGTTTTTTTTTTGAGTTATTAGGGTTTTGAGGTTTTTTGGATTTTTTTATTATCTTTTTAGGGGTTTTAATGATTTTTAGAGTTTTTAGTGATTTAAGGGATGTATGGGTTTTTAGGGTTTTAAAATTTTTTAGGGATGTTTATGGTGTTTATTTTTTTTAGTTTTTAGTGTCTTTTAGGGGGTTTAGCATTTTTTTGGTTTGTAGGGATTTTATTTGTTTTTTGGGTTATAATGTTTTCTAAGGCGTTTTCAGGTGTTTGAGGGTTTTTTATTATTTATTGTTTTTAGGTGTTTTTAGTATTTTATTGTTTTTTTCGGGATTTTATGGATTTTTATGGATTTTTAATTTTTTAGGGGTTTTAAATTTTTAAGGTTTTTATGGTTTTAAATGGGGATTTAGGGTTTTTAAAGGGTTTTAATTTTTATTTAGATTTTACATGTGTCTTTATGATTTTTATAATTTTTAATGTTTTTAGATATTTTGAGGGGTATTAGGGTTTTTTAGTGTTTTATGGTTTTTTTGGGGTGTTTAGAGTTTGTTGTGTGTTCCTTTAGGTTTTTAAGGTTTTTTGAGTTTTATAACCTTTTTGGGGTTTAAATGGGTTTTATCATTTATAGTTTTTTTAGTGTTTTTATGGATTTTTATGGGTTTTTGATGTTTTAGGGGTTTTTTATGGTTTTAATGAGTTTTTATGTTTTTAGGGTCATTTAGGGTTTTTTAGAGTTTTTTAGGTTTTTAGGGATTTTATGAGTTATTAGGATTTTAGTGTTTTCTTACGAGTTTTATGGGTTTTTAGAGGTTTTTACATTTTTAGGTATTTTTAATGATTTTTAGGATTTTTATGGGTAATTAGGGGTTTTAGTGATTTTGTGGGTTTTAGGGTTTTTAGTGTTTTTATTGATTTTTTGGGGTTTTAGATTTTTTGATTTTTTGAGGGGTCTTAAGTTTTTTTAGAGTTTTTAATTATTTTAATGGTTTAAAGTGTTTTTATAGTTTTTAGTGATTTTAATGTTTTTTAGTTTTATTATGTTTTTAGGGGTTTTATGGTTTTTAGGTACTTTTATTGTTTTCATCATTTTTTTATTTTTTGGGGGTTTTAAGATTTTTAATGTTTTTAATATTTTCTTAGAAGTTTCCAGTTTTTTTTGGTATTTATGTTGTTATGGATTTTATGGATTTTTAGATTTCAATGGTTTTTAGGGTTCTTAGAAATTTTTAGGGTTTTAGGGGTTTTTTGGGTTTTTTGGTTTATTGGGATATTTGGGTTTTTTTAGTTTTTTGGGGTTTAAAATTTTTTAGAGTTTTTAATATTTTTATGGGTTTAATGGGATTTTAGTTTTTATTGGGTTTTTGGGGTCTTTATGGGTTTTAGTGTTTTTTATTATCTTAGGGGGGTTTTATGGTTTTATGGGGTTTTAGGGTTTTAGGGGTTATAGGATCTTTGAGTGTTTTTAGCATTTTTTAGGTTTTTGATGGGTTCTCAGTGTTTTTATGTTTTTACGGTTTTCATAGGGTTTTTAGTATTTTAGGATATTTTTACGTTTTCAGTGATTTTGAGGGAATTTTTGGTAGTTTTATGTTTCTAGGTTTTTTAGTCATTTTGAGGGGTTTTAGGATTTTTATAATTTTTGAGGTTTTTAGGGGTTTTAAGTGTTTTTATGTTTTTAATGTTTTCTCAAGGAATTTAGGGTTCTTAGGGGTGTTTATGTTTTTTTTTGGATTTTTAGGGATTTCATTGGATTATTATTAATTTTTAGGGTTATTAGGGATCTTGTGGGTTTTTGGAAGTTTTTCAAGATTTTAGGGTTTTCATGGATTTTTGGGGGTTTAGGGGGTTTTAGTGTTTTTATATTTTTTAGAGTTTTTTTAACAGTTTTTGGGTTAAATATTTTTAGATGTTTTAATGGTTTTTTAGGGTTTTTATTGATTTGAAGGTATTTCAGGGTTTTTATGGATTTTAGTGGTTTAAGGGTCTTTTACAGGTTTTAACATTTTTATGTTTTTAGGGGTTTTATGTGTTCTTTGGGTTTTAAAGTTTTTAAAGGTCTTTTAGTGTATTATTGTTTTTTGCCTTTTGGGATTTCAGGGACTTGAAGCCTTTTATGATTTTTTGGGGTTTTAGGTATTTTAAGGGGTTTTGGAGT
This sequence comes from Viscum album, assembly GCA_963277665.1. Classification (NCBI taxonomy): domain Eukaryota; kingdom Viridiplantae; phylum Streptophyta; class Magnoliopsida; order Santalales; family Viscaceae; genus Viscum; species Viscum album. The sequence goes on along the minus strand of OY728146.1, from coordinate 1,662,771,914 downwards.
TTTCAATTGTTTTATGATTTTTTTTGGGTTTTTTATTTTTTAGGGGTTTTATGTGTTTTTATGTTTTTAAGGTTTTCTTATTATATTTTATATATTTTAGTGTCTTTAGTTATTTTTTTAGATTTTATTAGTTTTTATGGTTTTTATGGGGTTTTGGGTTTTAAGGTGGGTGGGTTGATTTTTTAGGGATTTGAAGGGTTATTATAGTTTTTAATATTTTTAGTGGTTCAAAGGGTTTATAGAGTTTTTTGTGTTTTTAGGTCTTTTTTGAGTTTTTAGGGGTTTTATTATTTTAATGGTTTTGGGGGGGTTTTAGGATGTTTGTTGTCTTTTTGTGGTTTTATCATTTTAGGGGTTTTATGGGTTTTATGTGTTTTAGGATTTTATGTTACTTTTAGGGTTTTCAAGGGTTTTATGGGTTTTTAGGTATTTTTGGATTTTTAGTACTTTGTTATGTTTTTTATGGTTTTTAGGTTTTTTAGAGATTTTGAGGGTTTTTATAAATTTTTAGGGTTTTTAGGGGGTTTAAGTGTTTTTTTGGTTTTAAGGGTTTATTAGGATTATTTAGGGGTTTTACATTTTTAGGGATTTTCTGGGATTTTTGGGATTCTTAAGGTTTTTAGGGTTTTATGGTTTTTTTTGAGATTTTAATATTTTTAGGGTTTAAAGTGTATTTAGAGTTTTTATGGTGGTATAAGTTTTTTATTGTTTTTAGGGTTTATTAATGTTTTAGGGGTTTTTATGGGTTTTAGGGTGAAGGCAGGTGCGAGAACCAGGCTATTCCATGTCCCCCAGATTTATTAGAAAAAATGAAGGGGGCAGGGCCAAATGACCCAAACCAAAAAACAAGTTCCAAAAGAAAAATAAAAAAGAAAACAAGAGAGAGAAAAAGGAAAAAGGAAGGAAAAGCAGCAACATAGGCGATCATTTCCCAAATTCTTGTCAATGTCTGCACCACATGGGTCTCTATCCGCACTATAGATTTCAGCAGCATCAGTATCCACCGACTCCCACTCAAATGATTCACTTAGGAATTTAGTGTAATATTCTCTTAGCCTTCACTGCTCCACATTCAACTGAGTCTTGAACGACCTCCCACCATTTCCCGAGGGTTTATTCTTCACAGCTTTACTAGATGCCCTAGTAGACATTGTCTTTGGCAGGTAGGAATAGTCCTTCCTCGGCTTCCTCTTTCGTGAGTTAGATGTGACACTAGCAGAAAATTTATCCTGAATGGGGATAATAGTGTCCTCTTTATTCAGAGAGAAAACAATGGAGGTTTTCCCCTCAATAGCCCCCTCCCCAGATGAACCACATGTAAGGTTCTCTTTCCCGAGAGGGAATTCATTCCCAGGCATTGCCCTCTCCTTCATTATTTGTACCATGTTTAAGTTCATTCTTGATTCGTCCTCAGAACCCTCCCCCCAAGACATTGCGCCTTGTAATTCCATTTTATCCTTTAAGATGGATTTATGCACTACTTTTGGCATCACATTGGAGACCTCTACAGTCATGTCCTTTAGTGTCTTGGTTGGGAAAGTAGCTCCTGTTTGTCCAGCCTCATCAATCTTGGCATTGAGTATCCCTTTGGGCACATGCACATTTGAAAAGTCCACTGCGACCGGGACCAGATTCTCATTTTAAGGATTTTATGGGGTTCTATGGTTTTGAGGGGTCTTTATGTGTTTCAGGGTCTTTTAGCATTTCTATACTTTTTAGGTTTTTAAGGGGTTTAGGTGTTTTTAGGTTTTTAAGGATTTCTTATGGGGTTTTAGGGTTTTTAATATTTTTATGGTTGTTTAGGGGTTTTTTAGGATTTTTATGGTTTTTATGTTTTTTATTTATTTTTTGAGGTTTTAGGGTTTTTTTGTGTATTTTAGGGTTTTTATCATTTTTATGAATTTTAGGGGTTATAAGTGGTTGTAATTTTTTTAGGTTTTCTTAGGGGTTTTCTGGGTTTTTAAGGTTTTTTATATTTTTATGTATTTTAACAATTTTTTAAGATTTTTAGGGTTTTCTAGGGTTTAAATGTATTTTGAGGGATTTTAGGAATTTTAGGGTTTTTATGGTTTTTCGAGTTTGTAGGGTTTATTTTTTTGTTTTTAGGGTTATTAAGGTTCTTAGATTTGTTAAAATTTTTATGTGTTTAAAGTATTTTACAATTTTTGTGGTTTTAGGGTTTTTATGGGTTTTTATGGGCATTATGGATTTTTTGGTGTTTTATAGTGTTTAGGGATTTTAGGTGTTTTAGATTGTTTTAGGTTTTTAATCATTTTTAGGGGGTTTGAGTGTATTTATGTTTTTAAATTTTTCTTAAGGATTTTCACGGTTTTATTTTTTTTTAAAGTATTTAGTTATTTTATGGATTTTTAGGATTGTTATGGTTTTTAGGTTTTGTAGACACCAGGAAATGTGTTCCATGCACTTTTCTGCAAAATTACATCAACTAGGCTCAAAACATTAATGGTGTGACTCTGCATTTTTCATGGGGGGTCACTGACGGTAGCGAAGGCACCGACCCAAAGGGTCGGGACTGCAGCCTGACACTAATCCCATGTATGGGTGCGGGGGACGCAACCCCCCACGGTATGGATGAGTTATTTTGGCTAATTCCCCAAAGAGGCACCCAAGGTACCTGCATGCAAACAACTTCACGCCATCATGCTAGAGAAGAATGAAGTTATAATTTTTTATAAGTCCCAAAATTAGCACCTTAGTCTAACCAAAACACCGTCAACGTGCAGGGTACTTGTATACCCAATTCTGGTGCGCAACATACTTGCGTGCCCAAACTCCTTTCACCCAAGGTCCTATTTTTTTCTATAAATAAACCCTTGGGGCATTCATTTGTACAAAAAATTTCCCTGAAGCCCTATTCTTACTCTGGTCACCCTAGTACTTCACCCCAGTCATCCAAAATTAACAAGGTAGTTCTTCAACACCTTAAGCGAAGGATTTAAAGGAAGATCATTAGACTTAAGTCCTTTTAGTGTTAGAAAACCATAACACTTGTACACCTAAAGTACCCAACCTCCCTAAATCATAAATACTTACACACCACCTATTCCTTTTACAGGAACTTGATTTCCCCTCTTCTAAGATTACCTAGGAATACTCCGGAAGGCTTGATCCAGGTCTCTCCCAAGTATTACCATACATGTTGTTTGTCGCTTCAGTGACTATCAGGCTTCCTAAGTCTACTTGCACGCCAATACTTATGAGCCCTTCTCTACTTGGGTGCCCGTCTTTGATTCACTTACTCTCTTCGGTCTAAAATACATAAATCCCTCTTCAAATCCATTCGTGGAAAGGCTTCCTCTTCATTGGCTCTTTCTTTGAAAGGGATTCTGTTGAGACCTCCACCAAAACCTCATGACTTATCAAACCTTTGGGAAATACACATCAGTGTGTCTCATATTTAGGTTTGTATATCCATAGTCAGAGGTTTCCCACAATTTTTTTTACAATGGGGTAAGGTTTCATGGAGTGTCTGTGGCTTTGTATATCCACATTAAAATAGACCTTTCTCCCATGAATAGTGTTGGGATGTTCCTGGTTTGGAGGAGGGTTTGGAACCTGACCTCTCCCTTCTCAAAGAAATGACCTGCAACCTTAGGTATTTTGGTATGGAAGTTATGGTTTACACCTAATTTTCCTTTTTAACATAGGAGAAGTCTCCCTCCACTACCAGGATCAATTTTAGGGAAACCATCCTGGCGTAACCCCCTATATTTTCTTACAAGAGGTAGCACCATTGATCTTCTTTTCTTCTTCAATTCCAAAGACCAGAGGGGGGATGGGAACATAGAATTTCCATACCCTTTCCTTCTCCCGTTGATCATTGTAACTAAGGGAATCCATACTGTTGTAATCCCCTAACCTTCATCCCTTATTCTTTTCATTTTACCCTTGTCCAATGTAAAGAGAAAAAAGGGAGGGCTCATTGCATCGCCCTATTTCCGGGTTGCATTTCCCTCATCCACCATCGCCACCGTAGGCTCGCCCTCCTCCACCAGCGAAGGAAAAAAAGTGTGAGTGTCATTGTTGAATCTATCACATCCCCTTTTTTCACACACTGAGCATGACACACGTGGGCTTAGAGGTTAGTGATGATACAACATTTTCACAAACTCCCATGATGAATGAACTACGAGAAATATGATTCCCATCATAATTTGGATATGTAGAAGGCCCTCTCAGTGCCCGAGATCACTAGATATCCTCTTCAAGAATCCAACCCTAATTCCCTTAATCTGGGCATCCTCATTAGGAATAAGCCCCAAATTAAAATCCCTAAATCATCAAGGCATCCCTTTTAGGAAGTAATCCCAAACTCATTTCTCTCAAAGGACTACACTCTCCTATGAGACTTATCAAACTAAGTGGGATTTGATTCCCATCCATATGGGATATTTAGGAAGCCTCCTTGAGGTTCAAACCCAACACTTCAAATCAACCATGTTCTCCTTGGTCCATATTCCCAATAGGGTCTAATCTTACTTGGAAACCCATATCCTTTCCAAGTTCCTTGGGCTGCCTCGGCGTAAGCCCCACACGAAACATTGACTAAGCACCTTTTTCTTAGAGGTCCTTATCACAAGACCTTAAAAGGTATGATGTGTCCCATTATGTGGCACCAAACTACTATGGTTTTTATTACTTTCACAAGGATACACAGGTAACCCATTTCATGGGAACAATCCCAATATCAAAACAAGCCTTCACCTCCCTGGAAGACAATAAATTCCAGATTACCCCACTGAGTGTCTTAAAAACCAGTACCATCATAATGATTATTAAAATAATATTTAAATAGTATATTAGAGGACACCATTGATTGAGAACCTCAAATACATACAGATATCTCCATTAATGAAGAACCTTGAATACATACTGATGATTCAAAATTTTACACATTTAATATGTGATTGTAAATTCCAAGGGAAAATTATGTTATAGTTGGTTAATTAATAAGTATTCATGAAAATATATTAAATTTATAAAGATATTCACAAAGTAGAAAAAAAATACCCCCCAAAAAGGGTGTGATGAGTCCGACCTCCCATCCTCTCGACCAGTGCACATTTCTAAGTATCGTAAAATTTGAACATAATAGACACCTACCTTTGAAAAGAAGGTATCCTTTGGATAAATAACTATTGGAAGCTTTTGGTTCCATAAATAAATCCAATGGAAACCACCTGAAATAAGGGATTATTGAATCTAGAACACACGTTTCAAGGAACTACAAAACAAAAATGGTGAACCCGGCATGAATCCTTAACCAAGTTAATAATGTTACCCACCTGTCAGGATCCTAGAAATTGATAAAGGAAGACCATAAAAAGGAATCAATCACACATGTATTTATCTAACATATGTTAATTTAATAGTGTTTATTATTGTGTCAATTTTTTCTTCTCAGAACTCCCTTTAGTCCAAAATGGATTTCATCAAGACAACATTTGCAAACTTCCCGAACACTAATAAAGCTGGATCTTCATCCATGAGGAGGACGTCATCACCCACCCAGCGTCTTTAATGTTGGGTCTCCAATGTGTTGGTAAAGGAGCATCTCCTACATTGTAAAATCCTGACTTTGTAGGCTACCTGATAGGCCCTCCAAGACAATAATAATCCTTGATCATCCATCCAACAACAACCAATGATCTTGAAGCAGACGGGCCAACCACCATTTTCAACCATTTCAGGTCCTTATCCCCAGAATGGAACAACCAGTCCCTCCCATACTATGGGGAGTTGGATCAAGAGGCCACTCAGGGCCTCAATTCAATGAAACATGTATCCTTCTTGAGGACTCCCACTAATAATTTCCACTAGCAGAATTGTGAGGTAGTGAACCATCAACATGATGGGGGTGTTTCCTCTGGATGTTCAGCCCAAGTATCTCAAACCCGAGCACATAATACAAACCACTGAGAATAATGTACGATCAACAAGGAGTAGTTTTTTACCTCTTCCCCCTCTGGATAAGCCTATCAACTTAACTTGATGGAGAATAACGAGCAGACACACACACCTTCTCGTCCTAATTTTTATTTCCAGTAGACTCGTCTGGCCGAAACCCACCAATACCACTAGATAAATCTGGTGGAGTACTATTAACAGGAACATAAACCTTATTACCAGTTATTATCCAGTTAGTAGGCTCGTCTGACGGCATTTAAAGAAGCCTGGCAATCAAATGTGGCAGTAACTGGTAAACAAGAACATACACCTGCTTATAATCACCAATTATGATAGTAGTCTTGTCTACCATTATTGAAGGAATTATATCAACCATACATGATGTGAAATATCCAATAGGCACATACACCTATCAGTTTTCATCAAGCATGCCAACAGTCTCATTTGGCAGCACCCAGAGAAGTCTGTCGGAAAGTTACGATGACAAATCTGGGGCAGACCCAACTCTCTGCCCCCATGCATGAGTACTGTCAATACCCATTAACAGTAAAAAGAGAAAACTATATGGAACATACACCTAATCCCAATACAGAATGTATTTATAATCCTATTTCGGCCGCTGAAGTCACCAAACACATCTTATCAATGGTGAAAGGGCAGATGCAAATCCCTGCCCATATTCTGGAAGCATGCCAGGATATTATAACAACTACTTCAGTATTACCAAGGTAAAATATACATAAATTTTTCCCCACATATGGGATGACACATCTTCATGCAATCCCAGTACATATACACACCTCTGTTCCAGTCCAAGAGGGTCATGGGGAACACACCCCCATATCATACGAACAAAAAGATCGGAAACATACACCCTTTCCAATTGGAGGAAATTTGTCCATTCCGATAACCAATTCAAGGAAAGAACATAATCCTTCCCATGATAACTACTTTTCCCAAAAAGTGGATCAAACTAAGTATAAGAGAACATCCAAAAAGAATTCTCTCTAAAAACTATTAGAAAATCAAGAGTCAAGCAGCGATTTGGATCCGCTTAATGCTGGAGTTCCTGAAGCCCTCAGACATTTATCTGTTGAAACTCAAGATCCAATCCTCTCATTACCAAATTATGGGAGTGGTAACAGTAATTATGAATTTTCTCATCAGACACTTCATCATGAATGCTTTCTTTATGAAAATTCGGTCAATCCAAAGTGCCTATCTCTAGATGAGAGCCATGACAACCCTCTGTGTGGCCAGAAGACCAAGGAGCAAGAGGATTCATGCCTTGTTGTAATCCACCATGGTGTTCCTCCCCATGATGTCATTCACTATGAAAGTTCTCTCTGCATTGGTATTTTACATTTTCAAGATAATTCTATAATTGATAATTTAGCGATGAGAAAGACCTCCTATCTCGAGGAACTTGCAAACACCAGGCCAGTCATATCTGATTCCTTGTCATTGACGGGTGAAACACTTTCTTAACCAGAATACATCTTTAGGGAATGGTCATTATATGAACCTAACTAGGGTCATTTGTCTTCTAATACAGAGAATCCACTTTGGTCAGACCAAGTGGAGAAATTTATAGTAAAAGACGATGAAGATATGTTAAACATGAGAAAAAAATTGGCTAAAGGAGAAATACCAGTCATGTTCGGCCTTTGGAAATTTCTCAGTATAAAATTTTAGAATTCATGGAAGAAGATTTTATTCATGATATCTGCCTCAATTTATGGAAAACTCTTCATCATTTAAAACCCAAAGTATTACCATATGATGAATATCAAAATCAAGTAAAGGTAATAGAAGGGTTACAATGCCAAAATAACATGTCATCTCTCTAATTTTCCCAACATCCAAAGGTTGAAATATAGTAGAAATACCTTAAGCATGTATGAATTATGCTCTAAGGAGGCTATACCAGTTAATTTCTGACACCCCATCTAGTGTTCATATCATAGGATGGAATGCACAAGGATAATTGCATTTCACTGCACTCTAGAATCAGCAATGTCTTCCAAAAGTGGTCTCATGTAATTTTATTTCCGACAGTCAGCCAAAATAAATAGATTTTGTGTGTAATCGAATGTATGCTCAAGAAAAGGCCTCAACCATCTCTCATCAGAGTCATACCAAAAGAAAAGAAGTTGTTTAGTTAATTTTACATCAAGCATCTGAGAATATTGAATAGGCGTATCACATAGAGGATGTCAGCTGTTAGAGAATGAAAATGTTTGAAATAGCACAAAGATCTTCCAAAATAGGTGATTTTAGTTGTTATCAGATATTGCACCCAAATAATTTTTGATCCAAAATTTGCAAAATCAGAAGATCAGTTGCATGAATTTCATCCATATAAATTCAATAATCACCATAGCATGCAAGGCTGGAGGCTTATTTAATTCAACCTTCAAATTCATTAAACAAATTTCCAATAATTTAATAAGAAGAATCGGAACAACCCCATCTTGCAAGTCTGGGGTATTTGTCACATCTACAATCTCGTCCTTAATGAAAGTAAGTTTTCTCTCGATTAGGGAAGAATCCACAAAGAGAGCGCACAACTGAACTATCCTAGTATTCCCTTCGGGTTAATTTCTGTCAAACATATCCTTATAATCCATCATACAGTAGAACAGAGTCTCATGGATGATACAGAGGGATATAATCTTATAGAGATACTGAAGGAACCTCATCAATGAATTATGAGTTAGAAAATGTCATTAACCCCATTACATAAAATCCTACAGAAAATGAGTCTACTTCAGTGGAATCAGAATATGATGTTCTTATACATAATACAGTACACACTGAGGCAAATTAAGAAGGTGTACATACCTGAAATCAAAGTCTTACCTGGAATCTAGGTATTCCTTAAAATAACCAACTCCCACCCCTATGAAATGCATCTAACTAGGGGAAAGGTAAACGTCATATTATATCTCACTTTTCCACTAGAAAAGGTAAATCTATTTTGCTTGAAGAGATATTTTCATAGTAAGAAGCAGAAATGAAGGAGTTGAAAAGACTCAATACAAAGTTACTTCGAAGCAGCATTTCTACTAAACGTACTTCCCTAGAAGGTCCTCAACTTGCACATCATGTAGGATATCTTCAAAAAATAGGATTTTTAGTAACTATTGATGTGGATAATGAGTAACCTCCATTGGGTACACAACCAAGGAAGGATAAAAAAATCCTGATAATCCTGTTCCTGTGGGTTATCCAAGGAAAATACCAGCACCACCACCAGTGGTTTTTCTAGTTCTTACACCAGATCATGCTCCAATTGTTGTACATACATAGGTTCTATCGCATCCAGATATTACCTAAATTCTTATGAACACAACTGATGCATTAATGAATTAATTGGAAGTTATAGAGGAACGATGTGCACCAATTCATCTGGAAAAGAAATCTTACCCTGAATGGGTGGACCTGATTTCTCCCCCAACAAATTTTTTGAATAACACGTTTCCAATCATTAATGGTTCAGGACATTCAAAACAAAACATAATACTTTTTTTTCTCGTTGTGATCCCATTTTGGAAACTCCTCAACAACAAGAAGTAGTAAAGCTCCGGTGTTTTGTGCAGTTGTTATAGGGACCAGCTTTTTTCTAGTATAAAATTTTACAATCTCGATCAATTACTGGATGGGAAGATCTCTTCCATAACTTCATTCTTCAATTTAGATCAATGCTATCAAATAATACAATTTTTTATCTTAGAAATTGTAAACAAAGGGATAATGAATGATTTTCATATTTCATTGTGCGATGGAAAGGATTAACATATTTATTAATTATGGAACTCCCTTAAGAAGAGTTGTTTCCAATTTATGTGAAAAATATACGTGATGAGTTATGCACACCACTGATCCCTGTGAAATACCAATGAGGTTTTCGAGACCTTAATTCAATTTCTCAATAGATTGAAGATTCTATTATAGAAACAATGGCTAAAACTCGGGTAATTCCATCATCACTGGGAATGAGAATAAGGAAAGGAGAGGCTGCTACTATTACACTCAAGAAAGCACATGTACATGCTTCCACTTCAAACCTTAATCATGTGAAAGGGCTCCACCCCCCTAAGCTTCAGAAACAATGACTGATTCATCAAGATGATCAATGAGATCAAAGGAGGAAATAGTTTGAGGAGATAAAAATCAACGTTTATTTCTTACAGAATGAACAAGTTCCTGGTTACTTTATCTAGCTCTAAAAATCAATTTGGTTTAGTTTCCAAGGACAAATAAACTAAAAAAAAGGAGATGATAATCTTCTAAATTATTGTCCATTTCCCTAGATGTTGGGGAATACCATTTAGGGGTGTTTTGTTTTTAAGGACATCCTTCATAAAATGGTAGACTCTGGACAAGTGAGACTGAAAATTTTGTCATCTCAAGTAGAATGTGTTACTACTACTGATCCAGAGGAAGAATGCGAATGACAGGAATTCAAAAGTAAAAATGTGCAGAAATATGATGATTGGATGATCAGGAAAATGATGAACCGAACTCATGCCATTCTAAAAATAGAGTTGAAACAACCAATTGCATCTTTCACCACTCCTTCCACAAAAAAAACACCTTCATCAAAAGGAAAATACTCAATGAAACAAGGTGATCAGAAGAACAAAGAGTAGTTAGAAGAGGATGAGATCATATTAAGGCCAAAGATGTCCTTGACCCTAGAAGATTTAATGCCATATGATTCAAAAGTACAAAAACTACCCCACTAAATGGCACAACTTGAACCAAACTATTAGTAAGAATATTCATTAGATGAAGAATTGATCTTTGGTTCTGTCAATGTTATCAACTTACAAATCCTTATTCCAATGGTGACTCTAATTATAATGAGCTAGAGTTCTTTGTACCTAATTGGGGAACCATAGGAATAGGCCAAGGTCAAGGATACATGAGAATACATGGGAATTTTAGAAACCACCATTTTAACTCTACCCCTGATCAAACCATTTATACAGAAGAAACTTGTGGATGAGCCCTTCAACGGGCTCAACAAGACAAAGAGTTTCTTCGATGCCAAACAAGTTCGATTCCGACATGATTATTTTTGAGGACTGATTAGAAGGCACACCATCTTCTTCTAAGCAAGTAGATAGACCTAGTCAGTCTAATATACCAAAGACAGGTGAATTTATATCTTTTACTCTGACACAGGGTGCATTTACATCAGAAGTATCAACTTCTAAGACACTTGGAAAACCGTATTTCTATAATGGGAAACACAGACCTCTGGATCAAAACAATGTTGTTTTGAAACAACTGGACCAAGTAATGGCCAAGTTATCAATTCAAGACGCCTTGAATCTGTCAAATGATATTTGAGAAGAACTTATTGATGCTTTTTCAAGTCCTCAAGAGTTTGAAACCAAAGTTGCTTCTGCTGTGGTTTACTATATAGAGAATTATCCTGAAAAATTTCATACAGTCATATATTTTACTGATAAAGATGAAGATTATGTTTTACATTGACATATCAGAGCCTTGTATTTACTTGTAAAGTTCAATAGCATAGACATATGACGATCCCTCATTGATAATGGCTCCAGAGTCAACCTCATTAATATTCGTACACTTCATCGATTGGGCCTAAATGAATATGACTTATCTCCTTCCAATTTAATGTTTCAAGGATATTAAAAGAATTAGATAGAACCTCCAGGTGAGATTATAATCAGAACTCAATTTGGATATCTTGTGTCTAATTCAGATTTCATAGTTGTTCATCAGAACACAACCTTCAACATTTTGCTTGGAAGGCCTTGGCTGCATCAACATGTGGCCATACCTTCATCATACCACCAACGACTTTTGTACTATTTCTATGGTCAAATCGAAACATTGTATGGTGACAAGGCTCCATTAAAAATGTGTGAATCTCAATACATTGAGGCAGAGTTTTATCAAACAAAAGTAACAAGGTCTATGATGAAGGAAATAACAAGTTTTAATGCTTCAAATAGTTTGGAAATGTTTCCAGAAAACCCATTCAAACATTTGAGTATAGATTATGTGCTACTCATCAATCAAATTGAAAGGTTAAAACCAAATCCAAGCACTCATCCAGTGACTTCCAAAATGTCGATTGCGGCAACTGAGCCTAACAACATGGGAGAAACTGTTGATTCACCAAGCAATGATGGAAGCTTAAATGTAGATGTCTTCATATCATCTATTGAACTATAAAAATACTCTAATTTGTCAATTAGAGTAGAAGAAGTTGTATCAGTGCTAGAGGAAGACAAAGATGTTGATTCCCAATCCATCATATCCTCTTTACTACCATAGGAAGAACTTTTATTATCAATAAGGTCAGATATGGTGGCCTTTTTTTTGGATGTTCAAATACTAAGTCCTCACCTAAATCATGAATTTTTGCCTCATTATCTACTATTAAAGTAGAAACAGAAGAGGTATCATATAATTAATAAGAATAGGATGATCTCAAAGATTCTCCTCTAGCATGTGAGGAAGGTGTCTCTACCATTGTGGATGAGTTCAGAGAAATAAATCTGCGTACAAAAGAAGATCCACTCCCCACTCTAATTAGTTAATATATGACTTATGAATAGAAATAAGTGTATAAAGTATTTCTAAAGAAATATAGAGATATATTTTCTTGGAATTATACAGAAATTTCAAGCCTTAATCCCGATGTAGCCACTCATTATTTTGGTATTCCAGAAGAACATCACGAATTCAAGAAGACAGCAAGAAGAACAAACCTAACTCATGCCTCTAAAATTGAATTTGATGTTCATAAGATTATAAAGGTTAACTTTTTCTGGGCCCAATGGCTGGACAACATTGTCCCAGTGAAAAAGAAGAATGGGAAAATCAGAGTTTGCATTGATTTTAGAGATCTTAACCATCATTTTCCTAAATATGATTTTCTAGTTCCGATTATAGAGCTTTTAATTGATGAAATAAGTGTATATTAATATCTTTCTTTCATGGATGGCTAATCTGGGTATAATCAAATCTGTATGGCCCTGAGGGATAAAGAATCTACAGACTTCAGAGCCCCTGAAGGTGTGTTTTTCTATCGGGTAATGCCATTTGGCTTAAAGAATGAATGTGAAATATACCAACGTACCATGCACTATCTCTTCAAACCCTTTTTAGGGAAATTTTTTGAATGTTATGTGGATGATTTGGTGTTCAAATCCAGACAATGTTCCAATCACTTGGATGGTCTAGATATTATATTCAATTATCCTTGACAATACAGTTTAAAGATGAACTCCTTGAAATGTGATTTTGGTGTAACCTTAGGAATGTTCCTTGGATTCATTATATGCCATTATGGTATTGAAGTTGATCCTGAGAAAAAAATAAATCCTTGGTATGTCACATCCTTTAAATTTTAAAGAATTAAGAGGACTCTATGGGAACTTCGCCTATATTAGGCATTTTATCGCCAATTTGGTAGTTAAGGGTTTTCCCTTCACCAGATTAATGAATAATGGAGTCACCTATCAATGGAATGAAGACTACCAAGAATAATTTGATACCCTCAAGAAATATATCTTCAGTATACTAGTATTAATTCCACCTGTTGAAGTAAGAGCACTTATTTGATATGTGACAACTTTAGAGTGATCAATAGGTTCCTTCATTTCCCAAAAGAATGATACTGGGAATTAAAACAACCTTTACTATCTTAGTCAAACTATGATTGATGAAGAAACATAGTATTCAAGTATTGAAAAGTGTTGTCTAGTATTAATATTTTTATTTTAGAAATTAAGACACTACCTACAGCATCATGACATCCAATTGGTGTCTCACAATAACCCACTCAAATTTATCCTTAGTCATCCTATACTTACAGGGCGTCTGACACAGTGGGTGGTTATTCTGAAATAGTTTGATATCGATTTTGTGCCTCAATAGGAAATAAAAGGCCATGATCTGGCTAAATTACTTGATGAACATCCATCTATGGAAGATACATCATTAAATACTAAACTTCCAGAAGAAGAGGTCTTCTCTATTCAGGATAATTCCCAAACGTGGGAGATGTACTTTGATCATGCCTCCAAAAGTCCAACAGGGAAGAGAATTGAAAACCCTAAACTCAAAAAAGATGGGTTAGGAATTGTCTTTATTTACCCAAATAAGGGAGTGTTTCCTTACTCTTTCCTATTGTTAGAAGGTGGTTCCAACAATAAGGCAGAATATCAAGATCTCATCACAGGTTTGGAATTGTCCCTTCAGGTGAAAGTGAATCACTTAAAAGTGAAAGGTGATTCATAATTAGTAATCAATAAAATATATGGGTAATATTCTATCAAAAAATAAGAATTAATCCCTTTGTTTTATTACTTCAGAGGTTTAATGGCTGAATTTCCCTCAGAGATGACATTGTCTTTTGTCACTTGATCACAAAACACCCAAGATAATGCATTGGATAATGCAGCTACAACTCTGGACGATGCAAGTCACGATGAGACAATCATTTTCATAGCCCATCATCATGTGTTTCACCTTTAGTTCATCCCAAAATGGAGGAAATTAATGATATTAGCCCTATTTATGAGCCATATGGTCATACCATGGGATAGATAACACTCATTGTAAAATACCTTCAAAATGGGGAACTTCCACTAGATAGGGATGAAAAAGAACAGACCTGATGACAAGTGTCCAATTTTACTCTTTATTATAGTCTATACCACCAGATGATTCTTTAAAAATGAGGCTTCAATGGAATCCTCCTTAGATGTATTGATGGAGAAGAAACTTCGGCTGTCATGAAAGAAGTGCATTCAGGAGTTTGTGGTGCCCATCAGTCTGGGCACATAAGTTCTAATCAGATCTGAAGGATTGGATACTTTGGCCTTTAATAAAACAAGATTGTACAGATTTCACTAAGTAATTTCATCCCTTCCAAGTGTATGCCAACTTCATTCATCAACCCCCAGAGTTTCTATATACATCTAAATAATCCTGGCCATTTTCCATATAGAGAATGGATATTGTATAACCTTATCCTCTAGATATAGATAATCAGTTCAAGTATATCCTTACTACTAATGAATTATTCTCCAAATGGATTGAGGAAATACCTATTAAGGAATTTAGATCCAAAAGAATTTTTAGTTTTTTTAACTAATATCATCACTAGATTTGGTGTCCCTCATACAATTTTGATGGAAAATGGCACCAATTATTGTTCTGCTCAGGTAAAAAAATTATAACAGGAACATAATATCAAATCTAACCATTTATCTCACTATCATGCAGTAGACAATAGATAGATAGAGGCTTCCAATAAGAACCTATCAAATATAATCCAAAAGATAGTGGATAAAGATAAGAAATCATGTCCTGGTAAACTTTTTAATGCTTTATGGGTTTATCGGAATACTACCTGTATTGTCAACCAAGAAACTCCTTATTCATTGGTATATGGAACAGAAGCCATTTTTCCGATTTAAATGCAATTTCCTTCACTCAGAGTTGAATCTATGATCATTTTTCTACAGATGAAAGGTGTCATAAACGGTTTGATGAGCTGGAGCGGTTAGATGAGAAAAGATTGAATACTTTACATCATTTAGAAGTCTATCAAAATATAATAGTGTGAGATTTTAACAATAAAGTTATTCTCAAATTATTTATTTCAGAATAATTGGTATTGGTCCTCAGGACTCCAATGATACCAAGAAATAAACCTCCAAATATTGAGCTAAAGTGAGAAGGACCTTATTCTATGCATAATGTATACTCAAATGGATCTTATGAATTAATCTCAATGGATGGAGAGATCATTAAAACTCCCACCAATGTGATATTCTTGAAGAAATACTTCATGTAGTTGCACATATTTTTTTTCATCACTGCAAGACTGAAAACTACATAGCCCCCAATGTACTTACTGTAAGACGTAAAACTGCACAGTACAAAGTCCTAGTTTTAGGACATTAAACTGCATAATAAACATAAGTATCCATGTTGCATGATGTGAAAATTCATAGCATCTTTGTCCTTGTCTCATGATGTTAAACTGCATGACACCATTTGTCCTCATTACATGACATTAAACTATACAAATAACGTCTTCTCTACATAACGTTAGGAGATTCCATAAGCAAGAATAATGGACATCATTGGTACTCCTTAGTGGAAAATGAGTCCCTCTCTTCCCTTTGTTTGAGTCAGATCTGCATAGGTACCTTGTTTCAATAATTATGTGTGGCTTGATTCTCATATATTTGAGATATGTAGAGACGCATGGATCGCCAGTCTTGGGCCCAGCTGCAATCCCAAATTTTTTATTTCCCTTTTTATTCTTATGTATATGAACTAGATCTATACAAAGTTCTCTTTTAAGATACAAGATTTTATTTTCATACTATCTTATGTCTTAAATTTAATCATTATTCTAAAATGTTTTAAATCCTCTCGTATCCCATGTCAAACTCAATTGGCATGGGAAATGACTGTTTAAAGAACTACGTATGGCTTGATTGTCATCTATATGAGATGTTTAGAGATGCCTAGATATCCAATCTTGGGACCAACCACGATAAAAAAAACAAAACCCCTTTATTCCTAATATAAGAATAAAACTTGAATTGGGAATGTTTAAAAAACTACATATATCTTTATTATTTCCTCCAACAAGAAACATAGTGACACTTGGGTTTTATCCCTTAGTCCAGTTACAATATGTCTTTCTCTTCACATCGATTCATCATCATCCTTACCACATGACATTAAACTATAGGAAAATATAACACCCATATTCTTCAATTATGTCACCATTGTGTTATAGAAGAAACCCTTACTACTCCTTATTTCTCACACCAATCATAGCTCTCATTGGATTAGGAATTGGGTAAAAGGATTATTTATATAAATAAGGTGTCTCAATTTTATATGGGGATATCAATGTCTTCACTGAATGACTTAACACTACTCAATATAATGTATTAATTGCATGACTTAAAACTACATAGTATAATGTCCTCACTGCATGAATTTAAACTGTACATCACAATATTAATTCAAAAGGTAACAAATAAAGTACCCATTTTACATATGAGTCAAATCAATGTAAAGAATTTCAGATTCATCATCAATATTGAATAAAATATTTCTTATGTTCATTAAAAATAACCCCTTCTATATTTCACACTCTTAATCTTGAATATCTCCATATCTTTATAATCTTTATTACGGTTTCTAGTGATAGAGTTTCTAATATCTAAGAAATCTTTTTCCTGACTATGCAGCACATACCTTTTGGTGGCCTTGCATAATTTTCTTACATAGCAGGCCTATCAGTCAAAAGATGCCACCATTTTTCTATACACCATATTCCCCAGTTGGCCCTACATAATACAACTCCCATATTGAGTTTTTCAAATTATGGTAATTTCATTCTTGTTTATAGTGTCATTGTTTCCCTTAAAATTTGATGATAATATACACAAATCTGTATTTTAAAATATTCATTTAGGTATATTTTTCCCATTATCATTCTCTCGATCTAAAATTCTTCAAGACTGTGGCTTACACATTTCCCTCTCCATGTGTTCAAAGAAATATGAAATAATCTTGGAATCACTTAACCACATATCATATATTTTTTCCATTTCTAGTCCTAGTTGTATAACCTAAAACTATAGACACCACAACTCCAACGTTTGGGTTAGAACTTCGTAAAAGTACTATTCCCCTGATTCTTTGGAAATATTGGTTGGAAATACCCTCTCCATATTCAGGTACCCTTCTTCATAAACCAAACTCTATGATTTGTAAAATCTGAATCTCCATAAACATTATTCGGCTTTTAGCAATAGAATTTCAAACTTCTGAGAGATCTTTTTCCTGACTATGCAGCATGTTCCCTTAGGTGGCCTTGTATAAGTTGCCTACATAATAGGTCTGTCAATCAAAAGATGTCATTATTTGGCTATGAAGTATATGCCCCTGTTGGCCCTGCATAATATAGCTCCCATAATGGGTTTTTCAAATAATGGTAACTTCATTCTTGGAAAATACTTCCTCTTATGTTGATATAGGTTTTAAATTTGGTGACCATAAAAATCATGGCTCGAGATTCCCCATGAATATATTTAAATAATATTAAAGAAATTCTTAGACACTGAGTCTTGTTTGGGATATAATTTCAATTTTTTTGTCAAAGCTATTCGACCTTAAATACTATCCCTTTATAGTCCAACATGCATAACTCTAAACTGCCAACAGCAAGAAACATGGTACTCACTAGATTGAGAACCCTCAAAGGGAACTCTAAACAAAAGTCGAGTCCTATCTCACTAAATGTAAATTTTGTATAATTTTAGGTGATATTTAATAATGAAAAGTCAAAAATACAATTTTTGTGAGTTTTTCTATATAACTCGTGTAAAAACCAAACTATGCTCACTAGGCCCCATGGCTTCGAAAAAAATTAGAGCATCCTTCCAAAATTTATATAGCTCCAAATATAACCAAATAATGTTGGAATTCATCAAAGTTCCCTACTTTTACCATAGAATGGGATTCTTTTCATTCTGAATGAAAAAAATTATAGGGGGGATTTTGTAGACATAATGAAATGTTTTCCATTCACTTCTTCGCGAAATATCCTCAACTGGGCTCAAAAAGTTCGTAGTGAAACTATACATTTTTTATGGGGTTCAGTGACGGTAGAGAAGGCACCCGACCAAAGGGTCAGGACTGCAGCCTGACACTAATCCCAAGTAGGGGTGCGGGGGTATAGCCCCCCGTGGTATGGATAAATTATTTTAGCTAACTCCCCAAAGAGGAACCCAAGGTACCTACACGAAAACACATGTGTGGCATCATACTAGAGCGGAGTGAAGTTATAATTTTTTCTATCTCTCTAAAGTGGCGCCATAGTCTAGCCAAAACATTATCGGCATGCAAGTTACTTGTGCGCCCAATTCTATCATGCAACCTACTTGAGAGGCCAAACTCCTTTCACCAAATGTCCTATTTTTTCTATAAACAGACCCTTGGGGCATTCATTTGTATGAATGAATTTCCATGAAGCCCTATTGCTACTCTAGTTTCCCTAATACTTCACCCCAGTCTTTTGAAATTGTCAAGGTATTTCTTCAACACCTTGAGTGAAGGATTTAAAGGAGGATCATTGGACTTAAGTCCTTTTAGTGTTTGAAAACCATAACACTTGTTCACCTAAAGTGCACAACCTCCCTGAATCAGAAATACTTGTGCTCCACCTATTCCTTTTGCAGGAACATGAGCACCCCACTTCTAGGATCACCTAGGAATACTCTTGAAGTCTTGAGCTAGGTCTCACCCAAGTATTACTATACATATTTATCATTGCTTAAGTGAATATCAGTTCACCCAAGTCTACTTACAAACACATACATACGCACCCTTCTCTACTTGGGTTACCCTCTTTGATTCACTTACTCTCTTCAGTCTAAAAACCATCATTCCATCTTAAAATCCAATCATGGAAATTCTTCTTCTTAATTGGCTCCCTTGTTTGAAAGGGATTCTATTAAGACCTCCAAAAAAACCACCAGACATATCAAAGATTTGGGAAATAAACATAAGTGTGTCTTCTATTTGGGTTTGTATATCCATAGTCAAAGGTTTCCCACATTTTTTTTACAATGGGGTTAGAGTTCATGGAGTGTCTCTGGGTTTGTATATCCATAGTCACATGGAAATTCTCCTAGGAACACTGTTGGGAAGTTCCAAATTCGGAGGAGGGTTTGGGTCCTGACATCTCCCTTCTAAAATAAATGATCATAAAACTCAGGTCTTTTGGTATGGAAGGTATGGTTCACACCTACTGTTCCTTTTGAACAAAGGTTAAGTCTCCCTCCCCTACAAGGATCAATTTTAGGGCAACCATCCTGGAATAAGCCCCTATCTTTTCTTGAAGTAGGTAAAATCACTTCTCCTATTCTATTCTTCGGTTCCAAAGACCAGAGGGGAGATGGGCATTGGGACTTTAGTTACCCTTTCCCTCTACCATTGGGCTTTTTCACCATGGTAAGCCATCGTAGTGTGATACCCTAACCTTATTCCCTTTTTACTTTCATTGGAACCTTGTCCAATGTAAAGAGAACAAATGGAGGGCTCGTTGCATTTCCCTCTTCCCAAGTCGCCTTTCCCTTAACCACCATCACCACCATAGGCTCTCTCTCCTCCACTAGCGAAGGAAGAAAGTGTGAGTGTCATTTTTGAATCTTTCACATCCTCTTATTTCTCACACTAAGAATGACTCATGTGGTATTAGAGATTCATGATGATTACAATATTTGCACAAACACCCATGGTGAATGAACTACAAGAACTCTGATTCCTACCATAATTGGGATACGTAGGAAGCCCTCTCAGGGCCCAGGCTCACTGGATATCCTCTTCAGGAATACAACCCTAATTCCCTTAATCTAGGAATCCTCATTAGGAATAATCCCCAAATTAAAACCCCTAAATCATCAAGGAATCCCTTTCAGTATGAAGTCCTAAACTCATTTTTCTCAATGGACTATAGTCTCCTATGAGATTTATCAAACTAAACGGGCTTTGATTCCCATACACATGGGATATGTAGGAATCCCCATTGAAGTTCAAACCCAAACCCTTCAAATCAACCATGTTTTACTTGGGCTAGGGTCTAATCATACTTGGAAACCCATATCCTTTCCAAGTTCCTTGGGCTACCTCGGCAAAAGCCCCACACCAAACACTGACTAAGAAACTTTTTCTTAGAGGTCCTTATCACATGAAATTAAAAGGTATGATGTGTTCCATTAAGTGTCACTGAACTACGAGGGTTCTGATTCCTTTCACAAGGATATGTAGGTAACCCATTTAATGGGAATGATCCCAATATCAAAAAAAACTTTTTCTCCTTGGATGACAATAAATTCCAGAGTGACCTGCTGAGTGGCTTAAAAACCAGTATCATAATAATGATGATTACAATAATCTTGAAATAGTATATTAGAGGATACCATTGATGGACAACCTTGAATAAATATTGATATCTCCATTAATGAAGAACCTTGAATACATACTGATGATTGTAAATTTTACACCTGTTAGTAAGTGATGGTAAATTCCAAGGGAAACTTATGTTATACTTATTGAATTGATAAGGATTCATGAAAATAAATTAAATTTATAAATAGAGTCTCAAAGTAGACAACAATTACCCCCAAAAAGGGTGTGATGAGTCTGACCTCCCATCATCTCAACCAATGCACGTTCCAAAGTATCATGAAGTTTAAACTTAATGGATGCCTACCTTTGGAAAGAAGGTCCCCTTTTGATAAAGAACTATTCAAAGTTTCTGGTTCCATAAATAAATCCAATGGAAACCACCTAGAAGCAATTATCCTTAAAACTACAACACACATTTCAAGGAACTATGAAATAGGTTTCTAGGTATTTTTTGGGTTTTCTGGGTTTCAAGGTTTATTAGGTATTTTTAATTTTTTGGGGTTTTAATTGTTTTTGGTTTTTAAGTATTTATGATCATTTTTTGGTGCTTTCGTGTTTTTTATGTTTTTAGTGAATTTTGGGGTTTTTATTATTTTTATAGTATTTAGGGTTTTTAAGAATTCTAATGGGGTTTTTGGGTTTTTTGGTTTTTTGGGTTTATAGGGTTTTTTTAATTTTAGGGGTTTAATTTTTCTTTATAGGTTTTTAACATTTTTAGGGTTTGAAGGATTTTTAGAGTTTTTAGTGGTTTTTAGGGGTTTTAGGATTTTTTATGGATTTTATTTGTTTTTATGGTTTTTATGGGGTTTAAGGGTATTTGGGTATTTTATGTTATTTAGTATTTTAAAGGTTTATTATGGGTTTTATGTGTATTTAGGTTTTTAAGGTTTTCTTTAGGTTCTTCATGGTTTTTAGAGTTTTTTATATTTTTAGGGATTTTTCGGGCTTTTTATGCTTTTAATGTTGTTTTATAATATTTAGAGATTTGGGGTGTTTTGGGTGGTTTTATGGGTTTTTTAGGGTTTTAGCATTTTTAGGTATTTCATAGATTTTATGTTTTTTTAGGTTTTTAAGGTTTACATAGGGTTTTCGAGGTTTTGGTGATTTTTGGGTTTTTTTGATTTTTAGTTCCTTTTATGGTTTTTATAGTATTTTAGGGTTTTTAAGGATTTTGTGTTTTTTTGGGTTTTTTTTTTATTTTTAAGGGTTTTTAGGATTTTAATGGTTTTTATATTTACTTGACATTTTAATGAGTTTAAAGGTTTTTTTGATATTTTTGTTGTTTTATGGTTTTTATGTGTTTTTAAGGGTTTTTGTTATTTTTTATGGTTTTTAGGGGGGGTTGGGTTTTGAAGGTCTTTTATGGTTTTTATCATTTTTAGGTTTTTAGTTTTTAAAGTTTTTTAAGAGTATAAATGTTTTTTAGTGTTTTTTATGGTTTTAGGGTTTTTAGATTTTTTTTCATATTTTAGGGATTTTTTAATATTTTAATGATTTTTTTGGGATTTTAGGGATTTTGTGGGTTTCTTAGTTTTTTAGGGTTTTTATGTTATTTTTTTTGGGTTTTTAGTGTTTATTAGTTTTTTGGTGTTTTAACTGTTTTTAGGTTTTTTTAAGGTTTTCTTAAGTATTTTTAGGGTTTTTAGGGTTTTTTATTTTTTAGGGATTTTGAGTTCTTTTTTAGTATTTTTATGTGCTTTTATATTTTTAGGGATTTTGATGGTGTTTAGGTTTTTTATAGGTTTTATTGTTTTTTTGTATTTTTTAATTTTTATTTTTTTAAAGGGAATTTAGTTTTTTAACATTTTTATGGGTTTTAAGGCTTTTTAAAATTTTTAAAGGGTTTTAGGGTTTTTATAATTTTTAGTGTTTTGTGGTTTTTAGGGGTTTTTGTGGATTTTATGGGTTTTGAAGAATTTATAGATTTTAGGTTTTTAGAATTTTTAGGTATTTAAGGGTTTATTTTTTTTTATTTTTGAGGTTTTATTAGGGGGGTTTGGAGTTGTTAGAGGATTTTAAATTTTTAGTTATTTTAGAGATTTTTTTAAAATTTTATCTTTTTTAGGGTTTTTAGGGATTTTGAGTGTTTAAGGGTTTGTTAGGGTTTTTATAATTTTTTGGTTTTTAGGGGTTTTAAGGGTTATTATGTTTTTAAGGTTTTCTTATTTTTTTAGGTTTTTAAGTGGTTTTTATGTTTCTAGGGATTTTATGGATTTTTTAGGAGTTTTATGGTTATTTAGGGTTTTTTATAATTTTAAGGGTTCTTAGGGTTTTTATGGCATTTTTTGGGTTTTTAGGGGTTTCTGAATTTTTTATGGTTTTCAAGGATTTTGTAGAGTTTTTATTGTTTTTAGCATTTAATATGGGTTTTCATGTATTTTATGGTTTTAGGGTTGGGAGGTTTAAGTTTTTTAGGGGTTTTATGGTTTTTAGGGGGTTTTATTGATTTTTTCTTCATTTTTAGGGTTTTAGGTGTTTTAAATGTTTTTAGGTTTTTAAGGTTTTCTTAGGTGTTTGTAAGGTTTGTAAGGTTTTTAGGTATTTAGGTTTTTTAGGGATTTTTTAGTTTTTTTTTAGTTTTCAAGGATTTTAGGAATTTTGAGGGACTTTATGGGTTTTTGGGTTCTTAGAGTTTTTAGTTCTTTTTAGAGGTTTTAGTTTTTTAAGGGTTTTAAGTGTTTTTATGTTTTTCGGTTTTCCTTATCATTTTTATGGTTTTTATTCTTTTTACATTTTTTGGAATTTTTATGGATTTTTATGGGTCTTAGGGATTTCAGGGGTTTTTAGGGGTATTATGGTATTTAGATTTTTTTCTCATTTAAAAGGGTTTTAGGGGATTTAAAATATTTTCAGAGTTTCTAACAGTTTTTATTATTTTTTAATGTTTTTAGGGGTTTTCATGGTTTTTAGTGGTTTTTATGTTTTTAGTTTCTTTTACAGTTTTTAGAATTTTTGGGGTTTTAAGTGTTTTTAGTTTTTTAATGTTTTCTTAAGGATTTTTATGTTTTTATGGTTTTTTATGTGTTCAGGTATTTTTAGGGATTTATAGTATTTTTATGGGTTTTAGAGTTTTATAGTTTTTGAGGGTTTTAAGAGGTTTTTAGTGTTTTAATTTTTTTTTGTTTTTTAGGTTTTAAAGGACTTCTTATTGTTTTTTGGATTTTTTACATTTTAATGGTTTTAGGGATTTTTATTGAATTTTATGGTTTTTAGGGATTTAGGGGTTTTTTGGATTTAGTTTATTTAGGGTTTTCACGATTTTGGGGGGTTTTTTTCTTTTTTGGATTTTTATGGTTTTTAGAGTTCTTAACATTTTTAGTTTGTAAGGGGTTTTTAAAATTTTTAGTTCCTTTTTGGGTTTTTGGATTGCTGGGGGTTTTAATCTTTTTAGATGTGTTTATTTTTATAGAATATTTTGGTTTTTAGGATTTTTAGGGGTTTTAGTATCTTTTTTTAGTATTTTTTATTTTTTTAGGATTTTAATGATATCTTATAGTTTTTAGGGGTTTTCAAGTTTTTAGGGATTTTAAGGATTTTAAAGATTTTTTTAGTTTTTAAGGGTTTTAAGAATTTTTAGGATTTTTTGTGTTTTTAGGAGTTTTATGGTTATTTATTTTTTATGGGTTTTCTGTGTTTTTAGGGTTTTAAGGATTTCTTAGGGTTTTCAGGTTTTTAAAATTTTAGGGATTTTTCTGGATTTTATGATTTTTTTAGATTTTAAGGGTTTTAGGATTTTTATTCTTCTGTTGTGTGTCCAAGGTTTTTTTATATTTGATGGTTTTAAAGGTTTTTATACAGTTTATTAATGTTTTTAGTGGCTAAAAGGGTTTTTATAGTGTTTTATGGTTTTTAGGGTTTTATAGAATTTTATGGTTTTTAAGGTTTTTATTAGGTTTTATGGTTTAGGGGGTGTTAGGCGTTTAAGGTTTTTATGGTCTTATATGGTTTTTATCATTTTAGTGTTTTTAGAGGTTTTAAGTAATTTTAGGTTTTTAAGGCTTTCATGGGATTTTTAAGGTTTTTTATACTTTTAGGTTTTTTAGTGCTTTTTAGGATTTATGGGTTTTAGGGTTTTTAGGGATTTTGAGGGGTTTGAGGATTTTTTTATGATTTATGGTTTTTTATAATATTTAGTATTTTTAAGGGTTTTACGTGTTTTTAGGTTTTTTAGGTTTTATTAGGGTTTTTAAGGTTTTTATGTTTTTATGGGCATTTAGCGATTTTTAGAATTTTATGAGTTTTTAGGGTTTTAGAGATTTTGAGGGATTTTAGGGTTTTTATGGTTATTAGGGTTTCTATGTTTCTTTTGATTTTAAGTGTATTCTTATTTTTAGGGTTTTAAAGGGTTTTACTATTTTTTAACATTTTTACGAGTTTAAAGATATTTTAAGGGTTTTTAGTGGTTTCTAGGGGTTTTATGTGTTTTTAGAGATTTTGAGTTTTTTATTGGTTTGCATGGTTTTGGGGGGTTTTAGGGTTTTTTGTTCCATTTTGGGGTTTTAGTGTTTTTAGGATTTTTAAAATTTTTCAGTTTTTTAAGGTTTTAAGGGTTTTCCTAGGGTTTTCATGGGTTTTTGGGTTTTCAACATTTTATGGACGTTTTAATGATTTTTTAGGAATTTTAATTGTTTTTTTAATTTTTAGGGATTTTGTAATGTCTCGGATTTTCTATGTATTATTTTTAAATATTATATGGAATTATTATGAGACCAGGCACAGAGACGACACATCATTCCGAGGCCTGGTGATCCCAGAATGGTGGTTTGAACTTTTTGTAAGTTAAGTGAGTCGACATATGTGTGCGGTTGAGGCAGTTTTCAAACAGATTCCTGGATTAAAAATCTGAGGGTACCATTACGTCCGGGACGACGACTTTACCTATGAATGGGTCTAACCTCGACTGGCACGGGTCGAGGGAAAAAGTTAATTTTCAGACGTTTTCAGTAAAATAAAATAAAATAAATGGAAAAGTTTATTTTGTTTTTAATTGGAAACATTCGCTGCAGTATAATGATGGGCTGATTTTTAATATTCAATTCCATGTCATAATGACTCAAAAACGACAACTCGACTCGTTAATGCCACATCGTGATGGAATTCCAAAATGTGCTTCCCCTTTTTAATGGATTAATCGAACGATGGTCATTGACGGAAAATTGAGAGAAAACTCTGGAGAATCCGTGGAGCCTTGGAGAAAACTCTTAGTGACGAATGGAGACGAATAAAAGATGAGAATCGCTATGCCAACGAGTTTATGGATCTCAACGATGACGGAAGCATGACCTCTTCATTAGCGATCGATCCCTTTTGAGGTAGGGGTTTGTTATGTAAATTCTTTTTTCCCCATTCTCAATTTAAACGTCGAATGCGGACCAACCCACGAACAGGTTGATCCGTAGATCGTGAATTCTAACGGGAGGGTTTTCATTGGGATGTTTTTGGGGATTATTCCACTATTATTGATTATTATTTTTATCCTGCTCCATTTGATCCTACTAACGGTAGCGGATCAACACCGTGACAAACGACGGCGGAGGTTCGTTCCTCAATTTCTTTTTTTGGGTTTCCTCCCCCTTTTCTTTCTATGCGTTATTTTCATTCTTCATGGGGTGATGAACAATGGATCATTTTGTTTCCATTTTGTGATGTAATGATCCCAAATTAGGAATCTGACATCGCGACGACCTAGCGGAGGTGCGACAGCGACAATGATGGACGAATCGACACGGTTTGGGAATAACTGTTCTTCGAGCTTTCTTCACGCGGGAGGATCAAAATGAATTTTCAGGGCCGAACAGATGCCTGAAAACAACGAATATGACTCCAGTATGTCGGGTGACCTAGATTCTGATGTTTCGTGGCGATCAGATAGACAGAACAATGATCAGGCATCACGGGAAGCGCACCGGTGAGAAGCATCGTTTCTGAAAAATTCCATAATACACGGTGTGTACTTCTGAAGAAAACGTTGTGTAGTACTGGCAGTAATGGCTAGGGTTTTGGGGGTCATATAGGAATCACACAGATAGTGACCCTAGTCACATGGCATGTTGGACCTTCCCCAAATCTCGGCGTGTATCTCAGGCGATACATAGACACAGGATGAATGACACGGCTTCACAACACTACATGCACTCTCTACGTGGCATGGAAAAGGTGACTATGTAGGACTCGACATGTATCTCGAGCGATACATGGACACGAGATGAATAACACAGCTTTGCGACACGGCGTGTACTCTCTACGTGTCATGGTAGAGGTGGATACGTAGGACTCGGCATGTATCCAGGGGATACATGGACACATGATGGAATACATGACCGTGTACTCCACCACATAGACACGTGAGGCCAGAACGCGGGTCACCCCTTGTACCGATTACATGGATTGGCCCACATGGGTTGAGGCTATGTATGGGCACATGGACAACATACACAGAGCCGACCCCAGTCACTCGGACACAGCGTGTTCTCATTACCACACGCCATGTACTGAATTTTTCTACACGATGAGCCTTTCCACACGGGCTGTTGTACACGAGCAGTACCCAGGGTCATAAGACACGGCGTGTGACTTTTCTACACACCGTGTACTTTTTGAAAAATGGCATGGTCCTTTTGTATACTGTATCTTGTACATGTTTCACTTGGGTTAGTTCCCCTTATTCTCATTCCCCTGAAGGTCAGGCATCGTTTCCTTCTACAAGAGTATGATCCCTTTAGTAGGACTTTCTATGATAGAGTCGGAATCCCTCCGAGAGGCCCAGAGCAAGATCCTCTATCCATTCTTGACCCTAGGTAGAGTCAGGAATCGACGTGACCAACTCTACCAAGCATTGATCCTCTACCTAGCTGGTGAATCCGGATGAGTCGTGGTATCCTCCATGGCCCTCGCAGTGATCCTCATCTGTGTATAGTGATCTTTCATCACTCAGGAGTGTGTTCTCCCATAATGAGTGTATCTATCGTGATCTTCCTCACTCGGGAGTGTGTTCTCCTATAATGAGTGTATCTATATCTCTTGGCTTTTCCCAACGAAAAGTGATTCTCGGACGGAGATCATCAGAGCTATCGGACTCATGGAGTGAGTTCTCCTAGAATGAGTGCTTCGTGGAATCTTTGAACTGAATCCCTAGAGGGGTATGCGGTTGTGTGTCTTGTTTCTAGACTATGGACCTGGGTTTTGAGTATATCTATATTGTGTTCTCCTATTATATGTTCAGTAGACATATACCGTGTAGAGATTACTATTCCTTTCCTTTGTGTATTTTCTTTGCGTTTTCGAGGTCCTCTACTAAGTATTGTTATACTCACCTTTGCGCGGGCTTTGTCTGCATGTGTCCTGTCTTGTGTGGATGAGAATCCTTTTGACAGAGCCTAGGGCAAACCAGGGCAGGACCAAGCATTCTGAGTTCCCTATAGGCTGAGGCGTTCCTAAGGCAACGAGAAGCAGTCCCAGACCTCTTTCTGTTTACAGGTTGGACTTTGTTGTTTTCAGACTCCTGTTTTTGGTGGGCTTGTATTCTGGCCCAGTTTACTTTTAGAAATTTACTTTCCATCATACTCTATTGGTGGATTTTAGTTGTATACATGCATTTTGTTCCTTAGTGGTTTTTACATTTCATCATTTGTGGTCTTGGATATGGGTTCATGTGTACATATTTTTAGGCAATGCTTATCATGTTAGTAATATGCCTACTCTGTACTAGTCACCAGCCCCTGACCTATTGGATGTCAGCTTAGGGAGCCATGGAACGATCCCCATTGGGACAGGACATGACAGAGTGGTATAAGAGGTGGTCAGTTCTACCATAGGACCAGGAGTCTGTGAGTTTGTTTTGGGGCAATAGTGTTAAGTGTTTCGAGTTTGGATTTCAGGCCAGAGACTCCAGTGTTGGTGCGGGTGGATGACTTATCCATACACTAGGACTCTGATAACCTGATTTTTGACTTAGTACATGAAAACACTAGTTGTGGGGAAATAATATAATGATGCATGCATCATATAGGAATGGGTTGTGTTTTCCATATCCTTTGTGTTAGATATCCAAATATACTCATTAACCAAGGTACATCTTGTTTCCTTACAGGATGACTTCGCGATGCAAACCCGTTAGGATTCAGCAGCATGATCACGAGGATGACCCCCTCTGTGACGAGGCTTCAATACAGGGACCAGTTCCCCAGGTGTTGCCTCCAAGTTGTGCACCTACTATACCACCACCAGTGAAGCAGCCTGTGGTACCTGCAGTATCGACCGACAAGGAGCACAGGCTGAGCACGCTCCATGAGTTCCAGAGATAGAGACCCCTCAGGTTCCGAGGTGAGCCCGACCCTCAGCCGGCTGAGGACTGGATTGAGGCGGTGACTAGAGTATTGATGCTCCTTTCCTTCACAAAGACTAAAGAATGAAAAAGGGGAATACCATAAGTGCAAATAGATTCATCCTTTTAATAAACATAAAAAATTGACAAAGCCATGAACAAAAAACTCTTTAAGAATGGGTCATACAAGTTTAATTATGGTCGCTCAAGTACACTTGCGCACCACATATGGGTCACACAAGTCACATGGAACCCTAATTAATTTTTTTCCAAGGTCCTAAATGGCCTATAAATAACCCATGTGCCCCCCCCCCATTTTGAGGATGCAAAAAATCTAAAAGTCAGATGTAATCTCTCGGCACCCTAGTCTTTACTTGAAGTCTTCTGAACACTTCTAAGGTAATTTCTTACCTAGAATGGAAGATCTAAAGAGGGGGAATAAGGCCTAAGTGTTGAGATTCATCAACACTTACACGCCTAAGTGTCCATCCCTTAAGGGAAATGGCCACACTTGCACTCCACCTTATCCCTTCAACAAAACCTGTGCGCCACCCTTTTGGAAGCCTCTAGGGATAATACTAAGGACTTGAGCCAAGTCTCTCCCAAGTATTACCTTATGGGTTAACCGTCTCCCAAGTACACCTGTGTCATGCAAGTATACTTGCACGACCAGGACTTGCGCGCCCAAA
Source organism: Viscum album (assembly GCA_963277665.1). Taxonomy (NCBI): domain Eukaryota; kingdom Viridiplantae; phylum Streptophyta; class Magnoliopsida; order Santalales; family Viscaceae; genus Viscum; species Viscum album. Next base: position 1,662,741,968 of record OY728146.1, on the reverse strand, counting down.
CATGACTTGCACACCTGCCTCTTTTTGGGGGCCCCTCCTGCCTATTCAACCCTCTTATTCAAATCCACCTCTCCTCTTCAAGATTTAGCCATCAAAACCCTCTTCAAATCCATTTATGGAATGGTTAATTTGTTGGATTCTTTATCTGGAAGGAATTCTATGGAATATATCTCAAAACCTCGTGATTTACATAGAATTATGTCACTAAGGTTAGAGATTTCCTTCATTCAACCTCATCCTTTAAGATGAGAAGATCCCTAATCTGGTCATCCTCCTTAGGAGTAAGCCCCAACCATAATTTCTCTTAACCTGGGCCTCCTTTTTAGGAGTAATCCCTAGATCTCAAGTCCCTTCTCAAGTCCCCTTAACCTGGGCCTCCTTTTCAAGAGTAATCCCAAGTCTTAATTTCTTTTGACTTGGGCTTCCTTCTCAGGAATGAAACCCAATCATACGTTCCCTTTAATTTGGGCATCCTTCTCAGGAGTAAGCCCTAACTTAAGTATTCAAATCTCCATAAAGCACATATACCTTTATGTACCTTGTTCCCGGGTTTCTTCCCTGAAGTAAATCTTGATCCTCATATATCTTGGGTAGTCATACATACACAAGCCTCACATCCATTCTTATGATTGCATCCTTTGTGTCACAATCGTCAGGTTTTACTGATACCTCTTATTTCTCACACCGAGCATGAATCACGTGATCTTAGAGTGTAAAAGTAATTATGAAATCTCTCTTTGGGCTATTAATCATGCATAAACTTTATACTTATTCACTCAAAATATGTGGGTTCTGATTCCTTTTCTAACAAGGATACGTAGGTAGCCCGTCTGTGGGTACAATCCCAACTCTGAAATAATCGATGTCCTTCTAAATGACAATAAACATCAAGTGCCCCACTGAGTGGATTTAAAACTAGTATGGTTATCAGAATGACCAAGAGATTTCTATATAATGTGTTGATGGATACCATTGACCAAGAATATCTAATAAATACGGATGATTCCTTATTGATGAAGAACCTCAAATACATATAAAAGATTCTCTAAATATCATACATATCAATCATTGATTTTCAGATCTAAAGGAAAGATCATTTTCATACTTGGTAAATTAATAAGGTTTCACGAACATAACTCAAATCTATAAAGAGAGTCCCAGAGTAGACAATAATTCCCCCCAAAAAGGTGTGATGAGTCTGACCACCCATCCTCTCGACCAATGAAAATTCTTAAGCCTCATAGGTCTATAACTAATGAGCACTTACCTTTGGAAAGTATGTCCAAATGTATATATAATCATTGGATGTTTCTGGTTCTATGAACAAACCCATTAAAAACCGATTTTAATGTTTTAACCTTAAACAAACAAGGTCATTCCCCATTTCTAGAAGAAACAAAAATGGTGAACCCAATGTGAATACTTAACCAAGTTAAATGATCTTTTACTTATTTGTTAGGCCCCTATTTAACTCAATGAGAGGTCCAACAAAGCAATAAATAACATATGTGCTCATCCAAAAGATGTAGTGGCCAAACTTATCTTGATTATGTCTGTTATATGAAATAGGAAGTCATTTCCAAGATCTCTCTGCATTACAGAAATGGCGTCTCTAAAGTTCACACCTGTTAATACCTCGACAACTACTCCTACTGCATCCTCGTCCGCTCTGAGGATGACATCACCTACTCAACGTCTTCAATTCTGGGTCTCAAATGCACTGGTTAAAGAATACCATCAACATGGTACCATTCTGACTCTGGAGGCCGCTCAACAAGCCCTTCAAGTTAATAATTCACCCTTGTTGTTCGGACAGTGACGACCAGTGATCAAGAGGCAGGTGGTGCCAACCGTCGTTTCTAACCGTTTTGGGACGTTATCCCCAGAACGCAATAACCAGTCCCTCCCATATTATGGGGAGGTGAATGAGAATGTCACTCAAGGCCTTAATTAAATAATACAGGAGTCCTTCCCAAGGGATCCCATCAACAATCGTGGCCAAACTCGTACGACAGTGCACCCTCAACATGATGATGGTATCACCTTTAGGGGTTTGGCTCAGGTTCCTCAAACCCGAGAACACAAGACGAACTATCAAAGGCGAAATCTGGTCAACAGGGAGAAGGTTCTTAATTTTTTCCCCTCTGGAGAAGTCCATCAATCCAACTTGATGGCAAACAACGAGCGGGCATATACACCCATTTGTCCTGATGTTATTGCCCAGCAGACTCATCTGGTAGTAACATGCCAATATCGCCAGGAAATTCTGGTGGAGTATTATAGGCAGGCATATACACCTATTTATAACTCATCAGCTAGTCAGCATGCTCGTCTGACTACAACCAAAGAAGCTCTCCAATATAATATGGTGGTAAATGATAAGCAGGGACATACACATGTTTACAATAAACAATTCTGTCAGTAGTCTCGTCTTCCAGTATTGAAGGAAATTCATCAACCATACTTGACGAAGAATACAAAACAGGCACATACACCTTCCAATGTTCATCAAGCCTGCCAACAGTCTTGTTTGGTAGCACCCGGAGAAGTCAGTCAGAAAGCTCCGATGACAAATTTAAAACAGACTCAACTCTCTACCCCCACACATGAGTTCTGTCAAAATTCACTGATCGGAAAAGGAGGACAGAAGAAAGAATATACACCTACTATAAGAACGGAATGGATGTATATTCATGTTCCGACAACTGAAGTCACCAAGCACATTCTGACTATGGTGAAGGAGAAGAAGAAAATCCCTGCCCATATTCTGGATGACTGTTAGAATATTATAACAACTTCAGCAGCATCACAGGGAAAGAAATACAAATCTGTCCCTATCAGTGGAGTGACACAACAACATATCACTCTGAAACAGATACACACCTCTGTACCGGTCCAAGAGTTTTGTGGGGAATACTCCCCCATGTCATACGGACAATCAAGTCAGGAACATACACCCGATTTGAATGAAGATAATCAGCCGTACCTGACCATTTCTCTTGAGTAGGCACATACACCTACCCATAATAACCACTTTTGTCAACAAGTGTTTCCTAAAGTGAGTAAGAAGGCATCTAAGAAAATGACCCATCCAGTACATTCAAGAAATCAAGAGCGAGTCTGTAATAAGGAACTTCTCAATGCTATAGTTCTTGAATCCCTCAGACAATTATCTGTTGCAACTCAAGATTCTACTCTATCATTTCCCAATAGTGGGAACAATAATTACGAAGGTCTTCATCAGACACTTCCTCATGAAGGCTTGCTTCATGACAGTTTGGTCTATCTCAAAGTATCATCTTTAGATGAGATCCATGATAACTCTCTGTGTGGCTAGAAGATCAAGGATAAAAAGGTTTCATCTTTTTCTATAACCCACCATGGTGGTCCTCCCCATGATGATGAATTTAGCTGCAAAAGTCCTCTTCGCATTAGTAATTCACATTGCCTGGAAAATTCTTCAAAGGAAAATGCAGTAATTAGAAAGCCATCTTATCTTGAGGCACTTTCAAATGTGAAGCCATTCATGTCTGATGCTTTACCACTAGCAGGTGAAATAATTTCTCAACCAGAAGATATCCTAGGGTGTAGGTCATTCTCCGAACCATCCGTGGGTCATTCATCTTATAGTTTGATAAATGAATTATCTACCAATATTGTTGAATCTAATGAAGCAACAAAGAAGCGCCAGCTTTAGTCTAATCAGGTATAATAATATTCATCTAATGATAAGGAGGAAGTGCTGAATATGAGAAAACAACTGGTGAATGGAAAACTACCAGTCATGTTTTGGCCTTTGGCTAACTCTCAGTATGATATTCCAGAAATGTTGATGGAACATTGTATTCATGATATTTGTCTCAACATGTGGAAAACTCTTTGTCAATTGAAAAAGAAAATATTATCTTATGATGAATATGCAACTCATGTCAAGATAATAGAAGGGTTACAATGCCAAATTGATCGGGCATCTCTCTCAGTGTCCCATTATCCAAAGTTTGAAAAGTAGTAGAGAGCCCTTTAGCATTCATGCCTTGGCGCACTAAAAATATTGAACCAGTTAATTTCCAATGCCCCATCTGGTATTCATATCAGAGGATGTGGTGTTCATGGAGCACTTCATTTAACTATACTCTCCAGTCAACAAATCCCGCCAAAAATAGTCTCATGAAATGTTATTTCCCATGGCTAGCCACAACCAATTGGTTTTGTGTGTAATCAAAGGCTTTCTCAGGAACATGCCTCAACTAGTTCTTCCAAAAGTCAGGTGTACAAAGAACAATTTGTCTAATTACTCTTGCATTAGGCAAATGAGAATATCGAATAGGTTTCTCATTTAGAGCATGTGCATCAACAGGTGACAGAAGTGTCAGAAATCATCCATCGGTCATTTGATCCAGGTAATTTGAGTGGATGTAGGTTGATGCATCCAGCTAATTTCCAGACTAATGTCAGCAAGATTAGGAGAGATTTTAAGAAAGTCTCAGATGTAGTATCTCAAGAACCACCATAGCTTTCCAGACTAGGGACTCTTTTAACCCAACCCTCAGAATCAACAAATAGGATTCAAGGAGTTGAGCAGGAACAACAGGAACAACCCCAGTCCACCGGACTGGGGACTTTTTCAAATCCTCAATCTCTTCCTCAATGAAATTCATTCTTCTCTCGATTAGGGAAGAAACCAAAATAGGAACGCAAATCCGAATGATCTGGAGATTCCCTCCAAATTATTGTTCATCAAGATTTTTTTGAGGGATAAACTCAATAAAAGGCAATATCTCATCAAAGACATGGAAGAAGACAGTATCACAGAAATGCCGATAGAAGGAATGCAATGCATTATTCATCGATAAATGTCATCAATTACGTTGTTTCTGATCCTCTAGAACATGAGGCTCAGTCATAGGGATCAGATGAAGAAGTTCATGCTCAAGAGGCTTGACACACATAGGAAAATGAATAAAGTGTGCATACATGAAATCAAAAGCTTACCCAGAATCTAGGTATTCCTTAAAATAAAAAACTTCCCCCTCTCTGAAAGGTGTCTATCAAGGGGAAAGGAAAAAATAAAGTTACATTAAACCATTCCTCTATAGAAGTCCAATCACTCTCATTAGAGAAATGGTTTGCACAAAAAGGGGAAGAAATGAAGGAATTAAGGAGGTTGAATGTCGAACTACTTCAAGGTAGTCTTCCTCCTAAGCATGCTGGAGTCAGTCAGTCAAGGGAATTTGTTGTAGCTACTGAGATGGATCAAGAATATCCTCCTTTACCAGTACACCCTCGCAGGTCTAATCCTATGGGCCATGTGCAACAACAACCGGTAGTGCTACCATCATTTGCAGTACCAGTCACCACACCTGTCCAAGCTCCAGTTATTGCACCTGCTCTGGTCCAAGCTCAAATGTTTCTCAAAAGTTAATAACTACCATTGAGTCATTAATAGCTCGGTTGGAGGAAATGGAGGGAAAACGTGCAAAAATTCAACCAGAAAAGAGGGCTTACCCAGAATGAGTGGATGCAATTCTTCCCCCATAAAATTTTTCAAGTACCACATTCGCAATTTTTAATGGTTCAGGAGACCCAGAAAAACACTTAACACATTTTTTTCTCATTGTGATCCTATTATGGGAACTCCTCAACAACAAGAAGCAGTTAAGATAAGGTGTTTTGTACAGTCATTACAAGGGCCTCCTTTTTTCTGGTATACAAGCTTGCAATCCCAGTCAATTACCAGGTGGGAGGATCTCTGTCAACTATTCCTTTTTCAATTTAGCTCAATGTTGCCAAAGACAATAGTTTTTGATCTTATAAATTGTAAGAAAAGGTAGAATGAAAGACTTTTGGATTTTATTGATCGCTGGAAGGGATTGACATATTCCTTAAGCTTAGCACTCCCTCAAGAAGAATTGTTGTCAATCTATGTGGAAAATTTGCATGATGAATTATGCACACCGTTTATCCCTATGAAATACATAGGAGGGTTTCGAGACCTTACGTAAATTTATCAGCAGATTGAAGACTCTCTTACAAAGACTAAGGATAAAACTCGTGTAATTCCATCAGCTCCAAGAAGGAGAATGGGAAGAGAAGAGACTACTACATTCACACTTAAACAAGAACCTGTACCTGCTTCCACTTCCAGACCTTCATCTTCTCGACGGTCTCCACCTCTTGAGGATCAACAACAGAGTTCATTTTGTCAAGATGATCAAAGAGATCAAATACGGAAACAATTTTAGGAGTTAAAGAACAAAGTTTTTTCTTTCTGAAATGAAAAAGTTCCGGGTTTCTTCTTTTCAACTCTGGAAAATAATTTGGTTCAATGGCCAAGGCCCAAAAGGACAAACAAGGAAGGAGATGAAGACCTTCCCAACTATTTTCCATTTCATCAAATGTTAGGGAATACCATTCAGGAGTGTTTTGTCTTCAAATACCTCCTTCAAAAGATAGTGGACTCGGGAAAGGTAAATCTGAAAGGTTCTTCAGCCCAAGTAGCATGTGTTACTGCTACAGATCCAGAGGAATGAGGCGAGTGGCAAGAAGTCAAAAGAAAAAATGCGTAGAAATATAATGATTGGATGGTCAGGAAAATGATCAACCAAACTCATACCATTTTACAAACACAATTGAAGAAACCAATTGTGTCTTCTACTATGAATGCCACAAAAAAACCCCCTTCATCAGAAATAAAATCCTCAAAGAAGCAGAATAATTCAATGAAAGAAGAGAAGTCAGAAGAAGATGAGCTCATGTCAAAGCCCAAACTGTCTTTGACTCTGGAAGATTTTATACCATCTACTTCAAAAGCACGGGCACCACCCCACCAAACGACACATCCTAAACTAGCTAATCAGGAAAAGTTTTCATCAGAGGGAGTGTTGATCTTTTGTTCTGTTAACATGATTCACTCAACAGATCCTTATGTCAGTCACAGTTTTGATCTTGATGAGCCTAAATCCCCTATATCAAATAGAGTAATTAGAGGGAGTTCCATAGGTCTAGGATATAGAGGAAGACATGGATATTCTAGAAGCCACTATTTCAATCCTACCCCTTCTAGAATTGTATATGCATCAGCAACTCGTGGTAGAGACCTTCAGCGGGCTCAACAGGAACAAGAAAGTTCTTCCACACATGGAAGATTCAGTCCTGGCACAATTATTCTGGAGGATCGGTTAAAGGTTACACCTCATTTCTCTCAGAAAATAAATAGACCTAGTCAGTCTAATCTGCCAAATCTAGGAGTATTTCCAACTCCCACCCTGATACGAGATGCATCTACTTCCAAAGCATCAACTTCCAAGGTACCTACGAAACCACATGTTCCTGTTGGGAAAAGGAGGACTTTGGATCAAAAGTATGATGTCTTGAAACATTTGGCCCATGTACCATCCAAGTTATCAATTCTGGATGCCTTTAATCTATCAAAGGATCTTCGGGAGGCACTCATTGTGGCTTTGTCAAGTCCTCAAGGATTTTAAACTAAAATTGTTTTAGCTGAAGTCTACCATGTAGAGAATAATCCTACAGAATTCCATGCAGTGATATATTTTATAGATGAAGATGAAGATGATGTTGTGCATGGACTTATTAGACCTTTGTATTTATCAGGAAAGGTAAATGATATAGACATCCAATGAGTTTTTACTGATAATGGTTCCGGAGTCAACCTCATCCCTATTCATACACTTCGTCTATTGGGCCTCATCGAATCTAATTTATATCCTTCTACTTTGATTTTGCAAGGATATGATAAAAATGAACAAGAACCTATAGGCGAGATTACACACAGAACTCAGTTTGGGGATCTTATATCCAATTCAGATTCTTCATGACAAAACCTTCAATATTTTTCTTGGAAGACCTTGGCTACATAAACATGCAGCTATACCGTAATCATACCATCAATGTCTGAAATATTGTTTCACTGGTCAAATTGGGACATTGTATGGTGATAAAGCCCCATTCAAAACATGTGAATCTCAATACATTGAGGTAGAATTCTATCACATGGAGGGAAAGGAGGTATCTACGACAAAGGAGGTTACCAAAATTAATGCTCAATATGGTTTGGAAAATATTCCAGTAACCCCATTTATACATGTGAGTACAGATTATGTGTTTCATATCAGTCAAATTGATAGGATAGACCCAAATCCAAATACTCTTATGGAAACTTCCATAATGTCAATTACGACAATCAATCCAAACAGCATGGGAGAAAATGGTGATTCACTAAGCAATGATGAAAGCTCAAATAGAAATGTCTTCATTTCAACCTCTGAAATCCAATAATTCTATACTTCATCAACCAGGCTAGAAGAAGTTATAGCAATGTCATAGATGAACGATGATGTCGATTCTCAATCCATCATCTCCTCTTTATTACCCAAGGAAGACCCTTCATTATCAATAGGGTCAGAAATGGTAGCCTCTTCTTCAAGATGTTCAAATTTTAACATCTCTCTTGATCATGGAAATCTTGCTTCATCATCTATTATGAAAGTAGAAACAGAATAAATAACATGTGTTGAAGAAGAAGAGGAAGATCTCAGGGATGCTCCTCTAGATTTTGAATAGGGTATTTCTACTACTATGGATGAACTCAGAGAAATAAATCTGGGTAAAAAAGAAGATCCACGCCCCCACTTTAACTAGTGCGGCCATGACTCTTGAATAGAAATAAATGTATATTTCATTTTTAAAGAAAAATCGAGATATATTTTCTTGGAACTATACTGAAATTCTAGGAATTGATTCTGATGTTTCTACTCATCATTTGGGTTTTCCAGAAGAACATCGAGGATTCAAACAAGCCACAAGAAGAACACACCCAACTTATGCTTCCAAAATTGAAGTTGAAGTGGATAAGATTATCAAATCTAACTTCATCAGAGAAGTTAAATATCCCAAATGGTTAGCTAATATTGTCCCTGTGAAAAATAAGAATAGAAAAATTAGAGTTTGTATTGATTTCAGAGATCTTAATCGGCATTGTCCCAAGGATGATTTTCCAGTACCAATAACAGAACTCTTAATTGATGCAACAACTGGCTATGAAGCACTTTTCTTCATGGATGGATATTCTAGGTATAATCAAATATGAATGTCTCTAGAAGAGGAAGAATTTACAGCCTTTAGAGCCCCTCAGGGTGTGTTTTGCTATAGGGTAATGCCCTTTGGCCTAAAGAATGCAGGTGCAACATATCAATGTGCCATGAACCATATCTTCAAACCCTTTTTAGGGAAATTTATTGAATGTTATGTGGATGATTTGGTGGTTAAATCCAGACAATGTTCTAATCACTTGGCTGATTTGGAAATCATATTCCACAAACTTCGACAACACTATTTGAAGATGAAACCCTTGAAATGTGCTTTTGGTGTAACCTCAGGAAAATTTCTCAGCTTTTTTGTATGCCATCGTGGTATTGATGTCGATCTAGGGCAGACAAAATCAATACTTGGTATGTCACCTCCTCTAAATTTGAAGGAATTGAGAGGACTTCAAGGACACTTGGCCTATATTCGGCATTTCATCATCAATATGATAGGAAAATGTATACTCTTCACCAAATTGATGAAGAAGGGAGTCACATACCAGTGGACTGAAAAATGTCAAGAAGCATTCAATATTATCAAGAAATATCTCTTGAGTCCACCAGTATTAATGCCACCTGTTGAAGGGATACCACTTATTCTTTATGTAACAGCTTTAGAGCATTCATTGGGTGCCTTCCTTGCCCAAAAGAATGATACTAGGAATGAAAACAACCTTTACTATCTCAGTCAGACTATGCTTGAAGAAGAAACCCGATATTCAAGTATTGAAAAGTGATACGTAGCATTAATCTTTGCAGTTCAGAAATTGAGACACTACCTGCAACACCATGAGGTCTAGTTGGTATCTCGCAATAACCCACTCAAATTTATCCTTAGTTGTCCAATTCTTACAGAACATCTGGAAAGGTGGGTAGTTATTTTTGCAGCAATTTGATATCCAGTATGTGTATCAAAAGGCAATAAAGGGACAAGCTCTAGATGATTTCCTTGTTGAACATCCTTCAGTAGAATATACATCTTTAGATATTGAACTTCCTGATGAGGAAGTATTCTCTATTCAATATAGTCTTCAAACATGGAAAATGTACTTTGATGGTGCTTTCAGAAGTCCAACAGGGAAGAAAATGGAAGATACTAAATTCAACAAAGTTGCGTTAGGAATTGTGCTTATTTCCCCAGAAAAGGAAGTGCTACCCTATTTTTTCTTATTGTTGGAAGGTGGTACAAATAATGAAGCAGAATATCAAGCCCTCATCACAGGATTGGAGTTGGCGCTTCAGGAATAAGTGAGTCACTTAAAAGTGAAAGGTGATTCAGACCTGGTAATCAAACAAGTCAATGGGGATTATGTGATCAGAAAAGAAGAATTAATCCCTTTGTATGATTACGTCAGAAGGTTAATGGTAGAATTTATTTCAGAACTGATATTTTCTTATGTCCCGCGATCACAAAATTCCCAAGCTGATGCATTGTCTAATGTAGCCACATCTTTGGAAGATCCAAACCAGGATGAAACAATCATTAGTATTTCCCACCATCGTACAGTTTCACCTTATGTTCAAATCCGAACAGAGTAAATCAATGAAATTAGTCCCATTTCTGAACCATATGGCCATGCTACAGGATGGATGACACCTATCAGGGAATACCTTCAAAATGGAACACTCCCACCTGATAGAGCTGGGAAAGAACAAGTCTGGCGATGTCTTGTCAATTTTACTCTTTATGACAGCCCATATCACCTAGAAAAAAATTCTATACAAAATAGGTTTTGATGGAATTCTCTTCAGATGCATTGATGGTGAAGATACAATGGTTATCATAAAAAAATTACATGCAGGAGTCTGTGGTGCCCACCATTCTGAACATATAATATCTGATCAAATTCGAAGGATTGAATACTTTTGGCCTTCAATAATACAAGATTGTGTTGATTTCACTAAGAAGTGTCATTATTGCCAAGTATGTGCCAACTTCATTCATCAACCCCCAGAGTTTCTTCATACAACTAATTAGTCATGGCCATTTTCCACATGGGGAATGGATGTAGTAGGAATTTACCCTTCAGCTACATCCAAGAAGTTTAAGTATATTCTTACTCCCACTAAATTATTTTCCAGATGGGCAGAGGCAATACCTCTCAAAGAAGTTAGTTCTAAAAGCATTGTTAGCTTCATCAAGTCTAACATCATTACCAGATTTGGTGTCCCTCATACCATATTGACGGACAATGGCACCAACTTCTGTTCATCCGAGGTAAGGAAGTTGTATCAAGAATACAAAATCAAATCCAACCATTCATCTCGGTATCATACAATGGATAATGGTCAAATAGAAGCCTTCAATAAGTCTCTTTCAAACATACTGCAAAATATGGTGGGTAAATATAAGAAATCATGGTCTGATAAACTTTTTCATGCTTTAGGAGATTATCAGACCACCACCTGCACTACTACGCGGTCAACTCTATATTCATTGGTATATGTAACAGAAGCAGTCTTGCCCATTGAGGTTCAATTACCTTTTCTCAGAGTAGCCATTTGTGATCAGTCATCTACAGATGATCAATCTCAAAAGCAATTGGATGAATTAGAACGATTAGATGAAAAAATATTGTGCACCCTACACCACTTGGAAGTCTATCAGAATCGAATAGCACGGGCTTTCAACAAAAAATTTCATATTTTTTCATTCATTCATGGAGAATTGGTATTGGTTCTTAGAACTCCAATGATACCAGGAAAGAAACCTCCCACGCTTGAGCCAAAGTGGGAAGGACCTTATTCAATACATAAGGTCTACACCAATGGAGCTTATTCTTTAATCTCAAGGGATGGAGAACTCATTAAAACTCCAACCAATGAAAGATTATTGAAGAAGTATTTTGTGTAACACAAATACCAGTATCCTAGCTTCATGACGCTAAACTGTACATAACCCTTTCATCCTACATGATGTTAAACTATGTTGCACTCTTTTGTCCTTACTGCATGACATTAAAATACATAGTCCCCATCATCCTTGCTATATGAAGTTAAACTATACAGCCCCTATTTGTCCTTACTACATGACATTAAACTGCACAATCCCCAAAGTCCTTACTGCAAGACTTTAAACTACACAGTCCCTCTTTCATCCTACATGACATTAAACTGTGCATTGTTAGGGTTGTCACTACCTCTTGTTTCTCACACCGAGTATGACTCACATGAGCTTAGATTAAAATTCAACCATAACACCCTCTTTGGGTTTCTAATCATCTGTAAGTCCCAACACCATCTTTGGGTTGTCCTCAAGTACAACTTGATCACCAATTCATTATTAATTGAACTATGAAGACTTTGATCCTCGCATTTTAGGCTAGGTACGTAAGCAACCTCCCGACATTCAAGCCCAAAAGAAATATCTTCACATCGGTTCACCTCTATCTCATACGATTTTTATTTGTGGAGTCGCCCCCAAAACCAATATTTTTTACATTGGTTCACCATAGTCCTTGCTATATGATGTTAAACTATACAGTCCCCCATTGTCCTCACTAAAATACATTAAACTACACAACCATACGTCCTAGTTACATGATGCTAAACTGTGCAGCACCGGTCCATGTATTTGACCTTAAACTATTCGCACTTTCATCCTATACAAAAATAAACTACAACATTCTTTGACACCCTCACTTGAGGGGGAATCATTGTTTACATTGATCTCCAATCATGTTATATTCCAAAGACTATGTGCATATATGGAAATTCCTGAACCTTAATCTTGGGTTAAACCATCATTGCTCTAAAGTCCTCTTTCACCATTCACTTGTACGAACCAAATATATATAGAGGGTATTTCAAGAACTACATATGGCTTGATTCCCATCCTTATGGGATATGTAGGAACGTTCGAGCATCCCTCAAATCCAGCCCCAAGTATTTGGGCATAACCCCAAATTCCACTTTCAATACCTTGGCTGAAAAGTCCCATTGTGAAAACATGAATGTGGTATGAAAACCCTGGTCTTCATTCACATCAGGTTTATAACAAACACAAAATGTGTATTCCTCATTGTGGTCTGAGATCTATGACCCTAAACGAAGATCTCATACACTCTCGTCCCATATGATGTTAAACTGTATTTCAAGAACTACATTTGGATTGGTTGTCATTATAATGAGATATGTAGTGAAGTCCAGCATCTCAATTCAGGACCTAGCCACAACATGATTATGGTTAGAATTGATCTGTGTATCTCTTTAATGCTTTGTAAAATGCCCATTTTGATGTGTCATACTCCTAACCTTAAATACTTTCTGATCTACATAACCCTTTTCTTGACTTTTGGTCACAAAATGTCTAATACCCAGTAATTCTTTTTCCGGACTATGCAGCACATGCCCTTAGGCATCCTTGCATAAGTAGTATACATAACGGACATGTCATCCAAAAGAATATTATTTGACTATGCAGCCAATTCCCTTAAGTGGCCCTACATAATTCAACCCCCTAACGGGTTTGTCAAATAGTGGTAATTTCATTCTTGGGAGAAAAAACCTATTTTTTCCTTATTTGTATTAACGAAAAATATGTAGGGATCCATAAAAATAACCATCCTTAACATATTTTTCCCATACTCTTTTTCATGATCTAAAAGTATTTATGTTTATGGTTTATATTTCCCTTCCCTATGTTTGGGTCAGACCTTCGCAGGAGTAACATTCATCCAATTCTTTGATAATATTAATTGGGAATATCCTCTCTATATTCAAGTACCTCTCTCCATATAGAAAACTCTATGCTTTGGAAAATTTTAATCTCCATAAACTTCCATTGGCCTTTTAGCAGTAGAAAAGTAAAATTTCGGAGAGTTCTTTTACATGACTATGTAGCATGTGCCCCTAGGTGGCCTTGCATAAGTAGTCTACATAACGGACATGTCAGCCAAAAGATGCTATTATTTGACTATGCAGTCAATTCCCTTAAGTGGACCTGCATAATTCAACCCCCTAACGACTTTGTTAAATAATGGTAACTTCACTCTTAGGAAATACGTCCTCTAATGCCTTTTATCCCTTTTTTCATATCATTCGTCAGATTCAAAATTTCCTAAGTCATAGTTTACATGTTTTCCCCCATACTTGAATGTGATAATTGGTCTTCAAACAAATTATCAAGTAATTGAGTCAATTTTAATCCAATCGGTCAAAGCTATTCGACCTTTAAACATTAGCCTTTTTATGTCCAGCGTGCACGACTTTAAACAGCCCACAAAAGACAAGGGAACTCTGAACAAAAGTCAAGTACCAGCTCACTAAACATAAATTTTATATGATTTAGGTAATATTGAGAAATAAAAAGATTCAATGTTTGTATGGTTTTTTTATAATCCTAGAAAAAAGAAAACTATACTTACTAAGACCATTGGATTAGGTAATTATTTAAAGCAGGTACCAAGAGAATGCAGGCACAAATAATTGAAGATGAAAGTATTTTTTTTTCATTGATGCACAATAGTTAGAAGGAAATCTACAGACTGGAGTCTCTTCTCTTTTCAAGAATTACAAGAGGCTTTCAACATAACTCTTCATTTGATTTATGACATCCCGAAATTCATCAGTAGACACTTGAAGTTCATGCATTGGACCAAATTCACTCTTTTCAGCTTGATGGAGTGATTTCTTGGCATATGAGATGGATTTCATACCATTTGTTTGAACTTATTCTAGTGAATTTTTAAGCTGGTCAAGTTCCCCAGTAACAGCATCTAACTGTTGCTGAAGGTGCATCTGTTGGACAACTTTCTCCTTGATCTTATGATTCAACTCCTTTAACTTTGCAGCATGATCATCCTCAGCTCGGGACACCGCAGCCTCGAATTCACTGATATTGGTTAACAACCTCACTCTGGTCTGGTCTTGATGGTACCTTTGCTCTTGCTCCCTTCTTAAAATGACTTGTTTCACCACGGTATGGATCTCTTGATATCCAAAACCACCAAGTCACAACATGATGAACAGGGATGACAGTCACGGGATCTTCAAAGACAGCTCTTTAAGAGGCACTTCAGATATGATCTTCCATATGTTCTTCCACGACTTGCGACGTGAAAATTGGATCACCTTCTATACCTCTAGGTTTGATTCAGCATCACTTTCACATGGAGGAATATAGTCCAGGATTAATGCACCTAGAGAAATACCCTATTCTGCTCCTTCCCCCTGACCCTTGTTACTTCAATTTCAATTCCCATTAGGGTGGAGGCTGAGGCTTCACCTCCAGATCTAGACACTAAAATTGACGGCCTGAAATAATCAATTGAAAGTTTTAGTTAGGTTCAAAGGATAACAAAAGCTGATTAAGATTTCTTGAAAATTAAGTATAGTCACAAATATTATTATCTCTTACCCAACGGTAGATCAACAGCATGAGAAGGTTGTTCCCCGTCTTTCCTAGCTTCAACAGGATTTTCATTATGGGTTTCAGGAAGCTCTGCTGGGTTAAGCTCCACTTGAGCTATCATCTCTACAATAATAGGGCTATCTCTACACCCTTAAGGCATTGGAAGTTCAGCATCTTGCTCAGATGGAACAACACATTTCAACCAATCATGGTCAGAGATGTAATAAGAACTTTTTAATAGGACGGAAGATAACACTCACGTCCAAAATCTTCTAAATTACATGGTAATTTAATATGATCTAAAATGTATTCAAAAGATTCTCCAAGTTTCATCATATCATCCAGTGATATCTTAGATTCCTGGTTAGTCTCACCAATGGAAGAATTCAATTTTTCTTCTTGACAACCCTCATTCTGCGGCCTCTGACCCCAGATAGTTTCTTCAGAGAAAATTACAGCATCAGTTGCAGTGCCGCCAAATGTTTTGGTGCAGGTGTTGAACATAAAGTATCACAAAATGGAAGTCAGTTGATGTTTTCATTAAAAAGTTTTATAAAGTATTTTTCATTTACCAGAAGTAGGCTCTTCTCTCCTTGTAGCAGAACGAGAGTAGTACTGGGAACAAATACTGACTATTCTTCAAGAGCAGCCAAGTTAGCATGAATTTGCGACTGTTCACCAGCACCCTCCTTCGTCCTCAGAGGAGGCCCAATCCTCTCCCTCAAAACGGAAATTGAAGAAGCCCCTGCAATCCCAAGAAGTATGAGCAATATTTTCATGAGTTAATATTCATGACTATCCAAAGGACTTACCACTACTGATGAAGCATTTAACTATGGAATTCTTCCTTCGATGTCTTTTATTCTTTGGCTTTTTGGGTGTGTTGACATCATCATCTCCAAATACAGGTATTGGAGAGTGAAAATCCCTTTCTATCTCCTCTTCCATGGCTTGCCGGCCTGGAGATACCTCGCCCGGCTTGCGAGGAGATTTAGTAGCTCCGATGGAAGTACCACCAGGGATATACTATGGTGAAGGAACTTTAACTGTTCCTTTCTTTTCAAGATGCAGGATGAAGAAAGTAATTTCCTTGAGTAACAAAGATTTAAATGAAATCAAGTTGCAAAGAAAATAAGGAAAGAGACTTACATCTTCAGGAGCCACATAATCATTCCACTCCTCGTCTATGGAAGCACCAGTCCCCTTAGTGGTGCCATGATCCATCATTTCCTTCACCCGCTTGGTGATAGGAATGGAATCATCAGTGGTATATATGAGCATCTTAAGCTCTCTGATTTAAGCCCGCACTTTATCAGGGTTATCCTCGAAACAAATATCAGTAGAATCCCGAAGATTTCCAACTCCAGGGATGTGTAGCCCTTCGCATAGGTCAAGCCAGGCGGTTTCAGCATCGCAATATAAACTCCGCCATGTATGGACAACCTATGGTCATAGATATTCACCATGTATACCAGAATGCTGCGATGAGGGTCCTACAATCTTGGACTTCAACTTATTCCTAGCTCCTGCAATCACAGATAAAGGATAATAAAATAAAACTTGTTACTCTATAAAGTAATGGAAATTAAATTGCCTCAATGATATAACTCACCATGTGTCGATGGAGTTGGTCTCTTAATTCTAGCAAAAGGATTATATCTGGCACAAGGACGCTTTGACACATGTCGTGCCTCATCATCCCCATCCCGAGAATCCGGTGAATCAGCTCCGAGTGTGGAAGAGTCACCTTCTAGATGAAGGGTTTCTTTCTCGATAGTTCTCTTATTTTTCCCCACCCGAGGAATCAGATGATTCAGTACCCCTTCAGGGTATGATGTTACCCAGTTCTCGGCATACCATGTAGTCAAGTGACTCACCATTCCAGCAACTGGTAGATCAAACAGTGCTCTGATCTTCTCCATAGTTGTCAGCAACCAAAGTTGATGGGAAACCATTGGATGTTGTTATGACCTGACATGCACAGGAGGGGATACAACAATCTACTACAGACACTTGAATTGGCGTGAAAATCTATATGGAGCATAGACCTCGCATATAATCTCTCTGTCAATCCTGGAGGCCAATACACCATCTCTGCAAGCTAACATGTATGACCTCAATTCTAGGATGGATGTTCCATCATCAACAAACCGCCCGGTTGGCGAGTTTCCATAATGAAAGAAATGGAATTCCTTGAACATGCTCAGCCATACCTTCATATCATAGGAGTTGAGGGATAATGGAAAAATTCCATAAAATGCTTGCACTGATGGCCTAAAAGAACTTCCAAGAACTTGTACTCTGATCTATACATCATATGTCCTGAAATGAGTGCTGATCCATCCCCACAAAGCTTGGAATGGTCCCACTATTCTCAAAGGAGACTTACCCATATAAACATGGAGTATGCTCCTGTGAATATTTGCCAAAATAGGGGTGGCCAACCCAACCATTTTCCTCTCAGCCAATTTAGCTACATCAACTAAGGTCCCTGGCCTGATGCCTCCCTTTGAATCCCTAAATGGAAGAAGATAAACACTGAGCCACAAAGATAAGAAGCTCTCCAGAAGGGTATTTTATAGGATTCTCTAATCCACTTTGTACCCCCACTTTTCAAATTCTCTTGCTTCCAGGGTCAGCCAGAATGTTCCCAGAGCACCCCTCTTCTCTGTTCTAGGGTAGGTAGTAGGACGAGTATAGGTGGCCCCCTTCTCCTCTTTCTTAGTGAGAAACATATCCATCCACTCGTCTGGATGAATATCCTTTCTAGAATGAGTTTTGGAGGTCTTTGAATTCTTGAGCTTGTATAATATTTTCAATAATTCCCGAGCCAAATCCGGAGTCTTCTCCAAATAATTCCAAGTTTCCTTGGGAGGGATGAATTCATTATACATATCGCCTAAAATTAGAGCCCCCAAGATCTTGTAGACATCCCACAAACTGATGCCTACTTCTCCATGAGTCAGATGGAAAGAATTGGTTTCTGGGCTCCAGCAGCTGATTAGATCCGGTACAAAGTTATCATTCTTGTAGATATATGTCTTCCCAGCCCAGAAGGCTTCATATATTGCATCTCCTATCAGATCCTCGACAAACTCTACATAGGTTTGTCGCACCCAATATGCCCACATCCAAGTCGGCTTCACACCTCCTCCAGGATGGAAGTACCAACTCTTCTTTCAGCCTTTGGATTAATCCATCTGAGAGTTTTGGAAGATTGAGGGAAAACAATGCGGCTGCAGCTCAGGCTTGTGAGGTTTCAGATCTGAGGAACATGGGCTATGATGCATTATAAACTCCTTCTCCACTATTCCAGCATTTACGAATGATCCTCCAACTGAGACATTTGCTGAAGCAAAATTGGTGTAAGTTTGAAACCAAGAATGCGGGAGATAGTTCTTTGGCTCTAGAATGTTGACTTCTTGCAGATGACCATGGCCATACAGAGGCAGGTAGATGCTCTATGGGAAATTAAGATGATACTTCTTCAAGTAATTGGCCAAATCTGGGAGAGTGATATTGTAGATATCATAGTAATCATGGCCAATGACGTTCATCATGTCGTAAATCCGCTTGTTGGCCAGCTCATCAGCCATTCCATTTTTTTGGGAGCCATTTAATCTGCACAAACATCAGATAATTAAATTTTAAGTAATTTTATTTTTCATAAAATTTGTGAAGAAATTCAAAAAAATGGATAAGGCATTAAGGCATGAAATTCCCATGTTGGCGCGCAAGTCTAATCTGGTCGCGCAAGTATGGGCGCATAGATGTCACCGCACAAGTCCAAATACCTCTGTAGAAGCGCAACACAATTTATAAGAAGCAATGAACCGCAGACAGCAGCACCTGCATGATGAGAGATACTTGCGCGCCGAGAGCTCAGGAGCATTTGAAACTGAGTGCTTTGCACGAAGTGGTGCCGCATATTTATAGGAAAGGATGTACCCATGCGTGTCATACTCTACGTGGATCTCACCTGCACGCCACTACTTGCATGCTCAAAACCTGCGCGCCCTAAATTCCTTGGTTTTCTCATTTACATCAGAGTCAAATCCTCTTTCCTTTTTCCAATCCAACTCTGAGGGGGGACTTTTGTTAACACTACTTTCCTTCAAAGAGATTAATTAATGAAAAAGGGGAATACCTTAAGCGCAAATAGATTCATCCTTTGAAGAAACATCAAAAATTGACAATGCCATGAACAAAAAACTCTTTAAGC
Source organism: Viscum album (assembly GCA_963277665.1). Classification (NCBI taxonomy): domain Eukaryota; kingdom Viridiplantae; phylum Streptophyta; class Magnoliopsida; order Santalales; family Viscaceae; genus Viscum; species Viscum album. Next base: position 1,662,722,290 of record OY728146.1, on the reverse strand, counting down.
ATGGGCTGCACAAGTTTTATTACGGTCGCGCAAGTACACTTGCGTGCCACATATGGGTCACGCAAGTCAATTGCGCGCCCTATTAATTTTTCACCCAAGGTCCTCAATGGCCTATAAATACCCCCTATGGGCCCCCCATTTTGAGGACGAAAAAAAAATCCAAAAGTTAGATTTAAGATCTCGGCGCCCTAGTTTATACTTGAAGTCTTCCGAACACTTCTAAGGTAATTTCTTACCTAGAATGGAAGATCTAAATAGGGGGAATAAGGCCTAAGTATTGAGTTTCATCAACACTTTCACGCCTAAGTGTCCATACCTTAAGGGAAATGGCCACACTTGCACGCCGCTTTATCCCTTCAACAAAACTTGTGCGCCACCCTTTTGGAATCCTCTAGGGATAATACTAGGGGCTTGAGCCAAGTCTCGCCCAAGTATTACCTTATGGGTTAACCATCTCCCAATTACACCTGTGTTGCGCAAGTATAATTGCGCGACCAGGACTTACGTTCCCAAATAGGACTTCTGCACCTGCCTCTTTTTGTGTGCCCCACCAGCCTATTGAACTCTTTTCTTCAAATCCACCTCTCTTACTCAAGATTTATCCCTCAAAACCCTCTTCAAAGCCATTTATGGCATGGTTCCTTTGTTGGATTCCTTATCTGAAAGGAATTCTATGGAACATCTCTAAAAACCCCATGATTTACATAGCATTATGTCAATAAGGTTAGAGATTTACTTAATTAAACCTCATCCTTTAAGATGAGAAGATCCCTAATCTGTTCATCCTCTTTAGGTGTAAGCCCCAACCATAATTTCTCTTAACGTAGGCCTCCTTTTTAGGAGTAAGCCTCAGATCTCAAGTCCCTTCTCAAGTCCCCTTAACATGGGCCTCCTTTTTAGGAGTAAGCCCCAGGCTTAATTTCTTTTGACTTGGGCTTCCTTCTCAGGAATAAAACCCAATCATAAGTTCCCATTAATTTGGGAATCCCTCTCAGGAGTAAGCCCTAAATTATGTATTCAAATCTTCATAAAGAACATATACTTTTATGGACCTTGTTCCCGAGTTTCTTCCCTAAAGTAAATCTCGATCCTCATATATCTTGGGCAGTCATACATATATAAGCCCCACATCATTTCTTATGATTGCATCTTTCATGGAACAATCGTCAAGTTTTACAGATACCTCTTCTTTCTCACACTGATCATGACTCCAATGAGCTTAGAGTGTAAAAGTAATTATGACATATCTCTTTGGGCCATTAATCATGCATAAACCTCATACTTCTTTACTCTAACTACGTGGGTTCTGATTATTTTTCTAACAAGGATACGTAGGTAGCCCATCTGCGGGTACGATCCAAACTCTGAAATAATCCATGTCCTTCTGAGCGACAATAAACTTCAAGTGCCCCACTGAGTGGCTATAAAACCAGTATGGTTATCATAATAACCAATATATTTCTATATAATGTGTTGAAGGATACCATTTATGAAGAATATCTAATAAATAAGGATGATTCTCTATCGATGAAGAAGCTCAAATACATACAAAAGATTCTATAAATCTCATACATATCAATCATTGATTGTCAGATCTAAAGGAAATCTCATTTTCATACTTGGTAAATTAATAAGGATTCACGATCATAACTCAAATCTATAAAGAGATTCCCAGAGTATACAATAATTCCCCCCAAAAAGGTGTGATGAGTCTGACCCCCATCCTCTCGACCAATGAAAATTCTTAAGCCTCATCGGTCCATAACTAATTAGCACCTATCTTTTGAAAAGTATGTACAAATGTATATAGAATCATTTGATGTTTCCAGTTCTAAGAATAAACCCGTTAGAAACTGATTGATATGTTTGAACCTTAAACAAACAAGTTCAGTGCCCATTTCTAGAAGAAATATAGATTTTTCCATTTAGTGAGGATAATAGTAGACCAGATGGTGATCCTTGGACCGAGCCTTCTTCAGTGTTCAATGGGACGATGATGGAGTCTGATCACACAGACTCACGATGAGGAGACTCTTTCATAGACAGAGTTTGAGTGACTATTCAGGGAGGAGTTCTCTCCATTTACACAGAGATCAGTATGCATCCAGGAGCTTCTTCAGCTCCAGCAGGGTGGTACGCCGATAGCCGACGTCGGACACAGGGATTATGGCATGAGAGATGTCAGAGGATGACCCAGGATAGGGATTAAACAGTATAGTTCTCCTAGGATGGATCTAGTCATCCTAGGGAGAATCGGTTCTACTCGTGAAATAGAAGGGGAAATCTTGCAAGGGATTGTCTGACCTGTCGAGCTGTTGATAGGGAAGCGGTGGATGGACCACCGAGGTAGAGGCAGAGACTGGATCAGGTAGACCTGCCAGGTGACGAACATGGAAAAGGAGTAGGGAGAGCTGCAGGTGGTGGAATAAGATTCAACTTACTTCCAACACCACCCCTAGGAGGTCTGCACCCGGCTCAAGGAGCTAGGGGACAGGGGCGGGGATATCTGCATGCAGTCGAGGCATATGACCTAGGGGCTCCAGGGATGATCCGAGGTATGATCTATGTCTTTTATACCTTAGATTCTGTAATTATCGACACATGTTCCTGTCATTCCTTCATTGCCACATGTCTTGTGAGAAATCTTGAGATTCGGATAGAGCTGTTGACTCCATCTATATTCTTGGATACACCTATAGGAGGAGAATCAATGATCACACACCTTTGTAGATAGTGTGATCTTACCCTTTGAGGTTACCATTTTGACTGGAAACTCTTGATGGTAGTGTCGAGGCATTAGGAAGTCGTTATCAGTATGGATTGGTTATCTTTGGTCCATGCCCAGATTGACTGTTTTAGGTGAAGAGTGTAGTGTGTCCACAGTGATGGGATGAGGTTTTCTTTTTTCGGAGAAAAGGAGACCCAGGTAACACAGAATGAGCACATGTATAGGAGGGTGCAATCGGTCACTCATGAGTTGGCTAGCCTTTCCCTCGGAGTAATAAATGTGATGATCTCCCAGTTCCCAGTAGTAGTGGTGGAGTACAAGGGTTTCTTTCACAAAGATGTTCTAGGATTACCTCCCCACCGAGAAATCGACTTCTGCATCGACTTACACCCCAGGACGGCACCAATTTCTTCATCATCATATCGGATGACTCCTGTAGAGCTTCGCAAACTGAGGGTGCAATTGGAGGATTTACAGAGTAAGGGTTTCATGATACCCATTGTTTCACCCTGGGCAGCCCCAGTCTTGTTTTCAAATAAGGAATACGGAAGTTTGAGGTTGTGTGTGGATTACCGGCACCTAAACTAGGTGACGATGAAGAACAAGTATCCACTGCCGAGAATCGACGACCTCTTCGATCAGCTGAAAGGGGAACAATGGTTCTTGAAGGTTGAGATTCGATCATTTTATCACCAGTTACGAGTACGGTATGAGGATATACCGAAGACAACATTCATATGTCACTACATTCACTATGAGTAATTGGTTATGCCTTTCGGCGTGAGGAACACCCCCGTAGTGTTCATGGAACTGATGAACCAGATCTTCCAGACTTACTTGGGCCGGTTCGTTGTGGTCTTCATCGACGACATCCTTGTGTACTCGGTGTCAGAGGAGGAGCACATGAGATACCTGCGGATAGTTCTAGATGTACTCCAAGAGCACCAGATCTATGGGAAGCTCTCAATGTGACAGTTCTTGATTCAGGAGGTCCACTTTCTGGGACATGTCATATCAGTAGATGGACTAGCTGTGGACCCATCCAAGGTGAGAAGATTCCTTGGGTTGGCAGGATATTACCGGACATTCATTTCGGATTTCTCCTGAATATCAGCACTGATGACAGCCTTTACTAGGAAGGGGAAACTATTTTTATGGACGAAGAAGTGCTAGCAGGCTTTAGAGCAGTTGAGATAGAGTTTGACGAGCGCCCCAGTCTTGAGATTGCTAGAGGAGGGTGTTGAGTACATGGTTTTCTACGACGAATTAGGTACCGGGCTTGGCTATGTCCTGATATAGAGACAGGCAGTGATTGCTTATGGTTTATGCCAGCTTAGGCCACATGAGTAGAACTATGCAACCCATGATCTTGAGTTGGCAGCGGTAGTGTTCACATTGAAGATGTGGAGAAACTAACTTACGGGAGAGCGGTTCATCGTCTACTTTAACCAAAAGAGCCTCAAGTACATATTCTCATAGAAGGATCTGAATCTAAAGCAGAGGCATTGGGTATAGTTCCTCTAGTACTTTGATTTCAAGATCATCTATACTCATAGGAAGGGGAACAAGGTGGAAGATGCTCTTAGAAAAAGGTCAAGCTAATAGATTTTGAGTGAGGTGAAAAAGCAGTTAGTCATGTTGCAGTTATCCTTCATGGATAGAGAGGATACTACTTACATGTAGTCAATGGATGTCACCCCTCCACTCTTACAACGATTTAAGGAGGAACATATTGGCAATGTCGACTATGAGGATTTATGTGCTCAGTTATCCACAAGACATGCTTCTTATGGATATTCACAAGGTGGGGAGCACATAATTCTTTTCATAGGATGCACTATTATACCAGCATCATTAAAGGAAGAGGTCTTGATTGAGTTCCATACATTCCCTATGGCGGTACATCCAGGAGTGGAAAAGACGTACCAGGATCTCTGACAACATTTCTGGTGGCCAGGCACGAAGAAGGTAGTAGCAGATTTCATTTCTCGATGCCTCATATGCCAGAAGGTGAAGGCTGATCACCATGTTCTAGTGGGATTAGCTCACCCCTTGGAAGTTCCATAGTGGAAGTGGGATGAAATATCGATGGACTTCATGACAGGCTTACCACGGATTCCCAAGGGGAATGATTCCATCTAGGTTATCATTGACCAACTCACCAAGTTGGCCCACTTCCTAGATATCTGGGAGTAGAGTTCCATAGAGATCTTGGGACACCTCTATGTGCAGGAGATAGTTCGACATCATGGAATCCCATTTACAATAGTCTTAGATTGAGATGCCCGCTTCACATCCTGGTTATGGAAGGGATTGCAAAATGCTTTTGGGACTCAGCTACGCTTGAGCACGACGTTCCATCCCCAGACCGATGGTCAAACAGAGAGGACCATTCAGGTTCTGGAGGACATGTTGCGGGCCTATATCTTGGACTTTGGTCATAGTTGGGAAGACCACCTACCACTGGTGGAGTTTTCATATAATAATAGCTACCACTCCACCATTGGTATTTCCCCGTTCGAGACCTTGTATGGGAGACCCTTCCTGTCACCGTTTTGCTGGACCAACCCCAGAGATTTAGCACTCATGGGTCCAGAGTTGGTGCGAGCTACCACCGTGAAGATGCAGGTCATCCAAGAGCAGATGAAGACTGCACAGAGCCGACAGAAGTATTATGCTGATAGATGATAGAGACCTCTGGAGTTTGAGGAGGGTGACCATGTCTTTCTTTGGTTATCACCTCCTCTAGGATTATAGAGATTTGGTCAAGGTAGCAAGCTATCTTCGAGGTTCATCAGACCTTTCCAGATACTGTGTAGAGTTGGTGAGGTGGTGTAACTCCTAGATCTACCGTCACTGTTTCATCGGGTACATGATGTCTTCCACGTGTCGCTGTTGAGGAGGTACGTGAGTGAGCCATCGCACGCCATCGACTGGGGAAATCTCGACATTGAGGATGGAGTGACCTTTGCTAAGTACCTAATGGAGACCATGGATCAGTAGGATAGGATCCTTTATGGGTGATCAGTTCCCTTGGTGAAAATTCGGTGGCAGCACAAGAATCTTTTGGAGAGCACATGGGAGCGGAAGTCTCTAATCCATGCCCAGTACCCACATCTTTTTTATTAGTCTTTGTTTTGGCTTTTTGGGGACACAAATCCCCAAGGTGGGGAGAATGTATTGTATCAAATTTTCTGTGTATTACTTTTAAATATTATATGGAATTATTACGAGACCAGGCATAGAGACAACACATCATTCTGAGGCCCGATGATCCCATAATGGTGGTTTGAACTTTTTTAAGTTAAGTGAGTTGGCATATAAGCGTGATTGTGGTAGTTTCCAAACGGATTCTTGGATTAAAAAACTTAGGGCACCGGTGCATCTGGGATGATGAATTTACCTAATAATGGGTCTAACTTTGATTGTTGCGGGTCAAGGGAAAAAGTTAATTTTCGGATATTTTTAGAAAAATAAAATAAAATAAATGGAAACATTTATTTTGTTTTTAATTGGAAACATTCACTGCAGTGAAATGATGGGAGGATTTTTAATATATAATTCCATGTCATAATGACTCAGAAACAACAACTTGACTCGTTAATGCTACAACATGATGGAATTCCAAAATTTACTTTCCCTTTTTAATGGGTTAATCAAACAGTGGTCATTGATAGAAAACTGAGAGAAAACTCTGGAGAATCTATGGAACCTTGGAGAAATATCTCGACGACGAACGACAAAGAATAAAAGTTGAGAATCATTGTTCCAATGAGTTGAAGTATCTATAAAAAGACGACAACATGACCTCTTTGTTAATGATCAATCCCTTTTGAGGTAGGGGTTTGTTATTTAAATTCTTTTTCCTCGTTCTGGATTTAAACTTCAAACATGAACCAACCCACAAACAGGTTGATCCGTGGAGCGTGCATTCTAATGGGAGGTTTTTCATTGGGATGTTTTTGGGGATTAATCCACGGTTATTGATTATTATATTGATCCTGCTCCATTTGATCCTACTAACAGGAGTGGATAAATGTTGTGAAAAATGACGGCAGAGGTTCATTCCTCAATTTATTTTTTTGGATTTCCTCCCCCTTTTATTTTCGTGCGTTCTTTGCGTTCTTCGTGGGGTGACAAATAATAGATCTTTACGCGTCCATTTTACGACTCAATGATCCCAAATTAAGAATCCAACATCACGACGACCTATTGGAGGTGAGATGGCGATATCGGTGGACGAATCATTTAGTGTTGTTTCTTTTGTTAGGGGAAAGGAAGGTGCGAGACCAGGCTATTCCTAGCCTCCCAAATGCATAAGAAAAGAAAAGGCACAATAAGAGACCCAAAAAACCAACAAGGAAATCAACTACATGACAAAGTCCCCATCCCCAAGGGGATCTCCATCATCCCTGTTGTAATGCCCCGAGCCGAGAAGCCCAGAGTCAGTGCATTATTACGTATCATTGGCAGGATCAAAAAAGATCAAGTCTCGAAAGTCCGATTAGTTTAGTAGCCTTGTAAGTACTAGATACATTCATAATGTTTACATTACATCATAAAATGGAAAACTACAACAAAATTATTTCCATAGACAACACTGGGATCCCATAGACTATCCCTGGAGGTCATTCATAATATACTTCTTTGCATCGTGGGAAAAAATAAAACATATAAAGGGTTGAGCTCAGATGCTCAGTAAGGATAACATTATAGCAGAAACTTTCATAAATAAACATAAACATTTAAGGCAATGTATAACTAAAACAAAAGCCTTTTAAACTTGAACTTCAGCATAATATGGAAAAAAATTAAATGAAATAATTCCATTTACTTATTCACATGGATATCCTACTAGTAAAATTATCACATGCAATATCAATAGCCACTTTCATAATGATGGAATGCATAATGCTAGACTATCATAACCACATAGTCAAGGCCTTGTGCCAAGACTACAAATAATATTTTGTCAAGGCCTTGTGCTAAGACACTAGTTTGCCCCATGAGACCTACCAATGCATAGAGGAGCTATAGCGGGAACCACCCGTCACTTACTAAGTCCAATCCATTCCTCATATTAAAATTTTGAAACATAACATAAAATTCGAATTAAAACTAGCCTACGAAATGTCAATAATTTGTCCACAAACCATGAATGGTATAAAAATAGCACAACCACAGTCAAACATAACTCATTCAATATAATATGGAAGATTTTATTGTAACAAATTAACCTCAATCTAGAATAATGAAGGATATTGACATAGATGAAAATAATCATCAAAACTATTTGAGAGAATTATCCCCCTTTTTCTTGAAAACATTCAAAAGTATCACTATTTATCAAGAAGCTAATTAAAATAGATTTTTGAGTCAAAGTGTCCCATACCACTTTGAAACTTTTAAAAGGGATTTTAATTTGAAAACATTAATGTCCATATAAATAAATCCTTAAAACCATTTTTAAAACATGGACATTAATGAGAAAGATTTAGAAGAATAAATTGTTAAAACATTTAAAAATGATATTTTAGTTAGAGTTTCTAACCAAAAGAGAGAAAATTGAATATAAATAATTTAGGTAATAAAAAATTTGTAATATCATGAGAATAAAGGGATTGATGATATACTATGTCAAAGTACATTATATACACCATATAAAAGTGATTTTATTTATAACAACAAAGAAGTCTCAATGGAATGTAATTAGAGATGAAATCTCTTATAAAGACCGTACCCTTAGGTTAAGGATAAATCAACGACATAATTACGTGTGAAAAATATAAATACAATCAATATGATTGGATATTCAGTGTGAATCAATCAGAGGACATTCACACATATTCTTTTAAAAACAACACCAATGAATTGAATGTTTAACTCAATAAAGGGAGATTGAGTTAAAATTACATTTATCAAGTTCATATCGACGACTTGAGAATTTATCAATGGAGTGATTATGTGTATCAAAAGTATATACACAGAAAGGGGAGTGTAAATTATGTCATAAGAAAATGAATAGTGATTCCACACATAATCTTAGAGTAAAATAATCAATGAAGTATGCATAAATCCGAATGAGTGGAAATTGAAATTTCAAATTCCCTTATCGATTAGGTAACTTACAAAAAATACACCCATAAAAGAAGTATCATACAATGATGATGTAAATATCCATAAATTAAATTATATTACACAATTAATACAATCATGGGTATTACACACACCACATGAAATAAATAAGCGGTGAACACTGGAAATCTCATGGAATTAAAAGTGAGATAAGAAACCCCTTACTTTGCACTTTTTACTTGGTCGAGGGTAGGTTAACGTCCTGTATAATGGTGAAATAATTTTTATTGAATTATAAAAGAATCATATTCATTAATATGATATCATATATGATCTTTTAACAATTATTTATTAATAATATCTTAGTATTATCATCGTTTCGGGTGTTAACAGATTCATTTTCCTTTATATTCTTTGTTATGTGAGCCATATTTTTATTGATGGGATGTATATTATTCATATATTGAATGATATAATGTCTCTAAACATTACTTCTAATAATTAAATGAAATTTATTCTTGAATGGATATGGTGGGGAATGAATCTTATCGCGTTCATGGAGATGGTAATCCGTACATACGCACGAGCGGCAATATCATTCATTTGATATTAAAATAAAATATTATTGGATGGTATATAATATAATCAGAATAATTATCATGTTATATTTTATTATTTACATGAATAACACATAATTATTATACCCATACAAATAATAATGTATTGAATAACAATTACACCACGAAGTGGAGACAGTAATCCATACGTACGCACATATGGTGACATGACATTCAAAGGATGGATAGAATAATGAATATGGTTGTGCCATATTTATAATAACATAAAGGTATATATTATATACTAGAGTTATTATTTTATAATGGAAATAACAAAGAAATAAGAAGTGGAAAATGAAAATAACTTGAAAGAGGGTGGTGAAATTATTACCTCTTCTTCAGGTTCTTCCATTTGATTTGATCAAAAGGGATCCTTAATTTGGCATTATGACCAAAGGAGGGACTATAGGATGAATTGAGGGAAGTTGAGAGGATATTAGGGCAGGGTTTGGCCAAGCTAAAAGGCTCTGAAGGTGTGAATTCGAGAGAATGGGAAGTTCCCTTTTATAAGAGGGGTGAGGGGCACCTTAGGAAAAACATAAAATATTATTTTATAACAAACTCATTTTCGGTTTCTAATGGCTCCAAAGTGGAATATTTAAAGAATAAGGTAGGGATCGATCAAAAACCACCCAACCAATAAGTTTTATACAAGTTTGGGTCACTATATTAACCTTAACGTTTAGATTTAACTCTTAGTTAAATAGTTTGACATTTACCATGTATCTTTTTATTTTTATATTATATGGTTAATAATATTAGTATATACATCCAATCAAACCACAAGTGGTTCATTAATGATAAAAATATATTTATATAAGTCATTTGGCCGAACCATAGTTTTTTAGGAATAGAATATCAATTAACAGTATAATATTTGATTTAAAAACTCTTTTATGTCAATTTGGACACTATTTGGTATTTTGTTTTTTCTAAATTCATAACAACATTATTACTTCAAAAAAAATATAACTGACCCCAATATGTCCTATTAACCTATAAAATTAGTTTAATTCATAAAAAGTCTCAAATTTCATTTATTTAGATATTTATAATATCAATTTTTTTAATATTTCATTAATTAGGTAATTACTGCATCATCATTGTGTCATAAATATTTTAAATTAGTTAATCTCAAAAAAATATAAATAAAATACCATTATGTAGGAAATATTTTTATATTTATAATGAATATTTATAGTCTAATGTATCTTATGTTTAGCCCTATATTAAAAATGTTTTAGTTATTAAACAATTGATTTTAACTTTTTTCACTCCTCTTTGAATTAAATAATAATAAGTGTCCTAATCTAATCCAAGTGGATTTCAGAGGTTCATATTTTATTTCTAAGGTTGTTTTAGGTCGAATTATACTTATCCAATATAATTAGGACATGTGTTAGGGTAATAATAATATCATTTTTACCCTTAATTATCCTATTTACTTTTAATTGTGGTAAATAAAAGTAAAAAGGTTACTATTCACCAAAAATTATTTTTATCTTATTGAACCAAATTTTACTCCTTTATATTAACCGTGTCTATCTAATTTTCAAAATTCAACTCACAAAAGTGGTAAAATTACGTTTTATGTGAATTTACGAGTTCTCTTAGGAGGTTGGTAAAAGATTGTGAAAAGTTCAATAAAATTATATATATATAATATTATTACAAAATGACTCCAATGAATTACATTGAAAATATATGGTTATTATGTATATATTTTGACATAAAATAAAATAAAATAAAATAAATAATTATTTAAATTAAAAATCGGTTTTTAAACTATAAGTCAGTGTTTTTCACTGTTTATCAAAAATTAAAAGTTTTCAGAAACATACCAAAAATTCACCCTATGTTAATTTTGATATTCTGAATTAAAAAATGAAGTATATTTTACAAAATTAAAAACATATAAATTTCATTTATTATTTTAAAATTAATTCCCGTTGTGAAAACCATAAAGCGTATTTGTATGAAATAATAACTACCAAAAGATTGACATTTGATTATGTCCAATTTCAAAGTGAAATTACTTCCAATGACAAAGATTGGATTAAATGGTAAAAATATAATCTAATTATACATCCAACCCCTTAATATTTATTTTTGAACACTATGAATTATTTTGATTAAAAAAGTTGTTTTCAGTTAAAATATATTATTTTTCACTATTCACCCAAATATGAAAGTTATCAGAAAAAAACCAAAAATTTATTGAAACTAAATTCTTATGTCATGATCCCAAAGAAGAATTTTATTTTTTCAAATTGAATATATAAAAGTTTCAAATATTATATTTAAAAAGGGTTCTCCATTAAAAGGCGATAAAATTTCATTTTTTGAAAAATGCTTCTTTTATCTGAAAAATGAATTTGTCCTTAAATTATGTATAAGAAACTCATAATATTGATTCTAAAATTTTAAGGGTTATATAAAGTTCAAAATTCTGTTAATATTATTCGTAACTACTTTTGAACAGCTAGTTTGGTAAGTCGTGCTGCGCTTGAACTCGATGTTGCGTATAGTGTAAGTTATTGAATAACTTTGAAGAACTAACGTACTATGAAATCTTGGAGTGTTACATTCTTCCCTCCTTCAATAAATTGTGTCCTCTCGGTTTTTAAAATTGGTCTTGAGAATATAATGGATTGTCCCACATCAGAAAATAAGACAATAAAACTATCACTTTAAAAGAAAGAAAGAGAAGTGTAAAGGTCACCCAAGATAACCCATACTAGGATTCCATATAAGAAAACATGGATATGGAAGATAAACTAAGTGTCAAGTTCCGATGGAGAGGGATAGAAAACATGACCAGGAGAAAGTTAACAACAAGAAAACCACAAACTTGTGATGGGATAAATGGTCATTAGTTTCCCAGTATGAAAAGTAAACAGACAACATTTTTTTTGTTTTAAGTTACATTTTATAAAGATGAGGAATTTATTTAAGATTTTGATTTATAACATAAAGATATATACTTACTTTTTAAGTAGAGTTTCATTATTTAATAAATTTATACTAATAACTCTTTTTTTAAATGATGCGTATTCAAGAAGACTTGGTCACACCAGAAGAGATAGAATAAACTTCTAGAGAATCACATGATCCCCAAAAGATAAACTATATATTTAACTTGTCTTTAGAGATTAATCAAAACCAAAATTGTTAGTACAAGATCTGATGATCCCTTAAAAGGATATTCTTTTAGAGAAATAAACACTAATATTAATTTCTAAAATTAAACCAACAATAACCCAAAGTTAAATAAATACCATTAAATAAACAATTTCCTTTAAAATCCTTCAATATAATCCAAACTAATATTGAAACCCAAAACTTAGAAGAATTTGGTTATATAGTCTTCCACGTTAAATTGTATCTCCAAATGACATCAACTACTCTTAAAGTCACATACTTAAAAGTAACTAACCTAATCACATATTCTCTATTATAGGTTAATCATTTCCATAAATAACCCAAATCACTATAAATCCATAATAAAATCATAGATAAAAATCCACCATTACTCCTTAAATGAAATCCCATAGTATTCTATTTTCCTTGGGCATATAGTGTTCCCAAAAAAGAAAACGTCTTCAAAAATAACATTTTTCACTTAATCACCAAATCATTTTCCTATACTAAGGGTATTTATTTGATAATACATAAGATCCCAAATCAACTTATTATTGATCAATAAAATCATTTAACTAAAAATAATTAGTCACACTAACCAGGGACTTCACATAGTCTAGTGGTAGGAGATAAATCCCAATTGCACTATGGTTGTGCGTTCGATTCCCATAGCTTTGTCCGACACGACGGGTTTTCACACGGTTTGCGTGTTGTCCTATTTAAATAACTATATTTTATAACATTACCAAAATGGGATAAATTCCTCAAAATACTCAAAACATAATTTAACCACAAATGTTATCTTGTACCTTGCATTTTAATCCCAAAATATAATAACTTGTAATTTCCTCAAACCCAATGATCATATAAAACCAAATGGTTATTTATAACTCTATCCACAAGAGAAAATATAATTCTTCCTTAAATATCATTTTCATATGACAAATGCAGGGTTACAAATACAAGAGAAAATTATTCCAATGTAATCCCACCAACAAGGAGCAATAATTCTTTTAAACATTTATCCAACCATTTATTTCCACATAGTTTCTTATTTGACAAAGAAAATATCCTATAGAATAGGGCATTCACTCGAGTAATGGCCAGGTCCCTTACATTTACGGCAAATGACTATAAATGGAATCTTGGGACCATTTTTATTTTCTTCCATAGTACCCTTCATTTTTTTCTCGGCAATTCCTCAATTTATGTCATTCTTTCCCACACTTAAAGCATTTCTTTGTTCCATTGAGACACTTTACGGGGTCTCTCCTTCCACATTTCCTGCATAATGGAAATTGAGGATTCTTTTTTCCACGGTCTCCACTACTGGAGCTCTTATCATTCATCACCTTTCTCTTCTTTGTTGAGTCCAGGAGTTGGTTAATATATATGTTGTTGATCATATTTTTGGAAAACTAATTTATCATGAACATGATATCTTTTATGCCTATCAATATTCCATTTTTTTTCTCATTTCCACCACAGATCCCACCTTTTACATCATGATCAAAGTTACTATTACTTCCTTGGAATCTATCTATTGACTAAAACCAGAAATAATTGTGTGAGTAACAGTAGTCATAAAATTATTTATAAAATATCATGATACTATATTTTCAATTTTGAAACACCTTAGTATTAAACAAGGTCATTTATTCTCATCTTATATTAAAATCCTTCAAATTGGTTTGTAAAGAAAATGTAAATTATTCTAATCATATCCCTTGGGAGCGTCGTAACCAAGAGTACAACAAGGCCTGTTTTCATGCACCAAAACCCATTCGAGTCTAGCTCAAAGCAATGTTTTTGGGTTTTAACCCTAGGTACATATATGCCAAAGCCGCCTCTACCTACTCGTATCTAGAAAAATATGTATTGTTTGGGAAAACTCACAAAATCTCTACAATACCAAAATTCTGGGAAGTTCTTATATACCAATCCTCAAAGCCTATCTTAGGGCTATGTGCTATAATCAGAGTTTATCTAAATCTAGCTTCCACAATTTGTACTAAACTTCCTCTAACACCAACTATAATGCCCTGATCCCATAAGCCCAGAGTCGGTACATTATTATGTATCATTGGCATGATCATAAAAGATCAAGTCTCGAAAGACCGATTAGTTTAGTAGCCTTGGAAGTACTAGATACATTCATAATGTTTACATTACATCATAAAATGGAAAACTACAACAAAATTGTTTCCATATAAAACACTGGGATCCCATAGACTATCCCTAGAGGTCAGTCCTAATATACTTATTTTCATCCTGAGAAAAATAAAACATAAAAAGGGGTGAGCTCAGATGCTCAGTAAGGATAACATTATAGCAGAAACTTTCATAAATAAGCATAAACATTTAAGGCAATGTATAACTAAAACAAAAGACTTTTAAACTTGAACTTCAGCATAATATAGAAAAAATGAAATGAAATAATTCTATTTACTTATTCACATGGATATTCTACTAGTCAAATAATCACATGCAATATCAATAGCCACTTTCATAATGATGGAATGCATAATGCCAGACTATCATAACCACATAGTCAAGGCCATGTTCCAAGACAACAAATAAGATTTTTTCACGGCCTTGTGCCAAGACACAAGATTTTCTCATGAGACCTACCTATGCATCTAGGATCTATAGTGGGCTCCACCCATCACTTACTAAGTCTAATGAATTCCTCATATGAAAAGTTTGAAACATAAAATAAACATTAATATTAAAACAAGCATATGAAATGTCAATACTTCATCCACAAACCAGGAATGATATAAAAATAGCACATCCACAGTCAAACATAACTCATTCAATACAATATATAAGATTTTATTGTAATAGATTAACCTCAATTGAGAATAATGAAGGATATTGACATAGATGAAAATAATCATCAAAACTATTTGAGAGAAGTATCCCTCTTTTTCTTGAAAACATTCCAAAGTATCACTATTTATTAAGAATCTATTTAAAATAGATTTTGAATCAAAGTGTCCCATACCACTTTGAAACTTTTAAAAGGAATTTCAATTTTAAAAGATTAATGTACATATAAATAAATCCTTAAAAACATTTTTAAAAAATGGAAATTTATGAGAAATATTTACAAGAATAAATCTTTAAAACATTTAAAAATGATATTTTAGTTAGAGTTTCTAACCAAAAGAGAGACAAACAAATACAAATAATTGAGGTAATCAAAACATTGTAATATCATGAGAATAAAGGTATTCATGATATACTATGTCAAAGTACATTATATAAACCATATAAAAGTGATTTGGGGTATAACAACAAATAAGTCCTAATGAAATGTAATTAGAGATGAAATCTCTTATAAAGACAATATCCTTATGTTAAGGATAAATCAATGACATAATTGTGTGTGGAAAATATAAATACACTCAATATGATTGGATATTCAGTGTGAATCAATCAGAGGTCATTCACACATATTCTTGTTAAAACAACACCAATGAATTGGATGTTTAACTCAATAAATAGAGATTGAGTTAAAATTACTCTTATCAAGTTCATATCGATGAATTGAGAATTTATCGATGGAGTGATTATGTGTATAAAAAGTATATCGATAGAAAGGGGAGTGGAAATTATGACATAATAAAATGAATAGTCATTCCACACATAATCTTGGAGTAAAATAATCAATGAAGTATGCGTAAAGCCTAATGAGTGGAAATTGATAGTTCAAATTCACTTATCGATTTAGTAACTTACGAAACATACACCCCTGAAAGAAGAATCATAAAATTATGATGTAAATATCCATAAATTAATGTATATTACACAATTAATACAATCATGGGTACTACACACACCACATGCAATAAATAAGTGGTGAACAATGGAAATATTACAGAATTAAAAGTGAGATAAGAAACCCCTTACTTTGTACTTTTTCCTTGGTTGAGGTTAGGTTAACATCATGTATAATGGTGAAATAATTGTTATTGAATTATAAAATAATCATATGAATTAATATGATATCATATATGATCTTTTAACATTGATTTGTTAATAATATCTTAGTATTATCGTCGTTTCAGGTGTTAACAGATTCATTTTCCTTTATATTCTTTGTTATGTGAGCCATATTTTTATGGATGGGATGTATCTTATTCATATCCAGAATGATATCATGTCTATAAAAATTAAATTTAATCATTAAATAAAATTTACTCTTGAATGGATACGATGGGAAATGAATCATATCGCGTTCGTGGAGACGGTAATCCGTACGTACGCACGAGCGACAATATCATTATTTTTATATTAAAATAATATATAATTGGATGGTATATCATATATACAGAATAATTATCATGTTACATTTTATTATTTACAAGAATTACACATCATTATTATAACCATCCAAATAATAACGTATTGAATAACAATTACACCACGACGTGGAGACGTTAATCCGTACGTATGCACATATGGTGACATGTCATTCAAAGGATGGATAGAATAATGAATATCGATATACCATATTTATAATAAAATCAAAGTATATAGAAGATACTAGAGTTATTATTTTATAATGGAAATAACAAAGAAAGAAGAAGGGGAAGAAGAAAAGAACTTGAAAGAGGGTGGTGAAATTATTACCTCTTCTTCGGGTTCTTCCTTTTGATTTGATCAAAAGGGCTCCTTAAGTTGAATTTATGACCAAAGTAGGGCCTCTATGATGAAGTGAGGGAAGTTGATAGGATATTAGGTCAGGGTTTGGACGAGCTAAAAGTCTTTGAAGTTGTGAATTTTAGAGAAGGGGAAGTTCCCTTTTATAAGAGGGGTGAGAAGAACCTTAGAAAAAACTTAAAATATTATTTTATAATAAAATCATTTTAGGTTTATAATGGATCAAAAGTGGATTATTTAAAGTATAAGGTGGTGATGGGTCAAAAAACAACCAACAAATAGGTTTTATACTAGTTTGGGTCACTATATTAACCTTAACTTTTAGATTTAACTCTTAGTTAAATAGTTTGACATTTACCATGTCTCCTTATATTTTTGTATTATATGGTTAATAAACATACTATATACATCCAAGAGAACCACTAGTGTTTCAGTAATGAGACACTGATTATTATATAAAAATCCTTTGGCTGAACCTAAGATTTTTTAGGAATAGAATATCAATTAACAATATAATATTTGATTTAAAAACTCTTTTATGTTAATTTTGACAGTATTTGGTATTTTGTTTTTTCCTAAATTCATAACAGCATTATTACATCGAAAAAAATTCATCTAACCAATCATAATATTTCATATTAACCTAGAAAATTAGTGTAATTCATAAAAAGTCTCAAATTATATTTATATGGATATTTATAATATCAATTATTTTAATATTTCATTAATTAGGTAGTTACTGCATCATCATTGTGTCATAAATATATTAAAGTATTTAATGTCTAAAAAATATAAATAAAATACAATTATGTAGGAAATAGATTTATAATGAATATTTATAGTCAAATTTATCTTATGTTTATCCCTATATTAAAACTGATTTAGTTATTAAACATTGATTTTAACTCTTTTAACTCTTCTTTGAATTAAATAATAATAAGTGTCCTAATCTAATCCAAGTGGACCAAAGAGGTTCATATTTTATTCCTAAGGTTTTCTTTGGTCGAATTATACTTATCCAATAGAATTAGGACATGTGTTAGGGTAATAATAATATCATTTTTACCCTTAATTACTCTATTTACTTTTAACTGTGGTAAATAAAAGTAAAAAGTTACTATTCACCAAAAATTATTTTTATCTTATTGAACCAAATTTTATTACTTAATATTAACCGCATATCTCGGATTTTTGAAATTCAACTCACAGAAGCAGTAAAATTAAGTTTTATGTCATTTTACAAATTCTCCTAGGAGGGTGGGTAAATGACGATGAAAAGTTCAACAAAATTTTATATATCTATTATTTTTACAAAATGACTCCAATGAATTAAATTGAACTTATACGGGTATTATTTATCTATTTTGACCTAAAATAAATTTAAATAAAATAAATAACTATTTAAATAAAAATCCGGTTTTTAAATTATAACTCAGTGGTTTTCACTATTCATAAAAAATTAAAAGTTTTCAGAAACATACGAAAAATTCACTCTAAGATAATTTTGATATTCTGAATTCAAAAATTAAGTCTATTTTACCAAATTCAAAACATATAAATTTCATTTATTAGTTTAAAATTAATTCCCTTTGTCAGAACCAAAAGGCGTATTTTTATGAAATAATAACTACCAAAAGATTGACATTTGATTATGTCCAATTTCAAAGTGAAATTACTTCCAATGAATAATGTTGGATTAAATGGTAAAAATATAATCCAATTATACATCCAAAATATTCATATGTATTTTTTAACACTATAAATTATTTTTATTAAAGTAGTTGTTTTCAGTTAAAATATATTATTTTTCACTATTCACCCAAATATTAATGATATCAGAAAAACACCAAAAAAATTATTGAAACTAAATTATTATGTCCCTATCCCAAATAAGAAGTTTATTTTATCAGATTAAATATATAAAAGTTTCAAATATTGGATTTAAAAAGGGTTCGCCATTAAAAGGCGGTAAAATTGTATTTTTTGAAAAATACTTCTTTTATCTAAAAAAATGAATTTGTCCTTAAATTATGTCTAAGAAACTCATAATATTGATTCTAAAATTTTAAGGGTTATATAAAGTTCAAAATTCTGTTAATACTATTCATAACCGCTTTTGAATGTCTAGTTTGGTAAGTCGTGGTGCGCTTGAACTCGATGTTGTGTATAGTGTAAGTTATTGAATTACTTTGAAGAACTAATGTACTCTAAAATCTTGGGGTGTTACACCTGTAACCCAAAAAGGTATCAGAGTCCACCGTTTCCCATTCAGAGGATTCATAATACTTGAGAAAGGCCTTACAGTACTTCATGAGCTGCACATCTGGCTTCGCCTTGGAATCCCTGTATTCTCTACTAAGTCCATCCCTTTCACCTTTGCATGGTTTGGAAGCTACTCTAGTGGCCATTGGTCTAGGCAGGGAGGAGTAATCCCTCCTTGCACACCGCTTCACAGGAGGGTCACTCAATCCCTTGGCTCTACTGCAGACTGTATCAACATGCATGACCATGCCGCCCTGCTTGCCACATTCTGGGACGGAGCACAACTTTCTCTTCTTGTTATATCACGAGGATCCATAAGGGCCCATCACCACCTGCACCTTCCTGATCCTTTCCAGGATGGCTTACAACAGGTCATCGTGATACCCCTAAACTTCCCCTATCTTAATGTGTTCATCATTCTCGTCCCCAAGAAAGACCACTGACTGCTATTTTGGTTTTTGGAAGATGTCCTAGACATGCTGCTCTAGCGGGATTTTCGACCAGTCTAACATGATTGGTTTAGATAGTACAAAACAAGGAGACAACTTCTCAAACAAGACAAGAGATGATCTCAGATCAGGCTGCTCAAAACTACTCCAATCAAGATGAAAATTAACAGACTGATGCTCATACAGAGGGATGTCATAAGAACCAAATCCCGACATGAAAACATCAATAAACATATGCTTCGGTAACTATTCATAGGGAATGGGATTCCCGACACCCTAGGCCCATGAACCATCAATGGGGGAAGGGTGGTCCGCAGCCTGGAGGTCCTCAGCTTTGGTCACCACCTCCTGCAAATCATGACCCACCAGCCTCCCTTCCTCAAGTCCCATAGGGGCCAGAGGTTCCAGGTCCATTAACCGATTTGAGAATAGGATCAATTCATCTTCATTTTTGTGTCCACCTGATGGTGGGATTGATGAAATATCCCCCCCATCCCATGGTGGGTAGTTCTTAAGGCCAGGCTCTCATCCCCGCCAGGGTCACCTGGTGATACCATGACCCCAACTTCACAAGGATTGGCATCCCTCACAACAGAAGGAGCATCAACCCCCAGTCCCAATTCACCATTCAGCTTCTTAAATATGTCCTTTACCAAGACCTACTCCCCATCCACCAACTGGGAGAAGATACCACTTCCTCCACCCTGTCATCCCTCCTAACAACCAGCAGAGAATCCTGGGGTTCATCGTTTCTCACAGCCAGCTCCCCTGTTGAGCTCACCAGGGATGATATGGACCCCTTTCCACACCCATCCACCCCACCATCACTACATCCAGATTCCCTTTTCATATGTCCAAGAGAAAAGCACAAGGTACAGTAGTTCTCCCCTGATTAAAACACTACAGGATGCTTCCATCGAAGCTCTTCGCCTATTTCAATCCACACAAAGTCAACTAGTTCCTTCGATACATCCACCTCGACACAAACCCTTAGGGAAACTTGATGTCAGAGGGCCCTGGTTCTACTATCCCCACATAGAAATCTCCAGACCAAGTTTCCCAGCATAGAAATAATGGAAATATTTTGAAAGTGCTGGGGGAGTTCAGGGAACCTTACCCAGATTTCCATTAACGGGGAGTCACACTTTAGATTAAAGTTGAACCTCCACCGAAAGAGGGAAAATTGAGCAGCATCACAACTATGAGGGGATGTTGACCAGGCCCGGATAAGATCTTCCTCCGATGAGAACCAAATCAAAATGTAGCTAGAGTCAACCAAACCAACTGTGGCATGATCCATGAGATCCCAATGCTCAAAAACAAACCTATCCAAAACATCAACCGGAGGGTGCCAATTCAGAAACTTGGAAATTAGATTCAGGATGTGGAGAGCAGAGGACTTTTTGTACTCCGCAATCGAAAGAGGAAGCTTTGGAATCCCTTCATGAAAACCTAGCACCTTAGGGAAAATATAAATCCATTGGAAAGTGGGAATCAAGTCAGGATCCGAGAAACGGGAGAATTTTTCCTTAGCAAGGGGTAGATGTGGCCCCTCCCCTATAGAGGGGGGAGGCCACGGCGCAGACATCGACTTCGTCTTCAAGCTGGGGAAGAGTTGGCAGGATCGCCATCGCGGGAGCAGAGTAGTGCGGCCATCTCCTTTATTTTGTTAGGGGTTTTATGGTTTTTTTAGATATTAAAGGTTTTCTTTGGGGTTTTAGGGATATTAGGGGTTTTACCTTTTTATTTATTTTTAGTGATTTTTTAAAAATTTATGGTTTTTAATGATTTTTAGAATTTTTAGGGGTTTTTATTGCTTTTAAGGGATTTTAGGGTTTTTTGTGTTTTTTAGGAATGTATGGTTTGTAAGGGTTTTTAGTTTTTATGGTTTTCATAGTGTTTTTCTGGGATTTTAGTGTTTTTTTAGGGATTTTCTAGGATATTTTAGGATTTTACGGGTTTTAGGGTTTTTATTGATTTTGAGGGTTTTTAGGAGTCATTTGGGGGGGGGGGGTGTGAGTTTTTTATGGTTTTAATGGGTTTTTATAGTTTGTAATATTTTTAATGTTTACAATTTTTTTTATATATTTTTTGTTTTTTTAGGATTGGTGGTGGGGGGGGGTAAGGTTTATTATGGTTTTTAGGGGTTTTACGGTGTTTAGGGGTTTTTATAGGTTTTAATGTCTTTTAGGGTTTTTGGTGTTTTTATCATTTTTAGTGTTTTTATAAGATTTAAGTGTTTTAGGTTTTTAATGTTTTCTTTAGGGTTATTAGGGTTTTATACATTTTTAGGGACTTATATGGATCTTTAGGATTTTTATTGTATTTTTTTTGGTTTTTAGGTATTTTAATGGTTTTAAGGTTTTTAGGGGTTTTGTGGGTTTTTTATTTTTTAGCTTTTATAAGGTTTTTTAGTTTTTTATATCATTTTTTATGGTTTAGAGGGTTTTTTGGTTTTTTATGTGTTTTATGGTTTTTAATGTTTTAGAAGGATTTTATATCTTTATTGATTTTTACAGTCTTTTATAGTTTTTATTATTTCTTAGGTCATTTTTATGGGTTTTAATTGTTTTTAGGTTTTTAAATTTTATAGAGTTTATTGGGTTTTTTATGTTTTAGGGATTACTTTCACTTTTTTGGATTTTTATGGTTTTGGGGTTTTTGATATTTTGAGGGTTTTTAGATTATTTAGGGGTTTTACTGTTTTAGGTTTTAAATGTTTTTATGAATGGGTTTTAGGTGTTTTTTCAGTTTTTACATTTTTAGGGATTTTTTGGGATTTTTTAGTATTTTTGTGGTTTTTTGGATGTTTTGATGTGTTTTAGGGATTTTAAGGATTTTATGTTTTTTTGGGTCTTAAGGGTATTTTTTATTCATTTTTTGGATTTTAGGTTTTTTCAATGTTTTTAACCATTTTAGGGATTTAATGGGTTTTTGGATATTTTAGATGTTTTTATGGTTTTTATGGGTTTTTCTGGTTTTTATTGTTTTTAGAGGATTTTATGGATTTTATAGATTTTTAGGGTTTTAATGTCAAATTAATTTTTTAGGTTTTTAGTGGTTTTAAAAGTTTTTTTTATATTATTATGGTTATCTTTGGGTTTTCACGGTTTTTAGGGTTTTTATGTTTTTAATTATTTTAGGTATTTTTATGGTTTTTATGGTTTTTATGTTTTTAGGGGTTTTATGGATTTTGAGGGTTTTTACTATTTTTACGGTATTTGTGGTTTTGGGAATTTTACATGTTTTTAGGTTTTTAAGGCTTTCTTAATGGTTTTAGGGGTTTTTAACATTTTATGGTTTTGTAGTATTTTTTAGGAATTTTTATACTGTTTTAGGGATTTTATGTGTTTTTTATGTTTTTTTGGTTTTTTTAGTGATTTTTTAGTTATGTAGGATTTTATTTATTTTTAGAGTTTTTAACATTTTAGGACTTCAAATTGTTTTTATATATTTTATTGGGTTTTTAGGGTTTTAGGTTTTATGGGTTTTAAGGATTTTTTTGGGGTTCAGGGTTTTTTGGGATTTTGAGGTTATTTACTTTTTAGGGGTTTTAAGGGGTTTTAGGGGTATTTAGGAATTTTATTATTTTAAAGAGTTTTAGGGGTTTTAAGGGTTTTTTGGATTTAATGTTTTATTAGTTTTTTATGGGGTGTGAGGTTTTAACAATTTTACAGATTATTTAGGGATTTTTTTTTCAGATTTTTATGGGTTTTATGAGTTTTATGGATTTTGAGGGGTTTTTATGGGTTTTTAGTATTTATCGCCATTTTTTGGTTCTTAGGGTTTTTTTTATTTTCAAGGGGTTTTAAGGGTTTTTAGAGCTTTTTTAAAATTTTAGGTGTTAAAGGGTTTTTACAGCTTTAGTGGTTTTTTTCTGGATTTTTATGTTTTTTAGTGTTTTATGGGTTATAATGTTTTTTATGGTATTTTAGTGTTTTTTGCATTTTTTAGGGTTTTAAGTTTTTTTATAATTTTATGGTTTTCATAGGGGTTTTCAAGGTTTTTAGAGTTTTTATTATTTTTTGGGATTTTTAGGTCTTTTTAATATTTTTAATATTTTTAGGGTTTTTAGTGATTTGGAAAGATTTTAAGGTGTTTATGGTTTTTTTTGTTTTTTATATTTTTGGGGGTTTTACCGGTTTTTTGTTTTTAAGGTTTTCTTTGGGGTTTTATGGTTTTTTACCTTTTTAGGGATTTTTAGTATTTTTTGGGGGGTTTTAGAGATTTTGAGGGGTTTTTTTTGTTTTTAGTGTTTTTATGTTTTTTTTTATGTTTTTAGGGTTCTTTTTGAGGTTTTTAGGGGTTTAAAGGGTTTTTAGAGTTTTTAATATTTTTAGAGGTTTAAAGAGATTTTAGGGATTTTATTGCTTTTTAGGGTTTTTAAGGGTTTTAAGGGTTTTTATAGTTTTTATGGTTTTTAGTTTTTAATGTCTTTTAGGGTTTTTGGTGTGTTTTATGATTTTTAGTTGTTTTAATCATTTTTTTATTTTGTTATGTTTTCTTAGGTTTTATATCGGTTTTTAGGGTTTTTTACATTGTGAGGGATTTTTGGGCTATTTTAGGATCTTTATGGTTCTTAGGGTTTTGAAAGATTTTGAGGTTTCTAGGGATTTGTTTTTCATTTTTATGTTTTTAGCGAGTTTACGTGTTTATATATTTTTATGGTTTTCTTAGGGTATTTCAAAAAACTTCTGTGTTTTTTATATTTTGAGGTATTTTTAGGGTTTTTTTGGATTTTTATGGGTTTTTTGGGTTTTTAGTGAATTTGTGGGGTTTAGTATTTTTAGGAATTTTATAATATTTTTTAGGATTTTTATGGGGTTTTTGGGTTTTTAGTGAATTCGAGGGGTTTAGGATTTTTAGGAATTTTATAATATTTTTGATTTTTAGGTTTTTTAATTTTTAGGACTTTTAAGGATTTTAGAGTTTTTAAATGTTTTAGGGGTTTATTGGGGTTTTAAAGTTTTTAATGGATTTATGGGTTTTCTAGGATTTTTGGGTTTTTAATGTTTTTAGGATTTTTATGGTTTTTAGGGGTTTTTAGGGTTTTTAGGGTGTTTTAGGGATTTTATCATTTTTTGGGTTTTTAGGGGTTTTATGTGTTTTTAGATTTTTTTCTTTTCATTAGGGGTTTTCCATGTTCTTATAGTTTTTTTCACTTTATAGTTTTTTTGGGAATTTTTAGGTTTTTATGGTTTTAGCGGTTTTAGAGATTTTTAGGGGGTTTAGGGTTTGTAGTGATTTTTAGATTTTTTAGTTGTTTTAATTTTTTTAGTTTTTTATAGTTTTATGAGGGGTATTCTGATTTTTTAGTTTTTTTTATGTTTTTAGAGATTTTTAGGAATTTTTAAGAATTTTTATTTTTTTAGTATTTTAATGGATTTTGGGGGTTTGATGGCTTTTCAATGTTTTTAGGATTTTATGGTTTTTTGATTTGTTATAGTTTTTTTTTGAGATTTTGGGGTTTTTTGGTATTTTTAAGTTTTTTATGTTTTTAGGTTTTTAGAACTTTTAGATTTTTTTAAGATTTTTATGAGGTTTTAGGATTTTTTATGGTGTTTTTGGGGTTTATGGGTTTTTAAGGATTTAGGGTTTTTAGGACCATTTAGTGTTTTCATAATGTTTTAGGTTTTCAAGGGGTATTAAGGGTTTTTAAGTTTTATGGTTTTATTATTGATTTTATGAGGTTTTTTTTTACATTTTTAGGTATTTTTAGAGGTTTTTAGGATTTTTAGGGTTTTTTATGGATTTTATGGTTTGTAAGGATTTTGAGGGTTTTTTAGGGGTTTAGGGTATTTTAGTTGTTTTAGTGTTTTTAGGTTTTTAGTGGATTTATGTGTATTTCTTTTTTATGGCCTCATTGGGAGTTTTCATGTTTTTTAGGGTTTTAGGGTTTTTTTTATTTTTTATAGTTTTTAAGGTTTTTAAAGTTTTTAACATTTTTATGGGATTAAAGGATTTTTAGAGTTTCTGTGTTTTTAAGGGTTTTATGGTTTTTAATGGTTTAGGGGATTTAGAGTATTTATGGGTTTTTTGGACATTTAGGGAATTTATATTTTTTTTATGTTTTTAGGGGTTATAATTGTTTTTTAAGGTTTTTAATTTTTTTATTAGGGGTTTTCATGGTTTTTAAGATTTTTTCGGTTGATAGGGTTTTGATTTTCTTAGGGTTTTAACATTTTTTATTGTTTTTATCCTTGTAGGGGTTTAATGTGTTTTTATAGTTTTTAATATTTTTAGGGTTTCTATGGGGTTTTAGGGTTTTATTGGTTTTATTGGTTTTATGTTTTTTGGGGGGTTTAGTGTTTTTTGGGTCTTTTAGGTTTTGTAGCGTTTTTAGATTCATTTTCTAGGGTTTTATAGTTTTATTATGTTTATTTATGGGTTTTAGGGTATTTTAATTTTTTTTGGGGTTTTTTGGGCATTTTTATGATTTTTATGATTTTTTTACGTTTTTTAGTGATTTTGAGATTTTTTTTAGATTTTTAGATTTTTAGAATTTTTAGTTATTTTAGGGTTTTGAGTGTTTTCGGGATTTTAATGTTTTCTTAGGGTTTTTTCAAAGGGTTTAGAGATTTTTAGGTTTTTAATGGTTTTAGGGCTGTTTTAGGAATTTTATGGGTTTTTAGGGAATTTTAGAGTTTATTGGGTTTTCAGGGTTTTTATGGGGTTTTTATCTTTTCAGGGTATTTTTAGAGGTTTTTTGGATTATAAGTTTTTTTATAATTTTTAAAATTTTAGGGGTTTAAAGGATTTTTAATGTTTTCAATGGTTTTTATGGGTTTTTAGGGTTTTTATTGTTTTTAGGGGTTTTAGGTTTTTTATGATCTTTTAGGTTTTTTAGCATTTTTAGGGTTTTTAGGGGTTTATGTGTTTTTTGGATTTTAAGGGTTTCTTAGGGGTTTTCATGGGTATTAGGGTCTTTAAAATGTTTATCTATTTTGAGTTATTTATGAGGATATTTTTTAGTTTTTTTGTTTTTTAGGGATTTTGAAGGATTTTTTTTGGGTTTTTATGGTTTTTAATGTTTTTATAATTTTTGTGTTTTATAGGGGTTTTAAGTGTTTTTAGGTTTTTAAGGTTTTCTTAGGGTTTTTAGTGTTTTAGGGCCTTTTTCATTTTTTCCTTTTTAAATATTTTCTTGGATTTTTATGGATTTGTAAGGAATTTGTTAGTTTTTAGGGTATTTAGTGTTTATATGGTTTTTTGTGTTTTTGGGTGTTTTGTGTTTTTATGGGTTTAATAGTTTTTTAGATATTTTTTCTTGTTTTTAAGGGTTTAAATGGGTTTTATATATTTATTTATTTAGGGTTTTATGGGTTTTAGGTTTTTTAATGTTTTTAGGGGTTTTTAGTGGGTTTAAGGGGTTTTTAGGTCTTTTAGGGTTTTAACATTTTTAGTTTTTATGGGGTTTAAGTGATTTTAGGTTTTTAGGTTTTTCATAGTGAATTAATGGTTTTTAGTGTTATTTTTTTTATTTTTTAGTGATTTTTAACGATTTTTATGATTTTTAGTGATTTTAGAGAATTTTAGGGATTTTAGTGTTTTTAGGGGTTTTATCTGTTATTAAAGTTTTTAGAGGTTTTATGTTAATTATGTTTTTATGTTATTTATAGGGGGTTTAGGGTTTTTTAGGGTTTTTAATGTTTTTTGGTATTTTTAGGTATTTTTTAGGATTTTTATGGTTTTGTATGCTTTTTATGGATTTGAGGGGTTTTAGGGGTTTTAGGGGTTTTACTATTTTCAAGATGTTTATGGATTTTATGTTTTTTTTATGTTTGTAATATTTTTTAAAGAAATTTTGGGGTTTATAGTGTTGTTAACATTCTTAGTTATTTTTAAGGAATTTTTAGGATTTTTATGTTTTTAGAGATTTTAGAGATTTTGAGGGTTTTATCGTTTTTTGGGTTCTTGGGGTTTTTTTTGAGTTTTAGAGTTTTTAAGTGATTTTAGGGGTTTAAATTGTTTTTTATGTTTAATGTATTTTTATGGTTTTAATGGTTTTTAAGTATATTAAGGTTTTTAGTGGGTTTTTATGGTTTTAGTGGTTTTTAGGGTCTTTTGTGGTTTCATCGTTTTTAGGTTTTTAGGGGTTTAAAGTATTTTTGGGTTCCTAAGGTTTTATTAGGTTTTTTAGGTGGATTTATGATTTTAGGTAGTTTTAAAGATTTTTTTGATTTTTATGGTTTCTAGGGTTTTAGGGATTTAAACAATTTTTAGGGTTTTTAGGGGTTTTTAGTGTTTTTATCCTTTTTTAATTTTTAATGGTTTTAAGTGTTTTTAGGTTGTCATGGTATTCCTAGTTATTTTCACGGTTTTATGGTTTTTATGTTTTTAGTTGTTTTTATGAATTTTTTAGGATTTTAATGGATTTTAGGGGTTTTAGGGATTTTGAGGCTTTTTAGGGTTTTTAGGTGTTTAAGGCAAAGAAGGTGTAGGATCAAGCACACTTGGTCCAACAAATTTATTAAATAAAATCAAAATAAGAGCATTACAAGGAAGGCCTTCACATGCAGGTGTGTAATTCATCCCTCATATCTGAATCCACAAAGGGATCACAAAATTGTGGGGCAACAAAAAACCACAGAGCACCTTTCCACAAGTGCTTTCTTAGAGAGCTTGTCTGTCACTATGTTCACCTCCCAATATGCATGTATGACATTAAGAGTGAGATCCTAGGAGTCAATGAGAAACTCAATCCATTTTGAGATAATTATCTAATGGAATCTCCTAGATTTGTTCTTCAAGGCTTCCACTACAAGCATTAAGTCAGATTTAATCTAGAGAAAGTTCTACCTGAATTGGACCACAAACTTTATCACATTAATCATGAATCAAAGCACAGCCTCATAAGTGAATCTGTTTCTAATAAATTTAAAGAAACATCCTTTCACAAATCCCCATTATGTTTGAAAGACCTCACCACACCCCGAGGGACTGGTTGCACCCGAGGCTACACCATCCACATTCACCTTGATCCATGATGAAATCAGGGGGATCCACCGAATGAATTTCAGCACTTGTGGTTTCTTTCTCCTACCCGGAATTCCAAGAAGATACAAAATAATTAAATAAAAAATATCATTATCCATTGAACCTATTTTAATACAAGAATCCCCGTGGAAAACCTTATGAATAGCCACAACCCTATGATGAAAGGATCTCCTTTTATTGCTAAAAGTAGCATCATTTTGTGCTGCCCATATATGGGAAATAAGGGAAGAATCTATAATAAGTAGCAAGTTATAGATATTAACTCTAAATTTTAGAATGGTTATGCTAAAAATTAGGTCCAATAGGTAAAAATATGAAGTTATATGAAACCCTAAAATGTCATGTAAATAGACCAAAGGCGTGCTGAATAATTGCAGCGCACAAAAAGGTGCAGTGAATTGTCATCAGCCTACATGAAATGGTGGAAGATCGGGTAATGTTTAAAAACATATTTTTTAGATACTAATTTAATGGAAATATTTACTTCCAAAGTTTCCATTGAATAATATGCATGGAGTGACAGAATAACAGTTTTAGGAAAGAAGACGACCATGAGGGGGTGATATTAGCCTGCAAGTGCCTGTGCCGATAGTTTTCTCTGGTAGTGAGATGGACGACTACATTAAACTTCCACGTAAGGGTTTCAATTTCAATGAAGTTGTACCTATGGACTTCCTGAACAATATGATATTTTAAGATGGTATAATTCTACCCAATCTGCGGGTAGAAATTTTCAATAGACATGTGTTGTCAATTGGGTGGAGGCATCACAAATCCAGCTAGTGGTCTATCAATCTAGGTTTTTGTCTAGTAATTCAGGTCATAATTCTAAGAGATGAGCCACTTTGAATAGTAAATAATGGATTTGAAGTAGTCCCTAATGGTAGTCCAAGTGTAGGAAGGTATATTCCCAGAGAAGCCAATATGGAGCATATGTTTGAATCTTTCATGCAAAAAACCCTGACCTTCATCTTTTTAAGTGATCAGAGTCCAAGTGAATTTTTTGAGAAGCACATCATTAAATTTCCTAAAGTCCTTGATACCTAGTCCACCCATGTCAACTGGTTTAGTAAAATCCTTCCATACAATAGAAACTAGCTTCCATTCATTAATATTTCATGTCCAAGAAAAGTTCATGATTCTGGCCTGAAGATATTTAATGAGAGAAACGGGCCATCTATGGATGAAGAATGCATGAAAAAACATCATAGTGATGGAGGAGTTAATTAGGCATACCCTCCCCACATGAGACATATATTTTACATTCCATTAATACTTTTTTACTTGTGATCCTTCTTGAAATGGTCTCAAGGTGGAGGCTCTTGACTTTACCCGAGAATAGAGGAATTTCAAGATACTTAAAAGGTAATGAACCCCTCTTAACCCCAAGGATTTTGGCCATTAGGA
Organism: Viscum album; assembly: GCA_963277665.1. NCBI lineage: Eukaryota > Viridiplantae > Streptophyta > Magnoliopsida > Santalales > Viscaceae > Viscum > Viscum album. The sequence continues at coordinate 1,662,691,946 of OY728146.1, read as the reverse complement.
GTTGCCTTGAGGCTGATATCCCTTTACCAAATACCACAAAGGACTTGATATAACTAATTGATTTCTCTACCACCTTTTCATAGCACTGAGAGATCTTTTTAATGATTGGAAGTGTTCCTTTGGTGTCCTATCCAAAGAGGAGGATGTCATCTATATAAAATATATGATAGGGAAAATAGAGGTAATTTTCTACCCTAACAGGCTAATAAGACCATCTTTGAAGAGTTTAATGATGCAATAACTCATATAATCTTCAGTGATTGCAATGAGGAGTCCATAGAGAGGGTCTCCTTTCCTAAAACCATGGTAGAGACTAATGAACCCCTTTGGAGAACCATTGATAAGAATTGAGATTCTGGGACTAGCCAAAATGGTAGAGATAATCTTAATAATGATAGAGGAGAACATGAACTATTCAAGGACCATGAATATGAATCTCCACTTAATTGTATCAAAATCCTTCTAAATATCAATTTTTAGGGAAAAGATCCCATATTTGGTTTTCTTTCGCATGATATTGACACCCTCTAAAGCTCTATAGAGATAATGTTGGATGCTTCTTCCATGAACATACCCAAATTTATTGGGTTTTATAAAATTCTGCATAATATTTCCCAACCTTAGAGTTAGAATTTTGATTATGATCATTGGAATGGTATATACAATGAAAACTGGGAGAAATTACTTGATTTCAATAGCATTCTATACCTTTGGGATTAATGAAATGATGTCATAATTAATTCCATGGGGAATGGAGAAGGAAAAGAAAAATTCCCTGATTGCATTTGTACTCTCCACATGCATGAATTCACAATAAAATATAAAGAAATTATTGGTAAAACCATCTGGACCTCCTGAACATTCAATATTCAAATATTAAAGATAAGATATGATCTCTTCTTCAAAGGGTGGAAATGTTAATGTAGAATTATATTACTCATCCAAACAAGGGAGAATGGAGTTAGAAAGCTGAGCAATATCTTTGTCTGCATCCTCATGGTATATATTTTTATAGTACTCCATAACCAAGAAGGATATTTCATCATTTTAAGTAAGAATGTAGGTATTAATGAGGATAGAAAGTCCTCATTTAATTTTATTTTCCTTGCACAAGCAATAAAAAAATTTGAAATTCCTGTCATCATCTTTGATCCATTTAACATTAAATTGATTCATCATCATCCTCTCTTTAAGATCCAGGAGGTCATCCAACATGGTGTGCAGAAAAATCTCTTCATGAGAGGGTAAATTCATGTGATTTTTAGAAATCTAGAAACTGGATAGGCTTTTTTCAATAGGCATGATATACTCCTCAAGCCTATAGAAAGAGTTCTCACTTCATTCACTCAACATTCCATTAATTTTTTAATCTTAGAGGCCACAATATAGAGAGGTGTGCCAACAAAATATTGTATTTCTGTAATTGATAACAACATCTCTACATCCTGGAATTGTGAACCAAGCATTATTAAATTTAAAGGTAAATGGAGATGACCTCATATTGTCCATATTGATGTCAACAAGAAGGGGGATTGTGATCTGAATTAAATTCAGGCAGAATAATCCCAAAGATGGAAGTGGGAGCACTAAAGTTATTGTTCTGAGAAAGTATCTATCAATCATGCTTACTTTTCTACCTTTAACTATGAACCTACCCCGTGTAAATTTAGCTCCATAAATGGGAACTTCAATGAGATTTCAATAATCAATGCATCATAAGAAATTATCTGCAAAAATTCATGAGAAGTGGGAGCTTATATTTTCACCCGAAGTTAAAACAGTGTTAAAATCATCAATGATAATCCATTTTTGATCCATAGTCACACTCAGATGTAAATATTTTATCTAAATAGACCTTAGTCTAATGTATAAGTAGGAAGCATATACAAATTATAAAGTGGAAATAAATCTACGAAAGAATATAGATAGAGAGATAACTTGGGAACACAATTCAAATGAAGATAGGTGGATGTCTGCATGATCCAAGAACCATAAGGTATCCACACTAGAATTATATGTTGTGTGAAACAAGTGAGTAACCTAGGGAAGACCAATTAAAGGACCTCCAATTCACTAATTTCATCATGGGTTAAACAATTGAAACAATCATTGTCCAGTTATACCTAAGAAAGTTCCAAAGGGCTATGTCCATGAGAGGGTTCCCAAGACCTTGAAAATTCCAAAATAGGGTACTCATTTTATAACCTTTCCCCTAGGGTGGGGAAAGCCCTGTTTCTTGGAGTTGGTGCTGGAAGAACTACTCTTCCCACTATTATTTTCCCTCTAATTCTTGGTCCTTCGTATAGGCTTTGGAAGAGGTTTAGAAGTGTAATCCTCTACCAAGTTTCCATATTCATATGGTTGGGCATCCTCATCATCAACTGAGTCATTCCAATATTTTCCATTGAGTGGTGTGAATTTATTAATGGAAAAAACTCCTTTCTTGGAGGACTCATCACCCAGTTTTCTTTTGTCTCACTTTTCTAAAAACCGCAGTGTGAACAAAGCCTCTAAAATGATAGAAGAGACCCCTTCTTGAACCGAAGAAGCATAAAGGAGTGAGACATCTATCCCATTGGAGAGAGGAATGAGTTCCATCTCATTGAGATGGATGCACTACTTAGCAGAAGACTGGGCTAGGGAGCCACGACTGAATGACTCCATCACTTAATGGTGATAACTACCAAGAGCAGTGATAATGGAAGATCTAGCCACTTGTGCTTGGGGGGATTTAGGTTCTGTATCAACATGAGTAGAATTCTGCACAGTGGTGACCAAATGTCTATTAGTAAAGGGAACAATAATATTCATGGAAGTAGCCTTAGGTCCAGTAGCAACAGGTGTCGGTGGATGTACAACCATAGTAATGGGAACATAGACAACAATAATAGTCACTGGAAAAACCCATTGTCCTAGGCTCAGGAAAACCTTGTAAATGAGGAGGGGTATTCATGACCAAATCCTCTCCATATACATCAGGTATAAATGAATTATACTGAAGTGAAGGATTTAAATATATCTCACAGTGTGAGTTAGAAATGGGTATAGTAGTAGCATAGCTTATAGCTAAAACGTTAGGATGCTCAGTAGGAGGCTCAGAATGGGAGCCCCCTCATGATCCATATTATCTTAAAAAGACACAAAAACTGCATTTTGACTATTAGGGGGTTGAGGTAGAGGGACCAATGTCCTTCAGTTTACCTCTCCCAGTATACTCCCTACAAGTGCTGCTATCTTGCCCATGAAGATTACAGATGTTTAATATTTTGAACCTTCCACATTCCGAGACTAGATGCCCAAAGAATTTACAATTTGAGTAGAACATGACCCTTATTTCATATTGAATTTCCAAGTTGAGGTGGTCTTAAAGAGTGTTATGCAAACCTTACTCAACCATATTTCTTTCCATGTCAACCTCAATAAGAACTCTAGCATAATCCACATGCATTGGGTTTTCTATCTCTCTATCAATTCTTATTGGGAAGACAATGGAAGAATCAATTTCCCATATAATCTTGGGGTGCTAGTAATATAAGTTAGGCTTGGAAATATAGATCCAGACTTGAGTAAAAGTTTTCTTCACACTAGAAGGATTAAGGTTGTGATCCTAATCCTGGATATGGAGAAGGCCTGGCTTGAGGTTAATAGAACCCAATATCCACACCCTCATTTTCCAATCATTAGAGGGGAACACTATATGATAATACCCCCTTCCTATAGCCATTGACTTCAATTAATCTACCTCCTAGATTTTAGCAATGCGCTTAGATATCTCATAAAATTTCCAAGGCTTATCACCCTTATGGGGTCATAACCCTAGAAATAATCAAGAAATGAAAAAGGATTAATCATTCATCCACTGAATATCGATTAACAAAAACCTAAGACACACGTCCTTTCCTGATGACACTCCCTAGATATGGAACATTTAAATTAAAGAATGAGAATGAAGTCACTTCCATCACAACCTCTACAATACTTTTCTTCAGCCTAGCAGCCTCCGGAGCCACACAACAAGTAGCCAACTTTAAAACATTTGGATTACAGAGTCAAAAGAGTTCTATATTCCCTACCAGGATGCATTCTATCTAAGGAGATGATTCCTTGGAGTTAGAGGAACTCAGAAGGATGGCCTGCACTTGATCCTCTGTATCACAAGGTTCTTTACCTTGTTCATTGCAACTGATCAATCCTACCATAGACAAGATCAAATATGCATAATTGAAATTAGGCGGGTCCAATCTCTTGGTAGTCGCGCGATCACTAAGATCACCCTCTCTCATTCCTTACCCCGACATCTTATTTTTTCATTAGGGGTTTTAGGGTTTCTTTTATGTTTTTTTGGGTTTTAGGGTATTTTGACTTTTTAGGGTTTTTACAATTTTTGTGTTTTTAAATTCTTTAGGGGTTTAAAGGGATTTTATAGTTCATAGTGTATTTTTTGGGTTTTTATGAGTATTTAATGTTCTTAGGGGATTTGATGGGTTTTAGGGGTTTTCATGGTATTTTGGGATTTTATAATTCTTAGGGTTTTATGGGTTTTAAGTGTTTTTATTTTTAATTTTTTATTAGAGTTTTTTTGGGTATTTAGGGTGTCTTATGTTTTTTGAAATTTTTAGTTCTTTTTTAGGGTTTTTCGGGATTTTGAGGGTTCTGAGGGTTTTATGGGTTTCAGTGCTTTTTAGGTTTTTATGGGTTTTAAGTTTTTTTAGGATTTTACGATTTTCCATGAGGTTATTAAGCCTTTTATGGGTTTTATTTTTTAAAATATTTTTTTGGATTTTGTAGGGGTTTTAAGAATATTGAGGTGTTTTGGGTTTTATTATTTTTAAGGATTTAATAATTTTTATGTTTTCAGTGGTCTTATGAGTTTTTTAAGGTATTCTTATAGTTTTTAGGGGTTTTAGTCTTTTTTTGGATTTTTAGGTATTTTTTAGATTATTATGGTTTTTTATTTTTTAGGGATTTTGTGGGTTTTTAGTGTTTTTTGGATTTTTTTTATCGTTTTCTAGATCTCTTGGGGATTTATGTGTTTTAAGGTATTTAATGTTTTAATAGGGGTTTTTCAAAGTTTTAAGTGTCTATTATATTTTTAGGGTTTTTTTTCTTACTTCTAAGTATTTTTATTGTTTTTAGGGGGTTTAGAGATTTTATGTGTTTTAGGATTTTTATGGTTGTTTGAGGTTTTTAGTTTTTTAGAGTTATTAGGGGTTTAAAAGTTTTTTTATAGTTTTTTACATTTTTATGGGTTTAAAGATATTTTATATTCTTAGGTGTCTTTTTAGGTGTCTTTAAGTGTTATAGGGATTTTTATATTTTTTTAGTGGTTTAAAGGTTTTTAGGGACTTTTAGGCTTTTAGCGTTTTTTGGTTTTTTGGGATTTTAAGTGTTTTTAGGTTATTATTTTTTTCATCGAGGTATTAAGGTTTTTATTATTTTTTTAAATTTTTAGGGATTTTAAATTATTTTAGGGTTTTAGGGTATTTAGGTATTTTAGGGTTTTTTGGTATTTTTTGGGTTTTTTGGGTTTCTAGAGGGTTTTTTGTTTTTAGGTTTTTAGGGGTTCTAAGTGTTTTTATGTTTTTAAGGTTTTATCTGGATTATTCAGGGTTTTTATGAGTTATTAAAATTTTATGGTTTTTTATAATTTTTCGGGGTTTTAGGGTTTGTAAGGGGTTTAAAGGTTTTTTAGGGGTTTTGGGGTCTTATGGTTTTTTGGGTATTTAGAGTTTTTTTTTTTGAAAAGTTTAGTGTTTTTAGAATTTTTTCAACATTTTAATGGGTTTAAAGGGTTTTTTGAGTTTTCTGTGTTTTTAGGGGTTTTATGGGTTTTCTGTTATTTCTATTGTTTTTAGGGGTTTTTTGGGTTTTTTGGGTATTCAGTATCTTTTTGGGTTTTTCATCATTTTTAGGGGTTTTATGTGTTTTAATATTTTAAGGTTTTCTTATGGTTCTGGGAGGTTATATGGGATTTTACCTTTTTAGAAATATTTTGGATTTTTTAGGATTTTTATGTTTTTATGTTCTTAGGGATTTTTAGGGTTTTAGGGTTTCTTTAGGGTTTGTAGGTTTTTTTAGCATTTTTAGGGTTTTAGGGTTTAAATATTTGTTTTATTTTAAATGTTTTATTAGATTTGTTCAGGTTTTTAGTGTTTTTTTCTTTTTTTGGATTTTTTGATATTTTTATGTTTTTTTGGTTTTTAGGTTTTTAGGGATTTTGAGAGTTTTTATTCATTTTTAATGTTTTTTGTTCTTATGTTTTTTGGGGTTTTAGGAATTTTAGTTTTGAGCTTTTAGGGTTTTTTAGTGTTTTTAGAGTTTTTATCATTTTTAGGGTTTTAAAGTGTTTTACAAGTATTTAGTGGTTTTAAGGGGTTTTAGGGAATTTTTTAGAGTTTTTAGGGTTTTGTGCATTTTTATGTTTTTTATGGGTTTTAAGTGTTTTTATGGTTTTAAGGTTTTCTTATGGCTTTTTAGGTGTTTTAAGGTATTTATATTTTTGAATATTTTTAGAAATTATTTAACCTTTTATGTGTTTTTAGGGATTTTAAAGGGTTTTAGGGATTTTATCTTTTTTATATTTTTAATGTTTTCTTAGGTATTTTTAGCAGTTTTAAGGATTTTTATGTTTTTAGGGATTTTTAGGGATCTTTTATAATTTTATGGATTTTAGTTTTTTAAGGATTTTGAGGGTTTTTATGGTTGTTCTGGGTTTTAGGGTTTTTGAGTTTTTTTAAGTTTTTGAGGATTTTTAGAGTTTTTAACGTTTTATGGGTTCGAATAGTCTTTAGAGTTTTTCATAGTTTTAGATTTTTTTACGTTTTTTATGATTTTAGGGGTTCTTATGGTTTTTAGGGGTTTTTGGCAGTTTTAGGGTTTTTTGGTTTTTACGGTTTTCTTGGGGGTTTTCTGTATTTTTACAGGTTTGACATTTTAAGGGTTTTTAAGGCATTTTTAGAATTTTAATGGTTTTCATGGGTTTAAAGGGTTTTTAATGTTTTTAGGGTTTTTAGGTTTTTTTGGTTTTTTTGAGGGTTTAGTTTTGTTTTTGGTTTTTAGCGGTTTTATGGTTTGTAATATTTTTTAATATTTTTAGGGTTTTTAAGGGATTTTACAATTTTTATAGCTTTTTAGAGTTTTTACGGGTTTTAGGGGTTTGAAATGTTTTTTGGATTTTTATGGATTTTAGCATCTTTTAGGGTTTTTAAATTTTTTAGGTTTTAGGGGTCTTAAGTGTTTTTATATTTTTATAGTTTTCTTAGGGTTTTAAATATTTTTTGTGCTTTTTTATGTTTTTAGGGATTTTTAGGGTTTTTTAAATTATTTTCATATTTTTAGGGGTTTTATGGACTTTAAGGATTTTTTTGTGTTTTTTGCTGTTTATGTTTTTTAGAATTTTTATGTTTTTGGGATGTTAGGATTTTGTTTGTGTTTCTAAGGTTTTTATAGGGGTTTTTAGGGTTTTAGGGTTTTTTTGTTTTTATGTATTTTCAGGGATTTTTAGGAATTTTATTTCTTTATAGGGTATTTTTTTCGTATTTTGAGGGTTTTTGCATTTTGTTTTTGGGTTTTTACGGTTTTAGAGTTTTTAAAAATTTTAAAGGGTTTAAAGGGTTTTTAGTGTTTTTTGTGGTTTTTGGGGTTTTATGGGTTTTAAGGTTTTTTTGGTTTTTGGGTTTTTAGATGATTTTCGGGTTTTTAGCATTTTTAGGTAATTTAAGGATTTTAATTTTTATTAGTTTTTAAGGTTTTTAGTGTCTTTTCAGGGTTTTCAGTGTTTTTACATTTTTGGGGATTTTTACAACTTTTATGATTTTTATGGTTTTGATGGTTTTTAGGGACTTTGAGGGTTTTTAAGAGTTTTAGGGTTTTTAGTGTTTTTTAGGTTTTATGGGTTTTCAGTTTTTAGGTTTTTATGGGTTTATTATTAGTTTTTTTTTGATTTTAGGGTTTTTTATGTTTTTAGAATGTTTTTCATTTTTAGTATTTTTATTTTTTTTATGGATTTTGGTGTATTTTGGGTGTTTTAGGGTTTTATGTTTTTTTGAATTTTTTGGTTTCTTATGAATTTTTGTGTTTTACTGGTTTTAGAGTTTTTAAATGTTTTAGGGGTTAAAACGGGTTTTTGATTATTTAGAAATTTTTAGGATTTTATGGGGTTTTTTATGTTTTTCAGGGGTTTTTATGTAATTTTTGGGTTTTATTGTTTTTTTAAGTTTTTAGTATTTTTAGTATTTTTATGGGTTTTAATTTTTTTTATGTTTTTATGTTTTTCTTTGGTTTTTACGGTTTTAATGGTTTTTATTTTTTTATATATTTTTAGATTTTTAATATTCTCTCTTATTTTTTAGAAATTTAGGCATTTGGGGATTTTTGTGGTTTTTATAGTTTTTAGGGTTTTGGCATTTTTTTTCATTAGGGTTTTGTTTGTGTTTTTGTGTTTTTATGGTTTAATTAGGGTTTGTCATGGATTTTAAGGATTATTACATTTTAGGGATATTTAGGTATTTTTTAATTTTTTTAAGGGTTTTTATGTTTTTAAGGGATTTAAGGGTTTATTGGATTTTTAGGGTTTTTAGGGATTTTAAGGGTTTTTAGGGTTTTAAAGTGATTTTTGGTATTCAGGTTTTCTTAGTGGATTTAAAGGGTTTTTGGGTTATTTATGTTTATAGGTATTTTTAGGGATTTTCTAGGATTATTATGGTTTTTAGAGATTTTAAGTATTTTTAATGTTTGGGGGGTGTTAAGGTTTTTATAGTATTTTTTTTTTGTTTTTTTGGGTTTTAAGATTTTTTGAGATTGATAGGGTTTTTAATGGTTTTATAGTTTTTTATCCTTTTTATAGGTTTAAAGGGTTTTTAAATTTTTATTGTGATTTTTAATGGTTTTTATGTGTGTTTAGGATTTTTAGTGTTTTTATGGGGTTTTAGGATTTTTTGTGTCTTTATAATTTTCTGGGTTTTTAGCATTTTTATGTTTTTTGGGATTTATGTGTTTTTATATATTGAATGTTTTCTTTGGGATTTTTAGTTTTATATGATTTTTTAATGTTTTTAAAAAAATTTAAGTATTTTTAGGATTTTTATAATTTTTTGGGTTTTTAGATAATTTGATATCTTTTAGGAGTTTTAGGGGGTTTATTTTTGGTTTTTGGCTATTTAGTGTTTGTTTTTTGAGTTTTTAAGGTTCATTGATTTTTTATCTTTTTAAGTGGTTTAAAGTTTTATTATTGTTTTTAGTTGTCTTAGGGGTTTTATGGGTTTTCATTGGGGTTTTAATGTTTTAGGGGTTATTATGATTTTAAGGGTTTATAGTTCTTAAGGTGTTTTAGGGTATTTGTCATTTTTAGGGTTTAGGTGTTTTAATTGTTTTTAGGTTATTAATGTTTTCTTAGGGGTTTTCAGCATTTTTTTATGTTGTTTTAAGAAAATATTTTTTAGTAATTTTAAGGAGTTTTAGTGTTTTTTGGTTTTGTTGAGTTTTTAGGGTTTTAGGGGTTTTAGGGTTTTTAGGGGTTTTCAAGGTTCAAAGCGTTTTTAGGCTTTTAAGGTTTTATTTAGGTTTTCCAGGATTTTTAGGGGTTTTTTTATGTTTTTAGGGATTTGTTGGATTTTTATGGTTTTTAGGATTTTTAGTGTTTTTGAGGGTTTATATGGTTTTTAGGTTTTTTAGGATTTTTTAGCCTTTTTTATTTTTTTGGTTTTACAGGGGATTTAAGTGGTTTTTGTTTTTTATGGTTTCCTTTGGGGTTTTCAGGGTTTTTAGTTTTTTTACATTTTTGGGATTTTTAGGGATTTTAAGTATTTTTATGCTTTTGGGATATGTGGATTTTGATGTCTTTTAGGGGTTTTATTATTATTTTTTTGGTGTTTTAGTGTTTTTTGAGTTTTTATGGGTTTTTAAGGTTTTTTCAATTTTCGTGTTTTTTTAGCTTTTATGGGTTTTAAGGGTTTGTAGAGTTTTTGTAATATTTTATAAGTTTAAAGGGTTTTTAGAGTTTTTAGTTGTTTTTTGGGTTTTATGTATTTTTTTATTTTTAGGGATTTTAGAGGGTTTTATGGTTATTAGGGTTTTAGGGTTTTTATCCTTTTTAGGATTTTTAGTGTTTTTTTTGTTTTTTGTTTTTATGGTTTTCTTAGGGTCTTTCAGGGTTTGTCGTATTTTTTTATGTTTTTAGTGTTTTTGGGGTCTTTTAGGGTTTTATGTTTTTTAGGGGTTTTAGGGATTGTAATGTTTTTAGGGGTTTTTAGGGTTTTTAGGGTTTTGGGATTTTTTTTTATTTTTTTAGGGGTTGTAAGTCTTTTTTGGTCTTTAAGGTTTTATTATAGGGTTTTCTAGGTTTTTATGGGGTTTTCCTTTTTCAGTTATTTTTTAGGATTTTTTTTAGAATTTTTATGGGGTTTTGAGGGTTTTAGAGATTTTGATGGTTTTTAGGGTTTTAGGGTTTTTTAGTTTTGTTAGGTTTTTTGGGTTTTTTTACTTTTTTAGGTTGTTAAGGTTTCTTAAAGTATTTTTATATTTTTATGTGTTCAAATATTTTTAATTTTTCTAATTGTTTTAATGGTTTTTATTAATTTTCAGTTTTCTTTTGGTTTTTAGTGTTTTTATGTTATTTGGGAGATTTTAGGGTTTTTAGGGTCGTTTAAGGTTTTTATCATTTTAAACATTTTAGGGGATTTAAGTGTTTTTGGTTTTTATTTTTTTCCTAGGGGTTTTAGAGGTTTTTACGTTTTTTTTAATTCATAGATATTTTTAGATTTATTTATCATTTTTTGGGTTTTGAGTGATTTGGATTGTTTTTTTGGCTTTGAGGGGTTTTTAGGGGTTTTAGCATTTTTTTCGGTTTTAGGTGTTCTAAATGTTTTTAGGTTTTTAAGATTTTCTCAGGTGATTTTTTAGGGTTTTAAGGTTTTTTACCTTTCTAGGTATTTTAGGGTTTTCTAGGATTTTTATGGGTTTTAGGGATTTTTGGGATTTTGAGAGTTTTTAGGATTTTTAGGGTTTTTAGCATTTTTAGGTTTTTAGGGGGTTTAGTTGTTTTTAGGTTTTGAAGGTTTTTATAAGGACCCAACCTTAAACATTACATAATATTGAATTTAATGAATAATTCACATTGAGGGTCTTTTCAGGTTTAGATTTTTAGAGAATTAGGCCATAACTATTAGATAACAACTTGAATATTACATGTAGACACTACTACCCAGTATCCATTTTTCATAAAATAAAAACTCTTAAAAAACATGTCTAGTTCCATGTTTTAGACAACATGAATTTTCCATGCTCTCATACTTGACCCTATTCATCTTTATATACTGTGAAAAACATTTCAAAACTTGGGATGAGCATAAAAAGCTCAGTAAGGGTTATAAAATAATGAAAAGAAACATTAGCCCATCAATAAATACAAATCAATGAAACCATACTTTTTATTCATAACATACCTCATGTAATCATAAGATTTATGAATAACATACAAAAATAATAAATCATTAAGGTAACTTATGGTATTCATAAAAAACTTACATTGTAGCTATCACAGCTACATAGGGAGTCACATTTGGAATACCCATCACAATACATTTCCTAAATCTCTTAGGAGAAACATACACATTTACCTCTGTCACGTTACCCAATGCATTGGAGAGCTATCTCGAGCTCACCTGCCCTAGATTTATCATGGAACCACCCATATACATAAATAATGACCAATAACCATAACATAATCATAACACATAACAAATATTTAAAGGAAAGATAATATTTCCACATTACAATATATCAAATCAAGATATTGAAATAAACAATTCTTTATCAAATCATTTTCAAAACCATTTAAAAATAGATTTTTGAATCAAAGTGTCCCATACCACTTTGAAGCTTTTAAATAAATTATCATTTGAAAACATTAATGTCCATAAAAATAAATTCTAAAACCGATTGTGAAAACATGGACATTAATAAGAAATATTTATAAGAATAAATCTTTAAAACATTTAATACGATATTTTAGTTAAAGAGTTTTTTAACAAAAAGAGAGACGCTTGAATACAAATAATTGAGGAATAACATTTAATAATAACTTTTTAATATCATAAGAATAAAGGGATTCATGATATAATATGTCAAAGGATAGTATATACACCATATAAGAGTGAATTGGTGCATAACAACTATGAAGTCTCGGTGTAAATGTAAATTGAGATTAAATCCCTTATAAATATGGTATCCTTAAATTAAGGATAAATCAATAAAATAATTATGTGTGAAAAATATAAATACACCCAATATAATTGGATATTAAGTGTAAAACAATCATAGGTCATTCACACCTATTTATAGGATGACATATTCAAGAAGTACAAGTTGAACCCAAAGAATTGAAATTGGGTTAAGAAGTTCCCTTGTAAAAATTCGACACCCTAACAACGTCTCTTTAAAATTCAGAAAATGAGTTGATGAGATAAAAAGGGTATCTCAACACTTGGACATAATGTTTAAATCATTGAGGATATATAAGAACATATTCCAAAATAGTAAGATGTAAATTAAAAGACATAACAAAAAAGAAGTCTTTTAAAAAGAGGAGGGTGAAAGGTTCCCCTACTGATTTGGTAACATACAAAACATACGCCACATGAAAGAAGGATCATATAATGAATATTTAAATACTCATAAATGAAATTATATTAAAAAAACAGTACAATCATGGTTAGTACATACACCACATAAAAGGAAATAGTTGAAAATATAGCATGAATCTCACGGGAATAAAAAGTGAGATGGAACCCTTTACCACATTGTAATCAATTGAGTTATATAACCAAAAGTTAATAACACCCAATGAATAAAATAATACCATGAATATAATGATAATCATGATAATATATATCAAATGTCAGTACACAATACACCACATGCAAATAATAAGTATTGAACAATGGAAATCTAATGGAATTAAAAGTGAGATAAGAAAATCCCTTACCTTGTGTCTGACTTGACCCGTTCATTCTTTAATCTCCTGAATAATAAAATAATGTTAATTTATACTTTCTTAAGAACATTTTTAAATTTTATTATTCCTTTTATATTACTTATTATCATGTTATAAACATTATGTAATCATTTAAGTTAATAATGGTCGTTTTGTTGATATTTGGTACTTGAGTAAAAAAAATGAACACCTTATAATTACAAGTTGTTCATGTGGTAAGATATCAATTATCTTCTGAATGATATTAATGAATTATATATAATATATATCATATATATTTAGTATATACATGTATTTATAATAGTACATAACATTTAGAGGTATGAAATGAAATGCACCGTTCATGGAGACGGTAAGTCGTACGTACGCATGAATGCTACTTCCAACTCTATTTCTTATTTTAATGGAATTAAAAAAATAATGATACATAGTTATATTATAATTACAGTATAATATCATATAAAATATTATTAACTCCATCCTTTATACATCCCACATAAGGCATTAACGAGTCATATCACTTTGAGGGGGTGGTAGTCCGCACTTCCTCTAATGAGATTATCCTATTTACCCACTATGGAAACCATAAAAGAGTTATATAAATGGGAAAATACAGAAGAATAAAGAAAACATAAACATAATATATATCATATATAAATACAGTGCCACCATAATGGCCACCATGAGAGATGGTAGGAGATAATTGAATAATCCTCATTTCATGAGGCGTTTGTTTGCCATCCACAGAAACAGTATGTTCTTCACCCATTAGATGGAGGTGTGTGTTAGTGTAGTTCGAATAATTCTCATAACAACATACTAGTATATTGAGGATACTTTTTTTATTATAAAATAAATAAATAAAAATATTTTAGGGGTTGTAAAAGTAAAATAAAATAAAAGAAGTTAAGAGAAACTGTTACCTTTAATTTGGGTAACTCCCTATGGTTTGGACCAAAAGGGTTTATTGAAGTACCTTATGCCTAAGGTAAGGTCTCTAGGTGGAGGAGAGGGATGTAGGGATATTAATTGGGAAGATTTTGGATGATCCAAAAGGCTTGATATGTGTTAGGAATTGTTTATAAGTGGTCTCCTTTTGTAAGGGGGAGGAGGGGCTCTTTAGGAAAGTGTGAAAACGTTATTTTATTATAAACTTTTCTTCGGTTTCCAAAGGTCAAAAATAGATTAAAGTAGAATATAAGATGACTCATATTCAAAATATATTCATCCAATAGGAATTGGACAGGTTTTGGATATTATTTTAGTCTTTATAATCTTATTTATTTAAATCTTTTATTAATGAGGTAAACACTGCGTCATTATTATGTCATAAATAATTTAATTCATTTGATGTCTAAAAATTATCAAAAAAATTCATGATTTAGGAACAATTTTTATATTTCTAATTAATATTTATAGTCTAAATGATAACTTATGTAACAGTAAATAAAATTAATTTACCAAAGGATATTTGTTTATGCCATTTTTGCCTTTACTTTAAATTAATTAATCTAAAGTGTCAATATCACTCCAATGTGGCTCGATGGGATCCCAAAATTGACCCAAGGATTCCCTTGGTCAGCCATGACTCATCCAATATAGTTAGGACAAGTGTTCAGGTAATTTCCGAATAATTATAATATTCTTTTTTACATTGAATTACCCTATATTACCTTTAACCGCGGTAAATAAAAGTCAAAAGTTACTATTCACCAAATAATAATTTTCATCTTATTGAACCACATTTTACTTCTTGATAACAACCACGTATGTCGGATTTTTGAAATTCAATTCACAGAAGTGGTTAAATTTCATTTAAATGAAAAAGTCAGTTTTTTTACTACTACTAAGTGATTTCACTATTCATCAAATATTGATGTTTTTTCAGAAAAATGCCAAAAATTCAACCTAAGCTGAATTTGATATTATGAATTCAAAAATTATGTCTATTTTAAGAAATTCAAAACATATAAGTTGAATTAATTAATTTTATAATTAATTCCTGCTTTCAATACAAATAACGTGTTTTTAAGAAACAATATCTATCAAAAGATTGACCCTTGTTTATGTCCAATTTCAAAGTGAAATTCAGTCCAATGACCACCATTGGATTTAATGGTAAAAATATATTCCAATTACACTTTAAAAATAATTTAAAATATAATATAATCAAATAAATAATTTAGATTAAAAGTCACGTTTGAATTAAAATACAGTATTTTTCACTATTCATAAAAAAAAATGAACTTTATCAGAAAAATACCAAAAATATACCCAAAGTAAATTTTGAAGTCCCCATTATAAATAAGGATTTAATTTGTTCAAATAAAATGTACTAATGTGACCAAAACTATATTCAAAGAGGTTTCACCATTAAAAGGCAATAAATCGACCCTTTAATGTAAATTATGCTTAAAATTAGATTCATTCACATTTTAAGCCTCTAACTATTATTGGATAAATGTAAATACATTTAAAAAACATGTATAATCATATTTTAGTTAGTTTTGTTCACTCCCACCTACACAATGGCTAGGAGTTAGCTTCCATTTAAAATAATAATATTATATTATTCGTGTGCAACATAAGATTACAACGAAACATGTTGTTGTGTATTGGGTACATTATCATACATAACAACCCCTTTAAATTAAAATTAATATTTAATTCAAAAATATTAATAATTATGAATTATGTCTTGTTCTTTATTTACCTGGGATGTTACATCCTTCCCCCCTTTTGAGAATTGCGTCCTCACAATTTTAAAAATGGGCTTGGAAACTTCATTAAAAGTCCCACATCGAAAAAGAGTCAGTAAAACTATCTCTTTAAAATAAAGAGAGAAAAGTACAATGGTCACTTGAGATAACCCGTACTAGTATTCCTGGAAAATATGGATATGGAAGAGAAAAAAACTATGAAGTTCTGATGGAGAGTGGTAGAAAACATGATTAGGAGAAAGTTAACCACCAGAAAATCACAAACTTGTGATGTGTTAAATGCTCTTTGATTACCCAGTAGGAAAGGTAAACCAACAATGTTTTTTTGTTTTATGTTCCTTTTAATAATTTTGAGGATTTTATTTACTATATAGAATAAGAACATAAGGAAAAATACTTACTTGTCATATAGACTTTCATACTTTTCTAAATTTCTACAACAAACACATCTTGTCTCCCAACGATGATTATTCAAACTGACTTGGTCACATTAAAAGTGCTATAATAAACTTCTAGAGAATCACATAATCCAAAAAATATGAACTATATTTTTTTCCTTGTCTTTAGACATTAACCAAAACCAAAATGGTTTGTGTGAGATCAGATAATACCCAAAAAGGATAATCTTTTACAAAAAAACTACTCTAAATCTCCAAAACTTTTCAAACAAAACCCAAAGTTCAACAAAGACCATTTGATAAACAATTGTCCATAAAATTATTCATTGTAATCCAAACTAATATTAAAACCCAAATCTCAGAAGGATTTAATCACATAATCTTCCAAGATAAATCATAACATTTATCTCCAAGTAACATCAGATACTCTTAAAGTATCATATTGAAATGTAATTAACCTAATCACATATTCTCCATGATAGGTTAATCAATTCTATATATAACCCAAAATAAACTTATTCTTTTTTCATAAAATCATAATACTAAAAATAATTAATCATACTAACTAGGGACTTCACGTAGTCTAGTGGTAGGTGGTAAATCCCAATTGCACTTTGGTTGTGAGTTCGATTCCTGTAGCTTTGTCCGACACGACGGGTTGTCATGTGGTTTGCATGTCATCCTTTTTCAAAAAATTTATAACATTCCCAAAAAGAGATAAATTCATCAAAAATAACCATAACATATTTTAACCACAAAGTTTATCTAATAACATTCATTTTTCATCTGAAAATGTATTAACTTTTAATTGCTTCAAATTCAACAATCATATAAACCCAAATGGTTCTTTATAACTATATCCACAAAATAAAAGATAATTATTCATTGAATAAAATTTTAATATATCAGACTTCAAGGTTACAAAAACTATAAAAAGCCTTCTAATGTAATCACATCATCAAAAGAGCCTTAATACTTTTAAGTATTTCACCATCCTAAAATATATCATAACACTTGAATCCCTTTTATGTTGACTTCTAACTCATTCAACGTTCTTCATGATCCATTAACCATTTTTTCCAACTTATTCTGAAATACTTATTTCCTAAAAACAAAATAATGAATCATATCCTAAGATTCAATAATGTCAAATCATATGTTAAGAAATAATCCATAACTTTCATTGTTCATTGTCAGTTTCTTCATCCTCAATTGGAATGGAATTATGTATCGGTAAACATATATTTGTATTATCCTGGTGATCCCATTCCCGAAACATCTTTGTAGGACATCTATTTGTATAATGACCATACACACCACATTTAAAACATTCAATTTATCCCTCTGAAAGAACTTCTTTCCCTTTCCTAGAGTCAACTGGAAGCTTCCTTTTTCCATGGTAGGTTCTTACTTTATGACCTTCATTTCCATATCTATAGCATCTTTCTGTCCCTTTGAAACATTTTCCTAGGTGTTTCTTTCCACATCATTGACACATAGGTTTTTGAACATACTTACCTTTATGATTATTACCTGAACTTCTGTAGGGATTTGTTTCTCACATATACGATGCCAGATAAAAATCACCAAGGTTCAGGTTGTCAATCATGACTCTAGATAGTTGGTTGAGAATAACCATAAGAATTCTCATTGAACCTCTAATTTCATTTAGTTTCGCATTCACAAAACCATCACAGTTTTCTTCACATCCACTATTACTTTGATTCCTGCTAGATCCATCCATTTAGTAAAACCAAAATGTTCAGTGGGATTATATCAGTAAAATCATCATATAATATATTATGAGGCGGGTAAATACTAAGATATACTAATTCAGGTTGTCTTATACTCATTTACTTAAAAAAACTATGACTCTTTCTAAAATTGTAACCATTATGGTTATGTCACTTATGCTTAAAGAATACCCTAACCTCTAAAGTTATCTAAACCAACCTTTGATACCAACTATAAGGACCTGACCTTAAAAATTACATAATATTGAATTAAATGAATAATTCACATTGAGGATCTTTTCAGGTTTAGAGTTTTAGATAATTAGGCCATAACTATTACATAAAAACTTGATTATTACATGTAGACACTACTACCCAATATCCATTTTTCATAAAATAAAAACTCTTAAAAAACATTTCTAGTTCCATGTTTTAGACAGTAAGACTTTTCCTTGATCTTATCCTTGACCATATTCATCTTTATGTCCTGTGAAAAACATTTCAAAACTTGGAATGAGCATAAAAAGCTCAGTAAGGGTTATAAAATAATGAAAAGAAACATTATCCCATAAATAAATACAAATCAATGAAACCATACTTTTTATTCATATCATACGTCATGTAATCATAAGATTTATTAATAACATATAGAAATCATAAATCATAAAAGGTAACTTATAGAATTAATAAAAAACATACATTGTAACTATCAGAGCTACATAGGGAGTCACATTTGGAATACCCATCACAGTATATTCCCTAAATCTCTTAGGAGAAACATACATGTTTACCTCCATCATGTTACCCAATGCATTGGAGAGCTATCTCGGGCTCACCCACCCTAGGTTTATCATGGAACCACTCGTATACGTAAACAATGCCCAATAACCATAACATAATCATAATACATAACACATGTGTAAAGTAAAGATAAAATTTCCACATTATAATATATCAAATCAAGATATTGAAATAAAAAATTCTTTATCAAAACATTTTCAAAACCATTTAAAAAATGATTTGTGAATCAAAGTGTCCCATACCACTTTGATGCTTTTAAATAAATTATCATTTAAAAAAATTAATGTCCATAAAAATAAATCCTAAAACCCATTTTTAAAACATGGAAATTAATAAGAAACATTTAGAAGCATAAATATTTAAAACATTTAATACGATATTTTAGTTAAAGAGTTTTTTAACAAAAAAAGAGACGCGTGAATACAAATAATTGAGGAATAACATATAATCACAACTTTTTAATATCATGAGAATAAAGTATTCATGAGATAATATGTCAAAGGACAGTATATATACCATATAATAGTGAATTGGTTCATAACAACAATGAATTCTTAGTGGAAATGTTAATTGAGATGAAATCCCTTATAAAGATGGTATCCTTAAATTAAGGATAAATCAATCACATAATTATGTGTGAAAAATATAAATACCCCAATATAATTGTATATTTTGTGTAAAACAATAATAGTTCATTCACATATATTCATAGGATGACATATTCAAGAAATACAAGTTGAACCCAAAGAATTGAAATTGGGTTAAGAAGTTCCCTTGTAAACATTCGACAGCCTAACGACATCTCTTTAAAATTCAGAAAATGGGTTGATGAGATAAAAAGGGTATATCAAAACTAGGAAATAATTTTTACATCAATAAGTATATAGAAGAACATATCCCAACATAATAATATGTAAATTAAAAGACATAAAAAAAGAAATCTTTTAAAAAGAGGAGGGTGAATGGTTCCCTTACCGATTTGGTAACTTACAAAACATACGCCCAATGAAAGAAGGATCATATAATGAAGATATAAATACTCATAAATGAAATTATATTTCAAAAATAGTACAATTATGGGTAGTACATACACCACACAGAAGGAAATAGTGAAAAATATAGCATGAATCTCACGGGAATAAAAAGTGAGATGAAACCCTTTACCGCATTGTATTCAATTGAGTCGTATGACCAAAAGTTAATAACCACCCAATGAATCAAATAATAACATGAATATAATGATAATCATGAAAATATATAACAAATTCCAGTACAAAATACACCACATGAAAAGAATAAGTGGATAATAATGGAAATCTCATGGAATTAAAAGTGAGATAAGAAATTCTCTTTCCCTGTGTCTGACTTGATCCGTTCGTTCTTCAATCTCTTGAATAATAAACTAATGTTAATTTATACTTGATTAAGAACATTTTTAAAGTTTATTATTCCTTTTATATTACTTATTACCATGTTATAAATATTATGTAATCATTTAATTTAATAACGGTCGTTTTTTCGATATTTGGTACTTGAGTAAAAAAAATGAACACCTTATAATTACAAGTTGTTCATGTTGTAAGATATCCATTATCATCATAATTATATTAATGATTTAGATATAATATATATCATATATATCCAGTATATAAATGTATTTATAATAGTACATAATATTTAGAGGTAATAAATGAAATACACCTTTCATGGAGACGGTAAGTCGTACGTACAAATGAACGCTACTTCCATTTCTATTTCTTATTTTAATGGAATTAAAAAAATAATGATACCTAGTTATATTATAATTCCCATATAATATCATATAAAATATTATTAACTCCATCCTTTATACATCCCACATAAGGCATTAACAGGTCATATCACTTTGAGGGGGCGGTAGTCCACACTTTCTCTAATGAGATTATCGTATTTACCCACTATGGAAATCATAAAGGAGTTCTATTAATGAAAAAATACAGAAGAATGAAGAAAACAGAAACATAATATATATCATATATAAATACAGTGTCATCATAATGGTCACCATGAGAGGTGGTAGGAGATAATTGAACAATCATCCACTACTGGGAATCCATGTTTTCCCAATGGTTTTAAAACGTTGGGAAAGGCCCTCAAACCGTTGGGAAATCTTATCCCAACGGTTTTAGAAACCATTGGTGTGTGAGGTGTTGGGAAATCCTTATACCAACGGTTCATGTTGAACCATTGGGAAAAGGCTGTATAGATTTCAACTACCCACGGTTCATAATGAACCGTTGGAATAAAATTGGATCCTGTTATAGCAACGGTTCAACTGAAATGTTGGGAAAATCAGCGCACAAGGGTATGCCAACGGTTTTAAAACCATTGGTATAAATATATAGGGGGTATAACCAAATGGTTTTGAACCATTGGGAAATGAATCAACACACAAGGGTATAACACAATGGTTTTGAAACCGTTGGCTTAGACCCCCATTAATTTAAAATGAAACAGCCTGCAATCAACTGCAGGCTGCAATATGTGTGAAAATGTGACATCTCACAAAAATACATTGTAATCACAAAAAAAACACTCATTCTGTGTGTTTAGGAACAATACTACCTGTAAACACAGAAAACACAGTGCACACATAGAAAACTCACAAAAAATCACATCAATCACCTGCAATCACACAAAAAACACACAAGAAACACATAGAAATAATCATCTCATTTTTGAAGTCTTACTCACATCCCTTACCCTTTTATGGTTCACATATTGATGTAGTAGAGAGACCAATAACCAAAAAAATGTTGTCTTGTTGATCCAATAGGGTGGGGGATATTGTAATAGTACTCGAGCATGAATTGGACTTATAGACATTTCTTGCATTTGACACAGAGTTGTAGTATCTATGTGGAAGGTTCTATATTGTCCTCATCATATCACATATGAGAATGTGTCAACATTGGAACGATATTAAATAAAAAATCATAGTCAATGTAATATTTTAAAATATTGATAACATTTATCATTAAATACAAGTACAAGGGTCTGATGTTTGTCAACATAATGACATATTAATCTTGATCTATGTTGGATATAACATTATTACATTCCATAGTAATTGTACCTGGTTGGATTATTCATGGGGATTTTCCTTCCCCTACTAGACTCACTAAATGGGTCTTCCACAGTTTCTACATCATTGATAGTCTATGTAGGGACATGGATATAATTATATATTCTTCCATGAATGTGCCTTATCTGATATACTCGGGTCCTACGAAATCATTCTGCAGTTCCCTAATTGGGATCAAGGAACTCAAGTTCATCTCCATACTCATCCACCTTCCCAAACCCCCCCACTACCCCACCTGCACAGCCACCGCCCCACCTATACTGCCCCCCTTCCCAGCCCCCCTCCCCCTGCCTAGCCTAACCCCCTGCACATCCCACCCCCTCCCCCACCTGCCCAGCCCCCCTCTCCCACCTGCACAACCACCACCCCCACCTGCACAACCCCCCTGCCCAGCCCCCTCCCCCATCTACCCAGCCACCCCACCTACATAGCCACCCCCAAACCTGCACAACCCCCTCCCCCCTGCCCAGGCTATGCCCTACCCCCTCCCCCTGCCCAACAAACCCCCTCCCCACCAACCCCCTACACAACCCCCTCCTCCCCACCTCACCCCCGCCAAACACCCCTGACTCCGCCACAAATTCCCATAGGGTAGTTGATTTTAAATTTTAATCATATTTTTTGGTTTTTTGGTGACCCATTCAAGATTCAATCTATGGATACTTTGGAGAAATTTTGTGTTTTTTGATATTTGGGGGGGGGTTTAGTTTAGGAGAACTCATGTACATGATGTGTAGTTTTGAGAACACACATCATGTGTTATTTGTACTTGGGAAAGATGAGTTTTGGGAACAAAAATATTTATACAAGGGGGTGGGTTACACGCCATGTAGTGGTGAATCAGGGTGTGCTAGTAGCAGATGACCATGTAGGTTATATAGCTATATCTAGTGCAAGGTACATGGATCGGTATTTTGCGTGGGTAGACCTTGTCTGGGGGGGATATATGGATAGGTACATACATGGGAACTATATGTGGGGTAAATATTGTGTATGGGGTGATACATTCCACGTAGTAGGGATTTTTTCATGCTAATTGGGGCCTTGTATGTGAATGTACCCAGGTGGGGGTAAACATCATATACTGGAACACATGATGTGTACTTTGGAAAATTACACACTGAGTAGTCTATGTCACATGGAACGAGGGGAAATTTTGGGTTACATATCATGTACCTAACATAGAGGTAGGGTACTTTTTTCTCCTTGTTGTGTTTACCCTATTTTAACCCTGGAGTCGGAATTCGACTTATGAGTATTCAATTTTGATCATTTTTTCATATAAATTTCCATGGTGGAATAATTTCTGTGTTTGAATGTGGTATTTATGGTGTTTTGGACTAAGATATTTCTTTATCAGAATTTATTCAAGGATTGGATTTAGAATCCTCCAGCAGGTTGGGTTGTGAGATGAGAATCATGTGTCAGGGTTATGAGATCATTAGTTGGAATGGATTGTGAAATATAAGCTATTTTTGTTCAATGTTCTTTTATATAGATCCTAAAAATTCTAATCAAGTATTATATATGAAGAGATCTTGTTTTATCCTGACATGTTGGTAACTATTTCTCAAGGTTAGAATAGTTGAGTATTACCTCCTTTTTTTAGGATTGGAACTATTGCAACCATTGGGATGGGATGATGTTGTGGGATAGAATTTATGGGCGGATTTCCTTAAGATATTTATATGCATCAAAGGGACTTTTGAGGATACCATAGTGGGCTTGTTACTGATTGAGTGACCATTGTTTTCTATAGTTGTTAATTAATAATTCCCATGTGGAGTGGTCAATCTTGTACTACAGAGCCCTTGTAAGGTAAAACTTTTATGATTTTCATGAGGACCATTGATAATTCATTGGTTATTCATTTATTTTATATATCCCATTGGGTGCGTTGTTGATAGATGATCAATTGGAGACATTTTTGATTGATGATCAATTGGAGACATTGTTGATTGATGATCAGTTGGAGTCCATTTAGGGGCATTTGGGATATTTCTATACTAAGTGTGTCTTGTGCTTTGGATGTACTAGAAGTACCCCTCATAGGGTGTATGTTCTTACTATGGACTTTTCCTCATTTGAGTTTTTTTTGAATGGCTTGGGACAAGATTTTGGGTGCACCTGAGGATGCTATAGTTGGAAATCACTTTATATTGCCACATTGAGGACCATGGGAGCCCTGTGTTTTGGTTTGACACTAAGGTGGGTCCAAGAGAGCCAATAATGGTTGTTTTTAGAGGATAATATCACAGGGACCATGTAGAGGGTATGTTATTTGTTTTATGTGAGTTGATTGATGCTTCTAGATCAGCTATTTGGAAAGTGGTTTGAAGGCTAGATCGTCCCATGTTTGGTTGGAATTTGGTCGTGAGGTTTGAGGATGTTTTTTGTCAGGACTCTAGTCCAATGAGGAGACACATATGATATCATAGATCAGGCATTGGAACTATGTTTTGATCTAGTTATCTAAATTTTTTTACTATATTTTGATGTGATTAGTGATCTAATGGGAGATCTGGAAGAGTGAAACACCCCTCTAGTTGAATGAGAACTTAGGATAAAGTGGCTTTAACATCGTATTGTGTTGAGGTACTCACAGAGTTCGACAAAGTGGTTGAGGTTTTTTGGGTGAGTTGATGATGATAAAACTTCTATGGTGGGGAGTGATGTATTTTTTGAAATGATATAATCCTTATTCTAGAAGGCTCATTGGTTTGTGGAACTGGCTTTGGATTGGTTGGGGTGGTATTGTGATTGGATTGGTTGGGTGGAATTGTGATTCTAGTGAGGAATCCTTGACGTGTGTAATTAGTTTTCATAGGGTGTTTAAATAGAAAATCATTTAGGGTATATAATTGAGCCGATTGTGGGCATGGTATTGGGTTGTTTTCAAAAAGAAATATGAGGTGTGGGTATATGAGGTGATTTGTTGCATGCGGTAGGAAACAAATGTGGTTTTGAGTTAGTAGAGGATTTGACTATTGAACTACACTAGGTTCGGGTACATATTCCAATTGGTGGGTTTGGCTGGTTATGTAATGCATTTGGTAGTGAAGGCATTGAAATGAATTGAGGTGGAAACATGCCGACGAATGGAGATGGGTGCTCAGGGAATGAGTCAAATGAGGATAGACTGACAAAGTTTAGCCATAGTGTGGGTTCTTAAGGTTTCATGATACATCTATTATGTGGTTTTAGAAATGATAGGTGCATTTGGAGTTTGATATGCATTTGACCTTTTGGGGGAGTGATCTCTAAAAGGGAAGCATGTATTTAGAAAGAGCTTCTAAAATGGATAAGCCATGAATTGAAAAATATATTGGGTTGTCAAAATATGGAATTTTCTTACAGAAAAATGAAAAAATGAAATATGTTTATAAAATCAGGAATTTGTGAACTGTTTTTGTAACATGTGAACTGCTCTAAAAGTTTTTAGAGTATGGTTGTAGGAAATCTGAAATTGTTTTAAAAATCAAGATCTTGTTAACTATTTTTACAATCATGTATATGAACCCAATTACCCAATGCAATACAGAATTCATAATTGAATTCTCAATTAAATGCATACAGAATGAATTATGTAATGAATTCTGAATTATGAACCAATAACACATACAAAATGAATTATGTTGCATAAAAAATTCTGAATTATATATAACGCATATATAATATGACATGCAAGGGGTGGGGGTGTTCCGGGGGTGGGGGTGTACATGGGTGAGGGGATGTCCATGGGGGTGGGGGTGTCCAGGGGTGAGGGCCTATCCACAGGGGTGGGGGTGTCAACACAATCTGAATCCGTTTGGTCATTTTTCTGTATGTCAGTTCTTGTTTTCATTTAAAATGTTTTCTATTTCAAATAGAAATAAGACACTTTGAGTGGTATCATCCACACCGTGCCTCGGTTTGAGGCGGGGTTGACTAGTACACGTCACTTGGGCGTTTTGGGCGCCGTTAAGTGTGGATTAAAGATCCGGGTGAGTCTAATCCTCTTCTTTCTTCCACTTTTCAGTTAGGGATTGCATTCTTCTCTCATCTTCTTCCAAAGCTATAAACCCCTCTTTTCCGTTGGGATTTAGGGTGAATCTTGAAGAGAGATTAGATTGGGATTAGGGGTCCAGGGAGGAGGGTTGGGGGGGCTGTCCAGAGTCTAGGGAGGAGGGTGGGGGTTGTCCGGGGGGCTTTCTGGGGTCCAGGGTGGAGGGTGGGGGATGTATGGGGTCCAGGAAGGAGGGTGGGTACTGTATCTAAATTTATATATACATATCATACATAGAATTTTGATAGGACTGCGAACCACCACAGGGTGTCATCCTGGAGTAGGTCCAAATCACAGCATTACCATAGCATGACTGCGACGTGACCGTGGCGTGACTATGGTGTGATCGCAGCGTGATCACGGTGTGACCACAGCGTGACTGCGGCATGACCGCGGCGTGTTGGCCCGATCCAGCGACATCCGCAGGGCAACATCTTCCGGCTAGGAGCGAAGGGAGTAGGAGGAGGCGGGGAAACATTCCAACTGTTTCCTCCCTCCCCATTTACCATGGGTGGGTAATGTATCTAAGACTCTATATAGGTATCATACATCGAATTTTGACAGGTCTGCAAACTGCCGCGGGGTGTCATCCTGGATCTGGGCTAAATCACGGCGTGATCGCGGCGTGACCGCGGCGTGTTGGCCCAGTCATGCGACATCCGTGGGGCAGCATCTTCCGACCAGGAGCGAAGGGAGCAGGAGGAGGCGGGGCAACATTCTGGTCATCGCCTCCCTCCCCATTAACTCTGTGTAAGTAATGTATCTAAAACTCTATCTAGGTATCATACATCGAATTACGATAGGACCGCGAACCGCTGCGAGGTGTCATCCTGGAGCAGGGCCAAATCACAGTGTGACCGCGGCGTGACCGCGGCATGACCACTGTGTGTTGGCCTGGTCCAATGACATCTGTGGGGAAATATCTTCCAGCCAGGAGTGAAGGGAGTGGGAGGAAGAAGGGCAACATTCCGGTCATCGCCTCTATCACGATTAACTATGGGTGGGTAATGTATCTAAAACTCTATCTAGGTATCATACATCGAATTCTGATAGGACTGCAAACCGCCGTGGGGGGTCGTCCTGGAGTATAGCCAAATCACGACGTGACCACGGCGTAACCGCGGCGTGACCGCAACATGACCGCGGCATGACCGTGGCGTGATCACGATGTGACTGTGGCCTGACCGCGGCGTGTTGGCCCAGTCCATCAACATCCGCGGGTAAACATCTTCACACCAGGATTCCAAATAAATCCTATGTAGTTGTCCTTCACATTATAGAAACTGATCTTAGGATCTAAAAAACATACTCTTGATTCGGGATTTTGGTATGATAAAGATATATATTTTATATTAGTTGTTTTTAAAAGCGGATTTATTATAAAAACATGACTTTATTTATCGAATGAAACAATTATATTAAAGAAAACTTATTCAAGATATGAAATTCAATATAATTAAGCAGAATTAAGAAAGAAACTAAATTCAATTTAAAAAATTCTTAAATTAAAGAGGCTACAAGAGGGACTCTACCTCAAGGTGGAACCAAGCCATCCACTTCGGCTCTTGGAGATTTCTAACTAAAAGCTTCTTCTCTCCTACAGGGTATACTCACCTTCATACACATGTAAGGACACCTAGCCCCTATCCACACACCCACATGGGCATGAGCATGTGAAAGGGGATACTTACACAAATTCTTATATGCATATACCAGTCTCCAATCACCTGCGTATGAATTTTTATATATATACATGGGCACACCTATCCCCATACATGTATAATCATTGCCATGGTTGACTATACATGTATCGGGGGAACCCACATACATATACTTACTTACCTATGCACACACATGTGAGTCACCCATGACTTGGTGACTCGAAATCAACGAGAAGGGATCAACGCACTACACAAATGATATTAAGAACCTTAAAACACATAAATGACCCTATATAACCGGTGAAAAACCAACCAACAACCCTAAAACCTTACCTCAATTGGTAGAAGAGAACCAAATCCACCCGAACCAACACAAAATGATCAAACTCCGTACCAAAAACATAATATGGAGTAAAAAACATTGAAATCCCCAAAATATATGAGGTGCGAGACAAGTAATAATCATAGAATTTTACCTCAGATCAAAGCTGGCAGACTGAAACAATCTGAACCCCTTCTGGCCTCCATCATAGAATGTCGCTACTCCATGTACATAGAAACCAGTAAAATACCTAAGTGGCCAATGAGATAAAGAAAATAAAATAAAAACTAAACTAAAGCATACATGTTTCATGTGACTACACATGTCACCGCCCAACATATAAGAACCACAATGCCACATGGGTCAAATCATGTTCCTGCAAGCAAAGGGGAAACAAATCCTTGTTACAAAATGATACTATCAAAAAGTACATTCTTATTAATTAACAATAAATCTTATTATAAATGGTATATAATTATTTTGGCTTGAGTTTCATCTTAGTTTGGTTTTTTTCAATACAAGTTTGTTTGGGAAATTTTCATTGGATTTAGTTTCTCTTGTTTTTGTTTATATTATCTTGGACAATTTCATTCATTTGGGTTCTAGTTGATCCTAGAATTAATAATAACCAATCAATCCATATTAATAATTATATCCATTGGTTCCATATCTAGAGTAAAAAATACATAGAAATGAATGATATCATATAAGTAAAATCATAAGGGGGAATTTGAGACCTTTCTCTCTCCTTTTATCTAAAGTCATTTCAATTTAAATCAAAAAATGCATGAAATCAATAAAATGATTTATCATGTACACAATATTGGTCTAAATAATATAATTGGTGGAAATATTTTCAAATAAAACACTATATAATGATGAAACAATATTAATTGTACCTCTCACTATTGTTGGACCTACATCATCTATCATTGGATTATCATATACCATGTGATGAAATTTCATTCCTAATTCATGTGGATAGAACTTAAAAATCCATCCACAAGACTGTGTTAAAGACATTGAGAAAGTGAAATCTAGGTGACTTGACTTTTTTTCATCATGAAACCTTCATGATATTCTTATAGGATGTCAAATTATCTGGCCGGTAAGTGTGGAGGACTTTGTGAGACCTAACTAACAGACAATGGCGTTGTTGTATAATTTTGGTGACCTGTATGTGGAAATTGTAAGATCTATACGGAGATCCCATAGGGATTCAAAAGAATTAGTTGGCATGTCTAAGGGGTGTCATGAGACTTTATAGAAATGTCTGGAGGACATCGCATGATCCAAATGGCATATCCAGGGAGGGTCGCATGATTTGGGTGACATGTCCCGATTCTTTCACATGATCTGGGTGTGTCGTGTGATGTTTATGAGGATCATTGTATATGTTCTTTACATAAGTATCATATCTTTTAATCTTTATTCCATCTTTTATTACACATATTCCTTATATTTTTCTTGTATTAGCTTGTTATGGATTCAAATTATTCATCAGATATTCAAGACCTCCTTCACATGACCTGGATGTCATGCCAAAAGTCCTTCGCAATACATCATGTTATCACATGAAGTGTTTGTGCATGCATCATAACCCCTTAGGTTGTTCCCTATATTTTACCTAGTGGGTAATCATTGTAATCACGAGATTGGCCGCTATGAGAAATATGCAATGTATGTGATGAGTTGTGGATGCCTGAATGTGCAAGTGCATAGATTCATTTTTTTGTGCAGAGGGGGATGGATATAAAGGCCTCAAAACCATATTTATATACCGCATTTTGTGGTGTGTATCTCATAGATTCAGGATAGATTCGATGTATGGAATTTTTGTTATGCGTTTCATATTATCTAGCAATGGTTTATTCATGGGGTGTCGCATAATGATCATTGACCACAATAACCTTCCACCTACACCCAAATTATTATACATTGTCCAGCCAATGGGGTATTGACTAACCATGTGGGTAATTTCCAACGTATCACACTCCACAAGAATCATCCACCATTTCCTATTTTATTTAATTCTTTATTTGAGAATGGAAAGGGGTCTTGAAACTTCGTAAGAGTGTTATCGAAGATAATCTCTCTACTTGTTGGTACTATGTCGCATCACTAATGAAGGGTCTTATGGTGATGCATGATCATTATCATGTAAAACCATTTAGTCTTTCCATGGAGTCGTTCATTGTGACAGATAGTCAAATGGTCATGTTTAAAACCTTTTTTATGATTAATGTGAAATTCCAATCGGATGTTGTGCAATAAGGTATACCTATCACCAAGGCTTCCATGGTGTCTTGAAAACCGCATGGGCACATATCTGATTAATGAGCATGGCTATTCTTGGTTAGGTAAAGCTGCTTAGATTTTTACGACCAGCTACACATTATCCATCTTTATGAACTAGTATGGGTTTCCTAGTATATCATATACCACCAGTATAATATTATAATAGAACTAATTATCCATTGGTTACTTGGAACCAACTCATTCCATTTGTCCCACAACGAAGTTGTAATTAGCCTCTAGGATGTCTATTGAATAGGTAGGATACCCCCCCTTCAGGAAATGTGAGAGAAATTTCTTCTTGTCATGGATGTCTGGGATAACCCCTCATAGAATCTAGTTTTACTGAGGGATATGCTCAATACCATGAAAGAAAAGTTAAGAAATGATATTTCTCTACAATTTTTCATCTCTTTTAAAGATTGGATCAATATTTTACTCTATCTTAGTAGAGCTTGGTCGACCGCTATACGCCCTCACAGGTTCCCTTCCCAGAAGGTCCATAATAGTGTCAGTTCATATTCAGAAATCATAGAAGTTGGAGAATACACCACATGGGGTTATTGGGTGAGGCTTTAAATATATATAATCCTTAGGATTGATGGTTTCATGGAAATATTTTCGAATGGGTGGTTTTTTCTAGTAGGGGATGTACGTTCAGGAATCCAAGTTATCACTTTGGTAATGACAGCTTGAGTGGTAGAGATTCGGCCTCTTAATATAGTCGTATTGACCCTTATAGGCCTCTGTCATCTCTGGATCAATATTCAATAAGAAAATATCCCTTATAGAATCAGTGGTCCTTTACAGTTTTTATTTGGATAGATAGGGGATCACCTCCATTGATACAGTTATCACAACACCACCATAATCCCTGGTGCCTTGTTTCACCCCAGGCTACTATACATCTCTTGATTTGAGTACACAACATTAGGCCCTGATGAGGTTGTTGATCTGGTGAGATGATCTGTCCGTTTCTATTTCACACATTATCTTTCACTGACTGGGCCAATTATTGAAAATGGATATGACTCTCTTATTGAAAGGGCATGAAAGTTATCACTTCAAGATGGGGTTCTAAGCAATTCAGTTTCATTACATTTGGTTCATATGAGTTTGGTTTAGTTCAATTTAGTTCATGTTGGTTGCGGTTATATAGGTTTTAATTCATTATATTTGGTCCAATTTGATACATCATTTGTGGGTTTGTATGGTGCCACTTTATTTAGTTCAACTCATTTTTGGTTTAATCTTCATAATATTATTTGTTTTAGTTTCCTGTGGTTCATCTTGTTTTGTTATGTTTGATGCCATCTTAATTGAGGCAGGTCACTGATTATGTATGATTCGTTTTGATACAACATGATAGGATTTGTTTTAGATATGTTTAGTTTTACTTTATTTTTTCGGTATACTCTAATTTAATTTTTTGTAGATTCATTTAGGAATATTCAATTTTACTCTTTATAGGTTAATACAATTCATGTTATTTTGATTTTTCCTACTTATATTATGTCTTATTTCATTCAATTTAGTTTGAATGAGTTCATGATGGTTTCATTTAAATTGGTTTATTTCATCCTCAAGAATGTGTGGAATTGAATCAGTTATTGAGAATCTATAATGTGTCACCCATACATTATACATCCATGAAACATCAAATAAACGGAAGTAAAAAAAGATAAATAACCCAAATGCGATTAATATAATTAAAATCAATTCAAAATTAAAAAATTAATCATAAAAATAAGATTCAATGAAAGTAGAATCAAACATACACTAGGCCGTGTTAGACAAATATAATAACAGATACCAAAACAGAATAAAAAATCAATTATACCCATATATCCATTGTACAATATATTGTTTCTCATCATATCTCCACTCACCCATCAATAAAAAAAATGAGATGATTATACCAAAGGATGAATCTTGATCATATAAAATGATATGAGCTACAAACACACACAAATAGATATGCAGGATTTAAAGTAGTATTATTCATGCAATTTATACCTAATATAGAGTATTCATAGACACATAAATCACTACAAGCACCAAATTAAACTGGGGCAAACAAAGATAGAAGAATAAAACAACCTCAAATGGTAGAAGATGAACCAAGACTATCCAAACCACTTTTCCTTTGGGATCGGATTCCAAAACATGCCTTAGGAGACTTGAGAGAACCATGATACTCCCTAGAAACAAGGATCAAAGTTAGAATCATGAAACCTCAAAACCCCTAGGGTTCAACCGAATGAAACCAGGCAATCAGAGAGAGGAAAACTCTAAGAAATTGAACAATTAAAGAAGATGAAATCTTACCTGGAAGTAGTGATCAAGAACCCTCAAGAAATTTGGGATAAATGGTGGAGGAGAGGGAGTCGAGATAGGGGGGCATCGCGCGGCATGTTCGGCCATGGGGGGTCTCACGCGCGACTGTAGAGGGGGACAGGGGACTTCGTCGGAGGGGGGAACGTCGCCAGAGGAGGGGGATCCGGGATCCGAGAGGGGAGGGGGACTTCATTGTCGGAGAGGGAGCCGAGAGGGGAGGGTTGAAAATTGTCAGAGGAGAGGGAGCCGAGAGGGGTTGGGGTTCGGGAGGCTGAGGTGGAGGTCGGGAGGTCGAGGAGGTTGAGTTCAGGAAGGGGAGGAGAGGGTCGGGAGGCCGAGGTTGGGGAAGGCTTGTGCGGGGGGTGAAAAATCGAAAGGGATCCTGATAAAAATCAAAAATTGGTAATGTATACCGAAGGTTTTAGAAAAACCATATGAATAAATCACAATTTCCCAATGGTTCTTATAAACTGTGGGCATGCATGCGTTGGTGTAAACCCATTTCCACTAGTGATCGTTTCCTGAGGCATTTGTTTTACATCAACAGAAACAGTATGTTCTTCATCCATTAGATGAAGGTGTGTGTAAGTGTAGTTCTAATCCTTCTCATAACAACATCCTATTATACTTAGGATACTGTTGTTATTATAAAATAAAGGAATAAAAAGATTTAGGGGTTGGAGAAGTAAAATAAAAGAAAGTTAAGAGAAATCGTTACCTTTAATTTGGGAAACTCCCAATAGTTTGAACCAAAAGGGTTTGTTGAAGTGCCTTCTGCCTAAGGTAAGGCTTCTAGGAGGAGGTGAGGGATGTAGGGAGCTTAATTGGGCAGAGTTTGTGTGAGCCAAAAGGCTTGAGAGGTGCGAGGAATTGTTTAGAAGTGGTCTCTTTTTATAAGTGGGAGGAGAGGCTCTTTAGGAAAGTGTGAAAACATTATTTTATTATAAACCTATCTTCGGTTTCAAAAGGTTAAAAACACATTAAAGTCAAAGATAATATGACTAATATTTGAAATAAAATCATCCAATAATAATTGGACATGTTTTGGATATTATTTTAGTCTTTATAATCATATTTATTTAAATCATTTATTAATGAGGTAAACACTACATCATTATTGTGTCATAAATAATTTAATTCATTTGATGTCTAAAAATTATAAAAAAATAACATGATGTATAAAATCTTTTTATCTTTCCAATGAATATTTATATTCTAAATTATGACTTATATAACACTATATAAAATTAATTTTCCAAAGAATATTTGTTTATTTCATTTTTGACTTTACTTTAAATTAATTAATATAAAGTGTCAATATCACTCCCAAGTGGATCCATGGGGTACCAAAATCGACCCAAGGATGCCCCGGGTCGGCCATGACTCATCCAATAAGGTTAGGACAAGTGTTAAGGAAATTTTTGAATAATTATAATATTCTTTTTAACTTGAATTACCCTATTTAACATTAACCGCGGTAAATAAAAGTCAACAGTTACTATTCACCTAAAACTTATTTTCATCTTATTGAACCACATTTTACTTCTTGATAACAACCATGTATGTCAGATTTTCAAAATTCAATTCATAAAAGTGGTACAATTTCATTTAAATGAAAAATTTAGTTTTTTTAACTACTATTAAGTGATTTCACTATTCATCAAAAATTGATGTTTTTTAGAAAAATACCAAAAAATCATCCTAAGATAAATTTGATATTCCGAATTCAAAAATGATGTATATTTTACCAAATTCAAAACATATAAGTTGCATTAATTAATTTTATAATTAATTCCCACTATCAAAACAAAAAAACGTGTTTTTAAGAAACAGTATCTATCAAAAGTTTGACACTTGTTAATGTCCAATTTCAAAGTGAAATTCAATCCAATGACCACCATCGGATTAAATGGTAATGATATATTCCAATTAAACTTTAAAACTAATTAAAAGGATAATATAATCATATAAATAATTTATATTAAAAGGCACTTTTAAATTAAAATACATTATTTTTCACTATTCATCAAAAAATAAACTTTATTAGAAAAATACCAAAAATAAACCCAAAGTAAATTTTGATGTCCCCATTCTAAAGAAGGATTTTATTTGGTCAAATAGAATTTATTAAAGTGAACAAAACTATATTCAAAGAGTTTTGTCCATTAAAAGGCGGTAAATCGACCCTTTAATGTAAATTATGCTTAAAATTAGATTCATTCACATTTTAAGCCTCTAAATTTTGTTGGATAAATGTAAATACATTTAAAAAACACGTACAATAATATTTTAGCTAGTTTTGTTCATTCTCGCCAATATAATGGCTAAGAGTTAGCTACCATTCAAAATAATAAGATTATATTATTTGTGTGCAATGTAAGGTTTCAAAGAAACCTATTGTTGCGTATCAGGTACACTGTCGAACATAGTAACCCCTTTAAAGTAAAATTAATATTTAATTCACAAATATTAATAAATATGAATTATGTCTTATTCTCTATTTACCTGTGATGTTACAGTTTTCATAGGGGGTTTTCAGGGGTTTTATTGTTTTTTATGTTTTTAGGGGTTTTTATGTTTTTTTGGTTTTATAGGGTTTTTTGGGTGTTTGAGAATTTTTTGGGTTTTTTAGAGTTTTTAGGGTTATATATTTTTTTAGGGTTTTTAGGCCTTTTTTCGTTTTCAGGGGGTTTTAGGGTTTTTATATTTTTTAATTTTTTATGGTTTTAAAGGATTTTTAGAGTCTGTTGTGGGTTTTAAGATTTTTTCGCAGTTTTTAGGGGTTTTTATGGTTTATAGGGGTCTTATTATTTTTAAGGAAAGGAATTCATGGGGCCAGGCTAATCCTGTACCCCAAAAAAGTTATTTGAAAATAGAGACACAACAAACAAGGGAGGAGAGGTATCAAACAACCCACACCCAAAAACCCTTAACAACCCCAAACACAAAAAAAGAAGGAAAAAAGAAAAGACCCAAGAGAAAAACCAGTCAGTCAAAATCACCACCAAAGTCAAAAATAGAAGTGTCATAGGGGACACTCCCACAATTATCTCCATCAACCGCATCATCTCCATATGGATCCCCATTAACACCATACCCAGAGGAGGCATCAGAGACTATCGTCTCCCATTCAGATGATTAATATTGCTTGAAAAAGTTAGAGTAATACTCCCTGAGATGATTTTGATTCGCATTATGATGCACCTTGGCAGCCCTTCTGCCCCTTCCATAGGAAGTTTCCTTATCCTTGCAGGAGGATCTTGTTGACACAGTTTTCAGCAAAGAAGTGTATTCCATCCTCGACTTCCTCATTTGTGAGTCTCTAAGGGTCTCTATAAGCTTGATTTCCTTCTTGATGGCCTCCTTAAGCATGACCCTCTCTTTTATTCCATCCTCTTGGACTTGGTCAAGAATGAAGGAGGATTCTTGGTTTAGTGAATAGACCACAAGAACCCAACAATGCAGATTGCTAGGGACCACCTTAGGAGCCCTGGGAACTAGATTATCCATTAGCTTCCTCCACCTGGTCTGGTCAGGGTCACTTGGGCAATCCACCATCTCGAACTCATGCAAGCCCATATGACCAGGCCAATCAGCCAGGGCATCCTCATTCACCTACATGAAAATCACCATCACCTCCTCTTGTGCAGCAGCATCCCCCTGCTCATAATCATCCCTCGTCCCTGAACCCTCCCCCTTCCCTCACACCTTCCCTTCCTCAGGGGGGCTCCCCCTTGATCAGCCACCTCATACACTTTATTCACTACCCCCTGCTCCTCCACCTTCCCCTGGTCAGTCAAATGACAAGAATCATCACCAGCATCCCCCTCCAACACTGCCCCAAGCATATTCAACTCTATTACAGAAAGCCTACGACCATCCGCACCCTCTAAATCTTCCTCCCCAACTGCCACAGTGATCACCACTGGGAGGACCCCTCCCTGTTTGGCCAGCACCATTTGCTCAGCCATGTCCCCCTATGCAGCTACATCCCCCTCTACCTCAACACGTGCACAAAGATCAATCCGCTTACTAGCCTCACAACTGGTAAAGGGATCCTGCAAATCAGAACCCACGAACTCCTTCTCATTCCCAGCGGGTTGAGTTTCCAGCACCCCGTTAAGCACCAAAAAACCGTCCAACATTAATTCACCACCATTTTCCTTTGACACCTTACACCAATCTTTACAATTTTCTCCATGAAGCCCAGAGTGAGCGTTCTGCCCATCTTTCTCATCAAAGTCACTGGCCAACATTTGTTTCACAACATGATGCTCCTGAGTCAACTCCTCTTAGGCCAAGCCAGTAAACCAGTTGTGCAATGGTACATCATCATATCCCTCATGCACCGTCGATTGTTCCGAAGAATCTATGAATTCATCCAGACCTAGAAGAATGGAAGAAATCCCAGGCATCCTTATCTGCCGAGACTCCACCATCCTCAGACTCTTGCCTCCTCCCACAGGATTTATCACCCCCAAAACGGACACCATTTCCAGGTCACATTTCATCATATCAAAGACGTCGCATACCCTTAGATTAGAGAGGGACTATCAATCAACTTGCAGCGGAATATCCCCAACCACTATAGCATCATGATCCATAGCTAGAGGCATACTAGCCTATCCATTAAGGGAACCCACATTGTGCATTCCAAGACTCCCCTTGAGAGGCGTGTCTATTTTCAGACCATACGAGGGAGAATTTGACCGCTGAAGAGTAGGATTGGTAGAACAAACACACATACAAATAGAGGAGTAGTGGCCCAGTCTATAGAAAACTGAGCAAAAAGGCACCTAGGATTCAAAATAGATCCTCTGGTGCCACCGGAGCTCACCCTCAATCTCAACACAGACAGAATTAATCAGATCATTGGACACATCTACCTCGACACAAATCCTTGGCACAACTGGGTGGTAGGCAACACTAGTTCGTGAATCCATACCCAGGTATCTAAGAATGAGGTTACCAATGATGTGAACGATGGATAGGTATTGGAAGGGGAGGGAAATACCAGGAACGGTAACCCACAAATCCACGCTCGTGGGATCACAGTGCAGATGAAAGTCAAATTTCAAGCAGAATAAGTGAATCTGAAGGCCATCAAAAGACCGTGGAGCGAAATCCCACACCGAAATAAGATCCTCTTCATTCCTAAACCGAATCAGAAAGTGACAATCATCCAGAAACCCTACAATCTTCTATTCATAGAGAATCCAAGTAGAGGCAACAAAACTATTGAAATTAGCCGTAGAGGGACGTAACCTTCCAAATCCAGCCACCAACGTGAGATCTAAGAGATCAGAGGCCATCGAGAACTCTTGAGATAAAATTTGAAACGAAGGCACCCCATTATCGCAATGGGGGACTTTTGGGCTAACGTCAATCTCTAGAAAGCAAGGAAGTTGTGCTGGATCAGAATCAGGGGAAGAGGGGATCTGCTGTGGAGTCCCATCCACCGCCTCCCCTGGCCAGGGTGCAGGGTGAGGCGACGTCGATAGAGCCATAAACTACACCATAATCAACCTCCATGGCGAGGTGGGAAGCACCCATTCTGAGAGCAGGGATTCCACCATCTTCTCTTCTCATTATTTTTAGGGAGTTTGTGGGTTTTATGGTCTCTTAAGGGTTTTTAGCGGTTTTAGTGTTTTTTTTTGGTTTTTAAGGATTTTATATGTTTTTACATTTTATTTTTTTCTTAGGGTTTTTAGGGTTTTAAGGGTTATTTAATTTTTTATAAATTTTTAGGGTTTTTTTCATATTCATTGGTTTTTAGGTTTTTTAGGGATTTGAGGGTTTTTTGGGTTTTTAGGGGTTTCAGTATATTTTATGTTTTTAGGGGATTTGAGTGTTTTAGGGTTTTAAGGTTTTATTAGAATTTTTCAAGTATTTTAGGATTGATTTCATTTTTAGGGATTTTTACGGTTTTTTTTGGAATTTTATGGTTTTTAGGGTTTTTAGGGGTTTGAGAGATTTAAGGGTTTTTTAGGGTTTTGAGGGGTTTTGGGGGGGTTTTTTTTTGAATTTTTTTAGGTTTTAATATCTTTAGTGTTTTTTTGACAATTTTATGGGGTTAAAGGTATTTTAGAGTTTTTAGTTTGTTTTAGGATTTTTAAGGTATTTACGGTTTTTATGGTTTTTAGCATTTTTTGGGATTTTTAGGGTTTTTATCATTTTTAGGTTTTTTTATATTTTTATGTGGTTTTATGTATTTAATTTATTCATAGATTTTTTTGTGTCTTTATAGGTTTTTAATTTTTTAGGTATTTTAAAAAAAATTAGGGTTTTATGGCCCTTTAGGGTTTTTATGGATTTTGAGGGTTTTTAGAGTTTTTAATGGTTTTTTTTGTTTTTAGGGTTTTTTGAGTTTTTATGGTTTTAAGGTATTTTAGAGTTTTTAAACTTTGATATGATTAAATGGTTTTTAGAGTTTTTGATGGTTTTTTTAATTTCTATGGGGTTTTATGGGTTTTTGGTGTTTTAGGGGTTTTAGGGTATTTTATGGTTTTTAGAATTTTTAGTTTTTAGGAGGTTTTGGTATTTTTAGGTTCTTAATTATTTGTTAGGGGTTTACAAGATTTTTAATATTTTTGTAGGTATTTTTAGGTTTTTATAATGATTTTTATGTTTTATTGATTTTTTAGGGATTTAGAGGGGTTTTGTGGGGTTTTTAGGGTTTTAAGTGTTTTTTATGTTTTTTGGGGTCTAAAGTGATTTTTAGTTTTTAAGTTGTTCTTAGGGGTTTTTGAGGATTTTAGAGTATTATGATTTTAGGGACTTTAGGTATTTTTTAGGATTTTTGTGGGTTTTCTTGGTTTTTTGGGATGTTATGGGGTTTTAGTTATTTTTAGTGATTTTTAGGGTTTTTATAGTTTTTAGATTGGGGGGGGGGGGGTTTAAGGTATTTATATTTTTTTATATTTTATGGGTTTAATGGGTTTTAGAGTTTTTAATGGGTTTTTATAGGGTTTAAGATTTTTTAATGTTTTTAGGGGTTTTATAGTTTATGGGGGTTTAGGGTTTCTATGGCAGAAGCGGTGCGAGACCAGGCTATTCCTGGCCCCCCAAAAGTTATTAGAAAAAAGACGCTGCAGACAAGGGAGGGGAGGGGTCAAATGACCCACACCCAAAAGACCATAATAACTCCAAACCCATAATGACCCAAAACCCCAAAAACACACAAAAAAGCACGCAAAATCTAAGCAAAGAAGACATTCACAATCATCATCATCGGCACCTCCCATCCAATCAGCAACAACTGTCTCGCAGCACATGATCCATCATCCATCACCTTCAGCATCAACATCTTAATCAAAGCATTCTAGGGTGAGGGTATTCCTCCCAACCAATTAGCAACAAGCCTCCAATAGCTCAAGTTCCAGCATCCAGGAGCCCCTAAAAGACATCTCCTGGCATACCGCATCTCAGATTCAAGTAACTAGAATCTCCTACCCAATCATCCAGCACCTCCCGACCAAACATCTTCCAACAAATGGAACCTAGCATGACCATTAAACAGCACCATAAACAAGGGAATAGAACCGCCAGCCCTGCATCCCAAATAGCTCTTCCATTAGCCCAAAAACCACAAAGCATGACCAGTACGCAGCACCTCATATCAGAACCAGCAAACAACACCAGCATCGTGGAACCAGAAAGCCAAAAACCCTAAAATTATGAAAAACTCCTACCCCCCCCCCCCAAACAAAAAAAAACCCCTAAAATACCTAAAAATAATTAAAGGACCTAAACAATGAAAAACATAAAAAACGTAAAAATCCACCCAAACCCTAAAAAACCTAAAATCCCTAAAAAGTCTTAAAACCCCAAAAAAATCCCTAAAGTTATTAAAATGCATATAAAACCCTAAACAAATCTAAAATTCAAATAAAACTCTAAAACCCATGACATACTAAAATACCTAAAATCCATAAAAGCCATGAACTGGCCCTAAACCCACTAAAATACTCTAAAACACCATAAAAAATCATAAAACCCCAAAACCCCCCAAAAAGGACAAAAATCTAATAAACCCCTAAACACTCTAAAAGCAATAAAAACCCTAAAAAACCTAAAACTATAAAAAAAATATAAAACCCCTAAAAACCATAAAACCCATAAAAACCAAAAAACCGTAAAAACCAAAAAAACTAAAAACCCTAAAAACCCTAAAACCCATAACTTTACTAAAAGGACATAAAAGACCAAAAATATCCTAAAATACCCTAATAAAACTACAACGACCCTAAAAGTCCCTAAACCCCTAAAACAACCTAAATGTCTTAAAAATTCCAAAAACCCCTAAAAGGCCCTAAAACAACCTAAAAGACCCTAAAACACCTAAAAAACTAATATACCCGAAATATCCTTAAAACCATAAAAGACCATAAAACCCCTATAAAACCATAAAGGACCCTAAGACAGACTAAATCCCCTAAAAACCATAAAACCCTAAACTCCCATAAAACCCTAAAATGGTCCTAAAAACCCTAAAAAAACATTAAAACCCTTAGAAAATATAAAAAATCTAAACCCCCTTCAAAACCCCTAAAACCCTAAAAACTTTTGAAATTCCTAAAATTACTAAAAACCCTTTAAATTCATAAAACTACCTTGAAACAATGAAATCCCAAAAATGGTAAAAACTATAAAAATACACGAATCCCCAAATACCAAAAAACCATATTAAAATCCCTTAGAAACATAAAAACCATAAAAAGAGTGAAAAACTCTAAAACCCCCTAAAACAATCAAGAAAACATAAAAAATATGCAAACCCACAAAACCTAAACTCCCTAAAAACTATATGAAACCATAAGAACAATTAAAACCCCTAAAACACTAAAAAACACTAAAATCACTAAAACCATTAAAACCCTAAAAATATTTAAACCCCAAAAAACCCATAAACCCCTTAAAACATGAAAAAACCCTAAAACCCATTAAAATCCCTTAAAACCTTAAAAAATCCACCCCCAAGAAAAATGTTAACCCCGCCCCCAATACCCCTAAAAACTATAAAATCCCTTAAATAAATTAAAAATAATAAAAACTATTAAAACCCCCCAAACCCCTAATAAATGTTAAAACCCCAAAAAACCACTAAAGAAACCTTACAAAAACCAAAGGACCTAACCCCCCCCCCCAAAAAAAAAACCTCAAAAACCCTAAACCCCCTAAAAGAACCAAAAAACATTTGAAACCCCAAAAAACACTAAAAACACTAAAAACACTTAAACAACCTTTAAAATCCTAAAAGATTCTAGAACCCTAACAGACCCTAAACCCCCTAAAAACCTATAAAAGAAAATAAAAATCCTAAAACCATAAAATACTATAAAAGGGCATAAAAACCCTAAAACCCTAATGGATACTAAAAAACCTAAGAAACCTCAAATGCCCCAACAAACCTAAAAAATACTAAAGGACTCAATAAACCCTAAAGACCATACAACCCTAAAACTCTAAAACCCCAAAAACCTAAAAGTACCTAAAATAGTAAAAACCCTAAAAACCTAAAAGACCCCAATAATCCTCAAAACAGCTAAAACCCATAAAACCCCCAAAACCCCAAAAACCCAAAAACACTAAAAACCATAAAAACCCAAAAAACTCTAAGAATCATATAAACCATAAAAATCCAAAAAAATCATAAACATCCTAAAATACTAAAAATATTAAAAACTCTAAAATAACCCCTTAAACCCCCAAAAATGCCCTAAAAACCAAAAAAAATACCAAAAACCACTTAAATACCTAAAAACCTAAAAGAATTATAAAACCCAAAAAAACAATTAAACACCTAAAAATAGTAAAAACCCCAGAAACCCATAAAAAACAAAAAAAACCACTAAAAATCCCAAGAAACTACAAAACCCCTAAAATCCTTGAAAACCCCTAAAAACCATAAAACACTAATACCCAAAATTCCCAAAACCCTAAGAACCTGAATAAAATATCCAAAAACCACAAAGCCATAATAAACCCTAAAAGCCTTAAAAAGCATAAAAAACCTATAAAAACTCTAAAAACCTAAAAACCCCATAATACCCCAAAAGAAATAAAAAACCAAAACCCAGAAAACCCTTAACACACCTAAAACTCCAAATACCCATAAAAACCTAAAACCCCCAATAAACCCCCAAAGAAACACTAAAAACCCCTAAATACACTAAAACCCCCAAACCCCCAAAAACTCATGAAACCCTAAAACCCAAAAATTATAAAAGACACTAAACACCATAAAAAATACCTTAAAAGAAAATCCTAAACCCTATACCCAACAACCTATACCCCAAACCCTAAACCATACACTTCAAACCCCATACAATACACCCTAAACCATATACCGTACACACCTATCCTTAAATACTAAACCATAAACTCTATACCCAATATCTTAAACACCATACCTGAAACCCTAAAACACCATATCCGAGCATAAAAATTCTGAAATAACCTAAAAACCCTAAAACCCATTTAAAACCCTAAAAATCACCAAAAAACTAAAAGAACCTAAAAGGCTTTAAAACCCCATGAGACCCTAAAAATACAAAAAACCCAAAATGACACTAAAAAACCTAAAAACATAAAAGACCCTAAAAAAATTAAACCATTAAAACAAAAAAACCCTAAAAACCATGAAGCCAAAAAAATCCAAAAATCATAAAAACCAAAAAACACTAAAAAACCTAAAAATCCCTAAAACCCCTAAAAATCCAAAAAATAAAAACTAAAACTAAATCCCCTTAAAATCATAAAACCCCAAAATGGTAAATCCTCACAAGAAACCCAAAAATCCATTTAAAACCCCTAAAAACTATAAAAATCTTGAAAATCCATAAAATAACCAAAAAACCCTAAAAACTATAAAAACATCAAAACACCTTAAAACCCCTTTAATCCACTAAACCCCTAAATAACCTAAAGATCATAAAAATTACATATAAATCTAAAACCCCCTAAAAAGACCCTAAACCCCTAAAACCCTAAAAAGACAATAAAATAGTTAAAACCCTCTAAAAGACCCAAAAACCCTAAAAATAACCAAAATGAACCTAAACACTCTGAAGACCCTAAAGAAAAAAAACCAAAAAGTCCCTAAAAATCCATTCAAACCCCAAAAAACTCTAAAAACACTTTAGAA
Organism: Viscum album; assembly: GCA_963277665.1. NCBI lineage: Eukaryota > Viridiplantae > Streptophyta > Magnoliopsida > Santalales > Viscaceae > Viscum > Viscum album. Next base: position 1,662,648,373 of record OY728146.1, on the reverse strand, counting down.
ACCCTAGAATATCCAAAACACCTTAAAAACCCTGAAAACTCTTAAATACACTAAAAATACAAAAAAAATCCACAAATGAACCTAAAATTCACTAAAACACAAAAAGACTCTAAAAATCCAAAAAACCTTAAAGGAAAATAAAAACAGAAAAAAACTAAAAGTACCTAAAACCTTAAAAATTCTTAAAGGAAACTATAAATCCTAAAAACTCTAAAAATCCAAAAAATACTAACTCCCTTAAAATTCATTAAAAACTAATAAAAACCACAAAACACTAAAAAAATTTAAAATCCTCTAAAAACCCTATAACCCATAAAAAATAAAAAAAACCATAAATCCCCATAAAAACCCTAAAATCCAAAAATATACAAGACTCTAAAAACATATAAAACCACTAAATGACGAGAAACCCTAAAAATCCAAAAAAAACAAATGAAGACAAAAAAATGAAAAACCTTAAAAAACCTAAGAACCCAAAAAACCCAAAAAATATTCAAAACCCTAAAAACTATAAAATACCATTAAAACAAATAAAACCATCAAAATAATTAAATTACTAGAAAAATAGTTAAACCCTGAAAAAACAATACACTTATAGACTACACACTAAACCTAAACCCTAAATCACACAACCTACACCTTAAACCCTAATCCCAATAGTAGAAACCATGTATCCTACAGCCTAAACCCTAAACCCTAAACCCTAATTAGTAAACCCTAAACCCTATACCCTATACCCTACACCCTGAACCATAAATCCTATACCATGAACCCAAAAACATTCACCTTAAACCATAAACCATATACCATAATTGCAAAACCATATACCTAAAACCCTGATAGACCCCCAAAACCCCTAAAAGAAACTAAAAACCATAAAAGACCCTAAAAACCATAAAAATACAAAAATACCCTAAAATACCCTAAAACCCTAAATTACCTTCAAAACCCGTAAAAACCATGAAGACCCCAAAACCCCTAAAACCACCTAAAATACCATAACAACCCTAAAACATTAAAAGACCCTAAAACCCATCAAACTCTAAAAAAACATTAAAATAATAATATATACTAAAAAACCAAAAAAAATAAAAAACATAAAAACATTTAAAACATTAAAAACAATAGAATGTATAAAAAACCCTAAAACCCCTTTGAAACCCTGAAACCACAAAAAAAACCTAAAACCCCCCAAAAAACCCTAAATACCTAAAAATCCCAAAAAACCATAAAAATTTTACACAAATTTTGAATCCCTATAATTTCATAAAATCCCAAAAACCCTAAAGACCAAAAAAAACCCAAAATCCCTAAAAAGGCCCTAAAAATCTCTAAAAATCAAAAACCCTTAGAACCCCTAAAAACTCTATAAAACTCTAAAATACTAAATAACAAAATAACCCTAAAAACCCAAATAAATCTGCAAAACCCACAAACCCTGCTAAAAACCATAAAAAACATTAAAATCCTTAAAAAAAATTAAAAGCCCAAAAAATCCTAAAAACCCTAAAAATCACTAAGACCCTAAAATCACTTAAAACCCATAAATACCCAAAAAATACAAAAACAAAAAGAAAAAAACTCTAAAACCCATAAAACCCCTAAAATACCCTAAAACCCCATAAGATCCTAAAATAACTTTAAAAACCCTAAAATACCCATAAAATAACCTAAATGACCTAAAACCCCTAAAAACCAGAAAAAATATAAATATCCCAAAATCTATAAAACTATCCTAAAAAACACTGAAACCATAAAAACATAAAAACATAAAAACATAAAAACCTAAAAACATAAAAAATACGCAAAACCGTAAAAAGCACTAAAAATAAAATGAATCCCTAAAAGTCTATAAAACTGACTGAAACCCCTCACACCCCCCTAAAAATCCTAAAAACCATAAAACCCATAAAAACCATAAAACCCATTAGAACCCATAAAAATACCATAAAACCATAGAATCCTTAAAAATCATAAAAAGACCCCAGAACCCCTAGACACCCTAAAAGAACTGAAAAGCCCTAAAGGACCCAAAAAACCCCCCTAAAATACTCTAAAAACCCTAAAAACACTAATGGATCCTAAAAACCTTTACACTCCTAAAAACAAAAAAATACCATAAAAACCCTAAACCCCCTAAAACCCCAAAAAAGCCATATAAAAATCTAAAAACCCTTTAAACCCTAAAAACTCTATGACTCACTTAAACCCCCTAAAACCCTAAAACCCCAAAAGCTCTCAAAATCTATAAGAACCCTAAAAACCAGTGATAAATCACTAAAAAATAAAAAAAATATACATAACCAAAAAAACCCTAAAAACCAAAATAAAGCACAAAAAAACATTAAACCACTTTACAACCCTAAAAATACTAAAATCCCAAAAAACCTAAAAAATGCCCCAAAACCCCTTAAGCACCCCAAAAGCCCATAAAACCCCTAAAAGACCCTAAAACCACAAAAAATCCAAAAACACCTAAAACACTAAAATACCCTAAAACACCTAAAATACATTTAAAACCCCTATAAAACACCTAAAAACACTAAAAACCCTAAAAACCCAAAAAAAATATTAAATAAATTAAATCCCCTAAAAATTATAAAACCCATAAAACCCTAAAAAATATAAGAAATCCCTAAATCCCCCTAAAAATGATAAAAACCCCTAAAACCCCTAATAACCCCTAAAAATACATGAAATACTCTAAAAATGACTATAACATGAAACCCTAAAAACGCTTAGAACCCCTAAAAATATCAAAAAATACAAAACCCCTTAAAACCCATAAAAATACCTAAAAGCCATAATAACATATAAAAAACCCTAAAATATAGAATCCCATAAAAATCCAAGAAACCTTTAAAAACACATGAAACCATTAAAAATGATAAAAACCCTTAAGACCCTATTTTTTTTATAAAAACATAAAACCATTAAAACCCTAAAAACTCTAAAACCACATAAAAATCAATGAAAATTCTAAAAACCATAATAACCCCTCAAAACCCCTAAATCCCCAAACATTGATAAAAACTCATAAAACATAATACCCCTAAAAGAATAAAACACAAAAACTCTAAAACCCCCATAAAACCGCATAAAATTGCATTAAAGCCCTAAAAACTCTTAAAAACCCTTCCCCAAAAAATAATTAAAAACCAAAACACCCCTAAAAATCCACATAGAACCCTGAAACCATAAAAATACCATAAAATCCTAAAAATGATTAAAAAAGGTAAAAACCCTAAAACAATAAAGAAACCCTAACACACAAGAAAACATTTAAAATCCTAAAAAACATAAAATCATAATGACACTAAAACACCTATAAAACCTATAAAAACCCTAAAATCCAAAAAACACCTAAAATTCCTTTAAACCCACAAAAAGGTATAAAATTATTAAAAACCCTAAAAACACTAAAAACCCTAAAAACCATAAAAAACTATAAAACCCTTGATAAACATAGAAACCCCTAAAAATTCCACCAAAAACCTCCAAACCCGGAAATAGCATAAATAACCTAAAACCCTAAAAAATATAAAACCCAAAAACACTAAATGACCCTACAAATCCAAAAAACCACTAAATTACCCTAAAAAATACTACAAACCCTAAAGGACAATAAAAACCCAAAATAACCTTAAAAACTCCTTAAACCCCTAAAGGACCATAACAAACTATAACAAAACCTTAAACAACCCTAAAAACCTTAAAACCCCAAAAAGCAACTAAAAACACAAAAAAAACATGAAAGTCCCTAAAAACCCCCAAATTTTTTTAAAAGAAACTAGAAATTTCGAAAAAATATGAAACTTCCCTTAAAATTCTAAAATTCCATGAAACACTAAAAAATCTAAAACATTAAATAACCTAAAACCCCCTAAAACCCCCAAAAAACAATAAAAACACCGAAAAACAATAAAAACCCAAAAAAACTATAAATAATCATAAAAATCCCTAAAAAGCATAAAAGGACCTAAAATCCCCAAATGAATACCTAGAAACCCTACAACTCCCTATAATCTATAAAAACAATAAAACCCAAAAAATGCCCTAAAAACAATAAAACCCATTTCACCCCCCCCCCAAAATCCTAAAGGACCCTAAAGACCCTAAAAATACTTAAAGGACCAAAAAAATCCTAAAAAATATAAAGGTCCCTAAAAACCCTATATATCTTAAAGGGGCCTAAAACACTAAAAATATCCAAAATACCCTGACACCCCATAAAACCCTAAAAGAACATAAAAATCCTGGAAAACTAAAAAGGCCATAAAACCCCAATAAAAAACCTAAACACACTAAATAACCATTTAAAAACCCAAAAAATCCTTAAAAACCCTAAAGGAATGTAAAACCCCAAAACCATAAAATATAAAATCCCTTAAAAACCATAAAACACTAAAAATCCATAAAAACCATAAAAACCCTAAAAAAATACTAAAATTCATGAAACCCTAAAGCCTTCCAAAAGAATAAAACCGTAAAAAAAATAAAAAAACCTAAAGAATCATTTGAAACCCTAAAAGATCATAAACCCCCTAAAAATTATAAATACCCTTAAAGTCCAAAAATGACCGCAAAAAACATGAAAACTTTTAAAAAGACTGAAAACCAAAAAGAAATTCAAAAACACTAAAATCTATTAAAATGCATAAAAAGTAATAAAATTTTAAAACAAACCTAAAAACATAAATCCACCTAAAAACCATAAAACCATAAAAAAATCCATTAAAATCCCTAAAAAACCTTTAAAATTCAATAAACACCCATGAAACCCCTGAAATCCTAGAAAATCTCAAAACTGCAAAAAACAGTAAAAACCTTAAGAACCCTAAAAAACCAGAAAAACCAAAAAAATATAAAAAATCCTCAAAACCATAAAATTCCAAAAAACAGTAAAAACTATTAAAAACCTTTAAAAACCTTAAGAGCCCTAAAATTCCAAAAAATACTAAAAACTTTGAAAACTCTAAAAAACCCTAAAAAAATTAAAAAAAACCCCTTTGAAAGTCATACAAAATCCAAGGAAACCTTAAAAAATATTAAAATTTTAATAGTAAAAAACCCCATATAAACCATTAAAAAACTAAAACCACATAATATCCCTAAATACCCTACAAAACCCTACAAAAACCTTTTAAACCAAAAACCCCCAAAACCCCCCATAACCCCTAAAACCGTAAAAATCGTAAAAGAACCATATAAACATGAAAAAATATACAAATCTTTCAAAATCATAAAAACCATAAAATAACCTGAAAACACTAAAAAATATTACAAACCATAAAAATCACTAAAACCAATAAAAGACACAAAAAACTCTAAAACCTCTAAATCCCCCTAAAAACCATAAAACACATAAAAACTATAAAAAATCAAAAAACCAAAAAACAAACTATAAAATCCCCAAAGGGACCATAAAACCCCCAAACTACTAAAATATTATAAAAACCCAAAAAGAACCTAAAAATCCTAAGAACACCTTAATCCCAAAACCCCCTACAAAACACATCAAAAAAATAAACACCCCTAAAGAACCCTAAAACCCTAAAATAAAACTAAAACCCTAAAATTACCCTAAAAACCATAAAAACCCGAAAACTATAAAAATAATAAAAACCATTAAAATCACTAAAAACGCTAAAAAGTTTCTAAAATCCATAAAACCCCTTAAACATCCTTAAAAACCCAAAAAACCCAAAAAACCCAAAAAACCAAATAATCCAAAAAAATCGAAAAACCCCAAAACCCCCTAAAAACATATAAAATACCCTAAACCCCTAAACCCCCTAAAAAATCTTAAAACCCCTGTTAAACTCTTAAAAACCCAAAAAAACTCTTAAACCCTAAAAACCCTAAAAATCCCAACACACCCCTAAAAATCCTAAAAACCCAATATCTATAAACCCTAAAAGACCATAAAACCCTAAAACCCCCTAAAAAACTAAAATCCATTAAAACCACTAAAACACATCAAACCCCCTTTAACCCACTAATAATAATTTGAAACCCTTAAAGACTCTAAAACAGCAAAAAATCCTAAAAATAATAAAAAAATAAAAACCCTAAAACCCCCTAAATATCTAAAAACCCATAAAAACCCAAAAACCATAAAACCCTAAAGACTCTAAAAATCATGAAAACCCCCTAAAAATAAAAGAAAATCCTAACTCCCATAAAATCTAAAAAACCCTAAAAACCATAAAAAATTATATAAAACAATAAAATCTTAAAAATACTAAAAATACTTAAAATCCCTAAAAATTCTGAAAAAACTAAAAACCCTTAAACCCCCAAAAGAAAACTAAAAATAAAAAACCCACTAAAATATATTAAAACCCATAAATCCCAAAAAACACTAAAAACACACTAAAAGACCGTAAATCCCACAAAACCCTAAAGGATCCTAAAATTATATGAACACCCTAAAAGACTATAAAAACCCTAAAAAACTATAAAACCCTAAAAACCCTAAAACCAAAAAACCCTTAATACACTAAAAAACCCTAAAAACCATAAAACCACTAAAAACATTGAAACCCTTAAACCACCTGAAACCAAGAAAATATACTCTATAAACCATTAAAGACACTAAAAACCCTAAAAGAATCCAAAAAAGGCTAAAAATAAAAAAAACCATTAAAACCAAAAACCTCGAAAAAAAGACTAAAAAGGAATGAAAACCCCGTAAACCGCCTAAAAACCATAAAAATACATAAAACCAATTAAATTCCTAAAAGAGATCAAAACCCCAAAATATATAAACACCCTCGAAACCCGTAAAAACCCGTAAAAACCCTTAAAAACCCTAAAAACATTAAAAACACTAAAAACCATTAGATTCCCTAAATTCCATTAAAAAAACTAAAATTCAAAGTCCTCTAAAAACTCAAAAAATCCTAAAATAGTAAAAACTCTAAAAACCCTAAAAACCCTAAAAACTCTAAAAACTGTAAAAATTCTAAAAACCCATAAAACCTTCAAATCCCTTAAAACCCTAAAAACTTAAAAAAACAATAAAAATCCTATCAAATCACAAAAACAATAAAAATTATAAATAACCCCCAAAAGTCCATGAAAAAACCTAAAAATCATTAAAACCACTAAAAACAAAAAAAAATCCAAAACCCCCTAAAAACAAAAAAAACCATTAAAACCGATGAAAACCCAAAAAACACATAAAATAAAAAAAATACATACAACACTAAAACCCCTAATATCCATAAAAACCCTAAACCCTTAAAAAATAAAATCACCCTTAAATACCCTAAAACCCTAAAAACCATAAAATACCATAAAATCCTAAATAAATCTAACAAGACTCTAAAAACACTAAAACCCTTATAAAATCCCCAAAAAAATGCTCTAATAACCAAAATGATTCTTAATACCTTAAAAATCCTGAAACCCCATAAAACACTAAACAACTTAAAAACCACTAAAATACAATAAGACCCCTAAAAACCCTAAAGCCGCTATAAAATCCTAAAAATACCCTAAAACCCCAAAATATCCCTAAAAACCAAAATGTATTCTAAAACTCATAAAACCAAAAAATCCTAAAAACAATAAAAATAGCTAAAGGACCCTAAACCCCTAAAACACCAAAAAACCCCCCAAAACAAAAAAATGCTAAAACCCCAAAAACCCTTAAACACCCTAAATACTAAAATATCATAAGCGTCACAAAAACCACTAAAATCCCTAAAGACCAAAAAACCCCATAAAAACCTAAAACACTCCAAAAACCCTAAAAAACCAAAATGACCCTAACACCACAAAAATTTCTTAAAACTCCTAAAACCCATAAAGAAACCAAAAACCCATAAATTACCCTAAAACACCTAAAATACCATATCAACCAAAAACATTTAAAAACCCAAAACCTCTAATAAACTCTAAAATACCATAGAAAATCCTAAAATCCATAAATGACCATAAAATCCCTAAAACCATAAAAGACCATAAAAATATAAAAAACCCCCCAAAACCCATATAAATTATGAAATCCCTTAAAACCCCAAAAAAACAATAAAAAATCCTAAAATTAAAACCTCTCCTGAAAACCCAAAAGACCAAAAAACCCTAAAACCCCCTAAAAACTCTATAGAAGACATAAAATAAAAAACCCCACCTAAAACCCTAAAACCCCTAAAAACCATCCAAACCCTTTAAGACCATAAAAATCATAAAAACTAAAAAAAATCCTAAAGGGCATTAAAAACCTATAAAAAGGAAAACGACACGAAAAACCCCAAAACCCCAAAAGGGCCCTAAAAACCATAAAACCACTAAAGGACCCTAAAAACCCTTAAAGCCCAAAATTACCCAAAATTACTTATAAACCATAAAACCCCCAAGAAAAACATACAAGAACCTAAAAACACAAAAAGGCATAAATGACCTAAAAACCCTTTAAAAACTAAAAGACCCTAAAGACCCTAAAAACCCAAACCACAAAAAAATCTAAATGCACTAAAAATCCTTAAGCCTTTAAAATAAAAAAACTAACAAAAAACCATAAAAAACTAAAAACACAAAATACCCAAAAACCAAAAATAGCTCTTAAGATCCTTAAACCCCTTAAAGACCCTAAAAAATCCTAAAAATCCTTAAATGCCCTAAAACCTTAAAAATATACAAACCCATTACAACCCCAGATAAACCCTAAATATCCTAAAAACCCAAAAAAACCCAAAAACCTAAAAAAAACATTTAAAAATATCAAAAACACTTAAAAATAATACAACCCCCCTAAACCCCAAAAATTCCAAAAAATTATAAAAAACCCTGAAAAAAAAAGAAAGCCCTCTAAAAACAAAACAAAAACTGATAAAAACCAAAATAATCCCTTAAACCCCACACCCCAAACCCAACAACCCCTAAAATTCAAAAAACAAAAATCCCTAAAAACCATAAAAACCTAAATACCATAAAAACCATACAACTCATAAAACCACTAAAAATAAAAAACCTAAAAATCCCTAAAAACAATAAAAACCAAAAAATCACTAAAATCCCTAAAAATACTAAATACGCCAAGAAACCTTATATTCCCCTAAAAACCAAAAAAACCCTAAAACCCATTAAAAATTTAAAACACCTAAAAACCCTAAAATACTTAAAAACCCTAAAAACTGTAAATTGACCATAAACCCTATAAATCCATAAATGAAGCAAAAAACACTAAACCGTAAAAAACCCCAAAACCCCTATAAAACCCCATAGTGATAAATAAAATCCCTTAATCACCCTAAAAACGTCTAAAATATCTTAATATATGAATAAAATATAAAAAACCATCAAACACCCTAAAACCCTAAAAAACCTAAAACACATAAAAACCCTTAGAGGCTAAAAAACCAAAAAAAACCGTAAAATCCATAAATTACCATTAAAATCCAAAAAAACCCAAAACCCTGAAAACCCAAAAAAACTGTTAAAAACCATAAAACAGCTAAAAACCATTAGGAGAACCTAAAAACCCATAAATATATCCTTAAATCCCAAAATCTCAAAAAACTCCTAAATACAATAAGAAAACCCTAAAAACCATATGAAAATTATAAAATGAAAAAAATCTTGAAAAGCCTAAAAATAATAAAAACCCTTAGAGACCCTTAAAAACCTAAAAACCCATTAAAAACACTAATAACCCTAAAATAACCTTAAAAATCCAAAAAACACTTACAACCCTAAAAAAACCTAAAAATAACTAAAAACCCTAAAAATCACCAAAAACCCTAAAAATCACCAAAAACCCTAAAAACCCCTTAAAACCCTAAATACCCTAAAACCCTCTAATACCCATAAGACCCATAAAACACTAAAATCCCTAAAAATACAATAAAAACCCTTAAAAAGACCATATAACACCCAAAAACCCAAAAAATTCATAAAAACCATATAGTACCCCCAAAATCCCAGAAAAACCAAAAAACACTAAACTCCATAAAACCCATAAAACCTCTAAAAGCCCTTAAACCACCTAAAATAATTAAAAAACCCTAAAACAAATTAAAAACCCTAAAAACATTAGAACCCCTAAAAATTTCTAAAAACCAATAAACCCTCAAAAATATCTAAAAACCCTAAAACCCATCAAAACCACTAAAACCGTAAAACCCACTAAAAATTAAACAAATTTTTTAAAAAAAGTAAAACCCATAAAACCACTAAAACCCCTTAAAAGACAAAAAAATCCAAAAAAATCCCCTAAAACCTGAAAATAACTTAAAACCCCTTTAAAACACTAAAAAACCCCTAAAACCCTTAAAACCATAAAAACCCCAAAAAACATAAAAACCATAAAACCTAAAAAAACAAAAGAACCCTAAATACATTATAAAACAAAAAAAACCCCTTAAAATAATAAATCTACAAGAAGAGAAGATGGCGTCGGCATCTCCCTTCTCGTCTCGCATTTGGGTCTTCCCTCAGCGTCAACCCTTCCTTGCGTGGTGCTTCTCCGGCACGGTAGTAGATTCTCAGGAGCATGCTTGCTTAGTGTTGCTGCTATCTCCCCTTGAGGTGAGTTTTTTTGGATCGATGGTACCCTCACAGGTCTTCTCTAGAAGGCTTCATCCATGGACGAGCATGCATGTTCTGGACTTTCTGACAATTGGCGTTGTGGAGCTTTCGTGGGGTGGACCAGATCTTGTCTTTCCTCTGAGCGTTACATGGAGGAGGTGGTCGAATTCAGTCTTCCCGGTGTGTGATTGGTTTTTTGTGGTAGATTTGGACCCTCTGGTGTGAGAAGTTGCAGTTCTTTAGAGGTTACGGCTGGCATTGGTCTCCCCTTTGCTCGATGTTGCAGATCCATGGAAGAGTGGACATGATCTGCTCTCTGCGTGTCACATGGAGATGGATCTGGTCCTGGTGATTACACCCAGCATTGCAGATCCATGGTGGAATCATTTAAGTCTGGAATCTTTAGTATGCACCGCTACATATCTGGGGAAGAGCAGACCAGATAATGGTGTTATGGTTCGTTGCGATGGGCCTCCGTGGGGTTCTTTAGACTCACGGTAATAGGTGCTCTTCAGATTCTTCGGAAAAACAGGTATGTCGTCTTTGGTGCAGTTTTGTTTATGTGTTTTTGTTCTTATCCTGGTGTACCAGTGGTTCACGGATTCAGTGCACTACTACTTAGTGGGTGCGTGATTGATCTGCTGTTATGGATTGTCAGGCTTGTGGACTGGTTCGCTAGTTGGTTTCTTCATTTGGTAGGAGATACTCTGTTTGAGTTTATGGCTGAGGTGGTTCAGGATTGTTCTAATTTGTTGATGCTACTGTGGATTTTTTTGTGTTGACGAGGGAGATAGGAGTTGTGCTGCTTCTTGTTCACGAGGCATTGAAGGAAATGTTGGCTGGCTGAAATTTGGTGTTGGATGATGTTTGTTGCTGGACTGGGATGCATGGAAGCAGAAGAATTTGGTGCTGATGTTCATGTATTTCTGGCAGTGGATCCTCCTAGGAAGGACATGTTGGCAGCTGGAAATGGTGTGAATGTGGATGAATCAGTTATGAATCGATGGTGCTGTTGTTTTTTGGTTGTGACTGGTCAGTTTGAGGTGTTTGGTCCAGAGGCTCTGGATGCTGGGTCTGGTGATGCTGGTTGCTGGATGGTGAGTAGGAGTGTGCTAGAGGATGGCTGTTTAGGTGATGATGGAAACTGCAACGAGAGTCCCTGGCTATTTTGGTGGTTGATGATGGGCTGATGAAATTGTTGGTGATGAATTTGCTGTTTCTCGCTTTGGTGCTGATGAATGCTGGCTTTAGTGCTGATGGATGTGAGATGATGATTGGCTAGGAGGCACTGTTGGGACTTTTCAGTTTGTCTACTTTTTTTGGCTTTGTGTGTCTTTTTTTGGTCTTTCTTTTTTTGGGATCTTCGGGTTTGGGTTTGTAAAGGGTTTTTGGGTGCGGGTCATTTGACCCATCCCCTCCCTTGTCTGTTGCGTCTTTTTTTTTATAATAAAATTGGGGGGGGGGTCGGGAATTTCCCGATCCTCGCATCTTCCTTGCCCTTAAAATCATAAAAAACCTAAAAACACTTTAAACCCCTAAGAACCATACAACCCACTACCTAAAACATCTAAAAGGCACTAAAAACACTCAAACACCATAAATGTCCCTAAATAAACCTATGAAACCCTAAAATACCAAAAAAACCAAAAACACCATAAAGCCCCTTAAAACCCCTAAAGACATTTAAAAACCCAAAACCCAAAACCCAATAAAAACCTAAAAACCCCAAACAATCCTAAAACCCCAAAAAATCCTAAAAACCATAAAACCCCCAAACCACTAATAACACCTAAAAATCCATGAAAACCCCTAAAATCCCTAAAATCCCATAAAATCCCTGAAAATCCTTAAAACCATAAAACAACATAAAAACCCTAAAAATCCCCAAAACCACTAAAAATAATTAAAAACCGAAAATATCCCTAAACCCTTAAAACCATTAAAATTTATAAACCTTATAACCATTAGAACCATTAAAACACTAAAAATCTCCTAAAAACCTCTAAAAACCCATAAACCCCTTAAAACCCCCAAAAAAACTCAAAAAATAGAAAACCATAATAACTATAAACACCTTAGAACCCAAATAATGATTAGAAACCCTAAAACAATAAAACCCCTAAAACAAAGAAAAAACATTAAAAGTCAAAAAACATAAAAAATACCCATTAAAACTCTTAAAATCACAAAAACCCGCAGAACCTCTAAAAACATTGAAAACATTAAAAACACTAAAAGACACTAAAACTTTAAGAAAAAGATAAATATCCTCAAAATCAAAAAATTCTAAAAACACTAAAAAGAAAAAAAAATCTAAACCACCTATGATTTCCAAAAAAACATCAAAAAACCAAAAATCATAACAAATCATAACAAACCCTAACAGGCCCTCAAAAATCCAAAACCCCCTAAAAATACTAAAACCCCTAAAACCCCCTAAATCCCTAAAAACCCCAAAAAACCAAAAAAACCATAAAAGAACCTTAAAACCCTAAAAGAACCCTTAGAAATCCAAAAACCCAAAAAATCCTAAAAGAACCTTAAACCCCCCCAAACCCCTAAAAAAATCTAACACCCTTAAAAATCCCCAAACACCCTAAAATCCCCAAAAACACTAAAAACCCCTAAAACTTTTAAAAATACTTAATTTCTTAAAATATATAAAGAACCTACATCCCTAAAACCCCACAAACACTAAAAAAACCCAAAAACCCAATAAAAATCCTAAAAATGCTATATATTCAAAAAGACCCTCTAGGATCCTAAAAAACCAAAAAACCCTTAAAAGACTGCTAAAATAAAGAAAAATTCCTTAAAACCTCAAATAGACTCTAAGACCCACTAAAATAAGAAAAATCATTTAAACACCAAAAAACCATAAAAATCGAAAACAAACTCCTAAAAACCTCTAAAACCATAAAAATACCAAAAAAAACACCAAAACCAGTCTAAACCCCATAAAAGACCCTAAGAACCCATTTAAACTCTAAAAACTCTTAAAAATCTAAAAACAAATATAAAATCCATAAGAACCCCTAAACCCCCATAGAAACCCTGAAATCCCTGAAAAATATTAAAAACTCTAAACCCCCTATTAACCCTAAAGTCCACTAAACCCCTAAAAAATCTAAAACACCTAAAAACAATAAAAACCCTAAAACCCCTAAGAACTCTAAAAACTTTTAAAATACCTAAAAACCAAAAAAAACTAAAAACGCATAAAAACCTAAAAATCATACCCCTAAACCCCTTAAAACCACTTGTTTCCAATGGAAAAGTTGTTACATCCCTTTATGATATGATTAATTATGGGGGGTTGATAATTTCAAAATCAATAATACTGGGTTCAATATTATTATCTCACACCCACTTGTGACAAGTCAGTTTTCAATGGGGTGTGTTCATGGAACTGAAAACACCCAATGGTTATCATATCTCTGAGGACTCATGAACCTAATTTTTAAAGGCATACACTCATTTGGTAACTTGGAAAATGTTACTTAAGAACTCACATTGGTCAAGTGGATGGGAATTTGGTATATCACACCCTTTTGAGGGTGGGATTATTTTCTATTCTATGACTCTCTTATAGATTCAATACATATTAATGAATCCTATCTTGATTCCCAAGTATGACATTAATCACCCTTGAATTAAAAATAATTATTAGCATTGTGGGTTGGGAATAGTCTATATGTGTTCAAGGTTGTCCATCAAGGGTACTAGTGGGACATATATCCTTAAATCATTTCTTATGATGCTGGTTTTATACCACACAGTGGGGAAGTCTAGAGTTTATTGTCACCTAGGAAGACATGAGTTGTTTATAAGTTAGTATATAACCCATAAGATGAGCTTCCTAGGTATACACATGAATTTAACTAGAACCCACATAGTTCGTTGACACTTAATGGGACACACCATACCTTTTAATGTCATGTGATAAGGACCCAACCATGTAGTTTAACATCATGCAGCAAAGACTCCGATGTATTCAAATAATGGTGTGGGACTTATGTTGAGGTGTCCCTAGCAACCCATAAGATAGATGGCCTCTTAGGTGTGGGAAAGATCCTATTAGGAATATGGACTAATATGGATGATTATGAAAGGGTCCTTTAAGGGGCATTAATCTCTAGGTCATATACAATCCTACTGGGGATAGGGACCATAGATCCTTGGGGCATATTTGGGATGTGGGGTTTGGACCTCAAGGAGGCTTCCTACATATCCTAGTTAGTTAGGAAGCAAATCCCATGTATTTATGAAAGTATGGGGCTTATAGATATGGAGGAGACCCATTGAGGTGATTATTCATTTGGAATATGAATATTTGAAGGTTGAGGCATGGTTTTAGGGGTTATACGATATAGGAGTCCCATGTTATTGAAACAGGGGTTTTGAATGGGGCTTATAGTCCAAAGGATTTCCATTTTTAGGAAACCATGAGTAAAGTATTGAATTAAGCTACTTTAGTGGTTTTGATAGGATAATACACATGAAAGGAATCCCAAATGGATTTTCATGATCATTCAAATTTCATGATCACCACAAACCTATAAGAACATGTGATTCATTCTCGATGTGATAAAAAAGAGGAATTAATATATTGGAAGACCACATGATCCACTTTGTCCGTTAGTGGAAGTCTACAAAACCCAAAGGGATAGGGAAAGAAAGAGCTCTGACTCTCATCACCTCTCTTGCTTTCATTGCTTGAGCCCAAAGGGGGAGAGATAAAGAAAGATAGAGAAATATTTGATTCCTGCCTCCTCCCATCATTGTACCTTGGACCAATGAAGATGAGAAAGAGTGTATCCTCCTATAATAAATACAAGGGTATTACTCTGGGAGGGATTCTATACTAGTTCCTGGGGAAGATAGGAGTATGCACCATCGACCCTTATTGAAGGGAAAGGCCGGTTGTTCCCATCAATCCCTAGAATGGTGTGGTTCATGTGATCACCTCCATGATTAAGAGAACCTCAATGGTTAGTTCCCTTGTTACCAAGGGAATTTATACCTAATAACAACCCAAGGATCGCCCTTGTTGAGGAGGTAACACATGTGAATCCGCTTTACATGAGTACGTAGACTCAAGATGATATGATGAAGTGAGAAATTATTTGAGCATACATATCGGGTGAGGTTGGAAGAGGCCTTGGACTGATTCCAATATAATGGTTTGTGGAGGGGTAAAGTGGGTTTGGAGGGATGAAATGGAAAATGGATAGGAGGACACCAAAAGTTTCCCCATTTCACATAGGAGGTTATTATATGGGACGGGGTTCCCTCTGTGTAGAATCTTTCCATGCAGGTGGGGGGATGTTTGTATAGCAGTTTGTAACATGGTTTTAGCTTCTCTCTACATAGCACATTACTACATGGGATGGGGTTATATATGTGTAGTGTATTACTACACGGACTTGAGTTACTCCTATGTATCATATTTGTACAAGGAGAAGGGATCCCTCCATGTAGTATTTTATAATGTGGTGTGATTGTCTATGAAGGATCCATCTGCTTGTTCTTTGTGGGACAGTAACTGTACAAGGTTTTTGGTTTGCGGGTGTTCGGGTGAATTATTTTTCTTACTTAATGCCATGAAATGGGTTTAAATTCTTAAAATAAAAGGATCATACATTTTTTTATGTCTCACCCAAGATCTCCTCTCTTCTCCCTTTATTTGGTTTCCCTTAGGGTTCTTTAATTGAAGAATGGAGTCGTGATGGCCTGTCATCCATAGTGGGCCATAGAGATTTCATTTGTAATAGGCCAATGTGTATGCCTAGGCCTCCAAATGGTTTCTTTTTTGGGGGATGAAAATCACCACCCCACCCCATAAATGATTTATCATTTGTAGTGGGTGGTTATACACTGGGGATGAAAATCACCATCCAGACCTGCAAAATATTTTGTTTTGTTCACCTGAATCGAAGATGTCATCTTGTTCCCTGAACAATTTCATTCACAAGATATATCATAGAGTTTCTTAACACTTTTTGGAGTAGTGTTCCACATTGTTTTTTTTTTCTACACAGACCATAATCCTTCTTCCTTACTTTTCCTCATTTGATTATTTTCATCAAACTCTTATTTTGGGTCTATTTCTACCTTTTTTTCAAATTTAGGGAATTATATTCTTCTTTCAAGGATAATTTTTAGGACTAAATAAATTCCCCCATTTATAATTTTCTCTAATTGAGTTGAATATAGGGTGATTCCAATAAAGAAATTAGTCCTCTTTTGAACTGATTTTTTCTATTCTTGAGGACTTGTAGAGGGTACCACACTTATAAAAGTGGGGACCGACTCATTTTTCCTTTACTATATTTATCAATGAATTAAGAACTCTTTGAATTATAACTTTACTAGTAGTTCAATGAAGAATTGTTCCTTTATGACCAAACATTATGGGAATTGAACCTCATCACCCACAAACATTAATTTTTTATCTCTTCCATTATAGTCAGATGATTTATGGATTGATCACCCCATCAGTAGAGAGCCTAATAGACTAACACTTTGTGGTCAAGTGCTTCATGGGATGAGTGTCTCATGGGTTGAGGTCCTTTATATACACCCATTTATTTAATACTCACATTCCCTTGATGAGTTAATCTCAAGGATAAAATTGATCCAGTTTCTACTTCAATGAATGTGATTAAGGTCAGAACTTCCATTGTTGAGAACATTGAATACGATTTTAATCATCACATTTTCCCTCTAGAGGGTATTCAAAATAGTATCCTTTCATCAAGGAATATAAATTACCCATTTTCCAATAGATTACTATTGTACAACATTGGAATTCAAGATAATGCACTAATTCTATCAGTTGATATGAACTTTCCACTTTCGTTCCTAGAGGAATCTCTAGATCATGTTCAAATAAAGATATTTACTACAATGAACATCATTTATGAATCAGATGAAGCTAAGGTCTCTATTATAAATGGATACCTATGGAGTTAGTGTAACTGTAATAATGATGATATATCTTTTTATTCTTCCCTTCAATATTATACTTCCATCTTCAACCTCTTGAGAGGTAACCTCAATAAAGGGTGGATCTCTAAGTGGGACATATGGTATGGAGGTATTTTTTTAGATGAATGGGATTGGGGTTTCTAGGTGTACTAGAACTATATGTAATTTTAAAATCATTTCATGTTTTTTAGCATATATCAGGTAGTATGGATTTCTCATTTTTCAGAATTTTCATCGGCTGAGATCTTACATGAACTGATCAGATATTTGTGTTTGAGCACCAACACATTTCATTTACTTCATGCTGAAGATGGAATATTCTTATATGATATCTACCAATTAGGATGAATTCTCATCATTGGAAAAAGTATGATGAATTTATTCCCACAACCAATTCCCTGGTAGATACTTAATGGGTTCCTCCATTATAAATAGACTTTATGATTGTTATAGAGAAATTGTTCATCCAGTTTCTTCATGCTCAGTCACTTGTTCCATTCAGCAATTGGATAAATTTGTTCTTACAAGCTAGTGGTCTGAGGATGATGGTTTGGCATACCCGGACCTATATGACCCAATTTTCTCGAGGTATTCAGGGTACATATTGGGCCACTCTTGAGGAAGGCCAACATACTTTGTGGGGTTACCAGATTCAGAGAGACATATCTTCTGATTTCAATTTAGTGGGATTTTCTTCTATGTTTCTAGATGGATGGAGCTTCCCAACTAGTGATTACTATACAGGTTCCAAGGTATATTCCCTAGTGATGGTACCCTCATTATTTAGGTGAAATCTATGAACTTGGTTGTTCCCACTCTTTCTTGTATTTTCAGTTTTTGGAGAATATGTTGGAAGGAAGACCCTCACATCATCTTTTTAGGCTATTTTATATTTTATATGGATAGGTGGAGGAGATCTGTCAATTATATGAATATTGGTACATCACAAAAATCCCTCTTTATTCCATTCAACTAGTACATCTCACCATTGAATCTATTCAACTAACATCGTTGGGCGTTGATGACGCTATTGAGCTATTAAAAGATTTCACCCATTTTTTTCACTCTCTATTTTCCTCCTTCCGGAGTAGTGATAGAAAATAGTAGGGGAACCTAAGAATATCATTACTACAATATATCATTGTGAGATGGTGTATTGGAAGCTTGATTAGATAGGGTAAACATATGAAAACCATGTGATCCATGTAGGATCACATGACAATTTGGATGTTTACAACAGGTTGCGTTCCTACTTCTTATGAAGATTAAATGGGAGTCACATCCAATCATCCTCCATCAATTATTGTTGATGATGATGTGTGAGTATTTTGGCATATAAATCATTTTGGACTCAATAGGCCCTCCAAAAAACTTATCATGGGTCAATGCCAAGACATGGGTGGAATACTATCTGGATAGATTATTGGGGAATACAGTCTAGTGTGGGAATAAAACTATAGCTTCTTTGGTGTTCCTACCCATCACACCACATTTTAAAATTATTGAAGGAGAAATACGCTTTCCCTGATGTTCCAAATGTTTTGAGATAGATTCATCCTCATGGTATCCTTTTGTTAGGAGTAGTGCTAAACTCACAGTTCTGACTGGTACCATTGGTATCCATACTAAATCTAGTCCTAGTGGGACAACATTGAGTCTCCCACCGATAAATTCCAAATGAATCATCTTGGTTCCTAAGATCAAACTAGAGGAAGTAATGGAGGATTTTCCCTTTCCAACATTTCATACTAGGGAAAGCCTTTCCATACTGAATATGATCTCATATTATATAACCATAGCCATCATCAAGCAGGATTTGGACCCAAGTGTTATTTCGTACCCCAATCCATGAAAAGATGTTCTTGGAGCCAAATTTACACCATCATCATGAAAACTTATTTTGTGGAGATTGTTGATAATGTGGATAGCCTCTTTAAACTCATCCTTATCTGGTGTACATGAGGTTTTGATTACTGGAAGTTACATGTCCTCATTCACCAGGTTATAATTACTTGAGAATAATTGTATTCATGTGAATGTGATCTTATTTAGTTTAATTATTCCAATCATAATATGGAATCATTAAAGGAGACCTCCACCGAGATTCATCACTCAACCACTGAGGAAGTGAGACTTCATGATTGGATCTTTGTGAAGACTGTATAGTTGTGAGAACATGAAGCTAGCATAGCTAGAATAAAGGCAGTAATATTGTCAGAAAACATGATGCTAAAAGTGATAAAACAAAATAATTAGGAGTTTAATGAATTTATCAAGAAGATATTCTACTTAGTTGAAGTTAAATATGGGAAGATAAACAATATAGAGTAGGATCTTAGTGGATTAAATCAGGCATTATCCGATCTCTTAAATAGAGCAGACCGATCTTTACTATAGCCATTTCAATTGTTTTCTATTTCCACTATGTTTTCATGGATAGACTCCATAATGGGGATGCTCCACTAAAAATTTTATGATGAATGGGAACATTGATATTCCTAATCATCCTGTCCCTCATTCCATCTTTCCATTGAAATTTTAACAGCAACACTAGAGTTGATTTAGTTGGATGAAATCATCATGTATGGTTCTAATTTTTTCCTAGGCCAAGGGACTCAGCGATCATAGTTTACTATTTATATCACGTATGTAAAAACCTAAAAAATGTGTCTTTTACATTATCACCATAACTTTTTCCTATGTCCATTGTGTTGAACAATTAAAGGGTGTAACTTGGATTTTTCTTAGGCTTCCCTTTATAGGTTTTCGACCTAACTAGTTTTGTGCCTTAATTTTTTCTCAATTCTTACCTAAACCATACAAAGAATTGGTATAGAGAGTTGGTACTTTACTTTTATCCAGGGAATCCTTTGTGATTTTTCAAACTAGTGAGTACTTATTATATTTTTATGTAAAGAATAGATTCTTTCTAGAAAAACTAATGAAACTAGTTTTTTAGGTCGAATAACATTGACCATGGTTTTAGAATGATGACCCAAACATGGTTGGATGACCGAGAATGCACAAAAAATAATCATACATATAATGGTGTAATTTCTATGTCACAATTTTGAGATTATAGAATTTAAATCATGATGGGGGAAAAGTATGTGGGGAGTGGTCACAATCCATGTTCAAAATATAGCTTCCAACATCATGTTTTCAGGGATTACAAAGATAAAAGAGACCTCTTCTGGGGATGAATTTTCCTCTGGTTGACAAGAAAACTGGGGAGATTGATGAAAATCTAACTGGGTCATATTATACAGAGTCAAACAAAGGTGTCCTCCAGACACTAACCTTCCATTTATGTTTTCTAGTGGAAGTTTATGATTTTTTCATGACCACAACAGGTGGTTTGTTAGGTGAATATATATAAGGATGACAAGTGAAACCATATTAACACTGGATATGAATGGGAAACCTATTATATAGATTTTTTTGTGTTTAATGGATGGTTAAATCATAGTGAGGTTTAACATCATGCATTTGGTACATTTTCCATGTATTTTTTTACTACTTAAAGCTAGGATATTTGAGGGCTATGATTTAAGTTCATTTAGATTTTATTGAATGATTAGTAACTTTCCTTTTATGTGGTAATGTTTTTAAAGAAATCTCCACCCTTTTTAGGCATAATGGGTAAAATTTGTAAGATACAATATTGAGGATTCTAAATTCAAGGGGTGATATGGGATAAAAATGATTTCAGGGATTATGGAGATAGAATAGGCCTCTCTTCGTGAGTAATTTTACTCTGGTTGAGAGGAAAACTTGATTGATTGATGAAAACCAAACTTAGTCGTATTATGAAGAGTCATAAAAAAATTTCCTTAGGAAACTTACCTTTCATTTTTGATGTCCACAGTAAGGTTATGGAGATTCAGAGTTCCAAATATATTGGTTTTTATTTGGGTAAGGAATGGGACAACATATATATGGAGAATTCTATATCAAAATTACCTAATAATGGGTAAGAACATTTCCCCTATGCAGGTCTATACCATAACAAGAAAGTGGTATTTGTAAGGATGAGATGGATACATAATGCTTGACCATCTCTATGTATATTGTCAACTAGATAATCAAGCCATACATAGTTCTTGGGTATATTTCCCCACCCCTTGATCAAACATTGTGCGGGGAAGAAAGATTTTGGCTATCTTTGAATATGGACTCATTAATGGATTCAGATTCCGCATTGGACTCCCTTATGATGATATAACTTTCATATTAGAATGTGGAGAAATTTAGAATTATTGATGGATGAGTATATTGGATTTCAGTTCCACTACATATCTCACTGAGGTGAGAATCAAGCCATTTTTAGTTCTTGTGTTCAAAGTCCTATGTGTAGGTCTTTCCAACACACAGGAAAGGGGAAATTTTTTTTGTGTTGCTTCTTGGAAAATAATTAGAAATTTGGGAATCACTATGTATTCTATGGTAACAGAAGTCATTTTTTTATAGTTCCATAATTTTAATGCTGAGTAAGAGGAATTTTATCCATACAGTTTAACATCACGTGGTAAGGACACCTCATCCATGAAGTTTAATGTTATGTGGTAAGGATGCATTAGCCATGAATTTTAACATCATTTGATAAGGATATTGGTATCCCATCATGAAACAATAAGGTAAAAATCCCCATAAATTATATTTGGTCATTCAGGGAATCACCTCATGGGATGCATCTCATTCTTGTGACAAGGATTCCTAAGCTAGTTTCCAAGAACATCCTATGCTTGATACATAGGGTAAGACTATATCTTAACATCATGTGTTGAATATGTTTTCATTTATTTTAATTACATGTGACTAGGATGACATGGAATCATTCAATTTTAAGTCATCCGACTAGGAACATGGTGTTTTGGAAATAATGAGTAACAAAAGTTTTATCAGGCTATGATGTTCTGACATGCCTTAAACACGAAAAGAGAATATGTAAAGCATAATTATGGGGATTCTAAGATAAAAATAAATGATATGGGACAACAAATTCCATTAAGTCTTATGAAGATTGAAGATTCCTCTCTTAGGAATGAATTTTTCTCTGATGGATAGGACAATTGGGGTGATTTATGCAAATCCAACTATAAAGTATTATAAAGAGTCAACTACTAGTTTCCCTAGGAAACTGACCATCCATGTCATATATGGCTAGAGAAATATTTAGAATATATAAAATTACCCAGGGTACAAAGTGTGAAAAGTGAGAGGAATGTGTAAGAGTATGCAAGAAGCATTCAGAATGATATTTTCTATGGAGTGTGAAGCTCCCTACATGGATCTTACTCATTTATAGGAAGGGACCTTCCTATTTACTTCAACAACTTCTGAATGAGGTAACCAAATTAATATCTCCTACATAGATATTCGTTTATATATAGAAGATGGGGTCATTTTTATGGTCTTTCCCCCATGGCTAGGCTAGGACCTGAGATCTAGGTGTTACTATGTACCTCATTAGAATGAGAATTAAGTCACATGTAGTTCTTGAGGAATTGGGTAGTTTAGTGTTATGAAAGTATGAAATCATCCATGAAGTTTAATGTCATACATTAATTATGTAGGATTCCCAATGTGAAAATAGATATTACAGATGGACCCAATCTTAGAGGCATGGGTGTCATTATGTATCTTACAATGGTAGGAATCAAGAAACACATATTTCTTGAACTTGTGTAAACCGTGTAGTTTAATGTCATGAGGTAATGAAATATAATGTTCTATTTATAGTCTTGTGACTAGGACCATGGTAACCTTTATGTGAACTGATATTCCTTAACTATGTGGGGGATCCTTTTTTGAAGCTCCTAATCCCATGTGATATATGTTTGGTGTGATAAACAAGGGGTGGAAAAGGTTTATCTCACCACATAAAGGAAATAAAAATAAAGGATATGGTATTTGATTTTTTAGTGTATGGTCTAGGATGTAAGATCCAAGCATCGCTATGTATCTCATATGAATGAAAATCAAGCCATACATAGTTCTAAAAAAGGCTCCCTAGCAGGTCTGGTCCGTGCATAAGGGGGTTTTTTCTTGGTAGTAGTTGAACCGAGGATTAGAAATCTGGGAATCACTATATATCCATTTATTAAAGTAATAAATCCACACAAAGTTCTTAAGAATCCTTTTAGTTTTATATCATATGGTAAGGTCATAAGATCCTTGATGTGAAAAGGTAATAGTGTGACTAAACCCAAGAGTGTTGGTATGGGAATAACTACGTATCATATGAGGATAGAAATCAAGTCAGATTTATTTTTTAATGAGAAACTCTCTATGTAGGTATGACCCATACATATAGGGTGAAATTATTTTCATTTATTATTGTAGATGGACCTAGGATTGGATATCTGGGAGTCACTATATATCTTGTTAATGATTGAAATCAATCCACACATAGTTCTGAAATTGGAAAGATGGTTCTTTGTACCAACAATAAATAGAATACCCACATGAAAAGAGGTCTTGAGGCCAAATGGTGGTGAGAATAATCTTGAAAATAGAGGAAATATGTGGCTGGGACTAGTTTCATAGGTTTATGAATCACTACATATCCTATAATGGACATAATCAATATGAGTGTAGTTCTTAATACTACATGGTAGAATACCGAATATTTGAATGGGGTTCCCTCTCAAGTGAGGTCATTGATACATCCCACATGATTCCTGAGGCATCTCATATTTGTGGGACATGGTAAGGCTATCATTTACCATCATGTGCTTAGGATGTTGTGATTTATTCCTCTCACACATGGTCACATGAGGAATACTAAGTTTTCCATGGGATAATTCTTCAATTTATCATTTTATATTTTTGTCCATGATGTGGTGAAAATGTATCAGTGTGTCTATTAAGCAATGAACCGATGTGAAAGAGGGATAAGGATGACTTTTTCAACACAAACTTTGAATTCATATCAAATGGAGGTCAGTATAAAAATTCTTGAGGGAAAGATCTTCATGACGAGCTGATGGTGGGGATTGACCCGAGGTGAGGGACTCGAGCATCACTACGTATCACATATCAATGAGAATAAATCAATATGCAGTTCTTAAAATTCTCTCGATGTATGTTTGACCTATACATGAGGATGAAGGCATTATTCCTGGTGGAATGGCTCGGCTCAAGGCATAAGGTTTGGGTACCACTATATATCCCATCAAAATGAGAATCAATACACACATAGTTGTGGAGTGAGACATGATAGATAACTAATATCAGGGGGAGTGTTTCTCTCTGGTAGGGGATTAAAACCTCACATTTTCAACATAAGGTGTCCTATTTATGTTACATAGGGTATATATATAGTTTGGTATTGTTTTATAAGGATGATTTATCACATATTTTATCATAATGTGATCCGGATGATGATTATGGGAAGGGATACCTATGTAGGCCTGACTCGTACAAAGGGAGGGAAACATTTTTTTTTTCTTATAATGGTTATGGATGGACCTAGGATTAGAGATTCGAGCATCACAACATATCTTAATAAGGTGATAATAAATCCATATATATTTTTGAAAGAAGATATTCCCTATGTGGATCTGGATCTCACATCAGGATAAAGGAATTTCATTCTTTTTCCACATATATATGGCTCACATGAAATGAATTATTGGTGAGATGAATATTTTATTTCTGTTTAATTTCATGAGTTAAGGAAAAATGATTCATGTAGTTTAACATCATAAAAGTTCAATGTACGGGTCATATAGTTTGTTTCCTTGTGATTTGGATGATGAACCGTGCATTTTAACATCGTGCGATTAGGATGGGGACCACACTCTTTGACATCATGTAATCACAATGAACCATGAACTTTTAACATAAAAAGTATTTATTAAGAAACCTTGCATTGGTGGATGATGTAACAATACTTCCATTAATCAAAATAAAATAACAAGCTCCATTAATGTATTCCCTTGTTATGGAATAGGTTCCCTCCCAATTTGGTTCAAGCTTAGGTGGTTTCTTCCAGGGTATCATTGGAGTCCTAAGGACAAACACCATCTATCCTTCGAGGAATGATCATAGGAGAAGATTTTTGTTAAAACCTCATGAAATCCAGTTTTAGTGGACTTACAAATGATGTACTATATGTAATATCTTCTCATATAGTTGATCCAATTTATCCAACCATTTCTAGGATTTCTTATCTATTGATAACTGATCACAGATGGCTAGATGGAGAGATGGGAATTGAACTTTTACGGGAAGAACTGCAATTGTCCTATATGCTAGTGAGTATGGGGTTTCTTGTGTGGTGGTATGGGTGGTTTTCTAGTAAACCCAGAAGGCATGTAGAATTTTATCCATATAAGAATTATTATACTTATATACCAACTTTTGAAGTATGTTTGGTAGGGTCTTGTTGAACGCATATATATATCCATTAACTATTGCATGATTATAGGTTGAAAGATTGGATTTGATCTTATACTCCTGATACATACTCTCCAACTCAGTAAAAAATAATTTGGTTCCATTTTTTCTCAATATTGTATGAGGGACACCAAATCTAGTAATGATGTTGGCTTTTATGAATCTGATTATAGTTCTCGCCTTGACTTCTTTGAGGTGTACAACTTCATCCCACTTGGAGAAGAAGGCGGTTGTAGTGATAATGTACTTGAACTTCTTTATAGTTGTCAGAGGATATGGTCCCATGATAGCCATTACCTATATGGAAGATGTACAGGTGTATTTTGAAATAGGCTCAAACTCAAGGGTTTGATGAATGAAGTTATCATTGACTTGGTAGGAGTGGTATTTTTTTGTTAAATTTTATTCATTCCTACATCATAGTGGTCTAGTAGTACCCATGTCTTCAAAATTGATGAGAAATCTTGAGTCTAGACTGATGGGTTCTCGAGGGTATGATATGTACTACTCTTCTAATGGCGGTGTTCTCTTATCCCACAATTCACCTAAGAAGGACCTCACCAAGGCCTCTCTTATAGAGGAACTTTTGATGATTTGTGCCATTGTACAAAAAAGGTAATTTCTCATCTTTGGATTTTCTCTTTTCCAGCACTATATGGTGGGAGTGAACCATTTTAGATATATTCCCTGATAATCAACGTTTACCCACTCGTAGGACTATACGTTTTGAGTACATGGCCGAAAATACATAAAAAAATACTCTAAAAACACAAAAGAACCTAAAAATCATTTAAAACCCATAAAAACCTCTAAAAACCCAAACACCCCATAAAAACACTAAATAATCCTTAAAACCCCCAAAACCCTAAAGATAAAAATTTCCTAAATCCCCCAAAAACCCACAAAAATTTCCTAAAAACCCTAAAAACACCTTAACACCCTTAAAAACCCTAAAAGGACTTAAAATAACCACAAATCCCAAAATAACCCTAAAAGACTCTAAAAACCCTAAAAGACACAAAAATCCCCTAAAACCCTTAAAATATCCAAAAACCCATTAAAAATACCTAAAGACACTAAAAACCCTAATATACCCTAAAATACCATAAAACTCTTTACAGAATCTAAAAAATTCCTAATCGAAAAAAAATCTTTAAACCCCAAAAGAAACCTATACCCTATGACCATAAAGGACTCTAAAAACCAAAAATTTCCAAAAATACCCTAAAACCCCTAAAATACCTCAAAAAAACCTTAAAGACAATAAAAACCAAAAAATACCCTAAAACCCTAATATACCCTAAAAACACTAAAACACTCTAAAAACCTAAAAGCACTAAATAAAATAAAGTCTCTATAATTATAATAACCCTAAAAAAATCTAAAACACTAAAATACCCTAAAAACCCAACAAATTCTGAAAGACTCTAAAATCCCTAAAAACCATAAAACCCAAAAAAAACACAAAAAACCCTAAAAAATAAAGAAACCATAAAAATACTAAATACCCACAAAATCCCAAAAAATCCATAAAATCCCTAAAAATCTAAAAGTACCTAAAAACACTAAATACCCTAAAACTATAAAAGCTAATAATACCCCTAAACCCCTTAAAATCTAAACACCACTAAAAACACTAAAACCCTAAAAACCAACATTTTTTTTAAAAACCACGATAACTTTAAAAAAAATAAAAATACTAAACACACTAAACTCCCCCTCCAAATACCCTTAATCACACTAAGAACCCTAGGAACCCATAAAAAAAGATTGAAACCCCTAAACAACCTATCAAATCATAAAACCCTAAAAACCATAAAACCCACAAGAATATTAAAAACCGCCTGAACCCCTAAAACGCTTAAAGAATTAAAAACCCTAACAAAATATAAAAACCCATAAAACCCCTTAAAACTCCTAAAAATCCCTATAAATCCAAAACCCCCTGAAAATAATAAAAACCAAACCCCCCCCCAAAAAAAACCTAAAAACCCCTAAAACCTCTAAAACCATAAAACCCCTAAAACCCTAATAAACTATTTAAATAACAAAAACACATAAAAACCTTAAAAGGGTAAAAAAACCTAAAACCCATTTATAAACGTAATAATCCCTAACAACCCTAAAACAAGAAATCCAATAAGAGACCCTAAAACACTAACAAAACTAAAAACACCAATAAAAATTATAAATCACACCTAAAATACACTAAAAGACTATAAAAACCAAAAAACACAAAAACCCCTAAAAGACACATAAAACCCTATAAACCCCTAAAAGAACCCAAAAAAACCTTGAACTCTTTTAAAAACTCTAACCCACCACCACCCCCAATCCCCCAAAACCCACTAAAATCCCCAAAATCCCCAAAAACCCCAAAAACCCTAAAAACACTAAAATCCATAAAATCCCCTAAAACACATTCAATAACCTAAAACATAATAAAAACCCTAAAATTACTAAAATTACTGAAAATCAAAAAAACCATAAGAACCCTAAAACAATCCTAAAACCCCTAAAAATCTAGTAAAAATTCCTAAACACCAATAAACCAAAAAAACTCAAAAAAACCCTAAAACCCTAAAAATACTTTAAACATCATAAAAAACTATAAAATTTGAAAACCATAAAAACCATAAAATAACTAAAACCACTAAATTATAAAAAAACTATAAAATGGAAAACCCTAAGAAGCCTAAGAAAGACCTAACCCCCCCCCCCAATTGTCATAAATCTTAAGAAAACCTTAGAAGCTCAAAGAATACACAAAAAACATATAGAACCCAAAAATCCGAGAAATATAAAAAACATTTTAAAACTCTATATAAACTAAAAACCATATACAAATTTTAAAAATACTAAAACTTCTTAAAACCCCAAACAAAAACAAAAAATCATAAAAAACCCTTAAACCGTACAAACACTCAAAAAACCTAAAAACCCTATAAATACAATAAAAACCCTAAAACCACTTAAATAATCCTAAAACCACTAAGAGAACCCTAATACATTAAAAACACTTCAAAACCTGACCCCCCCCCCCCAATATAAAAAATTGAAAACATTTAAACGTAAAAAATACAAAAAACCCGAGTAATATACTAAATACCCTTAAAACCTAAAAACACTAAAAATAATAAAACCAATAGAAACCCATAGAACCTTAAAAACCCTTAAAGGAAAGTAATATCCCCTAAAATTCCCCAAAAACCCTAAACCCCCAAAAGAATTAAAAAACCCTAAAAACCCCTAAAAAATATAAAATACCCAAAAAACCCCTAAATCCCTTAAATCCACTTAAAATCTATAAAAACTCATAAAACACCCTTAAAACCATAAGAAATCATAAATTCCCTTAAAAATAAAAACCCCTAAAAACCCCTAAAACCCCATAAACCCCTAAAAACCTTAGAATAACCTAAAACCACTAAAAAGTCCTAAAACCATAAAAAATACCTAAAAACTATAAAACCCCCTAACTACACTAAAAAGCCTAAAATAATTATAATAACCTTAAAAACCCTCAAAACCCATAGAAACCCAAAAAATATAAAACCAAAAAAACAAAAAACCAATAAAAACCATATAGAACCCCCTAAACACCCTAAAGACCCCTAAAATTAAAAGAAGAACCATAAAACCCCTAAAACACCTAAAACCCCTAAAACACCTAAAACCCCAAAAATTTCCTAAAACCCCAACAAATCCCTAAAAACAATTGTAATCCATAAAATGCCTAAATTTTCTAAAAACCATAAAAAATATACGAAACCTTAAAAACCATAAGACCCTGAAAAACAGTAAAAACCCTAAAACCCTAAAAACCCTAAAACCCAAAAAACTCACAAAAGCACCTAAAAACCTAAAAATACATTAAAACCCATAAAAACCTTCAACACTCCTAAAACCCCTAGAAAAAATAAAAAAATAAAAAACCTAAAAGAACGAAAAACCCCTTAAAACCTCTAAAAACACTAATAGCCCTAAAAATACCCTAAAACCCAAAAACCCCTTCAAAATCCTTCAGAACCCCTAAGGCCCCTAAAAGACCCTAAAACCAAAAAAACACTAAAAGTCCCTAAAACCCCTCAAAAATAATAAAAGACCAAAAAATCCCTCTGAAATACTAAAAGGCCCTAGTACCTCTAAAAACAGAAAAACCCTAAATCCCCCAAAAAACCCTTAAAACCCTAAAAACAAAAAAACCACTAAAAACCCAAAAATCATTTAAAACCATAAAAACATAAAACAAATCCTTAAAACCCCTAAATGTCCTTAAAAACCCTAAAAACACAATAAAAATTGTCTAAATCCCCTAAAAGTTTTGAAATATCCTAAACCCCCCAAAAATACACAAAAACCCTAAAAATCACAAAAACTCTAAAAAAATACCTAGAAATCCCTAGAAACCCATAAAAAGACCTAAAACCCAAAAATTACCCTACAACTCTAATAACCCATAAAAACTACAACAATCATAAAAATCTAAAAAACCCCTAGAAACACTAAAACTCCAAAAATAATAAAAACCCTAAAATCCACTAAAACCCTAAAATTCCATAAAACACTGAAAAAATAAAAACACTATAATCCTCTTTAAACCTAAAAAACCTAAAAACCTAAAAAATTTAATAATCCTAAACCACCTTAAAACCCCTAAAAGACCCTAAAACCCCTAAAAGACGCTAGAAACCCCCAAAAACCAAACATTAAACAACCAAAAAACCCATTAAAAACCTAAAACCCATAAAACCCCTTACAAATATAAAACCCATAAAAACTATAAAAGCCCAAAACAAACCCAAACCCCCTAAGATACTCTAAAAACCCCTAAAAACCATAAAACCAAAAAAACACCTAAAAATATCTAAAAACCCTAAACCCCTAGAAATCTATGAAGAACCCTAAAACCTCTCAGACCCCTCAAACCACTTAAACCCTCTAATAATACATATTAAACCATAAAACCCTAAGGACATGAAAAATACTACAACATTAAAACTCTAAAAAACCATATGAACCCTAGAAACACTAAAACCCCTAAAAACTATAAATAAACCCTTAAAACCCTAAAACTCCATAAAAACCGCTTACAACACAAAAACCCCCCAAAACCCTAAAACTATAAAACCCCGAAAAAAACTAAAAACCCTTAAAACCTTAATAATCCCTAAAACCCTTAAGAACCCTACAAACCCAAAACCCTAAAAAACCTTAATTACCCTAAAAACATAAAAAACTTCTATAAACTAAAAAAACCACTAAAAACATTAAACACCCAAAAAACATATAAAACCCCCAAACACTAAACATCCCTTAAAGGACTCTAAAAACCCTAAAACCAGTAACACCCCTTAAAATATAAAAAACTAAAAAACCCCTAAAACCTCCCTAAATGAAACTAATAACCCTAAAACAATTTTAAAACCCCAAAAACACTTTAAACCACTAAAAGACCCTAATACCCCATAATAAAACCCCAAATGATCCTAAAACCCTTATGAAAAACATTAAATACCATAAAATACTAAAAAAACCAAAAGAATCTAAACGCCTAAAAAATATAAGACACTAAAAACCTTAAAAGATCATAAAACACTTTATAACCCCTTAAGGACCCTAAAATCCCTAAAACCCATAATGGATACTAAAATACCTTAAAATACCTAAATGACTCTAAAAACTATAAAGGACATGAAAATACCAAAAAAAAACCTAAAGGACCATAAAAAACATAAAACAGTAAAGGTCCCTAAAACCGCAGAAGGACCCTAAAAACTCTAAAATTCACAAAAGACAATAAAACCCATAAAAACCTTTAAACCCCTAAAACCAACCTAAACCCCCATAAAAACCCTAAAAATAATTAAAAACCCGAAACTACCCTAAAAACCCTAAAACCCCTAAAACAATTTAAAACCAAAAACCCTTATAATCCCATAAAACCCAAAAATACAATCAAAAATTCTAAAAACATTCAAAAAAAATTAAAAATAGTAAAACCCCTTAAAAATCATTAAAATCTATAAAAAACCATAAAAACCCTAAAAACCTAAAAAATCTAAAAAACACTTAAATGACTAGAATTATAAAATTGTAAAAAAACTATAAATCCCTAAAAACCAAAAAATAACCCTAAAACCACTAAAAACCAATAAAAAATAAAAAAATACCAAAAATACATAAAAATACAAAAAACACCCTAAAAAATAAAACCCCTAAAGGGCCATAAAAACACCAAAGGTTTCCCAAAAATGGAAAAACCCTGAAGATCCTAAAAACACTAAAACCCATAAAAGACTATAAACCCCAAAACAAATCTAAAAGCCTCTAGAAACCCTAAATTACTCTAAAACAAAAAACAATCCTAAAAACCTTTACACCCCTAAAATATCCTAAATTACCCTTAAAACCCCTATAAAATAAAGAAAAAAATACCCAAAAACCAATTATACCCCTAACAATTTAAATGACCCTAAAAATGTATAACCCCTAAAAACCCTCCCAACCCATAAACACCCTAAAAACCATAAAAATCCCTAAAAATTGTTGAAACCCCCCAAAAAATTAAACAAAACTAAAAAACCATTAAACAACAAAAACAAACCTAAAAATATTAAAATAAACTCCTAAAACCCCTAAAAACATTAAAAAACCACTACACCCCACTAAAATCGTCTAAAATTAGAAAACCCCTAAAAACACCCAAAAATACAAAAAAAAACTCTCACAACCTTAAACAACTCTAAAAATTATAAAAACCCCCAAACCTATAAAACCCTTAAAACCCTAAAAATACATAATAACACTAAAAACCCTATGAACCCTTAAAACATTAAAACCTTGAAAAAAACCTAAAAACCCAATAGAAAAATCTAAAAAACCTATAATCCCAAGAAACCCTAAAACCTTAAAAATTATAAAAACAATAAAACCCTAAAATACCCTAAAACCAATAAAAGACACTAAAAATCCTATAAACCCTTAAAACACTTAAAACAATAAAGCCTCTATAAGACCCTAAAAACCCTATAAAATCCTGAAAATACACTCATAATCCCTTAAACACCCTAAAATATCCCAAAACACAATGAACACCATAAAGACCCTAAAACACTTAAAAACCTAAAAGAATCCTAAAACCCATAAAATAACATAAAAAAATAAAGCCCCTCAAAATGATAAAAATCTTAAAGAAAACCCTAAAAACACTAAAAAAACTAAAATATCCTAAAAACAACTAAAAAGAATACTAAAAACCGTAAAAATATATAAAATCTAAAAACACTAGAAACCTTAAATACCTTAAAATCCCAAAAAACAATAAAAACCTTAAAATCCTGAGAAAACCCTAAAATGCCTAAAACCCATAATAGAACCCTAAAATCCCATTGAAACCCTAATAACCCCTAAAATCCCTCAAAAATATCCTTAGACCCTAAAACACTAAAAAAGAGGAATAACCCAAAAAACCCTTAAAATCCTAAAAGGCATAAAAACACTAAAAACCCTAAAAACATTAAAACCCCCTAAAACCATAAAAATCATACGAAATATAAAGACTAGAAAAATAATTTAGACCCATAAACCCAATAAAAACCTTAAAAACACAAACCCCCCCAAAACCCCTAAAAATACATAAAACACATTAAAGTCCCAAAAAACATGAAAAATCCCTAAAACTATAAAAGAACCCTTAAACCCTAAAAACCATTGTTTTTCTTGAAAATGTTATGGATGCGATGAATGATTAAAATGGATTCATTTTTTTGGATTATTTCATTTTTGGTTTTGGATGAAAACATTATTATTTTGTCCGGACGGGAAATGTGTCTCATTGGTTTGATTGTAGGGGGTTAATTGGTGTGAAATCATTGTCTTCAGTTATAAAATATTTGATGGTATCAAAAGGGTTTGTTCGTAGAGACAAAAATACTCAATATATCTCACATAGATGATTCATGGACCCACTTTACAATGGATGTTGTTTGTTGGGTGATTTTATTGATGACACTTAAGAACTCACATTGTTTAAGAGGTTGGGAACAAAGGCTCATATCACCCTTTTAGAGGGAAATATTTCCTATTCTGGGACTCTCTTATAGATTTAAGCTATGTTCATGTGTTCATGAATCCTTATTTCATTCACCAGGATGTGTTCATGGTATATCTCTGGGGTAGTAGTTAATCATGATTATGCACGAGTTTGGAATCATATGAATGTATCTGAGGTTCTATATCGATGGAAGGATCTACATGTATTCGAGGATTTCCATCAATGTTACCCTTTTATTGATAAATCATGGATAATTTGGTCATTAACTAAGAAAATTATTATTTCAACCCATATGGAATGGTGATCTAGAATTTATCGTCATCCAAGGCGGACAAGAGATATTTTGATGTTGGGATAAAACCCATAAGATGTGCTTCCTATGTATCCTTGTGAGAGGAATTAGAAACCATGTAGTTTAGTGTCACTTTACTAAACACATCAACTTTTAAGGTCTTGTTTCATGGACACAACCGTATTGTTTAACTTCAGGAAAAAAGTACACATAGTTGAAAGGTTTCCTGATCAAGGGTGGTGTGGGACTTATCTCAAAGCAACTCAAGGTATCTAGAAGGTATATGGTCTCTTGGGTGGATGTGACCCCACCTGGGATGTAGCTTGAAAAATATTAGGGTGATTTGGATGTCAAGTTTGGACCTTAGAGAGGCTTCAAACATATCCTAGTTAGTTGGGAATCAAATCCCTCATAGTTCAGTTTCAGGTGAGACTTACACTTTAGAGGAGGCCAGTTGAGGAATCATGATTGGGGCTTATACATGGGAGCTTCCTATTCTAGGGGATTGGTTAGTACTTACAACTTATGGGAGGCCCACTTGGATTGAAGTTGGGAATATATATGTGGAGAGGGCCTTTTATTTAGATTGATATATGGGATTACATATATGGATAAGGCTTGTGCTTTGGTACCATGTGGATTTCATGATCTCCAAGAACCTATAATCCCACGTGAGTCATGATCGGTGTGAGAAACAAGAGGATGCAGTGGATATAAATATCACATGTCCCAATTCATCTACTGATAAATGGTATTAGAGCCCAAGGGGAGGGATAAAGGGATTTGGGTGTGCCTATCTCCTCATTTTTTTTTCAATCATGGATAGTAATATTTGGTGACCAATCTGAATATATCCCGGGGGAGGGAAGATAGAAGTGTGGGTGCAACCTACTTCAAGAAAGGCAAGGAGATCACCTTAGTGTGAGTGCCATTAATTGGGTTCTAGGTGGGATACCATTCCGTGTAAAAAGAAAATAAAAGTGTGATATCCTCTATTACTTCAGTAAATGGGGCAGTACATGTGAGTATCCCATGGTCGAACCTCACGTTACCAGGGTAATGTAAACTTATGGGAATTCTAGGGGTCCTCCCTTCTACTGGGGTAACCAACATGTGTCAACTTACCATGGGTATGTCAACTAAAAAGGACATACTGGTATACCCACTGGGTTTATCATATGGGTTTGAAGGCTTTGGAAAATTCCTTGGATTATCGTCATTGGATTGGTTTAGGGAGGAGTCAACATGGGGATTGTTGATGCGATGGAAGGGAATGATTAGGGATGGAGAGTAGAATTTCATAAGGTAACCCCCCTTTACATGGAATGTTATCTCTTAGGATAGGGGTTATTCCACATAACATGTTTCTATACGGGCAAGGAGGTTGTCTGCGTACCATTTTGGTATGTGGACTTGGGTGGAGTCCACATAGCATTGAGTTACATGAGGCCCAGTTCCATTCATGTAGAATATTAAAACATGGGGATGAATTCATCACATGTATTGAACTACTATGTGTGTAAGTGTTCCATCCACATAATATTTTTCTATGTTGGGCACCTGGTTGTGAAGGGGGAATTGGTTCAGCGCCTCTCAAGGAGTATGACTACGAGGGACCTTCAGTCTAAGGAATGCCAATTTTAATTTACTCACCTTTTTAAAACTATGTGGTTCTTTTTTACCTAATGTGAATTATCGAATGAGTTCATATTTTTCATAGCATTAAATTTCTTCATTCAATCTTCAATCCACTAAAATTTCCCTCCTCTCATTGGCTCCCCTCGAACTCTATTTATAGATAATAGGGAACTAGATACTAATGTAGCCATTTCTATGCAACAAGGTAATGATCCTCCTTTTGTGGAAACCCATGGACATTACCTATTCCACATATGACTTAGTTAGTAGAGGATTTGGGGTCATGGTTTGAGGAGGAAAAATCACTACCTTGGTCCCTTGAATGACTTCGTTTCATTCGTGGTAAGTCATTGGATTTACCTTTCCTGCATACCATTTAAGCCCATGGGTGATGTTGTAAATTGGTATAATTTCTCCTCCCTCATCCCACAAACAACCACATTCACAGATTTGGCACCCCCATTTTTCCCCCATGAATGATTTTATTCATGAGTGTCTTCACAAGTTGGATCTCTATGCCGAGCAGTGATCCGCGGAGGGTTTCCCTCTCCTTGGTCTAGCCTTTTTTTTCCTTTGCTGAATTCATTCCTTTGAAACATTTTCCTTAAATTATTCCTATGGTTTACTTTACTTCCCCACTTTCAGGGGATAATTTCAATTCCATTTGAAAAGCTTCCAGGACCCGAAAAATGCCCCCATTAGAATGGGTTCTGATCGAGATGTAGATGATGCTATTTTGATGTAGAAAACAGTCCAAATTTGAGTCAATTTGAGGTATGAGGGTGTACCCATAGTAGGGGGACCACTCCTATATAAAGGGTCCCATTTAACATATCATCTACTATATTTATCAGTGAAAAAAGCACTCTATGAACCACTCTATATTGCCTACCCTTTTGTATTGAAACCCTTTATGGACACCTCCATCCACAAACTGAACTTTGGATCTGCAAACTGAATCTTTGGACTTGAGATCAGTGAGTTTGTATTTCTACATAGAGAGTTTTATTGAGCAGCTCACTTGTTCTTCGAATAGATAATTTTTTTGGTCAACACTTCGCTGGCCAACACCTTCATGCTTCCATGAATTGTCGGTTTGTAGGCAGCGTCTTCCCCAGACCATCAGTTTGTTGGAATTCTAGTATGCAGATTACTTTCAGTCCTTTTTTCAATTTTTGTACACTAAATCTTTTTTTCATGAAATTTTGATATAGAAATGACAAATGTCTCTAATTCAACTTTAAATGAATGCGGTTGGGAGGAGGGTGGCTATGGATGAAAATGTTAAAGATGATATTATTTCTAACATCTTTCTCCAATAGGGTATTCTAAAAGGCCTTATTTCACTGGAAATTATGGCCTATCCATTATCCATCAAACTTTTTTTTATATATTTGGACTTGAAGATGACTCTCTACTACCTTTAATTGACCATAATATCCATATTGTATATTGAGAGATGTCTCAGGGGCATGATTGAGTAAATGTGTCCACTTCGAGGTAAATTATATATTTCTTAGGATAAAGAAACACTTTTTTTATGGATCCATGTGAACAAAAAGTAATCATCAAGGCCAAGACACATCTTTGGAGTCAGTAATTCATAACTATCAACCCATTTCCAATATTTCACAAGGTAACCCCAATAGTGGGTGGAACTCCAAGTGGGATCTGTGATTTGGAGGATGTTTCTCTGATGAATGGGCCTAGGAACTTTGGGTCCATCAAAACTGTTTGGAAGCCCGTAATCCATTTTAAGGGACTGACTTATACCATGAAATGTGGGTTTCCAAATTATCCATTTATTCTTCGGGCAAGATACTTTTTGAACTTCTCAATCACTGGTTTTCACACACAAACACCTTCCACTTTTCCCATGGTGAAGTGGGTATTAGTTTATGGGATATCTATTAGATAGGGGGACTTCCCATCATAAAAAATTTGTATGATGAATTATTTCCAATGGAAAACTCCTGGAGAAATGTTGAGAAAGTTTCTCCACTAGAATAAGAATTATTGATCATGGTAGAGTGATTAATTGTTCATCCTATTAATGATCTCTCAATCATTAAATTTGAGGATTGGACAAGATTATTCTTTCATGTGAATGGACCAAGGATGAGATTTCATTATATCAAAAAAATCCAACCCAACATTTGTGATTTGTTTGATCTTACTGTGCTACCCTTGAGGTGGGTCGATATACCACCTAGGGTTATGAAATTTGGTTTAGTGTATCTTATGATATTATATTTGTAGGTTTCTTTTCCATGTTCTCAAGTGGATTTCTTTTCCTTCTCATGACTTTTATACTAGTGTCTGAGTTTTCACTTTGATGATGGCTGCCACATTTTCCAAAAGATGGCCTACTAATCTAGTTGTTACCATCCATACCCAAATTTGTGAGTTATTTTGGAAGATATAGGAGGGAAGACCTCTAAATCGTATTAGCGGTCCATTTAAGTTTTTATACAGCTGGATAGAAGAGTGTTTCTCCTGATATGAGTATCGATATACCGTGAAATTTTCCCATTCTAACTGCCACCCAGATCTTCTCAGTATTTCTTCAGTTCATCCAAAAAACCTAAATTTTGATTGTACGGTTGAATTACTGATTAAATTTTCTTCATTTTCCTTTTCAACTCACCCAGTGCATCATGGAGTTTTGGTGGATGAAAAGAGTGGTTATTCAGAAGAATGTTCTTACATTATTGTGTTGAGGTATGGAACCTTGATTTCTAATAATGACAAAGTAACTATATGTGACATGTATACCACATATAGGTTTTCCATTCAATTTGAAAGCATGTAACATGTTGTGCCTCTCCTCGTTACTCATGTTAGGATGGAATCCCATATGGTAATCTTTTACCAATTTTGGTTGATTATGGTGTGGGAGGATTCTGGTACATGATTCCTTATTCCCCATAAAATGGACTTAACTTACTTGTTATTGGATTGTGCTCAACTGTGGGTGACTTGTTACTGTGATGGAATATTGGTGAGATCAGTTCGATTTGTTTAATGTCCCTTGGATATATCTAGTCCATTACCAGTTGTATCATCTCCCCATTTTCCCATTATAAGGATGCATTTTTTCCACCATCAAATGCATTTGGAAGAGACTTAATTTGTATGCCCCATATATATAGATAGTGATTAGGATCTTTTATATTTTTTTGACCCTGGGGGGTGGTTTTATAGAGTCTAGACTAAGTGGAACATCACCTCGAATATCTTAAGTCGCATCCAACACCCCATACTTAACATAAGGCGGTGATCCTTCTCTAGAAGTGGGGTATCTCCCTACTTGGGAATCACAACATAGAGCGAGGAAATTGGGTAGGTTGGCCCTTCCAGATTATATTCCCCTAACAGTAGGCGAGAAGGGCCAAAATTCAGATGTTATCCTAGGTTACTAGGCTGTGAGGGAATGTTAATGGATTCAAATATGTACTATTGTCACCAAAATCACTTTGTAATAATTCAATTACCATGAAAACACTCTATGGATATTGTACATTGATTTGAGATCACACAACTTTAATTATTGGCATTTACACCTTCTTACATACCAAATTGTCATAGTTAGAGAGGACCTATATGTTCACAAATGTGACCTTGCTCAATTAAAAACCTTACATAATCAAATAGAGTATTTATGGGATATTAACACTAAGCTACATCACCTGGTGATGGAGGAATTAAATTATTATGATCAAGTGATAGGGTAAACTGAGGAGTTATTGAAGTGTGAATCTCATGTTACAAGGTTGAAGGCACAAATATCATCAACTACTAAAAATATATCATATAGATAGGGTGGGATATCAGGGACATTTTTAGGATCATACTTCAAATTTCCAAGGCTAAGGCTGAGTAAAGGATGACCCTTGAATGTGATCTTGATTTTATATACCAATAGGTGGTCAATTTTCTGACCAAAGAGAGTTGGTATTTACTGTAACCACTTTATTTGTCCCATGTTTCTTCTTCTATTGTTTTCAACATCATTAAAAAGAGACTCCAGGATGTGAATGTTCCTTTGTCTTTATGAAATGAAAGAAATTTTTTCTCTCCATGTATTTTCTTTATTTTCTTCTCATATGATAATCGTCACCAGATATTGATTTGAATCATGATTAAAAGTAATTAAATTTAAATAATCAAAGAATTATCTAATTTTTTCCTGATCCAACAAACTCTGTGAGCACAACTTGACTATTTCTAGGGCCACATGAAGGACCCTACATTTTTTATGTCTCTTTTTGTTATAACCATAATTTTTTCCTAAGCCTGTTATGATGCTAAATTAGTGGTCATAAATTGACTTTTTCTTAGTCTTACCTTTACACTTTTTCAACCTAACATGATTTGTGTCTTTTTTTTATTTCTCGATATCTTTCCTAAAACATACAATGTGTTTGTCTAGTGAGATGATACTTGAATTTTTTACAGTGCTCCCTTCACAGGTTTTCAAATAGAAGAGATTCAAGTCTCTTTTTGTGGGAAATTTATAGTCTTGCAAGACAGACCATCATTACTGATGTTTTAGGCCTGATAGCTTTGCCAATGAATTTTCAGGGTGACGGAACCAATCTTAAATATTTCAATATAATACCCTAATATTTCATAGACATTATTGATTTAATTTTCTTGAACCTAGTTTTATGAATTTGGGGTGTGATACATGATATGGGGCATGTAATCCATTATGAGGTACAGATGTAGGAAAAACCTCTCATGAGGATGAATTTGTCTCTAGTTGGAAGGATTTTTTAACGGGAAACTTATGAATATCTACTGGGGAATATTGTGCATAATAAAGTATAAGAGTCCTCAAAACACTAACCATCCATTTCTTATGGCAGTGGTGATTTCATGGGACTTTGGATTTCTAAAGACCGTGAGGGGTGGCTTTTCAAAGGAGTGGTGTCTGAAAATTATAAATGTATTCAGGTAAATTTAAATCAAGAATGCGAGATAACTCCTACATGAATTTGGATTATATAAATGAGGGTTGAATCATTGTGCATCTTAATGTCATGAAACTAGGACTTTTTGTGATTTACCACTTTTTTTGACCAAATGATAGAAAATTACTCACCCTTTTCATGGTAGTCTGAACAGAAACATTATACCATGTTCAAGCATGAAAAGGGGGAAAGGATGTAAACTATAACCCAAGGGGTTTTCAAATCCATGGAATGATATGTGGCATGTGATCCATTAGGGAGTACAAAGATAGGAAAATACTCTAATGATGATAAAATTTTCTCTATTTAATGGGCCTTTTTTCTGCGAAACATATGAAGAGACATTGGGTCATATTGTGCATATTTAAGCAAAGGTTTCCTCAAGACACGGACAAACCATTTTCGATGTCCATGGAAGGATATGTGGACTTATACATTTATGAGTTTTGGTTTATGGAATAAAGGTACCTGAACGTGATATGGAAATTGCAAGTCACAATTTATGAATAAAAATGATATAGATGTTTTTACCATGATAAGGTGGGGAGGTTCCCTTTTGTGGGGCTAACCCACAAATAAGATAGAACATTAGTCATGTAGTTTAATGTCCTGTGGTAAGGACATACCCATATCATATCCTCCCATGCAGATCTAGCTCAAGCATGTGAGTGGGCTTCATTTGAATAAGAGCTCACTAGTGGGGCTAAGATCATATTGGACTGAACCATGTATATTTATTTCATTTATGTTAGTACAGGGGAAATAACTCTTTGTCATGTTTGAAATTTCTTGTGTAGATCTGAATCATACATCATGATAGTGGGGAAATTTATGAATTATGGATACACCTGAAATATGTTTTTTATGGTGTCACCATGTATCCTGTAAGAATACAAGATCATGAAGTTAAAACTCCCTACATGAATTTGACCCACACAGAGAGGGGGAATTTTAAATTTTGGGGTGGTTGGACTAGGATGTATGAATCCTAGCATCGCTACAGAATAAAACCACCCTGGTTTTTTTATATGGTAATGCAAAATGTCAAGCGATTAGGACTTTTTCCATGTAGTTTAATGTCTTACAGTTCGGAAAGTGGAAACACAATTTATTGAAATGTTGCAGGGACTAATTTTCATGGATATCAAGAGTTACTTGATGGACAATTAGGCCATAGGATTATGGCATGCTCTGAACATGAATGGGTATGAAGATATAAATAGTGATACCAAGGAATCTTTGATCAAGAGGCATGATACAAGGACATGGAGCCATTAGGGTGTACGAAAGTAGGAAAATCCTCTTCCGAGGATGAACTTTCCACTGTTTGACATTACTTTTTTGTGGGAAATGTATATTGAACCACATTCACATATTGTGCCAAGTCATGAAGAGGTTTCCTCAAGACACTTTCCATCCATTTTGTATGGCCATGGATGTTTATGAAGATCTAATATTCCTGGGGCGCAGAGTCAAGTGAATGTAAAAGATGTTTCCGGACACATAATAAACATTCAGGATGCAATTGTCCATAATTTATGAATATACTTATATATATATGACTCATATGTAAGGGGTATTTTGATTTCCTAATATATCCCTTATGTGAAATCCATACTTTAATCCTTCTGTAAAGATCTTTATTCATGAGTAGAAGATGGGGGAATTTTTTTGCGGCGTTTTGGCCCAGGATGTAGAATATAGGCATCTCTATGTTTATCATTAAAATAACTATCAAGCCACATGTTGTTCTTAGAGACTTTCCTGTGCAGATCTAATTCATGCATAGAGGGAAATATTTTTTATGTGTGTGGTGGTCCTACAAATAGGACCTATTTATAATTCCCCTACATCAAATTTTATTATTTGAAAGGGAAGAGGAATTTTTTTCTTTTCTGAGTTCTTGGGCCAATATATGATATATAGACATCACTGCGTATCCTACAAGGGAAGGAATCAAGTCATATGTAGTTCCTAAAATACCATGCAATTTAGCATCATGTGGTAAGGATGTAGGTGAATTGACATGAAAGTGTGGGAATGTTGCAGTTGAGCCAAAATATGGATACTTGGATGTCACTATATATATCACGAGGATTTGAATCAAACCATACATAGTTATTTGATGAGTATTCTCTACACAATTCTGTCCCATATGTGGGGGAGGTCATTTTTTCCTCATTCATGGTTGGGCGCAGGACATAGGGTCTGGGCGTCACTACAAATCCTATAAGAATGGGAATCAAGATGACCATAATTATTGGAAACCTTTCTGTGTAGATCTAACCCATTCTTGGGAAATGGAATTTTTTTAGTTTCAGGGTTTCTAAACTGGGACATAATAATATGGTCATCACTATGTATCCTATATGAACAAGAATCATTCCACATGTAGTTCTTGTATTTATATGAATATTACCACAATATGGTGATGATAAAGGAAGAATGATGGGAATAAATGGAAATGTCATGGTTGGGGCCAAAGATGACGGTCCAGGTGTCACTCCATATCCAAAAAAAATGAGAATCAAAACATTCATAGTTCTTGAGGGACCATGTAGTTTAATTTCATGCAGTGAGGACCAAAGGTATGCCTTTTATGATCTTGAATTCAAGACCATAATGGGATTATTATGTACCTTTATGTCTTGCTGGTAAGGTTAAGCCCTTACCACAATTCCTAAGGTCACATGAGCTATTCTTGCTATAGGAAATAAGAAGCGGCATGGGTTCCTCATAATCCTGAGATATGTGAGAGTAAAACAGGGTCAATTTCTGTCATGTGGGGGATGGACCAATATATAGGATCAATGTATTCCTATGAATCTCATTGAAAATGATAATCAAGACATATGTAGTTCAAGAAGTTCTATGAATTTTAATGTCATGCGGTGAGGATGAAGGTGACTTGACGTGATTGTGTGGATGAACACCATGGATACAAGAAGTTTTACATCATGTGGTAAGGATTTTTTTGATATGTAGTTTAATTCCATACAATAAGGATAACTCACCATGCAATTTAATGTCTTACAATCAAGATGAAGGATTCCATGAAGTTTAACGTCTTACTTCCATGACGATTTGGTATATTTTAATTTTATGTTTCCAGGATTAGTTGGTATAGTTTAACATCATATTTTCAGGATGAGTTTCTTTGAATACATGAAATATATATTCAGTAACCTTGAATTGGTAGGTTCCTTAATGTGA
Source organism: Viscum album (assembly GCA_963277665.1). Classification (NCBI taxonomy): domain Eukaryota; kingdom Viridiplantae; phylum Streptophyta; class Magnoliopsida; order Santalales; family Viscaceae; genus Viscum; species Viscum album. The sequence goes on along the minus strand of OY728146.1, from coordinate 1,662,604,269 downwards.
TGTTCGTCCACTGAAATTAAGGCATATTCTCCATTGGATTAGACCTAATGTGTTATATATGGTCCCTCCCATTTTTCTTCTATAATTGTAGGTTTCATTCTGAGTATCATCAAAATTCTAAGGACCATCAACATTTATCCTTCGAGGAAAGATTGTATGTGCACCTTTTTGTTGAAGGTTCATGCAATATAGTTTTGGTAAACTTCCAACTGGTGAAAGGTATGCAATATTTTTTCCTCGAGCTATGATAATTCATCCAGTCACTTCTGGTATTGCTCAAATTTGGACAATTGGTCACAAATGGGAATATGGAGCGAGGGAAGTTGAACCTAGATTGGTAGGATTCCTTTCTTCCCGTATAACAAAAATGTGGTGTTTCTTGAGTATTGGTGCGGGTGGTGGTCTAGTAATCCCACATATCATGGAGGAGATTTTCCAACCATGACTTCTTATCCTTATCTAGAATCTTTTCGATAATATTGTATAGGGCATTCTTGAATGTCTCTATCTTCCTGTTATACATTGAATGATAATAAGATGAACAATTGGTCTTGATACCATACTCCAAATATAATTTCTCTAATTCAAAAAAAATAGAAATTTGTGTCATAGTCTGTTAATATTGTATGAGGGAGACCAAATCTGGTGATGATATTGGCTTTCAAAAATCTAACAATGCTTCTTGACCTGACTTCTTTGAGGGGTTCTCCTTCCTACCATTTCAAAAAAAAAGTTAGTTTTTGTTAGGATATATTTGAAATTATTAGCCATGGTGGGTGGGTATGGTCTCAAAACATCTATTCTTAATATGAGAAATTTCTAAGAGTTCTTTTTTGTGTGAATTAACTTCATGGGATGGTGGATAAAATTTGCATGAACTTGGAAGGAATGACATTTCATGGTAAAGTCAGTGAATTCTTGCATCATAGTGGCCCAGTGGTATCTAATCCTTATAATTTTATGGGAAATCTTGGATCATGATTGTTGTGCACCACAGGATCTAGTTAGTACCTCTTTCATGACGATAGTGGTGTCTTCACCATCAATTCACATGATAAGAACCCCATCAAGGCATTGTTTATAGAGGACCATTTATTTATTTGGATAGTCTTATAGAAAAATATTAATTCTTCCTCTTCGAATTTTATCACTCCTGGATCTATCTGAGGAGTTCTCCCTTTTGTAGATAGTTCATAATGGGTTTCATCCAACTAGTGGTAGGACCTTATGTATTAGGGATAAGGATTATTTCATTTATTTTTCTATATCGACCTGAACAAATGGTGAGACCGTATGACGGTATGAAATACTGATGACTATTTCATCCTAATTTAGGTCATCTAGAGCTTTGGATACATTTTACCATGTCTCGTCTTGAGAATTTTTGTGACTAGGGGACATAGGTTAACATTGGATCTTAAGGTGATTCCACCATCATTCCTCCAATGTGATCAAACAAAGAGATTAACTCTTCCTTTTTGATGGTGTAATCACTGTTAACTTTCTTGATGACTAATTTTGAATCACCTTTTATCTTAAATTGTTTTACATTTACTTTATGTGCTATCCATCGCCTTGGAATAGATCCTGGTATTTGGATTCATTGTTTTTGAATCCCTCTAATAAGTGGACAGAGTAAAGAAAGACTATTGTTTGCAGATATATGATTACAACTCCAAACCCCGCTTTATTTAGCTTGGGGTCTTTCCATCCTTTTTCCTATTAGGGTTCTGGATACACCATCAAAATTAATCTACAATTCCAAGAATTCCACTTGAACAGAGAAAAACTCATAATCTAGAAATTCATCTTCTGATTATGTTTTTTTTACTAAGGGATGATTTTTGAGGAAATCTATTAGTGTTTGGAATTTGAAAGCTTTATGAGGCACAAACTAGATGTCAAAATGTTGTATATTGACCCCCCACCGTTACATACATCTAGTTAAAATTGGACGACTGAGAATATACCTGAGTTGGTTGCTACACGAGACCACATGGACCTTGTGGTGATGTAGGTAGTTTCATAGATTATTGACCATGAATATTATTTCGAGACAACTTTTCTTGGTGTTTGAATATTGAGTTTCAATATTAATCATGGTTCATCTGAGATATTAAAGGTTATTTTAACAACTTTCATCATTCTTATGTGCAAGGAAGGTTCCTAGAGATCACTCGAAGTAAGTCACATAAAATATTAGTGGTATTACTTAAACGAGTGACATTAGAACCATATTAATTAAGATATATTTCTCGAGAATGTCAAGTGCTTTTAGGGAGTCATCATTCCATTGATATTTGACCCCCTTTTTCATCAACCTAGTGAAGGGATAGGATTTTTCTAGAATGTTGGATATGAAACACCAAATATAGGCAAGTGTCCTTGAATTACTTTTAACTTAGTGACGTTATAAGGCAATGAAATGACAAGGATAGCCTTTGAATTTGCGGGGTCATATTTTATGCCATGATAGTGTTTTAAGAAGTTGATAAATTTCTCTAAGGTAACACTGAAAACACACTTCAAGTGGTTCATTTTCAGGTTGTGCTATCGCAGTTTATTGGAGACTATTTTGAGATCTATCGGGTGGTTTGGAAATTGTTGTAATTTAACCACAGGGTCATTAAAATAGAATTCGAAGAACTTTCTGAGAAATGGATTGAAGATGTACTTCATGTAATTTTGATATGTGGTGCCTAAATTCTTCAGACAAAAGGGAATTACCCTATAACAAAATACCCCTAGGGGTGCCATGAAATAAGCATCTTCTTTATCTTGTCAGTCTATTAAGATTTTGTTGAATCCTTAATAGACGTACATGAACGAGAGGTCCTAATACCCAACAGTTACATAGATTAGAAATTCTGTTATTGGGACTGGGAATTCATCTTTTGAGCAGTGTCGTTTGAGATCCCATAAATCAATGAGGACTATAATTTTTCCATTTTTCTTTTTATCAAGGACTATATTAGCCATCCAGATTGGATATTGTACTTCTTGAATGAAGTTTTATATGATGAACTTTTCAACTTCAGAATCTCTTTTTGAAGCATGTGTTAGGTGATTTATTTTGGATTCCTATTTGTAACCTCAATGATCTTATGGAAGGCCTAGGTGGTGAGTGGAAACTTCCGGATCAATTCATAGAATTTAGGTGTAGTTTTAGGAAAAAACATATTGATTCTATTTTAGTAAGGAGGTGTAAACCTCTTTCTCTTCAAAACACATGGTTTCACTGATCAGGGTATTTTTTGGATCTTCTTCTATACACAAATTTATTTTACCAAGTTCATTAATGGTAGTGGAGACACCATCCTCAAATATTGGAGTGAAATCCCTATAGTCTTCTTCTTATTCCTCATCCACATGCTCATCATATTCTTTTTCTTCTTCGGATGGGGAAATAATTCTTGAGGTGAGCTCTCCAAGGTTAATAAAAGAGTCACAATTTTGGCATTCAGAGGAAGGGGAGACTTCTTCTGACTTGACTAACAATAATGAATTTTTTAGAGGGGTTGGATTAAGGGAATGGGGAATGTATTATCTCTATTCTACCTTAGCAGGTGATAAAGATATTATATAGAGATATGATGATGAATTGAGGACATATTCATTCAATAAGTCACCATTATCTTGAGTGAAAGTGTATTTTTCTACGATTTTAGGCTCAGTGAAAATGACTGAAATCATGAGAACTATTGAATACATGTTCGAACAAGGAATCCTTCACTCAACCAGATTGATGGGAAGAATGTATTCTTTGTTGATCTTCTTGAAGGGGTCAGCAGAGACCATCTCCAAACAATTTAGGGGTGGTGACCCAATCAATACCGTCGAATGAGGGTCACTTCACTTTCTTCTTGTAGAATCTGAAATCGATATAGTGGGACACACAAGATTTGAATGGGTCCTTATCAAAATATGATGTTCCATTTTGTCCATTTGTTAAATATTTGACACACTGATGGTAGGATGAAGTTATCTCCACATGTTGGTGCAACTAAGTACTTCCTAGAGAAAATTTAAGGTCATGTTTTACTGAACCACATGAAATTATAAGTCTGTCACATGGTCACCTTATCTAGTTTTGAACTTGATTTGGCCCAACTGCTTCTAATCACTCTTTCATAACCCATGAGGGTTGTGTCTAAGGGAATTAGGTTATCTTCATTGTATCCTAGTCAATGATGTGTTCACACTAGGAGGATATCAACTATAGATCCATTATTAATGAAGACTTTTCAGACATCAACAAAATTTATTATGCCACCCATATATAGGGGTCTGATGCGTCCCGTCATAATGGTGTCTTCATCTTGATCTGTAAAGGATATAACCACATGGAATTTTGTAGGATTGGTCGATGTTCGATAGAATGGACCAGCAAAAACTTCAGCTTTAAACATTTGGGGTCTTATCAAGGCTTCTATTAGTGCTTCTCTAGAGATAGTAGACAAACTTAGAGCTTCCAGGATTGATAGTTTGTCTAGTACTAGGTAAAGTTTCATTAGGATACCATACTTCTAGTCTAAAGGTCAGTGCTTTCTTGAATGGGGGTTTTCATTCACTAGCGCTTTAATTGATGATAACAGATCATCCATCGAGAGTAGAGAAGATGGATCTTCTACTCTTTGTGGGTTGGGCTGGATAGGTCTGCCCACATGCTGAGGAAAATTAGACACATGTTCTTTTTCTAACCGATACCCTATAATGATTGCAGAAAAGTGAATTATGGCTAGTGGATGGATATTTAACTATTCTTATTAGGTCCACTAGAGAACTCTTCCCCATGTTTCAACAACATTGACAGTTTGAGTGGGGGTGAATCCATAATCTTGGTTTCTTCCATAGATGCATCTTTCTTTATATCCCTAGATTCTAAAACCTCTTCCTTGGGTTCCCTAATTAGGTGTGAGGTACAAGGGTTCATAGCCATACTCATCGTCTGAGAAGGGGTCCATTAAATGAATGAAATTAATAGATCCAAAAATCAAATCTTCTTTGGACGATGACTCTTCCTTATCAATTGCTTATGGTGGTTCCATTTGGTAGAGTAGTGAACGTTATTTTAATTTTTATGGCCATAAATCCATGAGGGTCAAGACTAATTTTTTCGTTAATATAAATTCATCTACCTGCATAGGCTCCTTACATTCCTCATCATACTGTCTTATGGATAGTTGGATTTTGGATGATTGTGGGGATGAGGATGTCAAATGTGTTGTAGTAGGATAAACTAGAGAAAATTTGGGTTTCTTCAACTGTTCTTGGAGGATTACATGAGTTCAATTCATTGTCGTTTGATTCATACCACTATCTAAGTTTTGTTCTATATTACTGAAAACTTATTTACACTCATTTCTGTCATCGAGGGTAGTGGTGGGTACATAAGACACTTATGATGGCAATGGTACTAATTTCACATTCCTATAATCTATCATTAACTATATGAGGTCCATGAAGACTAAATAATCCTAGATGGTGTGTCCCAATATCTGTAAAAAGGTACAATAATCTGTATGGTCTTTGAGACCAACTTTATTAAACCTTTTGGTTATATAAAACAAAGGAGTTTTTAGTTCACAGCGTCTATAAAATATCCACAAACTTAGTCATCTCGGAACAGGTAAACTTTGTTTCTTCATTCCTTGAACTAATTTAACCTGGGTACCATTCTCTCATCTTGTTGAATCATGGGTTTCTGTCGATTTACATGGGTACCAACATGATTTACTGTAGTCCTTAGAGATGGAGTAGGCACCTAGGGTGGCATGAGAATAATAGAAGATGTTTCAACTCTCACTACCCTCTTTATGAGGGCCGATGGGGATGATTGGGATTTAAGATTAGTCTGTTGTAAGGAATATTTTATTCTCTGAGAAATGAAAGAGAAGTCCAACAACCAACTTTTATATTTCACTAGGATGGGTGGTTTTCATAGTTCATTGTTGATATTATCGATGAATATATAGATAATCACATATTGGGGGAGAGGGAAATTCAAGGAGTAAGTCAACCCCTTCAACCTTGCAATGAATTATAAGACTCTCTCATTCTCCCGCTATTTGTAGTTCATGAGTTCATTGGTTGTTGTCTTTTGCAGTGTTGGACTAAACTAGAAAAGGAAATACTATCAGAGATCATCCCATCCTATTATTGAGTGATCTGGAAAACTGATGTACTATACAAATGCTAATCCCTATAGGGTTTACACAAAGAATCTAAGTTTCATTGCTTCTTGTTTATCTGGGGTTCCCACTATGGGATCAAAATAGGATTATTAATGCATCATATGTTGTTTCAAGTAACATGAGCCATTGAATACTGGGAATACAAGGTTACCAAATTTTGGAGGCGGTGGAATGTTACTCACCCAGTTAGGGAAAGGTTTACATTCTGGTTATATCAGAGAACATTGTCCTTCCAGGGGTTCCAATCAAGCTTCCAATGACTCAATGGTATTCATGAACCCATGGTGTTTTTCTTGTTGGACCTAAGAATGGTTTGGTGTAGTATGGGGATAATTTGGTTGTTTTGGTGTTGCTGGTACTTGAAGGGGACACCCAACAAGGGGAATCCTTTTTAAATGTAACTGAACCTATTCTGGTTGTTTCCTAAATTGGGGAAAATCTTCATATCCCTTCAGGATTGGATTCAAGAAGAGTGATTATCCTGGCGCTGTGCTGGACGAACCTCGCAGCCTTGCTTCATTTACTTGGATGAACCATTGTGTCTGAGGTACAAATGTTAGGAGTATATTTTTAGGTTCTTCTAGTGAAATTGGAGGAGCATATACCACAAGATGAATTTCCTAGAGTATATCATCATTGATTCTCTTTAAATATTTCATCTCTTCCTATTGATGAGAGAATCTATCCTCAAGCGTAAGGGACGCATTCTCATTGAGATGAGGAGGTGGGTTGTATGCGACCCTTATTTTATGATTCTCCTTATAGGAAATTTTCAATGTAGGTAATGATGAATTGGATTATAGAGTTCCCAAATTTATGGTGTCCCTCTAATTCTAAGTACATACACCATCAGGTTTGATGTGGATTAGATTATGGGTGGAACAACCTCTCCTTTCTTTTCTGCATTTGCATCATCCTCAGTGTGGTCTGTGTGATTGATGTTCACAACATTCCTTGATATGAAACGAATTATAGGATGCATTTTGGAAGTTGAATGGTAGGGGAGATTCTTGCATCATTTTTTGGATCTTCTCCTTCCATTCTAGGATTTTTTTTCATGATTCTTGGAAAAGAGTAACTTAGAGGGAATCATGATGTGATTTTTTATATGCCTCCCTTGTGGGGGAACTAAATCACGAGATGCGATAGACCAGGTGACCTATTTACATTTCATCCTCCCTGGGAGGGAAAAGACTAACATCTGTTGTGTAGGTGATTGTGGTAAAAATTCCCCCATCCCTACAGGCTAGGGTTTTTCCTGTTCCATTATCATGATTACCAGACACATATTTTTTGGTATTATGTGTGAATTTTGTTTTAAAAATTCCCCCATCCCTGTAGGTTTTGGATCATCCTATATTTTGTCAAGAGATTCTATTGTTGCTGCTTTATTGATCTCATTCATTCTCATTTGGGTTTGAGCCAAATATAGTGTATTATCTGAATGTGACATATTTAATTCTGAGGACATTAGAAATTCTTATGGATTAGCCTCCCATAAATGAGAGGCCTACTAAATGTTCTCTGTATCTTGATTTAGGAGTCCTTCAATGGCTCCCTCTCATTTGGAAAAATGCTTTTGTGACTTATTTGGGACAAGTTCGTGTTAAGGATTCAACCTTTCCGGTAGAAGAATTTCATTTGATAACCATGTTGGGATGATGAAATTTCAAGATTTCATTTCCAATGGATTCTACTAGATATGAAATAGGGTAAAGTGAAACACTCCATTATCTCCCAATCCCTAGATATGAATGTTAGATAGACTATCACTGATTACGCAGCACAACTAATGTAGCACATTTCGGCAGGCCAGTTCATGATCATTCCTACACCTCTCTAATCATGGTCACCACATATATTTGAGCGATTCTAGGTTTATTTGATAGTAAAGTTCCTCTAATACTTGGACATGGTCTATATACCCATCATCGGTTAAAGACATTGTTTTCAGTTGGAAAAGGGTTTTCCAAATATTGAGGTGAATGTTACGTATGAATTCCTTTGACAATTCCCTTGGTTTGTAGAATTGATATGTGGATGTGGTCCAAAACATAACTAGTGTGTAATCCTAAACTAATTGTATTCTCATGAGTAACATATCCATATTTTATTCCTCTAGAGAATCCACTACTTTATTGGTCAAATTTTATTTTTTTTGATAATTTAGTCACAAGAAGTGTGGATTGTAGGGATCTCATTGATATGTGAACGGAATGGGGGTGGCACTAAAGATGATCATGGACCTATATTATCTTCTATTTGAGAAAGGATATCACTTTTCATTGATTGGGTATCTAATTTGTGTGACCCTATCCTTCCAAGTTCCTTAGAATATGAGGGCTTCCTCGTTCTTTCATTGGAAAGGATAGGACCTTCTTGTCGGTGTGAAATTTGACTGCGGGGGGGGGGGGGGGACGTTTACAGCCAGTTCCATGATAGTGAGGGCTACCATCCTGGCTTGGTATTTTCTCAAAGGGAGAATATCTATGGTGTGCATCCTGGGGAGGAACTTCAGGATGGATTGAAATAAAGGGAGGTCCTTTGTGCTGATTGATTCCATTATGGGGGGGGGGACTTTCATAGTGACTTCCATCAGGGTGAGAAATACCATCATGGATTCATATATGACTACAGGGAGAATTTTTGCAATATATACCCTATGGAGGACCGTCAGGGAGGATGAAAACAAGGGTAGGGAATTCTTAAGGTTCTATCTTCTGTTAACAATGAGGGATACCATGGCACTCATTAAGAGATATTCTCTCATGATCGATCATTTTTTTACAATGAAGTAGTCCTCCATGGTGCGTGCTCTAGGGAGGACCTTCAAATCTACTGGAAACAATGTTGTGGAGGAACTACACAACTGTTATTGACTCTTCCATAATTTGAAAATTGATTGACAGGATCTTAAGCATTTTTTATAAATGTTTGATGTCTTCAAGAACTCTATATTCTATCATAGTAGGGTCATGAATGTTCTATTTATTCTCCAATTATGTTTGGAACATTTCATTTTTGGGTGCTCTATTACAGGAAATTAGGGCTGCCTAATTTTGGTAATGGACTTCATATATGGGTTCTTATTTTAGTGATTCCCATGATGTTGCTGGGATACACAAACAATAATATTTTGTTCTTTAAGGGATATATGACTTCCTCGGAGTGGACACCATGGTGGACCAATGTCCCCCAGTTGGAATGATTATATGTTCCCAATTAGGTTTTCCATTCATTGAGAAATATGGCCAGTGAGCCTCCTCGACTAGAGTAGGGATGTATTTTTTACTCTGGGGTGACCATCCTATTTTGTGGGTGAATAAACCCTATTGGGGAGATGGGTTTGTGGGAATGAATCATTTCTATTACTATGGATGTTATTTCATCTTGATAGTTTTGGAATATATGGTTAGGAATTTACATCTAATACTCCATCATTTACAGGATGTCTTGAGGGAAGTATTTGGATATAACATGTATGTATGCCCATTATAATGTCAGAGTTGGAATATGTTCTTTCTCTAGTCCTCCATGTTCTTCTAGTGGATACTGGTGGTTCTCCTATGTATGGGTAGAGGAACGAGTCTTCCCCTAATTTATGGCTATGATACACCATCTATTTTCTCCCATTTCCACTTTATTTGAATGTTGTGATTCATATTTGCAAGCATCGATTTTCATCTTCTCATTTGATTCTGTATTTTTATGATGGAATCGATATACATCCATAGGAATTTGGCTCTGATTGTATCCATTTTCTACTACATTTAACAGGTGGGATGCATTTTGGTATGTAGTAACTTGCAACTGAATATATTTTTGTTCCACTATATTTGACTGGTGGGATTCATATTCATCGGAAGGGTTCTATGACTGCACATAATTTTACATCCTATTTGGATGAATGGCTTGGTGTGCATCAGAAAGATTTTGTGTCTTCTTATAGTTTTGTGTTTATCCTATTTTGATGATGGGTTTCTTGAGCATCATTAGGGATTTTCATTTGTCTATAATTTTCCACCCTACTTTAATAGCTTGTATGATGATCATTGGTGGGAATATGATCTTGTACAAATTTTGCTGCTATATTTTCATGGTGGAATTCAAAAGAGGGATCATGAATATATGCATTCTCATAATTTGTTTCCATATTTGTATGGTGGATATCCTCCTTGGGAATTAGGGTGATGAAATATTCCTAGTTATAAGTTTTTCTCCCTAGGTGGGTATCCATAAGAACTTGTGTATATCTTCCATCAATAAGAACCCATGGAGAAGTCTTCTCCTCGAAGTGAGGATGATGAGACATGTGGTGCTGGTAGCGATGTCTTCTGTTAGGGTCCCTTTAGCGGGGATCCTATGCAGCAGGGATGAATTCAATGATGACATCCTCATCCGTCTCCCTAAGACAAGGGAGGTACTCATTATCATGTTTGGGGGATGGGTTCCATAAACAATTAGAAAAGGTTAGTGGGGATACCCTGTTCTGGAATGCCATCCACCACTGAATAGGTGTCTGGTGATCTTTCACTACTTTTAGGGCCTATCTTGCATCCTCCACTATGGGGAGAGTACCATTCTAGTAGTAGTCCTAGATTAGCACCTTTTAAACCTTGTGTTAGAGACGTTGGTTGGGTGATGAATCCCTATTATTTATAGAAGTCTCATTCAGTGCATTGATCGACATTCATGTCTTTGAGAACTTTTGTGATTCCAATGGATTGAAGGAAGATCTAAAGACTTGAAATATATGTGAGAAGTACAAACAACAAAACCTCTTCAAATTAGTATCTCATGATCACATTCATGATTTATGATCACCCTCGGCCCTCGTTCTTTTTGGATGTGAAAGGGGATTTTGTTGGGTAATAACACCACCTTAGTTAAGGATTCATGTTGGTTTCAACATTTTTTGTTCACCCAAAATCATTATGGATGAGATAACCAATTTATAAGGCTTATTTTTGTAGGATTATTTAATTTTTTTTGTTTTTGATGAAAACATTCTTGTTTTTTCCTAGAAAGGAATCTAAATCATTGGTTCAATTATAGGGGCTAATTAGTGTCCATTCACTAGTGTCAGTTACAACATATTCGATGGTCTGCAATGGGTTTGTTCGTGGAACTAGAAACACCCAAAGACACTCACATCCTTGATTCAAGGACTTTCTTTCCAAAGGAAGGTGTTCGTTGGGTGATTTTTCCAATGACACTTAAGAACTCACATTAGTTGAGAGTATCGGAAATCAGGATCATCTCACACTTTTGGATGGAACTATTTCATATTATAGTCCCCTCTTATAGAATTAAGTTGTGTTTATATGTTCGTGAATCCTTGGTTCATTCCCAATCATGTGTCCATGGTATATTCCTGGGTATGCAGTTAATCATGATTACACATGACTTTTTAATCATTTAAATGTATCTGATTTTCTCAATCGATGGAAGTATCTACATGTATTCGAGGTTTACCATCATTATTACCCTTTTATGGATAAACTAGGTATGATTTGATTATTCTCTAAGAAAATTATAGTTTAATGACATATGTGATGGAACTATGGAGTTTTTTATCCTCCAGGGGAATGGAGATATTTTTATGTCAGGAATGAACCCATAAGATGGGATTCCTATGTATCCTTAGGAGGTGAATTAGAATCCACATAGTTTGGTGTTGCTTTATTGGACACATCAACTTTTATGTTTATGTGACAAGGACCCAACCATGTAGTTTAATTCCAATCTATAAGGACACACAAGTGAAAGTTTTTCTGATCAAGGGTGGTGTGGGAATTATACCAAAGTGGATTGAGGTGCCCAGAAAGTATTTGGTCTGCTGGGTGGATGTGACCCTACCAGGGATGTAGCCTAGAAAACATTAGGGTGATTTGGATTTTGGGTTTGGACCTCATGGAGGTTTCTTATATATCCCAATTAGTTGGGAATGAAATCCCTCATAGTTTGATTTGAGATGGGACTTACACTTCGGAGCATACCTATTGAGGTAGCATGATTGAGGCTTCTTCATGGTAGCTGCCCATTTGAGGGAATTTGGTCAGCCTTCTGGTAGGCCCATTTGGATCCATGTTGGGATTGCATATATGGAGAATGATCATTCATTGGATTGATATTGGGGTTTATATCTATGGATAAGGAACATGATTTGGTACCATACAGATGTTATGATTGACACCAACCTCTAAGCCCATTAGAGTCATTCTTAGTGTGAGAAACAAGAGTAGGTGGTGGATATGAAGATTGCGTATCCCACTTCATCTACTGATAGATGGTATTGGAGCCCAAGGATATAGAGAAATGGATTTTGGTGTATCTATCTCCTCTTTTATTTATATCCTAGATAGTCATATTTGGTGACCTATCTAGACATGTCCTGGGTGAGGGAATAGGGGAGCGAGGGTGAAACCTCATAAAAGAAAATCTAGAATATTACCTTAGTGGGTGTGACCTGAATTGGGTTTTGTGAGGGAGTGGATCATGTTCCTTATCAAAAAAAATGCAAGTGTGATCCCCTCTATTCCCACCTGAAATGTAGAGGTACATGTTAGTATCCCAAGGTCATACCCCGCATTACCATGAGAATGTAAAATTATGGACATTCCAGGGGTCTGCCTTACTACTTAGATAACCAATATATATTCTCTTACCATGGGTATGTAAATTCAAATGGACACTATGGTGCACCCAATGGTTTTATCATACAGGTATGGAGGATTTAGAAAAGGCATTGGATTAATATTATTGGATTGGCTTGTGGAGGAGTCTACATGGGGACTACTCATGCGATGGAAGGGAATGATTAGGGTTGGATAGTGGAAATCCCTAGGGTACCCCCTCACGTGGTAAGTTCTCATGAGGAATAGGGGTTCTTCCATGTAGCATGTTGCTACATGGATAAGGTTGTTGTCTACATACCATTGTGGTACATGGACCTGGGTGGATTCTATGTAGCGTTCAGCTACACATGGACATGTTCCATATGCATAGAAATATGATATGCAAGGCTTAATTCTTCTTGTATTGTGAATTGCTACTCAGGTCATGTTTCTATCTGCATAGCATTTTGAAATGTGTGGTTCCTGGTTATGAAGGAGGAATTGGTTCTATTCCTCTCGGGGTGTATGCCCCCAAAAAATCTTCAGTTTTCATATTACTGATTTTAATTTATTATTCTTCTTAACATTATGCGGCAATGTTTTTACATACAAGGAATTGTTGAATGAATCTGGATTTTGTAGAGCTTTCGATCAATTCCTTTGATCGTTGATCCTCCAAAATGTCCCAACACTCTTTGTCTCCCCTCAAGATCTATTTATAGATAATTGGGGAACTGGATACCAGTGTAGCCCATTCTTTTCAATGAGACCACAATCCTCCTTTTGTGGAAGCCTGTGCCCATTCCCGACCCGATAATGACTTATTCAGGAGAGGATGTGGGGTTATAGTGTGTGGAGGTGAAAATAACCACCTCGATCCTATAAAAGACTTCATTTCATTATCAGGAATCCATTGGCTTTGACTTTCCCCCAAACCATTTGAATCCTTGAGGCATGTAGTGCGTGGGGAGAATTTCTCTTCCCTTGTCCCACAAAAGACCTGTTCATAGAGATGGTTCCACAATTTTCCTCCCACAAACAATTTTATTCACGGTCATATTTATAAAGAGGATTCCAATGTTGAGTGGAAATCCATGATTGGTTCCCCTCTCCAAAATCCATCTTTTTTTCCTTTTCTGAATTCTCTCCTTAAATCATTTTTCCTTTAGTTCAACCTTCGGTTTAGTTTCCTTCCTTTTCCAATTTCATTGGATAATTTCAATTCCCTTTGAAAATTTTCCAGGACCCAACAAACCTTAAGAACCCAAAAAATGCCCCAATAACCTTATAACCCCTAAAAACACTGAAACCCATATGAATCCCTAAAAACCCTAAACCATAAAACCCCTAAACAATGCTAAATGGCCATAGAACCCCATAAACACCCAAAAATCCCTAAAACTCTAAAAACCCCTAAAACCCCTAAAAAACGAAAATCCATAAAACCCTAAAAACCCTAAATGAACTTAGAAACCCTAAACCCAAAAATACCCCTAGAAACCCTAAAAACAATAAAACTCCTTAAAAACTAAAAAATCATAAATACCCTTAAAATCCTCAAAAATACAAAAGGCACTAAAAATGGTAAAAACCCACAATGACCCCAAAACCCCAAAAAACCCTAAAAGTCAGTAAAAACCCTAAAACCCTAAAAGACCACAAAATACCCTAAAAACCCGTATATTACACTAGAAATACTAAAAAACCCCAAAGGACCAGAAAAACCATAAACGCGCTAAATGACACTAAAACCCCTAAAATCCACTAAAGGTCTCTAAAAACCTAAAAAGTAACTAAAGGATCCTAAAACCCTAAAAATACCTAAAAACCCACGAAAGCCCCCACCCCCACAAATATCATAAACCCCTAAAAACACTAAAAACACTAACCCCATAAAAACACTAAAAACCCAAAAAGACACTATAGGGCCCGAGAAACCCTAAAACCCTAAAATATCCTAAAACCCTAAAAGATCCAAAAACCCTAAATAACCCTAAAACCTGAAAAATATTAAACACCCTAAAATTTCCAAAAAAACCATTGAAAACCCTAAAAACCCTATAATAACGTACAACCCAAAAAACCCATAATACCCAATAAAAAAACAAAAGACCCAAAAAACACAAAAACCATAAAAATCCCCTAAGACCTCTAATACCATAAAAATTCCATAAAACCCTTTAAAAACATACAAAACCTAACAAAAATAAAAAAAACCATAAAATATAATTAAAACCCATAAAACTCATAAAAACAATAAGACCCCCTATAAGACATAAAAAACATGAGAAATCCTTAAAAATCTAATTACCCCTGAAAACTCAAAAATCCCAAAAAACCACCAAAACACTAAAACCCCCAAAAAAGCAAAAAAAAAATAAAATAAAAACCCCTAAAACCTCTAAAACCATAAACACCTCTAAAAACCCCAAAAATTAGAAAAACGTTAAAATCCCTAAACCATTATATAAACACCAAAAACCCCAAATACCCAAATAAACCCTAAAGATCTCTAAAACACTATAAAACTACATAACCCCCTAAAAACCCTTAAAACACACAGAGCCACTAAAACCATATAAACCTTACTGCCTCCCCCATAAACCACTAAAAACCCAAAAAAACATTAAAACCCTTAAACCTTATAGAATATTTAAAAACCATAAACCCCTGAAAACCTAAAAACCCTAAAACCCCTAAAAACCTGAAAACACACTAAAAATATTAAACAACCTAAAAACAGAACACCCTAAAAACTGAAACAAAAACCCCCCAAAAAATAAAGGACCATAAAACCCCATAAAATCCTAAAAACTCTAAAAACACTTAGATTTTTTAAATAATCCATAAAACCATAAAAAATAAAAAAAATAAAAACCTAAAAACCACTAAAAACCTATAAAAGAACATAAAACCCTAAAACCCATAAAAACAATAAAACACCCCAAACCCATAAAACCATTAAAAGGCCCTTAAAACCTTAAAGACCCTAGAGTCCCATAAATATATTAAAATACACTAACAATTATAAAACCAATAAAATAAACTAAATACACCAAACCCTCTAAAATACCCAAAAATACCCTAAAAACTCTAAAAGGATCTAAAAACCCTAAAGGACCCAAAAAACCCCTAACGGACCCAAAATATCCCTAAAACCCAAAAGGATCCTAAAACACCTAAAGAAATCTAAAACCTATAAAGGACCTTAAAACCCCCAATAGATTTTAAGGACCCTAAAAACTATATTAACTCTAAAGACCCTAAAAACCATAAACACTAAAGGACCCTAAAACTCTAAAAAACCCCAAAACCCCTAAAAACCCCAAAAAACACTAAAAACCACTAATACCGCAAACTTTAAAAGGCCCTAAAACACCTAAAAGACCCTAAAAACCCAAAAACACAAATCAACATTAAATGGTATTAAATCCCCAAAAACCCATACACCCGTTAAAACATCTAAAATACCCTAAAAACATAAAAATATTAAATGATCCTAAAAACCATAAAAACCCAGAATATCGTAACAACCCTAACCCCCCCCCCCAATCTATAATATCCCTAAAACCCATAGAAACCCTAAAAACCCAAAAAAATATTAGAAACCTAGAAAAATCCAAAAACCCCTAAAAACACATAAAAATCCTAAAACCCAAGAATTCCCTAAAACACCTTTAAAATCCTAAAACCCTAAAAGATCCTAAAAAAGATAAAAACTGTAAAGGAACATAAAAACCCGCAAAGCCCTAAAAACCTAGAAAAATAAAAAACATAAAACTCTAAATAAAAATAAAACCCCTAAAATCCATTAAAACTAATGAAACACCTAAAACCCTAAAAAAACACTAAAACACATAAAATCCCTAATACCACTAAAAACCATAAACAATCCTAAAAACTATAATACCCATTATAACCATAAAAAACATTAAAACCACCTAAATTACATGAAACCTACCTAAACCCCCTAAAAATACATAACACCCCTAAAAACGCTTTAAACCCCCAAAACGCTCGAAACCCTAAAAACCATAAAAACAACAAAAAAGATAAAAAAAACCCAAAAGCCGCAAATGAACTCTAAAACCCCCTTAAACTCCCTAATAACCAAAATAAACCTAAAATAATAAAATTACAAAATCCCAAAAGTCTATAAAACCGTAAAATACTATAAACATCTAAAACCCCTAAAACGTGTTAAAATCCCTAAAACCTTAATAAATCGTAAAACCTGCAAATAACCCTAAGTTACCATATTAAAAAACAAATCCCAAAAAATCTCTTAAGAACACTAGAAAACCTCAAAACCCCAAGAAAACCATAAAACCCTAAAAAAACTTAAAGCCCCACAAAACTAAAAAACACAATCAGAAAACCCTAAAACACCTAAAATCCCCAAAAACCCTATAAAATTCAAGAAAATCCGAAAACCTTACAATACACTAAAAATACCTAAAAAAATTAAAACTATAAAAATTTAAAAACTTTAGAACCCCTAAAAACCCTAAAACCCCTAAAAACAATAAAACCTTAATAGAACCTAAAATTCAAAAAATTCAAAAACCCTAAAAACTAATAAAGGACCATAAAACCCATAAAGACCCTAAAACTCTTTTTAAAACCCCAAAATCCACTAAAATTCCTTAAAAATAATAAAAACCCTTAAACCCCTTAAAAACCTAAAACACAAAAAAATTCCAAAAACCCCTAAAAAAATAAAAAACCAAAACCCCATAAAAACCCTAGAACCCTTAAAAACACAAAAACACTATAAATCCTAAAAACACTAAACAACCCTAAAAATATGAAGAAATTTATAAAAACCCTAAGAACCCTAAAAAACATTAAAACACACTAAAAACCCATTAAAACCCTAAAAAACCTAAAAAATATTAAATCCCCAAAAATACATGAAGAATAGTAAAAACCCCTAACAACTCTAAAACCGCAAAACAAATAAAAACCCTAAAAACCTCAAAAACCTTAAAACCCCTAAAATTCCAAAAAAATCCAAAAAAACAATAAAAACCCTAAAACACTAAAAACCCTAAAACACCCTAAATAATTATTAAAACAATAAAAAAACTCTAAAAACCTTAAAAACGATAAAACCCTTAAAAATCTAAAACCCCTAAATAACCCTAAAACCATAAAAAATCCTAAAAACCCAATAACCCCAAAAAAACCATAAGACCCCTAAAAACCCTAAAAATTCTAAAAAACTGAAAAACCCTTAAAAATAATAAAAACCTAAGAAACTATAAAAACCCTTAATAACACTAAATAACCATAAAAATCCAAAAAAACTTCAAAAATATTAAAATTATAAAAACTCTAAAAACCCCATAAAATATCCTATAAACACTAAAAACCTAAAATACCATAGAACCCTTAAACACCCAAAAAACACTAAAATCACCTAAAAACTCTAAAAGCTGTGAAATATCTTTATCCCCCCTCCCAAGACCCCTAAAACTACTAAAACACCTTTACACCCCTAAAAATACTTAAAAACCTTAAAATTATTAAAAACCGCATAAAAATTCTAAAAACCCTAAAAAAATTACTATAATGGATAAAGGAGGTAAACCAGGTGATCATGAAGACCTCACCTGACACCAACCAACAATTCCCACTGATGGAAAGATTAATGATCCAACCTATGTTTTTATTGTATTTTAGGAGAATTTAGAGCTTTTACATATGTGTAAAATGAGAGTTTAGAAACCTGATAGTCATCACGATGCTACGAAGGATCCAAATATGATGTTGAACTTTGTGGAGGTGGTAATATTTGTGGAATCACTTACTTTCACTGATTTTGTTGCTCCTTATCTAGGTTAGGTGATTAAGAAAGGGCATGTGTCTCATGTATGTGAAAATCATGAGGTAGTGGAGGAGAGAATCATATTATGTTGATTTTCAATCATTACAAGAGTGATGACCCTGAAGGGAGATAAGCACTAAAGATTAGGTGACCTTAACAAGTGAATTGCTGAGATTTGGAAGCTTAGAGATTGGAAAAGTATAGTTATGGGAAGCGGTTACTACCATATATTCTTCCCCTCAGATGATTGGAAAAGAAAGTTTGGGAACATTGGATTTATTAACCTAAATCTAGGTCTCCAATGTATTTAGGGTTGGGATAAGAATTTGGATCCCTCTAGTGTGAAAAAAAACCCTCACATAAGTACGGATTCATATCTAAAAGATTAATTGGCTCTACTGGAACCCTTGCATCCTTTGGAATATTTCATCCTTGGTTGGGTTCCATATATGGATTGATAAGGAGAAATACAATCCAAGTTATGGAAATTATGCTAGGGTCCTTATTGAGGTGGATATTTCCAACACCCTGGTTTAGGAGGTCATTTTTGAATACCCCTGAGGACAGTCTTACCTTAGAAATATAATATGAAAGAAGGCCTAAATTCGGTCTTAACTGCAATTTCTTTGGTCACATTCTTTTAGAATGTAGAAGAATGAAGACTTCCTATATCTATAATTTATAGGGACATGATGATAGCCTCAGTAGGAAGAACCATGGGACAAGTAAGGTTGATTCTAATTCAAACTCTAAGAGTGCAGGATCACCACCCCATAAGGCCCCCAGTTCCTCTAAGTATATGACTACTAGAATTTAAGGGAGTTCCCCTCAACTCTCAAATAACAAGGACACTGGTGTGACTCCTCTGCATATCCCTACATTGGATTTGCATTCTCTTTTGAGAATTATGACCAGCAGCCTTCCTATGGATTATCCCACCGTCACTACTGCTCTTCTTCCCTCTACTGCTAAGTATGTGGTTACTGGAATTGAGGGTAATACATATGAACCTTTAGCTAAGCGAGGAAATGTTGAGGATACTCTATAGGTTCATACTATTTCTTTTACATCTATTTTTGGGAATGTTCCCAGCATCCCCACTATTGCCGAACAACCTCCCCTACATACTGGCCAGCCTAGAGATGAGATAGAGAACACTGGAGGACTTACTGCTTCAGCCTTTAGGGAGTCACTTTCTCCTAGTACTTATATTGATCCTAATCATCCTACGGCTCATCAAGTTCTAGTCACGGGGTCACCTTCTTGGGATTTCATTTCTGATGATGGTAATTCCACCTTGGTCTCTATTCTGGATGCTGCCAAGCAGTCCTAAGTCAATGTTGTAGAGTAGCTTCCCTTTCTTATGGTTCCATTTGATTCTCTAAAAAATGAGTGGATATCTCTAGCCTCTCCCCAGACTATGTTATGGAAAAAGACTTTTCTGGCTATGGTGCTGACATGGTCCTAGAGACACTAGCTAATTTTCAGGGTACCCCTAGAGCCCTGCCTATTAATGTTCCAGTCGTAGCATTTGATCCACAAATTTTTGTGGTTAAGGTGGTCCCAACTGAGAGCTCTTTTCAGTGTGATTTGAGTGAAGATTCTTTCATGATGGAATCCTTAGACAAGGCCACTAAGAGGAAACATTATGTGACTCTATCCACAGAAATAGTATTCACCCTGAACAAATTCAATCCACTATATGGGGATTTCTAGAAAGACATGATTGAGGATTCACAGGACCAAGATGATGGTGATGGGCCAGTCACTATTCCTAATCCCATAGAATAGCCTTAGGAAAGACATAATCATGTGGAGAAGTATACTGATCTGGAACCCAGAAAGCATCCTATTAGAAATGCCAAAAAAGAAGGTAAAAATGGTAAAGTGAGGGATAACATCTCCCCTTCCAAACCAATCTATAAGGAACTGCCTCTCTCTAGGGACTTCACACCCCTCTCTCAATGAGGATTATGTTTTGGAATTGTCAAGGGCTTAGAAAATCTCCCACAGTCATAGCCCTCTGTCACATTATTCTTCTTAAAAGTCCAATTATCATTGGGATTACTGATCCTAGGATGAATTTTTGAAATTTGAAGGGTTTCAACTAGACCTAACATGGTTACTACCTTGATTTTCATAATAGAGAGGACAATGATTTGGAAACCATATGGGTTATGAAGCATGATGATATCCATGTTCTTTCATATGAGGTGTTCTATCAAGTTTTCTCCCTCTCAATACACTTGTAAGATTCAAATTTAACCCTATCCTTTGTGTATGAATCCGACTTATGCACTAGGAGGAGGTACCTTTGGAGGAATCAAGTTGAATTAATTGAAAATTTATCCCAAAACTGAATTATTATTAGTTATTTCTACACTGTTTTGGGACCGAATGAAAAGATTGCCCCCAACTTCTATCATTCTGCTACATATGATTTCTCTTCTTTATTGGATCAATGTAACATCACTAAATTATGAATTTATATCATATATTTTACTTGGAGAAGGTTCGCCATTAATGGAAGACAAGAGAGTAATCATGAAAAGTGTTTCTCCCAAATAAACAATAGGAGTTCCCCTTTGGTTATCTCTGGGTTCACCCTTCCCAAGTTCAATTCGGATTAGAATCCCCTTTTTGTTGATCTTAAGGAGGGAATTACTAGTTCAACCATGTTGCCTTTTAAATTTAATAATTCTTGGCTCACAATTATTGGGTGCAGGGAAGTGGTTATTAATGGGTGGAACAACACCTTTCATGGAAACCCACATTTTATTGTGGTTTCTAAACATAATAAAATTAAATTTCATCTAAATGAATTGAACAAAAACTCATTTTATAGGCAATATGAAGACATTAAGGCTGCTAAATCTCAACTTTCCTTCTACCATATTTCTAGATAGTAGTAGAAAACTCCTTCCTAAGAGGAGCTACAAATTCATTCCAAGGTGAATGATCTTCTTCATCTTAAGGACATGATTAAAAATATTAAATTTAATGTTATGTGGCTCAAGTATGGAGATAGAAATTCCAAATTCCTCCATTAGATTTATAGGTAGAAAAGGGTAAAAATAAACTGAACTCTATCCAATTCAATAATTCCACATTCACATATATGAATGAAATCTCTAATACTGTTGAATATTATTTTCCGGCACTATATAATGAGGGTGGTAATTATTTTATTCATCTCTCTAACTCTATTTTAACCTGTATTGATGATCACCGAAACAAGACCTTAATGGATACCCCCTTTAACGAGGAAGTAAAATTCAAACTGTTCTCTCCGAATATGGATATTATAGTGGGTCCTAATGGGTTAAACAACAAGTTTTTCATGTTCTATTTGGATTTCATGAATGCGGGATTCAACAATGCTATCAGGGGTATTTTTTCTCCAGTTTAATACTACATGGAATCAACACCAATTTAATTTCTTTGATTCCAAATTAAAAAAAAATTCCATTGATATACTGGATTTCTGTCCAATTTCTATTGGGAATACCATTCCCAAAACTATAAGAAAAATTTTGTTCATTAGGTTGGGGAATATTTTGTGGGATCTTTTCACCCCAAATAAATTTGTTTTTGTTCCTGGTATGAGTATTCAAACCTGTATTTACACAGCCTCATAAATCATTAACATCATGAGGAAGGAAACAAAGCGTGGGATATTTTCTTTGAAATTGGACATTTAAAAGGCCTTTGATTCCATTAAGTGGTTTTTCATCTTTAAAGTTGTCAAAATTTATGGCTTTTCTAGAACATTCCTAAAAATGATCAAAAGTATTTTCACTAGTGTCAGGTTCTCTATCTTTATCAAGGGTTCCCCAATGGGTTTCTTACAATGCTCCTGTGGGGTCAGGCATAGGGGTCCACACTCTAGTATTCTCTTTGCAATTGTTGAGGATTACATTAGAAGGTGTATTGATGATCTTGTGTAGGATAGACGATACAAGACAATTTAGGGATGGAGGTACCTTCAGGTGGCCTCACATCTTCTTTATGAGTATGGAATCCTTATGTTTGGGAAGAACAATAATAAAACTATATCTTTAATCATAATTATCATCTATCATTATGACTGTGTGGCTGGGAAATCTATTAGCTGGAATAAATATTTCATTGTCTTCGGCAAAGGGGTTTCGGTCTTGGGGAAACTCTACATTGATAGTTCTCTTGGGGTTAAAAGAGGAACTCTCCCCTTTACGTATTTTGGTGTCCTTATATTTTTGGGGAAGGAAACAATCTTCCACCTTGAGGCCATATCAAATAATATCACTCAAAAAATAGACAAGTGTAAAGGCAAGTGTTTATCTTAGGCCGACAAGGTTTTCTTAATTAACTCTATTACTACCACTATGTTTGTTCATGTGTCTTCCATTTATAGATAGAGGAATAACCTTGTAAAAAGTATTAATTCCATGATTAGGAATATTTATTCTACATGATACATTAATGAATGGTAGTTGGTCTCTGTGGATTGGAAATATTTCACTAAGCCTATTGATATTGGTGGGCTAGGCATGAAGGATATCATGAGGTTTAATGATGATTTTCTAGGTAAGTTCACCTGGATTCTGCTTAATCCACATGATGATGGTATGGAATTTCTTCATGAGAGGTTCACCCGGAGACTTTGTGATGGTTTCATAGGTTACATTCCTTCATCATTTTGTCCTGCACTTTGATCCTTATATAAGGATATCATTTATCATTCAAAATGGGTTTTGTCAAAGCACTCAACTTTAAACTACTGGAAAACCACATGGATTAAGAGGCTCTTGTCTGAAATTATGTCTCCTCCCCACGAGTTGAAGGAAAATTATATATCTACTTTTTTTCAGTATAGTGGGGATTTAAATTTGAGTTCCCCAAATTGAATTGTTTTTTAGATTCAGTGATATATTTTCATGGACAAGGATACCATTATTTCGATTCCAAATATGGTTGTCCATTTTAATTCACATGATTTTTACCAGCTAAAATGCTCTTGATGGATTAATTCACCATATTGGATGTTAAAATTCAGAACACCTTTTATTCCACCTACACATCAAAGGCTGTTTTGGAAAATCTAGAGAAATAGGGTGCCTATTCAAGAGAATCTGGAGATAGTTGGGTGGAACCTAGATTCCATGTGATATCTTTTCTTGCAGTCTAAGGAGAGAATTCTGCATTTTTTCCTTCATTGTAAACATGAAGTTGATCTGTGGGTGCATCTTTACAAGATCCTAGCCTTTAATTGAAGCATACATGGGGTAGTATGTGACTTTATATGTAGTCTAGTGGAGGTACAATTTAATTAACAGTTACACAACCTACTACATGAAAGTTTCACAACTACTATTTATTATATCTGGGATGATGGAAAAGCTACGACCTTTAATCGCCAACATTACTCTTTCCATGGTGAAGTGGTGATGATTCACAAGGTGATCCAAGCGGCATCTCGTATACATACAGGTTTGATGGAAAATGATGTTAATGATATGATACTCTTGTGTTTAATTGGAGTTGTTGGTAGGAGAAAAAGCCACAGGTGCTTCAATATATTCGATAGATTCCCCCGATTACATCATGGATAAAGGTCAATGTAGATGGTGTGGTGCTGGGAGAACCTAGCCCCCCAGGGGGTGGTGGGGCATTCCATACCCGCATAGGCTTTGTGAAGGCCTTATTTTACCACTTTATCAAAATAAAGTGTACTTATGAAGCGAAACTATGGGATATTATGAAGGCGGCCAATTTAGCGACCCAATTTAGGTGGAGCTCGCTTTGGCTTGAGTCTGACTCGATGCTAGTGGTGGATGTACTCATGAAACAGTCACAGAAAGTCCCCTAGAGAATTATACCACACTAGATTGAATGTTTCAATCTCTCTTAGGGTCTCACTCTGACTGCCACACATTCCTATAGGGAGGTCAACATGGTGGAAGATGCACTCTCTATAAAGGCAATCGAGGAACAAAGCTCGCTATGGTCTTTTGTCATTCCACATTTTTGTGCACCTTATGTGGACTCTGATATGAAGCATGACATACACACCCATGCTTGTAAACCCACCTTGTAACTTTTTTATTTAGTTTTCAATAAGGTTTGGGGGCCAAGCATGATTGGATCCGGGCCTTCTTCACTTAAAAAACCTAAAACCCTACAAATCAATAAAAATCCAAAAAACCCACTAGAACCCTAAAAACCTCTTAAAGAACCTACAAACCCTAAAAAAGACACTAAAACCCCCTAAAACACTAAACACCCCTAAAACTCATAAAAACCCCTAAAAACCCAAAAAAATCTAAAAAACCATAAATCCCCATGAAAACCCTAAAAATCCTTAAAACCCAAACAATCCCTTAAAAATATACAAACCCTAAAAGACCCTTGAAACCTCTAAAAAGCTTAGAAAAATATAGACCATAAATCCCGAAAAACTAAAAAACCCTAAACTCCAAAAATACCCTAATACCCTAAAAATCATAAAATACCATTTATAATTATATACTCCTAAAAGACCCAAAAAGACTCTAAACCCCCTAACAAAACACTAAAATACCATAACTTAACCTAAAAGACAATACAAACCCTAAAACCCCTAAAAGGCCTTAAAAGGACCAAAAAACCCATGAAAATCCTAAAATCCCCAAAAAGACCCTAAAAAACAAAAAAGACACAAAAATGTACCAAAAACACCAAATGACCCTAAAAGACCACAAAAAAGTATAAAAACTCCAAAAAATCCAAAACCCTAAAAATATCAAAAAACCTCGATAACCCTAAAAGTACTAAAAATAATTAATTAACCCAAAAAACAATAAAACCCTATAAAAACCCCAAAACTCTATAAAACCATAAAAAAACTAAAAAATCCTAACACCCCAGAAAAAATACTAAATGTCCATGAAACATAAAATATCCTAGAAACCCAAAAGGACACTAAAAACACTAAAAACTCTGACAAACCCTAAAAACTCTAAAAACCCTAAAACCCACAAAAGACCCTAACAATACGAAAAAACCTTAAAAGACCCTAAAAACCCTAAAAACCGCAAAAAAACTATAAAACCCCTAAATTACCTAAAATTACAAAAAACCCTAATCAACCCTTAGAAACCCTAAAACAAACCTAAACGATCCTAATTCTCCACAAAACCCTAAGAAACCCTAAAAATCCTAAAATCTTGAAAGGACCAAAAAAATGTAAAACCTTGAATACTATAAAAACCCTAAAAACCCATAAAACCCTGAAAACCTTAAAAAAACTAAAATCCATAGAAATATCTAGAAAAAATTTAAACCCTAAAACCATAAAAACTAAAAAATCCATTAAAACCCATAAAAACTCTTAAACCCCCTAAAACCCTAAAACCCTTGAAAACCTAAAAACACCAAATAACCCAAAAAATTCTAAACCCCTAGAAATCATTAAAAACCCATCACCCCATAGAAACCCTAAGGACCTAAAAAACCTATAACCCCAAAAAACCTATAACCCCGAAAAAACCAAAACCCTAAAAAAACCTATATAACCCTGAAAACTCTAAAAACACTAGAAAATCCAAAAATAAAAAAGAACTAAAAATTCCTATAAACTCTAAAAACAATTAAAACTGTTAAAAACCTAAAACACATAAAACCCAAAAATCCTTGAAATCCCTAAGAACCATAGAAAACTCTAAACTCCCTAAAAATACTAAAAAACCTAAAAACCATAAATCCCTAAACACATAAAAGAAAATAAAACCACTAACCCCCCCAAACATTAAAATCCCTAAAAGTTCATAAAACCTTGTAAACCAAAAGGACATTAAAACCCTATAAAACTCTAAAAGACCCTTAGAACATAGAAAACCTAAAACTCTAAAAACCACTAAAAACTAAAAAAATCTATAAAACCCCTAAAACACTAAAAATCCCTAAAATGCGCTAAAACACCCCCCCGAACCCCCCAAAAATGGTAAAAACCCTAAAAACCATTAATTTTTTTAAAAAAAAAGACAAACCTAAAAACCCTAAATCCCTTAAAAACCCAAAAACCCAAAAAACCCATAAAAATTTGAAAATACCCAAAACCCCTAAAATTTTAAAAACCCAAACATCCGTAAAAACCATAAAAACCATAAAACACCTAAAGTATGTTAAAAAATATTGTAACAACCTTAAATGACCCTAAAACCCTAAAAACCCTAAAACCCCTATGAAAACCCTAAAAGCACCTATAACCCCATAAACACACTAAAACCCTTAAACCCATAAAACACCTAAAAATACTTAAAATCCAAAAAAACCCTTCAAAGCCCAAAATTATAAAAAATCTAAAACCATAAAACAATCCTAAAAAAATAAATACCCTAACCTTGTAAAAAACTAAAAAACCATAAAATCCCATAAAACCCCCCAAAACCCCCAAAAGTCCACGAAAACCCTAAAAATCACTATAATCCCTAAAACCACTAAAAATTCTTGACCACCCCATAACCATTAAAACCCTAAAGACCCCTAAAACCTCGAAAAATATATAAAAATCTTAAAAAACATAAAATTCCATAGACCGCTAAAACAACTAAAACCCTTAAACCCCCAAAAAACCCCTAAAAACCCTAAAAACCCTAAAACCCCCTAAAAACATAAAAATACAATGAACCCTTAAAACCCACAAAGAAAAAATAATTCCTTAAAAATAATAAAAACCCCATAAACCCAAATAACCTAAAAACCCTTAATACCCCTTAAACCCCTTGAAAACCTTAACACCCCTGAAACCCCTATAAAACCCTAAAAATCATAAAACCCAAAAAACCAAAAAACCCCATAAAATACCCAAGAACCATAAAAAAATAAAAACCATATAAATCCTAAAACCACATAAAACCCCCAAAAGCACCATAAAACCCCTAGAACCCAAAATAATCTGAGAACACAAAAAAAACCCAAGAACCGTAGAAAACCCTAAAAACCCTAAAACCAAAAAAATACAACAAACCATAAAAACCATAGAAAACCACAAAACCCCAAAAAGTAACTAAAAATTATATAAACCTTAAAAGACTCTAAAAACTCCTAAAAACCACAAAACATTTAAAAAATCTTGAAAGACCCAAAATACCAAAAAACCCCTATGAAAACCATAAATGTCCCCAAAATAACATAAAACACCTAAAAGACACTAACAACCCTAAAAACCACAAATGAACCTAAAAACCCTAAAATACCCTAAAACCTAAATGGAACTAAAACAGAAAAAACCTAAAGGACCATAAAACCCCTAAAAACCTTAAAACCCTTAAAGGACCCTAAAAACCCTAAAAATACTAAAGGACCATAAAACCCATAAAATGTTATAGGACCATAAAAACCTATGAGGAACCTAAAACCCTTAAGACCACCCAAAAGATCCCACCCCCACCCCCCATAGGACCCTAAAAGACCCTAAAAACCTTAAAAAATGTAAACCCAAAAAAAACACTATAAAAATACTGTAAATGAATTTAAAACCCCTTAAAGTCCCTAAAAGACCATAAATACCTAAAAACAATAAAACACCCCAACAGAACCTAAAAAACTAGAAAACATCTCATGATCCAAAAAATAAAAAAAACCAAAAAAACTCTAAAAACCCTAAAATTCCATAAAACCCCAAAAAACCCATAAAAACCCTGAAAACACTAAAAATCAAACAACCTGAAAAAAAACTCAAAAAACCATGAAACCCCAAAAAACGCAAAAAAAAATTAGAACCCCTAAAGGGGTTTAAACCCCATAAAACCCTAAAGGACCCTAAAACCCTAAAAATCCTACAACAGGTTTGTTTAGAATCCTAGTTTATGTTCTGTTCGATCTGTCGGCGAATAGGTCACTCGACTGCTCAGTGTCTTGGTGGTGCTGGCACTGTTAGACCTATCTTGCAGCAAACTTTTGCTCATGGATTTGATCTAGGAGCTGTTAGAGGTGATGGTTTGGTTCATGATACTCCTATTGTCCACTCCTTAGAGGAATCGTTGCTGGAGAAGGCCCTAGACCAGGATTCAAACCCTTCCACTAAGGTTGTTTTTGATAGGATGATGATGGATCTTCTTGGTAAGGAAGCTGTTGGTGAGGAGGGGTCAGATGGCACCCTGGGTGGAAGCTGCAACAAGGAGAAAATGAAATCTTTTATTAGGATAGATAAAGAGATGGAAAGTCTGGATACTGAGCTTGAAGCTACTGGGCAGGGCGATAGGGTATTAATGCCTGCTATAGGGGTGTCCTTTGGGACCCTAGGTAAAAATGGGACCCTAGGTGAAAATGGGAGCATTGATGCTAACCTCAACAAGTTTTATGGATGAAAAATTAATTTCACATGTGGGATATCCTTGAGAAACTGGTTTGAGGGCCTGGGGCATTTGGAAAGCCATGGAGATGATGCTTGTAATGATGGGCAGTAGGATACTCAGCATGGTGCTGCACCTCTAGGTATTGGTGGTGGCCTGAGCCTCTGTATTAAGCAGCTGCAGGACACCCCGGAGGATTTTGACAGTCTCGAGGTGGCTGGCCATATTGACTATGGAAGGAAGAACGCTGGTGTTTCTGAAGGGGATCATGCCGCATGGCCTGCTTTTGATGGAGTTGTTGTGACATGACCCCTCCTGCTTGAAACCATATCCCCGGATGATAGGCAGCTGGTCCCAACTGCGGGGGATGTTTCCGATGTGTGTGTGCCCGAAGGGGATCTCACGACTAAGATTGATGAGGCTGGTACGGGGGTTGATGATACCATTGTACCTAGTACTAGTGCTGTAGTGGATGAATCTGATGGGCTTGATGGTGTGCACGCTACTCGGCCTGCTTGTGCTGAGGACCTGACATGTGTTGTTGTGGTGTGCTCTGATCTTCATGAAGCAAGTTATGCTGATAATGGGAATCTGGTCCCGATCGTAGTGGATTTTTCAAATGTTCATGTGCCGAAAGGGATACTCAATGCCCAGATTGATGAGAATGGACAAACATGAGCTATTTTCATGACCAAGATACTAAAGGACATGACCTTGGAAGTCTCCAATGTGATGCCAACAGCTGTGCATAAATCCATCTTACAAAATGAAATGGATTTACATGGCGCAATGGCTTGGGGGGAGGGTTATGATGATGAATCAAGAATGAACTTCAACATGGAACATATAATAAAGGAGAATGCTATGATTGGGAATGAACTCCCTCTCAGGAAAGAGAACCTTATAGGTGGTTCATCTGGGGCGGGGGCTATTGAGGGGTCAATCCCCACTGTTGGCTATATGAATAAAGAGGACACTGATATCCTCGTTCAGGATAAATTTTCTGCTAGTGTCACATCTAACCCACGTAGGAGGAAGCCGAGGAAGGACTATTCCTCCCTACCAAAGGCAGTGGCTACTAGGGCATCCAGTAAAGCAGTGAAGAACTCCTCTGGTATGGTGGGGAGGTCTACTAAGAAGTAGCTGAATGTGGAGCAGGTGCAGCTTGATGTGAAGCATCAACGCCTCAGAGATTACTACACCACCTTCCTTAAACAATATGAATAATCTGAATGGGAGTCGGTGGAGTCAGATGCTTCCACTGGATATGGTGCTGATGGGGACCCGTATGGAGATGGAGACTTCTGACCTCTAAATTGATGTTCATGCCTCTCTCTCTTCTCCTCTGTGTGTGGTTTTCCTTTTTGTTTTTTTTCTCCTTTTTTTGGCGTGATTTGTAAGGTATTTTTGGGTGTGGGTCGTTTGACCCCTCCTCTCCCTTGTCTGTTGTGTCTCTTTTTTATTTCTAATAAACTTGGGGGGGGGGGAATAGCCCGACCCACACATCTTCTTTTACCTAATGAATTATAAAACACCATTACAAACATAAAATCCCCTAAAATACATAAAAAACTAAAATCTAGAAAAACTGAAAAAACCCCCAATAACCCCCAATAACCTAAAAACCCATAACACTGTAAAACCCATAAAAACCATTAAAACCCAAAAAATCCTAAAAAACCATTAAAAAAACTAAAACAACCCACAAACTCTAAAAACCCTTAAAAACTAAACTGCATAAAAACCTTAAAAACATTAAAAACTATAAAAACCTCAAAACCCCCATGAAACCCCCTAAAAACCCTAAAAATCATAAAATATCTAAAAACACTAAAAACTATAAGAACTCTAAAAAACCCTAAGAACCCAAAAAACCATAAAACTTTATAAAAAACCATAAAACCCATAAAACATCATAAAACACCAAAAAATACCTATAAAACCTTAAACCCTCCATAAGAAAACCAAATAAACAATAAAAACAATAAGACCCTAAAAACTCTAAAAACCATAAAACCATAAAACCTCTAACAAACCCTAAAAGGTCCTAAAAACATAAAATCCCTTAATAGACCCTAAAAAACCTAAAATTACTAAAATACCATAAAGAACCTATAAAAATAATAAATCCCCATTAAATCCCGTTGAACAACCTAAAAACCACTAAAAATCATAAATGCCCTTAAAAACCCTAAAAACCCTAAAAATTACTAAAAACCATAAACCACCCTAAAAACACTAAAAATGCTAAAAACATTAAAAACCACTAAAACACTTAAAACAGAAAACCACCCTAATCCCCTAAAAATATGAAAACCCCCCAAAACCCCCAAAACCCTCATAACCTGAAAAGCCCTTAACCCCCTCCCCCATAAAACCCCTAAAATACCTTACAAACCTTAAACATCTTTAAAAACCTACAAACCATAAAAACCCCTAAAAACCCTGAAAGCAATAAAAAACCCTATAAACTCATAAAACCCACTAATATCCTAAAATACCTAAAAACTAGTAAAATAATTAAACACCCCTAAAATCCATAAAAACCCTAAAAATCCCCCCAAAAAATTAAAACCCCATAAAGATCCTAAAATATAGAAAATCCATAAAATACCCAAAAATCCTCCAACCCCTATAGATCCTTAAAAACCCACGAACACCGTAAAAACAAAAATACAAATAAAACCCCTATAGACCCCTAAAACCCTTAAAACCCATATAAGACCATTAAAACCCATAAAACACCCAAAATACCATTAAAACGCTAAAAACCGTAAGACAACCTTAAAAACACTAATACCCTAAAAACAGCTAAAAATATGAAAAACATAAAAGGTTGTAAAAATCCATAAAAACTTATAAACTTCTAAAAACAATTAAACCCTAAAACCTTTAAAATATTGAAACCACCTAAAACCCTAAAAACCTAAAAATCCTTTAAACCCAAAAAGATAATAAAATTCTAAAGACCATGAATACCCAAATAAAAACCTAAAACCCGTAAAAACCATAAAAACCCTAAAATCCATAAAAGCCCTTAAAAACCTTAAAACCCAGGAAAAAAACCATAAAAACCCTAAAATCTTAAAAATCACCAAAACCCTAAAATCCCATAAATAATTAAAAACCCTAAAAAATTCCTAAAAACCTTAAAAACACAAAATCCAAAAAAAGACAAAAAAAAATTTAAAACCCCCAATACCCCCTAAAAACATAAAATATTCTAAAGACCCTAAAAGACTAAAACCCTCAAAAAATTGAAAATTAAAAAAACCCTGAAAACCCATGAAAACCCATAAAAATATAAAAAACACTAAAATCACATGAAACCCTAAAAAACCTAAAAAAAATTAAGAAGCTTAAAAAACCATAAAAATATAAAAACCCTTTCAAAACACTAAAACCCCTTAAAACCTCTAAAAACCCTTTAAACCCTTAAAAACCTAAATTCCATTAAAACCCATAAAAGCCGAAAAAATTCAATAAACCCTAAACAAATAAAAAGGGATCTAAAAACCCTAAAACACCTAAAAATCCTAAAAACCCTAAAGCATCCTAGATAAAATTTAAGACATTAAATACACTAAAGACACTAAACACCAATAAAAATTATAAAAACCTAAAAATCCATAAAAGACCCTAAAACCCCTAAAAATTTTAAAAGACCCAAAAGCCCAAAACTCCTACAAGACCAGAAAAATTCAAAACCCTCGTTAAGGTCCCTAAAAACTATCAAAAATTTAAATACCGTAAAACACATAAAAGAAAATGAAACCCTCAAAACACTAAAAGACCATAAAACACCCAAAAACACCGTATAAGACTCTAAACCCCTATAGAAACCCTAAAGGAACCTAAAACCCCTAAAAAGACAAAAAACTCAAAAAACACTCAAGGACCCAAAAATACAAAAAACTCCTAAAGGATCCTAAAAACTCTAAAAGCACCCAAAAAACCCAAAACCCCAGATTGTCCCCAAAAACCCTAAAAGGCACTACAAGACAATAAAAAACCCTAAAACCCCCTAAAATACCCTGTAAATCCCTAAAACCCTTAAAACTCCTAAAACCCCCTAAGAACCATTAAAGACTCTAAAACCCCAAAAAACCAAAAAAACTACCCAAACCCTGAATGAACCTAAAAACCCTAAAAACCCTAATAAACATAAAAAATCAATAAAAGACTGTAAAACCGTTAAAATACCCTAAAACCCTAACACCCTAAGAGCCCTAAAATACTCAAAAATACCCTAAAACCCATAAAATTCCTTAAATGAATTAAATAAACATAAAATCTTTAATAATACATAAAAAACTAAAATCTCTAAAACCCTAAAACCCCTAAAACCCTAAAAACCCTAAAAACATAAAAACCTAAAGACCCTAAAACCATTAAAAACCCTTAAATCCCCCTAAAAGGACTAGAAAATCCTAAAATACCCTAAAAACAATAATAAATCTAAAAGGTAAAAAAAACCACAAAAGTATCCAAAAAACATGATAAAACCCTAAAATACTTGTAAAAGCCTCAAACACCCTTAAACCCTTAAAACCATTAAAAATACTTAGAACCATAAAATTTTTTGAAACCCTTAAAAAACCTTATAGACACTATGAAATGTGTTTCATGAACTTATCTACACAATTGAATATTTAAACATAACATAGAAAGTAAATGTTGAGTTTGTGAATAAATACATATTTATGGAAGATGTAGGAGAATATTGGACTTCCATGTTCCACAAACCTTAACATCGTCGATGAGCCTCCAAAATTTCATGGTGATACTTTTCATTTTTCACAGGGGTTGGTGATGGTAGAAAAAAAATCAGACAAAAGGCCCGAAACCAAAGCCTGACATAGATCTCGAGTAGGGGTGTGGGGGTGTATTCCCAATGGTATGGAGTAGTTGGTTTTCCTAAGTACCCCAAAAACACCATCGGTGAAAAAGGTACCTATGCACGACTAAATTCCATGAAACCACACATACACATCAAGACACCTTTTCCCAGGGTCCCATATTTTCCTATAAATAGACCCTTGGCGTCTTCGTTTGGATGGATGAATTTCCCTAAAGAATGATTTCTTCTATTGTCACACAATTAATTTTCTCAAGTCCATTGAAACCTCCTTGGTAGTTTCTTAATTCCACAACAGAGGGAATCAAATTGGAATAGTGAGAGTTAAGTTCATTCGGTTTTAAAAATAAATAAAACTTGCATGAATCATTCTCCCAAACCCCTAGATTTAAGAGGACTTGCACAAATGTCCTTCCTCACATAGGAAATTTTGTTATTCACTTATTCTAATAATTATGAAGAAACTTGAAGTCTTGATTCAAGTATCTCAAAAGTGCAGTCATCCAAGTTTTCATCACTTAAGGTGAAACCAGTTCACCCAAGCCTACTTGCATGAAGAATCATTGTGTGACCCTCATTGGTTTTCCATACCCTTAAGCCTATGAGAGACTTTAATGAAGCTTCCTTCAAATCTACTCATGGAAGGGCTTCTTCTTCACTAGATCCATTGAATGAAAGGAACAATTTTGAAACCTCCACCAAGAGCTCCCGATTTAAAAAGAATTATGGAAAGTCGCATCATCATGCCCCCCATTTGGATTTGGATTTCTATGGTCAATGGTTTCCCACACTTTTCCTACCATAGGGGTAGGATCCATGATGCATATGTATATTTGGATATCTACGGTCACATAGAACCTTACCCCAGGAATAGTGTTATGGAGTTATGGGTCTTGGATTCTGAGGATAGGACTATGTCCACACCTTCTCAACCCTAATACTTGTAGCCTCATGTTCCCAGTAGGGAGGGTAAGGATCACACTTTATTTTCCCTTCCATATGGAATTAAATCAACCTTCCGATGTGAAACGAATTTGAGGGAAACCATCATAGTGTAAGAGCTATGCATATCACATAGGAGGTCTCAGTCTTGATCTCCTCTATGTCCTTCACCTCCATTACTTCCTTACATTGGACCCATGTCCACTGTAAATTGAAGATAGGAGAGAGCTGTAGACATGGCCTCTTCTGCCGTAGCCATGACCTATTCTACCATAGCACTAGTCTCTTCCACCATTGATGTTGGAAAAGTGTGTGGTAGGTCGAATATTTCAAATCCTATTGTTTCTGACACCAATAATGAATCACATGTGCTTAAAGGTTGTTAATGATCATGAATCCCACACAATACACATGAAATAATGAACTATGAGAACTCTAATTCCCACCATAACTGGGATACATAGGAATCCTTCTCAAGGATCGAGCTCTATATCATCTCATCCATGAAATGTGAAATAATTCCCTCCTTAAGTGGGCCTCCTTTTAGGTGTATACCCCAACTTTTTAGATTGAACTATGAGAACTCTGATTCCTTCCATAAATAGGATACGTAGGATCCCTCTTGAGTCCAATGATCAATGGGCATCTTCCCTAGGATTAATCCCCAATAATAATTTCCTTAATCTAGGTATCCACCTTAGGAGTAAAACCCAGGTCAATCCCCCCAAATCACAGTGAGTTAAAACATCCCTCATGGTCCCTTTATAATGGATATCCTTGTTAGGAGTAATCCCCAACCTATCATCTCAATGGGCCATATTATCCTGTGATACATACCCTTGAGGGCCTCTATAGGTGTGGTTCCTCATTAAAAAACTACATGGGATTTGATTCCCATAAAATGAGATATGTAGGAAGCCTCCATGAGGATCAAACCCAACATCCTAAATCAACCCTTTTATTTAGGGTCATATCCCCAACAATTTATAAAATTGGAAAATCATATCACTTCTAAGTTCCTTGGGTTGTTTCGACATAAGTCCCATACTAAACATTAACTACGCATTTTCCACCTATATGTCCTTACCACTTGAAATTAAACTATACCGTTGGGTCCATATTACACAACCATAAATGGTATGATGTTTACCATTATGTGACACTAAACTATGTGGGTTATGATTACTTTCACAAGGATACATATAAATACCATCTATGGGTTTGATCCAAACACCATAATAACTTATATCTACCTAGATGATGATAAATTCCATAGTGACATTCACCTACTGACGCACTCCTGTCGTGGGGTGTGGCAAAACAATATTTTATTTACCTAAGTATAGTATAGCAGTTGATCCTGGGTAGTCTCCCGAAGAGTAGTGCACACAAAACAAGGTTTTCACTTTTTGTTGGTTTTCGTAAAGAGATTGGTTTTAATTAATTTGAATGACTATGAGAGAAACAAACAACAGAAATTGATTGATTTTAACAAATGATAAAGATGGTGATCGGATTGGGTTTGTCTAGACTTAGTGTTGTGCCATCATGGTTTCAAAATTTTATCTCTTCTTCTTCCTTAAACTGGTAAGAGAGATGTGATGAGAATTTTCCTTTCTAAAACCTTAGATTGGTCTATCCTCCTTCCAATGTGTTTAGGGCTGTAGAAGGTCTCTTGATTAATTAGAGAAATCCCAGACCTGGAATTGGTGTTCCCTAATAAACCCAGATTTCGACATACAATCCTACACACGTGCTTGACAAACGTCGAGCAATCACCACCCAACCCTAATCATGTTCCACCGTATACAGATTAGAATTGGGTGGAGGGAGATGTGATCATCGACCAAAGCAATTTATAATTTAAGAATCAAAACATTAACACACCCGCATTCGGAATTTAATACTGAATTAAGAATTGGAACCAGAAGAAGAAAGAAGAACAAATTTTATTCATTTCAAGCACAAAAAACTCAAACACAACACATTGGTCCAGCCTCCCCTCTTTCCGATCACTCAAATGAAACTACCCCTACATGGATGGGGTAAGTGAAATAATGTGGGAGAGGAGAGGCATTTTAAATTAAAGAAAAATAAAAGAAATAGAATGGAAATCTGAGAAGTTCTTCTCCTTGGTGTCCGAGAAGGAATGAGATGGAGAATGAGATGTGTTGAGGAGGAGGAGCTCTCCTCCTTTTATAGCCATATTTCTATCCTCCGAATGTTGTCGTGCTTTGGACCCAATAAATGACCACTTCACGCGTTACGCCCTTCTTCAATGTTGTTCATAATTGTCTTGGCCGTGTACCCTCAATATCTCACCGGATTTGGACAGGTATTCCGAGAGTTATGGCCCTTTTACTCTGATCATTTATTCTGTCCAGTCAGAATATCCAGAACGCCAAACCCCGGATTAGGAAGCTTTAATGGACCCTCAAACGGCTTAATCCCACGGTGATTCCTTAATAAAGGATTCTCCAAAACTCCTTTCGCGTCCAACCACCAAATTTGACAAGATTTGGGACCCCAATGGATGAGTTATGAATCCCAAACCAAAACTAGGCAGAACTGGAAAGAGTTTTCTTGAGCCAACTTGTGAGCTTCTTTTGAGCTTCCATATGGCCGATTCAACTTTTAGTCCAAAAATAGTAAATGAAGACCTGGATGTGTAGAATCTGTAAAGAAATAATTTTTCAATTTAGATCAATGTAGAAAATGTAATGGCCAAAATACAGAAATAAGTTAAAACTGTTAAAAATCCAAAATGGCCAATTTTTACTATTCAGCTCAAAATAACACCAAAATCATAAAAATGAAACAATTCATCTTAGAGGAACACTTTTGTGAGTTTAAAACAATGATATTCAATATAAATTAATTGAAAATATTTGCTCTATCAATTCCCCCACACTTAAACTATGTTTGTCCTCAAGCATAAAATCTCTACATGGAATTCAAAGGGCACCAATGTCACCAATATTTAAATTTCAAATGAAATAAAATCAAATGATTATTAATGTCCAATCAAATTTTCCAGTTCCACAAAAATTCCAATTTAATTTTTCATTTTTCAAAGAAACAATCAATTCATGCATTTTACTTTTCCCCTTTGAAAAATAATGATGCTTCTCCTTTCATTGATTCAAGCTTCTCAATTTATTATTATCAAACATGACAAATCATGACCTACCTCACTTTTGAATCTTTTCTCTCATCACTCATGATAAAATTAATAGTGGATTTATGCTCATATCATGAGAACATGCTCCTTACCCGTAGGCTTGTAAAGTAACTACTTTCTCCGCTTTGTAAAGACAAAACACACATAAAATCATGAGGACTTGCAATAAAGGTTCAAATGACTCTGTGGCTTAGGGTTGGTGGGTAAATGATTGATATAATTTAAGGTCAGAAGTTGGAGGTTTAACTCTTAAGTACAATGCATGATTAATCAAGTGAAAACACAAGATGAACCTCACTCAAATCCCCTTGAAATGTGAATCACAACACCACTCCCCTTTCAATGACATGGGTCATGAGTCAATAAATGATTACAAAGAATGATATCATCCAAGTTCTCCCTGTTTTTTTTGTAAAGCTCCAGAAATGCACAGCTTTATTTTGAATTTTTTTTCTTTTTTTTCTTTTTTTTATGGAGAACAGGATGAAATGAAAGAAGCATAATGAAATGATGACTCATGCACAATTTTCTAATAATACATTGCCCGAAATGATGACGAACACATACACCACCCAAAAATGATACATATCCCAAGGAACGCACACGAAAGGCCCTTCCCCCACACTCAAACATGAAATAACCATGAAAAAATAATAAAAGTGCAGGTAGGTAAGAAAAAATTGGATTGTAATGTGGCTTAAACCTATAAATAAATTCATGGCATCTAAGGGCTTATGAAGGATAAATGTAAAGGTAGGTCTTAGGATAAAATGTGTCTAGACAAAGAGATGCCTCAATCATTTTAAATGTGGTTTTGTACAGTCATAGCTTTGAAAAGTTTCAATACAAGTTCTAGCAGGGGGCACATCCCAAGATCACTCAAGAAATATGCTCAAGATAAAATAGGAAATATTTGGTCTAGAAATCCTTTCCGGAATGAGAATATGATATTGGACAATCACTCATGACATATTTAATAATAACAAATTAATTCACATGAATTTTAGAAATTCAAATAATGAAAAATGGAAGGGAAATTTTATTTACATGAATCAATTAATTCCCTTAAATAATGAGTCCTTATTTCAATATACTTGATTCACTTTAATCATCCAATTATCCATTTTAATCATTAAATCTCATTAACATTGAAATCTAAAACATAGAATCACTGGATTTCTATGAAACTCATGTCTCCTAGAGAATTCAAGTAAAACATGAATTCAAGCGTGGGTATACATTTTTTTTAATTAATTATTTAAAAGACTAAAAATGTAGGGAATAAAGTTGGATAATATAGAATTGAAACTCTTAGTCCCCTATCAAGTGGATCCTTTTCTTCACGATGTATAATCCCACTACACCCTCTTAATTAATGGACCTGAAATAAAAAAAATGAAAACAATTGATAGTACAGGCCCATTCAATCATGCTGGTAAATGACTAAGAAGACAAGTGGAAAATGGGGGAAAATGTGGGTTGCCTCTCGGTAGCGCCTTTGTTTAATGTCGTTGGCTCGAAAAAACAAAACAAAACAAAAATTAATTTTTTTGAAAAATCTCCTGGACTACAAGATTCTCTCCTCCACACTTAATTGATGCAGTGTCCTCAATGCATGTAAATGGAATTTTTTATGTATGTTCCAAAAAGATGAAGTTACTACATTTAATCAAGTGTAAAGGAATGATGCAACCTGGTATGTGTTCATTTGTATTCAGGGTGAAGGAGTGTGATCTCCTCCACTGGTTCTTCAGGTACAGCCCCATGGAACTTCTTTAGCCTCTTCCCATTTATAGTGAATGGGTTTCCTCCTCCTTCCTTTTGAATCTGCACAGCACCAAAGGGATATACATGAATAACAGTAAAGGGGCCTTCCCATCTGGAACAAAGTTTACCTGGCATAAGATTAAGTCTGGATTTGAAGAGTAAAACGTGATATCCAGGGTTGAAGGTTATTGGTTGAATTATCTTGTCATGGGCCGTCATTGTTCTCTCTTTATAGATCATCGAGTTTTCAAAATATTCCCTTCTAATTTCCTCTAACTCCTGCAACTGAAATCTTTTTTCTTTCCCAGCTTTCTCAAGGTCTAGATTCATCTCTCTGACCGCCCAGTAGTCTCTATGCTCCAACTCCACAGGAAGTTGGAAACTCTTTCCATAGATCAATCTATAGGGACTCATCCCTATCTGTGTTTTGTAGGCCGTTTTGTATGCCCATAATGTATCATCTAACTTTTGGCTCCAGTCCTTCCAGTTGGGTTTAACAGTCTTCTCCAGAATGGATTTGATTTCTCTATTAGAGACTTCTGCTTGAAAATTTGTTTGGGGATGGTATTGCGTAGATGTTCTATGATGCACCCCATACTTCTTCAGCAATGCTTCCGTTTTCCAGTTGCAGAAATGAGTTCCCTGATCACTGATGATTGCTCGTGGCACGCCAAACCTACAGAAAATGTTAGCCCTAACAAAATCACAAACAACTTTTGCATCATCAGTTCTGGTTGCTTTTTCTTCCACCCATTTTGAAACATAGTCTACAGCCAAAAGAATATATGAATTTCCAAATGACATTGGGAATGGTCCCATGAAATCTATGCCCCAAACTTCAAAAATTTCACAAAAGGTTATTGTTTTTTGTGGCATTTCATGTCGTTTGGATATGTTACCAGAAAATTGGAATTTTTTACATCTTTTACAAAATTCATATGCATCCTTGAATAAGGTGGGCCAGTAGAGTCCATATTCTAAAACTTTTCGGGCAGTCCTCTGAGGTCCAAAGTGGCCTCCAGATGATAATTTATGAAAAAATTAAAACTCTGATTCAATTTCACTTCTTGGCAAGCATCTTCTTATGATTTGATCATTACAAATTTTCCACAGAAACAGATCTTCCCAAATGTAAAATCTTGATTCAAATTTAAGCTTATGTTGTTGATGAGAGCTTACATGAGAGGGTACCTGAGATGTTACCAAATAGTTGACAATGTTGGCATACCATGGTACTTCGCTGTTGATGATGTATAGTTGTTCTCCAGGAAGCTCATCATTAAGTGGGTTCTTCTTTGGTATTTCTATTTCAGCGGTGTGGGGTAGTCGACTCAGATGATCAACCACTTGATTTTCAGTCCCCTTATTATCTTTGATTTCCAAATTGAACTCTTGTAAGAGTAGAATCCATCTCACCAACCGTGTTTTAGCATCCTCCTTTTTCATTAAGTACCTAAGAGCTGCATGATAAGAAAAAAAACAACAACTTTAGTGCCCAGAAGATATGATCGGAATTTATCTAGTGCAAAAACGACTGGAAGGAACTCCTTCTCTATGGTTGTGTAATTTATTTGTGTTTCATCCAAGGTCCTTGATGCGTAGGAGATGACTTGAGGATTGCTGTCAATTATTTGTGATAGAGCGGCTCCCACTGCTTGGTTGGATGCATCACAAAGTATCTCGAAAGGGTAATCCCAATTGGGTGGATGCATTATTGGTGGTGTTATCAGACTTTCCTTTAATTCATC
This sequence comes from Viscum album, assembly GCA_963277665.1. NCBI lineage: Eukaryota > Viridiplantae > Streptophyta > Magnoliopsida > Santalales > Viscaceae > Viscum > Viscum album. The sequence continues at coordinate 1,662,562,819 of OY728146.1, read as the reverse complement.
AAATGATTCCCTACATTCACAATCAAAATTAAAGTTAGAATCCTTTAGAAGTAATCTTGAGAGAGGGAGATAAATCTTACTGAAATCCTTGATGAATCTTCTGTAAAATCCTGCATGCCCTAAAAAGGATCTAACATGTTTGACACAAGTTGGATATGGAAAGGAATTTAATACATAAACTTTTGATTTATCAACCTCAATCCCATTTTGTGAAATTATGTGCCCCAACACTATCCCTTTTTCAACCATGAAATGACATTTTTCAAAATTTAAGACAAGGTTCTTTTCAATGCATGTTTTCAAAACTTTTTCCAAATTTCCCAAGCAATGATCAAATGAATTTACAAAAACTATGAAATCATCAAGAAACACCTCCAATCAATCCTCAATGTGGTCCAAGAAAATACTCACCATACACTATTGAAATGTACCTGGGGCATTGCATATCCCGAAAGGCATCCTTTTGTAGGAGAATGTTCCAAAAGGGAAGGTGAAGGTTGTCTTCTCCTGGACTTCTGGTGGAATTGGTACATAAATATATCCTGAGAATCCATCTAAAAAACAGTAATGAGTATTTCCAGCTAACCTTTCAAGCATCTGATCAATGAATGGAATAGGAAAGTGATCTTTTTTGGTAACTTGATTTAGCTTCCTGTAATCTATACACACTCTCCAGTTGTATTGTATTCTCATGGGGATTGGTTCATTTCTATCATTTGTAACAGTGGTCATGCCAGTTTTCTTGGGGACTACATGAATTGGGTTGACCCATTGAGAATCAGAGATTGGGTAAATGATATCAGCTACTAACAATTTCTCAATATCTTTCTTAATGAACTCCATGATTGTGGGATTGAGTCTTCTTTGAGGTTTTCTAACTGGCCGAGATTCACTTTCTAAAAATATCCTGTGAGAGCATACCTTAGGGTTGATTCTAGGAATATCACCTAAACTCCATCCTACAGCTTTTACATTCCTTTTGAGAAGGTCAATCAATGTTTATTCTTGTGAATGGGATAGGTTATTGGCAATGATTACTAGAAATTTCTCTCCTTCCATTAGGTAAGAATACTTCAAGTCACATGGAAAAGGCTTCAGCTCTAAACATGGGGGTTGTTGAAGGGATGATATTTCATTTAGGTTTCCTACTTCTAATGTTGAATTCTCGGGAATAATCTTACTTCCTTTTAACAAATCATCATAAAAATCAGATTTTACCTCATCCTCCAACATGATATCAGATTTTTCAGGTTCATGGGAGTTATAAAATTTAAATGAAGAGTGTTCTCCCACAGATAAAAAGTCATGAAGCATACTTGAGTCTTCAATTGGTTCTATACCTTCATCATGGGAGATTGCATAAAGTGAGTGATTACTGGACGGGTGTTTCATCGTATCAAGAATATTGAAGTGTACCGTACTATCTCCGAGCTCCATGGTGAGTGTTCCTTCATGAACATTGATGATTGTACTTGTTGTTTTCAGGAATGGTCTCCCTAGGATGATGGGAGATTGGGATGGTTCTCGGTCATCCTCCATGGTAAGGACATAAAAGTCTGCTGGAAATATTAATCCTCTCACTCCTACAAGTACATCTTCAACGACTCCAGCTGGGAAAACGGTGGATATGTTTTCTAATTGTACCACCACCCGAGTTGATTTTAGTTCTCCGATCTGAAAATATGAAAACACAGAGTGAGGCATCACATTTATCGAAGCTCCAAGATCTCATAGTGCATCAGTAAAATTTATTGAACCGATAGTGCAGGGAATAGATAAAGTCCCTGGATCTTGACATTTTTGCGGTATCGGTGGTGTGATCAATGATAAGATGCTTCTTCCTAAGTTGATTATTTAATTTCCATCCAGCCTCTTTCTTTTAGTACATAGATCCTTCAGAGATTTTTCATATTTAGGGATTTTCCTGATTGCATCCAGTAGTGGAATGTTAATCTCAACTTTTCGGAATGTTTCCTGAATTTCCCGTTGAAGTCGTTCTTCTTCTCCCTTATTTGAATCAACGAATGCTGATGGGAATGGTGCTGGAATATCCTTTTTCTCCATTTGTTGTTTCTGCAATGGTGTTTGTAGTCTTTCTTTCTTGAACCTTGTTCTATCTACTTTGTTGTTGACTCTATCTTTTGGTTGGACAGGATGAGCTTCAGCAGGTTCCCTAGATTCATTCTCCTCATATTGTTCTGGTGGTTTGAGATCCTTCCCACTTCGGGTTGTGATTGCACTAACATTCTCTTTTGGATTGGGAATTTTTTGTGCAGGAAGCTTACCTTGGTTCTTGGTGAGAGAATCCATAATGCTTGAAAATTGATCAGCTAGCTTGTCCATCTTATCTTCTATTCCCATAACTCTTGTCTTCAGTTGTTGCTCTTCATTTGCCGGTGCACTTGTGGATGGTTTCTCATAATTATTCTGCTGGAAAGGTGGTGGTTGAAAATTTTGTTGTTGTTGGAAGGGCTTCTGATAAGGTTGTTGGAATGATATTGGGTTCTGATATTGCTGCTGAAAAGGTGCTCTGGCTTGGTTCTGTTGAAACCCATACCCTGGTTGGGTTTGCGGTTGGTATTTCCTTTGTTGATAGGCTGCAACACAACTTTCTGTCCCCTGCACTTCTGTACATTGATCAGTGTAATGAGAATTAGAAGAGCATAAACCACAAACCTGATTCAGTCCTTGTTGTTCCTTCACATTATTTACTGTTATTTGTCGCACCAACCTGGTGAGTTCACCCATTTCATTCCTAATTAAATCTACTGAATCAGATGTTCTTACCTCATGGATTCCTCTGGTGATTGTACCTCGAGTGTCAAACTACTGTGAATTTTGTGCAATCTTTTCAATCAGAATTTGTATATCTACAGGTGATTTATCAATGAGGGCTCCTCCCAACGATGCATCTAGTAGATTCCTATCATTGTCAAGCAATCCTTGGTAGAAGCACACAAGGAATTGTTCCTCTTTTATTTCTTGATGTGGACAACTTTCACAAAGCTTCTTGAAACGTTCCCAGTATTCGTAGAGTTTTTCTCCAGTTGATTGATGGATGACATAAATATCCTTCTTTATTGCAGTGCTCCTAGATGTTGGGAAGAATCTTTTTAGAAAGAATTTTTTTATATCTTCACAGTCACTGATCTCCCCCGGTTGTAGATTGTATAACCATTCCTGTGTTGCTCCCTCTAGTGAGAAGGGGAAAGCCCTCCACTTCACATGCTCTTCCGCGACTGCTCGAGGTTTGAAGATGGAGAAGACATAGGTAAATTCTTGAATATATCGATTCGGGTCTTCACTTTCAAGACCATGAAATTTAGGAAGCACTTGGATCATGTTAATTCTCAATTCAAAATCATTTTCTAAGGCAGGAATTGCAAGTTGATAATTTTGATTGACAAATTGAGGTTCACAGATGTCACGTAGGGTTCGGTTGGGATTTACAACCATTATTAAAGGTTCAAAGTCTTCACTCAAGGTATCACTTGAATTGGTGAGATTGATTTCTTCAAAATCTTTGGAAAGATTTTGATTTTTCAATTTGGTTATTGTGCGCTCAATTTCTGGATCGAATTCTAATAAATTTCTTTTTGAACTACGGGTCATTCAAAAGAGATTTTTTTAAACGAAAAAAGCTTTGAGGCACTACCTCCCCGGAAACGGCACCAAGTTTGATGCACGCCTGTCGTGGGGCGTGGAAAAACAATATTTTATTTACCTAAGTATAGTATAGCAGTTGATCCTAGGTAGTCTCCCAAAGAGCACAAAACAAGGTTGTCACTTGTTGTTGGTTTTCGTAAGAAGATTGGTTATAATTAATTTTAATGACTATGAGATAAAAAAACAACAGAAATTGATTGATTTTAACAAATGATAAAGACTATGATCGGATTGGGTTTGGCTAGACTTAGTGTTGTGTCATCATGGTTTCCAAATTTTATCCCTTCTTCTTCCTTAAACTGGCCAGAGAGATGTGATGAGAATTTTCCTTTCTAAAACCTTAGATTGGTCTATCCTACTTCCAATGTGTTTAGGGTTGTAGAAGGTCTCTTGATTAATTAGAGAAATCCCAGAACTGGAATTGTTGTTCTCTAATAAACCCAGATTTCGACATACAATCCTACACACGTGCTTGACAACTGTCGAGCAATCACCACCCAACCCTAATCATGTTCCACCGTATACAGATTAGAATTGGGTGGAGGGAGATGTGATCATCGACCAAAGAAATTTATAATTTCAAAATCAAAACCTTAACACAACCGAATTCAGAATTTAATACTGAATTAAGAACTGGAACCAGAAGAAGAAAGAAGAACAAATTTTATTCATTTTAAGAACAAAAAACTCAAACACAACACATAGGTCCAGCCTCCCCTCTTTCCGATCACTCAAATTAAACTACCCCTCCATGGATGGGGTAAGTGAGATAATTCCGGAGAGGAGAGACATTTTAAAGTGAAGAAAAATAAAATAAATAAAATGGAAATCTGAGAAGTTCTTCTCCTTGGTGTCCGAGAAGGAATGGGATGGAGAATGAGATGTGTTGAGGAGGAGCTATCCTCCTTTTATAGCCAGATTTCTGTCCGCCGAATGTTGTTGCGCTTTGGACCCAATAAATGACCTCTTCACGCGTTGTTCCCTTCTTCAATGTTGTTCATAATTGTCTTGGCCGTGTCCCCTAAAAATATCATCGGATTTGGACAGGTATTCCGAGCATTATGGCCCTTTTACTCGAATCATTTATTCTGTCCAGTCAGAATCTCCAAAACGCCAAACCCCGGATTAGGAAGCTTTAATGGACCCTCAAACGGCCGAATCCCGTGGTTATTACTTAATAAAAGATTCTCCAAAACTCCTTGTGCGTCCATCCACCAAATTTTACAAGCGTTGGTCCCACAATGGATTAAGTATGGATCCCACACCGAAACTAGGCAGAACTGGAAACAGTTTTCTTGAGCCAACTTCTGAGCTTCTTTTGAGCTTCCATATGGCCGATTCAGCTTTTAGTCCAAAAATATTAAATGAATCCCTGGATGTCTAGAATCTGTAAAGAAAGAATTTTTTAATTTGGATCAATTTAGATAATGTTATGTCCAAAATACATAAATAAGTTAAAACTGTTAAAAATCCAAAATGGCCAATTTTTACTATTCAGCTCAAAATAACACCAAAATCATAAAAATGAAATAATTCATCTTAGAGGAAAACTTTTGTGAGTTTAAAAAATGATATTAAATATAAATTAATTGAAAATATTTGCTCTATCACCTACCTAGATGACAATAAAGTCCTGAGCACCCCAATGCATGTCTAGAAAACTACAATCATTGTAATAATAAACAAATAATGTCTATGTGTCATATAAAAGGCTACCATCAATGGAGAAACTCAAATGCATACCGATATATCAATTGATGAAGAACCTTGAATACATACGAAAGATTCTAAATCCCACACATGCTAATAATTGATTACAAATTTGGGATGAACTACATCATATAAGGGAATTATTGAAGGATTGATGATCATATTGCAAGTCCAACATTAAAACGATTTAGGCTTCCTAGAATAATTATTAAACCATGTATGGGAATAATATTTATTCTAATTGAGATACTTGGATACACTTAGTGTGTGACTCTATAGGCCTCTTTCTCATTGGCATTAGGCGGGTTTGCCTAAAGTCCAAGATTACTATATAACAACAGGTCAAGGAACCCAAGAGAAAGAAGTTGACACCAAATTGATGTGTCACCTCATACAAATGCTTACCGTGTAATTTAATCCCTTCGTCTCAATATCTGATCAGGCAGGTTTCATGGAAGTTTCATAAACCTATATGCTTGATTTTTCATTCTTGGACTTCTAGAAATAATCTTGTCATGACACCATGGCCATGGAATTTGTGTGATAGTTCTATTTCAATCAAAGGGCCTGAGATATCTACTTCCAGAAATATGGAAGGGACAAATCCTTCCTTGACTTATCCATTAACAACATGTCATTCGTGACGCACCCAACGTACCCTACTTCCCACCAACTCTCTTCATGATGGTTTTTGTCAGTAAATCTAAGTGCGCGAGTCATGACATGAGTTAATGATAATCTTCCAGTCTAAGGACCATTACACAGGCTCGAAGATATCAATGTCTGATGACACCAATACTTACGGAATTGCTACTGGTGGGTCTGTTCTCATAATCTCCCATATTGGAGATTACCAAGTGTGAACTCCATGAGAGAGAGTCTCGTCTTCTTAAGAGTACTCACACATGATGGTCTGTATACTATGTGTCCTATCATAGTATGTCATCCAACCGTAGAACTTTATTTAAGAAAATTTGTTATAGCATTTCATGGTTGTCATCATAGTGGGGATCTACCATGACCTTATTAATGCAACAAATATTCAAGGACATTATTATATTATAGTCATGTAGAACAATGAACAATATATAATAAGAGTACATTCATGTAATCAAAGTGAAAAATAGTTGGTTATCAGGAAAACAACCCTTACAAACTCCCACTTGGACTAGATCCAACTGCCTACGACTTTTAGTTCGCTATACCTCACCTGATGATCATGTTTCTGTTGAGTCAAAGATTTAGTCAAGGGGTCCGTCACATTGTCTTATGTGGAAATATTGCTCACTGCAACTTCACCTCTCTAACAAAAATCCCCTAGAGATGATACTTCTGAAGTATGTTCTTTGTCCACTGATGTGACCTTGGATATTTTGAAAGTGCCACCGCTGTAGTATTATCACAATAGAGTGTGATAGGATCTTTACTGCTAGGTACTACATCTAGATCTTGGACGAAGCTTCGCATCCATACTACTTCTTTAGCTACCTCAGAATCTGCGATATACTCGGACTCTACTGTAGAATCCACCCCCACACTTTTCTTTGAACTCTTATAGCTCATTGCACCTCCATTCAAACTGAATATGTATCAACTATGTGACTTCATGTCATAATGATCAGTCTGTAAACTAGCATCTACATTTCCTCTGATGACTAGTTCCTCATCTCCTCCATAAACCAGGAACATATCCTTAGTACGCCTCAAATACTTATGGATAATCTTGACTGCCATCTAATGGCGGTCTCCTGGATCAGCTTGATATCTTCCTACCACACTTAATGTGTAAGAAACATCTATCCTTGTACATAGCATATAATACATGACTGAACCAATCGCAGATGCATAAGGGATCCTTGCCATTTTGTTTCTTTCCTCATGTGTCCGAGGACACATTTTCTTGGAAAGATGAATGCCATGTGACACTGGAAACAATCCCCTCTTGGATTTTTCCATAGTAAATCTCTTCAGTCTCTTGTCAATGTATGTAATTTGACTCAGGCCCAGCATTCTCTTAGATCTATCACGATGGATCTTGACCCCAATAATATATACTGCCTCACCCAAGTCTTTTAGGGAGAAACATTTATCTATCCATGCCTTAAATGACTGTAAGATAGGTACTTCGTTTCCAATTAGTAATATGTCATCGACATATACTATTAGTAAAATTACTGAACTTCCACTAAACCTCTTGTAGACACAAGTCTCACATCCGTTCTTAACAAAGCCAAATTATTTTATAGCTTCATTGAAATGAATGTTCCATGACCTTGATGATTTCTTTAATCCATAATTGGATTTATGCAACTTTCATACCTTGTTGGCATCCTTTGTAGTCACAAACCCTTCAGGTTGTGTCATGTAGAAATATTCCTGGAGGTTCCCGTTAAGGAATTCTATTTTAATATCCATTTTCCAAATTTCATAGTCATGGTAAGTGGAAATGGATAATTGGATTCTGATGGATTTCAGAATCACAACTGGGGAAAAGGTTTCATCATAGTCAATTCCTTGACGCTGTCTAAAACCTTTGGAAACTAGTCGTGCCTTATAGGCGCTGACTTTCCCCCCCATGTCCAGTTTCTTCATGAATACCCATTTATTACCAATAGGCTTTACATCAACTGGAAAATATACAAAAATCTGGACATGGTTTTGGTATATGGAATCCATTTCGGAATTCATGGATTCTTGACACTTAGAATCATCTGTGCCTTCAACTTCTTCCTTGTTGGTAAGAGGATCATCATTGTCAACCAATAATGAGTCACCATCCTTGGTGACAAGAAAACCAAATCATTATAGTTCTCTCACCTATCTCGTGCTCCTATGTAGTTCTTGTGTCTCCGAAACAGATTGTTCTTCCACGGGGCTTTGTGGAATCTGTTCTTGTTCCAACTCTTGTGTATCTTGAGCCTCGACTTCATCAAAGTCTATCTCACTCCCACTATCTCTTTTGGAGATGTGCTCCCTCTCAAGGAATATGTAGTGTCTTGCCACTATAACCTTTTTGTATGAGGGGTTGTATAGGTAATATGTCCTTGTTTCCTTGGGATATCCTATAAAGATACATTTTGTGCCTCAGGGTACAAGTTTGTTACCTAAAGAGCCCTTAACAAATACTTCTCTACCCCACACATGTAAATTTGAGAACATGGCTTTTCATCCACTCCATAACTCATATGGAATAACATTTATTGATTTAGTTGGTAGTTGGTTTAGTATGTGTGCTACTGTTTGTAATGAATATCCCCAAAAGGATAATGGAAGACTCACATGACTCATCATTGATCTCACCATGTCCAACAGGGTGAGGTTCCTCCTTTCACTTACACCATTCCACTGAGGTCTGTTAGGAGGAGTGAGTTGAGATAGAATCCCAAACTCCTATAAGAAATCAATGAAGTCCTGATTAAGATATTTTCCTCCTCTGTCTGAGTGGAGTTTCTTAATCTTATTACCAATCTGGTTCACAACTTCATTCTTGTATTCTTTGAACCGATCAAAAGAATCTGACTTATACCTCATTAAGTAAATATATCCATATCTACTAAAATAATCAGTAAAAGTTATGAAGTACGAGAACCCACCCCTTTCTTCAACTAGATATGGTCTACACACATCTCTATGAAATAATTCTAGAAGCTCTTTATCCCTTTCACCTTTCCCACTAAATGGGGCTTTGGTAATTTTTCCTTGTAGACACGCATGACATACACCAAGTGGTTATAGTTCGAAAGAATCTAAATACCCATGTTGATGTAATATTGTCAAATGTTTCTCATTGACATGACCTAGATGATGATGCCAAAGTTTGGTGTGGTATGAGTCATGTGAATTAACTTTTTCATTGATTTCCATTACTTGGTTTTTGTAGTGTAACACATAAAGGATGTTATATAAATGTGCCCTACCAAAACAAATGCTATCTTTATAAAAGTAGCAACATCCACTTAACAAATTGAAGATTAATCCATCAGTATCTAATCTTGATACTTAAATAGTGATTTTGGTTACAAAGGGTACATAATAACATCATTTCAAAACTAAGACCATCCTAGTAGGAAATGTGAGGTGGTAGTCTCCGACAGCTACAACAGTGAGTCTGGCTCTATTGGCTGTTCGTAGATCCACCTCACCTCGGTCAATATATCTGAATCTACTTGGTTCTTGTATTTGGATATAGATGTGAGAACCAAAAGCAGTATCTAATACCCAATTGGTAGAAACAGATAAATTTCATTCGATAACAAATGCACCTAATTCTTTCCCTTGCTTCTTTGGCTGGGTGCAGTTTTTATTCCAGTGGCCCTTCTTGCCACATGCGAAACAAACAACCTCATGTTCTCTTGCCTCCCCCTTGATCTTCATTTTCTTGGAAGTCCTTGAAGAATCTTTGGGATTAAATCTCTTCTCCTTCCCTTTCCTTTCATTCACCATGAGGACAGAAGGCTTTTCACGCTTCATGTTATTGTCCACTTGGAGAATGAGGATAATAAGATCAGATAGAGACCTCTCAATGTTGTTCATGTTGAAGTTCACAACAAAGTTTGAGAAACTCTGGGGGAGTGATGAAAGAATGAGATCGGTACCTAGTTCTTTGGGGATTTTAAAGCCTAGAACCTCCAAGTGCTCAATGTATCCAATGATCTTGACTACATGAGGCCTGGATGGGGTACCCACTCTAATATTTCTCTAAAATAGAGCCTTTGTGATCTCAAACCTTTCCTATCTTTCTCTCTCCTAGTATAGACCATGGAGGTGCTCGAGCAAGCTATAGGCATCCATGTCTTCATGAGACTTCATGAGCTCAATGGACATTGATGATAGAATCAAACATTGAATGTCAAGTGCATCGTTCAAATGTTGATCATAGACCAGGAAATCTTCATCACTCGCCCCTTGGGTAGGCGAATCAGGAAGTGATGACTCCAGCACATAAAACTTTTTTTCATGGAATAGGATAACCCGAAGGTGCCTAAACCATTCCTGAAAGTTACTGCCGGTGAGGATATTGTATTTGTCCAGAATTGATCACAGAGAAAATGTGGTTGACGAGTTTTTCATATTGATTCTAAAAATTAAAAGAGGGAATTTATTAGTAACTTTTGATTACATTTTATGAAAAATAATAAATGAATTTGTTAATTCTCCCACTATTTTATCATGTCCCAATGCCCCTCACCATTGAACCCATAATGTATAGTTGCTTTGACATTCTAGTGGTAAGAATCCATATTCCCCTTTTCATAACCCCAACAAGGGTTGGTAAAGCTATTTGAAGGTATTTAGGTATGCAGGTCTTTGCCAACTTTGAGCTTACAGTTCCTTGATCTGTTGAGTGGACTCCCCAATCCTGAAATCCTGACTTGGATTTCCTCAGATCTTGCCTCCAATATTACATCAAGTCTATAAAGGGATACTCCTCTTGATGTAATATGGTTAAGTCAACATAAAACCTTTCATAAGGGATTCCTTTATAAAAGTAAGTGTCCCAACAAGGGTTGGTCAAACACATTGTTTTATTGTGTCTTTCCCTTAATCAAGTAACAGAAGGCTTGGTCGAACTTAATATGGTATTGAGGGATTTTAATCCTTTATGCGTAGTTTTACATTATCACATGCTTGTTTTTATTAAGTTATTATTACTTAAGTGATTAACCATGTTCCGATAATGTTTACGCATAGTCTGGTTTTTATTTAATTCCATATTTTCATGCTTATTCATTTTATTAACTATGTGATCATGACAAAACATACATAATAAATAAACCATGCAATCAGACAGAAATAAAATAAGATGGCATGGTCATGAGCTTTTATTGGTTAGCTTATCTAGTTGTTTGATAAGCTAACCTTGACCTAGGGAAAAACACCTCGAACCGATGGTTTGGGTTTTGTAGCTCCCACCTGTCCACCTTTTTATCTTCTTGGGTTGGTTTCACCGAAGCTTCGGGTTTTGAAACATATCCTCTGGATTGGGAGATCCACCATTACATGGGGTTTACATTAAAGAAACCATGGGCACACATGCCCTACATTTTACTGGAAGAAGGCTCACAGGCCAACACATTTAAATTAAACAAACTTAAATGAAACCAAACATAGATACAAAGGGTTGTTGGTCTAACTCATGATCATCCATAGCATGCAACGACATTTACACATATTTATAATTCAAATTCTTTTAATTGTTCTATTGTTTAAGATAAGTCATACTTGAAATTAATTAATTATGATATTATAATTAATCAATTCTTTATATTAAATTCCCTTTTGAATTTCCTTGAGATTCTTCTCATCCATATCCCGTGTACAGGTCTTCGTACTTTGGAGGAAACCTAGTGAAATTCCTTTTTTGGAAAGTACACAGCGTGTAGTTTATATTTATACAGAATGTATTTCTCTTCACCCTTTATCCAAAGTACACTCCAGGGGCTTTGGTGTGTTTTCTCTACTTTGGAAAATTTGGAGTACATGGCATGTATATTAATCTAACATTCCATGTACTTATTTGTTATGCGATTACCGGCCTGGAAATCCCATGTACATGGAACATGGATTCCCCCTGTACATGGTTTCACTTGGGCTAGATCGGACTACACGGCGTTTTGATTCAACATACACGTCGTGCATTTCGGTTCCACGCGCTGTTCATTTCTAGTCAACACAGTGTAATAAAACTCTGGTATACTCAATTCACACAGCGTGGTTTGGTGGACCAGTACCGGTTCGTTGAACCTAAGTACACGACGTGTAGTTTTCATTACATGTCGTGTATTCCCGTGTTGTACATACAGAAAGAGTGGCTCTTCCGGATGAGTTCCTCATTTTTTATTTTAATCAAAAATAAAATTAAAAGGTTGTTTTTGTGATGTGAATTGAGGAATGAAGGAGGAAGAATAGATCTCATTGATTCGGTTTAATAGAATGATTTATCACGAATTGAATCAAATATAAATGCGTAAATTATCAATGAAAATTAAATAACTATAATCAATGTTGTAACCTCGCTCTGATACCAATTGAAGGTTCTGAGCACTACGGAAGCACGTGGGTGGATGTTCCCACTTGGAATTTTTTCATTAGCAATGATCAATACGGGATCAAAACAACGATAAATTCCAGTCTCCATGGATCGATTCACAGAAATAGACAAAGAATAAGAAAGGTCCTGGAACCACAAAACTGGATCGTTATAGGTTGATTATAATTAATTTAATTAATTGAAAAGAAGTACCTTTTGGGTGTTCTTTATTCGTTGATATTCTTGATCACATTCCGATGTGATTCGTCATTGCATTGCATAAGTCAAGGGTATACTTCCTCTAGCAGTGATCCACACGTGCACCATGTATCTATGGATGTTGCCAAAGGTGTCTCCGGGTGCTAGCGTGGAGAAACCTTTGCTTGTGTTGCCCGCCTTAGATCATCTTTATCTGATGAAGAGGATCTATCTCGGTCTTGAGAGTGTTATTGGATGAAGGAGTTCTTTCGGTCATGAGAGAAATCTCTAGAATTGTTGTGCACAATAATTCTTAAGAAAAGAGTTGTGGTTGTGAGGATATTTATAATCGGGTTTGAGGTTGTAGAGTTATGACAATAAATAAATGTGTTACACATTTTATTTATTTCATTAACTCTTTTCAAAACCCCATGTAGAATCAATAATTTCTTAAAATGTAGCCACGCTGATTATAATAAATATCATTTAATAAAACGATATTTCCTCAAAACCCCGACTGGAAAAACTACATAGCGTGTAATCATTAATACATGGCATGTACTTGTTTTCAAAATAAAAACTACACGGCGTGTAATCATTAATACACGGTATGTACTTGTTTTCATTTTATTATTCCTCCAAAATTAAAATGATTTAGGATTCCTTGAATAATTAATAAATCACATATGGGAATAATCATTATTCTACTTGAGATACTTGGATACACTTAGTGTGTGACCCTCTAGGCCTCTTTCTCGTTGTCATTAGGCGGGCTTGCCTAAAGTCTAAGATTACTATTTAGCAACGGGTCAGGGCACCCAAGAGAAAGAAGTTGACGCCACATTGACGTGTCACCTCATACGAACACTTACTATTTAATTTAATCCCTTTGTCTCAATATCTCATCAAGCAGGTTTCATGGATGTGTCATAAACCTATATGCTTGATCTGTCATTCATTGACTTCTAGAAATAAACTCATCATGACACCATGACCATGGAATTTGTGCAACAGTTCTTTTTCAATCAAAGGTCCTGAGATATCTACTTCTATAAATATGGAAGGGACAAATCCTTCCTTGAATTATCCATTAACGACATGTCATTAGTGACACACCCTACATACCCTACTTTCCACTAACTCTCTTTGTGATGGTTTTCGTCAGTAAATCTAAATGTGAAAGTCATGACATGAGTTAATGATAATCTTCCAGTCTAAGGACCATTACACATGCTTGTAGATAGCAATTTCTGATGACACCAATACTTGCGGAATTGCTACTAGCAAGTCTGTTCTCATAATCTCCCATCTTGGAGATTACCAAGTGCAAACTCCATGAGAGAGAGTCTCGTCTTATTACGAGTACTCGCACATGACGGTCTATATACTATGTGTCCTATCACAATATGTCATCCAACCATAGAACTTTATTTAAGAATATTGTTATATAATTTCAAGGTTCTCATCATAGCGTGGATCTTCCATGACCTTATTAATGAAACAAATATTCAAGGACAATATTATATTATAGTCATGAAAAACAATGAACAATATATAATAATAGTACATTCATGTAATCAAAGTACACAATAGTTGGTTCTCAGGACACCAACCCTTACACAATCATGGTACTATATTGAACTTGGAGAATTCCTGATAGGCCCTCCTGATCAAAAATCAACCCCAGTCATCCAGTTAATGATGACCAGTGGTCCTAAGGTAGACAGTGCTGACCATTGTCTTCTACCATTTGGAGTGCTTATCCCTGAAATGAAACTACCGGCCCCTCCCATATTTCAGAGAGGTCTATCTAGAGGCCACCTAAAACCTCATCCTCATGACACATGAGTACTTCTCATGAGGTCATGCCAAAAATATCTTTCACAAATTCCACGTGACAGTGAACCCTCACCATGATGAATGTGTTACCTTATACTACATGGAATATCTCCCCTAGACCCAGGCATGAAAGATGGCCTTACAGTGATGAAAACTAGCCCAAAGGGAGTATGTTCACACCTTTTCAGCCTTTGGAAAATCCCACCAACCTAGTTGGTGGCAAACAATGAGTAAGAACATACCCCCATTCACCTTTATTGAGACAATAATCAAACTAACCAAGAGGAATTCAAAAAAGCTTTCTAACCAAATATGGCAGCAACCAACAAGCAAGAACATACACCTGCCAGTACCCACCAAGCATGCTAGAAGACTCATTGGGAAGAACTCAAAGAAGTGTGTCAACCATTTTTAGTGGAAAATAGTGAGCAATCCCACACACCTTCCAATATTTATCAAGCCTACTAGTAGACTCATTTGGAAGCACATGAAGAATCCAGTAGGAAAGTCCCGATAATAATAAGAGGGAATACTCAACTCTATGAACAGAAGTACTATGAGTATCCACTGGTAGGAAATGGATAATAGGATCAGGCACATACACCTACTCCATACATATAATAAATGTATATTCTCATTCCTGTAACTGAATTCACCATGCACATACTGGAAATAGTGAAAGGGAAGACAAAAACCTCTTCCCATATCCGGGAAACATTATATAATATCATAATGGAGGTAAAACGAGTACCCAAGGGATGGAAACATAACCTTTTCCCCATACCTGGTGTGGATCATCATCATATCACCTCGGAGAAGATACATACATATGATCCCATCCGGAAGAGTCATGGGAAAACTCCCCTATATCATACAGATGATCGGATCAGAAACATACACCCACTCCCACTAGAGATAATCAGCCTATCCCAATGTTCAATCCAAGGTATTCACATAAACTAACCCATGACAAACACTTCTCTTAGAAAGTGGCACCAACCGATTGTAAAAATTTATCCAAGAAGATGCATCATCAAACACAGTTGGATAATCAAGAGTCGATTTGGGATCTGGATCCACTTAATGATGGAGTTATTGAATCCCTCATATATTTATTTATTGAATCTCAAGATCTTACCTTCCCATTAAAAAATTATGGGAGCAGTATAAATAATTCCAAAGGTCCTTATTGGACACTTCTTCATGAAGGATTTATTCATGAAAATCAAGTCAATCTTGAAATCCTATCTCCATATTAGATCCATGAAAACCCTCTATGTGGCCATAAGGCCAAGGAGAAAGAGGTTATTCCCCTTTCTATCATTCACAAAGACGGTCCTCCCTATGATGGTAATCACTTAAAAATTTCTCACCATATTAGTATTTCACACTATCAATAAATTTATTTAATAGGAAATGTAGTGGGAACAAAGCCCTCATATCTTGAGGAACATGAAAATACAAGACTAGTCATGTTTGATATTTGGTCACTAGTAGGCCATATCCTTTCTCAACCAGAAGATAATACAAGGTGATGGTCATTCTCCAAGCCTCCCTTGGGTCCTTTTTCTTCCAACATAGTAGAGGAAACCCCATATAATCCCATTTCCTAAAGTAATACAATCGAGAAGCATCCACTATAGTCTGACTATGTTGAGGAACCTCTATTAAAAGATAAAGAAGATCTATTAAACATGAGTAAATATATGGATAAATAATACATACCAGTCATGTTTTTCCTTTATACACTTCTCAATATATCATTCTATAGGTTTTGGGAAAAGATTTTATGCATGATATCTACCTCATCATATGGAAAAATATCAATCACCTAAAAGAAAATGTATTACCTTATTATGAGTATCAAAATCACATATGGGTTATAAAAGTGTTATATCCCCAAATTGACATGGAATATCCCATGGATTCTAGACATAAAAAGGTTGAGAAATAGTAGGGATCCCTTCAACATGCATGCCTCGATGCATTAATGAGGTTGAAAAAGATGATCACAGGTACCCCATTTGTTGTTCGTATCTGAGTATGGGGTGTACATGGATAATTTCATTTCACAACACTCCCATTTTAGAAAATCCCTCCAAAATTTGTCTCATATAATGTTATTTCCCTAGGCCAACTACAATAAATGAATTCTATTCAAGACCGAAGACATACTCAACAAGAATAGGCCTCAAAAGACTCTCATTAAAGCTTGGCCTGAGGAGAGAAATATTTTTAGATAATTTTGTAGTAAGAATCTGAGATCATCAAGAAGGATTTCCATTTTAAAAATTTTATCCAGAATATTAAAAAAATTTCTAAAATATAATAATGGAATTTTGAAACGGGCTACTTATGTGAGTGATAGATAATTCACCCATCCCATGTTTGGACAAAAATCCATAAAATATGAAGAGCATTTTCTATAATATCATCCATAACAATTAAATAGAAACCACAACCTCCTAGGTTGGGGGATTTTTTTACCCAACCCTCTGAGAAACTAAATAGGGACCAAAGGGTTGTGAAAGAAGAATAAGAATAGACCTATCCCTCAGAGTTGGGGGATTTTTTACCCCAACAACCCTCCCCTCAATGGAAATCAATTTTCTCCCTATTAAGGAAGAAGATATGAAATGAATCTTCTCATTTTATGACATCCGATGATTCAGTACCTTCACAAGAAAGGCATAGTACTAAACTTTCAAGGGATTCCCTCTAAGTTACTATAAATGGAAAAATTTCTAGAGAGTAAAAAAATAGGAGGAAAAGGTCTCATTGAGAACAAAAAAGAAGTCAATATCATAGAGATACCGAAATAATACCTGTAATGTGATACACATATGTGAATGTCATCAATGACATAATTGAAGACCCTATAGAATATAAGACCAATTTAGATGATTTTGAAGAAGAAAATCATGTTCATGAGACTATCAACACCGAGATAAATGTAGAAGGTGTGTGTATTTGAAATCAGTGGCTCATCCAAAATTTGATTAACCCCTCTAATAATCCACTTATACCTCTTAGAAAGGCACGTGATAGGGGAAAATTAAAGAGTCATTGATTTAATCGATCGATGGAAAGGATTGAATTACTCCTTAAACCTTCCACTCCCTAAAGAAGTGTTGTTGCCTATATTCATATAAAATATCCAAGATGAGTTACACACACCATTAATCATTGTGAAATGCATAGGATGGTTTTGGGATCTGGCCATAATTTCTCAACAGTTGAAAAAATTCATCATAGAGATCAAATACAAGTCCTATGCAGTCCCATCAGCTCAAGGAAAGATATTAGGAAAGGAATAAGCCTCTATAGTTACACTTAATAAGGCCCCTATACCATCTCCTACCTCAAAGTCTACACAGTACTGCAAGGCTCCACCTCCTGAGATTCAATAACAACAACCTCCTCATAAATATGATCAAATATATTATAGGTGGAGATAGTTTGAGGACTTGAAAAATAAGGTCTATTCCTTTCAGAATGACCAATTACCCAATTAATTTATCTTAGATTTGGAAAATAACTTAGTCCAGTTTCCAAATCCTTCGAAGCCTAATAAAGAAGGTGATAAGGATCCCCTAAACTATTTCCCTTTTCATGAAATGTTAGGGAATACCATCCAGGAGTGTTTTGTTTTTAATGACCTCAAATAAAAGATATTGGATTTTGGTAAAATAAAACTGACAAATTCAATAGACAAGGTGGCATACATTTATGTTATCAATCAAGAGTAGGAATGAGAGTGGAATGAAGTCAAAAGAATGAATGTGCAGAAGTTTAGTGATTTTATGGTAAAAAAAACAATCAACCAAACACATTAAATTCTATGAACATAGTTGAAACAACCAACTGTTCCTCTTACCACTTAAATTATAGTGGAACAAGCTTCATCAAAAGCCTCATCCAATAAAGGCCAATCCTGAAAGAAAAATTGTGTTCAGAAGGATAAGAAACAAACCAAAGAAGATTAGCTCATGTCAAGGCCCAAGTTTTCCTTGACAATAGAATATTTTATGTCGAAAATCTCAAAATCATGGGCACTACCCCACCAAAAGGTACAATAATAGTTGAACCCATAGAAAAATATTACTCAGATGAAGTGTTGATATTTTTTCTCATTAATGTTATGCACTTAATATATCCCTACTCAAAATGATGATTTTTATTATAAACCTAATTTTCCATTACTTTATTGGGAAAACATGGGAATAGGTCGTTAGGTTCGAGGATATAAGAGGATTAGTGGTCATTCTTGGAGTAATTACTTCAACCAAACCCCCACCTGAACCATTTATTCATCCAAATCCTGCAGGAAATATCTCGAAACATCTCAAAAGTAAAAAAAGGGAGTTCTTCCTCTACACATGACAATATATGCCCAAAAATTATTATCTTGGAAGACTAGTTATAGGATACACCACTACCTCATCGATAGGTAAGCAGACCTAACTGGCCTAATACACTAAGAACAAGAACAAATCCACATCCACATCCTTTGCTATGAAACAAACCATCCACAATAAGAAAATTTGCTTCTAGGGAAGCATCATAAGAGAATATTCATTTCAGAATATATAGACCTTTGGACAAAAATTATGATATTTTGAAGAAACTAGCCCAATTACTGTCCAACTCATAAATTTTGACACTATGAGTCTTTCAAAAGACCTCTTATAATCACTCATTAAGGCATTTCTAAGCCCTCAGAAATTTGAAGTTGAGGTCACTGCTACTAAAGTATATCGTGGAGAAAATGATCTTACATAATTCCATGTTGTTATTTATTTCACTAACCAAGATGAGGAAATTATTATACAAAGGACATGTCATACCCATGTATATATCTGGAAGGCTAAATAACATTGATATCTGAGGAGCCTTCATCAACAATGGCTCACAATCAACCTCATCCTAGTTCGAACACTTCATCAACTATTTCTCAATTAACTCACTTATCTTCCTCCACTATAATGTTATAGGGTTATGATAAGAATGATAAAGATCCTCTCGATGAGATCAAACATAGAACTCTGTTTTGAGATCTTGTGTCTGAATTAGGATTCATGGTGGTCTGGTAGGAAACATCTTTGAATGTTATTATGAGAAGACCTTAGCAACATTAGCATGCAACCATTAATTTTTTATACCACCAATGTCTCAAATATTATATCAATGATAAAATTGGGACATTATATGGTGATAAGGCCCCATTAAAATCTGATGAAACACAATACATTGCTGTAGGATTATATAACAATTAAATGAATCAATCAACGACTAATGATGTCACCCGAATCAATTCCCCAAATGAATTGGAGATGGCCCCAGCTAAACCTTTCATGAAAATCAATCCACATTAGGAGATTAGGAATAATCAAAAGGAAATGGTGGGACAAAATTCACATTTTCATTCAGCAGCTTCCATAATGTCAGTCATGACAATTGGGCCTAATGGTGCTGATGAATTTATCAACTATCCGAGTGATAACGAATGATTTATTGACAATTTATTCATTTCATACCCTGAAATTAAGAAAATCCTAGTTATATTATCTAAAATGGAAGAATCTGTCATGACTATGTGATAAGGTGAAGAGACTCATTCTCAGTCACTTGTTTCCCCTTTAGGACTCCAAGAAGGCTACATATCAAAATGTTAGCCTAAAATGAATACCTTATCCTATGGATGTCGGAATGGACACTCTCATCTTCCTTCCAAGGAACTTGTTTTATCATCTCCTTCCTAGGAGGAAGCACAAATAGTAAATCATGTCTAAGAGTAAGAGGAAGTGGAAGAAGAAAGAAGATATTAAGGAATTCCCTCCTGCATTTGAGGAAGGAATCTTCCCCATCTTGGATGAACTCATAAAAATAAATCTTGGTACAAAAGAAGATCCCCACCCACTCTTATTAGTGTGTCCTTGACTCCTAAAGATTAGGAGGAGTACACCTCATTCTTAAAGCAGCACTAAGATGTTTTTTCATGGAATTATAAATAGATTCCATGACTTGAACCTAAGGTGGCCACCCATCATTTAGGTTTTCTAGAAGATAATTGGGGATATAATAAAGCATACAAGAGAAAACAACCAAATCATGCCTCCAAAATTTAGTTTTATGTAGAAAAACTCAACAAGGATGACATTATACAAGAGGTGAAATACCCAGAAAACTAGCCAACATTGTCACTATGTTAAATAATAAAGGAAAATATTAGTTCACATCAATTTTATAGATGTAAAACTTCATTTTCCCAAGTATGACATTCTGATTCCAATTACAGTACTCCTAATTGATGAAAAAATGGCTACAGAGACCTTTCCTTCGTGGATGTATATTCTACATACAATCAAATCTGGATAACCCTAGAAGATTAAGAATAATTTTCCTTAAGAGCACATCAAGGCATATTCTTCTATCAAGTAATGACCTTTGGATTAAAGAAAACTGGTTCCACATATCAAAGTTCTATGAATCACATCCTTAACCCCCCTTTGGGAAGTTTTATCAAATTCTATGTTGATGATTCAATGGTAAAATCCTAACAATGATCTGATCACTAGGATAACCTAGAAACCATCCTCAGTAAGCATCGATTGCATAATCTGAAGGTGAAACCATTGAAATTTGTTTTCAGGGTAACCTCGAGAAAAGTTTTTGGCTACTTTGTACACTTGGAATATATTCAGTTCATCGTAGACTACCTCATAGGAATTTTTTTACCCTTCACCAAATTAATGAAGAGGGGGGTCACGTATCAGTGGACCAATGATTTCCAAGAATAATTTGATTCCCTAAAGAAATACCTCTTGATCCCACTATTATTGAAGCCACTTGTTGAAGGAAATACACTAATTCTTTATGTGACATCCTTCGAGCGATCACTAGGTTCCTTCCTTGCACAAAATAATGATAATGGGAAAGAAAACAATCGTTATTAACTCAATAAAACCATGTTCAATGCATATACTCAATATTCAGATATTGAAAAGCATTTTCTGATGTTAATATTTACAGTTTAGAAGATGACGCACTACCTACAACATCATGAGGTCCACTTGGTTTTTCAAAATAAACCGTTCAAATTTTTCCTCACTTTTCCTATTCTAATAGGGTTCCTGGAAAGGTGGGAAGTTATCCTACAATAGTTTGATATATAGTTTTTTCCTCAAAAAGTAAGTAAAAGACATACCTTAGTAGAATTACTCACTAAGAACCCATCTAAAGAAAAGACGTTATTAAATACTAAAAATACATGATGAAGAAATATTCTATATTCATGATAGCCCCTGAACATGGGAGATGTATTTTGATGGTGCTTCTAGGAGTCTAATGGGAAAGATAATAGAAGACACTAATCTCAACAAATTTGGGTTAAAAAATGTGCATATCTCCCCATAAAATCCATTATTTCCATATTACTTCATTTTATCATAAGTTTGTAAAAAAATTGAGGTAGAATTTCAGTCTTTCTTTATAGTACTGGAGTTAGAACTCCAAGTATTAGTGAACCACCTAGAAGTGAAGGGTGGTTCAGAATTAATAAAAAAAGTAGATCACTGAGGATTATGTTATTAGAAATGAAGATATAATTCCCCTGTGTGAATATTTCCGATGGTTAATGGTATAATTTTCCTTAGAGACAACATTGAATCACATCTCGTGATCCCAAAATGATCATGAAGATGCATTGTAAAATACAGCTATAGATTTGGAAGATCCAAATCAAGACAAAACAGTCATCAGCATTGTACATAATCAAATAGTTTAAACTTTTGTTTGGATCAGAGAATAAGATATCAATGAAATCAATCCCATCACTAAGACATATATCCCTATAATAGGATGGATGAAACCCATCATGGAATATATCAAAGATGGAATAATTCTACAAGAATGGGTTAGAAGATAGCAGATCTGGCAGCGATCAATTAATTCCACTATTTATAATGGCCCAAATAACTAGAAAGTCCTCTACCAGTGAGGATTTGATGGATTCCTTCTCATATTTTTGTTGGAGAAGAGACCGTGAATATTATGGAAGAAGTATATTCAGGATCTAGTAGTTACCACCAATTAGGGAATAGTCTTTCTGGTCAAATATTATGTCTTGGATACTTCTGGCCTTTGATGAAGTAGGATTGTAATGAAATCACTGAGAAGTGTCATCCATACCTAGTGCACTCTAATTTCATTCATCAACCCCCATAGTTTCTATATACATCTAAATACTCATAGGAATTTCACACATGGGTAATGGATGTTATTGGACCATATCCTCCAGCTACAGCTAATAAATTCAAGTGAATCCTTACTACTACTGATTTCTTATTCAAATGGGTTGAGGTAACATCCCTCCAATAATTGAGAGCCAAAATAATTGTTAGTTTTTTCAAAGATAACATCATTACCAAATTTGGTGTCAATCACACCATTTTGACGGATAATGGTACCAATTTAAGTTCTTCTAAGGTGGATAAAATATATAAGGAATAAAATATCCAATCCAACCATTCATCCCACCAGAATGCAGTTCCCAATGGACATATATAGGCTTTTAATAATTCCTTATCAAACTACTCCAAAATATGGTTGATAAAGATAAGAAATATTATCCTGACAAGATTTTTCATGCCTTATGGGATTATTAGATGACTACTTATACTGCTATGTGAGTGAATCTGTACTCAATGGGATACGAAATAGAAGTAGTCTTGCCCATTTAAGTTCAGTTTTCATCACTATGTATTGCCATTTTTGACTAGTTATCCATGGATGGGAAATCCCTGGATGAGCTGGAGAGACTGGAAGAAAAGAGATTTCACACCATGCATAACCAGGAGGTGTACTAGAACTAGATAACACATGACTTTAACAAGAAGGACCATCTTCATTCATTCCTCTAAGGAGAATTGGTATTGGTATTTAGGACTCTGATGATACTAGTAAAGAATCCTAAAAACATGATCCAAATGGGAGGGACCTCACTCCATATGTAAGCTCTACTCCAATGGATCTTATTCTATAATCTAAATAGATAGATAACTAATGGCATCTATAACCAATTAAATGTTCCTAAATAATTAATTTGTGTAATTACACATATTTCATCTTATCTATAGGACATTAAATTGCATAACACCATTTTTTCCATGTTTCATGGAATTAAACTACATAGAATCATCGTCCATGTTTCACGATGTTCAACTATGTAGCATCATTTTCCTTGTCGCATGACGATAAACCACACAACATGAGGTCCAATATATAGGATTTTAACTACATAACATTAATTCTCCTCAACACATGATAATAAATTGTATGTTTAAAGTATCCCTTATTTTACGTTGAGAAATCCCCAAGATACCATGACTGGAAACCCCTTGTGGTCCTTCAAAAGATGAGTAGATTTCATGCACAAACCACACCCATCTCATTTCCAAACCCTAGTGGAATTTAGGCCCCATTTATCCCTAAGTTTGGATTAGAACAACATGGTAAATAACTATTAAGAACTACATGTGGATTTATTCTTTTTCTAGAAAGATACATAGTGACACTTGGGTCTTACCCCTTGGTCTAGATTTAATGTTTCTTTCACATCGAGTAACCCATGCCCTTGAAACATGATGATAAACTATATGGTTCACTAAGAACTACATGTATATTGTTTCTCATTCCTATTGAGATACATAGTGACACCCATATCTTCAATATTGGGCCCATCCATGACCATGAAGAAAATTTTCTTTTTCCCTATGTATGGACCGAACATATACAGAGCACTCTTCCAGAACATATGACCTAATTCCCAAAAAATATGATGTCATGGGCCCAATCATTATATCTGAAAAATATTAAACCCCCCCTCTACATATAAAATCCCAATTGGTGTGGGGAACCATTTGTCAAGAACTATGTGTGGTTTGATTACCATCCTTATGGGATACGTAGCGATGCCCAGACATCTCATCCCCAGGCCAATCCATAGGGTTAAAAAATTACCTCTTTAGGCCTTTTGGCCTTAGTATCATCTGGTAATGTGTGTTGTGGTGTGGATTTCGTTGATCCTCATTCACATCAGGTTGCATCATGGCACCACACTATGCACCTTCCCATTAATTGGCCCAAACTCTATAACCTTGTACTATGTTTTTTTAGTGTCATAGTTGCATGAAAATAAAGTGTATAATAATCATGGAAGTTAGGAGAGTATAAAACCCATTTCTGGCATTGTTAACTTACCAATATCTCTTCAAAAACTATGTGTGGCTTGACTCCTACCCTAGCAGGATACGTAGTGATTCATGGATCTCCTATATTTGGTCTAGATGTAATGATTAAAATCCCCTTCACCTAATGTGTGCATGAATTAAACTATCATGAAGAGAATTTCCATGAACTATGTTTGGATTGATTCATTAATAAACAAAGATACATATTGACACCCATATCTCCAATCCTAAATATAGCTACAATTTTAGAAAAAAAAATTCCCCTTCCGATTCCACATGCATAAACCCGATCTGCAGAGAGAACTAATCCAAGACTTCACAATTTAGTGTTAACCATCAGTCTAAAAGTTACCAAAATTCCAATTTATCACATAAAACATGGATTGGTGTGGGAAAAAACATTCAATAACTATGTGTGTCTTTATTCTAATCATATTTAGAAATGTAGTGATGCCCAGATCTCCAATACTAGGTCTATTTGTGATTAAATCATATAGCCCCTTTACTTTCAATGCATGAATCAGATCTACATAGGGAGCGTATCAAGGACCACATGAGGTTTGATTATCAACCCTATGAGATATGTTGTGATTCCCAAATGCTCATTTCTGGTCCAAACCACAATATTTACATCACTTCACATCACTTCACCTTTTTCCTTACCGCATGATGTTAAACTACATGGAATTCCAAGAACTACATGTGGCTTGATTCTCATATCTTATGAGATATATAGTGATTACCATACTATCAATATTGGACCCAGTCATAACATAGTGAAAATACTTCATATTTTCTCTCATTTATTAATTGGATATATTCATGGAGAATCAATACTAGTTCTCATCTTATGTATAAACTTGTATTAAATGAAACTCACATAATCCTCCACTTATAAATTCAATCTGAGTGAGGTACCTTTATTTAAGAAATATGTGTGGATTTATTATCATCCCATTGAGATACGTAGTGATTTCCATAACATCAATAATGGTCCTGGCCACATCACAACATAAATAATAAAATACTTTCCCATGTATGAGTCAGATCTACATGGGGGGATCCAATATGAGTTCCCACTTTGCGCATGAACTTGTATCTATTAGAACTATGTGTGGAATGATTACTGTTCTAAAAAGATACATACTGATGCTTGTGATCTACACTATGGCCCTTCTATAACATTCATTTCCACATTAGAATCACCCAAATCATTTTTGTAAGTTGTTAAACTGCACGACCAATGTCCTCAACACATGACTACAAACTACATGGTACCTCTAGAACTACGTGTGACTTGATTCTCATCCTATTGAGATACAAATTGAATCATAGGGCATAATCCATAGCCCCATCCACTAGGTAAAGGAAAATTATACCTCTCTTGCATACAATCAAAAATCTACGCAACAACTTTATTTTGGGTCATCTACTTAGAGATCCCACCATGGAAAAAAGAGATGCCCTGATTCTACATATAAATCAGATCTAGGAAAGGGACTACAAAATCATAGCCAATATTGGTCTGATTCTTCTTTTATTCATTGAAAAATATGCCTTTTCTCTTATCAAACTCCTAATATTGAATACCTCCATATCTCCATAAAATTTCCATGGATTTTGGGGGAATAATGTTTAAAACCTGGGAGATCCTTTACCTGATCATGCAGTACACACCCCCATTGTCCATGAAAATGTCACCCCCATAATGGGCCTATCAGCCAAAGGATTCCACTGTTTGACTATGCAGTACATTCCATAGTAGTAATTATATAAAAAAGCCCCCATAATGGGGTTTTCAACCATTGATAAATTCTTTCTAGTGAGAAGACTATTCTATCCCTTTTTAGCTTTGATGGTGGTATACTGGAACTCGTAAATCAGCAGTCATCCCGTGTATATTTTTCCCATACCCTTTCTCCTAAACAGATAGTTTCCTAGACTGTGGTTTACACTTTTCCCCTTCACTTGGTCAAATAATATCATAATAATGTTAATTTAACCATATATCATTCATTATTTGAATAAAATTATGGTCATAACCATATGTCCTAAAACTACAGGCAACATAATTATTGCGTTTGGGTTAGACTTATGTAGAGAATTCATTTCCCCAATTCCATGGAAATTCTAACTGGAAATATCCGTTCTATATTCAGGTACTTTCTCCACAAATAAATCACTGTGCTTAGGAAAATCCAAATCTCCATAAATATTTATCCGCTTTTACTGATAGAATGTCAAAATTATTGAGAGTTCATTTACCTGACTATGAAGTAAGTTCCCCAGTTGGCCTTGTATAAATCCATCCACATAATGGGCCTATTAACCTAAGGATACTATTATTGACTTTGTAGTACATGCCCTGGTTGGACTTGCATACAAAATCCCTCATAATGGGTTTATTAATTATTGGTAACTTTGTTCTTGGGAGAGACCTCCTCTAACATCTTAATCCCAGATCTTCAATATTGGGGCCATCCATGACCATGAATAAAATTTCCTTTTTCCCTGTGTATGGACCAAACCTATACAGAGCACTCTTCCAGAACATATGACCTAATTCCCAAAAAATATGATTTTATGGCCCCAATCATTATATCTGAAAAATATTAAACCCCCCCTCTGCATATAAAATCCAAATTGGTGTGGGGATCCATTTGTCAAGAACTATGTGTGGTTTGATTACCATCCTTATGGGATATGTAGAGATGCCCGAACATCTCATCCTCAGGCCAATCCACAGGGTTACAAAATCACCTCTTTAGGCCTTTTGGCCTAAGTATCATCTAGTAATGTGTGTTGTGGTGTGGATTTCATTAATCCTCATTTAGATTAGGTTGCATCATGGAACCACACTATGCACCTTCCCTTTAATTTCCCCAAACTCTATGACCTTGTACTATGTTTTTTTAGTGTCATAGTTGCGTGAAAATAAACTATATAATAATCATGGAAGTTAGGAGAGTATAAACCCCATTTCTGGCACTGTTAACTTACCCTTACCTCTTCAAGAAATATGTGTGGCTTGACTCCTACCCTCGCAGGATACGTAGTGATTCATGGATCTCCTATATTTTGTCTAGATGCAATGATTAAAATCCCCTTCACTTAATGTGTGCATGAATTAAACTAGAATGAAGATCATTTCCATGAACTATGTGTGGCTTGATTCATTAACCAACAAGATAGATATTGACACCCAGATCTCCAATCCTAAATATAGATACAATTTTAGAAAAAAAAATCTCCTTCCGATTCCCCATGCATAAACCCGATCTGAAGAGAGAACTATTCCAAGACATCACAATTTAGTGCTAACCATCAGTCTAAAACTTATCAAAATTCCAATTTATCACATAAAACTTGGATTGGTGTGGGAAAAAACATTCAATAACTATGTGTGTCTTGATTCTCATCATATTTAGATATGTAGTGATGCCCATATCTCCAATAGTAGGTCTATCTGTGATTAAATCATATATCCCCTTTACATTCTATGTATGAATCAGATCTACATAGGGAGCCTATCAAGGACCACATGAGGTTTGATTATCAACCATATGAGATATGTTGTGATTCCCAAACGTTCATTTATGGTCCCAACCACAATATTTACATCACTTCACATCACTTCACCTTTTTCCTTACCGCATGATGTTAAACTGCATGGAATTCTAAGAACTACATGTGGCTTGATTCTCATCTCTTATGAGATATATAGTGATTCCCATACTATCAATATTGGACCCAGTCATAACATGGTAAAAATAATTCATATTTTCTCTCATTTATTAATTGGATGTATTCGTGGAGAATCAATACTAGTTCTCATCTTATGTATAAACTTGTATTAAATGAAACTCACATAATCCTCCACTTATAAATTCAATCCGGGTGAGGTAACTTTATTTAAGAAATATGTGTGGATTTATTATCATCCCATTGAGATATGTAGTGATATCCATAACATCAATAATGGTACTGGCCACATCACAACATAAAAAATACAATACTTTCCCATGTATGAGTCAGATCTACATGGGTGGATCCAATATGAGTTCCCACTTTATGCCTGAACTTGTATCTATTAGAACTATGTGTGGCATGATTATTGTTCTAAAAAGATACATTGTGATGCTTGTGATCTAAACTATGGCCCTTCTATAACATTAATTTCCACATTAGAATCACCCACATCATTTTCGTAAGATGTTAAACTGCACGACCAATGTCCTCAACACATGACTGCAAGCTACATGGTACCTCTTGAACTACGTGTGACTTGATTCTCATCCTATTGAGATACACAGTGAATCATAGGGAATAATCCATATCCCCATCCACTAGGTAAAGGAAAATTATACCTCTCTTGTATACAATCAAAATTCTACACAACAACTTTACTTTGGGTCATCTACTTAGAGATCCCACCATGGAAAAAAGAGATGCCCCAATTCTACACATAAATCAGATTAGGAAAGGGACTACAAAATCATAGCCAATATTGGTCTGATTCTTCTTTTATTCACTAAAAAATATGCCTTTTTACTTGTCACACTCCTAATATTGAATACCTTCATATCTCCATAACATTTCCATGGATTTTGGGGGAAGAATGTTTGAAAACTGGGAGCTCCTTTACCTGATCATGCAGTACACACCCCCATTGTCCATGAAAATGTCACCCCCATAATGGGCCTATCAGGCAAAGGATTCCACTGTTTGACTATGAAGTACATTCCCTAGTAGTAGTTATATAAAACAGCCCCCATAACGGGGTTTTCAACCATTGATAAATTCTTTCTAGTGAGAAGCCTCTTCAGTCCCTTTTTAGCTTTGATGGTGGTTTACTGGAACCCGTAAATCAGCAGTCATCCCTTGTATATTTTCCCCATACCCTTTCTCCTGAACAGATAGTTTCCTAGACTGTGGTTTACACTTTTCCCCATCACTTGGTCAAATAATATCGTAATAATGTTAATTTAACCATATATCATTCATTATTTGAATAATATTATGGTAATAATCATATGTCCTAAAACTACAGGAAACATAATTATTGCGTTTGGGTTAGACTTATGTAGAGAATTCATTTCCCCAATTCCATGGAAATTGTAACCTGAAATTTCCCTTCTATATTTAGGTACTTTCTCCACAAATAAATCCATGTGCTTAGGAAAATCCAAATCTCCATAAATATTCATCCGCTTTTACTGATAGAATGTCAAAATTATTGAGAGTTCATTTACCTGACTATGAAGTAAGTTCCCCAGTTGGCCTTGTATAAATCCATCCACATAATGGGCCTATTAACCTAAGGATACTATTATTGACTATGTAGTACATGCCCTGGTTGGACTTGCATACAACATCCCTCATAATGGGTTTATTAATTAGTGGTAAATTTGTTCGTGGGAGAGACCTCCTCTAACATCTAAATACCTTTTTCTCATACCACCCCACAAATTTAGAAATTCCTAGATCATGGATTACAACTTTTTATTTCTATACCTGAATATAGTAGAATATTTAGAGACATATTACCGATAATCAAAGAATATTCAAACCTTCAGTCAAAGCTAATGACATTAAACTATATCCCCTATTTTTCTTACTGTATGACTTTAAACTGCATAACATAATGTCTTTTTTGAATGAATTTAAACTACACAACCCCCAAATGTCCTTGCTTCATGACTTTAAACTGTAGAAAATAATATCATAAAGCCGCTTTCTGACCAAATTTACCCTCCTCTGCGCATCAAATTTTTGTAGGAGTGGCTTCCCATTCCTGGAATGTGTTGGTATAGATGATTCCTTTATTCTTAGACATATTTACTTGGTAAATCCACCCAATGTGATATTGAGACATCCAAATCCTAAACATTATTTTTTCATCAGTAAAATAATGTCATAATTCTTGAGAGCTCATTTAACTGACTATATAGTGTGTGCCCTAGTTGTCCTTTCATAAAATCCTCCCGCATAACAGGCCTATCAGCCTAAGGATTCCACTGTTTGATTATGTAGTACGTTCCACAGTTGGCCTTTCAAAAAATATCCCTCATAATGATTTTGTCAATATGTGGTATCTTATTTCTCATTAGAGTCCCTATCTATTCCTGAATACCACATTTTAGATTTAGAGAACACAAAGTCTTAAGATAACCCCAGAAAGTATCTATATAACATCAGAACATTCCTAGCCATAAATCCTTATTTGGGTAATAATTTAAAAATTCATGGTCAATTCTATTCAACCTAAAACATAATATTTCATTATTCTATGTGTATTACATTAAACATCCCAAAAAAACATACATAGTACTCACCAGGTTGAAAACTTGTAAAGGGAACCCTGTACAGAAGTCGATTCTTAGCTTGCTAGACCTACACTTTTTACGGTTTAGGAAAAATAAACCATTGAAAAGTAAAAAAAACATTATGTTTTTAGGGTTTTACACATGAGCCTAGAAACATTCAATCTACGCCCACTAGGCCCCTCATCTTAGGTAAAATTTTTGAGCATCTCACACCCCTATTTTTGTAATTATGATTAGATGATATGAAAATGTAATGCTATAAAAATCATATTTGACATTATTATTATAAGAATAATATAGGTATGAATACATAGATTAATAAAAACAAAATTATTTTCATTTAAGAGAAAAAAAATCCCCTGGGAAACATCCACAATATGG
Source organism: Viscum album (assembly GCA_963277665.1). Taxonomy (NCBI): domain Eukaryota; kingdom Viridiplantae; phylum Streptophyta; class Magnoliopsida; order Santalales; family Viscaceae; genus Viscum; species Viscum album. The sequence goes on along the minus strand of OY728146.1, from coordinate 1,662,531,419 downwards.
AGTCTCTCTGTCACAAACTAAAAAAATGCTTTCAACATAATTATTCACAAATTGAATAGCCTCCCAAACCCTACCAACTACATATTGATTCTTGGTCAGTCGAACCATATGCTCTCTAGGACTACTATCTTAGGTAAAAAAGTAGATCTTATTTCCAAACAAAAAGTATCTCCAAAACCTAGAAAATGATGTTGGACTGTGTCAAAGTGCCCTTACTTTTACCTTATAAGAATATTATTTTCATTCCAAACGAATCTAATAATAAGGGGAGGGGGATTTTATAGACAGTACGAAATGTGTTCCATGAACTTCTCTATAAAACTAATGATTTGAGCCTCAGTTATATAGAAAAGTTTGAGTTTGATTAGAAATACGTCTTTATACTAGATGTAAGAGTAGATTTTATTTTCATGTTCCATGACCCTTAAACCCACCAATTAGGCACTAAAAGTTCATGGAATGACTATAAATTTTTTAGTGAGGTCAGTGACAATAGCGAAGGGACCAGCCTAAAGGGTTGGGACAGCAGCTCGGTAGTGATCCTGAGCATGGGTACGAGGGCGTTGTACCCATTGTATGGAGCAGTTGTTTCACCTAAGTCTCCCAAAAACACCGTCAGTGTGCAAGGTACCTACGTGTGACCTACTTTCACACCACCACAATTGTGTGACCATAAACCTTCACACATGGCCCCATATTTTCCTATAAATAGACCTTTTGGGTATTCATCTGGATAGACAGATTTCCATAAAGGCATATTGCTACCCTGATTTCCCTAATACTTCATTCAAGTCCTCCAAAACATCCAAGGTGGTTTTCTAATGCCTAAATAGAGGTGATAAAAGGGGGATAGTGATACTTAATTTTATTCATCATTAAAAATAAATAACACTTGTGTGACTCATTCTCCCAACACCTGATTTAAGATAACTAGTGCGACCACCCTTCCTAAAACAAGAAATTTCACTACTCACTTCTTGGAATACTTGTGAAGACCCTTAAAGTCTTGAGTCAAGTCTCTCCTCAGTGTAGTCATCTAGGTTTTTATTCACTTAAGGTGAAACCAATTTTCCCAAGACTACTTACATGAAGCACCCTTGAAAACACCTCCTTAGTTCTTCTTACCCATAAGCCTATGCGATCCTTTTATGAAGCTTCCTTCAAATCTAGTCATGGAAAGGGTTATCCTTCACTGGCTACCTTTCCTAAAAGAAGCCATGTTTAAACCTACACCAAGACCTCCAGATTTACAAAACTACATGGAAAGCCACATCAGCATGTCTTTAATTTAGATTTGGATTTCTATAGTTAGAGGATTCCCAAACTTTTCATAAAAATGGGTAAGGATACTTAAGGAATTTATAGAATTGGATATCAACAGTCACATATACTCATTCGAAACCATTCAGAAATAATGATTTCCCCATCAAAGTCACATTTTTAGGGAAACAACCCTAAAAAATCCTAAAAACCATAAATACTAAAAAACTAATGAAACTTTTAAACCCCTAAAAACTAAAAATACCCAAACCCCCTAAAATACATAAAAACACTAGAAAAAAATAAAAATCCTAAAAATCTTAATCCCCTAAAACCCATAAAAACACTTAAATACCCAACCCCCCAAATCCCCTTAAAAGACCTTAAAACCCTAAAACATTAAAAATTCCCTAGAAACACTAAAAAACCTAAGAGACTCTAAAAAACAAACAACCCATTAAAGAATATTAAATATATTAAAACCATAAAACATTAAAAACTATAAAAAACAAAAATGTACATAAGAACCCAAAAAACCATTAAAAATTAAAAAAAAATCCTCAAACAACCCTAAACACCCCAAAGAATAGTAAAAAATCCAAAAAACCCTAAAAAAATTATATATCTTTAAAACATTAAAAACCTATAAAACCCAAAACCCTAAAAAATCCCTAAAAACATAAAAAAAATTATTAAAAATCCTATGAAAACAATAAAAACCCTCTAAACCTACTAAAATCATAAAAACCATAAGAAATACCTAAAAATGATTAATCCACGAAAAAATAAAAAGAGAACTAAAAACCCCTAACACCCTGAAAATCCCCTAAAACTTCATAAACCCCCCAAAATCCCTAAAAATACCTAAAAATATATAAAAAAATCCCTAAAACTCCCCTCTGACATGGTCTATCCTTGGTGACCGCGTCTCCACCCTGGATTGGTGTCGATGGAGGTAGTTCACTAGTGACTTGGCTTCATTTTTGATTTGGTGGTGGCCTCATCGCGCCTTGCGGCTTCGAGATTTGGTTTCGTCTTTGGATCGCTAGTTGCTAGATTCGTCTCACGTAGAGTTGACTTCGACTCTCCTAGCTTCAGGATCCCAATTTGGTTTTAGCATTCATTGGTTATGTGTAGTCCATATATGGGTTTCCTGATCAGTGTCTTCCTTTCTAGATCTAGGATCTTTTTGTGGATTTTAGAGCTTGGTGTTGGGATTGGCATTCATGGTGTCCTTTTTGGCATTCCCCTATCCTTGGGATCTTGTTGCGGCCTCTGTACGCTCGCCACTGCCTTCGGGTTGATTGTTGCAGGATGCGGCTAGCTCCTCTTGGACTTCGAGATTTGTTCTTGGATGTGGTTTTCTTGGTGTAGGACATGTATTCCGGCCGTGAAATCCTATCCCAGCTTCTTCTTGGCTCGATGACCGTTCTGGTGTGCTCTGGTTTGCTCGGTTTTGGCTCTAATGTCCTGGAGGGGGGAGGCTTTGCATTCTGTTTCTTCTGGTTTCTTGTGATTTTGTTCAAATGATGTTGGCATTTTGTTGTGGTGTGTGTTTGTTGTGGTTTTTGTTACTGGTTGTCGGTCATTGATTTATGGAAGATGATGTTTCTTGGTGGTGAATGTTGTGATGGTGTTTTGATTGGGGTTGATGTAGGATAGTGTTTGTGAATTTGTGGTGCTGAAGTTGGGTTGATGAAGTTGCAGCATGTGGTTTGGTGTTGCTGGCTTTTGGTTGTTGATGGGTTGATAGGTGATGTTGGAGACTTTTTTTCCAGATTTGCATGGTTTTTTGAGTTTTTCTGTTGGGTTTTTTTTGGGGTTGGGGTTGAAATGGGTTTTTTGGGTGTGGGTCGTTTGACCCCTCCCCTCGCTTGTTTGCTGCATCTTTTTTCAAATAAATTTGGGGGGGGGGGGGGAATAGCCTGACCCTCATATCTCCCTTGCCTAAAACCCTAAAAAACTAAAACACCAAAAAATATCTATTAAAAAACATAAAATCCTAATAATCATTAAATAAACTATTTTTTTAAAACTCTAAAAAACCTTAAGAACCCCAAAATACCATGCAATCCTAAAAATACAAAAAATCATAAAAACCACTAACACCCAATAAAATCCCTAAAACCCCCCAAAAAAAGAACCCTAAAACCCCTTTAAACACAAAAAAACCTGAAGATACAAAAAAAAACCTAAAACCTCAAAAAAATTAAAAAATAAATACCTTAAATACCCTAAACACCCTAAACCCCAAAAAACCATGAAAATAATAAAAAATCCCCTAAAAGACCACAAAAACCCAAAAAACGCAAAAAAAGTAACCTAAAACCCCTAAAACCCTAAAAGACCCTAGAAACCCTAAAAAAACTCTATTTGTCACTAAAGAAATCATAAAACACCATAAATTACCCTAAAACCCCTTAAAATCCTAAAAGACAGTAAAAACATTAACCCCCCCCCCTAAAAGACCAAAAAATACACTAAAAGTTAAAACAATCTTAAACCCTAAAATGCCCTAAAGGACCCTAACACCCAAAAACCATAAAGACCCCAAAACTCTAAATAAATTACAAAAGGTCCCCCCCCAAACCCCAAAACACTAAAAGAATATAAAAATACCAAAAATCCATTAAATTCCTTGATGGACCCTAAAGGACCTTAAAAATATTTAAAACCCTAAAGGACAATAAAATACCCTAAAACCATAAAGGATCCTAAAACTTATAAAGGATCCTAAAATTCATTAAAACACTTAAATGAACCTAAAAACCCTAAAACCCTAAAACACCATAAAATCCCCAAAATCCTAAAAGACCCTAAAAATGATTAAAAACCTAAACGAAACAAAAACCCCAAAAAACCTAAAATACCCTAAAATGCTAAAAAACTAAAAAACCCAAAAAAAATATAAAAACATAAATAAACATATGACATGTAAAATATAAAAATACACTGAAAACACTATAAAAAATAAAGAAACCCAAAAACCCAAAAACTATAAAAACCCTAAAAAAACCTAAAACCCTGAAAACCCTAAAACCCATAAATACATTAAAAACCCTAAAACCCTAAAACCCATAAAAAATACTAAAAAAGTCAAAAAACCCTAAAAACACTTGAACACTTAAAACACTAATAACTAATGAAAATATTTAAAAACCCTTAAAAAACTGAGAACACTGAAAACCATAAAAATCTTAAGACCTTTAAAACCACAAACCTCCCTAAAAACCACAAAAACACTAAAAACCCTCTAAAAATATGAAAAATTCCAAAAACCACTAAAAACAATGAATCCCCGAAAAACCCAAAAAATAGTAAAAACCATAAAAACACTAAAAATAGTAAAAAATATAAAACACCTAAAATATGAAAAAAAACCACTAAAACCCCTTAATCCCTAACAGACATAGAAAACCCTAAAACCCTTAAAACCACCAAAACCCATAAAATCCCTAAAACCCGTAAAACCACTAAAATCATAAAAATATTAAAACCCATAAACTCCCAAAAAACACTTAGAACCCCTCAACACCATCAAAATACAAATTACAATAAAAAACCATAAAATTGTTGTCCCTAAATACCCAAGAAGCATAAAAGTCCCTAAAAATTATATAAAAACCCAAAAAAAGTCACTTAAAACTATTAAACACCCTAAAACCCCCCAAAACTCTAAAAAAAATTAAAAACCCTAAAGCACCATAAAAAACATTAAATTTATAGAAACCTATAAAGACTAAAAATCCCGAAAAAACCTAAAATTAGTAAAACAAACCTATAACCATAAGAAACCATAAAACCCCTAAAAAACCTAAAAAATATGATTAAACCCCAAAACCCTTAGAACACCCTAAAATCCCTAAAAGACCATAAAACCACTAAAATTCTAAAAAAACTCTAGAACCCTTAAAAATATGAAAAATCCCTAAAAACCTACAAAAATAAAAACCCGTAATCCCTAAAAAACTAGAAAAAACATAAAAAAATTAATAACCCCTAAAAACTGAAAAACAATAAAATACCTAAAAAATAAAAACCCCTAAAACACTAATGAACCAAAAAATCTAGAAAACGTAAAACCCTAAAAACCATAAAAACTATAAGAACCCTGAAAAACAATAAAAACCATAAAAAACAAAAAACAATAAAAAACACAAAACTCTAAAAAACCCTACAACCCCTACAACCCATAAAAACACCAAAACCACAACAATACCTAAAAATTACCAAAACCCATAAAATCCCTACACCCCTTAAAACCCCCAAAACTATCGAAAAACCCCTAAAACCCTATAACCCCAAAAAATATAAAAAACCCTATATATATATATATAACCCCTAAAACCACTAAAAGACCATAAAACCCCTAAAACCCCTAAAAGACTCTAAAAACCCAAAAAGATCCGTTAAAACCGGAAAAAAACTCTTAAAACCTCAAACCCATAAAACCATGCAAAACTATGAAAACCCTAAAACTAAAAAAAACCTAAAAACAAAAAATAACAATAAAATAAAAGACTAAATGTAAAACTCCAAGATTCTACAATATGTTTCCCTTTGAATAATGCAATAGCTTGCATTGTCCGAAACTTGGAGTTTTAACACACCACGACCAATTAAACTAGCCGTTATGAAGAGTAATACCCACTTTTTGAAATTTTATATATTTTACTTTTTAAAATGGAATTCATTTTTGAATTCGGAATATTGAAATTAGCTTAGTGTTATTTTTTGGTACTTTTCTGAACACTTTCAATTTTTGATGAATAGTACAAAATTTTAATTAAAAACAACTTTTTTAATCAAAATAATTTATAGTTTTAAATTATACATTTGAGTGTTTTAAAGTATCATTAGGTTATATTTTTATAATTTAATATAATTTAGTTAATTTTATGTAATTTAACATTTAAACTGAACATAAACAAGTGTCAATCTTTTGGTAGTTATTATTTCTTAAAAACACACTTTTTATTTAGACAATTGGAATTAATTTTAAATTATTTTCTTCCACTTATATATTTTGAATTTGAAAAAATTAATTCCATATTTGGAATCATGATGTGAAAATTGTGTAAATAGGTAAATTTTATTTTTAGACATTATGAATAATTACTTCAGGAAAATATTTTATTTACCATGGTCAAAGGGTAAATCTGACAAAGAAGGGTAAAAATAATATTCTAATAATATTAAATTACACTAACATGATTTCTATTCCTATTTTTGATACATTTCGTACCATGGGAATCCTTGGGTCTATTTTGGGACCCCATGGAGACACTTGGGAGTGATAATGATATTTTACATTAAGTAATCTAAAGTAAATACAAAAATAACCAAAGCATGTATCTTTTAGTAAAACTTTTTTATATGGGGTTATATAATTGATATATTAGACTATAAATATTAATTTTAAATCTAAATATATTTTCTACATTATGATATTTTATTTTTAATTTTTAAAACTAAAATAAATATATTTATTTATGAGACAATAATGATGTAGTATTTTCCTTATTAATAAAAGAATCAAATAAATGATATTGTAAATATTAAAATAAATATAATTTTATAGTTTTTATGCCATAAATTAATTTTATAGGTGAATTTAACATTTTAGGGTTGATTAAATGTATTTTTTTAAAATTAATCAAGTTGGTAAGACTTTTATAAAAACAAAATACTAAATAGTGTCAAAATTGACATAATTGAGTTTTTAAAACAAATAATATATTATTAATTGATATAATATTACTGAAAATATATGGTTCTTCCAAAAGACTTTGATAAGGTTATATATATTAATTAGGAACCACATGGGGTTCTCTTTTCTGGTAATAGTAAGTTTATTAACCATATAATATAAAAATACAAAGAGACATGATAATTGTCAAACTATTTAACAAAGAGTTAAATATAAAAGATAAGGTTAATATGGTGACCTAAACCTATCCTAAACCTATTTTTTGATAGTTTTTTCAACCATACACACCTTATCCTTGAAATAAATAATTTTTTATCAATTTTAAACTGAAAATGATTTTATTATAAAATAATATTTCAAGCTTTTCCTAAAGTGGCCCTCATCTATCTTATAAAACGGTACTTCCCCTTATCTTAATTTCACACCTCCAAAGCCATTTGGATCCACCAAACCCTTCTCCAATATACTATAATATTTCCTCCCTTCATCATAGAGGCCTTCATTTGGTTATAAATCCAACCTAAGGATCCCTTTTGATCAAATAAAAAGGAAGAACCCGAAGAAGAGGTAAATATGTCATCACCTCTTTCAAGTTATTTTATTCTTCCACTTTATATTTATTTGTTATTTCCATTTTAAAATAATAACTCCAATATCTTTTATATAATGTTATGTTATTATAAAAATGGTACAAAAATATTCATTATTCTATCCATCATATGAATGAAAAAGTCACCATATGTGTGTACGTACAGCTTACCGTCTCCACGTCAGGGTGTAGTTTTTTATTCAAACAATTCATTGTTTGGATGGGTATAATAATGAGTATAAATAATGTAAATAATAAATATGATATTTTAATGATTCTTTATATATTATATACCATCCAATTACATATTATTTCTCCATCAATATAATGATATTGTCGCTCGTATGTACGTACGAATTACCATCTTCACGAACACGATGAGATTCATCCCACATCGTTACCATTCAAGAATAATTTTCATTTTATGATTAAAAATAATGTTTATGAACATAATATAATTATGTATATTAATCAAATACATCCTATCCATAACAAACATGACTTACGTAACCAATCATATAAAGGAAAATGAATCAGTTAACACCCAAAATGATTATACTACTAAAATATTATTAACAAAGAATTATTATAAGATCATATATGATATCATATTTATGTATATGATTCTTTTATATTTTAATAACAAAGTTTTAACTATTATACATGAGGTTAACATACCATAGACTAATGAAAAGTACAAGGTAAGGGTTAATTTCACAATCTCTTTATTATCTGAGGTCGTTTTTACGTATCTACTAGGACCCCTTTACCATCCACATCCATGTTTCTTAAAAATGTATTTCAAATTTTTTTTAAAGTTTACTAGACTATGGGTTAAATTCATTTATAACCTTCTTTTACTTTTTATAATATGGTTTGAAAGGAATCTTTCTTTCATTTTCCAAATAATTTACTTTATGTCCTTTTCAACAAAATTAGGGTAATAATGTTTTTTATCTTATACAGAAAGTGTGTCTATTTTATGCCATTATATTATCGTCAAATATTACTATAAAATATTATAATAATATTTTAAAAAAAATTTTCTTTTAAAATTATGTGACTTTTAAATTATTTCAAAATATAAAGTGGTATTTATTTCAAATAGTTTTAATTTCATCTATGTCAACATCCTTTGATGAATTTTAAACTTGATTGAAGTTGATTTATTATGATAAAAATCTTCCATATTGTAGTTAATGTTTTGTGATATGTTTGACAGTGGATGTGTTATTTTTAGACCATTCATGGTTTATGGATAAAGTTTTGACATTTCGTATGCTAGTTTTAATTCGAATGTTTATGTTATGTTTAAACCATTTCATATGAGGAATGCATTGGAATTTGTAAGTGATGGGTGGATCCTGATATAGCTCCTCGATGCATCGGTAGGTCTCATGAGTCAAACAAGTGTCTTAGCACAAGGCCTTGACAAAATCTTATTTTTAGTCTTAGCACAAGGCCTTGCCTATGTGGTTATAATGTCTGGCATTATGCATTCCATCATTATGAAAGTGGTTATTGATATTGTATGAGATTATTCGACTAATATAATATCCATGTGAATAAGTAAATGGAATTATTTGATTTTATATTTGCCATATTATGATGAATTTTAAGTTTAAAAGGATTTTGTTTTTGTCTTATACATTGCCTTAAATGTTTATTATTATTTATGAAAGTTTTTACTATATTGTTATCCTTACTGATCATCTGAGATCACCCCTTTCTATGTTTAATTTTTCCCAAGATGTGAAGATATAATTAATGGTGACCTGTAGGGATAGTCTAAGGATATAAGTGTGGTCAATGGGGACAAAAGTTTATTGATGTTTTTATTTTAGGATATAATGTAAAATTTATGAATGTATCTATTAATTCCTAGGCTACAAAACTAATTGGTCTTTCGGGATGTGATTCATTTCATCATGTCATTGTTATGTAATAATGCACCGAATCTGGGTAACTGGGATTGGGGTGTTATAGTTGGTATCAAATGAAGTTTAGTACAATCCTTGGAAACTAGATTTAGATAAACTCTGATTAGAGCGCATTACCCTAAGATAGACTTTTAGTATTGGTATATAAGATCTTTTTTGAATTTTGGTAATGTAGAGATTTTTTTTATTTTCCCAGAAATACATCCCAATCTGGATATGAGTAGGTAGAGGCGACTCTGGAACAGATGTACCTAGGAGTGAAAACTCTGACAAGGTGTTTCGGGCTTGACACGGGGTATCCTAGTACATGAAAATGGGCCTTGCTGCACTCTTGATTACGACACTCTTAGGGGATATGCTTAGGATAATTCAAAATTTAATTGAAAACCATTATAAAGGATTTATGAGTATATACCTCCTCGATGAAATTTTTTTTTTATGATTATGGATTATATCCATAAATTTCTCATTTCATGTTAACTTTTTTACAAGATTGGAATTATGTATTGTGATTTATAATCTAATCTAATGTATGCAATTATTTAGAAATGGTGCCTATTGGAAGGAATAGAAACTGTATCAACACACATAATCCATGTAGGAATTTCCCTCTAACTCAAGATAATTATAGTGGAGATGGTGATGCAACTGGTGCTGATCAGTTTATCTCCATACTGTGACAACTCACTCAGGTAATGAATAATAACCTTACCTATTTTAAGAACCCTGATCCAAAACATGAAGGATCAATGTTAGACAGATTCATGAGGAAAAAACCACCAACATTCAATGGGAGTACAAATCCATTTGGATCTTAGCAGTGGATAAATTACTTAGAGAAAATATTTCAAGTTTTGGGGAGTAGCGATAGGGAAAAAGTTGTCATGGAAGTTTATCGCCTCATGGGAGATGCAGATCAATAGTGGTCATTAATTCTAAACAAATAGAGAGATAAAGAAGTATAGAACATGGAATGGATGGAGTTTAATGAAATTTTCATTGAAAAATACTTTCCTCATGACCATCGAGTGGATATGGAAAGACAATTCCTGAGTCTAAGGAAAAAGGAGGATGAAAATGTCGCAAAGTATGAGGCTAACTTTACAAGTTTAGAAAGGCATTTGGTAGATTATATATGTAACCCATGGAGTAAGATTGATAGATTATTTAATGGGTTAAAACCATTTCTCCATCAAGCATTAGTCTCAAAATACTTCTCATTGTACGAAGATATTGTCTCATGTGCTATCAAGACAAAAATAGAATTCTCTAAGTCTTATGACTTCAAAGAAAAGAAGAAGAAGAGATCTACTGATCACTCTAGAAATGGAAATAAGGGGAAGAAGTTAAAAGTTTAATATCCATCTTATGGTCAATGTGGAAAGAAACACCCTGGTTCTTGCTTGAAGGGAATGAGAGTTTGTTACAAGTGTGGTGAAAAAGGCCACCAAGCTCGTGATTGCAAGAGAAAGAAAGAGGCTGTCAATATTGAATGCTACAATTGTAGAGAAAAGGGACATTATGAAAATTAATTTCATATGCAATAAGGGAACTTAGCTCAAAAAAGGACAATGGAGAAAGGCCAAGCTTATGCAATCACTATTTTTGAGGTTGAAACGCCGAATGATGTGGTGACAGGTAATTTAATGGTTTCCTCAAGTTTAGCCAATTCTTTATTTGATTCTGGATCTTCACATTACTTTATATCTTCCCATTTTTCTAAGAAAATTAGATATTTTTAATTTGACTTAACAAGGGAGTTGTCAGTCAAAAGTCCTTAGGAAAGTATCATCGCAACTATGTTTTGTGAATTAGTTCCCATTAGGGCATATAAATGTTCTTTATCTGCTGATCTCATCGTCATACCCATGATTTAATTTGATATAATCCTCACAATGGATTTTATTTTAGACCATGATATGAAATTTTATTGTAAGAATATGGAGGTTACAATTTTGGATGATGATAAGAAGTACCACATATTTAGTGCAAAAATGTCACCACCTGATTCTTATCTAGATCCACCACCAGAAGCTCTACTAAATTAAATTATTGTGGAGGAAGTGAATGAAATAATTTTGGGTGAGGAAAAGAATGTTTTAATAGTGGACATACCTATTGTTCATGAATATATTGATGTGTTTCCATAGGATTTACTAAACATCCTCCAAAACAAGAAATTGAGTTTTCCATTGATTTAATCTCTGCTTCAAGGCCCATATCGAAGAACCCTTATAGAATGACCACTGTGAAATTAGTGGAACTAAAGAAAAAACTATAGGAATTGAGTAATAAGGGATTTATTTTCCCTAGTATTTCTCCATGGGGAGCTCATGCCCTTTTTGTTAAGAAGAAAGATAGATCTATGAGGTTGTGCATTGACTACAGGGAGATAAATTCTATAATAATAAAGAACAAGTATCCCCTACCTCACATTAATGATTTATTCGACCAACTTCATGGAGCTCAATATTTTTCAAAGATTGACCTTCGATCTGGATATCATCAGTTGTGTGTGAAGATAGAAGATATTCTGAAAACAGCATTTCGAACCAAGTACAAGCATTACGAGTTTACAGTAATGCCTTTTGGATTTACTAATGCACCCTCTGTCTTCATAGATCTAATTAATAGAATATTCAAGGAATATCTTGATAAATTTGTAGTGGTATTTATTGATGATATCTTGGTATACTCTAAAAGATATGAAGATCATCAAAATCACTTGCGCATTATTCAAAAGAATCTTAGAAGAAATTAATTATATGGGATGTTTAGCAAATATGAATTTTGGATTCAAGAAATTTCTTTTATTGGCCATATTGTCTCTCAGGATGAAATCTATATTGATCCTTTAAAGACCAAGGCAATATAAGAATGGCCAGCACTGATGAGTATAAATGAGTTACGTAGTTTTATTGGTTTAGCAGGTTATTATCGACGTTTCATCCAGAATTATGCCCAGTTGGATAACCCATTAACCAAGCTCACACGTAAAGGGGTTAAATTTGTTTGGAAAAAAGAGTGTGAAAAATGTTTTAATGAACTAAAGATAATATTAGTCATTGATACAATCTTGACTCTACCATCAAGGAACATTGGGTTTGTTATTTAAAGTGTTGCTTCAAAGAAAGGACTTGGTTGTGTCCTTATGCAGAATGATTGAGTAATTTTCTATACATAACGACAGCTAAAAATTCATGGGAAAAACTATCCCACTCATGATATTGAGTTAGTATCTGTAATCCTTGCTCTGAAGATATGGAGACACTATCTCTATGGTAAAAAATGTGATATTTATACTAATCACAAGAGTGTTAAGTATATTTTCCCACAAAAAGAAATCAACATGAGGCCAAAGAGATAGATTGAGCTACTCAAGGATTATGATTTCACAATACACTACCACTTGGGGAAGGAAAATAAGGTGGTAGATTCTTTAAGAAGAAAGTATCATGGAGTTTTGAATAGGATGAGAGTTGAAAGGGTTCCTATTTTCATGGATCTAGTAAATATGGATATGGGAATAACCATGGAAGTTGAAACTTCAATAATTTTTCAAATGGTTTCCAACGCATCCTTTCTTGAAAGGATAAAAAGTTTTTAGACTAATGATGAGGAGTTCCAAATGAAGATTAAAGCTATAAACAATGACAGATTGAGTGAATTCATATATGAAGATGAAAATTTGAAATTTGAGAAGAGAATTTGTGTTCCCGATATACCTAATATAAAAAAGAAATTGTTGGATGATGCTCATAGCTCCAATTTCTCTATACACCCTAGGAGCACCAAGATGTATAGATATTTGAAGGAACATTTTTGGTGGGACAACATGAAGAGGTAGATTTATGATTTTGTGTTAAGAAGTATGGTTTTTCAACAAGTGAAATCTAGAAGGCAACAACTTAGAGGATTCATGAAACCTCTTCCCATACCTTTGTGTAAATGGGATAATATTATGATGGATTCTTTCATGGGGATACTAAAGAATCCTAGAAAGAATGATGCAATATGGGTAATTTTTGATCTTCTTACCAATCCAGTACATTTTCTTGCTATAAGAGAATATTTACCACTTGAACGTCAAGCAAGACTATATATTAATGAATTTTTAAGACTCCATGGTGTACCCCTTTTGATTATTTCTGATCGCGATCCCCATTTTACATCAAGATTTTGGAAAAGTATTCAAAAGTCCTTGGATACTGAACTTCGTTTGAGCATTTCCTACCATGCTCAAACCGATGGACAATTAGAACAGACAATTTAAACCTTAGAAGACATGTTGAGATCTTGTTCACGTGACTTTCAAGGTATATGGGATCAATATTTACCTCTGGTATAATTTTCCAAAAACAATAGCTTCCATTCAAGTATTCTAATGGAACCATATAAAGTGTTATATGGAAAGAGATTCCTCACACCCACTTTTTGGGATGATGTTGCTGAAAAAAAACTTGTAGGCCCAGAACTTGTTGAGGAAACAATGAAAAAGGTAACGATTATCCAAACCCACATCAAAGTAGATCAAAGTAGGCAAAATAGCTATGCCGATATTAGGAGGAAGGATATGGAATTTGAAGGAGGATATCATGTTTTCTTGATGGTATATCCTTGAAAAGGTGTTATATGATTTGGTAAGAAGGGTAAATTGAGTCCCCAGTACATCGGACCTTTCAAAATTCTAGAATGAATTGGGGTGTAGCTTAACTTTTGGAAATACTGCCAAGTCTCTCCAAAGTTCATGATGTGTTTCATGTATCACTGTTGAGAAAATACATGTGTGGCCCAATGCATGTAGTAACCTATGAAGAAATTGAATTGTAACCTGATCTGTCTTATAGTGAAGAGCCTATAAAGATTCTAGATACCAGAGAACAAGTGCTGAGAAACCGGATGACTCATCTGGTAAAAGTTTTATGGAGAAACCATAAGATGGAAGAGGCAATGTGAGAAACCAAAGAACTTATAATGAAGAACCACCTGAATCTTTTTATTTAGTGATATTCTAGAAATTTTGAGGCATAAATTATATTAAGGAGAAGAGACTATAACACCTCAAGCTTCCACAGTACGTTTTCCTTTTAATAATGCAGTATCTTTCATTGTACGTAACTTGAAGTTTTAACACACCATGGCCAATCAAACTAGCCGTTATGAATAGTAATACCAAATTTTTGAAATTTTATAAATTTTATTTTTCAAAATGGTCTTCATTTTTTAATTCGGAATATTGAAATTATCTTAGGGTGAATTTTTGGTACTTTTCTGCAAACATTCAATTTTTGATGAATAATACTAAATTTTAATTAAAAACAACTTTTTTAATCAAAATAATTTATAGTGTTAAATTATAAATTTTTGTGGTTTTACAATATAATTAGAATATATTTTTTATCATTTAATATAATTTAGGTCATTGTATATAATTTCACATTTAAACTGAATATAAACAAGTGTCAATCCTTTGATAGTATATATTTCTTAAAAACCCTCTTTTTGTTTTGAAAACAAGAATTAATTTAAATTAATTTCTACCACATATGTGTTTTGAATTTAGAAAAATGGATTCCATATTTAGAATCATGAGGTCCAAATTGTGTAAATAGGTAACTATTATTTTTATACATTATGAATAATTACTTCGGTAAATATTTTATTTACCATGGTTAAAGAGTAAATCTGGTAAATAGAGGTAAAAAATAATATTATAATATTATTAAATTATGCTAACATGTGTCTTATTCATATGTTTTCATACATTTCCGACCATGGGAATACTTGGGTCGATTTTGGGACCCTATGGAGCCACTTGGGAGTGATAATGACATTTTACATTAATTAATCTAAAGTATAGACAAAAATAACAAAAGCATCTATCTTTTAGTAAAAAATTTTTATATGGGGTTATATAATTGATATCATTGACTATAATTATTAATTTTAAAGCTAAAAAGATTTAATACTTGATGATATTTTATTTATAATTTTTAGGCATTAATTAAATATATATATTTATGACACAATAATGATGCATTGTTTTCGTTATTAATAAAATAATCAAATAAATGATATTGTAAAAATTAAAATAAATATAATTTGAAAGTTTTTATGACATAAATTAATTTTCTAGGTTAATTTTACATGTTATGGTTGATTAAATGTATTTGGTTTTAAGTAATAAAGTTTTTATGACTTTCACAAAAACAAAATACTAAATAGTGTCAAAATTGACATAATTGAGTTTTTAAAAAAAATGCTATATTATTAATTTATATAATATTACTAAAAATATAAGGTTAGAAAAAAATACATAGATAAGCTTATATATATTAATAATGAACCACATTGGGTTTTCTTGGCTGGTTATAGTATTTTTATTAACCATATAATATAAAAATACAAAGTGACATGGTAAATGTCAAACTATTTAACTAAGAGTTAAATCTAAAAGATAAGGTTAATATGGTGACCTAAACCTGTCAAAAACTTATTGGTTGAAAGGTTTTAGACCCATACCCACCTTATCCTCTAAAAAAATTATTTTTTATCCATAATAATCCGAAAAGTATTTCATTATAAAATAATATTTCAAGCTTTACCTAAAGTGACCCCAACCTCTCTCAAAAACGGGTACTTCCCCTTCTCTTAATTTCACACCCCCAAAACCATTTGGATCAGAAAACCCCTACCCAAATATCCTACCAAATTTCCTCCCTTCATCCTAGAGTACTTACTTGGTCAGAGATCCAACCTAAGGAGCCCTTTTGATCAAATCAAAAAAGAAGAAACCGAAGAAGAGGTAAATATTTCATCACCTCTTTCAAGTTCTTTTCTTCTTCCACTTCCTCTTTCTTTGTTGTTTAAATTATAAAATAATAACTCCATTATCTTCTATATACTATAATTTTATTATAAAAATGGTATGACCATATTCATTATTTTATCAATCACATGAATAACAAAGTCTCCATATGTGTGTATGTACGACTTATCGTCTCCACGTCGTGGTGTAGTTTGTTATTCAGTCACTTAATTATTTGTATGTGTATAATAATGAGTATAACTAATGTAAATAATAAATATTAAAAGTTAATTATTATTTATATATGATATAACATCCATTTACATATGGTTTTACCATAAATATAAATATATTTTTGCTCGTGCGTATGTACGGATTGCCGTCTCCACGAATGCGATGAGATTCATTCCCCATCATAATCATTCTAGAATAATTTTCATTTTATGATTAAAAATAATATTTATGAACATAATATCATTCTGTATATTAATAAAATACATCCTATTCATAACAAATATGACTTACATAACCAAGCATATAAAGGAAAACGAATCAGTTAACACCTGAAATGATGATACTACTAAAATATTATTAAAAAAGCCATATTATAAGAGCATATATGATATCATATTTATTTATATAATTGTTGTATAATTTAATAACAAAGTTTTAACTATTATACAAGAGTTTAACATACCATTGACTAAGTAAAAGTAAAAGGTAAGGGTTAATTTAACAATCTCCTAATTATCCGAGGTTGTTTTTACGTAAGTATCTACTAGGACCTCTTTATCATCCACATCCATGTTTCTTAAAAATGTATTTCAAGATATTTTTACAATTTACTAGACTATGGGTTAATGTCCTTTATATCCTTGTTTTACTTTTTATAAAATGGTTTTAAAGTAATCTTTCTATATTTTTCCAAATAAGGTACTTTATGATCTTTTCGACAAAATTAAGGTAAGAATGTTTTTTGAACTTATACGGCAGGTGTGGCTATTTTCCGCCATTATATCATCATCTAAGCTTTCTATACAAGCTTATAAGAAAATTTTCATAATAAATGTTTTCTTTTATAATTATATGACTTTTAAATGATTTAAAAATAGAAAGTGGTATTTATTTCAAATATTTTTCATTTCATCTATGTCAACATCCTTTGATGGATTTTAAACTTGTTTGAAGTTGATTTATTATGATACAAATCTTCCATATTATATTGAAGGTTTTGTGATATGTTTGAATGTTGATGTGATATTTTTACACCATTAATTATTTAAGGATAAATTATTTACATTTCTTATGATAGTTTTAATACGAATGTTTATGTTATGTTTAATCCTTTTCATATGAGGAATGCATTGGACTTAGTAAGTGACTGGTGGAGCCTGCTATATCTTTTTGATGCATTGGTAGGTCTCATAAGACAAACTAGTGTCTTGACACAAGGCCTTGAAAAAATATTATTGGTATTCTTGGAACAAGTATTTGACTATGTGGTTATGATGTCTGGCATTATGCATTCCATCATTATGAATGTGGATATTGATATTGCAAGAAATTATTTGACTAATAGAATATCCATATGAATAAGTAAATGGAATTATTTGATTTGATCTTTTCTATATTATGCTGAATGTTAAGTTTAAATGGATTTTTTTTAATCTTATACATTAACTTAAATGTTTATGAATATTTATGAAAGTTTCCACAATATTTTTATCCTTACTGAGCATCTGATATCACCCTTTCTATGTTTTATTTTTCCTAGGATATGAAGAAATATTTTATGGTTGACCTGCAGGGATAGACTAAGTATATAAATGTGGTCAATGGGAAAAAAATGGTGTTGATGTTTTTATTTCATGATGTAATGTAAAACTTATGAATGTATCCAGTACTTCCAAGGCTACAAAACTGATCGGTCTTTCGGGACAGGATTCCATGTATCATGCCAATGTTATTTATTAATGCACCGACTCTGGGTAACTGGGGCTGGGGCGTTACACTTAAAAACACTAAAAACCCTTAAACTCACTAAAAAATATAAAAGCCTTAAAAAACCATAACCCCTTAAAACCCCTAAAAACATAAAATACTCTAAAAACCCCTAAACCTCAAAAAACCCATAAAAACCCGAAAAACATAAAAACTCTAAAAACTATAAAAAACCATTAAAACCATATAAATCCTTAAAAAACAAAAAATGCTAAAATACTAAAAACCCTAAAACACTAATAACACCTAAACCCCAAAAAAACCAAAAAACCTAGAGAATGCTAAAAACCATTAAAAAAATTTAAACCCTAAAAACCCCAAAATTCGTAAGAATCTTAATAAAACCCTAAAAACTGTAAATATCCTAAAAACCTAAAACCCATTAAAGACTATAAAAACCATAAAATACCTAAAAGCATAAAAACTATTAAGGACCAAAAAACCCCCTTGAACCCCATTAAAACACTTCAAAATACTAAAAACTCTAAAAACTATAAAACGCTAAAAATCATAAAAAAATTAAAATCATTAAAAAATATTAAACCACCTTAAAACAAAAATAAACCCTTAAAATATTTTAAAAACTAAAAAACCTCAAAACACTAAAAAACTTAAAACTATAAAATCTTAAAAATACGAAAATATCATAAAACTAATAAAAACCATAAAAACCCTAGAAATCTTAAAAACTATAAAAAAATTATTAAAAAATAGAAAAAATTATAAAACCAATAAAATATTCTAAAAATCATAAATACCATAAAATGACCTAAAAATCCTAAAGATTCTAAAAAAATAAAGAACCTAAAAACCCATAAACGCCTAAAAAAGTAAATCTTGAAAACCATAAAATAGAAAATACCCCTAAAAATATCTAAAAACTCAAAAATTCCATAAAACCCTTCAGATCCTATAAAACCTGTAAAAATTAAAAAAAAAACCTTTTTTAAAAACTTTGAAACCACTAAAATACCCTAAAACCAAAAAACTAAAAAAACTCTTTAGATCTGGGTTCTTCTTGCGGTTGCGAGAGCTTGCGGTCGGGATTGGCGTGATTGGTGTCCGATTTGGTGTTTCCTCGGAATCTCGTTGCGGCCTCCATGTACTCGCCGCTGCCTCCGGATTGATTGTTGCATGTTGTGTTTGGATCTTCCTGGAGACTGGGATCTGGTCTCAGCTGTGGTTCTCTTGGAATCAGACGCTCTTCCGACCATGAAATCCCAGCCGGACCTCTTCCCAGCTTGACTCTGGTTCTGGTGTGTTCCGATCTGCTCAGGACAGGTTCCTTTGTCCTGGAGGGGGAGGCCCTGCTTTCCATTTCCTCTATTTCCCTGCGTTTTTGTTCTTTTGCTGTTGTTTTGTGTTGCGATGTGTGTCTTTTGTGGCTTCCGCTTCTGGTTTCGGGTTGCTGATTGCAGGAAGATGATATTTCTTGATGGTGAATGAGATGATGCTGCTTGTTGGGGCTGTTGGAGGCTAGTGTTTTGTAAATATGTGGTGCTGAAGTTGGGATGATGAAGTTTATGTATATGGTTTGGTTTTGATGACTTCTAGTTGATGATGAGGCTTGAGGTGATGTTAGATTCTTTTTTTCTGCTTTGTGTGGTTTTGGTTTTTTCTTTTGGGTTTTTTGGGGTTGGGTTTGTAAAGGGTTTTTGGGTGTGGGTCATTTGACCCCTCCCCTACCTTGTCTACTACTTCTTCTTTCTAATAAATTGGGGGGGGGGGTCGGGAATAGCCTGACCCTCGCATCTTCCTTGGCCTAAGGTCCCTTAAAACCCCTAAACACCCTAAAAACAAAAAAATAATAAAAATTCCCTAAAACCCTAAAAACACTAAAAACTTCTATAAACTCAAAAAACCCTAAAACACCCTAAATCCTAAAAACCTAAAAACCCTAAAAATCTAAAAAACCCTAAATCCTAAAAAAACCAAAATACCCTAAGAACCCCTAAAAACCTTAATGCCCTAAAATCCTGATAAAATCCCTAAAACCCCTATGAAAATCCTAAAAACTCTAAAACCCCAATAAAACACTAGAAACCCAAAAAAAACTTAAAGAATCAAAACCCTAAAAACCCTAAAAACTTTTAAACCCTTGTAAAAACCGCTAAAAACCATAAAACCCAAAAAATTCCTGAAACCTCTAAAAACCCAAAAAATTCCATAAAACTATAAAAGGCTTAAAACCCCCAAAAAACCATAATGACCCTGAAAATCCATAAAAACACTAAAAACCCCAAAAATAGTAAAAAAACATAAATCCCCTTAAACCAGCAAAGGAACCGAAAACCCAAAAACCATACAAACACTTAAAATCCAGGAAAACATGAAAAAACACTAAATAATTAAAAAATTCATAAAATACCATAAAACCCCTAAAAACTCCAAAAAATTTAATAAACATTAAGGCACCCTAAAAAATTTAAAAACCCATAGAAACCTTAAAACCCTAAAAAAATCCAAAAATACATAAACCCTTTAGAATAAAAAACCCCTTAAAATACAAAAAATCCTAAAAACTTTAAAAAAGCCTAAAAAATACCATAAAACCCATCAAAACACTAAAAAGACTAAAAAACCAAATCCCTCTAAAAACCCTAAACCCCCTAATAACTTAAACCCAGGAAAACCCTAAAAAACTAAATACCCTAAGAACTCTAAATAACCATAAACCCCTAAAACTTAAAAATTCTAAAACACTAAATACCCATAATACCATTAAAACATCCTAAAGACCAAAACCCCCTAGAAAACCCAAAAAACCCTATGAAATCCATAAAAACAAATAATAACCCTAAACCCTCTAAAATCCCTAAAAACAAAAAGGTACCTAAAACCCCCGAAAAGAACCAAAAACCCTAGAAACTCCTCATAGATGCTAAATACCCTAAAACCCCTAAAAGACCATTAATACCCTATAAAGATGATTAAGGACCCATAAAAGTCACTGAAAAAACTAAAAACCCTAAAAACCATAAAATCCCTAAAAACCTTAACCCCCCAAAAAACCCCTAAGAATCCTTTAAAACCCCTAAAACACTCTAAAAGCACTAAAACTGCTAAAAATACTTAAAACACTAATAACCCAAAACAACCCTAAAACCCCTAAAAATAACAAAATTTTTTGAATGCCCAAAAAAATCCCCCAAAACCCCAAAAACCTTTTAAACCATTTATAAACCCTAAATGTCCATAAAACCCTAAAATACCATAAAAACATATAAAACCCATAAAATACCCTAAAACCATAAACAACCTAAAAAATTGAAAAACTCAAAAACCCCCTGAAAACCATAAAACCCAAAAAAAACTCTTAATACCCCTAAATACCTAAAAACCCTAATACACTAGTAAAAAAATCCAAAAAATACCTAAAAACCCAAAAACATCCAAAAATATTTAAAACCCTAAAAGACCCAAAAGAAACCCTGAAATACCATAAAGACCCAAAAATCCAATAAAATCAAAAAATAATGTTAAACAAATCCTTGAACACCCTAAAAACCCAAGAAAATAATAAAAAAAATAAAAAATCCATAAAACCCCAAAAAGCTACTAAAACATCTTGAAAGCCATTGAAATTCCAAAACCCTTAAACAACCCTAAAGATAATAATAACCCGAAACCCTATAAATTATTAAAAAACACAAAAAATCTGAAAAAAAACATAAAAACCAAAAAACACTAAATATATTTAAACCCTAAAAACACTAAAATTCATAAACCCCCTAAAAACCCTAAAATCCCAAAAAACAAGTAAAACACCTAAAAAATATATAATCCTAAAAACCCTATAAAATATAAGAAAATACTAAAAACCATGAAAACCCTAAGAAAACTCTAAAAACCTTAAAAAATATTGAAACCATAAAATCCCTTAAAACCCTAAACCACCTAAAAACCAAGGAAAACCCCTAAAAACATAAATTCCATAAAGAACCTAAAATCCCAAAAACCCATAAAACTTTAAACCCCCCTAAAAGACCTAAGAACCCATAAAAATCCATGAAAAACATCAAATACCTAAAAACACCTAAAAACGCTAAAACCCAAAATAGCACAAAACCCTAAAAATACCAAAATCCCCTAATACCCTAAAAGACATAAAACCACTAAAAACCAAAAAACCTAAAACCATAAAAAACCCAAAACCGCTAAAAACTCATAAAACACTTAAAACAACTAAAAATTAGAAAGCCGCAAAAAACCCTTAAAATCCTAAAAACTCTAAAACACTTAAAAATCATTAAGGCCCCAAAAAACACAAAAAACCATCAAAATAATAAAAAACCATAAAAGATTAAAACAATAATAACCTAAATACCGTAAAACCCCTTTAAAACACTAATAACCCTTAAAACTTTTAAAAATACCCTAAAACCTAATAAAACCCATAAAAATTCTAATGTATCCTAAATAACCCAAAAAAATTAAATACCCTAAAAACACTAAAAACCCCTAAAAATGTTAAAAACTCTACAAAAATTCTAAAAGAACATAAAGGACCCTAAAACCCACAAAGACCCAAAAACCCCTAAAAGACCCTAAAAATAATTAAAACCCATAAAATACCCTAAAACTCTAGAAAACCTAAAAGACCCAAAACCCCCCAAAAAGACACTAAAAACCATAAAAGATCTTGAAATACCAAAAAATAATCCTTAAAACACTCTAAAACCTATATACCCTAAAGGACCATAAAGCCCCTAAAAAACCAAAAATGATAAAAAACCTAAAAAATAGTAAATGATCAAAAAAACCTAAAACATGAAAGGATTCAAAAAATGGTAAAAACCCCAAAACCACCTAAAACCCCCCAAAGTCCCCTAAATGAACCAAAAAACATTTAGATACCCAAAAACTCTTAAAATAATAAAGACCCTAAACTATAAAACCCATAAAAGACCCTAACGAACTCTAAAACCCATAAAATCCCAAAGGACTCTGAAAAAGCAGAAGGAAAATAAAACACCATAAAAACCCTAAAAGACCCTAGAAACCCAAAAACACCCAAACTCCCTTTAAAATCATAAAATACTTTTAAAAACCATAAATACCTGAAAAACCCCTAAAATTCCCCAAAAAACCCTGAAAGATCCTAAAATCCCTAGAACCCCTAGAAATTCTACAAAACCATAGAAAGTCCAAAAAACCCGTAAAATACCATAAAACCATTAAATGGCCATAAAAACCATTAAACACTAAAATTTATAAAATAAACCAAAACCCAAATTCCCTAAATCCATAAATAACCCTAAAACCCTTTAAAAACTCTAAAACCCCAAAAAACATAAAAAATGTTAAAACCCTTAAAACCATAAACCCCCCAAAAATTCCCTAGACACTATAAAAGACCCAAAAAACCATAAACACTCTGAAGGTCTCTAAAAAAATCTAAAATAATAATAAACCCACTAAAATATATATAAGACCCTTAAACATACTAAAAACTATGAAACCCATAAAAAACCTAAAAACACTAAAACCCCCCAAAACCCTAAACTCCTGGTTCTCTAACCCCCTAGACAGGACATCTAGGGTTTTCGCCAGATTCCCATGGAGATGGTGGCACTATATCTTTTCCTCTTCCCTCTTGTCCTTGTGGGGGGAGCTCGTGGTGATAGCGGGCTGATACAAAGTCCTTCACTGCGGCAGTTGCTCTTCGGCGGCTTTGCGTTTTCCAAGAGGTGGTGTGGATCAGGGTTTTGGAACCCTTCAGGACCCTTACCTCTCTTTCATATGAGGGGAGTTCTCGGCAATGGTGGGCCTCAACTCCACTCTCTAGACCAAAGGCGGTAGGTTCTCTTCGATGACTTCCCCTTTTCCGAGCGGCGGGTCTTCCCGAGTTTCCAGTGTCTACGAAGGATGCGTAGTATACTGAAGCTTTAGTTCGGCTTGGATCGTCAAAAAATAGTGGTTCTTCCTTGTTACAGTTCTTAGAGGCTTGATCTCATGATGAATAGGGTTTGTATGGTGATCTGGTCTAATCTTATTTTCGACTCGCAATGCAGATGCTGGTGAGACATGAGATTCAACGACTGGACAGTGGTGTGCTTGGGCCAATTTCTAGGATTTCTTGTCAGATCTGGATTAGATCATAGAAATTCATGTATCCTAGAGTTCGGTGCTTTGGATCCCATCTCTGGTGTGTCTGGGTGATTTGGTGGCTTCTCATGGGAGAGGCTTGGCTCTGCTTTGGTGAAAGGTGGGTTCGGCAGGCTTCACATCTTCTCGGCGGTGGCGTGCACAGTTCCGTGCTCAAACATGTGCTCCTCTCTTGGACCCAAGGAGGGTCTTGTCAGGTTTCTTGGATTAAAGATGGTTCACAGTGGATTCAAAGGGTGAAGACACAGGTTCTCTTTTTTGGTTTCTATTCCTTGTCCTTGGTTCTTGCTACTATTGAAGGCCTGGTCAGTTTGTGATGTGTTCCTTCTAATATGCTGGACTGTGGGTTATTGAGTTGTGGATAGATCGGTTGTGGGTAGTTATTGTTGCTGAATGTTGAGTTCGAGGAGATGCGGATGAGACAGAATGGGTCCAGGTGTGGGCTGCTGGAATCCTTCTTGATAGGAGGAGATAATTGCTGCATTTTTAGTTATTGTTTACTGATTGTTGCTGGTTGTTGGTTCCCCAATGAGTTGCTGCTAGTTTTTGGTTAGACCTTGACTTGCTGGATGATGAGCGACTGGACTTTGGTGATGATGCTTTGTAGTGATTAATGTTTCTTTGTTCTTGTGTTGTCTTTGATGAAGATTGTTGGTCGTTTCTTGTGTGTGTTGTTCTTTGGTGATTGTTGGACTTGGATGATGGAGTGCGGCTGCCCGCCATTCTCGTTCCCCTTGACTCGTGCACCCACCTCTGCTCTTTCTTACCTCCCCATTAAAATTAACCCCATATTGGTTTGGTATGATGGTGCATGTGGTGGTTTTGGGATGGTGTCGGTGGTCCGACTCGGCGTCAAGGGCGCATCTTGGCAGGGCTGCGGTGGTAAGAGGTGACGGCTTGTGAAGCTCGGCTTGTTGTCCTGGCTGATGGTTGCTGATCTTGGTTTGGTGATTAAGTATGGTGGTTATGTGGAAAGGTTTTTGTGGTGATGAAGACATTGAGCTGATGAATGTTGAAGTTTCTATGGATGGATAATGTGTTTTTGGATGAGAAGTGTTGAAGCTGATGTGGTGTTTTTTGTTTGTTTTTCTTTTTTGGGGTCTTTTGTGTCTTAGGTTGTAAAGGGTTTTTGGGTGTGGGTTGATTGACCCCTCCCCTCTCTTGTCTACTATTTCTTTTTTCATAATAAATTCTGAGGTGTTCGGGAATATCCTGGCCTCACACCTCCTCTACCCTAAATATCCTTAAACCCTAAAAATCCAAAAAACACTAAAACCATTAAAAACTCAAAAAACACTAAAACTTATAAAACCCTAATTAACATTAAAACTCTAAATCCTTTTAAAATCTAAAAAACCCTAAAAACCTTAATACCCCTAAAACCTTAAAACCCTAAAATACTAAAAGGCCATAAAAACACCAAAACCCAATAAAAACACAAAAACCACTAATAACCCCAAAGAATCATAAAATAATTAAAACACATAAAATCTTAAAGGACCCTAAAAACCCCAAAACACCTAAAATATATAAAAACACTAAAACCCTAAAAACCCTAAAACACTAAAAATACTAAACCCCTAAAAATCCTTAAAACTATAAAAAACCCCTAAAAGATCAAAAAAAGTCCAAAACATCATAAAAGAACCTAAAAACCCTTAAAATCCTAAAATACTCTAAAATACAAAGAAAGACTCTAAATGATCCAAAAAAAATCTAAAATACCCTAAAAACCCTAAAATACACTATGAACCCAAAAACCCGAAAAGAAACTAAAAAACATAAAACCCCCTAAAAGACAATAAAATACCCAAAAAACATAAAAGAATCTAAAATACCTAAAATACCCTAAGGGGAACTTAGAAACCCCAAAAACCATAAAAGTCTCGAAAACCCTAAAAAAAGTCTCGAAAGGACCCCAAAACCTGAAAACCTCTAAGGACCCTTAAAAATCCTAACAATACCTAGAAACCCATTTTAGGGTCCCAAAAATTCTGCATTCATGATGAATAAAATTCCATTGAAATCCACAAAAAATATAAATAAAATGCTGAATAAGATTGAGGAAACATACTCAAAGGAAGGGAGACGATGAAATGAAAATTCCTTCATGGACCGCCGCTCCGCATGGTGGTATGCAGCTTCACAATGTCGTTCAGGAACCAAAGGTTCTCAAAATGAAGATGGGGAAACTAGATCCCATAAACAGAATCATTGGTGGTATCAAAGAGGAGAATTTCTTCACCGTTTATGATGCCTAATGCAAACAGTGATATTGGTGAAATGGAGGTGGATAATTCCACCCCCACATTCCATCCCTGTTAACTTAACAGATCACTGGTGAGGTGAAGCTGGTGGCATCCCGCGAGTGTGATGAGGCTGTTTGTGGGATTGAGGAGGTGATTTTCGCTACCATGAATCACATTCCTTTGTTGATAGAGTCGTCCATGAGCCGGTTGATTTCCCATGGGATTTCTGAAAAAAGTTTTGTGTGATCCATAGTTTGAGCTTCCCCGACACTCTATAAAAAGACCATTTGGGGATCTGAGAAGAGGACCAGATTTGAGAGGATTTGATGGAATTTTGAGATGGATTTATGAAGAGATTGATTGATGAGGTCTGGACCTCTTCTGATGTATTCCCACAGGTATAAACTCCTTGCATAGAAGAAAAAAATGGATAAATAATAATTATAAGACTGAAAACTATTTATCATTTAAGGAGGAAATTCCTGAAAGGTGGTGAACTAATAACCCTTCTTCACTCAGGTGCCCTGTTTAGGACAAGGCTACTTGAGTGGAACAATGAACCGCATAGTACCATGCTATGCGGATGGAACCCGTTGTCGTGTAGCATCATTCTATATGGCCGAATCCTGGTCCAACATAGAAAAACAGTATACATAGTGCATATAGGTCAACGTACCATCATGGTACGCCGACAGTCCCTCCTCCCATGTAAAAACACACTATACGGGGAGGCCCCCCATCCCGTATTTCAAAACACTACACAGATTGTATATAAGTCTATGTACCATCATGGTACGCAGATAGTCCCTCCTCTTGTATAGAAACACACGACGTGGGGAGGCCCCCATCTTGCATGAAGAAATGGTATGCAGAATGGATTGCCCTCAATTTTTCCACTCTCTGACTTTGATCCTATCCTTCAATTTCTACCACCTCGTTCGAATTCCCACCGTAAACTTGTCCAATGACATTAGTCCAAAGCCACTTCCAAAGCCACCATACGCATATGATAAAAACATCAGGTGCTTCAGTTCACCCTTTTGAGTTTACATGACCATGGTAAGTGGAGTAAGTTTGTAATCCCCACAATGGTGCCGACCCCTGGAATGTCCATAAGTTTACATTCCCATGGTAACCCGGGGTCAAACCTTCAGATACTAACATGAAAATCCCCATTCTAGGGATAAAGGGTAATCATTGTTCTTTCCCTTCAATGGGGGTTACTGATATCAGAGGGAAATGATGATATATTTTCCCTTTGGTAAGAAGAAACACCCCCCTCATAGAACCAATTTTAGGGAACTAGCAATGAGTTAAGCCCCTAGATTTTCTTTCAGGAGGTTGCATCAACTGTGTACTTGGATAGGATAATCTTACAATCAAAGGTATTAAAAAAGGGAGGTATTGGCATGTTAAAAGTCATCTCTCTCTCCCTTTGGGCTCCAGTAACATCTATTAGAAGATGATGTGGGATGTGGATCTTCAGATCCACTACCTCCTCTTATTTATCACACCAAGCATGACTCACATGGTCATAGAGGTTGGCGCTGATCATGACATCCACGTAACCCCAAAGAATTGTTCTCCTCCTAGCAGTAAGACCCAAATGTCTTGAACATTGTTAAATCCAATTACTTCTATAACTAGGATATGTTGGATTGCTACCTAAGGCCTGAGCTCAAGGAACATCCTCTTCAAATGATTGTTCAAATAAAAAAACCCCAATTTACTATGGAATCCTTTTCAGGAGTAATACCCAACTTAATCCTCTCAAAGGGACATACTTCCCAATGAGATTGTTGAACTATGATAACTCTTATTCCTTCCCCAAACTGGATACATAGGATGCATATTTAAGGCCCAAACTCAATGGAGATCCTTCTAAAAGGTTAACCCCAATCATGACCCCAATTCACCAAGGCCTCATTTACAGTGTAAGTCCCAACATCAGATCAAAAAGGTACTTATTCACTGTTTTAATCCCCACATCATGCCTCCTTTATGATATTCCTTAAGGTTGTAAGTCCCTAATCACACCGAATTATGAGGGCTTTGATTCCTAACTAATTGGGACACGTAGGAAGCCTCCATAATGTCCAAACCTGACACCCAAATCACCCTAGTTTTCTCCAAGCCATATCCTTGGCAGGGTCACATACACCAAGATACCATATCATTTTTTGGAATCTTGGGCCTCTTAGGTGTAAGTCCCACATGATTTCTTCACTAGGAATCTTCAGCCAAGACATCCTCACTGAATGACATTAAACTTCATGGATGAGTCCTTATCACACAACTTTAAAAGGTGATGTGTCCTGTAAAGTGACTTTGAACTATGTGGTATCAATTGATCTCATGAGGATACATAGGAAGACCATCTTGTGGGTTTGATCTAGAAAAAGAAACAATATCCTTCCCCCTAGATGACTATAAACTCTAAAGTGCCTCATGACATGGATTAAATCATCATTATCCCTGTAAAAGACTAGATAATCATTAATGTATGTGTAAAAGGGTAAAATTGATGAAGAACCTTGGATGACCTTAGATTTTTTCATCATTAGAGAACCTTGAATACATACAAATGATTCCAAGCACATGCATATTTCTGATTGATCTTGTGACATAGGAGTAATATGTGGACAGATTATTGGCAATGAACCAAGGATTTAAGAACATATGAACATTGCCTAAATCTAGAAGAGAGAATTAGAATAGGAAATAATTCCCCCCAAAAGGGTGTGATGATCCCAACCTCTCATCCTATTGACCAATGGAGTTATTAGGTTTTGCTGGCCACATCATCATACAAACACCAACCTTTGGAATGTAGGTCCATGAATCATGGATAAAAGGGTCGTTGGGAGTTTCTAGCTTTTTGAATAAACCCACTAGAAAAAATATGAGGACAACATACCCAATGTGGGATGATTTTACAAACAATAAACCGCCTTTAAATCACCCACCAAGACCACTCAACCTTGGAACCTCCTTTATAACATAAGAAGCATATACTAACCAATATAAATCAGATCATCTCACCTATAAAAAAGGGTCACAATGCAAATCGGTTCAAAACAAAAAATGGTAAAGTCAATGTAAATCCTTTACCAAGGTGGTGGGTTACCCCACCTCAAGAACCATTATAATCCAAAAGGAATAGGGTTAAGAAAAATCATCAATTATCTATGTGATCAAGAGATGCTACTGTAACATGGTTTTTATTGTTTGTGCTGGTTAAATATATTGTAGGTATCCAGATAAACCTTTAATCCAATGACATCCTCAATGTTCTAAAAAACACACATAACAATCACCACACTAGTTGTGTCCTCCACAGGGTAGATGAATCCATCACCTATCCAACATCTTTAATGTGGGGTTTCGAATGCACTGATCAAAGAATACCACTAGAAGGGTACCCCCCCCCCCATGATGGAGGCTACAAGATAGGCCCTAGAATCGGTAAAATCACACCATCCATGGCCATCATCCCAACACAAGGTGGCCCCACTAGCCGTCTCTAATCACTTCATGATCTTATCCATGGATTTCGATAATGAGTACCTCCCTTACCATTGGAAGGCATATGAGGATGTCTACAACAATTTTTTCCCTGCTGTATGGGAACCATTCTTGAGGGTCCCATCTATAGAATGTCACCTCCAGCGCCGTGTGACCCAATATCCTCACTTAGAAGAGGATTTCATACCAAGGGCTTCTTCTAAAGTCCAATGGAAACATTCCCCTCAAACTACCCACCGAGGGAGATGAAATTATCACAAGGAAAAGATAATCACCCTTGTTCTTGAGGAGGAGATACACCAAAAAAATGAGGTGGGAGACTACAAGGATGTATATATCCTTATACCATCTTATAAAACATTCCATGGAAATATGATAGAAACCTAGGAGAAGAGGCATATACCCACTCCCTATTATGAACCCCACCATAGAAATACGGTGTCACATTCCAAGAAAATGTGTATTTTTTTAATGATTTCCAATATCACCAGGCAATCGGGGTAGAAAATATTTTGCAGATGAAAGTCTCAATTGGCACACAAGAAGACCTCCATCCAAATAGGGTGGAAACTAGCAACAATCAAGAGAAAATTCTTTCTAATGAATACCATGCCCTCTATCTAAATAGGGTGGAAACTATTGGCATTCATACAACACTACAAATGCATATGAATACCACCAGTAAAATATGTTGGCAATCAATAGAAAGACACAAATTCCGACCTACCAATATCAAACCCTCCATTAAATTATAAAGGAAAGAAAATTTAAGAAGGGTAAATTTCTTGTGGATTCAAATCAAGTACGTTAGAAAAATATAGTAGAAAAAGAGAAGATGAAAATTTCTACTCAAAAATATAAACCCCACCAGTCAAATATAGTGGAAATCAAAGAAATTAGTTGACCTATCCTAACAAAAATTTGGTGGCAGACTTGTTTCTTTGCCCCGACATAAGAGAACTTCCAGTGCCCACTGGAAACACATGGAGGACTAGAGAAGGTGAAAACTCTTTCTCTAAAATTAGAATGGGAATTTATACCCTTTTAATAAAATGATTTATCTCATCACATCTTTGAAATTATGGAGGATCAATGGTTGATTCCAGAACATATCCTAAAAACATGTCAAGAAGTCATCATGTCTCTGGAAAAAGTGAGGAGTCGGGCCCACGATCCCTTCTTCGTGAGTGGGGTGATTCATCCACAAAATAATATTGTTACTCTGAAGTATACATCCATACTTTCTCTAGTCTAGGAGGTTTGATGAATATATTCAATGATATAAGGACAAGAAGATTGGGAATAAACACCCATTCCAACTGGGTGACATCAGTCTAATGTGGTGGCCACTCCTGAGAAGGCTTGTATACCTTCCAAAACTCAATATGCTCATCGGTGTATCTCAGAAACATCGTTTGAACTAACAAAATAGGAACCCATATATGAAGTTCGTTACCAATATTAGGTAGCCCCAGTTTCCCACAAGAGAGCTCCATAAAATTAAAGGTTCCAAATGCATCTGGAAAATGAAGAGCACATTCATGATTCTTCTCTGATATAAGTTGGAGTTCTTGATTCCATAAGACATATATCAATAGAGGATTAATATCCTATTTATCCATTACCAAATTATAGAAGTGACAGTAGTAGTTGAAAAGGTCCTCCATTTATGTTTCTTCTAGTAGCTCTGAAGGTTCTCCACAGAGCACCAATGGGGGATTACTCCATGGGCTAGAAATGATCAATTGCGAGAGCTAATATCCTAATGAGTGTAATGGTAGCTCTCCCTAAGACCATAATATAGAACAAAAAGAAGGTCCTCCCTTATTGCGGTCCACCATGAAGGTCCTCCCTAGAGTATACATTGCATATATTCTTGTCCCTATAATTAGAAATCAATCCATGTTGTCATCCATTTTCAGGATGGTTGTCATTACAAAGGTCCTCCCTACCATGAAAAAAAACAACAAGAAGGTCCTCCCCTTATTTTGGTCAACCCTGAAGGTCCTCCCTAGGGTACACTCCATGCAAAATCTCTATTTGGTAGGATTCTAAGCTTCTATGGTAGTCCTCACCAGCATAGCCTTAGCTGCAATGGTCCTCCCCCAGCCCAAATTCACACTGGCAAGAAGATCATCTCCCCACAGGTCCAAATATGAGAAATCCCTCATATTCTGAGGAACTTGGAAGGATAGGGTCTGATATGCTAGAAACTATCTCAATGACAAGTTAAATCATTTCTCATCCTAGAGATGGTCCAAGGCCACACTCATCCTCTAAACCACCCCTTACATCGTTCATGAATTAATGAAATCTCTACTAGCACCGCTACTCGAGTTGAAATCATCCCAAAACACCCAAGTTTTGAATAACAAGTAGAAGAATCCCTATCATAGGAACAACATAATATATTTCTCATGAGAAGACAACTAGCTTGGGATGACATACCAGTTATGTTTTGTCCCATATACACTTTTTAGTTTATCATTCCAAAATAGTTATCTAATGAATGTATACACAACATTCTACTTAATTTCTTGACAACTCTCTTCTAGTTAAAAATAAAATTTCTTCCCTATAATGGGTAAGAAAACCATGTCAGTATATTGGGGGAGCTTTAATGACAAATTGACCTAGAATCCCTTCTGTATGAAAAATAACCACTATTGGAAAAGAAAAAGAAAAAACCTGAATTGGATTGCCTCCACACACTACAAAAATTGTGTTGCCTCATTATTGACCCACCATAAGGTGTTCACATCCTAGGGTGGGGATAACATGTAGCTCTACACTTCACCCCATGTCATGTCCAATAGAACCCATGAAAAATGGCCTCTAGTAATTTCATCATCCCAAGAGGGCTTCCCAATGAAGTACCTATTCAAGAAAAGTGTAATGCTCGATAAGAACTGGCCTTGAGTAAGTCTCAAAAAAGGCAAGACTAATGAGAGAAAGTCACCGAGATGATCCTGAACCAATCCATATATAACTTTCAGTAGAGATCTCTTTTGAGGGAATCTAACAAATGAGCCCTAATCATTCCCCTAGGAGAAAATAATTCACAAGAAGATCTAGAACTATATCCGACTCACACCCGCATTGTAATGCACAAGATCAAGAAGGTGGTGATAGTAGTAGAAACCACCATAGTATGAGAACAACCCCATTCTACTGGACTGGGGGAATTTTTAACACAAAGTTCCCTTATAAGACCAACATATCCTGGATGAGACCCATCAATAGGAGAATGGGAGCAACCCGGGCCCATAGGGATGGGGGCATTTTTACTTCAACCACCATCCTTGAGGAAGTTAGCATTTTCCCACTTGAGGAGGACAATAAATAGAGAGGTTAATCATTATATACCATCTCATGACTCATGTGACCCAATACAGAGGTGTAATACCAGGTCACATCAAGGCTCCCTTTGAGTCCAATATTCCCAAATAAACTCAAAGAGGGTCCCAAAATGGAAGGAGAAGATTTAATAAGGGATGCAAGCTTCCCTCATACCATTCGACACCTAGTACACCACCCCCAATGCAGTATGCATCCGTGAACATCATGGATGTCGATCCCACAGACCTTACTGAAGATAATCCAAATGAGTAGGATGCATGAGATGATGGGTTTCTTCTAAAGGTGGTTCACACCGATCCTGAAGGTGTGCACACCCAAAATCGGAGATCTGTCCTCAATTTTTGCACTCCCTCATCTAATACATCATTGCCTCTGTTGAAAATCCCCAACAATGATAAGAATAAGAACAATGTTTCATACAACCCACGTCCTCCTCCAAATAAAAATGTATACCTGATGCTTGAGGAGAGGTTCTCTCAATATGGGGAAAAATGAAAGAGATAAGGTGAATTAACACTGATTTGCTACATGAAATCCATCCTTCCAGATATATTACTCAGGTAGAGCATCATAAAAAACTTACAAAAGAGGTGCCTCTGATAGTAGGGTTAATTCCTACAGATGAAGAAAGGATGGAAACCTTATTCAAGGTAGCACTGGGACCATCAATCTACCAAAACTCAGTCCTAGTAGGATATGAATATTTCCCTCCATTGGGGAAGTAACCAGAATAGATTCAGGAAAATACACAAAGGATTACCCTAGCTAGGTATCTATATCAAGTTATATAAGAACATAAAAATCTATTCTAAACCCATACTACACCCACTCATGCTCAGGTTCAACAGGACATGCATCAAGGGATCATGAATACCATTGATTCATTGATGACTTTATTATATTCCATGGAAGGATGATGTAATCTAATGCAAAAAAAACTGGAAACCTTACCCCGACTGGGTAAGAAATGTTCTTCCACCACCAAATTTTGGGAAACCTATATTCCAAGTGTTCAATGACTAAGGGGACTCATATCAATACCTCATGCAATACTCATCTTACGGTGACCCCATGATGGGAACCCTAGAGCAATAAGAAGCTATGGAGATCATATTCTTTGTGTGAACTCTGAAATTTTCATCCTTTGTGTGGTACACCAGTGTTCCAGCTAACTCAATAACATGATGGGAGGATCTATGATGTTGGAAAAAACAATAGATAGTGACCTCATGAACTACAAATAGTGAGATAATGAAAGTGTTTCAGAAAAAAATTCCAAATGGAAGGGTATGACTTACTCCTTGAACCTGAAATTCCCCCAATATGAGATGTTGGTCATGTTCATCGACAACCTCCATTATGAGCTATGAACACCAGTTATTATAGTTAAATATAGAAGTGGGCTCTAGGACATCTCCACCATCATTAAAAGGATATAATATTCCTTACAACAGGCTAATATCAAGTCTCGTACAACCCCATATGCCCTAGTAAAAAGAGCGAGAAGAGATGAATCATCTTATATCATGCTTAAGCCACCCCTGCTCTAGCTCTAGCTCCCATGCCCGCACCAAATTGTGTGGGCCCCCTGTACATCAGCAAACTCCCCAACCACGTCAAGATGAGAAAATAGAAACCATGAAAAATAAATTTTATGAATTAAATAATAATGTTTACTAATTCTTGGAAGACCAATTATATGGATACTTCATAGCCAACATGAATTACAACTTGTTTTGGCTTCTGCATCCAAAGAGGTCTGATTAAGTTGGTCTTGATGACCGGATAGATTATTGTCCCTTCCACAGAATATTGGGGCACAAAATCTAGGAGTTCATTGTCTTCAAGGACCTGCTTTAATGAATGATAGATTTTGGAAAAGTCAAGTTGGGACCACCACGAGCACAAGTGGCATATGTTTCCACCACTGACCTGGATGAAGGAGTAGAGTGGAAAAAAGTTGTTAACAAAAAAGAGAAAAAGTTCAATAGTTGTATGACTTGGAAAGAAGTAAACCAAGACTATGGTATATTCCAATAATAGTTAAATCAACTGAATGTGAATCTAAAAACTATTGATGCAACACAACTAAAATCCTCGACCCCAAAATCCTCTAAAGTTCAACTGCCCAAAAAGATGTCCGATCAGACGAGTGGAAAGAAAGTGCAAGAAGATGAACTTCAACCAAATCCAAAGTTCACTTTGACACTATCAAATTTTATAACATCAAATTTGAGAGTATGGAAACTTCTTCACCAAATGACACCACCAAAGGAAAATGAGGAGAAGTCATCATCATTAGAAGAGGAGATGTTTTTTTAGATATTTCAATGTGATCCACTTAATAGATCCCTTCTCCGGTGATGAAAATGGTTATAAAAAAGAATTACCCACACCCAATTGGGGGTTCAGAGGAAAAATTCATATAATCCATGGATATCATGGGAGATTCATCCATGGAATAAATCAAGCTTATGGCTACACCCCTTATCAAATCGTCATTGTTGATGAAACCCATGAAAGGACCCTCTAGATGATCCAATGAGAACATGAAAATTATCCTACTCCACAAGAATCCACCCTAGTCTACTCCTTCTATAATATCCATCAGAGAAAGAACATATGACTAATTTACCTCGGAATGTTCATAGACCTACCCTACCAAATCCAAAAGGCACAGAAGCTCTTGTAGCTCCAGTAACAAGGGTTGAACCATCATTATCAAATAGTTAAGCCCCTACAACACCTATGAAAGGGCATCCCCAAGCTTGGAAGTGCTAGCGTTTAGATCAGAAATATGATATTATTAATTATTTATCTTTTGTATCAGCCAAGCTGTAAACCTTAGATGCACTGAATCTATCAATTAATCTCAAGGAGTCACTCATCAAGCTTTACCATGTTCCTGAGAGTTTGAATATAAGTTATTAACCATTGAAGTATACCGAGTAGAGACCAATCCTACATAATTCCACATTTTTATATCCTTCACGCATCAATATGAATAGGCCATAATGCAAGGACACATCAAACCCTTATATGTGTCTGGTAGGATAAATGGTGTTGATATTTGAAAAGTATTCATTGAAAATGGATCTGGAGCCAATATCCTCCCACTATGAACACCTTGTTGGCTGGGCTGTAATGAGGATGATATGATGACCTACACCACAACTCTATTGGGATATGAAAAAAGTAATAAAAAGTTGTTAGGCTAAATTAAGTTTGAAACAAAATTCTATGACCTCATAGATCACCCAGAATTTCTTATGGTCTAAAATTATATGACCTTCAACGCCCCGCTAGGAAGTCCCTTGACACATCAACAAACATAAATACCCCCATCTTACCATCAGTGCCTCAAATATAACATTAATGGACATAGATGGATAATTCATGTTGATAAGGACCCATTCGACCTCTATGAATCACACTACATTGATGCCCAGTTCTACTTTATAATTGGGAAGCGACATCCAGTCGATGGTGTTAATTGGATTGCTACCCCAAATAGTTTATAAATTGTTCCCACTTACCCCCTCAAGTAGCTTGGGAAAGAATATATACTTCCCATCAATCTGGTTGACTGAAAAAGTCCAAATTCAGATGTTTATTCAGTAGTACTCGTGATTTCATTCATGGACGTTGAGCCCGATAATGTGGAAAAACTCACTAACTCCCAAGATAATAATAGGGATT
Organism: Viscum album; assembly: GCA_963277665.1. Taxonomy (NCBI): domain Eukaryota; kingdom Viridiplantae; phylum Streptophyta; class Magnoliopsida; order Santalales; family Viscaceae; genus Viscum; species Viscum album. The sequence continues at coordinate 1,662,494,170 of OY728146.1, read as the reverse complement.
TGAAAAAAAAATCCCTTGAACCATCATAAAAATGCCATAAAATACCTGAATCAACCACTAAGGTAAGATGAAGTGTCTTTTCACTCAAAGAAGATTAGGAAACTATTTTAACCCTAATTATATCTTCTCTGGAGAATCCCCCACCAAAGAACGAGGCAAAAGAGGTGGCTTCACCTCCCAGACACCAAAATTGAAACTCTACCCCTAAAATATGGAACAATCATCTCAATAATTTTTTCCCAATAAAAAGATGAATAGGAAAATGATGAGGATGTAGAGGAAGAAAAAAAAGACCTAAGGGATTCCCCTCTATTATGGGATGAAGGCTTCTCTACCACCATTGATGAACTCATGGAAATCAACTTGGGTATAGAAGAAGACCTTTAACTAACTATGATTAGTTCGGCCATGCCTTATGAAGAGAAAGAGGTATACACCTCTTTTCTAAAGAAGATTCGATATATTTTCTCTTAGAATTATAAAGAACTGCTAGACCATGATCTAGAGGTGGCCACTCACAAACTTAACCTACCAAAAGACCATTATGGTTACAAGAAAGCTGCCAGAAGGATGCACCCCGCACATACTGCCAAAATAGTGGCTAAAGTCAACAAGATCATCACATATAACCTCATTGGGGATTTCCAATACCCCAATTGGAAATAAAATATTTTCCCCATCAAAAATAAAAAAGGAAATATTAATGTATTCATCGATTTTAGGGATCAAAATCAATATTTCCCGAAAGGTGATTTCCCAGTACCAATCACAAAATTGTTGATTGGTGAAAATACCAGATATGAGGCTCTTTATTTCATGGATGGCTATTCAGGTTATAATAAAATCCAAATTTCCTAAGAAGATGAAGAATACACTTCCTTCAGATCTCCCAAGGTAGTGTTTTTTCTATAAATTAATTCCTTTTGGTTTGAAAAATGTATGTGCCACATATCAACGCACTATGCATCGTATTTTCAAAACTTTATAGAAAAAGTTTGTTGAATGTTATGTTGATTATCTAGTTGTTAAATCAGGACAAATATCAGACCACCTAATATATATCTTGAAACAATCTTCAATAAAATATGACAACACAGTCTGAAAATGAACCCCCTAAAGTGTGATTTCGGTGTTGCCTTAGGAAAATTCCTTGTCTTTGTTATATTTCATTATGGCATCGAAGTTGACCCTAAGAATAAAAATGCCATATTTGTCTTGTCACCTCATCACAACCTCCATGAGTTGAGAGGACATCAAGTACATTTTCACTACATCCATCACTTTATAGACAACCCTACATATAACTATTTTCCTTTTACTAGGTTGATGAAAAAATGGATTGTGTATCAATAGATGCATAATTTTCAGGAATCATTTGATAACCTCAAGAAATACCCCTTGAGACCACCAGTGCTAATTCCACCTATCAAAGGAATTCCAATAATTTTATACGTGACCACATTACAAAAATCACTGGGAACCTTCCTTTCATAGAAGAATGACTCCAGTTGTGATAATAACCTCTATTATCTTAGACAAACCATGATTTAAAATGAGAATAATTATTTAAATATTGAGAAGAGATTCATGGCCCTAATGTTTGCAGTCCAAAAGTTGATACACTATCTGAAGAACCTTGAGGTCCATTTTTTTCTCACGTAGAAACCCACTCAAGTACATTCATAGTCATCTGATGCTTACTATATGATTTTAATGATGGGAAGTCATTCTATAGTAGTTCAAAATACGATTCGTGACTCAGAAACCCATCAAATGGTCAGGGGTTAGTAGATGTTCTAGTTGAGAACCCCTCAACATACATGACTTCATTGGATGCTAAACTATTTGATGAAGAGGTATTCTCTATTCAAGAGGGTTCCCAGACAGGGGAGATGTATTTTGATGGCACATCTAGAAGTTTTATAAGGAAAAGTATGGAAGATCCCAAGATCAAAAAAGTGGTTTTGGGAGTCATACATATATCTCTGAAAGATTCACTCATACCTTACTACATTATACTATATTAAGGATGCACAAATAATTAAGAAAAGCACCAGACCTTCATTGCAGACCTAGAGTTGGAACTTCAAGAACAAGCAATTCATTTAATGATAAAAGTTGACACATAACTAGTCATCAAGCATGTAAATAGTGACTATGCTTTCAAAAATATGGAGTTTATCCCTTTGATAGACCTTGTATGAGAATTTATGGTAGAATTTCCATCAAATTTGACTTTAACTCATATTCCCCGGTCACAATATGTATAATCCAATGCATTAGAAAATCTAACAACAACTTTTTCTGACCCAAACCGGGATGAGACAGTTATCAACACTTCCCTTTGTCAGATGATACAACAATTTGTTCAAACCAAGATGAGGAAATCAATGATATTAGTCTCATCATAGAAACTTATGTTCATACTAATAACTAGATGAATCTAATTGAAAATTACCTTCAAAGAGGATAAATCCCACCAGATTGGTTTGGAAGGGAAAAAATACAGGGAAGGAAATCAACTTCATGATGTATGATGACATGAACCATAAAAAGGTCCTTTATAAGAGAGGCCTTGATAGGATCCTTCTCAGGTGAATTGATGGGGAAGAGACCAGTACCGTCATAAAAGAAGTACATTATAGAACTTTTGTGGCACATAAATACACATCCATGATCTCTTATAAAATCTGGAGGCTCGAATACTATTGGTCTACTATGACACATGATTGCACTGAATTCACAAAAAAATTCCATTCATATCAATTTCATACTAATTTCATCAACCAACCCCCAGAGTTACTTCACACAACCAATTACTCCTAGCCATTTTCCATATGTGGAGTGAAAATTATGGGACCATATCCTCTTGATATGGCAAAACAATTCATGTATATTCTCATAGTGACTGACTTCTTTTCCAAATGGGAAAAAGGAACACCCATCAAAGAATTCATATCCAGAATCATTGTCAGCTCTATAAAATCCAACATAGTCACTAGATTTAGTGTCCCTTATACAATACAGTTAGGAAATGGCACTAATTTCTACTCTAATTAATTAGGTAGGTTGTATCATGAGTATGGCATCAAATCTAATGTTCATACTGCTATCATGTAGAGGCCAATGGTCAGATAGAGGCCTTCAATAAGACCCTATCCAATATACTCAAGAAGATGGTAGGAAATGATAAAAAATCATGACCAGATAAGCTCCTCCATGATATGTGGTATTACCAGACCATGACCTATACCACCACTCAAGGAAACCCGTACTCATTAGTATACAGGACATAAGTGGTTCTATCTATTTAAGTTCAAGTACCATCTCTCTGCCTGGCCATCTGTGATCAACTATATGCATATGAGAATTCCAAGAAATTGTTTGATGTTCTTGAGTTGTTATATGAGAAAATATTTCACACTCTGAACCATTTATAAGTTTACCAGAACCGGATTGCAAGAGCCTTCAATAAGAAGGTTCACCTTCAGTCTTTCCTCGAAGGAGAAATGGTTATGGTCCTCAAAACTCTGATGATACTCAAAAATAAACCTCCAAAATTAGATCCAAAATGAGAAGAACCATAGTTATACATAAGGTCCAGTCCAATGAATCATATTCCTTAATTTCAATATATAGAAAACTCTCTATAGATCCCACTAATGCAAGGTTCCTAAAGAAGTAATTTTTGTAATCATATAAAGTCCGTCTTAGCTACAATACATTCAAAAACATAGTTCCATATGCATCCATGTTGTGCGATTGTAAAATTATTATCATCTTCATCCTTACCGAATGATGTTAAATTGAATGGTGACCATTGTGTCTTGAAAAATGATTCATTAAAAATGAGTAGATGTATGTAAGAGAAATAAAATATTCCCTTGTTACTATAAGAGATTCAGATCCACATGGGAACTCTTTTTCTCAAAAAAATATGTGTGGATTGATTTCTTTTCTTATAGGATATGTAGTGATTCCCTAATCCTTTATTCTAGTGCATCCACTCTTCAATAAATAAATGCCCCCTGCCTATGGGTCTGACCAATATAGGGGGAATTAAATAACTATGTATGGATTAATTCATTACCTTGCAGGATACGTAGATACACCTTGACCCTAAGTCTTGGTCTAACCACCACATGATACAAATCCCCCCTCTCTGTGAATAGGTCAAAGTGGAACAGAGATTTATCAAGAACTATATGTGGCTGGATTCCTATCATTATAGGATATGCAGTGAAACCTGAATTCTATATCTTGTCCCAAACACCATTCAAAAAAACCCCTCCCTCTATATGGGTTAGACAGGTACATGGAACATGTTGTTAAAAAAATGTGTACTTTGATTCCCAACAAACTGGGATATGTAGGAAACCTCCCTGATGTTCAAGACCTACATTTCACCCACCTCATCATTTTCATGTCAGTTTACTCTAATGGTTACTGTATAATGTTAAATTACATGGGATACTAGAACTATGTGTGTCTTGATTTCTATCATCATAGGATATATAGTGAATCTTGGATTCTATATCATGGCCCTCCCATCATTCATAAAAAAATTGATCATTTCATGTGTGTGGGTAAGACTGACAAAGGGAACATGTTTTTATAAATATGAGTGGCTTGATTCCTACTAGTGTTGGATATATAGTGACACACGAATCCCATATCTTGGTATAGCTGCCATGAAAAAAAATTCCTCCCCTGCATATAGGTCAGACTTGTGAAGGGAAATTCATGAGTCCTAACCACACGTTATTAAACTGCATGGCCAAAGAAGTCCTAAACACATGAAATTAAACTGAAAGGTATCTCAAGAACTACATGTGACTTCATTATCAATATGATGAGAAATGTAGTGACACCTAGTCCTTCCTGGTTCCATCCACATGTAAAATAGAATTCCTCTATTTTCTGCATGAGAATTTCAATCTATGTGGAAGATTCCAAACCTCGATTCCTACAATAAGGATTAGTCAAAAGATCACCCGCTCTATACGAATCAAATCTATATAGAGGATCTCACACCTCCAAACAAATCATGGTCTAGATATTTCTCACATACCTAGATATCCCCTTTTCATCCTTCAAACTCCATGCCCTGAGAAATATCAAATCCCCATAATCACCCATGGTTATGAAAAATGGATGGTCGGTGTCATGCATACGTTATTGTTTGACTATGAACACAATGCCCCAATGGCCCTGTATAAATTACCCAAAAAACTGAACTATCAACCAAAGTAAAAATTTTCATTAGGAGAGGCTTCTCCAACCTCTGTATGCCCATTGGATCATAATCCTCACATCATCCCTCCTTATTTGAGGGCTCCCAGAACCATGGTTTACAATTTCTTTTTCCTCTCATGTCTGGGGAAAACAGGGCTATCCCAGCCTGATCATCCCATATTTACACATGATTCCTTTGATATTTAATCCCTACATCATTATGTTAAACTATTTTTTTAATGTACTTTCTGAAAGACATAATACTGCATGGACCCACAATAGCTATCTCGTTCAGGTCAAGTCACCCACGTCCTTACTACATGACATTAAACTGCATAACCCAACAATTATCCCTTATTTGATCCTTCCATCCCAATGTGGTCGATTTAAATCCTTTCCACCCCTTGTTTCTCACTCCGAGCATAGCTCATGTGGGCATAGGATTTTCAGTAGGGGATTCCCCACATACATAGGGAAAATAAATCCACAATGACTAATCCTACTAGCACAAATTTAAAAGGCATATTAGATATTTCCCTTCCATATTTAGAAACATAATCTCCAAACAATGTGACATTAAACTGCAAGGTACCCCAAATATAGCTAAAATCCCCAACTCGCTATGCATGGGCCAAACCTAGGCAGGGAACCTAATTTCAGGACACCAGAATCTTCAAAATTGGGCCCCACTCTAGTAAGAGAATCAAAATGACTCACCCTGCGTGCAAGCTATATATATGTAAGAGAGTTCCCAACTCAATAGGTGATCATGGCATGAAAATTTCTAACATATAAAGACACATATTTTCCATCTATCAAGTTTCACGCTTCAAGAGATTTTGGATCCTCATTTACCTCCTCATCCATCAGATACGGGAGGCCAGTGTCCTATGGACACCTCTGTTTGACTATGCACAAAATTCCCTTGGAAGCTCTACATATATTTACCCAAAAATGACCTATTAACCAAAGAAAAAATTTTTCCTTTGGAGAGGATTTTCCTATTCTTGTACACTCAATGGATTCCAAGCCTTGTATCATCTCCCCTAATCCAAGATCCCTTGAAAACACAACTTACACTTTCCTCCCACTCCACATATTGAACATGTTGGAAAAACATGGCCCGACCATCATCTGGTTAATCAGGACTTATACATCAACGTCCTAATCAAATTACATTAAAACTTCATGATGTTAGATAATCAATGTCCATTATTGGGCCCCAAAACACTAAGGAATTTCATCTCCCATGTTTCTATGCATGAAAAAAAATCCCCATAAGGATGTTCAACATGGGTCCCACTTCATTGGTAACTCCGTGTGCAATAAAAAATCATCATTCATAGGAATGAACCAGATACTCATATGGATAAACCTTAAAATAAATTTTTTCATCTCGCTTCCTATCTTCATAGGATATATAGTGACACCTGAGTCTCATATTTTAAGTCCATCATGGAAACAACATTGTCTTGTTCTTTCCCATGCAAGGGTCATACCTGTGTGGGGAACCTACTCACACCTATATGGGAAGCGAATATTCACCTACTTATGGAAGACATTGGCCTAAAATTCCCCCTTTTCATGTTAAATCACCCTCTTCACACACCATAATTTATGTACAAAACCTTCTGAATCCCCATAACCATCCATGGCCATCAAAAATGGATGGATAGTGTCATGATGACACCTTTGTTTGACTAGGTTCACAATTCCCCAATTTCTATAAAAATGTTTCTAACAAAAATGGCCTACCGACCAAAGTAAAATTAGTCCTAAAGAGATGATTTTCCTACCTTTATATTCCCCTATGATTTTTACATCTCACCTTATTCCATGGTTTCAGAATCCCCCCGTATTATAGTTTACATCCTCTCTCCCCTCTCATGCATGTAGGTGATAACACATTTTTTATGTCAAAACACCATGAGAAATGAATATTTTTTATCCATAAGTTAGAGTAAAATGAATTCAAATCATATGTCTAAAATTTCCTGTTTGTACAACATTAATTTACATCATACTCCAGCCCTTCTTTACACTAGTCAAATTCATGCGGGAGTGGTTTATAGACGAGAACCAATATAAATTACCTTATTACATAAATACATCATTCCACCCAATAGGCCATGCACTGTGGTCTTAAAAACTTAAAAAAGTCTGAATTTCCCTAAAACTTCATGGCCATCTAATATGGAAGGTCAGTTTCATGCGAACATCTTTTCCTGACTATGAACATAATGCTCCAGCAGCACTGTAAAAGTGGACCCACAAAAAAAGGTATGTCATCCAAAGTAAATTCTTCCTCATGAGAGGTTTTTCCTATTTCTGTATACCCCATGGATTCCATGCCACATGTCATATCCCATTCTCCAAAAAACAGAAGTCAGGGGAAAGAAAAATCCCTTATCTTTTCCTGAAAGTTGCAAGAACATTCTCTATTAATGAGTCCTAAATTAGGTCCATATCCTTGTAAATCATGGTCCAAACTGTTTAACCTAAAACAACAGTCTTGTTCAAAGTTTTTCAACCTAAAACATCCATAATGATAGTCAGGTCTACAAGAATTTAAACTATGCATGAAAAAGAGACAACACTCACCAAGATGAAAATCCATAAAGGGGACCCTGGATAAAAGTTGAGTACTAGCTTGCCAAACTTACACTACATACGGTTTTGGAAAAAGTATTTAGTAACAAAAAATCAAGATACATAGATATTTTTTGATCAAAACCCCACAAAGTTTGGCCAAAGAAAAAATCATGTTATACCCACTAAGCCCACACCATAACGGTCTTATACAAAAAATTAGGGTTATAATAGAAAATTTCATAAATATTATAGGATCTATCATGTGACCCTAGAACTAGTCAAGTTATGCTTGTTGATTCCATTGTATCAAGAAACAAATTAGGGAATTATCTCATCATTAATTCAAATCGGGACAAATTCTACATCGAAATAGCTTCCTATTCATCCCAATTGGATCCCACTCAGATGGGGGGAATTTTAGGGTCTCAAAAATTCCACCATCAAGATAAATAAAATAACATTAAAATTGAAGAAGGATAAAAATAAAATTCTGAGTAATATTGAAGAAAAATCCTCAAGGGCTGGGAGACCACGAAATGAAATTTGCTTTGCGGACCACCACTCCGAATGGAGGTCCATAGATTCACAAATCCATTTGAAAACCAAATGTTTTATGGAATAAAGATGATAGCACTATCTCCCATAAATTATGTCATTGGCAGAATTAAGGTGGAGAATTTTTCCACAATATAGGATGCTCTCCGTAAACATTATTTTTGATGAAAATGGATGAATATAATTACTCCCCTGCATACCCTCCTAGTGAACTAATTTTTTTTCAGTGAGGTGAATCTAGTGGAGTTCCACAAGTGAGACGAGGTCATTCGTGGGATTAAATATGTGATTTTCACCACCGAGAACTATAGGCCTTTGTTGACAGAGTAGTCCATGGTCCAAGTGATTTCCTATGGACTTTCGAAAAGTTACTTGTGATCCATAGATCATTCTTACTCGACACTCTATAAAAGGACCTTGAGGGGATCTGAGATGATGATCATGTTTGATAGGATTGGATATAATTTTGAGATAGATTTATGAAGAGATTTATTTAAGAGGGAAAACCCTCTTCTAATGAATTCCAATAGGTATAAACTCACCGCATTGAGGAAAATAAATAAGGAAACATAATAATTGGAAGGATACAAACCATATCTCTACCACATTTAAAATTCAAACAAGGTATTGAACACATGCCCCTTATTTACTAGGGATCCCTATGTAGCATCATTCTATGCAGCTGGAACCTAGTCCCAAATAGAAAAACACTATTCAGACTGCATACTAGTCCACATACCATCATGGAACGCAAAAAATCCCTCCTCTTGCTTAGCAACATGCTACATGGGGAGGCCCCCATCCCGCATGAAGTAACCATACACTAAATAGGTTACCCTTGGATGTTCCACTATACAACTTCAATTATCTCTTTCTATTTCTGTCGCCTTGTCAACAATCCCTCTGCAAACCAATACATCGACATTAAGCCAAAGCCTCTTCCAAATCCACCAGATCTGTATGATAAAACCATCAGGTGCATCAGTGAAACCTTTTGAATTTACATTAAAATTGTAGGTGGAGTCTTTTGGGAAATCCCCAAAATGGTGTGGACAGCTGGAATATCCATAAGTTTACACTCTCATGGTAACCTGAAGTCAAACATTTGGATACTAATGTGAAACTCCCCATTCTGGGGATCAAGGGTAATCACTGGTCTTTCCCTCTGATGATGGTCATTGATATTAGAGAGAAATAACGTTTACTTTTCCCTTTTACAAGAATAAACATTTCCCCCCTTTCCCAAAACCAATTTCAGGGCACTCCCACTAAGGTAAGCCCATAGATTTTCTTGAAAGAGTTTGCATCAGTGCTCCTCTCTTCCTCCCCCAGGGCATACCACGATATGGTAATCTGACTATTCAGGGTATGAGAACAAGAATGAGAGGGTGTGACACCTACCATCAGGACAAGCCTGTGCATGCACATGAATGCCTACCCAAATAGCCATGCGAAGTTGGAGAGTTGATTTCACGATGAAGATGCTGAGGAGGAGCAGTTCTAAGTAGTTAGTCTAGGTTGTAAGTAATGTTTGAAGCCTACGGGAAAATGAGTTCCTCTAAGGCCTATGGTACATGTAATACTTATGCCTATGGGCCTTGTAAGGGTTCCACCACACCCATTGAAAGGTTCATTATCAAAAATAAATACAAAATGTAGGCCTTTGGGCCATTGGATGGATGAGGGTATGAAAAAAAATGTGAGGTGTTGGCACATTCAAATTCCCCTATCTCTACCTTTGGGCTTTAGTTAAATCTATCAAAAGATGATGTAGGACGTGAGATCTTCATATCCATTTCCTCCATTTTTTTACCACACTAATAATGGCTCATGTGGGCTTAGAGTTTGTCTGCGATCATGACATCCTCATAACCCCAAATCATGTGACTCCTCCTATGTGTAAGCCCCACATGTCTTGAACTATGGGAACTCTGAATCCTGCCATAAGAAGGATACGTTGGAAACCTACCTAAGGCCCGAGCTCAAGGTATATATTATTTAAAAGATAGTCTCAATCAAAAAACTCAATTTACTAGGGAATCCTTTTCGGGAGTAACCACCAACATAATCCTCTCAAAGGGTCATACACCCCTGTGAGATGATTGAACTACGAGAACTCTAATTTGTACCCCAAATAGGAAATGTAGGATGAATGTTTAAGGCCTGATCTAAAAGGGGATCCTTCACAATGGTTAACCCAATCATGATGCCCCCAATTCATCATGGTCTCCTTTATGGTGTAAGTCCCAACTTTTGATAAAAAAAGGTCTTTTCCACTGATGTAAACCCCAAATCATGCCCCCTTTGTGGGCTTGCTCGAGGGTGTAAGTCCCGACTCATACTGAACTACAAGGGATTTGATTCCCAATAATTGGGATATGTAGGAAGCCTCCTTGAGGCCCAATCCCAACACCAAAATCACCCTAGTGTTCTCCGATCTATGTCCCCAATAAGATCATATCCACCTAGGAGACCATATCTCTTTTGGGAATCATGGGACACTTAGGTGTAAGCCCTACATGAAATCTTGACTAAGAATATTCCACCTAGAAATCCTCACCATATAACGTTAAACTATATGGATGGGTCCTTGTCACATGACCTTAAAAGGTGATATGTCCAGTAAAGTGACACTAAACTACGTGGAATCCAATTCCATTCACGAGGATACCTAAGAAGCCCATATTGTGGGATCGATCCTAATAACGAAACAATATCCACCCCTATGGATGACAATAAAATCTAGAGTTCCTCATCACGTGGCTTAAAACATAGTTGTCTCGATAAGAGACCATAGAATCATTAATGTGTCCATAAAAGGGTATCATTTATGAAGAACCTTGGATACACACAGATTTATTCATCAGTAGAGAACCTCAGATACATACACATGATTATTAAAACTTACTTATTTATGATTGATCTTCCTACCTAGGGGTAATTTGTGGACACATTCTAGGGAATCAATAAAGGATTCGTAAACATATGAACAATGATTATATCTATAATAGAGTCCCAGAATCTGCAATAATTCCGCCCAAAAGGGTGTTAAGATCCGACCACCCATCCTACCGACCAATGGAGTCCTTTAGTATTGTTGTAAAATTCACAAAGACTGAACCCACATGAAATCACCTGTTGGGACCACTAAATCGTGTCACCTAGTTCATAACATAAGAAGGATATAATGACCAGTACTAGTGCAATCATCTCACCCACAAAAAATTTTCACGATACGAATCAGGTCGAAACACCCATAAAAGTCTCCAAAATCCCTAAAATCCCTAAATCCTCTAAGACTCTAAATGACTCTGAAAATCCAAAAAAACATTAAAAATTATTGAGGGACCCTAAAGGACCTTAATAAAACATTGAAAATCCAAAAGGAACATAAAATACCCATAAAACCCTAAAAAATACTAAAATAGATAAAACACATAAAGGATAAAAAAATCAATAAAATGCCAAAAATTCCCTAAAAAATGAAAAAACTAAAAACACAATCAACCCTCCCTCAAACCCTAAAAGGCCCAATAAAACAAAAACACCCAAAAACACCCAAAGAAACCTTAAAACCCCTAAAAGAGACTAAAAAACCTAAACGCCCCTAAAAACCCTCAAAACAAAAAAAACATATGTCCCAAAAACCTATAAAAATAACCTAAAACCCTAAAACCATAAAATACACAAAAATAGAAAAAAAATTAAAAACATTAAAAATAAAAACTCTAATAACCATATAATCATTAAATATTCATGAAGCCCTAAAAACAATAAAGAATAAAAAACAAAAAAAACCTAAAAATACTAGAAACCCCTAAAAGACAAAACACCACTAAAAATATTTAAAATGCCCCAAAATCCTTAAATCACAAGAAACCATAAAACCCTAAAAACCCTAAAAATCATTAAGAATCTCTAAAAATCACCAAAACCTATGAAAACCGTAAAATACAAAAAAAAAACAATAAAAACCCTAACAAAACCCTAAAAACCATAAAAACCGTAAAAACTCTAAAAGACCTGAAAAACCCATAATAAGCATAAAATCCGTTAATGCACTAAAAACCCAATACAACCTAAAACCCCTAAATACCCTAAAATCCATTAAACCCCCAAACCCCTAAAACCATAAAACCCCATAAAACCCTAAAAAGATTAAAAACACCTAAACCCCTAATAATCGTAAAAAATCCTAAAACCATTAAAACACCCTAAAACCCTAAACAGCTATAAAAACCCTAAAAATTCTAGAAGTCCCAAAAACACCCATGAACCCTAAAAGTCATTAAAAACCTGATAAAACCCCTAGAAGAACCTTAAAACCCCTTAAAATCCATACAACCCAATAAATAATAAAAATTCAAAAAATACTAGAACCCCATAAAAACCCAAAAACCCAGAAAATTATAAAAATCACATAAAAATCTTTAAAACCTCTAATAATCCTAAAATCCCTAAAACAACCTTGAAATGGCTATAAAAACCCTGAAAATGCTAGAAGTCCCAAAAAAACCCAAAACCCCTTTAAGTTGTTAAAAACATGGTAAAACCCTTAAAAGAACCTTAAAACCCATAAAAACACTAAAAACATAAAAAAAAAATAAAAAACCTAAAAACACTAGAACCCCATAAAAACCCTAAAACCATGAAAATTATAAAAATAACATAAAAATCCTAAAAACCCAAATAATCTTAAAATCCCTAGAAAAACCCTAAAAGCACCTGAAAACCCTAAAAACAAAAAAAAAACACTAAAATAATCCTAAAATCAAAAAAAGAATATAAAACCCCCCAAAACACTATAAACCCTAATACCATTTAAAAAAAATACTAAAATCCCTAAAAATATATAAAAACTAAAAATCCTAAATCCCTAAAATACCCTGAAAATACTTAAAAACCCTAAAACCCCTAAACATCCTAAAAACCTTAAAAACACTAAAACCCCTAAAATAAAAAAAAAAATATAAATACCCTAAAACCCCTAAAAACTTTTAAAACCCTAAAAATCCCAAAAAAACATACAAGACTATGAAAACACCTAAATTCCCTAAAAACATAAAAACCCCAATAAACCCCAATAAACCCCAAAACCCGCTAAATCCCGGAAAACCCCTAAAATTATTAAAGACCCTCAAACATCATAAATAACCATAAAAACCATAAACCCCTAAAAAACAATAAAACCTTAAAAACCCTAAACCCCAAATCCAATAAAACCCATAAAAACTCTAAAGACCTAAAAAACATAAAAATCTTTAAAATCCATTAAACCCCCTAATAACCAAAAAAATTATAAAATACCCCTAAAAACTTTTAAAACCCCTAAAAACCCAACCCCCCCCCCCCCCCAAACCCCAAAACCCCCAAATCCCTAAAAACTCTAAAATTATGTAGAAACCATAAAACCCAAAAACCACAACAAACAAAAATAAGGCAAAAAAACCTAAAATCCCTACAATCCATTAAAACCGTAAATAACCCTAAAAAATGCCCAACACCCCCCTAAAACCCCTAAAACCCATCAAAAACCCCCAAAACCCTAAAATTAAAAAACCCCTAAAAAAACCTAAAATCCATAAAAATCCCAACACAAAAAAACACCTAAAACCCCAAAACCCTAAATAAATAAAAAACCCATAAGTTAAACATACAAATAAAAAAAACCTAAAACTCCTAAACCACTAAAAAATCCTAAAAGACCCCAAAAACCTTACAAGACACTAATAAATCTAACAAAAGCCCAAAAACAGGAAAATTATGAAAATAATAAAATCCCCTTAAAACCACAAAAAAAACCTTAAAACAAAAAATACACTAAAAGAACATAAAAACTAAAAAAACACTAAAAGAACATGAAAACACCCAAAAAACCCTAAAAACCGTAAAAACACAAAAAATTTAAAACAAAAAAAGAAAAAAAACCATAAAAACCTTAAAAAACAAAAAACTATAAAAACATAAAAAACTGCTAAAACCTTTGAAAAACTAAAAAACCCTAAAAAAAATTCTAAAAACCCCTAAAACTAGAAAAAACCTAAAAATCATAAATTCCATAAAGAAATTAAAAAATCCTAAAAACACTTTAAAGTCCCTAAAAACCCTAAAACCCCTAAAAACTATTAAATACCCATTAAATCTTCAAACACCATAAAACCCTTAAAACCAAAAAAAACATAAAAATCATAAAACCCTAAAAAATCCATAAAAATCACTGATCCCCATCTAAAACACACTAAAAACATCAAAAATCCATTAAATCATTAAAATTTTAATAAATACTAAATACGAGAAAAAAACCAAAACCCCCTAGAACCATAAAAAATATGAAAAAATTGAAAACCATAAAAACTAAAAAATATTAATGGCCTTAAAAAATTTAAAATTTTAAAAACCCAAAATATCTAAAAATGCTAAAATATTCTGAAAACCCTAAAAGAACATAAAACCCCTAAAAGACTCTAATATCCCTAAAAGACCCTAAAAACCCTTAAACACCCTAAAAATCCATAAAATATAAAAACCCTAAAACCCCTAAAAAATCTAGATATTTAAAAAACCCCTCAAAACCCTTAAAATAACTATGATTCCTAAAACAATTATAAAAATTTCTAAACCCAAAAAAGAGAACAAACTAAAAAAACTCAAAAATTCCTTGAAAATTTGAAAAACGCTAAATACTATAAAAACAAAAAAAGACCCTTAAACCCTAATAAAAAACCTAAAAACACTAAAGCAATAAAAATAATGTAAAACTGTAAAACCCTATAAGCCCCTAAAAACACTTTAAACCCCAAAACCACTCAAACCCCCTAAAACAACCAAAAACACTAAAAGCATAATAACCCTAAAAACATGAAAAACACTAAAAACCTTAATAACCTAGAAAATCATTAATATCCCTAACAACATTAAAACCCTAAAACCCCATAAAACCCCTTAAAACCTAATAAAATCTAAAAAAACCTAAAAATAAAAATAAAATCCAAAATCCCATAAAAAACCTTAAAACACCAACACCAAAAAACTCCTAAAACGTTGAAAACCCCACAAAAGAATCTAAAACCCTAAAAAACCTAAAACCCATAAAAGGACTTAAAAACCATAAAAGTATTAAAATCCCAAAAATTCTTAATGACACTGAATAGCCCTAAAATCCTTAAATCCCTAAAAACCCTAATACCCTAAAACCCTAACCACTGTAAAAACACCCCTAAAATGCTTTAAAAGACCCTAAATCTAATAAAATACTCTAAAAATAGTAAACCCCCTAAAAATATATTAACACTAAAATGCATTAAAAATAATTAAACCCCATAAAAACCCAAGAAACCCCTAATAACCATAAAAACCCTGAAAACCCATAAAGCAATAAAAAATATTAAATCATTTAAAACCCTTAAAACCCATAAAAACCCCTAAAACCCAAATAAACAAAACCCCCCCTAAAACCTTTAAAAAAATAAAAACCCTATAAAATTCTAAAATCCATAAAAACATTAAAACTCCTAAGACTCTAAAAATCTCTAAAAACCCTAAATACCCAAAAAAATCCATAAAAATCCTAAAGGACCCTAAATAACCTAAAACCATAAAACCCTAAAAACACTAAAATGCCTAAAAATATTTAAAATCCCTAAAAAATAAACCAAAACTGCATGAAAACCCATAAAAGGTACTAAATCCCTAAAAATCCAAAAAGAACCTAAATTCCCAAAAAAGTATTAAAATATATAAAAAACATAAAAACCATAAAATAACCTAAAAATCTAAAACTCTAAAGACACTAAACCCCCCCTAAAAATACAAAAAATACAATAAAATTCCATTAGAACCCCTTAAAGGCTCTAAAAACCAAAAAACCCCTAAAAACCCAAAAAGTCTTTAAAACCCTTAAAATATTACTCAACACTAAAAACCCCTAAAACTCTAAAACCCCTAAAACATATAAAAAACTAAAAACCCCTCAAGGACACTAAAACACATAAAACCCCATAAAATATCTAAACACCCTAAAATCCATAAAAGACCATGAAAACTGCAAAACCCCTAAAAGATCCCGAAGGAACAAAAAAACCCAAACACTATTAAAACCCTAAAACATTTAATGGAAAATAAAAAACCCTATAACCACCTAAAAGACTGTTAAAACCTTAAAAAATCTAAAACACAAAAAAAACCTAAAAACCCATTAACCCCCCCCCCCCCCCCAAACACCCTTAAAACCATAAACAACCATAAAAACCATGAAACCAAAAAAAAACAAAAAAAAACCATAATAAACATAAAAACCAAAAAAACCCAACAAACACCTACCAAACCTTAAAACCCATAAAGACCCGAAAAACCTAAAAACTGTAGAAACCATAAAACCCCCTAAAACCAAAAAAGAACCACAAAATCCAACACCCCTAAAAATCCTAATTCACCTAAACCCCCTAAAAACCCTAAAATCATCTAAACCCCTACAACCCTAAATGGCCATAAAACCTAAAATCCATAAAAACCCTAAAAACATAAAAATATTAAAGACCCTAAAAGAACCTAAAACTACTAAACCCCCAAAATACCCAGGAGTCCTAATAAACTCTAAACGTCCCTAATAAACCCTAAAAACCCTAAAACACTAAAAAACTATAAATTTATTAAAATCAATAAAAACCCTATGAAACCCCCCAAAATGTAAATAACCTAAAACCACTAAACCCTCAAAACCCTAAAAACCTAAAAACCCTAAACCCCCAAAACACCCTAAAAGCTCCAAAAAACCCTAGAAAACTCTAAAAACCTTAAAAACCCTAAAACCCATAAAAACCTAAAAAACCTAAAACCCCTAAAAACCCACAAAACCCTTAAAAACTCCTACAACCCCTAAAATTCCTTAAAACCCTAAAAATTTTCAAAGACCCTAAAAATAGTAAAAAATATAAAATAACCTAAAAAACCTATAAAACACCTAAAAGAACAATTAAAAACCATAAAAACCCTAAAAATACATAAAACCCATAAACACCCTAAAAACCTTAAACACCCTAATAACCCTAAAACCCTTAAAAATACAAAAAAACCCTTAAAAATATATAATCCCAAAAAAACCCAAAAATCCTATAAAAACCAAAAAAAACTAAAGCTGTATGAAAACCCAAAAACCCTAATAACCTAAATAAACCCCCCAAACCCCCTAAAACTCTTAAGAAACCCCCAAAAATAAAAAAACCATAAAAACTCAACCCCCCCCCCCCCAAAAAAACCCCAAACCCAAAAAAACCCATTAAAACTATAAAAACCCTAAAAATCCTTTGAAACCTATAACAACCTAAATACACTAGAAAAAATAATTAAACCCCTAAATAACACCAAAACCCATAAAAACCCTAAAACTCCTAAATATTCCTAAAGAAAAACTAAAAACCTTGAAACAAAAAAAAACACTAAAAACCCTTAAAATCCTAAAAAAACTTCATAAACCCTAATAACCTTGAAAACTATAGAAATACTAAAACACCCTAGAAACCATAGAAACTTTGAAAACCAAAAAAACACTAAAAACACCAAAAATACCTAAATGAAAAAAACCCTAAAAACCACTAACACCCTATAAACCCTAAAAATCATTAAAAATGATAAAACACATAAAAATCCTAAAAAATATTTTAAAACTCCTAAAACACATAAAGCCTTTAAATGACCCTAAAAAACCATGAAACTCCTAATGACCCAAAATAAACCTAAAACCCCTAAAAGAACCAAAGTAATCTGAAAACACCCTAAAAGAAACTAAAACCCTAAATTTCTCTAAAAACCCAAAATCCCATAAAAGACACTCAAACCCCTAAAAACCATAACAGACCATAAAATACTCTAAAACACTATAAGATTCCAAAAAATCTTGAAATCCATAAAAACATATAGACTCTAAAACCCCTAAAAGAATCTAAAAACCTTAAAAATCCCTAAAGGACCTTGATGACCTGAACATCCTAATGAAACCTAAAAACCCTAAATTCCATAAAAACCCAGAATAGGCTCTCAAAACCCAAAAAACACTAAATCACACCACAAAACCATAAAAGAATCGAAAAACCTTAAAAACCATAAAATCCAAAAATTGCCCTAAAAACACCTAAAGGACCCTAAAATACCCAAAAACCGCAAAAGGACCCCAAAAAACTCAAAAAACACATAAATGTACCTAAAAACACTAAAACCCCTAACATACCTTTAAAACCCTAAAAACCCTAAAAAAATACTAAAACCCCTAAGACCCTAAAAACCCTAAAATTATCTTAAAACCTAAAAACCCATGAAAGACCCTTAAAACCCAAAACCAAAAAACCTATAAAAACCTAAAAATTCAAAAGACATTAAAGATCGATAAAATCCATAAAAATACTAAAAGACCAAAAAAACCAAAAAACCTTTAAAATAATAAAACCCATATGCTCCTAAAATCCCCAAAAACCCTAAAAACCTTTTAAAACCCTAAAACCTAAAAACCATAAAAAATATAAAAACCATAAAACTAAAAATAACATAAAACAAAAAAAATCCATAAAACCCCTAAAAATCCTAAAACAAAAAAGAGATTAAATAGCCTAAAATAATGGGAAAAACCTAAAAATCCTGACCACTATAAAAACACTAAAAAATAATAAAACCCTAATAAACACAAAAAAAATTATAAAATTATCAAAACACTAAAAATCCTAAAAACAATAAAAACACGTAAAACCTTAAAAACTCACAATAACCCCTAAAAATCCATAAACCCATAAAATTCTCTAAAACACTAAAAACCCTAAGAAATTTTGAAAACTAAAAAACTCATAAAAACCCTAAAAACCCATAAAACAACGGTGGTTTCACATCTTCGGTAGTTTTCTTTTCCTCGTCCCGTGCTCCGGATCTCAGCTTCGGAAGGTATTATTTGTGGATGCGTTTGGGTTTTGTCAGGCTTGGTGCTTGTGCGGGCTTCCAGGGGCTTGGATCGGCTGGATCTGGTCTACGGAGTTGCTGATGGCTCTTTGGCGGTCAGAATCCTTGATGAGAATCCACTGTGGTTCAGAGTTGACTTTGCAGATCTGGGATTGCCTCAGGCTGACCAATGTCGGGTACCTCAGCAATGATGTGATCTTGGCGAGGAGGTGAAAACGAGTTCGGTTTGGCAGCGTTTTGTGAAAAGTTTACTACTTGGGTGGATCTGTGATGAAATATCGTGCTTAAAAATTGATGTTGCGGGAGTTTCTGGTTCTTCCCCGAGGTTGCAGGAGGCACATTTGAAGTGGGGGAGGAGATCACATCGGCGGTGTGGGCTAGGGCCTAGTTGGATGATGGTCAACTCTCCTATTTTACCACTTCGGTTTCGTTTCAGGGATGCTTCCTTCATGTCGATGCAGATCTGGTATGTTTCCTCTTTCATGGCATTGTTTCTGCGATTTTTCTCTGGTTATGGTGTGCTATTAGATCGAGGTTTATTGCTCTGCGGGTTCAATCTATTGTTATGGTTCACTTCACTGGTGGCATGCTTCGTTGGTTGCGTTCTAGTTATGGTTCTGAATGAGATGCTGGCTGGGATGGTTTCTTTTTTGATGGTTTTGATGCTTCTATGGGGTTTGGAGTGGGCTAATGCTGTGATTGATTTATGGAGTTGGGGTTGTTGGATGCTTGATGCATCCTAGATGAAAGTTGAATGGTTGGGAGTTTTTGATTTCTGTAACGAAAATTCTGGTAGCTGGCATGGCTGTGATGCTGGATGTGGCTGGATATTTGGCTGTGAGTTACTGATAGGGATGGATTGCTGCGGAGGGTTTGGCAGTGGGAATCCGGTTGAGCTGGCTATTGGTAGGGAAGAAGAGTTGTTGGGGTCTAGAAGCTGGTCAGTGTTATGGGATGCTTGTTCTGTTTGGCTGGGTGATGCGGTTGGAGATCCTGTTAAGCGATGTTGTGGCTGTGATGACTGGATTATGCTGGATGTTTGAAATGGTGAGATTGGAGGCTGGTCATTTCTTGGTTGTGAGCTACTGGATGCTGGTTGACGATGGTGATGATGAGGGTTTCTACTTGTTGCTGTGTGTTTTTCTGCTTTTGTTTGTTTTGCTTCTTTTCTATTTTGATTTTTCTTTTTTTGGCGTGGGTTGTAAGGGGTTTTTGGGGTGGGTTGATTGACCCCTCCCCTCCCTTGTCTGCTGTGTCTCTTTTTTTCTTTCTAATAAATTTTTTTTGGGGGGGGGGTCGGGAATAGCCCAACCCTCGCATCTTCTTTGCCCAAAAGACCCTAGAAACCCAAAACACCAAAAAAACCCTAAATCCCTAAAATTTCCTAAAAACCTAATAAAAACCCTAAAATGACCTTAAAAGCCCAAAACACCCTAAAAACACTAAAAACCCCCAAATTCATCAAAACCTTAAAAACCCTTAAATAACTCTAAAACCCTAAAAACCCGAATAAAATCTATGAAATCTAATAAAACCCTAACTCGCCCCCCCTAAACCACCGTAAAAACCTAAAACCCAAAAAAATATTAAAACCACCAGAAAAATATAAAAAACCCTAAATCCTTAAAAACCCACTTCAAAACCATGAAAACACTAAAAACCATAAAAAATACTAAAAATCTAAAATTGGTAAAAAAACATAAAACTCATAAAAACACTCAAATCCTAAAAGACACTAAAACCCTGAAATCCCTAAAACTATAAAAACGTTAAAACCCCTTAAAACAAAAAAAAACCTAAAAAATTTTAAAAACCCTAAAAAATACTAACAACAGCTATATAACCAAATTATCCTTAAAAACGAAAAAACAAATTTAAAATCCCTTCAAACCCCTAAAAACAAATAAATACACTTAAAACATTAAAACCCCTAAAACCCCCTAAAAACCCCTAAAAACATAAAAAACCAAAAAAGAAAAAATCCCTAAAAGCGCCAAAACTAATATAAAACCCCAAAAAAACCATAAACTCCCAGAAAACCCTAAAAACTCTAAAAAGAAAAAACCCCAATATCCCTAAAACTCCCATAAACCCCCATAAACCCCCATAAACCCCTAAAAACTTAAAAACACATAAAATCCCTTAAAAACCCCCTAAAAAACCCCCAAACCCCTACAAAACCCAAAACCCTAAAAACCTGTAATCCCTAAAAACCCTAAAAACCTTAAAAACATTGAAACCCCTAAAAACCATAAAATCCCTAAAAACCATAAAATCTCTAAAAATCCCCTAAATACCCAAAACACCCCTAAATACCTAAAACCCCTAAAAACCCATAACATCCCAAAACGTAAAAAAACATAAAAATCCTAAAAAAAATAAAATCCATAAAATCCATAAAATTATTTAAAATAGATAAAACCCATAAAGGACCCTTAAGCACCTTAAATCCCTAAATATCCAAAATAATCCTAGAAATTCCTAAAAGGACCCTAAAACAACCCCGGACCCTAAAACCCCAAAAACTCATAAAATTATATAAAACACAAAAAAACCATAAAAAACAATAAAACACCCTATAATCCCAAAAAAGACCTTAAACCCCCTAAAAATTAAAAAACTAAAAACCCTTAAAATATCATAAAAACCCATAAGAAAAATCTGATACCCCTAAATAACCTAAAAATCCCTAAAACCTAAAAAAGCCATAAAAACACTAAAAATACCTTCAATCCCATAAAAATAGTAAAACCTTAGATAAAAAAATATAAAAACATAAAAAACACTTAAAATTGCTAAAAACATTAAAACCCTACGAAAAAAAAACCTAAAAACCTTATAAATGCATAAACCCTAAAAAACCTAAAAATATTAATAAACCTTAAAAACCCTAAAAGTCCTAAAACCCCTAAATACCCTAAAAATGGTTCAAAACCATAAAAACCCTAAACAAACACTAAAAAACACAAAATAACCTCTAAATATCTTTGAAACCCTAAAAAATCCAAAAATCATAAATACCCAAAATAACCTAGAAATCCTTAAAATCCATGAAGGACCCTCAAAACACTAAAAACCATTTATGGAACTAATACCCCTAAAAGTCCAAATAGACCCTAAGACCCTAAAAAATTTAAAAATCATTAAAACCCCTAACCCCTATCAGTAAAAGACCTTAAAAATATAAAAACCATAAAAGACCCTAAAATACCTTAAAACCCCTAAAACCCCCAAAACCCCAAAAAACCATAAAACCCATAAACACACTAAAAACATTAAAACATCCTAAAAACCATTAAAACCCCTAAAATCCTTAAAAACCCTAAAAGACCCTAAAAACCTAAAAATGAAAAAACCACTAAAAACCACTAAAATCCATAAAGAACCTAAAAGCCCTATAAATATAAAATACCCTAAAACCCATAAAAAACCCATTAAAACCATAAAAACCCAAATTCTTAAAAACCCTAAAAACATTAAAAAGAACAAAAACCCAAAAAATACTAAAAATCCTAAAACCCCTAAAAAACCTAAAACCCCATAAAGGACCCTAAAAACCCTGAAACCCCTGAAAAAGCATAAAACCCCCCAAAATCTAAATCCCACATAGAACACCTAAAAGATACTCAAAACCCTATAGGAATCTTAAAACCCTAAAAATCCTAAAAACCATAAAAATTACAAAAATACACTAATATCATAAAAAAATAAAATACACTATAAATAATTAACACCAAAAACACCCAAACAACACTAAAAGAGAAAACATCCCACTAAAAGCCCATGAACACAAAAAATACCCAAAATACCAAAAAAATCCTAAAAACAATAAAAACCCTAAAACACATAAAAACCATAAAATACAAAAAATCCTAATACCTCATAGAAACAATAAACACTTAAAATACATAAACCCCATAAAACTCTAAAACACCATAAAAACCATAAAACCAGAAAAAAACCCTAAAAAACTAAAAAATATATAAAATCCTATAAGAACCCTAAAACCCCCAAAAACCATTATAACACCAAAAACCCAAAACCCCTAAAAACCCTAAAAAACTAAACCCCTAAAAATCCTACAACTCTGAAAACCCTAAAACCATAAAAAAAATAAAAACCCTAAAAAAATTATAATCCATAAAAACCGTAGATATACCTAAAACCACCTAAAATTAACATAAAACCCTAAAAACCATAAATGATCCTAAAAACCCAATAAAACCCTAAAACCCCTAAACCCCCATTAAATGTACTAAAACCACTTAAACTACTAAAAACCAGAAAAATATAAAAAACTCTACAAACCCTGAAACCCTTAAAACCCTAGAAACCCCTGATATACCCCACAATCCCCAAAGAAAACATTTAAAGTGATAAAACCACATGGCTATTAAAATACGCTACAACCCCTAAAAATATGAAAAAAAACAACTAAAATACCCAAACAAACTCCAAAAAATCTGAAAACGCCATAAAACACTAAAAACCCTAAAACCCTTAAAAGACCCTAAACCATAAAAAATGCCCTAAGATCCCTAAAACAATAAAAATATCTAAAAACCCTAAACCCCAAAAAACACTCCAATCCCTAAAAACCATATAAAACTTTAAACCCCTAAAATACACTAAAATCATAACAAACCATAAAACATTACACATCCTTAAAATTAATAAAAACGCTAAAACCCCTAAAACCCCTAGAAGACCAAATAATACTAAAAAAATTACCAAAAACCCTAAAAACAATAAAAAATACTAAAATTTATAATATGACCATAAAAACTCTAAATAACCCCTAAAACCTCAAATAACTAAATACAATAAAAACCCCCTTTAAACCCCTTAATGAGAAGGATCCCGTAGGTGCTGAAGTGTAGGTTCTGTTTCCATGCATTGATGCTAGTGCTAGGATTGGGCATTTTGTACATGTTGAGATAGAGGGGGAAGTTGTTGCACATGGGGACGTGTCTTAGCAGAGGTTGTTGGAAGAAGAAAAAGAGGTCTTCCCAATGGTTCTCAATGTGGTGGCGGAGGAGGCTGGTTTCAAGGGTGTGGCCAGTCGGAGGCTTTCTAGAAAGGATTTATATACTCCCGGGGTGGTGCCTGAGGGGACTACTTGTGGTGATTGTCATGTGACTGTGTAGGAGAAGGTGGATGAGCAAGGGATAGTGGATAAGTTGGAGGAAGTGATTGATCAGGGGGGTAATGTCAGTGGAAGGGATGGCGTGCGGGTAGGGGGAGGGAGCTAGGATGGGGGATGACCCCCAGAAGGGGGACGCCGCTGCACATGAGAAAGTGATGGGACCAATCATGGAGGTACATGAAGAGACTCTAGCTAACAGGCCTCACTATATGGGTGTGTATGAGTTGGACCTGGTAGACTGCCCAGGTGTCCCTTGGAAGGGAAACCCCAATGTGGACCAGACCGGGCTGATGGAGGTGTTGGATAGTCTAGCTCCCGGGGTTCCTAAGGTTATCCCTAGCAATCTTCATTTTGGGGTTCTTGCAGACTGTTCACTAAACTAGGAAGCCTCTTTTATTCCTGACCAAGTTTAGGAGGATGGAATAAGGATGAATCACAACATGGAAATGATCTTTAAGGAGAGGTTCATGCTTGAGGAGGCCATTGGAAAAAAACAATCTGGTCGGGGTCCATGTTTACTCACAAAGGAGGAATCCGAGGAAGGACTATTCTTCTTTGCCAAAGTCTGTGTCTACAAGAGCCTCCTGCAAGGCTATGGAAAATGCTTCTGGAAGGGGCGTAAGGGCTGTCAAGGTGCAGTGTAATGTGTATCAACAACATCTTAGGGAGTATTACTCTAACATTCTCAAGCAATACGAATCATTCGATTGGGACTCGGTGGATTCATATACTTCTTATGGGTATGGTGAAGATGGGGATCCATATGGAGATGATGTGGCTTATGGATATAATCCAGAGGGTGTCCCCCATGTCACTATTGTTTATGACTTCAGTGGCGATGTTGACTGACTTGGTTTTCTCTTGGGTCTTTTCTTTTTCCTTCTTTTTTGGTTTTGCGGTTGTTAAGGGTTTTTGGGGGTGGGTTGATTGACCCCTCCCATCCCTTGTCTTCTATGTCTCTTTTTTCAAATAAATTTTGGGGAGAAAATGATTAGCCTGGCCCCACACCTTCCATGCCTAAAAAACACTAAACAATTTAATAAACCCCCAGAAACCCCTAATAATCTAAAAAAACTAAAACACTAAAAACCATAAAACCCCCTTAAACTGTAAAACCCTAAAATCGCTAAAAATAATTAAAATCCTTAATACCCCAAAAAACCTAGAAACACCCCAAAACCCCCTAAAATCCTAAAACCCCAAAAAATCCCAAAACCGTTAAAACCCCTTAAAATGTAACACCCTGATATTTTATGAGAAGTATATATTTTTTATGTCTTATGTTATACGCAACATCAAATGAATCTTTCACTACACACAACACTAGATTGGCTTGCTTTACACGCAATCACGGCCTTCCTCAATAGCTTGTGTTGTACGCAATACTGAGTTTCACTAAACAATGATATGCTATCAAAATATTATTAAAACTAGCAGTTATGAATAGTAATACACACTTTTTGAAATTTTATAAATTTTATCTTTCAAAATAGACTTCATTTTTGGATTCGTAATATCAAAATTATCCTAGGGTGAATTTTTGGTACATTTCTGAAAACATTGAATTTTTGATGAATAGTGAAAACACTAGGATACTATTTAAAAATCGAATTTTTATTTAAATAATTAATTATTTTATTTAAATTTATTTTAGGTCAAATTTGATACATAATACTTATATATATTCAATGTAATTCATTTGAGTCATTT
Organism: Viscum album; assembly: GCA_963277665.1. Classification (NCBI taxonomy): domain Eukaryota; kingdom Viridiplantae; phylum Streptophyta; class Magnoliopsida; order Santalales; family Viscaceae; genus Viscum; species Viscum album. Next base: position 1,662,467,994 of record OY728146.1, on the reverse strand, counting down.
TATAATAATTTCAGATATATAAAAATTTTATTTAACTTTTCACCGCCTTTTACCCACCTCCTAGGAGAATTTGAAAATTTACATAAAATAGAATTTTACCGCTTCTGTGAGTGGAATTTCAAAAATCCGAGAGACACAGTTAATATCAATGAGTAAAATGGGGTTCAATAAGATAAAAATAATTTTTGGTGAATAGTAACTTTTTACTTTTATTTACCACAGTTAAAAGTAAATAGGGAAATTAAGGGTAAAAATGATATTATTATTACCCTAACACATGTCCTAATTCTATTTGATAAGTGTAATTCGACCAAAAACAACATTAGGAATAAAATAATACCCTTTAGGTCCACTTGATTTATATTAGGACATTTATTATTATTTTATTTAAAGAATAGTTAAAATAGTTAAAATCAATGTTTAATAAATAAAAAATTTTAATATAGGGTTATAAATAAGATAAATTCGACAATAAATATTCATTACAAATATAAAAAGATTTTATACATAATGGTATTTTATTTATAATTTTTATACTTCATATAATTTAATTTATTTATGACACAATAATGATGCAGTAATTACCTTATTAATAAAATATTAACCTAATTGATATTATAAACACCCAAATAAATGTAATTTAATACTTTTTAAGAATTAAACTAATTTTATATGTTAATATGATATATTAGTATTGATTTAATTAACCTTCTTCAAACTAATAATGCTGTTATGAGTTTCAAAAAATCAATTACCAAATAGTGTCAAAATTGACATAAAATAGTTTTTAAAACAAATATTTTATTATTAATTGTTCTTTTATTCCTAAAAATCTAAGGATCGTCCAAATGACTTAGATAAGGTTATATATATTAATAATGAACCAATTAGGGTTATTTTGTCTTGTTATAGTATGTTTATTAACCATATAGTGTAAGAAAACAAGAAGACACGGTAAAAGTTAAATTATTTAACTTAGAGTTAAATCAAAATGATAAGGTTAAAATAGTAACCTAAACTTGTATAAAATATATTGGTTGAGAGGATTTAGACCCATACCCACCTTATCTTAGAAATAAATCAATTTGGAGCTATTTAAAATGGAATATGACTTTATAATAAAATAATATTTTATGTTTTTCCTAAGGTTCCCCTCTCCTCCCTTATAAAAGGGAACCTCCTCCCTCTCCCCCCACACCACTTTGAACCTTAAAACTCGGCCAACCCCTGAAAATTTATCTTCTAAAGTTCTCTAAAAACATCCTAGAGGTCCTTGTCTTCTTCAAATACCATCTTTAGTTCCCTAATAGGAGGTTAAGAAGAGGCGCTTTAAAGAAGAGGTAATGTCTGTTACCGATTGTTTCAAATTTATTTCTTCTTCTACTTCCTCTTCATTAGTTGTTTCATTATGAAGTAATAACATAATTATCACTCATATACTGATATGTTATTATAAATATGAAACAACCCTATTTCACCTTCTATCCATCCTGCGGAAAATGAAATCACCGCGTGTGCGTACGTACGAAATACCGTCTCCACGTCGTGGTGTAATCTGTTTTCCACCACCACCTTACATGGATGGGTATAATGGTGTAAAAAATAACTATATATGATTATTGTAAATTGATATTGATTCTGAAATAGTATACATACACTTCTATACAATTCCACGATCATGGGAACGATATCATCACTCGTGCGTACGTACGGCCTACCGTCTCCACGATGTGATGCGACTCGTTCTACATGATCTTCATTACATAATGATTATATAAATGAATTGAATGAATAAATATGATATATATATTACACTAAAAACATTCTGTAAATGAGGTATCTATAACCTAAAAAGAAGAATAATAATTTATTCGACAAAACATGCATAAGAACAAAAATATGACCATATATGATATCATAACAATGAGTAAGATTCTGTAATAAGTCAATAACATTATTTAAATCATTATACAGGAGGTTCGGACACATACGAAGAAAATCAGACCTAAGGTAAGGGAAAATCTCACAATCTCATTTTTAACCGAGATTATTTATACTTTGGTATTTACTGGGGTGTATTTATCATCCACATCCATGTTCCCTCAATATGTAATATTATATCCTCCTAAAACTGTTTAAATCCAATTTTACCCATTGGTGAGTTTTTAGTAAACGATATGAAAGGAATCTTTTTATGTTTTTAGTACGAGGTACTTTTTGACTTTTCCGGCCAAAGTACGAGAAGAATGTTTTTTTTAACTTATACGGCATGAATGGATTTTTATGATTTTAGAAAAAATTATTTCCATGAAGCTTCCTTTACAAGTTTTCAAGATTATTTTTAATTAACTTATTTTAGTTTAAAATTTTACGACATGTTAATTAATGAAATTTTTTTAATGTAGAAAGGATATTTTCCTCAAGAATAGAGTTCAAGCATTTTATCAAAATTATTTTCCATCTAAGATAATATAGGGTTCTGATTCTATCCCTATTTTTACATTGATTGGATTATGTTATGATGGAATTATTTTTATGAAGTCCTTTTATATTATATGGATTATATTATTATGGCATGAGATTTAAGAATCCCATTTTTATTACACGAGTTATGCTATGATGTATGATTTATGATCTTGTGGAACACATAAGAATGGTATCATTATGTGATGGGTGGGACCGATTTCTCCCTCCAATTCATTGGGTAAAGATTTATATCTCATGATATAGACATGGCTCGAACGGCAAGTTAAACTGGTTTAGTGATATAGGACTGGAACAAGGAATGAACTAGGTTCAGAAATGGACTTTGTCCGCTAAGATAGTCTTGGAAATGAGTCTTGACTACTAAGAAATGAGTCTCTATGATTATGTGTGTATGCCACAAAGTTTCATATTATGATTACATTTCACTAATATGATTTATCCCATGTTATGAAATTATGATCTCTTTTGCAGGTTAAGATTTCTAGAATGTTATGTTCTTATGAATATGATGTGATTGATATTTCTTTTCATTACCCTCACTGAGCATTTGAGCTCACCCTTTTGTATGTTTTATTTTCCCCAGGTCAAGAAGAAGGGTATTAAGTAAAATATTCCAGAAAGGGATTCTAGATATGATGAAATAAATAGGAGACAATGTAGATGCTTTATGAACCAGTTGTTTATGTTTCCCAGTTTCTAAAGACACTATACTTATACGGTTATACTGTGGTTTTGTTATATGTTGTAATAAGTGTGCTTCAATTTTTAAGTAATAACAATGTATGTAAAGTATGGGTCGTTACATAAAATCTTACAAACACCTAAATATTCTGAAAACCAAATAAACTAAAAAACCACTAAAAGATCATTAAAACCCAAAACGCCCTAAAAGAACCTTAAGACTCTAAAACCCACTTAAAAACATTAAAATAATCAAAAAAAACATTTAAAACCCCTAATAGAATCTAAAATCCCTAAATGATCATTAAAACCCCTAAAACTCAAAAGACCCAAAAAACCGTAAAACCCCGAAAAGTAAATAAGCACACTAAAAACCCTAACAACTGAGAAATAACCAAAACCCCTATAAGAATCTAAAAACCCCTAAAGGGCCATAAAACCCCTAAAAAACCTACGTGACCCTTAAATCCCTAAAAACCCTTAAGGACCCTATATACGTTAAGAAACTGTAATGGGTCCTAAAAAACCTAAAGTACCCTATAAACCACTTTAAGACCCTAAAATAACTAAGAAACATTAAAAGAAACTAAAAACATAATAAAACAATAAAATACCCTAAAACCCTAAAAAACCCAAAGAGACCCTAAAGAAAAAAATACCCTAAACCCCATAGTTTTCTAAAAAAACAACCCCCCCCCCCCAAAAAAACCATAAAAGAAATTAAAATACCCTAAAATAATAATAGTCCAAAAAACACTAAAACCCCTTTAAAACCCTAAAGGTCTATAAAAACACTAAAAACAAAAAAATCAATTAAAACCCTAAAACCCCTTAGTGGACCCTAAATCCACATATAACTTTAAATGACAAAAAACCCTAAAATATTAAAAAATGTTTAAACCCTAAAAATCCCTTAAAGAAAAAAAAACCCCAAAACACTTAAACATCCCTAAATACAAAAAAACACAAAAAAAATCCCTAAAAACATAAAAACCCTAAAAACCCTAAAAACCCTAAAAACCCTAAAAACCCAAAAAACCCAAAAAACCCCTAAAATACCTAAAAACACAAGAAACCCAATAAATTCCTAAAAACCAAATAAAACAAAAAAACACCTTAAAACCCCTAGAACCCTAAAAGATCTTAAAAAATCTATAAAACCTAAAAAACATAAAGACCTTTAAAATCCCTCAAAACACATAGAAACCTCAAAACCCTAAAAAATAAAAACACATAAAAACCATAAAACCCCTAAAAATCATAAAAACCATATGAAGGTTTTAAAACCCCTGATAAACCCTAAAAACCCAATTCATGAAAAACACTAAAACCCCACCAAAAACCCAAAACCCATAAAATTCATAAAAAGAAAAAACCCCTGAAAACTTTAAAAAACACTAAAATCCCTAAATACTCTAAATATCCTTTAAAACCAAAAATCCCTTAAAACCCAAAAGACACCTAAAACCCTAAAATCCCCTAAAAACCAAAATAACCCAAAAAACCCCAAAATATCCCTAAAACACTAAAAAAACAAAAAACTCTAAAACTCTAAAAATCCATAAAAACCCTAAACAAATAAAAATACTACAACACCAACAAACATAAAAACACTAAAAATGATAAATCACCCCAAGGAACTATAAAAACGCATAAATCCCCTATACTTATTAAAACCCATAATAAATGTAAAACCCCCTAAAACCGCCAGAAAACACCAACAAGACTGTAAAACCCTTCAACCCTAAAATACCCTAAAACCCTGAAAACCCCTAATTGACCGTAGAAACACTAAAACACTAAAAGTCCCTAAAACCCTAAAAACCCCTTAAAACCCAAAATCCCCAAACACCCCCAAAAACATTAAACCCCTCTAAAACCCCTTAAAGGTGGAAAAAACATTAAACAATCTAAAAACTATACAAAAACCTAAAAACCCCTAAAACCCACAAACCCATAAAATCCTAAAAACCCTAAAACCCCAAAAAACAAAAAAAATCATAAGCACAAAAACACCATAAAACTCCTAAAACACTAAAAAAATAAAATAATAAGAACCCAAAAATTAGCATAATACACCTTAAAATCCAAAAAAGACTAAAATCCAAAAAAAACTAAAACCTAAAAACCATGAAAACCTATTAAAACCATAAAAACTATAAAAAACATTGAAAACATTAAAAACCCCTAAACCCCTTTAAAACCCATAAAATACCTAAAATCCCTCAAAACCCTCAAAACCCCTAAAAACTCTAAAAACTCTAAAAACCCTTATTAAATGATCAAAACCCCATATAACACAAATAACCTTAAGAAAACCCTAAAAATACCTAATACCCATAAAACTCTACAAAACCATATAAACAATAAAAAACCCTAAAACCATTAAAAGCTCTTTAAACCCATAAAAACACTAAAAACCCATCAATACCTAAAAGTTCTAGAAAACCTAAGAACCATAAAAAACCTAAAGACCTTAAAACCCTAAAAACTATAAATGAACCCTAAAACCCCAAAAGAATCTAAAAAAATGAAAACTATAAAAACCTTTTAAACTATTGAAATGAAAAAAACACTAAAATTAAACTAAAAATGTTGAAATACCAAAAACCATAAAAATTTTAAAATCTCAAAAAACCCTAACAGACTCAAAACAATTCTGAAAACCCCTAAAATCCCAAAAACCCCTAGAAAAAAATAAAAATCCTCAAAACCCAAAAAACCCTAAACCCAAAAAACCCTAAACCCAAAAAAAACCCAAAAAAGTATAAAAAAGTATAAAAAACCCTAAAAACATGAAAATCCCATTTAAAACCCTAAAAACATAAAAAATGTAAATCTCAAAAAACCATAACAACCATAAAAACACTTTAACACCCCTAGAAGACACCAAAACCCTAAAAACCCATAAACCCCCATATAAAACTCAAAAGACCCTAAAACATTTATTACCCTAAAACTCCATTAAAACCCTAAAACCCCTAAAAATATTACAAACCTAAAAACCATAATAACTTCTAAAAACCCTAAAAAACTAAAATAATAAAAATATCTCTAAAACCCAAAAAACTGTAGAAAACTCTAGAAGATCCTAAAAATCTGAAAATAATCCTAAAATACCCTAAAAATCCAAAAAACACATAAAACCCCCTAAAAACCCTAAAACCACCAATAAAATCTCAAAAACGATGAATAATCCTTAAATCAATAAAACAAATAAAACCTCAAAAAAAACCATAAATCCCTAAAAAATCCAAAAAATCTCATTGAAATCTTAAACCTTTAAAATTCCCTAAAAATGAAAAAAATCTTAAGACCCTAAAAATATAAAAACCTTAAAATCATAAAAATCAAAATGACCCTAAACCCCCTAAAATCAGTAAAACCATTAAAACCCTAAAAACTCCTAAAAAACCCTAAAACCAACTCAAACACCCTTATAATACCTAATACCCCTAAAAAACCTATAAACCCTAAAACACCAAATAACTATAAGGAATATAAAATTCTAAAAACCATAAAAATCATATATCCTCCTTAAAATACCATACAACCCTAAAACCATGAAAGACCATAAAGCCCCAATAAAGACACTAAATCACAAAAGACACTAAAAATCTAAAAAAAACTCAAAAGGACACTAAAACCCCTATAAAACCAACAAAACCCAAAAAAATTTTAAACAACATTCAAACCCAAAAAACCCTAAATAACCGAAACACCCTAAAAGTCTAAAACATCATAAAAACCCTAAATAATCCTAAAACAATCCTAAATCCCTACAAAACCCCCCAAACCCATAAAAATACATAAACATATAAAAAACCATAAAATCACGTAAAATTCCTAAAAATCCATAAAAGTCCCTAAAATTACTAAAACTCCTAAAAACTATTAAAATACATAAAAATCCTTAAAATCACTAAAACACCCAAACCCCCTAAAACACTCTTAAAAACATTAATGCACCTAAAAATACTAAAAAAACTGTAAAATATAAAATCCAAAAAATACACTAAAAACACCTCAAACTTTAACAACCACAAAAAACCCTAATACTTCTAAAAATCCAAAAACACAAAAAAAAACAATTAAAACACTAAAAAACCTAAATAATTAAGAAATCCTAAAAACCATAAAAACCTAAAACACCTAAAACCTTGAAACCCTTAAAACCCCTAAAAATACAAAAAACCAGAAATATCCTAAAAATGAAAGAATAATAAAACCCAATGAAACCCACAAAAACCCAAAATCCAATAAATCCACAAAAGGATCCTAAGAACCATGAATGCCCTATAAGCCATAAAAAACTAAAAACCCAAAACCAGTAAAAACTTAAAAACCCCCATAGAAAACCTAAAAAACCTTAAACTAGTAAAAGACCCAAAAACCCAAAAACCCCCAAAAACCCAAAATAAATCTAAAACCCCATAAAACCCATAAATACCCTTAATACCCTAAAAACCCCAAGAAAATCCAAAAGTCCATAAAATACCCTAAAAACCCTATGAATCTAAAAATCCAAATTTCCATGAAGGACCCTAAAAGCACTTTAATACCCTAAAAGACTCAAAATCACCCTAAAAACCCCTAAAGGAACATAAAATCCTAAATGGCCCAAAAAATAAAAAATAATCTAATGAAATAAAAAACACATAATGGACAACAAACACCCTAAATATCCCGAAAACCCCAAAACACTAAATGACCATAAAACCCTAATACCCCTAAGAGACCGCAAAATACCCAAAAAACCTAAAAACCTGTAAAAAATCCTAAAAACCATAAAGGACCCTAAAAACCAAAAAAATATAAATGACTGTAGAGACCCTACAAGTCCCAAAATGTCTCTAAAACCCCTAAAAGACCCTAAAAACCATAAAAATTTCAAATGTCCCAAAACACCATAAAACTCGAAATACTCTAGAAGACCATGAAAACCCAACTATACCCTAAAAAAACTAAAAACCCTAAAACCTCTAAACCTACTAAACCCCTAAAAAACCAAAAAACCATAAATCTATAAAAAATTAAAAAATCCCCAAAACATAAAAAAACAATAAAACCCTAAAATCCCCAACCCCCCTAAAAACATTGATACCCTAACAAAAACATTAAAACCCCTAAAAACCATTATAAACATTAAAGGACCCTAAAACCATAAAATACCTTAAAACTATTAAAAATCACTAAAAGAACCTAAAACCCCTAAAAAGTCTAAAACCGATAAAAACCCAAAAATGTCCTTAAAACACTAAACAACTCGAAAAAACCCTAATACAACCCTAAATATCATAAAACCCTAAAAATAAAAAAAACCCGAAAACACCATAAATCCCCCTAAAACATCAAAACTTGTTAAAAAATCATAAGAAACCTTAAAGGCCCTAAAAGACCCCAAAATCCCAAAACACCCTAATACTCTAAAACCTCAATAACCCTAAAAAAACCAAAAAACCCTTTAAAAATAATAAAAAAATAAAAACCCTAAAAACCCCTAAAAACCCTAAAAACACATGAAACACCTAAAACCCTAAAAACATTAAACCCCAAAAAACCTCAAAAACCCCTAAAACCTTAAAAAAACTTAAAACCGTGAAAATTACAATAGAATCTAGAAACACTAAAACCCCTAAAAACCCTAAATTCCCCAAAAATCTATAATACCCAAAACCCATATAGACAATAAAATACCTTAAAAAAGATAAAAACCTAGGAAATTTAAAATAACCTAAAACCTCTTAACCCCCTCTAAAAATCCTAAAAAACCTAAAACCTCTTAAAACCCAAAAAGGCCTTGAACATCTTAAAAAACATAAAAACCATAAACACCCTAACACCAATAACAACTAGAAATCCCCTTGAAAGACCATAAATACCCTAAAAACCATAAAGAAAATAAAACCCCGAAAACCCTAAAATATCAAAAACCATATAAAAAAATCTAAAATAAAATTAAACCCCTGAAACACCCTAAAAACCTAAAAAGAACAAAAATACCTAAAAACACCAAATATACTAAAATCCTAAAAAACCTAAAAAACACTAAAGATCCTTTTGATATGGGAAAAACTTTAAAATAACCATAAAACCCTTAAAATTTACAAAAAAAACCTAAAATATAAAAAATCAAAAAAACCATAAAAACCCAAAATAACATAAAAACGTAATAAAACCTTAAAATTCATAAAAGGACCTAAAAGATTTTAAAAACCCTACATGACACTATAAAACCCTAAAATACATTGAAATTCTTAAAAACCTAAAAGACCCAAAAAACCTATAAATACAATAAAATTACCTAAAACCCTTAAGCATCCTAAAAATCCTAAAAAACCAAAAAAAACACTGAAAAACCCTACAACCCATAAAAAATAAAAAAACTAATAAAAATAAAAACATAAAAACAATTTTAAAAACCACTAAAAACCCTAGAAACCCAAAAAACTCCAAAAATACCCTAAAACCCCTAAAATTCCATGAATCACCCTCAAACCTCTAAACATCCAAGACCCATAAAAAACCCTAAAAACTAATAAGACCCCAAAAAACCCATAAATGCTCTAAAAACGTAAAATTCAAAAAAATAATTCAAATCCATAAAAAAAATTAAAAACCATAAATTCCAAAAAAAAACTATAAAAACCCAAAAACACTTAAAAACCTTAAAATTCCTTACATCCACTAAATACCCTAAAAATTCATTTAAATCTCTAAAAATGATAAAACCACTAAAATCTCTAAAAATGGTAAAAACTCACAAAAACACTTAAAAAAATTTAAATCCTAAAATATAAAAATAACCCTAAGAACTATAATAACCCTAAAAATTGTAAAAATTCCTTTAAAAATCCTAAAACCCTAAAAACTCTAAAACTCATACAACCCCATAAAATCCATAAAAATCCTAAAACCACCCTAAAACAATAAAACAATAAAAAACATCAAACCATAAATATCCCAAACACCCAAAAAAACTTAAAAACTCTTGAAGGACCCTAAAAACCATAAGAAACCCAAAAAACATAAAAACCCCTTAAACTCCAAAAAACCTAAAAACCCTACAAACTCTTTGAAGACCCTAAAACTGCTAAAAACTCCATGAAACCCCTAAAATCCATAAAGTATCCTTAAACCTTGTAACAGTCACCAAAAACACAAAACCCATAAAGGACCCTAAAAACCTTAAAACCCCTAAAAGAAACTAAAAGGCCCTAAAACCCCTAAAGGACCCTAAACCACTAAAAAAACTAAAAAAACTTAAAAACCTTACTAGATTCTAAAAAACCCCAACACCTTGAAAACAATAAAAGTGCCTAAAAATTCCTAAAAACATAAAATACCCTTAGACCCTTGAAAACAATAAACCCCTATGAAACACCCTAAAAGATCTTAAAACCCTAAAACACTAAAAAATCCTTAAAAATTGAACCCTTAAAACCCCCAAAAAATCCTAAAAAATCTATCGACATTTTAATGACCCAAAAAAATAAAAAAATAAAGGACATGAAAAAAATAAAAAACCTGAAAACTGAAAACCCAAAAAACCCAAAAAGTACTAAAAACCCAGATTTTTTTTAAATTCCCAAAAAACACTAAAAAACCCTAACCCCCCACAAATACAAAAAACATTAAATGAACCTTAAAAATGTAAAAAACCTAAGGGATAATAAAATCACTTAAAAAACTAAAGGATCCTAAATAAACCCAAAAAATCCGAAAAAGTGTAAAAGAGCCTAAAACCCTAAAACCCTAAAAGACCCTAATAACCCTAAAAAACCTTAAACCCTAAAACACCAAAAAATTATAAATGAACCTAAAATCCTTAAAACTACCCTAAAAACCCGAAAACCCGAATACCCCCTCAAAATCATAAAAAACCTAAAGGCTCAAAATTAAGAGACCCAATAAACCTATAAAACTCTAATATCCCCAAAAAGTCCCAAAACCCCAAAATAACCAAAAAACACTAAAACAATATAAAACCCCTTAAAAACCTAAAAACCATACAAAAATTAAAAACCCTAAAAATCATAAAAAATTCAAAAACCCCTAAAAACCCTAAAAAACCTAAAACCCTAGAAAACCATAAAAACCATTAAAATACTTCAATCCCCCTAAATACCCTATAAACCCCTAAAAACCATAAATCCCTAAATAACCATAAAAATTCCTGAAACCCTAAAAACTCTTAAAGACCCCTAAAACTCTTGAATACCATAAAAACATTAAACACAATTACAACCCATTAAAAACTTTGATGCCCCCCCCCCAAAAAAACCATTTAAAACCATAAAAGACCCTCCAAAACCCCCATAAAACTCCTAAAACCCTCAAAAACCATAAAAACCCAAAAAACCCTAAAGAAACCCCATAAATACCTAAAATTCTAAAATCCATAAAACCCTAAAACTCCTAAAAACTGTAAAAACCCTCTGAAATTAAAAAAAACATGAAAAACTCTCAAAATTATAAAAACCCAAGAAACCCAAACCCCTTACAAAATCTAAAACTCCTAAAACCCCTAAAAACCCTAAAACCCCAACAACCCCCAAACCTAGAAAATATAAAAAAAACATAAAACCTATAAAACCCAAAACACATAAAACTCCTAAAGACCATAAAGCCCCTAAAATAACCACATGGACCTTCAACCCCTATAAAAACGTTTAAATACCCTTAAAACCACTTAAACACCCAAAGCCCAAAAATTTCATAAACCCCATAAAACAATAAAAACATGGAAAACCCAAAACCCCTCCCCCCAAAAACCCTAAAACGCCTAAAAATAAGTAAAATATCCCCGAACACCCTAAAATCACCAAAAATGACAATAAACTCTAAAAACATTAAACACTACAACCTGTAAAATCCTTAAAACACCTAAAAACCGTAAAAACCCTAAAAAATATTACAACCCCTAAAAATCCAAAAAACATTAAAACCCAAGAAAATTTAAAAACCCATAAAACCATAAAATACCTTGAAATCACTAGAAACCCAAAATCATTAAAAACATAATTGAACCATAATACCCTGAAACACTAAAACCCCTAAAAGTTCGCAAAACATTTATAAAACCCCAAAAAGGCCATAAAACCCTTAAACATGATGAAAAACCTATAAATCTTACCCCACCTCGTATCCCCAAAACCCCTAAAAACATAAAACCCAAAAAAACCAAAAAAAACCCAAAGAAGCATTAAAACCTTAAAAATCCCTAACATACTCCAAAAACCCATAAAAACCCAAAACCCCATAAAAGATCATAAAAACCCAAATAACTTAAGATACCATAAAAACCCTATAAAAACTCAAAATGCACTTAATACACTTAAAACCCTAAAACCCCTAAAAACCATAAAAACCCTAAAAACAACTTAGAACCCTAAAACACCATAAAAATCCCCAAAACCCAAAAAACACTAAAAAACATAAAAACACTAAATAATAAAAAAAACAAAAAAACACTAAAACCCATAAACAATGTGAAAAATATAATAACCAAAAAACCAAATAAAATGCCTAAAATCCATAAAAACCCTATAACCCCCTAAAAACCATAAAAACCAAAAAAAACTAAAAAACTAATAAAATACAAAAAATCCCTAAAAATCCTTATAAAACCCTAAAAACCCTCAAACAAGTAAAAAATATATAAACCCATAAAAATAATAAAAACAAAAAAAACCCAAAACCACCTAAAACCCCAAAAAGATCCTAAAAACTGAAAAAAAAACCAATTACACCATAAAAAATTCACAAAACTCTAGAAATAATAAAAACCCTAGTAACCTTAAAAAACACTAACACCCCATAAAACCCTAAAAACCCTAAAAACATGAAAAAATTGAAAAAAGGACTAAAACCTCTGAAAACCCTTCAAAACCCTAAAGACACCAAAAACCATAATAACCATTAAAAATAATTAAACCCTAAAACCCATAAAAGAACCTAAAAACCCTAAAACCAAAAAATCTTAAAAATTATTAAAAACCCATAAAACCCCTATAAACCATTAAAAACATTAAAACCCATTAAAACCCCTATAAAATCCAACAAACTCTAAAACCCCCAAAGGAAAATAAGAGCCCTAGAAACCCTAAAAATCTTAAGAAAATAAAAATTTATGAAGGACATTAAAACCCTAAAACCCTAATAATCCTTACAAAAAATAAAAACAATAAAACCCCTAAAAGACCTTAAAACTAAAAAAAATCCATAAAAGATCCTAGAACCCAAAAATCCCAAAACCCCCTAAAAGACTATTGAAATAGTAAAACCCTAAAATACCCCAAAAATACCTAAAATACCAAAAATACTATAAAAACCCTAAAAGACACAATAACCCCTAAAATAACATAAAATATCCTAAATCCTCTAAAAAACTCTAAAACCCCTAAAAACCCAAATGGACCCCAAAAACTATAAAAATTCCAAATGAACCTAAACCCCCTGAAGGTCCTTAAAACCCCTACTAAACCCTAAAAGACCCTAAATCATTCTAAAACCCCAAAGGATCCAAAAATCGTGTAAAAATCATAAGGGTCTCAAAACCCGAAAACCCCAAAAAACATTAAAAATCCCAAAAAACCCAAAATATACTAAGATCCCTAAACCCCCTTTAAAACCCAAAATGCCTTAAAACCCCTAAAAAAATAGAACCTATAAATTAATCAAAGACCATAAAAAAACAAAGAAACCAACAACCCCTAAAACCCCAAAAAAACCCTAAAAACTTTAAAAACCCCTAAAACCATAGAAGACCGTAAAACCCTTAAAAATGAAATAAAACCTTAAAAGACTCCAAACCCCTAAAAAGGCCCCAAAAACCTAAAAACCCTACAAAACCTAGAATACTATAAAACACCCTAAAGAACCATAAAAACTAGTAAAAACCTAAAAAATATAATAACACTAAACATAAAACCCCCTAAAAAATTGCTAAAACCCTATAACCCCTAAAGACCAAAAAAACCATAAAATCATAAAACCCCCCAAACCCCCCAAAAACATTAAAAACCCATAAAAATCCCTAAAACCTACTATAATACCCTAAAATATCCTAGAATATCTTAAATTCCCTAAGATATATAAAAGACCCTAAAACCCCAAAAACCCTAAAAGACTATAAAAATAATAAAAAACCTAAAATACCCTTAAACCCCATAAACACCCAAAAACCCGAAAAAACAAAGAAAAAACCTCTTAAAACCCCAAAACTGTAAAGAACCCTAAAAACAAAAAAAACGTAAAAATCCTTGAAAAACGTAAGAACCCTAAACCCCCATAAAAACCCTAAAACCCATAAACCCCTAAAAACCAATAAAACCCCTAAAAGTATCCAAACCCTAAAAGAACCTAAAACTGTAAAAACAACCTAAAAAAACAAAAACCTTATAAAAACCCTAAAATAAAATTTAAAATTATTAAACACCATAAAAATAATTAATCATAATAAAACACTAAAAACATAAAAACCTAAAAACCAAAAAAATTGCTAAAAACCCAAAAATAACCTAAAATCACAAGAAACACAAAAAAATTGAAAAGGTAAAAATCTAAAAAAACAAAAAATCTCCAAAAACCCTAAAAACATTTATAAATCCTAGAAATACTAAAACACTAAAAATCATAAAATCCCTAAAAGATACAAAGACCATCAAAACCATTAGAAAAACCCAAAACCCAAATAACCCAAAAAACACAAAGAAATCCCATACACTACAAAGAAAACCTAAAACCCCAAAAATCCTAAAATCATAAAAACTAAGAAAAACTGCAAAAACCCTGTATAAAACCAAGGAAAACGTAAGTACCATAAAAAACCTAAAGACCCTCAACCCCATAAAACCATAAAACCCATAAAAAACTAAAATAATAAAACCAAAAAAACTATAAAATACCAAAAAAAATCCATAGAAACCCTAAAAACCCAAAAAAACCTAAAACCCCTAAAAATAATAATAAAACAAAAAAACATAAAAAACCCTTAAAACCATTAAAACTCTAAAAACACTAAAATACACTTAAAATACTAAAATCACATTATCCTTAATACCATAAAAACATAAATATCCCTAAAAACTCTAAATATATTAAAAACCCTAAAAAACAAAAAACCATAAAATACCTAATACTCTTAAAAATACTAAAACACTAAAAAAATCATAAAGGAACATAAAAACCCTTAAAACCCTTAAACCACAATAACCTAAAAATCCACAAAACCCCTAATTACATTGAGAAACCCTAAGATACTTAAAAATAATAAAAACATCTAAAAACCCTAAAAACCCTAAAAACCCCTATACCACTAAAAACCATTAAAAGGCCCTAAAATAACCAAAAAACCATAAATAAAACTAAGAACCATAAATTCCCTAAAACCCCCTAAAACCCCTAAAAGTCACTACAAATACTAAAACACCCAAAAAACCCTAAAACCCTAAAAGACCATAAAACCAGTAAAAAACCCTAAAATATTATAAAACCCTACAACCCCTAAAATACTATAAAATAACCTAATACCGTAAAAGCTCTAAAAACCCTAATGGACACTAAAAACATTTAAAAATAATAAAAACCCTTAAAATATCATATAAAAACTTATCTTAAAGACCCTAAAGAAACAAAAAAAGAAGAAAAACCTAAATACCCAAAAACACTAGAAACCCTAAAACCTCTAAAATCACTAAATTGATAAAAACCCCTAAAACACCTGAAAAACAAAAACCATAAAATTATCATAAAATCCTAAAAAACCCTAAAACCTCTAAAACCCCTAAAAATACAACAAACCCAAGAAACCCAAAAAAATCCCTAAAATACTTGAAATCCACTATAAACCCTAAAACCCCTAAAACCGCTAAAAATCCCTAAACCCCCCCCCCCCAAAAAAAACTCCCTAAAACACTAAAAACACTTATCAACCCTACAACCACTAAAACCCTTTAAAACTAGAAAATTGATAAAAATATAAAAAATAAAAAAAACCATAAATCCCCTAAAAACTAAAACCCCTAAAATTCCTTCAAGACCTCTCAAAAACTAAAAACCCTCAATTTAAAACCATAAAATCGTTAAAAAACCCTTTAAAACCTAAAAACCATAAAACCCTAAAAACCTCAATAACCCTAAAACCCATAAAAACCTTAAAATCCATAAAAAAATTAAAACCCTAAAAACATTAAAACCATAATATACCCTAAACCCCACTAAAACACTAAAAACCTTTATGCCCCTTACAAACATAAAAACCCTAAAAATCATAAAATACACCCAAAGCCCCTAAAAACCATAAACCCCTAAAACCCCTTAAAAGAATATACAAACCCTAAAGGCCCTAAAAATATTAAAAATATATAAAACACCCTTAAATCCCTAAAAAACTATTCTACCTTAAAAGAGCTTTAAAACCACTAAGATAATTCTAAAAGATCATAAAATATCTTAAAAAATGAAAAGACTATAAAACCCCCAAAATTTACCCTAAAGGTACCTAAAACCCTAAAACACCCTAAAACTATTAAAGGGAACTAAAGACTCTAAAGAACCATAAAAACACTATAAACTTTAAAGAAAAGCTTATGAATGATGTCACCACTCTCTCTTGGGATCTCTCGCTCAGGGCTGCGATCTCTAGGGATTCCTCCTCGAATCCGACATGGAGGATTAACTTCACCACTCATCTTCTCCTTCCTACCATATTCTGGAACCTCTGTCTCTATTTATCTCCCTCAAATAGGGCATCTTGGTTTGTATGGGTTAGTGTTCAGGTGGTCCTCAGTGTTTTCCCCGGTGGGGTGCTTTTGGGGAGATGACACAGCTTCTCAGCCGTAGACGGCTCTAGCGGCTATATGCAGACCAAGGTGGTGGATGTTTCTAGGTTTATTAGGTTGTTTCATATATTCCAAGTATTATATTTTATCAGCTATTAAGGCATTAGATTGACATGGATTGGATTTTTTCATGGAATGTTTTGGACTCAGCGGTTTTGGAAACTGATTTCTCTTAGTGTCTTTTCCATCAAGAGATCTTTTTTCCAACATGGAGCGACATGGTCTTGGTTTGGATCAGATTAGGTGACAGAACATATCCATCCTTTCCTCTGTTTAAAGTGGATATTGTAGGTAGGTTTGTGTGTCTATTTGTTCTTACCCGGTTTTATCTTTTTCCTACAAAGAAAATGCAGATTTGTCATTGTTTCACACAGTAGATACAAGTTTGTGTTCGATTTGGTTCTGTGGCTTCGTCTTCATTTCATGCAATAAATGCAGGTTTTGGTTGGAGCTTTTTTCAATTTAAGATCTATTGTTCACAACATCTATGTCTGGATGTTTCATGTTTGTACTTTGGATGCTTTATTGATTGTGGTTGGATTGGTTGTGAGTTGATGAAGGTGCTGGTTGATGGAATTAATGAGAGTTGTTGGGTGTTGTCTAAGCATGTTGTGTGTGACGTTTGGGTTGCTAGAGGGTTTGTTTAAATATTGGTTCTGAACAAGGGGTTCTAGGTGAAAAGTAATGGTTCTAAGCGTGGTTGATGGTGGTCATGTGTTGTTTGTTGTGCTGATGGGTGAGAAATACAGTGTGTTGATTGGTTAGGAGGTGATGGATACTGGAAACTAAGGTACTGGATGATGGTTTCTTCTTGGTTGGGAAGTGATGAAGCTGCTGTCTATGATTTTGGTGCTAGTGGTTCAATGTTTCTGGTTGTGGATCTAACTGGTGAGGAGGCACTGGATGCTGGAAACTGTGTTGTTGGATGTTGGTTACTGCTTAGCGGGGAGGTGTTGAAGGTGATGTTTTTTAGTTACTGCTGTGTATGGTTATGGTGTTGATGGTGATCCCATGATGTTGTTTCTCTTGGGCATGGGGTGTTTGACTATTCCCTCTCTTGTGTGTTTTTAGGTTTTTAGGGGGGGGGGGGTTGGTTTTCTTGGGGGTGTTCAGGGTTTTTGGGTGTGGGTCATTTGGCTCTGCCCCTCCCTTGTTTTCTTTGTCTATTTTCTAATAAATTTTTGGGGTCCAGGAATAGCCCAGCCTTGCGCCTTCTTTGACTAAAACACTTAAATGAACATAAAATACCCTAAAAACTATAAAAGGATTCTAAAAACCCTTTTAAAACACTAATGGACCCTAAAACCCTCTAAAAACACTAAGTGACCTTATAACACACAAAACCCAAAAGACCCTAAAAATGATAAAAAAAAAGCCTCAAAAACCCTAAAACCCCCCTAAAAACTCTAGAACACCAAAAAAATAAAAAAAACCCTAAATGGACTGAAAAACACTAAAAGACCCTAAAAACCACAAACCCCTAAAACCCCTAAAAGGCCATAAAAACCCTCCAATTTCAAAGACACTAAAACCCTTAAAACCTAGAAAAACCCTGGAATACCCTAAAATATCATAAAAACCCTAAAACCATAAAAACCTTCAAACCCTTCAACCCACCCTAAAATCCCTAAAAACTATAACACCCCTTAAATCCCCCTCAAAGCATAAAAACTGTAAAAAAACCAAATAAAACCATAAAAAATATAAAAAACCCCCCAAATAACCCAAAGGGGACCTAAAACCCTAAAAACCAAAAAAAAACCCAAAAAAATATCCACAAAACCATTAAAATAACCAATAACCCAAAAAACCATAGAAATTCTAAATCTCTAAGAGACATGAAAAACCCTAAAAAATCTAAAGGACCCTATAAAACTCTAAAACTACCCAATATGTCTGAAAAAATCCTAGAAATAAAAAAATCCCAAAAAACCCACAAATATATATAAAACCACATAAATTTTTTAAAGAACCTAAAAACCTAAAGAACAATAAAACACCATAAAACCAAAAAAACCCTAGAGCTCCCTAAAACCCCTAAAAACCCTAAAAACCTAAAAATACTAAAAATCCTAAACACTCTATAAACTTAAAAACCTTTTAACACACAAAAAAACCTAAAAACACTAAAAATTATTAAAACCCCTAAAACCTCAAAAAACCCTAAAATCCCTAAATGCCTCTAAAAACCCAAAAAATCGCTAAAACCCTAAACAACTGTAAAAAAATAAAAACCCTAAAAACCCTAAAAACCCATAAAACCCCTAAAAACCCATAAAAGCTCAAAATATCTAAAAACCCCTAAAAACCATAGAAAACAAAAAATCAATAAAAAATATAAAAAATCATAAAACCCCTAAATAACTCAGAACACCCTTAAAACCCTTAAAACCCCTAAAACCACTAAAAACTCTTGAAAACCACAAAACCCTAACCCCCCCCCCCATCCCAAAAAAAACCTAAAAACCATAAAACCCTATATAAATAAAAAAACCCAAAAATAACCTAAAAACTCTAAAAACCATAAATTACCCATAAAATAATAAATCCCAAAGAAACCCTAAAAACACCTTTAATCACTAAAAACTAAAAAACAACTATAAAAAAAATTTAATATTTAAATAATCCTTAGAATCCCTAAAAACGATAAAAACTAATAAACACTAAAAACCCTAAGATAACCACAAAAACCTAAAATGCCCAAATAAAATCCTAAAAACAATAAGAATAATTTAAAAACCTAAAAAACATAAATGTATAAAATTCCCTTAAATCCATTAAAAAACCCAAAACCCAAGCAATCGTAAAATCCTAAACCCCATAAATCCACGAAAACCCAAAAAACTAATAAAGCCCCATAAAACCCCAAAAAACTATGAAAAACCCTTAAAAGGTTTAAAAAACCATAAAGTCCAAAAAACCTAAACAAACCCTAAAATCAATAAACCCCTAAAAAAATTCCAAATAATTCCAAATCCCATAGAAACCCTAAAACCCCAATAAAAATGAAAAAATAGCTAAAAACATAAACTACCTAAAACCCAAAAAAACACAAAAAAACATAAAAACAAAAAAAAACACAAAAACCCTCTTTAAAACCCTTTAAACATCTAAAACCCTTTAAACCCCTTAAACCCCCTAAACACATAATAACAATAAAATCCCTAAAAATTATAAATAACCTAAAATTACAAAAATAACAAATAAAACCCTCTCAAACCCTGAAAAACCCTAAATACAAAAAACCCATTAAAACCCATAAAACCCTATAAACCCCATGAACCCTCTAAAACTGCTAAAAACTATATAAAACCAACAATGGGCCATAAATCTAAAAAGCTGTAAAAACCCTAAAGTACTAAAAACAAATTACCCCTAAATATACCAAAACCCCCTAAAACATTAAAAACCACTAAAAGCCTTAAAACCTTTAAACCCCTTAAAAATCCTAAAAATCCCACAAAATATTAAAAGCCCTAAATATTCCCAAAATATCCAAAAATAATTTAAAAATCATTAAAGAACCTAAACCCTAAAATAACCTAAACCCCCTAAAAATCTAAAAATCCCAGAAATCTATAAAATACCCTAAAATCTGTAAAAACACTAAAAGATGCTAAAAACCGTAAAACCCTAAAATACACAAAAAAACCCAAAAAGACCATAAAAGACTATAAATCCACTAAAACCCCTAAATACTCTAAAAAACCTAAAACCCCTAGAGAAACCTAAAAATCCTAAAGTCTATAATGCCCCAAAAGTATCATAAAATCACTAAAGGATCATAAAAGACAAAAAATCCGAAAAACCAAAAAATCACTAAAAAACTCAAAAACTATTAAAACCCCTATAAAACGTTGAAAGACGGGAGAAACTCTAAAAACATTAAATGTTCTTAAAAATCAAAATCCTCCTAAAATTCCTTAAAGGGCCTTAAAAGCACTAAAAACCCTAAAAGATCCTAAAACCCAAAAGAACCCTAAAGGAGAATAAAAAACCCTAAAACCCTATAAAATACCCTAAAAACACTAAACAAAATTATCTTAAAATAAAAAAAACTATAAAACCTCCTTAAACCCATAAATCCCATAACATGAAAAAACCTAATAAAATCATAAAACCCCATGAAAACACTAAAAACCCTAAAAAATCCAAAAAAGAAAACATAAAGACCCTATAAACACAAAAAACTCTAAAATCTACTAAAAACCCTAAAACATCCAAAAATACCCAAAATACCATAAAAAAAATTAAAGTACCCTCAACAACAATAAAACCCCTTGAAATAATAAAAACACTAAAAGTCCCTTAAAACCCTTAAAAACCCTAAAACCCCTAATAACCTAAAAAAACCTACCCCTAAAAAACCTAAAAAAATAAACACCCATAAACCACTAAAAACCCAAAAAACACATTTAAAATCCTTAAAAAATATGAAAAAATCTAAAATACCATAAAACCCCTAAAATAACCTAAAATATCCTAAGCCCACAAAAAACACTAAAATACCCTAAAAACATAAAAAACCTTAAAACCCTAAAATACCCATAAAATCCTTAAAAACTATAAAAACCCTAAAACCATTAAAAACCCAAAATCCTATAAAAACCTAAAAAACCAAAAACACAAAAAACCAAAAAAAACCCTCTAAATTCCTAAAAACCATAGAAATACCTAAAACCCTAAAACGCGAAAAATACCGAAACCCCTAAAAAAATAATAACACATAAAAACCTAACACACTCTAAAACCCACTAAAACACCCCCAAAACCCTAAAACGAATCCTAAAATAATCTAGAACCCATTAAAACCCCTAAATAAACTAAAACCCTTATAAAACTCTTAAAATACCATTAAACACCCTCAATACACATAAAGACCCAAAAAACCAAAAAAACATAAAACCAAAATAACCATAAAACCCATAAAAACCCAAAACAAAACCCCGAGAGACCCTAAAAATCCCTTAAAACACAAAAACACTCTAAAACCTGAAAATTTATAAAAACCCTAAAAACCCTAAAAACCATAAAAACCCTTCAAAACTCAAAAGAAATATATATTAAAAATCATAAAACCCATAAAAACAATGAGATTATAGGAGCCTAAAAACTCTAAAAACCCACAAATCCCTAAAAGGATAACAAAACCCATAAAACCCAAAGAAAAATACTAAAACCCAATGAAATCCCTAAAAACCCCAAAGACCCCTATAACCTCTAAAAACCCTAAAAACCATAAAACCTTCAAAAAAGAGTAAAAAATATAAAAATTCTTATCATCCATAAAAACATGAAAAACCCTTTCCCCCCTTCCCCCCAAAACCCTTAAAACCCCAAAACACCCTAAAAAATCTAAAAATCCCCAAAAAACTTTTAAACCCATAAGAAATCCTAAAAACCATGTAACCTTAAAAAACACTAAAATCTGTAAAATCCCAAAAAATAAAAAACCTTAAAACCCTAAAAACCCCTTAAAACCTGTAAATATATTTTGAAACCCTAATAACCCTAAAAACACTAAAAATCATAAAAAGCTTTGAAAACCCAAAAAAACACACTAAAAACCTTCAAACCCCTAGAAAACGTAAAAATAATAAATCATTGAAAAACCCTGAAATCCTAAAAAACCCATAAAACCCATAAAACCCCTTAATACCCCAAAAAACACTAAAATGACCCCAAAACCCTTAACCCCCTAAAACCTCTAAAAACCCTAAAACCACTAAAACCCATTTAATGCTAAAAATAATAAAAGAAAATAAAATCCCTAAAAACCGTAAAACCCTAAAATACCCTAAAAGACACTAAATCCAATAAAAACTTAAAAGGACATTGATCACACTAAAACCCTTAAGAGTCTCTAAAAACCCTAAAACCCTTAAACGTCTCTAACAAATCCTAAAAATACTAAAACACCCCAAAATCTTTAAAAACCATAAAGGACCCTAAGAAACCCCAAATCACCCTAAATACTATAAAAACACCTAAAGGAACCTAAAACAATAAATAGATCTTAAAATTCATAAAACCACATAAAAATCCAAATGACCCTAAAACCCCTAAAACCATTAAAAGACCCTAGAAACCATAAAACCTCTAAAAGAACCAAAAACACTATAAACCCATTGAAGGAACTTAAAAAACAAAAAATCCATAAAACCACAAAAGACATTAAAAACCCTAAACATCACCAAAATCCAACAAAACCAACAAAACCCAAGAAGAACCTAAAAGCACTAAAAACCCTAAAAGATCCTAAAACAATAAAACACACTAAAAGACCCTAAACCCCTAAAAACAATAAAATCCCTAAAATCCCTAAAAACCTTAAAAGATTCTCAAAATCATAAAAACCTATAAAACCCTAAAAGAGTATAAATAACCTAAAACCCATAAACCGTAAACCCCCAAAACCTAAAACACACTCAATCCACTAAAAACCTTTAAAACCATTAAAACCCCTAAAACCACCGAATACACCTACAACCCTAAAATAATAAACCCCTCTAAAATCCTAAAAACAAAAAAAAACCCAAAAAACCAATAAAAACAACAAAACCGTAAAACACTAACAAATCATAAAAACATAAAGAACCCTAAAAACTCTAAAACCCTAAAAATACTAAAAAATCTCCAAAAATTCTAAAAACCATAAAACCCTAAAACAATAAAAAATTCAAAAAAATGTTAAAATACTAAACACCCTTAAAACACTAAAAATCCCAAAATACCCTAAAATTTCTAAAAACCACCTAAAACCTTAAAAATCCAATAAAAATCTTTAAAGACAGCAAAAATATGGAAACCCCCTAAAACTTCTATAAAACATCTAGAAAACCCAAACCCCCCAAAAATATTGAAGCCCCTAAAATCCCTAAACTTCTTCTAAACCGAGAAAAAATATTAAAACCATAAAAAACCCTATAAACCCATAAAAACCACTAAAACCCCTAAACCCTAAACCCCTAAAAACACTAAAACCCTTAAAACACCTAAAACCAATTACAATATTAAAGACCTTTACACACCCAAACCCTAAAAGGCCCTAAAACCAATAAAAACATAAAACCCCTTAAAACCCAAGAAAAACCAAAAATCCCCATAAAGATTCTAAAACCATAAAAACCATAAAAATCCAAAACAATACTAAAAAACCCAATTGAACCGAAATAAAAACCTCAGAACACTAAAATACCATAAAAACATGATTAAAACACTAAATCACACTTAAACCCCTTAAATACTATTAAAATCCCAATAAATAAAAAAATCCCATGAATCCATAAAATCCCCTTAAAACACCAGAAACCATAAAACCCTAAAATAACCCTAAAAACAAGGAAAACACCAAAAACTCTAAAAATATTTAAACAACCCTAAAACATCCTAAAATCCCAAAATACCCCTAAACCTGAAAAACCCCTAAAAACTATAAAACCCCCAAAACCATTAAAAAACTAAAAACATAAAAAATCCATATAAATCCATGAAATCCCTAAAAATCCATAGAAACACTGAAACCCAAAAAAACCATAAAAAATAAAAAAAATCCAAAAAAACTCTAAACCACTAATAAACCTAAAAACCATAAATCCCTAAAAACACTAAAAACCCATAAAAATTTAAAAACCTAAACTCCTAAAACCCCTTAACCCCCCCCCACTACCAAAAAAACTCTAAAAACACTAAAATGCAAAAACACCTAAATCCCATAAAACCCTAAATGCCCTAAAAATGATAAAAAACCAAAAATCCCTAAAAAAAATATAAAAACTATATAAATCCATAACCACAAAAACCCTGAAAATCTAAAAAAATCATCCCTAAAATGATATAAATCCCTAAGTACACTAAAAAAACCCTAACAACCCTGACAAACTTAAAAAAATCATAAAATTCCCTTAAAACACTAGAAACCCCAAGGAACCCCATAAAATCCATTGGTACTATAAAACCCACTAAACACCTCTAATAACTAGAAAAAACTAAAAAACCCCATAAAACACTAAAAAAACTTTGAACCCCTGAAACCCCCACAAACCCCTCAAACTCCTAAAACCCTATAAAAGCCCAAAACCCTAAAACACCTAAAAACTATAAAAAACCATAAAACCCCTACAAAACCGAAAAAAACCAAAAACCCATTAAAAACATAATAAAACCTAAAAACCTTTAAAAACACTAAAAACTATAAAACCATAAAAATAATAAAGCCCTAAAAACACTAAAAACCACTACAACCCCCTAAAACCCATAATGCCCCTAAAACTTCTATAAAACCAAAAAAACTAAAAATCAAGAAAACCCTAAAAATCCTAAAAGCCCTATGAACCATGAAAAAAAGATAAACCCCCTAAAACAACAATGATACCAAAAAACCCCTAAAAGAACACTAAAAAACATAAAAGATTCCTAAAACCCAAAAAATCCCTAAAAATTATAAAACAAATATTAAAACCCAAAATGACCTTGAAAGTCTCTAAAAGACCCTAAAAACACCCTGAACCCCATAAAGACCATAAAAATACCGTAAAACCCTAAAAATACTTGAAAACCCAAAAAACTCTAAAAATACTAAATTTTTTAAAAACCCTTAAAACCCCAAAAAACCCCAAAACAACATAGAACAATTAAAAACCTAAAAATACTAAAAAACCTAAACCCCATAAAAAACTCAAAAAACATTAAAAACCATGAAAAAACTCCTAAAAACAATAAAAACGTCAAAAACTGCAAAAAAATGTCAAACCCCCATTAAAACCATAAAACCCAAAAACCCCTAAAATATATAAAAATCCCTTCAAACCCATAAAACCCCAAAACCCCCTAAAAACACTATGAAAATTCCAAAACCCCTAAAAATTGAAAAAAAAACGAAAAAAATCCTAAAACCCTAAGAAACCCTAAAACCACTAAAAACTACTAAACCCCCCCTAAAAATCTTAATCCTTCAACCCTACAACCAAAAAACTATAACTTACACCCCAAAACTTATACCTTACACCCTAAAACCTTAACACTACACCCAAAACCCGAAATGCTACACCTTAAACCGAAACTCATACACCATAAACCCAAAACCCTACACCCTAAATTCTATACCCTCTACCCTCTACCCTATACCCTACCCCCTAAACCTTAAACCACGCACCATAAATCCTAAAACCAACACGATAAACCCTAAAACCCACACACTAAATCCCAAATCCAATATCATAACCCTAAAAGGCCTAAAATACAACTAAAACCTAAAAGAAAATAAATCCACTAAAATTCCCAAAGAAACCTTTAAAAACCCTAAAACTCTAATATACCATAAAAACCAAAATCCACTAAAAGAAACTAGAACCCCTAAAATCCACTAAACATACATAAAAACACATAAACCGATAAAATACCCTAAAAATAAAAACCCTGAAAATACCACAAAACCCCTTAAAAACTAAAAAACCACATAAACCCCTAAAAACCTATAAACCCCATAAAACCCGTTAAAAATATACAAACCATAAACACATTCAAAAACATAAAAACTCTAAAATTAGCTAAATATCCCTAAAAACCATTTAAATCTTAAAAATCCATAAAACCCATAAAAAATCCTAACAAACCCAAGAAACTAAAAAAATCCTTAAACTCCTAAAATACACTAAAATAAAAAAAAACTCATAAAAACCATTAACACCTAAAAAGCCTAAAAGACCCTAAAAACTAGAAAAACACAAAAAAATCCCAAAAACCCCAATAAAATCATAAAGTCCCTAAATTTCTATAAAACCCTATAATACCTTAAAAACACTAAAACCCCCTAAACCTCATAAAACCAAAAAAAACCAAAAAAAAAATTAAAACCCACCAAACACTAAAATATCCAAAAAAATCCTAAAAATCCCTAAAAAGGCACTAAAATCCCTTAAAATAAAAAAATACACCTAGAACACTAAAACCCCCATTAGAAAACCCTAAACCCCTAAAAACTGTAAAATTATGAAAAAGACTAAAAACCTTAAAAACCTCTAATAACCTTAAAAATCCCTTAAGACCTTAGAAATCTTAAAACCCTAAAACACCTAAAACCTCCTAAAACTACCCAAAACGACTCAAAAACCTGTAAAAGATCCTAAAAACCTTTAAACACCCAAAAATCCCTAAAAAATAAAAAACCATAAAACCCTAAAAAATCCTTTAAAATTCTAAAACCCCTAAAACATTAAAAACTGCTAAAAACCATAAAACCATAAATCTCTAAGATCCTAAAAACCAATAAAACCTCCAATACCCTATAAATACCCAAAAAAGTCCATAAATTCCCTAAATAACCCAAAAAATCTCTAAAAATTCCAAAACCAATAAAATACATAAACCCCCTAAAAACACTAAAAATGCTAAAAAACCTAGAAAACCCTTAAAACTCATAAAAACCCTAATAATACTATAAATTTCACTAAAAATATAAACACCGATCCCCCCATAACCCCTATAACCCCCTAAGACCCCTAAGACCTCTGAAAACCCCTGAAACACTTAAAACCCCTTGAAAATACATAAAGCACACTAAAAACCCCTAAAAGCGCCTTAAAACCATTAAAACCCAAAATTAATCCCATAAAACCTTAACCCCCCCACCCAAAAAACCCTAAAATATATAAAAACCCAAAATAACCATAATAACCCATAAAAACCATTAAAAACTATAAAAACCTAAACACAACAAAAAGTACCTCAAATTACTAAAAACCCTTAATCCCCTAAAAACCTTAAAGTACCCAAATTAGTAAACAACCTAAAAGGACCAAAAACCCAAAAACCCAAAAGGATCCTAAAACCCCTTAAACTATAAAAACAAAAAAAACATAAAACCATAAAAAATATAAAAGAACCCTAAAAACTCTAAAAACCCATAAAAACCCTAAAATCCCCTAAAAACCAAAACAAATTAAGGGATTATAAATACCCTAAAATCCTAAAAAAACCTAAAACACTAAAAAACCTAAAAGACCCTAAAAGAACCCAAAAAACCCTAAATAATATAAAACCCTTAGAACAATAAAAACCATAAAACCCCTAAAATACACTAAATCCCCTAAAAGACAATAAAAACACTAAAAGACTCTAAAAACACTAAAGGACACTAAAAATATTGAAACCCCTTAAGGACCCTAAAAAACCACTAAAATACCAAAGGACAATAAAACATAAAGGATCCTAAAACCATAAAACACTAAAAACCCTAAAAATAAATAAAATACTCTAAAAACCAACAAAAACTCTAAAATTCCCTAAAACCCATAAAAAAACCTAAAAAAATTCTTAAAAACTGTAAAAGCACTAATTTATGTGGAACTCCTTTTAGATTGTGTATGAATCGATGATCATAGTGGATTCCCTAAAAAACAAATCTAGAGAAGTACCATGGAGACTTATACCAAAATATATTGAGTGAATCACCATCTCTCAGACTCTCAGCCTATGGGTCACTCATGTATATAGAGAGGCCATCTTGTGGCAGATTCACTCTTCAAGAAGGCAATTGAGGAAAGGAGCTCGCTGTGGTCTTTTGTAAACCCGTATTTTTTGTATGTTGTATGTGGATTCTGATAATAAGGGTGAGGTAAACTCTCAAATGTGTAAACCCTCCTTGTAGATTTTAATTTTGGATTTCTTTAAAGTTTGGTGGGGATATCAACCCCAAACAGTTTTTGCCCCAAAACCCCTAAAATACACTACTAGAAAAACAGGTATTTGCGATGGGTCATTTGCGACGGGATCCCATCCCAAATGGCTTTTTGCGACGGGGGCCCGTCGCAAATGGCCCGTTGCTGAAAACGGTGTCGCAACAACAATTATTTGCGATGGGGATTCTCCCCATCGCAAATAGTACCCCATATATTTGTAAAAAACTTTTCAAATAGTAATTGCGACGGGCCCCGTCGCAAATACCTGTTGCGACGGGCCCGCCGCAAATAGTTTTTGCGACGGGACCCATTGCAAAAACTATTTAAAAAAAAATAAAAAACTATTAATAAATTATTTTAATGCATATAATGATAATACTATTTACGATGGGCATAATATCCCGTCGTAAATACTATAAAAAATAAAAAAAATAAATTATTAATAAATTATTTTAATTAATATAATAATAATCCAATTATAATTCAAAAATAAAAAATAAAAAATATTAATAAATGATTTTAATTAATATAATAATAGAATTATAATTCACAAATAAAAATAATAAATTATTAATAAATTAGTTTAATTAATATAATAATAATAGAATTATAATTCAAAAATAAAAAATAATAGAATATTAATAAATGATTTAATTAATATAATAATATTATAATTATAATTCATAAATAAAAAAAATATTAATAAGTTATTTTAATTAATATAAAAATAATAGAATTATTTTACATTCAAATATTAAAATAATTCAAGTATTACAAAAAAATATAATTAAATTATAATATTATAAAATTTTAATATATATATATAATTTAATATTATAAAATATAAATAACATTATTATTCATATTAATATTTTTATTTCAAAATATAATATTATTAATATTTTATAATGAGACAGAAACTACGAATAGAAAAAAAAATCATATTTTGATTTCACAAATTTTATCACATAAAAACAAACTCTAATCTGAAGGAGGGGGGAGGGGGGATCTGCAGATGGTGTTGGAGGAAACTCCATCCCTAAAGCATGAGTGAGTCGGCGCATGTACTCAATCTTCTCCTGATGCTGATGCTGCCACCGACTCGTCTGCTCCTCGTACAGCTGCTGCTGGCGTCGACGCTCCTCCTCATGCTGCTGACGCATCTTCTCCTGCTCCTGTCAGAGACTCTCTATCAATGTAGTCTGAGATCGCAACTGATCCTTATACTATGTAGCAGAAGAATATGCACGAGCTCCTCTCGTGCAGGATGCCGACATCGCAGCACTTCCATAATAATCTCCGGGAGTCAGTCGAGAGCTGATACCAACTACCCGACCCTTCTCGAAGGCATACTGGGTGGACTGCATCCATGCCGCCTTATCAAACTGAAGGCCAGTGGTCTGATCTGATGACTCGGCCTGACTCTCAGGCCGTGTCTATGACGTTGCGGCCTCATATGACTCCTGTAGTTTCAATTTAAAATTAAAATTGTGAATATATTATATGCAGTTAATTTTTAAATTTGAAAACAAATAATACTGACCATGATGTGATGCTGACGATCACCTCTGATCTCCCCAGTAGAAGGATCACTATACATCCTTCGATATACGTCGTACTCCGTAATATCGGGGTGCTCGAAAGCCTATAAGAATATAAAATAAACTGTTAATATTTATAGTTATATAAAATATGTATAAATAATGTACGTACCAGATGCTGTCTATGGGTACTGAAAGCATGACTCCCAGCTCAATGAGTCACCTCCTGTCTCCCCCGATTCTGCCTCCCCACCGATGATCTGCTCTGAAAGGCACCACTCAACCAGTGCGCACATAATCCATCCCATACATGGGATGAAATGTACTCTGGTCGGTGTGCTCTACATGACTCGTCAAAATCTGACACTCCTTCTTTCTTCATGGAAGCTTTTCTTAAATTGTGCAAAAACTGACGAAAGCGATCACACATGGCCACCTCCCATGCCTCGTGGATGGCGTCACGCATGGTATCCTCGATCGGATACCATAAAACCTACAAATAAATCAAAATATCAAGGTAGAAATGAAATAATTTTCAAAATAAAAATTATTTATTTACGTACGTACCAACCAATGACCGAACATGGCCTGCTGCACATCAATGGGAATTTGCTCCCATGTGGTCCACGGCTGAGAGAAATAGTTGCGCAAAATAGCGCTGCCCTATCCGACTTCTATATGCGGAAAACTTTAAAAAAAATAAACATTTATTATGTGAATAGATTAATGAAATCTTAGTCAAATCCACAGGTTATCACATAGGTTATCACACCTCCGTGTGCGTGGATCAAACCCAAGACGTGGACGTCGCTTGGGGACGGGGTCAGGAATCATCAATCGTGTAAGACCGCGCCCCCTCCGTATACTCCCTGGAGTGCCTGTAGGCTGATGGTCATCTACCAGCTACTCATCCGCATCGAAAGGCAGGTCAGCATCCGCCAACTCACGAAATGTGGCATCGTCCATCTGAAACAGAAAATGTTAATGTTGTTAGCAAATAATTGATAATTACTATTATATATACTTATATACATATTATGATTGTATATAAATACCATGGAATTCTATCAGTGTTCATCTTCATCATCATCTTCATATATGTCAATGTCATCTTCATATTCCTCCTCAACAGCATCGATATCCATTCGAGTTACAGTTGCTTCATCTCTTACCATTTCAAATTCATATGTGACATCATTAACATCATCGTCATCACCGACTCTTAAATGTGGGGTGTCTTCATCGATACTCATGTCTCTTTGTAAAAAATATTGATTTTGAGTACTCTCTTGAAAAACTTCAATTTGTTGCACATCAGTGAAAGCACATTCACTTTGACTAAACTGATTGTCTCGAATTTTTATTTTTATTACACTCCACTAATCAGTCAAGTCTCTTGATGTAACACAGTACTTTGGAACTGTGTTAACCGTGTTGATACCAAAAAACATAATTTGGTTGAAAACCAAAACGCAAGAGATTCCCCCCCACTTTGTCAAACGTGTCAAACGTTTTCAATGCACATTTTCTGCAAGGGAATTTTATTTTGCCTTCTGAAACAAATTCTGGATTTGATGCCGCAAATGATAAAAAAGACTCCACACCCTCTACATATACTGTATTTAAACCAGAACTGTTTGGATTTCTATGTTGATTTATCCATATGCGGTCACCTAATAATGATTGTTGACAACCTCGTTGTTCCATATTTTTTTATAAAATATAAAAGCATTACTGGTTTTGAATAATTTGTTAGAAAAAACACTCAAGAAAGGATAATTATAGAGTTTACATCATACACGACTGACGCAAACTTTTTTATTGAGATAGACCTAAAAATTGACCCTTTAAGAATTGAATATGTTGAGAATAAAGCAAAACCTATTACAAATATTGATAATTTTAATATTATATAAAAATTTTATTATTTTCATAGTACTAATATTATTGGTAATTATTCCTAATTATTGGTAATTATTCCTATTTATTGGTAATTATTCCTAGTTATTGGTAATTATTCCAAATTATTGGTAATTATTCCTAATTATGGGTAATTATTCCTAATTATTGGTAATTATTCCTAATTATTGGTAATTATTGGTAATTATTGGTAATTATTGGTAATTATTACTAATTATTGTTAATTAATACTAATTATTGGTAATTATTATTAATTATTACTAATTATTACTAATTATTGGTAATTATTACTAATAATTTGTAATTATTACTAATTATTCCTAATTATTACTAATTATTGGTAATTATTACTAATTATTACTAATTATTACTAATTATTGGTAATTATTACTAATTATTACTAATTATTGGTAATTATTCCTAATTATTGGTAATTATTACTAATTATTGGTAATTATTACTAATTATTCCTAATTATTACTAATTATTACTTATTATTACTAATTATTACTAATTATTGGTAATTATTACTAATTATTACTAATTATTACTAATTATTGGTAATTATTACTAATTATTGGTAATTATCGGTAATTATTGGTAATATTTGTAATTATTACCAATTATTGGTAATTAATACTAATTATTGGTAATTATTATTAATTATTACTAATTATTTCTAATTATTGGTAATTATTACTAATTATTGGCAATTATTACTAATTATTACTAATTACTACTAATTATTGGTAATTATTACTAATTATTACTAATTATTGGTAATTATTACTAATTATTACTAATTATTGGTAATTATTTCTAATTATTACTAATTATTACTAATTATCGGTAATTATTGGTAATTATTGGTAATTATTCCTAATTATTGGTAATTATTACTAATTATTACTAATTATTACTAATTATTGGTAATTATTACTAATTATTACCAATTATTACTAATTATTGGTAATATTTACTTATTATTACTAATTATTACTAATTATTGGTAATTATTACTAATTATTACTAATTATTGGTAATTATTCCTAATTATAACTAATTATTGGTAATTATTTCTAATTATTGGTAATTATTCCTAATTATTGGTAATTATCGGTAATTATGGGTAATTATTGGTAATTATTACTAATTATTGGTAATTATTACTAATTATTGGTAATTATTACTAATTATTACTAATTATGGTAATTATTCCTTATTATTACTAATTATTACTAATTATTGGTTATTATCGGTAATTATTGGTAATTATTGGTAATTATTACTAATTATTGGTAATTATTACTAATTGTTGGTAATTATTGGTAATTATTCCTAATTATTGGTAATTATTCTTAATTATTGGTAATTATTCCTAATTATTGGTAATTATCGGTAATTATGGGTAATTATTGGTAATTATTACTAATTAATGGTAATTATTCCTAATTATCAGTAATTATTACTAATTATCGGTAATTATTGGTAATTATTGGTAATTATTACTAATTATCGGTAATTATTCCTAATTATCGGTAATTATTACTAATTATCGGTAATTATTGGTAATTATTGGTAATTATTACTAATTATTGGTAATTATTACTAATTATTGGTAATTATTGGTAATTATTCCTAATTATTGGTAATTATTCCTAATTATTCCTAATTATTACTAAATATTACTAATATCGGTAATTATTGGTAATTATTGGTAATTATTAGTATTTATTACTAATTATTGGTAATTATTCCTAATTATTGGTAATTATTACTAATTATTGGTAATTATCGATAATTATGGGTAATTATTGGTAATTATTACTAATTATTGGTAATTATTACTAATTATTACTAATTATTGGTAATTATTCCTAATTATCGGTAATTATTACTAATTATCAGTAATTATTGGTAATTATTGGTAATTATTACTAATTATTACTAATTATCGGTAATTATTGGTAATTATTGGTAATTATTACTAATTATTGGTAATTATTACTAATTATTACTAATTATTGGTAATTATTCCTAATTATTGGTAATTATCGGTAATTATTGATAATTAGTGGTAATTATTGGTAATTATTACCAATTATTACTAATTATTGATAATTATTCCTAATTATTACTAATTATTAATAATTATTGGTAATTAATCCTAATTATGGGTAATTATTCCTAATTATTGGTAATTATTACTAATTATTTGTAATTATTACTAATTATTACTAATTATTACTAATTATTGTTAATTATTACTAATTTTTACTAATTATTACTAATTATTGGTAATTATTACTAATTATTACTAATTATTACTAATTATTGGTAATTATTACTAATTATTCCGAATTATTGGTAATTATTCCTAATTATTGTTAATTATTACTAATTATTGGTAATTATTCCTAATTATTGGTAATTATTCCTAATTATTGGTAATTATTCCTAATTATTGGTAATTATTCCTAATTATTGGTAATTATTCCTAATTATTGGTAATTATCATTAATTATTGATAATTATTGGTAATTATTACTAATTATTGGTAATTATTACTAATTATTCCTAATTATTCCTAATTATTACTAATTATTACGAATTATTGGTAATTATTCCTAATTATTACTAATTAGTGGTAATTATTAGTAATTATTACTAATTATTACTAATTATTGATAATTATTGATAATTATTAGTAATTATTACGAATTATTGGTAATTATTACTAATTATTGGTAAGTATTACTAATTATTGGAAAGTATTACTAATTATTGGTAATTATTACTAATTATTGGTAATTATTACTAATTATTGGTAATTATTACTAATTATTACTAATTATTCCTAATTATTGCTAATTATTGGTAATTATTCCTAATTATTGGTAATTATATCAATAATTACCAATAATTAGGAATAATTACCAATAATTAGGAATAATAACATTATTAGTATATTTTATTATTAATATTAAAATAATATAATTTTCTATATTATATACAATTCTCCTTTCATCTGTGTGTTTTCTGTCTCCACATACAAATATTACATGTGGAGACAGAAGACACACAGATGAAAGGAGAATTGTATATAATATAAAAAATTATATTATTTTAATATTAATAATAAAATATACTAATAATGTAATAATGTTATTATTCCTAATTATTGGTATTTATTACTAATTATTAGTATTTATTCTTAATTATTGAAAATTATTACTAATTATTCCTAATTACCATTAACTATGAACAATACTAATAATTTAAATTTATTAAGTAACAAAACAATGTAAACATAATTAAATTACAACTAATTAAGAATAATTGAAACTAATAAAAAATTTAAAATAAATATTAAATTAAAATGAACATAAATACCTTTAAAATTGATCTGAGGTTGATCTCTGATCGTTCTTGAAAACTTCAATATCAACTCCGGAGAAAAAAATTAAACTTAAGAAACGCTGAACTCTAGAAATAGAATTTTGAAAGAAGAAGAAGATGGAGTTTCAGAATGAATTGAAAAAAAACGGATGGGGGTATTTATAGGTTAGATTATTTGCGACGGGTATCCCGTCGCAAATACCTTCGCCATCATTTATTACGGTCAACGGTTAAATAGTTTTTTGCGACGGGTCCCGTCGCAAATAACAACCTGCCGACATACTATTTGCGACGGGGGAATATTCCCGTCGCAAATACCTTTTACAGCCGCCGGTTATTTGCGACGGGCAATAACCGCCCGTCGCAAATACGTTTCCCGCGATTTGGCGCGCAAAGCGCGCCAGTTCTTTTGCGACGGGGAAAGCTAACTCGTCGTAAAAGACTACTTATTTGCGACAGGCAAATACCCCCGTCGCAAATAAGTTTTTAACGGGGCTATTTGCGACGGGATTTATCCCCGTCGCAAATAACCCGTCACAAATATCCATTTTTCCCATAGTGATAGTAAAAATTCAAAAAAAATACTAAAAATACAAAAAACCCCATAAAATGATAAAAACCACAAAACCCCCTTTTACACTACAACCCCCAAAACCCTAAAACCACATAGAAACCTAAAAAACCATAAAACCCCAAAAAATAATGAAAATACTTAAAAACCCTAATAATCCATAATAAACACTACAACTCAAAAAAATTAAAACCGTAAAACCCTAAAAATGGTAAAAACTCTTAATAACCACAAAACCCTTAAAACCTTAAAAACCCTTAAAACCTAAAAGGTCTTAAAAAACTAAATACCCCCAAAACCCTGAAATCCTTATAAACACAAAAAACCCAAAAATAACCTAGAACTCTGAAAACCCTAAAAGCACCTAAATCTATAAAACCCATACATGACCTTAAAAATCTAAAAATCATAAAACACCCAAAAAATGAAAAAAAAAACATTACAAACCCATAAAACCCATTAAACATGAAAAAACACAAAAAACTACTAAAAATCACTAAAAACCCTAAAAATCCTAAAATCACTAAAACACCTTAAAATCCATAAACATCATAAAACCCCTAAAACAACCCTAAAACCATAAAAATATTTAAAAACTCTAAATCAAACTAAAATTCCTAAAAAGGAACATGAAAACCATAAAATCTCTAAAACCCCAAAAACTCAAAAAAAACCCTAACACCCAAAATAACCAAAAAACCAAAAAACCCCAAAAAAACCCTCTATAAAAACCTGAAAACCCTAAAACCCTAAGAACAATAAAAATCTATAAAAATCTTTAAACCCAAAAAATGCACGTAAAAACAAAAAAAAATATAAACAACTAAAAATTCACAAGAACCCTAAAAAACCATAAAAACTATAAAACCCCGAAAAACCCTAACAACCCAAACAAATTGAAAACAAGCAAAGAACACTGAAAAAATAAAACCACTAAAAAGACTTAAATGGTATAAAAATCCATTAAAATGATAGTAAAAAAAGGTTTCCTCCTGACACTAATCTTCCACTTCTGATGTCCAGGTAATTTAATGAGAATTTGGATGTCTCAAGACCACTAGGGGTGGATTGTTAAAGGAGTGATGTCTGAAAAGTATGAGGTAATTTGTATCAATTTTCATTATAAATGTGATTCAAATCCAACACATATTTGGATCATGTAAAGGAGGGTTAAACCATAATATAGTTTAACACTGTGCGATTAGGACATTTGATCCTTTTGATTTAAGTCATTTGGTTCTAACCATGGGGATACAAAATTTCTTTTTCCTGGTAGTATGACTAATAATGTTCTATCGTTTTCAAGTATGAGAATAGGAAAAGTGATAAATTGTAATCCATGGGGATTTTCTAAACCAAGAGGGTTTGTAGGGACACAAACATCATAAGGGAGTACAGAGGTAGGAACAACTTCTCCTAAGGATGCATTTTTCATTGTTTGACAAACCATTTTTGGGGGAAACTTATGCAGAGTCGATGGGGAATAGTGTACATAGTCAAACAAAGGTGTCCTTAGGACCATGAACTTATTTTTCCGATATCTAGGGATATTTATGGGGATTCTGAATATTTATACACAAACTAAAGATTGTGAGAAGAGGGTTCATGAACATGAAAGAGGCATTTTAAGACAAAATTTCTTGGTAATAGGTATATATGTTTTCCCCATACAAGTATGGGGATGTTATATAGTTTGTTTTGAACCAGACGCATGAGAAGAGAAGGAATTTGTTTTCATGTAGGGACCCAAGGTATGAGATTCGGTCATCACTACGTTCCCTATGATACTAGGAATCCAGTTATACATAGTTATTTTAAGGTTTATCCATATTTGGTTCTGGTTCACACATAAAAGTAGTAAAAAACTTTCTTGTATATGACCTCACCAATGAGGTGGGGATCATATAGGGATTTTACTGTGTGGATTTATTTCATGCATAGAAATATAGGAGTTTAAGCTTTGCTTTGTCTGGAAATTTCCCTTGCAGGTTTGATTCGTACATCAGGAGGTGTTATTTGCAATCGTTGGTGTGGCTAGGCCCAAATATGAACATTCGGTATCAATAATCATTATTTTATGGTGTTTTATTAATAGGATATTGATATATAATCCCTAATTAAATAGATGGTAACTAGTTCCAAACGTCCTAACATGCACAATATATGAGGGGGGGGGGTGGAGAGTGTAAACCATGGTTTTAGGAATTTTTGGATCAAGAGAGATGGTACGTTGCTTGGTTTCCCTAGAGAATACAGAGGTAAGAAAATCCTCTCATGAGGAATAATTTTCCTTTGATAAATATATATTTTTGGGCAACTTATGAAGATCCATTGGGGCATATTGCGCATAATCAAACAAAGGTGTTCTCTGGATATTGACCTTCCAGTTTTGATGACCATAGAGGTTTATAAAGGTCCAGGATTTCTCGAAGCATGGAATTTGATAAATGGAAATGGTATTTATATAAATATTAGAAACATTCAGTCTATTATTACTTATATTGTTTGGAATTTCCCTATATAGATATGAATTGTATGTAGGGTGGGTCATTTTGATGCCTTTTTTGGAGATGGACCCAGGTTTGAAGATTTGGGTGTCTTGAAATTAGACTTCATTCATAGGTTAGTACCATGTGAAGGGAGAGGGGTATTGTGTCCTTTACCATGGTTCCCTAGGGAAACCTCTGTTGAGGTCCCTAAGTCCACATGACTTGTGCTTGGTGTGATAAACAAGGGAAATAAAAGGTTTCCTCCACCACAAAGGGATGGAATAACCAAGGATAAAAGCATTTTATATTTGAGGTGGCTAGACCAGGATGAATATATGGGAATGAATATATATCCTACTCGGGAATGAATCAAGCTAGAAGTAGTTATATAACAAAACATGGTAGATGACCAATGCCGGAGGCAGTGTCCACTTGGGTGATAAAATCATGGTGTTATGAAGTTTAGCATTATACAACATTGAAATACTATCATGAAGTTTAAAAACATATAATTTGAAAAATCTTCCATTCAATTAAGTTTCATGTGGAAAGAACGTAGATGTCCTCACATGAAATATGGGAAATGTGCGTTTTCTAGCAGTGGACCTGTGAATAAGGCCCATTTGGGAGTCTCTTGTGTTGACTTGGTTTTCTTGAAGTGGTAGGAACATTTTTATTTTCTTCCATGGTTGGGCCTGAGTCGTAGGATTCAGGTGTCAATACGTACCCCATGGGATGGGAATCAATCCATACGTAGTTCTATATATGAAAAAACCTACATAGTTATATCCCATACATAGGGAGAATATTTTACTTTTGGGGTGGATGGATCAATATAAATGTCATGTCCTCACTATGTTTCCTACCTAGGCAAGAATCAAGCCACACGTAGATCTTGAATTTCCCTGCATAGGTCTGAATTATACATTAGGAAGGGACATTTTGTGTTTTTTTGTTGGGGGAGGTGGATTGGCTTGGATTTGAAATCTAGGTGTCTTTATATATCTTATATAGATTGGAATCAAGATGTACGTAGTTATATAACATGATATGGTATGGGACCAATGCCGAAGGAAATGTACTCTTAGATGAGAACATCATAGTGTTATGTAGTCTAAAATTGTGCAATAAGGACATGTTGACCATGAAAATTAATTTCATGTGGTAAGGACATTGGAAACATAGTTTAATGTCATGTTTCTGTAAAAATTGTCATAGAAACCATGAGTGAGTAGTGGCTAATCAGGTTGGGATATTTTGTCATAGCCTGTATGTGAAGGGGAATGGAGATGTAAACCATGGTTCTGGGAATTCACGGATATAGAGAAATGATATAAGGTTTGAAATCCATTAAGAGTATAGAGTCTGGAAAAGTCTATCCTAAGGATGAATTTTCCTTTGGTCAACATGAATTTTTTTTGGGAAACTTATATAGATATACAAGGGAATATTGTGCATAGTCAAAAAAAGGTGTTCTTAGGATATAGACCTTCTAGTTATGATAGCCATAGAGGTTATTAAAAAATTTATTTTACCCAAGACATGGATTTTGATAAGTGAAAAGGATATATACATACACACAAGAAATGTGCAGGCTATGATTAGTTATGAGGTATGGACTTCCCTACATATATCTGACTTGTATGTAGGGGTGAATGATTCTTTGATAGATCCTTATTGTGGGATATAGGTCTTGGAATATCCTATTGAGATTTTAATTTGTGTGTAGGAGATGGTGGAATTTTACTTTGGGTCATTTGTTGCAACTAGGCTCAGGTTTGGAGACCCAAGTGTCACCACGTCTCTTACTGGGTCGAGAATCAACCCGGGTGTAGTCCTATGAATTTACCTATGCAAGTCTAACCCATTTATAGGGAGGGGGAATTTTTCACTTTTTGTGATGGCGGATAATCCAGGATATATAATCCAAGCATCGCTATGTATCCTACAAGGGAAGAAATAAATCCTCATATAGTTATTGATGTTCCAGGCTCAAGTCTAACCCATATATAGGGAAAAGGGAATTTTTTTCAGGTGCATCTAGACCAATATGTAGAATTTGGGAATCACTACATATCCTTATTGGGAATAAATCAACCCAAATGTAGTTATATTAAGGTATAATCCATGTACCGGTCTGGACCATACACAACCAGGGGTAATGTTTAACCTCTTTTTTGGGATAACGGAGATGTCATGTACCTTTCCTCTTTTTAGTGCAAGGGAAGACCTTACTACCATTCCTAAGCTCACGTGAGCTATGATCAGTGTGAGAAATAAGGAATAACATGGGTTTATATTTCCACATAGAGGTAGATGAGGGTACATCATTGGAATTTTTCATCATGTGGTGGATAGACCAAGATATAGGATTAAGAAACCCCTACGTATCTCATTGGAAATGAGAATCAAGACATATGTAGTTATGTGAAGAAACCTTATTACATTATTTTGGACCATGTTCAAGGAGGGGGGAATTTTTTTTATGGTGGTTGGGCCTCAACATAGGGTCTAGGCATTAATACGTGTTCTGTGAGGGAAGTAATCAAGCCACACATAGTTCTAGGGAAAAGAGCTCTCATGTGGATCTAAATATCACATAAGATCAGGGACATTTTATCCTTCCCTGACATAGGTCTCAATAATTTATAACGAATCATTTATTGGAACAATAAATTCCATACAGTTTAATGTCATATTTTTAGGGTGAAAAAAATCCTAGTTTAAGTTCATAGAGTGTGGACCATAACCACACTTTATCATGGTGCGGTGAGGATGGATTCCATATAGTTTAATGTCATGTGGTAAAGACACATATTCTATGCAGTTTATCATCATACTATGAGGACTTTTTATCATGAACTTTAACATCATGTGATCAAAAATTTCATCATGCAGTTTAACATCATGTGATCGGGGTGACAAACCTTCATCTGCATGAAATATTTTTTCAAGAACCTCGTATTGGTAGGAGCTATAATTATCTGTCTATCCATTAAAGTTAAGGAATATGCTTCATTGGAGTATAACATGTTTATTAAATGTAGTCCCTCCCTCTTTGGTTCTAATTTTGGGGTTTTACTTCCTATTATCATTGGAGTTATAAGGACAAAAACCAATTCTCCTTCGAGGAAAGATCGAAGGTGAACCATTTTGTTGAAGGGTCGTACAATCCAATTTTGGTAAAATTCCAAATGGTGTAAGGTATTAAATATTCTCTCATCCAATCCCTCCAACACATCGAATAATTTTTAAGATTTCTCATATGTGTATAATTGATCACTAATGTAATTTAGTGTGAGTTTAATTGAATTTCAATGGGTAGAATGGCCTCAGTCTCATATACCAATTAGTAAGGGGTTTCCTGAGTGGCAGTGCAGGTCATGGTCCAATAAGCCCAAAAAGCATGGGTGAGATTGTACGAATATGATTTATTGTCATTGTTAACCATATAATGGATTTTATTGGATATGATCTTATTGAAGGGATATATCTGTCCTTT
This sequence comes from Viscum album, assembly GCA_963277665.1. Classification (NCBI taxonomy): domain Eukaryota; kingdom Viridiplantae; phylum Streptophyta; class Magnoliopsida; order Santalales; family Viscaceae; genus Viscum; species Viscum album. The sequence continues at coordinate 1,662,425,882 of OY728146.1, read as the reverse complement.
GGCTGCTACATGGTAGTGGGATGAACGATTGGTCTTGATACCATACTCCTGATATAATTTATCCGATTAAATAGAATAGAAATTGGTTCAGTTGTTCGTTATTATTTTATGAGGGACACTGAATCTGGTGATGATATTGGCTTTCACAAAGCTAAAAATGCTTCTTGACCTAACTTCTTTGAGGAGTATAACTTATACCCATTTGGAAAGGAAGCAGGTTTCAATGAGGATATATTTGAATTTATTAGACATAGTTGGGTGGTATAGTTCAACGACATCCACTCCCCATATGGAAAATGGACATGAGTACTTAGCTATGTGTAGTAACTCTGGGGTCTGGTGGATGAAGTTGGCATGGAATTGGTAGGAATGACACTTCTAACTGAATTTAGTTAAATCTTGTTTCATAGTGGGTCCGTAGTATCAAGGTCTTTGAATTTGATGAGATATTTTAGATCCGGATTAGAGTTAACCACACTATTTGTTAGCACATCATTTATAATGATGGTGTAATCTTATATATCAATGCATATAAGAATAATACCATCAAGGACCCACTTATAAAGGTTCTGTTGTTGATTTGCACAATTATACATAACAGAATTAATTTAACTTCTCTAGATTTACTCCCTAACAACCCTGCATGGTGGATGTTCTCCTATTAGTAGGTAAAATACAATGGGGTTCATCCAACAATTAGTAGTACCATACAGATTAGGGATGAGATGGATCTCGTAAATTTATTTCATTTTGTTCAGAATGAATAGTAAGACCATCCGATAGTGGGAAATACTGATGACCATATCATACCAAGTCAAACAAAGGGATTAGATCTTCATTTTTGATATCATAATCATCATTGACTTTCTTGATGACCATTTAGAATTCTCCTTTTATCTTTAATTGGTTTACTTATTCTGGAAGTGCTATCTTTAGGCCAAAATGAGATTCTAATACTCTAATTCATTGTTTGTACACCCTTATGATACTAGGAATGAGTACGGTAGGATTTATTTTTCTGGAGAAATGAGTACGACTTACAGCACGACTTTGTTGATCTTGGGATCATCCACCCTTTTTTTCAATTGGACATCTAGAAAAACTGTAAAAATTCATCTCCCATGATTGGGAGTCCTCTTAAATAGATAAAACATCTTCATCGATTTGTTTAGAATCCAATGGATTCATTTTTGTAATGGGATGTTCTTCCAAAAAATATTCTAATGCCTGTACTTTGATGGTTTTCTGAGGCATGAACTGTATGTCAAATTGTAATAGGATAAATTCCCACCATGAACGACATCTGGATAACATTGGATGACTGAGAATGTACTTGAGTGGGTTGATGCGAGAGACCAAATAGACCTTGTAGTGTTACAGATAGTGCCTCAGTATATGGACCACAAATATTACCACTAAATAGCTCTTTCAAAAATTTGAATATTGTGTCTCAGCATCGATCATGGTTTAGTTGAGATATTAAATGTGTTTTATTGTTGAGGCCATTATTAAGCACAAGAATGGAACCGAGGTATCTCTCCAAGGCAGTTACATAAAAATGAATAGTATTCCTTCGATAGGTGGTATCATCATCGGCAGACTTAAGAGATATTTCTTGAGAATGTTGAATGATTTCAACCAATCATCAGTCCATTGATATTCATCCCCATTTTCCATCAAGCTAGTGAAGGGAAAATATTTTCCTACAAGGTTAGCTGTGGATCACCGAATGGAGGATAGATGTCATTAAATTTATCTAAACTCGGTGAGGTCATGGGGAGGTTACATACCAAGGATATAACTTTTCTTCTTAGGGTTGACTTCAATTTCAGGATGGTGTACGATGAAACCAAGAAATTTTCTAGAGGTAACACCAAAATCACATTTCAAGGAGTTTATTTTAAAGTTTTGTTGTCACAGTTTTTTGAAGATGACATCAATATCTTATTGGTGGTCTAACCATTGTCATTATTTAACCACCAATTCATCAACATAGCATTCAAAAAGTTTTCTTGGGAAGGGTTTGAAGATTTGATGCATGGCATGATGATTTTTGGCGCTAGAATTATTCATATTGAAGGAAATTTTATTGTTGAAAAATACTCCCTAAGGGTTCCTAAAGTTAGTTTATTCGTCATATTCAAACGAAATTTGGATTTAGTTGTATTCTATATATCCATCCATGAAAGAGAGGGCATGATATCTTGTAGCTTAATCGATTAGCTATTCTGTGATTGGGATTGGGAAATCATCTTTCGGGATGTGCCGATTGAGATCCATGAATTCAATGTAAAATATGATTTGTCCACTCTTATTTTTTAGGGGGACTATATTTTCAATCTATATGGGGTATTGGAACTCCCAAATTATGTCTTCTTTGATGATATTTTTGACTTCAGGCTCTATTTTGGCAGTATGTGTTGGGTTCATCCTTTTATCTTCTTGTTTATAGCCATGATGATCTCCTGGTAGGACCAAGTGGTGAGTGGACACTTTAGGGTTAAGACGTGGATATTTTGTATAGTTCCAGGTGAAAAAATATTGGTTCTTCTTTAAGAAGGAGTTATAAAACTCTTTCTACTCAAATGACATGGTCTCACTAGTTAGAGAGGGTCACAGGTCTTCTTTAGTACCAAGGTTTATTTCTCTAAGTTCATCAATGATGGTAGAGATAGATTCCTCAAAATTTGGACGAGCTTCCCTAAGGTATTATTCTTCATCTGATTCCACGTCCACCTCCTCATATTCTTCTTATGATGGGGAAAAAAATTATTGAGATGAGATCTCCAAGGTTAATATAAGAGTCACAATTTTCGAATTTAGAGGTTGGGGAGAATTTTTCTTACCTGGTTAATGAAGAGGAATTTATTAGAGTGGGTGGATTAAATGAATTGGGAATGTATTCTCTCTATTCTAATTTAGTGGGTGAGGTAAAGATTATCTAAAGATCTGAGGATGGGTTGAGGACATTTTTATTCGATCATTCACTATTATCGTGAGGGCCAATGGATTTTTCTACACTTTTAGGCTTGGTTTACATGATTGAAATCATGAGTAATTTTGAATATATGTCCATAAATGAACACTTTCACTCAACATTATTGATAGGTAGTACATATTATTTATCGAGCTACTTGAAGGGGTCAGTGGGGACCATATCCAAACTATTTGGGGCAATGACCCAATCAACACCATCGACTGAGGGTCACTTTCTATTTTGATCATATAATCCTCCATAGAAATAGTGTGACTCGCCTGATTTGAATGATTCCTTATTAGTCTATAACGCCCCATTTTATCTATTAGTGAAATATCTGATGCACTTGTGGTAGGATGAAGGAATCATCACATGCTGGTGAAACTAAGGCCTTCCTAGAAGAATGTTGATGGATGTGTTTTTCTGAACCACCAGAAATTATGAGATGTCTAAAAGGATGCCAAATCTAGTCTTGGGATTGATTTGGACCAATGGTTTATGATCAATTTTTTCATAACCCAATTGGGTTGTGGCTGAAGGCGTCAAGTTATCTTCATTTTATCCCAGCCGATGAAGTGTTTGCACTGGGAGGAGATTAACAGTAGAGAAATTATCAATAAATACATTTAAAAAATCAATACCATTTATTATTTCAGACACATATAGGGGTATGATGTTTCCCTGCATAATGGATTCTTCATCTTGATCTGTAAAGGAGATAACTTCATGTAATTATGTAGGATTGTTTTGTTTCTGATAGACTTCAGCGGTATCCAGCTCAGCATAAAACTCCTGGGGACTTATCAAAGTTTCTATAACTACTTCCTTGAGATATTTTGACAAACTTAGGGCATCCATGATTGATAGTTTTGGATAGAACTGAAGCCAATCACTTCATAATATTATATTTCTGGTCTAAAGGTTAGTGATTCTTGACATGGGTATGCTCTTTCTCAGGAGCTTTAGGGTATTTTATATCAGATGAGGATGGAACGACTCTCGAGATAAGAGCTGGTGGTGCTTTTGTACCTTATGGGTTTGGCTGAGTAGGTGTGCCTACACACCGTGGGTTATTATAAATTGGTTCCAATTATGATGGATATCCCACAATGATCAAGCAATATTGTCTTCCAACAACGGTAGGGGAATTTCACTATTCCTATTGGGTTTGTAGAATGGATCTTCTAGGAGTTTCTGAAACATTTACGTTCTGAACCTTGGTGTGGCCAGAAATTTTGTTTCTTCCCCAGATAAATCTCCCTGTGTATCCTTGGATTATGAGGCCTCTTCCTATGGCTTCCCGATTGGATGCTAGGAACTCAGGTTCATATCCATACTTTTCATCGAAGAAGGTATCTACTAAGTGAATTACATTAATGGAGTCAAATATCAGTTCCTTATCTGATGACGAGTTTTCCTAATTGACTTCTTCTGGTGGTTATGTTTGGCAGGGTGGTTCCCATTCTTTCATATCAAAGGGAAAAGAAATATGAGAGTGAAAAAACTAACTTTTTCCTTAACATGGGTTCATCTTATTACAATGCATCTTGGACTTATTGGATTAACTTCTTTTTGGATGCTTTACCCTTTGAGGGTTGTGGGGCTAAGGATGTTGGTAGCATTACATTATAATCCATTAGAGGCACAATTGGTTACTTAAACTATGATTAAAAGATTCCATGATCACATTCAACTATTTTTCGAGTCATCCAACTATCTAACTTTTGATCTCTTTTGATAAATTTTTTTCCAATATTATCCATTATCCAGGTCAGCGATTGAAACATATTCCAATTGTGATAGTGGTGGTCCCAGTTTTATTTTTCCAAATTCCTTTGAATGAGGTATTTAAATATGAAACACTCTTGGATTGTGTGTCCCAGTATTCAATGGAAGGGAAAGTATTCTGGTCAGCCATCAAGATAGTCTTTATTATCCTTCTTTGGTTCTGATAGATGGAGCATATTGCATTTCATCATGGCTTCAAAGCTTCCACAGATTTACTCATCACAGAATGAGTGAAAATTATTTATCTATTTTTCAAATTTATTTTGTCTAGTTCCCCACCTCTCATCTTATTGAGGATGGGGTGACTATTTATGTTTAGGGGGCCGACACAATTTGGTGCAGGCCTCGATGCTGGCATGGGTGGAGGGGGTGGCTTAAGAATAATAGAGGCCACTTAAACTCTTCCCACTCTTTTTCCTAGGGAAAATGGGGCTACCCAAGACTTATAATTTTTCTACTATAAGGAATATTCTATTCTTTGGAAATTATCATAGAAATACCAAAACCCACTTGTATATTTAATTTGGATTAGTGGTGTTAAAAGCTTATCATGGAGTATATTGATGCACATAGCAACCATCTCATATTGGGGAGTTTCTAATTCTAGGAGTAGGTTAGACCTTTCTATATAGAAATGAAATTAATGACCCTATCATTCTATCATTATATATAGTTAATGAGGTTGTTGACTATTATCTTTGGAAACATTGAGATGAACTAAAAAATGAAGTGTCACCAAAGATTCTCAAATCCTGTTATTGACTGAGCTGGAAAACTGGTATACAATATAATGGCTGACCCTTATAGGGTTCACACAAAGCATGTGAGTTTCATTGCTTCTTATTGTTTTGTGGTTCCCATCTTGGTATCACAATAAGACACATAATTCATCTAAAATTTTTCTAGGTCACATGATCCATTTAATATGGGGAACATTGTATTCCCTAAATTCGGTGTTGGAGGAACGTTACTTACCCACTTAGGATAAGTCTTCCATTCTGGTTGTATCAGAGCACTCCATCCTTCCATGGATTCCAATTAATATTACAATAACTCAATGGTATTAATTATCCCTTGGTTCATGTCATTTTGAACCTGAGAATGGGTGGGTGCATCAGGGGGAAATTGGTTCTTCCGGTGCTACTGGTACTTGAGGTGGATACCCAACCAGGGGTATCCTTTTTGGAATTTCCTGAATATTTCATGATTTTTTTTCTTAATATAGGTAAATCTAGATATCCTTATAGTGCTAGATCCAGGTAGACTTATAGTCCCAATGATAGCTTGAACAATCATTCTGGCCTTGCTTAATTTTCTAGGACCAACACTTGGGGATAAGGCACACTTCCTAGAAGTGTACGTTGAGAATACGTTGGAGGAACCTGAGGAGAATATTCCACAAGATGGGTTCTTTTGAACACCTTGAAATTTATTTTATTTAACTCCTTCATTTCTTCCTATTTTCGATCAAATCTATCCTCGAGTGTCTGGGGCTTGTTCTCATGAGAAGGAGGAGGCATGTCATGCATAATCTTCTTTCTATTATTCTCTCTTTGGGTTATTCTTAAGGGAGATAATTAGGGATTGGATAAGGGAATGACCAAATTTAAGGAGACCATATGGTTCTCGGTATGCACACCTCTAGGATCGTTGTGGATCATATTTTTAGCAAAACCATATTCACCTTATTTGTCTACATCGGTATCATTTCATTTGTGGTCCATAAGACTGACATACACAACGTTCCCTAATGTATATTGAATTTTGGGTTCCATACTAGGTGTTGAGTGGTAGGAGAGCTTTTTTCATCCTTTGTTGGATCTTCTTCTTCCACTTCGGGTTCCTCTTCAAAATTCTTGAAAAAGGGTAACTCAGAGGGAACCTTTATATGGAATTTCCATACACCTCCCTTCTAAGGGACATGAATAACGAGAGGGTATGAAATAGGGGACATTATTACTCATTGTCCTCCCTAATTGGAAAAAGGATCATGTCTTTCAGGTAGCTGGTTGAGGTAAAAAAATACCCCATTTCTATGGGATGGGTTTTCTCCCATGTATCTATTACTATACCTCGACACAAATTTATTGGTCTTACTAGGGAATTTTGTGTTATATATTTCCCCATCCCTATAGACTGGGGATCATCATGTACTATGATTGTTTCTTCTTCTATTTACACTTTATAAATATCACACATTCCCATTAGATTGTGAGCCAGATATGGTTTGGGGTCTACACATAATGTATTTGTTTCTAAGTACTTAATAAATGCTTGTTGTTTAGCTTACCATAGATGAGTAGCCCATTGAATGTTCTCAATCACCTGGTTTATATTTTTTTCAATGGTTTTATCATTGATTCTGATACTTTTGAGACTTACTCAAGGTCTATTATTTTTGAGCATGGTACCTCTCCTAAGCAGGGAGTTTATTTGATCATCTTCTTGGGATAATGACAAGACATGATTTAATTTCCAATGGGTTATATTGTATGGGAAGTGTGTTGAATTGAAATTCTCCATGCTCTACCAAAACATGGATATTAACACTACATGGGGAATCACCAAAAAGGAAACACAACTTGTGTAGTGCATGGAGGTTGGTCAGTTTTAGATCATTATTCTGCCTCTTTTATTATGTATGTTGTGAAGATGGAAGGGCTTCCAAGTTGATTTTCAGTGAATCTCTCCCACTATTTTGACATGGTATGCGTACCCATAATAGGAAAATAATATTTCTTTTAGATTGTGGAGGGTTTTCTAGATATTTAGTTGAATGTTATGTATGCATTCCTATGACAATTCCATTGGTATGTCAAATAGTGAAATGGATGTGTGACAAAACAAAACTTTTATGTTATCCTTGGATAATTTTCTTCTTAAGATTATCATATCTATTCGTTCTTTCAGAAGAGATTCCTCTACTTGTTCTTCCCAACATAGATGTTTCATGAAAACATTTTCCCAAGCAGTAGGGATAGTGTGAGTCTTGTTAACATGTGAATGGTCTAGATGTAGCTTAGAAGATGATTGTGGCCCCAGGCCATCTCCTGATAGATAAATGATATCACTCATTGTTTTCAATGTGTATGGCATACTTGGCCATATCATTCTAAGTTCCTCAACATATGTGGTCTTTAATTTATTTTATTCAGAAAGTGGAGGACCTTCCTATCGATATAGAACTTGAATGCAGAGAGGAACTTCGTAGTTGGTTCTATAATGGTGAGGACTACCATCATAGTTCAATTTTTGAAGTCTAGGATAATTTCTACAATTCATACCCTGGGGAGGACCATCAGGTGAGACATTATTAAGGGGAGTTCCTTCTTTCTAAATCAAAACGACACTAGGGGGAGGACCTTCTCATTTGATGTTATTATAGAGAGGGATACCATTACTGCTTGGTCTATCTGTGGAGAGAATATTCATGGTGTAAATCTTAAGGAGTACCTTTAGGATAGATTTCATCAAGGGTAGGATCATCTTGTAGCATTATGTCACTGTAGTGAGGACCTTTATAGTGACTACGATCATGGTGATGACAACCATCATATCTTGTTGTCTAACTGTATGGAGAATTTCTATAGCATATACCCTTGGGGGGACCATTAGGGCAGACGACATCAAGGGGAAGACCTTATTTTTGTTCGATCATCTGGCCACAATGAGGTTTATCATGATTCTCATAAAGAGATATGTTCCTATTATAGATAATTTCTTTCCCAAAAAGTATTCCTTCATGGGTGCTCTAAAGAGGGAATTTAGATCTTTTGGTAAAAATATCTTGGGGAGGACATTAACAAAAACTAATTCAACTTCCATAATTTAGTAATGTATTGATAAGATCCTAAGACACTATTGATAGGTGTTTGATTGAATCAAGAACTCCTGCTTCCAGTAAAGCAGGGTCAGGAATATGCTCTTCATTTTTCCAGTTTCCTTTAGGGTGATTTATTTTTGGGCACTCTCTTCCAGGTGACAAGATCCTCATACTTTTGGTAACTACCTTCATATATAGGTTCATGTTTTATTGGTTCTCATGATGCATTCGGGATATGCCGATAAGAATACTTATTTTTGGAAGAGATATACTTCTACCCAGAAGTGGCCACTATGTTGGACCGATGTCCCCAGTTGGAACGAGTATTTGTTCCTGATCTAATTGTCTATTTATCATGTAATATGGAAAAAACCCTCCTAGAAAAGAGAATGGATGCATGTCTACTCTGGATTAACTATCTTATTTCGTGGATGTGTTACCCCACATGGGGAAAGGAGTTTTGGGCCTGAATCCTAACTATTTTTGTTGACATGATCCCATCTTGACATGTCTAGAGGATATGACCAAGAAATGATTCTTGGTACTCCATCATTTCTAGGATGTGTTGAGATACATTTTTTGCTGTAATGGGGATATATGATTATTTCTATGTCAGATCAAGAGTTTATGCCTGCTCTGGTCCTCCATGTTTTTCTAGTGGGTGCTAGCGGTTCTCCTGTGTAGGGGAAGACAAAAGAGTCTTACTTGGATTAATAGTCGAGATACGCCAGCTATTTTCTCCAGTTTCCATCCTATTTGACTGATGGGATTCATATTTATGAGTATGAATTTTTATCTTCTCATTTTCTGCTATATTTGTATGATGGGCTTGATATGCATCCATAGGAAATTGAATCTTCTTGTATTTTCTTTTCCATCATATTTGACTGATGTGATTTATACTCCTTGGTAGGGATATATGTCTTCCTTTAGTTTCCCACCCTATTTGGATGATATGATTTAGGCACATCAGTAGGGATTTTCTTTTTCCTATAATTCTATGCCCTATTTGCATGGTGACCTTTGAAATCATTGGTGGGATTTTTCACTTCCTCATAATTTTCCATAGTATTTTTATGGTGGGTTTCAGAATTGGTAATAATAATGTTTGCATGATCATAGTTTTCCTTGGTATTTTCATAGAATATATCTTCCTCAGGAACCAGGTTAATAACCTATTCCAGATTAAATGTTCTTCTCCCTTGGTGGGAAGCTCATGGGATTTGTGTTTGTTGAACTTTATTAGGATCCCTCGATGTGATATAAACTTCAGAATGAATATACTAGGACACATGGTGTTGGTAATGACATATTCTAATATGGTCCTTTAAGTGGGACCCATGTGGTATAGATATGAATTCATTAGAGATGACTTTATCAACCTCCCTAAGATAAGGGAGGTACTCATTGTCGAATTCTAGGGATAGGCTTCCAAAATGGTTAGAGATGAATAATGGAGTCACCTAGTTCTATGTCACCGAATATCTTTGAGTGGGAGGCGATTGAGATTTCTGTGACTAGAGGTCTTGTCCTGCTACCTCAAGTGTTGGGAGAGTATCATTCTAATGGTACTCCCTGATCAGCATGTTTGAAACCCAGTGTTGGAGACTCTGGGTGGGAAATGAATTCATCTACTTCATGGAGGGCCCGACCGATGGATTCGTTGGCATGCATGTCTATGATAACTTTTGTGTTTCCATTGGATTGAATGAATCTATGAAGAATTCCTACAATATATGTGACAAGTAAAGACAAAAAATCCCCATCAAAGTAGAATCTCATTACCATATGTATAATTGATGAACTTTCTTGTCCCTATTCCCTTTTATATGTGAAAGGGGCCTAAGGTGGGGTAACACCTCCACCTTGGATAATGATTCATGTCGGGTTCACAATTTGTTTACCCAAAGATGTGTTATAACTGGAACTAAACGGTATAATAGGGATTGGGCAGTATATATTTTTTATCATATGAAGTAGGTTCCAAAGTTAAGAGACACATGTCGGGCTCACCATTTTGTATTAAACACGAAGAATGTTAGGCCTGATGATTGATTACAGGGGGATATGTTTTTGTGAAATATATCCATGTAAGGTAAAATTTCATCATATAGTCTAAACCATGTTTATTCATAAAGATAGAAACAATCAACGACTCTCACATCAATGATTCATGGACCTAATTTCCAAAGTTAGGTGTTTGTAGGATGATTTGTACAATGAAACTTTAGAGATCTCTTTGTTCCTGAGGATGGGAAATCAAGCTCATCTCACCCTTTTTAGAGGAAATATCTCCTATTCCAAGTCTCTATTATATATTTATGCTATTTTCATATGTTTTTGAATCCTTGGTTCATTTCCAAGCATGCTTCCACAACTTACCCCTAAGTAAGATCAATCATAAATACACATGGGTTTGGAATTATCTATATGTATCCAAGCTTCTTCATCAATGATTCCCTCTTATGGATAAAACCTAAACTAATTAATTGTTCCCTAAGACAAAGATAGTTCCATCCATGTGATGAGGTGCTCTAGAGTTTATCATCATCCAAGGGGGATGAGAATTGTTTCAATGTTGTGATTGAACCTGTAAGATTGGATTCATTTGTATTCTCATGAGAAGAATTAGAACCGATGTATTTTTGTGACCCATACTATTTAACATCATTTCGTTAGGATGAGAGTGGACTAACATGAAAAATTATGATGTCGGGCTTGAACCTCTGGGAATTTTATAACATATCCCAGTTAATTAGGAATCAAATTCCACATAGTTATGAATGCAGGGGCTTACACATGGAAGATTCCCATGTGGCCGGGAAATATATATATGCAGAAGGCATATTTGACTTAATGTTGGGGTATACATCAATAGAGAAGGCCCATTTGAAGTTTAGGGCCATGAAGATGTCATGATCTCAACTAATCTCAAATACCATGTGAGTCATGAAAGGTGTGAGAAAAAAGATAAATTAATAGATATATTGATCGCACAATCCTCTCCATGCATCAATGGATGGTTCTGGAGCCCAAAAGGGTAGAAAGGGGGGGTTTGAGTGTCCATGTTTCCTCCCTTGCTTTCATATCTCAGATAGTCATATTTGGTGATCTATCCAAATATTTCCTTGGCTGAGGTGAAGAGGAGTAGGAGTTCCACCTCCTGCAAGAAAGGATATGAGCTTACCCCAATGGGATATCTCAGACATTGGTTCTAGGGAAGATGGTAGAAAGTTCAACACTGGCCCTCGTCAAAGGAAAAGTCTAGTGTTTTCAATTAATTTATAGTATGGGGTGGTACATGTGAGAATCCCATGGTTGGAATCCTCATTACCATGTGAATGTAAACTTAGGGACATTCGATGGGTCCGACTTATTATTGGGGTAACCAACATGACTCCTCTTACAATGGAAATGTTAACATAAAAGGAACTACTTTTGTGCCCAATGATTTTATCATAGATGTCTTGTGGCATTGGAAGGGGCTTGGGCCAAATGCTAATAGATTGGTTCGTAGATGGACTATGCGTGATGAAATGAAAACAAATGGAAATTATTGTAGTAGGAGGGTGGAATGCCTAGAGATACCCCATTCTACATAGCATTTCATTATGTGGGATGAGGATTCTTATGAATATCCTGTTGTTATGAGCGTGAGAGATTCTTCTACCTATCATGGCGGTATATAGACCAAGGTTTGGTCTGCATAGAATTTTTTTATGTGGGGCCAAGTTCTATCCACATAGCGATTTTCTTCACTACAATGATTTTTGTTCTTGTAGTGATTTGTTATGTGGCACCGTGTTACGTCCTCAAATCTCTTGGATATGTAGGATTTATGATTGAAAAGGGGAATTTGTTTTGTACATTGTAGGAAATTCATCCACTAAGGATTCAGGGTTCACAATTTACTAATTAGTGTGATTTTTACTCCTTTAATGCTATGTGGTGGGTTTTACCAGTAGGTAATCATCAAGAGAGGCTATATTTTTCGGTGCTCTCTTCTTTCATGGCTTAATCGATCGATCTCTATAAAAGAGTCTTTCTTTTTAGTCCTCCCCTTGGGGTCCTTTTATTAATAGGTAGAGGCACTGGGTTACTGGGCCATGAGCATCATTTTCAGAATCCCATGGAAGAAACCCAGCCCATGGATGACTTGGTCAGTGGGGGAACGGGTCATCATCTGTGAAGGAGAGAATTAACACCTCGGTCCCACGAATGACCTCGTTTTGTTTGTGGGAAGCCTTCGATGTTGTCTTACCCAAGAACCATTTGAGTTCACGGGGGAGATGTCATATGTGTGGTGGAATTCTCTACCTTTTTCCTATAAATGATTGTGTTTGTGGGGGACTAGCATCATTGTCTTCATCCCACGAACAAGTTAGTTCACATGTTACTGGTGAAGTGGTCTAATATGCATAGCAGATGTTCATGAATGATTATGATTTCCTCTTCCATTTTCTAAATTTTTAGTTTCTTAATCCATTCTACTTTAATTCTCCATTTCATTTGTTTTACTTCCTTTTCCATATATATGGGAATACTTTGATTTTATTTGAAATGTTCTTAGGACCCAACAACCCTTAAAAACATTAAAAACCATTTAAAATTTTTAATAAACCTAAAGTCCCTAAAACACCTAAAAGACCCAAAAACGCCAAAAATAGACCTAACAACCCAAACCCCTCACCAAATAGATCCTAAAAACCCCAAAAGACCATAAAAACTCTAATAACCCCTAAATGGCCATAAAACCCAAAAAAGTCTCTAAAAACTCTAAAAACCCTAAAACCCCTAAAACCCCTAAAACCCCTAAAAACCCTAAAAACCCTAAAAACCAAAAAGACCATAACAAATTTTAAAAAAAAATCAAAAATATAAGAAACCCCAAAACCCCTAAAAACCCTTAAAAACACAAAAAGATCCATAAAAATCATAAAATAACCCTAAACCAATAAAAGATTCCTAAAAACTTCTAAAACCCCTAAAACCCTGAAAAAACCATAAAACCCTAAAAATCCATGAAAAACACTACAAAAAAATTGAAACATTACAAACCCTTAAAAGAAAATAAAACTTCTAAAAACCCTAAAAATCCATAAAAACCCTAAATCCCATGAAAACCCATAAAATACCCAAAACCACTAAATATCCTAAAGGCCCTAACACCCCAAAAAACCCCTAAAAACCTAAAACCACAAAAAACCTTAAACACCCTAAAACCCATAAATCACAAATAAACGTAAAATGTAAAAAAACCCCTATAACCCCTAAAAATAATAATACCCCAAACAACTTTTAAAAATCCCTAAAACCACTTAAAACCCCAAAATCCCAAAAAACCCATAAAAACCCATAAAAATTACAAATACCCTAAAAAATGTAAAAAAAATTAAAAAAATATTAAACCTCATGAGAACACTAAAAATCCATAGAGTTTTAAAATCATTTAAAACTTCCTTTACACCCTAAAACCCCAGAATATCCTAAAATACCCTTAAGATACACTAAACACCCAAAAAATAAAAACTCTTAAAATTATTTAAAACCCATAAAAATCCAAAAACCTTAAAAACCAACCCCCCCCCCCCAAATACAAAAACCCTATAAAACCATAAAACCCATAAAACCACTAAGAGACCCTAAAATCATTAAGATCCCTTAAAAACCTAAATAATTAAAAGTCCCAAAAACCCCTAAAATACCCTAAAACAATTCAAACCACCGAAAAATCCTAAAAACCCTAAATGACACTAAAATACCCTTAAACACCCAAAAATGAATAAAACCCCTAAATACCCTAAAATCATTAAAACCCTAAAACCCAAAGCCCAAAAACCTGATAAAACCCCCCAAACCCCTAGAAAAACTCTAAAACCCCTAAAAATATACTTAGAAACCCTAAAACCCTAAAAAACCCTAAAACCATATAACAACCCTAAAAACAATAAAATACACTAAAAAACATTAAAACCCCTCAAAATACCTTAAAAACCATAAAACATCTAAAATCCTAAGCCCCTAAAAACCCCAAAAACCTGATAATGACATAAAATCTTTCAAAATCCCAAAGCATCGTAAAACCCATAAAAACCATAAAACTCCCCAGAAAACACTAAAACGCCTAAAAATAAAAAAAACATATAAAACCCATAAAAACTATAAAAACCCCAAACACCCTAAAAATCCAGAAAACCTAAAAACTGTAAAAACCCCTAAACCCCTTAAAACACCTAAAAGACCCTAAAAATCCTAGAACACCCTAAAACCCCTAAAATAATAATGAATTCATAAAAATAAAAAAACCCCAAAAGTCTAAAAAACTCCTCCAACACTCTAAACCCATAAAAATTTAAACACTTAAAAGAAGATAAAGACCCTAAAAACAACTAAAAACCTTCAAAATACCTAAAACCCACTAAAAACCCATGAAAACACAAAAAGTCTTCAAAGTCCCTAAAACCATAAAAATACCTAAAAATTTTAAAACCCCTACAACACCTAAGAGAATCCTAAAAATATAAAAACAATTTAAACCCCTAAACACCATTAAAACCCTGAAAACCACTAAACCCATAAAAAATCCTTAAAACCCTAAAAGCCCCTAAAAACCCTAAAAACCCCAAAAACCCCAAAAATCCAGAAAACCCTGTAAACCTCCTAAAACCATTAAAAATACTAAAACACTAAAAATCTTAAAAACCATAAAGAACACTCAAGAACCATGAAAACCCCTGAAAAAATAAAAAGCCTAAAATCCCTAAAAACACTAAAACCCATAAAAACCATAAAAAACACTATAAATTCCTAAAACCCTATAAAAATGAAAACCTTAAAAATATATAAAAGATAATAAAATCCTAAATCAATTTAAAACTAAAAAAACAATAAAAAACACAAAAAACCTTAAAACCGTAAAAAAAATTGGAAAAAAACCAAAAACCCCTAAAAACCTAAATGTAGTAAAAAAACCCTAAAACCTAAAACCAACCAAAATCCTAACCACCCCACCCCCCTAAAATACGTCAAAGACCCCAAAAACCATAAAATAACAAAAAACTGTAAAAAAACTAAAAGTCCCCAAAACCCTAAAAGACCTTACTAACTCTAAAGACCCTAAAACCACTATAATCCCTAAAGGACTATAAAAACATTACACATCCTAAAATCCATAAAACACCACAAAAACCCAAAAAAACCAAAAAAACTTTAAATCCTGAAAACCCATAAATACTATAAAAACATTTAAAACCTCAAAACCCCCCTAAAAGACTAAAAACACAAAAAACATCTAAAAACCCCTAAACGCCTATAAACCATAAAAAAATCTAAAAACACTATTCATTTCTAAAAACCTATAAAACACCCTAAAAACCTTGAAACCCCTAAAGATCATTAAAAACCCTAAAACTCCCTAAAATCGTAAAAACACTCAAAATCGCTAAAATAACCTAAATACAATAAAACACTAAAAACTACAAAAAATGCCTAAAAATCCAAAAAAACCTAAAAACCTAGAAAATGAAACACCCATAAGACATCAAAAAACCCCTAAACCCCTTAAAAGACCCTAAAAAACTAAAAACCCATTAAGACCCTAAAACATTTAAATACCAAAAAAACACTGAGAGGACCCATAAATCCCCCAGACCCCTATAAGGACCCTAAACCCCCTTAAACCCTCTAAAACCCCGTAAAAACCAAGAAAACCCCATAAACCACTAAAACACCCTAAAATCCCAAAAAACATAAAAATACCAAAAAAATATAAAAACCATTACACCCCTAAAACACTAAAAACCCCAATCCCTTAAAAATCCCAAAAATTATTAAAAAACCTAAAAAAACCTCAAAAATATAAAATCCCCTTAAAACCCTAAAATAATATCAAAACATTTAAACCCCTAAAACCCATTAAAACTCCAAAAACAAAAAAAAATATTAAAACCCAAAAACTTGTTAAAAACCACAAAATCTAATGGAAAATAAAAATCCTTAAAATTCTAGAAGACCCTCAAAACCTAAAAAAACTATCAAAACCCATAAAAAACTATAAAATCCCTCAAACACCCTAAAGCCCCTAAAACCCCAAAAATTACGAAAAACCATAAAAACCCTAAATAACCCTAAGAACCTAGAAAACACCTAAAAACCATAAAAACACGAAAGCACCTAAAAACCAAGACACCACTAAAAAACATAAAAGTCATAAAATACCTAAAAAATCTAAAAGATCCTAAAAACCCATAAAAACCTAAAACCCTTTGAAAGACCTTAAAAAAACTAAAATCCCCCAAAAAACCTAAATACCCTAAAACCCTAAAAACACTAAAATCTTCTAAAAATCCAAATAACCAAAAACCCAAAAAACTCTTAAAAACCTTTAAAACTTTAAAATCCATTAAAGTCCCCAAAAAACCATAAATCCCCCTAAAAATTACAAAAAACCCCCTATAACCCTAAAAATTATTAACACCCCTAAAAATCCCTAAAATCCCTAAATACCCTTAAAACCACATAAGTAGTATAAAACCCCTAAAACCCCCAAAAAACCCCAAAACCCAAAAAACCACAAATAACCCCAAAACCCCTTAATACCATTAAATCATTAAAACCCTTAAAACACTAAAAATACCTAAAACCCCCAAATACCCTACAATACCATTTAAAACCCTAACAACACCTAAACGCCTTAAAACCTCTATAACTAAAAAGTCCCCTTAAAGTCCCTAAAAACCCTTTAAACCCCTAGAAGACCCCAAAACCCCTAAGAGATATAAAAGTCACCAAAAACATAAAAATCCCTAAAAGACCCTAATAACCCTAAAAGACACTAAACAACACTATAAAAAACCTAAAAGACCAAAAAATACCTTTAAAACCCTAAAAAATCTGAAAACTCAAAAAAGAACCCTAAACACACCTAAAAACCCCAAAAACATCTAAAACCCCTACAAACCCAAAAATTCATTAAAACCCTAAAAAAACTAAAACAAAAAAAACATAAACCCATAAACCCCCTAAAACCATAAGAACCCTAAAACCCCATAAAAATACAAAAAACCCCTATAAACCCTAAAACCCCTTATAAACCAAAAAACCCAAAAAATATTAAAAACCACAGTACCTTTTTATAAACCCTAAACTATAAAAATTCTAGAATACATGAAATCCATAAAAAATTAGAAATCTAAAAACCCTAAAAACCATAATAAAGTCCTAAACCCCCCCCCCCAAATATCCATAAGAAACCATAAGAAAACCATAAAAAACACTAAAACCCAAAAACACCCTAAAAACCTACCAAACCCTAAAACCCTTAAAAACATAAAAACAATTTAAACCCCTCAAAAAACTTTATAATCCTTAAAAATGATAAAACCCATAAAATTTAACAAAAAATATAAAACACCCAACACCCTAAAAAATCAAAAAAATCCATAAGTTACCTTATTGAACCATAAAACACTATATTCCTGTATAATCAAAAAAACCCCAAAAGTATAATAAAATAAATAAAAACAAAAAAAACCCTTAAAACTATAAAACCCATAAAAACACTAAAACCCAAAAAAAGACCTTAAAAACATAAAAACCCAAAAAAGACTAAAAATACACTAAAACAACTAAGAACATTAAGAACCCATAAAAACACTTTAAAAAAGGAATATTTTAGTTGCAATTTTAACCACTTCTAAATCATTTCGCTGTGATTTTGGGAAATCACCACAAAATCATGAGTTATTGATCATTTATTTGTGGCTTTCAAAACTATTATGAAATGATTTAGTGGAGGTTTTTGAAAACTGGGAGAATCATTTAGAAATAGTTTAAACAGAAGCTAAATCGTTTCATGATGGTTATTTATTTATTATTATTTTTATACTTAATAATTAATAATTAATAATTTATTATTTATTAACACTTTTCATTCTATTATTTATTATTTATCATTATTTATTTATTTATTGTTATTTAATAAATATTATTATTTATTTATTATACATTAATAATTATTTATTACACTGCATATGACATATATGATATACATAAATTTATAATGTATATGTTTTAGGTGAGATTTGAACCACTTTCATCTTGGTTATTCTGCCAAAACCCAAAAAAAACCCTAAAAAACCTAAAAACTAAAAACACTCTAAACCTAAAAACCCCTAAAATAACTCTAAAAACCCTTAAAACCCTTGAAGACCTTTAAATCCATAAAATATCCTCAAATTCCTTAAATGAACATAAAACCCATAAAGAACCCTAAAACTAAAAGAATCCATTAAAACCTTAAAACAATCCTAAAACACCCTAAGAACCCCTAAAACCACTAAATTACCTAGAACCCCTAGAAAATCCTAAATATTCTTAAAATCCTAAAAACCCATAAAAACCCTAAAAACATTTAAAAATCTGTAAAAAACCTAAAAACCCTAATACCCCCCTAAAACCCTAAAAACCATAAAAAATATTGAAAGCCCTAAAAACACAGAATAATCCCTAAACCCCAAAAAAACTCCTAAAACCCCAAAAATAAATAAAAACACCAAAAACCCATAAAAACCTAAAAACCATAAAAATCATAAAATCCTTGAAAACACAAAAATTCCTGAAAACAGTAAAACACCTAAATACCCAAAAAACCCATAAAACATTTAAAACTCATAAAAACTCTAAAAACACTAAAAGAACCTAAAAACCTCTATAAGGACCCTAAAACACCTAGAAAATCTAATAATACCCTAAAACCTCCTATATTGACACTAAAATCCTAAAAACTCAAAAAGACCTTAAAACCCCACAAAACTCCTAAAAGAACCTAAAAAGGATAAAACCCCTAAATGACCCTAAAACAATTAAATTACATAAAACCCCTAAAACCCCTAAAAATACTAAAAACCCCTCAAACCTTAAAAAACATTATAAACCGTAAAAACCTAAAAACTCTTAAAATGCTTTAAAAGCAAAAAATTCCTTAAAACCTGTAAAACTACCTAAAAACCAGAAAAAATCAAAAAACTATAAAACCCCCTAAAAACATAGAAACCTTAAAAACACTAAAAACCAAAAAACCCTATAAAACACTAAAAACCACTAAAAACTAAAAATAATAAAGGAACCCTAAAAACCTAAATACACTAAAAGAACCCTAAAACCCACTAAAAGAACCCTAAAATCAATTAAAGAAACATACAAACCCATAAAAACCCCAAAATCTTAAAACACTGTAAAACTCCTAAAAACCTAAAAACCCTTGAAGACAATAAAAAATCCTGAAAACTACAGAAACCATAAAATACACTATATACTCAAAAAACCATAAAATACCTAAAAACTCATAAAAACCTAAAAAATCCTGAAGGCACCCTAAAAGAACCTAAAAACCCTAAAAGACACTAAACCCCTAAACCCCCTTAATGTCCCTAAAATACCCTAAAACCCATAAAACCATATAAAACCATAAAACCCAAAAAAACCTAAAAAAACTAAATTATATTTAAAAAACTAATACCCTAAAACCCCAAAAATGCATTAAAAACTTTAAAACCATAAAAACCAACAAAAATATTAGAAACCCTAAAAACCATTAAATACCCCTAAAATCCTATAAAACCACCCAAAAACCTTAAAATCCAAAAAATTAAAATCCCAAAAAATAAAAAATCCCTAGAAAAACAAATAACCCAAACACCCCTTTAAAAAACAGAAAAAGCCCTTCAATCCTTGAAAAAAATTGAAAACCAAATAAAACCCTAAAACCTAAAAATCCTATAAACCTAAACCCCCTAAAATCCTAAAATCCCCTAAGAGGACCCAAAACCTCTAAAAGTCTTTAAAACCCTAAAAACCCGAAAAGAGACTTAAACCTTAAAAACCAATAAAACACACTAAAACCCTTAAACAACCTAAAAAATCTAAAAAACCATAAAACCTCTAAAAAACCTAAAACCCTAAAACCGTTAAAAACTATAAAATAAATTTAAAACCCAACATAATGATAAAAACAATAAAACCCACAATCATCACTTAAAATCCCAAAAAACATTAAAACCCTAAAAAAATACAAAACCCCCTAAAAAACACAAAAATCTCTAAAAACATGAAAAATCCAAAAACTCATAAAATACCCTAAAACACAAAAAACCATCAAAACACTAAAAGATCCTAAAACCCCTAAAATACCTATAATAACTCTAAAAAAGATTAAAACGTATAGAAACCCCAAAAATCCTTAAAATTAATAAAAACCCTCAAAATCCAAAAAACCCTAAAATCCCTAAAGGGTCATTAAAGACACTTAAAGTACTTAAAAGAATCTAAAATAATCGTAACCATAAAACCCATAAAAACCAAAAAACCCCTAAAAACCCAAAGACTAACATAAAACCATAAAACCCATTAAAATAATAAAACCCCTAAAAACACCTAAAAATACAAACAAACTTTAAAAACCCTAAAACACCCAAAAAACCAACCCCCCCCCCCCACCCCAAAACCTTGAAAACCCGAAAACCCCAGAAAAACCTAATAATAATAAATAAATGACAATAAAACAATAAACCCCCCCCCCCCAAAAAAAATTTCAAAACCCTAAAAACCTAAAATCTTAAAACCCTATAAACCTCTAAAAACCCTAAAAACATTAGAAACTCTAGAAAACCCTAAAAATCATTAAAACCTGGAACCCCATAAAATATTCTAAAACCTAAAGAACCCCCTACCCCCACCCCCCACCCAAAAACCCTTATAAAACCCTAATAAAATGATAAAAACCCCACTAACTATAAAAACTATAAAACACTAAAATCCTAGAAAAACCCTAAAAACATTTATATCCCCTTTAAACCCTATAACCTCATAAAACCCTTAACATACTAATCTCTTGACCCAAATTTCTAAACCATGCACCCTAAACCCTATACCCTACAACCTAAACCCAAAACACTATACCCAAATCCTATATCTTTCACCACAAACCATAAACCCTACACCCTAAATCATAAACCCAATACCAACAACCCTACACCATGCACCCTAAACTGTAAACCATAAACCCTACACTCTAAACCCAACACCTTAAACTCTAAAACCTAAAACTTAAACCCTAAACCGTAAAAAATATACCCTCAAATAACCTAAAAACTCTAAAACCCCTAAAAGAACCTAAATTACTAAAAGACAATAAAATCATTTAAAAACCCCATAAAATAAACTAATATAATGTAAACCCACTAAAACCCCTAAAAGATCCTAACCCCCCTAGAATTCCATAAATGGCCCTAAAACCCCTAAAACCATATTATATGACCCTAAAATCCCTAAATGATTGAAATACCCTCAAAACCCTAAAAACTCTAAAAACCCTATAAAACCATAAAAACGCTAAAGCCCATAAAAATTCTTAAAACCTCTAAAACACATAAGAATTATAAATAACCTTAAAAACCTTAAAAATATAAAAGCCCAACAAATCTCTAAAATACCCAAAAATGTTAAAAAACCAAAAACCCAATAAAAAACTCTATAAAATCAAAAATTCATATGAAACCTAAAACATCACAAAACACTAAATGAACCTAAAAACCAAAAAACAACCAAAAAACCCTTAAATCCCCTAAAACAACTTAAACACTCTAAAAACCTAAATAAATAAAAGAAATTTATGTAAAACCCATAATTTCATTAAAAGAACCAAAAACCCTTTAAAACCCTAAAAACCTAAAAACCCCTAAAAATCCAAAAAAACCCATTTAGAAACAAAAGATAACCCAAAAAACCAATAAAAACCACAAACCCCTAAAAAATTCATAAAATCCAGTAAAAAGATCATGAAACATGAAAATACTTTAAATATAACTTATAAGTAAAAAACCCATAAATCCCCTTATAAAACCATAGAACCCCAAAAAACTATAAATCTACAAAAAATCCTTAAAAAATAAAAACACTTAAAACTCTAACCCCCCTCCCAAAAAAAACCCATAAAACCCACAAAATCTCTAAGAACCCATAAAACCCTAAAAACCCTATAACCCTATAACCCCTAAAATCCTTAAAAACTTTAAAAGATCCAAAACCCCCCTAAAAAGACCTTAAAATAATAAAAGATTCTAAAAGATCCTAAAAACCCTATAACACCCTAAAAACTCATAAAACCTATAAAAATCAGTAATACTAAAAAAATCTAAAAAAACAAAAAAAAAACATTAAAACACCTAAAAACCTAAAACCCCTAAAACTAATAAAAACTTTAAAAACCTAAAAATCCTCTAAATCACTAATAACCATAAACCCCTAAAAACCATAAAACAACCAAACAACCCCTAAAAACCATAAAAGCCTCAAAGTCCTAAAAATCCTAAAAACACTTAAAAATCAATAAAACACTAAAAAAACCTAAACCGATAAAACCTGCAAAAATAACACTTAACAAAACCCCAAAACCCTAAAAGAGCCTAAAACCCCTAAAAATTCATAAATACCCTAAAACCCTTAAAACCCTTAAGAAACCCTCAACCCCCCTAACAATCCATAAAACACCATAACACCCTAACCCCCCAAACCCCCGAAAATCCATTAAGAACCCTAAAACCCTAAAATCTATAAAAACACTAAAAATCCCTAAAAACCTAAATAACCCTAAAAAATTATAAACCCCTCAAAAAAAAATTAAAACCCTAAACCCCTTAAACCCCTTAAACCCCCCACAAAAACCCAAAAATCCTTTAAAATTCCCTAAAATACTAAATAACCTAAAACAAACCTAAAATCGTTAATGGTCCCTAGAAAACCATAAAACCCCCAATAAAACTCTAAAACCCTAAAAACCCTAAAACCCCATAAACCCCTAAAATCCCATAAAAACCATTAAAACCATGAAACCCTAAAAACCCTCTAAAATACCCTAAAACTGCTAAAAGACC
The DNA here is from genome assembly GCA_963277665.1 of Viscum album. Classification (NCBI taxonomy): domain Eukaryota; kingdom Viridiplantae; phylum Streptophyta; class Magnoliopsida; order Santalales; family Viscaceae; genus Viscum; species Viscum album. Next base: position 1,662,402,364 of record OY728146.1, on the reverse strand, counting down.
CCAAAACCAATAAAATACCTTAAAGGAACCAAAAAAACCATTATCCCCCAAAATACACTAAAACCCTAAAATACCATAAAACCCCTAAATACCCTAAAAATGTGAAATTCCCTAAGAGACACAAAAATCACTAAAAATCATAAAGACACTGAAAACCCTAAAACCCCTAAAAACCCCTAAAGGACCCTAAAAACCCTAATGGACCATAAAATAATCTACAAAACCCTAAAAGACACCAGAAGACCTAAAAGTACCTAAAACCATTTAAACCCTTAAATGATCTTAAAACCATACAAAAACTCCAAAAGTCCCCCCGACGAAAACCATAAAACTGTTAAAAACATAAAAAAAACTCTAAAAAAACCACAACCCTATAAGACTTTAGAAAACCCTAAAAGTGACTAAAAATACCAAAAACACTAAAACCACTAAAAAAATTAAAAACCATAAAACCCTTAAAACCCGTAAAATACCCTAAACCCCCTAAAAATGTAAAAAGACCCAAAAACCCCAAAACAGTAAAAAAAACTCAAAAAATCCCCTAAAACGCTAAGAAACCCCCCCCCCCCCCCCCTCAAAACTCTAAACGTCCCTAAACCCCTGAAGGCTCTCAAAGACCCAAAAAACACTATAAGACCCTAAAGTACCCTAAAAACATAAAATCCCAAAAGGTCCATAAAGCCCTAAAAATAAAAGGACCCAAAAGTTACAAAAACACCATAAATGACCATAAGAATCCTTACACCCGCTAAAAGACACTAAAAACCCTTGAAAACCCCTAACACCCCCTAAACCCTAAAAGAAAATAAAACCCCAAAAAAACAAAAAGACCCTAAAATCCCTAAAATCCATAAAAGTCCCTAAAACCTCTAAAAATCTTTAAAACATCTAAAACCCATAGACCTCAAAAAGATCCTAAAAACCTAAAAACGTTAAAAGACCCTAAAAATCCTAAAACCCAATAAAAACCCCAAACCCAAAAGACCCTAAAAATAAAAAAACCCATTAAACCCCTTAAAACCCTATAAACCCTTAAAAACCTGACAGCCTCTAAACACTAAAAAGCCAAAAAACACCAAAAATATATAAAAATCCATAAAAACCAAAAAAAACTTAAAAACCATTACAAACCATAAAAAACAAAAAAACCCTCAAAAATATAAAACTCAACAAACCCTTACAAATCCTAACAACCCCTAAAACCCCAAAAACATCGAAAACCCCTAAAACCCCTAAAAATATATAAAATACTAAAAATCCTTTAAAACACTAAAAACTTTTAAAAACACCAAAAACCTTTAAAAACTTAAAACACAATAAAAAACAAAAAAAATCATAAAACCTTTAAACCCTAAAAACCCATAAACACTAAATAACCCATAAAAACCATATGAAAATCGTAAAAACCTTGAAAATCACCTAAAAACCCAAAACCTTTAACAACCCAAAACCCCTAAAAACCCTAAACCCCTAAAAACCCCAAAGAAACCCTAAAACACTTAAACAAATAAATCCTCCAAATACACCAAAAAACCCATAAATCCCTAAAAAACCCCTAAAACCTAAAATCTCTAAAAACCCTAAAAAACCTTAAAACACATAAAAACCCTAAAATCCCTAAAATTCCTAAAATCCATAAAAACCCTTGAAACCCTAAAAAAGAAAAAAATCAAAAACATAGAAAAACCAAAAAACTCTTAACACCATAAAAATCATAAAAACCACAAAACTCCAAAAAAATGTAAAAACCCTTAAAATATTAAAACAGTTAGAAACACCATAAAACCATTTAAAACCCTAAAATCCTAAAAATTCCTAAAACCCAAAAATACAATAAAAATCCTAAAATCCCTAACAAACCTTAAAACCCCTAAAAATCCATAACTGGCCCTAAAAACCTCCCAACCCTTAAAATAACATTCAAACTGTAAAAGACCCTAATAACCATAAAACCCCTAAAAGAACATAAAAATGATAAAAACCCTTAAACACCCTAAAAACACTAAAAACCCTAAAAATGTAAAAAAAAACATAACCACCAAAAAATCCAAAAATAATAAACTAAATACCTTAAAATTCCTAAAAAACATCCAAAATTATAAAGATCTTAAAAAAAATAAAAAACTTTGCAAACACTAAAAAACTGAAAACCCCCAAAACCCCTTAAAATCAAAAAAACCTAAAAATCCCAAACATGTCCGAAAAACCCCAAAATCCCTAAAAACACTAAAACCCCATAAAATCCATAAAAACACTTAAAAATCCTTAAAATTACTAAGAACCCCTAAAACCCCATAAAACTCATAAAAATCTAAAAACCCCTAAAAAACCAAAAAAAACCCCTAAAAACAATAAAAACCCCTAAAGCCACTTAAAACAATAAAAGGAAAAAAATATCTAAAATGATAAAAATATAAAAACCCCTAAAAATACATAAAAAACCTAAAAACATTAGAAATCCATAAAAAACCTAAAACCCTAAAATTCCCTTAAAACACCTAAAATCATTAAAATCCTATAACCACCTAAAACCCATAAAAACTGTAAAATATCAAAAAACCCAAAACTCCCTAGAAATACTAGAAACCCAAATGTTTCCTAAAAAAATAAATACCCTTAAAACCCTAAAAATACACACAAACTAAAAAATATCATAAAAACCATAAAAACACTTTAAACCCCTAAAAACCCTAAAAACCCATAAAAATACTAAAAACCCTAATAACCCTAAAAATGCCTAAAATGCCTTAAAACACCATAAAGATAAAAAAAACTTAAAACCAATTAATAAAAACTAAAAGGCATTAAATCCACAAAAACACCTACAAACCGAAAAAACATGTAAAAAACCATAAAAACTCTGAAAACCCAAAAAACCATGAAAACCCATAAAAACCTAAAACCCACCTAAAACCTTACAACTACTAAAACCTGTAATAAAACCCTAAATCCCTAAAACCCATAAAAACACTAAAAAATATATAAACCCTAAAAACACTAAAAACCCTAGACACCCCTAAATATTTTAAAAACCATAGAAAACCCCTACCAAAGGCTTAAAATACCAAAAAACATAGAAAATTGTAAAACACTAAAAATCCTAAAACCCCTAAAAATGATAAAACCATAAAACAACCTTATAAAACCCTAAAATACCATAATAGATCCCTAAAACCCCTAAAAGAACAATAAAAACCCAAAAAACCCGAAAACCTGTATAAACCCGTATAAACCCCTAAAAACCTAAAAACCCTAAAGCCTCTAAAGCCCCTAAAAGACTTACAAAATCCCTAGAAACCTAAAAACCTTAAAAAACTCAAACTCCCAAAAAATACACCGGAAAACACAAAAACCCTAAAAACCACTAAATCTCTAAAAACACAAAAAAATCCCAAGAAACACTAAAACCCTTTTAAAACAAAAAATGTCCCTAAAACCCTAAAAACCCTAAAATCCCAAAAAACACTAAAAACCACAAAACAGTAAAAATAAAAAAACACAAAAAAAATCATAAACCCCCTAAAAACTAAAAAAACAATAAAAACACAACCCCCCCTAAAAATCCTCAAAAACTACAAAAACCCTTAAAGCCCCTAAAACCCCCTAAAACTCAAAAAAACATAAAACCCCTAAAACCCCATAAAAATTGTAAATACACTCAAACCCAAATGTAAACCCTAAAAACCCAAAATACCCTAAAACACCTAAAACACTAAAAACACATAAAAATCAAAAAAACCTAAAAACCATTAAAACACAAAAAACCACTAAACCATATACCTTGTACCCTAAACCCTCCACAAAAAACCTTATACCACACACCCTAAAACCTAAACTGAATTCCCAGAACCTTATACCCTACACCATAAACCCAACACCCTACACCTAGTACCCTAAAAACAACACCATAAACCCTAAACCACATAACCTCAACAATATACCCTACACACTAAATCTTAAACCCTACAATCTAAACCCTATACCCTTGAATTTAAGCCCTAAAATAGAAACCCAATGCCATAAATCCTATACCCAAAACACTAAAATCACTTCAAATACCCTAAACCACTAAATAACCCTAAAAATTATTTATAATCCCCAAAAGACCCAAGAAAACCCAAAAAACCCCTAAAAGTCCCTAAAACACTAAAACATAAAATACCATAAAACCCCCTAAAACACTTAATACTTAAAACCTTGAAAACCCCTAAAAATAATAAGAACCCTAAAAACCCTTAAAATACCAAGAAACCCAAAAACCTAAAAAAATCCTAAAAACCCCTAAATCCCTAAATAAACCTTAAAAACCCAAAAAACCCCCAAAAGTCCAAAGAAAATCTATAAAAACATATAAAAATACAAAAATACCCTAAAATCCTAAAAATAACCTACAACACAAATAAAACCTTAAAACCTTATAAAGCCCTATAAACCAATGAAAACCCCTAGAACCCACACAAACCCATAAACCCACTTAAAAATCGTAAAAACTATAAAAAAATTTCTGGAACCCAAAAAAGACACTAAAACCCTTATAAGATCCAACAAAACCATAAAAATACCCTAAAACCCTAAAAACCCACTAAAACCCATAAAACCTTAAAAACCATAAAAAACAATAAAAACACAAAACTCTAAAAAAAACCCTAAATACTCCTAGAGACCATAAAACCCCATAAAAATCCTAAAACCCCAATAAAACCCAAAAAATCTAAAAATTTCCAAGAAACTCCTACAAACCCTTTTAAACCAATAAATCCCAAAAAAACTATAAAATCCCAAAAAACTAAAAAAACACTAAAAAACCCATATAAACCCCCAAAAATCCTAAAAATAATAAAAACCATAAAAAACCTAAAAACATTAAAAACCCCTAAAAACCCTAAACAAACCAAAAAATCCTAACGACCGTAAAAGTCCCTAGAAACTCCTAAAACACCAAAAAACTCAAAGGACCCTAAAACCCGTAAAAATTCTAAAGGCATAAAAATAAAAAAACCAAAAAAATCTAAAAAATGATTAAAACCCCTAAATCACCCACCCCCAAATAATAAAAAACCCAAAATGGCCCTAAAACCCATAAAAATAACTACAAACACTAAAAACCTAAAAAACACTAAAACTAGAAAAACCGTGCAAAACCCTTAAAACCCCTAAAAACCTTAAAAAACGTAAAAATACAATAAAAAAACCTAAAAATTGACAAAATAACCCTAAGAACTAAATGAAACCTAAAACCCTAAAAGAACCAAAAAACCCCAAAAATAGGAAAACCCTTAAAAACCTTAAAAGTCCTAAAAAACTCAACAACCTTGAAAACCTGTAAAGACACTAAAAGACACACAAAGACCCTGAAAGATCATAAAAGAAACAAAACAACCAAAAAAACCCCTAAAAATACTAAAATCCTAAAAACCCATTAAAAACTTCAAATCCCCTAAAAAATAAAAACAAAAAAAAACTAAAAATCAATAATACCTTAAAAGCCCTAAAAACCCCTAAAAACCTAGAAAACCCTAAATGCCCAAAAACACTAATAAAAACCTAATAAGAGAAAAAAACCTAAAACCCCAAACCTCAAAAAATCCCTAAAACTCTAAGAAACCAAATAAAACCTGAAAACCATCCCCCCCCAAAAAAACCCTAAATCCCATAAAAACCGTAAACACTTTAAAAATATAAAAAATCTATAAAACTACAAATCCCCCCCTAAAACCCCTAAAAACCAAAAAAACATAAAACACTAAGACCCAAAAAAATAAAAAAACACTAAAAAATATAAAAAAAAACATAAAACACTAACAAACCTAATTTTTATGAAAGCACTTAAAACCCCTAACAATACTAGAACCCTAAACCCAATCCCCACACCTCACACCCTATACCCCATAGCCTACCCATTAAACTCTAATACTTACACCCAAAACCCTATGCCCTACACTATTAATAGAGGACCCTACACCCTATACCTTAGACCATAAAATGTATACCCTATACTCTATACCCTATACCCTATACCCTATACCCTATACCCTACAGTATAAAAATAAGAAACATACACCTCAAACCCTAATCGTTACACCCTAAACCCTAAATACTATACTTTAAACCATAAACCCTATATCCTAAAACCTAAAAGTCACTAAAAACCATAAAAAAACCTGAATAAACTAAAAGACCCAAAAACACTAAAAACACTAAATATCACTAAAATAAACTCAAAAGGCCAAAATAAAGCCTAAAGACACTAAAAATAGTAAAACCCCTAAAAACCCTAAATCTCTAATAAACATAAAAACCTAAAACCCTAAAAACCTTAAAAGAATAAAAATATTTAAAAGACCTTAAAAGCCCTAAACCCAATAAAAGGACCTTAAAAACTCCAAAATTTCAAAAACCATAATTTCCTTCAGAACCCCTAAAAGATACTGAAAACAAAAAATCCCTAAAATTTTTCCAAAAACCATTAAATATATAAAAATACATTAAAATACATATAAAACCATTAACAACACTAAACACAAAATTAAGTCTGAAATCACTAACCCCCCCCAAAAAAAACCCAGAAGACCATAAACATCCAAAAAACCATAAAATGACCCTAAAATCCTAAAATGGCCCTAAAACACCCTCAAAATTTCCAAACACCATAAAAAATCCATAAACCCCATAAAAAAACCTAAAACCCATAAAACCCATAAAAATGCTAAAAAACAAAAAATCTCTACAAAACCCTTTAAAACCCTAAAAAAATAAAAACCCCTAAAACCCCCTTAAAACCCTAAAAACCTAAAATCCCTAAAACCACAAAAAACCCTAATAGTTCTTAAAACCCCAAAAATACCCTAAAAGACCCAAAAAACCCCAAAAAGAGAAAATAATACCCTAAAACCCATAAAACACCATAAAAAATAAAAAACTTTAAAAACACTAAAATAATCATAAAATCCCCTAAAAACTCAAGAACCCTAAAATCCCAAAAAGCCCTAAAAGACAGGAAAAACTACAAAAATATAAAAATAACCCAAAACCCCTAAAAAACCCTTAAAACCTAAAAAAACCTTTAAAACAGTAAAACCCTAAAACTTCAAAAACCATAAAATCTCTAAAAATACTTAAAACCCTAAACTTTCCTAAATTTATATAAAATCACTAAAAACCCTAAAAACACTAAAAACAAAAAAAAACCTCTAAACCCCAAAAAAACTCAAAAAAACCGTAAAACCCCTAAAAACCCTAGAGAAAACATAAAACCCCTAAAACGCTTTTATACCATAAAAATTATAAAAAATATCTAAAAAAATGTAAAATTACTAAATCCCTAAAAACCCCAAAAAACCTAAAAATCCTAAAAATCCTAAAAACCCATAAAAACCCTAATACCCTAAAAACACATAAAACCCAAAAAATCCATAAAGAACATAAAATTTTTATGAACCCTATATAACCCTATAACACCTAAAAGCACTTTAAAACCATAAAAACCCAAAACCTCTGAAACCCCCCAAAAACATAAAACACCTAAAAGCAATAGAGAACTTTTAAAATACCCTAAAAACCGACAAAAACCCAAAAACCCTAATGGGCCCTAAAAATCCCCAAAAACAACAAAAATCATAAGACCTAAAATCATTGAAAGCCTAAAACACCAAAAAACTCATAAAACCACTAATAGCCCTGATAACCTCTAAAAGGCCATAAAAACCCAAGAAGACGCTAAAACCCCCAAAAAATCCCAAAAGAAAATAGAAGAAACCTAAAATCCGAAAACCCTAAGAGACTCTAAAGATAATAAGAGACCCTAAAACCCCTAAAAACCCTCAAACCCAATAAATATACTAAAAATAATAATAATCCCTAAAATACCCTAAAATAACCTAAAACCCCTAAATGAATTTGAAAACCCCTAAAGGATAATAAAACCACCTAAAATACCCTATAAAACCTTAATGAACCCTAATGAACCCTAAAACCTCTAAAGGAGCTGAAAGAACCTAAAAATCCTAAAGGACCCTAAAACACAAAAATAACAATAAAACCCATATATAATCCCTAAAACCACAAAATACCCTAAAAACTTAAATATAATATAAAAACCTTTGAAACAATAAAAGACACTAGAAAATAGTAAAAAATATAAAGGCCCTAAAAACTGTAAAAACCCTTAAAACCCCAAAAAACCCTAAAAGACCCTAATAACAATAAAATTGTTAAAAGACTCTTAAATCCATAAAGAATGTAAAAAACCAAAAATCCCATAGAATACCATCAAACATCTAAAACCCTAAAAACCCCATAATCCCCAAAAAAACCAAAAAACCAAAAAAACCTAAATACCCTATATAACAGTAAACCCATAGAAAAAACCATAAAACCCCTAAAAACACTAAAAACATAAAAACTATAAATCCCCACAAAACCCTAAATCATGTCAAATCCCAATAAAACCGTAATACACCTAAAAGATCCTAAAAACACATTCAACCTATAAAAATATAAAAACCATAAAAACACCAAAAAACTAAAAAACTAAAAATCAATAAAATCCCTAAAACCCAAATATCCCCTATAACCATATTTTTTTAAAAAAAACCCTAATAAACACTTAAAATCCAAAAGAATACTAAAAACCATAAAATTCATAAAAAACAATAAAACCCTAAAAGTAATAAAAACCCTTAAAACCCCTAAAACCCATTAAAACCCCTAAAACCCAAAAAAACCCCTCCTAAACCCCTAAAACACTAAAATACCTTAAAACCCTAAACCCCCCAAAAAATCCCTAAAACCATTAAAACTCCAAAAATATAAAAAAAAACCTAAAACCCAATAATACCCTTAAAACCCCCCAAAAATCCAAAAAAACCAAAATAACCCTAAAATTCCCAAAATTAAATAAAACATTAAAAACCCTAAAACCCTAAAAAAAACCCTAAACCCCCAAAACCCTAAATATCCTAAAAACCCTAAAAACCATAAAAGTTAATAAAAACCATAAAACCTCTAAATTCCCTTAAAACCCATACAAACCCTGAAAACCCTATAGAAACCTTAAAACATCCCTAAAAGACCATAAAACCCCTAAAATCCTAAAAGTTCCTAAAACCCCCTAAAAACCCAAAAGGACACTAAAAATCCAAAAGGACACTAAAAACCCAAAAACCATAAATGAAACTAAAACCTTATAAAAAATCTAAAACACTATAAAAACATCTTACACCCTTAAAACTCTAAAACCCCCCAAACACCCTGAAACCTTAAATCACTAAAAAATATTAAACCCCTAAGAACCCATAAAAACATACAAACCCAAAAACAACAAAAACACAATAAAAACCCTAAAAACCATAATAAACACCTAAAAACCTCAAGAACCCTAAAACAACCCTAAAATCCCTTAAAATATAAAATACCCTAAAACAACAAAAAACCATAAAAATCCTAAAAAATTAAAACCATATAAACCATAAAAACCTTTAATACCCTTTAAAACCCCTAAAGTCCCATAAAACGACTAAAATCATGAAAACTATAGAAACCCGAAAACCCCTAAGAAATCCCTAAAATCCAAAAAAAAACCTAAAAATCCTAAGAAGACATTAAAAGAACCTAAACCCCATAAAACCCCTACAAAACCCTACAACCCACTAAAACCCTTAAAACCCCTTAAAAACACTAACAAACCCTAAAAACCGTAAAAGCCCTAAAAGCCCAAAATAACCCAAAATAACCCTACGAAACCTAAAAAACCATTAAAACTATTTAAAACCCCTAGGATAATCATAAAATAACCCTAAAACCTAAAAAAATATCTAAATACCATAACAACCCTAAAACAATAAAAACCTAAAAATACTTAATTAAAATAAAAACAAAAAACAATCCTAAAAATAAACTAAAAACCCTAAAAACTTAAAAATAACTATGGAAATATACGCTTTTAGTGTGATTTTTGAGATCTACTAAATAATTTCATTATGGTTTTGGGAAACCACCGCTAAATCATGTGTCACACATCATTTAGTGTGGTTTTCAAATTCACTCCAAAACAATTTTGGATAGTTTTTTAAAAACTAGGTAAATCATTAAGCGGTAGTTTATGCATCTACTAAATTTTTCTGCAATTGTTTTTTATTTATTTTAATTTTTTATTCTTTATTTTTAATTTACATAATTAATAATTATTTATTTATTTATTTATTATTATTATTATTTATTATTTAATATTTATTTATATATTTATTATTATTTATTATTTATTCATTACCATAAATATGACATATAAACCATACATTAATTCTGTATATATATGTGTTAACTAACATTTGAACCCCTTACCTCTTTGTTATTCTGCAAAGACAGTAACAACCCTAAAACACACTAAAAGTCCCTAAAACACCCTAAACCCATAAAACCCCTTAAAACTATAAAATAACTTAAATACTCTAAAAGACTCTAAAACCCCTAAAAGACTTGAAAAGACAATAAAATCGTAAAAACTTTAAAAACCCTACAAATCCTAAAATAATACTCAAAAACTCTAAAATCCCTAAAATCCCTTGGTAACCCTAAAACACCTAAAACCCCTAAAACCCACTAAAAACCTTGAAAACACAGAAAAAATATAATAAAAAGCCTAAAAACTAATAAAACCATTAAAAAAATAAAAAGTCCTAAAAATCCCTAAAAACCTTAACAATTCTTTAAAACCCTAAAACCCCTAAAAAACCATAAATATGAAAGACCCTTGAAAATCATAATAACCCTAAAAGATCCTAACATCCATAAAAAGTCCCTAAGACCTTGAAAATGATCCAAAGAAACCTAACCCCCACCCCAAATAGACCCTCTAAACCAAAATGAACTTAAAAACACTAAAAATCATTAAATTACCCTAAAAATCAAAAATCACATTAAATACCTAAAACCATAATAACCATAAAAAACATAAAAACTCTAGAACCCCTAAAAACCCTAAAAATAGAAAAAAAACATTAAAAAACTTTAAAATCCAAAAAATCCAAAAAACCCATAAAAATGTTAAAAACACTAAAAGATTCATAAAACCAATAAATAAACCTAACCCCATAAAAGAATCTTATAAACTTCTAAAACCACCTAAAAATCAGGAAAACCCAATAAAACCTTTATAAACAATGAGAATCACTACAAATCCTAAAAAAGTGCTAAAACCCATAGAAACCATATAAACCCTAAAACACATGAAAGAACATAAAGGACCCTAAAACCACCAAAAAACAAATGGACCTAAAACCACTAAAACCCAAAAATCCTAAAACTCTAGAAACCCTAAAAACACAATAAATACATAAAAACCCAAAAAATATGTAAAAACCAAAAAATTCTGATGAACCCCAAAATACTTAAAGCCTCTAAAAACTTCTATAGACACCATGAAATGTGTTCCAGGCACTTCTCCACAAAATTTCCTCAACAGGGCATGAAAATTTTGTGGTGTGGCTCTGCATTTTTCAAGGGGGTTAGTGATGGTTGCAAAGGCACCGGCCCAAAGGGCCGAGACCATAGCCTGAAAATAATCTGAAGTAGGTGGGTGGGTGCGCATCCCCCATGGTATGGAGCAATAAATTTGGTTAGGACCCTAAAGCCGTACCCAAGGTACCTACACGCAAACACCTGCACACCCATGGTGGGAGCTGGTTAAAGAATTTATTTTGGCTAAAGTCCTCAAAGAGGCACCCTAGTTAGGCCAAATCACCGGCGGCATGCAAGTCTACTTGGGTGCCACACCATTCAGCATGTTTCCACTTGTGTGCCACAAATTTGGAATGAAAGTCACTTGCATGCCCATTTTCATTTCAACCAAGACCATTTATTTGCCTATAAATAGACCCTTGGGGTCTTCATTTTTATGAACAAATTTCCCTAAAGCCCAATTGCTACTCTGGTCTCCCTAGTACATCACCCCAGCCTTGCAGAATTGTCAAGGAATTTTTTTAACACCTTGAGCAGAGGATTTAAACGAGTATAGTTGGACTTAAGTCTTTTAAGAGTTTTAAAACCATAACACTTGAGCGGATAAAGTTCCCACCCTCTCTAAATTAGAAATACTTGCACTCCACCTATTACTTTAACAGGAACTTGAGTTCTAAACTTCTAGTATCCCCTGTGAATACTCCTAAAATCTTGATCTAGGTCTTTCCCAATTATTACCATATAGGTTGTTTGTCACTTAAGTGAACATCAGGTTTCCCAAGACTACTTGCACACCCATACTAGAACACCCTTAGCTACTTGGGTGCCCCTCTTCGATTCACTTACTCTCTTCATTCTACTAGCCATCAAGCCCTATTCAAAGCCATCCATGGAAATATTTATTATTCATTATCTCCCTTGTTTTAAAGGGATTCTGTTTAAACCTCCACCAAAAAATCTTGACATATATAAATTTTGGGAAAGGCACATCAGCGTGTCTCCTATTTGGGTTTTTAATTCCACAGTCATAGGTTTCCCACATTTGTTTTATAATGGGGTTAGGATTCCTAGAATGTTTGTGGGTTTGTATATCCACAGTCACATGGACTTTTCTCCTAGTAATAGTGGTGGGATGTTCCCGGTTTAGAGGAGGGCTTGGGTCCTGAACTCTCCCTACACAAAGAGACTTGGAACCTCAGGTCTCCTGGTAGGGAAGGTAATATTCACACTTTCTTTTCCATTCAAGTGAATGAAAAGTCCCCCTCCCCTACCAAGATCAATTTTTTGGCATACATCCTGGTGTAAGCCACTAACCTTCATCCCTTTTTCCTTTAATTGGACCCTTGTCCAATGTATAGCGAATAGAGGGAGGTCTTGTCGCCTCGCCCTCTTCTCAGATCACCTCGACCTCATCCACCCTAACCACCGTAGGCTCACCCTCCTCCACCAACGAAGGAAGAAAAGTGTGCGTTTCATTATTGAAGCTTTCACATCCTCTTGTTTCTCACACCGAGAATGACTCACGTGGTCTTATATATTCATGATGATTAGAACATGTTCACAAAAACTCACAAAGAATAAACTACAAGAACTATGATTCCCACCATAATTTGGATATGTATGAAGCTCTTTCAGGGCCCAAGCTCACTATATATCCTCTTCAAGAATCCAACCCTAATTCCTTTAATCTTGGCATCCTCCTTAGGAATAAGCTCCAAATTAAACCCCCAGATCATAAAGGCCTATTTTTAGGAAGTATGCCTAAACACATTTCTCCCAAAGGAATATACTCTCCTATGAGACTTATCGAACTACGTGGGATTTGATTCCCATCCATATGGGATATGTAGGAGGCCTCTGTGAGGTTTAAACCCAATATTTCAAATTAACCCTATTTTCCTTGGGCCTTATTCTCAACAGGGACTAATTTACCGTGGAAACCCATATCCTTTCCAAGTTAATTGGGCTGTTTCGACATAAGTCCCACACCAAACATTGACTAATCACCTTCCACATAGATGTCCTTACTACATGTCATTAAACTAAACGATTAGGTCCTAATCACATGACCTTAAAATGAACAATGTGTCCCATTAAGAGGTACCGAACTACGAGGGTTCTGATTCCTTTCTCAAGGATATGTAGGTAACCAATTTCATGGGTATGAGACCAATATTAAAACAAACCTTCATCTCCCTGGATGAAAATAAATTCCAGAGTGCCCCGTTGAGTGTCTTAAAAACTAGAATCATCATAAAGATGATTAAAATAATCTCTAAAGAGTATATGAGAGGATACCACTTATGGAAAATCTAAAATACAACCAGATATCTACATTAATGAAAAAACATGAATACATACTAATTGTCACACCCGTTTTTTTTAGTCATTTTAATTATTTTATTTCACTTGGCAGCGGGTGTTTTTGCTTAAGTGCGGGTGAGTCCCGGTTTAAATTTTAATGTTGGGATGAGTTTATGGTTTGAGTTGGTGCGCGAAAACCGTACGCTTAAGGCGCGCAGTTCGCTTGAGCACGTGCTATCCGCTTGGGTACGTTCAGCCCTCTTGCAGTCCGCTTGGATACCGTACAGCGTGCAAATACCGCACGGTCATTCCGTTTTAATGTTGTGTGTGTATATATGTGTATATGTCTGTTTTTTTTGTTTATATATGTACATATATATGTGTATCTGCGTTTGAATATGTTTATGTTTTAATGTTGTGTGTATATATATATAAGGTTTGTGTATATATGTTTATAGGTGTATATATATATACACCCATGTTTATAAATAAATATGTTTTAAAGTTATATTCTTATGTGTGTATATGTTTATATATATGTTTTTCTATATTTATATGTTTATATATGTTATATATAGGTTTATATATGTTTATACGTTTATAAATATATATGTATAGATGTAATTATGTTTATATAAGTTGGTATATATATGTGTCTATATATATATATTTATGTGTATATGTTTATTATTATTATTATTATTATTATTATTATTATAAAAAAAAAAGAGAAAAACCCTAATCTACCCGGTCCCCTCCCCTCTCCCCCACGCGAGCCGTCTCCCCACCTTTCCCTCTGTCCGCCGCGAAACCCCCCTCCCATTTGGCGCAGCAACCCCCCTCGTCGGCTTCCTCCCAGCGCTGCGTCGGCCGAGCCCCGGTGCCTCTCGCCGCTCCCCGTCGGCGCCCCTCCGCTCGCCCTCCTCCTGGCCAGCACCCGATCACCGGCGCCACCTCCTCCCCTTTTCCCTCCGGCTAGCCGCCGCGCACAGCCCCCTTCCGACCGACCCCGCCGATCCGGCTCCCCCTGTCCGACCTCGTCGCAGCCGGCCTCCCTTCCGACTCGCCCTCCTTCCCTTCGTCCGACAGCCGTGAAGCCATCGCCCTCCCTTGTGTCGGTCGTCCGCAGCGCCGCCCCCTGTCCGGCGATTAGTAGCGGCGAAACCCCCCTGCACCCTACTTTTGTTTTTCCCCATGGCGCGACTCACCGGCAGGAGTCCATCTTCCGCTCCGGCCAGCGCCGAACAACCCCTCCTTGCTCCTTTGACTTCTTCTTTGTTTCTCTGGTGTGCGATGGGTCTTTTGAGCTTGCTTTGATCATGTTTCGGCATCCGCCGTTGAAGCCGCAACGTTTCGGTTTGTCTTGGTCTATCCGCCACCGTTTGGAGGTAGGTGTTTCTGTGTTGTTTGTATTGTTGGATGAATCCTTTGCTGTTTTGTTTGCCCTAATGTGTTCTTTAAATTTTATGTGCAATATGAAGTGGATTTGATGTAAATTTGTGGTTTTGAGATTTGTTGCACAAAGAAAAGTATTTTTTTTATGTTTGCACTTAAGTGCATTGTTTGAAATGAAAGGGAATTTGTTGGGCTTGATGGGAAAAGTGATAACTACTGGTTTGAAAATGTTTTTAGTTTTCAAAAGAGTTTTTAATGTGAAAGCGGATCGGTTTTGAGTGCTCGAATTGGCTTTGTGACATGTTTTCCATGAAATGTGTATTTTTCAGGAGTTGCGCTTAATTTGTATTATTTTATGGGAAGTGAAATTGTTTTGGTTTGTTTGAAAATGTATCACCTGCTGGTCATGGCACATTCTTGGATTTCAAAAAAAAATTATTGTGAAAAGTGGTGGGTTTTAGTGCGCAAGTGATGATTGAGGCTTGTCGCACAAGAAGATGTGTATTTCATATTTTGCACATAAATGACGTTATTTGGTGTGAGGTCTTTTTGGTTTTCTTGAAATGATTTAATAAATAGATTAATGATTTATTAAATGGTTCAGATGGCGCAGAAGTGGTATTTTGAAAGCGTTGAGTATGCGTTTGTTTTTAAAGTAGTGTGTTTATATAAAATAAGACATGCTCTTGGTGTAAACCCTTTTTGCGTCACTTAGTGGTGTTTTATAAATGGTACAACCATTCCTTTAAATATTGTAGATGGTGCGAGATGGGTTTTGAAGATATGTCGAGTTTGTTCTTGTGCACTGGTTGTTCGTTTAAATTGTTTTGAGTCTGTGTTTATGCGTTTTAGTTGTGTGGTTGTTGCAGCGTGTCGGCGAGGAAGACTCGCGGTGTTTCGGTCGTCGGCTTGTGCGTGTTTGAACGTCTGTGCGAGGCATGACATGCCATTATGTTTGGACAGCGGGCCGAGGTAGGTCCCCCATTGCACTTACCTTTATATTTAGAATTTATTAATTTCTTGTTGTTTTATTAATTTTTAATGAATTAGAAATAATATTAGATAGTAAAACTTTAAATTATTATTTAGTGCGAAAAGAGCTGTTTATTTTATACCGAACACATGTGACATTTTCTTGACGGGCGGACACCCAGTTTTGAAAGAATGCCAGTTTGGCCTTTAAACATAATTCACGGAACTTCAAATGTGCGTCTAGTTTTAAAGATAAATAATGTCTTCTGAACCAGTGTTTTGAACTTTTTGAGAAATGAGGTTTTACTTTAAAATTGGTGAAGGCCCGTTTGGCACTTTAATGAAATGGATTATCTTGGAAATCCCACTCGGGGGTGATCTTTGGTGTGCGTTGTTTGCGTGAGCTGTACGTGATGTTTGTGCATCATGACTGATTTATTTACATTGTATACGCACCCCCTTTTTATTGCTTGTGATGACATGGGAACCTGGCATATTGAGTGAATTTTCTGAGAACGATTGCTGCACTAGTTTAGACCACGCACTGGCTAGTGGCCCCATAGCAGGGGAATACTGAGTTATTGCTGCTATGGGGATTGGGCCCCTCGGTTAGGCCATGCAGGGCTATGTCGGGTAGTATTATGGGCGTTATGACGTCATCGAGTTATGGCATGCCTCCAGGATGAGTCACATGTATAGTACGTTCCGGATTGTTCACGATCTCCTAGGTTCGACCCTTGTTTCTTTTAGTGTTTAGTTGTGTGTGGCGGACGATTGAGAGGTCGAGTTCGGTTGCTGACCCTTGTGTGACACCTTTACCATTGCCCTTAGTGTGTGTTGTGTGTGATTTTTCCTTTTTGACTAAGAACTGAAGTTTGAATTTCTATATTGTTCGCAAAATGTTTTGAAAATGCAATGCACCTATTCTTTTAACATTAAACTTGTTCTAAATTAAAAAGGGCAATGGACTGTTACTTGTTTTAGAAATGACAGTGTGTGGAAAAACATATTTTATATAATTTAGTTCAAACCTGGAATTGGTAAATTCTTTATTTACTGGTATGTGCATTGGGATAGAATTAGTCAGGCCTACCTACTGAGTTTTAATACTCACGCCTATAGTGTTTTTCTTGTTTTTAGTTCTGTTGCAGGTTCCAGTTTCAGTTGTTCGCCTTGAGCGACGTCAGTTGTGTTATTGGAGAGTGACCCACGGGGTCACGTGGAGCTTTGGTCGTGGTCAGGTTAGTTGCGTTGTTGGTTCTTTTTTTTTTATTTACATTTGTTCTATTTATTTCTGCTGCTTAGTTTATTATATTTTGGGCCAAGTCGTTCCCACCTGTTTACTTTTGATGCCCGCCACTATTTGCCAGCCCGTGGGGATCGGGAACGCCCCTCGGGCCATGTCGCGGGCCGGCTCGGGTGACCGGTTCAGGGTCGACCCGGGTTGGTTCGTGACAAAATGGTATCAAAGGAGGTCGGCTCTTAGCGGACCTCGCTTTTAAGAGCGCCCTTTGTTGTTTGGGATGTCTGATAGAAGGAGATTAGGACTGTCGGGGCTCAGGAGGTAGGTTACGGGTCGGTGCCTGATCACCACCGCTCGTGACGAGACCTGAGTTACCAGGGTTAGTTCGGGATTGAGTCTTTTGTCCTTGGTTGTTTTGGATTAAGGGATGACAACGGGAGCAAATCGGTTCACGTTGCGGCCTCACATGGGGTGGTGACCCATGTGGAGTCCAAGTGCCCGGTTTAAGGTCCTCTTAGTGTTATGTCTTACTTGGGGCATGACTCACCACCATGTCGCCGAGTTAAGTGTAGACACTAGTTCCTCATTCCGATGGTTTATCGTTGGTTGTATTTTGTTTTAAACTCAGTCTGTGTGTGAGTGTGTTGAAAATGAAAGTGATTTGGAAATGAAAAAAAGGGGTTTCTTCCAAATTGTTTTTGAAATTAGTAAAGTGGGTTTTTAAAGAAAAAGTGTTTTGGTTTGGAACAATATGTTATGTGTTTGGATTTGGTAAGGAATGAAGTGTTTGAACCTTGGCGCTCCTTATGGAGGGTCACATGTTCGTGGCTATGTACGGAGAGTGCGTAGGGGGCACTTGTTTGCAGATGATGTGAGCGAGATTGAATGAACGCACATGTGACGGTTCATAAGGTGCCACAGGTGAGTTGTAATGTTTAAAAAAAAACGATGGTTTTGGAAAGTGATTTATGCTTGTGTTTGTATATGTTTGGCTTATGGGCCTTTTGACCTCGACTTGTGTTGTTTCCTTGATTGAGTTTTGGCTTGATGCCAGTTTGGATGATGTTTCTCGTGTTGTCATGAGTATGCCGCTCAGAAAGGTCGTTAAGGTCGCTAATGAGTCACGCCTAGTTTCCAGTTCTTTCTGCATGTTGCATATCGATCAAAGTAATCAAAGTCCATGAGTGGTAGTTGTTTGGTTGTGGAATTTGAGTGGGTCTTCAGGTTGTTGGGAACTCCCAGGGTTGTTGGGGTGCGTGTCGTCTCAGGTTTATTAGAGGGCCCAGTTTTGGACTAGTAAAGATGAGATGTCTCATCGTCGCTGGAGTTTTGGGTGTGAATAACGGTGGTCAGCTTCCGTGAAGGTTCCCCACCTGGCAAGGAGTGTGGGCTAGTGGAACCTGTCTCCAAGAAACCATCCTCGTCAGTACCGGCTCATAGTTCGTCGGACCGCTCTCTTGTGTGCCACCAGTATGGCCTATCCAGACATTCTAAGTCGCCTTGCCGTATCCCTTCGAAGTCTTGCTACCGTACGACTGTTCAAGCCACCAGGGAGAGTCTGGAAGAAGCGTCGCTCGTGAAGGAGTTAGAGACCAGGAGATGAAAATGTCTGACTGTGAGGTAGGAGATGCTTCAGTCATCATAGCCCCAACCACAGGTCTCGGGGTGAAGCTCGCGCACAGTCAGGAGTTTCCGAGGGTGTGTAGAACCTCGCTTCGGATTATGTTTTCAGCTTTCTGAAGGGAAATACCCAATGTTTCCTTGTTCTGTTCTTGTCATCTTTGTAAGCTCATCATAGTTGTTGTAATGTGATGAACTTGTTCTACCACAGTCTAAGCAGTCTTATCTGTTCTCAGTGTGTTCTAAAATCATTCGGATTTTCTTGAAGGGTGTTGGGCCCACGAATAAACGGGTCGTTCGAATTTTGAGTTGGATCTCAATTTGGTGTGTTAGAGGGATGTGTGGTTTTATGAAATTAACAAGCGTTGTTTCGAGGTCCTTTGTGAGTTCGATCTAGAAATTCCCTAGACTCTGGTTGCGGTGAGGTTTTTCTTCGGTCGGTGTGTGAGGGGTTGAGTTAATTCCTTATCCTCGGGTTGTTGGGTCATTTTGTAGCAAGCTTTCTGTTTAAGGCTCTGAGTGTTGTTCGGTCTATGTGGAGAAATTAAATGTGTTCAGTTTGGGAGTTCCCGTGTTGCCCCCCCCCCCCTCCGGGGTGGTGTGTTCGAGTTTCAAGGTTTCCGTGTTAGTAGATTTCTGTGGTGGGGAGAACCCTCCCGTGTTCTCCCCTCAACCTCGGACAATGTTTGTACTTGAGTTGGTCGGGTGTGACTTGTGTTGGTAATGGTCACCCCGAGCCTCTTAGTTTCTTCTGGTTTTTCCTGGGCACAGACTCGAGTCAAGATAACTGTTGGCTTGGTGACTTTCTGGGGGCAGAAAGTGTTTGTGGTGGGGAGAATTGTCACACCCGTTTTTTTAGTCATTTTAATTATTTTATTTCACTTGGCAGCGGGTGTTTTTGCTTAAGTGCGGGTGAGTCCCGGTTTAAATTTTAATGTTGGGATGAGTTTATGGTTTGAGTTGGTGCGCGAACACCGTACGCTTAAGGCGCGCAGTTCGCTTGAGCACGTGCTATCCGCTTGGGTACGTGCAGCCCTCTTGCAGTCCGCTTGGATACCGTACAGCGTGCAAATACCGCACGTTCATTCCGTTTTAATGTTGTGTGTGTATATATGTGTATATGTCTGTTTTTTTTGTTTATATATGTACATATATATGTGTATCTGCGTTTGAATATGTTTATGTTTTAATGTTGTGTGTATATATATATAAGGTATGTGTATATATGTTTATAGGTGTATATATATATACACCCATGTTTATAAATAAATATGTTTTAAAGTTATATTCTTATGTGTGTATATGTTTATATATATGTTTTTCTATATTTATATGTTTATATATGTTATATATAGGTTTATATATGTTTATACGTTTATAAATATATATGTATAGATGTAATTATGTTTATATAAGTTGGTATATATATGTGTCTATATATATATATTTATGTGTATATGTTTATTATTATTATTATTATTATTATTATTATTATTATAAAAAAAAAGAGAAAAACCCTAATCTACCCGGTCCCCTCCCCTCTCCCCCACGCGAGCCGTCTGCCCCCCTTTCCCTCTGTCCGCCGCGAAACCCCCCTCCCATTTGGCGCAGCAACCCCCCTCGTCGACTTCCTCCCAGCGCCGCGTCGGCCGAGCCCCGGTGCCTCTCGCCGCTCCCCGCCGGCGCCCCTCCGCTCGCCCTCCTCCTGGCCAGCACCCGATCACCGGCGCCACCTCCTCCCCTTTTCCCTCCGGCTAGCCGCCGCGCACAGCCCCCTTCCGACGGACCCCGCCGATCCGGCTCCCCCTGTCCGACCTCGTCGCAGCCGGCCTCCCTTCCGACTCGCCCTCCTTCCCTTCGTCCGACAGCCGTGAAGCCATCGCCCTCCCTTATGTCGGTCGTCCGCAGCGCCGCCCCCTGTCCGGCGATTAGTAGCGGCGAAACCCCCCTGCACCCTACTTTTGTTTTTCCCCATGGCGCGACTCACCGGCAGGAGTCCATCTTCCGCTCCGGCCAGCGCCGAACAACCCCTCCTTGCTCCTTTGACTTCTTCTTTGTTTCTATGGTGTGCGATGGGTCTTTTGAGCTTGCTTTGATCATGTTTCGGCATCCGCCGTTGAAGCCGCAATGTTTCGGTTTGTCTTGGTCTATCCGCCACCGTTTGGAGGTAGGTGTTTCTGTGTTGTTTGTATTGTTGGATGAATCCTTTGCTGTTTTGTTTTCCCTAATGTGTTCTTTAAATTTTATGTGCAATTTGAAGTGGATTTGATGTGCATTTGTGGTTTTGAGATTTGTTGCACAAAGAAAAGTATTTTTTTTATGTTTGCACTTAAGTGCATTGTTTGAAATGAAAGGGAATTTGTTGGGCTTGATGGGAAAAGTGATAACTACTGGTTTGAAAATGTTTTTAGTTTTCAAAAGAGTTTTTAATGTGAAAGCGGATCGGTTTTGAGTGCTCGAATTGGCTTTGTGACATGTTTTCCATGAAATGTGTATTTTTCAGGAGTTGCGCTTAATTTGTATTATTTTATGGGAAGTGAAATTGTTTTGGTTTGTTTGAAAATGTATCACCTGCTGGTCATGGCACATTCTTGGATTTCAAAAAAAAATTATTGTGAAAAGTGGTGGGTTTTAGTGCGCAAGTGATGATTGAGGCTTGTCGCACAAGAAGTTGTGTATTTCATATTTTGCACATAAATGACGTTATTTGGTGTGAGGTCTTTTTGGTTTTCTTGAAATGATTTAATAAATAGATTAATGATTTATTAAATGGTTCAGATGGCGCAGAAGTGGTATTTTGAAAGCGTTGAGTATGCGTTTGTTTTTAAAGTAGTGTGTTTATATAAAATAAGACATGCTCTTGGTGTAAACCCTTTTTGCGTCACTTAGTGGTGTTTTATAAATGGTACAACCAGTCCTTTAAATTTTGTAGATGGTGCGAGATGGGTTTTGAAGATATGTCGAGTTTGTTCTTGTGCACTGGTTGTTCGTTTAAATTGTTTTGAGTCTGTGTTTATGCGTTTTAGTTGTGTGGTTGTTGCAGCGTGTCGGCGAGGAAGACTCGCGGTGTTTCGGTCGTCGGCTTGTGCGTGTTTGAACGTCTGTGCGAGGCATGACATGCCATTATGTTTGGACAGCGGGACGAGGTAGGTCCCCCATTGCACTTACCTTTAGATTTAGAATTTATTAATTTCTTGTTGTTTTATTAATTTTTAATGAATTAGAAATAATATTAGATAGTAAAACTTTAAATTATTATTTAGTGCGAAAAGAGCTGTTTATTTTATACCGAACACATGTGACATTTTCTTGACGGGCGAACACCCAGTTTTGAAAGAATGCCAGTTTGGCCTTTAAACATAATTCACGGAACTTCAAATGTGCGTCTAGTTTTAAAGATAAATAATGTCTTCTGAACCAGTGTTTTGAACTTTTTGAGAAATGAGGTTTTACTATAAAATTGGTGAAGGCCCGTTTGGCACTTTAATGAAATGGATTATCTTGGAAATCCCACTCGGGGGTGATCTTTGGTGTGCGTTGTTTGCGTGAGCTGTACGTGATGTTTGTGCATCATGACTGATTTATTTACATTGTAGACGCACCCCCTTTTTATTGCTTGTGATGACATGGGAACCTGGCATATTGAGTGAATTTTCTGAGAACGATTGCTGCACTAGTTTAGACCACGCACTGGCTAGTGGCCCCATAGCAGGGGAATACTGAGTTATTGCTGCTATGGGGATTGGGCCCCTCGGTTAGGACATGCAGGGCTATGCCGGGTAGTATTATGGGCGTTATGACGTCATCGAGTTATGGCATGCCTCCAGGATGAGTCACATGTATAGTACGTTCTGGATTGTTCACGATCTCCTAGGTTCGACCCATGTTTCTTTTAGTGTTTAGTTGTGTGTGGCGGACGATTGAGAGGTCGAGTTCGGTTGCTGACCCTTGTGTGCCACCTTTACCATTGCCCTTAGTGTGTGTTGTGTGTGATTTTTCCTTTTTGACTAAGAACTGAAGTTTGAATTTCTAAATTGTTCGCAAAATGTTTTGAAAATGCAATGCACCTATTCTTTTAACATTAAACTTGTTCTAAATTAAAAAGGGCAATGAACTGTTACTTGTTTTAGAAATGACAGTGTGTGGAAAAACATATTTTATATAATTTAGTTCAAACCTGGAATTGGTAAATTCTTTATTTACTGGTATGTGCATTGGGATAGAATTAGTCGGGCCTACCTACTGAGTTTTAATACTCACGCCTATAGTGTTTTTCTTGTTTTTAGTTCTGTTGCAGGTTCCAGTTTCAGTTGTTCGCCTTGAGCGACGTCGGTTGTGTTATTGGAGAGTGACCCACGGGGTCACGTGGAGCTTTGGTCGTGGTCAGGTTAGTTGCGTTGTTGGTTCTTTTTTTTTATTTACATTTGTTCTATTTATTTCTGCTGCTTAGTTTATTATATTTTGGGCCAAGTCGTTCCCACCTGTTTACTTTTGATGCCCGGCACTAGTTGCCAGCCCATGGGGATCGGGAACGCCCCTCGGGCCATGTCGCGGGCCGGCTCGGGTGACCGGTTCAGGGTCGACCCGGGTTGGTTCGTGACACTAATGATTCTAAATTTTACACATGTTAATAAGTGATTTCAAATTCTAAGGGGAACAGAGGTTCTGCTTGGTGAATTAATAAGGATTCATGAAAATATCTTAAATTTACAAAGAGAGTCATGGAGATGATAATAATTCCCCCCAAAAGGGTGTGATGATTCCGACCTCCCATCCTCTCGACCAATGCACATTCTTATGTATCATAATGTTCAAACTTAACAAATTCCAGCCTTTGGAAAGTAGGTCCCTTTCTGATAAAGAACTATTGGATGTTTTCGGTTCTATTATTAAATCCAATGGAAACCACCTGGAAGTAGTGATTCTTAAAACTAGAACAAACGTTTCAAGGAACCACGAAACAACACCTCAATCCCTTAAAACCCCCTAAAACTACTAAACCCGAAAAAAACTAAAAAACCCTAAAACAACATAAAAACCATAAAAACCCTAAAACCCGTAAAACCATTAAAAATATTAAAACCCATAAAAACCCTAAAAATATCAAAAACATTAAAATTCAGATGTAATACATTAAAACACCAAAACCCCTAAAACCCCTAAAATATCCTTAAAAGAAACTAAATACCAAAAAACATTAAATACTCTAAAAAGTCCTTAAAAACCCAAACAACCCTAAAAACCCAAAAAACTATAAAACCCCCTAAAAACCCAAAACCCCAATAATAATCCTAAACCACCTAAAACTC
Source organism: Viscum album (assembly GCA_963277665.1). NCBI lineage: Eukaryota > Viridiplantae > Streptophyta > Magnoliopsida > Santalales > Viscaceae > Viscum > Viscum album. Next base: position 1,662,378,067 of record OY728146.1, on the reverse strand, counting down.
CATAAGACCCCTAAAATACCCTATAAACCATAAGATACCTTTAAAACGTTAAAAACTCAATAGGACCCAAAAACCCCTAGATAATATAACAACTCTAAAAGAACATAAAAATCCCAAAAAGAATCTATGGTGTTGATGGATTATTGTTGCTGATTGGTTGGGAGGTGATGTTGGGGAATTTTTTGATTTTCAGTTTTGTTTGGTTTGGTGTGTTTTTTGGTCTTTCTTTTTGTGGTTGTGTGGGTTTGGGGTTGTAAATGGTTTTTGGGTGTGGGTCATTCGACCCTCCCCCTCCCTTGTCTTCTTCGTCTTTTCTTTAATAAACTTGGGGGGGGGTCGGAAGTAGCCTGATCCTCGCATCTTCCATGCCCCTAAAAGACTCTAAAATACCCTTAAACTCCCTAAAACCACTAAAACCCATAAAACCCCAAAGTACCCTAAAACCCTTAAAAACCCAAAAATCCTCTAAAAACATTAAAAACTCCTAAAAAATAACCCTAAAAACCCTAAAAAACCCCCCAAAAACCCAAAAAAACTCTAAAAGCTGTAAAAAATATGTACAAACCCTAAAACCCTTAAAAACATAAAAATAATAAAAACATTAAAACACCCCTAAAAGACACTAAAAACATGAAACCTGTCGAAAAATTCCTTAAAAACCATAAACCACAAAAAAAACAAAGAAATCATAAAAACCACATAAAACCATAAAATCCATCAAATTCCCAAAACATCATAAAATTAATAAAAAAACCCTTATAACCATAAAGACCCTAAAAACCACAAAACCCCTTAAAACCATAAACCCAAAAAAAAACAAACAAAAGTAAAACTCATAAAAAATATAAAAACACTAAAGACCCTAAAAATCCTAAAAACCCTAAAAACTATAAACCCCACTTAAAAAATCTAAAAAACACCTAAAAGACCCTAAAATCAGAAAAAACCCTAAAACTCCTAAAACACTAAAATCCCGTAAAAACCCTAAAACACTAAAAGTCCCAAAAATCCATTAAACACCCTAAAAACCTAAAAATATAAAACTATAAATCACTAAATATACTAGAAACCACAAAAAACCATAAAAATCCCAAAAACCAACTAAAAACCGTTAAAAACAATAAAAAGTCCTAAAACACCCTAAAACCCCTAAAAACTCTAAAAACCCCTAGTACCTTTAAAACAATACCTAAAATATAAAAAAAACATTTAAAACCCTAAAAACAATTACAACCTTACAAGCCCACCCCCCCCCCACGCAAAAAAACTTAAAAAATTCCAAGAAACCCTTAAAAATCCTGAAAACCCAAAAAATTCCAAAAACCCTTAAATAACACTAAAAACCACAAAAAACCCTAAAAACCAACAAAAAAGCCTAAAAACACCCTAATAAACATAAAACACTGAATATTATAAAAACCATAGAAAACCATAAAAACCATTAAAAGAAACGAAAAACACAATAAAATTTAAAAACTCAAAAAAACAACTAAAAAACATTAAAACGTGAAATCCATAAAAATGACCAAAACCAAAAAAACCCATAAAAATCTAAATAACATAAAAAACAATAAAAACTATAAATTTTAAAAACCCTAAAAACCATAAAAAACCCCTGAACACCATAAATATCCTAAACCCCATAAATGAACATTAATCCATAAAAAACCTAAAATACTCCCCAAACCCCAAAAGTCCCTAAAATAATATAAGAAACTAAAATGCCTAATAATCTCTAAAATAACATAAAACCATAAAACAACCTACAAACCCTAAAACCCAAAAAAATCCCTAAATACCCAAAAAACCATTAAAACTTTAAAAAGCTCAAAAAATCCCAAAAAACAACTAAAAACCCCAAAAACCCTTAAAACTGTAAAACCATTAAAAACTATAAAAACCTTAAGAAATCCTAAAAATTCCATAAAAACCCTAAAAAACATAAAATAGAGTTAAAAACTAAAAACCTAAAAATCCCATAAACCCATAAAACCCCATAAAATTATTAAAATAACCTAAAAACAAAAAAAAACCATTAAAGCTCCAAAAAACCCAAAAAAACCTATAAAACCAATAGAAATAAAAAACCACCTAAATCCATTAAAAACCCTATGAACCCTAAAACCCTAGAAGACCCTAAAACCCATAAAAACCAAAAAACCCTAAAAGGCCCCCAAAAAGTGCCCAAAAACAATAAAAAACCCAGAAATACCATAAAACCCCTTCAACTCTCTAAAACTAATAAAAAAACCCAAAAAAACCTAAAATCCCTAAAACACTAAAAACCATAAACCCCTAAAAAGCTCTAAAAATCCATAAAAATTCCTAGAACCTCTAAAAGGAATTAAAAAATTAAAAAATTTCTAAACATCCTAAAATATTCATAAAAAAACCTAAAAATTATTACACCCCAAAAAATAAAGATATTTATAACACTCTAACTCTTAGAAACCTCTAAAAATCCCCTAACCCCCCAAACCCTAACATTACTTAAACCCCTAAAACCCACTAAACCCATAAAACCCTTTAAAATACCTAAAATCCTTAAAACACTGAAAATCCAAAAATAACCGAAAAACCCAACCCCCCCAAAAAAAACCATAAAACCCCCTAAAATCATAAAAACTGTTAAGAACACTAAAAACAGAAAAAACCTAAAACCTAAAAAACAATAAAGCCCCATAAAACACCAAAAACATAAAAACCCCCTAAAAACCATGAAACCCCTAAAAGTTTATTTAACCCCTAAAATACCCTAGAAGAACAAAAAGTATCCTAAAATGCTGAATGACCCTAAAAACCCAAAAAAAACCTCTAAAAGGCCCAAAAAATCTTAAATACCCAAAATACCCAAAAACACCTAAAACCCTAAATCCCATTAAAACCCTTTAAACTCTAAAAATCCAAAAAATGACTAAAACCATAAATAAACCTAAAAACACTAAAACCCAATAGAAAACTATAAAATCCATAAAAATTATTAAAAACCATAAAATCTTTAAAAATTATAAAACCAATTAAAACACCTAGTCCCCACCTAAAAACACATAAAACAACAAAACCTAAAACCCTCAAAAAACCAAAAAAACCCCCCAAAGGCACAAAAATCCAAGAAAAACTGAAAATTCCTTAAAACCATAAAAATACCCCAAAACTCTAAAGAAACTAAAAAACCCATAAAAATCCTTAAAAACCCTAAAAAACCTGAAAACACCTAAAAATAATAAAATAACCTTAAATTCCCTTTAACCACTGAAACCCCCTAAAACCCAAAAAACGTCTAAAATACCCTAAAACCTAAAAACCTAAAAACCATAAAAATGCCCTATATGGCCTTAAAATACACCAAGAACCATTAAAACCATTAAAATACCCAAAAAACATCTAAAAGAACCAGAAAGGATCTAAAAACATTAAAATCCTAAAATACACTAAAAACATGAAAAAACCTAAATGACAGGAAAATTCAAAAAGATCCTAAAAATAATAAAGGGTCCTAAAACCCTGAAGGTACCTAAAAATCCTAAAACCTGTATAGGAGCCTAAAAACCCTAAAACCTAAAAAGGACCCGAATACGCCCATAAAAATTGTAAAGGACTCTGAGATCCCCTAAAATCCCTAAAGGAACCTAACAACCCAAAAACCACTAAAAGATCCCAAAAACACCAAAAAAACCTAAAGGACCCTAAAAGACAATAAAAACACCCGAAATGATAGTAAAAGCATTACAAATCCACTAAAAACCATATAATACCATAAAAACTGTAAAAACCCTAAAACTCCTAGAACCAAAAAAAAAACACTGAAATCCCCTAAAATACCTTAAAAACACTTAAAGCCCTTAATACCCCTAAAACAATAATTGTAAAATCCTAAAAAATGTTTGAAGCCCAAAAAACCCTAAAAACCATAAAAACACTAAAAATACTAAAACAACCTAAAAGAACCAAAGAAGTCCTAAAAACCTGTCTACCCTAAAAAACCATAAAAACCCAAAACACCCTAAAATCCATAAAAATCTTACAAAAATACTTAAAACCCTGAAGAACTTGAAAAACCCAGTAAACCATTAAAAATCATAAAAAACACCAAAAATCCATAAAACCCAAATTAAACCATAAACACCTTAATGCCCCTAAAACCCTTAATAATCATAATAAACATTAAAATACTAAAATTCATTAAAACCCGACAAACCCTAAATAACAAAGAAAACCCTAAAAACCCTAAAAAACATAAAAACACTAAAAATCCTAAAATAACCCTAACAACTCTAAAAAAAATTATAACTAATAAAAACTCTATAAATACTAACAATAAAAAACCTCAACCCCCTAAACCAAATAAACACATTAAAACCTTTAACCCCCCCCCCAAAAAAAAAACTAAAACCCCATAAAACCCTAAAAACTATAAAAAACAATTAAAATACATAAAATACTATAAACAATAAAACCCCTTAAAACCCCCAAAAAGACACCTAAAATCCCTATAAAACCCTAAAATACCCAAAAAAACAATTATACACCCTAAAAACTCAAAAAAATACTTAAAAAACCTAAAAACCCCAAAACCCGTAAAAATAGTCCAACACCCTTAAACCCCTAAAAACGAAAAAAAATCCAAAACCATAAAAAAACCAATAAACCCCATAAAACATTAATAACCCCAAAGAAAATATAAAATACAAAAAAACATAAAATGCCTAAAATTCCTAAAAATCTAAAAAACCATAAAAAACCAAAAAAATATTCAAAATACCTACGAAACCTAAAAAAATTAAAAAAATACAAATCATAAAATAACTAAAACCCCTAAAATCCATTAAAACCTTTAAAATCCCTAAAAACCCTAAAACATTAAAATAATATAAAACCCATAAGAACAAAACACCCTGAAAACATTATAAAAGTCCTTAAAAACCCTAAAACCTAAAAGAAATACTAAGAAAACCCAACATAACTCCTAAAAGTCCTAAAAAAACTAAAATTCTAGAAAACCATAATAAACTCTAGAAACATGAAAATAACCCTAAAACCCATAAAACAAATGAAAAACATAAAACCCCATAAAATAACCCTAAAACCGCTAAAAACCCAGAAAACCATAAAATCCAAAAAAAAAGAAATTGAAAACCCTAAAATCTATAAAAACTCTAAAAACCTAAATAAACTTTAAAACCCTAAAACCCATAAAACCCCCAAACCCCTAAAATACCATAAAAACCATAAATATCACTAAAGGAACCTAAAATCTCCTAAACCCTTAAATCCCCCAAAACCACCTAAAATCACAAAAAACCCAAAACCCCCCATAAAAATTTCAAAAACCCCAAAACCCGCAAAATACCTAAAGAGGCCCCAAAAAACCATTAAACCCAAAAAACTCTAAAAACTCATACAAGAAACTTCAAAATCCTAAAAATTCAAAAATCCCCTAAAAACACTTAAAAACCCTAAAACCATTAAATTCCCTAAAAATCTAAAAAATATTTTATCCCTTAAAGCACCTAAAACCCCTAAAACCCATAAAACACTAAAACCCCATAAATACCATAAATAATCCAAAAACCCATTAAAAAAATAAAAATAAAAGTAATCTAAACTAACTAAAAAACATTAAAAACCCTAACCCCCCCCCCCCCGAAAAACCTAAAAGGATTAAATCCCATAAAATCCATTAAAAATACCTAAAAACATTAAATATAATTAAAATCCCATGAAACATGAAAAATCCAAAAAACCATAAAACCCTTTGTGGAGTCTTATAAATTCCTCCAAGGGAAGAAAATACTCCCATAATCACTTTGCAGAAGGACGCAAGTACTCCAACGAGTCTAGAAAGTTGAATGGACACAAATTAAGTTAAAAAATTTAGAAGAAACTTGAAGGAATTCAAGTTTTCAATGGATTCTGTGTGGCCTTAATACCATCATCAGAAAGGGTTTGCAGACCGCCTGGATCGCGAACCACTGGTATACGGAATGATACGTGAGGCACTGGCCCGCATAATGGTGGCTAGTGATCCCAATAGACCATCAACGACATCACTAAAAGAATCATGCATGCAAAGGAAATCTGCATACCATCTCATGAACTAAATGGTTAGAAAACAAAACTGTCAGGGTTCCACAAACAATGATCATGAACCATAGCTTCCATAAACCCCGGTGAACCGAGTCTTCTACGGATCAGGATATCTCTTCATGGGCTTCCACAAATGGTGTCACATGCCCATAGATATGATTTCTCTAATACTCTATAAAAGGAGCATTGAAGGAATTGGGAATGGATGGATGATGAAATCTTGAAGTGAACCCGTAGTTTGAAAGAAAGAACTCAGAGAAGATTCTAGCTTCAGTCTTGAATCATTGGTAAAGCCCAAATTGTGAACCACACTCTCCGCAGACATAGTTTGATGTGAATCATAAAATGGAAGAACTGAATAATAATAAGGGAACTGCGAACCTAAATGGTGAAACCACGAACCACATATTCCTCTCGAATTAATTTCCTGTGAACGAAATTCCCCTGAACCCTCATTCAATATGGTGTTCCACATAGTATATTGGTACACAGATTTATCTTAGCGCTGCGTACTACACCAGTACGTGGGTGAAACCCAATGCAGTGTGACAGACCACATTAAGGACCGTGTACCACTATGTTGCGTGGTGGTCCATACCCATGATCACATACCGTATCGGTACACAAACAAACCCTCTACCCACATACCACTGTGGTATGAAAAGCCTCCCCCATCCCACACTATAAATCAGTACGCAGAATGTGGTATTTTTGGGTTGTATTTCCTCCAGTTCCAATCTTCTACCTCCATTACTGTCCAGTCATCCATAATCCCTCTAAGAACTAGTCCTTCCAACATCAAGCCAAAGCCTCCTCTAAATCCACCATACTTGTACGATCAAACTATTGGGTGCATCAACATGCCCCTTTGAGTCTACATGCCCATGGTAAGCAGTGTCATGAAGGCTCTCCCCATAATGGTTCAGGCTTCAAGAATATCTATGAGTATACATTCCAATGGTAACCAGGAGTCCAACCATGGGATTCCAATGTGAACCTCCCTGATCTAGGGATTAAGGGCGATCACCTGCTTTTACATTCAATGAGGAATGGTGATCAGACAAAGGGGTTATGTCTTTATCCCCTTTTGATGAGGATGCCACTCCTCCCCTTCCCAAAATGAATTCTGAGGCACTCCCACTGAGGTAAGTCCCCAATCTTATGTGGCTGAGTCGTGTGACCTTTAATGTCATCTCACATTAAAGGGTTTGTTGCTCCATTCCCTCACCCACCATCACCTCGTCTTCATTCGTCGTAGGCTCTCACTCTCCCACCGGCAAGAGAGGAAGCATGTGCTTTGTTGAATCTTTCACATCATCTTATTTCTCACACCAATAATAACTCATGTGGGCTTAGAAATTTGTGAAGATTAAAACATACACAAATTATGGACTACGAGAAATCTGATTCCTGATCAACCTAGGATACATAGGATGCTTACTCGAAGGCCCAAGCTCAAAAGGGTGCCCATCTAAAAGGGTTCTCCCAATCATGTCTTTGAAAATGGGTATCTTCAATACATAATCTCTACACAATCTGAACTATGAGAACCTTGATTCCTAATCAAACCAGGATACATAGGATAACTTCTTGAAGTTCTGATCTCAAATGGGTTCCCATCCAAAAGGGTTTACCCAATAACGTCCCATCAAATGGGAAGCTTCCATGTGTAAGCCCCACACAATTTTTAAATATGTGTGTTCTAATTCCTCTCTCAAGGATACATAAAAAACCCATATTATGGTCCCATTCCCAGCATAAAATCCTCTTATGTCCTCCCTGGATGACGATAAACTCTAGATCGCCTTATTGTATGGGTCAAGTCAATAGAACCTCCATGGAATTAAGTACATGTATACCTATGACGATCCTGAAAACTAGGGGTAGCCCATAGACACACTCTTTGAGAACGTACCATGGATTCAAGAACATGTGAACATGACTTAAATCTATAAGAGAGTCCCAGTATAGGAAATAATCCTCCCCAAAAATGGTGCGGCAAGCCTGACTTCCCATCCTCTCAACCAATGGAGTCCTTGAGTGTATTTGGCTGAATCATCAACCAACGAGTGCCTACCTTTGGAAAGAAGGTCCATGATTCATGGATACCAAGGTTTTTGGGTGTTTCTGGATCCATTAATAATCCTATTAGAGACCATATGAGGAAGTTATATCTAGAGAGGATTGATTGAACAAGTACTTGACCCCATGAAATCGCTCACCAAGATCATCTGGATGTGGAATCTCCTTCGCAATACGAAGTGGTGAATTACCCAACCCTTGTGGGGTTAATATAACCTTCCTTTAAAGGATAATGATGCAAAATAGGTTGAAATAAAATAAATTTTCAATTTTAAAATAAACTATCTCTGAAAAAAGAGACGGGTGATGATTCTTATTGGACCATTTCCTCAATGCGCGAAACATGCCACCTCAGAGGCAGAACACCTTTAAAACCCCAATGAACCCCTAAAGTCCCTAAAAAACCAAAAAGCATACAAACCCCTAAAACTCTTTAAAACCACTAAAAACCCAAAAATTTAAAAAAACCAAAAACAATCTCTACAAACCCTAAAAAACCCTTAAAATATACTAAAACTATATAAATTATCAGAAGACCATAAAACCCCTTAAAAACCATAAAAATCAAAAAAATATATATAAATCCTAATAACTATAAAACATATAAAATCCATGAATAACCCTAAAACCCCTAAAATAACTAAAACTAATAAAACCATAAAAAATCCAAAAAACCCATTAAAAAATCTAATACCCATAAAAATCCATAAAACCCCTTAAAACCCTAATGTAACCTAAAACCCAAAAAAACACAAAAAAAACCCAAAAAACCCCTACAAAAATAAAACCTTGAAAATCCATAAAAACATAAAACCCTTAATAGCCCCAAAAACACTAAAAACCCCTTAAAACCCTAAAAACTATAATAACCCTAGTAATCCTAAAAACACTAAAACCCTTAGAAACAACTAAAACACCCTAAAATCCAAAAAAAAGATGATGGATCCACTCTCTCTCAATGGTGATCCTCCTCTCTCATGGAAAGCTCGAAGACGACAACTATTCCTGCATCTCGCCATCCCCCCTCCGTGGGGGAGGGGCCCCGCTGGTTCTTGATGTTGAGCATTCATTTGTCCCATTCTTGGTTCCTGATTTTCTCCCCCCTTTTCCTTGGGTTGAGATATACCCTAAGGTTCCTGATCTACATGAAGGATGTCTGCATCTCTAGTTATCGATGGAGGAGTTCAACAAGGCCTCTTCCCTACATAGGTTGACCTTGGTTGATTATTTCTTGAATTGGAAACCTCCTGTGGATTTTTTGACAGATTTGTGTTTGATCATTGGGACCTCCAAGACTACACCATTATAGGTCTTGTTGATAGTAGACACATCTTAATTCGATTTGCGCCGATGGAGGACTTGATTCTTTCCTGGCCTGCGGCTCCAAGGATATGAAATAGTGCGCGTTTCGCTCTTTCCCGTTGGAGCTTTGATATGAATTTGAACCGTGACTCACTAATGGTGGCATCTTGGTTAGATTTCTAGAACTTCCAAATCCATTTTAAAATTTCTCCATTATCTCCATGTTGGAGAATATCGTGGGAAGGTTCTTATGTGTTGACAGTAGAACGAGGGAAATTTTTCACCTTGCAGACCCAAGGGCCTTTATTGAGATTGATGTGTCAAGGAGCCGGTTGATTTTGTTTGGATTGATATTGGTGAGGACCTTCAGTGGAAGGAACCTGTGATTTTTGAGTCGTGGACTGATTTCTGCTCTTCCTGTTGGGAACTGGGACATAGTGATCAGGATTGCGGGTATGGCAGCAGGATTTGTGGTGCATTGAATCGAGCTCAGGAGGTGGCTGGCAAAGGGAGGCAGAATCAGGGTGAGATGTAGGGGGAGCACACGGATCCTCATCTCTAAAGTGTGGTTCAGGTTGAGTCTGGTGAATAGTGTTAGGCTCGCGTGGGGGTGCATGTAAAGGAGGTTGCAACGGCTGTTCTAAGTGGGCACAAAAGGACTGGCGCTGAGGGGGTGGAATCTACATTTAGTCCTGGTTCTGGATCACTGAGCCCAAGTTTACAGGCTTATTTTCTAGTTGCGCTTGGGGGAATGGTTCTGTATTATGTGATAAAGGTTTATGGAAAATGGCTATCTAGTGCCAACTGAAGCCCAAGGTGAGTGACATATTCAAGAGACTGAGAAGAGACTCGAAAATTTCATATGTCAGCAGTTCTTTATGCAAGGAGGTTGCTGCTGGTGGGATGTCGATTTCCTCTCATAATAGTATGATGAGGCTGATGGATGCCTTTCTAACTTTCAATCACTTTCAAGGGCATGATAATGAGGATGAGGTGCAAGGGACTCCGCTTGCTGACTCTGGGAGTGTGAGGTATGCTCTACAGGGGAGTGAGGTGAAGGCCATTGATGCTGGTTGTGATGGAGGGATTGTGGTCCAGAATGCTAATGAAGTTATGTTATTGTTGGACACTACTAAGAACTTGGACGGTGTAGTTGAGAAAGAGAAAAGGGACATGAAAGTGCTTGGCCATAACTATGATGAGATTGTTTGGGATGAGAAGAAAGTAAGTGAGATTCCTAAGGAGGAGGGGCTTGAGTCTCTGGTTGCCGATTCTTCGAACATGAGGTTAGATATTCAGTTGATTAGTGAGGTGTATGTCATTTCTTCTATGCATGGTGGAGGGAGTGTGTCTCAAAGTGATAGTGGGATCGAGCTCATGTTGGACACCATTGGCCACTCGGCTGGTCTGGGTGAGTAGTGGAAAAGGATGATGTGGGAGATTGTGCAGATTATACCCTCCTTCTAGGGGGAAGTCGGCAAGCAGCCTTGGGAGAAGGGGAAGGTGGAAAAGTATAGGGTAGTGAATAAAGTGGAGGAGGTGGCTAATCAGGGGGAGCATATGAGGAAGGGACCGAGCAGATGGAGGTATTGGATAGTCTAGATCCTAAGGTTCCTAAGGTGGTCCCTAGAAATCTTCATTGTACGGTTCTTGTAGGTTGTTCACTAAACCAAGAATCCTCTTTCATTCCTAACCAAGTCCAAGAGGATGGAAGAAAGGAGATGGATGTGCTTGAGGAGGCCATTGGGAAGGAAAACAAGCCTATTGGGGCCATGTTGGCTCATGAACGAGGAAGCTGAGGGAGGACTAATCTTCTTTTCCAAAAACTGTGTCTACAAGAGCCTCTTGTAAGGCCTAGGAAAATGCCTCTAGAAGGGGCAGAAGGGCAATCAAGGTGTATCATAATGTGAATCAACAATAGATTAGGGATTATTAATCTAACTTTCTCAAGAAATGTGAATCATTTGAATGGGAGACGATGGATTCTGATGCTTCCTCTGGGTATGGTGCTGATGGGGAACCATATGGAGATGTTGTGGCTTATGGATATAATGTAGAGAGTGTCCCCTATGGATCTACTGTTTATGTCTTCGGTGGCGATGTTGACTGACTTTTTTTTCTCTTAGGTCTTTTCTTTTTTTCCCTTCATTTTTGGTTTTGGGGTTGTTAAGGGTTTTTGAGTGTGGTTTGATTGACCCCTCCCCTCCCTTGTCTGATGTGTCTCTTTTACAAATAAATTTTGTGGGGTTTAAGATTAGCCTAGCCCCACACCTTCATTGCCCCTAAAACCCCCTAAAACCCATAAAACCCCAAAAAATCACAGAAACCCCTAAAAACTATAAAATCCATAAAAACCATAAAGCCATAAAATCCAAAAAAAACGTAAAACCCTTTAAAACCATAAAACCCTAAAAATTGTAAAAAACCATAAAAACCCAGAAAACAATAAAAAACATTAAAACCATAAACAACTCTACAAACCCTAAAACCCATAGTGGCCATAAAACCCTAATAACCACAAAACCCCTAAAAATTGTAAAATCACTAAAAAACAACAATTAAAATAACCCAAAAAACTATAAAAGCCCCTAAAGTTCCCTAAAATACCAAAAAACCCCAAAGACTCAAAAGACCCAAAAATATTATAAAAAACCAAGAACTTCTAAAAACCCAAAAAAACCCCCAAAAACCATAAGAAACCCAACAAAACCTCAAAAGGCATAAAAATTTTAAAAACACTAAAAACCATAAAACCCCTAAAAACCTCTAAAAGAGACCCTAAAAGACCCTAAACCACATAAAAACCAACCCCCCCCCCAAACACTATAAGACCTATAAAAACCCTAAAAGACTAAGAAAAAACTAAAGGGCCCTAAATAAGCCTAAAAGACCATAAAATTCCCAAAAAACCCTTAAACAATCTAAAAAAACTAAAAACCTAAAGGCCCCTAAAAAACCTAAAAACCCTAAAACATCCCAAAACACCCTAAAACACTAAAGGATCCAAAAACCCCAAGAAATTTTTAGTGATCCAAACAATCATAAAAACCCAAAAGGTCCTCAAAAAACCCAAGAACAACTAAAAGACCCCAAAATCCCTAAAAGACCATAAAAACACTAAAAAACCCATAGAAACCATAAAACCCCCAAAACTCTAAACAAACCAAAAAAACATAAAAAACGAAATTGCACTAGAAACACAAAATACCCTAAAAGACCATTAAAAACCTAAAAGTCCCTAAAAATACTAAAAACATTAAATGAACCTAAAAACAATAAAACCCTAGAACTTATGAAAACCCAAATAGAACATAAAACACACTAAAACCTATAAAAATCAAAAAAATCATAAAACCACAAAAACCCATTTAAAATTCCTCAAAATTCTAAAACCCAAGAAAACTGTACAAACTAGAAAAAAAATGAAAACATAAAACAGTAAAAAAATACATAAAACACTAAAACACCTAAAAACCCAAAAAGCATTTAAAACAACAAAACAACATAAAAACTATAAAGGACCTTAAAACCCATAAAACACATAAAAACCCCTAAAACACCCTATAAACTCTAAAAGACCCAAAAAAATCATAAAACCCCTAAAAGACCCTATAGTCCCTAAAATCGTAGAAAAAAAACTAAATGACCTTATATCCCTAAAAAACCCTAAATGGCCCAAAATATTGCAAAACCCTTTAAGGGAACATAAAAACCATATAACCCCCCCCCCCAAACCCCTAAAAGATCATAAAAAAATTAAATGACCCTAAATCCCCTAAAACCACTAGAAACCCTAAAACCCCCAAAATACCCTAAAGACCCTAAAAACCAATAAAACTCCAATAAACCTTAAAAACCCATTAAAAACAAAAAAAAACTAAACCCTAAAAAATAAATTTTAAACCCTAAAACCCATACAAATCCTAAAGATTCATAAAACCCATTAAAACCCATAAAAACTAAACAACCCCTAAAATTCCTAAAACCCATAAAACCACCTGAAAACCCTAAAAACATAAAAACAAAAAAAAAACTAAAAACCAAAAACCACCTAAACACCCTAAAAACCCTAACAACCCTAAAACCCTAAAACCCTCAAAAACACTAAAAATCCTAAAAATACTAAAAACCTACAAAACCTAAAACCCATAAAACACCTAAAACCCCAGGAAAATCTAACAAAACCTAAAAAACTAAATAAAAAAATGAAAAAGGTATAAAAACCATAAAGAACCCCTAAATCCTAGAAAGACCCAATAAATACTAAAATACACTAAAGAACCTAAAAAATACTAAAATACCCTAAAATCATATAAAACCACTAAAGTTCCCTTAAAACCCATTAAATACCATAAAAACTACAAAACCCCAAGAATCCATTAAAACCCAAAAACCCATGAAAACCCTAAAAATCTAAAAACCCCTAAAAAATTTAAAACCCCAAAACCATACAAAATCATAAAATACCCAAAAACCCCTTAAATACCTATAAATCAAAAAAACCTCAAAAAACATAAAATAACACAAAAATCCTAAAAACTGTTAGAAATCCCTAAAAACCCTAAAGACCCCAAAAATCTGTAAAAAAATCCATAAAACCTTAAAACCCCCAAAAACCCTAAAAACACTTAGAACCCTTAGAAAAATTCCAAATACCAAATTAAAAACCCTAATAAAACTCTAGAAAACCTAAAACCCCCAAAATAAACCCTAAAAATACTAAAATACCCTGAAAACTCTAAAAACTTATGAAATCCTGAAAAACCTATAAGCCCATAACCCACCCACCCACCCAAAAAAACCCTAAAAACACTACAACCTCTAAAAGCCCCAAAAATTCTAAAATCCTAAAACACTAAAAAAACTATAAAAACCCTAAAAAACATAAAAACACTAAAATCTATAAAATACCTAAAACCCCTATAATCCCTTAAATCCATAAAACCCCTAAAAACTATCACACCCTAAAAAACTAAAATCCCTAGATTCTTTAGGCACAACAAGACCCTAGAAGAACTTTATGGAGGTCATTAAAGTAGCTGATTCTCTTACCTTCATGGATTTCAGTGATCTATCCCCTGGTCCTGTGATCAGGAAGGGTCATGTAACACATGTCTATGAAAATTGGGAGGCAATTGAGGATGGAGTTATTCTGTTCCACTTCTTCATTATTGCATAAGTGCTTATCCCAAAAGTGCAGAGAACATTGCTGACATATGGGGGTTTACAGAGTGGAGAATAAAATCCATTGGAAGAGTTTTATACCTTATTATCTTCCCTTATAATTAATAGAAAATGAGGTAATGGAGCTTTGACGCCCTCAATCTCAAGTGAGGACTTCTCCAGATCCAAGATTGGGACCATAAGTTTGACACTTTCAGTGTGAAAAAAACTTGTGCACAGTTATGGATCCGGATTTGTAAATTAAATTAGTTCTACTATCACCCTCAAATCTTGTGGGTCATTTCCCCCTTGGTTCACTTTCCCATTAGAATTTATAAGAAAATGGGAAACCCAAGATATGGGTAATATGCAGGGCTGCTTGTAGAAGTCGGCATGGTGAATACTCTAGTTGTGGAGGTTGTTTTCAAGACCCTTGAGGACATCCTTTCCTTGGAAATTTAGTATGTGATAAAGCCCAAATTCTTCCATACCTACATTATTTTTGGGAATAATCTGTCGGAATGAAAGAGATTGAATATTTTTTCTATTTTAAACCTATAGGTTGATGACCCATGTACTAGCTAGAAGGGTCCCGAGGAAGGAAAAGAGAACACCAGGTCCGATGAACACCGGATATGGTTCCCTCCATTATTGGGACATAGGAGAGGATGGATCAGGAAAATAGTGAGTTCACAGAGGTCTCCATAAGAAATACTATGAGGAATCCAACTAGGGTTCCTGTAGAGGATTCCATATGTACGCTGGAAAAATTTAACCCACTGAGTGGGGTGTTCTAGAGTGACATGGATGATGACCCTCAGGCCCAAGATTATATTCCTATCACGGATCCTTTCAAAGTGAAAAATGACGATGGGAAAAAGATGGTAGAGAAATATCTTTCTCCAGAACCATCCAATTAGACTACTCGCACCACTATGAAAAATGGAAATAAAGGAAAAGGAAAGGAAATTATCCCCTCCCCTTCCAATACTGAAAGCCTCCCCGAATTAAGATCATGTTCTAGAATTTCCAGGGTCTTGGGAATGTTCTCACGACCTCAAACCTTAGGCACTTTATTTCCCACAAGACAATAGTAATTGGGTTAGCTGAACCCATGATAATGTTTTCAAGATAGAATAAGTTTAATTGGATAACCCTTGGGTACTCTCTTTTCTCTATTAATAGTGAGGACACTTACACATTTTGGGTTCTAAATCATAATGATGTTCAACTTATCGCAGTTTAAGTGAGGAAACAAGTGATATCGGTTACCATCTGTTTACATGATACCACCATTACCCTCTCTTTTGTGTATTCCTATTTTTCGTTAATCAATAGGAGGGAAATACAGAGTGATCTAGTATGATGAATGATTCCATTAACCATAATTGGATTTTCATTGGTGACTTCAATGCGGTCATAAGACCTGTAGAAAATATTGTCCCAATCTTTTCAAGAGCTGCAACATTAGATTTTGCCACTTTCTTGGACTAGTGTAATCTGTCTGAGATACCCATAGTCGGATCCACCTTCACATTGGAAAGTAACACTATTAATCGTAGACAAGCCAATAGACTATATAGGTGTTTCTCCCAAATCAGTGATAGGAGTTCCCCCATGGACCTCTCTGGGTTCATTCTTCTGAAATTTAACTCAGAACACAATCCACTTGTTTTTGAGTTAAGGGAGGGTAACTCCAAGTATCTCCCCATGACCTTAAAATTTAATAATTCTAGGATAACAATTACTAGGTGCATGGAGGAGGTTATTAAAGGGTGGAAAAATACCTTTGTAGGAAGCCCCTATTTTTTCATGGTTTCAAGGCTCAGAGAATTCAAGCACCTCCTAAAAGAATGGATCAGGAAGTCCTTTTCAGAGCTAGAAAATGATATCAATGCTGATGAATCGCATCTTTCCAATTTCAAAATTTAAAATCAGTATCAACACACACCATCTCAAGAGGAGCTACAGCTCCACTCAAAGCTGGTTGAATTACTGGCTCTCAAGGAGAGGCTTGCTAAGGTGGAGTTTGATGTCAAATGGCTGCAAGATGAGGGTATAATCTCCAAATTTTTCCATCACCTTCATTGGGAGAAATGAGTTAAGACTAGTATTAATGCTGTCCGGGTTGGAGGCTTGACCCTCACCTCGATGGAAGACATTTTTATGGCGGTGTTGAAGCACTTTTAGGGACTTTACATGGATGATGGAATTGATCCTACTATAATCTTGGACTCCATATCTCCCCGCATTGTTTAGCATCATAATGAGGCTCTTACAGTGGCGTCTATTGGCGAGGAGGTGAGTTCTTCACTCTTCCCTTGGAAAATGGGTAGTGCAACTGTAACAGACGGTCTTAGCAATAAATTCTTTATTTTCTATTGGGATATAATACATGAGGATGTTACCAAGGCTGTCAGGGATGTCTTCCTCTCGAGCTCAATTATTTATTGGATGAATTCAAAATATATATCTCTGATCCCAGAGAAAGAGAATGATATTGAAATTTGTGACTTCTAACTGGTTTCCATGGGGAACACGACCCCCAAGATTGTTAGAAAAATTTGGTTCAACAGGTTGGGGAAGATTTTGAGGGATGTGATTGCTCCAAACTAGTTTGGGTTCATCCCTGGAAGAAATATTCAGACCTTCCTATTCACCACCTTAGAGGGTATCAATATTATGATGAAGGAAATAAAGCATCAGAGCTTTTCTCTGTAACTTGATATTTCAAAGGCTTTTAGAGCCATAAAGTGGAGCATTATATTTAATATCCTTGGCATCTATGGTTTCTCTAGTAGTTTTATCATGCTGGTTAATAATATCCTTAATAGTGAAAGAATTTATTTCCTTATAAATGGTTCCCCAAAAGGGTTCTTCCAATTCTCCAGGGGGGTCCGACAACGGGATCCACTCTCTGGATTTCTAATTGCAAATTTTGAGGATTACATGAGTCGGTGCATTATTTATTTGTTTAAGTATGTTCTTTACTCACCAATCAATGCTGGGAGGGACCTCCATATTCCCTTCCACCTCCTCTATGTGGACAACATCTTTCTGTTTGGGCAGGATAAAAAGAAAACACAATCCTATATGAAAATGGTCTTTTTTCACTATGAACGTGTGGATGGACAAACCCTCAGCTGAAAGAAATCCTCAATAATCTTTGAAAATGGAGTCTCTCCATCAGGGAATCTCTATATTTCTGGTGCAATTGGAGTAAGGAGAGGCTCACTCCCCTTCACATTTCTAGGTGTCCCCCTCTTTTTGGGAAAGGAAAACAAAATCTACTTTGATTGCATCTCATATAAAAGTACCCAGTAGCTTTCCAAATGGTAGAGAAAATTCATCTCCCAAGATGGAAGAGTGTTCCTAATAAATTCGGACATAACCTCCATGTTTTTCCATGATTTTTCTATCTATATATGGCAAGTCAGTTTGGTTAAAAGTTTGAATGCAAGGATAAATAATTTTTCTTAGACATGATGAATCCATGAAAGAAGATTTGTTTCTTTTTCATGGAATCACTGTACAAAACTATTTGAGAGGGGTGGGCTTGGCATTAAAGACATTAGAAGATTTAATTATGCCCTACTGGGGATTTTCATCTGGAACTTGCTGAACCCACATGATGATGGCCTATATTTTTCACAAAAAGGTTTATGCAGAGGCTTTCTGAAGGTTTCATTGGATACCTCTCGTACTTTGTTTGGCCTACTCTAAGATCCTCTTACAAGGATATTATATCTCAATAAAATTGGATTGTGTCAAGATCCTCGACACTTAATTGCTGGAAAACTCCATGGTTTACGTAAATGTTTTCTGAGGTAGTGTCGCCTCCCCATAGCTGGTAGGACATGTCGATTTCTTCACTTGTTCATCATAGTGGGGACCCCCTAGTGGATTTCCCTGAACATATAATTTCACAAATCCAGCGGTTTATATTTTTGGATAATGAAACTCTTGTATGGAAGCCTAGTATGGTTGGGAAGTTCAATATCCATGATTACTACTGGCTGGAATGTCTTCAAGGACTCACCTCACCATCTTGGCTGCTCAAATTCAGAACATCTTTCATCTCACCACATCATTATGTACTGATCTGAAAAATGTTTAGAAATAGGATTCCCTTACAAAATAAAATGAAGAATGTTGTATGGAAACATTCCTCTAATTTTCTTTTCAACAATAAATTAGAGGATAATGGATCACATGTTCTACTTTATGGTAAATTTACTGCTGATCTATGGAGCTACTTGCTGTAGTGGTTTGGTTTGTAGTGTACAATGAAAGGAGTGATATGTGATTTTATCTGCAGGCTGGTGAAGCTGAAGTGCAGTTTCCACCTTCACAACCTGATACATGTAGGTGTTTCAGTGACCATTGACTTTATTTGGGCTGCATGTAATGCTCTAGACTTTAACTAACAGCCCCTATCGGTTCGTGGTGGAGTGGTGACAATCCACAAGGCAATACAGGTGGCATCCCATTAGCAATAGGTTTTATGGAAAATAAAGCTAGGGATCTGACTCTTTTGAGTTCACTTGGTGTGTCTAGTAGGGGCAATAATCCATAGGTGTTGAAATATATTTGATGGATTCCCCTGATCACACCATGGATAGAGGCCAATGTGGATGGTGTGGCGTTGGGTGCACATGGCCCCTCGAAGTGTTGTGGGATTTACCTCACCTATAGAGGATTTGTAAAAGTATTATTTTACCACATTATTAGATATGTATGTGCTTATGAAGTGGATTTATGGGTGATGGTGAAGAGGGGTAATTTTTCTGCTCAATTTAATTGGCACTCTATTTGGATTGTGTCTGACTCGATGCTTGTGGTGGATGCCCTCAAAAACAAATCCAAGGAGGTCCCATAGAGACTTCTACCACAATGGATTAAATACCTCACCATCTCTCATACTCTGAGCTTTTGAGTCACCCACACCTATAGAGATGCCATCTTGGTGGCAGATGCTCTCTCTAAGAAGGCAATTGAGGAACAAAGCTCAATGTGGTCCTTTTTTACCCCTTATTTTTGTATGTCGCATGTGGATTCAGATATGAAGGGTGAGCTTCACTCTCAGAAGTGTAAACCATCCTTGGAACTTTGTTTTTTATCCTTAATTTGTGGTGGGGCCACTATCCCCAAACCTTTTTTCGCCCCTAGAAAACACTTTAAAACGTAAAAATCTATAAAAAACAAAAAAAACATGAAAAATAAGAAAAAACACTAAAACCACCAGAAGCCTTTAAAACCCTAACAATCCTAATAACCATAAAACCATAAAACAATAAAAACCCTTTAATATCCCAAAAACCCTATAATAATTGAAACCCATAAAACCCCTAAAAATCTAAAACCCAAAAAAACTTCAAAAACCATAAAACATCTAAACACCCCAAAAAACACAAAAGGACACCAAAATACATAAACCACTAAAAACCCTAAAACCACAAAACCCCTAAAACCCATAAAAACCCTATAACCCCTAAAAATAATAAAAACCATAAAAATCCTAACCCCCTTAAAAGTTCTGAAAATCGTTAAAACCATAAAAGACCTTAAATCCCTATAAAACCCCTAAAAACAATAAAACCCCTAAAATACCTTAAAATATCTTTAAACCCCTTAAAACCCCTAATTTTTTTAAAATTTCCCTAAAACCCTAGATAACTTACAGACCCATAAAAACCCTAAAACCCTATAAAGAACCTAAAAAATACTAAAAACCCTAAAAACACTAAAAACCTTTAAAACCCTAAAACCACTAAATATCCTAAAAGGCCTTATAATAACCTTAAAGACCCTTAAAACACTAAAACCCACTAAAACACCATAAAACCCTAAAAAAACTCTAAGTCTCTAAAAGACCCCCAAATCCTAAATAAACCCTAAAAACCATAAATTCCAAAAAAAATGTAAAAACCCATAAAACCATAAAAAATACTAAAACATTAAAAATCCTGAAAGAAACTACAAACACTAAAAATGATAAAAGACCCAAAAATAACATAAAAACCTCTAAAATTAGAAAGGTATGTATAAAACTCTAAACCTCTAAAAGACCCTAAAAACCCTATAAAACACAAAAAAACCCTAAAAGCCAAGGAATATTCAAAAGGACCCTAAAAATTCTAATATAACCTAAGAAATCCTAACAAAAAACCTTAAAGGACCCTAAAACCCAAAGAAACCATAAAAGACCCTAAAAACCCTTTAAAATCATAATAGATCCTACAACACCCAAAACCCCTAAATACCACATAAGTAACACTAAAACCCCGAAAATAACATAAAACCCCTAAAAGACCCTAAAAACACTAAAAGTCCCTAACAACCCAAAAAACCAAAAACCCATAAAACCCACCCCTAAAAACACATAAAACCCCAAAAATACCTTAAAAATCCTTAAAAAATCAAAACCATAAAAACTAGTAAAAAACCCTAACAACCAAAAAAAATCCCCCAAACCCCCAAAGAACCATAAAAAACCCCAAAAACCTAAAAATAATAAAACCCTAAAAAACAAAAAAAACTAACAAATCTATTATAACCTTAAAAACCCAAGGAAACCTTAAACACCTCAAAACCCCTAAACCCCCCCCTAAAAGATCCTAAAACCGCCTAAAATAACTTAAAACAAAAAATACCCAAAAATAATAAAACACCCTAAAAACCCTAAAATCCCTAAAAATAGTAAAAATTCCTAAAAACATTTTAAAAACCCAGATAAACCCATAAAATCTATAAAAATTATAGAAATAAATAAAGCCCCAAAAAATCTTAAAAATCCAAAACCCATAAAATGTACATAAAAACATAAAAACCCCAACCCCCTGAAAAAAACCCTAAAAGACCTATAAACCTAAAAGAAACCCTAAAACCCCCTGAACACCTAAAAACTCCAAAAAGACATAAAAAACTAAAGAACCTTACAATACTCTAAAACCCTAAAACCCCAAAACCCCCTTAAACACCCTAAAAACCACCAAAAACCCAAAACACATAAAAATCCTAAAAAACATAAAACGGTAAAAATATTAAGAACCCTAAAACCCCTAACTGACCATAAATAATCTAAAAATCCTAAAATCCCCAAAAAACTCTAAAACCACAAAAAAAACATAAAAACCCCAAAATACCCTAGAAAACTCTATAACCCTCGAACACCAAAAAACAACCCACAAAGACACTAAAACCCATTTAAATCCAATAAAATGCACTAAAATTCTAAACAAATCTAAAATAACCATAAAAACATTTTAAATGCCAAAATAAACACAAAAACCTTTTAAAACCTAAAATACGCAAAAAAAAAACCTTAAAAACCAAACTCTATTAAAGACCCTAATAATCCAATGAAAACCCTAAAACCATGAAACCCTCCAAACTCCTAAAACCTTAAAACCCCCGACACACCCAAAAAGCATAAATCAATATAAAAGTCCCAAACCCCCTAAAAACTCTAGATCCCCTTAAAACCCATAAAAACCTAAAAACAAAACTTGAAGCCCCATGAAACCCCTAAAAGTATTGATAACCCCCCAAACCCCATAAAACCCTAAAATCTATAAAGTCCCTAAAACCCCACAAAATCATAAAAACCCTAAAGATGATTTTCAAATCCTAAAACCCCTAAAAACCTAAAAACCTTCTAAAATCCCAAAAAAACAACTAACAACCCTAAAAACCCCTTAATACCCTAAAATCATTGAAAACCCTTAAAACCCCAAAAGGTCCCAAAACAATAAGAAAATTATTAATAAAGCCTAAAAACCTATGAAAACCCTAAAAATCCAAAAAAATAAAGACCCTAAAAAATACTACAAAACCCTAAAAACCTAAAAACCCCTAAAATCCCTTCAAACCCTAAAAAAGCCTAGAAACCCCTAAAAACCCTTTTAAAAACCTACAAAAACCTAAAAACAATAAAAAACCCTAAAAATACATAAAATATCCCAAAAACCCTAAAAAACTAAATACACTAAAAAACTCTAAAAACCCTAAAAAATGTAAAAAAGTTAAAAACCCTAAAAAATATTTCAAAACCCTAAAACACTAAAAATATGAAAAAGACTAAAAACCCAAAATAAATCCTTATAAACCAAAGAACACAGAAAAGAATATGTACCCTAAAAATAAATTCAAATAACTTAAAAATACCAAAAAACCCTAAAATTCAATAAAGTCCACCAAAACCCCTAAAAATCATAAAACCCCATAAAAATGTTCAAACGAATAAAACCTTAAAACCATAAATCTTATAAAAAACCCTAAAATCCTAAAAACCCTTTGAAAATACCTAAAACATATAAAACCCTAAAAACCCCCCCATTAAAACCCTTTAAACCATTAAACCCCCTAAAACTCCCTAAAACCCTAAAATACCTAAAACCCCAAAAATTCCCTAAACTACTTAAAACCCTAAAAAACCTTTAATCCCCTTTAAAACCCTTTAAAACCCTGTAAAAACCCTAAAAATATAAATCCCCTTTAAATCCATTAAAAAAACTAAAAACCATTAAAATACCATAGAAACAATAAATATCCAAAAAACCCAAAAAATCCCTAAAAGATCATAAAGGACCCTAAAACCTATACATCCTAAAAAACCATAAGAACCCTAAAACCCCTGAAATAGGATAAAAGACCCCAAATCCCAAAAAATCACTAAAAGAGACTAAAATCCCTAAAGGAACCTAAAAACCCTAAAACCAATAAAAATATAAAATACTCTAAAAAACTAAAAACCCCAAAAAGAAACTAAAAACGTCCAAAACCACAAAAATATGAGAAAACACTAAAAGACTCTAAAGAACCCTAAATAACCCTAAACATCATAAATAACCTAAATGATCCTATAAAACCTTTAAACCGCTTAAAGGACCCCAAAAACCCAAAAGGACCCTAAAAACCCTAAAACCCATAAAGGACTCTAAAAACCAGAAAACCCCTAAATGACCCTACAAAAATCCCTAAAAGACCATGGAAGACCATAAAACCATAGAAAAATCTCTTGAAAACCCAAAAAACCCTTGAAATACTAAATGAAAGTATAAAACCATAAAACCATAAAAGAACATAAAACTCTTACAAAAATTAAACCTCTAAAAGACCCTAAATCCCTTAAAACCCCTAAATGACACTAAAAACCCAGAAAATGTTAAAAGAACCTAAAACCCTAAAAATATTAATAAACACTAAAACCCATAAAGAACCATAAAAACACTAAAAAAATAAAACAATCTTTAAAAACCCTAATAGATAAAAAAACATAAACCTTAAATAATCCTAAGAACCTAAAAGAAACCCTAAAAATACTAAAACCACTAAAACCCCAAGAAAACCATAAAAAAACTTAAATATTCTAAAACACCTAAAAACCCTATAATTGATGGATGTGGTGGTGCCACCCCTCCCTAGGATTGGAGGAGCGGCAGATGGGATCCCCTTACAAGCAGAGCAGAAGTTTCCCCCTCTTTTTCCGGAGATAATGCTTTGCCCGAAAGTCCCTCAGTGCCAGAACGGTGTGCCCTCAGTTTCGATTTCTGCTCAAGAGCTTTCTTCGGCCTTTTCTCTTCTGGATTTGATATTGGTGGTTTGGTTTGGGAGGATTAGTCCTCATATCGAAGTTTTTGATAGGTTTGTTGCCTCTTCTTGGAATCTCCATGAAAGAGCTATTGTAGGGTTAGTTGATGCTCGACACTTTTTGGTGCGATTTGGGAATGAGGATGATTTGATATCGGCCTGGGTCGTGGCACCACGGATTATTTATGGTTTTAGGTTCTACTTGTTCTGGTGGATCTTTGATTTCCACTTAAATCGTGATCCCCCAAGCCCAGCTTTGTGGGTAACTCTTCCTGGACTTGCGCTCCCCTTCCAGAATCTGGCTATCCTTCGGGTCATAGGTATTCTCGTTGGACGATTTCTATGTATGGATGCGCGAACGAGCACTTCATGTCATCCCTTTGCGCCTCGGATTTGAATAGAGGTGGATGTGTCCAAACCCCTGTCAATTTGGTTAGTGTCGAGATTGAAGATGAACTCCGGTGGCAGCAGCAGGTTTGTTTTGAATTCTGGGTCTTCTTCTGCTCGACTTGTTGCAAGTTAGGCCACACTGCATCTGTGTGCTGACTTGGAAGTAGCCCCTCTATTATTGGGCCTCCTGTTGTGGCTCCATCATCATTTTCTAAGATAGTTGCTGGGGGCTCACCCAATATCAGTGTTTTGGCTCCAGATACTGGTGTGGCTTAATACCCTACGAGTCATGCTGCTTCTGAGGAACAAGAGGCTATCGCGGTTGGGGATGTTTTGATGCAGGTTGATGGAGGGGGTCAGGCTCGGGTCAAGGTCTATGCCAAGGAGGTTGCTATGGATTTTTCAACTGGGAGTGAGAGGACTCTTGCTGAGGGGGTGGAATCCGCTCCTGTTTTGGGTTCTAGACCACTAAACTCACAGATTGTTCATGCTATTCCTCTGGTTGCGCTTGGGAAAATGGCCATCTAGTGCCAACCGAAACCCAAGGTACATGATATATGAAAGAGATTGATGAGTGATCTGCAGTTTTTGAATGCTGGAAGTTCTCTTGGCCTGGAGGCCTCTGCTGGGCTGGAGCTTGAGGAGGAGGTGCAGGGGCCCCTGGACAATGTGGGAGGCGAGATGTCTGCTGAACAGATACAGAATAAGGTGCAGGCCGATGCTGCTGGGCACGGTGGAGGGAGCGTGTCCCATAACCCTCTGGTGGCTGATACTGGGAGCGAAAAGTCTCCTTCTCAGGTGCTTTCTAATGTGCCTACTATTGGGCAGGGGGGAGGGAGTGTGGAGCACTTTTCTAGTGAAGCCGAGATGATTTTGAGCACTTTTGGGAGCTTTGATAATGCCGGTGAATGGGAGCATAAGGCGAGGGATGATCTGAAGACTGAGAATGGTGTGAATGCTGCCCAGGTTGAGGGTAATGGGGGTATCCTCACCGGGTCTTTGATGAACGCTTCAGAATCCTTTGAACCTATTCCGATCACAGTGGATGCTTCGGAGGTGCTCATTTCCTTCGGAGCAAATGATGTTAATTTTATTGAAGATGGGATGATTAGGGACAGTGTGGATGAGAACTCCAAACGTTTGGTTCTGAAAGACCTGGCTTTGCATCCTTCTCTTTTGCAGGAGGGAATGGAATCCGAGTGCTCGATGCTCTGGGAGAGTGGCTTGGATGAGGGCTCTAGGATGAAATCCAACATGGCCCAGATTTTAAAGGACAAGGCCATACTTGCTGGGAAAGAGATGTTTGCTGGGGGCCTGTCCAGGGAGTGTTTTCCACCTCCCACCTCTTGTTTTCTCAACTAGGAGGACTCTGTTATACCTTTCTAGGGGAATCATGGTGATATTTGCACCGCTACTCTGAATGTAAGGAGGCCAAGGAACGACTACTCTTCTATTCCAAGAACGGTTTCTACAAGGGCTTCCAGCAAGGCTTCGACGAACTCCTCTGGTAAGGCGGGGCAGTCTGCTAAAAATTAGTTAAATATGGATCAGGTGAAGTTAAGGGAATACTACACCATCTTTTTGAAGAAGTATGATTCTTCGGAATGGGAGTCAGTAGACACTGATGCGGCTTCTGGCTATGGTGCCGAGGGAGACCCCCCTGGTACAGATTATGATGATAATGGTAGAGATGGCTGGTAGACCCTATGCTGGATGCTGGTTGCGGGTTGGCTGGGAGATGCTGTTGGTTTTGCTTTGGTTTATCTTTCTTTTCTCATTTTGTGTGTCCTTTTTATTTTTACTTTATTTTGCGTGTGTTGTAAGGGGTTTTCAGGTGTGGGTCGTTTGACCCCTCCCCTACCTTGTCTGTTGTGTCTCCTTTTCTTTACTAATAAATTTTTTTTGGGGGGGGGGCATGGGGGGGGGGGGGGGGGGGGGGAATAGCCCGACCCTCGAATCTTCCTTGCCCTAAGACCCCTAAAAACAAAAAAAAACTTTTAAAACCCTACAAGAAACCATAAAACCCTAAAAACCCTTAAAAATACAAAAAATCCCTAAAAACATAAAAAATTATTAGAACCATAAAAACCCTAAAAACCATTTAAAACCAATAAAACCACATAACAATTCCTAAAAACCCACTAAAACCCCTAAAAACCAATTAAAACCAATAAAAACCCTAAAAACCACTAAAACCACTTAAAACCCTTAGAAAACCATTAAACACTTAGAAAACCGAAAAATCCCAAAAAACCTCATAAAAAACCAAAAACCCCTAAAAAACAAAACCCCATAAGAATCCATAAAACCCCAAAACCCCCTAAAAGTCCATAAAAACTCTAAAACCCTTAAAACCCCTTAAAACAAAAAAAAACAAAAAACCCATTAAAAATCATAACAGACCAAAAACACCCATCAAAGGCCCTAAAAACCCTACAAGATGTTAAAATACTCTAAATATACTTAAATAATCAAAAATAACCTTAGACACTATAAAAATCTAATACCCCCCTAAACCCTGAAAACACCCTAAAACGGACGAAAAACTCTAAAAGAAACGTAAAACGCATATAAAACTAAGAAACCCCCTAAAGCCCCTAAAAACAATAAAAAACATAAAAATTTTAAGAACATTTAAACCCCCTAAAAATTCCTAAAACCTTTAAAACTCTAAAATCTATAGACTCTAAAAACTGAAATAAAACCCAAAAAAACCAAAAAAACTGTAATAAAACCCGAAGAACCCTAAAAACATAAAACCCCATGAAACCCCTAAAATGCCTTAAAAATCCAAAAAATCCATAAGATATCCTAAAACCCAAAAAATAAAAACCACAAAACCCTTAAAAACCCAAAAACCATAAAGAACCAAAAACCCTAAAAGACACTAAAAACATAAAAACCATGAAAACTATAAAAAAACTAAATACCCTAAACCCTTAATAATATATAAAAAACCATGAAACCCCTTAAAACCACTAAAAATACCTAAAGACCCTAAATACCAAAAAAATACCTTAGAAACCTTAAAACCCCTAAAAACCTTAAAAAACACAAAATTTCCCTAAAAAATCCCTGGAATCCCCTACAAACCGTGAAAAACATGAAAACCATAATAACCCTAAAAACTAAAAAAAACCATAAAAATCCCTACACCCTTACAAATTTAAAAACCCGAACCTCCTAAAAACCCTAAAGACCCTAAAATACACTAAAAGCATAAAAACATTAAAAACTCCAAAAAACCAAGAAACCAATAAAACCATAAAACCCCTAAAAACCATAAAATCACCAAAATCCATAAAACCCCTAAAATTCATAAAACCCCCCAAAAATATTAAACCCCTAAACCCCTAAAACCTTGAAAAACCTAAAAAACCTTAAAATCTAAAATCTCTACATCCCTAAAAGCCTAAAAATCTCCCAAAAGACCCCAAAAATCCCCAAAACCCCAAAACTCTTAACGTCAATAAAACCCATAAATACCATAAAAAATATAAAAACCCAAATAAAATCCACTAAAATCCCTTAAACACCGTAAAAAGCATAAAACCTATAAAACATCATAAAACCCAAAAATACCATAATAAATTTTAGAAACCTAAAAACTAGGAAACCCCAAAACACCTAACAACCAATAAAAATCCTAAAGAAACTCTAAAACCTAAAAAACGCTAAAAATCCAAAAAAAAAAACAACTAAAAAAATCATAAAATCCTAAAAATCCCTAAAAAATCCCAAATAAACCTAAAACCTTAATTTTTTTTAAAAACCCTAAAAATCCTTAAAACCCATAAAACCACTTGTAAAACACCGAAAACCATAAAATTCCCTAAAATACTAATAATCCCTAAAAATCCATAAAGCACCTTAGAAACCATAAAAACCTAAACACATTACTTTTTTTTAAAACCACTAAAAAATCAAGGGAACAATTATAAACCAAGAAACCCTAATAAACCAAAAAAACCACTCATAATTCAAACACCTCTAAATATTCAAAAAACACAAAAATCCCTTAATAACACTATAACCTTAAAAAACCATAAAAACTACTAAAAGTTTATGAAACCCTAGAATATCCTAAACATATTGAAAACCCTTAAAAACACTAAAAGATACAAAAACCAAAAAACCAATATAACATACCCCAAAGGCCATAAACCCTTAAACACCCAAAAACCAATTAAAATACAAAAACCCCAAAAACCAAAAAACCAAAAAATAATATAAAACCCCATAAATTGTAAAAAAAAATTAAACCCCTAAAACCTTAAAAACCCTAAAACCCCTAAAACCCTAAACCCCTAAAAACCTAAAAACCCCTAAAAATAAAAAAATCCTAAAAAAATCCCTTCAATTATACAAACACTTAAAATCACTAAACCTCTATAAAAATACCTAGAAACCCTTAAATTATAAAAAACCCCAAAAATAATAAAAAACCTAAAAACCCTAAAAACCTAAAAACCCAGAAAAAAAACTAAAAATCCTAAAAAAATCCCAAAAACCCATTAAAACCTTGAAAACTAACCATAAGACCCCCAAAATTCCCTGAAAACTTAAAAAAATTAAAATCTTTGAAAACCTAAATACCCTAAAAACTATTTTTGATATAGAAATAAAATTTTCACGGAAGTGGTAGATAAATTTATAGAGGTTAGAAACAAATTCATGAGAAAAAATCCCAACAAATCAACATAAGGGGCTATTTCATGAAGGTCAAAAAGCTTTGATAATGGATCTAGTTTATGGGATTCCCATGTCCATGCAGAGCTATTGTTGTAACCATCATGAAACATAACATTATTCACGGAAGTCCCATGATCTTGTAGAGCTGTGGCAATGACCTTGACATAATGTAACTTTGGTTTTCATAGGTCTTGTAGCCATATGGAGTTTAGGCAGTAACCTCCATGCAATGTTACTCCAATTACTAGAACCCTTTGAATTCAAAAAAAAATCATAATCTTCCATCAAATCCTCCATATTTCACAAAAATAATTCTCTTTCCTCTGATGGCCTATAAATACCCCCGTCCACCTTTTTAAAGGACGCAACATTTTATCTTCTGAAAGAATCTATGAATTCATGAAAATCATAAGCATTCCAATCAATAGATGATATGGATCTCCAAAGGTAGCCACCATTCATGAAGCCACCTCCTATGGGTTTCTAAGAATCTCACCCTTGGTGGAGATGCCTTTTTCCAAGGTTCGCAACCTTTTCATGAGAAAAAAGTTTAGGGGGTTTCATGAGATAACTATCCTTTGAGAAACCAACTCCATGGTACCCTATAATTTTATCTAGGGTAGGTTCACCTTATTTCATTAAACATATTTTTTTTTGAGAGACCCCTAACATTAATGAATCCCATGACCTTCATGAAACTCCCATCTTTCACAAATCCCAAACATTTTCTAAACCCATTCCCCTGGCCTCTTCATGATTCCACATTTTATCCAATACCCTTTCGAAAAAGTCAGGTGACCATATCCCTTGTACCCATCCAAAACCAATTCAACCACACCCCAAATCATCATGCGACTGGTGACACCAACACTTGTGTTGACACACTTCACTTCAAGTGTGGCATGGTCCATTACCATGCCCTTTTATAATAATCATATTCACCATAATTCCTTCACCTAAAAATTGTAACCATGACATCAAACCTTATGATTTACACTCCTCTATGGTAGTGTTTACACAATGCCCCACCCAGAGGATTATGGGTAGTGAAAAAGTAATCCCTAAAGGTGGAATCACTAAGACAAATGGAAAGCATGTCTTGGTAGTGAGTCATTTTTCTATATCTTCCTCTCACCTTGAAATAGTCCCCCTTAGGGAGTAAGTACCAACCATGTATGAGATGTATTATGTAAAACTACCTAGACCCACATCTTAGTCACATGATGTTAAATTTCATGACAACATCCTCAACATATGATGTTAAACTGTAACCTTACCCCATGTGATAAGCATGGGATGTCCCATGAACGGTCACCATGGAACTCCACCACCTCCCCTACCATGGTATGAAACTCCTATGTTGAGTAGATTTTATGAATAATCCCCACACCATCCATGGTTTATGATTATTTTGTGACAGAAGCATCCTTACCACCTAACATTAAACAACATGGACCAGTCCCATCACACAACCATAAACTATGGCATCAAACTATGTGGGATTTGATCTCTATATCTTAAAAAGGGTATGTAGGACACCTCCCTAAGGATTAATCCTAATTCCACAACATCATTTGTCCAAACAATTTTTTTTAAAACTTCCCCAAAGTGTACACACATAACCCCCCCCCCCCCTCCCCAATTGTCAATTCATCCACCCTGGGGACACAATCCACTCAATCCTAGGTGTGAAATCTCCACCTGGGGAAACAGTTAACCAAATATGAAGTGTGAAATATACACAACTAGGGAAACACATAAATAAACCCCCTTGTGTGATGGATTTACCACTAGGGAACATTCCAAAAAATACCAAGTGTGTAATCTACCCTTCTAGGGACACACTTAACCAAACCCCCAAGTGTGAAATATTCCCCCCTGGGGAAATCCTCCATAAAATCCAATGTGTGAAAACTTCCCCCCATTAGGGACACACTTAAACAAATCCCTAAGTGAAAAATATCCCCCCACCCTAAGGAAACACTCCACTAAATCCCAAATGTGAAATCTTCACACTAAAGACACACTTTACCAAACCTCATTGTGTGGAATATCCTCCCCCCATCTTGGATTCACACTTCAAAAAACTCTAAGTGTGAAATCCTCACAAATGGGGACACACATAACCACTAAACAATCCTCAAAATATGTTAAACCTATGACCCAAATATCCTCACAAGACATTAAATTTGTGATCAATCCATCTCTATAAGACGTTAAACTTGTGACCTGATCCATAATACCTACCCCGTACAATAAACATGGGATGCCCGAGGTAAAAAAGACTTGGAATACTTACACCCCTGGATTCAAATACCTCATTACTGACATGATATTTCTTAGGTTCTCCTCCCAAGATTCCTCAAACATTAGATTACCTCTTGAATAGGCAGTCTTTATAGCTTCCCAATAAACCCATAATCCAGAAATTCCCAAAAATCTCCAACGTTATTATACACACTAACTAAGGGTTTCTATCCTATCAAGATAGATGTGGTGTAATTAATCAACATCCAACTAGAGATAGAACCAGGAATCAATTTCACAAACATAACATAAATATATTAGGGAGACCCTAACTAGGTGATGATTTCCAAGAATGAATCCAAGGAAGGAGGAACTAACATCCCATCATACCATTTCAATCAATGAAAAAACATATCTGAATGAAGTGATGGAATATTCCTACATTTGGATTGTGGTATTGTGGGAAAATAATAAATTCATCTCTTCTATAAGTAGAAATGGTGAAGATATCCAGTGAAAAACATCAGAAACAATAATATTTAACTTTACATTAAACTCTTAACCTTCAAATATATGGACTAGTAACATTGAGGTACCATAAAAATTACATGTCACTAGTTCCAGATATTTATAACTGGGTCCCACTAGGAAAGTAGTGGAACCAGTATGAAACTATCCTAATACTTGTGGTAGATAATGTTGGGAATATTTAGTCACCAGCAACATCTTTGTGGATCTATCCTCTATTTCTATAATATTGGATGGTGTTGGAGAATAGAGCACTGATTTCATTATATATTTACTAAAGGATGATTTCACATGTCTTACAGAAATAAATCTATAAGAAACTGGGGAATTGATTCCAACAAGAATAAAGAGAGGGGAAACATTATTGATGAAATTCCACAGAATTATATTCCTACTATGACAACCAGACATCTTCAACTACTAGGTACCCACATCCCATTTCACTCTTTTATCTCATTCAAAGGAGGGTGATTGATGCCCTCGTATTCTGGTATATGCAATAAGGGGTCATTCCCACCATGGTTATGACCCACAATGATCTTGAGACATCTATGCCTCAATGAAACCACCATCCAAGAGGGTTGTTCAGGGGGAAAACACCCCCAATTATAATAATGAACCACTTTGGAAGACTCCATCTAGAGCACTCTGATACCTCATTCCCCTATACCGAGGAGGTATGGGATGTTTGAGTTACACCTATAACTACCACTACTAGGGATCTTCCTTAGAGGTATCCCACTAGGCCACACCATTGATAACACCAACCGGTCCCATGGGTTGATGAGCATATTGGATCCATACCCACTTCACTAACCCCAATCCAGAACACCTAACACCAAATCTGGTAGAAGACCTAGAACATTCTCCAATAGGAAGCATCTTCTATAGATCATGTAGCCCCTAAAACTATCATTGTATCTTAACAAATCACTACAACTAATCAATGGGGATATCTATTCACCTACCGAGGATCTAGAACCCAACCAACTCTCAAGATTTACGGGTTGACACTCTTACTATTTGGCGCCACTGGTAGCCATTATGAGTTATCCCATGAGGAGGAGTACTAGTGTGGTGGTCCTCCCTAAATCACCACCAACCAACACAAAGGTCATCCCCACAAAAAAATTTCCCTGATTCTAAGAACCATCCCAAGGAAATAGGAAGAACACCAATCATGGGATCCATGCATTCATCACTGGACTCAATTCACATGTATGAAAACTAAGTAAATATTAGTGAATCAAGCATGGAGAAGTCTCATTCCATCATAGGTGGGACCCTGGGAGTCATCATGTCACCATTATCCTCTTAGACTCTAATAATATGGATGACTCGATGAAGAAAAGTACACCCCCACTACCAAATCACAGGGTAGAATCCCATAAATTGAGGTTTAAATCCTAGAATCCTAAGTCCAAAATGTCCCTAAATCCCTCCATATATACCTGTAGGTGTAGGAAATTTAGGCCTCCTTGTATGGACTCATAGTGAAACCGTCAACATCCCTATAAGTTTCCCTCCTATCTAACTCTATGCTAGATGATGTATAGATTTTAAGATCTATTTTGACACCCTCATATGATGGTGGGAACTCCACTAATCCATAAAGGGATACTACCCCTTTACACATGAGGAAGTGGTAAACACCCAGTCCTATATGGAAATGATCTTGATGCTAGCTCTACCTCTGAGAGTCATTCTAGTATGTAGTGAATATTTCAACTGTGTGGTGCCCCATCTCCTAGTAAATCAGTAGAAAATAAAGACCACATTGGTTTTGACACCCTATCTCATCATTTTCCAAACAAGGATTGGGATGTCTATGAGTAGGATCCCCTAGCTGTGAATAACATGACTTGTGGGAACTCCTGTACATCGACCAGCTATCAGTTTTTTTGGGCACAGGAAGCTCCATATTTTTTTCATTATAGAGTCCCTTACCAAGGATCAGGCAGTTTGTTCACCAAAATATATTGGAAATTATTCACAACCTTGGTGACCATCATTTGACATACCTAGCGATCCATGGGAACCTCGATTCCATTCGCCAACAATCCAAGAGGGATAAGATTGTAGTACTACTAGTAGCTCAGCATCTGGATCATATGGTTTTCTCTAGACTCTCTTGAAAACATGTGTTAAGAAACATATTGTTCTATATTAGGTGATTGAAGTGGAATCTCAACACATTCAGTTCAGAGGCTAGGGGAATTATGATTCCCTTTAGTTCAACCCTATCCTATGACAATGATAGGGATTCCAATCTAGTTCAATTTCCAATGGGGAAGGTTACTCTATGAATACCACCAAGGTTAATATTTTCACCATCGACCTACTAGAGGATCAAGGAAATATGATTGTCATTGAAGGGTCTTATAGGGAAAACCCTCTCCATGGGATGAAACCACACCAAGCATACCGCTCAGTAAGCACCCATACTCATCAGTAGAGATGTGAAATGGGCATTTGGAGTCCCTCCATTGATTTTTTATTTATGATATTCCTTATATTGACAACGGAAAGATAAATGTTGAGTATTTTTATCCATAAAGATTTACACCAAAATTTGAGACAGACCCCAGAATAATCGAATTGATTTATGATAATGATGAGTATAAACATATCCCCATAGAGATTATTACTAAGTGACTAGACTAATGATGGATTCCAAAGGGACATTATCTATACTGTAGTGGGGACCCTAGTCCTACTTTTTAAGGCACCCTGATGTGAACTTGGTGGCCTCATGCACCTAATCATGGTAGAAGAAGGGGTCTATAGAAAACTACCGAGATATTATTCCCTCGTGCTGCCCACAATTCATGATTTTCTACCTCAAAATCAATGTTTTTTCACTACCTAAGTCAATGTTCTTTTCAAAACATTGGTAAACACAAATCATTACCAATTTGAAATGATAGATTCTCTCATTTCCTTCCTCAATGATCTATTAAGATGATAGGTAGTAGTTTTTTCTGATGGAAAGTCATACCCATCATGGGTGGATCATATTCAAATGACCAAAAAATTTGGTAACCTTGTATAATGGGATTAGTGATCCACAAAATTATTTGAACCACCTTATCTTAATGTGAAATTCAATGTTGGGGACTCCAGAACAGTATGAATCCAGAAAGATCTTATGCTTTGTATATAATTTGGAAGAACCTTCATTCATCTAGTATAGTCATCTATATACTAGTTTCATTTATGGTTGGGAGGATCTAAGTAGAAAATTTTTGTACTAGTTCATATCCATCACATGTATCACATGCATCAACAACATCTTAAAATAAAAAAATAGTCTTAATGATTGAGTTTCTAACTTATTCTCCCTATGTAACGGACTCACATAATCTCTCAACATGCCAATTTCCTTGGAGAATATTTTTATGATGTTTGTGGAGAACTTTATAAATTATTTGGTCCCTACCATCATATCTCTGAACTACCTAAGAAAATTTCAAGAGTTATTTTGAAATGCCCAGTTTTTTTAAGAATACTTACTTCATAGAAAATAATATTCTCACCCATTTCACCTTCAATATCCCATGAGAAGGCATATAAGAGAAGATACAACTGATGTTGTGAAAACAATGAATCCTGATCTGGTATAACTATTGGTTCCTTTATCAAATGATACTTTCCAAGTGTATCCTCTCTTAGTGAAATGCAACCAGGAATAGCCACACAAAACAAATCCACATGAACAAGAAAATATGTCTCCAAACCCTTTTTAATTCTAGACTCCCAATGTTACTTTCATAGAACTAAAAAATAAGGAATATTCATTCAAGTATTCATTTGTCCTGGGATATTTCATTTGGTCCCTAGAAAAGGGGACCCTGTTATTTTAAGAATACAAGAGACCCCAGGAAGCCAAACTCATTGGGTACACTGATCATTTTCCATATCACATAATCCTTGGACCCACCATAATATAATTCTTTGTATTCAAATATTGGATCAAAGAGAAAGTAGATCACAACATAGCCATATTGGAAAATTTTCTATAATAGATGGAATATGTATCCATTGACCCTAATAGTGACATTGAAGACTATGGTGAGTGGAAATAGGTAACTTTCCATGGGATTCATAAGAAAATTAATGGTTGGATGCTAATAAATTTGGGCATTCCCATGGTATCATTTGTTACCACTTGAGTAAGCCATAACATTCTTAGATTACTAAACCTCCTCCAAACACTACCTCCACATCTACACCATAGAATTTCAATTCTCAAAATTAAATATATTGATTATATAAGGGAAGTTAGATTCCACTGAATTTTCTAAAACCTATTCATACCCTTGGAGAATTTATGCCTCTTGAATTGGTAGATGTTCCTAGGGTGTGTCTAGAACTGGATTATCCCATTGATGATGAGAAAAAATACACCTCCGTAAATACTATTGAACTAGTTGAACTCTCTAAAATTACCAATAATTAGGAATTCCATGCACAGGATTCGAACTAGGATGTTCAGGTTTTTGAAACCCAGAAGTAGGCCTTTCATAAGTATCAATAAGAAAAACCCTCATTGTCCACTCTATCAGGAATTCCCTTGCAACCAATAGTAATGTTTGACAAATTGACTCAGCCACATGATTATTGAGATTA
This sequence comes from Viscum album, assembly GCA_963277665.1. Lineage (NCBI taxonomy): Eukaryota > Viridiplantae > Streptophyta > Magnoliopsida > Santalales > Viscaceae > Viscum > Viscum album. Next base: position 1,662,341,356 of record OY728146.1, on the reverse strand, counting down.
TCGATGTATAGAAAGGTCTTTACCACAACCAAATAACACACAACCATCATTTGTTCAAAGAAATCCAACTATCCAACATGAAAATATTTTCAGTACTTTCCATCACCCAGTGGTTCAGGCATTAGTATCTTATGCACACAATGTTAAGGAATGACACTTTGTAGGAAAAAATATGTCCCTATAACAAATGTATGATGTGTTAAATCACCTCACCAACATACCAACAATGACATAGATTCTTAATGAACTATACCTATCAAGGGAAATGTGTGAAGCCGTTATAAAGGCCTTGACGATCTATCTTCAGTTGAAGATAGAGATATATGCTACTGATTCCTTATACATAGAGGATTCCCACTAAGAGGATATAATTTTCTATATATAATGATGGTGTTTCCATTCATGGGAATATATTCCAACTTTATATCATATTTTAGTTAAAAGGATTATAAATCTACCACTACCTAGTGGATACTAGCTCTGAAATCAACCTCATCCCAACAAAAATTCTCCATAATCTAGGACTTAAAAAAGTATGTTTTACTCCCTCCAACCTGATATTTTAAGGGTATGATAGGAGTGAGTATAAACAACATATAAAGAATTGGACTAAGGCTCAATTTAGTGGATTAGTATCAAGCACATAATTCATGATATTATCACATGATAATTCCTAAAATGCACTTTTAGGAAGACCTTGGCTTCATTTTCATGCAATTTTTTCCTCTTTGTATGACCAGTTCCTTTATCACTTCTTTGATGGTTGAGTAGGGGTATCCATTACTATGTGTCCCCCTTTGACTCCTATGAGGACCAATATTTAGATGCTGATTACTAAAAAAGGAAAGGAAATTGTGTTCATACTGAAAGGGTTGATCACATGAATTATCCTAATGATCCAATAGCCACTATAACTGAACCATTGGTAGACTTAAAAGATATATTTTTTTCTCCCAATTTACTAGTTGGATCACATGAAACTAGACTTGTGGGTTATTTCATCATCTCTAAGAAAAAATAGTTCTAATATATTAACTTGTACTCCTACAGTGGACAAGACCTACTGGATCCAGAAGATCCTAATATTGTGAAGTACCGAGAGGTTCTCCCCAATGCCAACTATCCATGGAATTACTACATATTCATTAAATCAGTACCGAATCGAGGAAGGTCAACTCATCATCATTTATTTGATATCAAGAGTGGACCTCATGGATAGAAATTGAACTAAATTGGTTCAACAACTTTTTTTCCACATTATTAGTAGAACAGGTACCCCTCTTCGAGGATTTTGTATCCTTTAGAGTAGAAATTAGTTCTCACACTAGGATAGATAGCCCAAAATATCCACCTCCTCCATTTAGTCCCATTGTCTCAGATGATAAAGAGGACTCAGAAGATGTCCCTCCAATATTTGAAGAGGGTTTATCTAAAAAATATTATGAGTAAACCAAGGTGAACCTTGGTATTGAGGAGGACTTAATATCAATATTGATCAGTGAATCTATGTCACCAGAGGAGCATCATTATTATGTGGACATCCTGAAAGAGAACCTTGATGTATTTTTCTAGAGCTATGATGAGATTCAATGGATTGACCCTCGGGTCACCATTGATCATCTTAGCCTCCCAGTTGGTCATAAAGAGTTCAAACAACCACCCATAAAGATCCACCCCTCATGTGATGATATGTTTGAGGACTTGGTTGAAAATATTATTAAATCTATCTTTGTAAGGTATTTCTATTACCCTATGTGTATAGACAAAATTTTCCCATTTATAAGGAATAATGTGCATATCAGATTTTTCATTGACTTCCGGGACCTCAAAACCCATTTTTTAAAGGATGATTTTACACTTATAGTGATAGATATGTTGATTGACTCTACAACATGGTTCCAAGACCTCTCATTCATAGATATATACTTAGGATATAATTATATTCTGATAGACCCCTAGGATGAAGAGTCCACTACCTTCAGGGTTCCCCAAGGAACATTCTTCTATCAGGTGATGCCTTTCGACTTGAAGAATGATAGAGGCACTTAATAGTAGTCCATGAACCATATCTCTAATTCAATTCTTGAGATGTAGGTGTAGTTTTATGTTGATGACCTGGTGGTCAAATTCCACCATCATCAGGACCCATTCAAGGATCCTGATAAAGTGTGTCTCTTCCTCTACTCTAGGAACTTGAAGATGAACCCCATGAAATGTGTATTCAGGGTTACTAATTAAAAATGTATCAGATTTTTCATAAGATATAGAGGCATCAAGGTTGAACAAGATAAAATATAGGGTATCAATTAAATTTCCCCCCAAGAAATATCTAGGAGTTGTGGGAGGCCTGCAATGGAACTTAGCCTACATATACCATTTTATTTTAAATATGGACCAAAAGTGTAATACTTTGGATCATGAAAAAGGTTTCCATTTACCAGTGATATGAAAATTTCTAGATTTCCTTTTATGATATCAAATAGTACATTATATATACATAAATTCTGATTCCACCCATCTCAGGAAAGCCTTTGGTCCTTTACATGACCACCATGGAATGGTCCATCGGTTCCATTATAGCCCATAAAAATAATGAGGATGGGGAATAAATTTATAATATCTCATCCAAAAGATCCTTGACACAGAGACCAAATAATCCCCCTTCTAGAAGAGTTATATCAGGATGATCTTTATTGTAAAATATTTGAGACATAATTTTAGCACCATGAGATACAGTTGGTGTCCTGAGTAAACACTCTAAAGTATATCCACAATCACCCCATGCCAATGGGATGATTAGCATACTGGGTGGTAATCATCCATCAATTTGACATCATGTTTTTACCACAAAAGGATATCAATGGTTAGGAACTAGAGGACTTTTTGGATGCACATCCATCCCCATAAGAACTACCCTTGGATATTTATTTTTTGTACAAAGATACTATCTCATTAGATTGGGAAATACTGTGTTGGAAGATTCACTTATATGGTGCCTTCTATATTACAACTGTTAAAAGGCTCAATGACCCCATGCTCAATAGGGTAGTCTTGGGGATTATTTTCATCACCCTAACACAGTTCATCATGCCATACTCAATCATGTTGGTATAAGGATGCACCAATAATGAATGAGAATATAAGGATCCCATAACTAGTCATGAGTTATTGCTAGATATTGATGTCACATTTTTAAACATTAAGGAAGAATATAAGGTGGTCATCAATTAGATCAAGGGTGAATACATCATCAGAAAGAAATAGATTTCACCCCCTACTTGAATGTACCCATTAGTTGATGGTCTGGTTCCCTTCCCATCTAAAGGTAAACCATGTTTCTCAGTCATATAATGGTCAAGATGATGATTTGTAAATCTTGATTGTGTCACTTTCATAACCCAACCAATATGAATTAGTAATTCATGTTTAATGACATAGGGTCATCACCCCTTACACCCATATGATTTCAACCAATAGGTATATCAACTTTCCATAGGTACTTATTCACTAGGACCCTATAATCCCTCCACATCCATGGAAAAACCTGATTATATGACTCAGTTTGTTGAGTATCTCCAACATGACATCCTCCATTTAGACTGAGCTGGGCACGAGAAAATACACCAGCTTGTAGTGTAGTTTACCCTCCAGGTCAGTCCAACCCTTGAAAAACCCCTCTAAATGTATGGGTTTGATGGTATTCTCATCCTTTTCATCAATGGAGAAGAGATACCTTAGTTTTTGAATTAGTTATATCCCAGATCATGTGGCACCCATTATGTAGGATTGAATCCCACCCATAAAATTTAGAGGTTGGGATACTTCTAGACCACAATAGTTCATGACTACATTGAGTTCTCGATGATGTTTCATGAATTTTAGATCCACACAAACTTTTTGCATCAATCACTAGAGCTTCTCCACATTGACAAATATTATTTTCCCTTTGAAGTATTGGGACTCAACATTGTGAGACCATACCTACAAGAGAAAACATGATAGTGCAAATTCATTTCGATCAAGATAGACTTATTTTCCCAATAAGAATAAGTGGTTCCCCTTAAGGAAGTCAACAACCACTCATTGATTGATTTCATGAGCTCTCTCATCATCCATAGGATCATAGTGCCTCATGATATTCTAACAAACAATAGAACAAACATTTGGTCCATTGAGAAGAAAAAATTATATTCCAAGTACATGATCTAGTCTATCCATACTTCCTACTACAATGCACAGAAAAATGGTATGATTGAGGAATTAAAAAAGACCCTCTCTAACATCTTGTAATAGTGGTCTAGAATAAAAATATTTGGCCTAAAATTCTCCCCAATTGCCTTTTTCCCTATTGAAGAAAAACTAGAAATTACTCTCAATGGAACCCATACTCCATGGTATATGAAACGGGGTCTTTCTTACCCATTGAGGTTAAATTTACATTGCATTGAATGGTTGTTTATAATCAATGGATTCTAGACATAATGGGAGAATTCTGTCTAGTTTAGCTGGAATTCATTAAGGAAATCAAGCTTTAAACCTTTCATATATTAGAGAGGAACCAGAATGGGATATCCAGAGTGTTCATTAAAAAGGATTTCTTCTTATTATACCTTCAGGGTGACATGGTACTAGCTCTCAAAACTCAAATGATACTCATAAAAAATCCACTGAAGTTGGATCCCAAATTGGAAGTGCATTACATTATCTATATGTTCAATTACAATGGATCGCACAATTTAATCACTATATATGGAGATCATACCACACTTCCCACCAATTCCAAGTTTCTCAATAATTAATTCACATGAACAACATGCTCACACATACACCACATTAAATTATGACAACCATGGTTAAGATTCTATGAACTTAAACTAACAGAAACCCCTTTAGTCTATGAATAATGAATATAAACTGTGTTCAACTTTCTATAAGGATTCTTTGTGTGATAAAAGACCCCCAAATACTCTATTCACATTGGGTTCATTATATATCATGTTCTATACAAACTACTATGAAACACCATGGTTAATGCTGTGTGACCATAAATTGCAACAATCATAGCCAACTCTATGAAATATTAAACTGTAGAAATCGTGGTCCAAGATATAAACCCTTAAACTAAAAACATCACATTTTTTTTCAAGAAGTATGGCCTTAAATAATTCTTAGCCCCTTTAGTCTAATATACATGAACATAAACTATTAGTTTCCATAGTTTTAGTTTTATGTATTTAAACTAAAAAGCCCAATGTCAATAGTGCGCGATGATAAGCTGTGGTCTTACCCTATGAAATAAACACATTATGTTTCACACACTAAGAGTTATTTGACCAAAAAACACACACAATATCTTTAGAATACAATGATAAAATATTTCCTTATCCAATCTCATAAACATAGTATTCCCCATGGAAATTTTGGGATGCCTCAATGCACTCTTCAAATAGGATATCCCCCCACTTCCAGCATTAATCTTCTACTATGACAGGTTCTAGAACTACATGTTTATTGATTCCTAATGTTTTTGGATACATAGTGATTTCTTGACCTTCTTTCATTGGGTACATCCCCCAATGCATTGTAAACTTTTCCCATGAATGGGTAATTATGTTCACCAACATTTGTCCCTTGGTACCCATTTATAGTCAAAGAATTATGACCTTAAACTCTACACATTTTGTTTCATGATATTTATGTGCAACATGGGATTTAATCACTATAACGACCTGAACCTAAACATCCACCCGAACATTGCTAAACAGGTTGGGTGTTACTACCTTAGGCGCACCTCCGTGAATGACAAAGGCTGTCGACTAGTAGTGTGGGTCTTATAGGTATAGTTGGGAGACTATACCCTCTTAGGGGATAATAATGATACTGGCTCGAGTATAATAATGAAAATGCAGTGGAATAAATGACTCAGCAGACTCGAACCAGACCCACAGAGTGGAAGCACATTCAATATCGATAAAAAGCGGAAGCAATAAATATAAACAACAGTAGAAGAAAGTAGACACAACAGCATGCTGATCACTTGTAACTACCACTGAACAACTAACATGCATCGAAAGCAGGTCATACATATCCATATGTAAAGGTTCAAATGACTATCCAACTATATCTACAAAAAGTAGGAATGATGATATGAGAATGTAAGCAAAACAAAGTAAACTCCAGCTAGGCAAGACCTCATGGTCCATACCATCTTTATGAAACATCTAATGCAGCCCATCTCCTGAAGATTCCCTCTTTCTTTCCCATAAATCCATAAAGTCTACATGTGTCCCGAAGGTCCCGTGCAGGGTGTGAGACAAATCACAATAGGATACCACCCAACGATGCGTACCAAATATAAGTGTTTAAGTAGGCATGCATTTATTAGGAAAATAGTAAATATTACGATGCACAAATAAACAAAAACTACACTAGTGGTCAATAACCATCATGGAGTGTCACCTACTTCAGCCAATGCTAGAATCTCTTTCATGTAAACCGACACAATGTGTCCCCTGACACCCTGTGTCTCAAGTACCGACGTCTCGAAGGCATGCCCAATAAATAGTAACCCGGAGTAATAGCGATGTTTATCCTCACTTATGTAACCAGAGGGATAGCGATGTCTACCCTCAAATAAAGTAACTGGAGGGACAACGATGTCTACCCTCAAATAAAGTGATCGGAGAGACAGTGATGTCCACCCTCAAGTAACGATGAGCCTCTTCCCCCAAACCGATAGCCTCAATATTATCCCCTGAAGGCTCCTCACCTTCCATGTGTCCTCCTACGACAAGCACCCCAAAACCAAAAATACCTAAACCGCAACTAATGGGGGCCTCTACCCACACAAGTGGTCCAAAACACATCATCACAGAGTCTCTATGTGTGCACACTACTCATTGTTTCGGATGAGCAGTAATCACCAAATAGTTCCCAAGCCACAACATCTATGACACTTTGTTCCCCAACGACCATGTTGCTCAAATATGATGGCCCTACCATCCATGTAACATGGGCCATTCCCAACCTGACAGTCAAACTGCCTCAAGTCGACGTCCATGACACACAATCATATGGTCATAACCACCCAACGTAACCCGGTCCAAGCCCAGCCTGTGATCAACATCACTCAAGAATATTTGGGCTATTCCCAACCCAACCCAAAGGTTCCAACATATGCAATTCAGAAATTAGATATATAACACATTTAAACAAAACACATAAATAGGAAAATCAATCTAAACAGTTGAATTTCACTAGCCCAATGGTTATCAAAAATAATACTGAGGTCTTGAATTCCTATAACAATTCATATCAAGGTTTAATAAACTAAACTAAACAGTTTAATCAAACAAAAAAAATTATAACCATTTTGGCATTCCCTGACCAAAATTCCTTGATGAGCAACGACCACTTGCTCGACCCAGCCCAAGAAAAATAGGTAACTGGGCATACCCAAATGAATCCCATAGGTCAAATAACAGTTAAACATACAATAACACATAAAACTGGGTCACCCTCAAAATACCTAAAAACGCACCAAAGGTCACACCACCCAAAAGTATTTGAAAATACAAAATAAGGTATGAACCACCTACCTAAGACTTGTACGATGATACTCCTCCGATAACAGCCTCCAATTAGGCCTAAAATGACGTAGATATATAAAAGAGTCGAAACCGCTCAAACCCCTATTACTCATTCTAAAATAGAAATCAAGAAGAACAGATAAAGATTAATCAATGCCTTATTGAGGGGGTTCTAACGCATCTAACGGTGATCGAAAAAGAATTTGTATGGACGATCATGAGAAAAAACGAGCTCGAGCTGGCTCCCCCTACTCAAACCCGTCAAGGGTTTTGGTTTTTTTCTTAAAATGAGGATACTTCCTATTTTAGCAAAAAACAAATACATGGCGGGTACATATGACTACACGTTGTGTATCATTTTATTGTTCATAAGGTAGTTGATATTTCACCAAGGAATTTCCGACTGACTATAGAGCATGTACCTATGGTACACGGTGTGTACCTCTTTACCCGACCGACATCCCCAACACGCCATGTATATCCCCATACACGACCCCTCTACACGGCGTGGAAAAATAGTACATGGTGTGGAAAAATAGTACACAATGTGTTCTTCCTAAAAACATTCTACCCTCCCAACAAGCCTATACGCAATGTATGGACTTCACACGGTCATGGGTACACTGCGTGTCGAGAAACACTACACATTGTGTAGTAGGAAATTCTTACATGGTCACCACACGACATGTACTCGACCATCACATGGCCGGCACATTCCTAACCCCTACATAGCGTGTACTTTAGAGTACATGGAGTGTAGTTTGAAATTTTCTAGAACTTCCCAGATTTTCCCAATTTTCTCAATAACAAGTCAAAAGTTCAAAAAGGGTCGGGATTTTGACATGTTCCAAAAACACGGGTTCTTATAATCTCCCCACCTTAACATAGCTCATCCCTGAGCTAAAAAACAAAACCTAAATATGGAAACAGACATACTACCTCAGTTTAAGTAACCTGGACTCCCCCTGTCTCAATGGTTCTGGATAAATTCTTCAAGGGGGCCCCACCTTATGATTTTCCTAACTCAGTCTCAACCCGATAAAACTCAAACAAGCAAAGTTTCACTAACCTGTTTTCCGGATACATGGTCCTATCGTGACGCATCATCACCCCTATGCCTCATTGGTGCTCCTGCTTCATTTATGATACCCAAACGTATCTTGCACTGCATCGGTGTCTGCCTCCACGAGGTCTTGCACCCCATGGATGCTCAAAATAAAACTTGATGCTCTATACATCAAGTAACTCTCATCATCGATGACCCGATGCCCAAGGCACCTCAATTAACCTACATCATCAATTCCCTGATGCCCGCAACACCTCATGTAACCTGCATACTCAATGCCCCTGATGCTGTACATATCATAGATATATATAAATATATCACGCTCATGATATGGTTCCAATCCCACTAACCAGCATCTACTCAGTCCACATAGGTCATGTGCATCACGTGCACTCAAAACAGGAAGGCCTTTATAGGTCATTCCAAAAATAAAACATGGAAATCATGACCACACCCATGGTGTACCTCTAACCATCATCGTCTCACCAACCTGCTCAGTCTTTGGAAGCTCCACTTTGTGAACCTAGCATGAAGTACGACTACCTGATGCCTGACCTCCCTACAGTGTTGCTCTAGTCACCGATCAATGACCCCTCAACTAGATCCTTCTGTCTCTGTCACGTCCCCCGTGTGCAATTGAGCCTTGGATGCCCTCTCCTAGTACAAAACCTGAATCAACTCTAAATTCCACTGTCTATCCTGGTCCCTGCATTCCAGCTATCTGAGAAGGATGCCGGCAAAACCACTCAAGATGCCTGACCTATCCACATGCCCGAAACTCCTTTGGAGGCCTATCACACTAAGTCCGAACATGCCTGGATGTCCACACTAAAAGAAAAACACTGAAGAACTACCATGAGGTGGTCTATCTGAGTCCTTGGACTGAATACCTTACTAGAACCTATCACGTCCTCACTTACTGCTATCCGGATCATCACCTAAAGCTATCATCCAGCCAACCTGAGGAATATCCCTCTGGTTTTCCTCCTCTATAAGCGCATGATTCATTTTCTCTGAAAAATAAGCTAGCCTGAAGATAATTACCTTGATCTGAATGGAATGTCACAAGCCATGCTCGAATCACATCACCATTTCCGCATCATCACTTACCATACTAGGTGCAAAGCGAGGCAACTTAGTGAAAGTAGCTGCATAGTCCATGACAGACATGTCTCCCTGCTGAAGGCTCAAGAACTCCCGAGCTCTCTCTGCCCTCATTGTCTCTGGGTAAAAGTGCTCAAAAAAATTGTCCTTCAATTCTTTACAAGGTAGTCCTTCATGCATGTGAGCCTGAACCTGCACGTCCCACCAATGCTTTGCTAGTACTCACAGTATGTACGTCGCTCGCTTGCCCCTCTGCCCTGGAGGCACCTCAAGCTGCTCAAAGATCATATGCATGCTCTCTATCCAGTTCTCAGCCGCCTGCAGACCACCCTCACCCTAAAAAAGTGGTAGGTGCTACGACTATAACTCCCACGTCATATATGCCGTAGACGGATCTGTACCCTGTGCACCTTTGTCAATACCCTGCAATACACGTACCAGGCTAGCTCGGAGCTGCTCATTGAACCGTGGTCTAAACTCTTCCAAACCTGGTTGTTTTCCTTCCTGCACTGGATCCTAAAACAGGATCTAGTCCTTGAGCCTGTACCTACGGCTCATGATCTACCTATACCGGATCCTGGACCTGATCCTGCTCCTGCGGCACTGTACCATCTCCCACATAACACTCCATCTGAGTCGGCTAAAAGGAACCTGCTGAATACCATAAATGGTCAGACACTGCACATATATATATATAACAATATATTCACGTAGATAAGAAAAGAAGTAAAAGGCAGCACACAACTACCACCCTTACTCTCCCCCATTGCAACCATACCCCATGGAATCCTAGCCTCATGGCCTCATTACCCGCCCTCAACAGATCCAAGTATCAAAATTTACTAGGGCCATGCCTGTCCCGACAACCAACATTTCCTCAAACCGACAAATGGGTCACCTAATCCTGGTGATCAAAATCACCTCAACCAATAGTACCCGCCTGCTCGTACAAAAGACAGACCCAAATACCCTGTCACATGAAATTTTACAAATATATAAATCATGGAATAAGACATTGCAATCAATAAACAATTATATCAGGAATTTCACCTATTCACATTCCAAAGAATACACACATGGTAATTTGATATTATTCACATGGAATTATCACCTATCAAAGCATAAGTGGAGTAATGAAATTGAAGTACCCTAAAAATGTGCCTATCAAAAGCCAAGAAAATAAGCCTTTCCATACCGGGCCAAGTTTAAATTTTTCCTTACCACACCAGGTCAATGGTCAAATATCCCAATCAATAACATCACACACCAAGTGAGAAACTAAGGTGGAAATTATATAAAATGTAATCTGAGAAACAAGCAAATAACAATTCTCACCCATGGAAAATTTGTTCATCTCTCATACTTGGGGTTGTATGCACCCATGCACAAGCTAGAAACCCAATTTCAGTCACAACCTATCTCCAGTCTACCATATCCGAAATAGTAAAACTATTAGGAATAAAAAGAGAATCCTCAATATCATTAGTATCCAGCATAACACCGCTACTAAATCCCTATCAAGAATTCATCTGATGCCACTTTGTAACTACCCATACCCGAACAACCACCCAAACAGTGCTAAATGGGTTGGGTGTTACTACCTTAGGCGCACCTCCCCGAATTCCAAAGGCTTCCGACTAGCATAAAGGGTCTTATAGGTATATTGGGAAGGCTATACCCTCTAAGAGGATAATAATGATACTGGCCTGACTATTATAAAAAATATGTAGCGGAACAAACAATTCAGCAAACTCAAACCAGACCCGCAGAGTGGAAGTGCATTCAATATCGATAAACAGTGGAAGAAATAAATATAAACAATGGTAGTGGAAAGTAAACACAACAAAAATCTGATCACTTGTAATTAACACTAAAAAACAAACATACATCCAACCCGATAGCCTCTATGCTATCTCTTGAAGGCTCCCCACCTTCCATGTGGCTCCCTACGGTAAGAACCCCAAACCAAAAATACCTAAACTGCAACTAATGGGGGCCTCTACCCACATAATTGGTCAAAACCACCTCATCCAGGATACTCTCTGTGTGTACAATACTCATAGTTCTGGGTGAGTGGTAATCACCAAATTGTACCCAAGCCACAATATCTATAACACGTCGTGCCCCTGTGACCATGTCGTTCAAGTCTAATGGCCCTGCCATCCAAGTAACATGGGCCATGCCCAACCTGACAGTCACACTGCCTCAATATGAAATCCACAATGCCCAATCCCATAGTCAGAACCACCCAACGTAACCTAGGCTAAGCCCAACCTGTGATCAGCATCACTCAAGAATATACGGGCCATGCCCAACACAACCCAAAAGTTCCAGCATATACAATTCAGAAATTATATATCTATAACACATTTAAAGAAAACTCATAAACATTTAAAACAATATAAATAGTTGAATTTCACTAGCCCAATTATTATCAAACAATAGTACTGAGGTCTTGAATGACTAAAAAAATTCATATCAAGGTTTAATAAACTAAACTCAAAAGTTTAATAAAAAACATTTATAATCATTTTGGAATTCCTCAACCAAAATTCATCGATGAGGAATGACCACTCGCCTAGCCCCACCCAAGAAAAATAGGTAACATGGCATACCCAAAGGCATCCCATAGGTCAAATAACAGTTAAACAGGAAATAACAGGTAAAACAGGGTCACACTCAAAATACCCAAAAATGCACCAAAGGTCACGCCACCCAAAAGCCTGCAAAAACACAAAAAGGGGTATGAACCACCTACCTAAGACTCGTATGATGAAACTCCTCAAATAATATCCTCCAATTAGTTTTAAAACACGGCATATCTATAAAATATTCATAACCATTCAAACCTCTATAACTCGTTCTAGAACAAAAATCAAGAAGAACAGTTCAAGAGAAGTCAAGGCCTTACTAAGGGGGTTCTAACGCCTTTGAAGGCAATCGAAATGGTGTTCGAATGGAAGATCGTGAGAAAAAATGAGCTCTTACCAGCACTCTAGACTCAAACCCATCAAGGGTTTGGGTTTTTGCCTCAAAATGAGGCTACTGCCCATTTTAGTGAAAAAAATACATGGTGTGTGCATATGACTACACACTGTGTATCATTTTACTATTCATAAGTCGGCTGATATTTCATTGAGGAATTTCCAACTAACTATATGGTGTGCACCTATGGTACATGGTGTTTACCTATTTACCCGGCCGACATCCCCAATACCCCATGTATATCCCCATAGACAGCCACTCTACACGATGTGGACAAATAGTACACAATGTGTTCTTACTAAAAACATTATGCCCCATCAATAGGCCTACATGCCTTGTATGGCCTTCACACAGTCAGGGGTACACAGCGTGTCAAGAAATACTACACGCCGTGTAGTAGAAAATTCCTACACGGTCGCCACACGACATGTACATGGTAAGCACACAGTCAGTACATACCTAACCCATACAGGGCATGTACTTTAGATTACACAACGTATAGTCTATAAATTTCCAGAACTTCCCAGATTTTCCCAGTTTTCTCAGGAACAAGTCAAAAATTCAAACAGGGTCGGGATTTAGACCCATTCCAAAAACATGGGTTCTTACAATCACCCTCAATTCATGTGTGGTTTTACCTCTTTTATTCCATGAAAAAATCCTTAAAATAGACATTCCCTAGTCCTAACATCATGACTTTAAATTGTGTGCCAAATTTACCTTGGTCCCAGCTTAATGAACTTAAAATACATATCTAGTGTCATTTTGTGCATCTTTTAAACTGTAGAATAAATGTCCCATCCTTTTCAAAGAGAATATCCCCTTCTGTTTTATTTTTTGGTCATCTAACATAATGAATTACATAATTATGTGTGTCTTGATTCCCATTTTTATGGGATATGTAATGATGCCTAGACCTATTGTCTACAAAATCATCTACGAATTCATCATAAACCAACCCATTACCTACATCACTATCTCCCCCATATGACCTTAGGCCTCTTCCATAGGTGTAATCCCCCATTATCATTCTTGGAACCATTAGAGTGATGGGATGGCTCTTTTCCCTAACATGTGAAAGGGAGAATGGGTAGTTCAACACATAAGTACAAAACCAGGGTCCTCAACACACAATGCTAATCTACATCCATACCCCATACAGAACTGGGATTCCTCATATGATAAATATGAGATAAAGAAAACCGACATACTCATCACACAATTTCAAAATATATTCTTACCCTACATAAATTTCGGATGCCTCATATAAAAAAATATGAGATGATTCAATGTCCTTTCTAGAGTGGATTCCACTTTAAAGTAATGGTCACTTAAAATTCCGTATTAAAAAACTATGAGTATATTGATTATGATACCCAATAGGATATGTAGGGATGACTGGATTCATCATACTAGTTCTATCCTTGACACCAACCTATTTTTTTGGTTCATCCCCTTGGTCCAAAACATAAGACCTTATAATGTGCCACTAGTTTCAGGATTTCATTATGGTGTGGTTAAGAGCCTCCTTGACTCCTTTTTCATATTGGGTATTGATTCTCAAGCATCAAACAAATATCCTTGAAGTACCTACTCCTGATCCAAGAATTATGTCTTCAGATTATGTGCATTCATCCTCTTTTTGGCCTTTTCTCTTCATATTTTCTTCTCCCCTTTGGTTTCAGAATGCCAATTCCCCCCCCCCTTATCTTTTTCATTGCATCCTCTCTTGAGAGGATCTCCCCATTATGACATTGGTCTTCTACCACACCATGTTCTATAACTACATACATATTGATTCCCATTCCCAAGATATATGTAGTGATTATTGGATTTCATATCCTAGGTCCATCCTCCACCATCAACTCACTATGAGTTCTTCTCCCCCTCAGCATCTTGACATCCACTTGAGTATGGTTTGTTGAGATTTTTGTGGAAATCAGGATTTTCACACTTTCATGACACAAAATCCACCTTAGGACACCCAAACCCTTTGGTCCAAGCTCTATGACCTTAAACTAGCAGCTACCCCAATGGTCTGAGCTCCACGACCTGAAACTAGTAGCAACCATAGTCTGATTTGTATGTATTTAAACTACAAAGCCCGAGATCCTTAGCATATGACGTTAAACTATAACCTTACCCCATATGAAATCAGGAATCCTCATATAACATGTATGGGATGAACAAAAATTAATATCCAAAATACATGACATTAAATTGTATCCTTACCTCATATAAAACCAGGATTCCTCATATGATAAATATTAGATGAACCAAAAAACAATGTCCTCAACACATGTTGTTAAATTTTAGCCTTAGATGCCTCATATGAAATGAATGGAATGAAATCATAATCAATGTGTGACATTAAATTGTGGTCATACCCTATGAAATGAACAAAGGCCACCCAATATTTGAAACATGGGATGATTTAATTTCTTCACTAGATAGGACACCACCCCTCTTGTGTCAGTCTCATACCACACCTTATTCCAAAACTATGTACAACATGATTCACATTACCATGGCGTATGTAGATACACCCAGATCTAATATCATGGGTTCATCCCTATAATAAACTTATTTTAGGGTTCCCCATTTTGTTCCAGTCTTGATCCTTTCCGATCGATATAGTCATCCAGTTCATTTGAGAGAATAGTATAATAGCTCCCAAGGCACTCAACATCCCCTAAAAAACATTCCCCACTTCCACATTTATAATATGTGATTTCATTGATTTGGATTATCATCACCCCCTTATATGAATGGGTTCCTAAATTACAATGGTTTCTAGCCACACTGGATCACTTATTGTCTTAGGTTCATGCCTCAAAGGATAATTGGTAACAGATGGGGGCTCCCATGTTTGAAACTAAATCAATGGTTTTTCTCACATTTGTTTTCCCCATCCTTGACCTATGCAGGTGTAGAACCTATGTTTCGAACATGTTTAGAAGTTTCTCCCGACCCATTAGTCACTTCCCTTTTATTATATAGGTCTTTAAAATCACGATATACCCTTAAAATACATCATTAAGTTGGTCAATTTTTCCCATTATTTTGTTCTACCCAGAAAACATCAGATTTTTTTTCTAATACTAGTTTCTAACATTATGAATTTCTCACATAGGATTTATAGTTTCGAGGGAGTTTTCTCTAAGAAGGTTTGAGACACACAGGTTACCCTTTGGTCTGAACTCAATGACCTTAAACTATGATCCCAAGTCCAACTATCATGACTTTAAAATATGTTAAAGATGTGTTTTTGAGACACATTGGAACTAAATTCATGCTGCGTTAACACTCTACTATTCTACACATGTTCTTATGGGTCATTAACCCTTCATTCTAGACTATATGACCTTAAACTGTGAGCTAAGGTCAAAGAATCATGACCTTAAACTTTTTGAAAGTTGTCTCAAATATGTTCCATGTGAAAAGGACTCAAAGGATCCTTATTCACATTGGGTTACCTATCCCCTATTCCACATGCATTCCTTTAAGGCACGCAACCCATGGTCTAATCATCATGACATTAAACTATGTGAAATTGACCTAGATTATTTTTCCTGGTGTAGGGACTCCTAGGAAATCCACCCCCATCAATTTTGAACCCTTCGGTGTCATAATCCACTATAGGGTGACCCCCCCCCAAGTCAAATCATTATAACCCTAAACTATTTTCAGCACCATGGTCTAAGATTAAAGATCATAAAATATGAGTTTTGGTCTATGAATTATGACCTTAATCTATTTACAACTCCATGGTATGAGCATTGTGAGATAAAAACTATTTTCCACATCTTGTTCCTACCTTTGTGACTATAAACTACCAATGAAAATAATAACAAATTTCAGTCAGTTTGAAAACATGTAGGGGAATCCTAAGAAATATTTAGAATTCCCCCTTTAGGTCAAACCTGTGACTTGGAAAAAAAATAATGGGATGAAAATAAAAAGGTAAAAATATATTAGGAACCCACTATAGACCCTGTAATGAGATGGGTTTTCTCATTGAACCCACTAATTTAAGAAAAAGATAAATCAGAGTCTTAATCTCCCTTTACCTCATAATCACCTCTAGAGGGTACCCTTATTGTGTTACCCTCTTATTCCCCCTATAACCTTGGATGGGTTGGTGTTAGTCATTTAGTTCCACATATCCTAGCCACAAAATGATAAACTATGCTATGAACATCCTAATCACACAACAATAAACTGTATCGCACAACATACTCACTATTAAAATGCATTTACATCATACTAACTATATGATGTTAAAATATGTGTAAATTTTACTCACCTATGATGTTAAACTATGTTTCCATAATCCTTATTTCATGATTTAAAACTATTAAGCATCTTATTACCTAGCCTAAAAATCCCCTTTACCCCTCTGATGTTAGTCACTAACCACATCATTCATGTTCCTCATCCGTCACTCAACACCTGAGATGATGATCCCCTTGGAGGATGACTCTATCCATTTTTTTATACCAATACACAAATAAAATGAGATCAAATCATTATTTGTGTAAATATAAGAGTATTTAACTCCATTTGAACATTCCTCCAACTCATCCCTATGCTACATTTTCCCCTTTATTTAGATCCCCATCATCTGACACATTTTACAGGGCACCAAATGGTAATGGTTTCTATCCACACTGGAACACCTACCGTCCTAGGAACTCACCCTGAAATAATTTTTCTAGTATTTTGAGATAGGTAATATGATATGAGAAAGGTCAATGGTTTAACCTCATTTCTTTCTCATCCTTAGAAAATTGGTAATGGATATTTGGTTTCCATCGTGATCTATAGTTATCCTCCATCGTCACACCACCCCCTTTGTGTTCTAGATATTGAGAATCCTTATTAATGTTCTTAATACACATATTTTTTTAGGTATAATTCAATTCCCTAAGAATTACCCCATTTGGGTGCAAGATCATGTTAGAAAATAATGTCATTTTTATATAAATACATATCCTACAACAATAACTTTTCTGGCCAAGACACTCCTGGAAGACAATAAACAAGTACAGACCCCGAGTGTTTAAACTTTACTTAGAACTCTCACATAATTAGTAAATATTATTTTTATAAATTTTTTCCCATATCTATCATGATTGATGTGGTATTAGGAATTCATTGTTGGATGTATTTTCAATGTGATTGAGATTCATAAAAAAGGAACACATTGAAGCACATTGAAAGTTTAATCAAACCATTCCAAGAGTTTGGGAGGGTAATTCACATGTTGAAGCCTCTCCTTTATTTGATGATAAGGTAGAATTTCCTCAGGATCATACCTAATTATTTATTTCTTGAGATCATCCAACCTATATTGAGTAGCCTCTAGAGTCTGCTTCCACCCCCACTAGATCAACCACCTACTCCTTAGTGGTAGGGAGAACTTCTTCGACAATAATTCTCACCTGATCCTACTTAGCTTGGCACTTAGCCACCAGAGATGTTTCCTCTACTTTCCTAGACTCATTCACATCCAATTGAGACCTCAATTGAACAATGATACATACTTGATTTGTAACAAAGGCCTCATGATCTCAAGCATACCCTTCTAGGAGAGAGATCTTTTCTTCATCTACCTGGGGATATTGGTTTCCCATAGCCTTGTTTTTTACTCAGTGCTATCAAAATACTACCATTCTGTATGTTTCCATTCAATGAAGAAGTATTGATCTAGTGTGTGGATGCTAATTGAATCCATATCTCTAGTCCCCGATATAGATAACTAATGATGGAGATATACCACCTGGTTTGGAAGATCGTCTAGTGGAGTGTGAGTGATGAAATTCGGTATACTCCTCCATGCCTTGCATCAGATGACTCAGTTCCCCTCAGCAACATTCAAGCCTAAATAATCCAAGACCTCATGTGCTGTAGGATCATACTAATGTAATACCACCACCATATTTGTGGTCAGTTCATCTATAGAAATTCCCTCAGGCATACTGAGTACCAGGTTTAAGGGAAATGTATCCTCTTCAGACCCCTCACCTATAGCAGGATCCCCAGCCACCTCCTATGGAACATTCGAGGTAGGCTCAGCCACCACAACCTTCTCTAACACAGCCATTGGTGGAATTATCTTCAATGAATTTATTGGGGTCTCTACTCTGGTATTCAAAACTAATGTAACTTCTGAGAGAAGTGCATTCATCATAGCCTCTTAGATCATCTCAATTTTTGGCACGATTTCTACCTCCACCATTGAGGATTAAGCTCAAGAAGCCACCTCCTATTAAATTTCTATGGTAGGATCTACTACCAAAACCTCTTTTAATACCTTCATTAATGGAATAGAATCATCCACCATCATTGACCTAGGATTGATCATCACCACAGTAGGGTGACCTCAAAATATGGTTTGAGTTACCTTTTAAAGTATAGTATTAGCTGATTTTGACTTATTAGATGAAAAAAATTATGGAATAGGGGAAAATTTGAATGGTATTACAGGAATGGTACATGCTAATGAACAACTCAAAAATATCCATGGAAATTCCCATGGATATTTTTTCCCCGAACACTTTATCGCCATGGTGGTAGAGACCACTTCAACTTGTGATTGGATGCTGGTGACCACAACATTATAGAGATTCCCCAACACATTCCCCCTCAAGGGTTATAGATCTATATTCCTCTTTAGAAGGTCCATCTTGAACCCCCTCCTCTATACTCACTAATTTTTACATATGTGAAAATTGAATTATGAAGAAATATTCGGAATTTGGTAGTATCCAAAATATACAAGATTAGATGATTTACCTAATCAAAGGCAGGATCTGTGTCCTTGAGAGAGTCCTGATAGTAATTTATTCCCCATGAATCCTCATATGACCCTTCTTATAAAGGAATGAACACAACTAACCCACCTGATGAGAGATCTGAGGGATAAGGCATACCCAAAAACACCTTTACTCAGTTGGTTAGGGGATTAAAAGTTCCATGAGATATGACCAAATATTCCAGCACCATTATATATGTTACCTCCTCAGTTAGAGATTCATGGAAACCTATCCTCATGTGATATAACCTAGTGAGTAATATAACCTTGGAGGTGAGACACTTCCATATCCAATGAAGAGTAGTGATTTTTCTATAGATTCACCAACTCTCCTAAGAAGTAGGGAAAACAACGTCACTTGGGACATATGGGGAAACACAATCACTTCCCTAGAACATAGAAATATTCCCAAAGGATGACCTAGATGGTATTCCATCCTCCCAAATCTTTTTACCATGGGGTTTTAGGCATATTACTTCTCCCCCTAAAGTTCCCACTAGTGGAGGACTAGAAATTACTAACACAATAGTCACTACTCCACCCAACATACCAACATTGCCTCTATGGTGTGCCCTTATGGCCAAAATCTGTTCACCCCACAGTTTTGGGACACCTCCTACCCAATTTTACCAAGTGGTTCACTTACTCGGCATATCCCCAAGTACAAACTCTCCCAACTCAAAGCATAATCATGGGTGATCCTATAAGTAGCAGTGGTTGGTGGAAACTCATTTAGACCCCTACTATCATCACATGAAAATAGTTCCACGTCATTATGAGGACTAAGAGTTGGTGTTCCTTATTTACTCATATGTATACCATTAGGGTGAGCTTTTAGAGGCATTGGAACTACCTCATGTATCGATTCAGACCATACAAATTGAAAATCATTGTGTAGACGACTATAGCCACTAATACCTCACCATAAAAAAAAATTCTTGAACAATACCTGATTTTCCTCATGATTACACTGATCATTATCTCCCAAAGAAGGAGGAAAGGTTGAAAATGAAGTGGTTAGTCAGCCTAATCCTCACCGGCACATAAAATGAGACCAATTTGAGAGGATGACTCCCCACGATGTTGAGGATTGATGGTCAAACATTTTCATTAGTAGGGGAGATGGGGTTCACATACTAATATACCCCTATATATGATTCAACCCATCCATAAAAAAAACAGAAGGCCCCACAAATGAATAGGGGGTTTCACCTAGTTGATTTGATTCAATAAATTATACAAATTTTCTAGCACCGACACCATTAGGTTGACATGCTACCCCACTAATACCTCACCATAAAAAAATTTCTTGAACAATACCTGATTTTCCTCATGATTCCACTGATCATTATCTCCCAAAGAAGGAGGAAAGGTTGAAAATGAAGTGGTTAGTCAGCCTAATCCTCACCGGCACACAAAACGAGACCAATTTGAGAGGATGACTCCCCACGATGTTGAGGATCGATGGTCAAACATTTTTATTAGTAGGGGAGATGGGGTTCACGTACTAATATACCCCTATATATGATTCAACCCATCCATACAAAAAACAGAAGGCCCCACAAATGAATAGGGGGTTTCACCTAGTTGATTTGATTCAATAAATTATACAAATTTTCTAGCACTGACACCATTAGGTTGACATGCTACCCCACTAATACCTCACCATAAAAAAATGTCTTGAACAATACATGATTTTCCTCATGATTACACTGATCATTATCTCCCAAAGAAGGAGGAAAGGTTGAAAATGAAGTGTTTAGTCAGCCTAATCCTCTCCGGCACATAAAACGAGACCAATTTGAGAGGATGACTCCCCACGATGTTGAGGATCGAAAGTCAAAGATTTTTATTAGTAGGGGAGATGGGGTTCACGTACTAATATACCCCTATATATGATTCAACCCATCCATACAAAAAACAGAAAGCCCAACAAATGAATAGGGGGTTTCACCTAGTTGATTTGATTCAATAAATTATACAAATTTTCTTGCACCGACACCATTAGGTTGACATGCTACCCCATAATTAGTACTACCTACATGATGAAGGTGCTCTGTCAAACCCCCCATATACACATCCCTAACTAGGAGTATCCACCCATAGACCAACACTGCAGTAGATCCTACTTTCCTGGACAAGGGATCTTAATTCTTCACACTATAGCCCCAAATTCACCACTGAATCACCTCTAAAACCCTCCATTATGAGTTCTCCTTTCCTCATTATAATTCATTAGTAAATTGGTGTGTAATCACTAATATATTAACCATGAGATCATTCACCATACTACCTCATAAATCCCAACCCACTTCAAGTCCAACTAAAACTCATGGTAATACTATAATTCTCAGCACTCCTAGACCAATTCATCTATAATGTTGTCACCCTGTCATAGGTCCCAGCCTTTTTTTCACCCCTTGAGAGGGTCCCCCAATCCTGGCTCAAGAATTGTATCATAATGAGGATGTGGAACCTCTTCCTCTATTTCATCCTCATTGATATTGTTTAGATAATTCCACATTGTGTGTGTCGTAAGAGATGCATGGTCTTTCATGATGTGACCTCTGACATCCCAAACTGGTATTGTCCATGTGCACTCCTAAACTAGTAGACATGCTAATACCAATCTGTACTAGGGATAAAAACATCATACCATAGGTCAAAATTTATAGAGGTAGTATCTTCCACAAGGGGTGGTTTTTTTGATCCTCCATTATCAATGATGTGAGTGTATCATGATCTAACAGACTCTATATTCTCTCTCCTATAATGATATTTCCATTCATCCCCCTTCATCGATTAAAAAAATACTTATCCCCTTAAGTAACAATTTTATCCAAGACTTAGAAAGTTATTAGGATAAGTTCATGAAGGTATGTTCATGAAGGTCAATTTTTTGAAATTTTTCAAACTCACAAAAGTCTATTCATGGAGCTATGTTTTAATATAGAGAGTAGATGCATGAGCGATAAGGATCAAGATCACAAAATTTTCCTGAAGGTTATTCTTTTCATGAAAAGTAATCAATATCAAATATTTCATGAAAATCTTGTGGCCCCTAAGGGAACCTTACAAATATTTATTGGTTCAGGGTTGACAATTTTTCATGAGTAGGGATTTCTGATCTATAATTTTTGATAGTTTCCCTCAAAATATGACCCTCCTCTCCCACATTGGATCCGAATCTGGGGGGTATTTTTTATTCCAAAACACACTTGTTGTGGAAGATTTCAAGGAATTCATGTAGGTTTTAAACAAATTTAGGCCAAAAAGACCCAAAATAGACTTTTAGTACTAGTTCATGAAGTTTAAAAGCTTCACGAATGGCTCAGATTCAGATAATTCATGTGGCCTCATAGATCTAAGGAGAAAAACTACATGACATATAACTACAATCATAGAAGTCTCACGGGAATGAGGATCTAAAGTATTAACCTTCATACAACATAAATCTAGTATCCCGAAGTCCCACATATATGCAGAGGTGAGGCGCTAACCTTTGGTCAATGTAACTCCAGTTACCGAAAAACTATCCCTATGTGAAACTCATAATCTTTCACGAAATCTTACATATTTCATGAAACCAATTTCACTAACTCCACTAGTCCTATAGATAACCCCCAATGTCTAAATTTTAGGAGGAAACAATCTTTCTTCTTATGAGAAAAATTCTGAATTCACGAAACTCATATGCTTCAAAAGTAAAAGCAGAGATGAATTTCCCAAGGTACCCATATTTCATGAAACCACCTCCCATTGGTTTTTGATAACCTCACCCATTGTAGGGATTCCTTTCAAAAATTTCTGTGAACTTCAATTGATAGGAAATCCCATTTTGGATCTTGGGGTTTCTTGAGATAATAATCCTTCATGAAACTAACCTCAGGGGAACTAAGACATCTCTTTGAGATAGAGTCACCCTATTTTTTGAAACATATTCTTTTATGAGACCCATGAACTTTGAAAAAATCATGACCTTCATGAAACTCCCAAAATTCAGGAAGCCCCAAATTTCTTAAAAACCAATTCCCTATGCCTCTCCATGTATCCACCTTTCATACAATACCCTTTCATGAAAGTTGAGGTCCCATATCCCATATACCCATTGTTTTGTAGTTCCTTGAAATTTGTGTTCTAGTTTTATGAATCACTGTCTCTAGGTGGTTTCCATTTGATTTATTTATGGAATTGGAAACATCTAACAGTTATTTATCCAAAGGGGACCTACTTTCCACTGGCATACATTTGTTAAGTTTTAACTTTAGGATACTTAATAACATTCATTGGTCAAGAGGATGGGAGGCTATACTGATCACACCCTTTTTGGGGGAATTATTGTATACTCTGGGACTCTCTTTGTAAATTTAAGATTTTTTCATGAATCCTTATTAATATAGAAAGAATAAAATAAGTTTCCCTTGGAATTTACAATCACTTATTAACATGTTTAAAATTTAGAATCATCATTATGCATTCAAGGTTCTTAATTAATGGAAATATATGTATGTATTCGAGGTTTTCCATCAATGGTATCCTCTAATATACTGCATAGATATTCTTTTAATCATCGTTGTGATGATATTGGTTTTTCATCCACTCAGTGGGGAACTCTAGAATTTATTTTTATTTAGGGAGAAGAAGGATTGGTTTCATTTTGGGATCGTGCCCATAAAATGGGATACGTAAGTGTCCTTGTGAAAGGAATCAAAAACCTCATAGTTCAGTGCTTCCTAATGGGACACATCATACCTTTTAAGGTCATGTGATAAGGACCAATACCTAAGTGTCCTTGTGAAAGGAATCAAAAACCTCATAGTTTAGTGCTTCCTAATGGGACACATCATAACTTTTAAGGTCATGTGATAAGGACCAATCCATACACTTTAATATTATGTGGTATAAACATCTAAGTAGAAGGTGCTTAGTCAAAACGTAGTGTGGGACTTATACTTAATCAGCCCAATGAACTTTGGAAATAATATGGGTTTCCAAGTAGGATCAGACCCTGTTGGAAATATGGCCCAAGGAGAATAGGGTTGATTTTGGGTATTGGGTTTGAACCTCAAAGAGTCTTCCTACGTATCCCATATAGATGGGAATCAAAGACCACATAGTTCAATTACTCTCATAGAAGAGTATAGTTATGTGAGAGAAATGAGTTTGGGATTACTTCCTAAAAAATATTCCTTTATTATTTGGGGTTTAATTTGGGGCTTATTTCTAAGCAGGCTTCCCAGATTAAGGGAATTAGGGTTGGATTCTTGAGGAGTATACCCAATGAGACCGAGCCCTGAAAGGGATTCCAATGTATCTAGGTTTGAATAGGAATCAAAGTTCTCGTAGTTCTTCAATTGTGAAAATTTTGTGACCATGGAAAATATATAAGCCCACGTGAGTCATGCTTGGTGTGAGAAACAAGAGGATGTCAATGGTTCAACAAAGGAATTCACACTTTCAAATTTTTCCACCTCCACTAGTGGAAGAGGGCGCACCTATTGTGTCCAAGGTGAACGAGGTCAAGGAGACCTGGGAAGAGGGAGAGGCGACAAGCCTTCCCTCTATTCTATTTACATTGTACAAGGTTCTAATGGAAGGAAGAAGGAATGATGGTTAGGAGCTTACACCAGGATGGATGCCCATGAATTGATCCTGGTAGGGTATGGAGACTTCTCCATTATTTTTAAAACGAAAAGTAGGTATGAACTGTAACTTACCCTACCAGAGACCTAAGGTTCCGAGTCATCTCTTCGAGAAGGGATAGGCCACGACCCAACCCTCCTCCAAACCAGAAACTTCCCAAAATTGTTTTTGGGAGACAATTTCATGTGAATGTGGATATACAAACCCACAGACACTCCATGAATTCTAACCCCATTGTGAAATAAATGTGGTAAACCTCTGAATGTGGATATACTAACCCAAATAGGAGACACACTGATGTGCTTTTCCCTAAGGATTGAGAAGTAAACTGGTTTGGGTGGATGTCTCAACATAATCCCTTTTAGATAAGGGATCCAATGAAGAAGAATCCATTCCATGAATGGCTTTGATGAAGTCTTGATGGATTTTAGACTGAAGAGAGTGAAGAAAGTAAGTGAATCAAGCAGGGGCCCCCAAGTAGAGATGGGTGCACATGTATGGGTATGAAAGTAGGTAAGGGTGCACAAGTAAGGGTGCATAAGAAGTCTTGGGAGACCTGATGTTTACTTGGGTGAAGAAAAACCTGTATAGTAATACTTGGGGAGACCTAGCTCAATCCTTCAAGAGTATTCACAAGTGATACAAGAATTGGGCCGCTCAAGTTCCTGTGAGAGGAATGGGCAGCACACAAGAATTTCTGACTTGGGTTGGTTGGGTGATTTAGGTGCGCAAGCGTTATGGTTTTAAAACAATAAAAGGACTTATGTCAAATGATCCTCCCTTAAATCCTCCACTCAAGGTGTTGAAGAAATAACTTGAATGTTTCGGAAGACTGAGGTGATGTACTAGGGTGACCAGAACAGCAATTGGGCTTTAAGGAAATTCATCTGTAAAAATGAGGTCCCCAAGGGTCTATTTATAAGAAAATAAGTGACCTTGGGATAAATTAGTTGGGTATGAAAGTAGGCTGCATGACATAGGGGGCGCTCAAGTAGGTTGCGTGACATAGTGGGGCGCACAAGTAGGCTGTGCACCAACAGAGTTTTGGATAGACTAAGGCAACCAAAAACTCATGCCTTTGAAAATATTTGACTTTTATTTATGTATTTTCCCCCCTTTTATTTATAATGGATTCCCTTCACCATATTCTTTAGACTGTTTTATGGAATAGAGTGTCAATAATATCCCCCCCCCCGCAGAATTGGATCCAAAATGAAAAGAGGATCCTATACTAAGGTAAAGTAATGAAGGATAAATAAAAGAGCATTGGGGTATGAAATTATTAGCACTCAAGTAGAATTGGGCACACAAGTTTTCAATGAGTAAGATTTATGGGGCATAGGGTGACATGTGTCTCTTATATATAACATCTTCACTTCTGTAAAAAGTCTTGCAACTTCCAAATTTTCATCCCTCAGCATGCAAGTCTTCTTCTATTCAGGCGCTTCTATGTCATCATGCATCTTCTGTATGTTTTTAGTTGTGTGCTGTAAGTGTGGAACCATACTTGCACACCTACTTATATTTGTGCTCCATGTTTTAAACTTACGCAACTTAATGCCTTTGCCAATTTTTTTGTAAGACACCAAAAATGAACTTAATTTTAAAAGATGATCTCTATATTTTTTTAGGTTTAATGGCTCCTAAAAGAATTGGAACTGCTGATGAGCTCGCCGATAAGAGTATTGATGACACGATGAATGTCGTCAGTTTGGATTATTTTAACATTTGAAAAACTGCCCTTCCAGACATAGAAAAATATTAGATGAACTATCATTTCAATTTTCCTCAAAGAACCTATCTGCCTTTGTACAGTTATGGCCATTTGTAGGATTCTAACATTCCATATCCAAAGAAATATATCCCACATTCTTGGTTTCAGGATTATACCAACTTCTCGTCAGCCAATGCTTCTTTTGGGGGCTCATTTTCTAATGCTAGGACAGTAGTGAAATCTCAGATTATGCATCATAGCCCGTGTTCTCCAGATTTAATGGCACACACACCCAAGCTGTAGCCAAACTACTATTCATCCATTTTTCCAGATTCTCTGAAAGATCAGTCCAAGGGTTGGAAGAAAATTTGGGACTTCTACCCAGGAGGAGGTGTAAAACCCTCATGGATGTGGGCATACTGGGTGTAGAAGACATGTGAAAATTTTTTAGATGATTTGAGTGTCATTGAGATTTATGAGGCTTTTTGGTTTGGGAAAACCTACATGTATAGGAATGATGATTTCTTTCCAGAATTATTAAGTTGATGGAGCCCATAGACCAATTCCTTCCATTCAACACATGGAGAGGTAGGTATCAGCTTGTGGGATGTTTACAAGATTTCTGGAGCTCCAATCCTTGAAGACATGTATGATGAGTTTATTCCTCCCAAGGTGACATGGAATAACTCAGAGAAGACACCATATTTGATTCATTAGTTGATGAAAAGATTTAACAAACTCAAGAATTTAATCACCATAAAAACTCTCACTAGGAAGGATATTCCTCTAGAGGAATGGATGAAAATATTTTAAATAAAGAAGGAGGAGGGTCCCACTTACACCTCTCCGACTAGCTATCCAAGGGAAGAGAAGAGAGACACTCCTGACACTTTATGGAAAACATTGTAGAAAGGAGAATTTGATAAATTGTGATATGAAATGAACCCAAAAATTCATGCAAAGTCATGTCTGTCAGGTTTCTTAGCCATGTGGATCAGCGTGTATTTATTACCAGTCCGAGGCTCTAAAGGAGGCGTGAGGCTGGGAACCTTTATTACTATGCTTAAGGTGGTAGAGAAAAGGATTGTAGGGATGGATATTCCTTTTTTGGCCAAGTTTCATAGGAGTTTGTTGCATTTTTACAAAGGGAATTCTCCCTTTAGAATAGCGGTACCATTCCAAGTGTTGTCGGGATGGATTACTACTCAATTTAGAACTTATGTTGTAAAAAGTGGAGTACAGGTTTCAAGAAGTTTTTTCCAACCATATGTTCATGACTTTTCTGGTATTTCACCCCTGTCTTTGAAATCTTATGAAATCAAGTCTAGATTGAGAAATCATAAGGAATTCCATTTGATTCTTCATGGGAATCCGCTTATATGGAGATTCATTGATGATAGTACTGCCAGTTTGGAATTGAGGGCATATATTCTAGCTTGTAGAGACAACGTGTTGTCCACTAAAATCGACGTAGAAATCATATGTGAGGCCTATTATACTTATATATTTGTGCGTCAATTCAAATGTCTACAACAAAATATTGTATCCCCTCCCATTCATGTTAGATTAAAGCAACACTCAATAGTTTCCCAACAACTATGGTTGTTGACATCTTCAGAGAAGGCTGGGGAAATATTTAATTTACTAGTTGCTGATGCAGTAAGCATATTGACCATCTGGTATATTGAATACTGGGTTCATCTTACCTTGAAGGGGTATTAAATCATGTTGTCCCTCGAGGGAGGATAAAGAGAAGTATTAGGAAGGAACCCCATAGTTTGGAAGATAATTCTTCATCATCGGGGGACGACTTGAAAGCATCAGAGGTTGGAGGTGACGATACACCAAATTCCCCAAAGAGACCTTGTGCCAAATATAATCCTCCCACTATAATTAAAAGATCCACTCCATCAATCCCTATTGAAGTCGTATCGAGGTGATCTGGTCACCATGATTCTAAAGAGTAGTGAGTTCCATTTCCTAATCATTCATCCATGACTGTGGGTGCTGGGAATAAAATCAAGTCCCAGGTTGTAGGATCCTCCTCACAACCCTCATATATAAATTATGAATATATATGATCAGAGGCTATTCGAACATGGTAGAATCTATACTGTGATACTGAAACCATGTTGATGGATTTTTTTAAAGGACTGCATATTCCTGGAGTAGGTGATTTGCAGGATTATTCTAAAATTATTTTTTTAAGGATAATCCCAAAGAGGTAAGGAACTATATTAGAGAGTATTAAATTCTCATATATTCCACTGATGAATCAATTCATACCACAAAGAGGGTAAAAGAAATGATAGATCGTGGTACAACTGAAGAGATCAATCCTTCATTAGATGAAGAGTGGTGTGACATTGTAGATCCTGAGGATGTAAGTTTCATTTCTAGCGCATTCTCTTCCATTTTTCAACTTGAAATTTAGTCAAAACATTGTTACTTAGGATAAATATCATCCTAACTTAGAGTTGGGTAAATGAAAACAACTAAAGTTCCTTCATCACAGTATAGCCCTGGAGGAACTACTCTTGGAGGTATTGGGTCACCCTGTGAATCGGGAGAAATATATCCGGGCCAACAAGCCATGGAGGAGGAAATAGAGAGGGTACATGAATCCTTGATACCTTTCTTTATAGATTATGATGCAAGACATCCCAAAAAGGAAAAGAAGTGAATGAATTGAAGAAATAAGGCCATGGTTATGTGATTTCTTAGTAGTTGTAAGTCTCGCTGATAATCATGAATTTTAGTCTTTATTCATGAAAAAGTGTTTAAACGTTTTAAGATTATAGGGGATTCTTCTGTTTCTTCTTTAAAATAATCTACTGATAAGATTCAAGGATCGGTAGAATGTTCTACTGAGCATACACAAATTCCTACAAATCTAGTGGTTCTTAAAGAGGCATTGAAGACAAAGGAACCAACATCTATTCCTAGCACTGCTCTAATTCCTGCTATCAGAGGAGAGAAAGATTCTGGTAAATCAATAATACTTCCTAAGGAATCAAATGAAAAAATCTCTAACTTCCATTTTGTGATACTTTTATATTCATCACATGCACCAGAACATCTGGAAACAATTGACGTTGAACCCACAATTGTTGCTAAAGAAGATACTTAGGGTCAATGGTTACTGGAAGAAGGTTGTGAAGAAAACACGCCAAGTGCTCCCATGGGTGAGACTAACCAGGGATCTGAGATATCATTGGATGATATGATGAACCTCTGAATTTCTTATAAATAACTATTTTAACATGTTAATATATCAAATGATTTATAATATTTTGGAGTTCCTTGTATTGAATCAACTGGATGTGAGTTCTCATTATTCATCCTATAAATCTTCTTATGATTAACCTGCTAACAATGATTGATTGAAATATGTAGTTCCCTCAAATTTTTTTTTGCCATAATGTTACTTGAAGAAAGTGTTGATATTAACATCAACCCCACCATTACAAGGACATTAGCTCAGGTGGATCTTGAGATAGTAGGTATTCCTGATATTCACTCTGAAAATATTGAGCATATTAAAGATAACACTCCTCATATAGAGACATCAAACCAAATTGATGAAACTGAGAACTTTTGGGAGGATTATTATCATGTTGTTGACCTACTATTAGGTAAGAGATGTTGATATTGTGATTTCATTCACTTTTTTATCTCTTGAATCTAATAATAACCATAATTCCTGATTTACCATATAGGGATATCAACTTCAATGTCTAGGTCTGTAGTTGAAGCCTCTACATTATCCCAAACAACATTGGAAGGTGGATAAACCATTGTTTAAGAAGTAACATAACATGTCACTTATTTAAGTGCATTAGTCCTAGAATGTACCATTGCTTATGTCAGTGATTCTAAATCGGACCCAGAACTGCAGAAGGCTCTTCATCTTTCTCATCACAAAGCATGGAAAACATCTGGAAGATAATATCTGAGATTCCCCTTCAAGAACTGCCTTCAAGAATTCCACGAATTTCATCTATGTTTATCACACTAGGATTTGGCGGTTTTCAATACCTCAAAATTCATACTGTAGTGAAATAGATTATTCGGATGGGTGTGCAAGAGAAAAAGCTTCGAAAAGACTTGTTAAAAGACAAACTTTCAATCAATATTGAAGAGTTATAAGAATCATTGTCCCAATATGAGTCTAATCATAATGAAAAGTTGATGGGACTAAAGCAGATAATTAAAGAAAAGACTACTCAAAAATTTCACCTTCAACAAGAGTTATATATCATTACAGGGGAGCTTGACTAGCTTCATAGATTATTAGAATAAGTCCAGAAGGATGGTGCAAAATCCATTGCATATGCTAGAGAAGAACTTCATCATGTTGAAGAGAGTGGGGCTGGTAAAATAGAAAAACATCAACAAGTAGTTTATGGGGCTCAAGAGGATTTCAAACAAATGAAGAATTACGTATAAAGCCTTTTGTAATTTCTGAGAGAGATACTCCAATTTTTGGATGCCCCTCTGTGAAATTTTTTCATATATGAAAAGTATTTTTTTAATAATTTGTGTTTTCACTTTTTCTAACTACTTTTTTTACCTAGTTCATTGGGCCTAGTAAGAAAAGTTTGATTTCTTTTCTAGGGTTATATGGATAACCCCATAAAAATTATATCTCTTGAATTTTTATTTATCATTATTACATAAACCATAAAAAATGAATTATTAGTGACTTGGGACTCAACTTTTGTTTAGATTGACCTTTCTGGGTTCTCAATCTAATGAGTACCAAGTCTTTTGTTGTTTGGTAGTTTAGAGTCATGCATGTTGGGCTATAAGGGTCTAGTATTTAAGGTCGAATAGCTTTGACCATAAACTTTGAATTAGGTTCCAAACAAAATTATATGGCTAATAATTACATTAATATTCTTTAAATATTTCCTATGGGAATATTGAGCCATGATTTTTATGGTCACAAAATTTAAAACTTGTATCAACATAAGGGGTGTCCTTTATTGGAATGAAGTTTCCATTATTTTACAAACCTGTTATGGGGGGTGTGTTATGCAGGGCTAGCTAGGGAATATGTTGCATATCCAAATAGTGGCATCTTTTGACTGACAAACCTGTTATGTAAAAAACTTATGCAAGGCCTCCAAAGGGAACGTCCTGCATAGTCAAACAAAATAGATCTTTGAAGTTTAACATTTTGTTGTTGATAGATAGGGGAAAATAAGATTTGGGTGACTGAAGAACACAATATGTTTTTATTACAAGGAAAGTAATTTTAATAATGAAAAAGGGATATTTTATACTGACACAAGTCAGGAATAGGAAAACTATTTCTATATAAATTTGGTGTAGGAGTAATGGATAAAATTTAACAGAAAGGGGAATTTTTTATATCATATTGTGCAGTTTTAAGTCATGCAGTGAAAACATTGGTATTGTGCAGTTGTAAGTCATGCAGTGAGGATATTTGTACTGTACAGTTTTAAGTAATGTAGTGAGGACATTATACTGTGCAGTTTTAAGTCATGCAGTGAGGACATTGTACTGTGCAATTTTAAGTCATGAAGTGTGGACATTGGGTGGCTTTAATTTAAGGTCTTAGCTCTAACCGAAGGTATAAAACTCTCTTAATTTCTTGATAATTTGTTTGGAAACATAATATCATATTCATGTATGGAAGGGAAATTGTAAACCGTGATTTGTGAATTTTTGGAACCGATGAATGATACGGGAAAAGGGATAAAAGCATTAGAGGATGTCTTTTACAAGAACAAAGTTACCATTATTTGAAAAACCCGTTATGGGGATCATATTATACAGGATTAATTGGGGAATTTTCTGCATGTCAAAATAGTGGCATGTTTTGAATGACAAGCCTGTTATGTAGGAAACTTATGCAAGGCCACCTAAGGGCACATTCTATATAGTCAAACAAAAGACCTCTTTGAAGTTTGACATTTTATTTATAAAAAATGAAGAAAACTTATGGAGATTCAGATTTTCAAAAGAACAGGGTTTGGGTTATGGAGAAAGGTACCTAAATATGGAAATGGTATTTCCAAAAAATATATCCAAAGAATCAGAGGAATGAGATTTTTATGAAGGTCTGACCCAAACGTAGGAGGTATGGTGTCTATAGTTTTAGGTCATACAACTAGGACCAGATATGGGAATAATATATAATATGTGGCCAAGTGATTTCAATGTTATTTTATATTTTATTGAACACATGGTGAGGGAAATGTATAAACCATGGTCTTGAAGACTTTTAGGTTGTGAGAAACATAATCGTACAAGTATACTTGAATGACTATTTCAAAATATAGAGTCTTTTATATTATCATCAAAGATTAAAGGGGAAAATATACTTTAACCAAGAATGAAGTTACCATTATTTGACAAACCCATTATGTGGGTTGTATTATACAGGGCCAACTAGGGAATATATTGAATATCCCAATAGTGGAAAATTTGGACTGATAGTCCTGTTATGTTAGAAACTTATGCAAGTACGCCTAAGGGAACTTGTTGTATAGTCAGGAAAAAGAGCTCTTAGGTAATAGAAACACTATCACCAGAAACTATTAGAAACATTATGAGGATCTAGAAATATTCTAGATTAAGAGTGTGAAATATTTTAACCAATATTGACCTTGATTTTAACGTCCTTTACATAGATCTAACTCATATGTAAAATGGATACTTTCTTTGTTTCCTCTGAATTAATATTATGATGTACAGTTTAAAGACATGAAACAAGGACATTATACTTTGTAGTTTTAAGTCATGCAGTGAAGAAATTAATAACACAATAATAAATTGAGACACCTTATTTAAGTAAAAGATCCTTTTACCCAATTACTAATCCCACTTGATCTATGCACGGTGTGAAAAACAAAGAGTAGTAAAGGTTTCTTCTATAATATAAAGGTGACACAGGTGAAGAATGGGGTGTTAAATTCCCATGTAGTTTAATGTCGTGCGGTAAGGACGAAGATGAACCAATATAGAAATAAATACATACTGTAACTTGATTAAGAGATAAAACTCAAGTGTCACTCTATGTCTTTCCAGGGAAAAAATCAAGTCACACATAGTTCTTAAAACATTCCCTATATAGATTTGATTCTTATACAAGAAATAAAGGGGTTTTTATCGCATTTGGGCCCTATATTGGAGATTTAGGCATCTCTACATATCTCAAATATATGAGAATCAATCCGTACATAGTTCTTTAAATAATCATTACTCACCCTAATCGAGTTTGACATGAAGAATGGGGGCTTTTGACACATTCTTAGAGAATAGTAAATCTTAAGACATAAAATGGTATAAGGACCAAATAATATATAATAATAAAACACTCTGTATAGATCTAATCTATATACAGGAGTAGAAAAGAAAATAAGATGATTTTGTGATTGTGGTTGGGACCAAAATTAAAGATTTTGGAATCTCTACGTATCTCATTGGAAAATGAGAATCATTCCATACGTAGTTCTTGAAATAAGGTCTCTATCTAGATCTGACTTAGACATAATAATGATAAGAACTCACGTGCTACTAATGAGTAGCGATTATTTCAATGATGTTTGCTTATGGAAACTTCTAACGTCAAATAGAGAAAAAGTTAGTTGTATAAATGATATCATGCAGTTTAATGACACGTGACAAGGATGAAGATGATATGCGTTTTAACATCATGAAACATAGACTCTTATGGTTATTAAGAAGTTTAATGTCTTGTAACTAGGACATGGGGGCTGTTTATTTTTATGTCGTGTAGCAAGGACATGGTACTGTGCAGTTTTAAGTCTTGTAGTGAGGACATTGTACTGTGCAGTTTAAAGTCTTGTAGTGAGGAAGTTGTACAGTGTAGTTTAAATCCCTGTAGTGAGGGCATTTTACTGTGTAGTTTAAAGTCTTTAAGTGAGGAAAAATTTGCACAACTACACGAAGTATTGATTCAAGAATCTCGCATTGGTTGGAGTTGTAATAGGCTCTCAATCCATTGAGATTAATGAAAAATCTCCATTTGAATAGACTTTATGTATAGAATAATGTCCTTCCCTCTTTGGCTCAAGTTTTGGAGGTTTTTTTCCTGGTATCATTGGAGTCCTATGGACCAATACCAATTCTCCTTGAATAAATTAATGTATGTGAACATTCTTGTTAAAATCTTGTGAAATTCTATTCTGATATACTTATAAATGATGAAAAGAATGAAATCTTTTCTTGTCTAATTGTTCCAAATCATTTAACTATTTCTTGATACCTATTATCTATAGCCAATTGATCACATATTACAACTCTAGGTGAGGAAAATTGAATTTCAATTGGAAAAATTGCTTCGGTTCCATATACCGATGAATAGGGAGTTTCTTGGGTGGCAGTATGAGTAGTTGTTCGATAATCCCATAATGCATTCAATAGTTTATCAAACCATGATTTATTATCTTTATCCACCATCTTATAGAGTATATTTTGAAGGGACTTATTGAAGGCCACTATATGTCTATTGGCCTCTTCACGACAGTGAGATGAATGGTTGGATTTGATATTATGTTCCTGGTTTAACTTTTTTACCTTAGAAGAACAAAAATTGGTGCCATTGTCCGTCAAAATAGTATGAGGGACACAAAATCTAGTGACGATATTAGTTTTGATAAAACTAATAATTCTTTTGGCTCCTACTTTCATGAGAGGTATTTCATCAACCCATTTAAAGAAGAAGTCAGTAGCGGTGAGAATATACTTGAACTGCTTAGCCATGGTTGGAGGATAAGGCCTTACTACATCCATTCCCCATGTGGAAAATGGCAAGGAGTATTTACCTGTATATAGAAACTTCAGGGGTTGATGAATGAAGTTGGAATGAACTTGGCTGGGATGACATTTTCTTAAAATCCGTACAATCCTGCGTTATTGAAGGCCAAAAGTATCCAAGCCTTCAGATATGATCAGAGAATCTGTGCCCAGACTGGTGGGCACCACATTCTCCTAAATGTACTTCTTTCATGACAGCTACCGTCTCTTCTCCATTAATACATCTGAAGATGATTCCATCAAAGCCTCACTTGTAGAGGATATTTTGGTGGTCTGGACTATCATAAAGAGTGAAATTGGATGCTCATTGTCAGATTTGTTCTTTTTCAGACCTATTTGCTGGAAGTATCACATTTTGAATATATTCTATGATGGATGTTCTCCATTCCATGGTATGACAATATAGTTCAGAAATATGGATAAATTTATTAATTTCCTCCAATCTGTTTTGAACAAAAGGTGACACCACATGAAAATGGGCTATGCTAATGACTATCTTATCCCGATTTGGATCTTCCAAGGTTGTGGCTGCATTAGCCAGTGCATCTTCTTGAGCATTTTTTGATCACGGGACATAATAAAATGTAGGCTCTGAGGGAAATTCATCCATTAACCCTCTAATGTAATCATACAAAAGGATTTGATCTTATTTTCTAATAGAATATTCCCCATTCATTTGTTTTATTACCAATTCTGAATCACCTTTCACATTTAAATGATCAATTTTCACCTGAAGGGCCAATTCCAAACCTGCGATGAGAGCTTGATATTCTGCCTCATTGTTGGTATCACCTTCTGAAAACGTGAAGGAATAAGAAAATATAACCTTTTTTGGGTAAATAAGGACAATTCCTAACCCAAATTTGTTGAGTTTAGGGGTTTATATCATTTTCCCGGTTGGACTTATAGAAGCACCATCAAAATACATTTCCCATGTTTGGGAATTATCCTGAATAGAGAAGACCGCTTCATGAGGAAGTTTAGTATTAAATAATGAATCTTCTGCATATGGATTCTCAGCAAAGAAGTCAGCCATAGCATGGCCTTTTATTTCCTTTTTAGGCACAAAATAGATATCAAACTATTTAAAAATAACCACCCACCATGCCAGAATCCCTATAAGCATAGAATGACTGAGGAAAAATTTGATCATATTATTGAAATACACCAATTAGACTTCATGATGTTGCAGGTAGTGCCTCAATTTTTGAACTGCAAAAAATAATTCTAGGAAACACTTTTCAATACTTGAATATCGAGTTTTCGCATCAATCATAGTTTTACTGAGATGTAAAAGGCTGTTTTCATTCCCAGCATCATTCTTTAGGGCAAGGAAGTCACCTAGTGATCACTCTAATGCTATCACATAGAGAATAAGTGGTCTTCCTTTAACAGGTGGCATTAATACTATGGGACTCAAGAGATATTTCTTGAGGGTATCAAATGCTTCTTGGTAGTCTTTGGTCCATTGGTAGGTGACTCCCTTTTTAATTAATTTGGTGAAGGTAAAACACTTGCCTACCAAATTGATGATAAAGCTTTGAATATAGTCCAAGTGTCCTTAGAGTCCTCTTAATTAATTTAAAATTCAAGGAGGTGACATAACAAGGATTGATTTTGTTTTCTCAGGATCAACTTCGATACCATGATAGAATACAATAAATCCAATAAAAATTCCTGAGGTTACCCTGAAAGCACATTTCAAGGGTTTCTTCTTCAAACTATGTTGCTGAAGTTTATGGAATATAGTCTCCAAATCATCCAAGTGATTGGAACGTTGTATGTATTTTACCACAAAATCATCCACATAAAATTCAACAAATTTCCCTAAGAAGAGTTTGAAGCTATGATGCATGGCACATTGATATGTTTCACCTATATTCTTTAAGCCGAAGGGCATTACCCGATAGAAAAACATACCATGAGTGGATATGAAGGAAGTGGATTCTTCATCCTCGAGGGCCATAAGGATTTTATTATACCCAGAGTAGTCATCCATGAAGGAAAGAACTTCATAGACAGTCGTTTCATCAATTAGAAGTTATGTAATTGGAACTGGAAAATCATCTTAAGGACAATACTGGTTAAACTCTCTGAAATCAATGCAAACTCTAATTTGTTAATTTTTCTTTTTCACTGGGACAATTTTGGCTAGCCATTTGGGATACTGAACCTCCCGGACAAAGTTATCCTTTATAATCTTATCAACTTTAGCTTCAATTTTAGAGTCATGAGTTGGGTGGGTTCTTCTTGCTGCCTGCTTAAATCAACGATGTTCTTTTAGAAAACCCAAATGATGGGTGGATACATCAGGATTAAGACCTAGCATTTCTGTATAATTACAAGAAAATATATCTCAATGTTGCTTTAGAAATTAAGTATACACCTATTTCTCTTCATAGGTCATGGATTCACTAATTAGAGTGGAGCATATATCTTCTTTTGTACCTAGATTTATTTATCTAAGCTAATCCACAGTGGTAGAGACACCATCCTCAAATGATGAGGATCATCCCTAAGATCTTCCTCTTCTTCTTCATTATGCGTTACCTCTTCTATTCCCACTTTCATGGTAGATGATGAGTCAAAACTTCTAGAGTAATGGGAGGAGTCAGTATTTGAACATCCTGAAGAAGAGGCCACCATATTTGACCCTACTGATGACGAAGGGTTTTCCTTTGGTAATAAAGAGGAAATGATGGATTGAGAATCAACATCTTTTTATTTCTCTAACATTGCTACAATCTCTTCTACTATGGTTGCCGAAGTAGAGGCTCGTTGTAGTTCAGTGGATGAAATGGAAACATCTCCATTTAGGATTTCATCATTTCTTGGTGGATCAACAGTTTCTTCCATGTTTTTTGGCTCAATTGTCGTAATTGACATTATGGAAGTTATTGGATGAGTTTAAAGATTTGGGTTTACCTTTTCAATTTGATTGATGGGTAACACATAATATGTACTCAGATGTATGAATGGATTTTATGGGATCTTTTCCAATCCATTCAGAGCATTAAATCTTTTTATTTCATTTGTCGTGGACTTCATTCCTTTTGTGTGATAAAATTATGCCTCAATGTATTGATATTCACATGTTTAGAATAGATCCTTTTCACTATAAAATTTCCCAATTTGACCATTGAAACAATACTTAAGACATTGGTGGTATGATAAAGGTATGGATGCATGTTGATTCATCCAAGGCCTTCCAAGAAAAATATTAAAGGATGTGTCCTGATAAACAATCATGAAATCTGAATTAGACACAAGATCTCTAAACTTTGATCTGAGTGTAATATCACCCATAGGTTCTTTCTCATTCTTATCATATGATTGGAACATTAAAGTGAAATTAGATAAATCAGATTCAATCTGTCCCAATCAATGACGTGTACGAACAGGAATGAGGTTGACTCTGGAGCCATTATCAATGAAGGCTCGTCGGATGTCTATGTCATTGAAATTGAAAAAAAATACAAAGGTCTGATATATCCATGTACAAAATCATGTACATCTTCATATATAAAATATATTACTGCATGACATTCTGCAAGATCATTCTCTATACGGTAAACCTCAGCAGCAGCAACTTCGGTTTCAAATTCTTGGGGACTTGACAATGCCTCAAAGAGTTCTTCTCAAAGAACTTTGGACATATTAAAAGCATCCAGAATTGATAACTTGGCAGGTACTTGGGCCAATTGTTTCATGAAATCATACTTTTGGTCCAAAGGTCTGCATTTCCCAGCATGGAGATGTGGTTTTGCAGGTGCTTTGGAAGTTGAGGCTTCTAAAATAGAGGTATTCTCTGTTAGAGTAGAAGCTGGAAATACTCATGGATTTGGTAAATTAGACTGACTAGGTCTATTCACATGCTAAGAAGAAGATGGTGTGACTTCTAATAGGCCCTCCAGAATAATTTTTTTAGAACTAAACATGTCTTTCATAGAAGAAACTCTTTGTTCCTATTGAGCCCACTGAAGGGCTCTTCCAAGATTTTCTGCCGCATATATGGTCTAAGTAGGGGTAGAGTTAAAATTGTGGTTTCTAGAATTCCCACATCTTCCCCTGTATCCTCGACCTTGGCCTCTTCCTCTAGTTCCCCAATTAGGTACATGGAATTCTGGATCATTATAATCAGAATCACCATTGGCATAAGGATTCGTTAAATGGATAACATTAACAGAACCAAATATCAATTCTTCATCTAACGAATATTCTTCCTGAAAGGTTAATTCTATTTGTTCCATTTGGTGGGGTTATGCACGTGCTTTTGAAATAGATGTAATAAAATCTTCCAGGGTCAAGAAAAAATTTGGCCTTGACACGATCTCATCTTCTTCTGACCACTCTTTTTCCTTATAACGACTTCACTTCTTTGAGGAAATACCTTTTGATGAAGTTGGTTTTACTATAGAAAGAATGGAATAAGACACAATCAGTTGTTTCAACTGTTTTCATAAAGTAGCATGAGTCTGGTTGATCATTTTCATGATCATCCAATCATCATATTTCTGCACATTTTTACTTTTAACCTTTTTCCATTCACCTTATTCCTCTTGATTAGTAGTAGTAACACATGCTACTTGAGATGATGAACTTTTCAGTTTTACTTTCATAGAGTCTACCATATTCTTCAAAAGTTCCTTGAAAACAAAAAACTTTTTGATGGGATGTCCTAACATCTGGTGAAAGGAAAAATAATTTAGAAGATCTTCATCTCCTTATTTATTTGGTTTCTTTAGCCTTGGTAACTAAACCAAATTTTTCTCTAAGGTTGAGATGAAGTAACCAGGAACTTTTTCGTTAATGAAAGAATAAACATTATTCTTTAATTCCTAAAAATGTTTCCACCTTTGATCTCTTTGATCATCTTGATGAGGAAATCATTACTGCTGATGCTCAGGAGGTAGAGGCCTTCGGTATGATGAGGGTCTTGACATAGAAGTAGGTATAGGTGCCTGCTTGAGTGTGACTATAGAAGCTTCTTCCTTTCCTATCCTCCTCCCTAGAGTAGATTGAATTACATGTGTTTTAGCCTTAGTTTCTATAATAGAGTCTTCTATCTATTGAGCGATTTAAGTAAGGTATCGAAACCCTCCTATGTATTTCACAGGGACCAATGGTGTGAGTAGCTCATCATGCAGACTTTCCACACAAATTGGTAGCATCTCTTCTTAAGAGAGTTCTAGACTTAATGAATATATTTATCCTCTCCACCAAACAATGAAATCTAGAAATATTTCATTCTCCCTTTTTTTACAATTGGTAAGAACAAAAACTGTCTTCTTTGGTAGCGTTGATCTAAATTGAACAATAAATTTCTGACGGAGATCTTCCCATCCAATAACTGATTGAGATTGTAAACTTGTATACCAAAAAAATATGGTCCTTGTAATGACTTCACCAAAAACCTAAGATTTACTGCTTCTTGTTGTTGAGAAGTTCCCATCATGGGATCACAATGAGATACAAAATGTGTTAAGTGTTGTTCTAGATCTCCCGTACCATTAAATATTGAGAGTGTGGTATTCAAAAAAAAAATATCGGGGGAGGAATTTCATCCACCCATTCAGGGTAATATATCTTTTCTGGATGAAAAGGTGCACGTCATTCGTCCATAGATTCCAATCAAGTAATCAATGCCTCAATTTTGTTCTTAAGCATTTGGGGAATATCCAGATGAGATGGATTCAGTGCAAGTATAGAAACTGGAGATTGAACTGGTGCAACGACTGACAAAACCACTGATGGTGGTTCTAAAATTTTCCTTGGATAACCCACGAGAATAGGTATATCAGGTTTTATTTGATCCTGACTTGATTGTGTACCCTAGTAGAGGTAATTCATTATCTATATCTGTAGTTACTATAAATCTTCTTTATTAAGGATATCCCACCAGATTTTCAAGTTTACGACCTACCTATGGAGTACATCTAGCAGAAATTCTATTTCGAAGTAACTCTATATTGATCCTTTTCAACGCCTTCATTTCCTTTTCTTTCTACGTAAATATCTCTTAAAGCGAAAGAGATTGGCCTTCTACAGTGGAAAAGTGAGATGTAATCTGACTTTTTTTCATTTCCCCTTGTTAGATGCCTTTCTTAGAGGGGGGAGGTGGTTATTTTAAAGCATAACTAGATTCTGGGAAAGCCTCTAATTTTGGGTGTGCATACCATCTTCCTTTTCCTTGGTGTGTACCATATTATGGACAAGAAATTCATCTTCTATTTCCCCTAAACTAGACTCATTTTTTGGAGGATCTTTTGCAGTGGTGTTAATGACATTTACGAATGCATAATGGATTGATGGTATTATGTCATGGTTTCTGTGAGATTGTCTTCCTTTGTGTATTCCATGAGACTTCATTCTCCAATATGATGAATTCCATAGAACCGTTTGACAGATAGTAACCTGAAGGGAATCCTCAAATAGTCCAGTTATATGCTCTCATTGTGGATTCTTTCCTAATTGAGATAAAATCGTCTTTGGTTGAGGAGGGGATTTCAGATGTGAAAAATCCCCCAGCCCTACATGTTGGGGATGTTCCTATTCTTCTTATTCAAATCTTTGAACTTTGTTGAATGAATTTGAAGGTTTAATTAAATTATCCCCCAACCTTGCAATCTGGGGTGATTCTTGAACTTCTATGTATGGAATTCATGAAACTTATCT
This sequence comes from Viscum album, assembly GCA_963277665.1. Taxonomy (NCBI): domain Eukaryota; kingdom Viridiplantae; phylum Streptophyta; class Magnoliopsida; order Santalales; family Viscaceae; genus Viscum; species Viscum album. The sequence continues at coordinate 1,662,298,952 of OY728146.1, read as the reverse complement.
TCTGATTTTGAGGATTTTAGTTTTAACATCAGTTGGGTGCATCATCTGATAACCTCTAAAATCACCTATTTCAGAAGATCACATTGCTATTTCGGACATTTTTATTCTCTAATGCCTGACATCCTCTAAGCGGGACGCCCGCTCAAGATTCTCAGATGCTTGATATAAAATTAACTCAAAAACTTCTTTTATTTGGTAATGAATCTGATGAGAGCAAGTTGAGGCCTGTTCTTGAATGTACATTCGATTACATACAAAATCTATTGATTGTGGAAAACCATGGGCAATAACTTTGCATGAGACCACTTTTGGAATATTTTGCTGATTTTGGAGTGTAGTGAAATGCAACATACCATATTCACCCCATCTTTTGATACAAAAATTAGATGGGGAATCATAAATTAACTGGATTAGCCTCTTTAGAACATTGAAACATGCACGTAGATGGATTATCTGCTTTTTTTAACTTTTGGATGTTGGGAAACTAATAGATATGCCAAGTCTATTTTTTTACTGCAACCCTTCTATTACCATAACATGATTTGGATATTCATCATATGGAAATACTTTGGTTTTTAAATAAAGAAGACTTTTTTATATATTGAGATTGATGTTATGAATGAAATATTCTATTATCAATTTTGGAATGTTATACTATTAATTTTCTAAAGTCCATAACATGTTTGGTATTTCTCCTTTGGCTAATTTTTTTCTCATGTTTATCGTATCTTCAACATCTTTCACTAGAGGTTTCTCCAACTGTTATGACCAAAGTGAATGCTCTATATTAGAAGGAAAATGACCCAAGGGAGTTTTGGAGAATTATTGTTCCATTAAGATATCGTCTAGTTGAGAAATTGTTTCACACATAAACGGCCATGCATCAGACATGACGAGCCTTGTGTTTGCAAGTACCTAGAGAAAGGAGGGATTTCTCATCGCTAAATTGTCAATTATGAAATAGTCTTGACAATGTTAAATACTACTATGGAGAGGAATTTCGTAGAGAATTTTTTCATGGGTAGGATCACCATGATAGATTACAACAAGGGATAAATCTTCTTGCTCCTTGGTCTTCTGGACACACGGAGGGTAGCCATGGCTCTCATCCGGAGATAAGAACTCTAGATTAAATAAATTTTCATGAAGAAATCCTTCATGATGAAGTTTCTGACAAGGAACGTCAGAATTACTACTTACACTCCCATAATTTGGTAATTAGAGGGTAAAATCTTGAGCTGTAATAGATAAATGCCCGAGAGCTTCAAGAACTCCAGCATTAAAAAGATCCAAATCGCATATTGACTCTTGAATTTACAACAGTGCTTGGAAAGAAATCTTCTTGGATGTTCTCTTATACTTATTTGGGGCCACATGCAGGTAAAAATGGTTATCATGGGTAGGTGTATGTGCCTGCCTTGGAGTGGTTACCGGAACATAATGATTACCGCAAATTGGAAATGGTGTTTGTTCCCAATTTTATTATCTGTATGATATGGGGGAGTATTCCCCATGAACCTCTTGGAATAGAACAGAGGTTCGTATCTGCTTCAGGATGGAATGAAGATGTGGCATCCCATGTGTGGGGATAGATTTATGTGTTTATTCTCCTAATACTGCTGAAGTAGTTGTCATAATATCATGGCATGCTTCCAGAATATGGATATGGATTTGTGTCTACCCTATAACCATTGATAAGATGTGTTTGGTGACTTCAGCAGTCGGAATGAGAATACATGTCCATTACTTATCTGGAGTAGGTGTATGTGCCTACTCCTATCCTCCTGTTCCTGTCAATGGGTATTGACAGTACTCATGCAAGTGGGTAGAGATTTGGTTCTACCCCAAATTTATCATCGGAGCATTCCAACTGACTTCTCTGGGTGCTACCAAATGAGACTGTTGGTAGACATGGTGAACATTGGTAGGTGTATGTCCCTACTGGCTATTTCCCATTAAGTATGGTTGACATAATTCATTCAATACTGGCAGATGAGACTGTTGAAAGAATTGGTGATTGTAAACAGGTGTATGTTCTTGTTTACCAGTTTCCACCACATTATATTGGAGAGCTTCTTTAAATGGAGTTATACCTACCTGCTGACTATTTGATAACTTTTAAGTAGGTGTATATGCCTGTTCACGGTGCTCCACCAGATATATTCAGTGGGATTGGTGGGTTTCTGGTAGACGAGCCTGATGAGAAGCAAAATTATGACAGACGAGTGTATGTTCCTACTCATTGTTTTCCATCAAGTTAAATTTATGGACTTCTCTAGAGGAGGCATAGGTGAGAACCTGCTCCCTATTGACTGGACATTGTACCTGGAGGTTATTTTTGCATGCCCAGGTCTAAGAGACCTAGGACGAACGTCTAGAGGAAACACCCCCATCAGGTTGGGGGTATGATACCATATGATTCTTCTAGCAACGATTATTGGTGGGAGTCCTCAAGAAGGACTCCAACATTCTTGAATTGAGGCCATGAGTGGCCTCTTGATCCATCCCTCTGTAGTATTGGAGGGATTGATTATTGCGTTCTAGGGATAAGGATCCAAAATTATTGAATATGGTGGTTGGAACTGTCTACTTCTTGATCATTGGTTTTCGTTGGCCATATGATTAAGGATAGTTATTGACCTAGAGGGCCTGTCGAGAAGACTCTAAAGTCAGGATTATACTATGATGGTGATATTCTTTTACCTGTATATTAGAGACCCAGTATTGAAGATGATGGGTTGGTGATGACATCTTTCCCGTGTATGGAGATCCATCTTGATCAGCGGTCAAGAAGTTTACAGATGTTGTCTTGGAGAAATCCATTTTTGGAATGAAGGGAATTCTGAGAAGAAAAACATGAAACAAAAACAAATTATTCTAAAGCAACATCATTTTGGATGGATACATGGGTGATTTATTTCTTTTTTTGGCCTTTATTTATCAATTTATATGGGTCTAACAGGTGGGTAACATTATTAACTTGGTTAAGGATTCATGTCAAGTTAACCATTTTTGTTTCATAGTTCCTTGAAACATGTTTTCTAGTTTTAAGAATCACTGTCTCCAAGTAATTTCCATTGTATTTATTTATGAAATTGGAAACTTCCAATAGTTATTTATCCCAGGGGTACATACTTTCCAAAGGTAGGTGTTTGTTAAGTTTGAACTTTACTATACTTAAGAACGTTCATTGGTCGAGAGGATGGGAGGTTGGACTCATCACACCCTTTTTGGGGAATTATTATCTACTCTGGGACTCTCTTTGTAAATTTAAGATATTTTCATGAATCCTTATTATTTCACCAAGCATGACATATGTTTCCCTTGTAATTTACAATCACTTATTAACATGTGTATAATTTATAATCATCATTATGAATTTGAGGTTCTTCATTAATGGAAATATATGTATGTATTTGAGGTTTCCCATCAATTGTATCCTCTACTATACTCCTTAGAGATTCTTTTAATCATTGTTGTGATGATACCAGTTTTTAAGCCACCTAGTGGGGCACTTTAAAATTTATTATCATCCAGGGAGATGAAGGTTTGGTTTGATTTTGGGATCATTCCCATAAAATGGGCTACCTACATATCCTAGTGAAATGATTCAGAACCCCCATTGTTCGGTGCTACCTAATGGGACACATCATACCTTTTAAGTTCATGTGATAAGGAACTAGACATACAGTTTAATGCCATGTGGTATAGACATCTAAGCGGAAGGTGCTTAGTTAAAACATATTGTGGGACTTATATTGAAGCAGACCAATGAACTTTGGAAAGAATATGGGTTTTAAAGTAGGATCAGACCCTATTAGGAATATGGAACAAGGAGAATAGGGTTAATTTAGGGTATTGGGTTTGATACTTAAGGAGGTTTCCTTTGTATCCCATATAGATGGGAATCAAATCCCATGTAGTTAGATTAGTCCTATAAGTGAGTATAGTCCTTTGATAGAAATGAGTTTGGGATTACTTCTTGAAAAGGATTCCTTGATGATTTGGTTTTAATTTGGGGCTTATTCCTAAAGAGGATGACCAGATTAAGGGAATTAGGGTTGGATTCCAAAGGAGGATATCCATTAAGATCAGTCTCTGAAAGGGGTTCCTACATAACCTGGTTTGAATAGAAATCAGAGTTCTTGTAGTTACTTCAATTATGAAATTGTTGTGACCATGAAAAATCTCTAAGCCCACGTGAGGTATGCTCGGTGTGAGAAACAAGAGGATGTCAAATATTCAACAAATTCATTCACACTTTCAAATTTTTCCTCCTCCGCTGGTGTAAGAGGGAACACCTATGGTGTCCATGGTGAATGAGGTCAAGGAAACCCAGGAAGAGGGCGAGGCGAAAAACCTTCCCTATATTCGCTTTACATTGGACAAGGGTCTAATGGAAGGAATAAGGGATTATGGTTAAGGGATTACACCAAGATGGGTGCCCATGGATTGATCCTGGTAGGGGAGGGATACTTCTCCTTCATTTTTAAAAGGAAAAGTAGGTATGAACCATATATTACCCTACTAGAGACCTGAGGTTCCGGGTCATCTCTTCAAGAAGGGAGAGGCCAGGACCCAACACTCCTCCAAACCAGGAACTTCCCAACACTGTTTCAAGGAGAAAAGTCCATGTGACTCTGGATATACCAACCCAAAAACACTCCATGAATCCTAAACACATTTTGAAACAAATGTGGGAAACCTCTAACTATGGATATACAAACCCAAATATGAGACACACTGATGTGCCTTTCCCAAAGGGTTGATAAGTTGAGAGGTCTTAGTGTAGGTCTCAATAGAATCCTTTTCAGATAAGGGATCAAAAGAAGAAGACACCTTTCCATGAATGGATTTAATGAATTCTTGATGGCTTGTATACTTAAGAGAGTGGAAAAAGTAAGTGAATCAAGGAGGGGTGCCCATGTAGAGAAGGGCGCGCAAGTATGGGTGTGCAAGTAGGTAAGGGATCGCAAGTAGACTCATGTGACCTAATGTTCACTTAGGCGAAGAAAAACCTGTATAGTAATACTTGGGTGAGACCTGGATGAAGCCTTCAATATTATTCATCTGTGATCCAAGAATTGGGGAACTCAAGTTCTTGTGAGAGGAATGGGAAGCGGGCAATTATTTCGAACTTGGAGAGGTTGGGCTCTTTTGGCGCCCAAGTGTTATGGTTTTCAAACACTAAAAGGACTTAAGTCCATTGATACTCCCTTAAATATTCCACTCAAGGTGTTAAAGAACTACCTTGAATGTTTTGGAAGACTGGGGTGAAGTACTAGGGTGACCAGAGCAGCAATTAGGGTTCATGAATATTCGTTTGTACAAATGAGGGCCCCAAGGGTCTATTTATTGGAAAATAAGTGATCTTGTGAGAAATTATTTGGGCGCGCAAGTAGGTTTCACAACATAGGGGCGCATGCAAGTAGGCTATGCGACATAGTGGGGCACACAAGTAGGTTGTGCGCTGACAGAGTTTTGGCTAGACTAGGGTGACCAAAAACTAATGCCTTTGAAAATCATTGACTTTTCTTTATTTATTTCCCCCTTTTCTTTCTAATGGATCCCCTTCTTCATATTATTTACTCTTTGATGGAATGGAGTGTTAACACCCATCCAAAACAGGTTCACCCACACCCCTAATATCTATGTAATTAGTATAACCAATTCTTGTATCTTCATACATCTCTTTAAGTGTGTCCATGGCTATTACCTCGACTTTTTATCCTAAGAATAGGCAGAAAAATTCCTTGTGATCCTAAGTATCGGCACCCTAACATCAAAACTCCTTAAATTAACTCCTCCATGGTAGTTCATACACCACTCCCTGTGTAAAGGTTCATGGGTAGTGAAAAAATAACCCTTAAAGGTGACATTATCGAGGTAAATGACTTACCTGTCTCGGTAGAGTGTACTTTTTTCAGATCATCATATCCCCTTGATATGGTCCCCCCTCATGGTGTAATCCCTATTGACATCTGAGTTTTATAATGTAAAATAAGTGATGAATCCTAAAAATTTTGCAAAGGGAACAAAAAATATACTCCCATATATTTGAAAAGGGAAGGAAAACAATTTAAAGGAATAATATAAGAAATAGGATGGAGAAGACAAATTTGGAAAAGGAAAATCAGGTTCCATGAACTATAGGTCCTTCATGGATTGTCAGTCTGTATGATAGTCTATAGCCTCATAGAAGCACCTGTGAACTGAATGGTTCATGGGATGGTGGTGTCAGCGCTAGCCCTCCTGCGAACGAACTCATTTGTGGAAAGGAAGTAGATAAATCTTCCCACTTAACATTTCCCATGTGAATGAAATAAATACATTCATGGGAGTGAGGTAGTGATTTTTTCCACCATGTACAATGACCCTGCTGACTGAGTTGTCTGCATGTCAGGTATTTTATTAGGGATTATATAAAGGGTGCTGTATAACCCACTAATCAGGCTCTCCCACTATTCCATAAAAGGACCCTGAGGGGGACTAAAGAGAGGGTGATTTTAGACTTTGATACTTCAGAATAACGGTTTTGTGAGAATGGATTTCTGAGCTTCAAAGGCACTAAAGAAGAAGAGCACCACAAAATACGGACACTTTAAAAGATTCTTTATAGGTAAAATCCCACCAAATAACATTTAAAAATAGAATATAATGTTAATTGGAAGACTTTGAACCACATACCCTTCATGGATGATCTTCTCGCAAACCATGGGATCAATTCCCCTTCTTCAATCAGACACCCCACATAGAAAATCTCTATGTGGACAGAACCATGCACCGTGTTGCATATCGTTATGCAGATGGAACCCAGCCCCACGTTACATCACTCTCCGGATGTGGAAATGGGTGACTCATAGAGAAATGATATGACTCCTCTATGGTATGCAGATGGCTCCCCCATCTGTATAGAAATATTCTACGTGGAGGAGACCCCATCCTGCATCAATAAATGGTACACGGAATGGGGTACCTTTGGGCATTACACCCTTAAACTCTAATTATATACTTTTATTTATATCACCTAATTTGTAGCCCCTTCAGGAAAAAATCCAATGAAATTAGGTCAATTTCTCTTCCAAAGACAACATACCCATATGATAAAACCATAGGGTGCATCAGAACACCGTTTTGAGTTTACATACCCATGGTAAACATAGTCATGTGGGTAATCTCTGCAATGGTGAAGAACTCTGAAATGACTATAAGTTTACATTACCATGGTTACCCAGGGTCCAACATTGAGATATTGACATGAACCTCCCCATTCTAGGGGATCAAGGGTAATCGTTGGTCTCTCCCTTTGACAATGGACAATAATAAATAAGGGAAATCACACTTACCTTTCCCTTCCACAAGAAGAAACATTCCACCCTTTCCCAAAACCAATTTAAGGGATTCCCTCATGGAGTAATACCCTTTGATCATAAGATGTGGTTCTCTCACCACATCCTCATCCACCATAATCCTCATCCTTTTCCATCGGCAGAGAATACAAAGTTTATTGTTTGTTTAATATTTCACAACCTTTTATTTCTCACGCCGATATTGACTCACATGGGATTAGTGGATAGTGATGATCACAACATTCACTCAATCAAAATGAAATGAACTACAAGAACTCTGATTCATACCCCAATCATGATCCCCAATTCACCAAGTCCTCCTTTATGGTGTAAGTCCAAACTCCGACTCAAAAAGGTCCTTCTTCATCGATGTAAGCCTTACATAATTCCTTCTCTATGGGAATATTCCATGTGTAATCCCCATCTTACCAAACTATGAGAGCTTTGATTCCCCATCAATTGGGATACCTAGGAAACCTCCCTGAGGTCCAAACATGACATCAAAACTTAACCAATTTTTTTTTCGGGTTGTATCCTCAGAAGGGTTTCCAACACTCCAAAGAATACATTACTTCCAGGTACACAGTGTCACCTTGGTGTAAGTTCCCCATAAAATATTGACTAGGCACCTTTCACCTAGAAGTACTTACCATACGATGTTAGAATTTATGGATGGGTACTCATCACAGAACCGTAAAAGGTGACCTGTCAAGTTAAGTGGCACAACTCTACATGGGCTCTAATTCCTCTCACGAGGATACATATGAAGACCATCTTATGAGTTCATCTCTGAAATTGGAACAATTATCACCCCCTGTATGGCAATAAACTTCAAAGAGCCTCACCACATGGCTTCAACCTGAGTTGTCTTAGTAAACGATAAAGGAATTACTAATCTATACAAAAAAGGGTAACATTGATGGAGAACATCTAATATGTACATATATATTCATTAATGGAGATCATTAGATACATATAGATAGTTCCATACCCATCCATATCTATGACCAATCTTGAGACATTAGAGAAATATGCGGACACACGCTTGGGAAAGAACCAAGGATTCATGAACATATGAACATTACTTAATTATATAAGAGAGTCTCAGAATAGAAAATAATTCTCCCAAAAAGGGTGTGATGAGCCTTAGTTCTCATCATCTCAACCAATGTGAGTCCTTAAGTATCATTGGGAAAATCATCATCCCATGAGTACCTACATTTGGAAGGAAGGTCCACGAATTAGGGTTAACAGGTCTGTTGGGTGTTTCTAGCTCTACCAATAAATCCATTGGAGTACATTTGAGGACATCATAACTAATTTGAATCGATTGAAAAAAGAATTAATCCTCATCAATCACCTGTCATAATAAACAATGCCACCTCGGGTCAAAACAAAAATGGTGAACCCGATGGGAAACCTTCACCAAGGTGGAACAATTACTCACCACACATCCCTTTCACATCCAAAAAAAGGAGGCCAAGAAAGATCATCAATTATACATGTTTTCATGAGATTATACTTTGTTGGGGGTTTTTTCTTTGAACTTGTATATTTCATGAATTACGTAGATCTACCTTCAATCTAATGGAATCCCAACATTTTACTCAGACATGTGAATTCAAAACTACCTAAGCAACCATGTCCTCAAAGAAGAACATGACACCATCAGACACCTGGTGTCTTCGAAGCTGGGTTGGAAAGGAATTGATTAAGGAGTACCATCAAAATAGTACTCTTACCACCATGGAGGCAGCAAGGAAATCCCTCCAAGACATAAATACCCACCTATAGTCCTTGCAATGGAGGTTGGAAGTCTAGAATAGGGTGGTACCATTTTCCATCCACAACCATTTCGAGAGCTTGTCCCCAGAGTCTGACAATGAGTATCTCTATTATCCATGGGAGGAAGATAAAGTCAACACTGATGACTTCATCCCAGCTACTCAAGGGTCTTGCACAAGGGAACCTGCCAAAAGACATCACTAACAACAACCTATAACCCAATATCCTCATTCTAAAGAGGATACTACAATGATGTCTTCCACTAAAGCTCAACAAACACGGGTTCCCCAGGCTGCTCTTCAAAGGCAACGAACATACATTTAGAAACAGGTCATCACCTTGGTTCCTAAGGAAGAGATCCACCATTAAAATATGGTGGAATAATACAGGCAAGCACATATCCCTATATCCTCTTCTGAAGCCCATGACGAAAATATTGTGGAAATGTACATGAAAGAAAAAAATCCCTCTAATGATCATCATCCCTATCATGAAAATAGGGTAGACAATTATAGGTTCATGAAAATCCTTACCAATGTCAAGAAAACCCATCATCTAAATAGGGAGGTAACCAGCTAAAAACAAGCACAAAATCCAACTAACACACACCAAGACCCACATCCATGTAGGGTATAAAACTATAGGAAGTCATACAATACTACCAATGTGCATGAAGCCCAAAGGTAAAATATTGTTGTAATCAACATGCAGATGAAAATTCTGGTATACTGCAACAAATCCGACCAGTCAAATATGGGGGGAAAATACAAACATATTCATATTCATGCAGATTCATGTCAATACCATGAGACAAACAAAGAAGAAAAATTGAATATGAAAATTCCTGCTTACAAATATGAATCCCACCAGTCCAATATGGTGGCAATCATAGAAGACAACTGGTGTATCCCGACTATAATTTAGGGGCATAATCATTTCTCTACCCTGACATAGGATAACTTCCCGTACCCACTTTAAACACATGGAGGACTAGAGCAGACACAAAATTATTCATCGACATCAGAATGGGAATTTGTACTCGTTATATCCAAAGATGAATCTCAAAACATCCTAGAAATGATGGAGGATTAGATATCGATTCCAAATCATATTCTACAAAACTTTCAAGAAAAAATTGTGTCTGTAGAAAAAACGGAGTTGGGACCATGACCCTATCTCCTCAAGAGGGGTGACTCATCCAAAAAATAAGATAGTCACTCTAGATCATACCTATATCCCTATTCCATTCTAAAAGGTTCAACAACCATATTCCGTGATACAAGGACAGCTGTGTCAGGAACAAATACCCATTCTAACTGGGGGGGACACCGGTCACACATGATTGCTACTCTAGGGTAGGCATATATCCCTATTAGGAGTCAATATGATCATCAACGTATCCTAGATACATTTCAAGAACCATAAAAATAGGGACCCATATATTAGGTCTATTACCAATAGTAGGTGGCCTCAGTTGCTCATAAGATAGTGCCCAAAAATGAAATATTCCAAAAGAAGCTAGAAAATGAAGAGAAAAATCATGATTATTCTCTATTGGAAGATGGATTTCATGATGCCATGAAACATATATCAATACAGGATTAATATCCTATCGATTCACTATAAAATTATGGAATTGGATGTAGCAGTTGTGAAGGTCCTCCCTACAACGTCGCTACCAATAGCTCTGAAGGCCCTCCCAAAAGCACCCATGTGGGATTACCTCATGGGAAAGAAATGATCAATCATGAGATCATATCCCTTGATGAGTGTCATGGTGGACCTCCCCTGGACCAGAATATTGGATATAAAGAGGGCCCTACCCATTCTATCAACCTCCCTAATGTTTCTTCCTAGGGTATATGCTGTAGAAATTCTCCCTATTGCTGGACATCAATCTATGATAGTAGTCTTCTCCATGATATCATTCACTATGAAGGACCACCCCACATCGACATCAAGAAATTAGAGGGTCCTACCCTAATGGTAGTTTACTTTGAAGATCCTCCCCATGATGTACAATGCATATATTCTCCCTATAGAAAGATACCAAGCTATGGTGGTAGTCCGCGCCACAATACCATTAGTTGTGAAGTTCCTCCCCTCAATGACATCAATCATCAAGAAGGTACTCCCCTAATTGTTGTCCACCCTCAAGGCCCTCCCTAGGGTATACTCCATGGGGATACTCCCTATGACTGGACATTGAGCTATGATGGTAGTCCTCACCATTGCAACACCAACTGTGAAGGTTCTCCCCACAATCAAAATTCACACCAGCAAGAAGTTCCTCCCTTCACCAATCTATACACGAGAAAGCCCCCATATTATGAGGTTCTTGTAAATATGGATTCAGAAAAGTTAGATAATCTATCTATGAAAAGATACATCCTTTCTCAGCAATAATTTGGTCCCGGGAAACACTCATCCTCTATGACACCCCCATACCATTCATATATTGATGAGACTTCTATTAACCTTAATGCCGGGGAAAAAATCATCAAGAAGATTCCATGTTGTGAAGAACAAATAGAAGAGTATCTAGAAAATGAGCCAAAGGATATGTTTCTCATGAGAAGAAAATTAGTCCGGGATGACATGCCAGTTATGTTTTGGCCCATATCCACTTCTCAGTTTGACATACTAAGAGAGTTTTCTGAGGAATGCATATATAACATTCGTCTCAACATCTGGAAAACTATCAGAAAAATGAAAGAAAATAATTTAACCTATAATGGGTATACAGACCATGTAAATATATTGTGGGAGCTTCACCATCAAATTGATCTAGAAGCCCATCTGTCTACATCACCGCCAAAATATGAGAGCCAGACGAAATGTATTGAATTGGTATACCTAGACTTTTCACACAAGTTGTGTTGCCTTATCAGTGACACACTATATACTATTAATATCTTTGGTTGGGGAGATCATGGAGAATTTCACTTCACCCCAATTTCCATCTAACAGAAACCATTGGAAATGACATTTTGTAATTTCACTATTCCAAGTCGGCGGTCAAATGAAATCCCTATTTATGAAATAAAACATTATCGATAATAAATGACCTTAAGTGAGACTCAAAAATGTCAATACCAATGAGAATGATCCATTAGAGAACTCATGAAATGGGCAACCAAGAAAATTCAGATGGTTTCTTCCCTAAGGGAATCCAATCAGAAAGAATTGCTCATGTCCTTGGAAACAAATAATTCACATGTAGACCAGGTACCATATCAGTCCCACCCTCGAATGTGAATGCGCAAGATCAAGAAATAGGAAATAGGAGCTGAAAAAACCATAGTACGAGTTCAGCCCTATCCCATAGGGATGGGGAAAGTTTTAACACAAAACACCCCCGTAAGACCAAAAAATCTAGGTTAGGGTACAATATAATTGTAATAGGAGTAACCCCACCACGTAGGGCTGGGGTAATTTTTACCTCAAGCACCATCATAGTAGATGTTAGTATTTTTCCACTTGGGGAGAACCATGAATTAAGAGGTTGCCTATTCTATCCTATCTCATAAATCATGTCCCCTGGAAAAGAGACATATGCCCAGGTCATGTCAATTTTTTCTTCGAGTTACCCTTCATCAAGAAACCCAAAGAGGACCCCAAAATAGAAGGAAAATATCCAAAAAAGTTTGAAAAAATATCACCTACCATTTAACACCTAGTATGCCACCCCTAATTCAGTATTCATTAGTTAATGTAATTCATGTAAACCCCATGTAACTCACTAAAAATGATACAAATAATGAAGATTAAATAGAGGATGGTTCCCTCCCGAAGGTGGTCCACACCAAGCCTGAAGGTGTTCATACCTGGAACAAATGAGACACCTTAAATTTGAGTGCTCAGTCAAAAAATCCATCATTACCCCCTTTTCAAATTTCTAAAAACTAGAACAATAAGATAAAGATCGCACACGAACCCCTACATCCTCCCCTTAAAAACACGTCCCATATGCTTTAGGAGAGATTCACTTGGAAGGTAGAATAAATTAAAGAGATAAAGTGAATCAATGATGAAATAATTTGAGGAAGTCATCCTGTCGAATATGTTCCCCAAGTAGAGAATCAACATAACCATCCAAAAGATGTGCTTTAGCCATAAGGGCTCATCCTGAAAAATAAAGAACGGTCAGAAATATCATTCAAGGAAGTGACATGATCTCTAGACTTCCTGAAACCAATCCAAGAAAGATTCCAAGATTTTAGCCGCTTAAAGAAACAACGTGAAAATATTGAGGCAAATCCACAAAAGGATAGCCTCAACTGAGTATCAACCTAATGTTACAGTAGCACCAACCCAACCAATGTTGCCTCCTACTACACCAGCCAATGTGAAGGTTTAACAAGACACGAATCAAGTGTCCATGAATACCATCTAGTCATTTTCAGATATATTGGAATCCATTGAGGGATGACACACTCTGATACTGCCAGAACAGAAACCTTACCCTAATTGGGTAAGCAACGTCCTGCAACCACCAAATTTTGGGAACCCAGTCCTCCTAGTATTCAATGGATCAAGTGAACAGGAACAACATATGATGTATTATGAATCTTATTATTATCCCGTGATGGGAAATATAGGGAATCAAGAAGAAATGAAACTGAGATGCTTCATGCAAACCCTATAAGGTATAGCCTTCGTATGGTATACCCACTTTCCAAAAAACTCAATAACAGTCTGGAAGGATCTCCAACTGCAGTTCCTCTGCCAGTTTAGTTCAATGCTTCCAAAAACAACAGTAGGTGACCTTATGAACTGTAAACATTAGGAAAATTAAAGATTTTTAGACTTCATTTCCAAATGGAATGGTTTGACTTACCCCACGAACCGACCGCTTCCCCAAGTTTAGATTCTTTCTATGTGCATCGATAACCTTCACGATTAGTTATAAACACCACTAATCCCAATGAATTATACAAGTGGGTTTCAGGATTTCACTTCAATTTACTATAGAATATATAATTCCTTGTAATGGCCTAATCTCAAGTCCCAGGAAGCCTTATCATCCCTAGGGAAAAGAGTGGGAAGAGTAGAAGCAACTTACATTATGCTTAATACACCCCCTACAATAGCCCCATCTCTGAGGCCCGCACCGAATCATGCATTCCCCGTTAGACGACAATAGACACCCCCACCTCAACAATATGAGAATTGGGGATCCAGTAGAAATAAATTCACGGATAGAAGGAATAAACTGTATTCATTCTGAGATGATCATGTTTGTGGATACTTTGTAGCATCCATGAATTGAATTTTTCTCTGGATACTAGAACCAAAGAGGGATGATTAATTAGGTATTGATGAATGGAAATATTACTTTCACTTACAACAGATATAGGAACACACCATCTATGAGTGTTTCATCTTCAAGGCCCCCTGTAAATTCCATGCTAGTCAAGTTAGGACGACCTCCAGTGCAAGTGTCATATGTTTCCCCCACTGGCCATGATGAGTAATGGGAGTAGAAAAAAGTCATTAACAAAAATGAGAAGAAGTTTGATAGATGGATGACATGGAAAACAGTAAACCAATCCAATAGTATCCTCCAATCATAGTGTAAGCAAACAAATGTTCCCCCAACAGCTCCTGATGTGGCACAACCAACATCCTCAACCGCATGATCCACCAAGGTTCAAGAAGATCAAATTCAAGAATATGAACCTATAATGAGGCCAAAGTTGTCTATAAGACTCTCATATTTCAGATCAACATATCTGAAGAAACAGGAACTACCCTACCAAAGGTCGTGACAGGAACCACATTACCAAGAGACACCACCAGAGAAAGTCAACCAGGAAGAGTCTTCATCATATGAGGAATTCAATTTTAGATCTATTAATTTCATCCACTTAGTAGATCCCTTATCCAATGAAGAATATGGATTTGAAATTTATTTCCACACATACAATTAGGGAACCATAGGTAGAGTGCACAAAATCCAAAGACACCAGGGTAGACGTCATTGTAGTAGAAACTGGATTTCTGGATGCACTCCTCAAACTATCTATGTCGTAGAAACTCACGGAAGATCCCTTCAGCAGACCTAACAAGAACATGAATGTATCTCTATATATTCCAGAAGAAACTCGAGCCCGATCATCCCATAATATCCATCAGAAGAAGAAAAAATGTCCAATCACCCACATCATGCAGGCATACCTGACCGATCACATTCACAAGGTATAGAAGCACCACCATCTCTTGTCCTGGGAACTTGACCATCCTCATATAATGTTCAATACCCTAAATTTCCTTTGAAAAATCATACCCCATATAAGAATCACTGACCTTTAGATCATAAATATGATATTCAAAATCAATTATGCTTGGTTCCAACAATGCTATCAATTCTCGATTCAATAAATCTATCAGCATATCTCAGAGAAGCACTCATAGAAGCTTTACAAATCCCTAAGTATTTTGAAGCATAACTGGACGCTATTGAAGTCTATCAGATAGAGACCTATCCTATAGAATGACTTGAAATTATCTCCTTCATGGATCAAGAATAAGACTCCATTATTAGGGGATAAATAAAAACCTTATATGGGTCAGGTCGGATAAATGATATCGATGTCGAAAAAATATTCATTGAAAATGGATCTCGAGTTAATCTCATCCCATTTCAGACACTTCCCTAGATGGAATACACTAAAGATAACCTGACTCATTATACCACAATTTTTTTGGTCTATTACAAGAGTGATCATAAGCTATTGGGCCAAATAAATCTCAAAACCTAGTTTGGCGACCTCATAGATGACTCCTGATTCTAGGTATTTCAGCAAAACATAGCATTGAATGTACATCTCAGAAGGCCCGAACTACAAAATTATGCATCAATTACCCTCTCTTACCACAATTTCATCAAATATTTCATTAACTTGCAGAATGGGGTAGTTCACGCCGATAAGTCCCTGTTTGATTCCTATGAATCACAATATATTGATTCAGTGATATATGAGCATAAGGGGAATCAACCCTTAGTTGATGGAATTGATTGGTCAACCACACCAAATGGGTTGGAAATAGTTCTCACCGACCCCTTCAAGTATCTTGGTGAAGAATAAGTAATGCTCATAAATTAAATTGAGTGCACACGTCTAGATTTGGATGCATTTTCTATAGTCCTTATGATTTCAGTCATGGATACTGAGCTTAACAGTGTTGAAAAATCCACTAAACACTAATATTATGGTGAATTCTTAGATTAAAATGCCATTTAACTATCTAGAGAGATCTAGAAAGTCCCTTCCTCACCCACTGGGAAAAAAGAGGAAGAAATCACGCTTCCACCCCTCACTCCATCCTCTCTAGAAATGTCCTCACTGTCAGTCGGGCTATAAGAAGTCGCCCTAACCTCTGTATGCTAAAATTATAACTATTCTCTAAATATGAAGAGATCATATTAATAATTTCATCCCTATCATAAGGGGAAGAGGATTATGAGTAATATGTGAAAGAGGGGGAATAGGATCTTAGGTATCCCCCTATCATTTGAGGAATGTGTCTCTACCACCATTGATGAACTCAGGGGAATAAATCTGGGTACCAAACAAGACCCACAACCCACATTGATTAGTCCAACCATTTATTCTAGAGAGAAATTGGTATACACCTAATTATTAAAATATAATTTATATTTTTTATCCTAGAACTATACAAAAATTTCAGGCCTTGATCTTAAGGTGGCCACTCACCACCTAGGTCTGCTGGAATACCACTGTGGTTACAAGAAAGCTTCCAGATAGACACACCCCACATGTACTGCAAAAATAGAGGCCAAAGTCAACAATATCATTAGATTAAACCTCATTAGGGAGGTCTAATATCCCATATGGATGGCCAACATAGTCCATGTCATGATAAAACTAGAAAAATTAGAGTCTCTATTGATTTCAGGGACCTCAATTCGTACTGTCCAAAAGATGATTTTCTAGTCCCTATCATAGAATTATTAATTGATGTAATTGCCAGATATAAATCTATCTCATTCATGGAAAGCTATTCAAGATATAACCAGATCCAAATGGACTAAGATTATGAATAATCCACCGCCTTTAGGGCCACTAGGGAGTATTTTTCTACATGGTAATGATCTTTGGTTTGAAAAATTTTGGCTCAACATATCAACTTTCTATGAATCACAATTTCAAACCCTTCCAAGAAAATTTCATTGAATTATATGTTGATGATATAGTGGTTAAATAATGATAATTCTCAGATCGCCTGGTAGACCTAGAATCTGTCTTCAATAAATTACGATATCGTAATTTGAAAATGAACACCTTGAAATGTTCTTTTGGAATCACCAACAGGAAATTATTTAGATTTATTTTATTCCACCATGGCATTTATTTTGACCCCAAGAAGATAAGGGAAATCCTTGTAATGTCACCTCCTTATAAACTCACTGAGTTGAGAGGAATTCTAGGACATATGGCCAAAATTCTATTTTTCATAGCCAACCTTGTTGGAAAATGACTTCCCTTCACCAGGTTGATAAAAATGGGTATAATATCAATGGACCAATTATTGTGAATAATAATTTGACATAGTTGAAATCATGTCAAATTATCGCCTATTGACTGTTCAAAGTTCTGATGCTCTGCTAATTTTTATAGCTATACTCGGGTCAAATCCTCAGCGATGATACTTTTTAATAGTCGATTGTTTTTAGTTGATTGTATTTTGATTGGGGGGTTTGTTGCAGAGCTTAAATGAAGTGATTAATTATTGTTGTTTGATTTAACAATTTGATATAGATTTGGGTGAGTTAATTTTTAGGGATTTAATCTTGAGATATCCTTGATATTTGCTTTATATTTCATTTAAATTAACACCCACTTCATAAGATAACGTTGATTGGAATTCATATTTGTTAAGGCTTTAATCCAAGACTTATCCTAACTTTGGGTTATAATCAAAATCGAATGTTGTTAATGGTAGTGTATTTATGGTTTCAATAATCCATGGAAACCACAGGTTAAATAAAATAATTCATTAATCTATGACATGTTATGTCCAATATAAACAATGTTAAATTAAAGAATACTCATCGAGAAAAAAATCTCAATCACTTATCATCCCTAAATTTTAAATCACCCCAATGTTATATTTACTCAGACATTAAGATGTTTATTAAATTGTTAATATATTATTATTGTAATAAATTATAAATAGAACAAAAATAATGGGATAATAATAGATTGGTGTGTTGAATACACAAGATCATTAAAGAGAGTTAAAAAAAGCTTTCAATTAAATGAGGAATAAAAAGAAGGGAAATGGCTATAACTTGATTTAAACTATTTTAATAACATTAATATTAAACTACATAAGTTGGATGATTATAAGAGATATTGAATAAGAAACATTCATTAACATAGAATTAAAAAGACAAACACTTGTGAAATTACAAACGAAGAAAACTACATAAGTAAATTAAAACAAAGAGAGAAGGAAAGGTCTCTCAAGGGAAAACTTGAGTATGGTAGGTCCTCTCAAGCCTTTGGAAAATATTTTTTCGTTCCAGTGTGTTCTTATCTCTTCTTAAATTCCAAACTTTTTGAATTTAGAGGAGGGGATGTATTTATAGCCTAAGGTGGTGGACTGTTTGCATTCGAAAACTACCCCTCCACTTGGCTCAACTATTTGTACATCCAGAAAACAAAATATCAAGATATCTACTTCTTAAAAGTTGTAGAAAATAATTTTGGATGACTAATCTTAATAATTGGAGGCATTTGGACTTATGTAGCCAATGTTATGGCTGTTTAATTAAACAATGTTAATCTGTCCATTTCAATCCATAATTTTTATAAGGATAAAAATTGAATGGGTTTATAAATATGAATATGACTTCAAATCTGAACACATTCTTCAAAAAAGTTATCCACATATATCTCCTATTTCACACTATAAAATATCAGCCTTATTTGATGATTACATCATGAGCTATGTCATGAATAGTGTCCTGATTTTAATTTTTGTCTAGAATGGTGGGTAGGATTTTAAAGCATCAGGGGGACCCCTTGATCGTGTATTTGGACCTTGAAATTTTTATCCATGATTATTTTTGTTAATCAAGAACATATGGTGGAGTTTCCTAAAATTTAGACTTTGGGATTTAGATTAGTAACTCAATCATCATGGGTGGTCCAGTTTCTTCACAGTTTCTTTGAGTCATCTTGTGTGGACCATATGACACTTAAAATGGACGATTTGGACAATGGTTCCTTCTAATTAAATATTAATAATTTTAGTATTTAACCATAAAAAACAAGAATTGGTAAATTTGGATAATTAGGGTGAGAGTTATTATTAAAACATTAAACTGACTTGAATCTGGAAGAATTAAAATAGTACTCTAAAATTATATTTATTATTTAAACATTAATATTACACAAAAATTATGAAAATTTTATATAAAATAAGTAAATGGTGTATATAATAAGTTATGAAAATATTAATAACATCAACTCCCCCACAATTAGTCTTGTTTATTTCCTCATGTGAAATAAATATAAAAACATAACAAAATCATTTTCACTCACCAACACATATTAAAATTTTGTTTTCCCCAATAAGGGGAGGTTTAGAGAATTTCACACATCCATATTGAATGCCAACACAAGTTTTTATAGAAACAATATTCCAAAAAATAAATCATTTTTTCATGCTCAATTTTAGAAATGGAAAATAATGGCACACAAAACTTAATCCTCTAAAGATGATAAAATTAATTTATGGAGCTTCACTCATTCACCACCAAAAGTGTAAATATTAGAGTTTTTAAGAGCTCTCAGCTTCCAATCCCTATCCTAAAGTGAAAAAGAATCAATTAGTCATGTTAAGGGGTTTTATGTGGCTATGGGACGGTAGGAATTTAATGTCCAAGAAAGAAAATAAGTGGTATAAAACACCAACAAGGGTAGGACAATGCCCAATTTTTTGAAATAATACATAGAAGGAAATGAAAACACATATTTACAATGAAATTATTATATGAAGAAAGACCCAAGAGAGCAATAAAATTTTAAGTGGATGAGAAGATGAAATATTTACAAAACACAAAACTTCTCCCAATGACATAAGTGTTCTTGTTATTATTTTATTTTATTCTTTTTTTGTACGTTGAACATGAAAAATATCTCGCACTCATATCCCAACCCATGATTAATCTCCTCATGACACTAATTTCAATAGTTATAATAAGATCAATGGTTGAGGAAGGGTGATTTTTGACCTACCCAAGACACAACCCAATTTTTTTGTTCTTTTGTTTTTTTATTTTTTTTTTGATTTTTTTGTTTTTTTTTTATTTTTGAAAACTTGTAAATAAAATTTACAAAATTATGTAAATTAAAGTACATTACATTCCCCAAAATACACTGAATGACAACCTCTCCACCACACTTAAATGGATGCTTTCCCTCACACATATAATAACATGGTGAAATCAACAAAGGGTACCCAAAATGAAATCCACCCCCCCCCCACAGTTAAATTTCAAAAAAGTATGAAATGAAAATACATGTTGATATTGGGTGGGAACGGTATTAGGCTTGTAATGTGGATATCAAAGAAATGTATTTCATAGGCTCTAAGGGGCTTTAAAAAAGGGGATTGATGTAAGGGAAATTAGACACTATTTGAACATTGTGATTCTCATCTGGTTCAAAAAATTACACTATCATATTAATGCACACTAAAGTATGAAATTCATCTTGAAGGCCCACAAACACAAGATGAACAAACGGGGGTGAAAACACACATTCTAAAAAGATGAATATAGGTAGCCTTAGCATGAAAGAAAATGTTATTCCTCATGAGTGGGGAAAATAATTTTCCAAATCAAAAATTGAGCATTCCAAATTTATTGGTTTTTTCACAAGATTCTTTATCCAAAGTCATGATGAAAAGAAAAAATGTTTGAGATGAAAAAATTTCATTGGAATCCCTAAAATGGTTGGAGAAAATTTCAAAAGTTGACGGTTAGTTATCATTACTCATTCTTTTCTATATTTTTTAAAGTGATTTTTATTATTTTTTTTTTCAGTTTTTTTGGTTTTTTTAGTTTTTTTATAAAGATACACCCACAAAAAATAGTAGATAAAAACTGTGTTAAGGAAAGTGGCAAAAAAAATTAAAGAGAGGGTAATAAGAAGAAATAGAGAGAGAGAGAGAGGAAGATATAGAGAGAGTTAAAGGGAAAGAGGTGCCCCTAGTTTGGATTTGGTGGATCGTCGTCTCTATATGGTGGTGGGTCTATGGAATTTGATGTGCCTCATGTGGGATGTTAAATGAAAAAGAAAAATCATTTTTCATATAATGATAAACTAAAAAGAAATTAAAATTTCATAAAAGTAAAAGAAAACATGGGTTGCCTCCCAATAAGTGCTGCATTTATTTTGTCTACAACTGGACAATTGCAGTGGACTACCCATAGTCCAATGGTGGCCAACATATTTTTTCAACTCTAGTGTGCTTCCAGAAAAACTTATCCTTTGTGAGTACCGATGATTCATTGGATAATTTCATCCCTTCTATGTTCTTTCTCTAGAAATTAAATGAGGGTGGAAAGAGAATATAACTATCCTCCCTTTTGTCTTCAATGTGAGGAATGATTTTATCCACAAAGTGATGTTTTTATATTATTGTAAATTTAGGAAGATGTATCAATTATGATGGTGCATTTATGTAAGTTTCAGATAACATGAAACTAGAGTATGAGATTAAAATTGTTTTGGACTCATTTATTTCATCACTTACCAATATAGAGTAATGAGGATTATAAGAGTCATAAGACTGAATAATTTTTTCAATATCCTTTATATCAATGTTTTTCAAAAAATAATGGTCAATTTCAACCTCACCAGTGACCAATTTGTTAATTAGGGACAAAATATCACAAACATCACTACCATCGGGACAATATAAACACATTTGTTTAGGGTTCACCTCACATATAACCGAATTTTTAGAATCATGAATAGGAAATGATGAATATTGTATAATAAATTTTGAAACAAAAAATGAACATGCTTGTTCATTTCCCCCATTACCATCTAAATTGGAGCAGTGGAGGCCAGAGTTGAGTTGGGATTCCAAAGAGTTTTCAAGATCCTTTAGATCAATGGAGTTTTCATTTGTAATGTCAACATCAAATTCTCCATTTATGACTTGGTTAATGAAGATAAAATTTTCACAAACTCCTATATCAGTATAACAGGAAGAGAATGATTGATTGGGATTAAAAACACTCTCAGAGAGACTTTCAAAAGAATGGATAGAGAATACAGAGTTATCCTCAAATGGGTATCACATGGCTTGCAAAATGTTGAACTTGACCAGATGGTCACAAAATTCCATGGATAAGATGCCTGAATGGAAATAAATCTTGGTTATCGCTATCATTAGGAATGGTCTTCCAAGAATTAGGGAAGATTGAGAAGAGTTCATCTCACCTACCATGTTAAGGACATAGAAATCGTTTGGGAATATAAGATCATTACCCCAGACAATGACATCCTCAATTATTCCCATAGGACTAGTTGTGATTCGATTGGATAACTAAATGACAACGCCCATTCAGTGCAAGGGACCTAGACTAAATTTGGAGTATATGGATTTAGGCATGACATTTTTTGAGGCTCCTATGTTTATGAGTGCATCATCGAAGTGGGAACTTCCAATTTTTCATGGAACCATAAAGGTCCCTGGATCTTTTCACTTTATGGGAATAGACTATTGGGTGGAAACATTTTCCAAGGTCCTACGTTACCTCTTGTGGGTGCACAATTTTTTAAGAAACTTTGAATACTTAGGGATTTTTCATGGAATCTAAGAGGAAAATATTGACTTCAACACATATAAACATGTAGAGAATTTCAAGATCAGGTTCAAAAGACATCCTTGGTTTAGAAACAGCTTGAGGAAAAGGAATTGGATTCGTAAGCTGAATGGAAGGAGGTGAGGGAATAGATTCTAATTCCTTTTCATGTTTCTTTTTATTTTCATTTTCTCGGTCAACATTTAAAGGGGGTTGGAGGAATTATCATGATGCATAGCAATTTTATTCCCCGATCTAAGTGAAACTGCACATACATTAACCTTGGGGTTGGGTAATGGTTGAGCTGGGAGTTGGGAAAAATTTTATTTTTTTGCTGGCTCAGGTGGGATGCAAGTTGACCAATTTGGGTTTCAATGTTTTTGAGGTTGGAACGGGTGAAGGAGGCAAGATCTTCCACTACACTTTCCCATGGTTTCATGGAAGAATATGCTTATCCCAGATTGGTATAACCTATATTTTCGTTCATGGGAAAGTGATTTTATTAGTTTGGGAATTGGGAAGGCTCACTAGGATAGTGGAATCTCGGTGGAGGATTGTTTCTTTGCGGTTTAGGAACAAAAGGATAAGGCCGATGGAAGTTACCACCACCTTGACCATATTAGAATTGGTTTGGGTTTTGATGAGGGCATTTAGGGGGATGAGAAATGGGATTCCCATATCTCAAGTTAGGGTTATAATTATAATAGAAGGACTAAGAGTGGGGTTAGTTGATGTTTCTAACAAACTGACATGATTGTTGAGGGTTGGGGTTTTGGTGAGCATATGCTGAATTGAGCTCTAGTGGTCCAGATGAATTCTAGGGATCCTCTTGAAGTTGTGGAAATGTGTTAGTTGGATGATATGGGGAGCTACATATTCCATAGTTATTGATAGGTCCATGGAATAAAGATTGTGGATAATATGAGGTTGGGGATTTGGACACCACAACTAGTTGTCACTCAAGACTTGTAAGTCGAATCATACACCATGTCATCTTGTTTGACTCTATCAATTGACTATCTTGGGATTGTTTGACTTGAGAATGTGCTTGAGTATGGAATTTTTGTGTGTTCATAACCATGTTTCTTATGAGATATCATGTAGCTATATGATTTTTATCAACAAGAGCACCGCCACTTGTGGCATTAATGGGAGTTCTCTCCATATACAATAACCCATCATAGAAGTATTGGATCAAGAGTTAGTCAAGGATTTGGTGGTCTAGGCAGGTTTCCAGAAGATTTTTGAACCTCTCCCAGAAATCATGGTTGATTCATTGGGGAATTGATGAATACCACTTATTTCAATTCGAATAGAAGCAGTACGACAGGAAAGATATAATTTCTCTAAGAAGAGTCGCTTCATGTCATTCCATGTGGTTATAGAACCAGGAGGAAGCTAGTAGATCCATTACTTAGTAATGTCAGTTAGAAAGAAAGGGAATGCTCTAAGATTTATTTGATCCTCATAAAACCCTTGATTCTTCATGGTAGATCACACCACTGGGAACTCTTTAAGATTAATATGTGGATCTTCACCAGATGGCCCATGGAATTGAGGGAGAAGATGAATCACACCTGATTTGAGTTCGAATTCAGCCTCTATGTTTGGATATTGAATACCAAGAGGTTGGTAATTCATCTCAAGTTAACCAATTTCTTTAAATGTTTGTTCGCTTGGATTGGCCATATCTAATTCAATTGGTTGTACAAGGACATGTTCTTGAATGAATTGATTATCTCTTATGTTCCTCAAAAGTTAGTAAAGTTTTCGCACAATTTTAGGGTCAAACAAATATGTCGAATTGTTTGGGATGCTACGAGGCATTCATAGGGATGTTAGAAAAAATAGGTATATGTGTTTTTCTTTGTGTTTTTTTTCTATTTATGATTTTTATGAAAAGGTGGGGTTTTTTTCTATTTTTTCGAATTTTTTTTATTTTTTCTTGTTTTTTTTGTATAGTAACAAGAAACTAACGCCTACTTAATTACACCATCCCTAGCAACAGAACCATTTAAAATCATGGACGATTGTCACCTATCAACCATTCAAAGTTCTAATTCCCTTATAATGTGTATAGAATCACTCATGTGGAATCTTCTATGATGATAATTTTTAATAGTCAATTGTTTTTAGTTGATTGTATTTTGATTGGGGGGGTTTGTTGCAGAGCATAAATGAAGTGATTAATGATTTGTGTTTGATTTAAAACTTTGATATAGATTTTTGTGAGTTCATTTTTAGGTATTTAATCTTGTGATATCCATGAGCATTGCTTTATATTGAATTTAAATTAACACCCACTTCACAAGATAACATTAATTGGAATTCTTAAGTGTCAAGGCTTCAATCGAAGCCTTAACATAACTTAGGGTTCTAATCTAAATTATATATTGTTAATGGTAGTGTATTTATGGTTCCAATAATCCATGGAGACTACACGATAAACAAAATAAGTCATTAATCCATTACATGTTAAGTCCAACATACACAATGTTAAATTAAATAATACTCATTGAGAAAAAACTCTCAATCACTTAACATTCCAAAATTTTAAATCACCCCAATGGTAGATTTACTCAGCCATTAAGATGGTTATTAATATGTAAATATATTAGTATGGTGATGAATTATAAATAGAACAAAAATAACTGGATAATAATAGATTAGTGTGTCGAACACACACGACTGTTGAAGAGAGTTAAAAATGGATTTTTATTGAATGGGGAAGAAAAATAATGGAAAGGGTTTTAACTTGATTTAAATTATTTTAATAAAATTAATATTAAACTATAAAAGGTGGATGATAATAAGATATATTTAAGAATAAATGTGCATTAAAAAATAATTATAAAGACTAACACTTGTGAAATTACAAACGAAGAAATCTGTAAAAGTAAATTAAAACAAAGAGAGGAGGAAAGGTCTCTCAAGTTAAAAATGAGTATTTAAGGTCCTACTAAGACTTTTGAAAAGATTATTTTAGTGACAATGTTTTCTCCTCTCTTCTAAAATTCCAACCCTTTTGAAATGAGAGGAGGGGATGTATTTATAGCCCAAGGTGGTGGACGGTTTTCATTTCAAAATTACCCCTCCACTTGGCTCAACAATTTGGACTTCTAGATAGTTGAATCTTGATATATCTCCTTCAAATTTTTAGATAATAATTTTTTCCGAGTAATATGAAAATTTTGAAGAATTTGTACTTATGGAACCAAAGTTATTTCTGTTTGATTAAACAATGTTAATCTGTCTATTTCAATCATTAATTTTTAGAAGTTCGAAAATGAATGGGTTTATCAACATGAAGATTCCTTAAAATCTAAACACTTTCTTAAACAAATTTGGCCGCCTATATATCCTATTTCCCACTACAAAATCTCATCTTGATTTGATGATTACATCATGAGCTATGTCATGAATAGTGTCTATATTTTAATTTCCATCCAAAATGGTGGGATGGACTTCAAAACATTAGTTAGGCCCCTTGTTTGTGTAGTTGGACCTTTAATGTTTTATCCATGATTCTTTCAGATAATCAAGAACATATGGCGGAGTTTCATAAAATTTGGGTTTTAAGAGTTAGACCAGTGACTCAATCATCATAGCTTGTCCAGTTGCTTCATAATTTATTTGGGTCTTCTTTTGTGGACCGTATGACCCTTCAAATGGACGCTTTGGCCAATGGTTACTTCTAATAAAATGTTTTAATTTGATTAAGGAACCCTAAAAACAAGAATTATGAAATTTGGATAATTAGGGTGGGCGTTATTTTTAAAACATTAAACATACTTGAATATGGATGAATTCAAATAATGTTCTAAAATTATATATAATATTTAAACATTAATATTTCAGACAAATTATGCACATTTCATATAAAATCGGTAATGAGAGTATATAATAATTTATTTAAATAATAATAATATCAACTGTCCAACACTTAGTCTTGTGCATGCCCTCATGTGCAATAAATATAAAAACACAACAAAATCATTTTCACTCACAAAAAAATATTAAAATTTTGTTTTCCCCAATCAGGGGAGGTTTAGATAATTTCACTCATCCATATTTAATTCCACCAGAAGTTGTTACAGAAAAAATGTTCCAAAAACAATTCATTTTTTCATACTCATATTTAGAATTGGAAAATGGTGGGACACAAAACTTACTCCTCTCAAGATGATAAAATTAACTTATGGAGCATCACTAATTCACCAACCAAAAGTAAAAATATTAGAGTTTGTAAGAGATATCAGCTACCAATCCCTATCCTAAGGTGAACAAGAGTCAATAGGTTGTTTTAAGGGGTTTTTTGTGGCTATGGGATGGTAGGAATTTAATTTCCAAGAGCGAGAAGAATAGGGGTAAAACACCAACATGGGTAAAACAAAGCACATTTTTTTGAAATGAAACTTGGAAGTAAATGAAAACACATATTTACAAGGGAATGATTGTGTGAATAAATGAACAAGAGAGGAAGAAAATTTAAAGGGTATGAGAAGTTGAAATATTTACCAAACATCAAACTTCTCCCAATGACATAAGGGTCCTTGTTTTTATTTTCTTTTACTCTTATTTTTTCTAATGTTTAACTTCAAAAAGATCCCACACTCATATCTCAACCCATGATTGATCTTCTCAAAACACTAATTTAAATAGTTATAATAAGATCAAAGGTTTAGGATGATTGATTTTTGACCTACCCAAGACACAACCCAACTTTTATTGTTCTTTTTTTTAATGTTTTTTTTGATTTTATTTTGTTTTTTGAACACTTGTCAATAACATTTATAAAATTACATAAACGAAAGTACATTACAATCCCCAAAACACACTAAATGAAAACATCTCCCCACACTAAAATGGATGCTTTCCCTCAAGCATATGATAACATTGTGAAATCTACAAAGGGTTTTAAAAATGAAATCCATTCCCCAACAATTAAATTTCAAAAATTTATTCAATAAAAATCCATGTTGATATTGGGTGGGAAAATGTTTTAGGCTTGTAATGTGGCTATCAAATAAAATGTTTTCATAGGCTCAAAGGAGCTTTCAAAAGATGTATTAATGTAAGGGAAATGGGAGGATATTTGGCTATTGTGATTATCATGTGGTTCAGAAAATGAATCTATCATATTAATGCACACTAAAGTAGGAAATTAAGCTCAAAGGACCACAAACACAAGATGAACAAATGGGGGTGAAAAACACACATTCTGAAAATATGGACATAGGTAGCCTTGGAATAAAAGTAATTTTTTTTCTCAGGGGTGGGGAAAATCATTTTCCAAATAAAAAATTGAGCATTCAAAATTTATTGGTTTTTCCACAAGATTCTTTATCCAAAGTCAGGATGAAAATGAAAAATGATTGAGATGAAAAAAAAATTTGGACTCCCCAATATGGTTGGAAAAAATTTCAAAAGTTTAAGGTGAGTAATAATGACTCTTTATTTTCCATATTTTTTAAAGCGATTTTTATAATTTTTTTTAGTTTTTTGGTTTTTTGAGTTTTTTTATAAAGAAACACCCACACAAAAGATTAAATAAAATATGTGATGATAATAGTGGTAAAAAAATGAAAGATAAGTGAATTAAAAGAAAGAGGGAGATAGAGAAAGAGATAAAGTTAAAGTTACAGGGAAATAGGTACCCCCTGGTTTGGATTTGGTAGGTCATTATCTCTATCTGGTGGTGGGTCTGTGGAATTTGATGTGCCTCGTGTGGGATGTTGCTTGAAAAGGAAAATTCATTATTCATCTAATGAAAAACTAAAATGAAATTAAAATTTCATAAAATTAAAAGAAAACATGGGATTCCCCCTAAGAAGCACTGTATTTATTTTTTATACAGCTAGAAAATTTCAGTTTACTACCCATAGTTTGATTGTGGCCACCGTATTATTTCAACTCTAGTGTGCTTCCAAAAAAATTTCTCCTTTGGGAGGACCGATGATTCATTGGAAAATTTCATCCCTTGTTGTTTCACTTGCAATTCAACGTGGGTGGAAAGAGAATATGACTATCCCCCCTTTGGTATTCAACATGAGGAATGATTATATCCACAAAGTGATGGTTTTTTATGCTTGGAAATTCCAGAAGATGACTCAATTATGATGGTTCATTTATGTATGGTTCAGATAACATGAAACCAGGGTATGAGATCCCAATTATTTTGAATCATTTATTTCATCACTTACCAATGTCGAGTAATGAGGATTAGCGGGGTCGTAAGACTGAATATGTTTTTCAATATTCTTTATATCAATGTTTTTTCCAAATAATGGTCAATTTCAACCTCACTAGTGATCAATTTATTAATTAGGGAACAAATATCACAAACATCACTACCATCAGAACAATATAAACACATTGGTTCAGGGTTCACCTCACATATAATAGAAGTTTCCGAATCATGGATAAGAAATAGTGAATGTTGGATAATTATATTTGAATCAAAAAAAGAACATGCTTGTTCATTTCCACCACTACCATCCAAATTGGAGTAGTAGAGGCCGGAGGTGAGTTGGGATTCCCAAGAGGTTTCAATATCCTTTAGATCAATGGAGTTTTCATTTGTAATTTCAACATCAACTTCTCTATTTATGACTTGTTTAATGAGTATTCAATATTAAAAAACCCTTATATCAGTAGACCAGAAAGAACATGATTGATTTGTATTCAACACACTCTCAGAGAGACTTTCAGAAGCCTGGATAGAGATTAAAGAGTGACCCTCGGATGTGTATCACATGGCTTGGAAAATGTTGAACTTGACTAGTTGGTCACCAAATTCCATGGATAAGATGCCTCAGTGGAACTGAATCTTGATTCTTACTGTTATTAGTAATGGTGTTCCTAGAATTGGGGGAGATCAAGAATATATCATCTCACCTTCTATGTCATGAACATAGAAATCGTCTGGTTAGATAAGATCATTAACCCAGAAAAGGAAATACACATTTATTCCCTTAGGACTAGCTATGCTTCAATTGGATAACTGAATGACAACACCCGTTGGGTGCAAGGGACCTAGAACAAAGTTTTAGAAGATAGATTTAGACTTGACATTTATTGAGTCTCCTAAGTCTATGAGTGCATCATCGAAGTTAGAACTTATAATTTTTCATGGAACCGTAAAGGTCCCTAGATCTTTGAACTTAATGGGAATAAACTGTTGGGTGTAAAAAATTTCTAAGGTCCTAAGGTGCCTCTTGTTAGTGCACAATTCCTTAAGAAACTTGGAATACTTAAGGATTTGTGGTATGGAATATAAGAGGGGAATGTTGACTTCAACACATCTAAACATATCGAGCATTTTAGGATCAGGTTCAAAGGAAATCCTTGGTTTAGAAACAAATTGAGTAAAAGGAATTTGGATTCATAAGTTGAATGGAAGGAGGTGGGGAATGACTTAAGATTTATTTTCATGTTTCTTTTTCTTTTCATTTTCTAGGTCAACATTCAAATATGGGTTGGAGGTCTTATCATGATTTATATAAATTTTCTTCCCCGATCTAAGTGAAATTGCACTTACATTACCCTTGGGGTTATGTAATGGTTGAGTTGGGAGTTGGGAATAATTTTATTGTTGTTGCTAGCTCAGGTGGGATGCAAGTTGACGAATTTGGGTTTCAATGTTTTTAAGGCTAGAATAGGTGAAGAAGGAAAGATATTCCACTGCACTTTCCCATGGTTTATTGGAATAAGAGGCTTTTCCTGGATTGGTATTACCTTGATTTTGGTTCTGGGGAAAGTGGTTATATTGGTTTGGTAATTGGGAAGGGTCGCTAGGATAGTGGAATCTCGGTGGAGGATTGTTTCTTTGAGGTTGAGGAACAAAAGGATATGGTTGATGGTTGTTACCACCACCTTTACCATATTGAAATTGGTTTGGGTTTTGATGAGGGTATTGAGGGAGATGAGAAATGGGATTCCCATATCAAAATATAGGGTTATAGGTAGAATAGAAGGGCTTATAGTGGGTTGGTTGAAGTTTTTAAAAAATAGACCTGATTGTTGAGGGTTGGAGTTCTGCTAAACATATGCTGCATTGAGATCCATTGGTCCAAATGAATCAGAGGGATCATATTGAAGTTGTGGACATGTGTTAGTTGGATGTGATGAGGAGCTACAGATTCCATAGTTCTTGATAGGTCTAGTGAACAATGATTGTGGAGAAGATGAGGTTGGGGATTTGGACGCCACAACTAGTTGTCGCACAAGACCTGTATGGTCAATCATCCACTTTGTCATCTTGTTAGGCTCTATCAATTGACAATCTTGGTCATTTTTAACTTGAGCATGTTCTTGAGTATGGAATTATTGTGTGTTTATAGCCATGTTTCTTATGAGATCTCTTGCAGCTGCAGGAGTTTTATCAATAAGACCACCACCACTTGAGGCATCAATGAGAGTTCTATCCAGAGCCAATAACCCCCCATATAAGTATTGGATCAAGAATTGGTTAGGGATTTTCTGGTGTGGGAAGGTTGCCATAAGATTTTTGAACCTCTCCCAGTACTCATGGAGTGATTCATTTTGGAATTGATGAATACCACTTATTTTGTTTCGGATAGAATCAGTATGAGAAGCAGGAAAGAATTTGTCTTAGAAGAGTCGCTTCATATCATTCCATGTGGTTATGGAACGAGGAGGAAGGTGGTAGATCCATGACTGAGTAGTGTTATAAAGGGGAAAAGGGAATTCTCAGAGTTTGATTTGTTCCTAAGAAACCACTTGAGGCTTCATGGTAGAGCACACCACTTGGAACTATTTAAGATTAAGATGTGCATCCTCACTGGCTATCCTGTGGAAATAAGGAAGATGATTAATAGAACTTGATTTGAGTTTGAAGTTAGCCTCTATGTTTGGATATTGAATACCAACATGTTGGTAATTCATATTAGGAGCAAA
This sequence comes from Viscum album, assembly GCA_963277665.1. Taxonomy (NCBI): domain Eukaryota; kingdom Viridiplantae; phylum Streptophyta; class Magnoliopsida; order Santalales; family Viscaceae; genus Viscum; species Viscum album. Next base: position 1,662,267,044 of record OY728146.1, on the reverse strand, counting down.
AAGTTCTTTAATTGTTTGTTCCCTTGGATTGGCCATATCTAATTCAATTTGTTGGATAAGGATAGGTTCTTGAATGAGTTGACTATCTCTTATGTTCCTCCTAAGTTGGTGAATTGTTCGCTCAATTTCTGGGTCAAAAAAAAAATATAACGGAATGTTTGGGAGGATATAGTACATTCAGAGAGATTTTGTAAGAAAGAGGAATATGGGTTTTTCTTTGTTTTTTTATTAGTTTTATGAGAAGGTGGGGTTTTCTTTGTGTTTTTTTTCATTTTTTTATTTTTGTTTTTTTTTGTACTGTAACCAGAAATTAATGACTACATAATTTCACCATACCCTACAATGGCACCTTTTTATATTACAGTCGATTGTATCCTATAGACCATTCAATGTTCTGATTCTCTTCTAATGTGTATAGCAGTACTCGGGTCAAATCCTCAGCGATGATAATTTTTAATAGTTGATTATTTTTAGTTGATTTTATTTTGATTGGGGGGGGGGGGGTTTGTTGCTGAGATTAAATTAAGTGATTAATGATTGGTGTTTGATTTAACAATTTGATATATATTGGGGTGAATTAATTTTTAGGGATTTAAGCTTGTGATATCCTTGATATTTTCTTTATATTGTATTTAAATTAACACCCACTTCACAAGAAAACATTGATTGTAATTCCTAAGTGTTAAGGATTTTATCCAAGCCTTAACTTAACATAAGGCTCTAATATAAATCAAATCTTGTTAATGGTAGTGTATTTATGTTCCAAATAATCAATAAAAACCACATGTTAAATAAAATAATTCATTAATCCATGACATGTTAAGTCCAACATACACAATGTTAAATTAAGGAATACTCATCAAGAAAAAACTCTCAATCACTTAACATAAATAAATTTTAACTCACCCCAATGGTAGATTTATTAATTCAATAATATGGTTATTAATATGGTTATATATTATTATGGTGATGAATTATAAATAGAACAAAAATAATGGGATAAGAATAGGGTTGTGTGTCGAACACACACGATCGTTGAAGAGATTTAAAAAAACTATTTTGATTGATTGGGGAAGAAAAATAAGGGAAATGGTTTTAAATTGATTTAATAAATTTTAATAAAATTAATATTAAACTACAGAAGGTGGATGAGAATAAAAGATATTGAAAAAGAAACTTTCATTAAAATATAATTATAAAGACAAACACTTGTGAAATTACAAATGAAGAAAACTGCAAAAGTAAATTAAAACAAAGAGAGGAGGAAAGGTCTCTCAAGTGAAAACATGACTATTGATGGTCCTCCCAAGCCTTTGGAAATTAATTTTTCATGAAAATGTGTGCTTCTATCTTCTGAAATTCCAACCCTTTTGAAAGGAGAGGAGAAGATGTACTTATAGCCCAAGGTGGTGGATTGTTTTCATTCCCAAACAAACCCTCCACTTGGCTTGATGATTTGGACATCCAGACAGATGAATCTGGAGATATCACCTTCCTAAAAGTTGTATATAATAATGTTGGATGACTAATATAAAATTTTGGAGGCATTTTTACTTATGGATCCAAACTTATGTCTGTTTGATTAAACAATGTTAATCTGCCCATTTCAATCCATACTTTTTAGAAGTCCAAAATGTGAATGGGTTTATCAATAGGATTATGACTTAAAATATGATCAATTTCTTAAAAAATTTCAGCCTCCTATATCTCTACTTTCACACTGAAAAATCTCATATTTAATTTATGATTACATCATGAGCTATGTCATTAATAGTATTCTGATTTTAATTTCCATCCAGAATGGTGGGCTAGACTTCAAAGCATTAGTTGGGCCCATTTTTCATGTAGTTGGACCTTAAAATTTTTATACATGTTTATTTTGGATAATAAAGAACATGTGGTGGAGTTTCATAAAATTTGAGATTTGGGATTTAGACCAGTAACTCAATCATCATGGCTGGTCCAGTTTCATCACAGTCTCTTTGGGTCTTCTTGTGTGAACCATATAAACCTTCAAATGGATGATTTGGCCAAAGATTCCTTCTAATGAAATGTTGGAATTTGAGTAAGTATAAATAAAAAATAATAATCATGATATTTGGATAAGTATGGTGAGAGTTATTATTAAAACATTAAATAGAATTGAATCTGGATGAATTCAAATAGTGCTCTAAAATTATATTTAATATTTAAATATTAATATTTCACACAAATTATTAACATTTCATATGAAATCAATAAAGGGAGTATATAATAAGGTATGAAAAGATTAATTATATCAATACTAAATAAATATCTCTTAATCCCTACAGTATTAATTCTTCCTTTCGAAGGAAGACCAATAATTCTATACATGAATGCCTTGGAGTGATCCTTAGGTGCCTTTCTCGCATAGAATAATGACATTAGTAGTGAAAATAGTCTCTATTATCTTATCTAAACCATGATCGATGCTGAGAATACTTATTCAAATATCGATAAGATCTATTTGGACTTAATATTTGAATTCTAGAAGCAGATAAATTACCTGTAGCACCATCAGGTCCACCTGGTCACTCGTAGTATCCCTTTAAAGTATATTATCAACCATCAAATACTGACTAGATTCATATCACAGTAAGAGGTCATCCTATAACAGTTCTATATACATTTTGTGCCTCAAAAATCCCAAAAATGATATGCATTAGTATATTTTATTTGGTAGAACACCCTTCAATATAAATGACTTCATTGGACACCAAACTACCCAATGAAGAGGTATTCTCTATTCAAAAACAATCATAAAAATAGGAAATGAACATTGATGGAGCATCCAAAATCCCAGTAGGAAAAAGGATGAAATACCCTAGTCTCAACAAAGTGGGGATGGGATTCATAATCATTTCTTCATAAATGGGAGTCCTTCCCTATTCCTTCCTACTTTTAGAAGTTTTCACAGATAGTAAAGCAGAGTAGCAGACCCTCATCATAGGCCTAGAGCTGGAACTTCATGTACATGTCATACATCTGATGATAAATGTCAATTAAAAAATAGTCATCAAGCAAGTCAACGGTGAAAACACTATCAAGAATGATGAGATGAACCCTTTGATGAACCATGTCTAAGAAGTGATGGTAGATTTTTTGTCAAATCTGACATTGACTCACATTCTTCAATTGAAAAATGAATAGGCCGATGCATTAGAAAATGTAGACACAACTCAGACCGACCTAGATAAAAAATAAATGTTCATCAACATTACCCACCTTCAGATGGTCTTGCCATTATTCTTGGTCAAGATGGAATAAATCAATGATATCAGTCCCATATATGAGTTGTACGGTCCTACGAATGATTGGCTGAATCCAATTGGGTATTGACTTCAAAAGGGAGAACTCCCACCAGATAGGGATAGAAGGGAATAGATCCAAAGATAAGCAATCTACTTCATGTTGTATGACAGAACAAACTATTAAAATGTCAACTATAAGAGGGGCCTTAATGGATTCCTTATCTAGTGAATTGATCTACTACCATCATGAAATAAGTACACTTCAGAGCTTATTGGGAACATCAATTAGCATCCAAGCTCTCCCATAAAATTCAAATGATTGGGTACTTTTGGGCCACTATGAGGTAGGATTGTGCTTAGTTCATCAAGAAGTGTCACTCATTTAAGGTTCATGCTAATTTGACCCACTAACCCCCATAGTTACTTCACATAGACAAGTACTCTTTACCATTTTACAAATGAGGAATATAATTCATATGACCATACCCTCCCACCATAGCCAAACAATTCAAGTATATCCTCATAATTATCAACATATTTTTCAAATGGAAAAAATCTATACCCTTTAAAGAGTTCAGGGAAAGAAGTATTATCAGCTTTTTGAAATCAAAAATCATCACTATATTTGGTGTCCCTAATAAAATAATGACAGAGAACAGCCCCAATTTCTACTCTGTTGGATTAGATAAGCTATATCAGGAGCATGGAATCAAGGCCAACTGTTCATACCGCTACCATGCAATGGACAACATGTAGATAAAAGTCATCAACAAGACCCAATCTAATATACTCCAAAAGATGGTTGAAAAATACAATAAATCATGGTCGGAAAAGATCCACCATACACTGTGGGGTTACTAGATAATGACCTGCACCACCACTCAAGAAACCATGTTCTCATTAGAATACATGACAGAGCTATTTCTACCCATTAAATTCAACTACCATCGCTCCATGTCACCATCGATGATCAAATGTCCACAGATGAACAATTTCCAAAACGTTTCAATAATTTGGAGAAAATATATGAGAAGATATTGCACAATATACACCATTTGGAAGTCTAAAAAACCATAGTTCTTGGTCCTTTAACAAAAGGTTCACCTCCAATATTTTCTCTAAGTAGAAATAGATTTGGCCCTCAGAAACCTAATGATACTCAAGAAGAATCCTCTGAAATTGGAACCAAATTGGGAATAACTATTTTTCATAAACAATGTCAACTCTAATGGTGCATATTCCATAATTTGAATGGATGGATAACTTAACACTACCCATACCAATGTAAGGTTCTTGAAGAAACATTTCTTGTAGCCAAATAAATTTGTCTTGTTCGCAAGACATTAAACTCTAGGATACAACATGCCCTTCTATTCATGATGGTTGAAATTCATCCTGATCACAAGATGTTAAACATCATGGTTAAAATTTACTCACCGTATGATTTTAAATTGAATGGCCAAAAAGTCATAATCTCAATACATTAAATTATTGGATACAATATCCTAATCAAATTACATTAAACTGCATATCATCTTTCATCCCAACTACAAGACATTAAATTGTAAAAGGTCCATTATGTTCCAGTCAATGGTTCATAGCACACGAGTCATATCTATTCTGGAGAATGGTAGAATGTCCCCTACTCATATGTGACTATCCTACATGAGTGATAAATCCATATGGCTGTCCTCTTTCTCTAAAACTGCATGTGTCTTGATTTCTATCTGTATATTATACACAGTGACTCCTATCACAGGCTCAGTCACCACCACCCAAAATATGTCCCCCTATTTATGTATGGACCATACCTACACGAGGAGGTCTCTTCATAGAAATATGTATATATTTATTCGCATATGTAGATGGGATATATAGAGATGCATAAATCCTAGATCTTGGTCCAACCACAACCTGATGAAAAATTCCCTTATTATACCATCAAATGGATCTATATTATGAGAGGAAACCCTTGTTATTCCTTGTTTCTCACACCGAGCATAGCTCATGTGAGTTTAAGAATGGTGATTGATTCTTCCTCCTCACAAAAAAATGGTAATGTTACATTATGGGACCATCCTAAAAATGGTTAAAATTCCCCCTCCCTATGCACGGACCTGACCGGTATTTGGAGCTTCAGAACTATGTGTGGCTTGATTATTTTCCTTACAAAATATGTAGTGAGACCTAGATTCTACATTTTGGTTTATCCACAACCATGTAGAAATCCCATTTTCCCTATGTATGGATCATACATATGCAAGAAATTTCCTTCTAAGAACTATGTGAGGCTTGATTCTTGCCCTTGCAGGATACGTAATGATTCCCTGGTTCCACACAATTGGGGCCAACTTCCACCAGACCAAAACTAAACCTCCCCTTCATATAGGTCTGAATTTCACAGGGAAATTCATATAATTACATTCATATTGATTCCCATCCACATAGTGTACATAATTACCGTCTGGATCCTAAAACTTGGGCCTGGATACGACAAACTATTAAGGGAATAAACACCCCATACTTCATCATGTTCCACCTATGTGTCAGAGTAATAATTTTACATCCCTTATTTACAACAATGAGTTCCACTCATGCAGGCTTAGGAATTTCAAAATGGGAGTCCTTGAAGGCATATCCGTCCACTACAAGACAAAGTCCTAACCTCACGACGTTAAACTAAATGGTACATCAAGTACTATGTGGGGATTGATTCTCATTATAATGAGCTATTTAGTGACACTCAAACCCTATTCCCAAGTCCATTAATGAAAAATAAAAAAATCCCCCCAATCTCTCACTCATAAATTTGAATCTCGGTAGGAGATTCCGAACCTTGATTTCCACAACATAGACTTGTAAAGGGATCATTCCCCATTATATATATGTCAGATCTATGTAGATTATTTTATACTTTATAACTAATCATGGTCTTTATATTCCCCATGTACCTAGATGTATCCTTTTCATATATCAAATTCTATACCCTAGAAATTTTATAATCCTTATAATCACCCATGGCCATTAGATATGGAAGGGAAATGTTCTAGAGACACCTTTATTTGACTATGCACATAATTCCTCAGTGGTTCTGCATAAGTTGTCCACAAAAAGTCCTATCAAAAAAATGAAAATTCATCGTCAAGAGAGGATTTTAATACCTATATATTCCCATTTTCTTTCAAGCCCCATATCACTCCTCTTGATCCGAGGGTCCCTAGGATCATGGTTTATACTCCCCCCTCCCGTTCGGCACATGCCAGAATATCCTAGCCTGATTAGCCCATTCCCACTCACGGTATGTATGAAAAGTTTTCCCTGGAACATGAAATTAAATGGTGTTGCTAACATCCTAACCACAATACATTAAAATTAATGGACCCACAACATTTATCTACATTCACATAGAGTAACCCACATCCTCACCACATGACATTAAACTACATGGCCAATCAATACTCACCAAATGACATTAAACTACAAGGTATAATAGTGTGCTTACTTAAGAGTATGTTTCCCTCCCTCGACATCAGTAACCTAACATTCCATATTATAGAATTATGTATAGGTTGATTCATGCATACATAGGATAGGTAGAGACACCCATACATTCATCTTGACCTAGCTACCCTGAAGTGAAAAATTCCCTCTCTCTATATATACATGACAAACCTACACATGGTACTTTCTCTAATGCATTTCATGCAATTTGACTCAAATCATACCATGGGATATATAGTGATAATTGGATCCTATGACCAAGATCTAGCCATGGGACGACACAAAATAAATTTCCCCTCTACATAGAATCTAAGTCAAATAAGAAGTTCTAACACATGACCTATTCACAGGACCATCTCAAGAATAATCAAATGTCCCCCCTTTCACATTGGGTAGTTTATGTCCTTACTGTAAGATGTTAACCTATGTGGTAAAAATTCCTTAACCATATGATGTTAAAACGCAAGATACCCCAAATAACTATTTTTGGATTGATTCATGTGCATGAATGATATATAGTGATTCCTGGATGATGATTCTTAGACTCAAACAACTCCAAATGAATCAAATGTAGCCAAGAGTTCCTTGCTCCCTGTGTATGGGCCAAAACTATACAGGAAGTCTAATTTCAAGACACCCAGTTTCAGAAAAGGAATTGAAATTCCCCTTCCCATATATGAGTTATATCTATGTTGGTAATTTCCCAATTCCATGGGTAATAACGACCTATGTGTTTCTAACATGTCTTAAATGATCCGATCCATTCACCAAAATCTGTGATTTGAGTGATTTTAGATCTTCATACTCATCCCTATACATTGAAAATGTAAGGTTAGTGTCATGCGAAAACCATTTTTTGACTATGAACACTATTCCCTGGAGGCTCTACATAAGTTTCCCACAAAAAGGACAGTTGACCTAAGGAATAATTTTCCTTAAGAGAGGATTTTCTGACCACTATAAACTCAATGGATTCTGAGCCCCATATCATTTCTCCCAACATGAAATCCCTTGGAACCATAGTTTACATTTTATTCCTACCCTTGTCTTGGACATGTTCGGACATCTGGGTCTGATTACCCTTCAGTTATCTAGGGATTATTATAGGAATTTATATCGACATCCTAATCGAATGACATTGAAACTAAATGATTCTTGACACCCAATGATCACTCTTAGGCCCATAAACATCAAATAATATTTCCCCCATGTTCATTCTCATGAAATGAATATTCCCAAGGTAGTCCAAAATGGTCCTTTCCTTATTGGTGAGCTCATATACAAAACAAAAATGCCCCATGAAGGACCAAAAAAACCCTGAGAAAGGAGGGGTGAATCAAAGGTTTCAATTTTTTATTTTAAACTGATTGATCTTGTTCCCATGTTGGTAGTAACATGTTATAACTATCTGATGATAAAGTGCTAAAAACAAAAAATCACATGAAAAGTGAAGACAAAAAAATTTACTTGGTTTACCACTAAGGGATACTTATAAGGAGCACAATGTGATAGGTTTTCATTTGTACCAATGTCCACTATCCACTAATCTTCACTAGTTATGGTGTAAAAAAGATTATCATAGTCACTCTGTGCTAGACGCACTGCCTTTATAAGGTTTTAGGGATAGCATAATACGTCCCTACTATAACCTATATTGACTCCCCCTTATGCACTATGTAAGAAATAATATGAACTCATTTTATCAAATTGAAGGTCTCTTAAATGGTTTGGCATTAAATAATGAATCCTCAACTATGGGTAGATTATGTGTTGAAGTCCCACTTTTCCCTGTAGATGTAATATAATATTCTATGTACTATTAGTTTGCGAACATTTCCTCCATGAACTGGACTTATTCCTCCACATACTACAATGATCTACATACCACCTTCGTGTACTACCTCTACAAACTATGACCGTATACTGCCTTTTCAAACTACGTCCATGTATTTCTTTGTCTCTGTGGAACAACTCCTCCAATAGACTAAATCCTCCCCTATGAACAATCTTCCATAAACCTTATTCTGTGAACCATCCTCCACAAATCCTCTTCTATGAACTATCTTCTATGAACCATTATAGACTTTACCAAATTCCATTCCAATTTCTAACAAAATTATCTATTGTAGGTTTGTCTTCCCATGAACCACTTATAGACATCACTGAATTTATATCAGATTTTTAATCTTAGTGCCACACTCAAATTAAGGTATTAGTGATCCTCATACAGGAAAATAGATCTGTATAATCTGCTAAACCAATATTTACCAAATTTTTTATACGATAATGCCTTTACTATGTACCATTCATCTCCTGCGAACCATATTCCTTACCCATTCTGCATACCACCATTCTCCCAATACAGAAGCAAAAATAACTGCCTCATTTTTTAAAACAAAATCCTATGCGGCTTCTCAAAACTCTACCTATATTTCACGAATGACATTTCATCCCATGAACCATTTTCCATTCAATGAACTGAATACCTTTTAGTGAAACTTCTCCAATCTGCGAACTATTAATCTTATGCAGTTTGTGTACTATTTTCAATTTTGTGAACTATTCCCCCTAATTGGTTCATAGTTCTCCATTCCACGTACCATATTTCATGATCTATGAACTGTTCTCAGAAATCCAATTTCACATACCCCCTTTTAGGAAAACCTTCATTTTTCAAAAACAAACTCACAATTTTGAGGCCCAGAAATTTGGAAAACATTGGGAAACTGTACCACTTTAAACACTTACTTCATCCTGTACTGTATGATAAATTTACTTGAAAACACCTTGATCTACCCAAATTGGATTGAAAAAAAACCATACTCCATTTCTTAAAAAGTTAAACCTTGGTTCCAACAATATCTCGCTTAAGTTTTGTTGGAATTCCATAGATAAATTCAATGAAGTACTAGACAAAACCCGATAAATGAGGAACAAATCGGCCAACTCTCTAAGACTACATGAGAAATTCTCAGTGTAGAAAATAAGATGGTATGTATGAATTGTATTCTCAAGTCTTGTAATTCTAGAAATATGTCTTATTTTCTCCATTCTCATTCTCCCACACTACAACTCATTGAATTTCTCATAAAACTAGAAAACAAATTCCATTCTACCTCTTTCTCCATTATTTGCAAAAATGAATTTATCTATTCTCCCTCATTATAAATAATCCCAAATATTAGTATTTGAACATGGTAGAGCTAAAAACACACTCCCTATGGATCGTACCTCACCCATAAACCTGCATCACATTCACAAAAATATTAAAACAGCTAATACAACTAGGGATAGGGGAACCTTCATAATTTCCTCATACACTATGAGGTGGTTAAACACCCAGGTTCAACAGATGCTTCTCAGGAACATGTGAAAATAATGGCTTGGTTAATATGTCAGTAACTTGATCATTAGTTACAACATGATCCATTTTAATCATGACTTGTTCAAATTTTTCCTTGATGAATTGATATCTTATTTTAATGTGTTTCATATGATAATTATAAACATGATTCCTGATAAGATCAATTGCACTCTTGTTATCACAGTGAATCACCGTTGTTTGTTTTACTACATCACCAATATCAGTCAGTTGTTTCTTCATCCACAGTAGCTGAGTGCAAGCCTTTGTAGCAGACATATAATCAAATTTTGTAGAACTAATATAATTACATCCATGTATCTTACTAAACCAACCCACTATTTTGTTTCCAATAAAGAATGCTCCACCACTTATTAACCTTCTATAAAAAAAATCTCCATCCTAGTCTACATCAGAAAATACTGATAGTTCACTATTTCTCCCTATAGTAAAGTATAATCCAAAACTGTGAGTTCCTTGAATGTATCCATTGATTCTTCTCACTACTACAATATGTTCTTATTTCATATTACCTTGAAAGTGGGATTCTATGAATATTAAAAAGAAAATATCTACTCCTGTCACAGTCAATTACAATAAACTTCGAATGATTCTCCTAGATTGTGTGGGATCTACCGAAGTCCCATACTCATGCTTTCCAAGTTTAGTTCCAACTTTAATCAGAATTGGAATTGGTTTGTAATCATTCATATTGAATTTCTTCAGCAACTCTTTTTCATACTTTTTTTGAGAAATGAAAGTGTAGTCTTTCCCTTAAATCACTTTCATCCCTATGAAGTATGTGAGTTCACCAATAATAGACATTTCAAATTCTAATTTCACATGATTGAATAATTCATCCACTAATCCATTCCTTGTTCCTCCAGATATAATATCATCTACACACACTGGAAACATGAACTAGTATTTATGAGAATTCTTCACATAAATATCATGATCCACTCCTCCTCTTTTAAATTAGAGCCTCTTTAGATAAGAATCCAGCTGATGGTACCACACTCATGGGGCCTGTTTCAGACCATATCGAGCCTTCTTTAATATGAAAACTTTTATTTCGTCCTTACCAAGAGGAAATACCACTTGTTTTACAATATAGGAATCTTATTCAAGAACACCGTTTAAGAAATATGTATTGACATCCATTTGATACACTTTGTATCCTCTTTGAATTTCCCTGGAAAGATACAGTCTTATTGAATCCAGTCTAGCCACCTGATAAAACTTTTATTAATCATCAACACCTTCAATTTGTGAATAGACTTACACACTAATATTGAATTATTTCAGATCACATTTCCTTGCTCTTTAACTTTATTTTTGAAAATATAATTAATATTAATCACATTGTGGGTTTTGGGTCGCTTAACTAGATCTCATATTTTGTTCTTATCGATATGATACAATTCTGCATTCATGGCCTTAACCCATTATTCATCCTTTGCAACTTATTCAAATAATGATAGTTCTAGAATTGAATGGAATGAATATTGTGCACTATTTTTCATTCTCCTTATCTTTGTGGGAACTTTCAAATCCCCAAAGATGTTGGATCAATCAATTTTTCTCTTAAATTCCCCTTGTGAGGTTCATAAGATTTTCACCTGCCATGTTTTCTTCTTCTAATTCTTCTTCTAAGGCAACATAATGATGTGACTTGTGATTTTTTTCATGCCCTCCTCTACTTCTGTATTTTGATCTATTACATGTACACATTCTTCCCCATCTTTCATCACATCAATTTAATAGTTATTTGAGACATTTGTGGTTTTATCTTCAATGATCTTAACTTCATTTATTTCCATAAAATTTCCAAGAAGTTTATTGAAACATTTGTAGGATTTTTTATTCATTGAATATCTGAGGAATATTACTTCATCTTCACCATTACCATACTTTCCTTGACTTCTTTATTTGTTTCAGATAAAGAATTTAATTTTGAAAACATGAAAATACATCAAATATGTCTTCCTTTCATGCCATAACTCATAGGGTGTCTTGGTTTCCCCCATATAAATCCCTGTTATGTTTTCAATATAAACTACATCCTGAACATCCTCTTTCTAATAATGGTGAGAGATGTAACTCTCAATCAGAATTGTTTTGTCCATACTATTCACCTGTTGATTATGGTGCTCAACAACTCCATTTTTCTAATGATTTATCATAGAAACCACCTCATGTTGTATCCCATGTTTCCCTAGGTAGTTTTCAAACTCAATGGATTTATATTCACCACCATTTTCAGACCACAAAACATTGATTTTCTAACCAGTACCATTCTCAACTATTCAGAAATAAGTTTTCATGAAATCAAGAACTTTTCATTTCTTACATATAACCATAACACAATCCATTATACTACATTCATCAATGAAAAGTAAAATTTACCTTTCTCCATGAGTTCCAACAACATTTATTGAACCACATACATCTGTATGAATTGTATCAATAAGATTGGATTCCTTTTTTTGGATGATATGAACTGGACACCATCTTTCCTTTCATGTAGGAATCACAAGGCTTCTCCTATTCACACTTCAGATTTGGTATATCGATAAAAATATTTATTTTAGATATTTTTTCCATATCTTGTTAATTGATGTGACCCAACCTCTGATTCCACAAGTTATTCTATTCTTTAACTATCATGTAAAAAATGTTCACTTTACTATCAACTTGATATAACATTCCATTTTTATGAATCCCTTTATTAGGGAATTCCATGTTATTCCTTTTCTAGTGCACCCCTTTTGGTTGAATGTCACAATAAGTAAAAATTTACATATTTGACTTGCACTCAAGAAATTGTGATGCAAACTGTCCACATAAAGAACCTCAGTTTTCATTAGCTCACCATTAGCTAGTTTAGTTCTTCCAATGACTTTGATCTTCAAAGCACCATCATTAATGAACCTTATTATTCCATTACACTTTTTTGAACATTATTTAACATGTCTTTATTACCTGTCATATGGGATACGCATCTGCTGTCTAGAATCTAGGTGTTGTTGCTCTTTGTAGCTTTGAGGGCTACTTTGGAAATGTTTGATTTTTCAATTTTCTTCTTTTTCATCCATGAAATATTAGATTGCGTAAAGGATAAATTTTTCCTTTCAAATATCCCTTCTATGTGAGTAGATTATTCATACTCATATTCTTCTTTTAGACAATAAATATTGTTTTCATGAGAAACCCTATATGGATAATGAGAATTGAATGGTCTTAGAATTCTATATGAATTGTTCATTTCGTTCCACTAACTATAATAAATAGATTTATAGAAAAATTTAGTATAATAAAAAAAATATCCATAGAAACTATTTCTTCTATAGGAATTAAGATATTAATTTTTATCCTTTATTGAATTATTATCTCTTCCTCATTCAAATAGCTCCTTTACTCTTCATAGCATGCCATGTTATTGCCCAAATATCCATAAAATTGACATTTCATAAGTGTAAATGTCTTTTAACTTCTATTTATCCTCATGTAAAATTATTTAGGAGGATATTTTGACTACATATTATCTCAGGAGACTCAAGGAAAGTTTTTAGTCCTCCTTTCAATCTGATTTTAGAATTTCTCTGACTGGACTTCAGGTGTCTTTCTGAAATGTCTGACTTTCAGATTGCCTTTATTTTAGCCCATTTTAATTTTTATGTTTAATTTTTTATCATAAAAACCAATTCCCATGTTTCCCATGCCTAGGGGGATTTGAATATTCAGAATCTTTTCAACTCCCTCAGAATCACACTTAACTCTCTTTAGCAGCTCAACATCTAATAATTTCCAAACTGAATTTTCTTCTTTGATTCTTTTGGACTTGATTCACATAAAATTTTACTTCTAATATTAACAACTTCTTCCTCAATTCCCTCAGTATTTTTGGAATTCTTCTCCAGTCTAAATGTATGTTCATTAATGAAATTTTACTATTATTCAATTCTGAGATTTTGTTCAACAATATATTACGATCTTTCAAAAGTTGTTGAATGTTCCTTTACAACTTCTTGAAGTTGACCAATTTCAACTTCTAGTATATCAACATATTCTGACGACCCTTCCACAATTTCATTCCACTTTTTTCATCTATTTCATTGATTTTCATGATTACCAAATCATCCTTAAGTTGAAACTTGAAATTTACATCAATTGTCAACAAATTATTTATAGCTTCATATCCCAATGGTTTTGATTTTTCAACGGTAGCCATCATTGATGCATGGGTTCTAGATTTAAATTCAGGTTCTTCTTCCTCAAATAATTTACTATCATCATCTTCTTCTTCATAGACAAAAACCTTTCTTTGTAGTTTCTTACCATACCGAAAATCTCCCTTTTTTTAAAAAAAATTCTGAGGATTTTTCATGTCTCTAGTATCACTTTATTTGTCATCAAACATTCTTGTTCATCGAGAGGCAATGTTCCCAACTCTTCCACAATGAAAACAAACTAGAGGTAACTTGCCTTCAAATTTCCCTTTACCCTTATTAAATTTTAGGGAAATGGTAGAAATAATTTATTTTTCCTCATTATCTTCATCAATACTATCTCATGAAATTTCAATTGTTTACATGGATTTGAATGACATTTCCTTACTTATTTGAGTCATTTCATCTTCTAGTTTGACTCTCATCTCATATTCCACTAGGATGATCAATAGATTTTCTAGAGAAATCTTCAAAATCCCCCTTTCCTCATGGGATGACACCTTTTCATTGTAAATAAGTAAAATAATTCTCAATATTTTCTTTATAATATCAATTTCCTTGATTTCTTCACCAAGTCCTCTTATTTCTCAAAAAACATCAGAAATTTGATTAAAAAAGATATCTTCATTTTCATCAGGATATATCTTTAAATCATCAAATCTATTTTCAAAAACAAGTAGTTCTTCCTCTTCACTTTTTTGTCACCTTCATATAAATTCTCAAGTTTTTCCCACTTAGACTTTGAGGAAGTACAACTAATCACCTTTAGATAGATTTGATGAGAAAGAGATGAAATGAGGGAATTCGGTGATTTAGAATCTACATCAATCATTTTACCATATGTATCTATTATAGACAGCCCAGTGGGATCAATAATTTTTATTCCTTGAGTGGTGGAAAACAAGACATCCATTATGAGAATATTAGATGGGATATCATCCTATTATTCAAGATCTAAAAGTTTTTCCAGAAAAGAGGGGGGTTCCCCTAACATTTACTGCATTCTATGTGGTAGAAATGAACATAAGATTTAACATCAGCAACCTTTATGTTATGATACATCTTGAAGAACCCCAGAACACCCTAAGAGGGGAGGGGTGAAACAAGGTGATATTTTTTTCTTATAAACATATGGATCTTGTTCCCACATTAGTAGGAACCTATTAGACCTGGCTGATTTTAAAGTTAATAAAACAAAAAATCACATGCAAAGAGAAGAGACAAAAATATTACTTGGGTCACCACTAAGGGATACGTCCAAGGATCATAGGCCGATAGGTTGTTGATCGTACCTAAGTCCACTAATCTTCACTATTTTTGAAGTAAACAAGTTTAGCACAATCACTATGTTCTAGGAACACTGCCTTTAAAAGATTTTAGGGATACCACACTACATACCTTAGATAACTTCATTGAATCCCCCTTTCTCACTAAATTTGTAAGAATATGAACTCAGTTTATCAACTTTAAGGTCCCTTCAATGGGTTGGATTTAAATAATTCATCATCAACTATGGACAGATGCTCTGTTGAAGTCCCACTTTCCCCTATAATTGTAATCTAATTTTCTACATAATTTTCATTTTTGAACTTGTCCTCCATGAACTGGCATTCTTCCTCCATGTACTATAATGCTTCAAGTACTACCTATGTATACTACAATCATGTACTACCATCAAAAACTACGTCCTTGTACTGCTACATCTCTATAGAACAACTCCTCCTATGGACTAAATCCTCCTTCATGAACTATCTTCCACAAACCATATTCTGTGTACCATCCTCTCTGAACTATCTTCTATGAACCGTCATCGGTGAATAGTTTTGGACTTTAGTGATTTCCTTTCATATTTCTAACAAAATTCTCAATGGAGGGGTTGTCTTCCCATAAACCACTTCTAGACTTCACCGAATTCCTCTGGGATTTTTAATCTTAGTGTTTCACATTAATTAACATATTAGTGCTCCTTATATAAGATAATAAATCTACATAATCTTATAAACCATGATTTACCTTATTTTTGATATGGTACTTCCTTTACTGCCTACTATGCATCTCTTGTGAACCATATTCCCGACGTGGTCCACATACTTCCATTCTCCCTACATGGCGACACAAATCACTTCCTCGTTTCCGCAAATGACACTATTAATTACTTCTCAAAACACCACCTCAATTTCACGAATGACATTCCATCATACAAACTATTTTCCTTCTACAAACTGTAGGCCTTCCCACGAACCACCTTCACTCTGTGAACAGTTCCTCCTTTGCGGTCTATGTACAATTTTCCATTCTATGAACTCTTCCCTCTACATGGTTGGCAGTTCTCCTTTCCGCGTACCATATTTCATGATCCTTGAGCTATTCCCAAAAACCTCATTCTATATACTAACTTTGCAGAAAACCATACTTTTCTAAAAACAAACTCCATGTTTTGAGGCCCAAAAATTTGGAAAACACTAGGAAACTGCACCACATTAAACACCTTCTTTAACCTATACAATAAGATCAATTTACATGAAACCCCATTGATCATCCCAAAGTGTATTGACAAAAAAAACAAACAATACTCCATTTCTAGCAAATAATAGCCTTGCTTCTAACACCCCACCCATATGTGTGAACCAACTCCACATATGGAAATTTTTTAAAAAATACTACATTTAAATTGATTCCGGTCATTATGTGGTATGTAGTGACACTCGACTCTCATATCTCATGTCCACCCATGAGAAAATTTTCTTCTTCCTTCCTGTGCATGGGTTAGACCTCTGTAAGTAACCCCTTCATGCTTGTAAGGGGAGAAATTCTCTATCAATTCCTGAGAAATTGTGGCCTAAAATGAACGATTTCTTATTCAAACCCCCTCTCTTAAAAAACCATACTCTATGTACAGAAAGTTCTAGACCCCATTTATCATCCATGGACATCAATGATGGAGGGTTAGTGTCTTACATACACCTTTTTTTTGACTAGGTACAAAATTCCTCAGTGAATTTGAATATTTTTCCACAAAAAAGAGGTCTATCAACCAAAGGATAATTCATCATCATGAGGGGATTTTCCTACCTCCATACACCCCTATGAAATTTACGTCTCACCTCACCCATTTGTTTTGGAAACCCCAAATATTACAGTTTAAATCCTTTCTTCCGTATCATTCCTCAAGATGATAGATCATTTTTTTCAGACTCTCATAGAATGGGTGATCCATTTACACCCTTTTTAGTTAAATTTTAATGAATTTAAATCATAAGTCTCAAGTTTCCTAGTTGAGAAATTAATAATTGTACCATATTTCGACCCTCCTTTACAAAAGCCAAGTACGTGTAAGAGTGGTTTGTCATTCATTATTGTGATTGATAAAAATTCCCTAATACTTTTCAGACACCAATCCATTTACAAGACACCCCTTGTGGTTTTGAGACGTCCAAATCCCCATAAAACTACATGTCCATAAAAAATGGGAGGTCAGTGTCTTAAAGACCCATTTATTTTATTATGCGCCCAATGCAATGATGGATCTTTATACATTTTCCACATAACAACATATCTACCAAAGGTAAATTCATCCCTAAGAAAGGTTTTCTATACTTCCATGAAACAATTAATCCCAAGCCCCATGCCTTGTTCTATGTCAAAAAATTGAAAAAATAGGGTCAATAAAAATCCCGTATCCATGTATGAATGACATTGGGAAATATTTAGTTAATGAGTCCTAACCGGGTCCCTTGCCTCAATAGTTAAGGTAAAATATATTTCACCTAAAACATTAGTACTGATAATACAAATTGAAAGACTCCAAACAACCCAAAAAAAGAGACACAAAACTCACCAGGATGAAAACCCATAATGGGTACCTAAGACAAAAGTTGACTAACAGCTCACTAAACCTACGATACATAAATTTTAGGATAAACATTGAACAATAAAAAATAAAAGGAGACACAAATCTTGTTAGATCAAAAAACTAAAAGGGAGGCCTAAGAAAAAGTTAGGATATTACTACTGAACCCAAATCAAACCAGGTCTCATCCGAAATTATGGTAAAAATGAAAAAAAAATGGAATTTTTTTAGGGGTTTTTATATAAACGAAGAAGCATTATACTATTCTCACTAAGCCCCTCAGATCAAGAAAAAATTAGAGAATTATTTAATTAATTTAATTTAATTTCCCTAGATCATGATTCAAATCAATATATAGTAAAATATTATCATTCAAAATTTGGTCAATTATAATTGATCGACATTGTGGGGAAAAGTAAAAGAGAAGCACAAAGAACAAGAAGATTTATAGTCTAATTAAATTAGAATGGGGGAACATCCACAACTTATTGTTTCTCCCTGATGTCAAAAAAATAGCACAAGATAACCTAGAAAATCACAATGAAGCCCGACTGGCTCTTTCTACAAAATTGATAACTGCCTAACATGGGACATCTAGGTCTTGTTCTAAAAGAGTCATATATTTAGCTTTATCTTCAACCATTGGATGCTCTCAATTAATAAAGACTCTGATATCTCACCCCATCTTTTTAATGGCCTAATAATTGGTAGTTTTATATGTCATTTTCACCTTCAACATGGCTTCAGAAGCCTCACACTCTCATAACTCTTCTGTTTGGGAAATAACTTGGTCATGTGCATTTTTTTCCTTAGCTAATATGGGGTGAAACTCCATAGTGATGTCCTAAAAGGTCTTTGTTTTATGATTTGAAGCATTGAAACGAACAATTATACCTTCACGAGTAGCTAGATCATCACGAGCTATGATGATCTGGTATACAAGAAAATGCAAGTTTCATTAATCAAAGTTGCCTAATCCCAAATCGATAAATAATCATTAGAGGGTGTCCACCTACTCAGTTACTTATGTCAAATTAATTTTAGTAACAATAGTAAAAATTTATAACCATTATCATTCCCACATATTATGATGAGCCCAGATAGCATCTAGAATCCCTTTTATGTTCACTTAATGTGACAGGGATATATTACAAAACCGCTAGCACATACAATGGAATAACTCTATGTTCTGATGCCCAAGATGGTAGATTTACCACCCCCATAGATGGATCATCACCTCAAGTCAAGTGTGGGGGACATTACATATCTTTAGGTATTCCCCGTGATGTCCCACTTGGGCCAGTATTAGTAGGACCATAGACTATGCCTACCATAATTTTGGTGTATGGGTCACTCTCCACATGTATAGGTTGTGTGGGAGAAGTCCCATTCAAACACAAGTGATTATGAATAGAAAACCTTCTTATGTGAGGAATGGAGGAAGGTGGAACAACTAACATAGTCGAGATGGGATTGGAACCAGTTAATCACCTTTGCACCCATCTAACTGGTATGTCCAGTACTCCATCAGGATAGTGAGGCCCCCATAGTTGGGAATACTCCAGTGATAAGTATGTGGATGACACTATCGGAGGAATAAGGAGTTTCATGATTGATTCCTCCCATATTATCATCAACCGTAGTTGGTAAAGGACTACCATATGATATTCCCTCTTAATATAAGTAGTAGGAAGAGAAGTGATCTGTTACAGACACCCAAATTTCCTGAAAAAATAATAAGGGATATAGGGCTTGCAAATGGTTATTATCTCTATTCATGCTATCAAAACCCTATCCCAAATCACGATGATATAAAGCATTATTCTGAAAAAACCCTATCCTTATCTATCATTGTTCCATAGGGCATAGTGGAAGGAACAAAAATGAATTGAGAAACATCACTCAATAATTCAACTGCATCTTCAATGTTAAAATATTGAGGATAAATGGCATCAATGTTGAGAAGATCCTGGAAGAAGTTAGAATGAGGAACCGTTGCGGTATTTCAATACTTATAAAAAGGAAAATGACTTTCCATCAATCTATAAAAGAACTGAAATGTCCCTCTAAGATAATATGGAGGCATTCCTTCTGGTATCTTACCCAATAATTCACAGACACGATCTAGGGTGGAGACAAATAAATTGATGAGTTTCCCCTTCTCCAGTGTAGCTTCCATTATTAAGTTGCAAGCTTTGACACTAGTAAAGACATCATGAGAAGGGAAAATCCACTCACTCAGGAACATGGAAAAGAAACCGGGTAACCTGAGCTCATGCCAAACATTTTTCTAAATCTCATAACCCAATGTGGTATACCAACCTACCTCAAGGGTAGCACAATATAAGGCTGGAATACATTGTGATTGTTGAGTTGGATGTGTACGACTACAGTGATCTTTCAGCCTTGGCCCACTCACCCGTTCGAAAAGACCTTTCCACTCATCAAATGAAATGCATGAGTGTGCCAGAAGAGGTTGACCAAGAAATCTCTCTACCATAACTAGTAAATCCCTCTCCAAAGTAGATACTTGTTCAATATTCTCCCAGGTATTAGTCACAGGTAATAATTCATCATACATATCTCCAAGAATAAAAAGTCCCTTGATATGGTAAATATCGTACATATTTATTCCCACATTACCATGCAACAAGTGGAACATACACCATTGAATGAGAGGTCCGGACAACATCTCACCCAGTGAATAAATAGAAAACTGGGTAAACCATAAATCTAGATATATATTAACTTCCATTAATCGATAAAATAATTCCAAATAGATTTGGTATGCCTAGAATTCCCACACCCATTCATTTGAGAAGCACCCTACAAATTAAAGGTCCCATTTGGAGCTCCACCCACCACTTGAATTGACTCATGAAAGGTTAACAATGGATAAATAATCTTGGATGTCTGACTCCAAGGATGTATTGAGGGGGCATTGGATAATCTGTGTCCACCTGGAGCCTTTCAAAATGAACTTGTCCTATTGGCTCAAAATAGTCACAATCTCTTCTATGGTACAGAAATTTTTCTATCATGCCCCCATGGTGTCTCAATATGAATGATAGGGATTCCCCAGTCAACCTGTGGAAAGGGAGCATCACCATGGAGTTAGAAATTATAAAGCAATAGCAAACTGGATAGTGGATAAACCATAAGATCCGGTGAAAGGATATCTCTGAGAGTACCCTCTTGCTGGATAATGCAAGAATAAATGGTGTATTCAATATTCTTGACCATAGCCACCCTTCTTCTGGTCCCTCCCACTGAGATAAGAGGAAGAACCATTTAAATATGCATCAAAGGATCATGGAAAATATTATTCCAACAAAAATTTTGAAAAGGACCAAAAGTAGCCCATGTACTGAAGTACAGTGAATGGTTCATAGAAAGCACTTTATATGAAATGACAGTTCCCAAAATCTTGTGAAGCAATGGACCACCAAGCATTGTCCGGTGAAGCAACAGTTCACAGAACAAGCAGACCATGTAAAAAACCAAGCTACATGGAAACCCGGACTCACCATTTATGATCGAAGATATTCAGTTTGTTGAATTCAATGATTAGTTCATGGGAGAAGGGTGCACGCATATGCAATTCATGGAGGGAAGGTGGCTGAGAGAATTGCGAGAGCAACAGGTTATCCGAGAATAGCTGTAAAATAAAAATGACCCGGGTCCCCTATATATTAGTGTGCCCCCCCAAACCCCCAAGAAACACTAAAATAACCAAAACAAATTTAAAATACCCAAAAAAACATAAAAATCCTAAAAACCCTAAAAGACCCTAAAACCCCAAAAAACATAAAAAACCACCTTCAAACCACCTTAGAACACTAAAACCCATAAAATACCCCATAAACCATTTAAAACTCCATAAATACCCTAAAACCCCTTCAAAACCCTAAAATCCCCTAAAAACCTGAAAACCCCCTAAAAGTTATAAAAAACCCCCAAAACCCAAAAAACCATAAAAGCCCTAAAAACTCTAAAAACAATAAAGACCCTAAAAACATTAAATAACCCTAAAATCTATAAAAACCCTAAATAACCCCTAATAACCCTAAAAAAATAAAAAACATAATTTACCCTAGATCCATAAAATCATTTTAAACCCCCCAAAACCCTAAAAACACTAAAAACCCTAAAAAATCTAAAATAACCCTAAAACCCAAAAAAATACTCAAAAGCCCCCAAAACTCAAGAAGACCTTACAAAACCCTAAAAACCATTAAAACCGTAAAAACATTAAAAACCCATAAAACCCATAACCCCCAATAAAACCCCTAAAAGACCTAAAAACCGTAATCCCCTAAAAGAAACTAAAAATTAAAAAGTCCCAAAAAACCTCATAAAATATCTAAAAGACCATTAAACACCCTAAAACCCCTAAAGACCCTAAAAATCCTAAAATTATCTAAAATACCTAAATAACAAAAAAAAATATGAAAGCCCCCCTAAAACCCTAAAAAAAATTAAAACCTATCGATAAACCTAAAAACCCAAGAATCCCTAAAATCATTAAAAACCCCTAAAACTAATAAAAACCCTAAAACACCAAAAAACTAAAAACTGCAAGGGCTAGTTTGGTGGAGATGATACAGAGAAAAAATAAATGACATTGAGAAGAGAAATTGGTTTCTCATGTTTGGTGAGATAATTTTAAGGGCAGATAAATGATAAAGGGAGAAATGGAGAGAAATAGATTTCCCCCTGCTATTGTTTTTAAATCACCCCAAAATTGTGATGATTTGGAACGAAATGATGGTGGAGGGATGTTAATATTTTAAAATTCCAATTTTATCCCTATTTTCTACATGTATCACAAAATAATTTATTTTCTTTTCTTTTAAAATGATTCACCAAAAAAGATGGAGAGAAATCCAAATCATTTCTTTTTCTTTTACTAAGTTATTGATCCAAACACAAAGAGAGAAATCAGAATCATTTCATTTATATTCTTTTATTTTATAAAATATCAAATAATTTCTTTTCCTTTACTAAAATCTCACCAAACACAGTTTAAGAGAAATTTAATATCCCTAAAAACAAAAATAAAACACTAAACCACTAAAAATCCTAATATACCCTAAAAATCCTATAAAACCCTCAAACATTAAGAAACCCTAAGAAACCATCCAAACTCGTAAAATCTTAAAAACCCAAAAAACACCCTAAAACCCTAAAAAAATCATAAAAACTATAAAACTGATAAAAAAAATAAAAAACCCTAAAAACAATAATAAAATTAAAAAACATAAAAATAAATTAAACAACTAAAAACCATAAACCACTAAAAACCATAAAAACCCTAAATCCCTAAAACACCCTAAAAACCCCTTAAGAACCAATAAAAATTGTAAAAATGCTACAAAAATCTAAATGACATGATAAATACATAAAAACACTAAAAACCCCTTTAAACATCCAGAAAACCAAATAGCCTAAAAAACCTAAAACCATAAAAAACCTAAAACTTTAAAAAAACCCTAAAACCACTAAAAACCCTTAAAACCCCTAAAAATCATTAAGGACATAAAACCCCTTGAAACCCCTAAAACAAGAAAGGACCCTAAAAATCATAAAACGCAAAAAACCCTAAAAATACCTAAAATCCCTAAAAACACTAAACCCCCTAAAAACCTTAAAAACCCTTAAACACCTAAAAGACTCTAAAAACTACTAAAACCCCAAAAATACCGTAAAACCACAAAACCCTACAAACCCTAAAAGACCTTAAACCCCAAGAAAACCCGAGAAGACCATGATATATCATAAAATAACCTAAAAACACTAAATAACCTAATACCCACAAAACAACTAAAAACTATAAAAATACCTAATGGACACAAAAAAATCTTTAAAACCCGTAAAAACTTAAAAACCCTAAAAATACTAAAAACCATAAAAAATACAAAAAATCAAAAAATCCTAAAAACCCTAAAAAATCCTAAAGGTATATATATAACCCTAAAACCCACAAAAAACTATAAAATCCCTTAAATCCATAAAAACATGAAGGAACCCCTAAAACCTAAAAAACTCCTAGAACTTATAAAAACCCAAAAAACATAAAAAATTTCAAGAAAACCCCAAAACCTTAAAAACCAAAAAACCGCCCAAAAAATTACAAAACCTTGAAACACTAAAACCCCCTAACATCCCTAAAAATACATAATATATTAAAAGATGGAAAAAAATTCCAAAAACCCATATATAACCCTAAAACCTTAAAAATACGAAAAATAATAAAAACAAAAAATATCTAAAAACCCAAGAAAACCCTAAAACCCCTAAAATCCCTAAAACTCGTCAAAGAGGACTTAATACCACTATAAAAACACTAAAAACCTTATGACCCCTTAAACCCCATTAATGTCAATAAAAACATAAAAGTCTCAAAAACCAGAAAACCCTAAATGAGCTTGAAAAATACTTTAAACCCATAAAAGACACAAAACCCCCCAAAAAACATTAAAAGACCTAAAAAATGTAAAAACCCTAAAAAACCATAACAACCCAAAACCCCATAAAAACCCTAAAACACCAATAGTACACTAAAATCATTAAAACATCCTAAATAACCTAAAAACATAAAAAATTATAACACCAATAATAATACCAAAAAACCTAAAACCCTAGAAAAAACCTAAAAACCTTGAAAAACCAAAAAACCCATAACAACCCTAAAAACACCAAATAAACCCTAAAAACCAAAAAATGGTAAAAAACCATTAAATCCACTAGAAACATAAAAACCCTAGATATAATTAAAAAATATAAATACCCCCAAAATCTATAAAAATTATAAAAACCATAAGAAACCATAAAAACTATGAAAACCATAAAAATGAAAAATCCCTAACCCCCCCAAAGATCCTAAAAAATGTAAAACACCTAAGAAACCTTAAGAAATCCAAAAACCTAAAATGAAAAAAACCCCTAATAATCCTAAAAACCATAAAACCCCTAAAACCCTAAAACCCTAAAAGCATTTAAAAACCCTACAAAAACAACAAAAAATTAAAAAACCTAAGTAACTATAAAAACCATAAAAATGATAAAACCCCTAAAAACTAAAAGTAATAAAATATACCTAAAACCCTATAAACAAAAAAACTCTATAAAAAAATAAAACCATAAATAACCTTCTAAACCCCAAAAATCACAAAAAATCTGAATAGGATTAAAACCCTAAACCCCCCCTGAACCCGCGTAAATCTCTAAATAACATAAAAAATTCTAAGAAACCTCAATAGACCATAAATCCCCAAAAAACTCACTAAAACACCGTAAAGTGTCTAAAACCCCCTCAAAACATAAAAAATTGACAAAAATCAATAAATACCCCTAAAACCTAAAAAAACCCTAACACCCCCTAAAAGTTTAAAAAATCATAAAAATCCTTTCAAAACGCATAAATACCTTAAAACCCCTAAACCCTATAAAAATCCTAAAAACACTTAAGACCACATAAAAACGTTAAAAAGACTCCAAAAGACCTGAAAAACCCCTAGAAAGACCCTTACTCCCTAAAAACCATAAAAACACCATACAACCATAAAAACCCTAAAATGTCCAAAAACCCCTAAAAGATCCTAAATACCCAAAAGATCTTAAAAAACAAAAAATAATTAAAACACTCTAGAAACTGAAAAACCCCCATAAAAATATTTAAAATATTTTGAATCCCTAAACACCCGAAAATTTTTTTATTCCCCTAAAATATCTTCAAAAACCTAAAATAAAACCTAAAATAAAACCTAAAAACCCTAAAACCCCTAAAACCTCTAACATAACCTAAAAAACTAAAATCACAAAAAAACCGAAAAACCCTAAGGACCATATAAAATCCTAAAAAATCTAAAACCCTTAAAAAACTCTTAAAAACCCTAGAAAACATAAAACCCTAAACGAATCATAAAAATCATAAAGTAATCTTACAAACCCCTTAAAACCCTAAAACACAAAAACCCATTAAGAATCCATAAACCCATAAAAACCCCTAAAACCCCCAAAATACCTAAAAAACCCAAAAACATTGAAAACACTATAAACCCAAAAAAAATAACTAAAAAACCTAAAATTCCTAAATTCACCTAAAAACATAAAAGACCCCAAAACCCAAAACACCTTAAAAGCTTTGAAACCCCAGTAAAATACCCCAAACCCTAAAAATCCCAAAAAAATCTACAAACCCTAAAAATCTCTAAAACCCCTAAAACCCTAAAAAAAATAAAACAACTGTAAACTACCAAAACCCAAATCCCCCCCAAAGAAACCCCCAAAAACCGAATTAATGTCCCTAGAATCCCTAAAAACCTTTTAGACCCCTAAATTCATAAAAACAAAACAAACCCTAGGATCACTAAAAACCATTTAATCCCATAAAATAACATGAAAACCCCAAATAAACTCTAAAAACCCGGATAATAAACATAAAACACTTAAACCCATTTTTTTTGAAACTCTTAAAAACCATAAAGATCTTCAAAATTCTAAAAACTGTAAAAAATCTACAAACCCTAAAAACCAAAAATTCCTAAAAACCAAAAAACCCATAAATGTCCTTAAATACCTAAAAACCATAGAAGACTCTAAAAACCCTAAAAATACCTAGAATACCCCTATAATATCCTAAAAAATCTAAAACCCTAATATAATTTAAGAACCTTATAACCCTTAAATGACACTAAAAACACTAAAATAACCTAAAACCCCTAAAGATCCTTAATGACCATGAAACCCCTTAAACACTTTAAAATACGTAAAACCCCTAAAACACCATAAAAACCTCTCAGAACCCTAAAAACATTTAAAACCCCTAAAATAATAAAATCCCACAAAATCAATAAAACCCTAAAAGTCTATAAAAACCCTAAAAAAACTCTAAAACCAAAAAATGACCCTAAAAATCCTAAAAACTATAAAATAACTGAAAAATACTAAACCCCCCTAAAACCCCCTAAAACCCCTAAAAACACTAAAAACCCACCCTTTTAAAAATAATAAAAATCCCTAAAAATCCCTTAGACACACAAAAAACATAAAAAACCCCAAACCCCCTAAAAGACCCCAAAACCCTAAAAACCCTAAAAACCTTTAAAAACCCTAAACCCCCACAAAACAAAGTCCCAAAACCCAAAAAAACACCTAAAACATCAATAAAACCTTTTAATTCCTAAAACCCCAAATAAAATATAACAAAAAAAAAACCAAAAAAACCATAAAAATCATAAACCCCTAGTAGATCCTAAAACCCTAAAGACCCTAAAAGACACTAAAAACCCTAAAAACCTTAAAAACACTAAAAGACTCCCCAAACCCCAAAAATCATAAAAACCTAAAAACCCTTAAAAACATAAAAAACCCTAAAAAACTAGAAACACTAGAATCACCCTAGAAAACCCAAAAACATTTAAAAACCATAAAAACCTTGAAAAACATTAAAACCCATAGAAAAACTAAAACGCAAAATAAAAACACTAAAAACCCTAAAATCCTTAAAAACCCTAGAAATAAATAAAATTTATAAACACCCATTATAACATAAAATAATCCTAGAAACCTTAAAAAATTAAAACCCCATAAACCCCTTAAAACCCAAAACTCCCCTATAAACCTATAAAATCCACAAACCCCCCTAAAACCCTCAAAAGATGTTTGAACCCTTGAAACCAAAAAAACAAAACCCATTTAAAGCACCAGAAATACCAAAAAAACAAACAAAAAACCCCCAAACCCCCTAAAAAAACTAAAACCACCTAAAAATCCTAAAACCACAAAAATCAGAAAAAGACCACAAACCCCTAAAAATTTGTAAAAGAACTTAAAACTATAAAACTCCGGAAAGACCTAAAGACCCTAAACCCCTAAAAACACTATGAAATCCCTAAATGTATTTAAAAACCCTACAACACCATAAACCCCAAAAAAACATAAACCCCCAAAATATCATAACCCCTGAAAAGTCCTTAAAACCCCAAAAAACCAAAAACCCCTAAAATCTACAAAATATCAAAAATAAAAAAAAGAACAAAAAAGCCTAAACCTCCTAAAATGTAACACCCAAATATTTCATAGTAAATTTTATCTTTAAAATAGTTTAATAGCTTATATTTCTCTCAACACTGACTTGGATTGCGTTGTATGAAAAATTCAGTTTTTTCAAAATAACACATTAGTATTATAATTACTTAAATGATATATTTATTTATCAATAAAATATTGTAATATAAAGAGTAAAAAATAAATTTTAAATTTTATCTATATTTTTTTCACATAAATAAAACATATTTATAATGAAATGTATAAGTTCTGTTAAAATAGTTATATATTTAGAAAAACTATTTTCTTAAAAGAACTACTTTTTATGTCTTTTTGAGAATGATAATAAAATTAATTTAGACACTCCTAAAAATTTAATTTGGTAAAATATAATTCATTTTTGAATTTTTAATATCAAAATTATATTAGGGTTCATTTTTTGTATTTTTATGAAAACATATATTTTTTAATGAATAGTGAAAAATACTACATAGTACATAAAAACTGACTTTTTCATTTAAATAATTATTTTTAATTAAAATTTATCTTAAAGTAAAAATTGATACAGAATACACATATTAGTACAATTTAAGTCATTTATTTAATTTTATAATATGATTAGATATATAAAATTTTATTGAACTTTTTAACGTCTTTTACCAACCTTCTAGGCACATTTACAAATTTGCATAAAATATATTTGTACAGTTTATGTGAATTAAATTTATAAAATATGAAAGTCACTATTTTTATCATTAAGGAAAATGTTGTTTAATTAGATGAAAATATTTTTTGGTGAATAGTAACTTTTTAATTTTATTTACCATGGTGAAAAGTAAACATTGTAATTAAAGTTAAAAATACTATTATAATAATATAAAATTAACCCAAAACATGTACCAATTCAATTGGATAAGTTTTTCTCTACCAAAATCAACCTTAGGTGAAAAATAATATCCTTTTTGATCCATTTTGGTTAGATTAGGACATTTATTATATTTTATTTAAAGAAGAGTTAAAAGTGTTAAATTCCAATTATAAAAACTAAACCATTTTTAATATAGGGTTGTAATTAAGATAAATTAGACTATAAATATTAATTATAAAGATAAAAATATTTCCTACATCATGGTATTTTATTTAAAAATTTTAGACATTAAATAGTTAATTTTTTTATAAAACAATGATGATGCAGTAATTACCATATTAATGAAATATTAAAATAATTGATATTATAAATATTAAAATAAATGTAAATTGAAACATCTTATGTCATAATGTAATTTTATAGGTGAATATTACATGTTATGGTATATTAAATGTATTCTTTTTCTAAGTAATCAACTTGTTATGACTTTGACAAAAACCAAATACTAAATAGGGTCAAAATTGACATAAATATGTTTTTAAAAACAATACTATTTTATTAGATCATATAATAGTCCTATTAATCTATGATTTGGAAAATATTACTTAGATAATGGTATATATGTAATTAATGAATAAATTTAGGTTATCTTGGAATTTTATTCTAACTTTATTAACCATATAGTATAAAAATACAAGAAGACATTGTAAAAGTTAAACTATTTAACTAAGGATTAAGTCTAAACGATAACATTAATATGGTGACCTAAACATGTATAAAACCTATTGGTTGAGATAATTTTGACCCATACACACCATATAATATAAATATATAATTTTTAACTATAATAAAGAAAAATTCATTTTATAATAAATTAATATTTTAAGCTTTTCCTAAAGTTCCCCTCACCTCTCTTATAAAAGGGAACCTCCCTTTCTTTTAATTAACACCTCTAAATCCATTTTTCTCAGAAAACACATGCTAAAATATCCTCCCTACTACCCTAAATTCATCTTAGAGGCCTTAATTTTATCATAAAAAAAAACCCATGGATCTGTTTTGTTAAAATCAAAAGAAAGCACCCAAAGAAGAGGTAATTATCTCATCACCTCTTTCAATGTCGTTTTCTTATTCTACTTCCAATTTTTTTGTTTCTTACATAATAAAATAATAACTTCAGTAACTTCTATATACTTATATGTTATTTTAAATATGGGACAACCATATTCATATTTCTATCTATCATATGAATGACAAAGTCACCATATGTGAGTACGCATGGATTACCGTCCCCACGTCATGGTGTAGTTTTTTATTCAACACTTCATTATCTGGATGGGTATAATAATGAGTATGATTTATTTAAATAACAAATACAACATTTTAATGACCATTTATATATAATATTCCATCCAATTACATACTATTTCACCAAAAATAGAATGATATTGCCGCTCGTACGTACGTACGACTTACAGTCTCCACGACGCGATTAGATTCATCTTCAATGATCACCATTAATGAATATTTATAAAAATATATATTGATATAGTATGAAATATATGAAATAATACTTATAATTGAATAATATATATTTATTTAGTTAAATATATGTGTTTTACTTAATTCCATACTATACGATAAGAAAATGGAAACAACGTTCATGCGTATGAATGGACTACCGTCTCAATGAACAGAGTTTCCATTTAATATATCTATTTATTATATATATTTATATCATGAATTTATATGTTATATAAATCATGTTTTATATTCTATAAGTATTTAAATCATGATATAAGTGATACAATCAAGAATAAAAAGTCAAAACACATAGAATAAAGAAAGCAATTATTAACCGAAATGTTACCTTAACAAGGAAATTATTATTAAATGGGTAGTATAAAGTCAAAAATTAATCATGTATGATATCTTAAATCTAAATATGCTTCTTGTATAATTTAATCACAAAATATGGTAATTATTCCTAAGGTTAAATGTACCATTGACTAAAGTAAAGTATAAGGTAAGGGTTAATTCCTCAATCTCATTATTATCAAAGATTGTTTATGTGTAAGTATTTATTGGGAAATATTTACCATCAATTTCTATGTTTAATGAAAATATTTTCAAAAGTAATCATTTAATGTTTTAGGGAAGGGTATCTTTAACTAGATCATCATTTTAAATGTTTTAAATATTAATTTTTCTAAATTTATTTAATTAATGTCCATACTTTTAAAATTATTTGAAGGATTTCTTTATATGGACATGATTGTTTTAAAATTTTAATTCCATTAAAAAGTTTTAAAGTGGTATGCGATAGTTTAATACAAAAATATCTTTTGAATGACTTCATTTATATATTTTTTATCTTTTAAATGATTTCATGAAAAGAGATATTTCTCTCAAAGAGTTTTACTAATCATCTTCAACCATGTCAACATCCGTTACATGATATTATTCATGATTGAGGTTGATTTATTATAATACAATATTAAATATTGTATTGAATGAGTTATGATATTTTGACTGTGGATGTGTTATTTTTATACAATTCATGGTTTATAGTTAAGGTATTGACATTTCGTATGCTATTTTTAATATGAATTATTATGTTATGTTTCACCCTTTTCATATGAGGAATTCATTGTACTTATTATATGACGGGAGGGGCCCACTATAACCCCAAGATTCATACATAGGTCTCACGAGACAAACTGTTTTCTTGGAACAAGACCTTGAAAAAATTTATATTTAGGGTCTGGGCATGGGGCCTTGACTTTGTGGTTAAGATGTCTGACATTATGAATTCCATCATTATTAGATTAGTTATTGATGTTACATGTGATTATTCAACTAGAAGAATATCCATGTGAATAAGTAAATGGAATTATGTGATTTATCTTTTCCAAATTATGTTGATGTTTTTGTTTAAAGGGATTTTGCTTCAATTTCATACCTCACCATAAATGTTTATGATTATTTATGATAGTTTCTACTATATATTTTATCCTTACTAAGCATCTGAGCTCACCCTTTTCAAGTGTTTTATTTTCCCAGGATTCCAAGAAATGAATTATGATTGTTATGCAGGGTTAATATAGGGGAATAATGTAATACTCAAAGGATTATCTATGCCGAATTTTATGTTAGAAAAAGTAATATTATGTTCTTGTATATAACTTGTTTTCCAAGATTGCTAAACTGATTGGTCCTTCAGGTATAGATCCCTTGTAATCATGCTGATTTATTAAAATAATGCACCAGTTACAGGCTTCTGGGGTTGGGGAGTTACAGTTTGTATCAGATGAATTTTATCAATAATATAGGAAACTATATTTAGATACACCCTGATTAGGGAATATTACCCTATGATTGACATTGAGTATTAGTATAGAATAACTTCCAAAATTATAGGTAATGTAGAGATTTTGTGGGTTTTACAAGAAATAAATATCTTTCTGAATATTACAAGTGGATGTGGTACTAAAATGAATGTACCTAATGGTGAAAACTACGATACGGTGTTCCGGGCTTGACTCAGGGTAACCTTTTACATGACAACGAGCCTTAATGTACACCTAGTTGGACACTCCCAGGGGATATTCTTAAAATAATTCAAATTTTTATTACAAACCATTAGGAAGTATTTATGATTAAATATTTCTACAAATAATCCATTCTTATGATTATGAGATTAGGTAAGAATATTTTTTTTTTCAAATTATGTTAAGTATTTCACTAGTTTTTAATCATTAATTTTGATTCATAACCAAATATAGTGCATGATATTGTTTAGAAATGGTGCCTTGTAGAAATAATGACTACCCCAACAATGCACATGTTCCAAAGATTAAGAAGGATCATATATTTCATGCCCTTACGCCATCATTTCAAAGGGAAATGAAATCACATGTTGTATCATCATATGAGAAAATAATATCATGTGTTGATAAGAAACGTAAAGAATTCTCTCACTATTATGTCTTTGAAGGGAAGATAGAGAAGAAGAGGGTGTAAGAGAGAAAGATGGATAAAGGGAAGAAAGGAAATAAGGATTTTTCCATATGTGATAACTATAGAAAGAATCACTCTAGGAAGTTCTTAAAAGTACTGGGTGTTTTTTATAAGTGTGGGTAAAATGGTTATTAGAAAAAATAATGTAAAGGGAAGAAATAAAAGACTAATATTTAGTGTTTAAACTATAGTGAAATTGGGAATTATAGAAATAAATGTCCTATGCATCAAAGAAATATAGCTTAGAAGAATCAAAGGGATAAAGTTCAAGCATAAACTATTTCTATAGTCGACATGGAATAATTAATGTATTCATGTTTATATATTGAATAATTATTTAATTCGAGTGTTTTATCAATGATGTATTGGTTATATGAATTATGGAAATAAATAAGGAATGTACTATAGTACTATTTCATTAAGGATTTGAGATTTTATTGTACTAAGAAAAGTGACTCAAAACCAAATTAAGCATTTTTTGAAAATACATTGTTAAAGGAAAGATAAACCTTAATATGGTTCTGATACTGAGGTAGTGATTTTGGAATAATAGAAAATTGATTTGGATAAATTATATTGGATGTTCTTGACCACCTTGGAACTAATTAATTGTTTGTTTGTTCCATAATTGTGGGTGCTTACAACATTTTTGGATTTATGGAGCATATCCAATCTTCTATAGGGAATGAGGGAGCATGAATATATTCAATAAGGTTTTATGGTAATTCATAGTGTTACCATGTTTAATGAGAATAAATGTTGAAGGTAGTCACATGTTTTATATAGAAAAAATAGATCTTCATTATGTTTACCCCCATATGAATTCTTGGAATTTGAGTATGGCCACAAGTATATTGGGTAATTATAAAGGTTATAGTGGATTAAGTTGAGAAATTGATATTTTATTAAAGGTTAAAGTATAATTTATTGGATACTTTGAACTGAACTTTTGATTTCAGTAAACATATAAGGGATTAAGGAAATACTTGTGAACCTTATGGTTTATTAAATACGCTTAAGGGATGGAAATTTATCTAAAAAATGTGTTATCCTAATACCTTATGTTTTTTTGAACTGTTGATATTTTAAATCATCATAGATTTATGGATTTGAGGCCTTCAATTTTCCATTTATTGTTCACTTGTCTGTGATTGATGACCTCAATCTGTCCCTATAAATATTTATGTTATCCCCCCCCAATTTTGTGTCTCTTATTGCCACCAATTCTCTCCTATTAGAAATATTAATTTGGTGGTGACTTCTTAAATTCCCTTTCCATCTTATTATGACTAAATTTTATAAACCCTATTTCTGATGTGGGTTTTACACAAAAATATTTTCTATTTTTTAAACATTTATTTTTGAAGAAAAATTTCAAATGGTGACACAATTTATTGATGGAGGGGAGAATGTAACACCCCAATATTCTATAGTACATTATATCTTTAAATTAGTTTAATAACGTATATTTCAAGCAACACCTACTTAGATTGCGTTATATGCAATATTGAGTTTTTGTGAAACAACACATTAGTATTATAATTATTTAAACGATATATTTATTTATAAATTAAATAATATAATATAAATAGTAACAAATAAATTTTAAATATTATTTATAATGTTTTCACATAAATAAGACATATTTATAATGAAATTTATAAGTTCTGTTAAAATAGTTATATATTTAGAAAAACTATTTTCTTAAAAGAACTAATTTTTAAGTCTTTTTTGTGAATAATAATAAAATAAATTATAGACACTCTAAAAAATTGAATTTGGTAAAATATACTTCATTTTTTAATTGGAAATATCAAAATAATCTTAGAGTGAATTTTTGGTATTTTTCGGAAAACATTCATTTTTTGAGGAATAATGATTAATACTGCATAGTACATAAAAATTGACTTTTTCATTTAAATCATTATTTTCAATTAATATTTATCTAAAAGTAAAAATAGATGCATAATACATATATTTTTCTAATGTAAGTCATTTGAGTCATTTTATAATAAGATTCGATATATAAAATTTTATTCAACTTTTTAACGTCTTTTACCCACCTTCTAGTTACATTTAAAATTTTTCATAAAACATCATTTTACCACTTTTGTGAATTGAATTTAAAAAATTTGACAGACATGGTTATCTTCAGTAAGTAAAATATTGTTCAATAAGAATAATTTTTTTGGTGAATAGTATCTTTTAGATTTTATTTACCACAGTTCAATGTAAATAGGGTAATTAAAAAAAATATTATAATAATATCAAATTAACCCAAATCGTGTCCTAATTGTATTGGATAATTTTTTTCCAACTAAAATCAACCTTAGGAAAAAAATAAGATCCCTTTTGATCCATTTGGGTCAGATTAAGAAATTTATTATATTTTATTTAAAGAAGAGTTAAAAGCGTGAATTTCAAATTTTAATAACTAAACCATTTTTAATATAGGGTTATACAAAAGATAAGTTCGACAATAAATATTCATTATAAATATAAAATTATTTCCTACATCATGGAATTTTATTTATAATTTTTAGACATTAAATAATTAAATTTTTGATAAAAAAATTATGATGCAATACTTAACTTATTAATGAAAGATTAAAATAATTTATATTATAAATATTAAAATATATTTAAATTGAAACTTTTGATATCATCCATGAATTTTTTAGGTGAATATATAATGTTACAGTTTATTACATGTATTTTTTTAAATAATCAACTTGTTATGACCTTCACAAAAACCAAATACAAAATATTGTCAAAATTGACATAAATGATTTTTTAAAACAAATACTATATTATTAAATGATATAACTGTCCTAAAAATATAAGATTCTTCCAAATTACTTATATAATGTTTTATATTCCATTAATGAACCAATTTAGGTTTGATTTACATTTTATAGCTGCTATATTAACCATATTGTATAAAAATACAAGAAGACATAGTAAAAGTTAAACTATTTAACTAAGTGTTAAGTATAATAAGGTTAATATGGTGAGATAAACATGTATAAAACCTATTGTATGAGATTATTTAGACCCATACCCACCTTATACTCGAAATAAATCCATTTTTAGCTATTAAAAACCGAAAATCATTTTATAATAAATTCATATTTCAAGATTTTCCTAAAGGGACCCTCACCTCTCTTATAAAAGGGCGCCACCCTTTCTTTTAATTAACACCTCCAAATCCATTTGGATCGGCCAATCCCAACTCAAATATCCTTTAAAATACCCTAAATTAATCATAGTGGCCTTAATTTTATCACAAATAAATCCTATAGAGCCATTTTGTTCAAATAAAAAAGAAACACCCAAAGAAAATGTAATTATTTCGTCACCTCTTTCAAAGTCCTTTTCTTCTTCTATATCCTCTTTTTTCTGTTTCCATACTAATATAATAACTCCATTAAATTATAGATAATGATATTTTATTATAAATATGGTCGAACCATATTCATTTTTCTATCTATCCTATGAATGAAAAAGTCACCATACATGCGTACGTACGACTTACCATCTCCACATCGTGGTGTAGTTTGTTATTCAACACTTCATTATTTGGATGAGTATAATAATGAGTATTATTGATTTAAATAATAAATATAACTTGTTAATGATTATTTATATATAATATACCATCCGATTACATACAATTTCACCATCAATAGAATGAAATTGTCTCTCGTGTGTACGTACGGCTTATCGTCTCCATGATGCGATGAGATTCATCTTCAACGATCATTACTCAAGAATATTTATAAAAATATATATATTTATTAAGTATGAGATATATGAAATAATAATTCTAATGGAATAATATATATTTTTTAGTTAAATATATGTCTTTTACATTAATACTATACGATAAGAAAATAGAAATAACGTTCATGCGTACGTACGGAATACCATCTCAATGAACGGTGTTTCCTTTTCATATATTTATCTATTATACATATTTATATTCTGAATATATATGATATATATCTCATATTTTATATTCTGAAAGAGTGGAAATCGTGATCTAAGTGATACAATCATGAATAAAAAGTCAAAACATATACAATAAAGAAAGCGATTATTACCTGAAATGTTACTTTAACATGGAAATTATTATTAAATGGGTAGTATAAAGTCAGAAATTAATCATGTATGATATCATATATTTGAATATGTTTCTGGTATAATTTAATAACATACTATTATCATTATATAGGAGGCTAAACATATCCTCGACTGAAATAAAGTAAAAGGTAAGGGTTAATTCCTCAATCTCATTATTATGAGAGTTTTTTTATGTGTAAGTATTTATTGGGAAATATTTATCATCTATTTACATGTTTCATAAAAATGTTTTCAAAACGAATATTTTAAGGTTTTATGGAAGTTTATCTTTAACTAGATCATAATTTTAAAATTTTAAAATATTTATTTTTCTAAATTAATTTAATTAATGTCCAAACTTTCAAAATGATTTTAAGGATTTATTTATATTAACATGATTGTTTTAAAATGTTAATTCCTTTCATAAGTTTCAAAGTGGTATGGGACACTTTTATTCAAAAATATCTTTTAAAATAATTACTTTATATATTTTATAACTTTTAAATGATTTTATGAAAAGGGATATTTCTCTCAAAGAGTTTTACTGATCATTTTCAACTTTGTCAACATCCTTTACTGTATATTATTTTTGATTGAGGTTGATTTGTTATAATATAATATTCCATATTGTATTGAATGAGTTATGATATTTTTGACTGTAGATGTTCTATTTTTATACCATTCATGGTTTATGGTTAAGGTATTAAAATTTAGAATGCTAGTTTCAATACGAATGAATATGTTATGTTTCAACCTTTTTATATCAGGAATGCATTATACTTAGTAAGTGATGGGTGGGGCCCGCTATAGCCCCTTGATGCATCCGTTGGTCTGAGGAGACAAAATAGTGTTTTGGAATAAGGCTTTGAAAGAAATTATATTTAGAGTCTTGGCATGAGGCCTTGACTATGTGGTTAAGATGTCTGACATTATGCATTCCATCATTATGATATTACTTATTGATGTTACATGTTATTATTCGACTAATAGAATATCCATGTGAACAGGTAAATGACATTATTTGATTTATATTTTCCATATTATGCTGAATTTTATGTTTAAAGGTCTTGTGTTTCAATTTTATACCTCACTATAAAATTTTATTATTATTTATGATAACTTTTTCTATATTGTTTATCCTTACTAAGCATCCGAGCTCACCCATTTCAAATGTTTTATTTTCCCAAGATTCCAAGAAGTGAATTATGATTGTCATGTAGGGTTAAGATAGGGGAATAATTTCATCCTCAATGTATTATCTATTATTCATTTTATGTTATAAATTTTAATGTGAAGTTCTTATATGTAATCTATTTTCCATGACTACTAAATTGATTGGTCCTTTGGGACTTAATTCCTTGTAATCATGCAAAAGTATTAAAATAATGCACCGAATCCAGGATTCTAGGGTCGGGGCATTACATAAAAACCCTAAAAACTCTAAAATCCCTAAAAACTAAAAAAAACCCAATAAACCCCTAAAACCCATAAAAACCCTTAAACACCCTAAAAACCATAAGGCTC
The DNA here is from genome assembly GCA_963277665.1 of Viscum album. Lineage (NCBI taxonomy): Eukaryota > Viridiplantae > Streptophyta > Magnoliopsida > Santalales > Viscaceae > Viscum > Viscum album. The sequence continues at coordinate 1,662,228,244 of OY728146.1, read as the reverse complement.
AAAAAACAATAAAAAACATTAAAAATGGTAAAGGACCCTTAGAAACCAAATAGACTCTTAAAATCCATTAAAATACCAAAAAAACCTTAAGACCATAAAATCCCTAAAAATAATTAAAATTCCCTAAAACCCCTAAAGAACATAAAAATACCTAAAAATCCATAAAAAAAATTAAAACCCTTAAAGGATTGTAAACACCAAAAACCTCCAAAAACACTAAAAATAATTAAAAATCATAAAATATCCTTAAAATACTAAAATAACTTAATATTCTAAAAACCATATAAAGTACCCTAAAAACCATAAAAAACCCTATAAAACCCTAAGAGAAACTAAAAAACCCAAATAAACCAAAAAGTCCCAAAAAAACTCTAAACACCCTAAAAGAGACTAAAAAAACTAAAAACCCTATGAACCCCTAAAAACATAAAAACACTAAAAGACACTAAAAAAACAAAAAACCCCTCAAAACCTAAAAGACTATGAAAACCCTTAAAGGACGCTAAAAACACAACAAAAAGGATGTAAAAAACCTTACACTCCTAAAGGTCCCTAAAAACCAAAAAAATACCCCTAAAAACCTTAAAAACTCTAAAGAACCCATAAATCAATAAAAATGTAAAAGACTTGAAAACCCCTAAAGGTCCTTAACCCCCCCCCCCCAAAGACCCTAATAACACTATAAAATACTAAAAGGGGTTAAAAGACCCTAAAACCCCAAAAAACACAATACACCCTTAAAAAAACTCTAACCCCCCCCCCCCCCAAAAAAACACCCTTAAAATCCCAAAAGGACCCTAAAAACCCAAGAAATCATTAAAAATTCTAAAAAACCAAAAGAAACGAAAACCCTAAAAAACATTTTTCTTAAAAACCCTAAAACATGTAAAAATGTTAAAATACCCCTAAACCCCCAAAAAATGTATAAACTCTAATATTCATAAAACCCCATAAAAACCCTAAAATACATAAACCCCTAAAAATCTAGAAACCCTAAAAAATACATAAAAAATACATAAAATATTTATGCAATCCAAAAAACCAAGAACACACTAAAACCCGAAAAACACCCCAAAAAATGAAAAAGACTAAAACCCATTAATCATATGGAAACCCCTAAAACCCCTTAAACACTGTTAAAAGCCTGAAAAACACTAAAAACCTAAAATATCATTAAAATTTACCAAAAACCATAAATTTCTTTAAAACCCCTGAACCACTAAAAATCCTTAAAAATCCAGAAAACCTAGAAACACTAAAAACCTTTGAAACCCATAAAACCTAGAAATTTTTTTAGAAAACCATGATATTTCCTAAAAACTTCAAAAACACTAAAATAACATTAAAATACATAAAAATTTAAAAACCTTAAAACCCCATTAAAAACCATAAAAACCCCAAAAATAACAAAAAACCTCTAAAATCCCCCCAAAAAACCTTAAACCCACCAAAAACCTGAACCCCCCCCCAAATAAAAAACTCTAAAAACCACTAGAAACCCCTAAAACCCTAAATGTTCTAAACAACTTAAAGAAATCCTAAAACCCCTAAAAATATAAAGACCCCCCAAAACCCCAAAAATAAAAAACCCAAAAAAACCCTACAAACCTTCCAAACCCTAAAATCCAAAAACCATAAAAAATTATATAACCCATAAAATCCTATTAAAAATCTATTAAAAAATAAAACACCCTAAAAACCCTAAAACCCATAAAAATCATAAAAAAACCTAAAAACCCTAAAAATTCCATAAAAGTATATAAGGCCCCATTAAAAATCTTAAAAGACCATAAACCCCTTAAAACATCATAATAACATAAAAGACCCTAGAAACCCAACTAATCCTAAAAGACCCAGAAATTCCATAACACCCCTAAAAGACTCTAAAAGCCCCTAATAGACACCAAAAAACCCTATAAAATATCTAAATGACCCAAAAACATTTAAACAATGTAAAAACTCTAAAAACTATAAAAATAGATAGAATACTATAAAACCTAAAAACCCAAAAAAACCTAAAAACCCTCAAACACCCTAAAAACAAAATAGACCTAAAAACATCTTTAAAACCCGTAAAAACCCTAAAACAACACTAAAAACCCTAAAAACCCAAAAAACACCAAAAACTCAACAAATTTGAAAACACGTAAAAAAAATTAAAAATACAACAAACTTTAAAATTTCAAAAAAAAATTAAAACCCCCAAAACCATTAAAATCCCACAAAAACCATAAAAAATCTAAAATCCCTAAAAAAAATAAAACTCAAAAAAGACTAAAAATTTGCAAAAAAACCCCCAAACTCTTAAATTCCCTAAAAAACTAAGAAACCCCAAGAAACCCTAAAAAATATAAAAACCATAAAAACCCCATGAAACCCCGGAAACCCCCGAAAACCCTAAAAAACCTAAAACCCTAAAATGATTAAAACCCCTAAAAACCTATAATCCCCTTAAAAACCCTATGAAACTCAAAAACCCATTAAAAGTTTAAAAATCTAAAAACCTTTAAAAATACTAAAAACACTAGAGCAACCTTTAAAACAACCAAAAATCTTAGAAAACCTTAAAACTTCTAAAAACACCATTGAAACCCATAAAAACATATATAACCCAATAACCCCCTAGAAACACCCAAAAACCCATAAAAATAACTAAATTTCACTACAAAACAAATGAACCCTAAATCACCCCAGAATCCTTAAAACCATAAAATACTAAAAAACCCTCAAAACCCTAAAAATAACCTACAACCCCTAAGAATCCCTAAAACTCTAAAAACTAACAAAAACAATAACACCACCCTAAAAACCCAAAAATATCTGAAAAGCCTCAAAAAACCTATAACAATCTTGAATCCCTCAAAACCCCAAAAACATTAAAAACCCAAAAAAATCCCTAAACCCTTAAAAAATACTAAAATTGATAAAAACTCATGAAAAACCCTTTAATCCCAAATAAAACACTAAATCCCTAAAAACCTGAAAACCTTTATAAACTAAAAACCCCTAAAATGCCTAAAAACCCTAAAAACCATTAATACCCCTAAAAACCTTAAACCCCCTTAAAATCCCTAAAAACCAAAGAACCCATAAAATCCCCTAAAAGACCCCAAAACAAAAAAAACCCTAAAACAAAATTAAAATCCCCTAAAATCCTCAAATATAATAAAATACCCTCAAAAACCTAAAAGATCCTAAAAACCATTAATAACCCTAAAAACTCCTAAAAACCCTAAAAACCTAAAAACCATAAAAATTATAAAAACGTCAACAATCCATAAAAACCCTAATATCCTTAAAAACCCACATAAAACCCTATAAAATAATCCAAAAAAACCCAAAACCCCCCCAAAAAGCTCAACAAACCTAGAAACCCTAAAAACCTTAAAATACTTTGAAACCCTAAAAAGCTTAAAAACCTTAGAAACCCTAAATCACCTAAGTACTAAAAAAGCCATAAATATCCCAAAAACCATAAAACCCATTAAACCACTATAATGCCTAAAATCCTTAAACCCCCTAAATAACTAAAAAGATAGAAAAATTCCCAAAACCCAAAATGAACATGATAAAAAACCTATGACTGTAAAACCCCTAAAAACCCTAAAAACCCTAAAACCCTTAAAATACCTTTAAAAATCCCTAAAAATCCTAAAAAATATAAAAAACCTAAAAGTCACATAAAATTTTAAAAACCCTTAAAAAAATAAAACCCGAAGAAGAACAAAAACCCATAAAATAATAAAACCCTCAAAACTCTTAAAAAATATAAAAACCCTAATAAACCTGAAAACCTTAAAAACCCAAAACCACTAAAACCCCTAAGTGTGCCGATGCGAGAGTTCGATTTTGTGATACTATTTGTTTATAAGGTGCTGAAGGAGATGTTGTCTACTGGAAGTGGTGGCATGGGATGATTATTGCTGGTGGGATGGGTTTTGCTGAAGCTTCTGTTTATAATTTTGGTGCTGGTGGCTCTGTACTGCTGGTGGTGGATCCTCCTAGAGATGCTTAAGGGTGGCTATGCTGCTCTAGAGTGGTTGCAAATTCGCTGGGATGTGGTGGCGCTGATGTTTTTGGATTTGTTGTTGATGGTTCTATGAAGTTGGAGGTGTGAAGGTGATGGCTGTTGGTCGCTGTTTTGGTTGCGAGCTGCTGGATACTGGTGAGATGGTGCTGGCTGCTGGTCATTGTTTGCTGGAAGATAATGATGGCTACTGTTGTTTTTGGTGTTTTTTTGTGGTTTGATGCTGCTGGTGTTGATTGGTTGTGATGTCGGATCTGGTGATGTAGTTTTCTGGGGCTGGTTGGATTGGATGTGTTGTTTCTGATGTGTGGCTGTGATGTTTGGTATTGGTGCTGGATGCTGGTGTTGGCTGGACAAGAGGTGTGGACACTACTGTTGTGTTTTGTTTTTGTGTCTTTTTCTCTTTTTTGTTTTCTTCTTTGGGATTTTCTTTGGGTATGGGTCGATTAACCCTACCTTCCCCTATCTTCATTGCTACCTTTTTTCTCAATAAACTTGGGGGGGGGGGGGCTGGAATACCCTAGCCCTACACCGACCTTGGCACTAAAACCCCTAAACTCCCCAAAAAGTTCCTAAAAATTTTCATAACCCGTAAAAGACCCTAAAACCCTCTATAACCCATAAATAACCTAAAAACTCATAAATACAAAAAAGATCCTATATAAACTAAAACCCTAAAATAACCTAAAAACACTAAAAACCCTAGAACCCTTGAAAATCCCTCAATCACCTAAAAACACCAAAAAACACTAAAACATCAAAAAAAACTCTAAAAACACACAGGAATCAAAAAACAATCCTAAATACATGTAAAACACCTAGAAACCCCTAAAAACTCTAAAAAAATATTAGGAATCATAAAAAAAATACTAAATACCCTTTAAACCCCAAGAATCCTCTAAAAAAGGTAAAAATCTCTAAAAACCTCTAACATGCCGGAAACCCTCAAAAACCTCCAAAACCCCTGAAAACACAAAAACCCCTCAAAATAAATGAAAAAAAATTAAAACCTTAAAATAAATTACACCCTATAAAATAATTAAACCCCATAAACCCCTAAAATATCCCATGAAAATCCTAGAATCCCTAAGTAGTCCTAAAAACCATAATCATCCTAAAAACAATAAAAATCCATAAAAATTCTAAAAACCATAAAAACCCCAAAAAACCCTAAAACCCTTTAAAACCCATAAAACCCAAAAAATAACCCTAAAACCTCTAAAACCACTAAAACCCATAAACCCTTAAAACACAAAAAACACTTAAAACCCTAAGAATCTATAAAAACCCTAATAACCCTAAAAAACCAAATAACCAGAAAAAACACTAAAACATCCTAAAACCCCTAAAAACCCAATTAAAACATCTGAAAACCATGAAAACCCAAAAAACCCATACAATACCCTAAAGACCCTAAAATAACAAAAAACACAAAAAACCCCTAAAAGACCCTAAAACCCCTAAACACTAAAAAAGCCCCTAAAACCCATAAAAACTATAAAACCCCATAAATACCCTAAAACCCTAAAAAGCCTAAAAGGACATAAGAAAAACCTAATAGGACCTAAAATAATATAAAATGCCCTAAAACCCCTAAAAGACACTAAGAACCTAAAAATACCTAAAAACACCAAAGGTCTCGAAAAACAAATTAAAACCCCGAAATACCCAAAAAACACTAAAGAACCCCAAACCCCTACAAGACCATAAAACCCCAAAAATTCTTAAATGAATCTACAAAGATTAGAAAACCAAAAAAGAGACAAAAAAATACATAAAACCCTAAAGGACCCTAAAAATCCAAAAATACCCTAAACATTCTAAAAGCCTATAAAAACAAAAAAAACCCTTAAAAACTCTTCACCATCATAAAAATGATAATCCTAAAAAGACATAAAAACCCTAAGAACCCTAAAACCCCTTAAAAACCTAAAAATATTAAAATATTCTGAAAATACCTAAAAATAATAAAAGACCCTAAAAACTGTAAAAACCATAAAAATTAAAAATAACCTAAAAGCCCTAAAAAACTAAAAAAACTAAAAACACTCAAAATTATCGAAACACAAATACCACTAAAGACCCAAAAACCCCAAAAAATAAAAAAATTAAAACCCAACAAAAATTGTAAAGGAACATAAAAAACCTTAAAGGACCCTAAAAATACTAAAAATACTAAAGGACCTGAAAAACCATACAACCCTTAAATACCCTAAAAACTCAAAAAACCACTAAAAGATCCTATAACCCCTAAAACCCCCCAACATCCTAACGGACCATTTAAGGGGAGGTGTGATTTGGTTCTTCTGATGTTTTATGGATTTCTTATGGTGCCAAACCGTTTCACTGGTATTGCTTTTCTTGCTAAATGCTCTAGCTAGAATTCTCTTCATTTTAAGATTTACTATTTATTGGTTTCGGATAGTTTGGTCATGATTTACTGTGGTTATCGGCTCTTGTTCTTGATAAGAAATGATGGGTGATATTTGATGATAATGTGTAATTTTCGGTCTGCTGAAGGGGAAATTTGGAGCTTTAATGGGTGTGTGGTGCAGTTTTTGGATTATTTTTTACAAGGTGGAGAAGGAGGTGTTGGTTGTCAAATTATGTGGTGCTGGTGGATGCTTGCTTCTGGGCTAGAATGTGGTGAAGTTTGTGTTTGGGAGCTTCATGATGGTGGACCTACATTGCTGGGGGTGAATCTCCTTTGTGAGGAGGTGCTAAATGCTGGAAATGGTGTGAATGGATGTTGTTTTCTTCTTGGATGGGAGGTTATGAGGTATTGTTTTCACATTTTTGAATGTTCGATAATGAACTACGAATGGATGGGAGATAAAGGGCTAGAAAGTGCTGGATATGAGGATATGAGCTTCTGTATGTTGGTTGCTGATTGGATGGGTGGTGATAATGTTGCGGTCTTTGGTCTTTTTTCTGCTAGTGCCTTCTATGTGTTGTTTTTTTGTGTGTCTTTGGTTTTTTTGGGGGTGTTAAGGGTTTTTGGTGTGGCTTGTTTAACCCCTCCCCTCCCTTGTCTTATGTGTCTCTTTTTTACTAATAGATTTCAGGGGGGTTAGGAATAGCCTATCCATGCGCCCTCCTTTCCCCTTATAAATCCGAAAAAACCCTAAAACCCTAACAAACTAAAACAAATCCATAAGAACCATAAAATCCCCTAAAACTGGAGAAAACTTATAATCCTTAAGAAATATAAAACTATAAAAACTATTAAAACCCAAAAAACTCCTAAATTTTCTAAAAAACATGAAAAGAACATCTAAAACTCCGAAAAACCCTAAAACCCCTTAAAACTCTTAAAAGCACTTAAAACCCCTTAAAACCCTACCCCTTCCCCAAACCAACAAAAATCCTAAAAACTATAAAACCCCTAAAAATCCTAAAACCCTAAAAACAATTTAATAACCATTTCGATACTTAAAAACATATAAATACAAAAAAATCCCCTAAAAATGATAAAAAAACCATTAAACCCCTAAAACCCTAAAAACCCAAATAACATTAAAAACCCAAAAACCTTAGGAAAACATAAAAATATTATAAACCCTAAAAAACTCAAACACTCACTAACCCTTAAAACCCTTAAAAGAACACTAAAACCCCATCAAAAACCCAAAACATCCTAAAAACCCAACCAAACCGTAATAAAACATAAAAACCAAAAAAACCCCATAAAACACTACTGAACCATAAAAAACCCAAAAAAATCCTGAAAACCATAAAACCCCAAAGAACACAAAAAACCTAAAAACATTAAAATCCCTAAAAAATCTTAAAATCCCTAGAAACACCTAAAATACCCTAAACCCCTAAATACATAAAAGACCCTTAAAAACATTTAGAACCCTAAAAGATCCTAAAACCCATAAAAATTTCCAAAAGAAACTAAAATATCCTAAAAATCATAAAACTAAAAAAAAATTAAAATACCCTAAAAACCATAATGAATATAAAACCCCAAAAAAACTAAAAACCTTTAAATTCACTAAAGGACCCTAAAAACCTTAAAACCCGTAAAAACCGTTGAACCCTAAAAACCCAAAAAACCTAAGAAACCCGAAAAAACATAAAACACTAAAAATAATAAAAAAAACTAAAATTACCTTAAACTCCTAAAAACCCCGAACACCTTAACCTCCCCCCATAAAGCTCTAAAATATAATAAAACCCCTAAAAACCTAAATTCCCAATAAGACCCGAAAAGACCCCTAAAAGACCGTAGAAACCCTAAAAACCCAAAAGACACTAAAAAAAGTAAAATACCTGAAAACCCCTAAAACACTAAAAGACACAAAAAACACAATAAAATCTAAAAATACAATTAACACCCTTTTAGGACTCTAACAATTCCTAAAGGTACTAATAGACCCAAATTTAACTAAAAATCTAAAAACCCTAAAGGACCTTAAAACCCCTAAGAAAACCTATAGGTCCCTAAAATTCCAAAAACCCATAAACAATTGCATGAAAACCCATAAAGAATACTAAAAAACATAAAACCCCTAAAGGACCCTAAATTCCCCTAAATTTACTAAAATCTATTTGAACCCCTTAAACCCATAAAAACTTTTAAAACCATTGATAAACCCTAAAACCCCTAAAATCCCAAAACACCCAAAAACACAAAAAAACACTAAAAATATTAAAAACACTAAAACCCATATAAAACCATAAATAACTATAAAAGAAATAATAACTAAGAACCCTAGAAACCATAAAACCCCTAAAACCCTAAAAATCATAATTCCCCCAAAAACCCTAAAAACATAAAAAACTCTAAAGACCTAAAAAACCTGCAAACCCATAAAAATACTGTAGGGTCCTAAAAAATCCACAAAGGAGATTCTACCCAAATTCCCCAAAAACAATTTGGGAAAAGAATGGAGAAAATTAAAAGGAAGGAACACAAGCAGAACTGGTCTACGGACCGGTCCCATGAAAACATGAAGCACCCCATCCGCGAAGCACCCCCTCCGTGAACCACTATCATTTGAGAAATAGAGGCGGAGACCCTCCGCTATCATGAGGTAGGATGGGTGCCGATCTGGTTTACCATCATGAACCGCCCCAACCGCGGACCACGTCGACTGGTTCAAGCCGCATCCACTGTTATTCGTGGAATGGAGGCAGAACCCTCTGTGGCAGCGAAGCACTCCCTGAGTTCGGTTCGCGAGGGGGGAAAGGAGCGCCAAACACCCATCGCGAATCACGGATTGACCAAGTCAGCCGTAAACTGGGTTTTCGATCATGGGCCTCCACAAAAGGTGCCGTGTGGCCGCAGATACATCCCATTCCCCACTCTATAAGAGGAGACCGAGGGGGAAAGGAAAAGTGGATTGGTATTCGAATGATTCGAAGGCAGAGGAAGAGAAGAGCGATCAGATTTGGGAGGAAGGATTTCGAAGGAAGGATAAGGATTTCGCAACAGCGAATTTCTAGTTCGTGAACCAGAGCAGGTATAAACTTGGGAATGAACTAATAAGGAACCGAAAATGCATAATAATTTGGTGAACCGCGAACCTAAAATAACAAACAAAAGGAAACCGCGAACCATGGACCCTTCACGGATGCACTCTCCGCAGAGCAGGGAGTTTATGCCTCTTTTCCGATCCACCGCACCGCTTAGCACCCTCCTACGCAGGTGAAGCCTCGACCGAAAAACTCCCAACCGGCGCTGCCCTTGGCCACTGCTGCTCGCGTGGACCCCTCCACGTACCCCCTAGTACATGGGCCGAACCTGAAGCCATTAACCACCCTGGTTCGCGGGATGCTCCTCAGTCCACGGACCAACCTAGTTCGCGGACAGCTTCTCCATCCGCATATCACTTTCCTACACGAAGGGCGCCACCGCTCCCTCATACGTGTGGACCCTCAGAGCCATCAGAATTCTCGTTCCCCGAGCCAGACAAAATCCTTCCAATCCGACCCGATCCTCCGTGACTCCCTCATTGGCCTATTCATCGGCCCCGAGCCGAGGCGTCCACCAGAGCCACCGTATCTTCATGGTGTAACCCTCAATTGCATTAGCATGCCATTCTGAGTTCACATACCCACGGTAAGTAAAGGTGAAGGGGTTTCCCCGACCCTTGAGCAGATTCCCAAAGCATTCCTGGGTTCACATTCCCACGGTAATGTGGAGTCTGAGCTCTGGAATCCCCTTTCTTCCCCTCTACATGTCGAGTGATCCTCAAGGATGGTAAAATAGCCATCATAAGGAAGCCCTCATGCACTACAAGAGAGGAGATAGGCACAGGAGCACCCCCTTTCCCTCTCCCGCTGTGCTTTGTCGCATGGGCCTCCTCAGAGTGTAATCCCCAATCCATCACACCGTGGGCATCCACCTAGGAGTAAGCCCCGACCTTATGGGCTACTCCATGCATAAGCCCCACTCAATTTCTCACAGACGCACCTTTCGCGATGTGATGGTCTGGTTTTTGCTGACTCTTATTTCTCACACCGAGCATGAATCACATGGGCTTAGAGTAAGCATCGACCATGAAATCCTCTTATGGGCCTCCTCAGAGTGTAAGCCCCAATCTGTGACCTTGTGCCTCCTCATAGTGTAAGCCCCAATCCATCACCTTGGGATTCCTCAGAGTGTAAGCCCCAATTAGCGAACTACGTGGACTTTGATCCCTGCCTCCTAAGTATGGGACATAGGAAGCCTCCATGAGGTTCATGCCCACCACTCGGTCGTTTCTTCACGCTGAGTTCTACCATCGTCCAGTATGACGTTAAACTGTATAAGTGAACTACGAGGACTTTGATCCCTGCCTCATAAGCAGGGTACGTAGTATGCCTCCACGAGGTTCAAGCCCACCACTCGGTCATTTCTTCACGCCGAGTTCTACCCTCGTCTAGCATGACATTAAACTGTATATGCGAACTACGAGGACTTTTATTCCCCACCACAGGGATACGTAGGAAGACTCCATGTGGTTCAAGCCCACTACCCATCGGACCCCCGTTCCATCTTCATGTTGGTTCTCCGACACCTAAACGCACTACGTGGAATTTGATCCCTGCCTCCTAAGCAGGGTACGTAGGAAGCCTCCCTGAAGTTCAAGACTGACAACCGGTCGATCTGACTATCCTCACGTCGGCCCATCGCGCCGCTCTTTGTACCACCTCAAGCGAGTTCCGACTCTTCGGGGTCATTATTCCAATGAGGGATGGTAACCCTCGGGAATAAATGATTCTGAACCCTTTTATTCAGCTGACCATTGCCCACCATGGTTGAATCCTTGGATACTATGTTTGGGTATAAACCAATGATTCGCGAACATATGAATACATTATAAATTTATAAGAGAGTCCCAGAACAGGAAATAATTCCCCCCAAAAAATGGTGAAATGAGCCCGAATTCCCATCCTCTCGACCAATGTGAGTTCTTAAGTGTCGCTGGTCAGACCATCTGGCGAACTCCTGCCTTTGGAAAGAAGGTCCGTCCATCATCGGATATGGAGTCGTTGGGCGTTTCGCGACCAAAAACCACAAAACAAAAAATGGTGAACCCGACATGTATCTTTAACAAAACATGACAGATTTAACCTGATCTCACCCTATTCCCCCTTGTACTCTCAAGGAGGGACAAGCAAGGTCACTAATTACACATGGGATCATGAGAAGTTGCTCTGAAGGGTTTGCTGTTTGTATTTGCTAAAATGTTTACTGGTACTTTCAAAACTCCCTTCGATCCAATGGCATCGCAAAGGAACTCACAAGCACGTGCTTCCGACAATGCATGGACTAGACATCCTCACCAATGGAGGACCCCATCACCCACCCAGCGTCTTCAACGCTGGGTTTTGGACGCGCTGATCCGAGAGTACCACGTGAATGGTACTCTCCCAACGGTGGAGGCAGCCATGCATGCCCTCCAAGCTGCCAGAACCCGTCGGTCGCCTGCCCAGCAGCGGCTGCAAAGGCAGATCCAGACGGCCCCTATCGTCATCTCAAACCATTTCAGGAGTCTCTCCCCAGAACAGGACAATTCATACCTCCCTTACCTTAGGGATGCGAATGAAGTCGATGCTGAGGACTTCATCCCTGTCGAACGGGGGTTCCGCTCCAAGGCCCCCACCGAAAGGCGTCATCGTGGTCACACCGCGACTCGACATCCTCACGCTGAGGAGGATGTCTCCTTGAGGATTCAGGCCCACACTCCCCGAGCTCCGGCCCCTTGGACCGCCCGACGAGGGCGGCAACCATAAAATCAGGGACCGATCATCACCCTGGTCCCTGAGGAGTAGGTCCACTGCCCAGCCACGGAGACATACCATGAACAGGCACCTACACTTGTTCGCTCCTCCCGAACCCGCCATCCAGACATGGTGACATTATACGATCCGGCGCGCATCCCCGCCGAGCTCCATCAAGCCCATCTCTCACGCAGGATGGCACTTAATCGGCAGGCACCTTTTCCTGGCCAGGGTCATGAAGCCCACTAGGTTGACTCAGTGGTGACCCAGAGTCTACAGGACCATCTCCTAGCAAACACTTCTAATGCCCGCCATCGTGGCATGGTGGAGATCAACAAAGCCCGCCACCCCGATGTGGCAGCAACTCATAGGTGGGCACGTCTCCCCGCCAACAAAGGCCACCGACTCAATATGGTGGGAAACTGAAATATGCAGGGCCAGCTCCCTGTGGATGAAAGTAATGTCCGCCACCCCAATGTGGTGGTAAAAAGAGAGACAATCCAGTATATCCCAATACAGGGGAAGATTCGTTCACCTGCCCCGAAATAATAGAATTGTCAGTACCCATTGACCACTGGAGGACTGGAGAAGGATATTCCTACTCTGATACCAGAATGGGCCTTCATATCAGTTCTAGACAACGATGTCTCTCTACATATCCTTTTAATGATGGAGGAGCAGTTATCGATCCCAGATCATATCTTGCTGACTTGCCAGAATGTAATTGCATCAGTGGAAACAACAAGGACTCAGGCTCGTGAGCCCGTCTCCCCAATTGAGGGGACTCATCTAAGAGACAAGATAGCTGCCTCGGAGCAGATCTGCATCCCTTCTTCTACCCAGAAGGGTCGTCGACCATATTCCGCGACGCAAGGGAAACCAGATCAAGCAACTTCACTCATTCCAACTTGGGGAAACCCGTCCATATCTCGGCAGCATCATGGGACCCAATTAGACAGGGACCCAAAGAAGGAGAAGGCCGTTATCAACAGAAGATAGTCCCAACTACCCACAAGAGAGTGCCCTGAACGTGCCGAAGGCAGCTGGAAAATAAAGAATGGGTTCATGACATTGCTCTACTGGAAGCTGGGGTTCCCAACGCCGCTAAGCACATGTCGCAGGCTCAGAACCCTTCCCACCCAATACCATATTATGGGAGTGGCAGTAGCAGTTTCGAAGGTCCTCCCCACAATGTTTCTACCAGCAGCTTTGACGGTCCTCCCCAGAGCACCCGTGGGGGCCTCCCCTGCGGGCATGTAAGGATCGATCATGAGAGCTCCAATTTTGATGCTAGTCACGGAAACCCTCCATGTGTCCAGAAGATCAAGCAGCAAGAAGGTCCTCCACTTGCTACGGTCCACCCTGAAGGTCCTCCCTGGGGTATACGCTGCAAACACTCTCCATGAAGTGGGACCACATATTGTGATAGTAGTCCTCGCTATCATAGTTGCAACTACGGAGGCCCTCCCCGTAGTGACGTCTCATCACGACAAGAAGGAACTCCCCTTGTTATGGACTGCATTGAAGGTCCTCCCCAGGGGTTACATTGCAATGACACTCCACGCAACTGGGCATCAGATCACGGTGGTAGTCCTCGCCACCCTGATAATGGAGGTCCTCGTCGTAGAGACGTCAAGCAACAAGAAGCCCCTCCCCTCATTGTGGTACATTCTGGAGGCCCTCACCAGGGTGCATCCCACAGATATTCTCCCTGCAGCAGCAGTAATGGTAGTCCTCACCATTGCCGCAAGTGTGATGGTAGTCCTCGCCACCATGGTCGCCATTGAGAAGGTCCTCCCCACAATAGCCCCAAGCAAAAATAAGGTCCTCCCCTTGTCGTAGTGTGTCTTGAAGGTCCTCCCTAGGATGCACATCGAACGTCAATCCATGATAGTCATCCTCACCATGATGGCAGTTGTTGCGAAGGCCCTCCCCGTAAAAATGCTACGCATCCAGAAGGTTTTCGCCTTGCTGCGACACACCTTAGAGGTCCTCCCCAGGGCATGCACTGCAAAAGTCCTCTATGCAGTGAAACATCAGGCGGTACTGGTAGTCCTCACCATTACAGCCACCATTGTGGAGGTCCTCCCCGTGATGGCATGTCATATCGACAAGAAGGTCCTCCCCCTGCCAAATTAAGCACAGAAAAGCCCTCGTATGCCGAGACACTCAGAAGGACGGGATCGAGTATGTCAGATTCCTAGTTAGTCGCCAACGACGCCCTTCTTCGATCACATAATGGTCCAGGGCCATGTTCATCCTCTAAACCACCTCAAAGTCGACCACATAATGACTCAGCACCTACTGGTCCCACTGCCTCTGACCAAGTCGGCAATGAGCACCTCAGTTGGGCTGACCAAGTAGAAGATTCACTAGTAGAGGAGTATGATGATATGCTACACCTACGGAAATGACTGGCTAGGGATTATATACCAGTTATGTTTTGGACCACGGCCACCTCTCAGTTTGACATACCCAGAGAGTTGTCGGAAGAGTGCATGCACGACATCCTCCATAATATATGGATGACCCTCCACTGGATGAAATCAAGCTTCCTACCCTATAAAGGGTATATAGACCATGTCAAGATAATATAAGACCTCCTATGCCACATCGACTTGGTGGCCCTTTCCTCGACGCGGTGACATCGCCCCGAGAGACGTAAAGGAAACACGGATATAGCCTGCCTCCACACACTGCACCAGTTGCGCTGCCTCATCGGTGACGCTCTAGAGAGAGTCCATATTAGGGGATTGGGGGAACACGGAGCTCTGAATTTCACCCTGCTCCCCGCCCAGAAGAACCTGTTTGGCTTAGTGTCTTGCAACGTCATCACGTCAAGATGGAAATCGAGTGGACCCCCTGTTCAAGAAAGGAAACACACCCAACAGGGTCGGGCCTTGAGCAAGTTCCAGAAGCATCAGGCCCGGCAAGAACAAGCCATTCAAAAACTCCTGAATTAAGCCACTAAGAGCATAAAACAAGCCTCTCGCCTAAGAGAGGCCAATCAATGATCTTTGCCTGCCTACCCATAAAGGATTGACCCACCGGTGAATTCGGCACCAGATCCGGTTCACCCCCAAATGGGGGCACGCAAGACCAGGCAGGTCGAAATAGAAGAAACCACTACTTCCATCCATGGTCAACCCCAGGCTGCAGGGCTGCGGGAATTTTTAACAACAAATTCCCACGTAAGACCAATAAAAATGGGAGGAGACTCAATGTCCAAGGAGCGGAACCAACCCCAGCCCTCAGGGCTGGGGGCATTATTACCCCCTCAACAACAACCTCCCCCACGAGAATCAGTATTCTCTCGTCTAGGGAGGACCGGTAGAAGGGGAGGTTCCCGTCCTATCCCATCATTTAAATAATCATCCCCTCTAAGAGGAAGATGCACCGTAAGGTTTCATCAAAGAAATCTCCATGTCACCATTCGCCAAGAAGTCTGAGGGAAATCCCAAGTCATGAAAGGGAAGTCCATCAAGAGACGTGGGATATCCTCTTCCTATTTGGAAGATGATGTCCCCTCCACCCCGCGATACGCATTCGTCAATGCCATAGAGGCTGACCCCGCGGGTGAAACTGGGGAAAATGCAAATCCGGACAGATCGGGGGACGATGGTTCTAGTCAAGTTGTGACTCACAACGAACCACAAGGTGCACACACTCGGAACCAGAGGACCGCTTTAAATATGGCCTCCCCTTCAGCTAACCTCCCTCTGCCTACCCAGCGAGCTTCCAATAAAGATAAGAATAAGGGATTGGTTCCCTTTAACTAGCCCCCTCCTCTCGACAAAAATGAGCCACCCACGCTTGAAGAGAGATTCGCTCGGCAGGAATAGGAGATGAAAGAATTAAGACGGCTTAACACCGAGCTACTCTAGAGGAACTGCCTTATAGAAAGTGTGTCCCAGGAAGAGACACATCATGCACTCCCATCGAGTGCACCTCAAAGGCTATGGGTTGCCCCGGCAAGTGAAGCATGGTAGGGGCTTCTGACTAATGAGGTGCATGGTATGTCCAACTACCTAAATGTGGATGATGAATACCAAGATTTCCCTCCACTTAAGAGGAAACTAGAGAAAGTATGCCTAAACCCTCCGAGGGTGCCCCAAACGGAATATTCACCCTTAGTGCCGGCTAATCCGGATCCTCAGGCCATACCTTGGGCCACACCTTCCCAGGACTGGGCCCAACATGATGTAAACCATGGAGTCACCGACACCATCAAGGCACTAACAGCTTGATTAGAAGCGATGGAAGGTCGACATGCTCTGATACAGCCAGAGAGGAAACCCTACCTAGATTGGGTGACCAACACACCACCTCCAACCAATTTTGGGAGCCCTGTATTCCCCATCTTCAATGGATCAGAAGATCCAAGGAAATATTTGATGCACTACACCTCCTATTGAAACCCTATGATGGGAACTCCGGAACAACAAGAAGTAGTGAAAATCAGATTCTTCGTACGGACCCTTCAAGGATCCACCTTCGTCTGGTACATGAGCCTACCAGCCCAGTCAATAAAGAGCTGGGAGGACCTTAGGCAACAATTTTTGTTCCACTTCAGCTTGGCGTTTCCTAAAACAACAATCAGCGACCTCATGAACTGCAAGAAGAGGGAGAACGAGAGGGTCTCAGATTTCATTGCCATATGGAAAGGCCTGACCTATTCCCTGAATAGGAAAATTCCTCAAGATGATATGCTAGTTATATGCATCGATAATCTTAGAGATGAACTAAGAACACCACTCATACCAGTGGAGTGCACCACTGGCTTCCGCCATCTCTCGGTCATTGCCCATAGAATTGAGGACTCCCTACAGCAGACTAATTCAAAGTCCCGAATAGGCTCGCAGGCACCTACGAAAAGGGACCCTAGAGCTGAAGCTTCTGTTGTAACACTCAAGCCGGCCCCTGTGCCCGCTCCACTGCTCAGGCCTCCACCAAATCATCAAGGGCCCCCTGAATATTAGCGGACGCCTCCGCCTAAACGGGACGATCAGAGAGGACCAAAGATGAACCAGTTTGAGGAATGAAGACAAAAGGTATACTCGTTCCGAGATGATCAATTTCATGACTAATTCGTCACCGAAATGAATCACAACCTGCTTTGCCTCCCGAAGTCGAGGAAACCTGAAGAGGTCGGCCGTGATGACAGGCTAGATTACTGCCCCTACCATAGAATGTTGGGGCACAGTATCTGAGAGTGCTTCGTCTTCAATGACCTCCTGCAGAGGATGGTAAACTCTTGACATGTCGAGCTGGGACCACCCCCAGCACATGTGGCATGTATCACTACCACCGACTCCAACATAGATGAGGGGTGGCAGAAAGTCACCAGAAAGTAGGGGAAGAAGTTCGATGACTAGATGACTCATAAGACTATCAAACGAGCCCAGGTAATACTCTGAGATCAACTATGGTATCCAGTGTTGCCGCCAAGATCCCCTGATGTCGTACAATCAACAGCATCAGCCTCACAATCCTCTACAAGCCGGTCATCCGGGAAGAATAGAAGGAAGAAACAATAACAAGGGGAGCAGTCCGCAACGGGGCCAAAGTTAGTCCTGAACCTGGCAGATTATATGACTTCGAATTTGGTGCCACTGGAACCGACCGGCCAAACGACACAATCAGAGACAACCGACCAGGTTGACCTATCAAAGGATGAAGAGTCAATCTTTGGTTCCATCAACGTCATCCATCTTATGGAATCATTCCCTAACGAAGGGTATGGTTACGAACCTGATCTCCCTACTTGAGGAGCCAGGAGGAGGAATCGTAGAGGCAGAGGATACCAGGGGAGGCACAGTCATGGCCGAAACCAACCCTACAGCTAGACCCTAGCCCAAACCATTAATATCGCGGAAACCCGTGGGAGAGCCCTCCAGCAGACTCAACGGGAAAGGGAATGCCCCTCCACCTCCACGAGCAGCCACTCTAGCCTTGTTGTTCTGTGATACCCACCAGAGGAGGAACAAGTGTCTCGCCACCTAATGCGCACAAACAGACCGGCCAAGACAAGTCCTCAAAATGCGGGAACACCATCAACATCTTTCCATGCGGCCGACCCCTCCTCGTCAAAAGCCCCAGCTCCCAAAGCACCCACTAAGACTCTCCCACCAATGGAGAAGCGTCGATCGTTGGAGCTAAAATATTATATCCTTAAGCAAATGGAATTGGTACCAGCCAAGCTGTCGATCCTGGATGCCCTGAGTTTGTCAGAAGACCTCATGGAGGCGCTTATAGAATCTTTGATCAACCCCCAGGAGTTTCAAGCCGAGGTAGCTTCCGCCGAGATTTACCGGACGGAGACTGGCCCGACTGAATGCAATGCGGTGATCTCCTTCACTGATCAGGATGAAGATTCCATCATGCAAGGATACATTAGTCTACTATATGTGTCTGGCATGCTGAATGGTATTGAGATCCGAAAAGTCTTTATAGAAAATGGATCTGGAGTTAACCTCCTTCCCCTACGAACACTCCGCAAGTTGGGCTACCATGAGGACGATCTGATTCCCTCAGCCATAACTTTGTTGGGTAACAATATGAAAGAACAGAAGCCAATGGGACAAATTAAGCTAAGGACCCATTTCGGTGACCTGGTAGATTACACGGAATTCCTAGTGGTCCGGTAGAGCACATCATTCAATGAACTTCTGGGAAGGCCATGGCTCCATAAGCACATGGTCGTTCCTTCATCCTATCACCAGTGTATCAAGTACTACGTCAATGGAAAAAGTGGGATGTTGCACGCCGAAAAGGCCCCATTAGAGCTCTCTGAGTCACATTACATTGACTCCGGGATATATGATCAAAAGAAAAAGAAGCCTTTGGTCGATGGTGTCAACTGAATCCCCACTCCAAATGGCCTAAAAATGGTCCCTGATGACCCCCTCAGGAATCTTGGCGGAGATTATGTCATACCCATCAACCACGTCGAGAGTAGGAATTCAAGCCTGGACACACACTCGGATGTCTTCATGAATTCAGCCATAACGGATGAGTGTGACAATGTGGGAACGTCCACCGACCCTCATCCTGGGGAAGAAAACTCGAGTAAGGACGCCCACGACACCTCGCCTTCGGCCTCCCAAGAGCTCGCATCAGGAGCTCTCTCTCTGTCGGATCAAGAAGAAGAGGACTTGGGAGAAGAAGAGGAGGATGATCTCAGGGATGAACCTCCTACATTTGAGGAGGGTATCTCCACCACTGTGGATGAGCTCAGGGAAATAAACCTGGGTACCGAGGAAGAACCGAGGCCCACTTTCATTAGTGCGGCCATGCCCCTGGAGGAACACGATGTATATACCTCCTTACTAAGGTATAACCAGGATGTCTTCACCTGGAATTACACGGAGATGTCGGGAATCGACCCCGAAGTAGCGACGCATCACCTGGGTCTTCCAGAAAACCACCGAGGATTCAAACAGGCCACCAGAAGGACCCACCCCTCACATGCTGCCAAAATAGAGGCTGAAGTCGATAATATCATTAAAGAAGGCTTCATAAGGGAGGTCCAATACCCCATCTGGTTGGCCAATATCATCCCCATCAAGAAAAAGAATGGGCAAATCCGCGTCTGCATTGACTTCAGAGATCTCAATCGGCATTGCCCGAAAGATGACTTCCTGGTCCCAATCACTGAATTGTTAATCGATGCAATAGCTGTGTATGAGGCTCTGTCCTTCATGGAAGGCTATTCCAGCTATAACCAAATCAGGATGGATCGAGAGGATGAAGAAGCCACGACCTTCAGGGCCCCTCAAGGGGTATTCTGTTATAGGGTCATGCCCTTTGGTCTCAAGAATGTTGGATCCACATATCAGCGTGCCATGCATCAGATCTTTAAGCTGTTCTTAGGGAAATTCGTTGAATGTTACATGGATGACCTTGTGGTCAAGTCCAGACAGTGCTCGGATCACCTGTCGGACCTTGAGACCGTCTTCAACAAGCTCTGATTGCATAGATTGAAGATGATCCCCTTGAAATACCCCTTCGAGGTTACCTTAGGGAAATTCCTTGGCTTCGTCATACGCCATCGTGGCAGCAAAGTTGACCCTGAGAATACGAAGTCTATCCTTAGCCTGCCACCTCCCCGAAATCTCACCGATTTGAGGGGATTCCAAGGAAACCTGGCCTATATTAGGCGGTTCATAGCCAACCTGTAAGGCAAATGTTTTCCCCTCACCTGGTTGATGAAAAAGGGGGTCACGTACCAATGGAAGGATGACTGCCAAGAGGCTTTCGAAAACATAAAGAAGTACCTCTTAAGCCTACCAATTCTCATGCCCCCTATTGAAGGAAGACCTTTCATCTTGTATGTGACATCCTTAGAGCGGTCTCTGGGAGCCTTCCTCGCCCAACAGAACGAAGCTGTCAGCGAAAACAGTCTCTATTACCTCATTCTAACCATGATTGATGCTGAGACTCGATATTAAAATATCAAGAAGAGCTATTTGGCCTTGGTATTCGCGGTTCAAAAGCTACGACATTATCTGCAGCATCATGAAGTCCATTTGATCTCGCGGAGTAACCTGCTCAATTACATCCTTAGCCTCCCGATGCTAACCAGACGCCTATCCCGGTGGGCGGTAATCCTACTACAGTTCGACATCAGGTTCGTGCCTCAGAAAACCATCAAGGGCCAGGCATTAGCAGACTTTCTGGCAGAACGCCCTTCGATAGGGACCACTGCACCGGACACCAGATACCTGATGAGGATGTCTTCTCAGTTCAAGAGGAGTTCCCAGCATGGGAAATGTATTTCGACGGCACGTCCCGAAGCCCAATCGGGAAGAGGATGGAGGATCCCATATTCAACAAAGTGGGTCTGGGGATAATACTCGTGTCCCCAGAAAATGCAGTCTTGCCATACTCCTTCCTCCTATCAGAGGGATGTACAAACAATGAATCAGAATATCAAGCCCTCATTGCAGGCCTAGAGCTCGCACTCCAGGAACAAGTATAGCACCTTAAGGTAAAGGGTGACTCAGAGTTGGTCATTAAGCAAGTCAATATCGACTATGCTATTAAAAAAGAGGATCTAATCCCCATGTTTGACCATGTCCTAGGTCTAATGGATGAGTTCTCCACAGAACCAACATTGACTTATATTCCCCGGTCCCAGAACGCTCAGGCTGATGCATTGGCCAACGTGGCCACAGCCTTAGCCGACCCATACCGGGATAAAACGGTCATCAGTATTGCTCACCATCGAATGGTATTTCCATTTGTTCAAGCCAAGATGGAAGAGATTCACGAAGTCAGTCCTGTCCCCAAGCCATATGCTCCTGCAACCGGATGGATGACCCCCATTACAAACTACCTTCAATGGAGAGAACTTCCATCAGACAGGGCTGAACGCGAGCAAATACGGAGAAGGGAAATCAACTTTGTCCAATATGGCAGCATGGGTCAGCCAGAGTTCCTCTAAAAACAAGGCCTTGACGGAGTACTTCTCAAATGCATGGATGGAGAATAAATCACTACCGTAATGAATGAAGTACATGCAGGAGCATGTGGATCACATCAACTAGGGACCAAGATTTACCATCATGTTCTAAGGCTTGGGTACTACTGGCCTACAGTGGCACGAGACTACGAGCATTTTACCACAAAATTTCACTCATGCCAGATCCTTTCCAACTTCATACACCAACCCCCAGAGATAATTCATCAAGATAAGTGGTCCAGGCCATTTTTTGTCTCGGGAATGGACGTCGTGGGGCCATATCCTCCCACCATGGCCAAACAACTAAAGTATATCCTCACGGCAACTGACTTCATTTCCAAATGGGCAGAAGCCATACCCCTCAAGGAAGTCGAGGCAAGAAATATTTTCAGCTTCGTGAAGACCAATATCATCACAAGATTTGGTGTCCCTCATACCATACTGATGGACAACGACACCAACTTCTGCTCTGCCAAAGTGGAGAAACTATACCGCGAATATGGTATCAAGGCTAACCACTCGTCCCGCCACCATGCAGCGGCCAACGGACAGATAGAGGCTTTCAACAAGACCCTCTCCGATATTCTCCTGAAAATGTTAGATAAAGAAAAGAAGTTGTGGCCAGATAAACTCCTCCATGCGTTGTGGGCTTATCGAACCACAATCCGCAGCACTACTCGGGCTACCCCGTACTCATTGGTGTACAACACAGAGGCGGTCCTGCCCATTGAACTCTAACTTCCCTCACTCCATGTTTCCATATTTGATCAATTATCCGATGATGAGAAGTCAGAAAAGTGGTTAGGTGAATTGGAACAGCTAGATGAGAAGCGGTTGCACACTCTGCACCACCTGGAAGTGTACCAGAACCAGATCGCAAGAGCCTTCAACAGAAAGGTTCGCCTCAGGTATTTCTTGGAAGGAGAATTAGTGTTGGTCCTCTGGACCCCAATGATACCCGGAAAGAATCCTCCAAAGATGGAGCCCAAGTGGGAGGGACCATATGTTGTACACAAGGTCTACTCCAATGGAGCATATGCCCTGACCTCCATATACGGGAAATTCACCATGGCTCCTACCAATGCGAGATTCATGAAGAAGTATTTCGCATAGAGACCAAGAGTACTTCATCCTACCTGCACAATGGTAAAATACATGAGTAAGAAATAAAACGAGGTGTACTCTTAGTCTGAGCTGCATAACATTAAACTTCCAAGCACCCAATGGTCCAAAATATATGACATTAAACTAAGAGTACTTCGTCCTTACCGCACGACATTAAACTGCTTGGATAACAAGAGTTAAGAATGCCCCTCTCCCACGTGTACGGACCAGACCTGGATGGGGTGTATTTTTTTCAGAGAACTATGTGAGGCTTGATTCCTAACCTCGCAGGATACGTAGTGACGCCAGAATTCCACACCCTGGCCCAGCCACCTCGAAAAGGAAGAAAACAAAAACAAAAAGGCCCATTCCCCCATGTACGGACCAGACTTGCACGGGGTGTATTCACGTCCTCACCGCATGAAGATAAAATGCATGGACTCCATCCTTACCGCACGATGCTAAACTGCATGGATAATAAGAGTCAAGAATGCTCCCTTCCCCCCGTGTATGGGCCAGACCTGCACGGGGTGTATTCATCGTCCGAGCTGCATGACATTAAACTGCCGAGCACCCAACAGTCCAAACTCTATGACCTTAAACTAAGAGTATCACGTCCTCACCGCATGACGTTAAACCACACAGAATCTAATAATACCATTTGTCCTAACCACATGATGTTAAACTGTACAGATTTCACAGAACTACATGCGGCTCAATCCCTGTCCTCATTGGATACGTTGCGACGCCAGGATCCCCAGTCCTGGACCAGCCCACCAAATAAGAGAAAAAAATTCCTTCTTTCCCCTGTGTACGTACCAGACCTGCACGGGGGTGTACTTCTAGTCCATACCGCACGACTTTAAATTGCATGGACAATGATGTTAAAAATGCCCCATTCCCCCGTGTACAGACCAGACCTGCACGGGGTGTATCACTATTTCACAGAACGACGTGCAGCTCGATTCCTGCCCTCATGGGATACGTAGTGACACCAGGGTTCCCTGTCTTGGCCCAAGCCCTTGAACAAAAGATAAAAACTCTCTGCCCCCCCCCCCCCCCCCCCCCCCGTGTACGGACCGGACTGGAACAAGGTGTACTCTTCATCCTCACCGCATGACGTCAAACTACACAGACTTCATCCTCAACGCATGACGTCAAACTGCACGGACTTCATCGCGACCCACCCAAGACACGTGGCGATACGAGATGGAGATACTCCTTGAACATTTGGATGCATCCTCTCCATACATCAGACTCCACGACCCAGATAATTATGGATCTTCATAACCACTCATGGCCATCAGAAGTGGAAAGTCATCGACCCGTGGACACCTTTGCATGACTATGCATACCATGCCCATAGTGGCTCTGCATAATTATAGCCCCTGGATCATCTACCAAAGGCAATATTTCCACAGGCGACACTCTTCCTAGCTCCGTATGCTTACCGGCCTCAGATCCCCCAAACTATACCTCATGATACAGAAGTTTATGGCGAAGTGGTTTACAAGTTCATTCCCCTTTTTCCATCCAGGTGTTGCCAGGGTATCCCTATCTGGCTATCCTATTTGTATTTCAGTGGTTCACATAGCAACCTGCATCAACAAACATCAGGTCAGGACTACGCTTCTTTCACTAAACGGAAAATTGAAGTAATGATTTTTCTTATATGCTCGGACACCATTATCCCCACGTGTCGAACTCTGCACTGTGAGCGATCTCGGATTTTCATGATCATTCATGGCCATCAGAAGTGGAAAGTTATTGACCCGGGGACACCTTTGTATGACTATGCATACCATGCCCTCAGCGGCTCTGCATAATGATATCCCTTGGCCTGTCTACCAAAGGCAAGATTTCCTCAGGCGACACTCTTCCTAGCTTTGTACGCTTACCAGCCTCATAGCCCCCACACCACACCTCCTAATCTGGGAAAACTCAAAGTTACAGTTTACAACCTTCATCCCCCACCTTTTTTCAAGTATATCAGAGCACGTTGACCCATTTGTCCTTCAAATGACTGCAGTAATAGTCATCCAATGGTCTAAGCTCTTTGACTGATAAACTAGGAGTACTTCATCTTTACCGCATGATGTTAAACTGCACGGAGTGAAGGCGCACCCCTGGAAGAAAGATAAATCAGTGTAGGGAGCTCTCTAAGATTTAAACAGCAACTAGGGGTGAATATCCCCGACATACCTAGATATCTCCTCACTAGATGAGAGACTTCATGGCCCGAAAAATTGTGGATCCTCATAATCACTCATGGCCATCAGAAGTGGAAAGTTATCGACCTCTGGACACCTTTGCATGACTATGCATACCATGTCCTCAATGGCTCTGCATATTGATAGCCCCTGGCCCGTCTACTAAAGAAAAGATTTCCATAGGCGGTACTCTTCCTAGCTCCGTACCCTTACCGGCCTCAGAACCCCCATATCATCTCCCCTGATCTAAGAAGCCCCAGAACCATGATTTACACCAATCAACCCCGCTTCCATGTCTGGGGAATATTGAGGTATTCAAGACCAGTTATATTCTGATGAGGAGCAGCCTTCGCAAAGATGCCCCCCATCCTCGCTGCATGACGTTAAACTGCACAAAAACCTTTAAAGATATCCCCATCTTTACTGCATGACGTTAAACTGAATGGAAGCCGTCCTCACTACATAACGTTAAACTGCACATCAACCTTTAAATAATTCCCCTCGTCCTTACCGCATGACACTAAAATGCATGAAATATGTCCCAACCACATGACGATAAACCACACGGTCAAACTCGTCATGGTTTCAGTGAGGAACATAGGATTTTCTCTGTCCTTCAGTGAACGGGTCAGACCTACACGAACCATCGTCTCCCACCAGTGTGAGAAGGAATTACTTCACCCATTCTCGGGGAGTTTAGTCAGGTATTTCCCCCATATTCAGGCACCCTCTCATCATAATTCGTACATTGTAATCAGAAAGAAGTTTAACCATCATAAGCCACCCCTGGTGGTCCCAAATCTCAACTTCCCTGAAGTTTCATGGCTATCGGGGGAATACAATCATTGACCTAAGGTAGCCTTTGTTTGACTATGCATACCATGCTCTCAGTGGATCTTCATATTGATCTCCCCTAGCCCATCTACCAAAGACAAGTTTTCTTTCGGCAATGTTTCCCTCCATACGCCTCTTAGCCTCTGATCCCCCATTCCTACACCGTGATTCGGAAATCTTCTGAGCTATAGTTTACCAACCTCTTTCACAATCATACCTGAATATGGCGGAACGTCATTCACAAGATTACCGAGAACCAGGAGAAGTCATTCCATTTTAAATGATGTCCCAACTGCATGACTTTAAACTACGCCAAGCCTCAACCATCCCTTACGCTAACTAAATGCGTAGGGAAGTGGTCTCTTGACCACGCTCTTGATTAGTACGGATGTTCCCAAAATCCCTTCAGATGTCACATTCCCCTTCTGAACCACCCCTGGTGGTTTTCATAATTCTCCAGGCCACCCATGGTAGATTCCATAAGCTAGACTTCCTTGAAGTCCCCAGGCCATCAGAAATGTACAATCATTGACCTAAGGACACCTTTTCATGACTATGCATACCATTCCCTCAGCGGCTCTACATATTGATTGCCCCTGGCCCGTCTACCAAAGGAAAGTCTTCCTTAGGCAATGCTCTTCCTACCTCTGTACACCGACCCGGCTCCCATATCTTGAGACATGCCCTGCATATCGCTCAAATTTAAATACATTTCCCCCCACTTGCGTCTGAAGGGTATTGAGACATCATTTAGTCAATCAAACCTCATTGGGACCCTCGTCCCACCGTATTTGGTCAAACCTGTTCGACCTAAAATATCAGTAATGATAGTCTTGTCGGCGGGACATTAAACCGCTCACAAAAGAAAGGGTCACAAAGCCTGTTAGGCCGAAAACCCGAAAAGGGCGACCTAAGAAAAAGCCGGGTTATACCCGCTGGATCCATACCAAATGGGCCCAGGAAAAATTAGGACATTAAGAGAAAAATACAAAAAGTTTTTGGGGATTTTTTCCAAAACCCTAGCAATAGTCAAACCATGATCGCGGGGTCCCATGGTCCAGGAAAAAGTTAGAGCTTGTTATCATTTTCCTAAATTATGGTCAGTTCTGATTCAGTAGGTTGTTACTGATGCAATAATTTCTTTAGTGATAACCAAATTCAAAAAAAAGGGAGAGAAAAAATCAACGTAGGTTGTATTTTGTTGAGAAAAAGGGGAGGGCGTCCACAAGCTGGGGTCTCTCCCCCACAGCAACAGAAGTGATAGAATAAAGTGTTTATGAATGGATCTAAAAGTTACAAAGGAGTCTGGCTTGCTCTCTCCACCAGATCAGCGACCGTGCGGCGGAGATCGTTGCAAGACTGTTCCAACACGGCCTTTTCCCTGGCTTTAACCTCAGCCACTGGACGAGTATGCTCCACTTTTGTTTGGAGAATATTGATCCCTTTTCTGGTGGCTTCAAGACAACCAATCACAGATGACAACTAATTCCTCAACATTTTCGCCCTTTCTTCACATTCGTGCAACTCTTAGGATAGGGCGACCGCTTGACCTCGAGAAGTCGCCTCTTGCGCTAACAGCTGATGGAGCTGTATCATGGCTTCCTCCAGGGCTCGGGCCCCGCAATGAGTGGCAGAAAAGTGAGCGAGTCTACATTCACTAGTGGCAGCTTCCTCACGGGCTATGACAACTTGGAAAGCAAGGGAATGGAACTGCCGATAATCAAAGCCACCAGACCCTAAACCCAGGAAGAGATGTTGAAGAGCTTCTGTCTTAGTTGTCATCTCAACTAGAGGGGTTCCAACAACGATCTTGAAAATTCGAGGCCAGGCCCACCTGCGCACTACCCGGTGGTCCTCTATAACACAAGGATCTTTGGTATCCTTGTCAGATGGAACGAGAATGAAATCTGGCATGGTGGCCCACGCAGACGTGTGCTCTCTAGAAGTTGGTTCTGAGGTTGGAAATTCTGGTGCCTCCAACCCCGATTTAGTCTTGGGGACCAAGTTTCTAAGCCCATTATCGACTAGCGGAACTTCTGGGATTTCCTCACTGGGACTCGAATCCATAGGATCGTCCTCATCCATGCACAATAATGATGAATTTTCCTGAACTTCAGACACTGCAAGACTGGGAGAGTAAAATCCCCTGATTCTCTTTGATCGACGAGCCATTAGTCAATCCTACCTTAAAGCTGATGAGGAAGGTGTGGTATATGTAGCAGCCACCATACCTCCTGATTTGGGAACCTGTCTGACAGCCTCCCCTAGGATCCCATCAGGATAAGAATTTACCCAAGTTTTTGCATACTCCATGGAAAGACCGGAAACTAACCCTGTATCAGGAAGGAAAATTCTTGCGTCAGATCCCTCCCACATCAGCATCAACCACCATTGACGAAGTATGAACTGGTGAAGTCCTTGATCCTGAGAAGGGGGAAGGGAAACTTGGACTTGCATGCACCCGAACTGGAGAGAAAATAGATACGGGGCATATAACTCGCATAGAGAAACTCCGTCGATCTGTGCGGACAGAAATCCATCCCGCAGGGAGATCATGTAAGAATGATCCTCCAGGATCCCCCGGCGGTTGTTAACTAAGAAGTCAGAAGGGGCGAGGTAGGGAGTGAAAGAAAACCAAAATAAGTCAATCAGAAGCTTGAGGACTTCACCAGAGCTGAGGGATTTCAAGCGAACTCTAGTTATATCCAGCAGGGTAGGCTGAAAGGCAGGAAGCGGGATGGCCGTATTGTGACGATACTCATAACAACGATAGTGATCTGCTACCCAACCATACAAAAATTGAAATGGACCGCTCAGGTGGTAGGGTGACCCTCCCACCTGAATGTGGCTCAGCATCTCATAGATACGGGCCAAAGTGGGAACGACTAAATTCACCAGGCGGCCCTCTGCTAACTTAGCCTCCATCATCAATGTGCAGGCCCTGACACCTGGGTTAACGTCCCAGGAAGGAAATAGCCATTCACTCAAGAACATAGCAAACATACCGGCCAACCGAATCATAGGCAACACACCAGGGCGCACCTCATAACCCCATGAAAGGTAGTCTCCTGATTCCAGAACCACCTAGTAAGAACCTTGAATGGTTTGTGACTGTTGGGAAGGATGAGTTCTGGGACGTTTAATCTTCAGTGTAGGACTAGTGGTGTTCAGAAAAAACCCTATCCCAGTGCTATATAGAATAAGAGAGCGGGCATGCAATGCCTGGCCCAATGATTTCTCTGTCGTAACCAACAGCTCCTTCGCCAATAAAGGCACCTGGTCGACGTCGTCCCATGCATCGGGAGTGGGGAAAAATTCATCATACATCTCACCAGTAACTGTCAGTCCTCCTTTCTGGTAGATGTCCCACAGACTAATGTTGACTTCACCGTGGGAAATGTGGAAAGTATTAGTACTTTAACACCAGCGGCTGAACAGGTCATGCAGGATCAGAGATGGTGGGTAAACAGCAAATTAGGAAGCCCACACTACGGAGTATAGATTGACTGCTTCCAGTGATTCGGGAGACTCCCGACAATGATGGTGGACCCAGAAATCCCAAGGTTGATAATAGAAGGGTAGTCCTTAAGGATAGGTTTTTGACAAAAGTCTTGAGTGCAATGATCGCTTTGGGTCCAGATAGAGCCTCTTAGAATAGATGTGTCTTTTGGACCAGAATTAGAGATTATCTCCCCAAATTGGGTATGGTTTGCCTAAATGCATTTTTACGATGCTTCCAGGAAGGGAGAAGGGAGACCTGAGAAGGTAGAGGGGATAAGGACGTCATCTTGAAGACTGATGCCGTAGAGCGGGAGCCGATTTGATAATGGATAACTCAGAAGCTCAGGAGAGAGCAGGTTCTTGAATACACCATCATCAGGAATGATGGACTGACTAGAGTCTTCCTTGGCACCCTCCGCTCTATGAATCATAGCTGAACATCTCTCTGAGCCAATTGGGAGCGGCTCTACAGTAGGCTTCGGCGCAGGATGAGGGGGAACCATGTTTTCTCCCTGTACAATGAGAGCCATCGATCGGTTAGTCCAGAATAAAAATATAGACAAAAATAGCAAGATATATGGCTAAGGAGCCTTCATAAGAAAATACCGCAAGGAGGCCTCGGAGGATGGTTCACGATGACATCATCCTATGAACCAGCCCTTCGCGAAATCAGTCCGCGAAACCCTGGCCCGCGGAGCGTTGGCCAGGAAACCACGAACCAAGTCACTCTGTGGAATTTCAATCCCAAATTTAAGTTCGAAGGACTTATAATGTTTAAGGGATTTTAGACCGCGGATCATGGTAACCGCGGAGCATAGAAACCGCGAAGCATAAAAACTGGGAAGCAAGTTCCTTCGCCTCCCGTCATGACTTAATTTTTAATTAATTAAGAGTAATGGTTCGCGGTTGGGAATTTGGTTCATGGGTGAAGGCGACCGCGAAGAAGGAATGGTTCGCGAAAGTCACAAGCAGTTTGCTTACAAGGCACTTCGCGAAGGAACGAGCACGCGGAGGCGAGAGAGCTCTGGTTTGGTGAAGAATTTGTTAAAGGACAAATGAAGGTCCCCCCATATATATAGGCATGGTCCCCTACCGGTTCTACCTCTCTACCGCAAACCATCTCAGTTTCAGGACCACTCTACATCGGAACGGCTACCTCTTCGTTCCGATTGGACCCCATTCCGATGGTGGGTATTTGTAGGGTCCTGAAAAATCCGAAAAAGAGATTCTACCCAAATTCCCCAAAAACAATTTGGGAAAAGAAAAGAGAAAATTAAAAGGAAGGAACACAAGAAGAACTGGTCCGCGGACCGGTCCCATGAAAATGCGAAGCACCCCCTCCACAAAGCACCCCCTCCGCGAACCACTGTCATTCGTGAAATGGAGGTGGAGATCCTCCGCGATCACGAGGCAGGATGGGCGCCGATCCAGTTCACCGTCACGAACCACCCCAACCGCATACCACATCGACCGGTTCAAGCCGCATCCCCTGTCGTTCGCGGAATGGTGGCAGATCCCTCTGCGGCCGCGAAGCACTCCCTGAGTTCGGTTCGCGAGGGGGGAAAGGAGCACTCAGCACCCACCGCAAATCACGTATTGACCAAGTCGGCCGTAAACCCGATTTTCAGTCATGGGCCTCCGTAAAAGGTGTCGCGTGGCTGTAGATACATCCCTTTCCCCACTCTATAAAAGGATACCGAGGGGGAAAGGAAAAGTGGATTGGGATTCGGACGATTCGAAGGCGGAGTAAGAGAAGAGGAATAAGATTCGGGAGGAAGTATTTCGAAGGAAGGATAAGGATTTTACAATAGCGAAGTTACAGTTCGCGAACCAGAGAAGGTATAAACCTGGGAATGAACTAATAAGGAACCGAAAACGCATAATAATTTGGTAAACCGTGAACCTAAAATAACAAACAAAAGGAAACCGTGAACCATGGCCCCTTTCACGGATGCACTCCCCACAGAGCAGGGAGTTTATGCCTCTTTTCTGATCCACCACACCGCGTAGCACCCTCCTATGCGGGGGAAGCCTCGACCGAAGAACTCCCGACTGGCGCCGCCCTTGGCCGCCGCTGCTCGCGTGGACCCCTCCGCGTACCCCCTAGTACGCAGGCTGAATTTGAAGCCGCGAACCACCCTGGTTCGTGGGGTGCTCGTCAGACCGCGAACCATCCTGGTTCACGGGGTGCTCGTCAGACTGCGAACAATCCTGGTTCGCGGGATGCTTGCCAGACCGCGAACCACCCTGGTTCGCGGACAGCTTCTCCAGCCATGTAGCACTTTCCTACGCAAAGGGCTCCACCACTCCCTCATACGTGTGGCTCCTCATAGCCTTCGTAGTTCTCATTCCCCAAGCTAGATAAAATCCTTCCAATCCGACCCGATCCTCCGTGACTCCCTCATAGGCCTATTCATCGTCCTCGAGCTAAGCCCTCCACCAGAGCCACCAGATCCGCGTGGTGTAACCCTCAGGCGCATTAGTGTTCCATTTTGAGTTCACATACCCATGGTAAGTAGAGGTGAAGGGGTTTCCCCAACCCTTGAGAAGATTCCCAAAGCATTCCTGGGTTCACATTCCCATGGTAATGTGAAGTTTGAGCTCGGGAATCCACTTTCTGACCCTCCACTTGTCGAGGGCTCCTCAAGGATGGTAAAATAGCCATCATAAGGAAGCCCTCGTGCACTGCAAGAGAGGAGACTGTCACAGGAGCACCCCCTTTCCCTCTCCCGCTGTGCTTTGTCGCATGGGCCTCCTCAGAGTGTAAGCCCCAATCCATCACACCATGGGAATCCACCTAAGAGTATGCCCCGACCTTATGGGCTGCTCCATGCATAATCCCCACTCTATTTCTCATGGACGCACCTTTTGCGACGTGATCATCTGGTCCTTGCTAACTCTTGTTTCTCACACCGAGCATGACTCACGTGGGCTTAGAGTAAGCATCGATCATGACATCCTCTTATGGGCCTCCTCAGAGTGTAAGCCACAATCCGTCACCTTGGGCCTCCTCAGAGTGTAATCTCTAATTCGTTACCTTGGGCTTCCTCAGAGTGTAAGCCCCAATTAGTGAACTACGGGGACTTTGATCCCATCCTCCTAAGCAGGGTACGTAGGAAGCCTCCACGAGGTTCAAGCCCACCACTCGGTCATTTCTTCAAATCGAGTTCTACCCTCGTCCAGCATGATGTTAAACTATATAAGCGAACAACGTGGACTTTGATCCCTGCCTCCTAAGCAGGGTACGTAGGAATCCTCCACGAGGTTCAAGCCCACCACTCAGTCGTTTCTTCACGCCGAGTTCTACCCTCATCCAGTATGACGTTAAACTGTATACGCGAACTACAAGGACTTTGATTCCCCACCATAGGGATACGTAGGAAGCCTCCATGAGGTTCAATCCCACTACCCATTAGACCCCTAGTCCATCTTCATGTCGGTTCTCCGACACTTAAATGAACTACGTGGAATTTGATCCATGCCTCCTAAGCAGGGTACGTAGGAAGCCTCCCTGAGGTTCAAGACCGAAAACCAGTCGATCTGACTATCCTCACGTCGGCCTACCACGCCGCTCTTTGTAACACCTCAAGTGAGTTCCGACTCTTTGGGGTCATTAATCCAACGAGGGATGTTAAACCTTGGGCATAAATGATTCTGAACCCTTACATTCAGCTGACCATTTCCCACCAGGGTTGAATGCGTGGATACTATGTTTGGGTATAAACCAAAGATTCGCAAACATATGAATACGTCTTAAATCTATAAGAGAGTCCTGGAACAGAAAATAATATTTCCCCCCAAAAAAGGGTGTGATGAGCCCGACTTCCCATCCTCTCGACCAATGTGAGTTCTTAAGTGTCGCTGGTCAGACCATCCGGCCAACGCCTGCCTTTGGAAAGCAGGTCCGTCCATCATCGGATATAGAGACGTTGGGCGTTTCGCGACCGAAAACCACGAAACAAATACCTAAAAGATACGAAAAGATTAAAGAACTCTTAAAACCCAAAACCCCCTAAAAGACCCTAAAAACACAAAAAATCTAAAATACCCATATAAACCCATTAACACCCTAAAACCCTAAAAAAATAAAAAAACCTAAAAATCCATAAAAATCTCTATAAACTCAAAAATCCTATAAAACCATGAAAATCCTAAACATCCATAAATCCCCCAAAAAAGTAAATAACCCTAAAACCCTTAAAACCATGAAAACCCTAAAAACCTAAAAATCATAATAACACTGAAAAACACCAAACCCATAAAAAGAAAAAAAATCCCTAAAAACCTTAAAAATCCTATAAAATTAGAAATAACATAAAAACCGAAAAAGACTGTAAAACATTTAAAAATAAAAAACCCTAAAAATCATTAAACACCTTAAAAACCCTAAAAACACATAAAAACCCTAAAAACCTAAAAAACAGTTAAAACCCCCAAAACCAAAATACCCCTAAAACCTCCTAAAAATCCCTAAAACACCCAAAAAAACCCTAAAAGACTATAAACCCATTAACCCCCTATAAATTCCTAAAATCCGCCAAAACCCTAAGAAAACTCTAAAAAATCCTAGAAACTATCGGATAAAGTAAGGAAAACCTTAAAACCCTTAAAGATACATCAAACACCCCCAAAAAACTCTAAAACCCATAGAACCCCCTTAAAAATCTAAAAGCACATAAAAACCATAAAACCCCATTAAACCATTTAAACTATGAAAACACTAAAAAATATAAAAACACTAAACAAACCTTAAAAACCCTAAATCCCCAAAAAACACTCAAGAAGCCCCTAAAATCTTGCAAAAAAAAAAACTAAAACCCCCATAAATACTCTCAAACCGTAAAAACACTACGAAACGTAAAAACCCTAAAAATGATAACAATCCTAAAAAACTAACCCCCCTAAAACCCTAAAAACATATAAAACCCTACATGATCTTAAAAACCCCTTAAACACCCTAAAAACTTAAAGATCTATAAACCCTAAAAATTCCCTGAAACCCTAAAATCCATTAAAAAAGAAAAAAGCCCAAAAACCGACAAAAAATACCTAAAATACCTAAAACAATCCTAAAAACCCTAAGACCTTAAAAAATCTAACCCCCCCAAACCCTAAAACAACTTTAAAACACCTAAAAATACTAAATTCCAAAAAAACCCAAAAAACCCCTAAAAAACTTTAAAAACCCTAAACACCCCCATAACCCATAAAATCACCAAAACCCATTAAAACCATAAAATTTATAAAAACATCAAAGATCCTGAAAATCATAAAAACATATAAATATCCCTAAAAGTCCCTAAAACCTCAAAACCCCCTAAAAACCCCAAAAAAACCCTAAAAACCTTTTAAATCCCTAAAAACCATAAAAAATATTAAAACTCTAAAAGAACTCTTAAAAATCCTAAATCTATAAAAAACCCTAAAACCCTAAAATACACTAATACTTGTTAAAAATCAAAAATCACTAAAAAATATCAAAAACACTAATACCCCTAAAAACACCATAATACCCTAAACCCTAAAACCCTTAAACCCATAAAACCCCATATAACCCCATAAAAACCTAAAAAATCCAAAAAATCATAATAACACTAAGAACCCAAAAAATGATAAAATCCTCTAAAACCCTAACAACTATAAAAAATCCCAAAAACCCCAAAACCCCCCAAAACCACAAAATTTCCCTAGAAACCCAAAAAGCCCTAAATGATCCAAAAAAATCATAAAACCCCTAAAAGACTATAAATAAAATTAAATTTCAATAAAACCCCTATAAAAATACTAAAAGATCATTAAAACCCCTTAAACTCCCTAAAACCCCTAAAACCCCTAAAACCCATTAAAACCCATAAAAACCCAAAAAACCCTAAAACACTAAAAAATATAAAACCTCTAAAATCCTAAAAAACACTAAAAACCAGAAAAAATCATGCAAAACCATAAAACCATAAAAAGACTAAATACCCTATAAAAGCAAAAAAAAACAAAAAAACAAAAAAACCCTAAAAACCATTGAAAAATATGAAACCCCAAATAAAACCCTAAAAACCCCATAACAAAACTAAATCCCTATAAACCCTAAAAACTCTAAAATACACTTAAAAATAAATAACAACCTAAAACCCCCTAAAACTGTAAAAACCCTAAAAACACTAAAAACCCATAAAAACCCTAAAACCCCATAAAAACCTAAAAATACTAAAAACCCTAAGAAGCCCTAAAAACATAAAAAACATTAAAACTTGAAACCCCCATAAAGGAAATCTAAATTCGATACCTAAAATCCTAAGGCCTTAGTCGTATACCTTAAACCCCATACCACACAACCTAAACCTTACACCCCAAACCCTACACATGACACCCTAAACCATACTCCCTAAACGCTAAACCCAACACCCTAAAACATAAACCATGAACCCTAAACCCAATACCCTAAAACCTGAACAATAAACCATGTACCCTAATCACTATATACCATACACACTAAAACCTAAACCCTACACCATAAACCCTATACCCTATAACCTAAAACCTAAACCCTACACCTGAAACCCTATACCCTACACCCTAAAACCAAACCATACACCCTAAAACCTATACCCTATACCCCAAAACCTAAACCCTGCAACCAAAACCCTATCACCAGCACTCTAAACCCTAAACAGTACACCCTATAACTTCTACCCTACACCATAAAACCTATACCCTACTCCGTAAACCCTATACACTATACCTTAAACCATAAAACCTACAAGCTAAACCTAGTACACTATATCCCAACCCCTAAACCATACACCCTATACCATATAATATACACTATAGACCCTAAAACCTCCACCCTAAACCCTATAACCTACATCATAAAGCTTCAATCCTATAACTTAAACCCTATAACCTACACCCTAGACCCTATACCCCACACCCTAATCCCTATAACCTACACCCTAAACCCAAAACCCAAAACACAAAACCCAAAACCCTACATCCTAAACGCTAAACACAACACCATAGATCATATACCCTATACCCTAATCCATAAACCCTGCACCAAAACCCTATACTCTACACCCTAACCCATAAACACATATACCATAAACCCTATACTATAAACCTTATACCACACACGCCTACCATTATTTCCTATACCCTAAACACCAGGACTTAAACCCTATATCCTAGACCCTAATACTTACACCCTAAACCCTATACCCTACCCCATAAACACTAAATCTTAAAAAACAATAAAAAACCCTAAAACACTAAAATACTATTAAAAACCCTAGAATCCAAAAAACCGTAAAAACTATAAAAAACCCTAAATCCCCTAAAACAACCCTAAAAAATCCTAAAACCCCCGAAAACCCTAAAAACAATCTAAAACCCATTAAAACCCCATGAACCCTAAAAATACCTAAAACCCTCTAAACCCACTAAAAATCAACGAAAACCCTTTAAACTATAAAACCCATAAAAAACATAAAAACCACTTAAACCTTTTAAAAAGAAATAAAATCAATCAAAATCCTAAAAAACTCTAAAACCCCTAAAACAATGTTAAAAACCCTAAAACCCAAAAAAATATAAGAAAACCCAAAACACATAATACATAAAAAATACGAAAAAAACTTAAACCCTAAAAACACTAAAAAGACAAAAAAACAAAAAACCCCTTAAAACCCCTAAAAACGATAAATACAAAAAAAACCACCAATACTAAAGAACTCCTAAAACATTAAATACCCCTTTAAATCGCTAAGAAACCAAGAAACCCCTAAAAACATAATGATCCTAAAAATATTAAAACCCCTAAAAACACTAAAAACCCTAAAATACACTAAACCCCTTAAAACCCATAAAACCCTAAAATACCAAAAAACCCTAAATCCCCTAAAGACTCTAACAAAACATAAAAAATATAAAAGTATAAAAAATAACATAAAACATTAAAAACATAAAAAATCTTAAAAACCATAAAAAAACTAAAAAACCTAAAAGACCCTAAAACCCCTAAAGACCCTAAAAATAGTAAAAGACCCTAAAACCCCTAAAAACTATAAAAGACCTGAAAACCATAAGGAATCTAAAAGAAACTAATTCCCCCCATCCTTAAAAGATCATAAAAACCCCAATAACCTTGAAAATGATCTAAAAACTTAAAAACACTAAAACCTCTTAAAACCTTAAAAGAACCTAAAACCCAAAAAACCTAAAGGTACCGAAAAAAATAAAGAGCACAAAAAACCCCTAAAACTTTAAACAAACAAAAAAACTCTAAAAATATCAATGGAAACTAAAACCCTAAAAATCATAAAGGACCATAAAAACCCTAAAAAACCCTAAAAGTCCGTAAAAACTCTAAAAACTTAAAAAATACTAAAAGCCCCTAAAAAACAAAAAGAACACATAAAATCCTAAAAAACCTAAATTTACCTAATAAACCCAAAAAGGATGTAAATACCCTAAAACCATAAAAGTCCTAAAATCCCCAAAAACCCTTAAAACCATAAAAAAACTAAAAACCCCAAAAAACCCTAAAAACTCTAAAAATCATAAAAATCCCTAAAACCATTAAAACCCATAAAACCCCTTAAAATAGTGAAAACCCTAAAAGATTTTAAAACTTATAAATCCCCTAAAACACAGCTAAAACCCTTAAACACCTTAAAATTTCTATAGAAGACCATATAAATCCCTAAAACCCCATAGGACCTAAAAGACACTAAACGATATCAAAAAACCCTAAATGGCCCTAAAAATACTGAAGACCCATAAAAAAACCTAAAAACACAAAAACCCGAAAAGACCCTAAAATATATAAAGAACCATAGAAGACACAAAAAACCATAAAACTCTTAAAAGACCATAAAACACCATGAAAACTGTAAAAGACTCTATAAACCATATAAAAATCCTAAAGGGCCCTAAAAATTCTAAAAACCCCTAAGTAACCCTATAACCAAAAGGAATGAAAAGAACCATAAAACCCCAAAAACAAAAAATAACTATAAAATCCTAAGATAACTATAAGTGACCCTAAAAACACTAAAACCCTTAAAGGAC
Organism: Viscum album; assembly: GCA_963277665.1. Taxonomy (NCBI): domain Eukaryota; kingdom Viridiplantae; phylum Streptophyta; class Magnoliopsida; order Santalales; family Viscaceae; genus Viscum; species Viscum album. The sequence continues at coordinate 1,662,189,825 of OY728146.1, read as the reverse complement.
CCTAAAAACCCTAAACCCCTTAAGGTACATAATAACATGAAAACCATAAAGGACCCTAAAAACCCTAAAATCATAAAACCCCTAAAATCTCTAAAATCACTGAATGAACCAATAAAATAAAATAACCCGAAGAACCCTAAAAACCTAAAAACCCTAAAAACTGTAGAGACCGTAGAAATCCTAAAAAGACATTAAAATTTCTAAAAACCTTTAAAAACTGTAAAAAACCCCATAACCCCAAAAGAACTTAAAAATACTCAAAATCCTAAAACCCAAAAAAAGAAAAAAACATAATCAAAAATAAAAAACATAAAACCCATAATAACCAATAAAACTTCTAAAAACCCCAAAAATCCCAAATGACCCAAAATACCAAAGAAACCCCCAAAAACCAAAAAAACCAAAAAACCATAAAAACCATAAAAAATTGAAAATAATACCTAAAAATATAAAGAGACTTGAAAACTCAAAAAACCATAATGTCCCCTAAAAACACTAAAAACTCTAAAATAATAAAAAACCCATAAATATCCATTTTAAACATAAAAACCCAAAAATCCCTAAAAGTCACTAAAAAAATAATCAATCATAAAAAACATAAAAACTATAAAAGACTATGAAAACCCCTAAAAATAATAAAAATTATAAAAAAACCCCAAAATATCTTAAAGGACTATAGAAACCATAAAAACATTAAAAGACCATATAAGACTGTATAAAACACTAAAAAAACTAAAAGATCCTAAAACCCCAAAACACCTTAAAAACCATTAAAACCCTAAAGACCCTAATATAACCCTAAAATAAACCTAAAACCATAAAATATTTAAAAATTAGAAAACCCATAATAACCATTTAAATAGTAAAAACCTACGAAACCATAAACACCTAAGAAACCCTAATAACCTTGAAACCCCTATGAACAGTAAAACACCCTAAAATCCATAAAAACCATAAAAGCATAAAAACCCCATAAAACAAAAAAAAACTCCAATGAAAACCCTAAAACCATTAAAACACCTAAAAATCCAAAAAATCCTAAAACCCCTAGAAGCCCATAAAACTCAAAACCCCTAAGAAATAGTTAAAAAAAGAAAAAACAACCGTAAAAATACTAAAAACATAAAACCACTAAAAAACATGAAAAATATTGTGTTTCATTAAGTATCATGTTTTGTGTAGTTATGATAATTGGGGATCGAGTTATGGCATATGGGTTTTCTCCATTGAGTCCATAAGAATTTAATTTTTTATTACACTATCTCGAGTTAGCAGTGGAAGTTAATTCCTTAAATTTGCAATGACACTATCTCATGGGAGAAATATTCATGTCCAATACATACCATAAGAGTTTAAGGTACATTTTCACTCAGTGTGATATAAACCTTCAATAGTGAAGGTGGATTAAGTACCTCTAGTATGTTGACTACAATATAGACTATACACTATGGAAGAGAAATATAGTTGATGATTATATAATCTAGAATACAAAAGATCATGTCTTAAAAGAGTCAAGAAATGATTCAAAAATAATGGTGCTTTTTAGGGAAATAAATCTGGAGGTCTAGGAGGACCAGGGTCGAGGAGTTCTGGTATGCACATCCATGGTTCCTTTTTCTTCTGCATCGAATCAAAATTATTCTACATTTAGATAAATATTACCTAACCCTTGTGGAAAACATTAATTTTGGGGAGCTTCCATCACCTTATACTATATATGAGGATGAGATTATCCATTTCCATAGGCATGTTCTAGTTTCCACTGGATTACAAGAGGAGTTGATAATAAGATTTAATACTACAGGTGAGAAGTAAAATATGTATCTAAAAGGTTTTATAATGGTATTCTTCATATGTATTATTGCCCAAGTATGAAGAGGGAGATAACATGGTTCATTACATGACACTCCAAATGTCAATAGTGTGAATATTGAGCATCAGTGACCCACTGGAATCCTATATCCTCTTCCTATTTTGAGGTGGAAATGGGATTATGCTGCCTAGGAATTTTTTATGGGGTAACCATAGATGCCTCGGTGGAATGATTTAATATGTTTCATCAATGATATGCTAACACTAGGTAACCCATTATCATATCATATAAGATACCTTTATGGTGGATGAGTTGGTCGGGTTGTATGTTTAAGAGAATATATGATTATACAGGATCCCTTAGGGAATCTTTTCTGAAAGGAATGCTAGGTTCATATCATGGTTTTGGAAGGGGTGACAAAAATTATTAGGCACTCAGGTAATTTTTAGTACATACTTCTACCCCCATACCAATGGATAGTACAAGTGGATTATTTAGGTGTTCGAGGACATGTTGAGGCCGTGTTTCCAAGATTTTTGTTTTACTTGGGAGAACTATATAAATATTTTGTAATTATTATTTAAAAATTGTTACCGACAAATTATTCAAATGGTAACTTAAAAGGATTTAAATAAGAGTCCATTTCCTTCACCCTTGTGTTGACTAGAGATATGTGAGAATGTGATGCTTGGGATGAGCCTCATTAATGAGGTAATGGAACATGTCTATTTTATTCATAAGATAATGGATTTGTTTAAGAGTTTAAAGAAACCATATGTGGATCTATATCATTGACATATTGAGTTTGGTGTAGGTGATCAAGTGTTTTTTAATAGGTTTCCTAGATTGGGAAACCATTGTATATAGATTCAGGAGAAGTTGTCCTCTAGTTACATGGGAAATTTGGGATAATGGAGAGGGCCATCCCAATATATAATGAACTATCTCTTCTCTATAGGTTTAATTCCATGAAATCATGTTTCATGTATTTAAGCATATATAGTTCTTTCATGATCCTTCTCATAATATTGATACTGATGATATCTACCTTGAGGTTGATGCGTCCATTTAAGAGCATCTTGGTTGTATTGTAGACTATATTGAGAAGAGTATCCATGTAAATTTTTTTCATTTGGTTCTTGTTCTATGAAAATATGGGAATTTTCAGGAAGAAACATGGGAAAGAGAGTTTTCAATATGAGAATAGTTGTCGGGGTTATTCATCGATGAGGATAGATAGTGCTAAAGATTACGGATTGACGATGAGTTATTATATGATAGGAATATTTTATGAAAATATATTTTTAGAAGGTATATTATATCTTATTTTCCCCCTATGCTCATGTTTTTTTAAAATTTTATTCCTTTTTTGTGAACATTGGGTGTGATTTTGGATAAGGGAGAGGCCTTGGGAGTGTTTTGAGGGCCAGAGGATTGAAATATCTCATTTTGGGGAATTATAAATGGGTGTGTGGTTAGCACGAAATTCATAATAACCCTGAACCACAACCATGTAGTTGATAAAGGGGGGTCTGAATTTTTTAAACTTTATAAAGGGGTTGAGGAAACTGTCTAAATCCTATAACTTATTTTAGTTATATTTTTCATGGTTTTTTATGGCTTGTAAAACCATGTGATGTGTGGTGTTCCCAAATAGTGGGGTTTTTATGGTAGGTGTATGGTTTATCCTACCATATGACAAACAATACAGCCATTAGAAAAATGGGGAATTTACAATTTTTTCCATTGCCCCCTGTTTCACATTAAATAGAATTTTGGATTCATTTTTGGCTATTTGTAGTAGTGTTAAATCCTTCCCATCCCCTCAATAGATCTTGGTGTTTATCCTCCAATCCTTTGTTGTTTTACATCCATATGTCACGTTAGAGGGATTAGGGTATGTTTATCTCTCATGTAGTTTCTAATCATGCTTTTATGTTCCATATAAATTTTCCCACAATGTTTAATATAAATTCCATATTTCCAAGGATTTTGTATGGTTTCTCAATATCTTTCATTTCATCTCAAATAAGAGTCCAATACATAGAAAGTGTTACACTTAAAACCTATGTTTGGTGGTCATGTTATTTTCCCTCAATATCTCACCATCATATTCCATCATTAGCATGTGTGGTTATTTTGACTCATCAATTGATCTCAGATTAATATAATTTTTTCTGATTAAATGTTGCTATCTTAGAAGCATCCATGGATTTATAAAAAGAGGGATGGTTTGGGTATACCCTTACAGATACTATTAATGTGGTGATTTTTCCATTTTTTCTTATTTTTGGGTGAAATAATGGGGTAGTTTAGGACTGTCCTTAGTGACATAATGATTTAATATGAAAATTGGGATGCTTATTATGGCCCATAAGAACCTTTAGTTATTATGGTCATATAATAACAGAGTATAAATCTTAATTAAACCCAAATGTAGAACTTTTCATTGACTATAGATTTTTTTTATTATTTGAATTATTGACTGATGACAAGTTTTAACCATTGTAAAAGGTTATAAGTATGGAATTACTATGAGGGTCTCCTTGGATTTCTCATGATTAGTATTTTAATGGAATTTTATTGATGATATTTGGATTAATTTAAGGGAAATAAGTTAATTCCAAGGTTTTAGGACACCTTTGGATTCAATTAAGTCAAATTTTATGGAATGCCTCAAGCAATCGATTCTACATAGATCCATTACCATGGATTCAATGGGGAGGCCCCCATTTATATTCGGGTAATTGATACACTTATTGAATTCCTAAAAATAATATCATTAATTCATGAGGGGAACAATTATTTAATGACATGGTATGATATCCCAAGATCTATCTTGATTTTTATTAGTATGGAATGCCTCGATTATGATCCTTAGATTCCAATTGAGTTGTGCCTTTGAATGTTAATGGTGGACCCTTCAGTTCAAACTTGAGTATTAAATAATCTTGGGAATTATTGGAATAAACATGGATTCCTTTGGGTTACATGATCATGGTTTCCTCTGTGACGTTCCTTGTATCTATATTAATCCATCGAACCTCCCCCATGTTTAGAGACCAGCATTGGATATAGTAGGTAGGGTCAGATTGGGGTTTATCTTTGATATTTGAGGATAAAATTGATCATTTTTATTTATGATGATTATTATTATTCTTACTACTTCTCTTATATATTTCATACCATTATACTTTACAAGTATAGACATTATTTTCATTAGACACCCTTAGTGGTTGCCTACTGATTTGTACTCACAACCTATTCAGGCCTTCATTTGGTACTCCGAAAAAAAATCATAGATGTAGGCCATGATAAGGGAAAGAACCCTATAACTGATTCTTAATGTCATGTTTTGTTTTAGAGTTGGGAGATAATATTTGGGCTAGGTATTGAGAATTTTTAGTATTTACTATATTTTTATTTTTTCCATTTTGATTAATTTTAGACCTTGTTGTACTTAATTTGACTTATATGTATTCCATCCCATTAAGAATGTGGATTTATTATGATGTTGCATAGGTTGTGAGTTGGTATTTTAGAACATATTTATTTTATATGGATGTGGTCAATATTTAAAATTTAAATTATTTTTTGTGTTAGACTCTTACCAAAGGGTATAGTTTTCCCACCACACCACCCTTGGACCCTCACCACTTCCTGAAATCCTTTGACATACGAGGATGCATGATTGATGCCTTTTGGATCAGTGTATTAGGAAATTGATTTAGTGGATTTCGAGTTGGGGTTTGATACATTACTTCATATGGTTTCCTAGTAACTTCATATGGTTAAGAATATACATCATATTGATAATGTTAGAATCTTTATGTTTTTATTGTACTTTATATGGTTAGTGTCTGTACTTAGTAAGGTTGATTACTAAATTCACAATGTGGGAAATGAACTTTATAAGGTTCCTAAACTTCATAAGGTTTAGGAATTTTTCAGGATAATCATTGCACTTAATAATATTTTATCAAGGTTCATAATTTTAATTCAACTATATGAAATCGTTATTACCTATAAAATGGTAAAGGAAGAAAAATATTTAAGGTTCCCTTTACATTGTGAAATATAATCTAGCCTAAAAATTAACATATTCATCATCCATTATTGACATATATATAACTTTATAATGTTTTTAAAATTAATAAAATATTACTTAAGATTAAATAAAATTAATCTATTATCTATTATTCATGGAAATAAACATTACAATAATGAATGATTTCAATTTATTCTATTTTTTATTAATAAACTAGCTGAATACGGGTTTTGAGTTGGGGAGTTTTTCATGGAATGAGGAGATCAGTTATTCCATTTTTCTTTAGTCTGAAAAGGGATAATCATGTGCCAAAAGAATGTGACACATCACTATACATCATGCATACCAACATGGAATAATTAAAAAGTGTTGTGGACATTTTTTTATGCTTGAATAAAAAAATATTCTAAAATTTATTATAATTTAAATTAATGTATTAATAAAGATATTTTTAAAATTTAAACTAGAAATATATACTAGTATAAATGTGTATATCATCTCCCATAAAAAAATCAACGATCTTCCAATTTTTTAGTATTTAAAAACTATTCATTACATTATATCAATACAAAAGAAAATATGGAGAAAATTAAAGTCTATAAAATAAGAAACATGATACTTCATTTGAAAAATACGAGATCATATATGGGTCGAAGGAAGAATGTGACTGCATTCACGAGTGTGAACATTTTTTTTGAAGTACAAAAGATAAAGAATGAGTCCTATGATATACTTAAATCATTGAATGTGGTTGAGAAAGGCTGAAACAAAAACTTTTTTTTGATCATTATTATGTAAAATATCTTTAGGATTGAAGATCCACTATGATTGATGATCGCAATGATATAGAGTTGAAGGATAATTCCAAATTTCATGAATTATTTTTTATTACATCTTGGAGGTTCAAGACCTATTTATTAGGGTATAATATAAAAATATCCTTATTGTAGTGCAATTTGGAGAAATGTATAGATCTTATTCATGGAGTTTAGGAAGGATTATTGATGACATGTGGTACTTGTATAAAAATTGTCATGATACAAGTTGAAAATATTAAAGAATATGGTATATAGTATAATGATTTCTTCACTTAAATAATATGATGAAGATTTAGGTTTGGATGAAAACATATCAAAGCCCTTATATGATACCAGAACACTACTAAATTATATATTAAATATTTAGGGTTGTGGTTGATACCAATGCATCCATTTTGTGATGTTTTTTAGGAACTTATAATTATTTAAATATTAAAATATATCAAGTGTGTAACTTAGGATAACTATTCGATCATAGTAAGAAGTATGTTTTCTATAAATGGACCAAACCTTATAAAAAACATATGTGTAGATAGTGTGTTTTGTTTCATAAATATTATAGAGTAATAAGATTATATTGTGAATCAACAGACCCAAATAACATAATCAAGACAATGTTTTGAACATAAATTGGGACTGATATAATGAGAAAGCATGACTTCATAAAATAAGGGAACATTAATTCACCCCATGATATCAACATCCCTATATGATAAAATAGGAACTTTAAGATATAATAGATATAACTAATTATCTTTTGATTGGATCTAAATGTTTTTCTACATATTTTAATTTCTCATTATAAAGTGTATATTTCCAAAAAAAAATTGAGAAAACATAGATAGTGAAAAAAGTTACTTTTGTTGATGAAAATACATAATTTTGTTTCAAAAAAATTGAGAAATATGAATTAAATAAAAGTGGGAAAACCAAAAAATATCAAAATAAAATCTGGATCTATTAATACATGAAGTTGGTCAATGTGACAGTTTCTCAACTACTAAATCAAATGAGAGTGACCCTTACAAAGAAGTTTGTTTATTTTGTGAACATTATATGGAGGATGATTCCATTAAAAAATTCAGAAATTACACTAAAAATTCAATTGTTATATGAATCATGTTCATATTGATGTATTTATTTATATATTTTTTATTTATTAATGGACTTGTTCAGGAAAAATCATAAATTAAATTAAAGACTGAAGATATGGGGAAATATTTGGTCAATAAATTTCAAATATGTAAAACTATCACATAACTTATTAGAGACAAGGTAAAATATGTACCACATTATAATCAACATATTTCCCTTAATGAATAAGAATTATATATAAATTTTTTTGAAGATTTTTTGACTGAAAATGTTATTAAAGAAGTGATCCATGAATTAATAAATCTATACAAAACCTCTATGAATGTTAAATATAAAAAATTAGAATTAAAATATGAGATTTTATGTACTAAAATAAAAAATTATAAATAAAATATTAATTAGATAAAGATATAATGATAATATAGTTTGTGGTTAGCTAAGGATGAAAATAATTCCCTCAATATAAAGTATCTTGAACTAGAGGTGAAATAGGAAAAATGATAATTAATATAATCTGGTTCTTCTTAAAAATATGTGAAGAGAAATGATTCCACCAAAAAAATTAGAATATTCACTTAATAGAATAATATTAGTGGAAAAATAAGATTTAATTAAACAACTGGTTAATATACAATAAGATATCTAAGAAAGGTAACCCAAAACCTAGTGAATTGTGTTTTTACTGATGTTGGTTTATATTATTATCTTAGTTTCAATTCAAAATATAGAGAAATTTGGGCAGATAAAAAATATAATAAATCAATATTACCAATAAGGATATATGTTATAATATAAAATAAGGGAATATCCACAACCAGAGCCTAATATAATTGGATTACTACTCAAAATATAAAGGTGAAAAGACATAATTTCTTGAAAAATTGCATCTTTAAGTAAGAGAAAGAGATTAATTTTCCATGGTTGGTGCTGATGAAGGTATGAGAATAAAAAAAGATGAGTTTTTTTTCATAATATATCAACCATTTAATATTATTTAAGTCTAGTTTTGAGTGTTATTATAAATTAAATAAATAAATAAGGCTTGTATAATAGAAGAAATATCCAAAAAAATATAATAATACTTCCATAAAGAAAATATTTATTTTCATGGAATTTTTTTTACTATTATAAAAATGTATTATTAGTTATAAAGAGTTTTATTAATTACTGATCAATTATAATTTATATTTTAAAGTATAAATAATATCATTAAAAATAAATAGAAATGTGGGAATAAGAATGTGTCTTCCTTGAGGAGTAATCTGAAGAATCAAGATGAGTAAACTACTCCAAAAAATTTAAATAAAAATTATTTAAAGGGTTTGAAAAAAATTGGAGATACTTAAACTATGTAAGAAAAGGGTATGGAACATTTCAAATAATCCATGGAATTAAAATGTAAAGTTAGAATGCTAAATTTAATCAAATAATCAATCCAATAGTGGTATAAGAGGATTATTTTAGTGGTTAACATTACAAAACCATAGTTAAAATAGTTTCCTAAAAATTATTAACACATATAATGATAATAAAGTATGTGGAAACTATAATAATTTAGAGTATGATAGGAAGTAGTGCCTAAAGTTTTGAAAAAAATAATGGTAAATGGATATAAAGATTGAAAAATACCAAGTAAATATAAGTGAAGAAGGTAAAAAAGTTTTTCTATATGAAGATATCCAATTTAATGAGATGTATAAGAGAGATGACCATAAAATATAATATGATATTTATGATTGATGTTATAAAGCTATACATGTTATAAATTATTGTATGACTATTCTAATAACCCAATAATAATTACTAAAAATTATTAAGTAATCACCAATAGAATTATTTTCATTATTGGAAGATGTGTAGAAAAAAATTCCACAACTGGAGAATATTGAAATAAATCAATAAATCAATGATCACCAAGGAGATTCATACTTTTAAAATCAAATAGATTACTATCGTAATAAATTTTCAAGAATATATAGCAATAATAAAAATATTTTTTAGGTAGATGCCCAAGTCTCAGATCTATTTCTCTTTCTAATGATTTTATGGAAAACTTTACTTATTTAATTTAATTTTATTAAATGTGTTTTCATATAGGGAATTTCAGGTGATAATTTAAAAATGATAACCGGATATTAGTCGTATGCATTACATTGCTATAATATGCCATCCGTCACACATTTCTTAATGTTTACTTACAACATTTAAAATGATATCAAATGATTACTTGAGATTATCTTTGAATAAGACAAACCATGTTTAAGTTAATTGAATGAATCCCTCAAGAGGGAGATGAAAAGTGAAGTAGCTTCCAAAATATTTCTATTGACTAAATATATAATTTGTAGACATTTTGAAGCATGAGGTGCACAAATATTTCTTTCCAACTCCACTCTTGTTCAAATATATATATCATTAGAGAGTTCTTGTTGAGTTGAAAAGGGAGAATATATCTTCATTTAACATAAATTTTTAATGTGTTTATTTAGATGAGAAAAACTTATATATTACTTGATTAATATATTTTTTACAACCCCTAAAATCAGGAAGATAAATTGATATCACATGGACGATGGATTTTCAAAATAATTTTGGTCTATGTTAAATACTCTTTTTACTACATTGAGTTTACCCACATGACATAGATCGGTCTAACTGATCGCTCATTACTAAAAAACATTTTCCCCATAATTCCCTCAAAAATTTGTTCAAGTTATATATCTAAAAAAATCAGAAGAATAAGTTTTTTTATACCAAATAATATATTTTAGGATGATTAATACCTTCCCTTATTTATTTATTTACACATTCATTTATTAACAATAAGATGGGAAAAATGTTAACTTTATAATGTGATGTTGTATTGAAAACAAATCCAAAGGGGTAGATTGATAAGTATATGAAAATGTTAAATACAAGTATTATATTTGTTTCAATAAATATCTGATAGTTAAAGTCAATGTATCATAGAGATTTCGCGATCTGGAAGGGATGAATAAATGAAAAATGAATGATAATATGTATCTCAAAGAAGATAGATTCTAAAAGGAGTTATTGATTAGAATCAATTCTTAGAAGAAGACCTTATATATGATGTTTCCTAAGATTTTTGGAATGATTTAATGTCACATTCTAATAAAAGGTGAATTCAATAACTAAAATTGTTTTAAATTGGTTTTTGAATAACTAAAAAAAGGAGATACTAATCACCAGAAATTAAAAGTACACAAATCTCGATATGATTATTAAGAGTCCATATAATGGATATTGAGACTCAATGTTGTTGTGATCATTTTTAAATGTATTTTGGATGATATTTTGTGTTTATTTGAATTATTTGGTAATTATTTGAGATAAGTTTTAAATTTTTTAAAATATATTTATTTTTGTGAAATTGATAAATTATTGGACTTTATTGACATCATAAGGTTTATATAAGACTTCATAAGGATCACATTGGTGTAGAAAATTCCAAAAGTCGATAAATTTTGATGGTTTTTGAAGTACTTAATAATATTATTTCTACATTTTTTAAGGTTAATATGGGACTTATTAAGTTTGATATTGATGTTAAAAAGGTTAATGTATAAATTTCATAATATTAGGTCTAAAAAATATAAGGTTGGATAGACACTTAGTAAGTTTCTTAAAATTCTTATGGTTTAAGACATTGTACAGTTAATCAAAGTACATATTATGGATTTTTCAAATTTTATAAGGTTAGTTTAACATTAATTTTTTTTGTTTCTTTTAAAAATAGTAAAATAAGAAGAAAAAATTAGGTTTATTTTCACTTATGAAATATAAGTAGGATTAAAATTTTACAATGGAATTATCGTCCATTGATATATAAGGTATATTTTAATGTTCTTTAAATTAATGAAATATCAGGGAATATTAAATCATGTTATGATCTATTATTCAGAGAAATAAAAATAAAAATAAATTAGTATTGTTATTAAAAATATTTTACATTTAAAAAATATCAAAATAAGGTTATATAGTTGGATATATGTTCACCCTAAGTGGAGATAAACCATTTCTCATTGTTTTCTATTTCAAATTTGGATTTTCACCACAAAAGGAGGTTCCACGTTACAAAACATCATGTCTTCCAATATATAAGAATTAAATAACTAAATAATTTATAAAAATATTGACTAAAGATACCCATATTGATTAATAATAATTTTAATGAAGATATAGATAGGTATTTGTGAGAATTCCAATTGGAAATATCTAATATCTTGAATAATATTATCACCTGCCACCAGAAATTAATGAGTTTCTATATTTTAATTTTTAAAATAATAATCATGTTATTATAAGGATATAAAATACTATTTGAATAATATTAAAGTGTGTAAAATAAATAAATGGATTTTGATTGAGAAAATAAGAGATCATATGTGTATTGAAGGAAGAATCTGGTTGCATCATGGGGTGTCAACATGTACGTCATGTTTGAAAAGAAGAATGCAGAGTTGTATGACATTAATATTTCAAAGAAGTTAGATGAGTATAGATAAATATAATAATACTATTTATAGTCATTGTTTCAACACATATGGTGACTGAAGGTCCACTGTGATCAAAAATCATAGTGAGATTGAGTTAAAGTTCTTGTCTAACTAGAATAATGTTGCCAATTACATATTGGTAATTTGAGGACTTTTCATTAAGGAAGAATATATATACATAATTTATGTAGTGACATAAAAATAATAAGGAAGATCCTATTCATGGAGTTTATAAAGGACAATTAAATACTATTGGTTTCAATATAAAAAACATTATTGTACCATTTATGAAAACTGAGGACTATGAGATGTCGTATAAATATCTCTTAATTTGTGAAATATAGTAATGAATTTTGTTATGATGAAAACTAATAAAAGGAAATGGATAATACCAAGACACATTTTAATTGTAAGGAAAAAACTTACAGATATAGATGATATATAACCAACCCTTGTGTGATGATTGTTTGGAACTTTTATTCACTGTAATATTAAAATTTATAAAATATGTTACTTAGAGAGACTATCCAATCACATAAAATAGTAGGATTTCATTTAGTGGACTAACATTTTTAAATAACCTATGTTCTAATGTTACAATTTATTTTCTATATTTTTCACTATATTTGGTGTTGAGTACACATTAATAGATCCATATGTCTTAACTATTATATAGTTTCAAGTATAAAGGGGGGGGGGATGGTGTGGGGCTCGTCTCTCTCGCCACTGCCGAAGCCATGACCTAGGAGGCGATGACCCCCACTTTGGCCCCTCCCCCCTCAGAGGGGGAGGGTCCTCTTCCGAATCTCCTTGGGGATCTCCCTTTCATACCATTCTCAAACCCTAACTACCTTCCTCCCTTTCCTTGGATTTCGGTAAGCCCGAAAGTTCCCAAATGCTACACAAGCCTCCCACTCCTACTGATTTCAACCCTAGAATTTGCAGAGGAGTCCTCCCTATTGGACTTAACCTTGAAAGCCCTATTCAAGTGATGCCAGCCGTCGGTGGACTTCTTTGACCATTGTATTTTTAAATCATGGGGTTTACATGAGTGAGTCACGATAGGTCTTCTCGACTCCAGAAATATTATGATTTTCTTCGCCTATGAGGAGGATCTAATCCACATGTGGTCAAGAATCCCTCGCTCCTATGATGGCTCTCACTTATTTATCTTCAAATGGTCATGTGAAATTCAAATGAAGTGAGACCCTTCCCAGCTGGAGATTTTGGTAAGTTTCCCTGAACTCCAACTTCCTTTTCAAAATATCTTCATCCTTCAGTTGCTCCGAAATTTGGTCGGGCATTTACTATGTTCAGATAGCCTGACCCCAGCGGTGAGCCATTCTATATCTTAGAGGGTTTGTATCAAAGTGGATGTATCAAAGGCACTTATTGACTCTTTCTGGATAGCTGTGGGGGATGAATTTAGATACAAGGAGTATGTCATATTTGAATCAAGGAGTGAATATTGTTCTTTGTGTGAGAGGTTGGGTTATAACCTGAAGATCTTCAGGTGAAGGCTGGGGCAAAAGGGAACTGTTATGGAGGTCCAGGAGGTCCATGGTTGTTCTCTTGTTGTTGTGACTAGTGCAGTTCCTAGTGGCTGCGGTGAAGGGAATATGGAGATAGTGGATATCAGGTGCTTGTGTGGAGAGAGGATACATAAACCTCCTATGGCCTCCCCTCCGAGGATTAATGTTGTGTATGTTTTTATAAGGATGCAGAGCAATATGGCTGGACCTTCTAGTAGTATTGTAGGGGGAACTCGGGCTTGTGGAAAGGATGAAGCATTTCTGGTGTCTAAAAATGCACCTACTCAGGGCTCGGGGGAGTCTGTTGGAGTTGCTGATGCTTTTGGTATATCTTCTAGGGTAGTGGCACCATGCACGTATACCATGATGGTGCACACAGAAAGTAACAAGAATTCTGTAAGTGTGTATCATGGTGAGAGAAATTTGAATTCAAGACATGAGTGGGAGAAATCTTTACATGGGGTTCACTGGACAATGGATACCAGGAAGGACTCCATCTTGAGGGGAACTCTGCCCTGCATTGACCTCAGCAACCGATTTGGAATCTTGATCAATGAGGGTGAGTCTGAGGGAAATTCTAAGGGTCCATATGAGGTGGAGTCTGAGGGAGATGATAATTTTTTTGAAGATAATTTCTTGGGAGGGGTGGGTAAAGATCTGCACATCCAAAGAAGGAAGAAAGGGAACAAGGAGAACATGGACCCAGGGTGCTGCATTGTTTCTAGGAAGTCAAATCCGAAGGGTCACAAAGACTACTCCTACCTTCCAAGACCGATGGAGACTCGGTCAACCAAAAAAGGGGGGACACACACGAAGCCCGAGATTCAGCCAGCTGAGGGAGTAGAAAGCCATAAATATTTGGTCTCCGAATATTCAAAGAAAGATAATGACCCTCCGAATGAAGGAGATCAACAAGAGGAGCTACAACTGCACACAGAGAAGATGACACCGGCGGTCACCCATGGTCCGTGGTGTGAGGTAGGAACTTGTATGGTTGGTGCATGAGGATTAGAGGTGCAATAGAGGTAACTAGTCTCAAATACTAAGGTTGGAGTGAGAGGGATGCATGTGAAGCCAGAAGGAGAGGCTGTGATCAGGGAAGATCCTTGGGAGTTGCTGTTACAATCCGAGGACGAAATGGAAGAAAAGGAGATACCCATACATGCTTCTGTGGAGGTTTCAGAAATGGTGAAAGAAAGATTTATTCAAGGAGACATGAACAAGGATCAAAGCGGGTGGATTGAAAAACAACACTTAATTCTAGTCAGAGGTTTCAACAACAAGAAATTTGTTGAGGAGGAGTTCTTGTGAGCATGGAGTAAGCTGGATTCTCATTTAGAGAACATTATCAGGGATGATCTCGGAAAAAAAGGTAACAACTCATTCCTAGAAATTTCTTAAGGAATTTAATTCAAGTGGTTTCAAGCTGGTCTTTATTAATTTTTTTATGTGTTATAGTGTCTAATGGATGGGTTGTACTATATGGTTTTCTACACTTTATCCATAAAAGTGTATTTAATAAAAATATATATTTGGTGGTGAAAGTATAAAGGGGGGATAATTAAAAGATAAAAAAATAACACAATAAAATAAAAGAATATTGATTCAACCACCTCCCTGAGTTTCAAATCATCATCCACTGGGAACATCAAGAATATATTACACAAAATAAAGATAAAACAAAAGAATAATAGTGGAAAGGAATAAAGACAACATATAAAACTAACCTCTTATCATGTAGATATTCAAACCATGTGGTAGATAATGATCACTTTGGAAAAAATAATAGATTCCTTTATATAATACTAATCCCATAAGTTTGAAATTTCCAAAAAAATAGAAATCCATTTATTATCTTCTACAATATGTTATTATCTCACATGGTTAAAAAATAAGTAATAGAGATTTTCAACTAATTGTAACATTGTTGTATTATCACTTATAATGAAGGCATGAGGTCCTTTTATAGATCATATTTATTAATTATGGACCCCTATAGGAATCAATAATTTTAAAAATACCTCATAATTAAAAAAATATAATTATATATGTTATACATTATAAAAATTATCTTTTATTTCTAGAAAAATTTAAAAAATAAACAACACTTAAATAGATACATTAAATATTGATGTATAAAGTGATGAAATAAAAACATACATAGAGTAATGAAATATATTACACATTATACCCTATATCAGAAGACATATGATTTCATGTTTTATGAATTACAAAAGTAAATTTAACTTATATCAATTATAATTTTATGGGATCTAGTGCATATATCTTTCAACCCCCCCCCATGAAATTAATAAAATTTCCTAATCATCTAATAATAATATATCATGGTGAATTTTTATTGAAGGTAACATACTCTGAAAGATTAATTCCAAATTAGACTAACCTACCGTAGTTGTAAACAATTAAATCTTTATTAATCAATAATTTATTTTTTCTTTAATTTAATATGGAATTTTTTAATTTATTTAGAACCATTCATTGAGAAAAATTCTTGAAAACTAGAAAAATATAACTAAAAAAATAAAATAATTTAAATCAACTTCTAAACACCTAAAATAAAAAAAATGATCATAATTCAATATGTATAGGTGATAACACCAACATCATATTAACTTTATCAATAATTTTTTTAAGATGATCACAATTCCAATCTGATACAACTTTTTATTATTTGACCTAATTTAAAAAAAATTAAATCAAAAAAAGAAGTTATTATTTGAAATACTTAAATTAATTTCTTATAGAATACCTAACCAAGATGAAATATATCATATATATAACTTTTATTAGTATGGAAATACTTTGTGTTACCCATTACAAGACTTATTGGGAAACTCCATTTATCTAAACTACTTTCATTAATATCTAATGAATCAATTTCTCTAAATCCATTATAAACTCACATGGTTCAATAATAAAATTTAAATGTATGAGGAGAATATATAAAAATAATGAATGAATCCATTCACTTTGACCATACATGAATATCCTCCCAAATTAATATCAAGATATAAGTTAAGAATATAGAAATAGAGGGGGAAGAGAAAGGGGGCTCTAGACGAGTAACCCACCCTAGTCAAGCACATTGTAAAAAAGAAATAGGTAATAAAAAATTAGTCAAAGTATGCCTAATAAAAAAATAATACACAACCAAATTCATGATATAATCCAATGGAATTATAGTGAACCTCGACCTAATTCTTAAAAAAGAATATTTTTCCCACCAAGTTTGTTTCTTATACATTTTTAAAAAAATGTTATTAGATTAATATACTTCCAAAACATTTTTTTAAAAAAAATCTCAATTTTCAATTAATTGAATTAAAAAAATATGCTCAATTAATTTAAAAAAATCTAATTTATCTCAACAATGACCATTATTATTTATCTAAACTATAGTTTTCAATTATTTCATTTTTATTTAAAAATGTTATGAATTAATTTATTTATTTCTTCTAAATACATTCTTCATATATAAATATTTAAAATTTACTCTATAACATGAATTTATGATGAATGCTGATTTTTCAACATATCAACCACACCTGAATTATAAATTTGAAACATAAAATATGAAATGGTAATTAATTAAAAATAATAAAAACATTAAATTTTCATTAATGAATGTTCATTTAAGATTTTTTTAATGAATTGGAAATATTATCAATATTATAGGATTGTATAGATATAAAGAGTTCACTTGTGAGAAAGCACGAAAACATGTTATATGAATTGACCAACATTTATAATACCACATGAAATTTCATAAATATATTTCATTATTATACTTATGAATATAATTCATTGTAATATAAAATACCTAAAATTAAAAATGATTAATTTATATAAACATTTACACATTAACACCCATGTTATGATAATTTTTGTTTTCAGGTTTGAGAATGATGATCTCTAAAAGGGTGGGTATGTTAGTTTTTAGTAAAATATAACACTAAAAATAGGTCACATCCTGGCTAGTTAGTTCATATAATAAAATTATAAAATGAATGATGGGTGATAGATAACTAAATAAGTATCCACAAAAACATAATATATTATTACTAGGTTAAACAACAATTTGAAACTAGAGATTCATTAGTGATCGATGGGTGGTATCCCATGTCGCATAACTTGCAACTTATTATGAATAAAGATAACTAAAAGTATGAATTTAGTCTGAGAATCCCTAGATGAAATGAATAATTATCAATAATGATATTGAATAACAATTAATGATGTTATTTCTTTCTATTGTTCTCTACAATCACAAATATTTATCTAATAATATAATGTTAGGGTGTACTGTTGTTAAAGTAGAGAGTTTTCTTAACCAATGAAGAATTTTTCCTTCTATATAATACACATGACATACAGTCCTTTGATTGAGTAATATTTAGTAAATTCATATCCAAAATTAGTTTAGGTACATATGATTTTCCCAATTATAAGGTCGAATGACACAAGATATGTTCATTTGTCTTGGTTAGTCTACTATTAGAACAAAAAAATTATTTGAGCTATATAGTATTGAAATATTCCATGAATCATGCTATATTATATTTCATGGATAAATTTACTTCATGTGTATACATGTTTTTTAAATATATATATTTGGATTGATAAATGTCACACTTGTATAAATATACACATGTTTGATGGAAATTACGTCAAAATCATATAAAAAATAAGAATCAAAAATGTTTTATTAGATACAATTTTTATCGTAATATATTATTAATTAAAATTCATTTTAAATAATGAAATGGTAAATCGTATAACTTTTAAGATTAACTAATTAATGATTATTTTTTTAATAAAATGTTAAATTATTATTCGATACCAATTATTTGGTAGATTAATCTAAAATAATTTTTAAATAGTTTCATTAACATGTTACAAATGGTGTAACAAAATTTAAATATTCATTGATACTAAAATACTTTAGTGAAAGTGATATATTTAAAGTTATATTCCATAAATCACATGTATTTTATATTATGATAAATTATTATTAGGATATATGATATGACTATTGTATTGTATGGTGTTCCTATATTATATAATACAGTTGGGTTATCATCATACATCTATAAAAAAATTTATATTTATTGGAAACAATATATGATGATATGAAAGAAGAGTTTAAATCATTTTTATTAATAATTAAATTTATCAATTATTAAAAACATCGTGTGTTTATTAAAGAATATATTATAATATTTTTTATGTAATTCTATAATTTTATTTATTATATAATATTTATAACCTTTATAAATAAATTTAATAAACTATTAATATAAACAATATTTAATCCTTTTTACAACATAACTAACTAGTGTTTTACGTCTAAGATAAATTTTGCTTCTCTTTATCTCCATTATTTAATCGAAGTGTTATCATTTTCTATAGAATATATAAGATCATAAATTTTTTAGTTATGATTAAATTAATAGGTAGATCAACTGATTATGAAATATTCATTCAAATTTTACTAATGATTATTTAAAAAATGAATTGGGGGAGAAGGAAGAGAAACATATAAACTAGTATGTCTTCTTAAGCTATTTATTTTTTGTAAAATTCCTCTTCAATTTTTTCTAGTAAGACTTTTATTGGGGTTTTTTTTATTAATTTTCACTTACATAATATTATATGTATAAAAACAAATTAATTTGAAAGTTATTATTCCTTTAATAGGCAACTAAGTTCATAATAATGGGTATTTAATGAATGGTTATATTTTAATTATGATAATACTATTATATTGTTTTTAAATATAAGAAGGTGAAATAAGGAAAAGTAAAATCTTTAGAGATTAATTGAAAAAAAATTAGAAACTCTAAATGATGGAATAATTAGAGAACAAACATTAGAAATATTTTAATTAATATCAACCCTATTCTATAAAAAATTTATGATGAAGTAACATCAGTGATATCATCAAGGTTTTTTATGCATAACATTTTTCATAATTTATAGATGGTTAACTTATATTTTTTTATTAAAAGAGTACCATGGATTCCAAACATAATATATTAAATAAAATATATTATTTATAGTTCATGAAAAGGGGACAATAGGAAATTTTCTTTTCCTCTTAAATAGATCCCTAGATGGGAAAAATGAAACCAAATTTTCATCTGGAATAGTGTTTTTACCCAACATTTAGAATAAATTTGGTTTTCATCCAGGCCCATTACTCAGCCACATAGTGGGGGAAATAGTTTAATTAAAAAATTAATTATATCTTTGAAACCATAATTCACCTAATTGATTCATCCTTAACCTCATAAAGTTGGTTAGTCTCCATAAACCCAATAATTGAAAGATGGATGGATATAAATAATCAGATATCAAGAATTTAAGGATGTGACCCTTTAAGTAGATCACTAACAAAGCATGGTTCAGAAATAATAAACCCCATTAGGTTTCCAAAAAATGAGGTAGGAATCATTATTTTAAATTATTCACTTAGTTCTTTATAATATATTGTCCTATATTTTTTTATCATTCAGATCTTTGACCCCAAAAAATTAAATTTTTATTATATTATAAAATTTTATTCTTCCCTAAATTATTCATCATTGTATAATAAGTGTCTGATGACCATTGGTCTAGCCTTCAAATCAATTACAAATAAATTCCTCTTATAAGTTTTTTAAATAATCTTCTATTTTTCCCATTTTCATCGTGTATTCTTTATTTTCCTACTCTATGTCCAATTGTTTGAATAATAATTTCTTAGATAAATGAAGAGATGATATATTTGTTGTGAGATGTTTATTTTCACACAAAAGTATATAAAAATACACCAGTAATGTTTGTTTAGTGAAAAAGGATCATTGGATGGAATGTGGGAGTGAGTTACCTATAGTAAAAAATACTGTAGGGTATTGAGGAATCATGTAAATAGATTTTAGGTAGTTTTTCTAGTGATGTACTATAAAAGAATTACATCAATGGTATCATAGTGATATTAAAGGCCTTTTGTAGCATTAATAGTGAGATAAGATGTATGAAAATTGTCCATTGTATAAATTCTGAGTAACTTAGGTCTTTTAGTTTACTTATGTGTTCATACATTTCATGATTCTTGAAAAACATGATGTTTAATCCTCTATAGTGGAGACTAGGGGTCGGTATCATTCTGATTCTACACCAGGTTTACTATATTTACACACTCTTAAAAGTATTGGTTCACATGACTCAGTGTGTGTTAGAGTACTAACCTAAAAAGGTATCTGGACCCATAAAACATCTGGTCTAAGTGTAAATTCTATGTATATCAACCCTTACATGACTCAAGTTATGGTGGTACCTGCTAAGTATCCTTGAGGGTCTCCCACATCATGTATTACATCATACATTCCATTTATATTGAACCCCAAATGGTATGTGAATAGAAGCATAGAATCTTACTTTCACTAAGGGGATACACAATATGTTCCCAAAAATATTATTCCATGTACTTTTTTAGAATTTAATGATTTTTGAATCCTCTTGCATAGGGATCGGATTTCACCATACAACTAATACATCCTAATAATTGTTTTCAAAATAATGTGATAGTATATCCTTCATCGACATCATTGGTGATATATAAGGTAATCCAATCAATTTTTTTTCCTTATAACCATAGGTCTAATGAATTTAATTAGTTGTAATGATTAAAGAATATACTGGGCTAGGGTATCCCCATAAGATATCTGAATAAAAGGGTGAAAGTCCGGCACATTATTCTTGGATTTCATTACCCCCACTTACATGGGGAATGGGTCCTCCAAATCAGGAATGGTATTAGTAATACCCAATCCTCAATAAGGAAGAGATCCACTATGAATATAATGTGGGTTAGGAACTTCCCAATTTATTGTGAGGTAAATTTACTCTATCCATGGACTCAATTACTTAGTCATCCAATATGATTTACAATGAATTATGTGGGTCCTCCACTCATGTAGCTTACTACCTTGACTAATATCTACTCCTCGTGAGGTACCAGATCCTCGATATCATTTTTATAGGCAATTTGAGTTGAAAGTAACTGTATTTTTAATTTTTAGGTTTCTCATTTGGGATAATTCATTTATTGTTAGTCTGTATGGGGAGGTACTTTCTCTTATGTCCTAGAATATCTACCTTTAAAGAAAAATTTGGTTTCCCATTTCATTTTTGGTCTTTAGATAACTAGTTTTCTTATTTTTTTTTACTTTTTTGTTTCCATGATTTTCTACTGGGTATGTATATACTCACCCCTACTTGTGTTTTTCTCATATGAATATCATATATAATAAAAATGATAGACAATTTATTAGTGATATGGATAGACACAATATCATTAGAGTGGCACATATGTGGTAATTGTAGGTAATATACATAATTATAACTCATAATAGGGTGCAGTTTGTTAGAGGTTCATCTTCATTTTCCAATTGTGTTAGGTTTTTTTACCTTTATGGTATTTGGATATTATTTAACCAATTTAAGCTTTACCATTTCTCATTTTCATACTCGGTGGATAATTATTATGCGTCACATGAATTTCATAAATTATAGTCATAGATTCTATAAAACCTACATTGTTGTGTCTAATGTGGAGACATGTTATTTTTTATAATTGAATTATTCTAATTCCTTCCATATAATATGATATGTTTACTCGGTGCTATTTAATGGACCATATCCTAGTGGATGTAGTATTTCAGTGGAACAACCAACTTATAGATATCCAAGATTGTTTATATGAGTGTCGATTCATTTCAATATGATATTAGAGAATTTATGTATTTGGGATTGTGTTTAGAGTTGTAATTATTATGTAATTTGTTATGTAATTTAAGAATTGGTTTCAAGGATTCTTAAGTTCATATATCAAGAATAAAACATGGTGATCATGTATTGGTCAATGTATCCATCCACTGGGACTATGATTACTTACATATTGAATAAAATCTCTAAGGCATCAGTTTCATGAAAAAATTATAAGTTTCATGAATCATGTAGATATAAAACATTGATTTATTTGTCTATATTGATTAATATCCCCAAATATTTCTTAATGACCTTGGTTTAACTTATTAATTACATTAGAATTCTAATAAGACCATCATCTAGTAACCTGAGGAAATTTTTTTTAATGCCAATGGTAGTTATTTTAGAATATATCATCGAACAACTAAATAACCATGATTCCATTCTAGGATAGGATATATATGTGATCCCACTATCTGAGTGGGGAGTAGTTCTTTCACATTTTGGGAGACAATTATACACTCTACCTATGGTGAAAAGGAAATTCCTCCTATTAATGAGTATTGTATTAATATGATGAGATAAGAAAATAATTCACATAGGTGGAGCATGACTCATGAGTTTTATTGACTATGAACACCTAGGTTCTGAGGTGAGCCTAATCCTTAGGCAGTATTGGACTGAATTGAGGCAAAGATCTAAGTACTCTGCTTAGTCCAAACACATGATGATAAGATGGTGGTTCTAGCATCCAAAATTCTCTATGGAATAAGGATTCACTTTTTTTACATTGATAATGCAAACCCACAATGATGTGACCCTCCAATATATAGATCTCTAGTGCCTCATTTGTGAGGATTATTACCCTGCTACATTGAGGACTATATGCATTCAAGAGTTACTAGACCTGCAGTAGAGTAGTATGTCTATTGTTGATTAAATACCAAATGTTTTCTAACCTGATATGGTACTTCCTAAAAATGATTAACTATAGATTCCTCTAGGATCATAAGTTTTAGTGAGGTCTCCATAGATAGATTTAAGCTGGTGTTATTATCATTTGAATCCCCACCTGTACTGGAGTCTTGAAGATACTCTAGTGATCAAAATATAATTAGAAGAGGGGAAAATTAGTAGGAGAAAGTGGAAGTTATTTAATATATGATTCATCAGTTGTAGTCAATCTATTATTAGAAGTAGGTTTATGCCACCATATCCATATGGATGTGTAGTCCCAATTCTGACAATCAATAGAACATGAATCACATTAGGGATGAAACTATCCACGATATAGGATCTTATATGAATTTGGAGGAAGAGTTTATATGGATCATTACTACCTAAAACAATTAATAGCTTAGGTAAGTTATGGTGGTATAACATATGGGCCTCTGATTCAAATGTAATGACACAATTGGGGACCTCATTTAGGTAGACAAGGTGGTCCCCAAGGATGAAGCTACAACAAAGAGTTTTGTGGTACACTAAGAGGAGGAGCCATAGGTGGATGTCACTGTGATCCTTTCCACCAATTCCAACCATAATTGGTCCACTCCAGGTTCATAAAGATATCATACAGGTACATTTTTTATTCAAGAAATAGATAACTATAACCATGCCATGCTCAACACAGTTTATTGTATGATATTCATCTTCACTAAACTAGAACACCTACTCATACACATTATCAAGATCTATTAATCTATTTTTCATCTCTAATTGGATAGATAGAAATACTTTTAGATCCCATATCCTTACTTTTTAACATATAAACACCTACCCCCTATGATCACATGATCGCCCACATCTTCTAATGATCTGAGTATGCACTTAATGGATAGTGTTTTTGGGACATCGTAATGGATAGGAAGAAGAAAAATGATTTAATATTTGGTATGGTCTAGTTATCCTATGTCTATTCAAGGGTAAAATTTTATCATTAGTGATTCATGTTCTGTCGAGTAGATGAATCATAGATTTCTATCATGGGAGAATCTGAACTTCATTTGAGATTACAAGGTCATGTACACAATAAGTTGTATTAAATCACAAATAAACTATAAATAATTACATTATGTGTGGTGGAAACATCATATAAACATATTTAGATAGTCATATAGGAGTATATATACAACTATCTTGAGGATATTCTAGGATTTTCCCCTCAAGGGTGATCAAGTTTTTTACTGATCAGCACCCTAGGACCAACACAATATCTTTTTAATCTTAAAAAATAGACTAGTATAAGATCAAGGAACCCAAGGTATAGTTATAGGAACTTATGAAAGAATATTTTTTCCCATTTTTTTCCTTTGGATAGCACTGATATTGTTTCCCAAGAAGGATGGGGGGAGACAATGTTCAGGTATATTTAAATACACCATGAGTTTCTACAAATTCCCTTATTTGGGATGTATTCTCAATCTGTGTTCATAGGGCTTATAAAATAGATATTTTAACCCTATTCAGGGTGGTTCATGGAAATTTTCATCAATGAAATCATTTTCTATTTAGAATAAAACAATGATCACATAGATATTCAATTAATTTTCTTACACTTACATCAAGATAACAACATTTATAGTAATCTCTAAAACTGTCAATTATAAATTTGATTGGTCCACTTCCCCATATAAGTAACATTATCAGGTGGATTAGTTGTTGACCAAATAGAGATCAAGGTTTCACTTTCATGGGATCCACCCATGTGTGTGTTTGAGGTGAATATTATCCATGTATTAAAAGGGTATTGTTTAATATTTATTGTTTAATTTTATAGGTTGTGTCTATAATAAATTTTCTTACCTAAAAGGGGAACTGCTTTGTGTGTTCTGAGTGGTGTCAAATTTATTTTAAGGAGATAAAATATATATTTTTGAGTAGATATGTCATAAGGTTGAAATAAGTGTGAGTCAATTATGTATTGTTTTATAAGGTCTCTATATATGATCTAGATTTTGTGGTGATGAGATATAGATGGTTATTACATATGGTTCTAGAAATTTGAGACCTCATGTGTAGAATGAAATGACCCTTGATTTAGAACTCACATTGGTAATGTTTTCGAAAATTATTTTTATAAATTAACTTCTCATTAAGAGGTTTTTAGTGAACATATACTGAAATATTATTATGTATATATTCACCAAGATAGATCTTAATATAAGATAGAGGCATTGGTTAAATTTCCTGAAAGACTAGGATTTTAATATATCCAATAATATTTGAAAGGAAAATTAGATAATTCCCATTATAGGAAATATCATTCTCAGTTGTTAAATTATTTTTGGGAGTACTTATAATTGATGTAGTTTTCCTTAGTGGTTAAGGGACATGTAGTTTATCTTTGATCTGTAGTGTTATTCCTTATGTTTCTTAAGTGTATGAGGGAGGCATAGTTATGAAAAATTGATTATGTTGTCCTACATGATCATATATCTTAGAGTGATTCACCAGATAGATTTTACAAACATGGGGAGTATGATATCCTCTTTCATCTATTTCTGTTGGTTCCAATCATGATACATAGGGTAGTGCTAGGGTAATTTCATACTTCATCTTTAGTGGTATTTCTAGGTTTAATGAAGATGTAATAAGACCTCATATATCAATTATAGTGTCTATGTATGAGTAGAGCGTTTCCAACTTTACCTCACAGTGTCTTAGTTTCTAGTAGATAATGATAGAGCCTAATGTTCCATTAAGTTTGGCCTAACACCTAAAGGATTAGAAGTGTAAGTTGGATGAAATATCAATGGATTTTTATAGGGATTTCATGACTAGTTAAATTTCATGATAATATATAGGTGATAATTTAATGACCGACCAAGTCAATCCCTTACCTTCCTATTTGGGATTATAGTTTAGAGGAGAGCTTGTGATAAATTCATATAGAGTTGGTTAATTAGTTTCAAGGGAAACACTTGATGAAATTTTCTAACTAATATAATTGATTAAAATACTAATTATGTATGATATTATAGGAGTAATTTAGGACTTATTTATTGTTAATTATAGTGATCCATCACCAAACAGTTTGTTAAACTGGGAGGAACATCTTGGTTTTTGAGGTTATATTGCAGAATTTTGTCTATATTTCATCCAAATCCAGTGTGATGACTTAACATTAGTGGATTTTTTATGGAGAAATAGCTAAAGATACATTATTTTTGTAGTATCCATCGAATAATATTATAGGAGACCATTTATATCACCCATATTCTAGGTATTGGTGTGAGATACATCATTTATTGAGATAGAGTTAGTCTAAATGATAATAGAGAAGGTGAATGTGATCCAATAGTGGGTAAGGATGGATTGATGCCATTATAAGTCTTAAATGGACTAAAAATGGAGTTCATTGGAGTTTGATAAGAGATATAATGGGTTCCATATGGTATCTCCATGACATAATCTTTAAATAATGGTTGAAATAGAATGTTTCTCCTTATGTTTAACAGCCCATTCCAAATCTTATGTAGGGTGGTAAGGCTTCCTACCACCAAGAGGTTCTCCTATAATTGGATTGGGTGAAAAAACACTTATTTAATTATAAATTATGTGATATGTTCATGACCCATCAAACATCATCAACTTATCCAAGATATATATAAAGGATAATTCCACCTCCTCAGATTATAAGGTGGTGATCTAGGAACAAAAGTAGATGAACCTTTTAGGACAAGAAACCCCAAAAGTGAATCTCTTGTAGAAATAGGGAACCTTTGGAAGAGATCATGGGAATGAGATATTCAAATGTGGTCTTAGTAAACTCACCTTTTTATATAGGTTATGTTTTAATAGTTAAGAAATCATGAATATAGGGAGGAAATAACAACATGAATTTTTTTTGGTTTGAAGGTTTAATATATTTTAAATAATGTTTTATATAATGGATGCAGAATAGATTTTGTTAAATGATAATTTTATAACATTGGATATATTATTAAAAATATAATATATTATTTTTATTCTATGTTAGTCTGATTCAGGAAAAAATAAATTTTCTCTTAAATAGGGCCTTATATGGGAAAACTGACACCATAGTTTCCTCCAAAATTAGGGATTTACCCTAGAGGTAATATAAAGTTCTTCATATAATACACCCTATGTCGGTCCCATATAAAGAGTAATTATTTAATAAAAATAACTATTAAATAAATTAGTTAAATATATGAAAATATAAGGCACCCTATTAATTCATCCTTAAACTCTAAAAATAGTGTTATTCACTATAAACCCCAAAATTGAGAGTTAGTTTTCTTTATAGAATCACATATTAATAACCAATAAAACCATAAATTAAAAGAGATATCTAATATAATCTGGTGTGGATGCTTTCAATAAAAATAGGAAATCCAAAAGTGATGTGTGGATCATTATTTTTCAATTATTTTCTATATTAGTTTTTATTTATGACCATATAATTTTACTTCTTATTTTACCATTCATAATTTTATGTCCTAGAAATATTAAATTTTTATTACATTTTCAAATTCCAATTCTTCTCAAAATTCATCATCAATGGAAAATCTGTGCTTGGTGATTAGCTTTTAAACTATAACACTGGCCATTAAAAACTTTTATCAATGGGAAATTGTTCATTATCTTTCCTATTGTTAAATTTTTTTTAATTATTTATTCATCATACACCTTTTCCAATTTAATTAGTTCAATTAATAATAGGATCAATTGAAAAATAGATAATATCTATGATGGTAGAATCTAGTTTAGAAATAGAAATGTTGATAGAGTATTAAAGAACATATATTATGTGATAGAGGATCAATGGATGGAATGAGGGAGAAACTTTCCAAAGTCCAAAAGTGTGTAGGAAATTTGGGATGCATGTAAATGGATTTTGGGTAATTTTACAGAGAAAATTGAATAAGAAGTGGTATTGGGGTGTGATAGTGATGAGCAGGGAATTTAGTTATGATTTAGGTGATATCCATGGAAATAATGGTAGTGGTGGTTAGAATTCTAATCAGTTTGTGTTCTTAGATTTCAATTCTACAATCACATGGTGTATAGTTCTTGAAATATACATCATGTACTCTCTTATAGAGAAAGATAATGTTTTTGAATTAGTTAAATATTATATGGGATGTACCTTATTTAGACACACCATGTAGTATCAAGTCAAAAGACTCCATGTATACAGGAGTACACAACTAGAAATCTATATATACCCACACAACATGTGGTCTAAGGGTAAAAATTGTGTACATTGACCCCCTACATGACTCTAGTCATGGTGGTACATGTTGAGACCCATATAGGTCTCACATTCCATGTATATCATCTTACACAATATATACATTTACCACCACATATAATATGGATAACAAAACATGACCATACTTCCACTGAGTGACTATATACTATGTTCCCTCAATGTATATATCATTTAAATTCTATAGATTTTTGTATTTTAATATATTATTACGTAAGGAATATAATCGGGCATTAAATTTTTCCATATTAATCATTATTACATATATAATGTGAGCGTACATACATATTCATCATTAGAGGTTATATGTAAGGAAATTCACGTAGTTTAGATTTTAAATCTCAATAAATCAGAGGATTAGGATAGATCATGATAAGTGGAGAAAAAATGGGGTTAGAAACCCCCGAGAAATGCGTTGAAAATAGTGTACGAGTCCCCCACATTCTTCTAGGAGTTCCGTACACCCCAGTTTCTTGAATCATGGGTCATTCAGACTGGGCATGGGGTAAGAACACCCTTGGACCAAAAAATTCATGGGTACCCCACATGAATAATAGAGATAAGAACAACCCCAATTACATGGTATTTCGATACTTTATCCCATGATTCAAGTACTCTCTAATCAATCATACTTTATGAGGTGATACATGAGACATCCATTGAGGTTGGTTGCTCCCTCGACCAACACCTATTCCTTGGTGAGGTGTAGGTCCCTCGTTGTAGTTTCTAAGAGGAAACACGTATTTAAAATTTATGTTGTTCAAATTAATATATTATTATTTATGGTTGTTTCCATTAAAACATGGTTATATACCATGGTAATTTCTTTTATGTCTTTTTTTTAAACTTTAATGTATTTATGGGTTTATTCATTCCTTTTTGTTTTTCAGCTAACTAGTTTTACTATTTATAAGATATGGTTTTCTAGTCATCAGATTGGGTATGTATTTACACACCCATGTGTGGGAATTTCATCATAATATGTTATGTATTATACAGATGATAGAGAGTTTAGTGGTGGTAATTGAGAACATGGTACCAATGAAGTAGAGATTCATGGTTCATAGAGGTAACAACCAATTTTTGATTTGTTTCTAAGTTATACATTGGGGATTCATCGTCATTAAAATGTTATATTAGGTTGGAATTACCAATTGTGTATTTGGCCTTTGTTTCACCCCTTTTCATTATGAAATTTCCCTTTATCATATACTGTGGATGATTAGTATACATAAGATGAATTTTATATATTGTAGTCAGTAATTATATTGATCCTTCAATATAATATCTTATGTGGAGACATGTGATTGTGTATAGTTGTGTTAGGCTAAGGACTCCCATATGGAATAATTTACCAAATCAGTGCTAGTCACCAACCTTATGCCTATTGGTGGTTCTATCAGGGTGGTACACTCAGCTTACTGCTAGCCCAAGAAAAATCAAAATGGTTTTGGTCATATCAAAGGGATAACATAATTTTTAAGCAAAACTACGTAAAATTATTTATGTGTATTTACAAATGTTCTAATTTCATATTTATCACATGATTCCAAATTTTAAATTTTTACTGAAATTAGCATAGAAAAATATATTATTCCGATATGTGGGACATATACATGACTCATAATGGAGTGTGTGGATGATCAATATCGAGTTAACACAAAATAATCTCAAATAAATGATTAAGGGGTACTCAAACAAATTAATGAACTTATTGGGCATTATAAAACTATTATAATAATTATAAAAAGTATTTCTTTCAATTTTATTTTTATTTATTAATATTTACTTAATTTTTTCACTATAGAAAAATTGGTTATAAAAAGTTTGTATAAACGTATAATTTATAAATAATTATCTTATAAATTTTAACCATGTTAGGTCAATTTCAATTACCTTCACTAAATTAAAATTATTTTATTTTATGGTGATTTATGTTTGGGATTTGTGAATGTTGTATTTTTTCTATGTTTATTTTACAATATAAACTTTTTTCAATTATATTTATTATATCCTTATTTTAAAAACTAATGAATGGAAATTTCTTATGTAAATAATATTGAGAGTTGTGTTATAATTTTAAAAGTATTAGAGCTCTATATTTTTTAAAATTATAAGTATAATAGTATGATATATATATATATATATATATATATTTGTGAAAAAACATCAATAAAATTAATGAACTATATTTTATGGTTTACAAAAATTATTTTTGAAATATACCGTAGTTGTAAAATATTTATTTTTCATGGTTCATAAGATTATTTAAAAATCTATTTGAATTGTTTAATAATAATAACATTTTTTTATTTATTTAAATTTAATTGTTTTAATTAAAAATCAATTTTAATATTACATACTTTTATTTATAATTCCATTATATTAAAAAATAATATGAGAAAAATTATTTTTTAAAGAAATAAAGTATTTTTCATGTATTTTAATTTTTTACATACAATTGTGATACAATTATTTTGAATAAAAATTGAAAATAAATTCTTGACAAAAATTATAAATAAATGAATTTACTAAAAATAATAGTTATATTTTTTAATAAAAAAAATTACGGTGAATTTATTATATTGTATTTTAAAAAGGTGTATATTAAAAGTAGTATTTTTATAAAAAATAGATTTATTTAATAAGCTCTTTAGTGTGATAAAAAATATGCCATAGTGATAAATCACTTTTTTTTGAAAATATTCAGGAAAATATGATGATGAGAAATTATTTTATGAATTCATAGGTTTATTATTAAAAGATAAAAGTTAAAATTCATTAATTTATTCATTGTTTTAATAAAAATTTTTGAATTTATAAAATTCATTTTTTAAAAAAATGATATTGAGAATAAATTTTTTAGGAATAAATACAAAAAATAGTCCTATGAATATTTCATTAAATAATTTTTTTATTACATTATTTTAATTGAATTAAAATGTGTTAATGAATGTTATTATTTTTAATCATTTGAGGAAAATATAAATAAAATCTTATAAGTATTCCAGTTACATGGTAAATATTTGTTATTATTTTTTTAATTTGACTCATGAAGTTCACTTTTTAGTGGGTTTGTTAAAATATACCTTATATTTATTAATCTGTTTTATTTTATTGTTCTTTAACATTTGTAGTGATTGATTGATTTATTGGTTGGGGGATGAATATGTATTTTCTTATTTATTTATTTGAATAGTTAGAAAAAATAATTTTAAATAGATGTTTAAAAAATTCAATATTTGAACTTTTATATCAATTTTTTGAATAAATTCCCAAAATAAATGGTTTCAATTAATGTAAAATAAGAAAATAGATTCATAATTGTTAATTTTTGAAATTTGAGGAAAAAATAAATTCAGTTTTAATTGATTATAAATGATTAAAAATGAACATTTCATAATAAATATAATGTTTTGATGTTTGATTTGAAATGAAAAGTTTTCTATAAAATTTTGGTCAAAAGGGATAATATAAATTGGTTGAGGATGAGAATGATCAATACATATTGAAATATAAGAATGTATAAACTGAATTGATTGGTAACCTAGTTATTATTGTCTATTTATGATATTTGGGGAGGTTGTTTTGTGTTTTTAAATTGTGAAATTAATTTTACTTATGATTTTAATTGACTGAAAATATCTCTTTGTGTGTATTTTGGTTTTTATATGTTTTTTACATGTTTTTTTCTTATAATTAAGAGGTTGTAAAATGGATTGAGGGTTAATTTGTCTTAAACTTCACTAAATAAGTTTCATAGTAAAGTCAACATAGATTCATTCAACTATGATCTATTTGGAGAGAGGTTATTGATTAATTTCACCATTTAGTGAGTTTTATACACAATTATATTCATTTAAAATTGTTTTGAATTAATTTTTTATTAGTGATGAGTATAATTTTCAGGTATTTTTTTATTAATTTTTCAAAAAAAATTTGGCATGGGAGATTTACTTATCAAATAAGTATTTTAAATCTACCTTTTATCAATTAGGATTTAAAAAATAAGTTGTTTCATGTATACTCACAAAATTGATATTTCTAATTATGTAATGAGGTTTTACTTTTAGTTTCCCTTCAAAATGAATTGGGTTTTTTGAAATTAGAGTATTTTGTGAGCATCATTGGTGTTGTGGTTTTCATACATTATATGGTAATTTTAGGGGTGTATTATTTTCTATAGGTTAATTATTTGAAATTGATTTATGTATAACTTGATGTAACACTTTGTTTAATTTTTTAGATGGTAACTATTTGATGTGTACCAAATTATAGTATATCATGTGTGTTTTAAATTTTATTTTTCTTAAGAAATTCATCTCTATATTTGGTTTTCTATTGATATGTTATAAAATATCTTATAATTGGAATGTTAGGAGGTTATGTTATATTTTATAAAGTTTGGGACAAATTATATTTTTATTATTAAACAAGGGAAGAACCTCTTTCTTTATCGGTAGAGGGAAACTCATTTCATCACCCATAGACCAAGGGGAACCAAGGGACAAGGAAACTAGCTCTAAGGCCACTGAAATATGCAAGATGTACCATGACCCATAGTCCCACTTACATGATCCAAAGAAACCTTGGTCCTTGCACCTATAATATGACCATAAGGCCTTAAACTGATGGCCCATCATGATGATCCCATATGGCCCATTTTGGTTCTATTATTGTTTTTTTTATTTTGAATATTTAGAAGTGGTATATTAAGTGTGTGTTTAAGTTTTCTATTTATCCATTTATTTTTTTAAAAAATATTATAAATGTGAAATTAATTTTTTTTAAAAATTAGTATAGCTTATTCATTTCTCCATTTATATTATAACTTTATTTTTCAAAGCCATTTAATGTAGTATTTTATTAAAAATAATTCTTAACTTTATTATGTAAAATGTATTTATTATAGTTGATTAGGTGATTATTTAAAATAGTGTGTTTCTTATATGGTTTAAAGGATATTTATTTTTATAAATTGGGTTTGTTAAAATTTTATTCTGGGAGTTTTTTTTAGTCTGATGTAGAAAAAAATTGTTTTAAAAATTCTATAAAAACTATGATTTCTTTGTTTTATTATTTGAGACCTATTTTATTGATTCAAAAGTATTTATAAACAAATAAATTATATTATTATTTAATTGGAATCCTTAAACACAATTAGAATATGTTTGATATATAGAGAATATTGGGTTTTTTCATTTGATGTTTTGAAAATGATTTTTTCTAGGATACTATAATTTTTAAAGTATTTATTTATGATTTTTTTTATTATTTGGTTTTAATTTATCAAAATAATAATATGAGTGATATATGAATATTTTTTAATGCATTGGTGGTCTTGCAATTTATGGTTTCCCAAGTAACATGGAATGATTAAAACTGTTAATAGAGCCCCACTAATAAAAAAATCTTAACGTAATGAAATTATTTACATTTTAAAATATATTTTCAAATGAGATAAAAAATGAATAATATTATAAATTTTTTTTCAAAGAATTTACATTGTAGAAATGTTTTTATAGTGTTTATAATTATGACTCACCCGATTTATTTTTTAGGTACCTAATTTTTTATTAATTAGTTATAACATTTATCCTGATATTTGGGTAAAAAATTTATGTCTTTAGAGGTTTTTACATGATTAAAGTATAGGGTATATTACCATGAATCATCCCATAAAAAATAAAAATTAAAACAAGGAAGATTAAGTTGATAATTTAATTTTCTTACACCATTTTCCTAGTAGCTCCCAGCCTATGAACAACACCAATTCAACCTTTTAAAATTTATTTTTTTCCAATTTCTCTTTAATATTTTAAAATGGACTGACCACATTTCTATCCCAAATTATCTATCCTCCTTCTAATATATCTACCTATATTATCATTTTTTCTTTAACTTTTCTTCATGATGAAATCTTTTATTTTGGGGATGATTTTTCAATGTTAGTAGCTCCAATATTCTTCCTCTATACTATCATCTTCTTATTATATCATTCTTCATGTTCTTGGATACTAATTTCATTCATTCCTAAGGTTTAATATAATTATTTTTTATAAGGGTTTATTAATTTTAGTATTTCACATAACCCTTTAAATGATTCTATAGATACCTTATGGTGGATTTATACACCCGTGAGTTGATTTCATCATTACAAGTAGGTGGTTCCTACCAATTTCCATTATTTATGAAACCACCAATTATATAATTATTTTATCACTTTTTAAATTGAAATAAATATTATAATGATTATATACAAACATTATACGGTGTTTTTTAATATATTTCTTATGTTCTTTTCATATCAATGTTAATATCTTATATATAAATACCTAAAATAGTTTTCATGGAAACAATGAACATATTGTATTAAGTTCAATTTCCAAAAATGTTTTTTATTCAAATAAAGAAATAAGAAATAATTTAATGGTCTCTTATGATCTATAACGAATTAAAATTATGTTTTAAATTAAGTTTTCAATGATTAAGGGTGTATTTGGTTACATTAAAGTTGAATTTTTCCATGAGAGTAAGCTTTGTATTTCTACATCTTAAGATGAAATCCAAAGGGTATATTGAAGTTATATAAATTTGAATTTCATATTATTTGATTTTTTTCCAAATATAGATATTTATTTGATATATTTTAATATTTAATTTAATATTTTTCTATCTTATAATGTTGGAATATTTCCCACATTGATGTTTGTTTTGGAAATGTTTGATTATCCTATGATATGGATTGTGGATAATGGATAATTAATATTAAATAATTGGTATTATTTAAAAGTGTTAGTTTTTTGAATGGTTCTAATAGGTTTGGTGTGACTTTATTAATGTAGATACAATATGTTTTATCAATTATATTGAATTGATAACTCACCACCATTTTTATGTCATAAGAAGACTTGAGTAACTAGGTGAGAAATAATTGGATGAAAAATTTAATGGTTATGATTCTAATATAGATAGTGACCTATGGTTAGGAATGTTTATGTTCAAGGGGTTTTCCTTATCAGAGAGGTTAATAAGTTTAATGTTATGTGTTTGGATAGTTGGGTCAAATTAAGCATGGAAATTTTAAGGATTCTATAATTTTGTTGTCATGTATTTTATATATTACTCTTAAATATTCACAAGATTATTATTTAGGTTATTTTGTATATTTTTTTCATTGATTATCATTATTATTATTTTATTTTAACTGATTTCATAAAAAAATTAAAATTTATGTAATTATATAAAGGAAGTAATTTTTATTCTAATATAAGAAACATTTATCTAAAGTAAGGATGAATTCTTTGAATGTGAATTGATATTCATTATTACTTAAAAATATATTTACAAAAACGATTTTGTTTAGTAGAAAAATGGTTAATTTTTCATTATTGGTTGAGTTTATTACAAGAAACGAAACAAAAAAATACATCCAGACACCCTGGTTGGCCAACACCTTAGGTGACCCAAACAAATATACATATATATTATATGAACATAGCCCTAAAAAGTAAAAAATATAGTGTATTTAGACTCTAACTCAATTTATTCATTCCCAAATATATTTAAGGTTTATATTTTCTGAGAATTAGGTTATTAATCTTACATAATAATCCCATATAATAAAAAATGGACACTTCTACTCTATATACATTTTCCTAAAATATAAAACTTTTAAAATGAAACACATTTTATTTTCATAAAAAATATTCATCACTTTAAACCTTAATTATTAATTTTCCTTACCCAACCTTAAACAATATAAAATACATTAAAAAATATGGTTTGATCATAAAATCATGGTAAAAGAAATAAAGTAATAAATATGTTAGTCTATTAAAAACATGAAAACCCATAAATATTTTATAGTTTTCAAAAAAGTATTTTAATGTATGAAATAAATCATATCTAGATGAAATAAACACACTTTTTTCTCAATGAAATCCTCTAAAACCCATAACAAACAAGTAAAAACACTTTTAAGAACCTTAGAGATTTATAATCATAACCCACGCTATAAATAACTAGTTCCCAATAAAATCCATTTGATATATATACCAAGTAACCTCACTTATTATTTCCTATGAAAAAATGTAACATTACTAAATGTATTGGAATTCTATAATAGGATCACCTGTCAAAAAGGTTGTATTAGGCATGCCTATCATAAATTCTTTATTGGTAAGACCTATTATATAAGTTGTATCAGGATCATATTTCATCATATATAATTATCGATTACTATATCATGAATAAAAAATTGTAATCTATCATATTGTAATTATATAATACTTTGAAAATTCTTTTGAACCCATATGAAAAACATTTTTGAATATTAGAATACCCATTCTATTAAAAATCCATTTTAAAAACTAAAATAAAAAAACAAAAGGAATAAGGGTTTTCATTTAAGAAAAAAAATTAAATATTGTAAACTAATAAAAACCTAAAATAATGTTTATTATTTTGTGAAGATATATTGATTTTGTATTCATTAAAATAGAACATTCATTTTTTTCCTTTAATAAATAAAGTCAAAACATTCCATAAAAAATAAATAAAAACATTCTATTTGAAAACCTTTTAAAGAAAGAAAAATATGAATATAAAATTTCCTTTTTAATTAATTTATATATAAATAAATTGGTGAAATAATTTTAATAATATGTAAATGGAAGATAAGTATTTAGAAAATAAATCATTAAAACATTTAAAATGAGGTTTTAATTTAAAGTGTTCCTTACTTCTAGTATGACTAATCATACATGTTCTATATCATCCTAAATAATAAATTTATGTCAATTATTTAATTTATTAAGAAAATTTTCAAGTTTTTCGTTCCTTTTATTTAATTTATTATCAAGTTATATAAAATTACTCAATTAATTAAGTTCACGTTGGATGTTTTGATGATATTTATCTCATATATCAAAAATTACTTTGGTAAGTTAACTATGGTCAAAGAGTAAATTATTCCATATTCTATAGCATAATAATCATTTATTGATTATAATTATTATACATTAATTATAATTTGATATCCATTAATGAAATATTATTATGACAAATGAACTACATTACAATCATGGAGACCGTAGGTCTTACGTACACATTAGTAACATTTTTATTTTTCAATGAGCATGATAGAAATAAAGTGAGTATTATTTTATATTTAAATAGTGGTGATTATATCATAAATATCGTATTATCACTTTAAATATACTTATATATATAGACTTTGTGATGTGATGATGAAAAACAAATCATATCACTTCGTAGAGGTGGTAGTCTACATGTTCGCACGAATGATGTTATCATTTTTCAATGGATGGAAAGGTAAGAAATTAGATGATATATTGTCTTTATATAATAGTAGTTATGTAATTAATATCATATATATAAATTAAATCGATCATAATAATCATCCATTAATAGTAGTGATGGGAAATTAACCCCATCACTTCATAGAGGTGGTAATCAACATGTATTCATAAACGATGTTTTCATTTACCATAGGATTGAAAATGATATGAAAAATGATTTTACCATAATAATAATAACATAAAATTATATTCAGGATATTTATGATATTATTAAATAATCGTTAAAGATTATTTAGAGGAGTTGAAAGAAGAAATAAACTTGAAATATGTTAGTTAGGACTTATACCTTCTCCTCGAGAAACTCCTTTATCTTACTCCTTATGCCTCCTAGGTTGGGTTCTAATTATAACCTACGAATCTTAGATGTGGATAGTGAATTTTTGGAGAGACATAGTTAGGTATTGGTTGAAGTAGAGTTCCCTAAAGGCATTCTGAGTAGAGGATAAGAGGTTCCCTTTTATATGTTAAGGGAGGGGAACTTTTTGAATTTTTTAAATTATTAAATTAATATAAATTAATAGTCATGAAAAAATGGTTAAAAATTTATATAATTGTAAGATAAAATAGGGATGTGTAAAAATTATCTCATCCAACAAATTTTTATAATTTTTCATTACATTTCGTCTTATATTTTTGTTTTAACCCCCATCAACCATATAGAAAATTACATCGATAAAAAGTTTGTTTACTATTTAGGGGTTATAAATTTATTACTAAAAGGAAAAGTGAGAAATAAATAAAACATAGTTTTTATTTCAAACCATATTCCATTAAATTGTTTGGTAATATGTTTTTTATGAATTTTAAATTATTTAATAAAAAAATATTTCTTTATAAAATATCATTAATTTTTTTGGAACTGTTAAATTAATTTGAATTTGAAAACAACATTAAAACAATTGAATTAGATAATAATCCACTGAAAAATACAAAATATTATATATATATATATATATAATTAATGGGGTACTATAACTCATGTATCTAATATTACTTTTATATTTTCCAAAATCATTTACATGAATTTTCTACTACATTCATAAGCACTAAGTCAATGTTTTATAAGAACTTAATGTAATTATTTCAACACTAAAAATTAAAAATAAAGTATCATGATAAAAAACATTATTCATATTTCAAATAAATATTAATAAATCAACATAATTTTTTAATCCCTGTCACACAATATTATAGATATTAAATATAATGACCCATAATTCACATACATGGTTATTACTTCAAAATTGAAGCATACTTATTACAACATATAAAAAAACCATGAAAGGACCGTATAGGTATAGTGTCTTTAGAAACTGGGAAACATAAACAACTAGTTCATAAATCATCTACGTTGTCTCCCATTTATTTCCTCATATCTAGAGTCCCTTTTTGGCATATCCAACTTAATATCCTTTTTCCTGACCTGGGTAAAAAACATACAAAAGGGTGAGCTAAAATGCTCAGTAAGGGTAAACAAAAGAAATATCAAACATATCATATTCATAAGAACATAACATTTTGAAAATATTATCCTACAAAAGAGATAATAACATTGTATAAATCATAGAAGTGAAATGTAATACCAATAATCATAACTTAAAACATGAATCTTTGTGGCATACACACATAATCATATAAAATCATTTCTTAGTATTCAATACTCATTGCCATGACTATCTTAGCGGACAAAGTCCATTTCTAAACCGAGTTCACTCCTTGTTTCAGTCTTGTTTCACTAAACCAGTTTAACCTACAATTCTAGCCAGGTCTATCTCATGAGATATAAATCTTTACCCAATGAATTGGAGGGAGATATAGGTCCCACCCATCTCATAATGAATCCATTATTATGTGTGCCACAAAATCATAAATCATAAATCATAGCATAACCCATGTAATAAAAATGGGATTCTCAAACATCGTGCCATCATAACATAATCCATATAAGATAAAAGTAAATCATTAAATAAATGTAAAAATAGGGATTAAAATAGAACCCTATATCATCTTAGATAGAAAATAATTTTGATAAAACACTTGAACTCCATTCTTGAGGAAAATATCTTTTCTACTTCAAAAAAACATTTTTCCTTTCTTAACATGTCATAAAATTTTAATCTAAAAGAATTTGATTAAAAATAAACTTGAGAAAATGTAAAATAAGTTTCTTACAAATAATTTTCTATGAAATCATAAAAAAAATCCATTCATGCCGTATAAGTTAAAAAAATTCTTCTCGTACTTTGGCCGGAAAAGTCAAAAAGTACCTCAAACTAAAAACGACAGAAGATTCCTTTCACATCTTTTACTAAAAACTAAACAATGGGTAAAATTGGATTTAAAAAATTTTAGGTGGATGGAAATAATATTACATATTTAGGAAACATGGATGTGGATGATAAATATTCCCCAGTAAATTTAGAAGTATAAAGAATCTCGGATCAAAATGAGATTGTGAGATTTTCCCTTACCTTAGGTCTGATATGCTTCGTAAGAATTCGAACCTCCTGTAATATGGTTTAAATAATGTTAATTGACTTATTATATAATCATATTCATTTTTATGATATCATATATGGTCATATTTGTATCTTCTTAGTAGTAATATTTCATTGCTACTTGTTATTCGAGTGTTTATTGCTTTATGTTCTTATGCGTGTTTTGTCGAATAAATTCTTATTACTCTTTATAGGATATAGATATATCATTAACATAATGGTATTAGTGTAATATATATCATATTAATTCATTAAATTCATTTATATTATCATTATTCAATGAAGATCATATAGAATGAGTCGCATCACGTCGTGGAGACGGTAGGCCGTACGTACGCACGAACAATGATATCGTTCCCATGATCGTGGAATTATATTAAAGTGTATGTATAATATTTAAGAATCAATAACACTTTACAATAATCATATATAGTTATTTATTTTCACCATTATACCCATCCAAGTAAGGTGGTGGTGGAAAAAATATTACACCACGGCGTGGAGACGGTATTCCGTACGTACGCACGCGTGGTGATTTTGTTTACCGTAGGATGGATAAGAGGTGAAATAGGGTTTTTTCATATTTATAATAACATATCAGTATATTATGGATACTGATGTTATTACATCATAATGAAACAACTAAATAATAGGGAGTAGAAGAAGAATGGAACTTGAAGAAAACGGTAGAAGGTATTACCTCTTTCTTGAAGTGCCTCCTTTAAACTTTCTCTTAGGGCACTAGAGTTGGTCTTTTGAGAAGACCAGTACCTCTAGTAGGTTTCTAAGGAAGTGGGGAAGTGAAATGGGCAGGGGTTGGCCGAGCTTGAAGGCTCAAATTGGTGTGAGGAGGAGAGGGAGGAGGTGCCCTTTTATATGGGAGGAGAGGGGCACCTTTGGAAATATAAGAAATATTAGTTTATATTAAATCCCAACCCCACTTAAAATCTTATAAAATGACTCATATCTGAAGATTGGATGAGATAGGGTTGTAATATCATCAACCAATAAAATTTAGAAATTTTAGGAATTTATTGTAAACATTATCCACTTGATTTATCATTATTTATCAATTTAATGTTATTTGTGGTAATAATATTATAAATTTTAAATTACTATAAATAATTACATATGTGCTATGAATTTTCCATAATTTGACACTTTATGACATTTCCGACCATATAAATTTTAACTTATAATTTTTAAATATTTTTGTGATTTTTAAACAAATTTATAATATGTTATTTGTATAAAATAACAATAGTGTCAATTTTGACACTATTTATTTATTTGAAGTTAAATAAAATATATACAGAAGATGTGTTCGAACTAAAATATTTAAAAGATTCATAAAATGTCATATGTATGTAGAAAATTAGTGGAGCACATTAAATAGTTCATATAATATTTATTTTAATATTTTTAAAACCATTTATTTGATATTTTAATTAATAAAATAATTTCAACATCACTATTGTGTCATAATTAATGATAATTAGTTAATACCTAAAAATTCTAAATAAATTCGTATGATATATATAATTTTAATATCTTTATGGAGACTATTTATATCCGATGTTTCATGAAGTTTATCACTAAATTAAAATTATTATACTTATAAGATTTAAGAGAGTGACATATTGTCACTTTCCTTGGTTTTAATAATAGTTATATTATTTCATGGTCAAAAGTCCATGAAATAAATATAGTCCGGACCATAGGTGATATGGGTCGACTTTTAGTCATACAATAGGATTTTGGCAGGTGTTAGGGTAATTTTATAATCTTATATTTACCCTTAATTACCCGATTTACCTTTAACTGTGGTAAATAAAATTTATCGTAGTTACTATTCATAATGCACAAAAATAAAAAGTAGACTATTAACATAATTTGGAACCAATGATTTCAAATATGGAATCTATTTTTCAAAATTCAGAACACATAAGTTTCAGTAGTTAATTTAAAATTAATCTTGATGTTAAGAAAATGGGTTTTAGAAGTTAAAACATTGCCAAAGATTGAAATGTTTTTACCTATGAATTCAATGTGAAATTAATGGTAATGACATAAATTATATTAAATGGTAAAAATATGTTCTACTTATACTTTAACACCATTAAATATTATAATTTAACCATATAAATTATCTCAATGAAAAAATTTGTTTTTAAATAAAAATTAGCATATTTTTACTATTCATCAAAATATGAAAGTTATCAGAAAACTGTCAAAAATTTATCCAAAGTAAATTTTTATATCCTTATTCCAACGAAGAATTTTATTTTGTCAAATTGAACTTATAAACATGTCAAAAACTAGATTTAATGTGGGCGCACCATCAAAAGGTGGCAAAACTGCATTTTTTGAAAAATACTTATTTTAACTGAAAAAATTATTTTGTTCTCTTACCGTGTTCTAAGAAATGTGTAAGATTAATAATAATGTTATAAAATTCAAAATGTAGTTAATACTATTCATAACGGCTAGTCTATAATAATATATCGTTGTTTAGTGAAACCCGGTATTGCGTACTACACAGGCTATCGAGTAAGGTCGCGATTGTATGTAATGCAAGCCAAGTCAGTATTGTGTGTTGTGAAAGATTCCTTTGGTGTTAAGTATAACATAAGACATAAAAAAAAATTTCTCATAAAATCTCAGGGTGTTACATTCTACCCCCTTAAAATGAATTTCGCCCTTGAAATTAGTCACTTAATTACAAACAGATGAGGATACCTCTCCCTCATCATATCCTCAAGTTCCCATGTAGCTTCTACTAATTGGTGGTTCCTCCATCAAAATTTCACCAAGCAAGTGGTCTTGTTCCGTAATACTTTTTCGCTATGATCCAGAATCTCTATCGGTTGTTCTTCATAAGAAATATCTTGCTCCAGCGGTACAACTTCTGAGCTGAGTACATGTGAAGGATCGGCTATGTACTTTCTCCGGAGAGATACAAGGAACACATCGTGAACTTGGGAGAGATTCGGTGGAAGTGCCAATCATTAAGCTACCTTACCAACATGATCCAGTATTTCGAAAGGACTAATATATCTAGGGCTCAACTTTCCCTTCTTTCCAAATCTCATTACCCTCTTCCAGGGAGATATTCGTAAGAACACGTTATCACCCACTGCAAAATCTATGTCTTTTCTTCGATTATCAGCATAGCTTTTTTGTCAACTTTGAGCTGCTCTTATGTGTTGTTTAATATATCAGACCTTTTCTACCATCTCATCAACAAGATCAGGTCCTAATAGCTTTCTTTCCCCAATTTCATCCCAGCAAGTTGGAGTTCTGCATTTCTTTCCATAGAGGGCTTCATAAGAAGCCATCTGAATACTGAAGTGAAAGCTATTATTATAAGAAAATTCCACCAAAGATAGGTGTTGATCCCAACCACTTTTGAAATCCATAGAGCAATCTCTCAACATGTATTCTTGAGTTTGAATTTTCATCTCAGACTGAACGTCTATCTAAGGATGGTAAGCAGTGCTGAAACTCAACTCTATATCTAGAGCATGCTAAAGAATTCACCATAATTTCGAGGTAAACCTCGGATCCCGATAAGATATAATGGAAAGTGGTACTCCATGAAATATTACCACTTCCTTTACATATATCTTGGAAATATTATCAAGAGAAAAAT
The DNA here is from genome assembly GCA_963277665.1 of Viscum album. Classification (NCBI taxonomy): domain Eukaryota; kingdom Viridiplantae; phylum Streptophyta; class Magnoliopsida; order Santalales; family Viscaceae; genus Viscum; species Viscum album. The sequence goes on along the minus strand of OY728146.1, from coordinate 1,662,145,459 downwards.
CTTCTCTAATAGTAATGAAGTGTGCTGACTTCGTAAGACGATCAACTATAACCCAGATAGCATTATTGCATTTGGATGTTTTAGGAAGTCCGGTGACAAAGTCCATAGTGATGTTTTCCCATTTCCATTATGGTATGGGTAATGGTTGAAACATTCCCTAAGACTTTTCTCTCTCATATTTAACTTTCTGACAAACCAAGCATCGAGATAAATTTTCAGCAACGTCTCTTTTCATGCCATCCTACCAGAAGTACTCTTTCAGGTCCCTATACATCTTCGTGCTTCCAGGATGAATAGAGAATGAAAAACTATGAGCCTTATCTAGTAGCTCCTTATTTAATTCTAGGATGGGAGGAATACAAACCCGATTCCTGAACCTTATTATCCCATTACAATCAAGGTTGAATTCAGGAACATTTCTCACCTTCTTTGGTAACTCTATATTTTCTTTCTATGCCTCTTTAATCTTCACGTGTATAGATGGTTGAACATTCATTTGAGAAAGATAAGATTTTTCCCCTTCCATTACAATTCCAAGATCCATCCTTTGTAAATCCATAAATATTGGATCTTTTTTTATCCTCATCATGGATAAGCTAGCATGGTATTGTCGACTTAATGCGTCTGCCACCTTGTTTTCTTTCCCAGGGTGATAATGAATTGAGCAGTCGTAATCCTTAATTAGCTCCAACCATCTTCTTTGATGCATATTCATCTCCTTTTGTGTGAAAATATACTTTAAACTTTTATGATCAGTATAAATATCACACCTTTCACCATAAAGATAATGCCTCCAAATCTTTAATGTAAAGATTACCGCAGCTAACTCAAAATCATGAGTTGGGTATTTTTTTCATGGATTTTCAACTGTTTTGAGGCATAAGCTATCACCATATCATTTTTCATGAGAACACACCCCATTCCCTTCTTGGATGCATCACTGTATATCACAAACCTTTCTCCACTACAAGGTAGTGTGAGCACAGGTGCACTGGATAACATTCTTTTCAACTCCTTGAAATTCTCTTCACATTGCTCCATCCCAACAAACCTAACTCCTTTCCGAGTCAACGTGGTGAGTGGGTTATATAACCTTGAAAAATATTTCACAAAACGTCGGTAATATCCAGTCAAACCAAGAAAAATTCGAATCTTAGTTACTATTGTTGGTATCAACCATCTTTCGATAACCTCTGTTTTTGCTGGATCCACAGATATCCCCTCTTTTGAGATTATGTGACCAGAAAATGCAACTTTTTGAAGCCAAAATTCACACTTGGTAAATTTGGCATAAAGCTTCTCCTTTCATAGGGTCTTTAATACAATTCTCAAGTGATCTTCATGTTCTTCCTTGCTCTTTGAATAGACAAGAATATCATCTATAAAGACTACCACAAACTGATCAAGATAGTCTCTAAAGACTCTATTCATCAGATCCATGAAGATAGCAGGGGAATTAGTAAGACCAAATGTCATCACTATAAATTCAAAGTGCCCATAACTTGTACGGAAAGCTGTCTTTGGTATATCCTCCCTTTTGACCCTTAATTGATGATACCCTGAACGAAGATCAATCTTGGAAAAGTATTGAGCTCCGCGTAGTTGGTCAAATATGTCATCAATGCTTGGGAGAGGATATTTGTTCCTGATAGCGATCTTGTTAAGTTCTCGATAATCAATGCAGAGTCTCATTGATCCATCTTACTTCTTAAAAAACAGAATAGGTGCTCCCCAAGGTGACGCACTAGGGCGTATGAATCCTTTATCAAGATTATCTTGGAGTTGCTTCTTCAATTCTTGCAACTCAATTGGGGCTATTCTATAAGGTGTCTTTGAAATAGGAAAAGCATTGGGTACGAGTTCTATTGAAAAATAAACTTCACGATTTGGTGGAAGACCTGGAAATTCTTCCAGAAAGACATCATCAAACTCCCGTATAATGGGAATATTATTAATCATGAGTTTCTCTCTAACCATTTGAGATAAATAACCTTCATTTAGTGGAATCAAGACCCATAAGATGGAAGAAATTTCCACTGGAAGGTTATGTTCATCCTTGCATCGATAGACGATCATAGATTAATCTGGAATATGAAATGTGACTTCCCTTATTTGGAAATTGATATGAGCTCCATATAAAGAAAGCCGATCCATGCCAAGAATCATATCAAATTACACTATAGGAAGGATCATAAGATTTGCAGGAAGCACTTTCCCACAAACTTCAATCGGAGAAGAATTGTAAACTTTTGGTGCAACCATTGTGCCATTAAGAGTTGTCACAGCCAACTCAACATCAAATTATTGAGGTAATAAGGTGATACCCTTAGAAAATTCTTCAGAAATAAAAGAGTGGGTGCATTCAGAATCAAATAAAACATTCTCTACTTTAGAGTAGATGGTAAGTGTACCTCTCACCACTTCATTGTCGTACTCCACATCGCCGATAGTAATTGCATGTGACTTTCCTTTGTCTTTGGCCTTAAGAGTTTGTTGACATCGATCATCATCATCAACCCTTGGATTTGGTCATTGATTGGAATAATGCCTCATATCCTTGCACTTGAAACATTGAAGTGTAGTAGGTGAATTCTATGTATCCCTTACTTTGATTGCATCATTAGACATCTTCTTCCCATTATTTCGACATTCAATTTCCCGATGACCTTCTTTTCCACAATTATAACATTTGCTTGTCCCCTTAAGACAATTTCCTCCATGTTTCTTTACACACTTTGAGCATAAGGTAAAACTCATCTTCCTTTTAGTGTGGTCTTTAGATTTTCCTTTGAATTACATTTTCCACTTCTTATCAAACCCATGTGACTGATGGGTTACACCAATCTCCATCTCAACCTTGAGAGCACATCGAACAATTTCCTCATAGCTATTGAAGTCCCTTATGGCTAATTCCCTTCTAAGACTTGGTTTTAATCCACTAAAGAATCGATCGATATTACTCTCAGGTTGGATAATAATTCCGAAAGCGTACCTTTTAAGTCTTATAAAATTTACTTCGTAGGTACCAACGGATTCATCATACTTTTTCTTCAGTTCAAGAAACTCCTTCTCCATCTTTGTTCGAAGAATACGAGGGAAATAATTATTGAAAAATAAGTTCTTGAACTCGTCCCATTCCATGGACTCAATTTCATCCCTTTGCCTCGTATTCTTAATAATATTCCACCATTGATCAGCATCACCTTCCAAACGATATACTTCTAAGATGAATTTATCATGTTCAGAACATTGAAGAACTGAAAATATCTTTTCAGTGGTACCGATCCATTGTTCATCCACTAATGGATTAGAAGACCTGCTGAATGAAGGCGGACACTGCCTCATGAAGGATTCAATAGAATGTTTCACCTTACTTTGCACGTTTGGAAGTACTGCATGATTCATAGCTTGAGAAAGTTGTGTGAGCATGGCTACAAGATTTTGCATTCCAGCTCCCATAATGTTTAGTTGCTCAGGGGGACAATCATTACATTGCCTGTCGCATTCCACATTAACACGGTTCCTTCGGGTTCCAGCCATTGAATAAAACCAAGAAGAATAGTGTGAGCAACATTAATTATAATAGGAAAACCACATAATCAAGAATAAAATTTCACACTTAAGGTCTTATAATAGGTTGTTCATGACCATTTCTAAAACACTAATATTGTGTTCTATGCTTAGACATATCCTTAGGTTTCTTACTAAGGATTTCACAACCTAGTTTCCAAAGGTTGATTATACCTTTCCTCTGATACCAACTATAACGACCCATACATTACATACATGATTATTACTTCAAAATTGAAACATACATATTACAACATATAACAAAACTATGAAAGGACAGTATATGTATAGTGTCTTTAGAAACTGGGAAACATAAACAACTGGTTCATAAATCATCTACGTTGTCTCCCATTAATTTCATCATATCTAGAGTTCCTTTTTGGAATATCATACTTAATATCCTTCTTCCTGAAATGGGGAAAAGAAAACATACAAAAGGGTGAGCTCAAATTCTCATTAAGGGTAAATAAAATAAATATCAAACATATCATATTCATAAGAACATAACATTTTGAAAATCTTATCCTGCAAAAGAGATCATAACATGGGATAAATCATAGAAGTGAAATGTAATCATAATAATCATAACTTAAAACATGAAGATTTTTGGAATACACACATAATCATATAAAACCATTTCTTATTAGTCAAGATTCATTGACAAGACTGTCTTAGCGGACAAAGTCCATTTTTGAACCGAGCTCACTCCTCGTTTCAATCCTGTTTCACTGAACCGGTTTAACCTGCCGTTCCAGCCATGTCTATCTCATGAGATATAAATCTTTAAAAAATGCATTGGAGGGAGATATAGTTCCCACCCATCTCATAATGAAACCATTCTTATGTGTTCCAAAAAATCATAAATCATACATCATAGCATAACCCATGTAATAAAAATGGGATTTTTAAACATCATGCCATCATAACATAATCCATATAAGATAGAAGGACATCACCAAATCAATGTAAAAATAGGGATATAAATAGAACCCTATATTATCTTAGATGGAAAATAATTTTGATAAAACACTTGAACTCCATTCTTGAGGAAAATATCCTTTCTACTTCAAAAAAAACATTTTTCCTTTTTTAACATGTCATACAATTTTAATCTAAAAGAAGTTGATTAAAAATAAACTTGAGAACTTGTAAAAGAAGATTCATAGAAATAATGTTCTATGAGATCATAAAAAAATCCATTCATTCCGTATAAGTTATAAAAAACATTCTTCTCATACTTTGGCCAGAAAAGTCAAAAAGTACTTCGAACTAAAAACGACAAAAGATTACTTTCATATATTTTACTAAAAACTCACCAATGGGTAAAATAAGATTTAAAAAAATGTAGGTTGATGGAAATAATATTACATATTGAGGAAACATGGATGTGGATGATAAATATTCCCCAGTAAATTCTGAAGTATAAACAATCTCGGATAAAAATGAGATTGTGAGATTTTCCCTTACCTTAGGTCTGATATGCTTCGTATGAATCTGAACCTCCTGTAATATGGTTTAAATAATGTCAATTGACTTATTACATAATCATATTCATTGTTATGATATCATATATGGTCATATTTGTATCTTCTTAGTAGTAATATTTTATTGCTACTTGTTATTCGGGTGTTTATTGCTTTATGTTCTTATGCGTGTTTTGTCAAATAAATTCTTATTACTATTTATAGGATATAGATATATCAGTTATAGAATGGTATTAGTTTAATATACATCATATTAATTAATTCAATTCATTTATATAATCATTATTCAATGAAGATCATATAGAACGAGTCGCATCACATCGTGGAGACGGTAGGCCGTACGTACGCATGAGCGATGATATCGTTCCCATGATCGTGGAATTATATTGAAGTGTATGTATAAAATTTCAGAATCAATACCAATTTAAAATAATCATATATAGTTATTTATTTGAACCATTATACCCATCCATGTAAGGTGGTGGTGGAAAACATATTACACCACGACGTGAAGATGGTATTCCGTATGTACGCACGCACGGTGATTTTGTTTATCGCAGGATTGATAAGAGGTGAAATAGGGTTGTTTCATATTTATAATAACATATCAGTATATGAGGGATACTAATGTTATTACTTCATAATGAATCAACTAATGAAGAGGGAGTAGAAGAAGAATGGAACTTGAAGAAAACGGTAGAAGGTATTACCTCTTTCTCGAAGTTCCTCCTTTAAACTTTCTCTTAGAGCACTAGCGTTGGTCTTTTGAGAAGACCAGTACCTCTAGTAGGTTTCTAAGGAAGTGGGGAAGTGAAATGGGAAGGGTTTGGCTAATATTGAAGGATCAAATTGGTGTGATAATGAGAGGGAGGAGGTTCCCTTTTATAAGGGAGGAGAGTGACACCTTTGGAAATATAAGAAATATTAGTTTATATTAAATCCCAACCCCACATAAAAACTTACGAAATGACTCATATCTGAATATTAGATGATATAGGGTTTTAATATCATCAACTAATACAATTTGGACATGTTAGGAATTTATTTTAAACATTACCAACTTGATTTATCCTTATTTATAAATTTAATGTTATTTGTGGTAATAATATTCTAAATTTTAAATTATTATAAATAATTACATATGTGTTTTGAATTTTCCATAATTGGCACTTTATGACATTTTAGACCATATAAATTTTAATTTATAATTTTTAAATATTTATGTGATTTTTAAACAATTTTATAATATGTTATTTTTATAAAATAACAATAGTGTCACTTTTGACACTATTCATTTATTTGAATTTAAATAAAATATAAACAGAAGATATGTTCGAACTAAAAGCTTTAATATATTAATAAAATATCATATGTATCTATAAAATTAGTGTAGATCATTAAATAGTTCATATAATATTTACTTTAATATTTTTAAAACCATTTATTTGATATTTTAATTAATAAAATAATTTCAACCTCACTATTGTGTCATAATTAATGATAATTACTTAATCCCTAAAAATTATAAATAAATTCATATGATGTAGATAATTTAATTAGATTTCTTTAGACTATTTATATCCTAAGTTTAATGATATTTATCACTAAATTAAAATTATTATACTTATAAGATTTAAGAGAGTGACATATTGTCACTTTCCTTGGTTTTAATAATAATTATATTATTTCATGGTCAAAAGTCCATGAAATAAATATAGTCCGGCCCTTAGGTGATATGGGTCGACTTTTAGTCATCCAATAGGATTTTGGTAGGTGTTAGTGGAATTTTATAATCTTATATTTACCCTTAATTACCCGATTTACCTTTAACTATGGAAAATAAAATTTACCTTAGTTACTATTCATAATGCCCAAAAATAAAAAGTATCCTATTAACATGATTTGGACCCACTGATTCCAAATATGGAATCCATTTTTTAAAATTCAAAAGTCATAAGTTGCAGTAATTAATTTAAAATTAATCACGTTCTTAAGAACAGGGGTTTTAGAAGTTAAAACATTGCCAAAGATTGAAATGTTTTTACCTATGATTTCAATGTGAAATTAATGATAATGACAAATATTATATTAAATTGTAAAAATATATTCTATTTATACTTTAAAACCATTCAATATTATAATTTAACCATATAAATTATCTTAATGAAAAAAGTTGTTTTTAATTAAAAATTAGTGTATTTTTACTATTCATCAAAATATGAAAGTCAGAAAAGAATAAAAAATTTATCAAAAGTAAATTTTAATATCTTTATTCCAAATAAGAATTTAATTTTGTCAAATTTAAATTATAAACATGTCGAAAACTATATTTAATGTGGGTGCGCCATCAAAAGGCAGCAAAACTGCATTTTTTGAAAAAAACTTATTTTACCCGAAACATTTATTTGGTTCTCTTACCATGTTCTAGAAAATGTTTAAGATGAATAATAATGTTATAAAATTCAACATGTTGTAAATACTATTCATAACAGCTATTCCATAATAATATATCATTGTTTAGTGAAACCCAATATTGCGTACTACACAAGCTATCAAGGAAGGTCTGATTGTGTGTAATGCAAGCCAAGTCAGTATTGTGTGTTGTGAAAGATTACTTTGGTGTTGCGTATAACATAAGACATAAAAAAATATTTCTCATAAAATCTCACGGTGTTACATTAAAAGTAAGAGAGCTGTACTTTTGGCTTTATCCTTTACTTAAATATTATAAAGGTCAAAATCAATGTTAAATGGAAAAAATATTACATTTTATAATTTTTGATGATTATAGTTGAAATAGACTAATGAAATTAAATAAAATTAAGTTTTTATATAATTTTAAGCCTCATAATATTAGTTTTAAACATAATTAACTAATTTTACCTCTTCTTTGGTAACAAAAAATTACTATGGTTACTATTTTTAATGACCAGAAATAAAAGGGTCCAATTTTCCAAATTCATAACTCATGATTCCAAATATGAAATCCATTTTTCATGATTCAATTTATAGATGTTCTAGGAATTAATTTAGAATTAAACTTGTAAAACATGATGTAAAATCATTTTCATAAAAATTATTTCTTAGTATAAAAATGTTTTTATACCAAATTTAAGTATATTATTGATTCCAATAACATTTATTTAAGTATATTTAATAAAAAATGACTAATGATGTTTTAAAACCAATCAAAAATATAATGTTATTAAATATTTGAAGAAAAATAGTTTTCAATAATTTTAGAACATTCCACTATTCATTGAAAAATGAATCTTTTAAGAAAAATTCAAAAAAAAATTACCCTAAGATAATTTTGATATGATGAATTAATAAATCACGTTTATTTTTTAAAATTATAATTCAAAAATATAGAACTGAAACTTTAAAATAAAACCTTATTAGAAAAGAGATAAGGATAAAATTATGTCATATTTTATTGAAAAATTAATAAATATTTTTATAATGAACACATGTATAAAAAATATGATTAATGAATAATATTAAAGAATGAAATTTATTATTAAATTTACTTGGGTTTTCACATCCTTACCCTATTTTGGAAACATTTTACCCACAATTTTATTCATTTCTTAAATAAGTGGGGATATTTTTTCTTCATTACATTTTCTGATTCCCATATTTCCTCATCAACTATATTTTTTTCTATAAAATTTTAACTTGATTAATTACTTTTTTACGAAACACATAATATTTGTGTGCAAGAAACTATAATTTTTATTCCTCGTAAGAAAGGGTTTCTTCTAATTGAATAACTTTATGTCTTAAAACATGATACACATCCAACACATATTTTCATTATAATGAATCATAAAATATGTCATGTACCTAAGATGAAATTGGTGGTAATAATACTACATAAGAAACTGATCCATATTTCTCTTGGATTTCATATGGTCTAATAAACCATAGAATAAACTTCCCATTTTACCAAAACTTTATAACACTTTTTCATAGAGATAAATTAAGAAAAATATGATCACCTAACTCAGAAAAATAGATCTTTCTTTTAGTTATCAGTATATATTTTCTACCTACTATGAGCTAACCTCATATTTTATCAAATCATCTTCACTTTCTCAACCATTTCATATACCAACTCTGGTCTTATCAATTTCTTTTTTCCTAAATCATTCCAATAAGATAGATTCTGACACCTCTTTTAATAAAATATCTCAAAATGTTTCATTTGTATATTAAAATTAAAACTTTTATTATAAAAAACACTGCTAAATAAATATTTAGGTCCAAAATTTTCTTGTAATCCATTTAAAAAGAACGCATTATTTCTTCCAAGGTCTAAATCATTCGATCAGACTATCCATCCGAGTGGGAGTGAAAATATGTACTAAAATTTAATTTATTACCCACTGAATTCTAAAAGAATTTCCAAAAATTAGAAGTGAATATAGGATCATGGTAATATATAATAGATATTTGAACTCCATATAACCTGGCTATCACATTGAGTTACGGTCAAGAAATCTAACCAAAAGAAATAGTATTTTTAACTGGAATGAAATGTGTAGATTTAGTTAATCGACGAACAATAACACAAATTAAATTCTTAACTTGAGAAGTATTTGGTAATCCCAATATGAAATCCATGGATATATTTTTTGATTTCTACTCTAGTAATAAAAAATATTGAAGAATCCCTTTTGTTAATTTTCATTCTACTTTAACCTAATCAAAATTCAAATATTTCATATTAAAATCAGAAATATCTTTCTTAATTACTTCCCACTTGAGAATTTACTGAAGGTCACTATATACTTTTTTTCTTGTAGTATGAATTTAAAATAGAGAGTTATGAGCCTGACCCAACTAATATTTTTTAAACTAATGTTCACATGAAACACATAACTTATTTTTAAATTTGAAAACACCTTCTTTTGTAATGTTAAATTCTGAAAACATACCTTTAATAACCATTTCTATCTTTTCCTATAAAAAAATTTCTTCATTTTTAGATTTCATAATCATGTATAATAAAATAGACTATACTGACACGTGAAACAAAACATCAGGAGTTCTTATATCCATAATTTCTATGCCAACATTCATCATTTTATTAACCAAATGATCATGTATTAGTTTTATCATATTTAATAATGAGTTATATTTATAATGAAAATAATTATGTACTTTATTTTATTTACTTGGATGGTAATGAATTGTGTAGTCATAATCCATTATAAATTATATCCATATCCTATGTCTAATGTTCAACTCCTTCTAAGTGAATATATACTTCAAAATTTTATGAACAGTATATATTTCATGATTTAATCAATATAATTGTTATCTCTAAATTTTTAATGGAATGAAAAGAACTACTAGTTCAAAGTCATGTGTAAGATAATTTTTCTCATGAGGTTTTAATTAATTTGAAGCATAAGTAATTACCGAATCATTCTGTTTTAAAACACAACCCAATCCATTCATAAAATAATCACTGAAGATACAGAAATCTATATTTCAAGAGGGTATGGAAAAAATAGAGATTTCCCCAATATTATTTTCTGTTCCTTTAAATAATCCCCAAAATCCTTCAAATATATTAATATAAATCATTTTCCCATTAACTTTAGTTAGAAAATAGAAAACCAAGCAATGTTTTCAAAAAAATGATACTAGTAACCCACAAATCCAAAAAAAAAAGAAATGAATATCCATGACATTTGTGAGTTTATTTTTATCAAGGGGAATAGTTATTCCATTTTTATAAACAATATACCAAAGGGAATAAATTTATTTAAACCAAATTTTCACTTACTAAATTTTTCATATATTTTATTTTCTTTTAATGTTTAAAAAATTATCCTTATGGGTCTTTTATGATATTTTTGACTTTTAGAAAATACCAAAATATAATTGATAAGAATAATCAAAAAATTATCTAAATAGTCATTGAAAAATATATTCATAATATAAATGAAAACAAATGGTTCATTAGACAATGAAAAGGGCATAAATACAAAACAAAAAATGCATGTATCTAGTCTAAAATGATATATTTGGAGTATCTTCCACCTTCACCTTCAACTGATATACCTTGAACTAAGATAAATCTTTAAAAAATATTATACTCCCTAGATATTATCAAACAAATAATTTATATTAAGAAAAATATACATTTTCTTAATAGTGATGTTATTCAAGGATCAATAATAAATGAAAATTTTCATTGAACCATCATTATTTATATCATAAAAACAAGGTAAGCCCATGGTAAACTAATAGGATGAATTAAAACAGTATTTTCAAACTTTTGAAACATATTTTTCTATTCTAAAAGTTCTACTTTAGCCATTTTATAAAGGGGATTGGAAATTGGATTAGGATTTGACACTAAGTCAATAGAAAATTATTTTCTCACACCTTTTTGTTCTGATTATGATGATTTCCTCCATGAGTAACTAAATTCAGACACACAAAAGAATAATTACTCAATTAATTGAAATTAAGACATATCTTTTATGGTTGGATATTTTTTACCCAATTATTGTATTATTCATTACTCTTTTCTTTAAAATCACTAGCCCTATGGAAAAACATACCACACCAGTAACACTTTCTAGATCCTTTCAAACATTAACTTAACAAACATGGAACATGTTGGGGGTATTACCTATAGATTTATTAGTTTGATACTTCTCTATTTCTTACCAAATTGACTATTTATTACTCTTTTTATCTCTAGGAACATAAGTGTTATAAAAATCCATCTCAAATTTCTCAGAACAATTTACAACTTTATCATAAATTTAAAATTATTATGACGTTGAAGCTCTTCATAAACGTGATTTAAATAATTATTAAAATCTATAAATTTTAAGATAAAGGTCATAAAAAACATTGGTGTTTACCTGGCCAATATTGTAATATTTTCTTCATGTAAGGATAATAAATATTTATCATTTTTACAAAATTGAAATAATTGTTTCCGCATCTCTATTTGAACAAACGTTGGAAAATATTTCCCTAGAAAAAATATTCATAAATATATCCCATTATATGGTATCAATATCACATATCTCTATAGTATTCTAAATCAAAGACCACCATTGATCTATTTTACCTTCAAAATGGTAAATATAATTAGTTTTGTTTTGATGTTATAAATATCTTATGACTTCAAATATATTTTCCAATTCATTGATCCATCCTTCACGTACCACTAGATCCGCAGATGCACAAAAATTTGAAGTGCGTTGTCTCATGAAATTTTCAACTGTCGACATGTTTCCTTATGGTAAATATAGTTTCACTCTAACATGGATTTCACCACTATTTATATCACGTGTTAACTAATACATCACTCGAATAAATTAATCGGTCCTGATTCCAACCATTATAGGATATTGATTTAGAAGGACAATGTCCTATTGAAACATTATTATATATAATTCCATGTTTCCTATATGAAAAAAATTTTGAACAAAAAAATATTATATAAATAAATATTCTAATCTTAAAATTCTATATAATTTCAACCTAACCATACAGAATAATCTCTCAATGGTTTCATATTATCTTTATCCTAACAAGTAATTCTATATAAAACTTTACTCTAATATCTATTATAATTACCTCGTCTTAAAAGTTACATAATATAATATATTTAGACTATAATTAACTTTATTATATTCCCAAATATCTATTAGGTTTATAGTTTTAGACAAATATTTCCTAAATATTACATAAAAATCATATATTACAAAGAAGACACTTCTAATAGATATAAATTTTTCTAAAAATGAAAATTTTAAAATGAAACAAATTTTATTTTCATAAAAAATATTCATGTATTTCGAATTGACTTATTATTAGTTCTTAATAATACTTTAACTATACGAAAAAGATTTAAAAAAGTGGGATGAAATAAATTCCCTATTATGGGATATAAAAATAATAAATCCATTAGTATAGTGAAAAACATGAAAACCCATAAATTTTTTGAACTTATCATAAAATTATTTTAGAGTATGAAATAAATAATATCCACAAGAAAACACACTTTTTTATCAAATAAAACCTTTTAAAACCCATAAAAATAATATAAAAACCCATATAGGAAACTTACGACATTATACTCATAAACTTTGAAAAAAATAACTGAAGCCCAGTATATTACATAGGAGAAACATACCTAGTTAAATCCCTAATTCTTTACTAAGAATTCAATAAATATTACCCATTGTATTAGAGAGTTATTTTGGTCTCACCCATTTTGTAATCTATATCGGGCTCACCCATCATATAAGTTGTATCAGGCTCACCCATCGTATAAGTCATATTAGGCTCGCCCATAATTTAGTTATATCAATCTAAACCATCAGAATTTATAATTATCAAGTGATATATAATGAGTAATATATTTTAATATTTATTATTTTCATCATAAACACTTGAAAATCTAATTTAAACCCATATTCAAAACATTTTAGGCTATTTAAGTACCCTTTCCATTTAAAAACCCATTTTCAAAACTAAAATTCCTACAATAAAGGCAAGAATAGTTTTATTTGAATAAAACATTAAATATTTTAAAGGAATAATAACATTCAATAATGATTGTGCTTGTGGAAAAATTATTTTTTGTCGTATATTTTAAAATAGAACATTTCTTTTTGAAAATAAATTCAAAAGGTTCCATATAAATACATAAAAATATTTTGTTTGAAAAACATTGAAAGAAAGTTAAAAGTGACTTAAAATGTCGATTAGAATTAATTTATATATAAATACATCCCTAAAATAATTTTAACAATATGGAAATAGAATAAAATTATTTAAAAAATAAAACATTAAAAAAATTAAAACAAGGATTTATGTCTAATAGACTCTTACCTTGAGTTTGAATAGTTATATATGTTATTTATCATCCTAGATAATAAAATTATGTGAATTATTAACATTTTTAAAAACATTTTCCAAGTTTATTATTCATTTTATTTTATTTATTACCATGTTATATACAATTAATTAGTAAATTAAGTTCAAGATGGATGTTTTGAAAATATTTGGCTCATATGTCCAAAATGACTTTAGTAAGTTGAAAATGGTCAAATAGGTAATTATTCCATCATATTAAAACTAATAATCATAAAATAGTTATAAAATTTATACTTTAATTATACTTTTATAATCAATTATTAATGATGGATATGAAAAATTAACTTTTTTGAAATCACGGAGATGGTAGGTCATACATACACATGAGTAACTTCTCCATTTTTCCATTATCACTATTGAAATATGGTGAGTATTATTTTATCTTTATATAATTATTATTATATCATAAATATAATATTATATCTTTAAATAGAGTCATATATATCATCCATGTCATGTGATGATGAAAAAATCATATCACATCATGAAGGTGGTAGTCCACACATATCCACGAACGACGTTATCATTTTTCAATGAATGGAGAGGTAAGAAAGTAGATGATATATTTTCTTTCCAGAATATGAATCATTTCATTAATATAATATATATTAATAAAATATATCATAATAATAATCCTTTATATGTGGTTATAGAAAATGAAACACATCTCTTCGTGGTGGTGGTAATCCACACGTACGCCCGAGCAATGATTTCATTTCACATAGGTAGAAAAAAAGAAGAAAAAGGGTTATAGCATAATAAAAATAACATCTAAGTATATGTAAAATAATTATTTATTTATTTCATCATGTTTAAATAATATTTTATGGATGTGGAATAATTAATAAACATGAAATAGGTTGGATAGGACTTATACCTTCTCCTCGAACAACCTCTTTGGATTACCCATCCATAAGCCTTGGATAGTTTTCAAATAATTAAAAGGCCTATAGTACCCAAAGAGTGAATTTTGGGAGAGACCTAATTATTTGTTGGTTTAAATAGAGTGATAAAAATATGTGAGGAATTGATTAGAGTAGGTTCCCATTTATAAGTGTGGGGAACAACACTTTTGGAATTTATGAATGGATTAAATTAATATACATTAATTTTTGTAGAAAAATAGATTAAAATTGATATCATTAGAATAAAATATGTTTATAGATAAAAATAAACTATTAAAATAAAATTTTGACAAGTTTTTACCATTACCTCTTTGTTTTAAACATCATTAACCCTTTTTAAATTTTCAATAATATTAATTTTTCCTACTATTTAGGGGTCAATAAAGTTAATATAAAAAGAAAATTAACTAATAAATGGACCATAGATGATATTTTAAACCATAACCCATTACATTATCTAAATATTGGTTTTATGTAATTTTTAAACATTTAATAAATTTTTATTTATTATAAAATATCAATAATGTCATTTTTTTTGAATTATTTAATTAATTTGAATTTGAAAACAAGATGAAAAAATGGAAGTATAATATAATCCATTAAAATATCCTTAATGTTTTATTTTTATATGAAAAATTATATTGACATTATAACTCACCCAAAAATATTAATTTTTTTGTTTTTAAAATAATTTAAATTATTTACCAACTAATCGCATTAGCATTAGGCCTGAGTTGTATAAAAGTTTAAGATAATTATTTCATCACAGTAAAAAAATTCAAATTAAAAATATCATTCATATTTAAATTAATTATTTAAAACCTAATATAAGTTTTTTATCCCTCTCAAAAAGTATTATAGATATTAAAATAAAGAGAGTGACACTTTTGATTTTATCCTTTACTTAAATATTATAAAGGTAAAAATCAATTATAAATAGAAAAAGGTATTTGTTTTGAATATGGGATGATTATGGATGAAATAGAGTAATCCAATGAAATAAAGGAAATTTTTTAATATATTTTACGTCTTATAAAATTAGTTTTATCTTTAATTAACCCATTATACCTTTACTAAGAAAATAACAATTTATTATGGTTACTATTCATAGTGACCAAAAATAAAAGGGAACTATTTACCAAATTTAGACCTCCTAATTCAAAATATAGAATCAATTATTCAAGATTAAATTTATATAAGTGGATGAAACAAATTTAAAATTAATATTGAAAAATGTGATGAAAAACAATTTATCATAATTTTTTTTAATTATTTAAATGTTTATACCAAATACAAGTATATTATTTATTCCAATAAAATTTATTGGAGTATATTTAATCATATTTAATTAATTAAATTTTAAAACTAATACAAAATTGAATTTTATTTTTATATTGTTTAAAATTAAAAATAAACACTTCAATAAAAATTTGTATTTTCGTTATTTACTAAGAAATCAACATTTTTAAAAAAAATACCTAAATTTCACCCTAAGATAATTTTTTTATTATAATTTAAAATATGATGTTCACTTTTTCAAATTAAAATAACTAAATTTATAAATTAAAAATTTAAATAAAACATTATTTGAAAATGAGTTTAATAAGAATAAAAATATTTCTCTTTTTATTAAAAAATTACTTAATGTTTTCAAAATAATATAAATGAATGTAATATAATTCATAAATAGAAGTAACACGTGAGATTTATTATTAAATTTACCTGATTTTTTATATATATTAAATCATTTTAAATGAATATTCAATACATCTAATAACATTACACATTGTGGAACCATAAAATATTTAGTGTACTTGGAGACTATATGCATATAATACTTCTTTCATGATAGATATTAAACACCTCCCATTAATTTATTCTCACATTATAACGTTGTTTTACATAACATATATAAAAAATTCATTAAAACCTAGTGAAATGAAACATAAGAAATAGTGATCTTAGATTATCAGTAAGGGGTAAATCGATGATCATACGCCCAAATAATATAATAATAAAAGAATGAGATTATAATTATAACTTAAAAATTTCATTCCCAATATATCATAGATTATAAAAATGAGTTATGTCTTTAAATATTCACATTTCAAAATACATGAATTTCAAGAATTCAAAAATATTCATAAATCAATCGTGATCTTTGATTTCAAATCATAATCATAACAACAATTCATAAAAGTTTGGCACCATCATATTCATAGAAACCAAATCCTGTGTAGCAGTTAATTACTGAGACCATCATATCATAATGGACTAGAAATCAAAACATGTTTCCAAAATCATAACATTTTATGAATCACCACTTTTTTCTCATATCATAGTGGATTGAGAATCCCCAAACATTTCCTATAGTGGATTGAGAACATAACTCATTTCCTATAATTATCTCATGAGATATATGGATTTATCCAATACATTAAAGGTTTATAACAGAACCACCCATCACATAATGAAAATCATACATATTTTTATCATAATATTATAAAACATTCATCTTTTCATCATATCATAATCCTTGAAAAAAATGGGTTCCCTAAACATTCCATCATTTCATCATAGCATTACTCATGGAAAACAAATGGGTTTTGTAAATATTTCATCATAACATAATTAAACCATAGTAATGAAATGTGTTTCATAAAATAAACCTTAAATCATCATCATCATAATCTATCCAAAGAAATAAAGTGGGTGGTAATATAAAATAATATACCTAGTGATTCATAACAATCCTTAATGTTTGTTAACATAGATGAATAATTACATTAAAATATCATTGGAAAATTTCTTTGAAAACATGATAAAAATATTCTTTTCTATTAATTAAATTGAAACTAAAAATTCATATAATATCAATAAAATCCATTTATTTTAAAATAACTAGGGAAAATTATAAATAAATATTCAAATAATATAATAACTATGACAATGGTAAAGTCCATTCATTTTATATCCATTAAAAGAAAACATTCCCTCCAATTGTTTTTTAAAAAGTCAAAGAAATGATTTTTTTTGAAATTGTTTAAAAATAATTGAGTAAAGTTAATGTTAGTGAAAATAATCTTTTTAGAACATTAAAATTACAAGTAATAACTTTGAAATAACAACTTTTAAGAGAATTTATATGAAATAAAAAGTTAATCAAATAAAAGTTATAAAATTTCATTAATGGTAATTAATGAAATTCACAGTACAACGCCATATGAAGAAATGGTAGCCTATACATACCCACAAGCCATACTTTAATTCCCCATTTGTTAGGAAATATGTAAATAATGGTAGTTGAATAATAATAATAAAAATTTAGGATATTTAGGATACTTAATTTATTATTTTATTATTGATTCCATATATTTAAATGGTTTATACGAAGAAATATTTTTAAATAGGTCAGGTAGGATGAATAATTATTATTTAGGAGAACTCTTTTATATCTCTTCTTAAGGACCCATAGAATGATATTTTAAGAAGACTAGTGTAATAAAACCAACTATAGTAACCCATAGTTGGTGTATAATTTATTAAAACAGAATGATATACAATTTATATCATCCCAAAGGATCTATCAATTTATTATTCTTGAAGAACCAGATACATACATGATTTCAATTTTATATTGGGAATAAAATATAAGACATTACAAAAGTAAATGCCTTATTCCCTTTAAATTCATTCAAAGATTTATTATTCATATCCTATTTAAATGAAACAAAATAGGGGTGAGATAAAATAATTAAAGAGGATAATGTATAGTAGAAGCTATCACAAGTAAATAATTCATAATCAATATGGAAAACAAAATAACAGAAAAAACATGTCATTTAATCAATAACTTAAGAAGGATATGCATCCATGGATAATATCAATGTAATAATAACATTAATAATAAAAACTAAATTTGAAATGAATTAAATTTATAAATCTGGATTCCACAATCTCAAAAATCATTATATATTTACCATCAAGTCCTCGATCAAATATAATTTGATTGATGGGTAGCTATGCACTAAAAACTCTATTAAATAAGTTAGTCTAAATGATTTGCCTGATGAAGCATTTTGATGCATTGAGGTTCTCTATAATTATGGGTCCTATCCATAATTTCATGTCCAATTAAATCCACATATATTAAAATATCAATTTAATTCAGTGGCAACATAATTTATCAATAAATATCTATATTGAGTAAAGGATATTGAATATAAAGATTAATCACTAGTAACTCAAATAAAATTAACAGTAAAACACCGTATAATGAAATGGTAAATTGTTTATAAGATAAAAAGTGATACAAATAATATTCATATTCAAAAGAAATTTTATGTTCAATTTAAAATGATCACTAAAAAGATAATATTTCAAGATAAATTTAACATATGAAAATTTAATAATGGATAAAATATGGCCATCAATTCATCTAAAATATTGGTTTCAAAAAAAATCATTACCTTTGGAGAATAAATGAATATGGAATAAAAATATAAACATAATCTTTAATTAAATATTTTTCTTTGTAAACACATTTAAAACTTTCAGAATAATCAAAATATTATAATATTGTTATTGCAGTGGGAATATTTATTAACGTCGTATACATTAAAAAATATTCCTTTTGACTTTTTGTAAAGAAAGATGAAAACTAATCATTTTATAACATTAAAAATATTACATTAAAATATTTTAGAAATTTAAGGATTATATAAAATTTACTTAATAAATCTGTTGATAAAACAAAAATGGTTTTTTAAATAATTTTGATAAATATGGACAAGGAAGAAAAATATGCCTGATCAAAAAGTGAAATAAGATCATATTTTATTTTAAAATTTTTATTTTATTTATCCAAGTAAAAAATAGGGGAAAATATGGAATAAAATATGTAAATTTTTTAAATTTTTAGATAATAAGAAAATATATGGATTTTAAGAATGATAGATTAAAATATTTCTTTAATCAAAATAAGTGAAATCCAAAAAAATAATATTATCAATAAAATTATGACCTCTTTGGTTGTTGTTAGATTGTAACACATTGAATGATTTTAATTTAATTTAAAATTTAATAATCATTAATAAATTGATTTTAATATTAAATACATAAAATGGGTTGTATATACACCATATAAAATAAATAGGTGCATCATTCTAAATATGTCTCAATAGAGATGAAATGGAAACAAAATCCCTTACCTCACACTTCCCATTATTTTAATGTTCTTAAACATACTTTATAATGGATTTAAAAATGTTATTAATTTATTCCAAAACCATATAAATATTTATAAGATCATATATTATCCACTTATAGCATCTCATCAACTTTTTGTTAATATTAATTTATTATTTCCATTTTTTAGGTGTTAACTGCTTAGTTTTATCATGAATGTTTATTCATAAAATTAATGGTTATTGTGAATGGGATATAGTTTCATCATATAAATAATTATATTAATGTCCTAAATTTCTTATTTACTTATTTTATACATTTTATAATCATTCTTGAAAGTTGAATATGGAAAATGAATGGCATCATAGAGTAGATATGGTACGTCGTACATGCGTATGATTGATGTAATCATTTCATTAATGGGTTAAAGTGTCACTCTCAGAAATAAAAAATTTAGATTCAAAAGTGTCACTTGCTGAAAATTGATCAAGCATTCTTGGATTTTCCTGATAATTTTTAAAAACTATTCAGAATTCATTTTTTATGTTTAGGAATTCATTTCACATCAAAATTATATACGATGTGATCATAATGATTCAAAAGTGTGTGTTTCCAGTTTAAAATGACATTTTAGTAAAAAAGATAATTGTTGTACTCAAAACTAAGCCAACACATTCATATTGTTTTGATACATTAAGAAAAAAATCCCAAATTCATTTGAGATGTGTTGGAATCATCCACAACTCAAACTGATGCACAATGTGACCAGTATGACTCTAAGTGTGTCTTTTTTTTTAAAATTTACATCAATTTTACTAAAATTAACACTTTTAGTTAATTTATTTCTTTATATTGTTACCAAAATAATAATATTTTTCTTATAAAGGTGCGTTATTTTTCTTGATAGGGGGTTGTTTTTTCATCAATTGCATGAGTTGGGGCAGGATTAAAAGATAATGGAACATTAATGTTTTTGAATTCTTGTAATAATTTGTATTAATGTAATTATATAAACCAATGCTTGAAATGTCTATAATATATTGTTTTTTGCTTTTGTTTATGTTGTAAATTTAATTTAATTTAAATATTGTATTGTTACTTATTTATTTCTATATCTGGGGTCTTTCTGTTGTTGTGGTGTGCTGTTACAGTACATTGTAGTGGTGTTGTAGTGTGTTGTCACAACATACTATAGTATGACCCTTTATCAGCACTTTTTAAAGCACTAATAAAAGGTCCTTTATTAGATATTTTATAAGTGCAGATAAAGGTATACGTTATCAATGCTTTTATAAGAACTCATAAAAGACCCTTTATGAGCACTTTTATAAGGGTTGATAAAGGGGGGTTTTAGCGGTGCTAAATTAATGCACTGATAGAGGTCTCATTTTTTAGTTCTTTGTTTATCACTCATAAAATACCCATTTATCATCACTTTTTTAGAGATGATAAAGGACCAAGGATTTTAACCTCGCTCATGTTGTCAGCACTTTTCTTGCACTGATAAAGTCCATTTCGAGTGCTGTTAAAGGATAATTTTTTTGTATTGTTGTTTTGGGACCCACATAGTTTATATCCATAACCGAGGTTCCATAAAATTCGCTTGATTAATACATAATATTGTGTCAAGTATATTTTTTGAGAGTATTATCTGTATTCATGAATTTAATAATCAAAACGGTTATCGATCAGTGTATCAACACAAGTATGAAACCTGATTAATAAACTATGCACAGGTAACACAATTTCCCTTTCTTATTCTTGATTTGGCCATTTTTATTGGGTTGACATATCACAATGATAATGGAATTATTTCATAGGAACCCTGGTTATATTGGATTTTATATTGGGTATACTGGAATGGTCTAATTCATGGTCAAAAAATCATTTTTTTATTTTAGAGATTCATGTTGGGTTCACCATTTTTGTTTCCAAAAGAATTGGGAATGGTTTTTCTCGATGCTCAGTTGTGGGTTATTGAGGTTAGTTACACAATCATCTGCATCATGTTTACAATAGTTTTCATTAATAAAAACTTCCAATAGTTCCCACATCCAAGAAAAGGAATGAACCTACTTTACAAAGGTATGTGTCTAATTGGGGTTTCATTCCCAATGATTATTATGGACTCACATTGGTCAATATGATGGGAGGTCGGGCTCATTGTACCCTTTTAGAGGGAAGCTACTATCTACTATATATAATAATCCTAGAATTTCCCACTAACACGTGTCACTCTAATATAATTTCACATCATTTTTTCTATTCATGTCACTCTATCAATGTTCCACATTGCTCCTCCACATGAGAAGTTATCGTGCTTCAGCCTATCCCTCCCGCTCCTGCTTAGGTATTCACACGGTGCGACCTACACAACCCTCAAATTGCATCCTCCATCGCTTTGTCATTCCTATGTAATCTGTAGTCACTCATGCTCCGTCCACAATGTATTTCTCCTCCTGGAAGTTATTGTATTCTCCGCAATTTTCCTTATCCTAGTTCCCACTATATTCTCCGCACAGTTACTTCTACCACTCGAGATTAGTATTTAGCACTTCATGTGCTAGGGTTACTGTAATTTCCTGACATCAGCATCATCTTCCTCCTAGTCTCCTTACGTTTCGTCATTGTTGTACTCCATCTTTGTCCTTTCCCATGTTTTACTTTACCTCTTATTCATGTTCAATATCAAACTTGAAAATTCATCCACATCTATTTGATCTCACGATTCCCTTCAGAATTGACCCCACGTCATCAGTCTATTCATCCACAACAATCCTTCTATACAGTCCACTTAAAGTTAGCCCCTTTCATGTTTCATGATTATGTTGTAACTCCCTCCATTCAAACCCCCTACTTATTGAAATTTTTTGTGTCTATTCAGGGTATTATTGGGTTTAGAATTTCAAGAGATGCTGGCTTCCCTTCTCTGCATGCTTCTTGCATCTTTTATTCCCTCCCACATCATCATTACATTTCAGGTATAACCTCCAAATTCTACTAGAAAATTGAAATTATTTCCATTGAATTTCTAGTATCAACTCAATTCTATATACATATGTTTCATTAATTGTTGTTTGAATTTTATGTAACTCTTTGACTTAAAACAATTATCTACAATAGTTTGTTGTACAATTTTCCTTGAAAAATAGTTAGATTTCAATTAAGTTTTTCATTTTCATATCCAACTGCATATTTTGTTGTCTTATTTCATATTTCCTATTTTCGAAAAAAATCATCTTTTTGGAACTAATATTGAAATTTCATAGAAAACTATTCTGACTACATTTCGGTTATGCATGATTTTAACCAAACAGAGATTCTACTATCAGATTTATCAATTTCTGAATACAAAAAATCAACCCCTACTCTATTATATTTTACCCTATTATGTATTTTCCTTCATAATGTAAATTACATTCACATTGCCATGTCAACTGTGTATTGTATGGTCTCATTTCTCACCATGACAATAAGATATAATGAAAAAAAATCAAGCATAAATTGCCCGTTGAACTCTAGACATGCAAGGTTGTAGTGGAGACTACTTATGAAGGAACGAAAGAGAGTTTTGTGAGTTCTATGTTAACTAATATTGTAAATGATTTACTTAATAAACACTGTTTATGTCATGACCCATCCCCCGGGGCCCGTTTCGTGACTACCCCAAGCCTGCCTTCCATAGGCCAGGGGCGGTGACTAGCACCAAAGGCATGATTCCCTAAAAATAGGAAGGCATTGCCTTTATAACCTGTAAACACACGCAATAGATATGATCAAGAGTAAACTTAATAACCAATAAGAGAGTAAAGTAAGTGAAAAGGGGCCAGAATACAAGCCTAACTAGAAAGTACAAGAAACTGAAGGTACAAGTACAACTGAGGAAAAAAGGAAAAAATAGCCACTGAGTCATCCCCCGAGGTTGCTACCTAAAGGGTAAGTACAGATCACCTCCTCAGCACTCCACGCTCGTCTGTCTCCTCCGTGTACCATCACGCTGTAAGGTCCACCTCTGGGTACCGTCTAGTCCTGGTACTCTCAGCCTCGATCAACGTTGTCTGTCATCTGCATCCAACACAACGAGGTGGAGGCATAACACATGCAGGGGTGAGTATAATGATACTCAGTAGGGACCCAGAGACCCTCAAGGTCTCAGAAAATCCAACAAGGATAAACCACAAGGTATGAAACCAATAGATAATCCCACTTAGGTATATACCCATACATATACCTAAGTTATCAAGTAATCCATCTCAATCATGAGGAAAACACAAAGTTACTGACTCATCTCACACAGGTATACAACTTTTGTTGAGTGTTGAGATGATCATATGCAGACTGTATCATCTATTCTGTCGAACCAACACATGATCCAGGAACATAAATCAAAACTGTCAAACCCACACAGGATCCCAGAAGAGTAATCAGAGCTGTCAAACCCACATAGGATCCAGGAACAGTCGTCAAAACTATCTAAATCACACAAGATCCAAGAACTGTAGTCTGATCTATCGAACCCATACCAGATCCAGGAATAGTAGTTAGAGCGCAGCCAGCCACAGGGTTTCCACACAAAGCATTCTTGATTCTGGGAGAGTTAACTCCTCAGGACAAGTGTCGATACATCAACTACCGCGAAGTACCACGAAGAAGTTTCCCAAAAGTATGCCACTTCATAGGGGTCTCAACGCAACAGATGACACGTCAATCAGATGCTCGGTCTGTGAGTTATTAGCCTTTTAGTCATGTGGGAGTTAGATTCATGCACGATCCAACCTGACTGTAACTCAACTATACAACAAACTCTAGTGGGGTATACTCAAAGGGTGTGTCACACTCCATGATTACTAGCGTCGCTGATGGTTCGTCAAACGGATGTCTGGTGCCAAAGATATGGCCAAAAGAACGTAAAGGGGGGTCGTAGTGGGCTTGGGTCTGGTTTGACCTCATCAGACCAACCTGACCTAGCAGGCCACGGAGGCTGCAAGAAGCTTGGGGACATAGACCGGTTGCGAGGGCACAGACCGGCCGCGCAATTGTGTAAGGTCAGTTCGGCCTGGAGGCACCGCGAGGGGCGCGACTCGAGTGGCACAGGGTGAATAGGGTGCGCGGGCCAGTGCAATTCGGTCAGGCTCACAAGAGGTGGCCGAGCAGGCCGAGAGGAGGTCGGCCAGGCCGACAGGCGGTCTAGCGGGCGGTGGGATATTGCGCAGCCAGGCCGGCGGGCGGCTGGGCATGGCACGGCCAGGCCAGCGGGCAGGCCGGTGGGTGGCCGGGCAGGGCGCGGCCAGGCCAGCAGGTGGGTCGGCGGGCGGCTAGGCAGGCTGGCGGGGCGTGGTCCGGCTCGTGGTAGTGGCTCAGCTCGGTGAGTGGTGCGGCCAACGGGGGCTTGGTTGGGGTCGGTTCGGCCGGTGGTGATGCATGACGCCACAGGGGGCGACATGGATCACGGAGGTCGCGGGAAGCGCGGACTTTGTCTTTACTGCCTTCATCACCTCATTGCTTCGTCGACATGCCGAAGATCATCATAAACAAGGACGACATAGGGGTCGGTCCATGTGGGTTTGGACCGCACCCTCCATGTTTAGGGTGGTTACATTTGTATCATTAAGTAAGAAGAAAGATAAACTTTAATTTTTTACAACCACCGCAACGATTCCTTTCCAACTGATGAATAAAAATATGGGATGTAATATTACGAAAATAAACACCTTACCTTTGATCATTGATTGATGATGAAGTCATGGAATGAAGACAAAGGAGATCGCCGTTCTTCGCATCCACTACACACTTCCAATTCCAAGATGTCTTGGCTCGTTGATGATGATGCGGAGGGTATGTCGGTTGAAGACGTCCCACGTCGGTATGATCTTAGGATAAAGGTCTAAGGAGATCATTTCTAGCATTATTCATTGGAAGAACACATTATTCATTCTTCGATGGTGAGAGCTTTTCTCTCTTCTCCCAAGTTCCACCCAAAGGACAAATGCCAAGCCAAATAATAGATTAAGTTAAAACTATTATTTAATCATTGGAAAACAAATTCAAAATGAGTTAATTAATTAGGTTATCTCTAATTAATTAATCAAGAGGTTGGAACCATAATTACTTGTGTGTTGGATCCATTAAGGTGGAGGGGTGGTGTCACCATTAAGTGGGGAGTTCAAGAGGTTTCAACCTTGGGTGGTCCCCATCGCAATTAACAAGAAGAGGAGGTTTAGACTTCTGGTGGACCCCACCTCCATAACCTCCCATGGGAGGTTAAGGTGTGGTGGTCCCTGCCTCTAACCTCTACATGGAGGTTTTAACCAACTAATAAAAATAGAGTTTACACAACCTTATTTTTATTTAATTCATTCACTAAAAACCCAAAAACTCACTTTTATTTTCGACCAATTTCCGTCGAGGTAAAAGTCTTATTAAGAGAATACCAGCGCTAAGAGTTCAACGGTGCTCTTAGATTTCAATTCCGAGCACCGGTTAAAAATTTTTAAAAACCTGCTTACACATTTACTGAAAGTAGCTAAAAAAAACTTCAGAAATTGATTCTAGACACACCGGGCCTCAGAATCATGCACCGTCAATTTTCACAGACTCTCAAAATTCCCATGTACTTAGGAAAAAAATTTCCACAAAAATTATGGGTCTTTCAATTCTCCCCACATCAAGGAATTACATCCATATAAGCTACAACTCTAAATAAGGGAAAAAGTGTGGGTACTGAGCACACATCTGAGCCTCCCGCTCCCATATGCTCTCCTAGAGATTCTTGTGCTACCAGCGAACGTGCACCAGTGGTATCGACCATCCATGTAGGACCCACTCCTGTCGATCCTCAATCTCCATTAGAACCACCGCAAAAGTTTCCCCATGGTCGATGTGAATCTCCCCATGGTCGATGATGTGATAAGGGTCATGCACGTATCTCCTCAGCAGATATATGTGGAAGAAATCATGCACCCAGTGCAACTGAGGAGGAAGAGCTAAGCGGTAGGCCACCTCGGCAACACTACTGGGGACCTGGAAAGGTCCGATGAATCTCGGAGATAACATGTCAGCTCAGCCAAATCTTCGCAATCCTCGTCAAGGTGAGACCCGTAGAAAGACATGGTCACCATACTCGAAATTCAGAGGTCTCCATATTCTATTGGCATAAGACATATGTTTCCTCTGTATAGTCTTCATCTGCTCCGGGATGATCTGCACCATCTCTGTGGTTGCCCGTACCATCTATAGTCCCACTAGTCCTGACTATCCTGGGTCAGTCCAACACAAGGGTGATCTACAAGGTCGCCCATATAACGCCTCAAAAGGTTTCATCCCAATAGTGGAGTGATAGCAGTTGTTGTATTCAAACTACACCAAAGGTAAGTGATCCTCCCAGTTGTGACCAAAGTTGAGGACACAAGCACACGGCATGTCCTCAAGGGTCTGAATGGTCCACTCAGTCTGACCATCTGTCTGAGGATGGAAGGCTGTGCTCAATTGAAGTTGTGTCCCTAAAGCCTCCTGAAACCCATTCCATAGCTAGGAAGTAAACCGTGCATCATGATCAGAGACAATAGAAGAAGGTACTCTAGGTATCCACACAATCTTATGCACATAGAGCCTTCCTAAGCTCTCTACTTAACCCTACTCTCTGATCGGTAGGAAGTGGGATGACTTGGTGAGTCAGTCGATGATCACCCAAATCAAGTCATGAACTCTGGATGTACGTGGAAGTCCTATCACGAAGTCCATGGATATCCCATCCCAATTCCACTCTGGGACCTCTAAAGGCTAAACCAATCCTGCTGGAACCTGGTGCCCTGCATTCACCTACTGACAAGTGAGGCACCGAGAGACAAACTCTACAACTACCTTCTTCAACCCCGGCCACTAGTGCTGTCATCGGTGGTCCTGGTACGTCTTCACCACTATTGTATGTACCACTATAGGGGACGTGTGGAACTCCCTCAACACTTCCTCCTAAAGTGACACTATCACCATAGTATGTCCTTTAAAGAGGATGACGTGCTACGCACCTTCAGAAAATCCATCAGGTGCCTGCCCTCTGGATATCTGAGCATGTCATGTCTCGGAGTCAGCGTCTCCATGTTGTGGCTCCTTGACTTACTGAAGAAGTAGAGGAGAGACTGTAAGAGACTAAAGGAAAGCTTCTCCATCTCTACCCACAAAGGATATATTCAAAGCGGCTAGCTGCTATATCACTTCTCCTAATAGCTATATACCAGACCTCCTACTGAGTGCATCTGGAACAACATCCCCCTTAGCAAGAGTATAGACTATCTCGAAGTCATAGTCTTGGAAAAACTCAAGCCAACATCATAGTATTAGTTTCAGGTCCTTTTGAGAGAAGATATACCTGATACTCTTGTGATCAGAGTACATGGTAAAATGCTCGCCCATCAGATAGTGTCGCCACATCTTCGAGGAGAAGACCGCTGCTGCTCACTCCAGGTCATGGGTAGTGTAGTTAGGCTTCTATTGTCTCAGCTATCGAGAAGAGTATGTGATCACTGCTCACTCCTGCATTAGGACACACCCATGTATGGTCTCTGATGCACCGCAGTAGACTACATACCCTATGCCTTCCTTTGGAAGCCTCAAGATGGTGTCACTAGTCAGCCTTTGCCTCAGCTCCTGAAAGCTTTGCTGGAATCTCTTTGACCACACAAAGGGTTTCCCCTTCTTCATCAAGGCTGATAGTAGTGCTGCAACTCTAGAGAAGTCTGGAATAAACTCCACTAGTAACCAGCCAAACCCAAAAAACTTCGTACCTCTATCACACTCCTAGGTGGATCCCAAGCAAGTACCGCCTCAATATTCACTGGATCCACTGCAACTCTAGCCTCCAAGATGACATGTCCCAAAAAGAGAACCTCTAAAATACAAAATTGGAACATCGAGAGCTTACCAAAGAGCTGGTGCTCTCGAAGTGTGTCCAGTAGTACCTACAAATGGTAGGCATTCTTCTCCTTAGTAGTCGAGTAGATCAGAATGTCTTCTATGAAGACCACAACAAAGCAATCGAGGTATGGCTGGAAAATCATGTTCATGAGTCCCATGAAAACATCTGGAGCATTGGTTACACAAAAAGTTATAACCAAGAACTCGTAATGGCCATACCAACATCTAAAGGCTGTCTTCTACAAATCCTTGTCTCGAACTCTGAGCTGGTGATATCCTGATCTGGGGTCTATCATCAAGAACCATCGTGCTCCCTTTAGATGATCAAAGATGTCATCAATCATTGGGAGTGGGTACTTGTTCTTCACAGTCACCTGGTTCAGGTGACGGTAGTTGACACAAAGCCTCAAGATCCCATCTGCTTTCTTGGAAAACAGAATCGGGGCTACTCAGGGAGAAACCTAGGGCCGAATAAATCCCTTCTTCTGAAAGTCCTCCAGCTGTACCTGCAGCTCGCAAAGCTCCACGGGAGACATCTGATACACTGGTGTATATATTGGTGTTGTCCCAAGGTACAAGTCAATATATAATTCCACCTCTCTATGAGGAGGTAGACCTGGGACATCATTAGGGAAAAAATCCGCGTACTGGTCCACCACTACAGGATAAGTCGGACTCTCCACATCAACTGCTCTGAGGGTAAGGTAAGCCAACTGATGAGTGATCAGATTTACTCTCCTCCGGTCAAGTCCATCCTGCGCTGCAAAGGCACCCTTCTCATCAGTGAAGGTGAAACTGGTCCCATCCGTGCGGACACACAACACTTTCCACCTAATACAGTCAATCTGAGCATGGACTATAGATAACCAGTCCATACCCAATATGACGTTGTAAGGCCTCGATGCTGCTACTATGAGATCCTAACCAAAGATATCACCTTTTATAGTAAGCTAACACTGTTAGCACTAGTGAATAATCATCAAATCTGCTTTCGTAGGAGTCTCTAGCCATAAGAATCGAGCCAACGTCTCCAATGGAATCTCCGAGCTCCGAACAAGGGTGGTGGAAATGAAAGAGTGATTGTTACCTGTGTCTATAAGAATTGGATATAAGGTATATTAGACACAGATTGTACCTCTAATAATCTCTAGAGTTCCATGATCATAATCCTCATCTTCCTAGAGCTGAGCTCTCTCCTTCCCACCTGCTCCCTATGGTTGAGGTGGACCTCCTGGTGGTGGCAGTGACAACATCTCAAAACGTCTCCCTTCGCTAGCTACACGACCAGATCCTTTTCCACGTCCGCATGTGCCCTATGTATTGACTTGATAGAACCTATACCTCTACCTGGGAGGTCTTTCAACTGTCTACTGATCATCCAAATAGCGGATCAGACAGTCATGAGACCTGTGACCTTGCCCGCCACATGTGAAACACTGTCTGTCCCTCGAATGACTAGCTCTGTCTCAGGTTCCTTGCACAACCGAACCCAAGTCCTGAGGCCATCCACATGATGGTCTGGTCCTCTTGGACCTCTACGACATCTGTCTACTGCTAGCTACAGAAGACCCCGCTACGTGATGCCCGGTGGTGGGTCTCGCTACAGGTGACTACTCAGCAAGGAAACTCTCTACTAAGAGGGATCACTCCCACACCCCTACCTCCGTCTGGATGATGAGGAAGATCATCGAGGCCCTGATCTCTCGCCTGATCCCCTTCTTGAAGTTCCAGTCCCTAAATAATGGGTCCCACAACATATCGTGGAGTAGCGAGAGAGGTCGGTGAACCGCGTTGAGTATTGTTCCACCGTCATGCTACCCTGTTGTAGATGCAGTAGCTCCTTTATCCACACTACATGTAGGGTGGCTAGGACAAACTCTGCCTAAAACAGGCTCTCGAAGTCTACCAAGATAAGTGTCGCCTCTTCATGCACCTGGAGCATCAGGTTCCACCATCTACCTGCTGCTTCCTGAAGGAGGATGGCTGCAAGGATTACCATAAGTTCTACTGGTGTCCCTACCAGTCTAAAGACTCTCACAAGAGCTGTAATGCCCCAACCCCAGTTACCCAGAGTCGGTGCATTATTACATAACATTGGCATGATCACAAGAAATATCAAATATCGAAAGACTGATTAGTTTAGTAGCTTTGTAATAACTAGATATATTCATAAAGTTTTACATTACATCATAAAACTGAAAACTACAACAACATAGTCTCCATAGTCCACACTCTTATCCCCTTATACTATCCCCGTAGGTCATTCATAATTTACTTCTTCACATCCTGGGAAAAATAAAACATAGAAAAGGGGTGAGCTCAAATGCCCAGAAAGGATAACAATATAGCAGAAACTTTCATAAATAATAATAAACATTTAAGGAAATTTATAACTAAAACAAAAGCCTTTTAAACATGAACTTCAACATAGTATGGAAAAAATAAAATGAAATAATGCCATTTACTTATTCACATGGATATTCTACTAATAGAATAATCACATGAAATATCAATAACCACTTTCATAATGATGGAATTCATAATGCCAGACTATCATAACTACATAGCCAAGGCCTCGTTCCAAGAATACAATAAGATTTTGTCAAGGCCTTGTTTCAAGACACTAGTTTGTCTCATGAGACCTATCGATGCATCGAGGAGCTATATTAGGCTCCACCTATCACATATTAAGTCCAAGGCATTCCCATATAAAAAGTTTTAAACATTACATAATAATTCGTATTAAAACTAGCATACAAAATGTAAATACTTCATCCATAAACCGTGAATGGTATAAAAATAACACATCCACAATCAAACACATCATAAAAACTTCAAAATAATATGGAAGTTTTGTATCATAATAAATCAACTTCAAAAAAAATTAAAATCCATCAAAGGATGTTGACATAGATAAAATCAAAACTATTTGAGAGAAATATCTCTTTTTTTTAAATCATTTAAAAGTCAAAAATTTATTAAGGAAGTAATTTAAAATAGATTTTTGAATCAAAGTGTCCCATACCACTTTGAAACTTTTGAAAAGAAATATCATTTCAAAACATTCATTTCCATATAAATCAATCCTTAAAATCATTTGAAAACATTGAAATTAATTAAAAATATTTAGAAATATAAATCTTTAAAACATTTAAAATTCTGATTTTTATAAAAAGTATCTTTTAGAAAATCATAAAATATTCATTTTAAAATCATTTAAAAGTCACATAATTATAAAATTAAACATTTACTCTGAAAATATCCTTATAAGATTGTAAGGGAATCTTCAAAAATTTTATAACGACGGAAAATAGCCGCACCCGCCGTATAATTTAAAAAAAGAATTCTTACCTTAATTCTGTCGAAAAGTTTAAAAAGGACCTCATTTGGAAAACGATAGAAAGATTCATTTATAAACATATTATAAAAAGTCAAAAAAGGGTATAAATGACTTTATACCATATTCTATAAAATATTAAGAATGTTTTGAAATACACTTTCAAGAAACATGGATGTGGATGATAAAGAGGTCCTAGTAGATAATTACGTATAAACAACCTAGGATAATGAAGAGATTGTGAAATAACCCTTACCTTGTAATTTTCTTTGGTTGGGGGTAGGTTAAACTACTCTATAATGGTGAAATAATTGTTATTAAATTATACAATAATCATATACATTATTATGTTATAATATATGATCTTTTAACATTGCTTTGTTAATAATATCTTAGTATTATCGTCGTTTCGGGTGTTAACTTACTCGTTTTCCTTTATATGTTTTGTTATGTAAGACATGTTTGTCATGGATAGGTTGTATCTTATTCATATCCAGAATGATATCAAGTCCTTAAACCTTATTTTTAAATTATCAAATGATAATTATACTTGAATGGATACGATGGAGAATGAATCTCATCACGTTCGTGGAGACGGTAGTTCATATGTACGCACGAGCGACAATATCATTCTTTTGATATTAAAATAATATTTAATTGGATGGTATATCTTATATACAGAATAATTATCATGTTATATTTATTATTTACATGAATTACACATCATTATTATACCCATCCAAATAATAATATATTGAATAACAATTACACCACGATGTGGAGACGGTAAGCCGTACATACGCACGTATGGTGACATGTCATTCAAAGGATGGATAGAATACTGAATATGGTTGTACCATATTTATAATAATATTACAGTTTATAGGAGATACTGGATTCATTAATTTATAATGGTAATAACAAAGAAATAATAAGTGGAAGAAGAAAGGAACTTGAAAAAGGATGGTGAAATCCTTACCTCTTCTTCGGGTTCTTCCTTTTGATTTGATCAAAAGGGCTCCTTAGGTTGGATTTATTATCAAACTAAATCATATAGGTTGTATTGAGGGATGTTTATAGAGTATTTTTTCAGGGTTTGGCCGAACCAAAAGGCTTTGAATGTGTGAATTAGTGAGAAGGGGGAGTTCACTTTTATAAGAGGGGTGAGGGGTACCTTTGGAAAAGCTAGAAATATTATTTTATAATAAATTAATATTCGGTTTCTAATGGCTCCAAAGTGGATTATTTAAATTTTAAGGTGGTTATGGGTCTAAAAAAACTCAACGAATAGAATTTAGACATGTTTGGGTCTTTATATTAACCTTATCTTTTAGTTTTAACTCTTAGTTAATTAGTTTGACAATTACCATGTCACTTTGTATTTTTATATCATATAGTTAATAAACTTACTATATACATCCAAGAGACCCCAAGTAGTCCATTAATGATACAAATATCATGATATAAGTCTTTTGGCCGAACCTTATATTTATAGTAATTTAATATCAATTAATAATATAATATTTGTTTTAAAAACTCTTTTATGTCAATTTTGACACTATTCAATAATTGAATTTTTTAAAAATCATAAGAGAATGATTACTTAGAAAAAAGTTAATTATATCAATACTAAAATGTCATAGTAACCTAAAAAATTAGTTTAATTCATAAAAAGTCTCAAATTATATTTATTTGGGTATTTATAATGTCGATTATTTTAATTTTTCACTATTATGGTAATTACTACATCACCATTGTGTCATAATTAAATTAAATTATTTAATGTCTAAAATTTATAAATAAAATACCATTATGTAGGAAATATTTTTAAATTTGTAATGAATATTTAAAATCTAATTTATCATATTTATAACACTATATTAAAAAAAATTTGTAAATAAACATTGATTTTAACTCTTTTAACTATTCTTTGAATTAAATAATAATAAATGTCCTAATCTAATCCAAGTGGACCTAAATGATAATATTTTATCCCTAAGGTTTTTTTTGGTCGATATACACTTGTAAAATAGAATTAGGACATGTGTTAGGGTAATATTAATATCATTTTTACCCTTAATTACCCTATTTACTTTTAACCATGGTAAATAAAAGTAAAAAGTTATTATTCACCAAAAATTATTTTCATCTCATTAAACCACATTTTACCCTTTGATATTAACCATGTCTCTAAGATTTTCTAAATTCCACTCACAGAAGTGGTAAAATTAAGTTTTATGAAAAATTCAGTTTTTAACTACCACTTAGTGGTTTCACTATTCATCAAAAAATGAATGTTTCCCGAAAAATACCAAAAATTAGGCTTAAGATATATTTGATATTATGAATTAAAAAATCAGGTCTATTTTACCAAATTCAAAACATTTCAGTTGCATTAATTAATTTAAAAATTAATTCCCGTCCTCAAAACAAATAGCGTGTTTTTAAGAGATAATATCTATCAAATGATTGACACTTGTTTATGTCCGGTTTAATTGTGAAATTATGTAAAATGACCAAAATTGTATTTAATGGTAAAAATATATTCTAAATATACTTTAAAACCACTAAAATTCCTAATTTATCAATATAAATTATTTCGATTAAAAAATTTGTTTTTAATTAAAATTTAGTAATTTTCAATATTCATCAAAATATAAATGTTATTTGAAAAGTTCCAAAATTTCACCTTAAGCTAAATTCAATACTCCGAATACAAAAATGAAGTCCATTTTGAGAGATAAAATTTATAAAATTTCAAAAAGTAGGTATTACTATTCATAATGGCTAGTTTGATTGGTTGTGGTGTGTGTTAGAACTCGAAGTTGCGTACAACACACACTATTGTATTATTCAAAGGAAAGCATACCATGGAAGCTTGGGATATTTCATTGTAAATTTTTGATGTCCTCATTCTAAAAAGTAAATTTATTTAGTCAAATTGAATATATAAAAGTTTAAAATATTGTATTTAAAAAGGGTTCACTATTAAAAGTTGGTAAAAGTGAAATACTGAATATGAATTTGTTCTTACATTATGTCAAAGAAACTCATAATATGGATTATAAAATTATAAGGATTATATAAACTTTAAAATTTAGTTAATACTATTAATAACATCTTTTGAATGGCTTGTTTGGTAAGTCATGGTGCGCTTGAACTCGGTGTTGCGTGTAGTGCATGTTATTGAATTATTTTGAAGAAATAACACACTATGAAATCTCGAGGTGTTACATTCTCCCCTCCTTCAATAAATTTCATCCATAAAATTTGGAATTGTTCTTCGAAAATAAATGTTTGAATATAGAAAATATCTTTGTTGAAAAACCCACATCGGAAATTGGGTTAATAAAATTTAGTCTTGATAAGAGGAAAAGAGAAATGAAAGGGTCACCACCAAATTATGATCTCTATTCAGAGAACATTGGTATCAATTAGAGACATATAATTGGAGGAAAATGTAAATATTTATAGGTAGTGATTTAGGTCATCAATCACAAACAAGTGTAAAATTGAGGGCCTTAAATTCATCAATCTATGATGATTTAAAACACCATCGGTTCAGCAAAACATATGTTATTAGGATAAAACATTTTTTTGTTTTAATATACCTTCACTAAAGTATAAGAATTAATTTCTTCATCGAATAAGAGAAAAAATATATATACTTGACAAGTAGAGTCTCATCCTTTAACTAAGTTCTACCACAAACTCATCTTTCACTCTAAAAGATAATAGAACTTAAAAATAATATTCTATTTATCCTAGTCGTATAGGGTTAAAAAATGAATTTATAATTCATCTTGCAGAACCATTAAAAAAAATGACATTATTCAGTCCAGGACATCACATGGGTCAGTGGTAGGTGATACACCTTTATCGCCCTTCGGTTGTGGGTTCAAGTCTCACGGCCTTGCCAGACGCGACGGGTTGCCGCCCGACCTCCGGGTTGTCCTTTTATAGCAATCCAAAATAATCCAAACTAGAACTATCCAAAATACTTCTATAAAAAATTTATAAGGAAGGAAAACACAATGAAGATCATTTTTTCCACGTAATAACATGTGATCACCTTCATCATGTATTCTTTTAAAACACTGAAACATCCTGAATTACCATAAAACCTTATTGATTACATTCATGATCCCTTCTTTCTTAAAGAATAATAGATATACTACTTCAATCCAAAAATGTTGTAAACCCCAACAATGATGAAATATACAAATCATTAATCAGTTTCAAGGTAGTCGAGAATATCCAATATAATTTATCCAAATCAATCATGTATTATTCTAAAATCACTACCTCGGTATCAGAACCATATTATGGTTTATCTTTCTCTCAACCATATATTTTCCAAAAATTTAACCTCCTATTGAGTAACTTTTCTTTGTTCCACACAATATCAAGTACTTAATGAAATAGTACTGCAGTACAATCCTTATATAGTCCATAATTATTATAACAAGTACATTGTTGATACAACACTCAAATGACCTAATCAACATAAGAACCCTAATCATTCCTTTTCATTTTTGGTAGTATCATAACTTGATTATTATCCAATAGAAAAATTTGCGACATAGTATGATGACTAGGACATAGGTTCACATAGTGTCCAAACTCCTTGCAAATGAAGAATTTTACATTTGAAACCATTTTCTTACCCTTGCAGTCACGTACTTTGTGCCCTTTTCCTCCACACTTATAAAAAACTCCCATTCCTTTCAGGAAAGTTCAAAGGTGTTTCTCCCCACAGTTATCACATATGGGAAAATTATTCCTTTCCCTCTTCCCTTTATCCATCTTTCTCTCTTCCATCCTTTTCTTATCTTTCTTCCCTTCAAAGCCATAGGACTCAGTAAACTCTTTTCTTATCTTATCAACACATGATATTATTTCTTCATATGATGATAATACGTGGGAGACTATTTCTATTATAAATTCTGTCTTAAGACCATGAAAGATATGATCCTTCTTTCTCTTTGGATCATGTGCATTGTTAGAGTTCTCATTCCTTCTACTGAGCACCATTTATAAACAATGGAATACACTAGATTAGTTTATGAATAAAAATACCAAATCCCAAACTTGTAAAACACATAACATAAATTAAATAGTTTATGGATATAATCCGTAATCATAAAAATGTCTCCTTTGAGGAAGTATATAATCATAAACCCATCATAATGGTTTGTAAAGAAAATGAGAATTATCCTAAGCATATCCCCTGGGAGTGTCGTAACCAGGAGTGCAGCAAGGCCCGTTGTTGTGCACCAGTTCTCGTTTGAGTCTATCTCAAAGCGGTGTTTTCGGGTTTTACCCCTAGGTACATCTGTTCTAGATCCGCCTCTATCTGCTTGTATCCAGACAGAGATGTATTGGTTGGAAAACTCACAAAATCTCTACAATACCAAAATTCTAGGAAGTTATTCTATACTAATCCTCAATGTCCATCTTAGGTCAATGTGATCTAATCAGAGTTTATCTAAATCTCGCTTCCAAGGTTTGTACTAAACTTTCTCTGATACCAACTGTAACACCCCGACCCCAGTTACCCAGAGTCGGTGCATTATTACATAACATTGGCATGATCACAAGAAAGATCAAATCTCGAAATACCGATTAGATTAGTATCCCTGAAATAACTAGATATATTCATAAAGTTTTATATTACATCATAAAAATGAAAACTACAACAACATAGTCTCCATAGTCCACATTCTTATCCCCTTATACTATCCCTGCAGGTTATTCATAATTTACTACTTCACATACTGGGAAAAATAAAACATAGAAAAGGGGTGGGCACAAATGCCCAGTAAGGAAAAAAATATAGCGGAAACTTTCATAAATAAGAATAAACATTTAAGGAAATGTATAACTAAAACAAAAGCCTTTTAAACTTGAACTTCAACATAGTATGGAAAAAATAAAATGAAATAATTCCATTTACTTATTCACATGGATATTCTACTAATCGAATAATCACATGAAATATCAATAACCACTTTCATAATGATGGAATGCATAATTCCAGACTATCATAACCACATAGCCAAGGCCTCGTGCCAAGACTACAATAATATTTTGTCAAGGCCTTGTGTCAAGACACTAGTTTGTCTCGTGAGACCTACCGATGCATCGAGGGGCTATAGCAGGCTCCACCTGTCACATATTAATTCCAATGCATTCCCATATGAAAAGTTTTAAACATAACATAAACATTCGTATTAAAACTAGCATACGAAATGTAAATACTTCATCCATAAACCATGAATGGTATAAAAATAACACATCCACAGTCAAACACATCACAAAAACTTAAAAACAATATGGAAGTTTTGTATCATAATAAATCAACTTCAAATAAACATAAAATACATCAAATGATGTTGACATAGATGAAATCAAAACTATTTGAGAGAAATATCTCTTTTTTTGAAATCATTTAAAAGTCACACATTTATTAATGAATTAATTTAAAATAGATTTTTGAATCAAAGTGTCCCATACCACTTCAAAACATTTGAAAAGAAATATCATTTCAAAAAATTCATGTCCATATAAATAAATTCTTAAAATCATTTGAAAACATGGAAATTAATTAAAAATATTTAGAAAGATAAATCTTTAAAACATTTAAAATTCTGATTTTGATAAAGAGTACCTTTTAGAAAATCTTAAAATATCCATTTTGAAATCATTTAAAAGTCACATAATTATAAAATAAAACATTTACTCTTAAAATATCCTTATAATATTGTAAGGGAAGCTTCGAAAATTTTATAACAGCGGAAAATAGCCGCACCCGCCGTATAAGTTAAAAAAACATTCTTACCTTAATTCTGTCGAAAAGGTCAAAAAAGACCGTGTTTGGAAAATGACGGAAATATTCCTTTATAAACATATTATAAAAAGTCAAAAAAGGGTATAAATGACTTTATCCCATATTCTGTAAACTAGTAATAATGTTTTGAAATACACTTTCAAGAAACATGCATGTGGATGATAAAGAGGTCCCAGTAGATAATTACGTATAAACAACCTCGGATAATGAAGAGATTGTGAAATAACCCTTACCTTCGAATTTTCCTTGGTTGAGGGTAGGTTAAACTCCTATATAATGGTTAAATAATTGTTATTAAATTATACAATAATCATATACATTATTATTTATCATATACGTTCTTTTAATATTGCTTTGTTAATAATATCTTAGTATTATCGTCGTTTCGGGTGTTAACTTACTCATTTTCTTTTATATGTTTTGTTACGTAAGCCATGTTTGTCTTGGATAGGTTGTATCATATTTATATCCAGAATGATATCAATTCCTTAAACAATATTTTTAAATCATAAAATGATAATTATACTTGAATGGATACGATGGAGAATGAATCTCATCGCGTTCGTGGAGACGGTAGTCCGTACGTACGCATGAGCGACAATATCATTATTTTGATATTAAAATAATATTTAATTGGATGGTATATCTTATATAATAAAATAATTATAATGTTATATTTATTATTTACATGAATTACATATCACTATTATACCCATCAAAATAATAATATATTAAATAACAATTACACCACGACGTGGAGACGGTAAGCCGTACGTACGCACGTATGGTGACATGTCATTAAAAGGATGGATAGAATACTGAATATGGTTGTACCATATTTATAATAATATTACAGTATATAGGAGATACTGGATTATTTATTTTATAATGGGAATAACAAAGAATGAAGAAGTGGAAGAAGAAAAGAACTTGAAAAAGGGTGGTGAAATCATTACCTCTTCTTCAGGTTCTTCCTTTTGATTTCATCAAAAGGGCTCCTTAGGATGAATTTCTGATCAAACTAAGGACTCTAGGTTGTAGTGAGGGAAGTTGAGAGAGTATTTTGGCAGGGTTTGGCCAAACCAAAATGCTTTTAACGTGTAAATTAATGAGAAGGTGGAGTGCCCTTTTATAAGAGGGGTGAGGGGAACCTTTGGAAAAGCAAGAAATATTATTTTATAATAAATTCATATTCGGTTTCTAATGGCTCCAAAGTGGATTATTTAATTTTTAAGGTGGGGATGGGTCTAAAAAAACTCAGCCAATAGAATTTAGATAGGTTTGGGTCATTATATTAACCTTATATGTTAGTTTTAACTCTTAGTTAATTAGTTTGACACTTACCATGTCACTTTGTATTTTTATATTATATTGTTAATAAACATACTATATACCTCAAAGAGAACCCGAAGTGGTACATTAATGATACACCTATCATGATATAAGTCTCTTGGCCGAACCTTAGATTTTTGGAATTTAATATCAATTAATAATATAATATTTGTTTTAAAAACTCTTTTATTTCAATTTTGACACTATTCAATAATTGATTTTTGTAAAAATCATCACAGAATGATTCCTTCTAAAACAGTTAATTAAATCAATCCTAACATGTCATAGTAACCTATAAAATTAGTGTAATTCATAAAAAGTCTCATATTATATTTATTTGGGTATTTATAATATCAATTATTTTAATTATTCACTATTATGGTAATTACTGCATCACCATTGTGTCATAAATAAATTAAATTATTTAATGCCTAAAATTTATAAATAAAATAACATTATGTATGAAATCTTTTTATCTTTCTAATGAATATATAAAATCTAATTTATCTTATGTATAACCCTATATTAAAAATGTTTTAGTAAATAAACGTTGATTTTAACTCTTTTAACTCTTCTTTGAATTAAATAATAATAAATGTCCTAATCTAATCTAAGTGGACCTAAATGATAATAGTTTATTCCTAAGTTTGTTTTTGGTCTATATACACTTGTCAAATAGAATTAGGACATGTGTTAGTGTAATATTAATATCATTTTACCCTTAATTACCCTATTTACTTTTAACCGTGGTAAATAAAAGTCAAAAGTTACTATTCACCAAGAATTATTTTCATCTCATTGAACCACATTTTACTCATTGATATTAACCGTGTATCTCTGAATTTCTAAATTCCACTCACAGAAGTGGTAAAGTTAAGTTTTATGAAAAATTCAGTTTTTTAACTACCCCTTAGTGGTTTCACTATTCATCAAAAAATGAAGGTTTCCAGAAAAATACCAAAAATTAGTCTTAAGAAATATTTGATATTATGAATTCAAAAATAATGTCTCTTTTACCAAATTCAAAACATATCATTTGCATTAATTAATTTAAAAATTAATTCCCGTCGTCAAAACAAATAGTGTGTTTTTAAGAGATAATAACTATCAAAAGATTGACACTTGTTTATGTCCGGTTTAATTGTAATATTATGTACAATGACCAAAATTGTATTAAATGGTAAAAACATATTCTAAATATACTTTAAAACCACTCAAATTCATAACTTATCAATATAAATTATTTCGATTAAAAAAGTTGTTTTTAATTAAAATTTAGTAATTTTCACTATTCATCAAAATATAAATGTTATCCGAAAAGTTCCAAAATTTTACCTTAGGCTAAATTTGATACTCCGAATACAAAAATGAAGTCCATTTTGAGAGATAAAATTTATAAAATTTCAACAAGTAGGTATTATTATTCATAATGGCTAGTTTGATTGGTTGTGGTGTGTGTTAGAACTCGAAGTTGCGTACAACACACGCTACTGTATTATTCAAAGGAAAGCATACCGTGGAAGATTGGGATGTTTCATTGTATATTCTTGATGTACCCATTCTAAAAAGTAAATTTATTTAGTAAAATTGAATATATAAATGTTTAAAATATTGGATTTAAAAAGGGATCACTATTAAAAGTTGGTAAAAGTGCAATACTGAATATGAATTTGTTCTTACATTAAGTCTAAGAAACTCATAATATGGATTCTAAAATTATAAGGATTATATAAAGTTTAAAATTTAGTTAATACTATTCATAGCCTCTTTTGAATGGCTTGTTTGGTAAGTCATGGTGCGCTTGAACTCGGTGTGGCGTGTAGTGCATGTTATTGAATTATTTTGAAGAAATAACACACTGAAATCTTATGGTGTTACAAGAGACTCCATCCAATCCTTATCTTCCTGTGGGCATGTCTCACCCCTATACCTGGGCTGCCTCTGGTACTGGAACCTATGCATCGTGCTCAGCCAGTGTGCACTCTCTCATGCTGGGGCTGGTGGCATCAGTGGCCCAATGGGTAGTGG
The DNA here is from genome assembly GCA_963277665.1 of Viscum album. NCBI lineage: Eukaryota > Viridiplantae > Streptophyta > Magnoliopsida > Santalales > Viscaceae > Viscum > Viscum album. The sequence continues at coordinate 1,662,102,937 of OY728146.1, read as the reverse complement.
TACCGCTGGTGCCTCCAATGTAATAGGGCCCAACACTGAGGCCTCGTCGCTCGGTGGGCTGCCATCTCATAAAAAACTCATAACCCTGGATAGCTATCTGGGTGGAGGCATCATAAAATTAAACAGGTGCACCATGGTAAAAAAGTTATACATGGAAAACTGACTCAAATAAATCACAACGAAAACTCTTCAAAACACACACGAAAATAGTGATTTCATGCACTGAGTTAGAAATTAGAAGTCAGGATCCTAGTGTACGGATACGTCGGCCGCCGCACCAACACTGGACTACCTGAACTAAAAACCACACTTAGTACCCTTAACAATATTGCTTCACAGAAATGATCAGAGTCCTAAGTTCTATGGTAGAACTGATTCCTCTGATACCAATTTGTCACGACCCATCCCCTGGGGCCCATGTCATGACAACCCCAAGCCGGCCTTCCATAGGCCAGGGGCTGGTGACTAGCACCAAAGGTGTGATTCCCTAAAACTGGGAAGGCATTTCCTTTATAACCTGTAAACACACGCAAAAAATACGATCACAAGTAAACTAAATTACCAACAAGAGAGTACAGTAAGTGAAAAGGGGCCAGAATACAAGCCCAACTGGAAATTACAAGAAATTGAAGGTATAAGTACCACTAAGGAAAAAGAAAAAAAATATCCACTGAGTCGTCCTCATAGGTTCCTACCTTAAGGGTAGGCATAGATCGCCTCCTCAGCACTCCACACCCGTCTGTCTCCTCCGTGTACCTTCACGCTGCAAGGTCCACCTCTAGGTATCATCCAGTCCTATTACTCTCAGCCTCGGTCAGCATTATCTGTCTTCTGCATCCAACACAACGAGGTGCAGGAATAGCTCATGCAAGGGTGAGTATAACGATACTCAGTGGGGACCCCGAGACCCACAAGGTCTCACCAAATCCAACAAGTATAAACCACAAGGTATGAAATCAATAGATAACCCCACTTATGTATATGCACATACATATACCTAAGTTATTATGTAATCAATCTAGATCATGTGGAAAACACAAAGTTACTAACTCAACTCACATAGGTATAAAACTTTTGTGGAGTGATTATATGATCACATGTAAACACTGAATTATCTATTCTGTCGAACCCACAAAGGATCCAGGAACAAATATCAGAACTTTCGAACCCACACAGGATCCAGGAACAGTAATCAGAGATGTCGAACCCACACAGGATCCAGGAACAGTCGTCAGAGATTTTGAACCCACACAAAAACAAGGAATAATAGTCAGAGCTGTCGAACCCACACAGGATCCAAGAACAGTAGTCAGAGCATAGCCATCCACAGGGTTTCGGCACAAAGAATTCTTGATTCTAGGATATTCCTCTCCTTAAGCCAAGTGTTGATACATAAACGTCCACGAAGTACTATGAATAAGTATCCCAAAGGTCCGCTGCGTCATAGGGGTCTCAATGAAACAGAAAGAACGTCAATCGGACGCCCGTTCTGTGAGTTATTAGCCTCTTAATCTGGGGGCCCGGTTGGATTCGTGCACGGTCCAACCTGATCGTAACTCAACTATACCCTGAACTTCATTGGGGTATTCTGAAAGGGAGCTTCACACTCCAAGATTACCAGTTCCACTGACGGTTCCTCAAATGGACATCTGATGCCAAAGATATAGCCAAATGAAGTAAATGGGGGTCGCAACAAGCCTGGGTCCCATCCAACCTAGTCAGACCGACCCGGCCTGACTTATTCTGGGCCAACCCATTGGGTTTGGCCCAGCCCGCTAGGCCCGGCCCAACCGGCTGCGAAGGCCGTGAGTAGTGCAGTGGCGTGGACCAGTCACGAGGGCACGAACCGGCCGCACATCGGTGTAAGGGCGATTCGGCCCGGAGGTGCCACGAGGGGCGTGACACAGGCAGAACGAGGTACATGGGGTGCGTCGGTCAGTGCAGTTCAGCTGGTCACACAAAGGTGGCCGGGCATACCGGCGGGGTGTAGCCAGGCCGGCAGGCACGCTGGCAGGCAGTCGGTCAAGGCGCGGTCAAGTCGGTATGTGGCCGGGCAGGCCGACAAATGGGTCGGCGGGTGGCCGGGTAGAGCGTGGCCAGGCCGGTGCACAGCCAGGAAGGGCGCATCCAGGCCGACAGTTTGCCGGGTAGGGAACGACCAAGCCGGAAGGCGGTTCAGTGGCTGGGAAGGCCGGCAGAGCATGGGCCGGCTCGGGGCAGCGGCTTGGCTCGGCGAGCGGTGCGGCAAGCAGGGGCTCGGCTGTGGCCGGTTCGGCTGGTGGCAGTGCAGGAAGCCGCGGGGGCGGCGCAGATCACAGAGGCTGCGAGTAGCGCAACCTTTGTCTTCACTACCTTCATCACCTCGTTGCTTCATCACCATGTCGAAGATCATCATAAACATGGACGACGGTGGGGTCATGCCATGTTGGGTTGGCCTGCACCCTTCACGTTTTGGGTGGTAACATTTGACTCATCAAGTAAGAAGAAAGATGAACTTCAATTTGTTACAACCACCACAACGATTCTTTTCCAACTAAAGAAGAAAGATAAATAAAGTAATATTACACAAATAAACCCCCTACCTTTGATCGTTGTTCGATGATGTAGTCACGGAAAGAAGATGAAGGAGATTGTCCTTCGTCGTGCCCGCTGTACACTTCCAATTCCGAGTTGCGTCAGCACGTTGAGGACGATGCAGAGGGTAGGTCGGTTGAAGACGTCACACATTGGTAGGATCTAAGGATAAAGGTTGAAGGAGATTGTTTTCAGTGTTCTTCGTTGGAAGAACGTGTTCTTCGTTCTTCAATGGTGAGAGCTTTTCTCTCTTCTCAAAAGTTCCTCCCAATGGAAAAATGCCAAGCCAAATAATAGATTAAGTTAAATCTTTTATTTAATCATTGGCACAAAAATTCAAAATGAGTTAATTAATTAGGTTAGCTCCAATTAATTAATCAAGAGATTGGCACCATAATTACTAACGCGTTGGCTCCATTAAGGTGGAGGGTTGGTGGCACCATTAAGTGGGGAGCTCAAGAGGTTTCTCCCCACTTAATGAGGAGTTCAAGAGGTTTCAACCTCAGGTGGTCCCCACCACAATTAACAAAAAGATGAGGTTTAGACCTCAGGTGGGCCTCACCTCTATACCCTCTCATGGGAGGTTAAGGTGTGGTGGTCCCCACCTCCAACCTCCACATGGAGGTTTTAACCGAATAATAAAAATAAAGTTTACACAACCTTATTTTTATTTAATTCATTCACTAAAAACCCAAAAACTAACTTTTATTCTTGACCAACTGCCATCGAGGTAAAAGTCTTCCTAAGCAAATACCAACACTGCGAGTTCAACGGTGCCCTAAAATTTCAATTCTAAGCACCGATTCAAAAGTTTTAAAAACCCACTTGTACGTTACTGAACGTAACCGAACAAAACATCCGAAATTGATTCTAGGCACGCCAGGCCTCGAAATCATGCACCGTCAATTTTTGAAGACTCGTAAAATTCCCATGTATTTAAGAAAAAATATTCCACAGAAATTCTGGGTCTTTATAGTTTAATAGTTTCATTTATTGCACTTTCCACAAGTTCTATGCCGAAAATTACTTGAAACTACTCTTTGACATCTACTAACCAGTCAGGTACTCCATCAAGTGAAGCAGTATCAACAGGTGACATCCCACATGGAGTCAAACGCATGCTATTATCATCTATATATATCAATGGTTATTTATGTTTGAATTAACTAGTAGCATCTTTAGTATGTATCTGAATGCATTCCAAACTATACAACATTAGTCAAAATAAACTTCTTTTCTTACAGGGCCTAAACTATTGTCTGCTCGGTCAAATACAAACATCTATTTCCCATCAAAATGTACAGATGCAAGGGTACAATGTATATTTTTTATGAAGTAATGACAAAAAGATGTTTTGTTTTCTAATATTGTCACTATAAAATTTTCATGTCAGTTAAAGTCTTCTGATGTCTGTATTCATTGAAATTTCCACAATATCAACGAAGAGATGTACTGAAAAATCTTCCGTTGCATCTAGCAGTACGTTTGGAACTACAAACAATGATCCTCTACTAGAAAATATATTTAAAAATGGTGTTCCTGTATTTAGTGACACTATTTGTGAAAATGGTTCTACATCCTCATTTCATGAAAAAATATACCTTACATTCTTATGTTAATATTTCTAGTTTTATTTGATTAATTTATAATTATTTCTCTGTGTACATATATACATAAACAAGAATTGGATATAAGTTTAATGACCAAAATTCCAATAGATTCCATTATAAATTTCTATAAACAAGCACATCAACCAATTTTTTTAATGACTACATTAATTAGAAGTTCTTTGGGAGTCATATGTAAACTGTTTAAACATGCATTCCATCATACAACTACCATGGTAAATTTCACCGCATCTTTGTAAATTGTTAATTTTATTTTACTATTATAGTACTTGTCATTAGTTTCTAAATGTACCATTTAACTTTAACATTATTGAATTATTTATGATTTTACTAGACTTTATCACTGAAATTGTCAGCAAGAATTGACCAATGATTCAGTGGAGACTACCAAGGAAACAACAATAAATAGGCTATTAGAAACTTATTAATCTTTACATGATTTTTTGTTGATTTCATTGTACTATTATTCCCTAATGTACATGTTAGTATTTTATAAATATAACATATCACATTATTATTACTTACTTATTTATGATTTTTCATGAATTTTTGCTAAACATTTCACCATAAATTGATAGGAGTGGAGACTATAAGGAAACAAATAAAAATAGGTTTTCAGATGTGTATTAATCATTATATGATTTTGTTTTTTAAATTATGATTCATTAAACAACTTGTAAATGGGTTGTACATAAATGAAGAAATATGTGCTGGTAGTCACAAATCTTGATTCTTCCCTTCCTAGTGTTGAAACTTCAATTCTTAACATAGTCACAAGGGCTGCAATAGATGTATTTCAGTAGAGAGATATTGTTTCCATAACACTAGATTTATCCCTCAATGCTTTATTATTATTTAATTTTGATATTTCATGCATTTAAAAAGGGACATCATCTCATTATTTTTGAAATTTCATATGTTAAGTAATGTCCATGCTTGATATTTGACATTATTTCTCCACTATGAATCTAGTTCTTTTTAAGAATAAAATTTGGAATTGGTTTAATTTACAAATAGTAATAATTTAATATAAAATTTTATGTGTTATAAACTAACTTTTACCCATTTTCCTCATCTCATAAAACATTTGGGAAGAAGACTGAAAGGGTTTAATTCACATGTTTTTTTATTTTTTATTTAAATTTATAAACCTATAAATCATTTCTTTCATTTCATGATTGGAATGTGAATTTTTTAGTGCTGGAGGTCCCCTTGAAAAAGGGAACATATCAACCATTCTAAGCAGGAATACTGTGTTTTTTGGTTATCTTTCCATCAGTAGAATTTGTTCCCTCTACTGAATAATTTAACTGAGAAACAAACGTAAAAAAGCCTACTAGACAGTAAGAAGGATCTCACATCAGAACAATGATCAAAGAATTAATGGGTTTTAACTTGGAAGAGGAAATATTGAGAAGAAATGCAAACATGTAATGATCTTATCATGTCTAATTCTCTCTCATTTCCCTATTAGAAAGAGAACATTGTAGTTTGTAGACCATATGAGGTGTATCTGGGTAAAGTTTCAGAGCAATCACACCACCATGTCTAGGTAGCTTATTCCAAACTCATTGTACCATCTTCTGGGACCATATGATGATGTACATCAAGAAATTAAATATTCATGTCATCATGAATATTATTTGATGTATGATATCAAAATTTCCATGAATTTTAATGACTTTATAAACATGTAGCCATTGAAAATGGATTATTCTCTAAGCATGCATCCTAGGGATGTCATGATTAGAAACATATATATGCACATATAAGGAAACTGAATAGGGGAAACTAGTGAATATATTAATGAATATATTGAAATAAGGAAATGCCACTCACTTATATCTGTAGCAACATATATCTGCTTTTTCTTCTATTTACCAGCAACATATATATGAGAAACAACATATATCTGAGTAGGGAAACTGGTGATGTTGGTGATGCTTCAGCAGATATAGGTATATTGGTTATATGAGTAGCAACATGTATCTTCATTTTCATTATTGGTATATTAAGGAAAATATTACTTCTGATTAGAAGGGAGACTCATGATGCTATTATTTTGAATAAAGGAAATGCCACCCACCTATATTGAAATAAGGAAATAATGTGGAAAACTACAACTTCTAGGTGATGAAATTCCTCACATCCTTGAAGCAAAGGCAATTATCAACACAGAAAATCCGTTGTTGCTATCATGAAATTTTACATGATAATTATTATCTGTTTTATAAGAAAATATGTATTTTACATATGGTAGCTCTAACGACCCTGTAGTCAGGGGCCAATAAAAGGATAAGCTTATATTTGAATGTTACAGGTCATGCAGGTGATATTTTGGATTCTGGTCTGAGGAAAATGTTTTTTGGTATGATGATTTCTGGTCAACATGATGTTCTGTTGAATCAAAAAATAACATTTTACAGGTCTAAAGAAGTCCCAATAATTATTTTCCTCTATTTTGGAATCCAATTCTATATGCATGTGGTTGTTGTTCTGAGCATAAATGATTTTTGATTTTTAGGTACCAGTTGGCCAGCGATTTGGAAGGCTTATTGATGAAAGTGAGCAGAACTGTTTTTTCATTTTGAGGTATTAGTGGATCATTTTAATCTATATTAATATAGTTATCATATTCTTTTTCAGAATTCTATCACCCTTAAGTTTAGTATTTACTTCTACCAATAAGATTTCACTCATTTGAATACTATCTGATTTATACTTTATTCATGATGTATCATTTATTTATAGGAGTGGTTCATTTATTCCCTGTTAAATTTTTCTTATGTGTATAGATTCAGTGACTTACTTTCACCACCATGGGCATGAAGAATGAAAAATTTTCATACTGTAATAAGTTATGTCATTCAAATCCTTGCAAAATTTTCTATCACAATCAATATTACTAGCATATGAACACATGATATTTTATAGTCTAATAGAAACATAGTAAATGATTCATATTCACTCGCAACATTCCTATTATTAATATGTACAAAACATATGGTCAATAAAATAAGTTTTTACTCTTTGGTTTATTGATTTTTTGACAGGATTTGAGGGAGATGGGGTGTACTCTGTAACTGATCATGAACTATGTAACTAAATGTCGATTCATTCAACATTTCTTTGATGCGGGAAATTATGGTTCTGGTGGAGGAAGAGAAGGATACTGATGTTCCAAGGCACAATGATGTTTTTTGTACTTGATAAAAATTCCAGATTATGGGATCCATAAAATATTATTATCATTGACACTGCTCATTATGTAACATATATTCATAAAATTATTAACTTTTGTCCACAAGAAGTATTTATTTCTATAAGTTTTATTCCATCATTATGTATTTGTCTCTGATCTGTATCCCTCATTCTATATTGTTCCAGATACCTGATTAATAGTTTCACACCGTTTTCTTTTTTCCCAAATAGCCCACTCATTCCATTTATTATTATTTCATTTATTTTATCACTTCTCATTTTTATTATTATGACCACTATCTTATATTTGATTTATCTTTCACTTTTTGTTTTAGTTACCTTTTTCTTATAGTTCCTGCATTATAGTTATTGTTATAAAAATTGAAAATGAATTCAAATATTCATACTCAACATTTAATGATTCATATAAATTTACTCTGTTTTTTCATTGTCAACTATTTGAAAGTTTTCTTCATAATCAATGCACTCCTATTCAATTATTGTAAACCATTACTTTCTAATTAAAATTTATTCAACATTACTGTTTCTTCTCAACTTTTATGAACACTAATATCATATTAAGAGAAAAACCAGTAATCGAATACACTATGCAATTGTATGGGAAATTAATAGTTATTTCCTATTTATAGTCTCTCTTATAGATTTAATATATGTTCATGAAACTCTTCTGAATCCTAATACAGAACTGGTTACCCTAATAAAATGATCGAGTGTTTAATCCTTCTCTCTATAATGGGGGATCTATTAATGAAACCTTTTTTATATATCTGAGGTTCTTCATCAGTTTACCATTATTTCTTAAAAATGGGTGGTTGTTTATATCTTGAAGTTGTATAACCATGAACACTATATTTTACATCCATCTAGGGAGGTGATTGGTAATTCAAGGATGGGATTGAACCTTTATTGAGTATTATATTTGTATAGTTTTTAAAACCAATCAAAACCCACATAGTTTATTTAAACCATGTAGTTTACCATCATGAGGAAATGTCATATATGAGGGAACATAGGAAATATGTATGAAGCTCAAGCCTTAGAAAGGAATCTAACATAGCCTTTTTATAATAAGAATCAGAGTCATCATAGTTCGATCTTGCCTCAACCAACTGAGGGGTTTTGACAAATGATTAATGCCTATGAGGGGTATTTCTCTGGGGTTTACCAATATAGTAAGGTATTCAGGACATACCGCTAGGTGGATTCCCTTGTATGGGGGTATTAGTATCATTACAATAAGTGGGGATTACACACTGAGGTTTCATGTGATGGGGGAATTAATTACATGAATGATATGATTGTAGGAAATCCTAAATCCCACATGATCTTTATGTGGTGTTGAAAACAATGGAGAGAAATTGATTAGTCCCACTACCTAAGGATGCGGGACTTACGCACTAGGGTGGCCCTAATAGGGGGATTGATGTGGATATTGGGGGTTAAGAAGGTGTCCTAAGTATCCTAATTATAGTAGGAGTCAGAGTCCTCATAGTTCACTAAGATTCTTAATCTTATGATGGATGAGGAAGGGTGATAAACCCACAAGAGGGTTCTGATTCTATGGGTTAGAGTGTCTGAGATATGAAGGGACATACACCAAGGTGGATTCCCATTAGAGATCAGGACATGGGAAGTCATTCGACATATTCTACTTGGAAAATAATGATAGTTCTCATTCAATCTCGATTATAAACAAATATTTATAAAAGAAAATGTTATCATGTACCAGGGTTTTTCCCCTAACATTCTTGACTTGTTAGAGGGGATATACCTGTCAATTCCTAGGTGTATATTCAACATATCATAAGTGTATATCTAACATGCCCTGATTGTCTGTCTAACATGTTATGAGTGTATGTATGGTGAGGAAAAAATGTCCTAGGTTGCTTTACATGATTGAAGCAGACACATCAAGGATTTGTCACATGAACTAACTAACATGTTTGGAGGACTATCACATAAGTCATAGGAAAAATCTAAAGGTCCTCACTTGATAAACACAAGAATATATAGGGGTTTTACATGACCAAGGATAATATGTCGGGAGGCTATCACATGATCTAGCTGGAAACTATAGAGGGCTTCACATTACATGGATGATATGTCTATAAGAATGTTCTGTAATTGTTCAACAAGTATATAGGACTTCACATGACTTGGGATACATGTAAAGAAGACTTCTCAAGACTTGGGTGACATGTCTTAGTGCTTTTTCAAGACCTGTAAAACATATAAAGAGGACTTCACAAGACCTAGGTGACATGTCTAGAAGAATTCCAAATACTTGGTTAACATGCGTTGGTGCTGCCACATGATCTTGATAGGTCATGGAAAGCGCACGATGACTTCAAATGAATTTCGGAATATTCATTTTCACATTACTCATTTGTGTTTTTTAGTTTCATATGTTCCTCTAGTGTTTTCAATATTTAACTTTTTTATGTTTCACGTGACCAATTTGAAATGTGGAAACTCCTTCAAATAATATGTCTGGCTTGTTGGAATTTCTTAAAGTGATCTATAGGGTGATCATGTAAATATTATATTCATGTTTCATGATCCCTTAGGTCATTTCCAAGATTTTAACTGGTAGAGGAACCTTGAAATCATGATGTTTTATTCTCTGATAAGTCTACTCTTCTATGATATTAAGTGTATTACTTTTATCTTATGTATCTTTTTTGTGCTGACGGGGAAGAATTTATATGCCTCACCACCCTAGTTATAGGAACCCCTTCCCAGCATGTATATCACATATACGGTTTGGATTCGGTGGATGGATTATCACATCATGCACTTCACAAGATCCTTATATGGGTCATCCTAGGCATCGTATGATAACCACCAATAGATATTACACTTCTTCCTCACCATATTTATTAGAACTTAGATCATTAAATATATTTTTCATAATAATTTTTACATATAAAATGGTCTTTTCACCATTGATATGAAATGTCTAATAGTCTTCATGAGGTCAAAACGCATATGCAGAGGCCTTCATGTGATCGAATAAGACTTTTCTGGGGTCCTTCGCAAAATTAAGGCATACTGATAGAGGCCTTTCATGGGATCAAGATATATTTTTATGGGACTCTCGCAATATCAATATGGCTTGTTGGAGGGTCTTCGCATGATCAATTGAGATCACAAGAGGCACATAACCACTTAACATGAAAATCAACGTATCTTTCCTTCATAATAGGCTTAGAAATTTTTTAGATTTTATTTAGTATTTTTAATAGACTTCATCCCTTTTCCAATTGGATTTTTATCAATGATTTACTTGATCAATAATTGAGATGGCGTGCAATCATTGTCGTGTATAGTCTATATTCTTTTTTTGTTGTGTTGTATGATCAGTGATGGATCTTATGATGTTGTGTGATCATTATCATGGACATTTTTTCACTTTTTGTTGATCTACTGGTCTGATGCATGATATTCAAAGCGTCATCTAATCACAAAAATTGAGATCATGGGATCAAAGGCATATGATTCCATCACATATTTAAAGGGGGTATATCATATCCATATGGTATAAGGGTACATGGACCAAATCCCAATCCACATGAATATTCCCTAAAAAATGGTTAATGTTGCATGTCCAGGGTGATTTTTAAGTCCAATTTTATAAGGGTTCACATGTTAAGGCTGATTTACCACATGATTGGAGTGGATTCTCATGATAATGGGTGCATGTCCCAGGTGTATGAAGTCACTTAAACCCCAGTTCTCGAGAATGTATCTCAAGATTGGGTTGACATGATCAAGTGAAAAGCATGAAAAAGGATGAAATAATTTTTTTTAAAGTAATCGAATGAATGAATCACATTATCTACGCCTCCTAAAGTTGTTTTTCAGTTGATGGTTTTCACGAGGGTGTATCATGACTATCAATGAGTGCAAGTCATCTTATCCTCAACAACCTTTTTGAGTTGTGTTATTTAATCCAAAGTATATATTTCAATATCATATCCTCGAGTATGTCACATGATCTTCAGTAACAATAGGATTCTTTCATGAACAACCACTTTTGGGTGTTTCCCATGACATTTCAAAGACTACATGTCCGAGTATCTGTATCATGTTAATGGATGTCATGTATCATCATACTCTTTTTTGGTATTTCATTGCATGTCATCTTCATTGGTTTGATGAAAATATATTATTATTAATGAGAGGTAAGGTTTATATAATTCTTCTTTATATTATTATAAATAAAAAATAAATCATCTTTTTTTAAAAAGATGAGAGATTTGTGGTGTCTCATCCCATCACATTAATGATTATGTGATGCATTAACTTTTCATGTGAATTCTTATTAAAAGGATTACATTTTCATGTGAATGCTTACATGAATGAGGATTGTGTTGTATAACCCTTTCATGTTAATTATTACATAATTAACTTCTTTTATAAGCTTCATTTTATGACCCATATATGGGTACGTCATTCTATTTTTTTATGAAAAATGATTGTTATCTTCTCCTGACTGGAAGCCCCTCTAACTCGTAGACTCCCTATATTTATAGATGAAGTATCACACTGCCTCTACATATTTGAGAAAGTTATAGTTTTCTATAAAAATATATCACCATTCATTACAAAAACATTCATATCTTTATATTTGAGTATTATATATTGTAAATATATATCTTTGAATCACTGAAAATTTTGGTATTCATTATGTGATGTGAATTTTGATTTGGGTGATCACATAACCTTACAGAGGATTAGTGTAGTCGGAAGATTCATGTATGTGCTACACAAATTCCAAATGAAATTTCATCCCTGTATTTTCACAGTAGATCCTATTCATAGTGGTTACCTTATGCAATGTTTTTAGCACTTTCTCTTTTTTCGACACAAACTGAATATTTTCCTTTAATTGTTCAATCTTCCTTCCACGTATGGATATTATCATGATGTTCTTCCATGCACCCGACCAAGTGGGAGTTTTACTCCAATGCTTCACATGTGGTGAGCTCATGCATGGGAAGGCCTACCAAGATGATTTCTATGAACTTTATGTGTTACACTTTGATCTCACCCATGAACCATAATTGTGGCATCACATGTCCACAAAAACCACAAGGAGGCATCACAAAATCCCACAATATGTATATTATCATGTTTAAGTGATCAGTATCATGGGATGTATGCATGCTCTTGTGATGTATCCAAACACACTAGTAGTTCTCCACAAGAACCCAAGATTTTTAGTGTGAGTAAGCTCATGTATTGTTGTTTTGAAGGTTTATGAAGGTCAAGTTGACCCATGCATTATCCTTCTTTAGAGGAATTCTATTATAGATATACATGTTATATATGAACAGTATTACTGAAACACATAATACCATCAAGAATGATCATGTAAAAGCACACAGTTCAATGTGTGGTTCAATCTTATTATCGAAAATTTTCATATAGAAGTCTCAGCATGAAAGGAGTTTCATTATGGGTTATCTAATGTGTCGATCCAGGTGAATAGTTCTACTTATCTTCACATAATAACATATGTGTTTTCTTCTTCTCTTCATATGATAGAATATTAGGCATGGGGTCTTCATATAAAAAATTTCATATGGTAGTCTCATCATAGTGAGTTGAGGTTCGAGAAAGCTCATATTCTCAAGGCTCTACTAGTACAGGATATTGATTCTAGCTGTGATAGGAAAAATGAAACCCCTACTATGCGAGGTTGATGAAGAGACGTATGACATTTTATCCATTTCCTGAAAGTTCCATTTTTATTTTATTTTATTTTATTTATTATCATTATTATTATTTATAAACACATTATAACAATAATAATAATAATAATAATTACGAACCTCTTTCAATTTTCATACACAACATTCTCCACCCAAACATCATTAGCATATGTCATTAAGTATTATGAATAGTTAAGCACTCATGACATGTTTTATTCTTTATGATAGCATATGGAACATGTTTTGTCGTGTAAACAGTGTTACACGCCCAACACATGAATACAATTGACATATATTATCTTCAAATAGGAAAATAACCCAAATCAGCAAAAAACATCAATGGAAATATATATTCTTTAGAAAAATATATCCATACTAATAAAATAAAATAACATAATATTTAATATATTCTATAAATCCAAAAATACAATAAAATTCATCATAAATAAATTTTTCATTAAATCAATAATCATTATCAAGGTCACCAATATTATCTAATTTATTTTTTCAATATTAATCAACTCATTATCCCAACTAAACATTATTATCTCAAATTTTGACACATATTAAAGTATATTTACCCCTAAATCATTTTTTCCAAAAAATATCATCTTACCATTGAATATATTTTCTAGAATATCAGTACCATTCAATATATGTTTTCAAATCCATAATGAAAATTTTATATTGAATAAACCATAGATGTTTCAGAATTCTTATTACTAGAATATCATTGAAAAAAAAACTTCTATAACATAATTCTTCAATGACAATACATCAACACTTAAATCATTCCATTTTAGTGATTAGAAAAACATAGGAAATTCCATGGTCTATAAGTTAACACTTGGATTGGGTAATTGACTCAGATAATACCCATGTTTATCTCACTTAATGCATTGAATTATAAATAGTACTCCACGATGTAATTTATTTCTATCCATTGTACCCTTAATTTTTCGTAGGAAATTAATTTATGTATGAACTTATTTTATACAAATAAAACATCTTCATGTTCCTTTTTGACATTTACATGGGTGATTATTCCTGAATTCATGATATGTATGAAGCTAAATATTATTTTCTTCATAATCTTCCTCAACTGAACTCCCATGATACACCATTTTTATCTAATTAGGTGTGTGAGGAATCTTACCCATGTTGATGTTATTTATCTTATAGAGTGATAAATGATTGTTCATAATCATATGTTTTCTCATTCCATCTCATATTTCATTTGTTTTCTCATAAAGATAACCATCACATTGTCCATCACATTCAGTATTAGAAAAATTTCATCTAGTTAAATCCATTTACTAAAACCAAAGAGAAAAGTGTGAGAAAAAATAATCATAGTGAGTAATCATGTAATCAAGAAAAATTATTCTTAAGATTTATAAATCATTAATATTTAATTAAAATATAGGAAAACTTAGGTTTATCATAGGTCAAACATGGTGTTTATCTATTTAAATCATCAATTATAGTTCACAATAAAAATGTTAATTAACCGATGCATATCCCCCAAGAGTATTAAAATATGTGCACAGAATGGGACCATTCACTATGCCCCAAAATGATAGTTGCAATACACTCAACCAAATATTTTGAGGTTATTACCCCTAGTTTCATCTATTCCAAAACCACATATACTTATAATATTCATATTTGGATGTATTTCAAGGAAAACCATATAATATCCACTTTACCAAAACTTTAGGATGTTATCCTATTATTAGGATTATACCTAATTTTTTCATCGAAGATATCTAATATTAATATCTAAAAAATAAATAAATCCTCCTTTGATACTAGCTTATGAGTCCCAAGAAAAAAATATAGATATTAAAAAAATTTAGATAAATATTCAACACCTCTAATAAAATTTATTTCCCTATGACTGTAAAAGGTTTAGTATACATGAAGAATAGATACATAAATAAATTATTTCATGATAGATCTTAAAAATCATTCATAAAGTTCTTATCTCATTATACCCTTAATTAAAAAACATGACTTAATCCTTTCTTTACAACATAGGTAAAATAAAAATAAGAAGGGGTAAGCTTATATGCTGAGTAATGGTAAAAATGAGAGATATCAATTAATGGTCATATGAATGCGAAAAATAAGTATAAGGGTATGATAACATAATCATAACTTAAAAATTTCACACCCAATCTCTCATATATTGGAAACACGAGTCATGGAATAAGTCTTTATGAATTCAGAAGACATGAATCATAAGAGGGAAAAATCATCAAAAATATGTCATAATCCATGAGTTGAAATCATAATCCTAACAATATATCTTAAAAGTATGGAACCATCATAGTAATATAAACCATATCATATATCAAGGTTTACTAATGAGACCATCATATCATAATATATTATGAATTAAAACCTATTTCCCATATTATAGAAGATCATAAATCACCACATATTTCCCATATCATATAGGATCAGGAATCACCAAATGTTTCCCACAGTGGATCGATCACACCAACTCATTACCCATAATTATCTCATGAGATAAAAAGCTTCAACTAATGCATTTGTGGGATATACCAGACCCACCCATCACATAATGAAAACAATACATATGTGTTCCAAAATATCATAACACACTCATCATTTCATTTTAAAATAACTTGTGAAAAAGAAATGGTTTTCATAAAAATTCCATCATTTCTTCATTGAATGACTCATGGAAATAAAATGGGTTTCATAAATATTTCATCATAGAATAATTAACCCATTGTAAAAGTAGATTATATAAAATAAACCTTAAATCAGCATCAATATAATCCATCCAAAGAACGAAATTATATGGTGAGATAAGATCATATCCCCAATGAATCATAATAATCCATAACAGATGCTAACATAGATGAAAAAATCCCTAAAAACTATCATTCAAGCATTTATTTGAAAAAATGATAAAATTATCCTTTATTTTTATAACATTTTAACTAAAAATTCTTAGAATTTCAGAAAAAAAATCATTTTCTTTGAAAATTAGCATGGAAAAATGTTAAGGAAACCTCAATGTAAATAACTACCATGATATTGGGAAATTGTTTTTCATTTTGTGCACATTAAAATAAAATATTCTTTTTATACTTTTGTAAAATGAAAATAATAACTTATTTGAAAATATTTTTGAAAAATTACTTTTTAAATTATTGTAAGAAAAGTTAAAGGGAGTGAAAATGGACTTTTTAGAACATTTCAAATATGAGTAAGAACATTTATAAAAAAATTTAAATAGATTTGATATAGACAAAAATTCATCGAATAATGGGGTAATAAGGTCATCTTATCATTAAAAAAAATTCCCAACCATTTTAATTACCAAATAGTGAAAAATGGTCTAAATACCCAAAAATTATAGAAATAATTAGTGGAGATATAAAATGAAAGGGTTTTATAAAATATGTATCATATAATATCTTGAATGAAAATTTAATTATAAAAAATCCTAATTAAAATGGGATTAAAACATAACTCCATTACCACTTTGGTAACATTTAAATTAAACCCCCATGAAAGAAAAAACATCAAATATTACCTTAAATACCCAAAAATATGGATATTCATGATAAAATATATCAAAGCTACTATAAAAGTGGATTCCCTAGACCCATGTGAATAATAACTTTCAATTACCATATTGTGTATACAGTGAGTTATGAATGATGTTAACTTACTATAATAGTGTTGATATTTGTAGATCCACTATTAATATAGTAATTTTCTTATATTAAATTTCATATAAAAAGGTTTTACTAGTTCCAAAAATAAAATAAGAACCTTGAGATAATATGTCGTTAATATTAATCTATGTCATACAGTCTATAACCATATTAATAACTAAATAGAGATGATGCATTATTTTAAGGTGTTGGGGGATCATAATCATTGATACTTATTATGCTGAATTTCATACTCAATGATGTCAAGTATATGGCATAAGGAGTATTTACCCTCTAATAGAAACACCACATGTTTTATGTGTAATTAGTAGTTCCTATCTACGAAAATGTGTAATTGTCTCTTGAATTGAGACTGTTATCAGTGTATATTTTTTTATCATGTACTTTGATTCCTGATGAAAAATATAAAATTAATTTATAAGTGAGTTAGCTTGTTCTAGGCGAGTCATTAGTAACATGACATTGATTGAAAAATTAGGATAGAATTTGTATCTTCCAATAGGAAGTGATATCTCAAGCTTAGTTGATTAAGATGTTAGTACCTTTACTATAAACATGGACATGGTAGAATAAGGTATGTATATCTAGTTAGTTCAAAGAAAAAAAATCAAGAAAGGATGATGACACAAATTGTGCATCCTTATATATGAGATATCGCGAGATAAAGAGATTATATTACAGGGGGTGTGTTTGTAAGAATGGTTTTCATTACTAAGACTATTCTATATGTCTTTAGGGGCCTTGATGGTTTGTTATAATCCACTACTATTTTGTCAATAACATTCCCCACATTCAAGATAAGGCCATTGATGGTCACACACTAAGCGTATTCAAAATTCTGGCATATTCTACTGAAAAGGAGTTCAGGACATGGTGAGCTCCACCAAAGGGTCTGAGATATGTACAAGATTATAATATTACTATTAAATAAATAAATTCATATTATTTTAGTTTACAATAATTATTATTGAATTTATTTATTAAATGTATTCATAAGATAACAAGTGAATATATCAGAAAATATTTAATGAATGAATATTATTTTAATATTCAAGGTTTATTTAATAAATATGGGAATTATGATTCGAGTTAATGTCTATATTTGATGAGGTAATATATTTATTAGATTATAAGAAATAAATAAAAATACAAATGATGATTATCACCCAGTTACTTTGTCATAACATGTCCTTTATGGTTCATTTAGAGGGTAAGGAATATTCGGAGACCATGGATCTATTTATGTGTTTTCAGAACCTTAATATATATGGAGGAGGAATATCTCAAGTGAGGCACTATTCCTACTATATTTTTTGGAGCCTCTCTCTCTTATCTCCCACATTATATAGAAATAGGTGGTTATTCCATGAAATCAATCAAAGATATTCTTTATAGATCGATGACATGACATAGTGGCGATTGTTGGGACATCAAAGGATTCAGTAAATCTCTGCACTTTCACTTAGAATATGATGAAAAATATTCCAATGAACATTAGAAGTGTGTGTGGATGATCTAGAGGGATCCAGGTTTAGTTATTTTGAGAAACAGTTATCGAAGATGAGTAGATTTTGAGCAAGGATTCTAACCAAATAATGTAAATTTTAAATTAATTTTTTTAATAATTCATTCACATGATACCCTTAGGTTGCAAACAACTAGTGTTTATGTTAATTATGGCATTACGTCTTCAATCAAAACATTAATTTTTTAAATTCCGATTTTTTTTAACCTTCAACTACGTGTCCGGTACCAACACTCTGTATTAGAGGGACCATGTGAATTTGTAATCCAATGAAAGATTAAATATTTAATAAATTAATGTACTAGGAATCAAAATGGTGTCAATACCATCGACAAAAATACAATATGATATCGGATGGATGAGATATGACCATATGAATATCTAAATATGGAACCTTAATATGTTTTATAATCAAAATTAATATATATATATGAATGGTTATTCAAGTGGTGGTTTTCCAACCACAATCCGGTAGTCAGGAAATAGTTTTTCGGTGATGGGTGAATATTCCATGACATTTTTGGGAAAATAAAAAAAATGTTAAAAGGAAAATTTAGTATGATTTGAGAATTTATATATATATAATAGGGGGGGAAGTGTTTTAGTTAGGCCAATCTGACAAAGAAAAAAGGAGGAGTTTTAAATTAAAATAAATTTTTGAGTGTTAGTATAGACAGAATAGAAGAAAAATATAAAAAAATAAACCCAAAAATCTAAAGTCTTTCACAGATTATATTTTAAAACAAAAAAAGTTGTGTAGGGACCTGATGCACACCACCTACCACTGGATTACCTTACCCCATCTGGATGCCTCTTTATTTTGTCAAACCCTTTGCCCACCTCCCTCACTTTCCCACCCCATCTGGCATCCCTCCCTCATTTGCGCTACCATATCCTAAGTTTTTGCTTCCTGCAGTGTTGTTGCACTCCCCTTCCCCACCTAGTTCCATCACCACCACCCAGCCTACCCCATAATATACTAGATCCTCACCTATGATCTATGATGTATCGACCAGGCCCAAAACCACTCAACCACATAGAAATTGTCCACCACCTACTTCCTGGCTCCCTATGTTTGATTGCATTCCGTCAAGACAAACACCACCTAACCACTGTGTTGGACCACCCTGTGATGCTCAGTCTGATGCCAAAAGCACCACTTCCCACATGACACCATGGTAGGACACCACTGTGGGATTCACCCCATTAACTAGATCAACCACTTTCGACCTCCCATCCATTAGAACTCAAACCGTATCATATCACTCTGCCTCATAAAGATTATCTGACCTATGGTCCATCAATGTCAGCATGACCCTGAATGGGTTTGGGAAGGTCCTATGAGACCTAGTATGGGATAGGGATGGTTCTTCCCAATTTAGGATAGGATTAGTTAAGTTTTTTCAAACCTTCTTAATCCCATCCTAGCACAAAAAAGACCAGGAACACTTTTAAGGGTTTTTAGGGCCATGTAGTGGTCCAAAAAAATTTAAAACATTTAAATATTTAATTTTAAATTATTTTTAATATCAATATAAAAATTTAAATTTGTGACTACATGACCAATTTTATTAGAATTGGAATTAGAAACAATAGTTTAATTCAATTAATTCACTCGACATGAAATTATCACACTTTTTATTTTTATTATACATTTATTTATGTGTCGGCTAATCATAAGAATCGACCATTCAATGTATGTCAATATTTAATTTATTTAATTATTTATCACATTTTTCATTGATTCGTGTAATAATTAAATTTGTTTTCTTGACAATTTTTTCATCCAATTTCTTTTCTTAATATGTATAAGGTCCTTCATGTCCATCTGTATAATTTTGTATGTATTTTTTGGGTCTTGATACCTCCTCACCTATGTGAGATTATTTATGTATTATGAAAACAACATTGTAAGACATAGAAGATGTCGATAAAATGTAGTATTATAGACAATATGGTATGTACAATGGACCATGGTGTGAGCTGCAATACAATTCAAACCCAACTCGGATATTTATACCCCTATGGTCATGGTGGATCCATTAAGCACAAATGGATCAAACAGGTAAAAAATATCAATATTAGTCACAATTCTATTTTAGTTTATGAATTATTATTATTATTATGTGAATATGATTATTTTTATGATCACATTAAATAATAAATGAAAAGTAATAGTTTAAATCAAATTTAGTAATGATGAATGTTTTCTATTTAATACATAATAAAGATGTGAGTGAGATCACATGTGATTTTCATATCAGATATAAAATGATTTTATTCATTGATAAATAATAATAAAAACACTCAGAGAAATATTAAGTCATGACACCTTTTATCATTTGAATTTGAGAAATCTGGGTTTGTGGGGGTGATCGTCAACCATAGTTGAGGGAGGCTCCTTATGCTGGGGAGTTTTTATATAATTTATGGGTATACTTAACCAAATATGGTATAAAATGAGTATAAATAACTATATCATTTCATATTTAGAGGGAAATCATTGAGTAAATTATGTTTATGATTTTATAAGCTGAGACTTCACTCAACAGTTTGAGAAGTTGTGAGTTAATGTGGTTTTCCAGTAAAACTCCTACGTTGAAACTCTTTGAGTAGTGGTGTAGTGATATCTTGGACTATCATAAAAGGTTTTAGGGATCCTTTACACTAGATTACTCTAGGTATTTTGTATTATTATTCTAGTAGGGAGGTCTATTAGGGTTCAATAAAATATTAGGATATATTTAATGATTCAATTAATTGATAGTGTCTAATTGGTAATAAAGATAAAGTTATAATATGAAAATATTTTATTTTTTAGATAATGAAAAATAATACAACAATTTCATTGTAATAACTATTGGAAAACAATTCTTCAATGAAATGAATTTCAAATAATAATATAGGAACCTATGAAAAGTACTATGATATAAATAATTCTTTGTGTGAGTGTCCCTAATACCTATTGAGCCACCTCAAGAAGTGAGGGAGTGAAAGATACTTATAGGAGACACTTGTATATCTTATTTGATGTTTACCTAATAATGATATCATAAATGAATAATTAATCTTGGATATATCATATGGGAGTGAATGAGTTTTCATGTTTTCTAATCTCCCAAAAGATTCTGTTGAGAAAGTGAAGTGAGATATGAATGGGTGATGATTATACTAAATACATTTAAACTGAATGATGGATCAATATATTTAAATAAATACATTTATATCATTTTATAATAATTAATCCAATATTAACTAATATTAAAAAAATAGTATGGAGAAAATTCTTTATTACCTTCTAGGTAAGGTTCACAAACTTGATTATAACTTAAAAATGACTGGTATTTAGTTATTATGGTGATCAGATTAAAATAAAAAGTTAAAAGAACAGTGTAAAGTGTTATTCTAAAGGAATATTCATAACATCATTCAAATATAAGAGGTAGATAATTATATAGGTTGTTAGTTTCTCCCCATATCATGAGATACTTCCATGGAAGATAAATGCAATGATTTTAAGTAAAAGAAATCTTATGCTTAGACTTATTGTATATTCATCATTTTATGGGATCTTTATAACATACTTATTTGGTATTAAATACACTATTCCTATCAAAGATGTGTATTGAAATATAGTAAACATGTATGAAAAGAAACATTATATGAAGTAAGGTGAATTATTCAAGTGGATGAGAAAGGGTGATTCCTAAGTCAATAGTGAAAAGTACATAACTTCTAATTTCCAATATTAATGATTCTAGTTGAAAATATATTATGTATAACCAAAAAATTTATCTTTCATATACCTTGGACACAAGGATACATTGATCCATTTTTTGAATGAATGTTTTTTGTGGTTCCTAATAATAATAGTCTATTAATACTTGAATCATTAGAAACAACTGAGGAATAAAAAATGTAATACTCAGTTATTATAAGTTGTGGAAAGATAAATCTCTATTTGATAAGACTAGGTAGTTTTCAAGGATATACCTATTATAGTTTTAGACTCCTTGGATATAAATACCTTAGGTATTTTTGACACATTTACTTGTTTATTTTTGGACAAAGATACCATTAGAAATAAAAGTATGCCATAAAGCATCCAGAAAAATTTCAAGAAAAGAGAATGATTTATTCTTGGGATGAAATATATGTAAATTTATATACATCATATGATTAATTTATGTGATTCAAAAAATAAAAAAATGATGTATAAATATTCTAGGTTATAAGATGTGAGTTTTTTCAGGCCCATGTGTTGAAGAATATCTAGACCAAGCATTTATTGATCATCAAATATAGAGTTGATTTATTCCAAAACTCACATTTAATTATACACATAAAATACATGATGTTTGATGGAGGACTGATGATGGGTCTTACATAAAAACATAGATTATTAAATGTAATGTGGAGTAATTTCTAATCACACATTTCCTTATAAACATCATGTCATGACCCATCCTCGGGACCCAAGTTTTGACTACCCCAAGCCTGCCTTCCATAGGCCAGGGGCTGGTGACTAGCACCAAAGGTGTAAATTCCTAAGCTATGAAGGCATTGCCTTTATAAAAAGTAAACACACACAATCAGAGTACAAAACTGGAAGCAAAATACTAAGAAATACTGAATACATAAGAGGTAATGGAAAGTAAAGGGGGCAAGAAATAAAATCCCAACAAAAAAGTACAAGTACAAGACAAACAGGTAAAACTAAAAAGACAAACAGCTGGAAGGTGTCTAGTAGCTCCTGGATCGTCCACCACGGATCCTACCTGAAGGGTTGGTACAGATAGACTCCTTAGCGCTCCATGTCTGTCTGTCTCCTCCGGGTACTGACTCGTCGTAAGGTCGACCTCTAGGTACTGTCCAGTCCTGGTGCTCTCGGCCACCGTCAGTGCTGCCTGTTGTCTGCATCCAACATAATGAGGTGTGGGCATAGCCCATGCAGGGGTGAGTATAACGATACTCAGTAGGGATCCCGAGACCCTCAAGGCCTCACAATATCCAACAAGGATAAACCACAAAGTATGAATTCAACGGATAACCCATACTTAGGTATATGCCCATACATATACCTAAGTTATCTAGTAACCCATCTCAATCATGGGGAAACACAAAAGTCATTGACTCTACTCAAACCAGGATTTTCATTATCGAAACCACGACTGCTAGAGAAATCATCCTCTGTTGAGAATAGTGGGCCTGTCGCGACACCAAGATTCTTATCACTAACCTTAGACTCTTGAGGTACTCCTCCTGTCAAGTACCATGGGTCTGCCGCCAAATACCAGGTGCTCCTCTATTGTGGGTCTGTCACCAAATATCGGGCGCTCCCCCTGATAGCCTGCAGAGGTACTCCTCCTATCGAGTATCGCGGGTCTGCCTCCAAATACTAGGAGCTCCTCCACCATGGGTCTACCGCCAAATACCGGGCGCTCCCCAATAGGATAATCGAATCACTCTAAGTCAAATCGGTCAAGAAGTCGTCATGTCTGTCAACTACTAGGTCTCCGCACTCTGAGTGCTCATCACTGGAAGGATCCACTACACGAGAAACTGTTCGATACTCCAGGTGTAAAGAAGTATCTCGTTTAAGTATCTCAAAGTACCTCCATGTCATAAGGGTCTCAACATAAAAGACAGCACATCAATCAGATGCCAGATCTATGAGTTATTATCCTTTTAGTCCTGAGGTCCCAGTTAGTTTCATGTACAAACCAACCTGACCGTATCTCAACTATACCCTGAACTCCCGTGGGGTATTTTCAAATGGAAATATTTGTTCCAAGACTATCGGCATCATTGAAGTTTTGTCAAATGGATGCATGTAGCCCAAGATATGGGCAAAAAGGTGTAATCGGGCTAAAACGGGTCCGGGTCTAGTCCGACCGACCCGGCCCGACCTAGTCTAAACCGAGGTCTTACCCGGTCCAATGGGGTAGCCCGAAACGAGGGGGTATCTAGAACCAAGGGGGCGGCCCGGCCTGAAGGGGCGGCCCGGTCGAGGGGGCGACCTTGTCGAGGGAGGCCTGGCCGAGGGAGGCCCGACCGAGGGCGACGCAGCCAAGGGCGGCCCGGCCCGAGGCGGCCACGGGCGGCCCGGCTGGCCAGTCTACGTGGACTAGCTGGAAACACATGGGAGGGTTGTGCCACGCCCCCTTTTTTTGATCTGAACCAGCACTGGCCGCCGGTTCAGTTTCTCTATGGGACACTTTAGGTCCCGCCTATAGCATGCACTAGCGGCCGGCTCAGCCGGCCGCCCTGGTTCCTCCACTATGGCGTGACGGTGCCGTGGTTCTACTGGCCTCCGCGCTGCGCGATGGGGCCATGCCACCTTCCCCGCAACCCAGCCTGGTTGCGGTCCCCGGTTCCTCCGTGCTACGCGACTACGCTACGCTCGTCGTCCGACCATCGCAACACACCTGGCCACGGCTCTTCCTTCCGGTGTGGTGTGATGGCACCGCGCCCCTCTAGCACTGCCATAGCCCGTTCGACCGTGGCTTGGTTTTTGCATGGCACAGAGGTGCCGCGCCCTTGTGGTGACCCGGCGGCCTTACGCAACCGGCTTCTTCTCGCTCTGCCTACGTCATCAAAAAAATGATAGCAACAACAAGGGGGGAAAAAGGTCAGACCTTGTTCGTGTGGTCAGAGCCCTCATCGTTAAGATGATATCCATCAGCAACAAGGTTCTCAACAAACGACGAAGTGCATAGGGTAAATTCATACACAAAACAACCCCTACCTCGCCTGTCAGTGATTGACTACGGAGTCACGGAATGCGAACATCGTTCTGTCAATGTCATAGGAGGAAGAGGGTACTCGCCGTTGGTGGATGAGCGTTTGAAGGTGATGAAGTCGAAGACAACATCAGAGTTATTTGTGGGTGTCGCTTCCCTTTCTTTCCCCGATTGAAGAAGGAATAAGATGCTGATGGTTCTTCGTGCTCTTCATTGAGTGAATGTTCTCTCAACTTCTACAAGGCTCCACCAGAAGAAAGTGACAACAAAATAGAATAATATCTTTGCATATTATTTTATTGTTGGCATGAATTCAAATTAATTCAAATAATTAATTAATGAACCATTAATTAATTCATGTGGAGTTAGCACTTTAATGAGGGAAGGAAGGTGACGAATTTCAAAGGTTTCCCCCACTTTATGGAGAGTTACAAGGGGGTTATAGTTCGTGTGGGCCCCACCTCTTTGATTGAAAGAGAGGTTAAAACTTCAGGTGGGCCCCACCAAATAATATCCTCCCAATGGATGTTATGTGGGGGTGGTCCCCACCAAATAATATCCTCTCAATGGATGTTATGTGGGGGTGGGCCCCACCTCTAACCTCCCTTTGGATGTTTTAACCACCTCAAATAAAAATAAGTACACATTATTTTTATTTAATTTAATTAAAACCCCCAAAAAGTATAGTCCATTCTCATTAGAACGCAACTACGGTGAAGGTATCCATAAGAGAATATCGGCGTGAAGAGTTCAACAATACCCACAAATTTCAATTCTGAGCACCAGTTCAAACATTATAAAACGCCGCTCGCACATTTAATGAACGTACCCAAAATAAAGTTTGGAAAATTAATATCATTCACCCTCAACCCTCTGCGGTTGAGGTTAGGCTTTTCCTACGTGAAACATTCCCCAACGAACCCATTGGTACTCTTAGATTTTCAATTCGGGTTACCGCTTAGAAGTTATGAATTTTACAATAAAATAATTGTCACTTAATTATTTTATTTGCGGCCAAAAACTAACTTTCTATGGTGGCCCTCACGGACCCAAGTTAGTATCTTCTTAAAGAAATCCTACTCTCATGAGTTTAGTGGTGGTCTAGAATTTGTAATCCGAGTTACCGTTTGTGAGTTATAAGCATTGGAAAAGTAAAATAACATTATTTAATTATTTTTACTTACGATTATTCCATTTTTGGGTTTTCTTACAGGAGGCCTGTGCCGACTAAAATTAAGTCACGCCTAACGTAAACCCGCTAACCTGAGTGTAATGGTGGCCTCATATTTCTGATCCAAGTAACCATTTAAGAGTTATTCCACTTTTTCTGGAAAACTACATACGCGCATTAATTTAAGCTTAACAAAACTTCGACGGATCATTCCGGGCACTCCGAGCCTTGGAATAGCACGCCGTCAGAAACTGCGGACTCGTAAAATTACCATGTAATTAAGAAAAAAATTCCATGGAATTTATTGGTCTTTACATTATCTCCATCTCAGGGATTTGTGTCCCCGTAATCTATAACTCGGACTGAGGGAATAAATGGGGGTACTAAACACACCTCTGAGCATCCCGCTCCCATGTGCTTTCAAAAAGGTTCCCGTACTTCCAACGAACGTGCACCAGAGGTATCGACCGTCCACATAGGACCTGCTACTGTGGATCCTCAATCTCTATTGGAACCTCCATGAAATTCACCCCGTCATCGATGTCTAGCTCCCCGTGATCGATGATGTGGGATGGGTCGTGCACATATCTCCTCAGCTGGGATACACAGAAGACATCGTGCACCCGATGCAACTGAGGCAGAAGAGCTAAGTGGTAAGCCACCTCTCCTACTCTACTGAGGACCTGGAAAGGTCTAATGAATCATGGAGTCAACTTTCCGCCTGGACCAAATCTCTGTAGACCTCATCGAGGTGAGACCCGTAGGAAGACATGGTCGCCATCATCAAACTCAAGAGGTCTCTGTCTCTTGTTAGCATACAAATTATTCCTGCTCTATGCAGTCTTCATCCACTCCTGGATGATCTGCACCTTCTCCATGGTAGCGCGTACCATCTCTGGTCCCACTATTGCTGACTCCCATAGGTCTATCCAGCACAGTGGCGATCTAAAAGGTTGACCATACAAGGCCTCAAAAGGTGCGATCCCTATGGTGGAGTGATAGCTGTTGTTGTAGGAAAACTCCACCAATGGTAGGTGGTCCTTCTAGCTGTGACCAAAGTCAAGGACACAGGCTTGTAACATGTCCTCGAGGGTCTGAATGGTCCACTCTATATGACCATCCGTCAGAGGATGGAAGGTGGTGCTCAAACAAAGTTGCATCCCAAAATCTTCTTGCAACCCCTTCCATAGCCAGAAAGTAAATCGTGTGTCATGATCAGAGACAATAGAAGAAGGTACTCTATGTATCTACACAATCTCCCACACGTAGAGGTGTCCCAAGCTCTCTACTGAACCATGTTCTCTAATCAGTAGGAAGTGGGCCAACTTGGTGAATTGATTGACGATCACCCAAATCGAGTCATGACTCCTAGATGTATGTAGGAGACTCTTCACGAAGTCCATGGATATCCCATCCCACTTCCACTCCTCCAAAGGCTGAACCAAGCCTGCTGGTACATGGTGCTCCACCTTCACTTGCTGACATGTGAGAGACAAACTTCACTTCTTCCTTCTTCATACTTGGCCACCAATGCTATCGTCTGAGGTCCTGATACATCTTCGCCACTAGATATACCGCTAAAGGGGAAGTGTGGAAATCCCTCAACACCTCCTCCTGAAGTGAAACTAGAACCAAGGTATATCCTCTGAAGAGGATGAAGTTCTCCCCATCTTTATAGAATCCATCAGGTTCCTGCCCTGTGGATATGTGAGCACATCGTGTCTCGCAGTCAGTATCCCCATGCTGGGCCTCCCTAACTCGCTGAAGAAGTGGGGGAGTGACTGTAATAGACTATAGAAAGTCCAATCCATCTCTATCCAAAAAGTATATCTATAAAGAAGCCAACTTCTCTGTCACCTATCTTAGTAGATGCAGTCCAGACCTCTTGCTGAGTGTGTCTGTTACCATGTTCCCCCTTCCCAGGATTATATACTATCTCAAATTAGACTTCTATTACCACGAGGGTGAGGTTGGCTGGCTCACAAGTGATTGGATGCACCCTCCTTTGAATGAGTTCATCTTGTACTTCCTCAGTTTCATTTTTCTCCGACTAATGAAAACCCCTATACCAACATTATAGATAAACCACAACCTCTTTGCCTAATACAGTTAATCTGAGTGTGAACTGTTGATGTCAAGTCCAAACCCAAACTAAGGTTGTAAGGTCTCAACGCTTCCACCAAGAGGTTCCAACCAAAACTCCCACCTCAAGGGTCATATAACACTGTCGGTGTAAGTGTGACTATCAAGTCTCCTCCTAAGGGTATCTCCATATGTGAGGGTCAAGTCAACAGTTTAATCAGAAACTCTAGGTCCTGGACAAGATTCGTGGTAGGAAGGAATGATTGGTACCTATGTCTATTGATACAGAACTAGTAGTAGAAATAGAACATACCTCAAATAATTCCTAGAGCCCTTGGGTCGCATTCCTTGACCGTATGCCACAACTCTCTTCCCCGGTCCTCCAGCTCCCTGAGCGTGGCGGGGTCCACAAAAAAGGGTGGCTGTAACATGTCAAAAAGTACTCCACGACATGCTGCTCCCCTAGCTCTGCTTCCATGTCTGCTGCCCTAAAGTTTCATCTATCCCTATCACATCCTCTTCCTGAAACATTTTACACGCCCAAGTCTCTAATACTGGCTCCAGTTCCCTACTTTCCCTCTACTAACATTCACTGGTTGTATCCGTTCAGAAAAAGAATATTCAACCACAAAGGTTCTCTCTACCACCCTATCATAAGTTGGAATGCTTAGAGTAATAGTACTGGCTTATATGTCCTTTAAACACACCTCGCTTGAATGTTCGTGCCCTAAAGCACTGATCACATCGTATTCATCGAGTACCAGGAATGGTCTTTATACCTCGATGAATACTCATCTACCGACATGTTGTCCTGCCGAAACTGTAAAAGCTGAAGGGAACTCTTAGCCACCTCCTCAAGCAAACCCTCAGCTATCTATGAGTCTGGCATGCCTTGGAACATTAGGGGTATCTGATACTGAAACACATGTAAGACACTAAGCCTATATGTGTCCTCTACTGGTACCACTGACAGTGTCTGCTGACCAATAGGCAGTGATATAGTTGGCACACTTCTCGAAGGTACCATCTCAGAAAACGGTCCACGTATCAAAACCTCATCTCAATGTGGACCATCCTCATGGTCACTCACTCAAAAATACTAGCAGATAAGATCAATATCTGCTCTACTAGGTGAAAAATTTTAGTAATCGCCTCCATCCAGTCCTCTGCTACTTGGGAATCTAACTCACCTGGAAACCTCAGAGGCTTCTGCCACTGGAACTCGTGCAATGCGCTCAGTCGGCATGCACCGTACTCCATTGAGGATGGTGGCATCTACTTCCCAACGGGTGGTGCTGCTGCTGGTACACCACCCGAAGGTGCCGACATAGTAAGAGGGACCTGCACCAGAGCCTTGTTGCTTGGTAGTTCGTCATCGAGTACTATCTCGGGACTCTAACTGGTCATCTGCAGGGAGGCATCCTGAAAGGAAGATATGCAACATGGTCAAAGCATTATACCTGGTGAGCTGACCTGGTTGATCTGACCCTGAGAGAATCTTTTGAAACACACACGCAATCAGTGTTTTCATGCATTGAGTTGGAAATCAGAAGTCAGGGTCCTAGTGTACGGATACGTTAGCCGCCGCACCAACACTGGACTCCCTGAACTAAAAACCACACTTGATACCCTTAACACTATTGCTTCACAGAAAAGAATGATCAGAGTCCTGACTTCTGTTGTAGAACCGACTCCTCTGATACAAATTTGTCACAACCTGTCCTTGGGACCTGTGTCGTGACTACCCCAAGCCCGCCTTCCATAGGCCAGGGGCTGGCGACTATCACCAAAGACATAAATCCCTAAGCTAGGAAGGCATTTCCTTTATAAAAAGTAAGCACACAGAATCAGAGTACACAAATGGAAGAAAAACACTAAGCAATACTGAATACAAAAGAGGTTCTGGAAAGTAAAGTGGGATAGAAATACAAGCCCAAAAGTAAAGTACAAGTACAAGACAAACAGGTTCAACTAAAAAGACAAGCAGTTGGAAGTTGTCTAGCAGCTCATGGATCGTCCACCACAGATCCTACCTGAAGGGTAGGTACAGATAGCCTCCTCATCTCTCCATGTTTGTCTGTCTCCTCCACGTACTGACTCGTAGTGAGGTCCACCTCCAGGTACCGTCCAGTCCTGGCACTCTCGGCCACCGTCAGTGTTGTCTGTTTTCTGCATCTAACACAACGAGGTATGAGCATAGCCCGTGCAGGGGTGAGTATAATTATACTCAGTAAGGACCCCAAGACCCTCAAGTTATCACAATATCTAACAAGGATAAACCAAAATGTATGAATTCAACAGATAATACATGCGTAGGTATATGCCCATACATATACCTAATATGAATTCTAAATACTTCCATTATTTTCTAGACATGTTTCATAAATATAAGTGTTATCTAATAACCATATTCCAATTATAAATACAAATTATTGTCATAGTATATAAATCCATCATGTCCTAATAACATTTGTTTAGATACAAAGAGTTTATTATTATATAAACAAACATTCATCAAGATAAACACAATGTGAATATTTAATTAACCTAATAGTTTATAATGATATTATAGAAATCCATGAGATAGAAAAGTTATAGTAAAGTGATATGATATATTTCTATAAAAGGATTGTAATCTCTATTTGAGATAGTGCGAGAAAAATTAAATTGGGTTTAGTCAATTCCATAGATGTATAAATAGTTGGGATAGGAAACAATTATACAAGAGTTAGTGGAAAATAATGTTATAGAGACACATATTGTGTATGAAGAAGGAAACCATATTGGTGGATTTATATTAATATTAGTTGTTGATACTTTATTCATTGAGAATAATGGATACTGAAAGGAATAATTATAGAATAATAATCTAATATTTAAAAGTTCAATTAAAATTTAATAATTAATTCCATGTATGAATGAACATGTGATTAGTATTTTGAATGTTTCAAATCATGATAATGTGGTGGTATCTATGAGAAACATTACATTGATAGTAAAAGAGTGGTACTATTAAGGCTCAATTGGTTATACCAATTCATAATGCCTAAATCCATTTGAATTATACATGTTATAGCCACTTTTTATGACCGTTTTATTAAGCATTGGATTTAAAGACCACAAATCATGGAAGGTTTCTATATGATGAAATTGAAAATGATTGGAGATACAAAATAATTCCAATACAGGGTGAAAGTTACTATAATCCAGGTTTTGATAAATGTACGAAACAAGATCATAGAATATTTATATGGAATGAATCTCTCCATGAGTCTGCAGGAGGTTTGCGGGAGAACCACTATTTTCCAAGGGAAAATATGTTTGATAACATAAGAGAAATATATATTATTATTATAAATTTTTATGACCATAATGAAATAAAATCTATAGATATTGAATTAATATAGAAACCTATGTTTTAGGGAAAATGATTTATCTTGGTAGATCTAATGGGTTTCTTAGAACAAGTCAAAAGTAAATATACTGATAGGGTATTGAAAAATAAATATTAGAAAAATTTGACAGAGAATTGTTACCAAATGTAACATTTCATGTATCTCTCCAAGTAGACATGTATGAGACATAGGAGGAGATTAATTTGGTAAGATTAATTCATACAATTATGTGATGTATCAATAATATATGTCACATAATGCAATAGATATGTTATTTCAATATATACTTTACGGTTGGAAAATATATGTTATATCATGGAGAGCTGAATGGGAAGCACCTAGAACTATCAAATTGCACTTGAGAGAGTATAAGAGATGTGTTACTAATATATACAGAGGAAGTGACTCTAGTTATAATGGGAAAATACATTATTCATTTAGATCAATGTGATCTAATATCACAATTATGCTAAGGTAATGGTAAATAGAATCTCATTAAATGTAGTTGTATCCATATCTATAAATATCGAGTGTGTTGTTGATTTTGATTTAGATAAATAAGATGTATAAAATACATAATGATTTATTTCAGTTCTTGGAATTTCACCTAGAAAGTAATGTTTTATTATAATATAAATTATAATAATCATACTACTGGTAAAATTCAAGATATATTTTTTTTATAGTGTACAAAAGTAATATACACTAGGATATCATCTCTTAGGGAGTCTTACTCAAGAAGGTAAAGTGATAGATAACATAATAGCCACATAGTGAAGATTTGGTAGTCCCAATGACTAAATCCATAATTATGTAGAATAAATATCTTATCATATGAGAGCTAACAAGGTAGGCTAGAAAGTTTTCTATAATTAAATTAGTATTTTTTTAAAAGTTAATGCTATAGACTCAACTTGAAAAGTGATTTTCAATTACCATATCATGTATAAAGTGTTATGAATGATGTTAACCTACCATAATTGTGTATATATTTCTATATCAACTACTTATATGGAAATTTACTTACATAACTTATCATATCAAGAGATTATAGTAGATCCTAGGAAATAATGAGAACCTCAAGATACTATGAAATTAATCTTAAACGTCATATCATCTAGAAACATCATACTGGCTAGAAATAAATTATGTTCCACTATCAGGTGTTAGGGGATCATAATAATTGAGCCCTCTTATTATAAATTTCTCAATTTGTGATCCTGAGTAGATGAGATCATGAGTACTAACCCTCTAATAAGAACACCACGTGTTTTAGGTGACAACACTAGTTCCTCTATAACAACATGTGTAATAGTATCATGACATGAGATTATTATTATTGTATACTATTTGATTATATAATTTAATGTATGATGAAAATTATGACATCTATTATATATACTAAAGTTGGGTACCTTACAAGACAGGTGTCGCATTCTCAATCCTCCATGTCCCTCATCCACTTCCCTCCCATTACATTCCCTCCAATCTCACTCCCTCACACTCATGATTTCCCTCAAATAGTCTAAGGGGTTTGAATGAATTCCACCTACTCTGACCTCTCCAGTCACACATCCACCTCTTCCTCAGACCCCCCCCCCAATCTCCACCAATATCACCCCCTCATGCTCATGATTTCACTCCGCTGATCCTAGGATTTCCACTAAATATGACTAACTCAGACCTCTCCAACCACACCTATTCCTTCCCCTCTGACATCCTCACTAACATCTTCCTCCACTAAGGTCTCCACATCATCCTAGAAACCTCCTTACAACCTCATTTCTATTCTACCATTGTCCTCAGCCTTACCTTACCCACCTTACCAGCTTCTCAAATCTTCACCTCCAAATCTACATCACAACCCCTCTTCTTTTATGAATCAGCTTCACACTTCATTTCTATGATTATTTTCCTATTAAAAAATAATCCTTGATTATTCCCACCCAATTTCCCATTGATGGCCACCATTAACAAATATCTATGAATTTGACCTTTCTAGTTCCTTACTTCTAATGGCTCATCCTTTGATGTGGTCTGTCATACTTAATTTCATTTTTAAGGCATGATTTTGGTATTAATCGGTGCATTTACCTTTCTTTTGGAATGATTTATTGTTGGATTGTACAAAACAATTAAGCAACATAGTTGTGATTGTAGGTTTTTCATATCTTTTCACATCAATTTATGTTTCCTAATCCTGTATTATAATTGTGAAAATAAAAAATGGTGTGGTTAGTTTTTTGGTTATGTGTTGAAACATATTTTTTTTCTTTTGGTTATGCATATTGATATCCATTCCAATACATTCATTTTGAATGATTTTTTTCTGTTTCTTCTAAATATATATGATGGGTATGTACTCATATTTTGATGATGGTGTGACTGTATTCATTTGGGGGTTTTATTTTTAATTTTTATTAGTTTGTTTCTCACAATGATTTTATAGAAATCACGTAATGGGGATGATACGAGGTATTGAAATTGTTTCCTAATTATGCATGATAATTTTTCAATTTAAAACAACTTTTTTGCAGTTAGTTTTAGGTTATGCATTGAATGTTTTTTATTTAATTTTGGTCCATCACATTGATAACCATTGCAATACATTCATTTGGAATGATTTGTTTTGAATTCTTTGAAATCACTATAATGGTTATGTACTCATGCTTCAGTTTTGGTTTCACTATATTGATTTGGGAGCTGTATTTTATATTTTTATTAGTTTATTTCTCACATTGATTTTACATCAATCATGTCATAGGGATGATATGAGGTAATGAAATTTAAAGCTAAGTTGTGTTATTGATATTCATTTTTCTTTATTTCATTGAAATGATCTAAAAAAATAAAAATATAATAACCATGTTTGGAAGAAGTTATTTAAAAATGTTTACATCATAATAATGATAATTAATTTTCTTATTCTTGATAAATTGTTTCTATTTTCATTATGAAAAACACTTACACATATACATTAAATCAATTTTATGGTTACTACACTATCTATAATTGTATATATTCATATTAAATATTTTATTTTTCATATACCACTTCTAGGAACCTTGATATAATAAAACTCTATATTCAATATTCAAACAATTTATTTGTTCAATACATACTCTCCAAGTGAAACCAAAGATAGTTTCCCAATATATTCATTATTTTTTTTATTCAAACTACTTGTTATATGTTTGTGTTTTATCGTAGAAATCAACAAGGGGTCAACCTACATACAATAATTTCTTCTTTCTATCTTATCTTGTATGCTCATTTTCTAAATTAATTTTTGATTCCATCAAATATTTATTATTTCCAACTTCTTATGATTTTTTAAAATATTACTACAATATATATGTATTTATAATTCAACAAATACATCCACAACATATTTCGGTTGGATAATATTTCAACATATTCATTTTCAACTAGTATAGACAATTTATACCTTCACCAAATAAAAGCATGTAGAACTTTAGGCAATCCTATCATTTTTAATTAAATACTTAATTTTTCCTATATATATTATATAGATTTTATTTATTGGTCATTTATATTATTATAATAATTTTAGATTACAAGATTTTTTAACTTATTGTCTTCCTTTCCAAGATATATTACATTCACTATACTCACAATTATGCATAGCATGATTTTCTTGAACAACTTGACAATTAAATAAAAAGAAAAACATTATGAACATGAATTCCCTATCAAGATATAGAGAAGAAAGGTTTCAAAGGAGACTATTAAAGTAATAATGACAACATGGTTGTGAGTTATGTATTATCATTACTTTAAATTATTTTTTAATTTATTATTATTTCACTGCAAATATTTACTTTATTTCCAAAATTATAGTTTAACATATATTAAAAATTATTATATTACATATATAGAGATGTCTTATACTCATATAACTGAACCCCTACTAGAAAATGGTAGTATGCATAGAAAAAAACACATTCCATTGTCACCTATATTTATCATTCATTAATTCAATTTAAAATTACTTTTATAAAAAACATTCTTTCATACATCAATTCAAATCACCAAAAAATGGTAAAATTTATATTTTATTTATTTTAAATTTCCTAAGCATTGAGCTACTTTTTCAAACATATTTTCTTGATCAAACAAGAGAAAAAAAAAGACTAGATACAATGGTAAAACATGGTCTTTAATATTTCAAGTACGATATCAACTTACTATAATGAACAATATGCTACTTATCTAAACAATTTATTTACCAATTGAATGTTTCTTCATTACCTTTTCTAGCTCTCAAGAATAATGAAAATATTATTACCAATTCATACCTTGCTAGGTAATAATATGAAGAATCACTCCTACCAGTATTCAATTTCTTCACTATCATTCCAACATTCTTTCATATTCATTCCCCATCTAATAGAAACTTTTTTACGGATACTTTTACTAGAAACAAAAATTCGTTTTCAATCCTAGGTATATCAGAAATTACAATTGAAAATTTGAAATTTACTTATATATATATATATTATATATATTATTGAATTTTATTATACACATCATTATTCTAGAGATGAAGTACTACCCTACATGCAGGTTTTAACCCACCATGAGATATTAAACCTTAAATGGATTATTTAATTAAGGTTACACATGTAAGAAGAAATTTTGTCATAAATTGTACTATATATTTTATAGGTTTGAAAATGTACATGTTTTATTTTTTTTAATTAAATGTTTATGATATTTATTATTATTAGGAAATATATAACACTAAAAAATAAAGTATCATTGGTAGCCACAAAAAATTCACTACAATTACAAACTATGGAGAACATGGGTTATTATAGTTACTTAAAATATCTTAATACCACAATGAAATTTTCAATGCATTTCTAATATTATTATTAATTTTTGAACAACATCTTACATTTTCATTTATTGTAATAATAGCATATTCTATTACAATAGATTATTTAAATGTTTGTGAATATTTTGGTTCAATATTTTTGTTTGATGAGAGAAAAAATAAATGCATCAACAAACATAAAACATTTTTCTCTCTATGATTCTCATTGGGAAATATTTATTTGGAGTTACTCATGTCATGTACAACATAGGATTCTATTAATAATAACAAAGTTATGTTAAAAAACACATCCTCTTGTTAAGAAATGTAGATTTATGTCCAACATAGTCTTATGTTAACATATATTGTGTTATCTTTTCTTGATATTTAAATATATCTATT
The DNA here is from genome assembly GCA_963277665.1 of Viscum album. Lineage (NCBI taxonomy): Eukaryota > Viridiplantae > Streptophyta > Magnoliopsida > Santalales > Viscaceae > Viscum > Viscum album. Next base: position 1,662,065,919 of record OY728146.1, on the reverse strand, counting down.
ATGTTTCTTTCAAAATATAAAATTTTAGATTTCAATACTCATTAATATTTATTATTATCTCTTATATGTCATTCAAAATTTCGATATCCAGCTGTAAATATTAATTAATATTTATTCTTATTTTTAAACATTATTTTATCTATAGATAAATGTGTTAGAAGCTTTTAAAGATGAAGATTCAGTACACGTTGATAATGACATTGGTTCATTCTATAACATCATGTGATAGTCAATTTTTCATAAACTTATAAAAATATAAACATCATAATTTATACAGGAATTATTGACCAACATTTATCATCATCGATTAAAATTTAAAATTTTCCCTTTTCTTGTATTGATTATTTAAATAATTATATTCTATTTATGTTTTATATCCATTTTTATTTAACTGTACACACCAATGTTTTGTGAATATTGTTTCAAATTTAGTTCATTCATGTAAATGAAATCCCTATCGTAAAAAAATAAATTCCTTTAAATTTATCATTAATGTTTTCTATTATATTGATGATGTATTCATATTTTCTCCACATTTATTCTAATATTATGTACTACTAATTTTTGAATTAAATATATTCAATATTAATGTTCATTATTCAATTTGAAAAAAATTATTCTCTTATGGAAAATAATAATTGATCCACATCATCGTGTGAATTCAAAACCAAGTAATAGTTAATTTCATAGATTGGTAGCTTGTTTTGGGTGCGTCATTGGTATTATGAAATGGATTGAATAATTAAGAGATATTATATAAAATCCCAGGTAAATAAAGAATATGAAATTTTCATATTTATTAATATTTGTGAATTAAATAATTAGTTTCCTTTAAAGTGGATGCTATGTTCGATGGCATAATTGATACACAACAACAGGTTTCTTTTAAATCTTATGTTGCACACAACATTGTGTTATACTGAATACTAATAAAATATTATTATTATTTAAAATGGAAGTTAATAGAAAGCCATTATATTGGAGGGAATGAATATAACTAACTAAAATATTATTACTCATATTTATTAAATGTTTTTAAATTTATCCAATTAAAGATAGAAGCTTAAAATGTGAGTGAATCCAATTTTAAGCATAAACACTCTAGTATTCTTTAAAAGATCAATTTACCACCTTTTGATGGAGAACCCTTTTTAAATCTAGTTTTTGTTATGTTAATATGTTATATTTGAAAAAATAATATTCTTATTTAAAACGAGGACATAAAAATTTATTTTGGATGAAATTTTGGTATTTTTATGATAATGTTCATTTTTATAATGAATAGTGAAAAATACTGTATTTTAATTCAAAATTTCCTTTTAATATAATTTATTTATATAGTTAGGTTGTTATTTTAATTGGTTTTAAAGTGTAATTGGATTATATTTTTACCATTTAATCCAATGTTGTTCATTGGAAGTAATTTAAATCTTTATTTGGACATAAATAATGGTAAATCTTTTAATAATTATTATTTCTTAAAAACACGCTTTTTATTTTGACAACGAGAATTAATTTTAAATTAATTTTTGGCACTTATGTGTTTTAAATTTGGAAAAATGGATTCCATATTTGGAATTAAGATGTCCAAACTTTGTAAATATGTGACTTTTATTTTTAGACATTATGAATATTTACTTTAGTAAATATTTTATTTACCATCGTTAAAGGGTAAATCTGGTAAATAAGGGTGAAGGATAATATTACAATAATATTAAATTAATTTTAAACTTTTAAAAACCCTATTTTATGATTCATGTTCAACCATGGGAATCCTTGGGTAGATTTTGGGATCCCATAGAGCCACTTAGAAGTGATAATTACACTTTATATTAATTAATTTAAAGTAAGGACATAAATAACATAAACATCAATCTTTTTACTAAAATAATTTTTTATTTGGGGTTATATAAGTTATATAGACTATAAATATTAATTTTAAATCTAAAAATATTTCATACATCTTTGTATTTTATTTATATTTTTTAGACATTAAATAAAAAAACTTATTTATGACATAATGGTGATGAAGTAATTACTTCATTAATAAAGGACTCAAATAAATGATATTATAAATATTAAAATAAATTTATTTTGAACCTTTTTATTCTATAAAATAATTTTATAGAATATTATTACTTTTTATCTTTTAATTAATGAAGTGTTTTCTAATGAATCAATTTGTTTTGGATTTTCTTTTAAAGTCATGATATGAATAGTATTAAAATTGACATAAAAGAGTTTTCAAATCAATAAATATTTTATTAAATGATAAAATAGTCCTAAAAATATATGATTTGTCAAAATGATATATATGATGTTAAAATTTTCATTAATGATCCATTTTCTTGTCTTGTAATTTTATAGTAAATATATTAACCATATAATATGAATATATAAGAGGACATGGTAAAATTTAAATAAGTTAACAAAGGTTAAAATTAAAAAAAGGATTAAAAAATTATCCAATTATTGTCCAATTCATATTGGATGATTTTATTTATACTTATATACACCTTATTTTTGAATTAAATAAATTTTGGACCATTAGAAACCAGAAAATCATTATATAATAAATTAATATTTTCAAACTTTCTTAAAGAGACCCTCCTCCCCCTTATAAAAAACCATCACCTCTAACCCTTACTCACACCACACATTCCCCCCTTGGATCATCCAACATATGCAAAAATAATCTCTAAATATCCCTCTCTTCCTCCTATAAGACTTACCGTAGGCAGAAGGCACTTCAAGAAAGCCTTTTGGTTCCAACCAAAGGGAGTTACCTGAATTAAAAGTAACGTCTTCCCTCAAGTTATCCTCTTTTATTTTACTTATTCACTACATATTATCTTTTAATTATTTTTTTACATAACAAAAATATTATTAGAAATATACTAGGTTCTTTTAATGAGAATTATTCTAACTAAACTGACACACACCTTCGTCTAATAGGTAAAGAACATATTGTTTATGTGGACGGTGAACTACTGCCACACGAAACGATGATTGTTCAATCATCTCCTACCACCTCTTATAGTGGCTATTAAGATGGAAATATATTTATATGTGACATATATTATATTTATATTTTCTCTATACTTCTGTATTTTTCATTTATATCATACCATCATGGTTTCCATAATGGGTAAATACGATAATTTCATTTGCAGAAATGAGGACTACCGCCCCCTCAAAGTGATATGACTCGTTCATTCCATACGTGAAATGTGTAAAGTATAAAATTACTGAAATTATAAATGATATTGTACTAGAATTATAATATACCAATATATCATTAAGTTTTCATTTAATTAAATACAAAATATAAATGAAAGTAGTGTTCATGCCAACGTACGACTTACCGTTTCCATGAACGGTGCATTTCATTTCTTATATCAAAATTTTATTTACTATTATAAATCCATATATATAATAGATATATATGATATATATGACATATATTTCATGAATATAATTCTAGAGATAATGGAATTTTGACCACTTTGACAACTTTTAATTATAAGAAGTTCATTTTTGACTCAAGTACCAAATATCAACAAAACTACCGTTATTAGCATAAATGATTATGTAAATTTTATAACATGGTAATAATTAATATAAAAATAATAATAAACTTTAAAAAAAATTAATCAATTATAAATTAAATTTATTTTATTATTCATGATATTAATGAACGAACGAGCCAAATCGGACACGAGGTAAGGGAACTCTTTAACCCAGTTTCCGTTATTTGGGTTAAACTTATACTTCTTGATTATGTCATGATATAAATATGTGTGAATGACCTAAGATTGTTTTACACTTAATATTCACTTATATTGGGTGTATTTATATTTTTCACATATAATTATTTCATTTATTTATCCTTATTTTAATGATACGATCTTTGTAAGGGGACTTCATAACCCAATTTACATTATTTGTGTTAAACTTATACTTATTAATTATGTCATTTAATGAATATGTGTAAATGACCAATGATTGTTTTAAAATTATACCCACTTATATTATTTGTATTTATTTTTGTCACACATAGTTTTTTCATTGATTTATCTTTAATTTATTAATATGTTCTCTGTATGGGAACCTTTCACCCTCCTCTTTTAGTAAAAGACTTATCTTATGTTATGTATTTTAAATAAAATTTACTATGTTGGGATATGTTCTTATATATCATTATTGATTTACATTTTTTGTTCATGTGATGAGAGACAATTTTCTCTCTCATAAACTCATTTCTGAATTTTGAAGAGACGATGTTATGCTGCCGTATTTTCATAAGGGAACTTCTTAACCAAATTTTAATTATTTGGGTTAAACTTATTCTTCTTGATTATGTGGTGCTATGAATTTTTGTGAATGAACTATGATTTTTTTTACAAAAAATATTCACTTATATTGGGTGTATTTTTATTTTTTCACACATAATTATTTCATTGATTTATCCTTAATCTAATGATACAATCTTTGTAACGGACTATGTCTCAATTTTCTTTCATTGAGGCATATCTTGATATTGTGCACCTTTATTATCCTATAAGGTGTATATACTACCCTTTGACATATTATATCATGAATCTCCTTATTCTCATGATATTATAAGCTTTGTTTTATGTTATTCAGAAAGTATTTTTATTCAATTGTTTCTCATGTTTTATGAGACTCTTTCACTAAAACATTGTTTTAAACGTTTTGATGATTTATTTTTATAAATCATTCACATTAATGTATATGTTTTTAAAATGATTTTAAGGATTTATTTAAATATTCATGAGTTTTTTAAAGTTTAAATTCCTTTCCAAAGTTTCAGAGTTGTATGGGATAGTTTGATTCAATATTCTTCTTTTTGAATGTTTTAAATGAATTTATTATGTTAATATCTTGAAATGTTATCCTGTCAATACAATGTGAAACTTTTATCTCTCCATTATTCCTGTTTTATGTGTTATAAATATTTCATTGTTCTTGAGAATTATTTATATATATGATTGGTTCAATGATAATCCTAGGATGGGTGAGCCTGAGATAGCTCTCCAATGCATTGGGTAACATGATAGAGGTAAATGTTAACATTTCTACTTAGAGATTTAGGGAATATACTGCAATGGGTATTCCAAATGTAACTCCCTATGTATCTGTGAAAGCTAAAATGTATGTATGTTATGGATTCCACAAGTTATCTTTATGATTTATGATTTCCATTACTTATTCATAAATCTTATGATTTTGTGTGGTAAGTTAAAGATTTAAAAGTATGATTTCATTGATTTGTATGTATTAATGGACTAATATTTTCTTTCCTTGTTTTATAACCCTTACTAAGATTTTTATGATCATCACAAGTTTTAGAAATAAAGTTCATAGGATATAATTAAGGGTAAGAGAAAGGAAGAATTAAAGAAGATTTTTATCCAGAAAATAACTCTTATTTTCATTAAATAATTTTTAGTTTATGAAAAAATAGATACTAAGTAGAATTGTCTACTTTGTAATAATTGAGAGGTAATGTAAAAGTTATGGTCTAATTCTATAAAATTTTAAACCTGAAAAGATCCTCAATGTAAATTATTAACTTAATTCAATATTACAAAATGTTTAAAGCCTGGTCCTTATAGTTGGTATCAAAGGTCAGTTTAGATAACTTTTGGGATTATGAGTTTTTTTAAACACATGGTTAGTCTTTATGTCTATTCTTTAAGTTAAATCCTTAATTTTTTTTAACTTTGTTAGTTCAAGGAATTTTTGTTACAAATGGAAGGAGAAGGATCTCAAATGAAATTCCTATCTCTTATTGATGACTTTCTTGCAATAATTATTTCAAGGTCATGTCAAGATGACTCTAAAAAAGTTTCTAACATACAACTCACTTGCAAGAAATTTTTTGAGATATCAAACACCTCCGCTATACCTCAATACCATTGTGGATCATGGGTTATAATTAATCAAATCTAATTTCCTCAATATTCTCATATTTTCAATAAAGTTAAATATTATCAAGAGAATTTTCAAATATTTTACCTTACCATAATATTTTAAAGCGTGTTATTATTTTGAAAAAGGTGATGAAGAAGGATACCCTTGTGAAACATATTTATATTTTCATTTAAATTATAGTCTTTTAGCACATAATTATGGTATTATAAAAGGACCATTGATTGAATGTTTCAACTCAAACTCGGTCAAAATGTTTTATAGAAATAAATTTTTATGTGATGTTTTTAAATTATATGTCATACATGATTATTTTCCGAAACTGTTTATCAAGGATCACCCATATGACCCAAGTTGTATGAGGTGTATTTGGATAAAGGAATAATATGATTTTGAAGGATCTATAAATCATTTTTTGCAATGCATGAACCATCTATCTACGTGAAGAAGATGACAATGAAACCAGGTTCACACCCTGATCATGGTATGATGTTCTTTCTTTGGTAATAATGTTATTTTATAGAGGTAAAAAAATTTCAATATATATAATACTTCATGAATTATGATATTGAGGTCATTATGAGTTGGGATGAAAATGAGAGGCATAATACAACCATTGAGGTTAAATCTTTTTATGGTTATTTTTGAGGAGTTTATCTCATTTTTGGGAATGTTATAAAATTTTATAGTTTTGGAAAAAGGAAAACACCTAGACCATGTGACAACCCATTGTGTTGGACAAAGATATAGGAATTGAACCCACAACCAAAGTGCGATTGAGATTTATCACCTACCCCTAGACTACGTGAAATACCTCATTAGTATGACTTATTCTTTTTAGTTAGATGGTTTTATTGATCAAGAATAAGTTGATTTGGGATATTATGTTTTATCAACTAGATATCCTTAGTATAGGAAAATGATTTGGGGATTAAGTGATAATGGTTATTTTGGAAGTCGTTTTCTCTTTTATTGAAACTATATGCCTAAGGAAAATAGAATAATTTAGGATTTCAATTGAGGAGTAATTGTAGAATTTTATTTTGGAAGGATATAAGTTTTTATTATGGACATATGATGATTTGGGTAATTTATGGAAATGATTAACCTATCATGGAGAATATGTTATTTGGTTAATTACACTTTATTATGAGACTTTAGTAGTAGCTGATGTTATTTGGAGATAATTGTTAAGATTTACTATAGAATACTATGTGATCAAATACTTATAAATTTTGGGTTTCACACTTAGTTTGGATTATTTTAATGAATTTTAAGGACATTTGTGTATTGAACATTATTTGTTGAAATATGGGTGTTGTTTATTCTATTTTGTATATTTAGAGTAGTACTTTTCTTTTATAAAGATTATCCTTTTTGGGGATTATCTGATCTTGTACTAACCATTTTGGTTTTGGTTAATGTCTAAAGATAGGGAAAATATATTGTTCATCTTTTGTGGATTATGTGATTCTATAGAAGTTCATTATAGCACTTAAGGTGTGACCAAGTCATCTTGAATACTCATCGTTTGGAGAAATGATGAGTTTTTGGCAGAATCATACTAAATGATGAAGCTCTAATTAAAAAGTAAGTATATTTACTTATGTCCTTAATCAATATCATAAATAAATTTTCCAAATTTATGAAATGTAACTTAAATTGTTTTTGTCTATTTACTTTTCCTACTGGGAAACCAATGACAGTTTAACCCATCACATGTTTGTGGTTTTCTTGTTGTTAAATTTTTCTTTTTCATGTTTTCTATCACACTCCATTAGAACTTGAGGGTTATTTTTCTCTTCCATATCCATGTTTTTGTGGAATTATAGTATTGTTTATCTTGGGTGACCTTTTTAATTTTTATTATTTATTTTAAAGTAATATTTTTTTACTCTTTTTCTGATGTGAGACTTTTAATGAAATTTCCAAGACCAATTTTAAAATTGCGAGGATGCAATTTCCAAAAGGGGGGAAGGATGTAACATCCCAGGGAAATAAAGAATATGAAAATTTTATAACTATTAATATATGTGAATTAAATATTAGTTATACTTTAAAGGGGATTCTATGTTCTATTTAGTACCCTATACACAACAACTAGTTTCTTTAAAATCTTACGTTGTACACAATGTTGAGTTATACTGAAAAATAATAATATAATATCATTATTTTAAATGCTAGTTAAAACATAGAAATTGTATTATTAGGAATTAACAGAACTGAATACAATATTTTTACACATTTTTATTAAATGTTTTTCCATTTATCCAATATAATGTAGAAGCTTAAAATGTGAATGAATCCAATTTTAAGCACAAACACTCTAATATTTTTTAAAAGACCGATTTACCACATTTTGATGGAGAACCCTTTTTAAATATAGTTTTTGACACATTTATATGTTAAATTTGAAAAAAATAATATTCTTCTTTCGAATCGGGACATCAAAATTTACTTTGGATGAAATTTTGGTATTTTTCTAGTAATGTTCATTTTTTAATGAATAGTGAAATATACTACATTTTAATTCAAAAATACCTTTTAATCTAATTTATTTATATAGTTAGATTGTTATTTTAATTTGTTTTAAAGTGTAATTGGATTATAATTTTACCATTTAATCAAATTTTTGTAATTGGAAGTAATTTCACTCTTAATTTGGACATAGACAAAGGTAAATCTATTGATAGTTATTATTTCTTAAAAACAGTCTTTTTATTTTGACAACATGAATTAATTTTAAATTAATTTCTGCCACTTATATGTTTTGAATTTGGAAAAGTGGATTCCATATTTGGAATTAGGAGGCCCAATTGTGTAAATATGTAACTTTTATTTTTAGACATTATTAATATTTACTTCACTAAATATTTAATTCATCATCATTAAAGGGTAAATTTGGAAAATAAGGGTGAAGAATATTATTATTATAATATTAAATTACCCTTAAACTGGTCATAACCCTATTTTCTAAAACATGGACGACCATGGCCATTGTTGGGTTGTTTTTGGGACCCCATGGAGCCACTTGGGAGTGATAATGACACTTTATATTAATTAATTTAATGTAAGGACAAAAATAACATAAACCTGTATCTTTTTTACTAATTTTTTTATATGGGGTTATATGATTTATCTCTTCAACTATAAATATTCATTTTACAACTAAAATTATTTCATAAATCATGGTATTTTATTTATAATTTTTAGAAAATAAATAAAAAAACTTATTTATGACACAATGGTGATGTAGTAATTTCTTCATCAATAAAGGATTCAAATAAATGATATTATAAATATTAAAATAAATTTATTTTGACCCTTTTTATGCCATACAATAATTTTATAGATTAGTATGACTTGTTATATTTTTATTAATGAATTTTTTCTGGAATAATCAAGTTAGTTTGGATTTTTTAAAAAGGAATGATATAAATAGTATTAAAAGAGACATATAAGAGATTTTAAATAAATAAATATTTTATTAAATGATAAAACAGTCCTAAAAATAGGTGATTTGGAAAAATGATAAATATTATGTAAAAAAATTCATTAATGATCCATTTTGGGTTCCTTGGTATTTTATAGTAAATATATTAACCATATAGTATGAATATAAAAGAGGACATGGTAAAAGATAAATAAGTTAACAAAGGGTTAAATAAAAAAATATAAGGATTAAAAAATATCCAAATCATTTCCAATTCTTATTGGATGATTTTATTTCGACTTATATAAACCTTATCTTCGAACTAAATAAGTTTTGGATCTTTAGAAACTGAAAATCATTATATAATAAAATAATATTTTCAAACATTCTTAAAGAGCCACCCTTATAAAAAGCAATCACCTATAACGGTTACTCACACCTCTAATTTCCCCATTTATCATCCAAAATCTTCCCAAATAAGCTCTAAATATTCCTATATTCCTCTCATAAGCCTTACTTTATGCATAAGGATCTTCAAGAAAGCATTTTGGTTCAAACCAAAGGGAGTTACCCAATTTAAAGGTAACGTCTTCCCTCAAGTAATCCACTTTTATTTTACATGTTCAATCCCTATTATATTATTATTATTTTTTTACTTAACAAAATCAGTATACTCAATATAAAAGGTTGTTTCTATGAGAAGGATTCTAACTACACTTACACAGACCTCCATCTAATGGGTAAAGAACATACTGTTTTTGTGGATGGTGAACTACTACCTCACAAAACAATGATTGTTCAATCTTCTCCTACCACCTCTTATGGTGTCCATTAATATGTAAATATATTTATATGTGATATATATTATATTTATATTGTCTTTATACTTTTTTATTTTTCATTTATATCATACATTTATCATTTACATAATGGGTAAATACGATAATTTCATTTGAGGAAGTGCAGACTACCGCCCCCTCAAAGTGATATGACTCATTCATTCCATACATGAAAAGTATAAATAATGTAATTACTGAAATTATATATGATATTATATTGCAATTAAAATATACCTATTAGTAATTCTATTTTCATTCCATTAAATACAAAATATAAATGAAAGTAGTGTTAATGCATATGTACGGCTTACCGTCTCTATGAAGGGATCATTTTATTTTTTATCTCTCAATTTTATGTACTATTATAAATAAATATATATATATTGGATATATATGATATCTTATTCATGAATATTGTTCTATATATAATGTAATTTTTACTACTTGGATAACTTTTAATTATAGGAAGTTCATTTTGGGCTCAAGTACCAAATATCGAAAAAATTGCTATTATTAACTTAAATGATTATGTAATGTTTATAACATGGTAATAAGTAATATAAAAGGAATAATAAACTTGAAAAAAGTTTTTAAGAAATTATAAATTAACTTTATTTTACTATTTAGGATATTACAGAATGAACGAGTCAAGTCAGACACGAGGTAAGGGAACTCCTTAACTCAAATGATTATGTAATGTTCATGTGTGAATGTCCAATTACTATTTTACACTTAATATCCTACTATATTGGGTGTATTTATATTTTCCCCAAATAATTATTTCATTGATTTATCCTAAATTTAATGATACATCCTTTGTAAGGGGACTTCTTAACCCAATTTCCATTCTTTGGTATAAACTTTTACTTATTAATTATTTCATTCTATTATTATGTGTGAATAAAATATGATTTTTTTTACACTTAATATACAATTATATTGGGGGTATTTATTTTTTTCACACATAGTTAGGTCATTGATTTATCCTTAATGTAATGATATGTTCTTTTAATGGGAACCTTTTACCCTCCTCTTTTAGTAAAAGACTTCTTTTATGTTATGTCTTTTAATTTCAATTTTATATGTTGGGATATGTTCTTATATATCCTTATTGATGTAGATTTTATGTTCAAGTGATTATAGACCATTTTTTCTCTAATCAACTCTTTTTCTAAATTTTGATGTGACGATGTTAGGCTACTGATTGCAAGGGAACTTCGTAACCCAATTTCCATTATTTGGGATAGACTTATACTTCTTGATTATGTGGTTCTATTAATATTTTTTAATTACCTATGATTGTTTTACACTTAATATCCACTTATATTTGGAGTATTTATATTTTTCACACATAATTATTTCATTGATTTATACTCAATCTATTGATTCAATCATTGTAAGAGACTATGTCTCAATCTCATTTCATAGAGGCATGTCTTGATATTGTGTACATTTATTACCTTATAAAGTGTATATACTAACCTTTGAAATATTATATCATGGAACTACTTATTCTCATGATATTATAATCTTTTTTAGATGTTATTCAGCAAGTATTTTCGGTCAAGTGTTTCTCATGTTTTATGAGACTCTTTCATTAAAACATCATTTTAAAAGTTTTGAAGATGTATTTTTATAAATCATTTACATGAATTTTCATGTTTTTAAAATGGTTTTATGAATTTATTTAAATGCAGATGAGTTTTATAATTTGTAAATTCCTTTCAAATGTTTCAGAGTGCTATGGGAAACTTTTATTCAAAACTCATCCTTTTTGAATGTCTTAAATGAATTTATTATGTCAATATCTAGATATGATATCTTCTCAATTCAATGTGGAAATGGTATCTTTCCATTACCCTTATTTTATGTGTTATGAATATGTCATAGTTATTGATAATTTTTTACATATATGGGTGGTTTGGTGATAAAACTAGAGCAGGTGAGCTCGAGATAGCTCTCCAATGCATTGGGTAACATGACAGAGGTAGACATTAATGTTTCTCCTAAGAGATTTAGGGAATATACTATAATGGGTATTCCAAATGCAACTTCCTATGTATCTTTGAAATCTACAAGGTAATTATGTTCTGGATTCCACAAGTTACCTTTATGATTTTTTATTTCCATTTGTTATTCATAAATCTTATGATTTTGTGTGGTAAGTTAAAGATTGAAAAGTATGATTTCATTGATTTGTGTGTATTGATAGACTAATATTTTTTTCTTGTTTTATAACCCTCACTGATCTTTTTATTCTCATCCCAAGTGTTTGAAATTTTCTTCACAGGATATAAGAACGGGTAAGAGAAATTAATAATTCAAGATGTTTTTTATCAAGAAAATGACTCTTGTTTTCTTTAAAGAGTTTTTATTTTATGAAAAAAAATTGATACTAAGTAGAAGGGTCTACTTTGTAACAATTTATATGTAATGTAATAGTTATGGACTAATTCTCTAAAACTCTAAAGCTGAAAAGATCTTCACAGTGAATTATTAAATTAATTCAAGATTACATAATGTTTATGGTCAAGTCCTTATATATTATGTCTCTTTTGATAAGAAGTTATCTCTTGGGCCTAGTTGATAAGGATGGTAGTACATTCACTAAATTCATGGAAATGGTATAGATGGTAAGACCGTATGGAAAGGTCAACGAATAATATAATAATAATTTATTATGACATAAATTAGGTATTGTGATTTATGAGATATCAGAAGATAAATAGATTAAATTACATGGAGTGTGTTCATGGGAAATGTTTGCATTTCTATAAATCTTCCTTATCTCTTTATGGGACTTGATGGGTTTCTAGAATCCACTACTGGTATGTGAATAGTTTTAAATAATTTCAAGATATGGTTCTAGATGGTCACACACTATGAATATTTAAAAGTTTATCATATTCTAATAAATACGAGTTTAGGACATGGTGGGCCCCACCACAGTGTCTGAGATATGTACAAGAATATATAATCTTCATGAAATAAATAAATTCATATTATTTTAGATTAAAATAATTAGTAATGAAATTATTTATTAAAAATATTAACAATATATTAAGTGAATACAAGGAAAAATATTTAATGAATGAATATTATTTTAATATTCAATGTTATTTTAATATATATATGTATTACGAGTCAAGTTAATGGCTTGATTTTATCACATAAAATATTTATTAAATTAATTAAAACTTATTAAAACATAAATGACATTTATTTACAAGTCAATTGGTCATAACACATCATTTATGGATTATTTTGAGGGTAATGACTATTCAAGGGTATGGGAGCCATTTCTGAGTATTCTGGATAATGCTATATAAGTAAGAGGAGGCCCTCATGTGAGGAAATATTAATTCTATGATTTTGAGAGAATATATATATTCCATCATTCTTCATAAAGAGATAATAATCCATTTCAAGAAATTGATAAAATATCTTCACTATAGATATATGGAATGATGTAGTGGGGATCATTATGAGGTCGAAGACTCTGTTGAATCTTTATGACAGCACCTGAAATTTTATGAATAGTGTTCCTATGAAATTTAAAAGTGTGTGTGGATGATATAGATCGATCCAAATTTGGTTCCGTACAGAAATAATCCCAATTGATGAGAAAATTTCAATCATAACTTTAAATTGAATGAGGTAAATCTTAGATTTAATTTTTTTTCCTTAATTTATTCATGTGAGATCCTTGGGTTGTAACTAGATTATGATTATATTAGTGATGAAGTTATGACACTAATCGTATAATTAAAATTCTAAATTCGCATTTTTCAAGTCTTACACTACACACATAGTACCAAAAAATGGGAAGTAGATACACCTCATAAACATAAATAGGTTCATAACATCAAACATTTCACAATGAAACAATATTGATACAAATAATTCTTGCTACTTTGGTAATATTAATATCTAAAACTATTAAAATAGAGAAACATTTATGGATTTCAAAACCCCCATATAATTAAATATAGGCATCATAAATGACATTCATGTGTATTATATACACCATGCAAAAGAAACAAGTGGTGAATATGGTATTTGGCTAAAAAAAATTAAAAGTGAGATGAGTAACCCTTACCTTAAGTCTCTTCTTACTTTTTACATTTTAGAATATCCAATATAATAAATATAGTTTTATTATAAATATATTAAAAATTTATAATTGTTTCAAAAATATCATATATAGTAATAAATTCATCATAACAGCCATCCATTATTTTCTACGATGTAAAATGAGTCATATCACTGCGTGGAGGCGGCAATCCACACGTACACATGAGAGATACTTTAATTTCTCATTTCTTATGAAAGAGATATGTTAATGGTGGTTACATAATCACAATAGAATCTCAGTATATTTAGGATAATGAAATTAATATATTTTTATAAATATCACATATTTAGAAGAGGTTGAAAAATAAATAATTTTAAAGTGGTCGGGAAAGATGATTACCACTTCTTTGATGGATGTCTTTTAGATCAATTGTTAATGACCACTAGAAGTATTTTAAAAAGAATGGTTCGTATAATTCATGGATATGGAAGTATATAACATAATTGGTCTAGGTTTGGTAGATCTATGAAGCTCTATGTGGTGTATAGAAAAGATAGGAGTGGTGTCGTTTTATAAGAGAATGAAAGGACACACATGAAATTAATAAAAATTATCTAAATATAAAAAATTAATTTTCATGTTAAATTAGAACCATATGAGAATAATATTAAATATAAGATGTGATATGTTTTAAATACCTTTAACCAATAAAATTTAGATAGTTTTGAGAGGTATTTTAAACCTTATCATTTGATTTATCCCCTTTGTTAATAAATTTTAACCTTAACCGTGATGATGATTTTTTAAATATCAAAGGATTATAATTTTACATATAAGAAAAAAAATGGTTCATAAATGGAAAAGGCAAGAAATTTTACACAATTTACCATCCTACTTTTAATATTTTAAGATTTTAATGATTCTAAATAATTTATTAAAATATTATCTAATTAGTAATATTAAATTCATTTTATGAACTATTAAAATAATTTTAATTTAAATATATTAAAATATAACTAGAAATAAAATATAATACATTTAGCCAAAAATAAAAAATTATAATTAACTATAAAAAAATTTGGGACCATAATTCGTCCAAAAATTATTTATTTTAATGTTTTTAAAATTATTTATTAAAATTTTCAACTCATTACATAGGAATTTTGTTTTAATTAGATAAGAATTTTAGGTAAATATACCATCATCAAAAATAAAAAATAAATTCATATCATAAAAATAATTTACTAATATTAAAAATAATAATTTTTAACATGTCATAACCTCTTTTTATTCTCATGAAAAATATTAGAGTTTTTAAAAGAAAATTGAGTGACACTTTATATTTTCTTTTACGTAAAATAATATATAAGTCATTATCAAAGAAAAATAGAAAATAATCCATAAATTAGAATATTTGATGAGGATGGCTAAAATACACTCACAAAATAGATAAAATTATAGTGGTATGGTTATTTTAAATTCTTATCCTATAGTTTAAACACTATTTTACTTATTTTACCATTACCGAGGTGACATAAATTTACCATGGTTATTATTCATAATAACCCAAAATAAAATATAAAAATGAACCAAATTTTAACATACTGATTCAAAATTTAGAGTCAATTTTTTAATATTAAATTTCTAGAAGTGTAATAGTAAATTTTATTAAAAATTCATAAAACACAATGGAATGTTTTTATAAAGAAATATTATTTTTAACCCCAAAAATGAACTTATATAAAAATATTGAATACTAATAACTGAAATGATATAAATATTATTTTCATTTCAAAAATAAATTCTAAAGGTTTCATAAATCGATTATTACATTTACTCACAAAAATGAATAAAAACAAATTTTTAAACAAAATATAATATTTGATGCATAAAATGACTTGACAAAAAAATGAGTTCTTATTTACTAATAATTAATAAATAAATTCATTTTGAGTATGAACATTATACATATATTACCTAATGTATTTACATGTAATCATACCTTCTAATTCAATAGCCAGGTTATAATGGTCACACTTCAATAATAATATTTCTATAGTATGTAATAATTCAATTAATGCTTGATGTTTCGCATTAAGAATGATATTAACATTATTATTATTTTAAAATATTTTTTTGGGTTTGACAAGCCTCATCCCTCCCTAAAAGAATAATCTAAACCTAATAGGACTATTTTATTACAAAACATGGCCCGAAGGGCAAGTTATCTTTGAAGACCATAAATTCCAAAAAAAATCACTGCATTTCAAATTTGTATAGTATATAATAATTTTTAAAGGATATATATTGAGTATTTGAAAGAATCATAATAGGAATTATTACTCACACCCTCCATACCCACTCTATGTTAATTTAGATCATGATGTTTTGTAATATAGGTTCAGGAAAAGTACAATTTTGATATTGTGGGTGATTTATAGTTGAGTTCAAGTTATGGAGGTGATATGTGAATCATGTTCACCATCCAATTTGAGATAATCTTTTAGGATTTATTTTCATAACCTATTTTGATTGACCATTTCTAGGTTCACCATGTATATCATTCCACCTCTATCTTATGTTTCTTTTTATACCTTTTTGGTTAAGTGTTGAATTTTTAATAAAAAATTTGATTACAATGAATTTGGATAGTTGGGATATGTTATTAACTACATTATCATAGTCTTATTAGTAATATTATCACATTATCAAATGTTTTTTGGTCTATATTTTTGAAAAATGGTTAGTTTACATGTGTGATTCTCCAGAATATAGATATATCTTGCCAGCTTTTTAGGTGAAGGTTCTTGTTGACTATGTATTTATTAAGTAAAATTGTTCCCATTAAAGTATAGTTTTATTCCGCATCACTTTTTTTCATTATATGGTGATAGGAAATGTTATCAATCCTTATAATGGTCCAGATCTAGTGTTATATTTGGTAGGTCTCTCTTCGTTCAATATTGGTAAAAATCAATACATTGTGGATAGAGTATCATATCAAGAAGGGTGATATTGTCACGACCCGTCCTCAGGCCCGTGCTGTGACAACCCCAAGCCTTTCTTCCATAGGCCAGGGGTAAGGGACTAGCACCAAAGGTGTAAATCCCTAAGCTGGGAAGGCATTGCCTTTGTAAAAGTAAACAAACACAATAGAGTACACAGTAGGAAGTAAACACTAAGTATAACTGAATACAAAAGAGTGTGTTGGAAAGTAATGGTCCAGTATACAAACCCAAATGAACAACAAGTACAAGTAAAAAGGGAAAACAACTGAAAGTAAAGAGCATCTCCTGGATCGTCCTTTGTGGATTCCTACCTGAAGGGTAGGTAGAGATGTCCACCTCAGCACTCACGTCTGTCAGTCTCCTCCGTGCGCCGACTCGTCGCAAGGTCCATATCTGGGTACCGTCCAGTCGTGGCTCTCTCGGCCTCTGTCAGCGTTGTCTGTCATCTGCATCCTACACAATGAGGTGCGAGCATAGCTCATGCAGTGGTGAGTATAACGATACTCAGTAGGGACCCCGAGACCCGCAAGGTCTCACCATATCCACGAAGGATAAACAAAGAAGTAAGATACAATCACGAAGCATCAACCAACCCTACATAGGTATATGCCCATACATATATCTAAGTTACCAATCTCAGTTCGGCTCCAACTCTCGAGCCCAAGCACAAAACAATTCAACAAAGGAAGTAAAGTCAATCACCACAATGATAATGGTTGAAAGACATGACTCATCTCACACAGGTATACAACTCACAAAGAGGGGTAGAGATGTTTAGATGTAGCCTATGAATCATATCCTATGTCGAACCCATGTAGGATCTTGGAACAATATCAGTGCTGTCAAAACCACATAGGATCCTGGCACAGAAGTCTTAACTGTCGAACACACATAGGATTTTGGTACAGTTGTCAATGCTATCGAACCCATGTAGGATCCTGGTACAGAAGTCACTGTTTTCGAACCCATAGTGGATCCCAGTATTGAAGTCATCACTATCGAACCCATGTAGGATTCCGGTATAGTGTTTGTCACTATCGAACCCATGTAGGATCCTGGTAAAGAAGTCACTGATGTCGAACCCACGGAGGATCCCGGTACAGAAGTCGTCATCGTCGGAGCCAGCTCTAGGGTTCCTGCACACAACACGCTCGATTCTAGGAGTGTCCACTCCTTGAACAAAAGGGTCGATACGTCAACTATCATTAATTACTGATTTTATGTATCCAATAGTTCTGTCTCATCATAAGTAACCCAACGCGACAGACGATGCGTCAATCGGATGCCCGGTCTGAGAGTTATTTGTATTTCCGTTCCAAGGGGCCGGTTGGATTTCGAGTACAATCTAACCCGAACATACTCAAACGTCATTTGGATCATGTGTGGAATATTCCAAAAGGACCATATCATCAAAAGGAATACAACGTAGTTGACGGCATGTCAATTGGACGTCCGGTCCTTAAGTTATAAGTGTTTCCGCTCTGAGGGCCCTCTTGGTTTCGGGTTCGAACCAACCCCGCCATACCCAAACTTTTCCAAAACCTTGAGTGTGATATACCGAAATGACCATCCCGATCCAAGGAATCCTACACAACTAATGGTTCATAGATCGTAGGTCCATAGCTCAAGCTATGGGCGAAAAACCAAAAGTAGTCCGAAGAGGGGGGTCTGCGTCCGGTCTGACCCGGCCCATCCTGCCCTGGGTAGGCCCGAATCAGGTCGACCTGACCCGGATTCGGGTCCGACCCAGTAGGGAGTGGCCCGACACTATTTCTATAGCCCGACATGAGCACAGCAGCCCGTCCCACGCAGCGGGCGGCCCGACCCGGTGGTCGGTCGCGGCTTGGCCAGCTGGCCAAGCGCGGAGCAGGGGCGCGGCCCCTCCGGTTTCTCGTAACGGCAGTACCAACCAGCGCCACCCGTTTCTCCCAAAACCCACGAGGTGGGTTTCTCTCCACCTCCGTGGCTGGTGTCACGATGGCCTTCTGCAGGCGGTGCACGAGGGGCGCCGCTGCCCCCAGGCGGCCGGTCGATGACACGCGCCGTTGTGCTCTTCCACGGGCCACTAGAGTCATTCTAGTGGCCCGTTTTTCCTTCTGACTACGCCTATGGCCTCCTCAGGTCCTGATCTTCACTTATACTTCCTCAAAACAAGGATTCATATACGTTCATCCATCACCCAACAAACCGCGCATCAATAATGAAATGGTAGAGGGTCCAGACTTGTTTGTTTGCTCGTGCCCTCCCCGTCAGAGGATCAAACATTAGTCCAACATATATTCGCCATATTATGAGGGTATAAATCACATAAATAAAATTATACAAAACCCACTACCTCGATTCAAATTTCATTCATTGACGACGGCGTCGATTTTGTTTACGTCGGGATGCGTTCGAGGAGGAAGCATCGTTATTCCCGGGTGACATATTCTCCCTTGACACAGAGGAAGAGGAAGGAAGATGGCGTTCCTCATGGGCGTCGCCTCACGTTCTTGCGCCGATTGAAGAAGTGTAGAGAACATTATTCGTCGATAGGAAGATGTCATTCTTTGTTGAAGATGTTCTTCATTGAGAGGAATACTTTCCTTCTAATTCTCCAGAGCCTCTCCAACAGAATACTTGCCAACGTAAATAAAATAAAAGTCTTCCCAATTTAATAATGTCATGAATTTCAAATCAATTCAAATTAACCAATTAATTGAGGGATCTTAATTAATTAAATTGATGGTGTTGTCACGTTAAAAAGGGAGGTGGAAGGTGGAGGGTTTAACCCTCATCAATGGGGGGTTCTAATGGTTTCAAGGGGGAGTTGAAGAGTTGAAGTTCATGTGGGCCCCACAACACATTATTCTCCCATGGGAGGTTATGTGGGGGGTGGCCTCACTCCCAAATTCCCTTTTTTGGATTTAACCACCACCTAAAAATTACTTCATGCATAATTTTTAATTTATTAACAATCCCTAAAAATTAACTTCTCCTCCCGATAAAACGCAACAATGGTAAGGGTCCCCTTAAGTGAATACCGACGCTACGAGTTAATCAGTGTCCTCAGATTTCAATTCCGATCACTGGTTCAAAAGATAGAAAAACATGCATGTACGTTTACTAAACGTACCCAAACAAAACTTTAGAAATTGATTCTGGGGACACCGGGCCTTGGAATCAGGCAATGTTAGAAACTGTGGACTCGTAAAATTCCAAAAAATTTAAGAAAAATATGTACTTTAAATTTCTGGTTCTTTACATTACCCCCACCTCAAGTCTTTACATCCCCGTAAAGCTACAACATACACTAGGGAAAAAATGGGGGTACTTAGCACACATCTGAGCCTCCCGCTCCCATGTGCTCTCATGGAGGTTCTTGTGCTGCCAGCGAATGCGCACTAGAGGAATCGACCATCCACATAGGACCCGCTCTTGTCTATCCTCAATCTCCACTGGAAACTCTATGAAATTCGCCTCATCTTCGATATCTAGCTCCCCGTAGTCGATGTTGTGGGATAGATCATGCACGTATCTTCTCAGGTGAGATACATGGAAGACGTCATGCACCCGGTGCAACTGAGGTAGAAGTGCCAAGAAGTAAGCCACCTCACCTACCCTACTAAGGACCTGAAAAGGTTCAAAGAATCACAGAGATAACTTTGCTCCTCAGCTAAATCTCCATAGAACTCGTCAAGGTGAGACCCATAAAAAGATGTGGTCGCCATCCTAGAATTCTAGTGGCCTCTGTCTCCTATCAGCATAGGACTTCTGTCTAATTTGTGCAGACTTCATCAGCTCCTGGATGATCAGAACCTTATCTGTCATAGCCTACACCATCTCTGGTCCTACTGGTACTGACTCCCCTGGGTTAGTCCAGCGCATAGGTGATCTACAAGTTCAGTCGTATAGTGCCTCGTAAGGGGACATCCCAATGGTGGAGTGGCAGTTGTTGTCGTATGAAAACTCCACCAAGGGTAAGTGATCCTCCCAGTTGTGACCAAAGTCGAGGACACATACACAATTCATGTCGTCGAGATTTTGAATGGTCCTCTCAGTCTGAACATCTGTCGAGGATGGAAGGTGGTGCTCAAGAGAAGTTGCATCCCAAAAGCCTCGTGTAACCCCTTCCATAACCGGGAAGTGAAACGAGCATCTCGATCAGAGACGATAGTCGATGGCACACAATGAAGTCGTACGATCTCCTGAATATAGAGGCATCCCAATCTCCCTACTGAACCATGCTCTATGATCAGTAGGAAGTGGGGAAACTTGGTGAGTCGGTCATCAATCACCCATATAGAGTCATCTTCTCTGTATGTACGTGGAAATCCCATTACTAAATCCATGGATATCATGTCCCACTTCCACTCTGGGACCTCAAAGGGATGTACCAAGCCTGCTGGTACTAGATGCTCTTCCTTCACTTGCCTTCTTCATATCTGCAATGCGGACAACTACTCCGTCGCCTCTCCTAGCAGCTGAATACCTATTCTCCTATTGAAATCACTGGATACAACGTTCCCCATTTCCATGAGTATAGATTATCTCAAGGTCATAGTCCTGGAGGAATTCAAGTCATCACCATTGTCTCAGGTTCAGGTCCTTCTGAGAGAAGATATAACTGAGACTCTGGTGGTCAGAGTAGACTGCAAAGCATTCGCCCAACGAACTATGGGTGAGACTAGAAAATTTAAAAGAACTCGTCTACAACCTTATTCGCCTATGTCTTACAAGAGTTTCTCAGATTTCTCCATTGCCAAAAAAGAGAATTCTGGTCTCATCACCTAGATGAACCATGCCCATTTCCTAATACAGTCTATCCTGACATGAATGGTACTAATTCATGCCATGGACAACATCGTAAGTCCTCTACGCTAATACTAAGAGATCCAACTGTTACTCTTTCCTCCAAGGGTTGAGTCACACTGTCGGCATCAGTGTGTGGTCACTAGGTCTCTTCCAGTAAGAATCTAGAATGTGAGGGTCAAGTCAATAGTTTTATCCGAAATCTCTTAGTATTGTCCACAAAAAATGAGGGAAATAAAACGTCACAAGGATAAGTGTCTTTTATTACTGAAGCTCAAAGTACAAAGACACACAACAACCACAAATAAAGACATAAAAAAATATAGAAGCTTCATGAACAAGAAATCTATACATGGAACTAGTCCCACTCTTATCCACCTACTCTCAGAGCACTATGGTTGTAGGCCTCAGCTTTCTGAAGATGAGCTCTCCCCTATCCACCCATTCCCTGCAGTCGGGGTGGACCTCCTGGTGGTGGTGGTGGAAGGGACTCAAAACGTCATCAACCACCTACTGCTCGGCCAGGTCCCCTTCCACGTCTACCTACTACCGGTGGACCACCATGGTCAAACCGCTTCCTTTTCCTGGGAGGTCCCTCTATTTCCTACTACTCATCTGCAGGACAGGTCGGGCAGTCTTGAGCCATGTGACCTTGCCCGCCGCTTGTATAGCACTGCCTGCTCCTTGTATGGCTAGCTCGGTCTCGTGTGCCCCGCACAACCGAACATAACTCGTGCAGTCAACCACCTGTGGGTCTAGTCCTCTTGGACCCCTGCAGAATTTTTCTACTGCCAGTTGTAGAAGACTCCGCTACGTGTCTCCCTATTGTGGGTCTCGCTACTAGTGACAACTCAGCGAGAAATCTCTCCACTAGAAGGGATCGCTCCAGTACCCCCACCTCCATCGGAATGTTGCGGGAGATCATCGAAGCCCTGATCTCATGACTGAGTCCCTGCTCAAAGGCCCAGGACCTGAATAATCGGTCTCGTACCATATCTGTAGAGTAGTGAAAGTGGTCAATGAACCTTCCAGAGTATTGAGCTATTGTCATGCTTCCCTGCTACATATGAAGTAACTCCTAAATCCTCACCGCACGAAGGGTGGCTGGTACAATCTCTGCTCAGAACAGGCTCTCAAAGTCTGTCCAGAGTAGTGATGCCTCATCATGAACCTAGAGAATCAGACTCCACCATCTTCCTGCTACTGCCTTCAAGAGACTCGCGGTAAGGATCACCATGAGTTCAACTGGTGTCCCTACCAATATGTAAACTCTTACAACAGCCTACAACCAATCCTCAACTGCCTATGGGTCCCTCTCTCCTCAGAACCTGGGCGGTCTCTGACGCTGGAACTCATGCAACGCACTCTGACGGCGTTCACTCTCTACTGCTAGAGCTGGTGGTATCGGTGGCCTAGCGGGTATTGGTACCGTTGGTACCTCCGCTGTGATGGGGCCCTGCACTGAAGCCTTATCACTCGGTGGCCTACCATCTCGTACATAACTTGGATCCCTAGCTGGCTGCCTACATAGTGCCATCCTGAAAAGAAATAGGTGCACCATGGTTAAAACTGTATACCTGGTGAGCTAACACAAAGTATTCACAAAAAAAAAATTCCCAAAGGAAACACACACACAATCAGTGTTTTCGTGCACTAAGTGTAACGCCCCGACCCTAGTGACCCAGAGTCAGTGCATTATTACATAACATTGGCATGATCACAAGAAAGATCAAATCTTGAAAGACCGATTGGTTTAGTAGCCTTGGAAACAGTAGATATATTCATAAGTCTTACATTACATCATAAAATGAAAAACTACTACAACAACATATTGTCTCCATAATCCACACTATTAACCCCTCATAATATCCCTGTAGGTCATTCATAATTTACTTCTTCACTTCCTGGGAAAAATAAATCATAGAAAAGGGGTGAGCTCTAATGCCCAGTAAGGATAACAATATAGTGGAAACTTTCAAAAATAAGCATAAACATTTAAGGCAATATATAACTAAAACAAAAGCCTTTTAAACTTGAACTTCAACATAGTATGGCAAAAGAAAAATGAAATAATGCCATTTACTTATTCACATGGATATTCTACTAATCAAATAATTACATGAAATATCAATAACCACATTCATAATGATGGAATGCATAATGCTGAACTCTAATTTCTTTGTCAAGTCCTCGTCCCAAGACCTAGGGGCTAACTGTAACCGGAACCCAACCCAGGGTGCCTCTAATAACCGGACACCAACCCAGAGTGCCTCTAATAACCGGACGCCAACCCGGAGTGCCTCTAATAACCGGACACCAACCCGGAGTTCCTCTAATAACCAGAGACCAAACCGGAGTTCCTCTAATAACCGGAGACCAAACCGGAGGGCTTACTTTTACCGGTCCCCAACCCGGAACATACTTTTCTAACACATTCATCTGAATGAAACATAAACATTCGGATTACAAATAACTTATGAAATGTCAATACTCTAAACAAAAACCATGAGTGACATAAGAATAACTTATCCACAGTCAAAAATATCACAAAACCTTCTATAAAATATGGATGTTTTGTTTTATAATAAATCAACTTCAAATAAGCTTAAAATCCATCAAAGGATGTTGACATAGATGAAATAAAGACTATTTTAGAAAAATATCTCGTTCTATTTTGAAATAATTTAAGAGTATTATATTTATGAAATAAAACATTTTTTTAAAATATTCTTATTATCTTGTAAGGGAAGCTTCGACGATTTTATAACGGCGGAAAAATAGCCGCACCCGCTGTATAAGTTAAAAAAACATTCTTACCTTAATTTTGTCGAAAAGGTTAAAAAGCACCTTGTTTGGAAAACGACGGAAAGATTCCTTTATAAACCTCTTATAAAAAGTAAAACAAGGGTATAAATGTCTTTAACCCATATTCTTGTAAATAATAAAAATGTTTTGAAATACATTTTTAAGAAAACATGGATGTGGATGATAAAGAGATCCCAGTAGATTATTACATATAAACATCCTCAGATAATGAAGAGATTGTGAAATAACCCTTACCAATTTGGTAACTTATGAAACATACAACCCATGAAAGAGGTATCATACAATGAATATGTAAATACACATAAATTAAAGTGTATTACACAAAGAATATAATTATGGGCAGTACATACACCACACAAAAGTTAATGGTGGCAATATGGCATGAATCTCACGGGAATAAGGAGTGAGATGAAAACCCCTTACCTTGTACTTTTCCTTGGTTGGGTTAGGTTAACCTCCTGTATAATGGTGAAATAATTGTTATTAAATTATAAAAGAATCATATACATTAATATGATATCATATATGATCTTTTAATATTTATTTGATAATAATATCTTAGTATTATCGTTGTTTCGGGTGTTAACTTACTTGTTTTATTTAATATGTTTTGTTACGTAAGCCATGTTTGTAATGGATAGGTTGTATATTATTCATCTCCAGAATGATATCAAGTCCTTAAACATCATTTTTAAATCATCAAATGATAATTATACTTGAATGGATACGATGGAGAATGAATCTCATCGCGTTCGTGGAGACGGTAGTCCGTACGTACGCACGAGCGACAATATCATTCATTTGAAATAATATATAAATGGTTGTTATATCATATATACAGAGTCATTAACATGTTATATTTATTATTTACATGAGTTACATATCTTTATTATACCCATCCAAATAATAATATATTGAATAACAATTACACCATGACGTGGAGACGGTAAGCCATACGTACGCACGTATGGTGACATGTTATTCAAAAGGTGGATAGAATACTGAATATGGTTGTACCATATTTATAATAACATCACAGTATATATATGATACTGGAGTTATTATTTTATAATGGTAATAAAAAAAGAAGAAGAAGTGGAAGAAGAAAGGAACTTGGAAAAGTGTGGTGAAATCATTACCTCTTCTTCAGGTTCTTCCTTTTGATTTGATCAAAAGGGCTCCTTAGGTTGGCTTTATGATCAAAATAAGGCCTCTAGGTTGTAGTTAGGGAAGTTGGGAGATTATTTGGGCAGATTTTAGCCGAACCAAAAGGCTTTTAAGGTGTGAAGAAATGAGAAGGAGGTGTGCCCTTTTATAAGAGGGGTGAGGGGCACCTTTGGAAAAGCTAGAAATATTAGTTTATAATAAATTAATATTCTGTTTCTAATGGCTCAAAAGTTGATTATTTAAATTTTAAGGTGGGTATGGGTCGAAAAAAACTCAACCAATAGAATTTAGACAGGTTTGGGTACTTATATTAACCTTATCTTTAAGTATTAACTCTAAGTTAATTAGTTTCACTTTTACAATGTCTCTTTGTATTTTTATATAATATGGTTAATAAACTTACTATATACATCCAAGAGACCCCCAAGTGGTCCATTAATAATGAACCTATCATGATATAAGTCTCTTGGACGAACCTTAGATTTTTAAGAATTTAATATCAATTAATAATATAATATTTTTTTAAGAACTCTTTTATGTCAATTTTGACACTATTCAATAGTTGATTTTTGTGAAACTCATAACAGATTGATTACTTCGAAAAAAGTCAATTAAATCAATCCTAATATATAATATTATCCTATAAAATTAGTTTAATTCATTAAAAGTTTCATATTATATTTATTTGGGTATTTATAATATCAATTATTTTGATTTTTCACTATTATAGTAATTACTACATCATCATTGTGTCATAAATAAATAAAATTATTTAATGTCTAAAAATTATAAATAAAATATAATTATTTAGGAAATCCTTTTATATTTATAATGAATATTTATAATCTAAAATCCAACATATATAACCCTATGTAAAAATTGTTTTGCTAAAAGATATATGCTTGTGTCATTTTTGTATTCATTTTAACTTAATAAAAATAAAGTGTCCCTATCACCTACAAGTGGCACCATGGGGTCCCAAAATCGACCCAAAGATGACAATGGTCGAAAATGTATCAACCAATAAGGCTAGGGCACGTTTTAGGGTAATTTAGTGTTATTATAATATTATTTTTTAACCCTTATTTACCGGATTTACCCTTAACCATGGTAAATAAAATATTTACTGCAGTAATTATTCAAAATGTCTAAAAATAAAAGTTACCTATTTACAAAATTTGAACATCCTGATTATAAATATGAAATCCATTTTTCTAAATTCAAAACACAGAAGTGGCAGAAATTAATTTAAAATTAATTCCCGCTGTCAAAACAAAAAGCGTGTTTTTAAGAGATAATAACTATCAAAAGATTGACACTTGTTTATGTTCGGTTTAATTGTAAAATTATGTCCAATGACCAACATTATATTAAATGGTAAAAATATATTCTAAATATACTTTAAAAAAACTCAAATTAATAATTTATCACTATTAATTATTTTTATTAAAAAAGTTGTTTTTAATTAAAATTTAGTAATTTTCACTATTCATCAAAATATGAAAGTTATCCGAAAAGTACCAAAATTTCACCTTAGGCTAAATTTGATACTCCGAATCCTAAAATGAAGTCCATTTTGAGAGGTAAAATTTCTAAAATTTTAAAAGGTAGGTATTACTATTCATAACGGCTAGTTTGATTGGTTGTGGTGTGTTAGAACTCGAAGTTTCATACAACACACGCTACTGTATTATTCAAAGGAAAGCGTACTGTGGAAGCTTGGGATGTTTCATTTTAAATTTCTTGATGTCCCCATTTAGTCAAAAAGTTTAAAATATTGTATTTAAAAAGGTTTCACTATTAAAATTTGATAAAAGTGCAATACTGAAAATGAATCTGTTCTTGCATTATGTCTAAGAAACTCATAATATGGATTCTAAAATTATAAGGATTATATAAAGTTTAAAATTTATTTAATACTATTCATAACCTCTTTTTAATGGATTTTTTTTTGACAAGTCATGGTGTGATTGAACTCGGTGTTGCATGTAGTGCAAGTTATTGAATTATTTTGAAGAAATAACACACTATGAAATCTTGGGGTGTTACATTCTCCCCTCCTTCAATAAATTTCATCCTCGCAATTTGAAATTGTTTTTCAAAAATAAAAGGTTGAAAATACAAAATATATTTGTGGGAAAACCCACATCGGAAATTGGGTTACTAAAATTTAGTCTTAATATGAGGAAAAGAGAAATGAAAGGGTCACCAACAAATTATGATCTCGATTAGGAGAAAATTGGTGGCAATTAAAGACATATCATTGGAGGAAAAACGTAAATATTTATAGGTAGTGATTGAGGACATCAATCACAAAAAAGTATAAAATTGAGGTCCTTAAATTCATCAATCTATGATGATTTGAAATACCATCGGTTCAACAAAACATAGGGTATTGGGATAACACATTTTTGACATTTCAAAATATCTTAGTTGAAATCCCACATCGAAAAATGAATTAATGAGGCCTCTATTTAAAATAAAGAGTGGAAAGTATGAAGATTACCGAAAATAACACATACTAGGGTTCCATGTAGGAAAATATGGATATGGAAGAGAAATCTAACCATCAATTATCTGATGGAGAGTGGTAGAGAACATGGCTATGAAAAGGCCAACAATCCCAAATCCATAAATTAGTGATGATTTAAGGTACCATCTTGGACAACATTTTTATTCTAAGTTCCTTTTATTAATGTTGAGAAATTTATTTCTTAGATTGGCTAAGATCATAAGGAGATATAATTACTTTATAATTAGAGTTTTATCCATTAATAAATTTCTACCACAAACTCATCTTTCACTCTAAAAGATAATAGAACGTAAATTTTTTTTCTATTTATACTATTCGTACAGGGTTCCAAAATAAATGAATTTATAATTCATCTACCAGATCTTTTAAAAAAAACTACATTATTTAATCCAGGACATCTCGTGGGCTAGTGGTAGGTGATACACCCTTGTTGCCCTTCGGTTACGGGTTCAAGTCTCGCAGCCTTGCCGGACGCGACGGGTTGTCGCCCGACCTCCGGGTTGTCCTTTTATGGAAATCCAAAATAATCCAAACTAGAACTATCCAAAATACTTCTGTCCAAACTCACAGTACAACATTTATAAGGAAGGTAAACATAATGTAGATCCTTTTTACCCCATAATAGCATATGAATACCTTTATCATGTATTCTTTTAATACACTGAAACATCCTGAATTACCATATTCCTTATTGATTACATTCATGCTCCCTTATTCCATATAGAATGCTGGATATACTTCATCAATCCAAAAATGTTTTAGACCCCAACAATGAGGGAATATATGAATCATTAATCAGTTCCAATGTAGTCAAGAATATCCAATATAATTTATCCAAAACAATCATGTATTATTCCAAAATCACTACCTCGGTATCAGAACTATATTATGGTTTATCATTCTCTCAACCATATATTTTCCAAACATTTATCCTGCTATTGAGTCACTTTTCTTTGTTCCACACAATCTCAAGTCCTTAATGAAATAGTATTGTAGTACAATCCTTATATAATCCATAATTATTATAACAAGTACATTGTTGATACAAAACTCAATTGACATAATCAACATAAGAACTCTAATCATTCCTCTTCATCTGTGGTAGTATCATAACTTGATTATTATCCAATAGCATCATTTACGACATAGTTTGATGACTGGTACATAGGTTCACGTAGTGTCCACACTACTTTCAAATGAAGCATTGTACATTTGAAACTATTTTCTTACCCTTGTAGTCACGTACCTTTTGCCATTTTCCTCCACACTTATAACAAACTCCCATTCCTTTCAGGCAAGTTCCAGGGTGTTTCTTTCCACAGTTATCACATATGGGAAAATTCTTCTTTTCCCTCTTCCCTTTATCCATCTTTCTCTCTTCCATTCCTTTCTTCCCTTGCTTCCCTTCAAAGCCATAGGACTCAGTAAACTCTTTACTTATCTTATCAACACATGATATTATTTCTTCATATGATGATAATACATGAGAGACTATTTCTCTTGTAAAATCTGGCTTAAGACCATAAAATATATGATCCTTCTTTCTCTTGGTATCATGTGCATTTCTAGAGTTCTCATTCCTTCTACTGGGCACCATTTCTAAACAATGGAATACATTAGATTAGTTTATGAATAACAATACCTAATCCCAAACTTGTAAAACACATAACATAAATTAAATAGTTTATGGATATAATCCATAATCATAAAAATGTCTCCTTTGAGGAAGTATATACTCATAAACCCTTCATAATGATTTGTAAAGAAAATGAGAGTTATCCTAAGCATATCCCCCGGGAGTGTCATAACCAAGAGTGCAGCAAGGCCCATTGTCGTGCACCAGTTCTAGTTTGAGTCTAGCTCAAAGCGGTGTTTTCGGGTTTTACCCCTAGGTACATCTGTGCCAGAGCCACCTCTACCTGCTCGTATCCAGACAGGGATGTATTGCTCGGCAAACTCACAAAATCTCTACAATACCAAAATTCTAGGAAGTTATTCTATACTAATCCTCAAAGTCTATCTTAAACCTATGTGCTCTAATCAGAGTTTATATAAATCTAGCTTCCAAGGTTTGTACTAAACTTCCTCTGATACCAACTGTAACGCCCCGATCCTAGTGACCCAGAGTCGGTGCATTATTACATAACATTGGCATGATCTCAAGAAAGATCAAATCTCGAAAGACCGATTGGTTTAGTAGCCTTGGAAACACTAGATATATTTATAAGTCTTACATTACATCATAAAATGAAAAACTACTACAACAACATATTGTCTCCATAATCCACACTATTATCCCCTCATAATATCCCTGCAGGTCATTCATAATTTACTTCTTCACTTCCTGGGAAAAACAAAACATAGAAAAGGGGTGAGCTCAAATGCCCAGTAAGGATAACAATATAGCGGAAACATTCAAAAATAGGCATAAACATTTAAGGCAATATATAACTAAAACAAAAGCCTTTTAAACTTGAACTTCAACATAGTATGGAAAAAGAAAAATGAAATAATGCCATTTACTTATTCACATAGATATTATACTAATCGAATAATCACATGCAATATGAATAACCAATTTCATAATGATGGAATGCATAATGCTGAACTTTAATTTCTTTGTCAAGGCCTCGTCCCAAGACCTAGGGGCTAACTATAACTGGAACCCAACCCGGAGTGCCTCTAATAATCGGACACCAACCTGGAGTGCCTCTATTAACCGGACACCAACCCGGAGTGCCTCTAATAACCGGACACCAACCCGGAGTTCCTCTAATAACCGAAGACCAAACCGGAGTTCCTCTAATAACCAGAGACCAAACCGGAGGGCTTACTTTTACCGGTCCCCAACCCGGAACATACTTGTCTAACACATTAATCTGAATGAAACATAAACATTCGGATTACAAATAACTTATGAAATGTCAATACTCTAAACAAAAACCATGAGTGACATAAGAATAACTTATCCATAGTCAAAAATATCACAAAACCTTCAATAAAATATGGATGTTTTGTATCATAATAAATCAACTTCAAATAAGCTTAAAATCCATCAAAGGATGTTGACATAGATGAAATAAAGACTATTTTAGAAAAATATCACATTCTATTTTGAAATCATTTAAGAATCTTATATTTATGAAATAAAACATTTTTTTTTGAAAATATTCTTATTATATTGTAAGGGAAGCTTCGACGATTTTATAACGGCGTAAAATAGCCGCACCCGCCGTATAAGTTAAAAAAACATTTTACCTTAATTTTGTCGAAAAGGTTAAAAAACACCTTGTTTGGAAAACGACAGAAATATTCCTTTATAAACCTCTTATAAAAAGTAAAACAAGGGTATAAATGTCTTTAACCCATATTCTTGTAAATAATAAAAATGTTTTGAAATACATTTTTAAGAAAACATGGACGTGGATGATAAAGAGATCCCAGTAGATTATTAGATATAAACAACCTCAGATAATGAAGAGATTGTGAAATAACCCTTACCAATTTGGTAACTTATGAAAAATACAACCCATGAAAGAGGTGTCATACAATGAATATGTAAATACACATAAATTAAAGTGTATTACACAAATAATATAATTATGGGCAGTACATACACCACACAAAAGGTAATGGTGGCAATATGGCCTGAATCTCACGGGAATAATGAGTGAGATGAAAACCCCTTACATTGTACTTTTACTTGGTTGGGGTAGGTTAACCTCCTGTATAATGGTGAAATAATTGTTATTAAATTATACAAGAATAATATACATTAATATGATATCATATATGATCTTTTAATATTGATTTGATAATAATATCTTAGTATTATCGTTGTTTCGGGTGTTAACTTACTTGTTTTCTTTTATATGTTTTGTTACGTAAGACATGTTTGTAATGGATAGGTTGTATATTATTCATATCCAGAATTATATCAAGACCTTAAACATCATTTTTAAATCATCAAATGATAATTATACTTGAATGGATACGATGTAGAATGAATCTCATCGCGTTCGTGGAGACGGTAGTCCGTACGTACGCACGGGCGACAATATCATTCATTTGAAATAATATATAAATGGTTTTTATATCATATATACAGAATCATTAACATGTTATATTTATTATTTACATGAGTTACATATCATTATTATACCCATCCAAATAATAATATATTGAATAACAATTACACCATGACGTGGAGACGGTAAGCCATACGTACGCACGTATGGTGACATGTTATTCAAAGGGTGGATAGAATACTGAATATGGTTGTACCATATTTATAATAAAATCACAATATATATATGATACTGGAGTTATTATTTTAGAATGGTAATAAAAAAGAAGAAGAAGTGGAAGAAGAAAGGAACTTGTAAAAGGGTGTGAAATCATTACCTCTTCTTCGGGTTCTTCCCTTTGATTTGATCAAAAGGGCTCCTTAGGTTGGCTTTCTGATCAAAATAAGGCCTCTAGGTTGTAGTTATGGAAGTTGGGAGAGTATTGGGGCAGAGTTTGGCCGAACCAAAAGGCTTTTAAGGAGTGAAGAAATGAGAAGGAGGTGTTCCCTTTTATAAGAGGGGTGAGGGGCACCTTTGGAAAAGCTAGAAATATTAGTTTATAATAAATTCATATTCGGTTTCTAATGGCTCCAAAGTTTATTATTTAAATTTTAAGGTGGGTATGGGTCGAAAAAAACTCAACCAATATAATTTATACAGTTTTGGGTACTTATATTAACTTTATCTTTAAGTATTAACTCTAAGTTAATTAGTTTCACTTTTACAATGTCTCTTTGTATTTTTATATAATATGGTTAATAAACTTACTATATAAATCCAAGAGACCCCCAAGTGGTCCATTAATGATTAAAATATCATGATATAAGTCTCTTGGGCGAACCTTAGATTTTTAAGAATTTAATATCAATTAATGATATAATATTTGTTTTAAGAACTCTTTTATGTCAATTTTGACACTATTCAATTGTTGATTTTTGTGAAACTCATAACAGATTGATTACTTAGAACAAAGTAAATTAAAGCAATCATAATATATCATATTATCCTAGAAAATTAGTTTAATTCATTAAAAGTTTCATATTATATTTATTTGGGTATTTATAATATCAATTATTTTGATTTTTAACTATTATAGTAATTACTGCATCATCATTGTGTCATAAATAAATAAAATTATTTAATGTCTAAAAATTATAAATAAAATATAATTATGTAGGAAATCTTATTATATTTATAATTAATATTTATAATTTAAAATCGAACATATATAACCTTATTTAAAAATTGTTTTTCTAAAAGATATATGCTTGTGTCATTTTTGTATTCATTTTAACTTAATAAAAATAAAGTGTCCCTATCACCTACAAGTGGCACCATGGGGTCCCAAAATCGACCCAAAGATGCCTATGGTCGAACATATATCAACCAATAAGGCTAGGATACGTTTTAGGGTAATTTAGTATTATTATAATATTATTTTTTAACCTTTATTTACCGGATTTACCCTTAACCATGGTAAATAAAATATTTACCGCAGTAATTATTCAAAATGTATAAAAATAAAAGTTGCCTATTTAAAAAATTTTAACATCCTGATTCTAAATATGAAATCCATTTTTCTAAATTCAAAACACAGAAGTGGCAGAAATTAATTTAAAATTAATTCTCGCTGTCAAAACAAAAAGCGTGTTTTTAAGAGATAATAACAATCAAAAGATTGACACTTGTTTATGTTCGGTTTAATTGTAAAATTATGTCCAATGACCAATATTATATTAAATGGTAAAAATATATTCTAAATATACTTAAAAACCACTCAAATTAATAATTTATCACTATTAATTATTTTGATTAAAAAAGTTGTTTTTAATTAAAATTTAGTAATTTTCACTATTCATCAAAATATGAAAGTTATTCGAAAAGTACCAAAATTTCACGTTAGGCTAAATTCGATACTCCGAATCCAAAAATGAAGTCCATTTCGAGAGATAAAATTTCTAAAATTTTAAAAGGTAGGTATTACTATTCATAACGGCTAGTTCGATTGGTTGTGGTGTGTTAGAACTCGAAGTTGCGTACAACACACGCTACTGTATTATTCAAAGGAAAGCGTACCGTGGAAGCTTGGGATGTTTCATTTTAAATTTTTTGATGTCCCCATTTAGTCAAAAAGTTTAAAATATTGTATTTAAAAAGGTTTCACTATTAAAAGTTGATAAAACTGCAATACTGAAAATGAATCTGTTCTTGCATTATGTCTAAGAAACTCATAATATGGATTCTAAAATTATAAGGATTATATAAAGTTTAAAATTTAGTTAATACTATTCATAACCTATTTTGAATGGATTTCTTTTGGTAAGTCATGGTGTGATTAAACTCGGTGTTGCATGTAGTGCAAGTTATTGAATTATTTTGAAGAAATAACACACTATGAAATCTTGGGGTGTTACACTAAGTCAGAGATCAGAAGTCATAGTCCTAGTGTATGGATACATCGGCCACCATACCAACACCCATTTCCCTTAACTGATAACAAAATCAAAAACACTTAACACTATTTCCATGAAAAGAACTAGAGATCATGTTCTACGGTAGAATC
Organism: Viscum album; assembly: GCA_963277665.1. Classification (NCBI taxonomy): domain Eukaryota; kingdom Viridiplantae; phylum Streptophyta; class Magnoliopsida; order Santalales; family Viscaceae; genus Viscum; species Viscum album. The sequence continues at coordinate 1,662,030,662 of OY728146.1, read as the reverse complement.
GACTCCTCTGATACCAATTTGTCACGAACCATCCTCGGGCCCGTGTCGTGACTACCCCAAGCCCGCCTTACATAGGCCAGGGGTTTGTGACTTGCACCAAAGGTGTAAATCCCTAATCTGGGAAGGAATTGCCTTTGTGAAAGTAAACAAACACAACAGAGTACGTAGTGGGAAGTAAACACTAAGTAAAACTGAATACGAAAGAGTAAGCTGGAAAGTAATGGGCCAGTATACAAATCCAACTGAACAACAAGTACAAGTAAAAAGGGACAACATAAAGTAAAGAGCGGCTCCTGGATTGTCCCCCGTTGATTCCTACCTGAAGGGTAGGTATAGGTGGCCACCTCAGCACTCACGTCCATCAGACTCCTCCGTGTGCCGACTCGTCGCAAGGTCCATCTCCGGGTACCATCCAGTCGTGGCACTCTCGGCTTCTTTCAGCACTGTCTGTCGTCTGCATCCAAAACAAAGAGGTACGGGCATATCACGTGTAGGGGTGAGTATAACGATACTCAGTAGGGACCCCAAGACCCGCATGGTCTCACAATATCCACTAAGGATAAACAAATAAGTAAGATACAATCACGAAGCATCAACCAACCCTACTTAGGAATATGCCCACACATATACCTAATTTACTAATCTCGGTCCGAATCCCACTCTCGAGCCCAAGAACCAACCAATTCCACAAAGGAAGTAAATTCAATCACTATAATGATAGTGGTTGAAAGACATGACTCAGCTCACATAGGTATACAACTCACGAAGAGGGGTAGAGATGTTTAGATGTAGCCTCTGAATCATCTCCTCTGTCGAACCCATGTAGGATCCTGGAACAATATCAGAGCTGTCGAACCCATGTAGGATCCTGGCATAGAAGTCTTCACTGTCGAACCCACGTAGGATTCTGGTATAGTAGTCATTGCTGTCGAACCCACGTAGGATCCTGGTACAGTATTCACTGATGTCGAACCCACATAGGATCCCGGTACAGAAGCCGTCACTGTCGAACCCACGTAGGCTTCCAGTATAGAGGTTGTCACAGTCGAACCCATGTAGGATCCTAGTACTGAATTCACTGTTGTCGAACCCACAGAGGATCCCAGTACAGAAGTCTTCATCGCCGCAACCAGCTCTAGGATTCCCGCACAAAACATGCTCGATTCCGAGAGGGTCCGCTCCTCGAACAAAGGGGTCAATACAAAAACTATCACAATGTTGTAATTTTATGTATCCAATAGTTCCACCTCATCATAACAAACCCAACGTGATAGACGGTGCATCAATCGGACGCCCGGTCTGAGAGTTATTGGCATTTCCGTTCCAAGGGGCCAGTTGGATTTTGGGTACAATCCAACCTAGCTGTACTCAAACCTCATATTAATCCTGTGTGGAATATTCCAAAAGAACCATCTCATCAAAATTAATCCAACATAGTTGATTTCACGTCAATCAGACGTCTGGTCCTTAAGTTATAAGCGTTTCCTCTCCGACGGCACTGTTGGTTTCAGGTTTGAACCAACATGGACATAACCAAACTATTCAAAAACCTTGAGTGTGATATATCGAAACGGCCATCTCAATACAAGGAATCCTATGAAACTGATGGTGCATCGATCGGATTTCCTTATATCATGTTATGGGAGAAAAACCAAAAGTAGTTCGAAGAGGGGGGTCTGGGTCCGGTCCGACCCAGCCCATCCCGCCCTGGGTCGGCCTGAACCAGGTCAACCCAACCAGGATCCAAGTCCGGCCTGGTAGGGCATGGCCCAGATCGGAGGCTATATCCTAGGCCATGCCTGGAAACTGGGCCCGCGGAGCGGTAGGGCACATGGCCCGCGCGGCAGGCGGCCCGGCCAGCGCGGCAGGCGGCCCGGCCCGCACTGCCGGCAGTCGAGCTGACCGAGCATGGAGTGAGGGGCACAAACCCCCCGGTTTTTCTTAACGGGGGCACCAGATGGTGCGGCCCATTTCTCCCAGAACCTGCGAGGCGGGTTCCACTCCACTGTCGTGGCTGGTGCCGCAGTGGCCTTCTGCCAGCGGCGCGCAAGGGGCGTTGCTACCCCCAAGTGGCTGGTCGGTGCCTGCCACCGCCTCCAATCACCAGCACCTCCGCGTCAGTGACCCACACCACCGTGATCTTTCGTGGGCCACAGGAGTCGTTCCGGTGGTCCGTTTTGCCTCCCGATTATGCTTATATCCTCCTTGGGTCCTTCTATTCACTATGACGACCTCAAAACAAGGTTTCACTTCTTTTCATCCATCTCCCAACAAACTGTGCATCAAGAATGAAATGGATGTATGTCCGGACTTGTTCGTTAGCCCGTGCGCTCCGTGTTAGAGGCTCAAATAGTAGTCTAACATATATTCTCCAAAGTATGGGGGTATAATTCACAGAAATAATATTATACAAAACCCCCTACATCGATTCAAAGTTCATTCGTTGACGACAACGTTGATTTGTTGACGTCGGGGTGCGTCCGAGGAGGAAGCATTGTTGATCGCAGGTGGCGTCTTCTCCATTTAAGCGGAGGAAGGGGAAGGAATAAAGTGTTCCTCATGGGCTTCGCCTCGTGTTCTTACCCCGGTTGAAGAAGTGGAGAGAACGTTCGTCATCGAGAGGAAGATGTTGTTCTTTGTTGAAGATGTTCTTCGTAGAGAGGAACACTTATCTTCTAATTCTCCAGAGCCTCTCCAACAAGAATATTTTCCAACACAAATAAAATAAAAGGATTCCCAATTTAATAATGCCATGCATTTCAAATCAATTCAAATTAACTAATTCATTGAGGGAGCTTAATTAATTAAATTCATGGCATTGGCACATTAAAAAGGGAGGTAGAGGGTGGAGGGCTTCACCCTCATCAATTGGGGGTTCCAAGGGATTCAAGGGGGAGTTGAAGAGTTGAAGTTCATGTGGGCCCCACAACACATTATCCACCCATGGGAAGTTATGTGGGGGGTGGACCCACTCCCAACATCCCTTTTGTGGATTTAACCACCACCTAAAAATTATGTCACACATAATTTTTAATTTATTAACAATCCCAAAAAATTAACTTCTCCTCCCGATAAAACGCAACTGCAGTAAAGGTCCCCTGAAGCGAATACTGATGCTGCGAGTTCATCGGTGTCCTCGGATTTCAATTCCAAGCACCTGTTCAAAAGATAAAAAAAACTCAAACGTACGTTTACTGAACGTACCCGAAGAAAAATTCAGAAATTGATTCCGGGCAAACCGGGCCTTGGAATCAGGCGCCGTTAGAAATCGCGGACTCGTAAAATTCCAAAAAATTTAAGAAAAGAAATTTCCTTGAAATTTCAGGGTATTTACAGATAAATCTAATAATTTATAAATGTAGGGTTATTATATTATTTTTATTTAAAAATATATTATTCTTTTTTACTTATTATTCTTTAATTACATTCATGAATATAAATTAATTATACACTCATGAGATAAAAATCAAAATATTTATTATTTAATTAGTATGACTATAATGAATAGAATATATAAAATTCTTGATGAAAATTATGAAATGGTATATTTATTACTAAATTCAAGTGATATTCATTACTATTAATTAAATTAACATCCCAAAATTCATGGGATTATCTTTTTGGAGTATAATTCCATTAATAGAGAAAATAAAGGTTAAGTAAGGTTAATTAATATAAATAAATTTCTTCAAAAATAATATAATTTTTGATTTTTTCTGATAAAATATAGATGAAATATTTTAGTGAAAACTACCTGGATGTAGGTCATGATAGAAGGGGAAACATTATATGGTTGAAAAATTAGTGATTAAATATGCATAATATTTTTAATTCTTTTAGTCTTATTAGAGTAATAATATTAATGGATCTATATTAGTTTCACTGTATTCCGTGGTTTCAACTTACTCCCATAAGTGAAATATAATTACATTCTTCCTTGACTAGTGAGTTTGATGCATGAGTTGTTTCCAAGTGTACTGACTTTATGTTGATAATCTCATAAAATTCATGAAACATGTGAATGGTGGATTCCAAATTACTCCGACATTATATATTTTTGAAAGAAAAATTTACTCTTTATATCATTAAAATAATATTTTATTCACTTATAATTATATCAACATCATTAATTATTTTATTAAGATAGATAAAACATCTCATAAAATTGACTATATTTCCATACACAAATTAATCACATTTATTATTAAAAGTGTTTCCTTTATTCATAAAATATTTAATATTATTTTTTTCTTATAAAAATTCATTTTTGATAATTTTTTAATCTATGATATTGACTATGGAATACAATTAGTATGTCATTTATATTCTCCACACCGTGGAATACTTTTTGACAAGAATAATATTTTGAAGTTTTTTAAAGGTCTGTTAATATTTTTAATAAAATACTTAATTTCTTCTATGTGGGTTAAAATATTGAAATTATTCTACCCACTTGGAAATTTTTTACTATTTTATTTTAGGGGAATAATTTTATTATATAATTTTTTTTGTAATCATGACCCAATATTAGATTATTAGAAACAATCTATACATTTTTATAATTTTCAATTAATTTTTTATACCATCTTCTTAATCCTTTAATTTTAAACTCATAAAGCCCCATATCTCAATTTCAAGATTCATCTATTAGAACAATAATGGAGATTATTTAACAATTTGTTATAAATTTATCTAAGATAAAAAAATCATCCTTCTCTCATTTCATACTCAGTACCTATATATATTCCAAATACATAGGATCTTATAGAATTTAATATTAATTTGAAGTGGAATCATATGGTATTATTCTATTATTAGTTACTAAAATTTATAATAACATAAATATAATGAACATATAACATTATATTTTTCCAAAACGGGGAGAGTTTTTTACCATAAACTTGATTAATTTTTACTATGTCATGGTTTATTTATTTGAGAGACAATAAATACATTTTATTTTTATATAAATCCTAAAAATTTGAAATATTTATTGGGAACATTAAAAAAAATTAATAGTGTAAAAATTAATTTATAATTTTGTTTTGTTTTTTGTATGTTTGTAAATTATAAAAAATATATATTTAATTATTAATATATTAGTAAGGAATAACACTACTTATGTATTGATTTTATAAGGCATTTTTCATGGTAGTATATTTACATTTTTAATATGATATATATTACAATACCCTGGTATAGATTTTATGATAGTTGAATCATTTCCTATTTCAAATAAGGGACTACACCCTCTTCCTAAATGAAAAAAAATGAAAAATTGAACCCAAATCAAAACCTTTTACTTATACACCTATTTCAAAATATATATACAATGAAAATTAAAAAAAAATCCCTATTTTTTATCTCATAAAATTAGTTCTTACACATACCCCTAAAAAATATTGAAACATGATATGAAATTCATCTTTAAGATATTTTCCCAAATCCTTATTTCCACCTCCTAACCTCAAGTATCATTTTTGAAAGCCTATTAATTTATAAACACTACCTTGGAAATTTTTACCTATTTAATATTTCATATATTTATCTCATATAAATTTTTATTATTTTATTAATACAGTTCATGGAAAATTAATTTATCATGATGTTTTTAAGAAATTCATAACTCTCGGTTGTGATGATTAGTTTTTTTTTTCATTTTAGAAGTAAATTTAATTTAATTAAGGTTAATGGAATAAATATTTAGTATAAATACATTCTATAAAGTAATTTATATTGATTTTATGTTTAGTGGAACATGAGGAATTATTAGTCAGTAATAAATGTTATATTTATTTTACCTTTATTATTCTAAATTGATTTAATGGTGTTATGTCAACCTACACATGGATACCAACTCGAATTTTCTTACTCTGATAGTAAAGGGTTATAAATCAAACATTCTTAAATGTATTTATCTCATTATTTAAATTATTATATAGATGATACACATATCCAAAAAGTGTATTTATTTTAAAATTATATTGTAATACTTTCTTAATTTCAAGAAACACTTAATAATATTCATCAATGTAAGAAATTAATTAATATGAAATGATTTTATATGAGAGAATGGGTGATTTATTATTTATAAGGTTTAATGTGGTTTAAAATTCTAGTAAATTTAATGAAGTTCTAATTGTTGATTTATTTATACACGATATGTATTTTCACAATATAGGTCACAATGTTGGTTTTCAATTGGATACATTTTTTCACTGAGTGTTTTCTGAAATAGATTTAATATAAAATATTTACAAAATATATTTCCAAATTCTCTTAACCATTTTTGGATGATTCAAGGATTTAATTTCCTTAATGAAAGGTTATTTCACCTGATAGAGTGGAATTATATTGATAAACCAACCTAATTAAATTATAATTCAGGGAAATCGGGATTACCAAAAGCTAAAGTTTCTTTACATACCCTTTAAGGGTCACCAATAGCTCAATATAAGGAAATGGAAGTATCTTTAGTCTTCTATTGGAAAGAAAAATGTAATAGGCCAAGATTTTAGTATGAATTTCTCATTAAATATCTATAACATTTAATAGATTATTTCAAATGAAACACCAAAATATAATGAACCAAGGTAAATTTTATTGATATAAATATTACAATGATAAATAGGAATTAATAAATTGTGAGAATATAACATTAAATAAATTATAATATGAATATATATATATATATAAATAAAAATGCAAAAAATATAAAATAATTATCATCATGGTTTACCATGAAGATAATAACCCAAATTTGAACTATGAAAAGAAGTTAACTCTTTAATAATATGAAATAAATTTTGATAGAGAAGTAAATAGGATGTATTATTTTAGTGATTTTTCTAAATCTATATATAGTAATGAAATATAACTGTTAAGTGTATAGCCATGGGAAATAGATAAGTTGGAAATATGTTCATTGGATATGTGGTTATTGGGTATACATGAATAAAATAGGTAAGTTAAAGTGTTATAAATTTTAATAACAAATTGGATATAATAGAATTCATGAATGATAAAAAATGAAATAAAAAAATAAAATATAATTAGAATATTTTATTATAAAAACATATATTTATGTGTTACGTGTTATTATCACAATTAAACAAAGATATAATTAATTTATAAAATTAAAATAAATTTTCTAATTGTTTTATAAAATTAAATGGTTAAAATATAAATAATTAATTTTAAAGATATATTATTGAAATCATTTAATATTTGAACGAGATATTTTTCAATGAGCTAATTTTATTGGTGTAATGTATTTTCATCTTAATAAATTACATTAATCACTAATAAAGAATTATTTTATTAAAATTTATTGATAAATTATATAATAAAAAAATTTAAATTATTCTCATGATTTTAAAATGGCATTGAATAATAATAAACTCAATTTCTAATTAAAATATGTCTTTCAAATTTTTTTTTACGTGTTATGCCATTTTATATTAAAATATATTTTTACCACTTTCAAAAATTGGATCTAATAAAACGGTATTCACATTTTATTTAAGATCATCCAAATTAGCTAATATGGTAAATTTCATTTTTATGCACAAAAATTTTTTACCGAGGGAAAAATTAAATTACCGTAGCGAAGGTAAATGATTAAAATTAAGTGTAAGAGGTATAAAATATCTAATAAATTATATATAATTTATTTGTATGATATTTTTTTCAACCTATAATGAATACTTAATAATCCTTGTGTGAATTTCTATACACACTTGGTTGGATTACTTAATAAGGAATGGTTATCTAAGAAAATGTCATCCCTCCTGACTTAAAAATATATCCCTTTACAACCACTTATGAACAAATAAAACCACTCAGTTACCTCTTAAAAAACATTCCATTTTTGTCTCAAAAATATATATTAGTTGTTTAGTACCCTCTAGTTCCAAGAAGGAATCCTAAATCCTTTACTTTAGAAGAACACATTTATAAAAATTGAGAAATAATCAAAGTACCTAATTCTTCAAATATATTTTTCAACTACCTTATGATATAAAATCATTATAAATATAATTCCACATTAAAAATGTGTTATATTAAAATAATTATTCATTGGAGAAAATTATATTAGTTTTATATAACTATATACTTTTATTCATTAGTATATCATGTTTTTATTTTTGTAAATTCAACAACCTTTATGATTCGTGCTATATAAAAATCATAATTTTAATTATTAATAAGTTTAAAGACATTAATAATGGTAATACATAATTTTAAAATGTAAATAATTTTTTTTGGTTATATAATGGTCATATTAATATTCAAATCATTGCAAAATTACCTTTGCTTTTGTTAAAATTTATTGCAACAAGTAAGATATGGATTCCATCCTAGATAACCATACTTGAAACTACCATGGAATGAAACTAGAATATAATAATACATTATGGAACTTATATTCCAATACCTTAAATAATATGGTATTGATTGATATGGTATCAAATAATGAGGATCAGGATCTCAATTACAAAAAAGGTATTAAACAATCAAAATCCATAACATTCGATAAAGAAAATAAACAATAACTAACTAATATATGTGTATTGAATGATTATAATTGAATTGAATAAATTTTAATATATATTATTAAGGTTATCAATTAATTTATTAATATGAATATATTTATTATATAGTATTATAAAGAGCTTTCATGGAGTTTAGGAGTAAAGGTAAGGGTTTATAATCTTAATTTCTGTTTGCTGAGATACTTTAAGACACTGAGTTATTGTGATTTTTTTTAATAAATTTAAATTCTTTGATATCTTTAACTACATGAAACACATAGTTAATATTGTTGTACAAGCAATACTAGTTCATCTTTCATTGCACATGATATCAATTTTTAACAAAACCACTATATATTTATTAATATTATTCAGGCATAACCATTATAAGATAACCTCTAAAACAAGATTAATGAATAGTAATAAATAAATTTTAAATATTAATTATAATGGTTTTATATAAAATAAACATTTTTATAGAAAATACTTAATTTTTTGTAAAGTCCTTATATGCTTTGATGATACTATTTTCTCAAAATAATGATTTTTTTTAAATTATAATAAAATTAATTATTTTAACTATTATAAAATTAATTTGATAAAATAAAATTAATTTTATAAATCATAATATCAAAATTATCCTTGGGTGAATTAGTGGGATTTTTTTAAATATTTCATTTTTTTGATGAATAGTGAAAAATGATGAATTTTAATTGAAATCTACCTAATAATTTAATTTATTTATAATGATAAATTACATTTTGAATTTATCTTAAAGTTAAATTAGTTCAATTATATTTACATAAATCTGATTTAGTTCATTTTAAACAATTTTATATTGTATTGTTATATAAAAACCTTTTAAACCTTTGAGCATTTTCTCTTTTAAAAAACCCCTCTTTCTCATTGTGTCTGCAACATTAATTTTAAAATAAAATGTTCCAATAATATGAATTTAATTTGGAAAAAAAAGATTAAATATCTTTAATATTAATGATTCATATAACTTAATAAGTTCCACTAATTTTTTTACTAAAATGAATAGTTAATGCAGTAAAAATTAATTTCTACGATTAAGGTAAAAATGGGTTTATTGGGAGTTAACTAAAAAGATAAGGGTAAAATTATCTATAAACATTTATAAAATATCTTTTATATCCATAATTATACCTTATCCTATCTAAGGTTTTCATTTTATACAGTTTTTACCCTTTTGACAAATTCAGAGTGTGGGATCCCTCAATTCTTTTCAAAAATACCAAGTGTGCACTCTCCCCTACCAATAAAAGTAAACCCCCTCTCCTCTCTTCTAAATACCTTAAAAACCATTTGGTTCAGACAAAAATAGACCCAATAACGTCCCAAATTCTATCCCATCATCCTAGAAACACTATTTTTGGTAGAAACCCCTCCTAGGAAGCCTTTTGAAATAAACCTAAGGAGGATACCTGAAGAAGAGGTAACATTCACCAAAAAGTGTTTTTGTTTTATTTATTCCTCAAACCCCATAAATTATTTTGTAAAATTATTACATAATAACCTTATTATATTAATAATAATTATATGTTTTTATTTTAATTTAATTTACTACAATAATCTCCACTTCCATCAAATGGGTTACAAAATCATTATTCGTGTATATGATGGACTACCGCCCAGTGAACAGATGTGATTTTTTTTAATTACCACCTATCATGGATATTTTTAATGATATATTTATTATTAATATATGATATTTATTATTTTTTTATTAATATAGGATTATTACATCATAAATATCATTATACTCTCCATTTTGTGGGAAGATGATAATGTCGCTCGTGTGTACGATTGACTACCACCTCATGAAGTGATGTGACTCGTTCATACATTACATGTATTTTATTAAAAATTACTTTAATAAAAATATCTGATATATGTGACATAAAAATTATTCTAGAATGACATTATATTTTATTTAATTTTATTTCTTTCAATCTGACAAAATAATGGAAACAACATTCAAGTTTACGTATGACCTACTATCTTCATAAATGATTTATTTCATTTTATATCACTAAATTTTATGAATTACTCTAAGTAAATATATAAAAAATATATATGATATTTATATCATTTTTAAAATTATTGGTATTTTTAAAAAATTATCCAAGTAATTGAACCAAAAATAACAAGTCAAGACATGCAAGAAAAACATTGCAATTGTAGCCTGATACATAACTACAACATGGATTTGTTAATAGAAGCTAATAAAAGGTAATTATAAATTAATATATAGTATTATAAATATAAATATAGTTCTATAATATATGTATAATAATCTTATTTTATTATATAGTATTTTTTAATGGGTATGATGAAATTCATGACTTATGGCAAGGTATTTTTATCTTAATTTGTGTTTATTGAGACATACGTTATATTATGCACCAACATTATGCCATGAGGTGTATATAAAAATCCATGGATATGTAAAATCATGAATTTATTTATTCTAATGATATTTTAAGTTCCATTTTATGTAATTTCTTTATGTTTTTTGGGAATCAATGTCAGCAAAGTGGTAAAGATTTTAGGTTTTCAATATCATCGTTTATCGATATTATTTATGATTATGTTTCTGATGATAAAATATTATTATACATCACCAAAAAACTCCTAAATTTTATAATTCTCTAGTTATTAATGATATTTCCAATTTATAGTAATATTTTCCAACACTTTGTTCCTTAAAATAATTGATAATTTTTTAAGAAAATATGTCTTTATTTCTCTCTTCAGTCAGAGATCCATTTTCTTCCAAAACCATGTTTTATAAAAATGATTTCAAAAATGTTTATTATTATCCTATAATTTTTAAAATACATTTTCCCATGTTTTTATTTACTTTTTTTAAATTAATCTTCCTATCATTTTATAAAACATGAACATTTGGCATTTACCAAAATTTTGAAAGGAGATTTTGTTTTAACATGTACAACATGAAAAAAACATCACAACATCATGATCATTATTTTCATTAAATATTCCTTTATATGTTTTCAAGTTTATTTTCAAAGAAAAATATTTTCAAAAGGATTTATATTTTATAACTTTTATTTTTTAAGTGGGAAATATATTTTCCCCATGAAATGTTTCAAACGATTGATCAAAATCATTTTTCATATAAATTTTCATTTATTGATGTTACCTATGATCTACTAGGGATAAAATCCAAGTATACCATTATTATTCTTTCAATGAACGGTTCATTTTTATGATGGAATGATTTTTATGAAACCCATTTCTCATATAAAAGTTATACTAGAAGGAAATACTTATGAAACCTTCTTCTTTTCATTGGTATTCTATGATTAAATGATTATGAAACATGTATTTTTTCTACAGGTTATGATATGATTAAATTTTTATGAAACCTATTTCATCTCAAGGTTTATGATATGATGAATGTTTTATGATCTTATGGAACAAATAAATATGGTTTTCATTATGGGATGGGTGGATCCTATTTCTCCCTCAAATGCATTGTGTCAAGATTTATATGTCTTGAGATAGATAGGACTAGAACAAAGAGTGAACTTAGTTTTGTAAGGGGATTTATCTACTATTATAGTCTTGGTAATGAACCCTAAATACTATGATTTTTTGGTGATTGAACCCATTACAATATTATAGCCTTTGAGATGATCCTTGACTAACATGGAAACAATTTTATATGCTTATGTGTATGCCACCAATATATGTCTTATTCCAATGTTATGCTCTTATAGCTCATGGTTTTTTATTATCTTATGATTCGTGTCTTGTTAACTAAAAATCCTTATTCAATTATTAAACATTATGGTCTTTGATATATACAGGAAGGTTTTCAAATGTTATGATCATGTCATCATACACATATGCTCATATTATTCTTATATATCTCCATTGTTTAACCTTACTAGGAATCTAAGCTTACCCATTCTTACATTTCCATTCCCCATGTTAGGGAAACAAAATTATGTATGATATCTCTAAGAATGGTTCTATTTATGAATAATGTAGTAGGTGATAATGTATCTCACTTATGGGCTAGTTTTTTTGTTTCTAGGTTTCCAAAGGCACTAAACTATTATGATCCTCATGTTTGTATTTGTATAATGTAGAGAATATTAATAAACAATGATATAATATCTATGAATGGTAATCCTAGTTCACTATAGATGGAATAAGAGAAAGTTTTATTTCACATTTAAAAACTATGATGAGAAAACCATAATGAGATGTCAAAGTACATGTCTAAGGATAAGTCTACGGATGTGTCCAAGTATAGGATAATGTCTTGGAATTTTGTTAAATGATTGATAAAACACTATTTTATTGAATATTTTATTGATAATAAATGATATAATTTCCTCACATTGTGTTAAATATGTTTATTTATAAAATATTTGGGATTTGATCATTCATTTGAAAATTTGGTGAAAATTCCAGTTTTACCCTTAATAGTGCACTGTAGTATTTCTAAGCTAAATATTTTTATTTTTATTATTTGAATTTGAAATTTTGTAACAGTTTTCCTAACTTAATTATCTACAACCTTTATTCAGGACACTAAAGCTAAAGAGTTCATTTGGTTGTTGAAATTGGGCCATGAAGTCAAAGTTGGGCTGGGCTCGCCAGAATGGAGAAGGTTCTGTATTTGGGCCATATATTCTACATACGGGCTTGGATTGAGCCCAAAGTTTTATGAAAGCTCGGGGACATGATGTGGCACAAATAATCCGTCTGGAATGCCGGCCAATTCACGCGTTTTGGTGGTCAAATGGGCGGTGCAAGTTGGCATAAAATATTTGGCCGAATTTCCACATTCACATTTGAAACCACATGTAACCTCTCCTCCCCTCCCCTCTATAAATTGGAGTTTTTCTCATTTGGAGGGGTTGGAACGTGCATTGGGAGATTGGAGGCAGAGGAGAATTTGTTTCACCCAAATTATCCCACCATTGTAAGAGGGTTAGCTCTTGAAGCAAGGATCCCCTCATCGAAGCCTCCTTCTCTTCTTCATTTTGTAATGTTTTCATTTGTGTAATAAACTTCATTGATCTTCTTATATTTCTTCTCTTTTCTTCTGTTTTGTTTAAATTTCTTATTCTCTTAATCTTCCTAATTGGGCTGGAATTCTTGAGTAGAAGCGTTATTGGGTTATACCCATTTTAAACCTTTGCACATGCAAAACGCTTCTACGATGATTACGCCACCCATGGAAGAGTAGTCTTTTAGTAATCGATCTATCTTATACCCTCTTCATTTAATTGTTTTGAATCAATGAGCCACTGTAATTCACTTAATATGATCCATGAATTGTGTTTTTAAATTGTAAGAAACTAAGCAAGCAATTGAACAATTAACACAAAAACACGCGAGGTCGGGATTTTCTGTAAATTGTGAGAGCACGATCTTAATCGGTAATACAAGACCACACTGGATAAATTTGTAGAGTTCAAATATAATCCCTAAACACAATTCATCCACATTTCCAGAATGGATATGTGCCTTAATTTACCACTGATCATAAGCTAATCTTAGAACATCAATCAAAGCAGGGTGCTGCGATTGCACGTTCCAAAGTTAGCCTAGGTTTAAATTCACATCATCTTTGTGGTAAAGTTAATTCTCATAGGGTTCGGGATTTAACAAATTAAGGGATCATAATTAAGTGAATGTTAATTTAAATGATAATGATTAATAATAAAGTGAAGAGGTAGAGTTAGATCGATTACGCTTTTTAAATAGATTTCTAAAAAAACATCTTCTTGTTGTGTCATTTAAATTGAAATTCATTTCAAAACTAAAAACAAAAAAAAAATATACAATCTTCTTCCAGCAAACTTCTTCTAGATTCATAAACTACAACAAACCCCAATCCTTTAAAGTAGTGTTTTTATTCTATTTTATTTTATTTTATTTTTTAGAATACCTCTAATAAGTTGTTAAATTCACTTCCTCCTTTGAGAGACGACCTTGGTCAGCCACTCGGCTGCACTTAAGTACCCCAAATCACACTAATCATTTGAGGGCGCCCACGACAGCGCTCTATCAAATTGGCGCCGTTTCCGGGGAGGCAAGTAATTATTTCAACCAATTAGAGGTATTTATTTTATCTTACATTTTATTCTCTTCCTCTATTCTTTCTTCCTTCTTTACCCAATCTGATTTTTCTTCTTCTTCTTTTAATTTCTTCTACTTCTCTTTGGACCATCAAATCAAACTTCTCATTTTTATTTTACTATGGTCCACCTTCTTTCTTTTCATTTTTATTTGATCTATGACTCGAACTAATCCCGAAGATCTCTTAGATCTTGACCCTGAGATTGAACGTAGCCTTAGGGCACGAATCAGACATTCTCAGTCTACGGGAAGTTTCAACATTCAACCAGTTGGAGAATTACTCCAATATCAGAACATTGAAATTGGAAGCAATTCAAATTCAACCATAAAACAAGAACCAATGGCTGGAAATAATGGAAATGAACTTAATAGAACCATTTGAGAATTGGCTGCACCTGATATTAACTATCAACCAAATTGTATTGCATACCCAAATCTCGACTCAGACTTTGAATTGAAATCTGGATTAATTCACCTTCTTCCAATGTTTCATGGCTTATCTGGTGAGGATACCAACAAACACCTTAAGGAATTTAATGTGGTTTTCTCAACATTAAAACCAAGAAATGTTTCTGAAGATCAAATTAAATTAAGAGCATTCCCATTCTCACTTGATGGAGCTGCAAAAGATTGGATGTATTATTTACAACCTGAAGATGTAACTTGTTGGAACGATTTGAAACGTCTTTTCTTGCAGAGATTTTTTCCAGCGTCAAGGACCACATCCATTCGAAAGGAGATATCTGGGATCAAGCAAGCCCAAGGGGAGTCAATGTATGAGTACTGGGAGAGATTCAAGAAGTTGTGTGCAAGCTGCCCACATCACCAAATCAGTGAGCAACTCCTCATCCAATACTTCTACGAAGGACTCACACCCATGGAGAGGAGCATGGTAGATGCTGTGGCTAGAGGAGCATTGGTGGACAAGACACCAGTAGCTGCGCGTGCGTTGATCGACAAAATGGCCCAAAACTCTCAACAATTCGGTGATAGAGGTACACCACATGTTCGAGGAGTACATCAAGTAAGTCCTTCTTCTCTTGAAAGTCATTTGACTGATACTAAGTTAGAAGAATTGACAACTATGGTGAGGAAGATTGCATTGGCTCAAAAGACATCCCAACCCCCTCCTTCAAGGCCTTGTGGTATTTTCACTGAGACAAGCCACCCAACTGACTGTTGCCCACAACTCCAAGAAACAGAAGATTGTGCAGCAGTGTTCCCTGGGAGACCATTTCAGCAGCAACAACAACAACCATATCCCCAAAAGAAGTTTGATCCAACATACAACCAAGGGTGGAAAGATCTAGAGGACATGAGGTATGGCTCTGGACAACAACAAAGGCCCCCTTTTCAACCAAACTTCCAGCAGCCTCCACCTTACCAACAGGGTTTCCAACAACCCCAAAGGAGATTTGAAGCTCAAACATCAACAAGTCAGCAACAAGGGAATATCCAACACAAGGTAGACTCTAACACTGATGATCTTTTGAAACAAATTGTTCGTAATCAACAGAATGAGCTGAAGAGTCAAGGTTCAGAGCTGAGAGAGTTGAAGACTCAAATGAGTCAGATTGCCACCACCCTCCATGAACTTGTGAGTAAGAATTCTGGAAATCTACCTTCCCAACCCACTCCAAATCCAAAGGGGAATGTTAGTGCCATCACATTGAGAAGTGGGAAGCAAATGAACGATACATCTGCACCTACCATTCCACCGGGATTCACCTCAACTTCAGAGAAGCCGCATTCCATACCAACTGATGAGCAATCCAAGGAGAAAGATAAAGGTAAGAAAAAGATTGATGATGTTCCTCCTAAACCCCTTCCTTTTCCAAAAAGGGTTGTTCAAACCAAGAAGATGGCTGAAGAAGCAATGCAAAAGGAGGTTTTGGACACATTCAAGCGTGTGGAGATCAACATTCCTCTACTTGAAGCCATTAAGAAAATCCCAAGGTATGCCAAATTCTTAAAAGAACTCTGCACTAATCGAAGAGGGATCAAGGGAAATGAGAGGATCAACCTTGGAAGGAATGTGTCGGCACTCATTACACCAACTCTAGCAATGCCAACAAAGTGCAAGGATCCCGGGACATTCACCATCCCATGTACCATAGGGGAGTTGCACTTCTCTGATGCTCTTTGTGATTTAGGAGCTTCAATAAATGTGATGCCTCACTCTGTATTCTCTTCCTTACAGGTTGGTGAGTTGAAGCCAACAAGAGTAGTGGTGCAATTGGCGAATAGAGCTACGACATATCCAGCGGGAGTCCTTGAGGATGTACTTGTCCGGGTAAGAGACATGATCTTTCCAGCGGATTTCTATGTTCTTAACATGGAGGATGATCAGGTAAGTTATCATGCCCCCATTATCTTAGGTAGACCCTTCCTCAAAACTGCAAAAACTATCATAAATGTCAATGAGGGTACACTTTCCATGGAGTTTGGAGATGAAGTTGTGATATTTAATGTTATGGATTCCATGAAGTACCCCTCAGAGGACCATTCTGCTTTTGTTATCTCCCATTTTGAACCACCAAGTAAAAACATCATGGAATTGGATTGTCCTATGCTTAGGGAGATTATGAGTATTGGTTCGAGTTTGATGTCTAAGAATACTTCTACACCCATTTTTAAGGAACAAGACTCTCTATGATTTGATTTTGAAATGGAATCATATTCTGATTTTGATCATGTGAACTCTGATTATGACATGGCTATTGAGTATGCTGATGGATTTGGTGCTTTATTCTCTGATTGTGATGATTTTTATTCTGATACTGATGTTCATTGTGCAGATATGTCTGTTGCATCAATTTCTCCATCCATACATCACCCACCTACATTGGAACTCAAGCCATTTCCCCCAAATCTCAAATATGCATACTTGCTCAGTGGTGATAGATTACCTGTCATAATTGCTAACAATCTCTCTATTGAACATGAAGAAAAACTATTGAATCTTTTGAGAGATAACATTAGGGAAATTGGTTGGACATTGGCAGACATATTAGGTATTATCCCCTCCATTTGCATGCATAGGATTCTCTTGGAGGATGGGGCTAAACCGGTGAGACAGCCACAAAGGAGACTAAATCCCACCCTCCTAGAAGTTTTTAAGAAAGAAGTTGAGAAATTACTTGAGGCGGGTATCATTTACCCTATTTCTGACTCACAATGGGTTAGCCCTGTTCAGGTTGTACCAAAGAAAACTGGTTTCACTATTATAAAAAATGAAAATGATGAGTTAGTTTCTGTGAGAGTACAAAACAGTTGGCGAGTGTGTATCGATTATAGGAAACTAAATCAATCCACTCGTAAGGATCATTTCCCACTTCCATTCATTGACCAGATGCTTGAGAGACTAGCTGGGAAGACACGCTATTATTTCTTGGATGGATTTTCTGGCTATTTTCAGGTTCCCATTGTAGCAGAGGACCAGGAGAAGACAACATTCACCTGCCCATTCGGTACCTTTGCTTACCGGAGGATGCCATTTGGACTTTGCAACGCCCCAGGTACCTTCTAGAGATGCATGGTGAGTATTTTCTCAGATTTCATTGAGACCTGCATGGAGGTATTTATGGATGATTTTACAGTTTATGGGTCCTCATTTGATGAATGTCTCTCTAGTTTGGGTGATGTGTTGCATCGTTGTATTGAGAAGAATCTGGTCTTAAATTTTGAAAAATGTCATTTCATGGTCGAAAAGGGAATTGTCTTAGGTCATATAGTCTCACAACATGGAATTGAAGTTGATAAATCTAAGGTAGACATTATTTCATCCCTCCCATATCCTACACGTGTGCGTGATGTTCGATCATTCCTTGGGCATGCTGGATTTTATCGACGCTTCATCAGAGATTTTAGTAAGATCGCTCTACCCTTATCTCTATTGCTTCAAAAAGATATTAACTTCAATTTTGATGATTCATGCAGGGTATCATTTGATGGGCTGAAGAAGTGTCTGACCACTCCACCTATCATACAGCCCCCACGGTGGGACCTTCCATTTGAGCTTATGTGTGACGCCTCCAACTTCGCGGTTGGAGCTGTCTTATCTCAGAGGGTGGAGGGGCGTTCACATGTGATCGCCTATGCATCGAGGACACTAGATTCAGCCCAATCAAACTACACTACCACAGAAAAGGAGTTTCTTGCTGTCATATTTGCTTTAGATAAATTCCGTTCATATTTATTGGGCTCTAAAGTAGTTGTTTTTTCTGACCATGCAGCTTTGAGGTACCTCCTAAAGAATCCAGATGCAAAGCCACGACTTATCCGTTGGATGCTCCTTCTTCAAGAGTTTGACATCGAGATAAAGGACAAAAAGGGGTCAGAAAACTTGGTGGCGGACCACATGAGTAGGCTTACTCACACACTAGAGGGTGACACCTTGGACCAGGTACCACTTCAGGACACTTTCCCCGATGAGAATCTCTATACCATCTCAGGTAAGCATCCTTGGTATGCTGATTTAGTTAATTACATTGTTTTCTCTGAAATCCCAGTAAATTTGAAGAAGAATCAAGTCCAAAAATTAAAAAGTGAGTCTAGGTATTATGTGTGGGATGATCCTTACCTCTGGCGCATGTGTAGTGACCAAGTTATTAGGAGGTGTATTCCTGATCATGAGTTTGAGTCTGTTTTGTAATTCTGTCATACACTTGCATGTGGTGGACACTTTGGACCCCAACGGACAGCTAGGAAGGTTTTAGACTCTGGATTATATTGGCCTAGCTTGTTCTATGATGCCCATTTGTTTTGTAAGTCATGCTCTCGTTGCCAACACACTGGGAACATTTCTAGGAGACATGAGATGCCCCAACAACCCATACTATTTTGTGAGATTTTTGATGTATGGGGCATCGACTTTATGGGTCCTTTTCCTAGTTCATTTGGATTTTTGTATATTTTGGTTGCTGTTGATTATGTGAGTAAATGGGTGGAGGCCAAGGCCACCAGGACTGAAGATTCTCATGTTGTTGTGGACTTTGTCAAAGAACATATTTTTTGCAGGTTTGGAGTACCAAAGGCCATCATCAGTGACCAAGGGACACACTTTTGCAATAGGAATTTTTCTTCCCTCCTTCGAAAGTATGGGGTGACACACAAAACATCAACACCATACCACCCCCAAACAAATGGCCAGGCTGAGGTTTCAAATCGTGAGTTGAAACAAATCTTGGAGAAAACCGTGCAGCCAAATAGGAAGGATTGGAGCAAGCGCTTGGATGATGCATTGTGGGCTTATAGGACAGCATACAAGACCCCCATTGGTATGTCCCCATTTCAGATTGTTTTTGGGAAAGCATGTCATCTCCCAGTGGAAGTCGAGCATCGGGCATATTGGGCTATAAAGAAATGCAACATGGATTTGGCCCAAGCTGGAATTCAAAGGAAGTTGCAAATTCAAGAGCTTGAGGAGATTCGCCTGTCATCATATGAGAACTCAAGGCTCTACAAGGAAAGATCAAAAGCATCTCATGACAAAATGATCCAACAAAGGGAGTTTCATGTTGGAGAGAAAGTCCTTCTCTATAGTTCACGACTGAAGTTGATGCCTGGTAAGTTGCGTTCCAGATGGTTAGGTCCTTATATTGTGTCTAATGTTTTTCCTTATGGTGCAGTGGAGATCACACAAGAGGAAACTGGAAGGAGCTTTACAGTCAATGGGCAACGTTTGAAGAGATACATTGAGGGACATCCTACTGATGCAGTGGATTTTATCACACTGCATGACCCCATCATCACTTGATCACATCAGGCTGTTCCTAACCCTTTCACTTTTATATTATTTGCATTTCATGTGCATATATCATCTCATGGGTTCACATTGAGGACAATGCAATATTTTAAGTGTGGGGGAGGGAACCTTTTAGTTTAGTAATTTCAATTGTTTTCCTGTTTAAAAAAAACCCCAAAAAAAATTTGTGTGTTTTTCAAAATTTGTGTGTTTATTTTACAATTTTCTGTGTGTTTTTGAAACTTTTGAGCTGAAATGATTCTCATCACCATTTTTAAATCCATATCAATAAGTGAAACAATTTACCCCTTGAAACTAAGCTTAAATGAATGCTGAAATGACTTTGTTTCAAGTTCAAATATTTAGTAATTTCATGGAAAGTACACCGAATTTTGAATCCCATTCCACATCTCACTGTCTTTAAATTTGAAATCACTTTCCTGTGAGGCTTCTGAACCATTATTTTCATATTCTTTACATTCACCTCACTTCTTGAGAGAACCAAACCATGCTTGATTTAACCAGAATTTGATCTATTCCTGTCAAAACTTGAGGGTTTGAGGTACATATGTTTAAATGATTGAGGAATTTGTTTGGTATTAAAGCCCCCTTTTCAATGAATCCTTTTTTATAATGGCCTACCTTGAATATTTAATCCTTGTATCCCTTAGAAGCCATGCACAGCCTGTTAGGTTAAGCCACATTACAAGCCAATTTTCCCTATCCAACCAACTCTTGAAGTGAAATTGCATAATCTAGTTGAGCTTAAGTGTGGGGGAAGCTGTCTTGTGTTGTGACACCACATTATGTGATACTTTGGGTGGAAAATTAAATTCTGAAGAGATGTGTTTGCTGCTAAAGAAATTCATTATATTGAAAGCTGTGCCTTTTCTGGAGCTTTCATGACATGTGAAGTTGTGCCTTTTCTTGAGCTTCTAATTGAGGTGGAAAGTTGTGCCCATCTGGAGCTTTCAAGAAAATCATGTTTGAGAAGATTGACATTTTTTATGCTGAAATGATGAATGGTGTAAACCATTCATGACTTTTCATGATGATGGAGCTGAATTGATACTATGGGGATTGAATAGAAGACCATATTTAAGTGAAAATTAGATTAATGCAATTTTGCTTCAAAAGAGTCAAGCCCTCCTCATTCAGCCTCAGAGTTTTTCGCATCTTAATCCTACCAACCGAAAGCCACAGAACAACCCTGAAAATTCCTCATGATAAACATATGTCCTTGACTCACATCGGGTAGCGATGTAGGAATCTATCAAGCCTATGGTGACCCTTTTATGAGTTTGGATGAGAAAGACATTGCAAAAAAAAAATTGATATTTGAGTGATGAGAGAAAATTCAAGCGAGGTAAGTGTTTTGTGCATGGGTGGATAAATGAAGTGGAAATATATTGAATGATATAAATGGAGAACTTGAAATAAGGTTTTTTATGAGGCATGATATCTTTTTTATTCTTGGTGTGAAATTGATTGATCTTAAAGATATGTGTTTTAAAATTGGTTTTGATTTGATATTCATGTTTACTTGATATGAGGTTTTGCCCAGGTGTGCAAAAGGATAAGTGTGGGGGAGTTGATAAAACACTATTTTATTGAATATTTTATTGATAATAAATGATATAATTTCCTCACATTGTGTTAAATATGTTTATTTATAAAATATTTGGGATTTGATCATTCATTTGAAAATTTGGTGAAAATTCCAGTTTTACACTTAATAGTGCACTGTAGTATTTCTAAGATAAATCTTTTTGCTGTTTAGTATTTGAATTTGAAATTTTGTAACCGTGTTCCCAACGTAATTATCTACAACTTTTATTCAGGACACTAAAGCTAAAGAGTTCATTTGGTTGTTGAAAGTGGGCCATGAAGTAAAAGTTGGGCTGGGCTCGCCAGAATGGAGAAGGTTCTGTATTGGGGCCATATATTCTTCATACGGGCTTGGATTGAGCCCAAATTTTGATGAAAGCTCGGGGACATGATGTGGAACAAATAATCCTTCTGGAAGGCCGGACAATTCAAGCGTTTTGGTGGTCAAATGGGCGGTGCAAGTTGACATAAAATATTTGGCCGAATTTCCATATTCACACTTGAAACCACTTGTAACCTCTCCTCCCCTCCCCTCTATAAATTGGAGTTTTTCTCATTTGGAGGGGTTGGGACGTGCATTTGGAGATTGGAGGCAGAGGAGAATTTGTTTCACCCAAATTCTCCAACCATTGTAAGAGGGGTAGCTCTTGAAGCAAGGATCCCCTCATCGAAGCCTCCTTCTCTTCTTCATTTTGTAATGTTTTCATTTGTGTAATAAACTTCATTGCTCTTCTTATATTTATTCTATTTTCTTCTATTTTGTTTAAATTTCTTCTTCTCTTAATCTTCCTAATTGGGCTGGAATTCTTGAGTAGAAGCGTTATTGGGTTATACCCATTTTAAACCTTTGCACATGCAAAACGCTTCTACGATGATTACGCCACCCATGGAAGAGTAGTCTTTTAGTAATCGATCTATCTTCTACCCTCTTCATTTAATTATTTTGAATCAATGAGCCACTGTAATTCACTTAATATGATCCATGAATTGTGTTTTTAAATTGTAAGAAACTAAGCAAGCAATTGAACAATTAACACAAAAACACGCGAGGTCGGGATTTTGTGTAAATTGTGAGAGCGCGATCTTAATCGGTAATACAAGACCACACGGGATAAATTTGTAGAGTTCAAATATAATCCCTAAACACAATTCATCCTCATTTCCAGAATGGATATGTGCCTTAATTTACCACTGATCATAATCTAATCTTAGAACATCAATCAAAGCAGGGTGCTGCGATTGCACGTTCCAAAGTTAGCCTAGGTTTAAATTCACATCATCTTTGTGGTAAAGTTAATTCTCGTAGGGTTCGGGATTTAACAAATTAAGGGATCATAATTAAGTGAATGTTAATTTAAATGATAATGATTAATAATAAAGTGAAGAGTTATAGTTAGATCGATTACGCTTTTTAAATAGATTTCTAAAAAAACATCTTCTTGTTGTGTCATTTAAATTGAAATTCATTTCAAAACTAAAAACAAAAAAAAAATTATACAATCTTCTTCCAGCAAACTTCTTCTAGATTCATAAACTAAAACAAACCCCAATCTTTTAAATTAGTGTTTTTATTATATTCTATTTTATTTTATTTTTTAGAATACATCTAATAAGTTGTTAAATTCACTTCCTCCTTTGAGAGACGACCTTGGTCAGCCACTCGGCTGCACTTAAGTACCCCAAATCACACTAATCATTTGAGGGCGCCCACGACAGCGCTCTTTCAATGATAGAGTGGGTGGTTTAATAGTAATACATCCCAATATTTATACTACAAGGGAATTCGGATCTACAATATATGTACCTAGGGGTAAAAACAAAGAAACACTATATTGAGTTAGAATAAATCAGGAATTGGTGCATGACAAAGGGCCTTACTACACAACTAGACTGACACTCCTAGGGGATATTATACGTAACTTCAAAAACTCTTTAAGAACCATAAATAAGGATTTAAATATAATATTATTAAGAAAAAATTAGGAATAATAAAAGGTTTCAAAGATTAAATAAAAAGGTTTCATGATTTAGACATCCTATAAAAATTTTTCATGATTATGTTGTCTTCCTTCATGATTATTATTGCATACAATATTATTTTTGGTTATAGTAAATTAATATAACCCAAAAAAACCATGTAAATTGTGAGTGTGATAGGAAATTAAATCATATTCCTTTGGATAATCCAAAAATTATTGGATTTTTAACAAAAAATATCATTATTATGCCCACAGAACTTTCTCAAGCTATAAATCATGATACACTTCCAAATGAACAAAGGGAGGAAAACATTACGTTGAGTCCTTCATAAGACAATGCCCACTATACTTAAATGGATTTTTTGACCCACTAGTAGTTTATTAATGGATCAGTACCAATTAAAATATAATTTTTATTCTCTAGTGTTTGGAACATGACAAATCTAGTTTGGTTGTCTACCATTTAGAAGGTGAAGAAGATCAATAGTGGACTCTTATCAAAAATAATAGTCAAAAGGATAAAATTAACTTCATTAATTTGGATTTATTCAAGAACTTTTATTTCAATAAATAATTTCCTCATATTCTTCATATGAATATAGAGAAGGGGTTTCTTGATTTAAAGAAAAAGGTTGTGAATTTGTTGGTACCTATGAGGAAAATGTTACAATACATTTGAGGTATAATTTTGGTATTATTATCTAACCTAAAATTAAATTTGATTAATTAGTAAGTGTCTTAAAATAAAGTCTCCAAAGGTAATTATCCGTAAGAGACTTCAATGGCTATGAAGATATTTGTTCATTTTGTTATTAATTCTGAAATGGGGGTTAGAGGTACTTATCAATATCATGGTTTTAACAAGAAAAAAATATAGAGTTAAACGGAAAATCTAATAACCATGTATAAAATAATATTAGATTTCATTTATGATCAAAGTGTGGGAAAAATAATGGATAAAATTGTATTAAGAGTTCTAGTAAATGTTTTAATTGTGTAAGGGAAGGTCATCAGCCAATTAACTATCAACGTGATGAGAAGTACATATCTATCAATGTGAATAAAGAAAAATATTCACTGAATGCACCACTCACACTTGAGGGTTTCAAATACAAGGAGTATGGGTACTATTATAAATAATGCTCAAATATAAAGGTTAATTATGATGATCGGTGTTAGAATCTAATTAATCCTATAGGTAAAGTGAAATCTCATGCAATCACTATTTCTAACTAGCAGTGTGATAATGACATGGTGAAAGGTACACTTATCATCCACTCTAGAACTGGTAATGAGTTGTTTGAATCTATATTTACACATTATTACATATCAAATGAATTTGATAATGGTATCAAGATTCCACCCAAATTACTAAATAGATAATTAGAAGTGGAAACCCAAAATGGCACAATAATTTCAATAAAAGTATATGACTCCTCTCTAGTTTATGTTGGTGGGAATTTAATTTATAGAAATCTTTTCACTATTCGTCTCATTGAATTTGATATTATCTTGGGAATGGATTAAATTTATCTACATAAATCCCATATAAATTTTTGAGTTAGGGAGGTCACATTTGAAATTCTAAACTAGTCTATAATCTTATATCATCATGATGATAAGTATGAAATTCCAACGGTGAGAACATCTAGTGTATGGGTCTTAATTACCATTAATATGGGGTGTTTATCTTAGATGGTTGTGGAGAACCATTACATCAATGATATACCTAACGTGTGGGAATTTGTTGATGTCTTTCCAGAATAGATCCCTAGCCTTCCACCAAAAACATGAAGTTAAGTTCTCAACATAAATCATACCTAGTGCTGAACCAATTTCAAATAATCCCTATAGAGTGGCCCTAATTGAGTTATAGGAATTGAAGAAGAAACTCCAAGAAAACCTTGACATGGGATTAATTCATCCAAATGTGTTATCTTGAAGTTAACCTATTATTTATGTTAAATTTAAGGATAGATAAATGTGATTCTGCATTGATTATCTAGAGCTAAATAAGATCATAGTTAAGAACAAGTACCTTATTCCCCATAATTATTTCTTTTATGATCAGTTTCATGGAGATCAATAATTTTCCAAGATTTTCCATCATTCTGTATATCATCAATTGAGGTTCAATAAGGATGATATACCTAAGAAATTATTATATAAAATGTATGGACACTGTGAATATATAGTGATGCTTTTCAATCATACTAATACCCCTAATATCTTCATCTATTTAATGAATATAATATTTAAAGATAATGTTGATTATTTTTTGGTAGTCTTTATATAAAACATTCTTATTTACTCAATGAGAAAGGAAGAGCATGAATATCACTTTATAATTGCACTAAATACCCTAAGGAAGGAAAACCTATATGTAAATATTACAAAGTGTAAATTTTGTATGCAAAAGGTTTCATTTTTGGGCCATATAATATCAAGAGAATGCATATGAGTAAATCCATCAAAGATGGAGGCTATTGAATGTAGGCCCAAAACATCCAAGGTAATAGAGATCCATAGTTTTCTTGGTTTAACTGAATATTATTGATAGTTTTTTTGTGAATTTCTTGTGGTTATATAATCCTCTGGAAGAGTCAACTAGAAAGGAAACCATGTTCCTCTAAATAGATGAATGTAAAAAAATCAAGGAAATGAAGAGAATATTTGTCAGTTCACCTGTGATTACATTTCCTTGTAAGGGATAAGGGTTTTTAATCTATATTAATGCATCCAATATGGGAATGGGATGTTTTATTATGAATAATGACATGTTTATATCTTATACCTCTTGAAAATTGACGAATCATGATAAAAATTATGTAACTCGTGATTTAGAGTTAGTTGTGATACTTTTTTCATTAAAAATATTGAGGAATTATCATTATGGAGAAAATTCTTCTATATATACTAATCAAAGAAATTTAATATATATATAAAATCAGAATGATTTGAACTTTAACCAAAGAAGATGGTTAGAACTGACTAAATATTATGACTGCTCAATACGTTACAATCCTAAGAAAGAGAACATGGTGGATGATTCTTTGAGTTGAAAGAACCATGCTATCTTATCCAAGATAAGGATCACTAATGATCCAATATTTCTAGATTTTAAAAGCATAGACCTAAAAATTATGAAGGAATGAGGATAATTTAATCTTACTAAATCAAATATTCAACCATCTATATGAATTAATATTAAAGAGGTGTATAAAGAAGATTTAGAGATGAAAGAGAAGGTTAGAAATTATATTGATTTTATCCTTGATCATGAATGAATGATAAGGTTAAATAACTATT
Organism: Viscum album; assembly: GCA_963277665.1. NCBI lineage: Eukaryota > Viridiplantae > Streptophyta > Magnoliopsida > Santalales > Viscaceae > Viscum > Viscum album. The sequence goes on along the minus strand of OY728146.1, from coordinate 1,662,003,336 downwards.
TCCATGTCCCATATATTACATATTTGAAGGAAGAATCTCATGGTTATTCATTCTCTATTCATCTGAGAAGTTAGAATATGTATACATATTTGAAAGTATAATGTTGGTGGGATGGCATGAAGAGAGATATCATAATGTTTGTATCCTGGTTATTAGTCTGAAAACAAGTAAAGTATGAACTAAAAATTTATAAAGGTGGGTTGAAACCATTACTCATATTAAAATATAAATGGAAAAACATCACCATATATTTTTTCATTATACTCCCCAAAAACACTAAAGGAAATAATTCTATATTGGTTATAATCAAGTGTCTTACTAATTCAACACACATCATCGCTATCATATAATATTTATCTCTCAATCATATTTATAATATATTAATTAAGTAAGTGGTAAGGTTAAATGGATTACCACAATCCATTATATCTAATTAGGATTTGAGTTTTAGAAAAAAATAGGCAAAGTATTCAGTAAGATCTTGATACAGAATTGTGTTTTAGCACTGCTTATCATACCCAAGCAGATGTTTAGTCTGAAATAAAAAATTCAAACCTCGTAATATATTGTGGGATCTTTTTATATGTATTTAAAAGGTTATTAGGATAAAAAAATTCTTCTAGTTGATTTTTCTTACAAACAAAGTTTTTACTTAAGAATTCAGATGGATCCTTATAAATACCTCTGTGGAAAGAAATGTTGACCTCCAACGTTTTGGAATGAAGTTGGAGAAATAAAGCTATTGGGACTTGATATATTTGAGTAAATGACTGAGAATGTTAGATACATTCGGAAAACATCAACGAAACTCATATTTAGTAGAAAAGTTATATAGATATTCACCAGTGTGATCTATAACATGATATTGGTGATAAGTATTTCCAAAAATTTCTATATTTAAGAAGGTTATGAGATTCGGGAAAAAAATAGAAACTGATACCGAGGTATATCAGTCCCTTCAAAATGATTGATCTTATTAGGATGTTAGTATATTAGTTGAAACTTCAACCAAAACTCTCTCAAGTCCATGATGTGTTCCATGTATATCTCTGGAAAAATTACATACCTGACCCTTCACATGCACAGAACTCAGAAGTCATACCACAATAGAAAGGTATTTCTTATGAGGAAAACCGATGGATATTCTAGATTATACAGAGAATGTTATAAGAAACAAGAAAACTCATCAAGTCAATGTTTGTTGGAGAAACCAGCAGTTTGAGGAAGATACGTGGGAACATGAGGATTTGATAAGGTATACGTATCCTCATTTGTTTGTATCAGAGTGATGAATTTTGAAGGTGAAAATAATAGTAAGGGGAGATAATGTTACGCTCTATGTTATTGTGAAGTTATTTTTCTATAATAAAATAAATTTATTTGATATCTTATACTACAAAAAATATAAATTTATACTTTCATTACATTAAACACTTAGTTATATTATGTATCACATGATATTAAGTTTTAACAAAACCACGACGTATTATAAATATTATTTAGAAACCACAAGTATATACTAGAAATTAAAACTAGTGGTATAAATATTAATAACAAAATTTTAAATATTAATTATAATTTTTTTATATAAAATAAACAAATTGAAAAAATACACAATTTCTGGTAATGTTTGTATATGTTTTAAAAAATACTATTTCATCAAAAAAATGTTACTTATTTATTCTTATAAACTATAATAAAATTAATTTTTAACACTATTAGAAAATTAATCTGATAAAATAAACTTAATTGTTCAAATAATCTTATCAAAATAAACCTTGGGAGTTATTATTTTGGATTTTTCTGAAATATTTCATTTTGTTATGAATAGTGAAAAATATTGAATTTTAATTGAAAAACGCTTTTTTGTTTAGTTTTATTATAAAGGTAAATTATATTTTAAATTTATTTTTAAGTTAAATTAGTTTAATTATATATCTGATAATCGAATTTAGGTCATTTTAATCAATTTTATATTGAATTTTGATATAAAAAATTTGCAAACCAATGAATATTTTCTCATTAAAAATATACTCTCTCATTGCATCTATAGAGTTAATTTTAAATTAAAATTTTTCAATTATGTGAATGTAAGTTGAAAAAATGGATTAATTATATGGAATTATAATAATTTATATAATCTAATAATGAAAAATTAATTTTTTTACCAAAAGGAATAGTAAATTCATTAAAAATTAATTATACTGGTTAAGGTTAAAATGTGTTTACTAAGGGGATAAACAAAAAGGATAAAAGTTAAAATTTCTTATAAACTTGTCTAAAATAAATTTTCATCAAATATTTATACTTTATAGTATATAAGGTTCTCATTTGAGTTATTTTTGTCCATTTTGACATATAAATAATGTGGGATCACTAACTTCTTTTTGAAAATACCAATTGTGCCCTTTACCCAACTTATAAATGTCCAACCACTTTCCTCTCTTATTCTCACCTTCAAACCATTTTGGTTCAAAAAATTTACCTACCAAAACCAATTCTAAAATTTCTTTCCATCACCCTAAAATCATTAGTTTGGGTATAAATCCATCACAGTGAGGCTTTTCGTTCAAACCTAAGGTTGATTAAAACATGCCTATCTTGGGTCATGACAAAAGAAAATTTCTATGTTTTCATAGTGCAACATATTAGAAATCTAGGGTCATCTCACTTGAGGAGCATCACAGTTGGTTCAATCACTACTTTCTAATTCACCTAATCTAATTATTTATTTAAAATGGTGTTTTTTTAGTTTTGGAAAACATGAAATTAAAATAATGAGATGAATAATTTAAATCTAAATATAGATTCAAATGCTGACATAATTAAATTAGAAAATAAATCACTTGGTCCTAGGGTTGGATAACATGGGTTAATGCATTATATATTTATTGTTTAAATTCAAATTGATAATTCATTTTATGACACCACAGTAATTAATTACTTTCATTTGATTTAAAAAGTGTTTGGTTTAGCAAGAATTCAGCACACCAAACCACAACTCCTCCAATAATCAACTAAGATAACACCTCAACTGAGAATGTTATCCTAAAAAGACTCAACTCCACCGTATACCGTTTATTCCCTTATAGAAATCCAAAATACATTGTATGAATATAATTAATAATATAAGGGAGGTAAAATTAATTAATCAATGAAAATAAATGGATTTTGGAATAGTTTCGTGGGGGACGACTGCCGCACCCGTGCAATATTCCCGGCTCCACCACAAATAGATTTAAAACGTTTTGAATTTGAAGTGCAACAATAACGTACACCGTGAAGCCTAACCCAGGTCCAAGGATTAGGTTATCCCCTAATTTTTTAGTATAATAGGTAATTTTGGATACAAGAAGAAGAAAATAAGATAATTATATTAGGGTTGAAAGAAAAATAGAGATAAGAGATGATGGAAACACTTGAATTAAAAATATAAAAATTCATTACATGAGAAAAGAAAACTAAATTAAAAGCAAAATAATAGAAAATTCCTAAGTCATTAGCATGTCCCTAGGGTTACTCTCTAATTTTTTTGTTTAACTCCTCCCTATTCATGGGTGAACTCCTCTTTTATAGTCTAAGGCTTTCCATCCTTCGGTCTTTAAATTTCAGATCATCAAAATATCTGTTTAAGATTTCTTGCAGATTCTATCCATTGAAAGTTTTATCATGGTAGTCTAATTTAATTACCTAATTTTGGAATAGTTTCTTCTTCAAATATCCTCCAAAATAACTTTTACGTTTTGACCCAAAATTTCAGATTTATCCTCTTTGTGTAGTATGATATATGGCCAATTAATTTGAAGATTTTATTCTAGATGAATGTTTCCTTTTTCTTCCCCAACTTTTGAGCATCCATGGGCTACTTCAATGAAGGTATATCTCCATGGTCTTCAACATCCGAACTTCCCATTAAATTTTATTCCAAATAAAATTGGAATCACATAAATTGGATTTATGTAGACCGATTTGTGATTAATTTAGTGAGGTGGGGTCCACATGGTCGTCCAAAATAAGTTTCCAAGGTGATTGAATTTTTCATACCCTTGTATGGCCAAATTAATTTCTGGTCCAGTATAAAATGATGAAGAAAATAAATATAGGAATATGATGGAAAATTAATCACATAAATTGGATCTATATTTTAAATGATATGTGAAAATTACAAAACTGATTAAAATATTTTTATATTTCCAAATTAAGAAGTTTTCCAATTTTAGCCCAAAACATATCGTAAATCCTAAAATTGATGAAAATAACTATACATTGATAAATTTTTAGTGACTAAATAATTGAATTACATATAAAAAATTATGAAAATATTATCTCTATCAATTCTCCCACACTTAAACTGTGCTTTTCCTCAAGCATAAAATATCAACATGGAATTCAAAGGGTTCCATTGTTACCAATATTTAATTTCTAATGTATTAAAAAAAATCACTGTCAAATCAAATTTTAAAGTTACAAATAAAATATCAATTTAATTTCCAATTTTTCATTGATAAAATCAATTCATGCATTTTACTTTTCTCCATTAAAAAATGATGGAGCTTCTCCTTTCATTTATTCAAGATACTCAATTTATTATTATTAAACATGATAAATCATGATATACATCTATTTTGAATCATTTCTATCATTAATAATGACATAATTAATGTATATTTATTCTTATATCATGAGAAAATGATGCTTATACATATAATTGTAAAGGATCTACTTTCTCCAATTTGTAAATAAAAAAATAACATAAAATCATGAGGACTTGCAATAAAGGTTCGAATGAATCTATAGATCTAGGTTGTTGGGTAAATGATTGATATAATTTAAGGGAAGAAGTATGAGGTTTTACTATTAAGTACAATCCATGATTAATCAAGTGATAAAACTAGTTGAACCTCTCTCAAATCACCTTGATAATGTGAAACAAAACACCACCCCCTTTTTATGACATGGGACATGAGTCAATAAATGATTACAGATAATGATATCATCCAAGTTATCTCCCTTTATTAAAATAAATCTACAGAAATTTATATATTAATTTATCTATTTTTTTTATTTTTTTTGTAATGCTCCAGAAAGGCATTTAATTATTTTCTCCTTCTTTTTTTATTTTTTTAAGGAGAACTAGATGAAGTGAAAGAATCATAATGAAATGATGACTCATGACCAATTTTCTAATAATACACTGCCCAAAATGATGACACACACCCCACACCACCCAAAAATGATACACATCCCAATGAATGCACACGAAAGGCCCTTCCCCTACACTCAAACATGAAATATCCATGCAAAAATACTAAAAGTGTTGGTAGGTATGGAATAATCGTCTTGTAATGTGGCTTAAACCTATAAATAAATTAATGAAATCTATAGGATAACAAAGGATAAATGTAAGGGTGGGTCTCTGGTAAATATGAGGCTAGAAAATTTAGTTCCTCAATAATTTTAAATGTGTTTTTTCACAGTCATATTTTTGACAAGTGTCAATAAAATTTCTGGAAGGTGGCATGTCCCAAGATCACTCAAGAAATATTCTCAAGATAGAATAAGAAATATTTGTTCTAGAAATCCTCTCAGGAATGGGAATATGATATTGTAAAATCACTCATTTCATGATTAATAATAACAAATTAATTCCCATGAATTTCAGAAATTAAAATTATGAGAGAAATTTCATTTACATGAATCAATTAATTCCACAAAATCATGAGCCCTCATTTCAATATTTATACTTCACATTAATCATCCAATTATCCATTTTACTCATTCAATCTCATTAACATTGAAATATATTACAAGGAATCATTGGATTCCTAAGAAACTCATGTATCTTATATAAGTCAAGTAAAGTATTAATTCAAGTATGGGAAATCAATTACAGTTTAAAGAAAAAAACAAAAATTTAAGGAGTTTCAAATTTAAACATTAAAAGTGAACTCCATTTTGAAATGAAGTTTGGTTTTTTTTGGGTTTCCTTTTTCCACCACTAATATTAAAAAGATAATTACTCAATTAAGTGAAAGGATCATGTCATTAAAGCTCAAAAATATATGGGGGGGGGATTGGGCTGCATGCTAAGTTTCTTCTATGAAAATAAATTGGAATCTAAATTCCCTAAAATAAATTAATGATAAGTCTTGGTATAATCCCCCAAGTGGGCCTTGGATTTATTTAATGCCCCTACAGGGAAGTACTAGCTATATTCCATAATCTGATAGTGGGTGGATCTTTTTGAAAATGAACCACCACATGTTTTTCTTCCCATCCTACAGTTATTTGTTCTTGTTGAGGAGGTCTCAATGTAAATAGTACACTAGATCTGTCCCTTTCACAATGTGTTATAGATTTCATGGAGGGGGAATGAAAATTTATAGAACCTACTACTCTTCAGTTTCTACTTGTGCAATATATTCTTAAAAATCCAGTGGTTTTTCTAGATTTGATGCATGAAAAGAATAATAAAAGAGAGATTCAAAATGTAAATTTGAAGTATTAATTTCAAAATCTTCTCTTTTAAGGTAGTCAACATGTAGATTTTATTCTTCAGGCATAGTCACTTGTATCTCTTAATGGGCTTCCTCAAGTAGATGATCAATGTCCTTAGGGAGCTCTAGGTGTTCCTCGATAGGAGAAATTTCTTCTTCTTCCTCCAATAAATAGAAAAGACTATCTAATTATATAAAACAAAAGGGAGTGTCATAAAATTCAGATTCAATAAAACTAGAAGAGATAGTGTAAATGAAAGGTTCAACTCCCAAAGTTGGTTCAGCTTCAATCTCTTCTTGAGTTGAAAGTTCCTCTTGGAGTTGATTATCATATGATGGAGGTAGGTATTAATGATCCTCCAACTCGAGTTCAGATTCAAATTCATTGATTTATTTTGTAAAATCCTACAAGACCTATGCCACTTCTTTTTTAGCCTTGATTATTTGAATGTTAGTTTTGAGTTCATCGGCCATGGCCATCAAATCTTCAAGTGAGATCCATGTTTCATGTCTTCTTTCCTTCTGTTTGAACATTATTCTTAGAGCATTAGCAGTTTGTTAGAGGGCCTCCTCAGTGTATTTAGTTTCTTCTTCCTACACATATAAGTAATTATTCCATGTATAAAAATTTGAATTTGAATGCATCATGGAAAAAGAGCATATTTCTTTAAATGAAAAATATTCGAAAAAATGTGAATTTTGAAAAAATTGATAGAATTAATGGTTTAGCTCCCCAGAAACGACCCATGTTTTGATGCTCGCAAATTGCAGGGCATAGAAAAAGCATATTTATATGTTTTTCTAATGAATCATTGTAGCTGACCTGGGTCATCTCACTTGAAGAGCATCGAAGTTGGTTCAATAACTACATTTTAATTCACTTAATCTAATTATTTATTTAAAATAATGTTTTTCTAGATTTGGAAAACATGAAATTAAAATAATCAAATTTATAATTTAAATCCAAATGTAGATGAAAATGTTGATAGAATGAAATTACAAAATAAAGAACATAGTCCTATGGTTGGATAACATGGGTTTGTTAGTTATTTATTTATTGTTTAAATTCAATTTGATAATTAATTTTATGAAACCCCATTAATGAATTACTTTCCATTGATTTAAAGAGTGTGTGATTTTAGCATCCTTCGGCAGACCAATCCACACCTCCTAGAATAGTCAACTAGGATAACACCTCTACCGAGAATGTTATCCCAAAACGACTTGGCTCCACTGTATGATGGGTTTTCCTAAGATAAGGGAGGTAAAATGAATTAATCAAGGAAAATAAATGTATTTGGGAATAGTTTTATAGTGTAATATCGCCACACCTGTGCAATATTACCGCCTCCACTACAAATAGATTTAAAACATTTTGAATTTGTAGTGAAAAAATGAAGAGCAGTATGAAACCTACCCCAAGGTCAAGCCTCAGGTTAGCCCCTAATTTTTTAGTATAATAGGTCATGGGGGATAGAATAATCAAAAAAATTTATAATTATATTAGGGTTGAAAGATAATGATAAATGTAAGAAGATGTAAACATTGTAATTAAAAAAATGCAATTGCATTACATGAGAAAAGAAACCAAAATTAAAAAGAAAAGAAAAGAAAAATCCTAATTCAGCAGCATGTCCCTAGGAATCCTTTCCAATGTTATTGTTAAAACCCTCCTTCATCATGGGTTAACTCCTCCTTATATAGACCAAGGGTTCTCATCCTTCAGTATTCAAATTTCAGATCTTTAAAATCTCTGTTCAATATTTCTTTTAGATTTTTTCCACCAAAAGATTGATCATGGTAGGTCAATTTAATTTCTGAATTTTGGAGTAGTTTAATATTAAAATATATAAAAAATTATTGTTTACATTTCATCCCAAAATTTCAGATTTATCTTCTTTGTCTAGTATGAGATATGGACAATTAATTCTGAGATTTTATTCCAGATGAATGTTTCATTTTTCTTCCACAAAGTTTTAGCATCCATGTGTTACCTTAATTAAAGAATATCTCCTCGATCTTCAACATCCGAACTCCCCATTAAATATTTTTTCAAATAAAATTATAATCAAAACAATTGTATGTATTTAAACTTATTTATGATAATTTTGTGAGGTGGGATCCACATGGTCGTCCATGATAATTTCCCAACTTGATTGAATTTTTCAGACCCTTGGATGGATGAACTAAATCCTAGTCCAGAATAAAAATATGAATAAAATAAATATAAAAATCCAATAAAAAATAATCAAATAAATTAGATCTATATTGTAAAAGATATGTGCAAATTACCAAAGTTATTAAAATCTGTTTATATTTCCAAATTAGGAAGTTTTCCAATTTCAGCCCAAAACACATCATAAATCCAAAATTGGTGAAACTAACTCAACATTTATATATTTTGGGTGATTAAATAATTTAATTAAATATAAAAAATGATGAAAATATTATATCAATAAACAATATCAGAAGAAGGGGTCACATTTTTCAACAAGAGTTTTTGTTTTATTTCTTCCTAAAACAACTTAAATTATTTTTATATCATGCTTATATAATATCATATGTATCTTCCATGTATTTATATGTCTTTGTGTTAATATAATTACCTAAAACCATCTCCATTTCCATCAAATGGTTTACGAAATCATCGTTTTTGTGTATGGCAGAGTACGTCCTTATGAACTGATGCCATATGTTTTTCTATTGTAACCTCTCAAGCACAGTTGTAATGATGTATTTGTTATTTATATAAGATAATTTTCATGTTATTATTATTATGAAAGTATTATATCCCACATGCCTTTATGATCTCTATTTTGTGGTATTATGATAATGTCACTCATATCTATGGCGGACTATCACCTCAGGAAGTGATATGATTCATTCACACTTTTCATGTAATATGTTAAGAATGTGTTTAATTAAAACATTTGACATATATTACCTAACATTGACTTTTTAATGATAATATATATCATTTATTTTTCTTTATTTCAATCTTAAAAGAGAATGGAAACAACGTTCATGCGTACATAAGACCTACTATCTCAATGAATGATGTATTTCATTTTATATCACTAAATTTTATGAATTACTATAAATAAATATATAATGAATATATATGATATTTATATCATGGTTAAAAATATTGAGATTATGAAACCATGATCAAATTAAGAGTACCAAAAAAAAATTAAAACATTCACAAAAAACAAAGTAATTATTACCTAAAATGAAACTTTAACATGGAATTATTAATAAACAAGTAATAAAGGGTCCAAATAAAATCATATATGGTATGATATATATGACTATGTTTCTGTAATATATGTGTAATAAAACATTATTTATTATATAGGAGGTTATAATGAGTACGATAAATGTTAAGAATTAAGGTAAGAGATTTTTATCTCAATTTTCCTTATTTGAGACCTATGTTATGTTATGCACCTATATTCCTTAATGAGGTGTATATACCTCCATTATGAAATTTAATATCAAAAATTTATTTATCATCATTATATTTTAAGTTACATTTTATGTTATTCAATCATAGGGATTACGATTCAATGTTACCAAAGTGGCAAGGATTTTATGTTACAGTCATATCATTTATTAGCATTGTTTATGATTATGTTTCTAATGATAAAATCTTTTGATAAATATATAAATAAACTGACTAATTTTCATATACTATGTTCATTCATATTATTTCCAAGTGATATTACCATTTCCCACTCTTTGGTACTTAAAATAATTGATATTTTTTTAAGAAAACCTAACATTGTTTCTCTCTTCAGTTGGATATCTATTTTCTACAACAACCATGTTTTCTAAAAATGTTTTAAAAAATGTTGGGTTATTATAATAATATTTTTAAAATAAAATGTTACCCATATTTTATACTTTAAAAAAATGTTTTGAATGGGATCTTCATGTCATTTTACAAAACATGTCTGTTTTTATTTTACAAAAAATGTGTCATAAATCTTTGTTTTAATGTGTATGGAATGAAATATCATCTCAAAATCATGGAAATTATTTTATTTGAATCTTAATTAATAATTTTTCAAGGTTATTTTAAAATAAAAATAGTTTGAAAAGGATTTATGTTTTTAAAAAGTTATTTTTATCATATAGGATTTTTTCCTCATGAAATTATTTAAGTGATCAATAAAAATAATGTTATATCTATGATTAAATTTATTAATATTACCTATTACAAACCATGGATATGATCTAATTATAATATTATTATTATTTCTCTAAATGGTTTATGATTATGATGGCCTGATGTTTACAAAACTCATTTCCCTTCAACAAGTTATGATTTGTTGAAATGTTTATAAAACCCATTTCATTTAATGGGTTATAATATGATGGTTTTTATGGACTTGTGGTACAAATAATATAGATTTCATTATGATATAGTTTTGGATTATATATTCATCCAATTCATTGCATAATGATTTATATCTCATGAGATAGACAAGACTTAAATGAGGAAGGAACGTGGTTCAGTAAGGGGCTTTGTCCCCTATGATTGTCATGGGAGTGAACCATGCTACTGTGATGGTTTGGTGTGAAAAACCATTATAATATGAAATAAATTTTAGTGATGGTTGAATAATATGTAAATTATTTTCTATTATTATGTGTATGTGAAGAATTCATGTCTTATGGAAATGTTATGCCCTGATGGATCATGTTCTTTGATTATCTTATGATTTATGTGTTATGAGCTATCATTACAAATTTCATGACTCAAGATTTTATATTAAGGGTGTGGTTTTTAGATTTTATTCCCATGTCCTCATACCCTTATAATGATTTTATGGTTACTTATCTCTATTTTTAACCCTTACTGAGCATCAGATCTCACCCTTTCTTATGTTTCCTTTCCCAAGGTTATGAATAAATGTATTGCATATTATATGTCTAAGAAGGGTTATATTCATCAATAACGTAGTAAATGATGGTGTAACTCATTTTTAGACCATTGGTTATGTCATAATGTTTCTAAAGGCACTAAAATTTTACGGTCCTTGGCTATGTATTTGTGTAAATAATGAATATTCATAAAAAATGATGTAATATCTATGATTGAAAAGCTGGGGTCAATATATATATATTCTACATTCACTAACATTATTATTTTTTTGGTGTATAAATTATCTTATTAATGTATTTAAACATAAATATCATGAAATACATGGGATTTTAAATTTCATAATACTTTATTTGCTTCTAGGAAATTTTATTCCAAGGTTACAAAAGTTGTAAGGGTTTATTTTCCAATATTCTTTTCAAATAGAGATTCATTAAGAATGAATTTTAATATGGGGAAATTATTTATATTATTTATCTATAAAAGTAAATATATTTTGTTATCAACTTTTCATTCATTGAGTTTACAATTATTCTTTCCATTTTACTTTCCTTTAGTTTATAATAAACCTGAAGTGGTTATTGTAAATAAACTAGCCATGTCTCTTGTTTTCATTTGGGAAAAAAAATTCTCTCTCTCTCTATATATATAATCACACCGTAATAATATATTTTTGATTATTTTTTATAATAATTATTTGTTTTACCTTGAGTTTTAGGTTTATCTTGTTTAAAATTTTAAATTTGCAGGCCTATATTTCTTAAAATACCCATGTGTTGGCCTATATTTCATTTGGGTATATTTTTTCTTAAAATACCCATGTGATTTCTGATATTTATTAAAATACCTATTCCACATGATGTTTCTAACCATGCAGAAAAATCCTGTCTGTGCCCCAATGTTTCTAGTGTTGGTTACATTGTTGGAATAGTGTTTGGACCATAGTGTGGCCAAACTGTATAACTATCTCATGACAAAACATTTTAAAAATTGGAGAAATTCCCTTACCCCATTTTAGAAAAAAAAAGGTCTCTCCTCTCCCTACATCCCAATATGAGATGCACATCCAAGGACCATATGTGTGCATTCCCCTCTAATTCCTCATCCTCCTTGATAATTATAAGGTGGGGTCTTCATGATTTATGTTTGGATCTCTATGACTAGGACTCCTATAATCACTTTTATAATTCTTCTATGTTATCCCCCTCACTATTATTGTGGTACATGTATAACTGAACATTAGGGTGTTAGGATTAACCAATTTGTTTTGATTTATTTGTTAATAGTGTATGTGATTTCTCTTTAGGGTCTTGTTTATCTTGTATTCAAAGTTATAGATTTTTTCATTTGTTTTTAGGTAAGTTTCTCATAATATTATCTACAAATATATGTCATTGATTGAATATAAGTTTTAAATATATATTTTTAATTATAAATTATATTATTAATATGTTTAAGGTCTTTTTCAAAGAAAAAAAGTTTTTCTATTGATTTATATTTGATATGAATTATTTTTCAATTTAAATACATAGTATAAAGAATTTTCATCTGGCATCACACACATGATCATTGTTAAAATTCCTATATTTATTTTATAAACATGTTTTAAGGTTTTAAGAAATGATTTGGATTTTAATATGGATTTAAAAATTATTCTTTAAATTTTAATGGTGCGATTGGTCCTTTGAAATTGAATTTTAAAATTTCAAATTGTATTAAATGTTACAAAATATATTTTATCAATTTTAAAGTGTTTTTGGTAGTTTAAAATATCATAGAGGGACTAGAAAGACATGTTGAAACTTTATAAAGAGGATTTATATATTAAAACCCACTATTGGATGCGCCCTAACCTTGTGAGTTTTAAAAAAAAGAAATGGTACTTAGTATTGGACTAATATGTTATGCTCTCATTATTGAGGAAAAGGGGGTGGTTTCATGATGTGTTCTTAGGGTGGGAGATTGTTTAACCTTTATAATATATTTATATTATGTATATATATTTTGGGTGTGTATTTATAACTATACCATTGATAGTTAATTTTGAAATATCTCACTTCCACTTTATGTATATCATGGGAACCAAGAGTGGATAATGATATCTCTGAGAAAGTATGCTATACTAGTTTAGGATCATGATATTACTAGTGTTACATAGTATATATCATGACCTTATTTAGGATTTCTCCACTCTTTTATTCCAATTAGGGTAATACTGAGTGTTAAGGACTTTTTATTTCTTTAGGTACACCAATATGATAGATCTTGTATAGTATGGTTTTAAATATCTTCTTGAGATCTTAGGTATTCCCAAGATTATTCATTCCTATTTATTTATGTTTTTTACTTTTCTTTTATTATTGTGATAGTATAATAGATATTTTTTTTCTATTTCCCTTGATTAATTTATTTTTTGGTCATTATTTTTACATTATCAATTTATTTCCATTGTACTATTTGTTTTAAAATAAACAACTAATTTATGTAATTTTTTATAATTTTTTTTTTGAAATTTATCCCTTATCCTTTATAAATAGAAACATTTTAAAGGAATTCCTTTCAAAAATACGAATATTAAAATTGTGAAATTATAGTCAATATATTTTAAAATCTTTATTCCCAAATGTTCAAATAAATCTGTTTTAATAGTAATGATAATAGACTATTATTTTAAAATTAAAACTTAGTGTAGAAAGCCTATATTTCATAAATTGTATTTAAAACATTCATGTGGTTGATCTCATATTTAAAATAAATACTTGAGTTTTTTTCCCTTTGGAAATTATACTATGATTTCTTGATCGTGCCTATTATATATCTTATTTTTAGGTTCTTATTCATCATATTGTCCCTCATGAAGAATTTATATTATGATATTGGATGATGACCTATGATCGGGCATATATTATATGATTTTTTTTTGTTTTTTGTTTCCTTTTCACATCACCCAGATCATCAATTCCTCTTTTTCATTTCCCTAATGGTCATTGTTTATTTATTTAGAGTTATGAATGTTGAATTAATGTGGTTTTTGTGTTCAAGTAAGTTAGAGTTGTGCTGTTAAATTTTATTTATATTATGTTGTTCATCTTATTTTGAAATATACTTATTTCATTTTGTATTATATTGTTTCTATTCTTCCAGAACATGGACATCTGATACACAAAAGCATTATGATGCATTTACATTGAAAAAATCATATTTTTAATAATTTATTCTATATATGAATTTGTTCCAAACATATACTATTTGATTCCCTTGGTTCTTGTCGTCACCTTAAATGCATCAAGAAAATCCCTTGGGCTATTTCATGGGCTAATGAGGGTATCTGGTGGATGAATGAATGGTTTGGTTCATGAAACAGTGATATCAGAGGCATGGTTCTAAAGAGGCCTTGGGTTTCCAAAATCCCTTTATAATTTGAGTTGTAATGGGATATTGGATATATATATATATTGGAACATGATATATAGGTGTGGTGAGGTCCCTATGATTTATTTCTGATTTTAAAACTCAATTCACCAAGGTATTTTAGGTTATGAGTATTTATTTCTGACTTTTATTTATGTATAATTTGTTTTAATGATTTTTTTGTTGAGAGGTTGAGGGGATGAAAATGGGAGTGAACTTTTGGTACCCAAAGATCTCATAGGGACTATAAATCCATGTGGATACTGAGTAAATGTTTAAAAATGACTCTCAATTCCAATTTTGTGGTTGGTACATGGTCTTTCATGCCATGTGGCTAGGTTGAGCACTAACACCAGTCCCCCTTAAATTATGTGTCGAACTTCTTTTCTTTTTTATTCATCCCTACTAATTCTATGTTCATGTTTTTTATTTAAAACAATATATTAAATTTAAAAATCATGATTTTAAATGTTGAGGATATTGTTTTTTAAATTAGTAAATGAGTTTTCCTAAATTTATTTCAAAATAATCTTAGTTTTTATATTTCTAATAAAATAGTTTTAAAATGAATCATTTATGTTTTGGAATATATAAAGTGATTTATATGGTATTTATGTTTGTTGGTTTCGAAAATTTAGTAGTTATTTTTATAAATTTTTTTCTTAAATAAAAGGTTATTTGAAATTAAATTGTTAAAATTTGGTTTTAAACCCAATAAAGTAAAGCATTAATGATGTTTGGATTTTTCTTGAAGGATATTTGTTGGTGTTGTAAAATGTAAACATGGTTTTAAGGGAAAATGAAATGTTTTGAAATTTAAAATAGTATTTATAATATATATTAAAATTAAGGTTATGTTTCTATTTAAATAATGTTTTTACAAAGTATTTGTTAAATTAAAATCTTAATTTAATAGTGGGATTTTGATTTATTTATGGTGTCTTTGATATAAAAATTGGAAGGAGTATAATGTTTTGAGAACATATATGTGTTTTATTATTGAATTTTATAATTATAAAATTATTTAAAAAAAAACAAAGTTATTTGATTTGAAATCAAATTGTATAGTCTAAAAATGATTTTAATCTAATTTGATTCTAGTGATCTATTCATTGAGTTGTTGATTTGAGTAGGGATTTATATTTGGATGAATCTGATTTTAGTTTTAGAGATTTTGATGGGGTCTTATACTTCTTCTATCATTTAAAGTATAACTCCCATAATAGTCTCTATGGGTTATAGAGAGATTGTTTCTTGGAGTTTTCTACTGATTATAGCTTCTAAAATATGATTTTAGTCTTTCTAATTATTGAAATTACCCTTCTTCTGAATGGAGTAGTATGTAGATCTTATTTTCATTAGTTCTCTCTTTGTTTTAACTTCAACTTATAAATTATTATTCTTTTATTTTGGGATGTTATATATGATTATTTTATTTTTAGTATTGTTTATAATGGGATAAACCTTGGGAGTGTTCTTTGGGTAGCTATTACAGTTTTGGAACTAGTGGAGTTAATGTATTAGTTGATGTTACTTTGATTTTATTTGTGATAACCGTGATTTTTTTTCAAGAATGTGGTGCTCTGTTAAATTTATTTATTCTTTGACCCAAGGTCAGAGACTGTGTTATTTGAATTTGGAATTATTGTTTTTGATACCACTTTATCTTTTTATTCTTGTATATATCATTATTTGTGGGTAACTCAACACTCCTTTTTTGGGATTTCTAGAAAAATAGTCAGGTCATTCTTTCATTTGGTAATTTTTGAGATTTTGTTCCTTTTAGTGAAGTGTATGTATTTTTTATGGACTTATTGGATTTTTTATTGTTCTGATCTATATATAATTCTGTTATTTTTTATCTATCATGCTTGTGATTTCATAAATGCTTGGGAGACCCATTTCGGGTTTCCATTTCATGTTCTTTTTTAAGGTAATTAGGTATAAGATGAGGATTTTAGAGATCTATGTTTGGGGTTATTTTTATATTTTTATTAAAATAATCTTGGGATAGGTTAATCATTCTTGGAGATTTATTGTTTTATAAAGTTTATAAATATAGTGGGGTGACCACCATAGCTAGTGTTTTTTCAAGTTAATTGTTCCTTGTTTCTTTATGGAGCAAGATGTTCTGTTACCCCAACCCGGACTCTAACAAAATAATATTTCACTTTCATTAGTCATTTATTTTGAATATTTTTCATTAAGTATTCTTTCTTAAATTATCCTTTCACAGTGAGTTGGGTTTTAAATGTATTATTTATGATCATATAATTCCTAACCAATGATTATATATTTTTGGTTATTTGGGAGAGAAGTCATTGGTTACCATTAAAAATCCTTTATTGGTTATAATAATAGTGTTCAAGAGTTTTTTGAACTGATTTATATTGAAGACGTTGGTCAATATTCATTTCTTAATCAATATGTATAGTTGCAAAATTCTAGGGGGACTTTAAGGTGAAGAGTACCATCACACTTCAACCCTATTTTACCTGATTATTTTATTTAATTAATAATTTTCTTCGTAGAAATTTTTTTTGAGTTAAAATAATTTTAAATTTAAAATAATTATATTATAGTGTAGAGGGTATGGTTAACTCATGATTAGTACTAACTGTAAGGTAAAGATTACATAGGCCTATAATTTTTAATAAAACAATTTAGAGGGTTGGAACATGGGTTTTATAATTGTTTGGTTATCTATGATGTGTCTTGTTTTGTCACACCCCGACCGCGGATGTCTGTAATTTTTCTCCTTTCTTGGTCCCGGTTTAAATTTTTCGAAGATTATTTGCGTTGGCGGTGTCGCGCCGGTGCGCGGTCACCGCATCGTTAGCGGTGACCGTGCGTTCAGCCCGGGTGACAGTGTGTTCACTCAGGGTTTTAAATATTATAATTTTTATGTTGACATTTTATTATTATTACTATTTAAGTTGTGTATTATTATTGTAGTTATTTTCTGTGTATAAGTATATATATATATGTCTATATATGTGTGTATATATATACATATGTATATACTTTAATACGTTATGTTTATATATATATATATATATATATATATATATTGTATCTATGTGTATATGTTTATATATAGGTATATATATATATATGTTTAGGTATGCGTATATATATATATATATGTGTATTTTGATTATAATAATTTTTATTATAATTAACTAACTTTTATTTATTATCATTATTTTATTGTTATGATTATTATTATAAAGTATTATTAATATTATTATGAATGTTTGTTATTATAATTATAAAGCGATAATTATTATCATAAAGTTTTATTATTATTATTATAAGGTTTTACTAATATTATTGTTATAAATTTTTATTATTATTAAGATTAGTTTTTATTCTTTTATTTAGTCTTTTATTATTATTATTATCGATTATATATATATATAACCCTAACCTAACCCTATTCTACCCAGTCCCCCCCCCCCTCTCCCTTCTCTCCTCTCATCTCGCAGCCCTTCTCTCTCTCCCTCTCCCCCGCGCGACTCCCCCTCCCCTCTCCCGGTATCTCACTGCACACCTCGGAAGCCCCCTCCTTCAGCGCCGACCCCGCGCCCGACCTCCGCCAGTCGCGCCGCTCCTGCACCCCGTCCGCCTGCTCCGGCACTGCCCGCACTGGCCTCCTCCATCGCCGGCGCACCCTCCTCCTGCCTCGCTCCGCCGCGGCGACCCCTCCTGCGCGCTCCTCTCCGGCGGCCCGCACCACCGGCCTCACCCTCCCTGTTTCCGGCCTCCCCTCTAGCCGCCGCCTGCCGACCTCCTCCACCATCCCGCACCCCCCTTCCGGCGTCCTCCCTCGTCACGCTGATCACCGGCGTCCCAACCCCCTGCCCGTCACCGCGCCCCACCTCCGGCCGCCGCACCACCTGCGCGTTTCCCCCCCCCCTCCTCTCCTTGTGAGTTCTTTTCTGTTTTTTAATTATGTTAATCTTATTATCATATTATAATTATTGTTATTATTATTAAACTTGATTTATTATTATGTTATCATTTTTATTATTAATATGTTAATATCAATAATATTATATTATATTATTACTATTGTTATATTATTATTATTATTATTATTATTATTATTATTATTATTATTAAGTTAACATTTTTCTATTATTATTATTGTTATGCTATTATTGTTATTATTATTTTTATTATGGGTATGCTATTATTATCATTATTATTATTATATTATTATGGTTATTATTAATATATTATTATATTATAATTATGCTAAATTATCATTTTTATTATTATATTATTATTATTATTATTATTATATTATTATTATTATTATATTATTATTATTATTATTGGGATTATATTATTATTATTATATTGTTATATTATTATTATGTTATTATTATTATATTATTACTATTATTATTAATATATTATTATTATTATTATTATTATTACTACTACATTATTATTAATATTACTATATTATGTTATTATTATTTTGTTATGGATATCACTATTATTATTATTTTACATTATTATTATTATTGTTATTACTATCATGTTATTATTATTATCGTTGAACCCGTTTAACGGTCTTTTGTTTTAGGACCGGTTTGACGGTGCAATACGATGCGCCCTTTTACGCAACGGGAGTTTTGTGCCGTGTCGTCCTTCGTTCCGATTCGAGGTAGGTTCCCACTGCACTTTCCTTTGAATTTAGAATTTACTTAATTCTTGTCATTTATTTAATTTTCATCAAATTGGAAGTAGTATTAAAATATTATTATTTTTAGAGTAGTTATATTGCTGGAATTGGAACTGCTTCTTTCTCTGCATCGTACCGAAAGCTTTTTCATGATTAGTTGTTGCGCAATAGTGAAAATGCCCCTTTGGCCCTTATGTTTGCGCTTTAGAATTAAAATTGTGATTTGGTCTACCTAAATGAGATTTTAAATGCGTTTTCTGGTTTTAAACGTGACAACGTCTAATCCTTCTATTGGAATTGATTTGGTATTGAATAAGTACATGAGGCCCGTTTGGTACTTTTAATGAAATTAATGTTTTGAAAAAGTATCTTTGGAGTGATCTTTTGTGTTTGTTGATTTGGTGAGCTGAGTATGTGATGCTTTTGCATCTTGACTAGATTTACATTATGGATACACTCCTCTTTTATTATGTGTGTTGACATGGGAAGCTGCCATATTGAGTGAATCTTCTGAGAACGATTGCTGCACTAGTTTAGATCATTCACTGGCTAGTGGCCCCATAGCATGGGAATACTGAGTTATTGCTGCTATGGGGATTGGGCCCCTAGGTTAGGCCATGCCGGGCTATACCAGGCGTTAGGGCGTTATGACGTCATCGAGTTAGGGCATGCCTTCAGGATGAGTCACATGTATAGTACGTTCTGGTTTGTTCACGATCTCCTGGGTTCGCCCCATGTCTCTTTTAGTGTCTATTTGTATATGGCAGACTATTGAGAGGTCGAGTGTGGATGCCGACCCTTGTGTGCCACTTTTTCCCATTGCCCTTAGTGTGTCTTGTGTGTGATTTTATTTTTGACCAACAACTAAATTTTGGTTTCCTAATTGTTCGCGAAATTTTTTAAAATGAAATTCACCTGGATCTTTCAACATTAATCTTCTTCTAAATTAAAAAGGGCAATGGAGTGTTACTTGTTTTCAAAATGGAAAGTGTGTGTGTGAGTGTGTGTGCGTGTGTGTGTGCGTGTGTGTGTGTGAAAACCCATATTTTCTATAATGTAGTTCAAACTTGAAGTTGGTAAATTCTTCTTTTAATGGTAGTGCATTGGGAATAGATTTATCGGGCTAACCTACTGAGTTTTAATACTCACACCTATAGTGTTTTCTTGTTTTTAGTTTCTGTTGCAGGTTTGACTTGAGCTCACTCATCGTGGGAGAGAGTTGGGTGTAGTTTGGTGGTCGACTCTTGTGGTCGCGAGGAGTTTGGTTTGTGGTCAGGTTAGGTAAGTTTTTTGGCTGTTTTGTTTTATTGTCTTTTATTTATTTCTGCTTCTTAGTCATTATTTTTATTGGGCGAAATCGTTCCCATGTGTTCTCTATGATGCCCTGGGGCTTTTCTCCATCCCGGGGGGATCGGGAACGCCCCTCGGGATTTGTTGCGGACCGGCTCGGGTGACCGATTCAGGGTCGACTCGGGTTGGTTCGTGACAAAATGGTATGAGGGGCTGTTTCTTGTTATTTGGGTTTTCTGGTAGGTGGAGAGACTCGAGAGGTAGGTATGGGAAGGACGTGATGAACCCTCGCCCGTTCCGCACCTCGAGTCGCCAAGGGTAGTCCGGGAATTTTGTCTTTGTCCCTTTCTGGTTTGTTTTCGATTGAGAGATGACAATGGAGGCAAGCCGACGTTACGTCGTGATTTCGCATGGAGTAGTGACCCATGTGGAGTCTGAGTACACGGTTTGAATTCCTCCTAGTGGTCGACGTTGACTTGGGACATGGCCCACTACCATGTCTCCAGGTTGAGCGTGACTACTAGTCCCTCACTTCAGTGGTTGATGCACATTTGGATGCTGTTTTCGTTTTTCTCTGTGTGAGTGCGTAGTTGGAAATGAAAAGGGGTTTTTGAAAAATTGAAATGGTTTCTTTTAATGTACTTTAAATGTATAAAATGGGTTTTAAAACTGAAATCTCTTGATTTGTATATCTGTTGCTTTCTTGGAGTTGGTTCAGAATGGTTTGGGGTGAAACCTCAGGTCCTCTTTATGAACGTTTTCACATGTGTGACAATGCATGGAAAATGCGCATTGGTACGATTATTAATGGACAGTGGATAAAGACATGTGAAACGGGTCATGGGAGTACCTGGGTGTGTTTGAAATTAAAGGCTTGACTTTGTTTTCTAAATTGGTTTTAAAGGGGAAATGGTTTTGGAAAAAAAAAATTTGTTTTGAAAGTGGATTGGTATTTGGAAAGTGGTCTTGAAAAAGGGTGGTTTTGAAATCTAAAATGAAAAAGGAATTTTAAAGAGGAGATTTTATTTTGGGTTGTGTTGTATTTGTTTGGTCCTTGTGCTGATTGTTTCTGATGAAGGATAATTTATTTATGTTGCTTCGGTTTGATGTTAGTTTTGGAATTGTGTTTTATGTGTCGCTCAGAGAATGCCGCCCAAAAAGGTCTCTAAGGATTCGGATAAGTCATGCCCAATTTTTGGTCCTTCTCAGACTTTGCCTATTCTCCATGGTGATCGGGGTCCGTTAGAGGCAGTGAAATGGCTCGATGAAGTGGAGCGTGTCTTTAGAACATTGGGAACTCCCGATAGTGTTAAGCTTCGTGCAATTATGGAGTTATTCGAGGGTCCAGCTCTGGACCAGTGGAAGATGGTTACCCCACCGTCAACGCAAGGTTAAATGATGTGGGATGTTTTTAAAACAGTTTTCATCCAATGGTTTGTACCTGAAGAAGTGAAGCTGGAGAAAAAGAGAGAGCTCGTGCATATTCAACAAGGTGCACCTTCCTTTTCGGGAGCCTGTCTGATTACAACTCCACAGTTAAGCGTGCTTGGCCTGGAGTAGTGATCAGGATGGGTGAACTTCTGGGAAGTTTCCCAGGGTGTGTGTGAGTGAGGACAAAGCACACTGGAAAGGACATGTGTTGGCCTGTGAGGACTGTCATTAGTCAGATGACCTGTTCAGGCATGTGGGTGGACCCTGGGGTGGGCCCCACGTGTCTGCGGGGCAACTGAAGGTACCTGGTGGGCTAAGACCCGACGGCCATGATAGAGCGGGTGGTTGTGCTGCCAGCGAGGCCCAGTTGTCACATTTGTCACAAGGCCAACAGACGGTGAAGGAATATGTTGACCATTTCAAGGAACTGATTTCCTTTTCTCCAGAAGTAGCGTCGTATGAACTCTGGAAGGCCTCTCTTTTCACCAGGGGTCTTCATCCAGAGATCAAGGAGCGAGTCCTCCCTTATAAAGACCATGGTTTAGAGAAACTGGTAGATGAAGCTTTCTTAGCTGAGTTGGTTTCCAGAACATGCTTGGCTAGTACTACAGCATACCCTGTTGTTCGTAAGAGTTCCCCATCTGGTGTGGAAAATACGCCATAGATACCTGTTCCTAAGGAGTTATCCTCTTTGGTCCCAGCTTCCGGTTCATCAGATCGTTCAATGGTGTGCTATCAGTGCGGTCGTTTCAGGCTTTGAAAGCCGTCTTGTCGCAACCCTCCGAAGACGTGTCATCAATACCGCTGTCCGGGTCATCTGGAGAAGTTTTGCAGGAAGTGTCGCTTGAAGAGGAGGCTGTGATGGGAGAATCGCAGTACCTGACTGTGAGGCAGGAGATGCTTCAGCCATCAGAGCCCCAGCCACAGGTCTCGGGGTGAAGCTCGCGCATAGTCAGGAGTTCCCAGGATTGTGAAGCCTTGGCCCAGGTTCTGTTTTCCGTATTGACGGTGGAACAATTAAAAACCTTTTCATATTTGTTTGCTGCTATTAAAGTTTCAACAGTGTTGTAAATGCGTTGTTTTTCCTTAAAGTTTGGATGGACTTGTTCTATGATAATCTAAGCAGACTTGTCGTGTGGATGTAATATTCTGAATCGTGTGTCCTTCTTAAAAGTGTGTTTGACCCTCATGTGGATTGACCTCGTTGTAGTTATGTTGTCGATGTGGTTATGTTTTGTGGACTTCAATGGATCATGTCTCCAATTTTATGTCTGGTTAAGTTTTTTTTTCTCTGGGTTATCCTTGGTGTTGAAGTTGTTGACTCTAGTCATTTGTTCAGCGTTTCGACGGAAGTGATGTTTTGATTGTGTTATAGGAGTTGGTTTGGATCGGTTATGAGTCCCCGAACTGGACCTGCCTTCTTGGGATAGTATGTGTTGGGTGTTAAGTTTTCGAACTAGTTAAGTTCATGTGGTGGGGAGAACCCCTTCGTGTTCTCCCCTCAATCTCAGACCTCAGTTTTCTCTTGAATCGGTCGGGTGTGACCTGTGTAGAGTAAGGTCATCACCGAGATTCTCAGTTCTCTCTGGTTCCTTTAGTTCCCTTGGGGCATAGACTAAAATCTTGACCGACTTTTGGCCTGGTGACTTTCTGGGGGCAGAAAGTGTCTGTGGTGGGGAGAATTGTCACACCCCGACTGCGGATGTCCGTAATGTTTCTCCTTTCTTGGTCCCGGTTTAAATTTTTCGAAGATTATTTGCGTTGGCGGTGTCGCACCAGTGCGCGGTCACCGCATCGTTAGCGGTGACCGTGCATTCAGCCCGGGTGATAGTGTGTTCACCCGGGGTTTTAAATATTATAATTTTTATGTTGACATTTTATTATTATTACTATTTAAGTTGTGTATTATTATTGTAGTTATTTTATGTGTATAAGTATATATATATGTCAATATATGTGTATATATATATACATATGTATATACTTTAATACGTTATGTTTATATATATATATATATATATTGTATCTATGTGTATATGTCTATATATAGGTATATGTATATATATATATATGTTTAGGTATGCGTATATATATATGTGTCTATTTTGATTATAATAATTATTATTATAATTAACAAAATTTTATTTATTTTCATTATTTTATTGTTATGATTATTATTATAAAGTATTATTAATATTATTATGAAGGTTTGATATTATTATTATAAAGCGATAATTATTATCGTACAGTTTTATTATTGTTATTATAAGGTTTTACTAATATTATTGTTATAAATTTTTATTATTATTAAGATTAGTTTTTATTCTTTTATTTAGTCTTTTATTATTATTATTATCAATCATATATATATATATATATATATTTTAACCCTATCCTAACCCTATTCTACCCAGCCGCCCCCCCCCCTCTCCCTTCTCTTCTCTCATCCTGCAGCCCTTCTCTCTCTCCCTCTCCCCCGCGCGACTCCCCCTCCCCTCTCCCAGCATCTCACCGCACACCCCAGCGGCCCCCTCCTTCAGCGCCGACCCCGCCCCCGACCTCCGCCAGGCGCGCCGCTGCTGCACCCCGTCCGCCTGCTCCGACACTGCCTACACCGGCCTCCTCCGTCGCCGGCGCACCCTCCTCCTGCCTCGCTCTGCCGCGGCGACCCCCCCCCCCCTCTGGTGTCATTCCGGCCTAGGCCGCACCACCTCCCTCCGACCCTATTGCCGGCGCACCCTCCTCCTGCCGAACTGCCGCCGTCCGGCCCCTCCTGCGCGCTCCTCTCCGGCTACCCGCACCGCCGGCCTCACCATCCGTGTTTTCGGCCTCCCCTCTAGCCGCCGCCTGCCGACCTCCTCCTCCGTCCCGCACCCCCCTTCCGGCGTCCTCCCTCGCCGTGCTGATCACCAGCATCCCGACCCCCTACCCGTCACCGCGCCCCACCTCCGACCACCGCACCACCTGCCCGTTTCCCCCCCCCCCCTCCGCTCCTTGTGAGTTCTTTTCTGTTTTTTTAATTATGTTAATGTTATTATATTAATATTATTATCATATTATAATTATTGTTATTATTATTAAACTTTATTTATTTTTATGTTATCATTTTTATTATTAATATGTTAATATCAATAATATTATGATTATATTATTACTATTGTTATATTATTATTATTATTATTATTAAGTTAATATTTTATTGTTATTATTATTATTATGCTATTATTGTTATTATTATTTTTATTATGGGTATGCTATTATTATCAGTATTATTATTATATTATTATGGTTATTATTAATATATTATTATATTATAATTATGCTAAATTATTATTATTATTATTATTATATTATATTATTATTATTATTATTATTATATTATTGTTATTGGGATTATATTATTATTATTATTATATTGTTATATTATTATTATGTTATCATTATTATATTATAACTATTATTATTAATATATTATTAATATTATTATTATTATAACTACATTATTATTATTATTACTATATTATGTTATTATTATTTTGTTATGGCTATCACTATTATTATTATTTTACATTATTATTATTGTTATTACTATCATGTTATTATTATTATCGTTGAACCCGTTTAACTGTCTTTTGTTTTAGGACCGGTTTGACGGCGCAGTACGGTGCGCCCTTTTACGCAACGGGAGTTTTGCGCCGTGTCGTCCTTCGTTCCGATTCGAGGTAGGTTCCCACTGCACTTGCCTTTGAATTTAGAATTTACTTAATTCTTGTCATTTATTTAATTTTCATCAAATTGGAAGTAGTATTAAAATATTATTATTTTTAGAGTAGTTATATTACTGGATTTGGAACTGCTTCTTTCTCTACATCGTACCGAAAGCTTTTTCATGATTAGTTGTTGCGCAATAGTGAAAATGCCCCTTTGGACCTTATGTTTGCGCTTCAGAATTAAAATGGTGATTTGGTCTACCTAAATGAGATTTTAAATGTGTTTTCTAGTTTTAAACATGACGACGTCTGATCCTTCTCTTTGAATTGATTTGGTATTGACTAAGTACATGAGGCCCGTTTGGTACTTTTAATGAAATTAATGTTTTGAAAAGTCTCTTTGGAGTGATATTTTGTGTTTGTTGATTTGGTGAGCTAAGTATGTGATGCTTGTGCGTCTTGACTAGATTTACATTATGGATGCACTCCTCTTTTATTATGTGTGTTGACATGGGAACCTGGCTTATTGAGTAAATCTTCTGAGAACGATTGCTGCACTAGTTTAGATAACGCACTGGCTAGTGGCCCCATAGCAGGGGAATACTGAGTTATTGCTGCTATGGGGATTGGGCCCCTCGGTTAGGCCATGCAGGGCTACGCCGGGCGTTAGGGCATTATGACGTCATCGAGTTAGGGCATGCCTTCCGGATGAGTCACATGTATAGTACATTCTGGTTTGTTCACGATCTCCTAGGTTCGTCCCATGTCTCTTTTAGTGTCTATTTGTATATGGCAGACGATTGAGAGTTCGAGTGTGGATGCTGACCCTTGTGTGCCACTTTTTCCCATTGCCCTTAGTGTGTGTTGTGTGTGATTTTATTTTTGACCAACAACTAAATTTTGGTGTCCTAATTGTTCGCGAAATGTTTTAAAATGAAATTCACCTAGTTCTTTCAACATTAAAATTCTTCTAAATTAAAAAGGGCAATGGACTGTTACTTGTTTTCAAAATGGAAAGTGTGTGTGTGAGTGTGTGTGCGTGTGTGTGTGCGTGTGTGTGTGAAAACCCATATTTTCTATAATGTAGTTCAAACTTGATGTTGGTAAATTCTTCTTTTAATGGTAGTGCATTGGGAATAGATTTATCGGGCTAACCTACTGAGTTTTAATAATCACGCCTATAGTGTTTTCTTGTTTTTAGTTTCTTTTGGAGGTTTGACTTGAGCTCGCTCGTCGTGGGCGAGATTTGGGTGTAGTTTGGTGATCGACTCTTGTGGTCGCGAGGAGTTTGGTTTGTGGTCAGGTTAGTTAAGTTTTTTGGATGTTTTGTTTTATTTTCCTTTATTTATTTCTGCTTCTTAGTCATTATTTTTATTGGGAGAAATCATTCCCATGTGTTCTCTATGATGCACTGGCGCTTGTCGCCATCCCGGGGGGATCAGGAACGCCCCTCGGGACTTATCGCGGACCGGCTCGGGTGACCGATTTAGGGTCGACTCGGGTTGGTTCGTGACATGTTTCACTTTAATAGTTAATTCAATGTTTATCCATGTATGTGGACAAAATATACAACTCCCCCATGAAATAAATTTTTTGAAAGTCAATAAAATCAATTGGCCTCTTTTTGACCCAAAATCAGTTCTGAACTCCCTATCCTCCCCTATATGTCATGTATTGTCAAGGGCCCCCATGAACATTTCCTCCTTCGATTTTACCTTCTGGTTGATGATTCGAAGGCATGATTTCATTGAAATGTATATTTTGATCTCCATGTGTTGGAATCCTCTTATCACTTTTATCCTTCCTATTTGTTTTTCCTACTCCCTCTTGTTATTCCATATGGCTTTTCAACCAATATGGTGTCATTCTTGACAGATTATTCTGAAATTATTTGTGTTTAGAGTGTGTTATGTCTCTTTTAGGCCTCATTTATCTGATATTCATAGTTAAAAATCATTCTCATTTTAGTTTATGTATGATTGACATTTAATTATAAAAAATTAATTACATGTTTGTTTAAATATTTTTTTAATTAGAAATGATAGTATTTGTGTCTTTAAGGATTATTTAGAAATAAAATAGTATTTTACCTTAATTTCTAACTAATTTGAATGTTATTCAGCTAAAATTCATTGTATATATTATTTTATTTCTAACTAGACACACAATAATTTGGGTAAAATTTTGGGATAGGATTTATAATGTGTTTTAATATTTTAAAAGGTTCATTGAATTTTAATGTTGATTCATGAATGGTTCATTGAATTTTAAAGGTTTTTTGATTCCATTGAAATGTAATTTTCTAATGTTATTTTTTTGAATTGATCAAAATTTTAGATATAAATTTTAAAGTGGTTTTGGTGGTTTTAAATTCCAATTAGATACTATATGACAATATTTTCACTTTTTGAAGAGGATGTTTATGTGAAAATTCACCTATGGGGGTTCCCTCATCTAGTTTGTTTTTAATAAAAGAAATTTTCCTTGGTATAATACATATGGGTTATGAATTTATTCTTAAGGAAAAATGGGTTCATTTCTTGAGGATTGCTTTGGGGTGAGACCTTTATTAAAGTTATGGATTGTGAATATTTATATATAGATATATATAACTATAAAATTGAATATTACTTTTGGATTAGCTCATTCCCAATTTATGTCTATCATGGGAACCAATATTGTCTAGTGGAATATTTGAAAGAAAATTCTACAATAGTTTATGATCACACCATGACTTGTGGATCCGAGTATAGATCACCCACTTCTTTCTAAGTTTTCCCATCTGTAAGCCTAGTTAGGGTATTACCGAGTATTATATAGGTTTAATTTCTTTAAGAAAACTGATATGATGAATCTTTTGTTATACTATTATATACTTTCCCCTAAGCTCCTATGTTTTTTAAATAAATGTGGTACCTACTTATTTTATATTTGTTATTTTACATTTATTTCTGTGATAGTAGAAAAGATATTGTTTAACATTTTACTTATTTATGGATGTTGTGGTAATTATTTTTACATCTTATCCTTATTTTCATTATACTATTTTTTAAAAATAAACCACTAATTTAAGGATATATGAATTTTTTTTACAATTTCTCCCCTATACTTTATAGCATGACATAATTTAATGTAATCTCTTTTGAAAACACTACTTTTAATATTTTGAGTTTGTCGACCATCACTTTTAAAATTTTTAAACACACATGTTTAAAAAGAATATTTTTTAAAGGTATGGGACACTAATTATTATTATCTCTTGGAAACATAAACTAGAAAACCTATATTTTATAAATTGTATTTTAAAACTTGTCTATGATGGATTAATTATTTAAAGGGGATATTCGAGTCATGGATTCTTTTTTAAATTCCTACTAAGATTTAATTATCACTTTAAGGTTCATTTTTAGCCTATTTTCACTCATTGATCATTTATGTTTTAGGATTGGATGGTGACCTATAGTCATAAAAAGGTTAGTAAGTTTTTTTTATTATTTTTAATTTTTGTGTCTCATTGGCCAAATTGGCCATTCATGATGTCCTTTTATTTAATGGGTGGTGTTTACGCATGTGGGGTTATGGATTCAAAATTAATGGGTCTATCTAATACAAGGTACATTCAGGTTACTTATGGAATAGGTTTTATATTATGTTGTTTCTTTTGTTTTTCGTTATATTGTTTATTTTCTTTCGGTTCATGGACCTCCAACACACAAAGGGTTCGTGTCTAGTTTCTATAGGGAAATCATATGTTTATTTAATTATTCTATTGGAGAAATTGTTTCCATACTATACTCATTGATTACCTTTGGAGTTTCATCATCCTTTGAGGATCAAGAATTCCCCTGAGCCTTATCATGATTTGATGAATGAATTTTACTTATAGATAACCACGTCTTTTTATGAAATATATTCTTTTATTTTATTTAGTATATATATATATACTTTAATTATTTCTTAACGTAATTTTATATTTTATTTTACTTTATTTACCCATGTTCCGAAGGAATCTTTTTAACGTTTTCTTCAGGGGTCATTTTTTTACATTCTTTACCAAAGTGAGAAAATGATGTCTATTAATACTTATCGTGTGAATGTATTTTCCAACTCTCATGTACATCATTAATAATGAATATTATAATCTTAGTTTTCATGTTTTTATAAAGAAATTTATATTCCCACTATTTTGATATTTTTTCCTTCTTTAATGTTATCAAAAGAAAAGGGCATTCCTTCTTTTTTTTCAAATAAATTTTATGATGTACACATAAAGGTGTTTCTTATATATTATAATGTATTTGATGTCTTTTATTACTCAATTGTTTTATTATCTATGATACGATTCACCTTATTTATTTAGATGGATTACAATCATGTTATATGGATGTTTTTATGAAACCTGTTTATTTTCCACTAGTTTATTAAGATATTCTAGAATCGTGAATGTTTTAAAGTTTTAGTAGAACAAAAATGTGTGGTCTATAATTATATAATGTGTGGGTCTGATATATATATTTAATTAATTAGGTAAATATTTATATACCATGATCCCAATGGGGTACATGAGATAATATCTTAAGCCATCTATTTCATGGGAAGGTGGTTAGCCCAGAACATTATGTTATTAATGTATTTATGGTTAATCATGACACATGTTATTAGATATATTTACAATCACATTTGTATAATATTATGTTCTCTTGAATCATGATTATTTAATTATGTTTTCACTCATATAACTCACGTCTTATGTTAGGTCAGATGACTTATGCTGTGAATCATGATTTATGACCTCTGTTTTAATTGGTATGATTATCTTCTGACATGCTCATATACCTTGACTATATTCTCATACCCACATGATCATCTTATACTCACTTATGATATATTATTGTCATATGTTATGTTTATATGTATTAATAATATTATCTCACTTTTTCATATATTTCCATTCCCTAATAAATGAAGAGGGTTATTATGTGTGAGATGTATAAAAGGATATAATGTTTAGAGATTTTTGTGGGAAATGTTAAAGACTTATTGTAAAATAATAAAATAATGTAGATAATCTCAAAAAACACTAAAATTATAGGTTATAGGGTGTGAGTTTTTTTGATGTATAATTAATGTTCAAATAAATGATGTAATATGTATGTATATTAGGTTTGGTAAATATAACTTGGTATCTAAGAAGGTGTATAGGGTAATTTTTTTAGCACCAGATCTGGTAATGTGGGTCTAGGGCATCTCATTCAGTATCATAGTGAGGTTAACTTATTTTTTGGGATTATAATATGAATAATAAGGGGATAAAACAAAAAATATATAATGAACCTATAATGAATTAAGATAAACCTAAATTTTCATAGTTTGAAATGAAGGTGTTATAATTTATAACATCTTAGAATTTATTTCCCTTATCATGTGACTACTTAATTTTATTTGATTCTCACAATAACCATTTGGATTTTAAACAATAGTTATAACCAAGAGGAATCATGTTTACAATGAATGTAAAAGGCAGTTCAATAACTATCCCAATGTGTTACCAAATGGTAAGGGGTGGAGTGAAAACCTTTATGGTAATGTAATATCAGGTTATGAACAATAACCTAAACCATGTGGGGATCCTAAACTCACTAAGTAAGGGAAACAAGTTATTGAGTATTTTATGGGAAAAATTCCCATAATTTTTGGGTCCTTTAAATCCACTAACAATCAAGAAATAAATCAATAAAATATAAAATATATTTTCCATAATTATATTCTTGGGGCCAGAAAAGGTTATTTTAGATATTTATCATATGAGGTAAGATGAATAAATTAAATCCATTAAATGAGTGGAACTTGAGAAGTTGTTTTTCAATAAATGGGTTCCTTAAACTCTTTATACAAAAATGGCAGTATAATTCTTATAGTTTTAAATTAATGGAGGATAAATCCATTGTTACCGAGGAAGAAAACTTCATCAAATAATAAAAGTTTACTTCTAGTTCTATATTTGACCCTGATAGAAAAATCAATGCTTTCCTTGGTATTTTAAATCCATGTTCCCAAAGGTAATTGGAAATAATAGACATTGGTTTCTATAAATAAATTGTTTAATGTGCTCTCAAGGTAGAGATATATATTGTATACTCTTATCATTTTCATTATTTTTATGAAAAATTATATTAAAATGATGTTTTTTAGTGATATTCAATTTCATACAAGTGAAAAATGTGTGAAGAAACATTGTGGGGACTATCTATTAGAAATAGGTAAATGGTTCAACTGTAAAAGATAAGATCATTGAGAACACGATTGAAAAGGAGATATAATTAGGACATTTTAATATATCTATAGAGGAAAAACATGAACTAAAACATAAACCACACTTAAATGCTTCAACTATAAGGAGTATAGAAATTGTGAGAAAAATTGAACCAAACCAAAGGTTAATAATTGAAATTATCATCAACAAACTCCTCAGCCAAAAGGTAATGGGAAATATTTTCCAATCGTAAATCCTAAAGTGCATTAGGAAAAAAATGTGGTTAAATTAACACTCATCAACCACTTTAGAACTGCAAATTCCTTGTTTGATTCTAGATCCACCAACTCCTTCATATAAAAATGATTTTAAGAGGAACAGATAACAAACCTAATAATTAGATATTAACTTATTGATGATATTTCGTAGTGGTTCTATGATTTCATCCCTTGTCTATAACAATTAATTAATTGAATTTTGTGGGAATTTTATTCATGAAAATCTCATTAGTCTTCCAAGTCAAATTTAATGTGATTTTAGGAATGGATTTAATCTATATACCTATAATCCACATCAATTGTCAGAATAAAGAAATCACAAATCATATCCAAAATCAAACTATGTTCATTTATCATTGAATGGTTTCCCATAAAATTCATATGGTAATTAAATCCATTATATGGGTCTTAAGACCCTATCATGAAGGTTTATTAGCTTAAATGTTTTGGGAGATAATCAATCTTACTAATATTCTTGTTTTGAGTAAAATATTTAGGTCCCTAGTATTTAATAAAATTGTGAGGTTGATATCTCATTAAAAATTACATATTGAGTCATGTCCATCTTATTTATATACTTAGATATTTTTATTATCATGTGATAATAAAAATTATAAAGTCATAATTTATTTAAGATGGGTGGAATGTAATACCTCAAGACTTTAGAATGAGTTTCCATTAATAAAAAATATAATGAATAGATTATTCCACACACAACACTAAATTAAAATGAACTTCAATAAATTTCATTAAGATAAAATATTACAACACAAAACAATCAATAATACACAATAAGAATAAAATATGAAACCACATTAAGAAATGTATAAGAGGAATAAATATTACTCGTAAATAAAAAATCATGAACATCTAATCTTTATCATTGCTGTTTACCACAAAGAATTTAAACTCAATTAAAACTATGGAAATAAGGCTAAAAATTAAAAATATAATAGGCATGTTAAGAGAGAAGTTAATATAATGAATGATTTTATTGATGTTCCTCAGGATATATATATATATATATGATCATCATGTATATGGCTATTGAAAAAATGGTAGTTAGATGTTATGTCATGGGTATGTATGTATCCAAGAACATTATAGTAGAATAATTGGTAATAAAAGATTGAAAAAAAAATATAATTCTCAAGTGATAAATAATCAAACAAGAAAGATAACATTTAATTGTAAAATTTTATTATAAATATATATTTTTATACCTTATATTTCCTTATTATTATTATTATTAAATAATTATTTGAAATTAAAAAAAATAAATGAAATATTCAAAAATATTGATAAAATTTAATGGTTTACAGATAAATAATTAATTTTAAGTGGATGAAATAAAAACCTTTTATTCTTAAGAATATTTATTTTAAAAAGAATTATTTTTATGGGTTCACTATATTCGTATCTTAATAAATTACAAAAATTACTACTAAACAATTATTTTAATTAAATTTATTGATAAAATTTATAATTTAATTAATTAATATTCAAAAAATTGTTATAAAATGTAAAGTAATATTAATGAACTCATTTTTTACTGAAAATAAATTATTCTAAAAATATTTTTTATGAATTATGACTCATTATATTAAAATTTCTTATTACAAATTTTAATCTAATAAAAATAATTTAAAATTTAAAATTACTATATCCAAAGTGATTAATATGGTCAATTTCATTTTTGGGAACCAAAATAAGTTACCGTGGTAAAAATTGTGTTACAATAATAAGGGTAAATGAGGTAAAGGGATACAATTACGTGGAAATTGCCTAAATTTATTAATAAAATATCCATACTTTTTTGTATGAGAGATTTATTAAATCATACTCATTATATGAAAAAAAAAATCTTTTATACAAACATGGTTGCCTTATATAAGAAGGAATAGTTATTTCTAAAAATGTAAGTCCTTACTTATAAAAGAAACTATCCACAACTCATTTTATAAAACTCAAACCATTCAGTTATATTTCAAATATTGGATTATTTTTGTAACAACCTAGAACCCACACTCTTGAATCCAATGGAAAAATCATAAACATTACATTTCTAGATTTGTTAACGATAATTGTGACCCAATTTTTTTCCATCCAATTCTTAAAACCTCAAAATAAAAAATTGGATAACTTGTATTCTCAAGGACCTCTTAGGTTTAAAGTTTTTGAGAATTATGAAAAACTAATGCATAATTAATACTCAAGTTATTAAATTATCATTTCTTCCACTTGACCAAACTTTTCTTATTTCACATTAATTCATCTTCATCATCTATATGAAATCCATTGTAGACAAAATTCATTCAATATAACATCTTTATAACATGGGGAAAATTAAACATAATAAGGGTGGGCTCAAAGTTCTATTAAGGGTAAACACTAGAATTAATAAGTGAATGTCATCAATGAACATAAGAAGTGCATAAGGATATGACGAAATAATTAGATTGAATAAGAAAATCATAAAATAAATCATACCCATAAACACCTAAATAATCAATATTAAAACATGAAATAAGGATTTAACAATGGAAGGATTCATAAGAATCAATAATCATAATCCTTGTGATGTTAATCTTGATCAAAGTAAAAAATATAAAATCATGGTAAGCATAGATAAAATGTGTTGGTGTTTTGGAAGATCATCTTCATAAAACACTTAAAGAACCCTTACAAATTGAATGACTATATAGTGGACTTATAATATATTTATATATAGAAAATTATCATTACCAAATGAATTGGAGTGCTATCTGGACACACCCATCATATAAGCGATAATGGGATTACTCAGAGCTATATAGGTTCACAGATCATATATAATGTCCTAGAACCACAACATAAATGAAGTATATAGATATTTCATTTAATCAAAGAGCTCATATAAACAATAATTATTCATTTTATAAATTAAATTTCCCCTTGAAAATAAATGGGTTTTATTTCAATCTATTTGAAACATGAATAAATATTTGGAAATGAAATGGGTTCCACATAAACCTATTTGAAACCCATAAAAAATGGTAGGGAAATTGGTTCTATAAAAATATATTTGAAACATGTTTAACATGTGGAAAAGAAATAGATTCCATACAAATCTCTCCAAAACAATCATAATTTATCCATACAAATAATGAGGATGGTATCATTAAAAAATATTCCAATAATATCATAAGTAATAATAATGGTTTATGAGGTTGATGAAATGATATTCCATAAAAATACCATTAAATACATTTGAAGGAAAATAAAATTTTCATTTGCAGAAAAAAATTACTTTTTAAAAACTAAAAATTCCTAAAAAAAATTTAAAATCATTTTCATTGAAAATAACTTCATAATTATATAAAAGAAGATTTAAAAATCATACAAAAATTTTATTGAGGAAAATATCCTTTTTAATTTTAAAAAAAAAATTAGATCATAAAAATTTTGGAAAATCATTTTCATTGAAAATAACCTTGAAAAAAATAAAAAGGGAGCTTCAAAAAAAATAATGGATATGATGGTCAGAAATTCTGTTCATGATGTACATGTTAAAACATAAATTCCTTTAACATTTTTAGAAAAATCTAAATGGGAATTAGTTTTAAAATTACATGGATGAGCCTTTATAACAAAAAATAAAAAGGGAAAAATGTGTAAAATTCATTTAACAAATAAATTTTAAAATGCTAAAAAATTGAAATCTTTCTAGAAAACATTGTTTTGGAAGAAAATATATTTAATACTGAATAGATAAATAGATTTATCTTTTCTTAAAAACATTTTATAAATTATTCTAACATACAAAGAGTGTAAAAATGGAATTATTACTTGAAAATATCATGAATAATCATATTAGAAGAAAATGTTATAGGTTTTCTTGTTAATGATAAAATAAATTCTTTCAATTGAAATTCAAGAATAAAAAATCTAATTTAGAATGATATTGTGAAATAAACCCTTACAATGTTCAAAATATGGAATTGAGAACTAAAAAATGAATCAATTATGTGTATCATATTTAAATCCACATAAAAAGTGTAAATAAAAATATTTATTAAAAATTCATTACAAAAAAAATTGTATAATATTAAAGACAATTAAAGAGTAATATAACCCAATGAAACGAAATTGAGTTACTAAATTCTATACCAATTGGTAACATTTAAGTCAAACCCCCATCATGTTAAATCTTTAAAATTGAAGCATAAAATTCCCTGAATTATTAATTAATCATGATTTTACATGTCAAAGGGTTAGTATGTGCACCATATATAAGAAATTAGATGCACACCAATAAATCATGACTTAATGAAGCGAAATTAAGACGAAGTCCCTTACCTCGTGCTTACTTTTGGTTGAATGTGATTTAACCTCATGTATAGTAGTTTTAAACATGTTATTAAATTATTAAATGACCATGTAAATATTTATAATATAATATATTTTCCTTTTAAAAAATCTTATCACCCCTTCGATAATAATATTTCATTGTTTTCATTGTTTATGGTGTTAATTGTCTTGTTTTATCATTCATGTTTTTAGTGAATCTTCTGGTTCTAGTGCATATAATATAGTTTTTTCATATATAGAATAATAATAATGAAATAATTATCATATTTATACATCAATTATACTTTTTAAGACCAATTATTAAAATTGTTTTGAAAAATAAAGTATGTCATGATCATAGAGATGATGGGCCATACGTACGCATGTGTAACATTTCCATTTTTAAATGATCATTATTGAAATGAGTTTGGTAATATTTGGTATTCCCATAATGATAATAATATCATAAAGGTATTATTAATTCTTTAAATATACTTATATATATCATCCAATTTTTTTGTTTTCAAAATATAGAGTCACATCGCTTCATGAAGGCGGTAGTCCACACGTACACAAATGATGTTATCATCATTATGTGAGCGAAAAGGTAAGAAATATAAAATATATTATATTTTAAAAATGATAAATATTTCCTAAATATCATAATAATTTCCTTAATATTACATATATTCATTAAATTTTTCCTATAACCTTACATGAGACACGTTCGTGAAAAACTGATCACATCGCTTCGTGATGCTGTAGTTTTCCATACACACGAGCGACATTATAGTATCCCCTACGTAATGAAAATTAAAAAGATATATATTATATAATTACACTATAGGTATAACTATTTTATAAATATAATATATATATATATATTATATCCATCATCATACCCAACCTTGAGAGGTGGAAATGGAAAAATGAATGACATTAGTTCATGGGGTGGTAGTCTGATGTATACATGAATGATGTTTTCATAACCCATTTGATAAAAGAGGTGAAGTATTTTGGTTATTAAATTAAAATAATAAAATATAAGTATATTAATGTTAATAATTGTATTATATAATAGTTTTTAAGGGTAATTTAAGTATGTTAAAGAAGAAATAAACTAAAAGTTCTTGTTAAAGAACGTGGCCTCTTCTTCGGGTAATTTCTTTGGGTTTGCACCAAAGCTCTTCCTTGGTGGAATTTATGCCCAAAATAAGGATTATAAGATGAAATTATATAATTATATAAGTGATTTGGGTAGTTATTTTATGAAATAATTAGTTTTTAAGGTGTTAAGATAGGAGGACAGTGGTAGCCTTTTCTAAGTTGGGTGAGTTGAACACTTTTAAATTTTTAAAAGAATGAAGTTCAGCCACATATTATTTGTGAAAAAAAGATCCAATAATGGAACATTATAGTTAAGAAAAGGTATAACATATACCTATGGTCATATAATATATTTTATAAATTTTTATAGGCCATTTTAACCCTTATCTTTTTAGTTTAATAGTCAGGTAAACACATTTTTACCTTAACCACAGTAATGATATTTTACTTTTTTAACTATTCATTTTGGTCAAACATTATTTTAAAATTATTAGATTATATAAATTATTATAATTCCAAATATTAAAACCATTTTAAAAAATTTAATTCACATAATTGGAAATATTTAATTTAAAATTAATCCCACATACATGATGAGAAAGTGGGTTCTCAAAGAGAAATGATTCAAAAAATTTTACAATGTTTTTATATAAAATTTTAATATGAAATAGATTAAAATAAAATTAATTGAATTAATAGATTTATAATATAACCAATTTTAATTTAACATAAATTTTTAATACATTATTACTTTATAAATAATTTAAACAAAAAGTTAGTTCTCAGTTAAAATAGTATTTTTCATTATTCATCAAAAAAAATATTTTCAGAAAATTATCAAAAATTCATCGTATTAAAATTTAGGCATTATGATTTAAAAATTTAATTTTTAATTTTATTTATAAATTGGAAAAAATTAAATTTAAAACAAAACCCACAGATGTGATAAAAGATATGGTTTTTGAGAAGTTAATTTTTTTCAAGCATAATATGATTTTATATTAACTTTATGTCTAATGATAATAATTTAATTAATATAAATTAAAATTAATGATATATAATCTATAAATTTCATTTATAACTTTCCTAATTAACTATTATTTTAATTAATTAATATATATAAAGATTATTCACTTTAAAATAGTTTTCAGAAGAAAAAAACCATTTTTAAACCTAAAAACAAACTTACACTGAAATATAATATAATGACGATTCAAAAACAATTAAAGGGAAATATATAACTAACTAAAACTTATGTTTAATTAAATAAAATTCAATACACAATTTTATTTTTAAATTTTTTAATTAATTGAAATGAAATGAAATTTTTACAAAAATTGGTCTTTTCACTATTCACTAAAAATCAATATTTTCCAAAAAATACAAAAATTTCACATAATTTTTTTTGGATATTACTATTTCAAAAATGAGTTTTATTTTATCAAATACAATTTATAAATTTTTTATATATTTTTTATATTAATTTTTCATGAAATGCAATAAAAACATCTGTGAAGGAAATATATTTTGGAAGAATAAAATTTATTTACTAAAAACTGATGGATTAATTACTAAAAATGCCTAAATAATTTATATTTAGTATGATATATATATATATATATAATAAATCAGTTAATACCATTCATGAATTCTAATTTAACAGTTAGGTTATAACAGTTATATATATTGTGGGTTATTTAAGCTCGGTATTGCGTATTAAATGCACTATTGAACATAAAAATCTCAAGGATTCATATATTGAAAGCTATAAAAGATATTAAATTTATTAAAAATAAATATATAATAATGTTTTTGGGAAATAAAATCTCATCTAAGCTTAGTGTTGCGTGTCATTTACATTATCAAACAAAGTTTTCTTCTTTTAAAATATTAGGGTGTTACATCCTCATAGAATTTAATAAATTATGTCCTCATAATTTGAACATTATTTGAGTAATTAAATGATGAAAATTCTAAATACATTTTTTGAAAACTTTTATCTTAAAAAGGTTTAATAAAACATCTTCTTAAGAAAATTGAAAGTGAAGTATGAGGATCATATAGAATAACACATACTAGGTTTCTAAATTGGAGAACATGAAAGTAAAGTGAAGATTTGGACATAAAAGAAAAGTGTAAATAATTATAGAGAGTGATTGATTTAATTGATCATAAACAATTGAATGGTAAATGAAAAGTTAAGTTCCTAAAAACCGTAAATTAGTGATGATTTAAAAACAATCTCATTCATCATATTTTAATATAATAGGAAAACATTTGGATTTTAAGATCCATTTCTTAACGTTAAGGAATTAATTTTCCATATAATCTAATATAATACCTATCTATAGTTACTTGATGAGTATAATCACATAATTTTTCAATTTCCACAATAATATCATATTTTTATCTAAACAATGAGTATTCGTGATGAATTTTTTCATACCTAAATTTTTCAAATCAACTTTTAAAGACTACATAACCATAAAATGGATAATCTATAAATTACAATTTTCATTAGAAATTATACATAGCCAATATTATTTATACATAGTAAGATAATTCCTAAAATGGATAAACCATCATATGTTAAATTAATATTTAAAATTTAATGGTAATACCCAAATTTGAAACTAAATCATTCCATGAATGAATAACAATATATCCCAAATAACCTCATGAAAAACAACTTTAATGAGTGTTTTAACATCAAAGGTTATCTCATACTTCTCATCTTATATGCATAAAAATATGAGTATTTCCTTTTTAAGTAACATTAATCACATAGTCACCAAATCAATCTTCAATTTCATAGTTATCTATATAATAAAACATGTGTTCCCATAATTACCTCAATATCCAAGATCCTATAATCCATAATGGTTATCAATAACATAAATTTTTTTATATAGAAATTTAAATTCATGCATCATCTGAAACAAGATATTTGTATATACTTCAACCTAATAAAACAACTCCTAAAATTTCATTAATCCCTTTAAGATCTCATTTCATAAAAACTCAAAGGGTTTTCTATGACTATTAACTTATGATAAAACTTAAGATTATAGACCTATAATGGTATCCAAGACTATTAATATAACCTCACATAAAAACATCCTAATCTCAAAATTTATCTAAACCATTCCATTAATACCAACAATAACAACCTAGAACCTACCCTCGATGTTCTAGTACTGATACTATAAACTTTACATTTCTGGAATTGATGCTGATAGTTGTGACCTAATTTTTTTCCATCCAAATATTATGACATGAAAAGGAAAAATTGAGTTACTTATATTATCAAGGACCTTTTAGGTTTAAATTTTTTGATAATTATAAAAAAAACTCTTATATAAACCATATCAGTGTTGTAAAATGGTAATTTATACCACTTAACATAGATTTTTTTATTTTAAATTAATTCCTCATCATTATCCATATTAAATTCCTTCTAGAAATAATTTTTTCAACATCATTTATTAATAACCTAGGTAAAATGAAACTTAATAAGGGTGAGTTTAAATGCTTAGTAAGGGTAAAAATAATCATTAATAAGTTAATGTCATCAATAAATATAATAAGTTCATGAGGGTATGATGTAATACCCAGAGGGAATTAGGGAATCATAGAATAAATCTTAACCATCAATAGTTTAATCATCAATCATGAATTATGGAATAAGTCTTTAACAAAGTAAAGAT
The DNA here is from genome assembly GCA_963277665.1 of Viscum album. Taxonomy (NCBI): domain Eukaryota; kingdom Viridiplantae; phylum Streptophyta; class Magnoliopsida; order Santalales; family Viscaceae; genus Viscum; species Viscum album. Next base: position 1,661,961,739 of record OY728146.1, on the reverse strand, counting down.
GTAATGACCCAATATTTTATTAATGAAAATTGATTTGGATCTAATTTAATGTCTTATTATGTAAAATGGTTATATAAAAGGTATGAACTTCAATGGTTTAATGTTTTTGGATTTTAAAATACTACTATGAATTTTTAATGTTTCTTAAATAGTCGTTGAACAATGATCACATGACTAGTAAAAATATAGGGCTTTAACAAATCCAATTTACTCATAAAAAAGAACTAATGATCACATCATGTAGAATTTCTCCATATAATTCCCATTTTTAGGAGCTCCTAAAGGAGGAAGTTTCACTGGGATTCACTCTTGACCAAGCCCAATATGATATTCAACACATTAATATTGAACGGAACCACCCACATGAGAAATGGAAGTTAACAAAGATTACCACCCAAAAGATGCTATCTAATCCACCCAAGGGTCTGTCACCATTGCACACCTTCCCCTTAGGTCATACGTGGGTGTTATAAGGGGTTATGTAAAAAGACCCTAGAATTATGATTATGTGAATTATTTTTTATATAAATAGTATACATTATTTTTATTATTGCTACTTTGTAAAGGGGTTTTAAAGAACAAATAGTAATTTTTTAGTTAATATTCAATTAAGAAATATATTTTGATGAATTAATAAATTTTTTAATTAAATAATATTTGAATAAAATATTATTACTATATTACTTTTTATTAAATCTAAATAATTGAATAGTTTTATTTTTGAATACGATAGTAATTTCTATTTTGGTTTGAAACTAGTTTTTATCAAAACCCATGAACTTTTGATAAATATCGGTTTTTATTTTAAAATTTTAAAAATTCACATATTTATAAAATTATTTAGATAAAATGAATATCATTTTTTTATTCAGTGTGTCAAAATTATCTAACGGTGATTTTTTCATAATTTTCTAAGATAGTCGTATTTTTGGGTAAAAATTAAATACTATTTAAATATATAATTTGTTTTATGGGATCATAATGACCCAATGGTGATGTAATAAAATAATATAATAGGGATTTTAGGCCAATATATGTTTTACAATTAAAATAATTTTATTTTAGATTTGTTTTCTTAATTTTATGGTGCCTTAGTGGACCCTCGAAGACTTAGAAAATATTTTAACTTTTTAAAATATTTTCCTTGAGTGTGTGACTCACTTATACATAAGAAAGCCAAATATTTTTATACTATCATCCATTGTCCTTATAAAATAATGTTTTATACATCAAATTATAAAAAATCATGGGAAAAAAATCATGGTATGGTTTTTGTTTTTTATTAGTTTATTGTGTAGTCTCCAAAACCAACAATAATAAATAATACCCTCTTCTTTCCTATATAAACCCACTCAATCTCACATTAATCTTCACTCAAACCATTTGTATCTCGAACAACATCTTAAATAATATCTCTTGAATCCTATAAAGGTTCCCCCATTTCCCAATAACACTCTCTCAAGCCTCTCCCAAGCCTTTTGGGATCACACTTCCAAGTAAGGGGCCCTTACTTTCCTTCATTAAATATGTAAAAGTTTCTTTAGGTTGTTATTCCCTTTTATTTTCAATTAAAAATGTTTATCTATGATTTAGAATCTCCCATATACGTCCCTCCTTATGTTTTAATGATGATAGACTCTATTATCTATCATTAATGTCTCTTATGCACACTCGTTACTATGCTGAAATTCCGGAAGGGATTTCTCTCTCCTCATTTACATTCTAGATTTTATTTTATATTATGCATATAAATTACATTAAATATGTTGGTCTATTAGGTTACATGACTCCCTTACTATTAAGTTCATATATAATTGATGATATACCCCTTTCTCTCTCATCAACTAATTTTATTATTTCTACTTGACGTTATTATGTTGCCGAAGTTACACCAAAATTTCCCATTCAACAATCATCATGTAAGTGAATAATATACCCATTTCTCTATCAAAAGTATTCACCTTTAGGCACATGTACTTTTTTATTGGGGACTAATATTCATGTATTCTATATATCTTATTTTTATAATAAATCATGATGTTTAATGAATCCATGTTGTATGATCTATGTGGTACACTTATACATGATATGAAATGATTAATCAGGGTATGCCCTGATAGCACTCCAACATAATGGGAAAAGAATAGTATCATGATAAGTCATTTGAAATGAGTGTTGAATCATTATAATTCATGTGAAATTATGGTTTAATAATTCTAATTCATGTGTAATGATGGTTACTCATGATCTATGTGCAATGAGCCTTAGCTCATGCTAATATCTTGTTAAATGTTGATGCCACATCTCAATGTTATGAGAATCACATTATATCATAACATTATGTTAATGTTTCTATTATGTTCCATTGATATGCCTATTGCCTAAAATTTATTTTATTCTTCATGTTATTCCTTTCTTACTCCCTTACTAGGCCTAATAGCTCACCCCTTTTCTTATGTATGTCTTCAGGTTATCCCATGAAGTGTTAAGTATGAAGGAATGAGTTGGTCATGTAACTGATGTTTACAATAAAGATGTTCTGTTTTATGTTTTAAGTTGTTAAGTAATTCTCATAATTTCCCAATACACTGGACATATTGATCCTCAGGGTTTTCTTAAGTGAAATTTTATGAAATAAATCTTGTTTTAGTGTGTAATAAAGAGCAGGGTTGGTATAGTTGGTATTAGAGGATAAGTTTAGTTATTTTTGGGATTAATATTAGAAAACCCTAGTGAAATATGTAGATATAAGACTAAGTATAATAAAAACATCCCTAAATTTTTTTGAGTATATATTAAGTGGTTTATCAAGAAAATACATCCTTGTCTCGATACGAAAAAGTGAAGGTGGATTTGACACAGATATATCATGGGGTAAAACCTGAAAACACCACTTTGAGCTAGACTCAAATGGGAGATGGTGCAAAAAAGGGCCTTTCTGCACTCTTGGTTCAACACCCTCAAGGGATATGCTTTGGTAAATTCATAAGAATAGTATGAACCATTATTAAGGGAATAATAAAATCCTCTATGAATATATGTTGCGAAGTATATTGTTGATAACATATATTGAAGCCTATAAATTCATAAGTTAAAAAAATAAATGTAATTTACAAGTTATCCCTTTTTTCATTGGATTACCCTTTATGTGTTACCCCTAAATTTTCTTTTATTTCATCCAATGGTCGGTAATAGGGGGAATCAGGCTAACAACCGATGTGAAGATTAATGTGATGACTATTCCAATGAGATGCCCAATTTGATGGGAGCGGGAATCAAAAACTTTGTCATGATAATTTATTAGTTAACTCAAGTTCTAAATAGAAACATGGGACAAGAGGAACATCAACCCCCCTCCCCTAAATAAATAAGAAACGCAATCGAGAGATTCAAGAGACAAAGGCCTCCTTCTTTTAATGGATCATCTGATCCCCCAATCTTAGAAAAATGGATCAAATCCATTGATAAGATCTTATATATCCATAAATGTTTTGAACAAGAGAAGGTTCTTATAGATTATTATCATATGGAGGGTGAATCTTATCAATGGTTGACAATGATTAAAATTATGAATCATGAGGAAGATATCGAGGAGTTAGAATAGAAGGATTTATATAAAATGTTTTTGGATAAATATTTTCCTCACACCCTCCGACATAAGATGGAAAAGGACTTCTTTTTCCTCAATAATAAAGACAATGAATCCATCAGATCATATGAAGAAAACTTCAAAATTATTTCATGATACGCTTCCGACTTTGTTATTACCCCTGAATGCAATGTTTACTACTTCTTTGGTTGGCTATAACCTATCCTATAGAAAGCCCTGGCGATCTATGACTTCTATAGCTATGAGGAAATTGTCCGATGTGACCTCAAAGTCAAAATGGAGATCATATAATCTAAGGGGTATCATGGGGATAATAAGTGTAAATTGGACTTTAATCATGGAAATTATATGTAAAAATCCAAAGGTGCTAAGAAATTCAATCACCCCATTTTCCAAAGGTGCGAAAATAAGTACCCTGTAAATTGCCTGAAGGGGACGAGGAAATGCATTATTTGTGGAATAGAAGGTAACATGGTCATTAACTGCTGAAAAGAAAAAATTTCTGCTATGACAGAGGAGAGGAAAATTTTGTTCAACCCTCAACACATTGTTCATTGTTTCAACTACAATGAACTAAGGCACTTTTCAAACCAGTTCACTAAAACAAGGGTTTTTTGAGGCAACAAATAACCTTTAAGGTAGCAAGGAAGAGATATTGCCATCACTACCACCAAAGTGATCCCCGAAAACGAAATGGTGAAAGCTATGGTTGTTATTCACTCAATAATAATGAACATACTTTTTGATTATGGTTCTACGCATTATTTTATTTCCCAAAAGTTTAGTAGAACAATCCCAACACCACCAAAAATAATGGAAGTAGAGATGTCGGTGAGAACAGAAACTGGGGAAATCATAGAATCCCATGAATATAACTCCTCCCTTGTAAAAATTTATGGATTTAAATTCCTTGAGAACCTCATCATACTCCCTCTGGTGGAATATTATGCAATTCTTGTCATGGATTATCTTTCCCTATATAGAGCCAACATAAATTTCCATGAGAGGGAAATGACTCTCTATATGGTGAATAGCCCCCCGATTCTGTACAAGTGAAAGGAGGTGGATGAATCTTATTTAACACCATCATCTCAAGCGTGGATACTACATCCCTATGAGAACATGTATCTTGCTCAGATGATAGAGTCTAAGGAAGCAACCATCCTTGAAGTCATGCCTATTGTGAAGGAATTCACTGAAGTGTTTCCTATGGAATTTACTGGTCGTACTCCTCAAAGAGATGTTGAATTATCGATTGATATTATACCCATGGTATTTACAATATCCAAGAATCCATTTATAATGGATATTGTGGAGCTTTAGGATCTAAAGAAAAAACTACAGGATAATCAAGATAAAGGGTTTTTACACCCAAGTGATTCACCATGTGATTCACCAGTCCTCTTCGTCAAGAAGAAGAACGGGTAAATGATCCTTTGCATTGATTATCGTGAACTGAAAAAAATAAAGATAAATAACATGTATCTTCTGCAATGAATTGATAAATTTTTCAATCAACTACATGGAGCACAATAATTATCCAAGGTGGATATATGGTCGTGATATTATCAATTAAGGGTGAAGAAGTAAGATATCCCCAATACTGCTTCTCGTACAAGGTACGAGCACTATGAATTCATAGTAATGCCTTTAGGACTCACTAATGCTCTAGAAATATTCATTTACATGATAAATACAATCTTTAGAGATTACCAAAATAGATTTTTGGTAGTATTTATTGACAATATTATATTATACTCCAAAACCATGGAGGAGAATGAGGAGCATATAATCACTGTACTACAGACCTTGCGAAAGGATAAGCTCTATGAAAATTATAACAAGTGTGAGTTTTGGTTGAAGGAAGTCTCATTCTTAGGTCATATCATCACAAGAAATGGGATATATGTGTATCTCTCCAAGAAAAATGCATTTGAGGGATGGTCGAGGCCAACATCTGTGATGGATATCCATAGCTTCCTTGTGTTAGTTGGATATTATCACTGATTTGTGAGAAATTTCTCATGATTTTAAAAACCTCTTACCAAGATAACTCATATGGGAGTTAGGTTTTCTTGGAGTGATGAATGCAAAGAGAGCTTCAGGGAGTTCAAATTAAGAATTATCACAGTGCCTATCCTCACACAACCCATAAGTGGAGAACATTTTGTGGTATTTAGAGAGTCTTTGAATAAGGGCTTGGGCCGTGTGTTGATGAAAAATGAAAAATTCATTGCCTATAATTTGATGAAATTGAAATTTCATGAGATAAACTATCCAACACTTGATTTGTAGTTGGTTGCAGTAATCTTCGCTTTAAAAATTTGGTAAAATTACCTCTTTGGGGAGAAGTGTGAAATATATTTAAATCACAAAATCCTCAATTATATATTCACACAGAAAGTGTTGAACACATTCTAATGAATATGGTTAGAGCTAATCAAAGACTATGACTGCTCAATTCACTACCATTTGGGGAAGGCAAATAAGGTGGAAGATACTCTAAGAAAAAAGGATCCAAAAACTCTTTCACTTATGAGAATTTAAAAGGATCCAATCTTTTTATATATTATGATGATGAAAGTGGGAATCACAATGAAGGGAACATCATAAATACTTTTACAAATGATTGATCAACCGTCTCTTTTGGAAAGTTTAATAGATGATCAAAAGGATGATGTGGGAATTATAAATAAAGTGGAAACTATTAGAAAAGGAAAATACTCACATTTAAATGTTAATGAAGAACGAATTTTGTGATTTGGGACAAAACAATGTGTTCCATCAAATATGGAGTTAAATAATGAACTTTTGGATGATGTACACAACTAGAATTTCTCATTCACCCAGGAAACACAAAGATGAATCGAGATCTCCAAGAGAATTATTTGTGGTATAACATGATGAAAGATATCATTGAGTATAAATAAAAGTTTCTGGTGTGTCAGCAAGTGAAGGCTGAGAGGCAGAAGTCTTTGGGGATGATAAATCCATTACCCATACCAACATAGAAATGGGAGAACATCGCCATGGAAATTATCACCAAACATCCAATTATATCCAAAGGAAACAATGCTATATGGGTTGTTTTGGATTATCATACAAAGACTGCACACTTCATTTCAATTCAAGAGGATTTCTCATTGGATCAACTTGCACAGATATACATCATAGAAGTGGTAATGATCAATGGAGTAACATTATCGATTCTATCTGATCGAGATCCAAGATTCACCTCCATGTTATGGAAGAGTCTCTAATATGCTCTGAATACTATGCTGAACTTTAATAAGACTCATCATCCTCAAACTGATGGAGAATCTGAGTGGAATATTCTAACATTTTAGGAAATGTTTAGATCATGCTTCATGAACTTCAAAGGAGGATAAGATCAACATCTTCCCTTGGTTGAGTTCTCTTACAATAATTGTTTCCACTCAAGCATCCAAATGGCTTCTTATGAATCCCTTTATGGGAAGAGGTAAAGAATACTAACATGTTGGGATGAATTTGGGGAGAGAATATTCATATGTCTAGAAATGGTCAAAGAAATGGTGGAGAAGGTTAAGAACATCCAACAATACATTGAAGACGCTCAGAGTCGACAAAAGAGATATGATGATAATCATCGACGAGACCTAGAGTTTGATGTTGGAGACGTGTTATTATTCCATATATCATTTTGGAATATAGTTATGAGATTTTGGAAGAATGGAAATCTTGGTCAAAGGTACATCAACCATTTTGAGTTCCTAGATCACATTGGAGAAGAGACCTATCAACTAGCACTCCCACCAAACCTATTTCAACTACCTGATGTATTCCATGTATCACTCCTGGGGAAGTATATACCATAACCATCGCATGTACTCAATAAATAAGTGTTTCTATTAGATAATAACCTCTCTTATGAAGATAATCCAGTGAAGATTTAGTTCGTAGGGGAAAATGTTATGTGAAATAAGACAACGCCCCTCGTCAAGGTGTTTTGGAAAAACTAAAAGTTTGAAGAAGCTGTTGGATCAAATATGTAGATATATATGTTTATTAGATGGAACAATACAAGAGGGGGGTGAATTGTATGTTTAAAAACCTTTGAGTTTTAATAACTAAGAGATTAGTTTAAATGATCTTAAACTAATACAAATACAATCATCCACAATTGTATTGAATATAAAAAGGTATGATGTATTGTAATACTAATGTAATGTAAAACAATTGTATTCAAGATAAACACAATGATCAGAGTAATACAAAGATGAATGATTCTACCTTAAAGCGTATAGAATAAATCAATACAACATGTAATAGAATGATTGTAATTGAAATAATTACAATTAATTATGTAAAGAAGAAAGGAAACAATGAAAATTCCTTTCTAATATAAGTAACAGCAGAAATGTAAAAGTATTAAAATTATTTTAACCCAAAGAGAAGGGTTATCCTTTCACCTAGGATAAAAGGTCTGTCTCACCAACACCTTGGTGAGCCCTCGATACGATGATCGGCACGTCTGTCTGCCTATCCCCGGCAGCCCTCAATACGATGATCGGCACGTCTGTCTGCCTATCCATGGCAGCCCTCGATATGATGATCGGCACGTCTATCTGCCTATCCCTGGCAGCCCTCGATATGATGATCGGAACATCTGTCTGCCTATCCCCGACAGCCCTCGATTTTATAGGTAATCGGCACCTCTGTCTTTCAATCACTTGAAAGCCCTCGATATGATGATCGGACACACAAGGCAGATGAGAGAAGTCACAGTGTCTCTCTCTAGAATCTTTATAGTTCACGAAGTCTCTTCATTCATTTCTGTATCCCCTCAGCTTAAAATGACCTCCTATTTATAGGCCTCGGGTTCCACCGGTCATATTGCCTCCAACGGTCATATATAAACTGAAAGTACAACATCGTTTTGATTAGTTTGTAACTAACTCAACGACATCGTTTTTTGTTAGGACATAAGATATATAGAAATGAGAAACATTAGTACGATTAAAAATAATAAGTGTTTTTGAAAAAGTACCAAAACAAGTAATGAACATCTGAATAGTAGAGTCAGTACGATACGATTGACAGAGTCAGTACGATACGATTAACAGAGTCAGTACGATACGATATGGTCAGTACGATCAGTATGATCAGTACGATCAGCATGATCAGTACGATCAGCATGATTAGTACGATCAGCATGATCAGTACGATCATCATTCTATGATACGATAAACATGACAGAAGACAACTGTAATTTCCATAATATGATAGAATACATTTGTGATTTCCAAAACATGATGTAGAAGTCAAAAGAGGACTTTTGACTCAACAATCTCCCCCTTTTTCAAAGCACAACACACAAAGTAAATGTAACAAGAAATACTTATCTCCCCCTGAGTTATTGGAAACTCTTCTGAATAAGGAATTGAATACAACTAACTCCCCCTTAGGTATGGACTTTCCTAAGGATTGTATTCATAGTATTTCCTTAGTTTCGAAGCATTTGATTAAACCAATCCCCATTTGTAAAACATTATCCCCTTTTGTGAAACATTCTCCCCTTTTATAACATCCTCCCCTTTTATAATATTCTCCCCCTTTGTGGTTTACAAAAAGAATGGGGTAAATTTGATTTGCCTGAAAGAGTTAGAGAGAAAAAAAATGCAGGACAAAAGAAAAGAGTTATAACAATTATTACAAAATAAAGACATGTTCCAAAGGAAAACAAATACTACAATCATTTTTTTTCTCTTTCCTTATCCTTCTTTATGAGCTCATGAAGAATATCTTTCATATTTTTGATTTCTTTCTTGTCTTCAGAAATAGATTCACCCTGAGTTCTGAGAAGCTCTTGTTGATCCGCAAAAATCTGATCTTGATTCTTGATAGTCTCCTCCTGGACTCTGATTACTTCTTCAATGGTATCAATTCTGTCTTGTAGATTCTTGTTATCTTTGGATAACACAGAATTTTGTTTCTTCAACAAAAGCATTTCATCTTTGAAAGGTGAAACCTTTGAGAATTCAGATTGGAAATCATTCATTCTCTCTTGAAAATCTTTCACTAAAGGAACATAGGCTCTTTGAGAAGACAAAAGATTCAACCTTTCAACCATTTCTCTGTCAAGCTTATTGAAAGCAATTGCAAGCTCATTTGACAACCTCCTTATATCATCAATTTCTATTTCATGGTCATTGATTGAGATTTCTATTTTGTACGACCACTTGGTCATCTTGTTACAGGCCTTTTTATGGGCAACAGAACTTTTTTATAGAACTTTCAAATTGGCTTCAACTGACAAAACTTTCTTTCTCAATTCTTTTACAGAGCCAAACTTCTTCGTTTGATTATCAGTAATAAAATCAATCTTCCCTTCCAGCCTCAGGAAATAAGGAATGGTCTTCTCAACCCTTCTTAAAACATGAACAATGTAATCACTCTTCTTGAGAGAGATTTTATGTTCTGAATCAGTATCTTCATCGTACGATGCTAGTTCATATGATCTGCTTGAGTCAACAACTGGCTGTTTTCCTTTTTCTTTTTCTTTTTGCTTTGTTTCTTCTTCCACTTTGTCACTAATGACAACATCTTTATCTGTGTGAGAGGATTGAGCACCTTGATTTTATTTAGATGACATTCTCTCCGGAGTTCGTGCTTGATCAGCATGAGGAATTTGTTTAACACCTTCACTTAGCTTTTGAACCGATTCCTCCTTACTCTTCTTTGAACTCTGAAGGAATTCTAAAAGAAAATCTCCTTCTTCTTCTTCCATTTCTTCTATATCTTCCATTACTTGTTTTTGTTTCCCTTTCTCAGGAAGGTTTTGTATGATGGGTTCTTGATGCACTTCTTTTGTCAGTTGAGCACTAGATTCCTCTACTGCTTTCAAGACTTTAGAGACATCAAAGTCCTGAGCCTTTCTTTTCAAAAGAACCTTCTTCTTCTTTTCAGCCTGAAGGGTTTCTTCTACCCTTATTCTTTCTGCAAAAGCCTCAGTAGGGTCAAGACCGAACATTGTATCACCTTCCTTTCTCTGTTCCTTATCCTTTCTCCTTTTGGATACTACTTCCTTACTATACCTTGGCTTCTTCTTAGGCTTTGAAATAGTTTGCAGATCAGACTTTTGAGTAACACCAGTAGATTGAATGTCTTTGGCTGGCATAGGTGCCGATTGATTCTGAGCCAATTCATCTTCTACATCTCTGACAAAAAGTTTTGAATTGTGATCAAAACAAACATTCAACTTCTTTACATTACTTTTTTTAATCCAAGAAGGCTTCAAATCTATGGGGTTTCCTTTCAAAGGAATGTTACAAAACATCATACTCTCAAGAATGAACTTCGTAAGGATGGCTGGATACATAATCATTTGGGACTTAATCCCTCCTGTCTTGAAATTCTTTATGGTTTCAAAAACATACCCCATGAAATTCACTTTTCTCATATTCACAAGATAGTCCAGCATGAAAATATCAGAAACATTCAGAGTTTCTCTATCCCCTTTCCTTGGAATAAGAAAACCTTGCATCCATAAAGTGACAAACCAATTGTCCGTAGAAAGATGAGATACTTTCCTTTTCTCTTCATTAAAAACAAACAAAGACTTCTCAGCACTTTCTCTATTAAACGTACCAACTTCCTCTTGTAGTTTATGAGATGGACAGAAAGAATCCCCTTCAATTGAGACATTTAGAAAATGAGACGCTTGTTTCACAGACATGGATATCTTTCTATCGTACACAAAAAAGTTTATAGTCATGTCTTTGTCGAAAGATACGGTTTTATAAAATTGACTAACATCATGAAAAAGAACCGGATCTTGAGAATCAGGATTTTCAACACACAGATGTTCCCACCCTTGAAACAAAATAATCCCCCTGATTGTGGAATCGTACGTATCGAAAAAATCCCAAGATACTAACCTTCTCTGTTAAAGTCTTTCTCTGTAAAAGTCTTTGAAGACATTTCGGCGGGAGTATTAGCAGAGGATTGAGACATAAAGGTGATGCCTATGAAAGATCGTACGATATCTTAAAACAATGAGACAGAGCTTCGACGTAGATCCTGAAAAAAAAACGATGTGGGTTTGGGGAGAGGAGGGGATATTTATAGGCGATAATGGGATGACCTTTGATCTTCTACGGTCAATTTTATAGGAAATAAGATCAACGGTTAGGATTTAAAACGAAAAGAAAAAAAATAAAAGTAATAAAAAGTACCTGCTGGAGATCGTAAGGTGATTGTTGGTTTTAGTAAAAATCAAAAGAAAATACAATCGTAAGAAAAAAACATCATGACGATGGAAAACAAAGTCGTTACTATGAACTGACCGTATGATGGAAAACAATCTTCTTACCATGAACTAACAATACGATGGAAAACATTCTCGTTACCATGAACTAACAGTACGATGGAAAACAATCTCGTTACCATGAACTGACAATACGATGGAAAACAAATTCAATACCATCATCAGTCGATACAATGGAAAAGAAAATCATTACCATTATCATTCGATACGATGGAAAAGAAATTCAATACTATCATCAGTCGATACAATGGAAAAGAAAATCATTACCATTATCGTTCGATACGATGGAAAAGAAATTCAATACCATCATCGGTCGATACAATGGAAAAGAAAATCATTACCATTATCGTTCGATGCGATGGAAAAGAAATTCAATACCATCATCGGTCGATACAATGGAAAAGAAAATCATTACCATTATCATTCGATACGATTGAAAATAAATTCAATACCATCATCGGTCGATACAATGGAAAAGAAAATCATTACCATCATCATTCGATACGATGGAAAAGAAATTCAATACCATCATCGGTTGATACAATGAACAGAAAAATGAATGATACGATAAAACTATCAATACGATAAATAGAAAAATGAATGATACGATAAAACTGTCAATATGATGAACAGAAAAACACATATCAGGGAAAAACATAAGATAAGATGAAATAAAGTGAGAAACATAGAAAGAAATGTTCTCCCCCTTTCTACGAGGAGTTTCTTACTATTAGGAGAGATGTAAAACAGGAAGTAGATATGAATGATTATTTTAATGTAATCATTCCTAGCTTTTGTTTTATAAATTCAAATATATCGGAAGGTAAAGGTTTTGTAAAAATATTAGCAAGTTGTTCTTGAGTTCCGATAAATTGTAAAATAATATCTCTTTTTTGTGTGTGATCTCTAAGAAAGTGATGCCTAACATCTATGTGTTTTGCACGTGAGTGATGTGCTGGGTTCTTACTAAGAGCTATGGCACTTGTATTATCACAAAGAATTTGAGTTTTGGAGAAACTCAATCCATAGTCAGTGAGTGTGTGTTTCATCCACAAAACTTGAGCACATCAACTTCCAGCTACTACATATTCAGATTCAGTAGTGGATAGTGCTACTGAGTGTTTTTTCTTGCAGGACCAAGAAACCATAGAATCTCCTAAAAAATGGCATGTTCCAGATGTACTTTTCTATCCATTCTACAACCACCAAAGTCAGCATCTGAGAAACTTTTTAAAACAAAATCATTCTCAGAGGAGTAAAAAAGACCTAAATCCGTAGTGCCTTTTAAATACCGAAATATTCTCTTTACGGCTTTTAAAAGAGACTCTTTTGGATTAGATTGATATCTTGCACATAAGCATACGAAAAACATTAAGTCAGGTCGACTAGCTGTCAAGTATAGAAAACTTCCTATCATACCTCTAAAGATTGTTTGATCTACTGGTTTCCCAGTTTCATCAAGATCAAGTGTATTTGAGGTACCAATTGGAGTGATAATACTTTTAGTCTTGTCATAACCATACTTATTAAGTAAATCCTTAATATACTTATGTTGAGATATATAGGTTCCTTCTGGTTTTTGAGAAATTTGAAAACCTAAAAAGAATGTTAACTCACCCATCATACTCATTTCAAACTCATATTTCATTAAATTTGAAAAAGAATCAGTTAAAGATTTCTGAGTTGATCCAAATATGATGTCATCAACATATATTTTAACAATCAAAACATTTTTGTTTTCCACTTTTATATAAAGGGTTGGATCTGCTGTACCTTTTGTATAATTGTTTTGTAAAAGAAATCATGTAAGTCTATCATACCATGCTCTAGGGGCTTGTTTAAGACCATATAGAGCCTTGGTAAGTTTGAAAACATGATCAGGATGTTTTGGGTCTTGAAAACCAGGAGGTTGTTCAACAAAAACTTCTTCTTGAACAAAACCATTTAGAAAAGCACATTTAACATCCATTTGAAATAGTTTGAAATTGAAAAAAGCTGTGAAGGCTAATAGAATACGAATGGATTCATGTCTAGCTACAGGAGCATATGTTTCTTCATAGTCTATTCCCTCTTGTTGATTATAGCCTTTAGCAACAAGTCTTGCTTTATTTCATACAATGATTCCATTTTCATCACATCTATTTCTGAAAACCCATTTTACACCAATTACAGTTGTTTCTTTAGGTCTATCAACTAAAGTCCAGACTTGATTCCTTTCAAATTCATTTAGTTCATCTTGCATTGCTTTGATCCAATAATCATCACCTAAGGCCTCACATGGACTTTTAGGTTCAAATTGGGAAAGAAAAGAAAGATGTTCTATTTCATTTCTTAAGGAATTTCTGGTCCTTACAGGTTGATTTACATCACCAATGATGTTTTCACAGGGATGATTCCTAAGAAACAACTTATTTGGGTTTTGTAAAACCTATTCATCAACGTATGATTGAAAATATTCTATGGTAAATGTTTCAGGAATACTTTCTTGAACATTTTCTTTATCAGAAGGATCTTCTATCAATGACCGATAATCAGTTTTTGAAAACACATCCGAGGATGTAGGATTGGGTTGGTTGAAAACAAAAGGATCAGTTTCATCAAATTTTACATGTATGTTTTCTTCAACAGTACAGGTGTTTTTATTGAAAACTCTATAAGCCTTTGAAGTCATAGAATAGCCTAGAAAGATTCCTTCATCAGATTTTGGTGCAAATTTGTGTAGATTATCTTTTGTATTCAGAATGAATACTTTTCATCCAAAAACTTTGAAGTATGAGACTTTTGGTTTTCGGCCAGTCCATAACTCATAAGGGGTTTTATTAAGAAATGGTCTAGTTAAAACACGATTTATAGTATAACAGGAAGTACTAACAGCTTCATTCCAAAAGTGTTTAGAAATTGATTATTCACTCAACATGGTTCGAGTCATTTCCTAAAGAATACGATTTCTTCTTTCAATAACACCATTTTGCTGAGGAGTTCTTGGAGCTGAGAAATTTTGATTAATACCTTTCTTACTACAAAAAGTATCAAAATCTGAATTTTGAAATTCACCACCATGATCACTATGAATAGTTATCAATGGTAGGTTTTTCTCATTTTTAACTTGGGCTCTAAAAGTTTTGAAATAGGAAAGGGCTTCAGATTTCTTTGTGAGAAAGTAGACCCATGTAAATCTAGTATAGTCATCAACTAAAACAAATACATAGTATTTGCCCCCAATGCTTCCAGTTTGTGAAGGACCAAAAAGATCCATATGCACTAGTTGTAATGCATTAGAATTTGAAACTTTATTAATTGATTTAAAGCTAGTTTTATGCTGCTTTCCAAATTGACAAGGATCACAAACTTTTGAAGAATCATATCTAAGATCCGGTAGCCCCTTCACAAGTCTTTTCTTTGAGAGTTTACTA
Source organism: Viscum album (assembly GCA_963277665.1). Classification (NCBI taxonomy): domain Eukaryota; kingdom Viridiplantae; phylum Streptophyta; class Magnoliopsida; order Santalales; family Viscaceae; genus Viscum; species Viscum album. Next base: position 1,661,946,408 of record OY728146.1, on the reverse strand, counting down.
AGGTTTCTCAGATTACAGTGTCCTAGTCTCCTATTCCATAGCCATGATTGGTCTTCTATTGCACTTAAGCAAGGTAAGTTTTGGTTCCTAATGTCTTCTAGGTTAATAGTGTAAACATTCTCTTGCCTATGGGCAGATAGAATGAACTCATCCTTGGAATTGTGAACAAGACACATATCATTTATAAAATTCACAAGGTAACCTTCATCACATAATTGTCTTATGCTGATGATATTGTGCCTAAGACCTTTAATAAACAAAACATTTGAGATAAGAACTTTTCCAAGAAAAACAATATTACCTATACCAACAATCTTTCCATGTGTATTATCTCCGAAGGTAACTTTTCCACCTTTTGTTTTGATAACCTTTTCAAAGAGATCATTGTTTCCAGTCATGTGTCGAGAACAACCAATATCCATGTACCAAGTATTCTTATTGGTACACTTCTCATTTTCCTGAAAAAGAAACAATTAGATTTTCAGAATCCAAACTTGTTTGGATCCAGAAGGGTTAGATAAAAGAATTTTAGGAATCCACATTTGTTTTGAAAAATGAGCTTTATGAAATCCTAAAGATTGAGTTTTGTTAAGAGAACAATCTCTTCTCCAGTGTCCACCACATTTGCACTTAGAACAGAAAGTGGTTTTTTGAGGAACAAAATAGTTATTGCTAAAACAGGTTTAGAATAAGTATAACCAAGACCAGAACGATTTTTTAAAGGTCTAATTTGAGAATACATCCTGTCAAAGATTTATTTTCCATGAGTAAAGTTTGACAAGAATTTATTCAAAGATAAAATCTCTGACTTTAGTTTTAAAACCAAATTCTTATTTTCCAAAACATTTGAATTTGAACTAGAGTTAGTCTCTAAAATATTTTTCTTTGAAATTAAAGTTTCAAGATCCTTAGAAAGTTTATCCTTTTCAGATTTAACTTTCTCAAGGGTTTTTAAAATACTTTCAAAATCTGAAGTTCTCACATAAAGATCTTTAGAAATATCTGATGATTCTTTAGTCAAGATTGAAATTCTAGAATTTTCTTTTTCAAGTCTCTTCTTGAGTTTAGAATTTTCATTTTCCAATAATTTAGAAAATCTAGAAACTTCTTCAAAAGAAGGTAATGTATCATCTTCTGATGATGAATATTCATCATTTGAAGATTCATAATATCTATTATCAGTATAATTTTCATTCATGGTGACATCTGTAATAGCTTCAGCGTTATGTACCTTAGCCATGAGACAATGATCTTCAATTGGTAATCTGGCTAAAAGTCCGATATTCCTCTATCCTGATGTCTCATATTCTGAAGAATCATCTAAAGAATCAGTATCACTTGCAGTCCAAGCATCATTTTCCTTTAAAAATTTCTTTATCTTTGACTTGTAATACTTTTTCTTGTTTCTTTCAGAGTGTTTCTCTTTTCTGTCTTTCCTTTTCAGTAAAGGACAATCAGGCCTTATATGTCCTGCTTTCTTACATTCATAACTAGTTACCTCTGAATATTTCCTATCCTTCCTATCTTTCTTTTTGAATCTATATTGGAAATCTTTCTTTCCCACAATCGTTTTCATCCTTCGAGCAATATTGGCTAACTCATTATCCGAAAGATTACAATCACTTGAATCAGATATAACAACTTTCTTGGATTTAGACCTTGTAAGCCTTTCAGGTGTTTTAGCTTTAGATGCAAAGGCTACACTTCCATTCCCACTCTTTTTCTTGTTAAAATCAGCATCTCTCTTCATTCTTGTCTCATGCTGTAGATGAGTTCCAAAAAGTTCATCAAGAGTAATCTGGGAAACTCTTCTATTCTCATCAATAGCTATCCTTTTTTACTCCCATTCATTCGGCATTATATCTATGATCTTATCAACTAGGGCTTCATCGTCAAGACCTTTTTCTCCCATTGATTGTAAGCTGTTGACAATTTTCATAAACCTTTGTTTCACTTTACATACTGGCTCTCCATACGGAAAAACAAATCCATGATACTCTGCTCGAAGCATTGCTCTTCTTGTTTCTATAACCTTGGATGTACCAAAATGAGTGACTTCTAATTTCTTCCAAATAAAATTGGCTGCTTCACATGAAGATATATGACTGTATATATTCCTGGTCATAGAGCATAATAGAGTATTTCATACCTTGTAATTCAGTTGATATTCTTGCTTCTCTTGGTTAGTGAAAGTACTGACTTCTTTATCAGGAATTTTGTAACCTCCAGTAAGCATAATAAAATTCTCTACACCAGTATTAATAACGAAAGTCTTCATACGATCTCTCCAATACTAATTATCATTCCCATAAAGGATTGGTGGTCTAGAATGAATTTAGATTGTCTATTGACCCAATATTCATTCCTACCATCTAATACTACAAAAAAAACTTTTCCACTCCACACGTTAGTGTAGTAAGTATTAAAGAAATATGAAAGAAATAAAGCTAGTAATACAAATCAGTGGAAAACCTCCTCTGATACCAATTGTTGGATCGAATATGTAGATATATATGTTTATTAGATGGAACAATACAAGAGGGGGGGGTGAATTGTAGGTTTAAAAACCTTTGAGTTTTAGCAACTAAGAGATTAGTTTAAATGATCTTAAACTAATACAAATACAATCACCCACAATTGTATTGAATATAAAAAGGTAAGATGTATTGTAATACTAATGTAATGTAAAACAATTGTATTCAAGATGAACAAAATGGTCAGAGTAATACAAAGATGAATGATTCTACCTTAAAGCATATAGAATCAATCAATACAACATGTAATAGAATGATTCTAATTGAAACAATTACAATTGATTATGTAAAGAAGAAAGGAAACAATGCAAATTCCTTTCTAATATAAGTAACAAAAGAAATGTAAAAGTATTAAAATTCTTTTAACCCAAAGAGAAGGGTTATCCTTTCACCTTGGATAAAAGGTCTGTCTCACCAACACCTTGGTGAGCCCTCGATACGATGATCTGCACGTCTGTCTGCCTATCCTCGTCAGCCCTCGATACGATGATCGGCACATCTGTCTACCTATCCCTGGCAGCCCTCGATACGATGATCGGCACGTCTGTCTGCCTATCCCCGGCAGCCCTCGATTTTATAGGTAATCGACACCTCTATCTTTCAATCACTTGAAAGCCCTCGATACGATGATCGGATGCACAAGGCAGATGAGAGAAGTCACAGTGTCTCTCTCTAGAATATTGATAGTTCACGAAGTCTCTTCATTCATTTCTGTATCCCCTCAGCTTCAAATGACCTCCTATTTATAGGCCTCGGGTTCCAATGGTCATATTGCCTCCAACGGTCATATTGAAACTAAAAGTACGACATCATTTTGATTAGTTTGTAACTAACTCAACGACATCTTTTTTGTTAGGACATAAGATATATATAAATGAAAAACATGAGTACGATTAAAAAGTAATAAGTGTTTTTGACAAAGTACCCAAACAAGTAATGAACATCTGAATAGCAGAGTCAGTACGATACGATTGACAGAGTTAGTACGATACAATTAACAGAGTCAGTATGATACGATATGGTCAGTACGATCAGTATGATCAGTACGATCAGCATGATCAGTACGATCAACATGATCAGTACGATCAGCATGATCAGTACGATCATCATTGTACGATACGATAAACATGATAGAAGACAACTGTAATTTCCAGAATATGATAGAATACATTTGTGATTTCCGAAACATGATCTAGAAGTCAAAAGAGGACTTTTTACTCAACAGAAGAAACATGGGAATCAAAGGAAGTGATGAAGTAAAGTTTCCCTCATCTGTTTTAGTCTGGGGAAAAGAAATTTCAAGGGAAACATTTCTTAGGGGGGGAGATTGTAACGCCCCAAACTTTTACTAATGGAAATTACTCTTGATCTAATTGAATGTCTAATTATGTATAGTGGTTGTATAAAACTTCTTCACTTCCTTGGTTTTATGTTTCAGGATTTTAAAATACCATTAAAAATGTTTTTATTGATAATATATCCATTGAAAAAAGATCTCTTGATTAGGATAAATATAAGGATATATTTACCCAAAAAAAATAAGTGATTGCCTCGTACATTAGAATTGCTCCATATGAATCCCAATTGTCAGAGCTCCGAAAGGAGTTACCACCATTGGTCTTCTTTCTTGACCAATCCCAAGCCAAGATTCTACGTTTTAATCTTGAACTAAACCACATATGGGAGAAGTGGAAGTTAATGGAGATTACCACCTGAGCGATGTTATCTAAGCCTCTCCAATAGTTTATCACCATTTCAAACCTTACCCTTAGGTCTTATTTAGGCGTTAAAATGGGTTATGTAAAAAGACACAAGAACTATGATTATGTGAATTATTTTTTGTATAAACAATATACATTCATTTTATTGTTGTCACTTTGTAAAGGGATTTTAAAGAAAAAATATTATGCTTTTACTCAATATTCAATTAAGAAATATATTTTGATGAATTAATGGGTTTTTTAATTAAATAATATTTTAATAAATTATTATTACTCAATTTATTCTTACCAATAATAAATTATCATATAATTTTTTTTCTGAATAAAATAGTAATTTTTATTAAGGTTTGAAAGCTTTTTTTTTCAAAACCCATGAATTTTCAATAAATGTTCGTTTTTATTTTAAAAGTACAAATTCACATATTTAAAATAAAATAGATAAAATTAATATCATTTTTTGATTCAGGATGTTGAAATTATCTAACGGTGAATTTTTTATAATTTTTTGAGATAGTCGAATTTTGGGAAAAAAATTAAATATTGTCTAAATATATAATGTTTTTTATGAAATAATAATGATCTAATAGTGATGTAATAAAAAACTATAAAATGTTTGTTTGTATAATATATGTTTTAACTTTAAAATAATGTGATTTTATATTTGTTTTATTAATTTTATGGTGCCTTAGTGAACCCTCCAAGGCTTATAAAATATTTTATGTTTTTAAAATGTTTTCCTTGAGAGTGTGACTCACCTCCACATAAGTAAGACTAATATTTTAATTATTTTGGACAATGGGATTATAAAATAATTTTTTCCACTTCACTTTGGAAAAACCATGGGATGGTTTTTGGTTTTGATTATATTAATGTTTAGTTTCCAAAACCCAAATATTAAAGTATTATCTCTCCTTTACAATATAAACCCACTCAATCTCCCATTCATCTTCACTCACACCATTTGGAGCTCTACCAACCTCTTACCTCCTCTCTCTATAATACTTCCAAGGTACCCCAAGCTCCTATAAAGCCTCTCTCAAGCCTCTCCCAAGCCTTTGCTATCACACATCCATGTAAGGGATCCTCACTTTCCTTTCTTATTCATGTCCAAGATTCTTTATATTATTATGTCATCTTATTTTCAATTAAAGATATTAGGGTATGATTTAGAACCTCTCCTATACTGGCCTAATTATTTTTTAATGATGATATACCACTTTATCTCTCATTAATTACTCTCATGTATTCACTTAACCATGCCAAAATTCTATAAGGGATTCTCTCTCCTCATTTAAATTCAAGATATTATTTTATATTATGCATATAAATTACATTAAATAGATTGGGATATTATTTTACATGACCCCATTACTTTAAAATTCATGTGTAAGTGATGATAGACCCATTTATCTCTCATCAACCAATTTTATTATTTCTATTTGACGTCGTTATGCTGCAGAAGTTACACTAAAATTTCCCATGCCACATCATCTAGTAATTGGATACCATGCCCATTTCCTTATAAAGGTTATTCAACTTTATGCCCATTTACGGACTTATATTCGTGTATTACACATCTCTTACTCATGGAATAAATCATTATGCTTAATGAATCTATGTTGTATGATCTATGTGGCACACTTATGCATGAAATGAAATGATTAAGAAGGGTGTGCCCTGATAGCACTCCAATACACTGGGTAAAGGATAGTATCATGATACATCATGTGTAATGAGTGTTTATTCATGCTAATTCATGTGCAATGAGTGTTTACTCATTCTAATTCATGTGCAATGAGGGTTTACTCACGATCCATGTATAATGAGCCTTAGCTCATGCAAATATCATGTTAAATGTTCTTGCGAAATATCCATGTTATGAGAATCACACTATTTCATTACTTTTATGATCATTTATCTCTTATCCTGCATTGACATGCCTATTTCTTAAAATTTATTGTATTCTTCATGTTACTCCTTTTTACTCCCTTACTCTACATTATAGCTCACCCATTTTCTTATGTATGTCCTCTGGTTATCCCATGCAATGTTAAGTACGAAGGAATGAGTTGGTAATATAAAATAATTTTTCAATAAAGATGTTGTATTTTATGTTTTAAGTTGTTATGTAATGTTCCTAATTTCCCAAGACACTAGACCTCTCATTCCTCAGCATTTTCTTAAGTTTAGTTTTTATGTAAAAAATTATGTTTAATTGTGTAATAAAGAGAAGGGTTATTATAAAAGTGTCATAGGAATAAATAATCATGATCCATGTGATATAAATCTTGATCAAATGAAACATTATAAATTGATGGAAATCATAGATGAAACATTATTAGTATCTTGAAAAATAATCATTATAGAGAACTTATGAAACCCGTACAAATGGAATAACCATATGGTTGAATTTAAATATAATTATTCATAGAAAAAAATAATTACCCATTGTATTGGATCGCTATAGGGGTTCAAATATAATTTAATCTATAATATACTCACCCAGTGTCATCTAGGAGAACCCATCATATAAAATTTCATTGAGCCACAACATGAATAAAGTAAATCAAGCTGTAGTTTCATAATAAAACTCATAAAATAATAACTATTAATTTTATAACATGATTAACCAATGAAAAATAAATGATTTTCATGTAAATATATTTGAAACATGATTAACACATAGAAAGGAAATGGGTTCCACAACAATATCATTAAAAATTAATAAGACTTGGAAAAGAAAAAAATTCTATAAAAGTCTATTTGAAACATGATTATCCTATAGAAATGAAATTTTTACCATTAAAATATATTTCAAATAATCATAATACATCTTGAGAAACAATAAGAATAATATAATTAAGAAATATTACTATTATAGTATACATAGTAGCAAGGTTTGTAGATGTTGATGAATAGAAATACCATAAAAAAATTATTAAATTCTTTTTAAGGGAAATAACATTTTCATTTTGAAAAAAAATAAAATTTTAAAATATAAAAAAACACAAATTACTGTGAAAAACATTTTCTTTGAAATTATCCCTGGGAACATATAAATTATTCTATAAAATCATTTAAAACATTTCTTGAGGAAGATATAATTTCTTTTTTAAAAATCACTTTTTTAAAACATAAAAAATTTCGAAATCTTTTTCATTGAAAAAAAACTTGAATACTTATAAAGGAAGGATAAAATCAAATAATTTTCATGATATAGGAAAATTCAATTCATTTTTTACATGTTAAATAAATATTCATTTAATAATTTTTGTAAAATCAAAATGGGAATTTTTTTGAAAAAAATTGAATGTTACTTTAAAAAAATTTGTAAAAAAGTTAAAATGGGTTAAAATTACTTCAATAAATTACTTGGAAAATATTAAAAAAAATTAAAACATTTTTAGAAAACATGGTTTTGGAAGAAAAAAGATTTATGACCAAAGAGAGAAATAAAATTAGATTTCCTTACAAACTTTTTCTCAATTATTTTAAGTATTAGAGAGTGGAAAATTGTACTATTACTTGAAAATATCATTAATAACCATATGAGAATAAAATGATATAAGTTTATTATATGATTATCACTTAATTTCCTTCAACTAAAATTCCAAAATAAACAATCTTTTTTAGAATTAGATTGTGAAATAAACCCTTACAATGAACATAATTTTGGTGTGGGAACTAATAAATGAATAGATTGTGTGTATCAACTATAAATAAAAACAAAAAAATTGTAAATAAAAAAATACATAGTAAAAATTCATTCCAAATATAATCCTAGAATACCAAATACAATGAAGAATTAATATAACATAATGAAACAAAATTTTGTTATGAAAGTTTTTACCACGTAGTAACTTTTAAGTCAAAACTCACTTAAATGAAATATTTAAAATAAGAACTTAAAATACCATTAATTATTAATTAATAATGACATTACATGTCAAATTTTCAATATTTACAACATATATAATAAATTATGTGCAAAAAAATAAAATATTATTAAATGAAGGGAAATTGAGATAAAGTCCCTTTCATCAGGCTTCCTTTTGGTTGAACATTATTTAACCTCATTTATAGTTATTTTAAACATGTTATTAATTTATAAAATAACCATATTAATATATGATCATTTTATTACATCTTATCACCTTTTTATTAATAATATTTCATTATTTGCATTGTTTTGGGTGTTAATTGTCTTGTTTTATCATTTGGGATTTGTTATGATTATTACAATTCATATGAAAACAATATAGTTATACAATCTAAATAATAATAATAATTAAATAATTATAAAATTTATATATTAATTATAATTTTTTGAGGCCAATTATGAAATATGGATTTGAAAAATGAAGTATGTTACGATCATGGAGATGGTAGGTCATACAAACGCCTGAGTAACGTTTCCATTTTTGAATGATCATTATGGAAAGTATGTAAGTAATATTTTATATTTCCAAAATGATATATATATATACATGTAATAAAGAAAATATTATTTATTTAAATATACTTATATATATCATCTATGTGGTGTGGGGAAAAAAAGAGAGTCGCATCGCTTCGTAAAGGTGGTAGTCCACACATACATGAACAACATTATTATCTTTCAGTGAGTTAAAAGGTATAAAATAAAATGATATATTATATTTTTAGGATGATAAATATGTAATTAATGAAATAATTATTTAATATATATAACATTTATTCATTAACATTATACTAATTACCTTCCATGTAAAGAATTAGTGGAAAACAAATCACATCACTTCACAAGGCGGTAGACCACCGTCCACACGAGCAACATTATCATATCCACTTCATAATGGAATGTAAAAAAAGGAATATGTGATATAATTAATAAATAGGTTTAATTATTTTTTAAATATTATATATGTGCATTCTATCTGTCATAATACCCAATCATGAGAGGTGGTAACGGAACGAAAAATGACATCAATTTGCGAGGTGGCAGTCTGTCGTACACCCGAATGACGATTTTGCAACTGATTTGATGACGGGGATAAGGATTTAGGTTATTAAATTTACATAACAACATATCATTTTATTTAATATGATGATTTTATTATATAATAATGGTTTAGGAATAATAGAATGAGGTTGAGGAAGAAATAAAATAGTAATTCACATTGAAGAAAGTTATTTCTTCTTCGGGTAACTTCTTTTGGATTACATTATAGGCTTTCATGGGTGGGATTTATTCAAATAATAAGGATTATAGTAGGATTGGTTGAAATTATAGAATTTATATGGGTAGTTATTTATGTAACCGGTGGTTTTTTAAGGTATGAAGATTGGAGGAGAGGGGGTGGCCTTATATAAGTGAGGTGAGTGGCACACTTGTAATTTTTATGAAGAATGAATTCTACCAATGTTTTTTCCATGTAAAAACAGACCAATAATAAACCATTATTGATAATATAAGTTATAAAGTATATATATATTTCTAGAAAAGATATTTTAGAGATGTTTGAGGCCATTTTAACTCTTATCTTTTTAGTTTGACCATCAGTAAACCCATTTTTACATTAACTGTGGTAATTATTTTTTACCGTTTTCACTATTAATTTTGAAAAAAATTATATTGAACTTATTATATAATATAAATTATGATTATTAAAAACATTTAATCCATTTTTTCAAATTATATTCACATAATTGGAAAATTCTAATTTAAAATCTTTCCTAAAGATGTGATGAGAAAGTCAGTTTTTAAAGATAAAATATTCAAATGTTTACACGGATTTTAAATAAAATTTAAATATGAAAATTATTGAATTGAAATTAGTTGAAATAATATATATATATATATATATATGAACTAATTTCTATTTAATTACAATTTAAAATATTATTTAAATTTATTAATATTTTAAACTAAATGGATGGTTATAATTAAAATTCAGCATTTTTTATGATTCATCGAAAACATAAATTTTTTAAAAACATATAAAAATTCAAACTAATATAATTATAAAATGATTATTTAATGAATTAATTTAATTTTTTCAAATAAATTTTCTAAAATTGGGGAAAATTAAAATAAAAAAAAGCCCACAGACACGACGAAAAAGTTGGTTTTCAAAAAGTGTATATTTTCCAAGCACAAGATGATTTTATTTTAATTATATGTGTAATTTTTATTATTATTATTATTATTATTATATAAATAATAATTAAAATTTAATGATATATAATAAATAAATTTAATGTTAATCGTTCCCCACTATGTATTATTTTAATTAATTAAAATGGAGTAACCTTATTCACTTCATAATATTTTATAGAAAAAACTCCTTTTTAAACTTGGAATGAAACTTATACTAAAATAAAATATAATGATAATAAAAATATAATTGTGTAGATTAAATAAAAATAAATGGTACTTATGTTAATTTAAATTATATTCAAAACATAATGTTATTTTTAAACTAACTAATTTTTTAAAAAGAAATGATGTTTTAAAAAAATGGTATTTTCACTATTCTTCGAAAATCAATATTTTTTAAAAATACAAAAAATTCTCCATTTTTTGATGTTATTATTTTATAAATGAATTTAATTTTATCAAATACATTTAATAAATTTTCCAATAATTAATTAAAATATTTTATTATAAAAATCAATAATTTTGTTTTTGAAGAAAACAAGTTTTTGAAGAATAAAATTACTTTACTAAAAATAGATTGATTATTTACTAAATATTTATCAATAATTTATATTAATTATTAAATATATATATATATATATATATGTATATCATAAATTAGTTAATATTATTCATACCCACCAATTTAACGGCAATGTTATAATGGTTATATATATCATGGGCCGTTTAAGCTCAGTGTTGCATGTTGAATATTCTATCGACCATAAATATCTTAGGTCATCATGTAATGTAAGCTATCAAATAGATTAAATTTATTTCAAAAGAAATATATCATAAAGTCTCATGGAGTTACATTCTCATCTAAGCTCAATGTTGAGTGTCTTTTACACTATCAAACATAATTTTCTTCTTTTAAAATATCAGGAGGATAAAATTTGTCCTCTACCAAATCCATTTCAGAATTTAGGTATCATATTATTAAAATAAGGAATCCTAAATTATTAACTCCATGGGAAACCATTTTAAAAATGAGATAATTTTTCAAATTATCTATTTATTCACTATCTTTTTCAATTACCTTCCAATATTCAATATTTATAAATCTAAATCCCAATTATAATGATGTTATATTAACATAATTTTCATTCTAATAAAATAATAGTACTATTATATAACTCTATACTCTTACAAATTCATTGGTATAACATGTTCTTATTTGGGTCAGTTCAACCACCTTCATGAATGATGTTATATAAACACCATAATTTATATAATTAATAAGTATGAATACATTAATATCAGTAATATATGATATGAATAAAAATATAAAATTTAATTTTATAATTAGGAATGGTAATATTAATATTTGACTCATGATAAATAAAAATTCTTTAGTTCATTAAAAGTTTCAAAAACAATCATGTTATAGATTCATTCTTGGATAACCATACTTAATACTCCCATGGAATGAACTTATAATTTTATAATACATTTTGGAGTATATATTAAAATTCCTGTAATAATATAGAAATTATGAAATTGGTTTCAAAGAATGAATATTTATATCACCATTATAAGACTTTTATGAAATAATAAAAGTCACTAACATAAAATGATAAAAATAAATAAATAAATAAATGATATATTTTTAATAAATTAATTTAATTAAAGTGTATAAAAGTTACTATATATTATTAAGGTTCTAAAATAAGTTTCTAATATTTTTATATTTACTATACCAGTGTTTAAATCTCTTTCATGAGGTTAAGAGTAAAGGTAAGTGTTTATTATCTCCATTTTCTTCCAGTAGGATATGTTCTATATTCACCGCCTTATTTATTTATATGGTGTATATATTAACTAATGAATTTAATTTACCATTTATTTTATGTTATCAATTTTATTATCAAATTCATAAAATTTTCCTTCTTTTGAGGGAATTTTATTTGAGGGTACCAAATCCATAAGGGTTTCTTTTACAATCTCATTTTCAGATCAATGTTATTTATGAATGAATTTACAAATATGGAAATTGTAGGTTTTTTCTCTATAAACCCCCATAGATTTTGTTTTAATCTAGTGATTCGTTGATTTTACATTACTTCATAACATTTTACTTCCCTTCTGTTGATAATACACATGAAGTGATGCTTTTAAGTGAGACCGACCTTATCTCTTCTTTTCGGGCCAGAATATTTTTTCTCCTCATATACATTATTTATTTTACTTTAAAAATGAAATTATATATAAATATATTATTTTTATGTAATTTTATATTATATTTTATTTTTTTACACCTGTTTCAAATTAATATTTATAACATTTTCTTTATGGTACAATTTTGACATTCATTACCAAAAAAGTGAAAACGATATTTTAACACTTTTTTTGTGTGAACACATTTTTTGGTCATAATGTACATTATTAAAAATTAATATTACATTTCAATTTTTCATGGTTCTTCAATGAAATCTATTTTTTCTTTTTCTAATTTTTCATTTTTTAATGTTTTGAAAAGAAAGTGATATTTTTTTTCTTTTTCAAATCAATTTTCTAATGTTATTGTAAAGGTTTTTTCATATATGTAACATCAATTAATTTTTATTATACTTAACAGGAGATATGATCTATGATACTATACACTTTATTTCTTTAGAAGTTTTAATGGAACTCATTTCTTTTCCCTGGGTTAATTTAGTTATGATATAATGATGAATGCTTTTAAGTTCTAGTAGAACACATGTATATATTTTATTATTATATGATGAGTAGGCCTAATATATCCCTCCAATGCATTGTGTAATATTATAATCCATGATCCAATATGGGTAAATAGGTAGTATACCAATCCTATAAAGGTATATGAGTAGTATCCATTCTATAAGGATACACGAGTAGTAGCCCATTCCTATAAGGGTGCACAGGTTGTAACCCAATCCCATACGGGTAAACAAGTAGTCACCCAAACACAAAAGGGTATGTAAATTATTATCCTGAGCATAAAAGGGTACATGTATTGTTAATACATTCCCAAAAGGGTACTTGGGTGTCATATTAGGCCTACAAGGGGACATGGTTTTTTCCCCATGCCTAATGGGATACAAAGGTAACTATACCAAGCTTACTATATTATGGGAAGGTGCTTATATAAGTCCATTATGTGATTAGTGTATTTTTTCAACCAATAATAATGATATTAGTTCTATTTAGGGCCTAATTTTAGGTAATTATGTTCTCATAGAGAATTATTACTGACTCTTTCTATTAATTATTTGACTCATGTCTTCTGTTATGCCAAAAATAAAATGACATAACTCAGGATTTTCGATCTATGTGTTATGGGGTATAATTCTGTAATGTTATGCTCATAAACCATGACTATGTTCTTATAAAAACATGCTCATATTATTCCAAATTATGTTCTATGATTTTTATCTCTTATGTTTACAGTTATTGAGAAATCAAGATCATACTTTTCATATGTTTCCATTCCATAGGAAATGAAGAGAGGTATTTTGTATAATATGTCTATATGGATACCATTTGTTGAGAATTTTACATGAAATGTTTAAGGATTATTGAAAAATAATAAAATCATGTGGTTAATCTCCAAAGACACTAAACTAATTGGTTCCTAGGTGTGATTAAATATGAGATATAAAGAATATTAATTTAAATTATGTAATATTTTTGTATTTTATGGTTGGGTAATCTCACTTGGTATCAAATAAGGTGCATAAGGTTTGTGTTTTTAGAAATATATTCGGTAGTGTGTGTTTGGGGTGTCTCAACAATTTCACCATCATAGGATGAAATTCTGGAAGTTTCACATCAACCATTTTCATTATCTAACTTTGATAAATTTATATTCAAAATATAAAATACCAATAAAAATGAAAATGGACATGATAAAAAAATAAAAAATGATTGTTGTTGTAACGTCCCAGTTCTTGGTGCCCCCAGAGGCGCCCCATACCCTATTGGTCACATGGCCTCAAGCGCATTTTCCCAAATTCTAGAGACTGTTGACTAGAAGTGAGGGCCTTGGGTTTGATAGTTGGGAAACTATTCCCTCATTGGAAGAGTAATGCAGTGGAAAGAAACAGATAATAGTAGCGGAAGAAATAAGAATACCATACAATAGTAAACAGTATAAGACTAAAAGAAATAAAAAAATATAGAATATATATTAATCATGCATGATACATATGTCTAATAAAACATCCAAATAAATAAAAATGATGGAATAAAGTACTAAACTAAATTAAAAGGAAATAAATAAACTCCAAGAGCATCACAAGCCTCAGCTTGGTCCCATGCTCTCTAGCTCCACAGCAGTCAAGTACCTGACATAGAAGGGAGCTTTCCCTTATCTATACCTACAATAATATAATCTATTTGGCCCCAAAATCATGACCCAAATAGGGAATTAGATGCATTTTCATAGTAAATCACCCAAATATTTGTGACTAAAAATCATTGAAAATATATATGGTAGGAAATAAGAAAAATGAAATAGTAAACAAGGAAGTACTCAAAAGTAAACAATCCTACAATTTCAATTGCATTCACTTTCATATACAAGTAAGAAGCTAAGAAAAACAAGTAACCCTCTGGGTAATTTCTCATAGCCTAACCCCTCTTGTTCAACTTATACAATGATATAACAACCTCATGGGTATCTCACATGGTCTAACCCCCTTAGTATCATGCAAACAAAGACTATTTGAGGAATCAATCACTGTCAATTCCCCCAATAGTCTTTTAATGATAAACTATGGACACTCTGAGGAAGCACTCAACGTCAATTCCCCCTGTGGTCTCATATCGATAACTATAGACACTCTAATGGAGAACTCAAGGTCAATCCCCCCTATGGTCTTGATGTATGATAAATATAACATACACTCTAGGGAAGCCCTCAATGTTAATTCCCCCTATGGTCTCACTACAACGGGGTCCGACAGCCTTGTGTAAAGAAATCATGAAAAAACGATGTTCACCAGCCATAGTAAAACAAAAATTACTAATAGGATAAATAGATACAAGGAATACCACAACATTATATAAAATCACTCTTTCCTAACAATACTTGGAATGGAAAGTAAGCAGCCTAACAAGAAAATCTAGACCAAATGGTCAATATCAATACAAGCATGAGAAATGCATCCATATCATGGAAAATAAACATATTCACGATCAAACAACCTCTACTTAGGCACACAAGGAATAGCATACATTAACAGAGCTAAAATCTCTAAACACGCAATACCCTGTTCTAGGTTTTTGGGAACTCTGGCACATAATATTTAAAGACTAACTACGGAAAGGAACAAACCACCTACCTCGACATTGTACGATTCATATACTCCAACTTTGGCCCTTGAATCAATCTAGAACGTGTTAAATCTACAAAAACGTCAAATATATTCAACCAAGAATATCTCATGAGAGAGGATAAATCAAGAGGTGAAGATCTA
Source organism: Viscum album (assembly GCA_963277665.1). Classification (NCBI taxonomy): domain Eukaryota; kingdom Viridiplantae; phylum Streptophyta; class Magnoliopsida; order Santalales; family Viscaceae; genus Viscum; species Viscum album. Next base: position 1,661,930,534 of record OY728146.1, on the reverse strand, counting down.
GAAGAAGGAGTAACTCACTGATTCGATTCCAATGCAACCTACAGAGTTGATTCAGAGAATGGATGGAAAGTTGGAGGCCCAGAGAAGATTTTTTGGTACCCGCCACTCCTAAATGAGACGAGTCGAGAAGAAACATTTTCTGTGAACGAGACGTGACCCCGGTCTCACATAACATTTAAAAAGAAAAGTAAACATCATGTTCTTTAAAAGTACACAGTGTATACTTGCCTTAACCGACTTTCACTTTAGGTGGTCTCTATGTCACCCCACAAAGCCATGTACTTTTCCGTTACACAGTTAGTACATGGTCACCTGCGAGAACTAGGTACATGGTGTGTACTCCAAAGTAAACGGTCTATACACCTTAAATTTCCAGATTCTCCTATTTTCCTCAAAAATAATATAAAATAAAAAACTCATACCTGTAATGAAGATTAGGGTTCTTACAAACTTCCCCCCTTAAATAAATTCATCCCAGAATTTCCCTAGCATGGTGGTGTAGAAGAAGAATCCTTGAATAGCTCTCACCATTTTGGTCATACATCAGCCTCCCTCTCCCAAGTCCTATCTTATACTCACCCATGATTCTATAGTTCTCATACCAGAGGAACATACCAACCATGGAGAACCTTTCCACAGCGATCAACAATCCCTATAGGTTGCTCATCCATTGAGGCATCCACCTCTAGATCAACCTCCTTAGGTTGAAAGACATGATATGGGTATAATATGTATTGTCGTAGTTGGGAAATGTGAAAAAATGTGATGCATAGCTTGGTACCTCTGAGTTAATCGCAACCGATAGGCAACCAACCCGACTCTCTCCAAAACCTCAAACGACTCGATGTATCTCTGTGAAATCTTGCCCTCTCTCTGAATACACCCATGTCCCAACCTTGGTGTGACACGTAGAAAAACCTGATCTCCAGCCTTGAACTACAGAGGTTGTCTCCGTCGATCAACATAAGACTTCTGTCATAACTGCGCTGTATCCATCCTCTTACGAATCAACTCCACCCACTTTGTGGTCTCTTGGAAAAGATGAGGTCCCAGCATAGCTACCTCTCTTTCCTCTAGCTAACATAGGGGTGATCAGAATGGCCTACCGTAAAATGACATATATGGTTCCATATGAATAGTATCTTGAAAACTATTACTGTAGGAAAAAACAACAATAGGTATGTGCTTATCCCAAGAACCTCCAAAATCTAGGACGTATACTTGAAGAATATCCTCTAGTACCTGAATCATATGATCGGACTGGCCATCTATCTGGGGGTGGTAAGCTTTACTCAGAAGTACATGTGTACCCAAATACCCCTTTATTCCATATCAGACTCGAGAAGTAAAATGTGCATCCCAATCTGAAAAAATGGAGTGTGAAACCCCATGTAGACATACAATCTTTTGGATGTACAACCTTCCCATATCTTCTACACTAAAGGTCTCTTTGATTGATAAGAAGTGAGAAACCTTCATGATTCTATCAATAACAACCCAAACTGCATCATTCCATCGAGTATACCTATGTAAACCTATAACAAAATCCATCACAACATTATTACACTTTCACTCGGGTATGGGTAATTGCTGAAAAAGTCATGTTGGTTGCTGATTCTCCGCCTTCACTTGTTGAAAGGTGGAACACCTCATGAAAAAACCCAAAAACATCTCTCTGCATACCTAGCCACCAATATTGATAGTTCAGATCTCGATACATCTTGGTGACATCCGGTTAAACTACCCAAACTGAGGAATGAAAGTCCTGCATCATCTCATTTAATATTTCTACTGGAACCCACAAACACACATGAAATTTCATGATCTCATCCCCACCAATGGTCCATCATGGAATATAGTATTATCCTGACACACTCTATCATAAAACTAGGCCTTCAGAATCTGATAGTAGCCACAATCGCACTTGATCAAGTAGAGTAGAGGTAACACCTAAAAAATAAAGGAACGTTTGTCCCTGTTTGTTGTGCACCTCCAAATGAATCTCAGAGAATTGATCCATAAGCTTCCACTCACTACTGGAATCCTGAACTACCGGTATCTGAGTCCTCTTGCACAACACATCATCTACTACGTTACCTTTCCTAGGTGTGTAGGCAAGATCGAAGTCAAAGGACTGAAGGTACTCAACCAAACTTCGTTGTCTCGAATTCAGATTTCACAGAGTAAAGATATATTTTAGACATTTGTGATTGGTGAATACCATAAAATTATCTCCCAAAAGATAATGTCTCCAATAGTGTAAGGAATGAATTACTGTAGCCAACTCGAGATTGTGTGTGGGGTAATTATTCTCATTTGGCCTCAACTATAGAGACCCATACGCAACGACGCCTTCGCCCTACATAATCATTGTTCCTAGATTGACACCTGATGCATTACAGTATATAGTATAAATATTTCTTGACTCTAGAAAAACAAGTATCGGCACTGATGTTAACCTCCCTTTTAGCTCTTGGAAGGCTGACTCCCAAGAATCTATCCACATAAACATTTCCCCTTCTTAGTCAAGACCTCCAGTGGAGCTGCTAAGCATGAAATGTCCTGTATGAAACATATGTAGTATCTAGACAACCCTAGAAAAATTCATACATCAAATATTGTCTTTGGATTCTCCCAGGAATCTACAGCTCTAACTTTCTCTAGGTCTACAGACACTCCTGTATCAGAGATAACATGACCCAAGAAGTGAATCTGGTCCATCCAAAAGTGGCATTTTGAGAGCATATAATATAACTGATGCTCTCTCAGTGTACTCAAAAATTTCTCAAGATGTGTGGAATGGTCATGTTGAGAGTGAGAGTACACAAATATATCATCCATGAAGACTACCAGGAAAGAGTCTAAGTATGGATGGAACACTTGGTTCATTAGTTCCCTGAAAACAAATGGCATGTTCGTGAGACCAAATGGCATAACCATGTACTCATACAGACCATACCTGCTCTGAAAGGCTGTAAGAGGTATATCATATGGTCTAACGCACAACTAATGATATTTATCCCTCAAGTCAATTTTCGAGAACACCCAAGATCTATGAAGCTGATAAAAAAGATCATCAATCCTCAGGAAGGGATATTGGTTATTGACCATAAATTGGTTAAACTTACGATAATACACATAAAGTCTAAGGGTAATGTACACCTTCTTCGCAAATAGGGCATGCGATCCCCAAGAAGAAGTATTGGGTTGTATGAAACCCATATCTTGTAACTCCTCTAACATCTTCTTGAGTTCCTGTAACTCTAGTGTATCCATCCTATAAGTATGAATGGATACCAGTGCCACTCCTAGCACAAACTCAATATAAAATTCTACCTCTCACTCCTTTGAAAAACCTCAAAAATCCGCTAGAAAGACATCCCTAAAACAATCCAATACTAGAGGAAATTACAACTGTGATGTCCCCTGGTCATCCAGATATAGACTAGCAATCTAGGATGTAATTCCTCCCAACCCATGATGCTTAGGTCCTACTGTGCTTGCCTAGAAATCCCATTCGCCCTTTTGTAAAAACAAACGACCCTATAGTGATGTAAAAATCACCCTACAGTGATAACCATCGACAACTGCCTGGAAGGAAACTGACAAGTCCTTCTTGAGAATGATGTTATAGCCCATCATTTCCAAGACATAAAGGTCCCCTGAGAAGTGACCCCCACCAACCTCAAGAGGTCACTCCTTGCACTGACATACACTAGTTTTTCTCATCCTCAATGGAGTTTCCAACGTCAAGAAAACTGTAGAATTTAAGATACAGAGCCCAAGGATCTCTATAATAGAAATATATATGAAACTATGGGAATCCCCTATATTAAAAAGTGCAGAAGATAAAACTAAGTTAACAAAGATCATACCTCGAACTTTAGAGGGTTCAGGAGCCTTCTCCTGATGGGTTTGCTCCACTAAAAAAGTATGGATTGTACCACAGCCCTGTGACCCTACATGACCACCCTGAGATGATCCATCCTATTGTAACTGAATGCCTGCCGACTGGCTACCATGGTCACGACCTCCACCTCAGCATGAACGGTTGGAAGAACTCCAGTTCCTAGACTTATAAGAAACTGGTGCTACTGCTCCTAAACACATGGTCATAGAAGAACTTCAATCTACAGCTGCTATTGAGAAAAACTGACAGATCCGCTGAATATGGCCCATCTTATAGAAAGATCCACACTCGATTGGGTCTCTCGGGAAATGTTTCCTTATATTCCCACCCTTCCCACACTGGTAACATACCAACTAGCTACATTAAGGAGTATCTAGCCTAATTATATCTCTATGTGTAGACTTCCTACGACACTTACTACTATCAGGTGGAGAATCACTAACTCTAGTTGTCAAACCACACTGGCCCATAGCTCCATAATCTCTTAGAGCATGCTATGTGATTAGTTACTGGTTGACTATAGAAGATATGGTCATCAACCTGAATATGTTCACCTGATATTTGATGTCATGCCTGATACCATCCTCAAACTTCTTCTCCAGGAATAACTCATCACCTCAAGGAATGGGTGTAAAATTTTGCAGCTCTATGAAGTGAGAAGAATACTCCTTAACTGAAAGAGTACCCTACTCTAGACTCATGAACTCTTGGTCACGATCATCACTCAATGTCTCTGGGTAGAGTAATCATAGAAGGTGTGATGGAACTAATTCCAATCCATACCCTACTAGCGTCCCTCCGGTGAAATCACATCCCACTATCTCTTAGTGGAATCCCATAGCATGTACGTAGCAAGATTTACCCTCCTCTCTGGATGATTCTCCAGATGCTCGAAGACATACATAATGGCCTCTAACCATGACTCAGCAGCATGAGGTCCTCCATCACCTAAGAAAATGGGAGGATTCTACTACTGAAAAACCTGCATCAACTCTGCCATAGATGGGGCAGGATGCAGTTATCTCTAGAAGGTCTTCATAAAACTCATGAAGCTTTCTCATAAAAGTATATTGGCACCTGTATCTGGAATTATGGAAGGTTCCAAGACAAGTAGGACAGGAGGGTCTGTTGGTAATCCCTAATCTGTAATGAACAGTGTCTGGCCACTTCCCTATAATTGGCGTACAACTGGAGGACGTCTCAGTGGAATGACTCTGTAAGGTCAATCACACACCTTAGTTCAATATTATCAAGTACTGAAACTTAGAAGTGCAAGAAAGGAATAGGAGAAATGATGGAATTCATGTTATTCAAAACATGGATGTATGACATGTATGTTCCCTATACAGTGTGTTCCTTTAAACCTTCACATGGGCATGTACTCCTTCCAACCCTGGTCGGGTAACACCCCATACACATGATGTGTTTTCTTAATACATGGAGTGTACTTGAAAGAACTTCACCGACCAGTGTTGTTAGTCACATGGCCAGTTACACGGCTAACTCAACACAACATATTTACTCTAGAAACAATATGTTTTAACTACCCATGATCCACCTATGTCGTTGATCACACGGCTAAACACATCGTCAATACACACGAAATGTACTTTCGGTACACGACAATTTCCACCAAGGATTTCCCAACCCCATGTCTCTTCCAACACTACCAGTGACAAGGTTAGAAACTACACAACGTGTGCATGAAGTACATGGCATGTAATTATAAAAACAGTTCCTTATCGAAAAGAAGGATACACGGTGTGTATTTATAATTACACACTGTGTATTCTGGGTTTTTCCAAATAGTAAGCCTCAGAAACTACTTTGGATCGCAGAAAACATAGAAATGAACATTAAAGTGCCAAATTCTGATCCATGAGGGCCCTTACTCCCCACGAATCAATTCTTGTCACCTTCTACATTTCATAAACAATAATAATAGTGAAATGATCCACCCAATTCCGATCCATGAAGGCCCATAACACCTTAGGGACTAAAGATTGGCATTCATTCAAGTAAACTTTAAACATTAGAAATACCCAATCAAACAGTAGTCATTCTATAAAGGAATCTATCATAACAACATTCATATCTATCACCAAACCTATCACAATAACATAAAATTAGTAATTCACCCTAAATGGAATGGAAATAATTCATGACATGTGATCTTTAGAAAGTGCCTATATATTGAATGAGATGGCATACCTTCATCTCATCATGTTGCAAAAGAAATATAACCTCAATAATATCATCACTAACAACGCAAAACATGTGAATCACCCAATGGTGAAATAAAATCAACTATAATAATTACAAAACTAGAAACATTGCAACATATGAGGTGAATTTTCTTTCCCCTATACACGGGTTAGCTACTATCGGCCATAAATTATTACCAAGTACTTATTCCATCTTATCCCTGACTATAGGCTCCAAAAAGTAAGTCAAAAAGAAAAAAATTCCCTCTGATACCCCTTTGTAACGTTTGGTTCTTGGTGCATCCCTGAGGTGCCCCATACCTGATTGGTCAAATGGCCTCAAGCGCATTTCCCCAAAATCCAGAGGCTTCTGACTAGTAGTGAGGGCTTTATGTGTGGATGTGGGGAAACTATTCCCTCATTGGCAGAGTACTTTAGTATAAAGAAATAGATAACAGTAGTAGAAGAAATAATAATACCATACAGTAGTAAATAATAGAATACTAAAAGAAATAAACAACTATAGTAGATATATAAATGATGCATGATACATATGTCTATGAAAACATCCAAACAATTCACAATACTGGAATACAGTACTAAACCAAAGTATAAGGGAAAAAAACTAAACTCCAATAGAATCAAAAGCCTCGGATTGGTCTCATGCTATCCAAATCCATAGTAGTCAAGCACCTAACATAGAAGGGTGCTTTCCCTTATCTTTACCTATAAAAATATAATCTATTTCAGCCCAAAAGTATGACCTAAATAGGTTGTGAGACGAATCCCAATAGAAAACCACCCAAAGATCTGTTCCTAATAGTTAGTGAATATATATATGGTGGGAAATAAGAAAAATGAAACAATAAACAAGGAAGTACTCAAAAGTAAACAATCATAAAGTTTCAATTGCATTCATTTTCATATATAAGTAAAAACCTCATCAAAAAATGTAACCCTCTGGGTATGTTCTCACAACCTAACCCCTCTGGTTCGAATTATATAATGATATAATGACCTTTTGGGAATCTCGCACAGTCTAACCCCTTCGTCTCATGCAAACAAAGACTCTGTGAGGAATCACTCACTTTCAATTCCCCCTATTTTCTTTTAACAATAAAATACAAACACTCTGAGGAAGCACTCAATGTCAATTACCCATATGGTCTTGTAATGGTTACTATAAACACTATGAGGGAGTACTCAATGTCAATACCTCTTATGGTCTTGTGTTCTGATAAATATAACAGGAACTCTTTGGAAGCCCTTAACATCAATTCCCCCTATGGTCTCACTATACCGGGTTCCTGAAGCCCTGTGTAAAGAAATTGTGCACAGATGATGTTCAATAGCCAAAGTAAACCTAAAAGTACTAATTGGATAAATATCTACAAGGCATACTACAACATTAAATAAAATCACTCCATCCTAACAATACTAGGAAAGGAAAGAAAGAAGTCTAATAGGAAAAGATAGATCAATTTATCAATATCAAAACAAGAATGGGAAACACATCCATAGCATGGAAAATAACCCTATTCGCGATCAAACGACCTCTACTCGGGAACACAAGGCATAACAGGCATTAATAGGGATAAAATTACTAAACATGCAATACCCCATTCTAGGTTATTGGGAAATCTTGCACATAATATTCAATGACTAACTATAGAAAGGCAAAAAACACATACCTAAGCATTGTACGATCGATATACTCCGAAGTCAGCCCTTGAATTGATCTTGAATTTTGTAGATCTACAAGAACGTCAAAAACCTTCAACCAAGGATATCTCACGAGAGACAATAAAACAAGATATAAAGCTCTAAGATAAGGAGGAACTCACCAATGTGATTACAACACAACCAAATGAGTTCGATTCGGAGAACAGATGACGAGTTGGATGCCTAGAGAAGAGTTGTTAGTATTCGTCTTTTCTGGATGAGATGAGTGGAGAAGAAACATTTTCTCTAAATGAGACACGAACTTGGTCTGACATAACAATTAAAAATAAAAGTACAAGAAATGTTATTTAAAATTATATAAAAAGTACTTTCCTTAACTGACCTCCACTTTAGGTGGTCTCCAGGTCACCCCACACGGCCATGTACTCAGCCGTTACACGGTCACCCATGGAAACTGTGTACATGGTGTGTACTCTAAAGTACATGTCATGTACTATTTAAATTTCTAGATTCTCCTCTTTTCCTCAAAAACACTTTAAAACAAAAAACACATACCTAAAACAAAGATTTGGGTTCCAAAAATTGTGATATAGAGTATCTCTTTTAAAAAATATAGGTTTTGATCAAATGGTTATGAGAGTCCCAAATCAATTGGTTATATTCTCTAAAAGGTAATTTTTTTATATATATTCTTAGAAATCTCCACTTTAGTGTTCACTAACGTTTTTATATACATTATCTCTATTATATACATAGTTTATTTGTTTTTTTTCTATTTTTTCATTATATTTAAATTTTACTTTTCATTTTTAGCAACCTAAAGTAGGTTAATATCAGGGTTTTGTATATTTTGTATTATTTCATTGAAAGAATACCGTAAATGGGCATAAAATTATAATTATAAAGATTTAATTTTTCATTCATATTATTCAACCCATATTCTTATATTTTATTTATTTTTTTATCTCCAATATTAATCCTTTAATTTCTAAAATCCTTTTTTTCATGTGATTCGCAATGGGGGAAAATTACAACATGATTTTTAAGTGAGACACATCCCAATTAAAACAGTTTTATAGGATAAAACAATTAAATAATTTTTTTTAAGTTTTACTAATATTTTTAATAGTTATTTTATAAGAATATTTTTCATTACACACCTCATTGAGATGTTATGTCGTGTAGGATTGGAAAAAATTAGACAACCATGATAAATATGATTATTTCAATTTTTTATTTATTGGAATCATTTATTTTATAATTTTTGAAATAATATTTGTTAATAAGAATAAGAAATAAACTTTAGAGGTTTGAAATGAATAGTGGTAAGTGGTTCTCATAAGAATATCCTATCTTATAGAAATAAATGTGAGAGAGAATTTAGAAATGGGTAAGTAATTTGAGCAATACATCTTGTTACTCAATTAACAAAAAAATGATACAAATAAAGAAAAATTAAATAAAAGGAATGGATAAAAAATACATAATATTAGTTATCCTTCAAATCATATATGTTTTGGGTATGAAAATATCTTCAGGTATAACCATTTTATAAAGTGATAACATAACATTCTCCTACTCTTTCTTTTATAATTAACCCTCTTAATTTATAAATTATGATTATAATAGTATAAAAGAATAATTGAGTTGTGGTATAGAATGTTTTATAATTATATAAATTTTTTATGTTGATTAAAATTTCAACAAGTTTTTATATCTTAATAAACATTTATGCATCACTAATTTAATGATTTTATTGTTCTATATATAGTCTATCTATCTTTAATTGATATATAGTCCATTTATAATATTTAATCTAAAAAACCTTTAAATTTAGAATTTATAAGTGATATTTTTATGCAATGTAAAGTAAATAATTAGTTTTTTTAAAATAATTTTAAATTTTAGAATCCATCTTCCAAATATATACCTATTCTTATATCTAACATGCCTAGATTAATAATTGAATCTAGAATTCCAAAAAAATATCAAAATTGAATATATATATATATATATAACAAAAGGCAAAATAATTGATTTCAAATGATAGTTTTCAAAAATAAATAAATATAATTCACTGATAAGATCCATTTAATATAACTATTATAATATTATAAATTTATTTTCCATTAATATTATCAATTCCAAATAATACTATGTTAAACATTTTAACTCCCATGTTCAATTTTCTTATAGTATTTCAAAGTTCATCATGCTCAAATTTTTACCGAAAAAAGATGAATTTAAACAACATTAATGATTTAATTTAATCTACTATAATGGGTTTCATCTAATATGATAAAAGTTTTGTTAAATATCAAATAAGAAATATTATAGATATATGATTCTTAATATGATACCATTAAATAAAATTTATTTGATTTTCTTTTGAACTTTATATATAAGCAATTATAATATTAATTCTCCTTCCTTATAGGTGTTTATACACTCATGAAAAATTGAAAATAAATCAATAATGAACAATAAATAATATTAAAGAAAATAATAGAAGGTAAATATAATTATATGAAAAGAATCATTTAAAATGATAAGAACATTTCACATCAATTAATAATAATGAAACCATGTTTAGATGTGTAGAGTTATATCACTCTATTTATTTAATAATTTCTTTATTCTAATTAAAATCACTAAAACATGATAAAACTACCTCTACAAACTTATTATATATATATATAACCTAATAAACCCTGAATCTATGTTATAACCACAATTTAAGATTTTCTAGATATCCTTGAAGTACCAAAATATTTTTAAGATGAATGGAGATAATGCCTATATTATTAATGTTTAAATCCTATTTATGAAAATGGTAATGACCAAGATGTAATAAATTATATCTATTTATGGTTATTTATAACTTATTAACTAAAAATATATATAAATATCAATATTTAAAAATAGTTTCTTTAGTCCCACATCTTCTTTTAAAAATGGAGACATCATCAAATAATAAATTACTTCTGTTTAGGATAACCATGAGAATAGTCCATACATATTATAGAACTCTAGTACTTTTGATTATTTAATCATTTATAGTTATAAGGTTATTTATTTTCAGGTATATTACAAAATTATAATGGAAATTAGGAAACAACATAGACATGGTAATTTTTTTAAAATGGTGTCTATTATCCAAATATTTTTTAATTTACCACATTGTATTATTTTCTAATATAAAAATATTTTCTATATCCATTTTTAGTCTTATTCAAGAAACCTTCAGGAATTAACTTTTATCTAAAGATAATAACATAATCAATTAAGTTGTATAAGCCTTAATGATCATTAAAAATCATCATGGAAAATATGAAAAAAAAATATTATTAAATTACCATATACCTACTATTTTTTAAGAGGAAATAGAAATAATAAAAAATAAACTTTAGTTACAGAATGATTAATTAATTATGAATGAATTAAAATATTTATATGTAAAAAAAATTAAATCTATATACATAAATTCTTCAAAATTCAAACGTCATTGGTAGTTAATATAATTATGAAATGTACAATCTTTTAATTCTATATTTAATTAATTAATTTCAAAAATTAAATTCTAATTATTTATTTAAACTTAGATATTTGTTTATTTATATTTTATGTTATATCTAAGAAAAATGAACGAAATATTTTTTGTGTTTTTAATTTTCTTTCATTGGATTTTTATAATGGAAAAAATTTTCAATAACCCTTTGAATTCAATACAACTAGAATATTTTTCCTTATTATCAATCACCACCCTTATCATGACCCAACCCTTAGGAATCCCTCTTGGGCCTACAGTGAAGTCAACAATGTCTCACAATACCCATCTCCAATTGGCCACAGTTTGTTGACTAGCACAGAGATTTTAAAACAAAAAAATGGGAAAAATTACCCTCATCATACCTATAATATAATAAAAAATACCAATTAAATCCATTTGTTATATAATAAAACCATTATCCACAAAATTAATGTAATAGAATATATAAAATACAATCCAATTGAAATAATAAAAATATTTCATATGAAACAACACACAAACTCCATGAGATCATAATGTATAGACCATCGACTAACTCTTACTTATAAATATTGAAGATAGATATATATAGAATTGTGTAAACATACACATATACTCAGTCATATCCTCCTCAAACCCTCTCATCCAAATGTGTATTAAACATACAAAGTCCTTAGAGAACAAATAATAGAAATGACTCGAAACTAAATCAGTACAACTACCAACCAACCACACCAATGATAGATCACCCAATATGTAACAAAGGTGTAATTACATAAAATAAAAGAATATATCAATAAAGTATACCACAGATAATTCCCCACTATTTAGTCACTCTCATGACATAATAGAAATCATCCTGGTGCTTCTATCCCTTCTACTTTCAATCCATCACATATAATAACCTTTATCAAAACCATATAGCACATAAAATGACCATATCATCATAACAACCACATATCCACCACCCCAGACCACCATATAGAATTAACTACATATACACACCTCATATTTAAATGAGAATTCACATCAAATATTCATTATTTAATTGTAAAGTGTACATAATGGGAATAAACCTCATTCCCTATTACTACCATCCATGATCCCCACAATATATCATTATCACAACCATATAACCAATTCATATATTATATTAAATACTAAATCCAAAAGTCATTATATATTATATACATATACTTACAGAAAACTGTCACAATCTATACTACACATGGAAGATAGAATGGGGAAGATGGAGTATTCAGTCACCCCTTCCCTCACTATCCATTAAGTTAGGGGAAAATCCATTAATTAAAAAGAATATGGGAAACAGTAAGGTTATTATTCATAGGTAGTTGTGTGTAAAAAATCCCAATGAAATATAATGAGTTTATATATTCACTTATTCGCACCCATTGGGTTCAATCCAAACAACACTACCATCACTCATAACAACCATTCCATCATAATTACCATGCATTAAAAACATATCTATAACCACACCTAAAACCATCCCCACCTATCTATATATAATATCAGTAAAAATATCTATTAACTTCTCATTTAGTGATATCATAATTAAAGATTTTTATGGTTACTATTTACCAGCATTATTTAATTATTTATGTCATTTCTTACTCAATATTTAGTGTTAAAAAATTCATAAAACCACATCTCACATTAACCATTCATTATAAATATTCCAAAACATTATCCTACACATCACATTTTATTGATTAAAACAATTTTATTCATAATCATTAATTCATTTTGAACCTATTGTATATCAATTATGTCCCACTATCCCATTTATATTTTCATTTATTCTCACCAAATTCGATGCCACCAAATAATTACAACACAAATCCATAAAAATGACACCCATTATCACATGAAACATTGTAAATAACATTAACAATGTCACCTTAATTGTCATTAAACCACTTTCATTCCACTTGACTTTCCATTCCAGAATTAATATAACCACACAATAGCATATCCATCACTACCATAACCAAACCACACAACATCTTCCCAAACAACCATAATAAAAAAACAATATCCATATTTAACACAATAAGGAAGATCCCAATACGGTATAAAATTAGATTCAATATAAAAAAATCACATTAAAGAACATATATCAAATAATTCTTTCCTATTGAATAATAATTTTATATATGAACTTCAGAACCATAATTATACATTCACATGCAGCTGATTAATTACCAACATTATGTGATTTATCCAATTATGAAGGTGATAGTTTCCCTTCTTATCACAATATCACATATTAATTATCCATATTTAAAATAGAAAACTCAAAAAACATAGTAGTTATCTAATCAAAAAACTATTTTTAGGCATCTTCCCATATCCATTTAATCATTTATGTATAAGTAAGAACATTAATATTTCTAAATTTCCATCACCACCATTTTATTTACTTTCTTATGTTATTTCATAATCATAGAAGGTTACTTAATAATGTCTCAAATAAAAAAAAGGATTCCAAAAAAATAATATCTTTAATCAAGTATCAATACGCAAGAAATAACATAGATTCAAGTAAAGAACATGTGATTCACCCTTTTCCCTTCAATTTCTTTTATTATAGTTCATTATATTACTTCAGATAATCCATACAATCTACTTAAATAAAGAGTTAAAATCATGAATAATCTGAAAAATAAATATAAATATAGATATAGAAGTCATGAAACCCCCACCTAAACCAAATATTTAAATAATATTAAATATGATGAGAAGAAAATTTCAATAAATCACCACCCAATCACTCAAGGATAAAAAAAAGGACTAAAAATGACTATTAACCATTAAAATCAAAACAAAATGATACCAAACTAGATCATCACTGTCGTCATATCCTTCCTAAGAATAAAGGAGAATAATAGAATCTATGATAAGAGAAGATAAGTTCACCTTGGTTTATAAGTGGTTTGTATCCTAAAGTCAAGGGATAGAAAAAATAAATGGATAACAAAGGGTCCTTATAGATTCCACTTTGATTTACTAGGGATATGAAAAGTTAAATGAATTTATATGAATTGAAATGTGCATTAAATTTATTAATAGAACTATAAATTTAAGAAATAATGGTGTAATGGATTACGATCGCATTGTAATGTGAATAAATAAAACACACCTCTCAAAATAACATCATTATCTACCCTTATCTATCCTCAAATATCTTATAAAACCCACCTTAACTACTTGTATTTAGATAGGTCCACAAACATAATTAGGATTCACATTTCATGTTACATGGTCCTTTGAAAAACATGGTCCAAACCCCACACGTCTCACATAAAACCCATTGAACCACAAACCAATTCATGGCATGAAAACATTTACCATGGATTAAGGAAACTCTAAAGGAAGAAATATAAAATAAAACATCTAATAAATAATGTTTTAATAGGTAGAATCATGACACAATTTCGCTCATGGAATATTATCCCAAGGTATCATGTAAAATTAATTCAAAGTTATGTCACATGATAGATAACTCACATGTAATATACATTATAAAACATCAAGAACAATGCGTTAAATCCCGAACAACTATGAAACAACCAAACTCACATAGGAGAAATAGGAAAGTTCTAATGTATAATTAATCTTATGAACCCCACATGATAACTATCCGATAAAGTACTAACTTAAAATATAACAATTTTATCACACCATAACACCAACCCTCACTTAAAAAACAAATTTATTTCTTGAAATATCATAAGAATGAAATCACATGGGATCCTACCCTAATCCAAAACATATAACCCACATAGAGGCTTATACCATTATAGAAAAACTCACAAAACCACATACCAACTCTCTCTTCCAACCAACCAATCACAACACAATATGTTGGACCACACCATAATGCATCTCCCCAACTAAAATTGTAGTTTCAATTATACCTTCCTACATATAACCACCAAATGAAACTTAAAATACCTAAAATACATAAATTAATAGTCTGAGAATATCATTGTAGTTACATTTTATACTTCTCAAATGATTCTCATCATCAACATTCAAAACTAGACCCAGGAAGAAAACAAATGACAATGAATCTAAACACCCCTATGAGGTACCTCTCAGAAACGGATAAAGATACTACTAATACATGAACCTGATTTGAATAACAACATTTCCAATAATAACAAAAAAAAATTATTTACAAAATTCACCGTCAAAATGATCTCTACAAAATAAGAACCACAAACATAACCACTAATAGTGATACCTCTCTAATAGAAACTCCACAAATAAAAAGGGGATAAGTCTAATGAATAATAATATTGTAAAACATTAGTCACTTCTACCCAAAACTCCGCCAAAATAAAATAATTAATCCATTTATAATGGTAAATCAAATTCATGAAATTATATTTCTAGAATCATTACTTTAAATAAAAATATATTTATAACTTATCAAAAACTACATATATTTTCAAAATCCATTGAGTTTACAAAGTAATTAATAAAACTAAATCTTCATTAATTCAAAAATTTATTAATTTTAAATTATTTATTCTTTCAAAAAATATAAATTAGATTGATTAATTATAACCAATTTAAGAGAAAAGGAGTGTGTATATTCCAAAAATAAATTTTAAAAAAATGGAATAATTAATGTTATTTAATAGAGATAGTTATGAAAGGAATAAGGTCACTAACATAAAAAAACATACTCTTAAATTATTGAAACTCAAATCACTCTCTTAAAACTGATGACCAACTAAAATAAAATCACACTACCCAAAAATACATCACATGAACCGAGTAACACCATGAACCATGGGGAACTTTTAATATTAGTGTCACATCACTTCATAATAAAAATAGGTATGCTTAACCAATTCACTACATGTCGATATACTCAAAACTAATTATCAAATCGTGATCTAATTCAAGAGAAAAACTTCATTTTCATATTCACCTACTAAAAGATGGTCAACTTGAGGAATCATTATCATTTATCCCAACAACCTAGAAAAAATATCCTTAAATAAACTCAACATGATTCCTCACACCCACACAAGACCTAAACTTCAAACTAACTATACACCATCAAACCTCTAGCCTCAATAAATACTCAAAACATTATGCTCATGTGTCTATGTCGGTCATGCAGTCTTTAAATTAGATATGAAAAATGAAAAAAAAATTGAGACCACACAAACTTGTATCCCCTTCTTGAAAATCCTATATTCCTTCATAAATTCCACCCTTATATGCTTCTAGAAAAAACTCCTTCTTGAATAATAAATATAACACCTAGAAGGAAAATACATTCATCTAAATTTGTTTTAATTTATACTATGCTGGATCCAACCTCTAAAGAAAACCTATAGTTAAGGTAATTTAGAATTGATATAGAGTCCATTTTAGCTTGAATAAAATTGAATCCTCTTACAACCACTCCTCAACATCGAGTACTAAAACTCCTATAAGGATCATACAACATTCTTGTTATAGAAATTTGTACCACACCTAGATGATACTCCCCCATCTTCCACAATTTGGCCACAACACCCTGATGGTGAATTTCTGGCACGTCTTCTACCAGATCCCTAAAACCATCAAGTTTAATTATAAAAATTAACTCATAAACCAAAATAGTAAGAAGAAAAAATACATCATAATAATCAAATAATATCCTAGATCACCATATAATTAAACTAAATTTTCATCTATGAAAAAAGTCTCATCTTCATTTCAAATTAACACCATCATTTTATCCATCAATACAACTATCACGTCACTCCCACAACATTATCCATAGAACCAATAAGAAATCAAACAACCAATTTCTTCTCCCCACCAATCATGTCTATCAATCAAGGGGAACAACAATACTAATAATCAAAAAGACCTCATAATACCTTTTAAGGAAATAATAATCATATTTATATATATTGAATCACATTAAATAATGTTTTAATGAACCTTAAAACAAAATATCAATTCAAAATTTAAATATTTACCATGCACCGCACATGTTTAAAAAATTAAAAAACAACCAAATTTTTTTATTCAAAATTTGTGTTACCATGCATAATAATATGTTTACAGTTTAATATTTACTTCATTGAAATTTTAATATTCATTATTTTGTTTCTCCTAAAAAATATATGAAATTTTGATATAAAATGAACATGATAAATAAAATTAGATATTTAACATTATTTTCTTAATAACTCATATACCTCAAAGTGGAATATATTATATACATTTATTATATCTTTAGTTAAAATCATAAAATTATAATAGGCTCTTCATCTAATCAATATCAATATGTTTAATTTCAAAACTAATAAATAAAGATTAATTCATACCATATTATTAAAACATTAATACATGTATCCAAAGATATTCATTATATCAAATTAGATGGTCCTATAGGTTACTAACATATTAAAGATTTTAAAGAATAAACCAATGTAAACACCATAATTATTCATTTTATGAAAAATATCAAAAACAAATAAGAAGTAAATTTCAAAATTTTCAAGGCCTCCTTAAAGTTTCAAATTAATATTAACTTTATATTTAATTAAAATATACAATAATATAAAATGAAAAAATTATATATGTAAATAGAGTTATCGTATAATAAAATCATTGGAAACTATAATTATATTACAAAATAGAGGAAAACTACATCAGAAACACCGCAAGATATTATAACAATTAATAATGAGAATTATAATAGCCTCTTCATATCCCAAAATCAAAAACAAATGTCACAAGTGTGAAAGAAATCGATAAACCTGGAATAAATAATTTTAGGTAAAATTTAGTCTATTAGATTAATTTTCATTTCCTTAAATCATCCCAACTCAATCATAAATTCAATAAATAATGATACATATAACATTATTAGGACTCTGTTATAATAAACACTATCTTTCTTAGGGTGTTTAGTGGGCTTGAGTTTCTTTAATTTGATAATAAGAGGTCTGTCCTATCTAGTCTATCTTGTTATCTCATATCCAAATGTTGATCAGTATCAAAAACATATCAAACTGTTATAGTACTCACTAGTGATTAAATATAAAATCCATATGAACTTTCATCGATTACCCTGATAACCCTATTTCATAACATGACCCCACTAGTAACCCCTCAAACATAGGTAGTTAAAGTGAGAGAAAACCCCAGATCCCTATTCCAATATGTTATGGGTTGGAAACTAATAATGAGGGTATAATCACACATAAATGGGTAGAATTTCAATTATAATACTAGGAATATATGAGAAACAACCAATAAAATAAATTTAATGTAGAAAAATCATTATACAATAAATTCATGTAATACCATACAAAAAATAACCTCCAAATCAAATACTAAAAATAGATCCTATGGTAGAAACTCAAAAACTCCATCCATGAACTCTATGGGGATGTAATGTACATACCATACATCAAGTCTCTCCAAAAAAATATAAATGATAAATATATATAGAATTTTAGGAGCGTGCATGTATATTTAGTTAAATCATCCTAAGAACCTATCATTCAAATGAAAAATAACCATATTAAATCCTCAAGGGGGTACCCTATAACCACTTCCCCACTCGGGTTTCTCTCTCATGCCCCAACAACAAGTGTCTGGGTGATTTTATCCGTTCTAAAGTAGTCACATCACACTTCAGATCCTATATCATAAATATATACCACAAACCACATGGATATCATCATCACAAACACATGTCCACTAATGTATACCACTACACGCCCATAACTACACACCCACCACATACTTCACCACATCTATACATCTTGGAATTATTACATTACGGTAACATGAATATAAATGACATCGACCACTTTTCCTCCTTCCATCATGCACCTCCCCCGCCTTGTATCTTCATTAGAACAAAAAAACCTTGACATCAAGTATATTACATACCAAATACTTTATCCAATACATCATTTACGAACATAACTATCATAATCCATAATATTGTATACTTAACCTGGAAGAGAGAGTGGGGAATGGTGATTTTTCACCGTCTCTTCCCTCTCCAATCTGTATATTGGTTAAAATACATGGTGAGAAAAACCATATGTGATTTAGTAAGATCATATCACTAAAATGGTGGTGCTTAAGAAATAATAATAAAATATAATGAATTTCATATAGATACCCAAACCCAACCTAAGGTTTCACACCAAACCAAAACTACAATCATCCATAACAACCATTTCATCACTATTTCCTTGAACTAAAAACTACTTCCATCACTATACCATAAATTATCCACAACTATCTATATAAGATAACCATAACAATCATTTTTAACTTACCATTTAATAATATCATCCTTACGTCCTTCTTATATTAAAATTTACTATCTTTATTACATGAATAATTTCATTTATTTATCCATATTAAATTCCAAACCATCCATTAAAATACTTCCCTTATTAATCCTTCATTATTATATTCCACAAATTTATCCTAGATATCACCTTTTTTTATAAACAATAATTCCAATCAAAATAATTAATTAATTTATATCCCATCATTAATCAATTCCAACCCATTGACCTATTACAATTTTCATTTATTCAAAACATATTCCATGCCATCGGGAGACTAAAACACTACCCCGCAATAACTAAACCCAACACTACATGGATATTCACGCCACACATTCCAAATAGAACTAAAAAATTTATAAAACCACGTCATTCTCACACCATTATCCAGGCCACTGCTATCATAAATACAAAATAGCTTATCCATCACAACTAAAACCAAGATACACCACATAATCTAAATCATGCATAATGAACAACAAACACCCCTTTAAACATAGAAAGGATGAATCCACATAATGTTTCAAACAAGAGAAAACATATCAAAATTTTTCATTGACAAATATATCTTTAATTATTATTTTATATTGAATCAAAATTTCACATTCAAAAATCATCACCATAATTTTATATTCCCACATGATGATTCATTACTAACTATAAATGATTTAGACAATTTTGAAGGCTATAGTATCCAAGGTTATCATAATAATAGATATCAGTCAACTATATTTACAATGAAAAATAGAACAATTATAATATTTAAATAGACTAAATAACTCTATTTTTGGAATCCCTATATATCCAATTAATATTTTATGTATAAAAAAGAACACAAATAGTTACAAATTTCCACCATCTATATTTCAGTCCTTTTGGATGTAATTCATTGTATATTATGAAAATATAATAAAGAAACCACCGACTCTAGGCTATTGGGGTCAAGATCGCTATTTTTGGTTTTAGAGGAAGTTTATTAGAATCCTTGGGAAGCATATTTTCTAAAACAAAGATTAGGGATCATAACACTGTGATGGACTTTCAGGATAAGTATTGAATAAAAACATAAAGTTTTGGTGAGGTAGATTTTATGTGTATTTCCTAGAAATATATCTATGTCTATATATTACAATTGGACGTGGTTTTGTTATAGATGTACCTTATGACAATAACTTTAAAAAGGGGGCATTGTGCTTGACCCAATCATCATCTGGTAAAAAATGACCTTATTGTGCACCTGGTTTGACACTGTTTGGGGATATTCGTGGGATAATTTACATTGTTTTTACAAACCATTATTAAGGATTTGAAAATAGATTTATCCCAAAAGAAACCATCTTTTTATGAGATTAACTATGAATGAAATTTTCAATTTTGGTTTTGTACTTAACTTGTTTTGGGATTATACATTACATTTCATAATGATATGATCTAGTCTAGTGTATTAAAACATTTAAAATTGGAACCTATCATAAGGAATGTTAATTGTATCAATGAACCTAATAAAAAGAGTAATAATGATCATTTCTTTGATGGGATTAAGAAAATATTTTGGAATGAACTATTCTTCCAAACATTTTTATCATATGAGGAAATAATATCACATTTAAAAAGGAAATAGAAATAATTCTATATGTATTGTGTATTGGAAGGGAAGAAAGAGAATAAGTGGATGGTTGAAAAAAATATGGATAACATGAAGAATGAAATGAAGAATTTTACTATATGTTATAACTATGGAAGGAAACACCCAGATATTTTTAAAAATGGAAGTAGTCCATTCTAAAAGTGATGATCTAAAGTACATTAGGCTTGTGATTGCAATGAATAAGAAAAAAATCCAATTTGAAATTCTTAAACTCTAAGGAGATGGGATACTACACAAATAATTATCTCATACATCAAATTAATATACCTAGAATGAAGCTAATGTTTTATGTTCATGCTTATGATGTTACCACAGATGAAGTGAATGACTAATGTTCTTATGTTTGGATTTAAGAATTATTTTATTTTATTATTTTATCAATATTATCTTAGTTATAAGAATTATGAAATGTATATGGATTATACTGTAGGAATTTTTCATTAATTTTATGAAAAAATAGGTTGAACATTACTAATGACCAATAAAAAATGATTTAGTTTAAAGATGGTTTTCTTGGAAAAACATGATTGTGGGAAAGATGATCTTTAATATGTTCTTGATGTAGGTATAATTATTTTTGTATAAAAACATGACTGATATGGATAAATAAAATTTTATATTACTAACTTCCTTGATATTGATTAATTATTTATTAAAAAAGTGGTTTATACTATAATTGATGGAGTTTACAACATATTTGGATTTAAGGAATATATCTAATAATCAATGTTTTTCTAAAAGAATAAGGAATAATTCATGTCTTAAATTAATTTTTATGGTAATTCAGGTTATTACCATGTTTTAATAGAATATGCGATGAAGGTATTCACATGGTTAGTATGTGATGATTAAGAGATACTTCATGTTTTCTGAGAGATTGAAGATAAGTTCATTTTTTAAATTTAGTAACCTTATTACTAAATTTTTGGATATTATTATTTTGGGAGGGTTATATGTTTAACCATTTAAGAAATGCTTTAAGTTGGTATTTTTGTGAGGTTTTGTAGATTATTATATTACCTCACCATATGAGTATTTATGAATTGTGGATAACCTGTGTTAACCATTTTTCCATAATGACAACTAGAGATCAATGGAATGACTTGTCATTATATTATAGGTATTATTATTAGTTATAAGTGAACTTTAGTGATTCAGGCATAAAATAATAATTTTTGGATATTCATTTCATGGAGTAAGAGATAAATTGTAAATTGATAGAAACATAACCAAATATATTATTGTGCTTATGAAATATAAATATATCATTTAAGTATACTTTTATATATTTTTAGTGAGTGAAAGAAATCCTAAAATCTAGTAAAAAGGTCTTGAAACAAAAATGTTTCCTTGTTATCACCATTTTTTATTATATCAATGACCTACTTCATGCCTTTAGTTTATCACTTGTGGTCATTAACTCACTCTGTACCATGTTCTCTATCACTCTCCATTAGTATTTGGGTGTTAGTTTTCTATTCTATGTCAATGTTTTCACTTCACACCTATGTTCTCATATTTGGAAACCACCTATGTGTTATTCCATATGACCTTTATACTTCCCATTATCTCTTATTGACATGGTGCTTTATTAACCATTCTCGTGACGTGGGGTTTCATGAAGGGTGTTTTCAAATGAATAAACCTTGATTTCTGATATCAAATTTAAATTCTGTAATGAAATTTATTTAAGGTGAGGAAAATGTAACACCTTGATATTTTAAAATAAGAACATCACATATAATAGAATGTGTGATAGGCAACCCAAAGAATAGAAGAAAATATTACACCCTAATAATTTATGATATATTTATTTGTTTTTAGATAAATTCAATATCTTCAATATCTTTCATTATATGCAATAGTGATTATACCTTGTGTTATATGTAACATTGAGGTAATCGTTCATCACACGCAACCCTGAGTTTAGCATAGAAGAAACTATTACTCCTGAATAATTTATGATATATTTATTTATTTTAAAAAAAATAAATCTTTTAAATATCTTTAATTATATTCAATATTGAGTATAGGTTTTGTTACATGAAACACTGAGTTAATCTTGCATTACATGCAACCCTATGTTTAGCTTACGTTACACACAATACCATGTTTAAACGAAGGGTGACATATTATTAATACATTAGTATAATATTTATAAAGTAGCCATTATATTAGAGGGTATGAATAGTAATAACTAATTATAAAAATTATGGTTAACTATGGATTATATATAAAATAAAAATCACTTAAAAATGAATTTTTTTTAGAAAAACTGTATTTTTTCTAAAGGACGGTTTAGTCATTCTTTGCACACATTATGTAAAATAATTTTTTAACACTTTTAGAAAATTTATTACAAATAAATAATTTATATTTGAAATAATCATATAAAAATTATTTTATGTTTACTTTTTTTGATTATTCGGAAAATTTTCATTTTTTTGATTAATAATGAAAAATAATGAATTTTAATTGAAAACTAAATTTTTATTTAAATAATTTATAATGATAAATTATATTTTGAATTGTTTTTAAAGTAACATTAGTTGAATTTTATACCAATTTATCCAATTTATTTCATTGTAATAATTTTAATTTTTAATTTTGATATATAAACATTTAAACTTTTGAACATTTTCTCTTTTAAAATATGTTTTCTCATCACATTTATAGGATTAATTTTAAATTCAAATTTTCTACTTTTTTCAATGAAATTTGGAAAAATGGATTCCATATTTTGAATATAAATAATTTATATTATCTCATAATCTTAAATTATTTTTTATGAAAATGAAGAGTGAAAATAGAAAATATTAATTACCATGGTTAAGGTAAAAATAGATTTAACATGGGTTAAACTAAGAAGATAATGATTAAAATGACTAATAAATTTTTTCAAAACCCATTTCTTGGCCCTATTTAGACTCCTATAACCTTGGGATAAATTTTATGAGTTTTTGGGATACTTTTCCATGAAAGTGACATGTATAATAAGTTGTGTAAATAAAAATAAAATAAAGTAACCTTCCTTTAAATATCTATAAAGCTTTGGGATATGAAAAAAAAAATTTGTTATAAATACTATTTTGAAATATAAATGTGTTTTATTTATCATGATTGTTTATATTTAATTTTATAGAAGAAATAATTGCAATAAATGTTTCATAAACACAAACTCAGTAATTATTTAGCTAATAGAAAAATAAAATAAATGATACCAAAAATACTAAAATTAATGTAAATTGATTAAATTATAATGTAAAATTAATTTATTATAAAATATATCATGTTACATAAAGAAAAAACTTTGATGGTAAATATATATAAAAATATGTGGTTTAAATTGTAAAAAATAAAAAAACTAATTTGTATTTTATATTTATAATCTATAAATTTAATATAAATAATCCTTGGAAATATAGGATGTTTCAAATTTGGAGTTTAATTAATCTCAAACAATTTATCCTCTAGTGTATAATTATACGATAATCCAATGTTGTATCCATGTATTAAGTGTATTAATTATCACATATTATAATATGGTCGATGTTTTTATGGGGGAAAGGGAGGATTATATGGTAAACCCACTTGGAATGTTTTCATATTATAGGAGAGTTCCTTAACTTGAGATGTTAGTTTCACTATTTACTCTATATAATTTATTTTGAGTTTAAGTGGATGTGAATAATTTCTCTACTATGATGCATTAAATAAAATTTCATAAAGTAATTCTTGAGGAATAATATAAGTATTCCTCATCAATTATATAAATGTGAAGACATAAAATATAAAATGAGTAATGGGATTAAAACCATATCAGATTATTTTCATATTCATTCATATGCCTATATTATAAAAAGAGTGTCTTTAGTAACAGTTTATACATAGAAATTTATAAAAAATTATTTTTATAAAAAATTATATTTTTTATAAATTTTAGTGTCATGTTGTTAGAAGCTATTAAATATAACCACAAGGTTTTATAAAACCTCCACAAATTTAGCCCTATATTTTATTCCACGCCATACCCCTTCTCTGTTATTTTTACCCTATTTGATCCTTAAATCACTAAGTTAGCTCCTTTGGTGTCACCTATTACCATACCAGACCCCTTATTTTTCTAACGGTAGGAATATGGATCTTCCTTTGGATTCTTACATCCTTACTCTAGCCTCCCAATTTCTAATGTTAACCTTGAATTTCCCAATTTTTTATCCATAGTTTGACTCAGACACTCAGCAAATTGATTCCACAACTCCCTATAGCCATACATTTCATAATCCCTTAACTGATCATTTATTTGGTATTAATTTTTAATTTATTATGATTTTTGTTGATCAATAAGTATCTTGAAAATTTTTAATTTAATTTTCAATTGATTATTAGTGAAATCTTATTTGGGTTAGTTTTATATTTTTAAATTTGTTTATTCTACGGAACTTATGATTTCAATATAAATTTAGTTTTTTTATTAATATGTTTTTATGTTCAATTTTTTATAAAATTAATATCTACTTTTTCATTTTAATTATAGAGGTTTTGTGTTTTTATGATTGTATATACATAAAATATTTTTTCATATTTTAATTTTTTTTAATATTGGGGTGATTAACAAATTACATTTATGGTTTTTAATAATAATTTATTAGTTATTTTTCCATGAAATATTTTCATTTTAATATTTTTATCTATTATACGTCATTAGATTGTTTTTTTAATATTAAATCTATAAGGATATGCCTAATATTTTTAATGAAAAATTTTAATGTCACACAACTAAAGAAAAAAAAGACAAAAAAATAAGATGCTCATTTTGGATTCAGTTGAGTAATGGGATATTATTTATACAAAAGATATATTCTTTATGTTTAAATTATGTTTTATTTTATTTAGTGTGTTATATAATATATTTATATCATAAAATATGAAGTCATAATATTTATTGATTATAAATATATTGTATTTGATGATATAATCTCAGTAAAAAAAATTAAATTATAATTTAGTTATGATATTAATATTTTATTATTTTATATGGAATGTTTTACATATTTAACATGATTTTATTTAACAAATATGTGTTATTTTTTATATAAGTATTTATATATAGGATAAAAAGGAATAAAAATTTGATTAATTTACTATATAATACACCTTAATATATTAATCGTTTAATGGTTCTTTGAGATTTTTCAATTTAAAATCAATTTGTGTATGGGATAATAAAATTTCCATGTCCTGGTTATAATTTCAGTTAATGATTGAAAAGACATGAAGTTTATCATAATTTTATATTGAAACGAATTACTAAAAGATATATGAGATGGATTTAGTATGGGAATTAATAATTATAGTAATTTTAAACTGTGGGAATTATCATAAAAAACAACTGACTACCCAGATATTGGAGAATAAAATTTATAACATAACTGATGATTCTTTCATCATTGTAACACATAAATGACAAAAATCACAACAAATTAGTGATGTATATTTTTTATTTTAAAAATATTTATATAATAGAGAAGTTAATTGAGAAATAAAATGATTTTTATGAATTACATGATGGCATAAATTTGGATTTTTATGAAGGTTATGGAAAATATATTAATTTTTTTTATAATTGAAGTTATATTATGTCATGTGAATATAATGAATTATAGATTTAAGAATAGTGATAATATTGAATTTGATTCATGATTAATTTTTTGAATCTAAGACACCTAAATAATTTTATTAGATTTTAAATAATTTTAACAAGATCAGTCTAATTTATACAATCACATATTCATGTCTTAAAGAATTTATATTATATTAGGTAGAATATTCTGATAGAGAATAACCTCAATTATATCATACGTCATGATATAAATTAATGAATAATGATAAAATATGGATGAATATAATATTAATAAGAAAACAATAAATAAAACTATAATATAGTATTTCAGTTACTTTCCATTAAAACCATCATTTTGAAAAATTTTCACCTAATTTGAAATGAAATAGAAAATGAAGTGTCATGTTGTGTAAGAAAAAAATGACATGTTTATATAACATCCAATAGATTTAAAATCATAGAAATAATTTAATTATTTATATTCACATTTCTATTTAAATCTTATGAATGTGTACATGGGTTTGGGTACCGATATATTTCATCTTTTTGTATCTTCTAATATAACTTATATTATATGGATTTTTTGGCTGTTACAATCTACCTTTTTTATGTGTATAAAATAAACCAATTTCATTATTTTCATGATCATTCAACAAAATAAAATTTATGTAAATGATATTTTTGTATACCTTTATCCTCTTATAGAATAATTACAATATTTATAAATAAAATCTACAGATACATATGATACATCAATGGACAAAATGTTTGCATTAGATGTTTATCTAATATTAATAATTAGTATAAGGACCCAGCCTTAAACATTACATAATCTTGAATTGTGTCAAGAATTAATATTGAGGTTCTTTTTAGGATTATAGTTTTATATAATTAGGCCATAACTATTACATAACAACTAGAATATTACATGTAGACACTACTACCCAGTATCTATTTTTCATAAAATAAAATTTCTTGAAAAAAGAGACACGTCTAGTTCAATGTTTTAGACAGCATGACTTTTCTTTGATCTCATCCTGGACCCTATTCATCTTTATGTCCTATGAAAAAACATTTCAAAACTAGGTATGAGGATAAAAATCTAAGTAAGGGTTATAAAATAATTAAAAGAAACATTAACCCATCAATAAATACAAATTAATGAAACCATACTTTTCAATCATAACATACCTCATCAAATCGTAAGATTTATGAATAACATACAGAAATCGTAAATCACAAAGGTAACTTATGGAATTCATAAAATACTTACATTGTAGCTATCACAGATATATAGGGAGTCACATTTGGAATACACATCACAGAATATTCCCTAAATCTCTTAGGAGAAACATTAATGTTTACCTCCATCATGTTATCCAATGAATTGGAGAGCTATCTCGGGCTCACCGGCCCTAGGTTTATCACCAAAACACCCATATACGTAAACAATGCCCAATAAAGATAACTTATTCATTACACATAACAAAATTATAAAGGAAATATAACATTTCCACATTCCAATATATCAAATCAATATATTGAAATAAACAATGCTTTATCAAACCATTTTCAAAAACCATTTAAAACATTTAATAAAGATATTTTTGAATCAAAGTGTCCGATAACAATTTGAAGCTTTTAATTTATTATCATTTTAGACCATTAATTTCCATATAAATAAATCCTAAAAACCATTTTGACAACATGGACATTAATGACATTTATTTAGAATAATAAATCTTTAAAACAGTTAAAATGATATTTTAGATGAAGAGTTTTTAACAAAATGAGAGGCTCTTGAATACAAATAACTGAGGAATAACATTGAATAAGAACGTTATAATATCATGAGAATAAAGGTATTCATGAAATAATATTCCCAAGGACAGTATATACACCATATAAGAGTGAATTTGTGCATTACAACAATTAAGTCGCAATGTAATGTAAATTTAGACAAAATATCTTATAAAATATGTATCCTTAGATTGAGGATAAATCAATTACAAAATAATGTGTGAAAAATATAAATATTCTCAATATGATTGAATATTCTATGTAAATAAATCATATAACATTCCCATATATTTTTTAAAAAACAACACCAATGACTTGGATGTTTAACTCAATGAATGGAAATTGAGTTAATATTTCTCTTATCAAGTTCATATCGATGACTTGAGAATTTATAAATGGATTTATTATGTGTATCAGAAGTATATCCACAAGAAGGGGAGTGGAAATTACTATATAAGTAAATAAATAGTGATTTTACACATAATCTTGGAGTAAAATAATCAATGAAGTATGTGCAAATCCCATTGAGTGGAATTTGAAATTTGAAATTCCCTTACCAATTTGGTAAATTACGAAACATACACCCCATGAAAGAAGGATCATAAAATGAAGATTTAAATACCCATAAATTAATTTATATTACACTAAGAATAAAATCATGGGAAGTACATACATCACAGAAAAGGAAATAGTGGCTAATATAGCATGAATCTCACGGGAATAAGAAGTGAGATTAAAAACCCTTACCATGTTGAAATCAATCGAGTCGTATGAACAAAAGTTAATAACCACAAAATTAATCATAGAATATCATGAATATAAAAATAATCATGATAATATATATCAAATTTCATTACACAATACACCACATGCAGTAAATAAGTGGTGAACAATGGAAATATTACGGAATTAAAAGTGAGATAAGAAATCTCTTACCTCGTGTCCGACTTGACCCGTTCGTTCTTCAATCTCCTGAATAAAAAACTAAAGTTAATTTATACTTTATTAAGAACCTTTTTCAAGTTTATTATTCCTTTTATAACACTTATTACCAAGTTATAAACATTATGTAATCATTTAAGTTAATAACGTTTGTTTGTTTTTTGAAATTTGGTACTTTATTCAAAAATGGACTTCTTATAATTATAAGTTGTTCACATGGTCAAAAGTTAATTATATCCAGAATAATATTCCTGATTTAGATATCATATATAATATATATATATATCCATTATATACATGTATTTATATTAGTACAAAACATTTGGAGATAAGAAATGAAACGCACAGTTCATGGAGACGATAAGTCGTACATACGCATGAACGCTACTTTCATTTCTATTTCTTATTTTAATGGAATTAAAACATAATGATACATAAGTATATTATAATTATATTATAATATCATATATAATATCATTAACTCCATCCTTTATATGTATCACATATGGCATTAACGAGTCATATCACTTTGAGGGGGTGGTAGTCCGCACTTCCTCAGATAAAATTATCGTGTTTACCCATAATGGAAACCATAAAGGAATGCTATAAGAGACAAATACCGAAGAATAAATAAAACATAAACATAATATATATCATATATAAATACAGTGCCATCTTAATGGCCACCATGAGAGGCGGTAAGAGATAATCGAACAATCCTCATTTCGTGAGGCGTTAGTTTTCCATTCACAAAAACATTATGTTCTTCACCCATTAGATGGAGGTGTTTGTAAGTTTAGTTCGAATAGTTATCATACAAACATCCTAGTATATTGAGGATACTGTTTTTTTAATAAAAAAATGAATAAAAAGAGTTTAGGGTTGGAGAAGTAAAATAAAATAAATGAATTTAAGAGAAATTGTTACCTTTAATTTGGGTAACTCCCTTCGGGTTGAACCAAAAGGACTTCTTGAAGTGCCTTATGCCTAAGGTAAGGCTTCTAGGAGGGGGACAGGGATCTTGAGAGATTATTTGTCTAGGGGTTGGATTATACAAGAGGCATGAGAGGTGTGAGGAATGAGTTAGAAGTGAGGTCCTTTTATAAGGGGGAGGAGGGGCTCTTTAGGAGAGTGTGAAAATATTGTTTTATTATATAGTGATATTCGATTTCTAAAGGTCCAAAACTAATTAAATTCAAATATAATATTACTAATGGTTGAAATAAAATCATATAGTAATAACTGGACAGGTTTTGGATGTTGTTTTAATATTTATAATCTTATTTATTTAAATCATTTATTAATGAAGTAATTACTGCATCATTATTGTGTCATAAATAATTAAATTTATTTGATGTCTAAAAATTATAAAAAAATACCAGTAGAGGATATCTTTTTATATTTCAAATTAATATTTATATTCAAAAAGATAACTTATATAACCCCTTGTAAAAATTTATTTACCAAAAGATAATTGTTTATGTCATTTTTGCCTTTACTTTAAGTTAATTAATCTAAAGTGTCATTATCACTCCGAAGTGGCTCCATGTGGTCCCAAAATTGACCCAAGGATCCTCATGGTCGGCCATGACTCATCCAATAAGGTTATGACAGGTGTTAAGGTAATTTTGTATTATTGTGATATTCTTTTACCTTGAATTATCCTATTTATCATTAACTGTGGTAAATATAAGTCAAAAGTTACTTTTCACCAAAAATTATGTTAATCTTATTGAACCACATTTTACTTATTAATAACAACCATGTATATCATATTTTCAAAATCCAATTCAAAAAATTAGTAAAATTTCATTTAAATGAAAAATTTAGTATTTTAAACTACTACTTAGTGGTTTCACTATTCATCAAAAATTGAATTTTTTCAAAAAAATACCAAAAATTCAGCCTAAGATATATTTGATATTCTGAATTCAAAAGTGATGACTATTTTACAAAATTAAAAACATATATTTTGAATTAATTAATTTAAAATTAATTCTCGTTGTCAAAACAAATAGTGTGTTTTTAAGAAACAATAACTATCCAAAGATTGATACGTCTTTATGTCCAATTTCAAAGTGAAAATAATTATAATTACCAAAATTGGATTAAATGGTAAAAATATAATCTAATTAAACTTTAATACCTTTTAAAAAGATAATCTAACAATATAAATAAGGTAGATTAAATGGTAGTTTTGAATTAAAATACAGTATTTTTCACTATTCATAAAAAATGAATTTTATCAGAAAAATACCAAAATTTTACCCAAAGTAAATTTTGATGTTCCAATTCTAAAGAAGAATTTTATTTTGTCAAATATAACATATAAAAGTGATAAAAACTAGATGTTATGAGGGTTCTCCATCAAAAGGCAGTAAATCGACCTTTTAAATAATATTAGAGTATTTATGCTTGAAATCAGATTCTTTATTATTTTAGGCCTCAAAATTTTATTGGATAAATGTAAAAAAAATTAACAAATATGTATATTAATATTTTAGTTAGTTCGGTAAATTCCCACCAATACAATGTCTAGGCATTAACTACCATTTAAAATAATATTATATTATTATTTTTTAGTATGACTCAACATTGAGTGAAACATAAGATTTCAAAGAAACACATTGTTTTGTATCGGGTATGCTATCAAAAATAGCATCCCCTTTAAAGTAAAATTAATAATTAATTTACATATATTAATAAATATGAAATTTTCATATTCCTTATTTACCTAGGATGTTACATCCTTCCCCCTTTTTAGGAATTGCGTCCTCGCAATTTTGAAATTGGGATCAGAAACTTCATTTAAAGTCCCACGTCGGAAAAAGAGTCAATAAAACTATCACTTTAAAATAAAGGAATAGAAGTAAAAAGGTTAACCAAGACAACAGATTCTAGTATTCCATGAGAACATGAATATGGAAGAGAAACTAACTCTCATAGATTAATAGAGAGTAATAGAGAACTTGATCACGGAATGTTAACCACCACAATACCATAAATTTGTTGTTGGGTAAAAGTCTTATGATAAAAGAGAGCTTATAAATTTTTTTCTTCAAGATCCTTTTCATAGAGATGAAGAATTTTATTAATAACTAGACTAATATTTTAAGGAAATATACTTGCTTGTCATGTAGAGTTTCATCCTTTAATAAAATTCTACCACAAACCCATCTTTTCTCCAAATGGTAAGTATTCAAGATGATTTGTTCACATTGAAAGTGCTATAATCAACTTCTAGGGAATAACAAGATCTACAAAATATGAACCATATATTTCCCCTATCTTTATAAATTAACCAAAACCAAAATTGGTTAGTATGTGATCAGAAAATCCCCAACAGGATAATACATTATAAAAAGAATTACTACTCTAAATCTCCAAAATTCAACCAAAAGTACTCAATGTTCAAGAAAGACAATTCAAAGTTCAACGATTCTAAATAATCAAAAATAAGATTGAAACCCAAAACATAAAAGGATTTTATCACAGAGTCTTCCATGGTAAATCATAAAATTTATCTCCAAAAACATCGACTACTCTTAAAGTCTCATTCTAAAGTGTAATTAACCGAATCATTTATTCTCTATTATAGTTTAATCATTTCCATAAATAACCCAAATCACTATATGTCCATAATAAAAACATATATTCTTCCAAAATAAAATTCCACCATTACTCATTAAAAGAAAAGATAATTATTCCTTGACTAACATTTTCATATATCAAACTTTAGGGTTAGACATACTATAAAAAGTATTCCAATGTAATCTCATCATCAAAAGAGCCTTAATATTTTTAAGCAGTTCATCATCTTAAAATCTACTATAACTCTTGAATCCCTTACATGTTTACTTCTTACTCATTAAATGTTATTCATGATACATTAACCATTCTTTACCAACTCATTATGAAACACTTCTTACCTAAAACCAAAATCATGAATCATATAATAAGACATAATAATATCAAAACATATGTTAAGAAATAATCCATACCTTTCATTGGTCATTGTCAGTTTCTTCATCCTTAATCAGAATGCCATTAGGTACTAATAAACAAAAATTTGTATGATCTTGGTGGTCCCATTCCTAAAACTTCTTTGTGGGACATCTTTTTTTATAATGACCATGCACACCAAATTTACAAAATTCAATTGATCCCTCAGAAATAACTTCTTTCCCATTATTAGAGTCAACTAGATGCTTTATTTTTCCATAGAAGGTTCTTGCTTTATGACCTTCACTTCTACATCTATAGAATCTTCTCGTTCCATTGAAACATTTTCCTATCTGTTTCATTCCACATCCTAGAAACATAGGTTTTTGAATATACTTACTTTTAGGATTATTTCCTGTACTTCTGTGGGGATTTGTTTCTCGTATATATGATGCCTTATAAAAATTACCAAGGTTCAGGTGGTCAATCATGACTCTGGATTGTTGGTTGAGAATAACTACAATAGTTCTCATTGCAGCTCCTATTTCATTTAGTTTCTCATTCATAAAACCATCACATTTTTATTCACATCCATTGCTACTTTAGTTCCTGCTAGATCCATCCATTTACTAAAACTAAAAATGTATGTGTGAGTATATCAGTAAAATCATCATATAATATATTATGAGGAGGGTAAATACTAAGATATACTTATTCATGTTATCTTAAACTCGTTAAATTTATCTAAAATAACTATGACTCTTTCTAAAATACAAACTATTATGGAAATGTCACTTATGCTTAAAGAAAACCCTAACCTCTAAAGTTATCTAAACTGACCTCTAATACCAACTAGAAGGACCCGACCTTAAACATTACATAATCTAGAATTATATCAAGAATTCACATTTAGGATCTTTTAAGGTTTATAGTTTTAGATAATTAGTCCATAACTATTACCTAACAACTTGAATATTACATATAGACACTACTACCCAATATCCATTTTTTCATAAAATAAAAACTCTTGAAAAAAGAGACATGTCTAGTTCCATGTTTTAGACAGCATGACATTTCCTTGATCTCATGCTTAACCCTATTCATATTTATGTCCTGTGAAAATACATTTCAAAACATGGGATGAGTATAAAAAGCTCAGTAAGGGTTATAAAATAATGAAAGGAAACATTAACACATCAATAAATACAAATCAATGAAACCATACTTTTTAATCATAACATACGTCATGAAATCATAAAATTTATGAATAACATAAAGAAATCATAAATATTAAAGGTAACTTATGGAATTCATAAAATACTTACATTGGAGCTATCACAGCTACATGGGGAGTCATATTTGGAATACACATCATAGTATATTCCCTAAATCTCTTAGGAGAAACATTAAAATTTACCACTGTCACGTTACCCAATGCATTGGAGAGGTATCTCAGGCTACCCCGCCCTGGGTTTATCACAAAACCACCCATATATGTAAACAATTCCCAATAACCATAACATAATTATAACACATAGCACAAGTATACAGGAAAGATATAATTTCCACATTCCAATATATCAAATCAAGATATTGAAAAAAAAACAATGCTTTATCAAACCATTTTCAAAACCATTTAAAACATTTAATAAAGATATTTTTGAATCAAAGTGTCCCATATCACTTTGATGATTTTAATGAATTATCATTTTAAATCATTAATATAAATATAAATAAATCATAATAAACCATTTTTAAAACATGGACATTAATGATAAATATTTAGAAGAAAAAATCTTTAAAACATTTAAAATGATATTTTAGTTAAAGTGTTTTTAACAAAATGAGAGGCTCTTGAATACAAATAGCTGAGGAATAACATTGAATTAGAACCTTATAATATCATGAGGGTAAAGGTATTCATGAAATAATATTCCAAAGGATGGTATATACACCATATTAGAGTGAATTGGTGCATAACAACAATGAAGACTCAATGGAATGTAAATTGAGACGAAATATCTTATAAAAACTGTATCCTTAGATGGAGGATAAATAAATTTCATAATAATGTGTGAAAAATATAAATACACTCAATATTATTGGATATTAATTTTAAATCAATCAGATAACATTCACACATATTTTTTGTAAAAACAACACCAATGACTTGGGTGTTTAACTCAATGAATGGAAATTGAGTTAAAATTACTCTTATCAAGTTCATATCGATGACTTGAGAATTTATAAATGGATTAATTATCTATATCATAAGTATATACACACCAAGGGGAGTTTAAATTACTACATAAGTAAAAAAATAGTGATTTTACACATAATCTTATAGTAAAATAATCAATGAAGTATGAGTAAAGCCCAATGAGTGGAAATTGAAAATTGAAATTCCCTTATCGATTTGCTAACATACAAAACATATAACCCATGAAAGAAGTATCATAAAATGAAGATTTAATACCCCTAAATTAAATTATATTACACCAAGAATAATATCATGGGAAGTACATACACAGAAGAAAAGGAAATAGCGATTTACATAGCATGAATCTCACGAGAATAAAAAGTGAGATTAAAACCCTTACCACGTTAAAATCAATCAAGTAGTATGAACTAAAGTTAATAACCATAAAATGAATCATATAATACCATTAATATAAAAAGAATCATGATAATATATATCAAATGGAAATTCACAATACACCACATGCAATAAATATGTGGTGAACAATGGAAATCTCATAGAATTAAAAGTGAGATAAGAAATCTTTTACCTCATGTCTGACTTGACCCGTTCATTCTTTAATCACATGAATAATAAAATAAAGTTAATTTCAACTTTATTGAGAACCCTTTTCAATTTTATATTCATTTTATATCACTTATTACCATGTTATAAACATTATGTAATCATTTAAGTTAATAACGTTCATTTTGTCGATATTTGGTACTTGAGTAAAAAATGGACTTCTTATAATTTCTAGTTGTTGACATGGTCAAAATTTAATTATATAAAGAATGATATTAATGATTTAGATATCATATATATCATATATATCCAATATATTCGTGTATTTATAATATTACATAACATTTGGATGTAAGAAATGAAATGCGCTATTCATGGAGACGGTAAGTCGTACGTACGCATGAACACTACCTTCATTTCTATTTCTTATTTTAATGGAATTAAAACATAATGATACATAGGTATATAATAATTACAGTATAATATCATATATAATATCATTAACTCCATCCTTTATATGTCCCACATATGGCATTAACGAGTCATATCACTTTGAGGGGGCGGTAGTCCACACTTCCTCAAATGAAATTATATCATTTACCCATAATAGAAACCATAAAATAATGCTATAAAAGAAAAATAAATAATAATATAGAAAACATAAACATAATATTATCATATATAAACATAGTTTCATCTTAATGTCCACCATGATAGGCGGTATGAGATAATCGAACAATCATCGTTTCGTGAGGCGTTATTTTTCCATTCATAGAAACATTATGTTCTTCACCCATTATATGAAGGTGTGTGTAAGTGTAGTTAGAATACTTCTCATAAAAACATCCTAGTATATTTATAATACTGGTTTTATTATAAAAGAAAATAATAAAAATATTTTAGGGCATTTAGAAGTAAAATAAAATAAATGAATTTAAGAGAAACTGTTAACTTTAATTTTGGTAACTCCCTTTGGTTTGAACCAAAAGGACTTCTTAAAGTGCCTTATACCTAAAGTAAGGCTTCTAGGAGGAGTAGAGGGATCTTGAGAGATATTTTGGGTAGGGTTTGGACAGTACAAGGGGTTTTAGAGGTGTGAGGAATGAGTTAGAAATGAGGGTTTTTATAAGGGAGAGGAGGGGCTCTTTAGGAAAGTGTGAAAATATTATTTTATTATATAGTGATATTCAGTTTCTAATGATCAAAAACTAATTAAAGTCAAATATAATATTACTAATGGTCAAAATAAAATCATACAGTAATAATTGGATAGGTTTTGGATATTGTTTTAATATTTATAATCTTATTTATTTAAATCGTTTATTAATGAAGTAATTACTGCATCATTATTGTCTAATAAATAATTTAATTTTTATGGTGTCTAAAAATTATAAAAAAATACCATATTGTAGGATATATTTTTATATTTCCAAATAATATTTATATTCAAAAAGATAACTTATATAACCCCTTGTAAAATTTAATTTACCAAAAGATAATTGTTTATGTCATTTTTGCCTTTACTTTAAGTTAATTAATCTAAAGTGTCATTATCACTCCGAAGTGGCTCCATGCGGTCCCAAAATCGACCCAAGGATGTCCATGGTTGGAAATTACTCATAAAATAAGGTTAGGGAAAGTTTTCAGGTAATTTTTTTATTATTATGATATTATTTTTACCTTGAATTACCCTGTTTACCTGTAACTACGGTAAATAAGTCAAAAGTTACTATTCACCAAAAATTATTTTCTTCTTATTGAACCAAATTTTACTTAATAATAACAAAAATGTATGTCATATTTTCAAAATCCAATTGACATAAGTTGTAAAATTTCATTTAAATGAAAAAGTTAGTTTTTTAACTACTACTTAGTGGTTTCACTATTTATCAAAAATTGAAGTTTTTTAGAAAAATACCAAAAATTCAGCCTAAGATATATTTGATATTATGAATTCAAAAATTATGTTTGTTTTACCAAATTCAAAACATAGATGTTGAATTAATTAATTTAAAATTAATTCTCGTTGTCAAAACAAATAGTATGTTTTTAAGAAATAATAACTATCAAATGATTGATACTTGTTTATGTGCAATTTCAAAGTGAAAATAATTCAATCACCATAATTGGATTAAATGTTAAAAATATAATCTAATTTTACTTTAAAACCATTTAAAAAGATAATATAACCATAAAAATAATTTATATTAAAAGCCAGTTATGAATTAAAATACAGTATGTTTAACTATTCATAAAAAATGAATTTTATCAGAAAAATACCAAAAATTCTCCCAAAGTAAATTTTGATGCCCCAATTATAAAATGGAGGTAAATCAATATTTTAATGAATATTAGATTATTTATGCTTAGAATCACATTCTTTCTTATTTTAAGTCTCTAGAATTTATTGGATAAATGTAAAAAAATTTAACAAACATATATATTTATATTATAGTTAGTTCAGTCCATTACCATCGATACAACGTCTAGGCGTTAACTACCATTTAAAATAATATTATATTATTATTTTTTAGTATGACTCAGCATTGTGTGCAATATAATATTTCAAAGAAACACGTTGTTGTGTATCAGGTATTCTATCAAACATAGCATCACCTTTAAAGTAAAATTAATAATTAATTTACAAATATTAATAAATATGAAAACTTCATATTTTTTATTTACCTGGGATGTTACAATTAGTGATTTTATGCATTCAGAAATATTTTCTATTAGAACACTCACAATACCTATGAAAATTCAGTCTGTAACTATAACATTGAGTATATAAAACTAACTTATTAAAAAGATATTGTTTGATATCATCATTTATTCCGAAATTATTCTTATATATTTTGGTTTAATAAATCATGATTCTATAGAAAAAATTATTTCAAGCCACCATAAAAATTTGTATGTAGATTCAAAATCATGTCACGATTATAAACCATTATTGTATTGTTTGGGAAATACTATTAGTTTAATTTTGGTGGGAAAAGAGTTCTAAACTTGTCATAAATAGGTATAATACCACAATGTAACAAATATAGTATGTTTTTCAAACTACATATTTAGGAATTTTAATTGTTAAATCATAATCTTGATTTTATGAACATTTAAATGTATGTATTTGAAAATTAGTTTTTTACAATATTTAATTACCATGGGGGTCAAAATATTATCTTAATTATCATAAAAACATATATTATATGAATATAAAGTAATATATGTGGGTAAATGATAATGGGAAGTATCATATAAAACATTTTACATTAAAAAAAGTAACATATTTTTTACTTTGAATACTTGAAGATATGAATATATCAAATAGATATTCTAGTAAAATTTAATATGTTCTAACTTCAAACATACTAATTTATATGGGATTAAAACTTATAACTAATATATATTGATGTTTTATTTTCTACCTTTGGTATGTGTAAATAGTAACCTAAAAAATAAATACATCTTGTATGTTATTTATACTAATTTGTGAGAAACCACTAAACACATATTATCATAAAAAACATTAGAAAATATTTTTAAGAACACTTCTTAATTTATAGAAAACAATTTTCTCATTTTTTTCACATTAAGGATTCACCTAACATTTCATTTGTTCAAGGAAGATAAACATTGAGTGATTTTATATTATTTATTAATATATCTCGTTTATAAGAATTATTATCTTAAATTATTATCATTATTTAATTAAAATTTTAAAACTCATTACATATATGATTTATTTATTCTGTGTTACTTATTTCATTAGGAACCTATATAATTTAAAGAATTATTTTAATAAAACATGACCAACTAGAAAGATAGAGAATTAAAGGTTAAATAGATTTAGAATTCCTTACTTTATTGATGCATTTATATAGTATTGACACATGATTCAATTAATTTTGATGAGTTAATACTAATTAAAGTTAATTATTATACTATGATAAGTCATAAACTATTCCAATGTTAGGTCATAACATTGGGAAAATATCCTAAATTTCATTGAAAAAAGAAGAAATAATACAAGAACGTTAATATATGTTACTCAACTATGATATTTTAGATCCATTTGTTGAATAGAAGAAGATGAAAAAAAGAGTAAAACTTATAGGCAAAATCAAAATGAGAGAGAGAACAAAATTGTAAACAAATATATTATTGATTTGTTTTTATGTCATGTAATACCATAATCACTTTCTTATTCATAATATATTGATATAATTATCTTATATAATTAATTATATAGTATATCCATTCACATAGATCATGAATGTTGATAATGAAGTTGGACAGTCATATGAATTGATATATTTGGATCTTGTATCATTGAATTGTTTAAGGGATTATATTATTATAATATTAATGATTTCAAGATTCATATATTTTTTAATGAAGAAGGTTTGAAAATACATAATAGTGAAACCATTATAAAATTTATAGAGTTGGGATACTATAAAATATTGATTAAAATTATCAAATAATATTATAATGGATAGTCTTTAGTTTTATTATTCAA
Organism: Viscum album; assembly: GCA_963277665.1. Classification (NCBI taxonomy): domain Eukaryota; kingdom Viridiplantae; phylum Streptophyta; class Magnoliopsida; order Santalales; family Viscaceae; genus Viscum; species Viscum album. Next base: position 1,661,889,610 of record OY728146.1, on the reverse strand, counting down.
ATAAAAGTAATTAAATGTTTTTAAGGTCATTAAGAAGGGTTCATTATAATTTTACCTAAGTTATAATAATTTTTCAATCATTACTAGTGAAAAAGAATATCATAATCTATATATATAATATTTATTAGAAAAAAATATTATATGGATGATGGACTCGATGAAGGGTGAAAAAATTATAGTCAATTGGAAATTGATATACTTGTATGTTATAAGTGATGAAGTTGAATAATTTTTCTATAGTAGTGAACCCCATTAGAAAAAATAGATTGATCTATATATACATGATGACATTGAAATATTTGATCCTTCAAGGGAGGTTAATGATAATGAAATCATATTAACAATAGAGGTAGATATTAATATGATCAATGATGAATTAATTAATTATTATATTAAATCCTCTAAAAAATAATTTTTTAATTGATATTAATATTTTTCTTTGAATACATGAATTTAATTAATCTATCTATAGATTTTTTTAAAACATTCGATTATTTTATGTCATATGTCATGTTCTAACTTATTTTTACACTATGATTTGATATAGGAATTATAAAATAAAAGGGATTTAAGGACATGATATGGTCTTATGAAGCTCATGTGTAGTTTAATAATCCATCTGATATGATCTAATAATCATAATGTATACCTCTTACTTTGGATATTCCTATTTTCACTTCATCAATATAATATGATATTCTCTAATATTCATTCGGCTTCTTCCTAATCTCCCACTTACCTTTAGGGGTTCTATCATATATAGATAATGATGGATCAAATCAATCAGCTAAATTTTAGGCATTGACTGAGAATATAATTACACTATTTACATCATGAGTGAATTTGAGGGTTAATATTACTGATATATAATTATCAATGTGAAAAAATAATTTACTTCATTTGTATAAAAATAATAAAATATATTTATTTAATAGAAGTAGATAACAATTAGAGATAAATGTAAGTGAATATATCAGATGATTTAAGGTTTAAAATTTTAAAAGTAGTGATTTCATTTAATTTATATAGGGTTCTAACATATGAAATTTAAGGCTTATATAGGAAGGTCTTAGTTCATCTGTCATATGAGATAATATCCATAACCATCATGTATCATGATTGGAGGCACATTAATGTTGATTATAAAAATTATATATTTGATAAACTAATTAATTTTAATCCAAAATAAATATATATATATATATATATTACATTATATGATGTTTATATATATTGTAATAATATAATTGTTTTTTAGTATCGTATTTTATTGTGATTTTCAATTTTTATGTACATGACAAGAATTTATATATCAATGGAAGTTGAAAATATTAGAGAAAATATATGAAATTTGATTATATATTATGGTTAATGTTCAATGACACCTCCTTGAGCCGCCATCAGATATATGAAATTTACCTAGAGGGGTACCTCAGTGGAAGATATTTTTGGTTTTTTTTCATACCAGTTTGTATAAGGTATTTCATAATTTCTTATTACATAGATATTAATTTCTAAAAAGTACTAAAAAAAATTTAAATTAATTTTTTTTTAATTTTTATGAATCTTTTAAAAATATATCAAGTTGAGAGAAAAAAGTAATTCTATATAAACCTAATCCTAAAAAATATTCTTAGAGAAGTATGAGAAAGGTAATCATTTAACTATTATTAAATATATATTTGTAATGTTATAAGTAATTAAATTTTAGTATTATTTAATTTTTCCATTGATGATATAGTAAAAATCAGTTGTTAATGAGCTCAGCTAAACCGAGATGTGGTCTGATGATCACTAAAAGGCATATATAAATTACGTAAACGAACCAACTAAAAACATTAGGGTAAAAAATTAAAATGTTATTTTTATGAAATATATTGCATAAACAAAATATTATATTTTAAGAATAAAATTAAATAGTAATGGGATTAAAATCCATTTCATACATCATTATTCTCCCATTATTATGTTATTTTACATGTTTTGGGAAAGGAGAAAACTAGTCATGTGTGAGGGATGAGTTTTGTATCATTCTCATAGAAAGTCTCTTGTAGTTTCTCATCTTTAGCCACTAGGCCACCTCCTTTTATAGGTCCAAGTACTATTACTATTCCAGATCTAGAATAAAAAAATTATGGTTTCTAATGATGTTTATGAGTATGATCAAGGAATGATATCTCATGATGAGAAGTTTTCAGTGGTGGGGTGAGTTATGTAGTCTATTTGAATGTTGGACAAGAATAATTCCTATTGAAATTGGATCCTTAATAATGATACTAAATCTGTTACATTAATATTAATAGTTTTTTAATATTGTGATAATTATTTTAAATACATTTTGTATTCATAATTTCTAAATGAAACTAATTTATACTCTAAATTATAAATAATCTAAGTACTAAAGGATGGTAGTTGATAAGAAATTTAGAAGAATGCATCATCTAGAGACACCCATGATAACCTAGTAAAGTAGTGCTAAATGTGGATCCCCATTTTTATGTATTGTATTTCTATGGTGTTCTTGTTAGTAAATAATTATATTATACCTCTACAGTAGTAAAAATAAAAAAAAATATTTCTCTATGTTTTAAAAAATTGTGATATACTATTTATAATCACCATTCATTGAATTTTTTTCTATTATTAACTATATAAAGTGTTCAATTTTTCCCCTATAAAATTATATATATATATATATATATATATTTAAAGAGGTTATTATTATATTCAACTAATTGATTTGTGGAATCTATCTTATTATAGTCATTAGTGATGGATTAAACAATTGTTAAACAATGTAGGGTCCTGAAAACTTCTCAAAGGGAAAGTAAATTCTCCCATAATTTTTGAAAAGGATAGAAAATTAATTGGATAAGGATTTAGGGAAAATGGTTGAAGAAGACAAAGTTGGAAAAAAAATAACTCTTACACCTGCTCAATCCTAGAAATGGTACGTGAAAGGCACCGTCCATGAACCAATAGTTTGTGGAAACCAGTGAGGCGCTGGCCAATGGAGCTTTGGCCTATGAACCAAGCTGTATATAGAATGAATACAATGGTGCCACCCATTGCAAACCATGTCATTTCCATAATCAAGGAGGAGAATTTGGCCCCCGCATATGATGCCCACCATGAACTATGTCATTAGAGAAATTATGGCAACGAAAATCACCCCCACATATTGTCCCCATGATCCAGATGAAGTCATTCACAGGATTGAGGTGGTGATTTTCCCCACTGGGAACCACATGACTTTGTTGACCAAGTCATCCACGTGTTGGGTTATTTCCCGTGGGTTTTCGAAAAAGGTGTCGTGTGTTCCAACGATCCAGCTTCCCAGACACTCTATAAAAATACCCTAAGAAGAGATAATAAAAGGATTATAAACTAGACTTTAGAGGATTAGATAGACTTGTGAGATGGATTTCAAAAGAGATCGATCGATGAGGCATGCACCTCTTTCGACGAATTCCCACAGGTATAAACCCGCCACATAGCATAGAAAGAGGGAAACATAATGTTAATTGGTATACCACTAACCTAATTGGAGAACCTAAAACCATATCCCTATAAAGAATGAACTTCCCAAGAACTGAAGGATCAATGCCTCTTTTTCACTCAGGCACCCCGCATAGCATAAGGCTATGATGGTGGAACCCTATACCATGTAGCACCTCGTTATGCGGATGGAACTTGGTGCCGCATAGAAACCTAATACACAGTTGGAACATGGCCCTACCTAGTAAAACAATATGCATACCACATATAGTTCTATGTACCATCATGGTACACAAAAAATCATTCCACCCACGTAGAAACATGCTATGTGTGGGGTAACCCACCCTGTATAAACAAATGGTACGTGGAATGGGGTTCCTTTGGGTGCTCCATCCTCCAGATCCAATCATTTCCTTCAGTTTTTGTCACCTGATCTATAGCCCCTCCACGAACCAATCCAACAACAACAGGAAAAATCCTCTTCCAAATCCACCAGACCTATATGATAAAACCGTCGGGCGCATTAGTGCTCCCTTTTTAATTTACATACCCATGGTAAGTGGATTCATTTGGGTAATCCCCAAAATGATGCCGACCCCCATAATGTCCATAAGTTTACATTCCCAAGGTAACCCGGGGTCCAACCTTGTCATACTAATGTGAACCTACACATTCTAGGGATTGAGGGTAATCCCTAGATTTCCCATTTAATGAGGTAGAGTGAAAAGTCAAAGGGATCATTCCTTATTTTCCTTTTTATGAGGAGTGATTCTTCTCCCCTTTCCCATTACTCTTTTATGGAACTCCTCCTGAGATAAGTCCCTAACCTTTACATGGGAGGTGGGGGGCTTTCTCCTCTTAGGTTCACCCTGAGACACATCTAGATAGATCATCTGACGTGGATTTCCTAGATATCAATACGGGATAGGAAATTGGCGCATTCAAATCCCATCTCTCTCTCCCATTGGGATCCAGTACCATCTATCAGTAGATGATGTGAGGTGTGAGATCTTCATAACCACTACCTTCTCATGTTTCTCATGCCGATAATAACTTACATGGTCTTAGAAGTTAGTGTAGATCATGACATCCACATAATACCAATGCATTTTCATCCTCTTAGGTATAATCCCCAAATTAAATGAACTATGAGAACTCTGATTCCTTCCCCAAATAGGATATGTAGGATGCTTGTATAAGGCCTGATATCAAGGGACATTATCCTTAGAATTAAACCCCAATAAAATTCCTCCAAACTCACTAGGTAATCCTATTCAAGAATAATCCCCAACTTATTTCTATAAAATGTGAATATCCCATGTGTAAGCCCCATCATGCCTCCATAAATGGGTCTCCTTAAGGCTGTAAGTCCAATCTCAAACTAAACTATGAGGGATTTGATTACTAACTAACTCTGATATGTAGAAAGCCTCCCTGAGGTCCAAACCCAAAACCTAAATCACCCTATCCATATTTCTAGTAGGTTCATATCCACCCGAGAAACTATATCTCTTCTAGTCATCCTCATCTACCTCAGCATAAGCCCCTTATAAATTTTGGACTAGGTACCTTTTTCCTAGACGTCATTTCCATGTGATGTTAAACTACATGGATGGGTCCTCATCACATGACCTTGAAAAGTGGCATGTCCAGTTAAGTGGAACTGAACTACATGGGATATGATTATTCTCATGAGGATACAAAAGAAACCCTATATTATGGATTCAATCCCAATATTAGAATAATTCACATCCTCCTTGGATGAAATTAAAATTCAGAGTGACTCATCAAATGGCGTAAACTCACAATGTCTTAGTAAATGATAATGGAATTCCTAATCTATCCACAAAAGGGTAACATTGATGAAGAACCTTGAATAAATACAAGTATATTTATCAATGGAGAATCTTGGATACATACAGATAGTTTAGGATTTATGTGTATCTAGGATCGATATTGCAACATAGGAGTAATCCGTGAACACATGATTGGGAAGGAACCAAGGATTCACGAACATATGAACATTTATTATATCTATAAGAGAGTCCTAGAATAGGAAATAACCCCCCCCCCCTCCAATTTGTGATGATCCCAACCTCCCATCCTCTCAACCAATGGAGTCCTTCAATGCCGCTGGCCAAATCATCCAATGAGCACCTGCCTTTGGAAATCAGGTCCATGAATCATGGATAAAAGTGTTGTTGGGTGTTTATGGCTCTGTGAATGAACCCATTGAAGACCATATGAAGAAATTGAATCTTAATTGGTCCAATTGAATAGACACATAACCCCTTTTAATCACCCATTGGGACCATTCAACCATGGCACCCCTTCCCAACATAAAAATGAAACACTACCTAATCCCAGTAGGACCATACTCTCACACCACCTATATATAATGAGGATACAATGTGAATCGAGTCGAAACCAAAAAAATTAACCGAGCATGAATCCTTATCCAAGGTGGCGGGTTACCCCACCTCAAAACCCTTTCACATTCAAAAATAATAGGTCCAAGAAAGATAATAAATTATACATGTGATCATGAGATACTTATTTGATAGGGTTTTTTTGTCTTTATATGTCATATATGTTGCAGGCATTATGCAAAGCTACCTTTAATCCAATGGAATCCCAATAGATTTCTTAATTTACACGTGTTAGTGACCACACAGGAAGCTAGGTCCTCAATGAAGAATATGACTCCCTCACCAACCCAACCACTTCAACATTTTGTTTAAAATACATGGATCAAAGAGTACCACCAAAACTATACTCTCCTCAGGATGGAGGCTGTAAGGTAGGACCTCTAATAGGTGTAGGATCACGAGATGCCCCTTTCGTTGTGGTCATAAATCCATCACAGGACACCACCACTGCCCATCTCAAATCATTTCGGGAGCCTATCCCTTGAATAAAACAATGAGTACCTCCCTTATCTCAGAGATGCATATGTAGTCAACACTAATGACATCATCTTAGCTATATATGAACCATGTTCGTGGGATCATGCCAAAGTATGTTTCCACTAGTGGAATAAAACCTAATATCTTCACTTTGAAGAGGATCTCAAGCCTAGGGAACCTTCTGAATTCCAATAGACATGGGCCCCTTGGGTTTCCTAATAAGGGAAGAGAATGAATAATTAGGAACAAACCATTACCCTAGTTTATAAGGAGGAAATCCTCCACACAAACATGGTGGAATACAAAGGGAAGACATACAATTATTCCCCTTCTGTGGAAGCCCACCATGGAAATACGACAACAATCTATGATCAGATACATATCCCCACTCGCTTCTATGAATACCACCATGGAAATAGGGTTGCACAGTATGAGGAAACACACATTCCTTCAAATTATATCTGGTCCCACCATGTAGATATAGTGGAAAATTATAGGAAAATGCAAATCTCTGCTAATGGATAATAATCTCGTTATCCAAATATGATGGTAACTAGATACATGAAGGCACAAATTTATGGTGACACATACCAATAACACCATATAAAGAGGGAGGAAAACTACAAGAAGTAATAGAACACTTCCAATGCATATGAATCCCAACAATCAAATTCATTGTAAATCAACAAGAAGATGAAAATTTCTACCTACAAATATAAAGCCCACCAGTCAAATATAGTGTTATGAAAATATATGTAGAATCAAATTATTTTGCATTCACATCAATCATGTGACAAAAGTATAGAAGAAAAATGATTAGAAATTAATTCCTTCTCGAAAAGATAAATTCCACCATTCAAATACAATGGAAACTGGAGAATGTAGCCAGCGTATACCAGCTAAAAATCAGGGGCAGTCTCATTCCTCTGCCCTAACATAGGAGAATTCCCAGTACCTACTAGAAACATATGTTAGACCAAAGAGGGAACAAACTCTTTCTATGAAATCATAATAGGAATTTATACCCATTCCATCCAAATCCATATCTCATCACATCATGGAAATGAGGTTGGATAAAACATTGATTCCAAACCATATTCAAGAAACCTGTCAATACAACATTATATCAGTGGAAAAAGAGTGTAGTCGGGCCCATGATCTCATTTCAGTGGAAGGGGTGATTCATCCAAAAAATAAGATGGTTACTACATAGAATACTTTCATCCCTCCTCTATTACAAGAGGTTTGATTGCTATATTCCGTGATACAAGGACAACCGGATTGGGAAAAAAACATTTTTTCCAACTAGGGGACACAGATCCAACATGGTGGCTTCTCTAGGGCATTCATATATCCCTTCCAGAACTCAAGATGATCATCATCGTATCCCAGTGACATATCAGGAACCAACCAGACAATTTACCCATATAAAAAGGTCATTACCAATAGTAAGCGACCCCAGTTGTCTACAAGAGTGTACCCAAAAATGAAATATGCCAAAGGAAACTAAAAAATGAAGTGCACATTCATGATTCTACTCTGGTTAAAGATTTATTTCTTAATGACATATGAAATCTATTTATAGAGTCTCAAGATCCTTCTGATTAATTACCAATTATTGAAGGGGTAGTAGAAGTTGAAATGGTCCTCCCTATAATGTCGCTACCAATAGCTCTGAATGCCCTCCCTAGAGCACCCATGGGGGCTTACTCTTGGGTTAGAAATGATTGATCATGATAACCACTCTCCTATTGAGTGATAGGGTATCCCTCCCCTTGACCAGAAGATCATATAGCAAAAAGCCCCCCCCCCCTTCATGTCATTCACCCTGATAGTCCTCCCCAAGCTGTACGATGTATATATGATTCTCCTTGCAATCAAATGTAAAGCTATCATGGCAGTCCTCACTATGATGATAGTCACCGTAAAGTCCCTCCCCACAATGACACCAAGCAACAAGAAGGTCATGACCTTATTGTATTATATCCTAAAGGTACTCCCAAGAATGTACACTATAGATATTCTCCCAGTAGCTTGGTCTATGTTGGTAGTCCTCACCATAATAGCAGTCATTGAGAAGTCCCTCCCCTTAATGATGTTTGGCAGTAAGAAGGTCCCCCCTACTACAGATTTCCCTAAAAATCATTATAGGGTATACTCCATAGAAAATCTCTATATAGCTGGACACTAAGACACGATGGTATTCCTCATTATCATACAATTGATTTCAAAGGCCCTCTCTATAGTCAAAATTTCCACCGGCAAGAAGTTCCTCCCCCGACCGGTCTAAATACAAGAAAGCCCTCATATTCGATGGTGCTTGGAGGGGCAGGGTCAGATATACTTGAAACCCTACCAATGAATAGTGACATCATATCTCAGCCAGGAGATATCCCTAGGCTATGGTTATCCTCTGATCCACACCTGTATTGTTCTTACATCAATTAAATCTCTACTAGTCTCACTACCTAGGATGAAATCATCAAAAATAATCCAAGTTGGTCAAAACAATTATAGGAATCCCTGGTATAAGAACAACAAAATATATTTCTCATAAGGAGACAACTAGCTAGGGAAGACATACCAATTATTTTATGGCCCATATCCACTTATCATTTCAGAATTCTACAAGTGTTATCATAAGAATGTATGCATAAAATTATTCTTAATGTTTGGATGAATATTTTCTAGTTGAAAATGGAATTTATGCCCTATAACAGGTATGCATACCATGTCAGTATATTGGGGATATCTTTCAGAAAATTTACCTAAAATCCCTTCCATATATATGACATCCACAATTATAAATCCATAAGAAAAACCTTGGGTTGGACTTCCTCCATGAATTACACAAATTGTGTTGCCTCATCGTTGATGCCTCGTCCGGTGTTCACATCCGAGGGTTGGTAAAACATGGAGCACTACACTTCACCCAATGCCCCATCAAGTAAAATCCACTAGAAATGAAATCCTTTAATGTCATCATCCCAAGATAGTAGCCAAATGAAGTAACTATTTAGGAAAACTGGCATGCGCGACCAGAATCGTCCTTGATTAACTCTCAAAAGAATCAAGCATGATGAGAGAAATCCATCAAAAATAACCTGAAATAGGCCACTAAGAAAATTCAAATAGATTCTCACCTAAGGGAAGACAATCAATGAGCCCTGATCATGTTCTCAGAAGCAATAAATTTACATACAGATCTAGCACCATATCTGGCTCATGCCCATATCTAAATGTGGGAGTTCAATAAAGTGTAAATAGCCGCAGAAACTGCTACAGTATAGGATCAACCCCAGCTGGTGAGGCTGGGGCATTTTTAACACAAAATTACCCCTGTAAGATTGAAAAATTTGGTTCATGGAATGATAATAAGGAAATGGAAGGAACCCCAGCCTATAGGGATGGGGGAATTTTTACTCCAAATACCCACCTAACGGACGTATGTATTCTCCTATTGAGGTAGAATGAAAAATTGTGATGTTTCATGTTATACCCCTTCTTTTGATTCATGTCCTCATGGATAGAGTCTTAAAAAAGGGTCCTATTAGGGGTCCCTTCGAGTCAATATCTACCAAGAAACCAGAAGATGTTAACAAAATAGAAGGAGAATATATGACAAGGGATGAAAGATTACCTCCTACTATTCGGCACTTGGTATGCCACACCGATTATGGTATGCATTGGTGAACATCATTGATATCAATACCATGTACTTTAATAAAGATAATCCAAATGAGGGGGATGCAAGAGAAGATGGTTCCCTTCTGAAGGTGGTCCATGTTGAGCCTGAAGGTGTGAATTCTTAGAACTAGAGAGTAATCTTAAATTTTGGCACTCCATCAGTTAATCCCTCATTAACTCCTCTGTGAATCCCCAACAATGAGAAGAATATGGGAAATGATATATAAAACCCACCTCCTCCTCAAAATGTAAACACGTCTCTGAAACTTAAAGAGTGGTTCACCTAATAGAAGGAACAAATTAAAGAGCTAAGGTGAATCAACATTGAACAGCTATAGGTGAGCCACCAAACTAGATACGTTCCTCAAGTAGATCATCAGCAAACACATTCAAAAGAGGTGCCTCTACCACAAGTGATCATTTTGATAGATGAAGCAAGGCCAGAAATCTCATTCAAGGAAGCACCGAGACCATCATTCTACCTAAACCCAGTCCTATAATGATACCAATATGTACCTCCATTAGGTAAGAAACCAGAACAAATTCAGTAAAATCCATAAAGTATTACCTCGGCTGGGTATCCACCTCAATTTCCAGTAGCGTTGTCACATCCAATCTTTCCCCCTAGTGCACCATCTCATGGTCAGGTACAATAGGAAATGAATCAAGGGATCTTTAATACTATCATGTCATTTATGACTCTAATAAAAGACATGGAGGGGTAGTATGCTTCGATACAATCAGAATTGAATCCTTACATTGATTGGGTGAGCAACATCCCACCACCACCAAATTTCATAAACCTCGTATTCCCAATGTTTAATGGATGAGGTGACCCAAGGAAACACCCGATGCACTACTCGTCTTACTATGATCCCATTATGGGAACCTCTGAGAAACAAGAATCTATGATGCTTAGATGATTTGTGCGAAATCTCCAAGGTTCAGCCTTCTTTTGGTACAATGATTTTCTAGCTGACTCAATAATAGGACGAGAGGATCTTCGGTGCCAGTTCATGTTCTAGTTCAGCTTGAGGTTTCCAAAAACAACAATAATTGATTTCATGAACAGAAAATAGAGAGGGAATGAAAGAGTTGAAATAATTATTTAGAGATGGAAGGTTTGGACTTACTCCTTAAACCATCCACTCTTCCAATATGATATGATTTTCATGTGCATCGATAATCTCTTTGATGAGCTTTGAACACAGATTATCCTGGTGATGTATTCAAGTGGGTTCTGGGACTTCTCCTCCATCACTAAAATGATAAAATATTCCTTAAAATGGATTAATCTCATGTTCTGAGTATCCCCATCAGCCCTAGTAAAAAGAGTGGGAAGAGATGAAGCGGCTTCTGTCACAATTAAGCCACCCCCAGAACCATCCTCTTCTCCAAGGCCTGCACTAAACCATGTGGGGCCCTTGGATGTCAGCATCCACCCCCATCTCTTTAAGATTAGTGAAGGGATCCAATAGGAATCAATTCAAGGAATTAAGAAATAAAGTTTATTCATTCCAAGATGACCAAGTCTATGGATACTTCGTAGCAACCATGAATTGAAACTTTCTTTGGCTACCAAATCCAAAGAGGGATAATGAATTAGGTCTTGATAACTAGTCAGATTATTTTACCTTCCATCATATATTGGAGCACAATATCCATAAGTGTTTTTTTTCTTCAAGGAACTCCTGCAATGAATGATAGATTCGGAACAATTCAATTCAGGACCACCACCAGCTCAAGTGGAATATGTCTCCACCAATGACTCGGATGAAGTATGGGAGTGAAAAAAAGTTGATAACAAAAAGGAGAAAAATTTTTATAGTTGGATGATCCTAAAAACAACCAACTCAGACCACAGTGTCCTCCAAGTGTAGTTAAAGCAACCGAATGTTCCTCCAACAGCTCTTGATGCAACACAACTGACATCCTTATCCCCATAATCCTACAAAGGTTGACCACCCAAAAAGCAGAGAAGTCATAAGGGTGGAAAGAAAGTGCAGGAAGATGAACTTTTACCAAATAAAAAATTGGTTATGATGTTGTCATATTTCATTCCATCTGATCTGATAGTATAGGCACTGACCCTTTAAACAGCACCACCGTAGGCAGATGATATTGCATAGTCATCATCTAAAGAGGAGCTTATTTGTGGCTCTATTAATGTCATCCACTTAATGGATCCCTTCTTTGATGATGAATATTTATATCAACTAGAATTCCCCACACCAAATTGGGGGGATGGAGGAAGAAGCTGTAGAATCCATGGATATCTAGGGAGATGAATCCCTGGAAGAAATCAATCTTATTTTCGCACTCCTCAAATTTTCAATGTTGTAAAAACCCATAAAAGGACTATATAATAGACAAAATAGGGACAAAAAAATTATCTTACCCCCAAAATAATTCACCCTAGTCCAATCCTTTTTTGAATATCTATCAGAGGAAGAATAGATGACTAATGGACCTCAATATGTGAGTAAACCTGCTTGAAACAATCCATAATGGATGGAAGCTCCTTCAGCTTAGATCCCAAGGGTTAACCCATCATCATCGAATGATTAGGCCCCTAAAGAACCTATGAAAGAGCATCCCCAAGCTAGGAGGTTCCAGACTATAGATTATAAATATTATATTATGAAGTAGTTAGCCTCAGTACCTACCAAGCTATCAATCTTGGATGAACTAAATCTATCAGCAGATCTTAGGGAACTACTCATCGAGTCATTTCTAAGTCCCCAAGAGTTTGAATCTGAGGTAGAATCCACTGATTACCAGACATAGAATAATCCTATAAAATTCCATGTAATTATCTCTTTCACAGATCAAGATGAAGATGCCATCATGAAATGACACATAAAACCCTAATATGTGTTGGGTTGATATATGAAAATTATTCATTGAAAATGGATCTGTAGTTAATCTTCTCCCACTACAGACACTTCATCGGTTGGGCTGCAATGAGGATGATCTAACACCCAATACCATGACTCTATTAGGATATGACAAAAATGAGTAGAACCCATTTCGTCAAATTAATATTGAAACCCAATTCAGTGACCTCTTATCTCACCCAAAAATTTCTCATGGTCCGAAATAATACAACTTTCAATTCCCTACATGGAAGGCCCTAGCTGCATCAACACATATCAATCCCCTCCTCTTACAATTAGTGCCTCAAATATAAAATTAATGGACATAGTGGGACACTACATATTGATATCACCCCATTAATCCTCTATGAACCACACTATATCGATGTAGGGTTATATGAGAAAAAGGAGAAGAAACTTACAATCAATGGGGATGATTAGATTTCCACCCCATGTAGTTTAGAAATAGTTCTCACTGATCCCCTCAATTAGCTCGGTAAAAAATATGTACTTCCCATCACCCATATTGAGTGTACAAGTCCGTATTCAAATGCATGTTTAGAAGTACTCATGATTTTGATGATGAAAATCGAGCCTGATAATGCTGAAAAGCACACTGACTCCCCATATAATGCTAGCGTTTTAGATAAAAATTCCCCCAAACCGGCATAAAAATCCATAAAATTCATTCCTCACACACTGATGTATGATGAAGTGTATCATCACTCAAATAAGATGAGAAAATTCCTTTACCCCTCACTGCATATTCTCCGAAGAAGCCCCTACCAACAGCCAAAGCAGAAGAGGCAACATCACCTCCCAGACACCAAAATTGGAAATGTTCCCTCAGCTATGGAACAATCATCTCAAAAAATTCTTCCTCGCAGAAGACGAATAGGAAGGTGGTGATGGTGTAGAGGAGGAAGAATAAAACCTAAGTTATTTACCTCCAATGTCTGAGGAAGGAATATCTACCACCATTGATGAACTCAAGGAAATAAATATGGGTATGAAATAAGACCCACGACCCACTATGATTAGTGTGGCCATGCCTTCCAAATAGAAAGAGGTATAAACCTCCTTATAGAAGCAGAATCGAGATGTTTTCGCCTAGAATGATACATAAATTCCAAGCCTTGATCCAGAGGTGGTCACTCGCCACATAGTCCTACCAGAATACTATCATGATTACAAGAAAGCTGCTAGAAGGATGCACCCAACACATACTCCCAAAATTATGGCTGAATTCAACAAGATCGTCAAATAAATATTCATTCGGGAAGTAAAGTACCCCATTTGGCAAGATAATATTATCCCCTTCAAAAATGAAAACATGAAGATCAAAGTCAGCATCGATTTTAGGATCTTAATCATCAATTCACGAAAGACGGTTTCCTAATCCCGATCAAAAAATTACTAATTGTTCAACTTTAGGATATGAGGATCTCTCTATAATAGATGGATATTCCAGATATAACCAAATCTAAATGTCCGAAGAAGATGAATAAGACATAGACTTCAGGATAACAAAGGGTGTTTTTCAATAGGGTAATTCCCTTTGGTTTGAAAAATTTGGCACCACATATCAACGCACCACACACCATATCTTCAAACCCTTCTTAAAAAGGTTTTTCAAATGCTATATATATGATTTGGTGGTTAAGTTGAGAAAGTGATCAGATCACCTCTTATATCTTGAAATGTTTTTCAATAAATTATGATAACACAGTCTGAAAATGAATCCCCTAAAATTTGCTTTTGGTGTTACCTCGAAAAAATTTCTCATCTTCGTCCTATGCCACTGTAGAATCCAAGTTGAACCTGAGAAGAAAAAGGTAATCATTGGCATGTCTCCACCTTGCAAACTCATCGAGTTAAGAGGAATCCAATGAAATTTGGCCTACATTCAATGCTTCATATCTAACCTCATAGGAAAATTCTTTCCCATAACTAGTTTGATGAAAAAGGGGTAGAATATCAATGGATGCAAGACTGTAATGAAGTATTTGACAACCTCAATAAATACCTCTTGATTCTACCACTTCTAATTTTTCATGTCGAAGGAAGACCACTCATTCTATATTTGACCGCATTGGAGCAATCCATAAGCACATTCCTAGAACAAAATAATGATGCTGGTAGCGAGAATAATCTATATTACCTCATTCGCACCATGATCATTACTGAGACTCGGTATTCAAACATTGATAAGAGTTGTATAGCCTTGGTATTTGCATTAAAAAAAACTAAGGCATTACTTGAAGCACCATGGGGTCCATTTTGTCTCATGTTTCAACCCACTCAATTATATTCTCAGCCATCAAATGTTAACTGTATTCATGTTAAGATGTGCGATCATCCTGAAACAGTTCAACATATGATTCATTCCTCATAATTCCATCAAAGTCCAAGCGTTATTGGACTTTCTAACAAATCACCCCTCAGTAGGCATGACTTCATTGGATGTCGAACTACTCGATGAAGAGGTATTATCTATTCAAGATGGTTCCTAGACATGGGATATTTATTTCAATGGCACATCCTAAAGTCTAATAAGGAAAAGGGTGGAAGACCCTAAGTTCAAATAAGTGGGGATTTGAGTCATACTTATATCTCTAGAAAATGTAGTCCTACATTACTTGTTCCTACTATTAGAAGGGTGAATAAAAAATGAAGTAGAGTAAAAATCCCTCATCATTGTCCTAGAGCTAGCACTCCAACTGAAATATGAACACCAACATATAAAAGTGTACTCAAAACTAGTCATCAATCAATTCAATGGTGACTATGCTATAAAAAAGAGGAGATAATCCCTTTGATGGACCACGTTCAAGAATATATGGCATATTTTCCATCATACCTGGCATTGACTTATGTCCCATATTCACAAAATATGCAAGCCAATGCATTGGAAAATGTAGCTACGACTCTAGCTAACCCAGATCGAAATGAAACGATCATCAGTATTTCCCCCTAAGGGATGGTCTTACCATTCATTTTGTCCAACATGGAAGAAATCATTGAGATTAGTCCCTTATATGAGATGTATGGCCCTACCACCAGCTAGATTATTCCCATTGCAGATTAAATTTATAGGGCAGAGCTCCCTCCAGATAGGGATGGAAGGGAACAAATCTGGACACAAGTAGCCAAATTCCTCATGTATGATGGTGAAAACCAGTAAAAGGATCTCTATATGAGAGGTCTTGATGGAGTCATTATCAGGTGAATCGATGGAGATGAAACAATCGCCATCATGAAATAGGTTCATGTTAGAGTCTATGGATTGCATCAATTAGAGTCCAAGATCTAATCAAATCTAGATACTTAGATACTATTGGTTCACTATGACATAGAATTGCACCGAATTTGCAAAGATGTTCCATTCCTGTCATGTTCATGCCAATTTCATCTACCAAACCCTAGAGTTACTTCACATATCTAAGTATTATTGGTCATTATCCATATGGGGAATATATGTAGTGGGATCATATCCTCCTTTTATGGCCAGAAAATTCAAATATATTCTCATAGAAACCGAGTTCTTTTCCCAATGGGTAGAAGTTGTACCCGTTAAGGAGGTCGGGGCAAGAAGCATTGTCATCTTTGTAAAAGCCAACATCATCACCAGATTTGGTTTCCCCCATGAAATATTGGTGGAAAATGGCACTAATTGTTTCTTTGTTGAATAGGAAAATATATATCAAAAGTATGGAATTGAGGCCAACCATTAATCCCACTATCATGCAATGACCAATGGTTTGATAGAGGCCTTCAACAAGACCCTACCTAATATACTCTAAAAGATGGTAGAAAAGGACAAGAAGTCATGGCTAGATAAGCTCTCATTCTCTATCATCTTACCGGACCATGATCCTCCACGCCCCTCATGAAACCCTGTACTCATTAGTATATGGGAAAGAGGTGGTTTTACCCATTGAAGCTCAACTATCATTACTCTGTGTCGTTGTCTGTGATCAACTATCTGAATATGAAAAATCCAGGAAATGATTCAATGAGTTGGAGCAGATTTTTGAGAAAATATTTCACACTTTTCACCATTTGATTGTTTACCAGAACCATATTGCTCCAACCTTAAATAATAAGATCATCTTTCTCCTTTTCCTCAAATAGTGATGGTCCCCATTTCTCTGATGATACTAAAAAAAACCCTCTAAAGTTAGATCCAAAATAGGAAGGACCATAGGTTATACACAATATATACTCCAATGGAGAGTATTAACTAATTTTAAGGGATGGATAGCTCGCCACAGCTCCCAACAATGTGAGCTTCCTGAATAAGTACTTTTTGTAATCATATAATGTTTGTCTTAGTTGCAAGACATTAAACTACATAGCACTGTATACATCTACGTTGTATGATGGTAAACTGGTTGGCACCGTAGTCCATGTTGTATGATGTTATACTACTTATCATCTTCATCCTTACCGCGTGACTTTAAACTGCATGGTGATCATTGTGTCTTGAACAATGATTTGTTTCACATGAGTCAGATCTGTGTGAGGGAAAGATAAAAATTCCCACCTTCCTGTGCATGGGTAAGACTGACATAGGGAGTATATCTTAGAACTATGTGTGGATTAATTCCCATTCATAAATGTCATATATAGCAACACCTGGATCTTACATCCTGGTCTAGCCACCGACATCAAAAAAATACTCCCCCTTCTTATGTATGGCCTGAGCCTATGCATGGAGGGACATTTCAAGAACAATGTATGGCTTGATTCCTAAAGTTGAAAGATATGTAGTGACACATGAATCCTATATCCTATTACATTCCCTAACAACAAACACACAACAAAAATGACCCCCTTCACTGTGCGTGGGTCCGATTGGTATAGGGAACATGTTTTACAAAACTACATACGGCTTGATTCTCATTTTTCAATGGGATACGTAGAGATGCCTTAAACCTAGATCTTGGTACATACATCGCATGACATGAAGTTCCTCTACTATATTCTATTTTTCCCATGTACTATAGGAGAAATCCTTGTATCTCCTTTTTTCTCACACCGAGTATAACTCACATGAGATTAAGAATGGTGGTAAGGGTTTCCATGTGTGGGAGAATTATAGAGGAATAAGATAAGCCCCTCGTACTTAAATAATGGTATAAATACCCCCCCCACCCTCTGTACATTGGTCAAACTAGAATGGGAAATCATCAAGAACTACATGTGGCTTGATTCCTACCCTCATAGGAAATGTAGTGAAAAATAGATCCTTTATCTTGTTCCATCCACTATTAAAAAAATCCCCCTCCCTATACATGGGTCAGACCGATACAAGTAACATGTTATCAAAACTATGTAGACTTTGATTCTCAACTAAATAAGATACATAAGAAACCTCCCTGAGGATCAATCCTAACACTTCACCGACCTCATCCTTTTTATGATTGTTCACTCTCATCCTTAACATATGATGTTAAACTACATGGGATATCAAAGCTATATGTGGCTTGATTCTTGCCTTTATAGGATACATAATGACACCCGGATCCCATATCCTAGTCCAAAAACCATGAAAAAAAATTCCTTCCCCTTTCGTATAGGTCAGACTTGTGTAGGGAAATTCTTGATTCCTAACTACTTGATGTGAAATTGCATGTCCAAAGAAGTCCTAATCACACGAAATTAAACTGTAAGGTATCTCAATAACTATGAGTTGCTTGATTCTTGGTATGACGAGATATGTAGCAACACTCAGACTAGAAATCCAGGGTCCTGCCACAAAAAATAAAAAAAATGCCCAAATCTCTTGCATGTAAAATGAAAATAGATGTCAAAGATTTCAAACCAGGATTCTAACATCCAGAAAGTGTCAAAAGACCATGCTTACCCTTTCATATAAATCATATCTATGTAGAGGATCTTGTTCCTCATAAATAATTATGGTCTGGATATTTCTCAAATACCCAGATATCCCATTTTCATCTATTAAACTCCATGTCCTGGGAAATATCAAATCCACATAATCACCCATGGCAATCGAAAATGGATGGCTAGTGTCCTACGAACACCTATTTTGACTATGCACACAACTCTCCAACGACTCTGCATATGTTTCCTACAAGAATGTTCTATCAATCAAATTAAAATTCATCCTTGGGATAGTAGTTTCCTAATTCTATACTCCCATTGTCTCCTAATCCTCACATCATCCATCCTAATTCAAGGGTTCCCAGAATCATAGTTTAAACTTTCTTCCCCCTCTCACATCTAGGGCGTATTAGGGATATCCCAGCCTGATTAGCCCATATTTACTCATGCTTCCTTTGATATTTCTTCCCTAAAACATTAAATTAAACTGTTCTATCAACATCCTTTCTAAAATATATAAAATTTCGTGGACCCATGACAGTTATATCATTCATTTCAAGTCACCCATGTCTTTATTGCTGATGTTATACTAGAGGGCCCCACAAATCTCCCTTCTTTGATCCTACCATCCCTAGGTGGTGGAGTGAAACCCTTACCCCCACTTGTTTCTCACACTGAGCATAGCTAACGTGGGCCTATTAATTTCTCTAGGGGATTCCCCATAGATCTAGGGTGAATCAATATTCAATGATTAATCTAATTAGAACTACATTAGAGGGCATATTACAATTTTCCCCTCTGTGTTAGGAAACCTAAATTCCAAACCATTTGACATTAAACTACAAGGTACACCAAATATAGTTAAAATTACCTACTCCCTATTCATGGGCCAAGACTATATAGGAAATCTAGTTTCAGGACACCCTGATCATCAAAATTGAGTCTCGGTCCAGCAAGGGAATCAAAATGCCTCACCCTTCATGTGATCCATGTCTATATTGGAGAGTTCAAAACTATATGGGTAACACCCCGAGATTTTATGAGATATATTATTTTTTATTTCTTTCATATATTATATTGTATTCTACACAAAGATTATCTTGTGCTATACGCAACACCATATTAGCTTGCAGTATACGCAACACTATTCTTGGATCGTGTTACACACAATTTCATGTTTGTTTGATAGTGGTTATTCTACGCAACATTAAGTATAGATTTTGTTTAATGTATAAATGAAATAAGTATTGATTATGTTATACGCAACACCAAATGGAGAGTTCACTACATGTAGCCCTGACTTGGCTTGCATTACACGTAATCAAGACCTTCCTCGATAGCATGTGTAGTACGCAATACCGAGTTTCACTAAACGAGATATTATTATAATATTATTATGAACAAGCTGTTATGAATAGTAATACCCACTTTTTGAAATTTTATAAATTTTACATTTCAAAATGGACTTTATTTTTGGATTCAGAATATCAAAATTATCCTAGGGTGAATTTTTGTTATTTTTTTGAAAAATTTCAATTTTTGATGAATAGTGAAAACACTTGGTTTCTATTTAAAAACCGAATTTTTATTTAAATAATTATTTATTTTATTTAAATATATTTTAAGTAAAAATTGATACATAATACCTATATAATTTCAATATAATTCATTGGAGTCATTTTATAATAATTTTAGATATATAGAAATTTTATTGAACTTTTCACCATCTTTTACCCACCTCCTAAGAGAATGTGAAAATTTACATAAAACTTAATTTTACCGCTTCTGTGAGTGGAATTTCAAAAATCCGAGAGACATGGTTAATATCAAGGAGTAAAATGTGGTTTAATAAGATAAAAATAATTTTTGGTGAATAGTAACGTTTTACTTTTATTTACCACGGCTAAAAGTAAATAGGGTAATTAAGGGTAAAAATGATATTATTTTTACCCTAACACATGTCCTAATTCTATTGGATAAGTGTAATTCTACCAAAAACAACCTTAGGAATAAAATATTACACTTTAGGTCCACTTGGATTAGATTAGGATATTTATTATTATTTTATTTAAAGAATAGTTAAAATACTTAAAATCAATGTTTAATAAATAAAACATTTTTAAATATAGGTTTATACATAAGATAAATTCAACTATAAATATTCATTAGAAAGCTAAAAATATTTCCTACATAATAGTATTTTATTTATAATTTTTATATATTAAATAATTTAATTTATTTATGACACAGTGATGATGCAGTAATTACCTTATTAATGAAATATTAACATAATTGATGTTATAAATACCCAAATATATGTAATTTGAGACTTTTTATAAATTACAATAATTGTTTTAGGTTAATATGACATGTTAGTGTTGATTTAATTAACTTTTTTTGAACTAATCATGTTGTTATGATTTGCACAAAAATCAATTACTAAATAGTGTCAAAATTGACATAAAATAGTTTTTAAAACAAATATTATATTATTAATTTTTATTATATTCTTAAAAATCTCATATTAGGTCAAATGACTTATATAAGGTTATATATATTAATAATTAACCACTTGGGGTTCGTTTGGCTTGTTATAGTAAGTTTATTAACCATATAGTGTAAGATAAGAAGAAGACACGGTAAAAGTTTAATTTTTTAACTTAGAGTTAAATCTAATTGATAAGGTTAAAATAATAACCTAAACTTAATTAAAACCTATTGGTTGATATTATTTTGACCCATACCCACTTTAACTTAGAAATAAATCAAGAGGGAGCTATTATAAACCGAATATGACTTTATTATAAAATAATATTTTAAGTTTTTCTTAAGGTGCCCCTCTCCTCCCTTATAAAAGGGCACCTCCTCCCTCTTCTCTTTACACAATTTGAGCCTTAAATCTCGCCCAAACCCTTACCATTTCCCTTCTCAACTTCCCTAGAAACATTATATATGTTCTGGTGTCCTAAAAAGACCAACTCTAGTGCCTTAAGAGGAGGTTAAGAAGAGGCGCGTCAAAGAAGAGGTAATATCCTTTACCGATTCATTCCAATTATTTCTTCTTCTACTTCTTCTTATTTATTTGTTTCATCTAAATTAATAACATCAGTATCACTAATATACTTATATGTTATTATAAATATGAAACAACCCTATTTCATCTTCTATCCATCCTATGGAAAATGAAATCACCGCGCGTGCGTACGTACGGAATACCGTCTCCACGTCGTGGTGTAATCTGTTTTCCACAACCACCTTGATTGGATGGGTGTAATGGTGTAAAAGAATAACTATATATGGTTATTATAACATCATACTGATTCTGAAATATTATATCATCCACTCTAATTCCATTCAATAATTATGGGAACGATATCATCGCTCATGCGTACGTACGGATTATCGTCTCCACGACGCGATGAGATTCATTCTCCATGATAACCATTCAAGAATGATTATAAAGTATATATAATGAATAATAATGAAATATATGACATAATGAAGCTACTGGATTTATGAATATATATATATATATCATCTACATACTTCCATTCAAGTCAATAAGGAAAGGAAAACATCGTTCATGCGTACGTATGGCCTACTGTCTCCATGAATGGTGTATTTCATTTCATTTATCTATCTGTTATGTATATATATATACTGAACAATTTCCATGCTTGGAAAATTTCCCTGCTTGGCTCAATTTTCCTGGTTTGACTCCACCCAGCTCTGGTTGGACAATTTCCCTGCTTGGCTTTGTACTTGTACTTCTGCTGATTTTCTTCATTAATGATATATGTTTTATTCAAATATATATATATATATATATATGATATATAAATCATGATTTAAATTGGGTATGTAAGTAAATAATGATATAAATAATAATAATATCAAGAACAACAAGTCCAAACACGTACGATAAATAAAACAATTTTACCCAAAACGCTGCTGTAACATGGAATTTACAAAAGAACGGGTAATATAAAGTCATAAGTGAACTATATATGATATCATAACAATAAATATGATTCTGTAATAAGTTAATGAAATTATTTAAATCATTATATAGAAGGTTTGGATACGTACGAATCATATCAGACCTAAGGTAAGGGATACATTTTCCAATCTCATTTTTATCCGAGATTGTTTATTCGTAAGTATTTCCTGGGGTTATATTTATCATCCATGTCCCACTTTTCTAAAAATGGTTTCATGTACGTTTAAATCCCTTATTACCCATTTTTGACTTTTACTATATGGTATGTAAGGAATCTTTCTTTTTTTTACGTTATGAGGTACTTTTTTACTTTTCCGACAAAAGTACGAGGAAAGTTTTTTTTAACTTATATGGCATGAATGGATTTTTACGGTTTTAAAACACCTTATTTTCAAGAAGATTACTCTACAAGATTTCATGAATATTTTAAACAAAATCCTTTACTTTTAAAATTTCATGGCATTTTGTGAAAAGAAAATGATTTTGAAGAATAATGGATATTTTCCGTAAGAATTCATTTCAAGTGTTTTATCAAAACTATTTTCTATATAAGATGACATTATTCCATATGTGTATATTTCAAGTATAATGTCTCTATGTTTTACATGGATTCACTATTCTTATTATGAAATGATATCCATTTGTTTTATATGGATTATTTTATGATGGGATGATGTTTATGAAACCCATTTTATTCTTTGGGTTATGATGCATGATTTATGATTGTGTTGTGGCACACGTAAGAATGATTTCAATATGAGATGGGTGGGACCTATATCTACCACCAATTCATTGGGTAAAGATTTATATCTCATGAGATAGACATGGCTGGAACGGGATGTTAATCCGGTTTAGTGATATAGTACTAGAACGAGGAGTGAACTCGATTCAGTAAGGGACTTTGTCCACTAAAATGGTCTTGGAAGCAATGCCTTGGCTACTATAGAAATCATATCATGTGCTTAATGGTTTTCCACAATTACATGATTTATTCCCATGATATTTTATGATGATTGATTCTCCATTATGATCTATGCCTTATGTACTGCCATGTTTTATATCATTGCTCAATAATTTGTTGTTTAAACATTATTTTCATGTTTTTAAGTTCAAATGTATATGGTTTGTTTTATTTTATCCATGCTTACCATTACTGAGCATTTGAGCTCACCCTTTATAATTTTTCTTTTCCCTAGGATATAAAGAAAGGTTTTAGGTAAGAAAACAAAAGGAGAAGATCTTTATGGGAGATGTTGAAGATCATTCACCATGATTAGAAGATTATGTTCCGAGTTTCCAAAGACACTAAACTATTACGGTCCTTTGGAGTCTGTTTTTGTTATGTATTAGATATTCTGAAAAAGTAATGTAATGACTATGTACATCAAGATATGGGTCTCTACAGTTGGTATCAGAGGAAGGGTTTAGTTAAATTTTGGAAACTAGAATGCGAAAACTTTAGTGAGATCTCTAGATATATTTCTAAGGAATGTCTAGGGATGTCCCTAAGGTTAAGTATAAGTATAGGTTATAGACCTAGAATTATGGTTATGATCTTAGAATTAAACCTAAGATGTTAGATATTGAAGGTACTCCCCCTTTATTATGTTGTTTTACCTATCATGATTTTTCCCTCTCACACTATTCTTTTTGGGTTTTAGAAAATGGCTGGAAACATGAATATTCACGATAATGGAGGATATGATGGACAATGGAATGATATTATTCATGAGAAACCAAATGAAATGGGATTTGGAAGTCCAAACAACATTATTATTCCTAATCAGCAATCTCATAATATGATCAATAAACTCAACTTTGGTAAGTTTCCTGACTCAGCTAATAAGATAAATATGGAGTTTCATGATGATCATATAGGAAATAAAGTTCAATTTCCCCCATGTAAATCATGTGCGAAGAGGCATCAAGGAGAATGTTTCAAAGGAACTGGAAGATGCTTTGGGTGTGGAAAATAAGGACACCAAGCCAGTAAGTGAAAAGGAAAAGGTTCATTTAACACCATGGACAAGGATAATGGTATTGCTAGGACATCAACAACGGTTAAATTTTCTAAATGTTGGATGTACGGGCATTATGCAGACCAATGCCCTAAGGGAAAATCTCATGAAGAGAATCAGCATGGTCTTATGGGTAGTATTTATATTAATGAACATGAAGAGACTACAGATGATATATGAGATGAAATATGTGTTGAGGAATAAAATGATGAAGCTTGGACAATGGTTTAATAAGGTAGTGGAATGATTTGTGTTTATCTAGAGTTATGTTGTATAGGTAATGGTACTATGGAATAAAGACACATCTAAGGATTGTTACACTATTTTTTTTTCCTAAAGTATTTGAAAGTATATGTTGAATGGTACTGGTAACCATGAAAGGTTATTCAGATATTTTTGGAAATAATATGATACACAAATAATGACGGGATAAAGAGATAATGAAATGTTTTATATTATTAATGAGCTCATGACTGATATAAGGACAAAGTGATATCATGGTTTGAGTATAGAGAAATTTAGGTATGTGGAAAGAGTTAACTTTTGACAGCATTCATGTTTAAACTAATGCTCAACGGGTATTCATTTATCAAGAGAATACATGATTAAGGTATTCACATATTTGGAATGTGACCAACAATATATATATTATGATATATGGGAGATAAATGATGGTATTCACATGCTTAGTAGATGAAATTTCTAGTAATAGTTTTCTTTATATTATGAGCTTGGACCAAAGTATTTTGGAGAAGCCTAAAGATTTGGATGAATTAAGTTAGACATAATATAGTATTGTTTAAGGCTAGAACTTTTTTCGATATTATTTATGGAATGCTATAATAGTGTAGTTTAAGAAAAGGGACAACATGCAGAATGGGAGACAACTCGTCGCGTTGGACAAGGTTGCGGTAATCAAACACACAACCGAAGTGCGACATGCCTTTAGCACCTACCACTGGCCTTCATGAAGTCCCTGGTTAGTATAAATTAGTTTTAATTTATTAAGTGGTATGATATATGAAGTATAAGTCCATTTTAGGAACCATATGTGATTAATCTCACTATAGATGGACTTATGTATATTTAATAACTTTTTCTAACCTTTTGTTTGAGACAAATGGAATGACCTATCATTCTATCGCATGATCCGTTAACACTTTATAGAAGACAAATTAAACTTCATTTCTTTAAGAGATATAGTGGAAATTGTTCAAGGCACGGACAATAGTGAGATTGTACCAAAATCAAGTTAGTGTTTCTTTTAATTAAAAAATTATTCAACATTAGTGAAATGATCATGAAAACCAAAAATGTTGTCCTAGTGCTCTCATATCTGATGAATTAGATGGTACCTTAGATCATCACAAATTTATGGCTTTGTGATTGTTCGCTTTTTCATATCCATGTTCTCTACCACTCTCCATTAGAACTTGATGGTTATATTTCTCTTCCATATCTATATTTTCACATATTTTCTCCTATGTGAAAACCTAGTGATGAGATAATCTGGGTAACCGTTACATTTCTTACTTTACTTTTTAAAATTAAGTTTTAGTATTCCTTTTACGATGTGGGTTTCTACGAATGAAACTTTCAAGTATTAAACCATTTATAATCCCGATGAATTTCGAGGTCGAAATTCATTTTAAGGGGGGTAGAATGTAACACCCTGAGATTTTATGAGATATATTATTTTTAATTTCTTTCATATCTTCTATTGTATTCTACACCAATATTATCTTGCGCTATACGCGACACCATATTAGCTTGCAGTATACACAACACTATTTTTGGATCGTGTTACACACAATTTCAAATTTGTTTGATAGTAATTATTCTACAAAACATTAAGTATAGATTTTTTTTAATGTATAAATGAAATAAGTTTTGATTATGTTATATGAAACACCAATTGGATCTTTCACTACACTCAGCCCTGACTTAGCTTGCATTACACGTAATCAAGACCTTCCTCGATAGCGTGTGTAGTACGTAATATCGAGTTTCACTAAACAAGATATTATTATAATATTATTATGAACTATCCGTTATTAATATTAATACCCACTTTTTTAAATTTTATAAATTTTATCTCTCAAAATGGACTTCATTTTTTGATTCAGAATATCAAAATTAGCCTACGGTGAATTTTTGATATTTTTCTGAAAACTTTTAATTTTTGATGAATAGTGAAAACACTGGGTTTCTATTTAAAAATCGAATTTTTATTTAAATAATTATTTATTTTATTTAAATTTTTTTTAGGTAAAAATGGATAAATAATACCTATATAATTTCAATGTAATTCATTGGAGACATTTTATAATAATTTTAGATATATAAAAAAAAATTTGAACTTTTCACCGTCTTTTACCCACCTCCTAGGAGAATTTGAAAATTTACATAAAACATAATTTTAACGCTTCTGTGAGTGGAATTTCGAAACTCTGAGAGACACGGTTAATATCAAGGAGTAAAATGTGGTTCAATAAGATAAAAATAATTTTTGGCGAATAGTAACTTTTTACTAATATTTACCACGGTTAAAAGTAAAAAGGGTAATTAAGGGTAAAAATGATATTATTATTACCCTAAAACATATCCTAATTCTATTGGATAAGTTTAATTCGACAAAAAACAACCTTATTAATAAAATATTACCCTTTAGGTCCACTTTTATTATATTAGGACATTTATTATTATTTTATTTAATGAATAGTTAAAATAGTTAAAATCAAAGTTCAATAACTAAAACATTTTTAATATAGGGTTATACATAAGATAAATTCAATTATAAACATTCATTAGAAAGATAAAAGGATTTCCTACATAATGGTGTTTTATTTATAATTTTTAGACATTAAATAATTTAATTTATTTATGACACAGTGATGATGCAGTAATTGCTTTATTAATGAAATATTAACATAATTGATGTTATAAATACCCAAATAAAGGTAATTAGAGTCTTTTTATAAATTCCAATAATTTTTATAGTTTAATAGGAAGTTTTAGTATTGATTTAATTAACTTCATTTGAACTAATAATGATGTTATGATTTTCACAAAATAAATTACCAAATTGTGTCAAAATATCCATAAAATAGTTTTTAAAACAAATATTATATTATTAATTGTTATTATATTCTTAAAAACATATGGTTCATAAAAATGAATTATATAAGGTAAATATATTAATAATGAACCACTTGGGATGCGTTTGTCTTGTTATAGTAAGTTTATTAACCATATAGCGTAAGAAAACAAGAAGACACGGTAAAAGTTAAATTATTTAAATTAGAGTCAAATCTAAATTAAAAGGTTAAAATAGTACCCTAAACTTGTATAAAACCTATTGGTTGAGAGGATTTAGATCCATAACCACTTTAGTTTTGAAATAAATTAATTTGGAACTATTATAAACTGAATATGACTTTATTATAAAATAATATTTTAAGTTTTTCCTAAGGTGCCCCTATCCTCCCTTATAAAAGGGAACCTCCTCCATCTTCTCTTTAATAAAATTTGAGACTTAAATATCATCCAAAACCTGCCAATTTCCCTTCTCAACTTCCTTAGAAACATTATAGAGGTTCTGGACTCCTCAAAAGACCAACTCTAGTTCCTTAACAGGAGGTTTAGAAGAGGCGTGTCAAAGAATAGGTAATATCCTTTACCGATTCTTTACAATTATTTCTTCTTCTACTTCTTATTCCTTATTTGTTTCATCATAAATTAATAACATCAGTATCACTAATATACTGATATTTTATTGTAAATATGAAACATCCCTATTTCATCTTCTATCCATCCTATGGAAAATAAAATCACCGCGCGTGCGTACGTACGGAATACCATCTCCACGTCGTGGTGTAATCTGTTTTCCACCACCACCTTACTTGGATGGGTATAATGGTGTAAAAGAATAAATCTATATGGTTATTATAACATTATACTAATTCTGAAATATTATATCATCCACTCCAATTCCATTTAATAATTAGGGGAATGATATCATCACTCGTGTGTACGTACGGATTACCGTCTCCACGACGCGATGAGATTCATTCTCCATGATAACCATTCAAGAATGACTATAAAGTATATATAATAAATAATAATGAAATATATGACATAATTAAGCTACTGAATTTAGGTATACATATATATATATATATATATATATATATATATTATGTACTTACTTCTATTCAAGTAAATAAAGAAAGGAAAACAGCGTTCATGCGTGCGTAAGGCCTACGGTCTCCATGAACGGTGTATTTCATTTCATTTATCTATCTATTATGTATATATATATACTGAATATATATGATATATAAATATTGATTTACATTATGTATTTAAGTAAACAATGATATAATTAATAATAATATCAAGAACAACAAGTCCAAACACGTATGATAAATAAAACGATTTTACCCAAAACACTACTTTAACATGGAATTTACAAAATAACGGGTAATATAAAGACATAAGTGAACCATATATGATATAATAAAAATGAATATGATTTTTTAATAAGTCAATGACATTATTTAAATCATTATACAGGAGGTTAGGATATGTACGAAGCATATCGGACCTAAGGTAAGGGATAACTTTTCCAACCTCGTTGTTATCCGAGATTGTTTATTCGTAAGTATTTACTGGGGTTATAGTTATCATCCATGTACCTATTTTCTAAAAATGGTTTCATGTATGTTTAATGTCCTTTTTACCCATTTTTTACTTTTACTACATGGTATGTAATGAATCTTTCTTTTGTTTACGTTATGAGGTACTTTTTGTCTTTTCTGATAAAAGTACGAGGGAAATGTTTTTTTAACTTATACAGCATGAACGTATTTTTACGGTTTCATAACACCTTATTTTCAAGAAGATTACTCTAAAATATTTCATTATAATTTTCAAAAAAATCCTTTTCTTTTAATATTTCATGGAATTTTTTGAAAAGAAAATGATTTTGAAGAAGAAAGGATATTTTCCTCAAGAATTCATTTCAAGTGTTTTATCAAAACTATTTTCCATCTAAGATGAAATTATTTCATAGTGTATGTTTCAAGTATAATGTCTCTATGTTTTACATGTATTCGCTATTATTATGATGACATTATATTCATTTGTTATATATGGATTATGTTATGATGGGATGATGTTTATGAAACCCATTATATTCTTTGGGTTATGAGGCATGATTTATGATTGTGTTGTGGAACACGTAAGAATGATTTCAATATGAGATGGGTGGGACCTATATCTCCCTCAAATGAATTGGGTAAAGATTTATATCTGATAAGATTGACATGGATGGAACAGAAAGTTAATCTGGTTCAGTGATATAGGACTGGAACGAGGAGTGAACTCGATTCAGTAAGGGACTTTGTCCACTAAGATGGTCTTGGCAGCAATGCCTTGGATACTATGGAAATCATATCATGTGATTAATGGTTTTACACAATTACATGATTTATTCCCATGCTATTTTATGATTATTGATGTTCCATTATGATCTTTTCCTTAAGTACTACCATGTTTATGTCATTGCTCAAGAATTTGATGTTTAAACATTATGTTCTTGTTTTTATGTTCAAATGTATATGGTTTGTTTTATTTTCTCCATGCTTACCCTTACTGAGCATTTGAACTCACCCTTCATATGTTTTCTTTTCCCCAGGATATAAAGAAAGTTTTTAGGTAAGAAAACAAAAGGGGAAGATCTTTATGGGAGATGTTGAAGATATTTCACCATGATTAGAAGATTATGTTCTGAGTTTCCAAAGACACTAAACTATTATGGTCCTTTGGCGTCTGTTTTTGTTATGTATTAGATATTCCACAAAAGTAATATAATGTCTATGTACATCAGGTTATGGGTCTCTACAATATGGGTGATCATGGCCTTAAAGTATATAACATATCTAGAAATTTCCTTTCCACCTATCGAACTCTGCTATTAGAGTGATTTTATATCCTCATATACCTCCATGGCCATCCGAAATGGATAGACAATGTCCTGTGGATACATTTTCTTGAGTATACACTCAATTCCCTAGTGTCTCTGCATATGTTTCCCATAAAAATATTCCTTAAATAAAAATAAAATTTATCCCTGGGAAAGGATTTTTCCTGTACCCATACACTCAAAGGCTTCCAATCCTCATATCACCTCTCCTTATCCAAGATCCCTTGAAACCGCGGAGTAAACATTTCTCTCTACACACATCCTAGACATGTGAGAACATCTTGGCTCAATTACCCTCCAGTTACTCGGTGCTTCTATGACAATGTCCTAAACGCGTGACATCTAAACTATAGGATACTCGATACCAAGTATTCACCCTTTGTCCAATTAATGTCAAAGGATACATCCCCTTATGTCCCCAATCACAAAATGAATCCACACAAGAAAGTTTGACATACTCGCCTCCTCATTGGTGAATTTGTATCCAAAACAAATATGCATCATCAATATGCATGAATCATATCCACATATGGGTAAAATTTTAAAAGAACTGTTTATGGATTTATTCTTATCATCACAGGACACATAGTGACATTCGAATCTCATATTTTTGGTCCATCCCGGAAACAAAATTGTCACATCCCTACCTGCACATGGTTCAAACCTACATAAGGAAACAACTCATATAAATAGGATTAAAGTGAATACACTAATTCCTGATATTCATGATAAAATTAAATATAAAATAACCCCTTTTCATGTTTAGACACCCCTCTTAACTCACCATACTCTACGTCCAGAAAGGTCTGAATCCCCATAACCATTAATGGCCATCAAAAATGGATGGCTAGTGTCTTGTAGACCTCTTTTTTGACTATAAAAACAATTCCTCATTGGATCTACAAATGTTTCCTAAAAAATTTCCTATCAACTAAAGGAAAATTATATCTCATGAGAGGCTTTTCCTACCTCTGTACTCCCCTATGATGTTTATGTCTCACCTCATTCCTCAGTTTTGAAAACCCCCCAGATTATAGTTTACATCCTCTTTCCCCTCTCATGACTGAAGGTGATAGAACATTTATAGTTAGACTATCATAGAAAAGGAATATTTTTCACCCACTATGGTTTAAAAAAATATACTTTAAACCATAAGTCTCAAATGTCCTGGTTGTAAGACGTTAAACTACACCATGCAACAACCTTCTTTTATATAATTCAAATTTGTGTGGGAGCTGTTTCCCAACCAAAGATGGTACAAACTCCCTCATACATTCAAACATTGTTCCCTCAACATGCCACCCACTATGGTCTTCAATAGTGAAACAAAAAAAATATCCCAAAAAAAATTCCTAACCATTAGAAATGGGAGGACATTGTATTAAGGACACCTTTTTTTGATGAATTCACATAGTGCCTTGGAGGTTCTGCATACAATGGACCCCAAAAATGGCCTATTAACCAAAGTAAAATTCATCCTTAAGATATTATTTCCCCATTTCTATATTTCCAATGGATTACATACCCTGTATCAGGTTCCATATCTAAGAACCATAAATTTAGGGTAATGGAAAATGTTTTATCCACGTATGGGATATATTGGGGTATTCCCAGTTAACGAGTCCTAAATTGGGCCCCATTACCTAAAAATCATGGTCCAAATATATCGACCTAAAAATTTAGTCATGGTAAAAGTATTTAGACTTTAAACACCAATAATGGTAGTCCAGTTTGCAAGACTTTAAAATTCCCATGAAAAAGAGATGAAACTCATCGGGATAAAAACTCTCAAAGGGTGTCTTCGAAAAACAATTTATACCCTCTAAGTCCAAACCATAACTATATTAGTAAAAATTAGGGTAATAATAGAAAATACATAATGTTTTGGGGGTTTTTCATGCAACCCTAGAAATAGTCAAACTACACTCTCTTAACCCCTCAATTTAGGAAAAAATTAGAGCATGATATGATAATTTACTTTATCCAAGATTTTCACACAAATTGATATCCAATTGAGATTATAGATTAAAATATAGTTGGTAATTATTGATTTAAATTATAGGAAAATGTAAAGGATAAGCACTAGAAAACAAGATCTTTTCATTAAAAAAAGGTATGAAGGGTGTCTACAACCCGGAGCTTCTCGATATGGGCAGGATATGACCGCCATAAAATATGTTCAAAAGACTCACAGAGTTGTATCAATGCCTGATTTTGCACGTTAATGTCCTATTGAAGCTTTAAAAAAAAATTGGTCTCAACCTTCGCACCTTCCCGTAATTCATTTTCCTTATACGCTACGTCAACGCCATCATTTTCTTATTCCTCTACTAGTTATTGTCCCTCATCAACTATGGCCACAACACAAGACCGTTTTTAAGCCAATCCATTTCCTTTATCCACTTATGAACTTCCTAATCAAGATACTCTGCTAAGGAAATTTGTTTTGTGAGTTCACTTTACAGCCTCGCGACCGCTCCAACTTGGTCAGCAGCTTCATTCAAAAGAATATGTCTAGTCATAGCAAGATGAGCCTTGGACTATGCAGAAAAAATATGGGACTCAAGTGTTCCATATTTCTCTCTATCCATGACCATCCACTTCACTATGTCATAAATACCATGGTAATAAAATACTTCAGGACCTAGAACCAAAAATTGGTGACATAATTTGGTAAATTTCATCGGCATGTCAACAAGGGGTGTTTGAGATATCAATCTCCAAATGTTTTTCCATTCCCATTAGTGGTCAGGAAAAGGGATGTAAAATCCCTCTCTGTCGGTCTCATAATAACTCCTAGATTATGGAACATATTAAATAATAAGCATCAATTGGGGGGCCTTGACTTAATGACTTCGGCATGACTTGACCATGTGACAGCCGCATCTCTGGGAGTTTCGACAAGAGGTAGGTCCGAGGTGTAACCTGCAATAGTAAGCACTTTTGATTGTGATACTTAGGTCTGGACAAATATAAGTAAACACTATCAAATCTTGAAATTAAAATATATATATATACATTAAATGGTTGTAAAAGTGAAAAACTGACCTCCACCTACCAGAGAGTTAATACCTTCAACTTCTATTATGTCATTGTCGCCCGATAAAGATGGTATTGCATCTTTAATATGAAATTGAGCTTTAGGGTCATCCAAAGGCTCCTGAGGCTCACGTCCATTCCTAGATGAACCAAACTCTTATATAATATCACGGAAAAAAATTATCCTCATAGGTATAATCTTCCTAGACAAAGGCACAATGACCAACTTTTAATTTTTGGGAGCCAGAATCACAGCCTCTCCTGTGGCTGTTTAAAAATGGATGATGGTCCATTATAAATTTTTAGAAGCCAGGATAATATCCTCTCCTGTGATTGGGACCTCTGGGGGTGTAGTATTAGCATGATCTATTGGGGGGATTGACCTCTCGGAACATTTCATCTACAAAGGAGTAGTCTATCTAGTTTTGGGTGGTCAAGACTTAGAACCCCTCTCATATCTTGTAGAAATGGGGTTCTTCACTCAGTAAATCTGTTATCTTTAGTGTCCTCTCATATTTTTACACAATGGTGGGGTCGAACCACTCTGGTGGGGTTTTAACCTCAAAAGGATCTCCCACTACTATGGTGGAGGTTTCTCGATCCGAAATAGGTACTCTCTGAGGTTTGGGAATTCACTTAACTTCCTCTATAAGCCTATAATCTCTACCCTATTAATCAACAATTGTCAGTGGTACTTCTTCTACCAAAGAAGAAACATAAGCTACATATTCCTGGGCAACCGCTTCCTAATTAATTATTGAATATAGATCAAAAAATGCACATGATAGTTGGTCAATAAGATAAAATTGTTTGATAAAACAACCAATTGAAAAAATATGGTAGTTATTTTTGATCCACGCTTTGATGTGTAGTGATAGTTGAGATGACTATCAATGTTTATTAGTTAACTACATGGATGGCTCCCTAATGATAATATCATGAAGAGATAGAAGATGGAATGCCTCTGCAGGATTCACAATAACTGCCTCTATATGTTTAACAGTTCCTTGGTAACCTTCCGTAGAGACCCCCATGTCTGAAGGGACATGTTCCCTAGTGTAAGTACCTCTGGGTGTATGCACTAGAGAAAGTATAATATCCTAGGTATCCAATGAATCCTACAATAGTTTGGAATAGAGTGATATTCCTTATAATAAAGGAAAGTAAAAATGATGAGGTCGGCAAGCATAATTACCTCTTATTCTGCATCATTCAAGTCTGAGTATATCACCATCTCTACAACTCGATTAGACCAATGAAGCCTGTATTTGGAAGAATGAAATCAATTTTCCATTTTATTCAGATATTTTGATACTTCATCTATATATTAATGAACAGAAATCCACAAGGGAGCAATGGAAGATCCAAATTCCAAAAGTTCAAAGTGTTCTACGTGGAGAAACTCCCAAATTTCTTCACTAGAAGAGTTCTCCCCCAAGCCATCCCAGACCTTATAGGATCTTGGAATGGTAGTCATAATGGGAATGTATAAGTCTAGCGGGTTAGTATGGGGATGTGAAGTGGGTTCCATCAACCACAGTTGCTTCCTGGGTGCCTCTACAACCCTGGAACCCCCGAGGGATGGTCTCTTGTGAGATTCGGGTCACAGATGAAGAGTTTCCCTAACTCCAACCTCAGCTGAAATATTGGCAAGGTCACCGCCTCCAGAGGCATCATCTTTATCTGCATGGATCTGGACCTTATAATGGCCATCACTCGGCAATAATACTTACATAGGTTCCCTCGAGAATGGATCAGGGTCGGAAGCTTCTACAAGTAAAGGTCCAAATTTCTTAGATAGTTATCATAAGATATGTTAGTAGGTGAAGACACATAGAAAATCCTAGTAAGATAAACTTATCTCTCCAAGATAAAATGCCACAAACTACGAGGGGTCTTAGTTTTAAATGATTGTTGATCCCATAGAATATTCCACTTCATCCAGGGCCACTTGAAAGGAATCATCATGAGGTATCAACGTCTGATTCTCAGTGGATGCACTGGAAGCCTCAATAGCATTAGAGGTCACACCCAAGGATCTTAATACCATCCTTGGGGGTTCAAAACCAATAGGTTTCAAAAAAACCTTCCCTAGTCAGGAATGATAAATAGTTTCCTTTTGTTTCCCCTTATCCCCAGATGCCTTAGGGGTCATAACAATGGGAACTAGGTCTATCAACTGGCTGTTTGGATATGATTGAACCTAGGCATCTGCATAAAAATTTGTGAGGAAGGTTACATAACCCTCAGAATTTGGAATCTTGATCTTGAAATATTTATCCTATCGGGTAAATGTTAGCCACAACTATTGGTCTATCATGAGATGATTTTCCTAGCATGCACCATTTATGGTAGGGGGATATAGTATCGCGACATAGTTAAAATAGTGGCCATATATGCAAGGTGAATATCCTTTTCAGATAATTTACCCATCAATATGGTCAACCATGATAACCTCTCTTAAATAAATGTAGTAACCTTAGTTAATAAAGTCTTTCAATTCAGCATTCAAAATGGTACTAGTAGGGGATGTGTAAGGATGATAAGTAAAGTGGTAGTGACATTTGATTCGAGTCAATAATTCTCATTCATTCTATTTGGGCCAGTCTTCCTACTTATCCTATGTGGCCTAGCCTGCCGAAATAACCCGACTAGTACTTTGAAGATACAACCAAAGAACAACATGTGGAATCAACAGGGAGTTAATAAATGTGTAACCCCTATGTGGGATACTATAGTATCCTGCTTTTTTATCACATAAACTTTCATTACATTTTACAAAACTGAGGATCTTTAAGGTTTAGTGTCTTGGAAACCAGGAACTTAAAACATGAAAACATACATAAAAAATTCTTCTTAAACCCTTGAAGGGATTCTCCTTAATTTCATCCTAGGTTCATTACTGCATCTCATAACCTAGGGACATACAACAAAAGAAAGGGTGAGCAGAAGGCCCAGTAAGGGAAACAAGAGAAACATTTTACATGTGAACTTGAGATAATTCAATAAGGACATGAAAAGAACTTTAAGGCATGAAAATGAAACCATGAAGAATATCATAATAAAAATAACATTTTTAATAACTTGATTATGTGGCTACAACATTTAATATTGACAATCATTTCATTTCACCAAGGTCCATCCCCAAGGCGTCGTTAAAAATTACCAAGGTTATTCACCAAGGCATCATTAAAAATGGTCATCTCTAGAGATTAAGTATTTACCCAATGCATTGGAGCGCTATCAGGGCGCACCCTTAAATTTGACTTTATTATCATTTTATCCACATATATCATCATCAAACATTTCATAAATAACCCATATAGCATAAAATAAATGGGTTTCATTTCATAATCATAATGTTTTAAAAACTGCTTTAAAAACATGATCTTTACGTTACTTTAATCCCACGGAACAGGAAAGCGGGTATCATGTATGTAAATCCCAGAATTTACAATAGAAAATTTTTGTATATATGTGAATAACCCTGTAGAAATAAGAGCTTTGAGTATTCACTTAATAACATGAAGTAATTTTGAGAAAAAGAGAGGCATTTTGAGACGAAAATTCTGCAACACAACGACAACGTTACAAGGTTTTAGAAAATGTTGAAAAGAGAGGGGACATGGGTCAAACAATGATAAATGACCCATAAAACTGTATAGGGACAGAATATAAGGGATTTAAGAACATGGTAATGAAATTTGAAAATATACCATATGAAATGAAGAACATGAAAGGAAGACAAAAATAAGATTTCTCTTATGAAAATTCGGCAGCCTAACAGTGTTACATAAACTTCAACCAAAAATGAATTGATGATGTCAAATAGGTTCTCTCATCATATTAACATAAAAGATCAGTATGATAGATATAGATATCATACCCCAACATAATAAAAAGGAACTTTCAAGACTTGACATGGAATTAGAACTTTGAAAAGGAGAAGGGTGAAAGAATCCCTTAAAAATTCGGCAGTCTAACGGCGTCACTTAAACTTCAACAAAAATGAACTGATGAGATCAAATAGGGTCTCTAATAATATGAACATAAGAGTCCAGTATGATAGATATAGATACCATAACCAAACATAACAAAAAGTAACTTAAAATAATTGACATGAAAGTAGAACTTCAAAACGAGAAAGGTGATGAACCACTTAAAAATTCAGCAGCCTAACGACGCCACTTAAAACTTCAAAAAACTGAATTGAAGAGATCAAATGGGGTCTCTCATCATATGATAATAAAATATCAGTATGATAAATTTAGAGATCATACCCCAACATAATAAAAAGTAACTTGAATTACTTTACATGATAATAGATCTTGAAAAATGAAAAGGGAGAAAGAATCCGTTTCAAAAATTTCGGCAGCCTAACGGCGCCACTTAAAACTTCATAAAACGAAATAATGAGAGTAAGAGGGGATATCTCATTATGTGAACATGAAAAGGGCAGTAAGAGGAGTATAAAAGAACACCCTTTAACATAAGAACATGGATCATAAAAAAAATTACATAAAATAGATTTCTTGAAAAGAAAGAGAGAGATCGGATCCCTTACCTTAAAACGTAACTCTTAAAACTCAAAGGTTTGGACATTGAGGGCTTGGAGGCACCTTGGGAGGACTCCTTGGGAGGTAAGGAGACCAGAACTTCGTTGGGGGAGAGTTGGGAGTGAAAAATAAAGGAGGAAAGGTTGGGTATTTATAGGGAAAGTGAGGGGACAAGGCATTAATGGCCAAGGGACACCTCACAAGTGCTTTTCTCAAAACCATGTGCTCTCCCTTGGCATTTACCATGGAGTTAGAACACATGGGGCCCCCAAAACAAAAATTCATCACCCTTTGCTGGCCAACCCTTAAAATATCTCATGACATCATCATGACATAGTTATGATGTCATTAAACATACTGAAACCCTAAAACTATATTTTTACTATTCACTGAAAATTCAACTTTCTCAGAAAAATCCCAAAATTTCACATTAACCAAATATCAAGGCTCTGATTTCAAAAATGAACTCCATTTTATAAAAATAATTTTCTATATATTTTTAATTTTATTTTTAAATAAATACACTATTCACTGAAAATTCATTTTTTTAGAAAAATCCCCAAAAATTACCATAACATAATATCGATGCTCTGAGTTCAAAAATAAAGTCCATTTTATAAAAATAATTTTCTAATTATTTTTAATTAATTTTTTAATTAAAAGAACACTATTCACCTGAAAAAACTAATACTTGACTAATAATTTATGAAACCATTATTTAACCATTTTATTGAATCATATTACTTAATCAATGTGCCTAGATTATACTAATACTTTATTTAAGTGTGATTACTAATCCATTTGGAATCATTACTAATCCTAATCATAAAATCACTATTCATATTTTATTATTCATCAAAAATCAAGTTGATCTTATTAGACTCTAAATTTCATACTGAACATAATTATAGAAGACCATTTTTTGCAAATCATTACACATTTTTAATTATTTAAGGTTTACAAAAACATTTTTAAAATATGATTTTTCTAAAATTCATCAAAAATATGCATACTATATTTATCCGATCATTTGAAAATTCATAAACATCATCATAAGAAGAAATCCCAATTTTTATTTAAAACAAAAGATTACACAAGGTAGTTACGGTATCCTTATATAGCCCCTTATCACACCAGCATAGGAACTAAGTGTAAGGTGTGCTAAGGTGAGAGAATCTGAGGGAGGCTCGGCCAACATCGCACGAGTAGTAATTTCTATCAGTTTGAACTTCTCACGAAGGCGATGTCGTTCTAGCTTCACACGATGAAGTTCAGCTTGGGTTTGGTCCAGAGCAAAGCCCAGTGGTGCTACCTCCTTCCCAAGTTCTGTTAGATGGGCTTTGATCGGTCCAAGACAACTGGGTGAGGCCATCGGATCATCTTTCTATATTAATTAACCAAGATTACTTGTATTTAGAGACAATAATCAAAACGTTTAGTTTCCAGCGGTCATATTGACCAATGGTCATATAATAGTCAAAAACCAACGGTATCATTTTAATTATACTCATGTTATCAAATGAAACATTTTTGTTGAGTATAAAAATAAAATAAAGTAACACATAAAATTAGGAAACAAGATTTATTCAAAATTTCAGGTCGTTACAGATACTATCCAACCCCAGAATATTTATAAGTATCCAATCACCCAATGTGGTGGCTTCCCCTCACTGATTCAGCCTAGTAAGTGGTAGATCTTGGCCAATACCAAAATTTCCAGGTTGATGAATTTTCCAATGGATAGTTAGGCCACCATGAAAAAGGTTGTGACTCTCACACTACCAGAGTCTCATACTAGTAAGAGCCATCTGGTCAAAAACATGGCCAAGAAGGCTTCCAACTGAAATAATTGATTGAAATCGGGGAAAAGTTCCCATCCCCATTCACAAAACTGAACCTCCTCTAAAACAGGCCAGTAGGAACCTACTCACCTTCGAGTTTCCTTTGTTGTACATTACTGGGGTCTGCACACATTAGGCTCTTGCCCACTTTGCCTAGAAAAAGTATTAATCGAGTCTGAAAAGGAAATTTCTTACTTCGGTCAAGGTTCAATGTCCTTTGAAGGTTTTTCACTTGGGAAGTGAGCCTTTTATCTAGAGGATGATTCCTCTCCTCATCTTCACAGGTAAAAAGAGGAAGTAAAAACTCTTCATACATATCTCTGACAATAGGGACCCATGAAATCAGCCAAACATCCTAGAGGCTAATGTCAACATCCCTATAGACTAAATGAAAGGTATTGGTATCTAGAATATATCTACTTAGACATCATCATTATATAAACCCATGGTTTTCAATTCAACTTGTAATTCTTTACAGCCCTGATGAACCCAGAAAGGCCACCCCCAATCCAAACTAAACGAACAACCAAAACTAAGGTCCTTATTTGATGGATACCCTTATTGTTCATTTTATATGGACCTTCATGCAATGATATGATAGAAATGGTCCGTTTCATATAGTTTTCACCATGCACCCTATGAAGATTGAGGGGTATATTTCAATATGGACCTAGTAGAAATATTATTCTATATGAACTAGCCTTTCAACAAAATAAGGTCCTTGGGAATGGTTCTATTGAATAACCAACCAGTAGGTTTATTGTACTGAAACAACTCTAGAATCATTGTATCAAACAATAAACCAAATCCACAAATGGGAAACCTGTCTGAAATTTTATACTCCCTCTGACCTGCAGTAAGAACATTCATTAAGGATTGATGCAGTGGGACGACATGGATTTTTTCATCAATAGAGTTTTTCATATTGTTCTTCTTTTCATCAGAAGCTAAAAGTGGAGCCACAAAAACACCAGCAGAAATTGCTTCGTTAGCAATAATTTGTGGAAAATTCATCTCTATTTTTCCTCAAAAGACTACACCAAAATTCATTCCAATAAAATATTTTAGAAAAAGGACACAAATTGGTGAATGACTAAAAGAGGTCTGCATAACAAAGATGTCCGCGTATTGAACCCCAGAAACAGTTTGTAGGAGAATTCATTACAAAAAGATTCTTCGCAGAATGCCCTGTGAATTTTTTCACACAAAGCATTGTCCAACAAATCAAGCAGTTTACAAATTCAGAGATCCACACCGATCCTTGCTAGTTATTTTCCAAATATTATAGTATGATGTCTTAAAGTTAATTTTTGGATATCACAAGTCCAGTTTGTGGATTTAAAATAAATTTTTATTATTTTATGGGTGAGGATGATCGTGAATGGATTTAGTTTCATGGAATACAAAGCATAGATCATGGATGAAGGACTTTGTGAAGTGTCCTCGGTACGCGAAAGAAAAAGAGAGTGGAGAGAAATATACAGAGGTATTTTCATCCAGAAGTCTGGTAAATTAAAAATAACCTTGGTTCCCCTACATATAGGCATGTCCCCCTTATGGTTCCACCTTTATATGGAATACCAGTTCAGTTTAGGACAACTTTCTACATCAGAATATCCTCCTCTTCATCTTGATTAGAACCCATTATTATGGGGGGAATTTGTAGGGTCCATAAAACTTTTCAAAGGGAAAGTAAATACTCCCATTATTTTAGAAAATGAAATAAAACGTATTGGATGAAAGATTTAGAAAATATTGATGAATAATCCAAAGTTGGAAAAAGAAAATAACATTCCTACACACTGAATCTTAGAAATTGTATGTGAAAGGAACCAGCTACAAACTGATTGTTAGAAGAAATCCATGAGGTGATGGCCCATGGATCATTGGCTATAAAACTAAGAAATACGTGGAATTAGGACAACGACGCCACCCAACATGAACCATGTCATGGGATAAATCAAGGGAGATAATTTGGTTCCACGTACAATACCCACAACATACCACATTTTTGAAAAAATTATGGCTGAGAAACTCTCCCCCACATACCATACCCGTGTACTCAAGAGTTAATGGATGAAGAAAAACCATCAGTACCCCCACAAACAATATGAATTCATTCACATGATTAAGGCGGTGATTTTTGTGCTACGAACCATAGGCCATTGTAGAAATATTCATTCATAGGTTGAGTGATTTCCCATGGGGTTCCAAAAAAAGTGACATGTGATCCACTGATCTGGATTCTTTGACACTCTACAAAAGGACTCCAAGGGGATCCAAGAAAAGGATGATAAACTATACTTCATATGATTGAATAGACTTGTGAGACAGATTTCTAAAGTGATCCGTCGACAAGGCACAAACCTCTTCTGAATAATTCTCATAGGTATAAACCCACTACATATCATAAAAAGAGAAAATCATAATGTTAATTGATAGATTGAAAACCTATATAGAGAACTGTGAAGTATATCCTAGTGGTGGATAAACTTCGCACAGACCAAAGGATCAATGAATCTTCTTCACTCTGGTGCCCCATGTAGTGCCTCACTAAACGGATGGAACTCGGCATCGTGTAGCATCCTGCTACGTGGCCAGAACCTAGTCCCGCATTTCAGAACACTACATGGACCACATATAGGTCTGCGTACCATCATG
This sequence comes from Viscum album, assembly GCA_963277665.1. NCBI lineage: Eukaryota > Viridiplantae > Streptophyta > Magnoliopsida > Santalales > Viscaceae > Viscum > Viscum album. The sequence continues at coordinate 1,661,846,692 of OY728146.1, read as the reverse complement.
ATACACAGATGGTCGCTCTACCCACATAGAAAAATGCTTTTTGGAGGGTATCCTACCCCGCATGAACAAATGGGACATGGAATGGGGTACCTTTGGGCACTCCATCCTCCAACTCCAGTCATTTCCTTCCATTTCTGTTGCCTCATACATAACCCCACTACGAACCAGCCCAATAGAATCATGTCAAATCCTCTTCCAAAGCCACTAGACCGATATGATAAAATAGTCAGGTGCTTCAGCACATCCTTTTTATTTTACGTACCCATGGTAAGCAGAGTCACGTGGGTAATCCCTACAATGGTGCAGACCCCCAGAATTCCCATATGTTTACATTACCATGGTAACCTATTGTCCAACCTTGGGATACTGATGCGAACCTCTCTGTTCTATGGATCTAGGATATTGATAGGATTTTCCATTCAATGAGGGACAATGATAATTCAAATGGATCAGGACTTGTTTTTCATTTGATGAGGAGTGATGCTTATCCCCTTTACCAAAACTCATTACCAGGCACTCCGCCTGAGATAAGTCACTATACTTTCAACATGAGGTGGTTCTCTTGATCATGTTAGTCTCATCCTCAGACACATCAATATAGATCATTGGACATGGCTTCCCTGGATATCAACACAATAGAAAAATTGGAACATTCAAAGCCCCTCTCTCTCTCTTTGGGCTTCGGTACCATCTATCAATAGATGATGTGGGATGTGTGATATTCTGAACCACTGCCTCTTCTTATTTCTCACACCAAGAATTACTCATGTGGTCTTAGAGGTTGGTGGAGATCATGACGTCCTCATAACCCCAAATCATGAAACTCCTCTTAGTTATAAGAACCAAATGAAATGAACTATGAGAAATTTGATTCTTTCCCCAAAAAAGGATACGTAGGATTCCTATCTAAGGCTAGAGCTCAAGGGACATTCTCCTTAGTAGTCAGTCCCAATAAAATTCTCCCAAACTTTCTAGGGAATCTTTTTAGGAATAAGCCCCAAATTATTTCTCTCAAATAGAGAACTCTCATGTGTAAGCCCTAATCATGCCCCCACAAATGGGTTGCCTCAAGGGTGTAAGTCCCAAATCAAACCGAACCACAAGGTATTTCATTCCTAACCAACTAGGAGATGTAGGAAGACAACCTAAGGTCAAAATATGATACTCAAATCACCCTACCCATGTTCTAGGTAGGTTTATATCCACCTAGGATACTATATAACTTCTAGACATCCGAGCCCACCTCAGTGTAATCCTTACATCAAATTTGGACTAGGTACCTTTCACCTAGACGTCCTTGCCACTTGACATTAAACTAAAAGGATGGGTCCTTGTCACATGACCTTAAAATGTGATATGTTTAGTTAAGTGGAACCAAACTACATGGGCTCTGATTCCTATCATGAGGATACATAGGAAGCTCATCTTATGGGTTCAACCCTAACATCAGAATAATTCTTGTCCTCCCTAGATGGAAATAAACTCTAGAGCACCTCATCACATGGCTTAAACCCACAATGTCTCAGTAAACAAGAAATTAATTCCTAATATATCCACAATATTGAAAGGTTGATGAAGAACCTCGAATACATAAAAGTATAATTATTAATGGATAACCTCATATACATATGGATGGTTCTAGATTTTCATATATCGAGGATCGATCTTTCAATTTAGGGGTAATTCATAGAAAAATGCTTGGGAAAGAACCAAGTATTCATGAACATAAGAACATTGATTAAAACTATATGATAGTCCTAGAATATGCAATAATTCCCCCCGATGGGTGTGATGAGCCTGATCTCCCATCCTCTAGACCAATGGATTCCATAATTTTTATTGTCCAAATCATCCAACGAGTGCCATCCTTTGGAAATAAGGTCCATGAATCATGGATAAAAGGTTTGTTGGGTGTTTTTTCCTCAATGAATGAACCAGTTGGAGACCATTCGAGTAAATTGTATCTGATATGGACTGATTTCACAGACACTTAACCCCTTTCAATTGCCTGCTGGGACCATTCAACTATGGAACCACCTTTTCAATATAAAAAGGACACACTTCCTAGTCCCCACGTGGCCATATTTTCACACCACCTTAATATAAACAGAATACGACATGAATCGGGACGAAAAAACAATAAAATTATCACTAATAAATTAACAGTTCACCCTTATTTTGAAGATCTACCACTATTTTATGACAAGGCACCTATTTTCATTTTTCATTAGTTTTTGTGTCTCTATATTAGTTAAAACATTTCAATTTCTTATATTTTCACTATATGTTTTAGAGATATTTTAACGACTATTGAGTTTGTCAAAAAAAATCCTCGCTTAATAGAACGCTACTATAAGTTTCACAGTGGTATAATAATATTATAAAATTATAAATTCAAAATGAATTTATATAATTTCCATGTCATAGAATTCCCCAATGGAACCCATCCTAGGTCAGAAATGAAGAAAATTTTAACCCTTGAAGCCTGCCTCTGATAGGCCACGGTCCAACGATAAGAATTGAGGTTATAAAATCACATAAAGGATGAATTTTCCTTATAAATCCCAATAATAATAGGAGAATAATCACCAGACAACTCCGTGTAATAAAAATAAAATAAATCTGATAACATTTTTATTTATTTTTTTAAATGACTTATTTAATATTCATTTATTTGATGATAAAAATAAACTTTATGTTTTTATTTGAGTTTCCTTGAATATTTTATCCAATATTAATGAGTTTTTTCGTTCATTATTTCAAAATATTTAATGATTTTTAACTAATTTTAATACAGGGACTGATATTGGTTGTGCCTCTTAGGGAGGATTATTAATCACACAATATTGTACATTAATTTATTTATTTTTTGGTATTTTATATTTTTTGAAAATATTGAAAAATTAGGATTCAATTGTGAAGGAAAATTCATGTAAGGAAAGAAAATAAATGATTTCTTGACAAAATGAAATAATTATGAAAACAAATACTAAAAATATAAGATGACAATTTCTAATTTATATAATCTACCCCTTCATTATTCAATGATTATTATACCTTATATTTAAATCTATTTAAATATGATCCAAAAATATTATCAACCTTCAAACCATATGTAAATTAACAAGACCACCAAGATAGTAAGAGATAAACACTAGGTTAGAACTGGGATTTCCTATCACAAAACCCTACTGTGATTGTGGTACAAAATCCAACATATGATTTGTGGAAAATTAGGGTAGAATATCCACACTAAATATGAGTTTTTTTTATTTTAGGTATTATACTTGAACCCGAAAAAATATATACCATGTTTATTATATTTAGAGAGTAATTTTTTTCTCTAATTATTCATACAAGGTCAGCCTCGTAGTTTTTGTGGTTATTGATAATTTTTCATACAAAATTAAACTCAAATAATTAATCATAATTTATGAATTAAATTATGATAATGAATTAAAAATATGTAAGTGACCAGAGTATGAATTAGATTGAATATAAACGGGATCTACTCTTTCATTAGGGGAGATGATTTTCATAAGAAATGGTTTGAAAAGGTAAAACCTGATCTCATATCCACTCATAAACTTTATCATAAATAATAAAATAAAAAATAAAATTAGGTTATGATAAGGAAAAAAGTATTTACAACAAATTTATATTACATAGTGAAAACCAAACAAAGGAATGTGGAATAAGAAAGTGAAAGCCTCTTGGAATAGATCCTTTTTAACACGCCTTACTTCTCCTAATTGGTTGGAAATTTGGAATTGAACCACTAAATTTTATAATCCCTTTATAATCCATGAAATATCTACTCAAAAATGTGAAAAACAAAAATTCATATTGTGGAGAAGAGTCTAGATTAAAAAAATTAAAAAAAAATTAAAATAAATTCAAAATACATTCTTATTTTTGTGTCATGCATTCAAAAAATATTGAAACTAATATTTCTCTAGTTGAATTAAATCTCTATTATTGAGTACTCTAAATCTTGTACAAATTTTATCCCAACATGATCAACTATAAAAGGGATATGTTTCTAAAATTGATGTGATTTCTAGTCCATCGAATCTAGTCCAACATTAACTTCTGGGACCACATTCTCTAAAAATCATTTTGATCTATTTATATGTATTATAATTAAATATGTATCTGAACATGTAAAAATTTATTTTAAAAAAATTCCAAATTAATGTTTTAAACATATAAAATTTTATAATAAAAATAGAAAAATGAGTTAAAAAGGAAAAAACAAGAATTTCCAATCATTTTTCTAATTCATTCTCAAATTGAAAATTAAAATTATTTAAAAAATTAAAACATAATTTTGGAGAATAAAATCCTTTATTATCAATAAAACATTCAATAAAATCATGCTTTATCAACTCCCCCATACTAAACCTTTTTTACTCCTAGTAAAAAATTATCTAATATCCATTTCAAATTTTCCGTTAAAATCAACAATGAATGGACATTCCAAGATCAATCCCAAATATAATTTTATCATATCTCATATATATAAACGATTTCCTTTCATTTTTTCAAAAATTAAATTTTTTTCAACCTCAATAATATATCCATTACCCAATCACAACCTTCATCACATTAAAAATTAGGTCACACTTTACTCAATTTAAATTTAATCTGGATGTATTCCCATAAATCAATTACATTCTCATAACCATAGGCTTTAAATTAGTCTCAAATCTCTATCCTATAATAAAAAAATCAGTATCAATCATGAGGACTTCACAATTAGGTTCAAACAGCTCTGAGGTTGATGGTAGGTAGGTAATTTAATAAAACAAAATAACATAAAAAAATGTAAAATCATAAGCACATTTCATGATAATAAATAAAAAAATCAAGGAAATAGACTCATATAAATATAAAATCACCCACTTTCCCAAAATCAAATAAAAGGCCCTTAAATTTTTTAATAAGTATAATGAAAGAAACACACCTTTTTCTAATCATTTGTCATCATTTTTTCTAGATGATTCCCAAGAAAATATTCTAAACTCATCTTTGAGTCTATATTTTATTTCCTTATGTCAATAATTTTAGAAGTTATATTAATATAAATGTTTTATAAATATATTTTTTACTTATATAATAAACAATCCATTTTTCATTTTTTTATTCTTTCATTTTTTTTATATTTTTCTTTTTTTCATTAAAGGTAATAAATGAAGTACAATGTTAAATCTATTATAATCATATCTCTAATATATATAGAAAAACCCCTACACTTCTTCCTCAATTTATGGAATCCACTTCCACTATAGACAATCCCCCCGTTCACTTAATTCATTTAACCTGATGAAAAATACCAATAGTAGGGTAGGTATGATAAAATAATATTTTAATTTTTTTTCCTAGTAAATTTTATTAATGGATTTTATGATCTTAAATTTATTAAAGCTAAGTCACAAGGATAAATAATTTATAAAAAAAATTGATTAATAATATTAATTTAACTTTGTTCAATAATAGATTTTATAAGATAAAATGAAAGAGATAATAGGAAAACATACTTGAGTGCGTAACAAGTAATATGTTTTATAAGGAATAAGAAAATTTTCATTTAGAATACTTCATATGATGATAAAATAATATGGGATGTTGATTCATGGGAATGGAATTAAAAATTAGTAAAACTTATTAAAATGTTAGAAAAACATAATCAAGGAAAAAATTCATATCCACAAGCATTTAAAAATACAATTCATAAAAAATCAATCCAATTATATCAACATAGATTCAACTGTGAAAAATAAAAATGATTTTTTAATTAAACTAATTGTTTCTAAAAACACTATAAAATAAAAAACATTAAATCTTAAATATATTGGTATCACTCCCCCAAACATATATTATTTATACAACCATTTTAGTTCTAAAATGATTTCAACATCTTTTTACACAAAATTTATTTGTGAAGCAAATAAAATAATGCAGACAATATTAATTCAACCTAAGTTTTTGGTAGGAGAAACAATGAGTTAATCTTATAAATACCATCCACTAAAAACCAACATGTAATATAAAAGTACATAATAAATTCATTGAAATAAAAATAAAATTTGAGAAAAAGGTAAAAGATAAAGAATAATTATTATTTTGACCCCCTAAGTGTATAAATTAGTTCTACTTCCACTAACTAATCAATTCTAGTTGTTATCCATGGTCTGATGGTGTGTGGGGATGCTTTGATATGAACCACCACATATTTTCTCTTCCAAATTGAATTCCATCAGACCAAATATAGAGGATACCATTAATAGAGTACCCAAAATCCGTACCCTTAGATATAATGTACATTATTTCATGGTGGGGTTCTATAAATAATGGGTCATCCTATTTTTCTTCTACCACTACATATTTGGCCGCTTCTTCATTCTCTTCATATTTATCATAGTGTATTATATAAAAATAATTATTATAGGTAAATTCATTGAATAATTATACTTGAATGAAATTATAACATAAATAATTAATATAAAAAAATCCTCTTTATAGTAGGTAGTTTTGACTATGTTTCATCAGGAAAACACACTAGGAATTCTTATTTTACCCCCTCTAATAAATTTTCAATATTTTCAGGGAGATTTATGTGTTTCTCTTTGAGGGAATTCTCTTCTACATCTTCACTCTACAAGAAAAAACATGGTATAGATAAATCAAAAAAATTTAAATATTATGATGTAATGATCGATTCATTTTTTTTAAAATTAAATAATAATGAGTTCCTTGAAATATCATCTCCCTAAGTAAAACCATATTCATGTACATATTTAATATTAGACAGGATGAGCTCTTTTTGTGCCTCGACCACAACTTTTTGGAACTTGTGAATCAAATCTGTGAATTATTTGAGATCATTGGATAAGGATTCTTGAATTGGTAGTTCTATGACCTCTTAAAAATCCTTGATGAGATCCTCAAATTACCTCTCACCATAGTTGGAGTATCACACACCACAGAACTAACTTGTAAATAACTAAATTACGTCACTAATGGAAGGAGGTGAAGTAAATTATGTTTCTATTTTTATATATATTTTTTTAAATAAAATGTGAATTGTTAAAATATATAAAGTCAAAATAAATTTATTGGATTGCTTTGGATCATTGGAAATATTACTAATTTTATGAGTGACGTCGTGTATACTCTCAAAAATATTTTATGATTTTATTATAAATTGCATTATATGGGATCACCTAACTTGTCTCTTTTGTAGATCCTTATTGATCAGTCAATATTCCAATTTAATTTATTCTATTTTAATTACTTATTATTCCTCCAAAAACACTAAAAAATAATGTTTCCTTTGTGAAATAAAATACATTTATGAAAATAAAAGAAATGATTTTTTGAAAAAAAAAATAATTGAGTATAAAAATAATAACTTTATGATGCACACAATATAATCATTAATTCTTCTGGATAGTCAGAGTTTATATTCTATGTTTCTCCCAAAACTATCACTAATTACTAAGATGTATCAAAGAGGAAGCATGGGGTTGATCCCTTAAGGAATAGGGAATCGTACAAATAACCACTAAACAAATTCTAATGTCTCCATAATATTTTCACTAGATAAAAAATTAAACTAAACTAAATTAACTAAATAAAAACTAAGAAAAACTATACTTAATTTTTCATTAAAATATGTTTTGAATATTTAATATAAGGGAATTGATAACGAGGGATGGTTTTTATTTACTAAAAACACAAAATTTTAGTTAAAAAATTGATTCAACTAAAAAACACAAGTCTTCTTGATTTAAATTGCTTTGAATATCGACATAAAAAATCTTTAACAAATTACGTTGAACCCTTTCTCAAGGTAATGTATAACTTACTAAATGAAATCATATTCTATCTCAAAGTGTGAGATAATGTTGAGTCAACTCTCACACCCCCAATTCCCTCCATAAAATTAGTGTTTTCTCCTAATCCTTGCCAATGTTTCCAATGAATTAGTGTATAATATATTAATTAATTGTAATAAAATACAATATAATTTGAATATCTCACAATAAAGTTGAATGAAAACATGAATTACACATACCCTTCAACACATTACAACCTATTATTCAAATTTAGTCAATCATTCTCAATTTGTTTACTAACCATTAACAAACTAGAAATAATAAAATCAGGAGTATAAAATTAAATTTTAAATAAAGATATTATGAAATGAAATAATACTTGAATTAATGTCTAAAGACCACATAATAATCCAAAAATTTAACAAAAAACAATAGAAAAGAAAACAAATCCTATCTAAAAATCTTCACTAATGGTTGAATCAACTTTAACTTCTTCAATATTCAGAAATATTATCCATATATTTTTTTTTATGTTATTCATTTTTTTATCCTCTCTCTTTATAGGGAAAAATTTATCAAAACAAAATTCTTCCGATTAGATTCCAAAATCACCTTGAAGATATCCTCTTAAAACACCTAAAAAAAGTAGTATATTAAAATATTATTCTATTATTTTGGAGACCTATAGAATAACCCCAGTCACAATAGGGAAAGATCCATAATTATTTAAATAAACACTCCTTCCTAGGTACTTCTATGAAACAAGAAAATTTCCCATGGTGAAGCATCATGTTCAACCAATAGATAAAAAATATACTCCTTTTTAAATCCCTTAAAATCATACATCAATATTTTCTTCATCCTTGAAAACATTTCTTCTATTGGATTCCATCTTCATCGAAAAACAATTCTATAGTATATCGCAAACACCTTTAATAAATCCTTTTATATAATTTAAAATTCATCCCTATTTATTCCCTGACATCCATGGTTTATGAGAACAACTTATTTTTTTCCAATAACTCTTTATATAATTATCATTTCTAAATTCCTCTATTATATCACAACCAATATTATACTACACTAAGATTTTTTATCTATCAACATCGATTCCCTTCTATATTAAGGGTCTTCATAAGGTATGATAACCCTCACGGAATATCCTCAATATTTGTTAACAACATTTTAAACTTATGGTGTCACCCAAAAACCTTCACTTAAAGGATCTATATAAAATTTTAATCCATAAAAATATATGGTAAAACTCACTTAATTATATACTAGTGAAATACACTTTCTTCATTACTTTTATGCAAATAGGTTAGGACTTTTCAATAGCCCACTCTTCACCTTTACATACACGAGCCATCACCTCAGCTAAGATTCTATAGTTGAAGGATCCTTGATCCATAAATACCATTACCCTAGAGAAATGATTTTATCCATAGTGTAGGTGAACTTCTATACTACAATCTCATTCATACGTAGCTTCTACATTATAATAAACAAGAATTGGTGTAGTTGTGTGAACTCCTAATTTTTTCAATAATGGATCAGAGTGATGTTCTATGGTCTATAGTGAAACCTTATCTTTCATTCAACTCAGCACTAAGTACCCTGACATCATAAATGACCGTTCTTCAGAATAGCATGGATGGATATGGCAAAAACCTTCAATCTGAAAAAGACAATGCAGTGCACACACAATATGGTAGTGTTTCAGTAATATTTAAATAGTTCCTCTGATATGTTGTCCAACATTTATTTTGTCATAGGTTAATAACTTATTAATATTATTTCATGTGGAACATCATCCCAAAAATGATTTGTGGTCCCAACTAGTGTTTCCCTCTATGTATTTCAACTTTTACACACGCAATGACGACCTACATCAGGCCGCTTCTCCCTTCTCTATCTATCTCACTTGGAATGAAAAAAATATATCTGTATTCTATATTATGTAAATGGTTTTCAAAACTATATTCTAGCCTTCCCATTTGGCTTGGTAAACTTCCCCTCAGGGTAACAATGTTTGTTTCCTCGGGTTAAGGGATAACCGTTTTTACTAGATACTATTTTATCCCGTCAATGTAAAGTAGTTTCCAAATTCTATCCCACTTACAATATTTTTCAATTTAAATTATTTTTAAATATTTTCATATTTCTCATCTAAGAATCATCTGAATACCATAAAACTAATATAAATGTAGTTTTATTCCATAAAAAATTAAAACAAATATAATTAGGTTACAATTTATATTTAAATTAAAATATTTATTATGAAAATATATTAATAAGTTAGGGTCATAAAATGCCCACATAATTAAATATTTTCTCATTATTGAATAAAACCTTAATATTATACAAAAAAAAGTTCTAAAATTTAGTAAGGTAAAATTTTAATTTACCATGCTCATAAAAACGATGTTATAACTAAATATTTTTCTAAAAGTATAAAACTTATCCAAAATAAAGTGTAAAATAATTATTCATTTAAAACATCAAATTCATGGAACTTTGCCTCTTTAACTCACATAATTACACTTTGTATTAAATTTTCATTCTAATCATGATTACCTTAACCAAATTCATATCAATTATCACATAAGAACATTATAAATGGTGTTATTCTCAATCTTAATTATATGTATTCTATACATAAGATTGAAAGTGATATCAAAATCTAAGTAGAAATTAAACTAAAAAATGATTTTGGATTTCTATTAAGGTTCAAATTTATTTGAGGTTTGAGGTTGGGAGATAATGATGTGAAAAGTTATCATTTACAGGCTCAAAATGAGAATAAAATTCATAAACAACAATGCATTATATTAAAATAAAGATCAATGAAAACTTCTTCCATCAAATTAACTTAAAATGAAAACATCCCACATATCATTATCCTCTCCTAAAGTAAGGATAATATTTTAAACATTAATAATAATGATAAAAATCCTCTTTATTATAATTTTTTATTATTATCATTTCTCTCAACATTTTTCCACTCTTATTTTTTAGTGTAATATGTGTAACAAAAGGTACCACGCCATTGGAAGTAAAATAAACTATCACCTAAATCCTCACCACAAATTTCATACACGTGCTAATTAGAATAATTTGTATAATAATGGAGATGGTTTTCTATATATTGTTCAATATAAAGTATCCCACATGCTCACTTTTCCCTTTTCATTTTTTCTTTTAAATTTTAATTTCTTTTCTTTTCTTTTCTTTTCTTTTATTTACTTAAATATAGAGGCTTAAATAAATCACAATGATAAATTTAATGAACCGTTTCTCTAATAAATCAAGATAACCAGACCCCATTCCCAATTTCAACACAATAATTTCCATAAATACATGAAAATACAGAACTACCCTTTTAAGATAAAATTAATGATTATGAATTTATACTCAAATAAATAGGGAAGGAAGGATAATTTGTGTTATAATATGGATTCAAATAAAGTAATTTCATCCTTGATATAGTTTTATAAAGGATAGATATATTGTTGGTCTTAACTTCAAATTATCTCAAATATAAAAATTTGATAGACTAAATTATTTTAATCAAATTAAAAAATCATCATTTTTTATAAAAAAACTAATAAAGTTTTAGTAGTGACCCACATTATGAGTTCTCTCTAGAAATAGAGTGAAAGAAAGAAAATTTAACAAATTGATCATAACCCTCTCGTGAGTGGGAATTAAATATTTCAGATAATCAAGTTAGGGAATTAACCTTATTAATTTATCTAATAAAAAAACGTTTTTAAGAATAAATAAAGGTAAATAAAATCTAATCAAAAATAATTTTTAAAAATCACAAACTTGAAGAAAAAAAATATAACTTTAAAAAATAGAAACCTATATATTCTTTATTTATGGGCATGATAAATTCAAAATATTACAACAAGATGAAAAATACCTCTTAAGTGATAATGTCTCCCAGGTATTCTCAAGAACAAATATACATATATTGGTATCATAAAACACCCCCACAATTAAATATTTGATTTTTTTTGAGTAATAACTCAATATTAAACTCACAAAAGATCCAAACTTCATTAAGGTAAATTTTAAAATTACCATACTCCGAAAAACAATGTTAGAACTTAATATTTCTTTTAATTAAAAAACATATCCAAACTAAAGTGTCTAAAACTTTCTCATTTAAAATTTCAAATTCAAGGTCCTTTTACTCTTTCACTAAAATCATTCATCTATATATTAAATGTTTGTGCCAATCATGATTACCTCTCCAAAATCTATACCACTCATCACATAAGAAAATTATAAATGTTGTTATGCTCAATCTCATGAATATGCACTCTATCCATAATCTTGAAAGTGATCTCAACCTCCACATAGAAATTAGAATAAAAAAATCATGATGTTGTTTCCATTATGTTTCAAATGTATCTAAGGTTAAAGGTTAGTAGATAATGATGTGAAAATTTATAATTTAGAGGCTGAAAAAGGATAATAAAATTATTAAATAGAAATGCATGATATGAAAATAAATATGAATGAAAACTTAATCCTTCAACTTTACTTCAAAATAAAATATTCAATATATCATTCTACACTCCTCAAGTGAGGTTCACAATTGAAACATGAAAAACTGTGATAAAAATAATCTTTCCTATTCTTTTTATTCTTTTTTTCTCTCAACACATTTCCTCTCTTATTTTTTAGTGTAATATGTGTAAGAAAAGGCCACAAGCCCTTATAATTAAATTCTACTATCACCAATGTCTCCATAACCAATATTATAACACAAATAATTAGAATAATTAATATAATATGGGGAATGTGTTGCTAGATATTGGTCAATCCTAAGTATCCAACAAGCTCACTTTTCCCTTTTCTTTTTTTATTTTATGGTTTTATTTTTATCTTTTGTTTTCCAAAATATAGTGGATTCAATAAATCACAATGATAAATGAAATAAACCGTTTCTCTAATAAATCAAGAGAACCAAACCACATCTCTCATTTTAACACAACAATTTTAATGAATCAATGAAAATACCCAACTCCCCTTTTATTATCCAATTAAGGATGAGGAATTTATACTCCAATATGTTGAGTGGGAATGATATATTGGATTTTAATGTGTATTCATATCAAGGAGTTACGTGCTCACAATATTTTTACAAAGTATATATGTATGGTAGGTTTTAAGGACAAATTTTCATAAATATAAAAAATAGATGGCTTTATTAATTTTAATGAAATTAAAAATAATCTTGTTTGGACAAAATATATAAGAAATTTTTATTAGTTGAAAACAATCTAACTTCTCTCTAGAAATAGGGTGAAGGAAAAAAATTTAAAAATGGATCTGAACCTTCTTGGGAGTGGGTATTAAATATCTCATATAATCAAGTTAGGTAATGAACATCAATAATTTTTCTAATAAATTCATATTTTTAAGAATGAATTTAAATTATGAAAATAAAATCAAAATATTTTTTCAAAATATCAAAATTAAAAAAAAATACTTTCATAAATAAATACCTAGATCTTATTCATTTATGGTAATGATAAATTCAAAATTTTACAACAAGAAGAAATTTATCTCTTAAGTGATGATGTCTCCTAGGTCTTCTCAAGAGGGAAAAAATCCAAAATTTTCAATATCCAATGATTCCTCCTCTATTATTGAAATAAAAATATTCCCCAATTTTTCAATAAGTTGAGGGGTGTATACAAATTTTGTATTTATGTTTAGTATAAGAAAGGATAAAATAAAAAATGATAAATTGAAATTATCCTTTATTAAATAATTTTCCTTTCCTTGATCAACAGATGAGTTTATTTTTCATTTAATCTCATTGTATATTTATCCTCTATTACCATCTTCATGTATTTGTTTCATATTTGTAACTTAAAAATTTATTATGCAAGTAAAAGTTCAAAAATAATTCATTAATGTTCAAAAATATGAGATAGTTAACCTAACCACTAAGAGAAATTTAAAGCTAAAATTAAAATTAAAATTCTAACTAAGCCATAGAAAATAGTAAAAACTTGGGTTTACTCCTAAAAGAAATTTATTTAAGAATTTAAGAAATATATTAAGCTCGGGTATCATTTCATTAAAGTATCAAACAATTTTACCCAATCCATATTTTTGGAATCAATTAAAGTTATAATCATCTGGTGTTTATTCTGTCGTTATTAGTAAGTTTAGCTTGATAGTAACTTGGGGTGTACCATGATGTGGAAAATATCAATTAATGAACACGTATCTCATGGTTAGAACACAACATATAGGGTTTTTTTAAAATTCCATCAATTATCAAGAACTCCTCCCTGCACACTTCTCCATTCATCTCCACTTTGTTTTTTGGTGTAAACATTTTAAGTTTAATATTTTCCTTTATCTCTTTTTCAAATGTTATAGAGTATTATTCTTTAAAAAAAATTCAAATATTTAAATAGTCTCCCTCCACTATTGTAAATTTTTTTCCTTAACCTAAAAGTTAGTGATAAACTTTGGAATTTTAGTATCTATTTCATTGTTTTTAAGTGTGGTAGGTTCATCTTTCATGATAATTTCATCTGGCTTATTATAACCACTTCTTTTCATCACCCTTTATTTATGTTATTCAAATTCTATATCAGAGATATAAATTTATGAATAATTTACCTCTAGTTCTTATGTTGGATGGTCCTCTTCTTCATACCATTCCATATGTTCTTTAATGTCCTACTCCTCCTGCACTTCTTCTCTTCTAACTTCTTTAATGAGGATTTTTCTCTAGGATGTATAATGTGTCTTCCTCTTCCCCTTCATGCCATAGATGAGATTCATTAGGGGATTATCCTCTTATTCTTACAATTATGGGATGGATTAATATTATAATTAATCATCTATAATGTTAGTGAGTACAAAAAATAATTTATCATCAAAACACTCTTTTTCCACTATAATAATGGGAACTTACGCTTCTTATGTTGGAGGTGGTCCTTCCTCATAACTACTGAGCTTCTCCTCTTTTAACTCTTATTTTGGAACCTATTTTAGTCTTATGAGTGTTTGTTTAATGATTGATTTTTGTTGATACAAATATTTAAGTATTTCATCATGTACTAAGTATTCTTCCTATTCAATTCACATATTGATAATCCCCTTTAATATTTTCATTAATGAGTTCAATCATGGAATTATCTTCTACATATTACATACACAAAAGTTATTACTATCCATATTACATCTCATATTTCATATTTATGTGAATATCACACACTTCCTCCTACTTTATTTATTATTAAGATACATTAATTCCTATATTATGATATAAAAAATGTTTTTAATAGTGAATTCAATATTTTTATAATATTTTGTGTTTATATCAATCATAAATTCATATTTTCTGAGAATTTATTCATGTTACTTGATTTTAGATCCATTGATTGTAGTGTACATCATGAGTGTGTAAATAATCTATTAATGATAAATCTTCTATTGTGGTCATTGATACCAATTACTCAACTCTTTATAGTGTATGAATTATATATTATAATAGTTAATATATACTTCATAGGTTGAGTAGTAGGTGTCTCCTTAATTCTGGTATTGGAGGTTATCCTAACCATAATCCTTAAAAGAATTTTATACATGTAATTATTACAACCTCCATGGAAATTTTTTTTGTTTTCTATACAGTTTACTCTTTTGAATTCTCAATGTACTCAAAGATTTATGTATCATAATAGTTATTTTCCAAGTAATTTTTCCTTCATGCCAATATAGAGAACCAATTTTTTAAAAATGGATAGTAAAAAATGAAAATAAAACCTTAAGAAAAATCATATGCTAAAATCAGAAAATAGAAAGGAGGAGGAAAAATAATTTACCTCATAATCTATTTTTTAGAATATCACAAGTTTTTGTTACACCTCTAGAGAAATCATAGTTTCGTATTTATGTTTTTCTCCAAACTAACATTAAATACTAAGATGTAGAATAGTGGATGTAACACCCTGAGTTTTTAGGAATTTTTTTTGAATAAATTAAATTTATTTGTTTTCTTTAATTTAAAACTACATCAATTTAAACTTTCTTATATTCTACACCATGTTAATCTTTTGCTACATGCAATATCGACTTAGCTTGTGTTATACACAACATAGAGTTTCTAAGAAACTACATTTTATTAATATAATTATTTAAATAAAACAATTATAACCTAAATGATATATATTTTAATGTGAATAGTATTAAAAACTTTTTAAATACAATTTATAATTTTTTTATATAAACGAATCATATTTATAATAAAATACATAAATTTTTGTAAAGTGTATATGTTTGGAAAATACTATTTTCTCAAAAGAATTCATTTTTATGTCCTTCTCTGAACAATAATAAATTTAATTTTTTTAGACTTTTATAATTTTAATTTGATAAAATAAACTTAATTTTTTATTTCATAATTTCAAAATTATATTATTTTTAATTTTATATATTTTTCAAAAATATTTTATTTTTTGATGAATAGTGAAAAATAATGAATTTTAATTGATATTTTATTTTTCATATAATTTATCTATATAGTTTAATTTTATTTTAATTTTATTTTAATGTATAAATAGACAAAATATAAATTAATTAATCTTATTTAGGTTATTGAAATAAATTTGACAATGAAATTGAATATAAAAACATTTCTAACTTTTGAACATTTTCACTTTAAAAACTCATCATCTCATCCTACCTGAGGGATTAATGTTAAATTACTTTATACCAATTATGTGATTAGAATTTTAAAAAATTGATTAAATAATTGGATTTATAATAATTTATAATGTATACTCAGTTCAACATAGTTTATTAACAAAAGTTTTAATAAAATCAATGAAAATTAATTACAGTGATTAAGGTAAAAAGGATTTTACTTCACGGTTAAACATTAATCTAAGAAGTATAAATGAACTAGAGACTTGTCCAAAAGAAATTTTATTTATATATATTGACCATATACTCCATTTTCTATAATATGTACTATTATAAGAGTCACGTTATCAATGTTATACCTCTCAATAAGGTTTCACTTTATATATTTACAAGAACGTCACTTCTCCTCCACTATAAAAGGGAACTCACCCCCTCACTTATTCACACATTTAATGCCCTTTTATCAAAAAAAACCTTCCCAAATAACCTATAAAATTACATCAAATAATTCTATAGTCCTAAATTTGGGCAGAAAACCATCCAAGGAATCCCTTTGGAGTAAACCAAAATGAGGTACCAAAAGAAGAGATAACATCCTTCAACAGACACCTTTGTTTAATTTATTTATCCACCCCCATAATTCATATTATTAAATGATTATATAATAAACAAATTATCATGAATATTCTTATATTTTTTCATGTTAATGTTAAAACATAAACTCAAAAACACTTACATAAAATGATATACACAATCCTCATTCGTGTGTACGGCGGATTACCGCCTCACAAACCGATGTCTCTCCTTCTTCCATTACCCCATTTCAAGGTTGGTAATAATGATATAATTACTACTATTATGTGATATATATGATATTTAGGATTTATTTGTTCATATTTAATTATTATTCATCAAATACCATTATGTTTTCCAATTTTGGGAATACGATAACATTGTTTGTGGACATGTGGACTACCGCCTCCTCAAAATGATGTGATACGATCACATTTTACATTGATTTTATAAATCATGGTTTTAATATAAATATTTTAAATATATTAAATAACGGTTCTAATGGTATGATAATATATATATATCCTTTAATTTTCTTTCTTTCAAAAATACGACAAGAAAATGAAAATAGCATTCATGCATACGTACATCCAATCGCCTCTTAAACAGTGTAATTGATTTCCCATTTCTATATTTTATATATTATTATAAATACAAAAATAATGAATATATATGATATTTTTGTCATTGTTTTTATTTTTTAAACAGCGATATCATGATCTCACTAATAATATTAACAATGAAAAGTCAAAAACATGTACGAAAAACAAAGCGGTTATTACCTGAAACGTAACATTAACATGGAATTGTTAATATATGGATAATATAATGTCATATTTAAATAATATAAGGTATTATATAGTTGAATATTTTTCTGAAAAAAATTATAATAAACTTATATTTATTATATATGATCTTTAAACGAGTACAATGAGAGTCAATACAAAAGTTAAGGTAATTTCATCACACTTTTTATATCAATGAGATACACACCATATTCACCACTCATTTATTTTGTGTGTTGTATATATAATACACATGAATTTATTATATGATACTTATATTTAAATTTATGGGTATTTACCTATCAATTTTATGATTTCTACTTCATGGAGTTTTACGGTTCAAAGTTACCAAATCAGTAAGGTAACTTTGTCTCAAATTTCATTCTTTGAGAAAAATGTTTTTTTATGCACCTATATTCTTTTAGGATGTGTATATACCGACATTTTACATGTTATGACATGAATATACTTATTTTCATGATATTTCAAACTTCATGTAACTTTATTCTCTCGTGGGTATTATGATTCAAAGTTACAAAATTGGCAAGAGTTTATTGCTACAATCTCATCATTTATTGGGATTGTTTACGATTATACTTCCATTGATAAATATTATGATCCATATATAAATAACTATAATGAATTTTATTATACTTATGTTATTTATGGTATCTTCATGTATTGGTAACATTTCTTCACTCTTTGGTTCTTAATATAATTAATAATATTTTTTTAATAAAATCTGACTTCATTTCTCTCTTCGGTCAGAAATCTGTTTTCTTATAAAACCAGGTTTTCTAAAAAAAATTCAAAAAAATTTAAATATTATATTGAGATTTTTTTAAAATAAAAATTATTTAAATTATTTTCAAATATTCCTTTATAAGTATTAAAACTATTTTCAAAGAAAATAGTTTTCAAAATGTAATATGTTTTAAAAGTCATTTTTCTAAAAAAATAGGATATTTTTCTCAAGAAATGTTTTTAAATATGAATTTTAAAATTATTTTACATATATTATAACATATTTTGGTGTTACTCATGTATTTATTGGGATATTATCCAAGGGTAACATTCATATTTTTTCTATAAATGGTTTATGTTTTTATAGAATGATGATTATGAAACTCGTTTCTCTTCTACATGTTATATGATTTATATAACCCATATCTCTATCATGGATTATCTGTTTATGGAACCCATTTCTATTTCACAGGTTTTATGTCTATAAAATCCATTTCTATTTCATGGGTTATATTCTTATAAAACCCACTTCTTTTCCCAGTGTATTCTTTTGATGAAATGATTATGAAACTTGTATCTTTTCTAGAGTTTGTGATATGATGACATTCATATGATACCCATTTCATTTCATGGGTTATGATATGATAATTTTTTATGATCTTCTAGAACATATATGTATGATTTCATTATGTGATGGGTGTGACCTATATCTTCCTCCAATGAATTGAAAAGGATTCATATTTCAAGAGATAGTCATGGATGGAAGGAGTAGTGAACTCAGTTCAGTGAAGGACTTTGTCTGATAATATGGTCTTGGGAGTGAACCTTGACTACTAAGATGGTAATTAGAGTGAACTGTGACTACCAAGATGGTTTTAAGAGTGAACAAATTCCATAAATATGTCCCTGTAATTAATCCTTGACTACTATGGAAATCATTTTATATGCATATGTGTCTTTCACAATTCCATGTCTTGTTCCTATGTGATGCTTTCATGGATAATGATCTTGATTCCCTTTTTAATTATGTATTATGAACTACCAATAATTATTCAATGACCCTTGATTATGATCTTTTAAATTAAGGTTATGATCTTGTAATGTTCTCATCAAGTTATCATACCCTTATATTCATGATTATGCTTAGATATCTCTATTGTATACCCTAACTGATCATCTGAGCTCACCATTTCTTATGTTTCATTTCTCCATGTTATTAATATATTTATTATGTATTATGTGTCTAATAAGGTTGTTAGTCATGGATAACATAGTTGGAGATAATTTAGTTCCTTTATGTATTAGTGTTTATGATTAAATGTTTCCAAAGGCACTAAACTAATATGATATTTGGGAATATTTTTGTGTAATGTATTATGTATTCCTCAAAAATGATATTGTAACACCCCGAGATTTTATGAAAAATATTCCTTTTAATTTCATTAATGTCTTGTGTTGTACGTTACACCAAAAGGATCTTGCACAAAACACATCCTTGACTTTCCTTGCATTACACGCAATCACGACCTTCCTCGATAGCGTGTGTAGTGCGCAATAACGAGTTTCACTAAACAACAATATGCTATTAAAATATTATTAAAATTAGCCGTTATGAATAGTAATAAACACTTTTTGAAATTTTGTAAATTTTATTGTTCAAAATGGACTTCATTTTTGGATTCGGAATATCGAAATTAGCTTAGGGTGAAATTTTGGTACTTTTCGGATAACTTTCATTTTCTGATGAATAGTGAAAATTACTAAATTTTAATTAAAAACAGCCTTTTTAATCGAAATAATTAATAGTGATAAATTATTAATTTGAGTGGTTTTAAATTATATTTAGAATATATTTTTACAATTTAATACAATGTTGTTCATTGGATGTATTTTCACACTTAAACCAGACATAAACAAGTGTCAATCTTTTGATATTTATTATCTCTTAAGAACACGTTATTTGTTTTGAAGATGGGAATTAATTTTTAAATTAAGTAATGAAACTGAAATGTTTTGAATTTGGTAAAATAGACATCATTTTTTAGTTCATAATATCAAATATAGCTTAGGCCTAATTTTTTGTATTTTTCTGGAAACTTTCATTTTTTGATGAATAGTGAAACCACTAAGTGGTAGTTAAAAAAATGAATTTTTCATAAAAATTAATTTTACCGCTTCTGTGAGTGGAATTTCAAAAATCCGAGAGACACGGTTGATGTTAGTAAGTAAAATTTGGTTCAATGAGATGAAAATAATTTTTGGTGAATAGAAACTTTTTTCTTTTTTTTACCACGGTTTAAAGTAAATATGGTAATTAAGGGTAAAAATGATATTATTATTACCATAAAACATGTTCTAATTCTATTGGATAAGTGTAATTCGACCAAAAAAAACCTAAGGAATAAAATATAACCATTTAGGCCCACTTGGATTAGATTAGGACATTTATTATTATTTAATTCAAAGAAGAGTTAAAATAGTTAAAATCAATGTTTATTTACTAAAACATTTTTAATATAGGGTTATACATTAGAAAAATTCGATTGTAAATATTCACTAGAATGATAATAATATTTACTACATAATTATATTTTATTTATAATTTTTATACATTAAATAAATTAATTTATTTATGACAGAATGATGATGCAGTAATTACCATAATAGTGAAAAATTATAATAATTGATATTATAAATACCCAAATAAATATAATTTGAGACTTTTTATGAATTACACTAATTTTCTAGGTTAATATGAAATGTTAGTATTTCTTTAATTAACTTTTTTATAACTAATAATTCTGTTATGATTTTCACAAAAATCAATTACTAAATAGTGTCAAAATTGACATAAAATAGTTTTTAAAACAAATATTATATTATTAATTGTTATTTTATTCCTAAACATCTAAGGTTCGGAAAAATGACTTAGATACGGTTATATATATAAATAATAAACAACTTGGGGTTCGTTTGGCTTGTTATAGTAAGTTTATTAACCTTATAGTGTAAGAACACAAGAAGACACGGTAAAAGTAAAATTATTTAACTTAATGTTAAATCTAAATTATAAGGTTAAAATAGGAACCTAAACTTGTCTAAATTATATTGGATGAGATTATTTCGACTCATCCCCACCTTAGCTTCAAAATAAATCAATTTTTAGCTATTTAAAACCGAATTTGGCGTTATAATAAAATAATATTTTTAGTTATTCCAAAGGTGCCCCTCTCCTCCCTTATAAAAGGGCACCTCCTCCCTCTCTTCCTCACACAACTTTGAGCCTTCATGCTCGGCCAAACCCTACCAAATTCTCTTATCCACTTCCCTAGAAACATCTTAGAGGTTCTGTTCTTCCTCAAAGACCAATTTTAGTTCCCTAAAAGGAGATCTCAAAGAGGCGCTTCAAAGAAGAGGTAATGTCCGTTACCGATTCTTTCAACTTTATTTATTCTTCCACTTCTTCTTCTTAGGTTGTTTATTTATTAAGTAATAACATCAGTATCACTCATATACTGATATTTTATTATAAGTATGAAACAACCCTATTTCACCATCTATCCATCCTATAGAAAACGAAATCACCGCGCGTGCGTACGTACGGAATACTGTCTCCACACCGTGGTGAAATCTATTTTCCACCACCACCTTACTTGGATGGGTATAATGGTGTAAATAATAACTATATATGATTATTTTAAAGTGATATTGATTCTGAAATAGTATACATACACTCCAATAAAGTCCCACGATCATGAGAACGATATCATCTCTCGTGCGTACGTACGGACTACCGTCTCCACGACACGATGAGATTCATTCTCCACATTAACCATTCATAAATGATTATAAAGTATATATAATAAGTAATCACGAAATATATGACATAATAATGATACTGGATTTATGTTTATATATATGTATTTCGTCTACTTAATTCCATTCAACTCTATAAGGAAACGAAAACAACGTTCATGTGTACGTACGCCCTACCGTCTCCATGAACAATGTATTTCTTTCCATTTACTAATATATTATATATATGTATATTCTGAATAAATCAGGTTTTATATTCTGGAATTAAGTAATCATGATCTAAGTAATGATATGAATAATTACAAGTCAAAACACGGACGAAAAATGAAACGATTTTACCCAAAACGCTCTTTAACATGGAATTTACAAAAGAACGGGTAATATAAAGTCATAAGTGAACCATATTTGATATCATAACAATGAGTATTATTCTGGAATAAGTCAATGACATTATTTAAATCATTATACAAGAGGTTCAGACACTTACGAAGAAAATCGGACCTAAGGCAAGGGAAATATCACAATCTCATGTTTATCCGAGATTGTTTATACTTTGAAATTTACTGGGGTGTATTTTATCATCCACATACATGTTTCCTCAATATGTAATATTATTTACATCCACATAAAATTGTTTAAATCCAATTTTACCTTTCTGTGAGTTTTTAGTAAAAGATATGAAAGGAATCTTTTGTCGTTTTTCGTACGAGGTACTTTTTGACTTTTACGACAAAAGTACGAAGAATGTTTTTTTAACTTATACGGCATGAATGGTTTTTTAAAAAATTATTTCCAAGAAGATTCCCTTACAAGTTTTAAAGTTTATTTTTAATCAACTTTTTTAAGTTTAAAATTCTATGACATGTTAATAAAGGAAAAATGTTTTTGAAGTAGAAAGGATATTTTCCTCAAGAATGGAGTTCAAGTGTTTTATCAAAATTATTTTACATATAAGATAATAAAAGGGTTCTGTTTTTATACGTATTATTACATTGATTTGATTATGTTGTGATTGAATTATTTTTATGAATTCCTTTATCTTATATGAATTGTTTTATGATGTCACGATGTTTAAGATTCCCATTTTTATTACATGGGTTATTCTATGATGTATGGTTTATGATTTTGTGGCACACATAAGAATGGTATCATTATGAGATGGTTGGGACCTATATCTCCCTCCAATGCATTGGGTAAAGATTTTATATCTCATGAGATAGACATGGCTGGAACGGCAGGTTAAACCGGTTCAGTGAAACAGGACTGAAACGAGGAGTGAACTCGGTTCAGAAATGGACTTTGTCCACTAAGATAGTCTTGGAAATGGGTCTTAACTAATAAGAAATTTTTCTCTATGATTATGTGTGTATGCCACAAAGTTTCATGTTTTAAGTTAAGATTATTGGGATTTCATTTCACTACTATGATTTATCCCATGTTATGAAATTATGCTCTTTTTGCAGGTTAAGATTTCCAAAATGTTATGTTCTTATGAATATGATGTGATTGATATTTCTTTTGTTTACCCTTACTGAGCATTTGAGCTCACACTTTTATGTTTTCTTTTCCCTAGGATATAAAGAATGGTTTTAGGTAAAAAAAGGGAAGATCTTTATGTGAGATGTTGAAGATCTTTCACCACGATTAGAAGATTATATTCCGAGTTTCCAAAGACACTAAACTATTACGATCCTTATGTGTGTGTTATTTTGATGTACCAATTATTTCGTAAAAGTAATGTAATGTCCATGTATGTTAAGCTTCGGGTATCTATAGATATAATATCTATGTATGAAAATTTAGGGTCATTATATTGGAAGTGTGTGGTCAATACCATGTGGAATAGGTAATCCTAGTGATAACCTATGAACTACTTATTCGGTCTTTATAATCTTTATACTAAATTGTTAATTAAACTAAAATAAATTTACTAAATAAAATGATATAACAAAAGAAAATTGAAATTGTATTAAACTATGTAAAAAAGGATGAATATAAGGGAATTTATATTGGGTGATGGTTTCAAATTACTAAAAACACTCAAATTTACTTATGAAAATAATTCAATTAAAATTCATGAGATTTATTTAATTAATTAACTTTAACTCTTGGCGAAAATTAACTCTACCAATAGTAGTATAACCCTCTCTCAATATAATATATAAATAACCTAGGTCTATTAAATTATATCTCAAATTGAGATATGGAGTTGAGTCAACTCTCACTCCCCCACTCCCTAAAATCAAATTGGGTTGTGTCCCCTAATCATCATTTCACTTATTATGTGATTAAGGGATAATTTAAGAATTAATGATTGGCCTAAATAGAGTATTTATTTTCCTAAGGGTCTAATAAAAATAAAAAATTAATAAAACTCAGAATAGTGAAATTGATTAATAAAAACATAGTATACAGCCGGTTGAGGTTGAACCCATAGTGATAGTGAAATTGGTTTAATTATATTTTTAAAAGAAATGATTTTAGTTTATTTTTTTTGAATAAATAAAGAGAAAAGGATCATGGTTTTGGAAATAGTTTAGAAAAATGAGAGAAGTAGGTGGCATATTGGTTTGATTATAATCAATTTGGATTAAAGGCATGTGGGGGTTACGTAGTTTCATGGTTTGGGTATAATTAAATTTTAGAAATTAAATTAATTAATCCATGTGTGGAATTGGAGTCAATATGAGGTTGATCCAATGGTCCTGACATCCTTTGCTTGATGTGTCGGTTCCTTTTTTTTTCTTGTAATAATAATTTAGGGTTTCTATTAATTTATTTTGTCTCAAAAACATTTTAAACCTAGGTATCCTATATATAATAATGGTCATGAATAATTTAGGGTAAAAATTTTTATAATTAAAATGATCCTTTAATATTCAAATAACAATGGTCATGATACAAATAAAATAAATGGATTTGAATTGTATAAATAAATTACATCAAATTAAATATATAAATAGAATAAAATAAATAGATCCAACAACACCTTCCCTCTTCAACTACATAACCATAGAACTAGGTAGGTTTTCCCCCTCATCTTAGTGATGAGATTTTAACAGGTTAGGAATCAAATAAAATAAAACATGAAAGAAAACCACAGATAAAGTAATAGATGACTCTACAACAACGTAACTTTTAGCCCTAGATTGTGGTCTTTGGATCCTCCTCGTAGTATCAACTCAACCTTCTATTTATAGAATCCCAAAGGGCTCATGCAGCATTCAATTGTGTCATAATGGGTCAGAAAATATCACAGGTGGTCCCAATTTCATAAAATAGTTATCTACCCTTAATTTCATTGAATCAAACCTCTTCTGTTGTCCTAACACTTTCACATCATGTAAATGTTTCACCATGTGTATGTTTTTCACCATGTGTAAGTGTTTCACCACACACAAAATTTTTGGGTCATCTTTAGAAGTTTCATGATGTGACCATATGTTACACACTATGACACATATTGTAATCAAACAAAAAGTTCTTTCCTCCATTAATTTTCTATATTAGATTCTCTCTTTGTAAATTTTTCACATCGTATTACATGACATGAAATTTCAATTCCTAGCTTTATAAGATATGCTTCTACTTGGTTCTTCAATTTTTTTTACTGGGAGTGTTCCATAGGAATCCTTCATTATTATAGGCCTCCATTTTTATGTTGTAATATCATGTCACTTCACATTGTGACAAGGAGTGTATTTTCAATCCAAAATTCTGCTATTTTTTATACTTTTTCAAATATTCACCATATCCTACCAAAAATCACAAAACAAATTAGATGAGTCAAATATTGGAAAGAATATCCATGAAATTATAGACATCGGTGTATTAAAACACCATAAGATATATGAATGAACTACAAATATCAATTAATCATAGTTTAAAATAATTTAAATATATGATCTTAAAATAATGTAAAATGGAAACAATAATTACACATCCCCTTTAACTCATTCGACCATATTCTTTAAATTCTGATTCTCCGGGTTAATTTGTTATTGACTATAGTAAAACTAGATGTTATAGACAAGAGAATATAAAAGTAAATTATAAATAAAGGTGTTTCACAATAAAATTATACTTAATTTAATTGATGTTTTCAACCTACAAAATAATCTAAGAATTAAATAAAAAAAGAATAACATAAAATAAAACCTATCGAAGAAGTTTATTTGAAGGTCCAATACATGCTCACTTATTCAGTATTTATAAATTTATCATTAATTTTTTTTGTTTTAACTATTTTTTATAATGTATATTTATAAGTTAAATTTTATCAAATAATTGTCTTCTCATTTCATTCCAAGACCCCCCCCCCAAATTCTTCTAAAAAATACTAAAAGAGTGGTGTATCATATAAATTATTATATTATTTTGGAGTACTATGTCATAGCCCTAGTCACCATGGTGAATGTTCCTTAATTATACAAATTAATTTTCCTCCTTGGGTACTTCTATGATGCCATAAAAGTGCCAATGGTTCAACTCCCTAGTCAACTAAAATATCTAAAATATTCTTCTTCTTAAATCCCTTAAAATACCCCAATAGTATTTTCTTTCTCTCTATAATTCTTGGCCTCACTTGGACTCTATATTTATCAAAAAACTTTTCAATAATGCATCCCAAACACATTCAATACAAACTAATGTATCATTAAAAAACAAGCTTTCTTATTCCAGGACCTCCATGGTATAAGATTACTCCTTCGCTGCAACCATGCATAATTCATGAAATTATCATTTATTCATTCCTCCACTATGATAGAGTAAGTATTCTATGGCACCAATATTTCTAATCTATTAACACTAAGCCCCTTACATATCATGTACCTCCACTATGTAGGATAATCCTCATTGAATAGCCTCACTTTTTCTGAAAACACTTCTTTCCCTTCAATGTGACCTAAAAACATCATCACAATAATGCATGAAATACTTATATCCATCTAATTATATAGTGAAACTCCCAAAATAATGGATAAAACTCATTAACATTTCTTCATTACCTTTCTAAAAACATGCTATCACATTTATATATCCCACTCTTTTCCTTTACATACACCAACCTTCAGCATAATTAAGATTATATGGAACACGATACCTCGATCTGTCAAAACATTACCCCTAGAAAATTGAGGCTCTCCACAGTTTAGGGGAAATCATTCACCACAATCTCATTTTTTTTAATATATTAAATGTATTAATAAATAGTATATGGTGTATTCATGTGACTTTCTCCTTTTATAAACAGTGGAACATGGTGAAGATCCTTAGCCCATGGAAGAACTCTCTCTTTAATGCA
The DNA here is from genome assembly GCA_963277665.1 of Viscum album. Classification (NCBI taxonomy): domain Eukaryota; kingdom Viridiplantae; phylum Streptophyta; class Magnoliopsida; order Santalales; family Viscaceae; genus Viscum; species Viscum album. Next base: position 1,661,818,940 of record OY728146.1, on the reverse strand, counting down.
GCTCGACCAGAGGTCCCTTGATGCCATAAAATTTAGTTATTTAGTGTAAGATGGATTAAAATGGTACATACATTCAATTTTAAGAACATTATGAAGCCCACACACAATATGGCTAGGTTACAATAAAACATGAATAGTGCTTGTGATATGTTGTCCCATGTCAATTTTTTCAATATCAAAAAAATGCTCCATATTTTTTCTTGTGGAACTATAACCAATAAATTAGTTGTAATACCGAACCATGACATGGTTTCCGTCATATGTGTTAACTTGTATGCACACAACACTAGTCCACATTGAGGTATTTACCCCTACTCTCTCATCGATCTTCCTTACAGGTTCCCTTATGTCATCTCATATAGAGGTCTTTCACACCATGTTTTTCCTTCTTAGTGGTCTTGGAAGGATTCCCCTCAAGGTGGTTATGTGTCTTTACCTAGGTTAAGGTGTAACCTTGTTTTATAGCCAATTTTTTATCCCTTATAAAGTGTTTATGAAATTTCTTCACACTTATATACTTTTTCAAATTTAAGTATTTTTTCTATATTAACCTCATTCTGAACTAAAAATTATTTACATGAAATTGTGATTAAATAGGAAAAAATGGAATGTAGAAGAAGAAAGTGAAATCTAATTTGAAAAAATCCTTGCATGCATTCACTCCTTCTCCCAGTTCATTAGAAAAGTTTAAAGGAACAATTCTCTAGGCTAATCACTATCTAATCCATGAACCATCCCCTCCAAAGATGAAAAATATAAATTTATAGAGTGTAAAAGACCCTAGGGTAATAAAAATATTATAAGAAAGGAAAGTTTAAAATCGATTCAAAATGAATCTATAATTTTTATTTATTTGATAGTTGAAATGACCAAATAAAATATTAATCTAGTTGAATATTTAGTCTTGATTAATCTAACATAAGTAAAAAAAATTAATCTCAACCTGAGCATGAAATAAAAAAATTTATGGAACAATCATTGAAGTAATGTTTAGCCTATCAAATACAGCCCCATATTAACTTCTAGGCCCATGATCTCTATCAAATATTCTTATCCATATCGAGGTATTCAAATAAAATATTAATACAAACATGTGTAAAATTTTATGAAAATTTACAAATTAAAATTAAATAAATATAAAGTTTTTAAAAAAAATACTAGAGTGAAGTTGAAAATGAGAAACTAAAATTTCCATACGATTTTCAAATTCATGAACTAATTAAATATTATGATTACATTATTAATTAAAACTCAAGGTTGGAGAATTATATAATTTATTATTAATATAATATCAAGTATAATCATGGTTTATCAAATATGTGTATGTAGATTTAACTTTTTAATCACCTTATTCCATATGTACTAAATCTAAACCGTGTACCTTTCATAACAACATGATGTCACTTTAACTACTTTTAATGGAAGATCAATTTATATATTTAAAATTTTTTCATGTCAAATCTATAAAAAAAATATCACATATTTTACCTTTAGAAGTTTTTTACTACAATCTCTTATAAATAAGAGACTGAGGATTTTAGTAGAAAATGTTGTATCATGCTAAAGTACTAACTTTTGAGAGTTTTTCAGTACCAAAATTACTTGAAAAATTCAAATTATTTTATTTTTTAGTGTGATATAAGATATTATATTTATGTGATGTTTCATTATAAAAGTTATAAGTTTCCAATTTTAATCATTTTCATCTAATAATTCATGATCAATGTGTTCTGAGGATTGGAACTTATACTTCTAAACATCCTTTTTAAAGGAGTCCAGGCGATAAGGACTTGGTTGTTTTCAATCCATTGATCTAAGATGGTCTCTAGGGTAATAGATTTCTTATACTTAAATATATCAGTGATGTATAGGGATATTAATTTTTCTTTTGATCTTTTAGATTATGGAAATTCCATGGTTTCATAACTTGGTTTTCCTTTGGGTCTCTTTATTATTCCTCTGACGAATTTGGATTAAAAGAAAAGAGTTATAGTTATTAGAACTATAATATCCTTTAATAATATTTGTTTATAGGTAGACGAATTGTCATCCAAAACCACATTGAATCATTAATATATTTATTTCTACCTATTCCATTAACTTTACTTTATTAAGTAAAATGTTATCCTTTTAATGATTTATTTATACTAAATTTAAAATCGACTGTTACTTTTATAGTTTTGAATTCATAACATCCGAACTATGTGTTTTATAGAGTGTGAAAAATTATTAAGATTGTAAAATTCTTGATTGAACCCCTCCCCCACCTCTTGAAGCTACCATACTAAAACAATAGATCCCAAAATTAATTTAATGTCATATATAACCAAAAATAATTCCAAAATAAAACCCAATCCTATATAAGTGACTCGAACTCCAATGAACATCGTGAGATAGAAATTTTTATCCCAATCACTAACTATATATTTTAAATATATAAAAATGAAATATAAATGATAAGGGTGAGAATAAAAATATATTCATTAGGATCCTCCCCTAACAACACTCATGAAAATGAGGTAAATGAATACTAAATATTATGTAAATAAATAAAGAATATAATTATTTTACTAATTATGTCTACTACCACCCATCCTCACCATTGATTACTTACCACACTATAAGAGAATCGCCGTTTAGCGGCGGTTTTTTTTTGTGTTTAGCAGCGATTAAAACCGCCGCTACATGGTTTGGCGGCGGTTTCTGTAAACCGCCGCCTAATACAGCGTTGACAATCTATTAGTGGTGGTTATTTCTGTTTTGCGGCGGTTTATGGAAAGCATCGTAGCAGCCACATTTCGCGGTGATTTTACTAAGTTTAGCGGTGTTTTTTATGAGCCATGGAAGTTTATTCGCGTCGGTTATAACCGCCGTGAAACATAATTTTTTTTTACATTTAGCTACGGTATTCACTGTTTAGTGACAGTTTAAACCTCTATGAATGTACATTTCGTAGAGGTTTAAACCACTACTAAAAGCTGACCAGAAAAAAAAAATTCTTCCACTGTACCACTACCCTGAAAGAAAAACCAAACCAGAAATACCGCATTATAAAAACAGCATGCATATCATGAATGAAAGGAAGAGGGACAATAATGTAGAATGTCTAAAAAATTCGATCATTCATAATTTAAAAAAAGGGATGAAGCTCCACATTTTTAAGTATCTCTGATGTTTCATAAATATTTAATTAATTATAATGTTTTAACTATGATAAAATTTGATCAATCACACATGAAATGTCAAAAAAGGTTTGGAAAGAAGTTTCAATCGAACACTGAAGCTTCGATCACCCCCCTTCTTCAGATTTCACTCTACGATGAAGAGTCTTGACCAAATCCATCAACTCCACAACCATATTTTAGGTAGTTTCCAAGAAACATGATGATATTAAAAGATTTTTCCTCAGATGAGCTATGATTTCCTCACATCTCCACATCTGTATAGTCTAAGAATCCATGTGAGCCTACAATTTGAGTATCCAATAATCAACCTGCTCCAATGCCTCTAAGGACTCCCTTATCTTCCTAGAAATAGTATCATCATCTATAAGATCATGAAAATATATTTCACTTGTCTCCAAATCATACTGAGTTAAAACAATTTGATTCATAATTTTATATAGAGGTTTTTGGTCAAAACCACCAGCACCCAAGTCATTAAATAATTTTTAAATGTGTTCCCCTTCGTTGTGGAATATTTCTATGTGGGTATGAGTGATCAAGCCATGAATCTACTAAAATTTTTTCCTATTTTTTGCCTCAACTTGTGTGACTAATGGAGTATGTGTGGAAAGAGGAGGAATAACTAGTTGACTCAATAAGTAAGAAGGAGAATAAGCTTCATATGACCTTATCTCAACAAGAATATCATATGTAGTCTATGATGTAAGATTAATTTCCTAAATAAATTCTATTTCACCATTAGGTTAGTCATCACTAGAATGAGTTTGATTTCTTGATTTCTCACCCAGATCTTTGATCATCTCCATCGTCACAACTAACAATGCTGCTGGTGAGGAAAAATGACTATCCACATGATGGACCAACTACCTTATCACACCATAGAGTCAATATGTTACCCACTCTTGGGAATAATCTTGGGAAAGGAAGGCAGGAGCATCAGCAAGCAGATGTATGATTTTAGCTTTGATATTCTCACATGTCGACATTATCCAAAATCGATGGATGACAATAAGTTGTCACTCCTCCAATGGTCCTCCAAAAGAAGAGGGGTGATACTTAGAATGAAATAAAAATAATGATTGAATTCATAGGTTTTATAAGGTTTTAAAATAATTATCTCATCCATCGTGGCTTCAAGTACCCCTTCCCAAAGATCGACCATGTACAACCTTTCATCAAGGTAACCTCTATAGTTATCAATAATCAGCCCAATTGGTGCATGAAAAGGGATAAAATTGAAGATGAAAGATTGGATCATTTCATATTTAACCTCATTGGGGATATGTGACATGGTCCGAACTCCTGATATATTCAAAAAAATTGGGAGAGATCGAGCATTGGGGATCCTAGTGGAATTTTAGTATTTATAACAACAAAAGTGCTCCTCTGTCAAACCAAACAAAAACTAGAGAGTACCCCTAGTAATGTAAGTAATTCTACCTTATTGTATGTTTCCCTAGAGTTGATAAAGATGTGAAAGGATCAACACTACCAAACTGTGGTATTTTCTTCCACAAGTCTCCCTACCATCACCAAAGTGCTGATACTAATACCTAAATTCATAACCCAATCCGGGAAAATCAACCCATTAAAAACATGGATATAATGCCTGTCTGCATAATGTCTAAGGAGATCTTCAAATTCAATTAGTTGAATCGTGATTTATAATCCCTATATTTTATGATAGGAAAATATGAGCTAGAACTATTTCTGACTTACTGAGAAGGTAACTGATGATGGTGTATGGAAGTTGGCTTGTCTCCACTGTAATAAATAAAAATATGGATCCAATCCTTAAAAGAAATGAGAAAACACATTTTCAGATCCTTCCAAAATTTCTACTTCACAATAATAAGCATCTTTTTCACTAAAATTGTTGTTTTTTGGGGATCATCCCAAATATCCTTAGCATAGATAAATTTATCATACATCTCTACAAGAGGGGGATTACTAATGTGAATCCATTAACATGGAATTGGATTGAGAAACTATGAACTCTTACATTTGATTAATCCACTACCCCCTCACCACTAAAAAAAAGTAAAACCATCTCAACATAAGAGAATATTACTTAGTTCAAATTCCAAATAGTATAACATGTGAAATGACCCGATTTGTTCAACACATCAACAATGGTTTTAACTCCTAGTCATCCAAAATATTTACTACCAAATCAAACACAGGCCTAAATAGAATGATGTATACCACACTTGAGAAATCAAGACATAAAAAGAAACATCATAAATCAATAAAATGCATAAAAGGAAACATGAGAAATCAAGGAAATTTTAGGACATGAAAATGTTTGGTGGAAAATATGTGCCGAAAATGTTACATATACAAACCAATTGTTCCCATATTTGTTCAACACAATAAAAATACAACTACTCATGGTCCGATGATGCATCGTCACCCTCGCCACCTTCATTACCACTTTCTTCTATCACCTGTAAGAACATTATATTGAAAATTAAACACGGTTGCATATTTATATTAAAACTTAAAACCAATGAAAGTTATCAAACTAAATAATTTTTATTTTTTGTGATTTACCTACATACCACCAGTTGATGCACTACCACCAGGGGAATATCTGCTCATATGCTGACGTATTTCAATCAACTCTTTCTGCAAAGCAGATATCTGATCCCCCTGCTGGTGAACTGTGTTTTGTAGAGAAACAATCTCTTTCTGAACATCTACGAGTGTGGGCTAACTAAAGCCAATAGTAGATGCAGCTACCATCCCTGGTGTCCTGCTGAAAGCCTCATATGGTATGAGTCCCAAACCCAACCCGCGCACTCTACCAGGATGCTCCTTCCCTAGGACTTTACCAACCGGGTCATCCTAGGAGACTGAGTGGGACTGCGCATGATTGGAATCCCATAGTTCTTTAATTTTTACCTATAAATCAAATATCAATATATATTAACACAGTAAAAACTGATAATAAGTTATTATAATAAAAAATTGAATTCATACCCCAACTTCTTTAGCATGCTCATTAACAAAACTTCCATCTGATTTCTTGTGAATATCCAACCACAGTTCACTTTGGGATGCTTCGTGCCCTAAACTCTGTGACTACATTAAGAAAATATAAATCAAAAATTCAATATATTAAATAGATAATATTGTCTTATAAATATTTAAACTAATTAAAATATTACCAATGTTGTTTGACTTCTGGAAAATATTTTTGAGCCTACAGTGTAGGGGATGACTTGCTTAGCCCGGTTTGAAGCATTATTTCTTGAGAGATCCTGAAATAAATAAAATGCAATTTAATAGTAATGTATTCAATGTAATTTCCTCTTCATATACATGTATAAATGTAAAATGAGGATAATATAAAAATATGTATTTCAATACCATCCGCTTCTCATCACGATGTCTGTCAAAAAAAACTTTACACTATTCTTTCGGTACCCCACTAGGTAGCTTCTCATAAATTTGTTGCATAGTAAACAAGGTATCATTGGCATCACACCACAATCTCCATTTGAAATATTTCCATTTATTACCTAGATTTTTCAACATCCACTTTCATGGTATCAGATCAGCAACTTTGAAGTGGAAGAACATCTGTATACAGAAATTCATTTTGAACATATTAGTAACATGACATTGAATTAAACCATAATGTAATAAATTAACCTTTATTTGAGAATAAAAAACATCATTTTTCCAGCTTGGAGTCATATGTATCCAATCATCATATGAAATAGGAAGGTAAATTGGATCCACTGCTAGCTGGCCTAGAATCTGGCCAAGTAACCCCGCGACATCATCCGTCGGGACCCCATAAGAATCAAATGGAACGACTATCTTTTTGCCAGTCATATTCCAAACATCTGCACTTTTTATGTTTTTCTCGAAGTTTGTATTTTTTTCATCTTCAATGAGCAAACAATTAGTGTAAACAAAATGAAATAAATTTATTAAATTAAAATTTTTACCTATGACAGTGACACTCCAGTACGCCCGTGATGAACTGGAATGGGCGTGTCGTTGCCCCACTATTGAGGATCTGGAAGGGGGAGTCGATGAATTACCCTCTAATGGGACAACCAAAGATGGTTTGAGAGATGGTGCAGGGGGAGATGGTGCAGGAGTGTAGGCAGTTGGTGCCTCAGATGTTGTAGGGAGGGATCCAGATGGATCTTCATCTGTCGTGGAACTTGATGAAACAGTATACCACTTCTTCCTTGGCATTCCAGTCATTTAATCAAATAAATTTAAGTTCAGAATATATATTTCAAAAAAAATATGCAGAAAAAAAATTAAAAATGATAATAGATGCCAAATACTAAAAGATAAAATATATATAACAATGATAATGAATGACTATAGAAATGAAACAAGTGGTTATTGAATAAATAAATAATTGTACATACAATCATTTTCCCCTTCAATCATGTTGGTTTCCTGCTCCTTTTCTTCATCCACTTCATTCATCCTTGCTAGACTAATATTTTCAATATCATGATGGACAAAGAATTTTGCTGCCTGTTGTTGATTAAATTCAATTTCAGAGGTCAAATTATCCACTTCAACACCCATATAATACAAATCTCTTTGTATTACGTGAGCAAATACACTCCACCCTTCATCAACAACATCATTCACATAATATACCATTTTTCTTGCAATTCTAAGATATATGGATCATGCAGTTCATGATCACTAACATCCATCAAGCGAGAGAAGTTCACAGAAGTAAATTGCAAGGAATCTCTTTTAACACCTCTGATAATATCGACCCATTTTCATTTGAATAAAACAACAGAAAAATGTTTGTGGTATTTTAATTCAATAATATCATGCAGCTTTCCGTAGTATTCCACTTCATTAAATGTAAATATACCACTATTCTATGTTTTCAAACTCACTTCTCGATTGACTGTACGAAATCTAAAGTCATTCACATTATAAGAGTCAAACTTTCTAACTTGTTTTAGAGGACCTCTAGCAAGAAACTTAAAATATTCGGACACCTCTGCTCGAGCATCAGTATTCATGATCTGAGAAAAGAAATATACTTTATTATATTTACAAAATATATGAGTCAAACTAATATTCGTACTTATTGCAATATTTATGAACTTACACGTCGTGAAAACCATTCTGCAAGCTCTTTATTAACAGCTTTCCTTATATATTTCTCATTTCGTGTTCAGCCTCTCATTCGTATCTTTGTTTGTATCCTCAACTCTTCAATAAATGGATATATAATTTCACTATTCAGTATCACATATCTAGGTGCCTGTAATAATTCCAATTCAGTCAATGTAACATTTGAGGTCCTCCCAACTGATCAGCCAATCGCAGGAAATATTTTGGATTTCTGATGTATTTGAGATTGAGTCGATGTGTCGTCAACATGTCCAACCCAATTAAATATTGTCTCAATATCATCTAAGTATCAAGAACAAAAGTTAAGACACTCCTCAGCCAAATATCCTTCAGCAATAGAGCCTTCCGGTTGAGCTTTATTTCTCACATGTGATTTCAAATGCCCAAGATATCTGTGAAATAAAATAAACATAATTATGAATTTAATTAAGTACCAAAAATTGTTTACTTAACTAAAAAACATATAAATAAATTAGCTCTCAATTGGATACATCCATCGATAATGAACAGGGACTCCTAATTTAGCTTCCTCAACCAAATGCATAGTTAAATGCATCATTACAGTAAAAAATGACGGAGGAAAGATCATCTCCATTGCACAAAGGGTCAATAAAAACCTCTCCTGGAGGTTGTCAAGATGAAATAGATGTAGATATTTCTCACATAGTTCTCTGAAAAATGTGTAGAATTGGAGTATAATAGCAGTAATTTTTTCAGGTAATAATGTACGCAATGCCAATGGTAGTAACTGTTGTAACAAAATATGTGAATCATGACTTTTCAATCCATGTAACTTACGATTCTTCAAGTCAACACACCTAGAGATGTAACTTTAATACCAATCATATACCTTTACATTCTTTAAAATTTTAAGGAATGTATCTTTTTCCCTATTTTTCATTGAAAAAATTGTCAGATGATACTTTTCATTCTCATCTGGCTAGATATTGCGTTTTATGTTTATTGCTTGTAAGTCTTTACGAGCATTGAGAAGATCCTTCGACTTTCTATGCTCATTAAGCAATGTGAAAATAAAATTATCACAGAAATTCTTCTCAATATGCATCACATCAAGATTATGCCGCAAAAAATTAAATTCCCAATATCAATTATTGAATAATATACTTTTTTTCTTCCATTGTTGCGTTCCGATTTCACTTGACGATGCACTTCAGACCCGTTTTCCGCTATCATTCAAATAATGAACCTTCCCAAATTCTGTTTCAACATTTTCAAGCTTTTTCAATATTTTAGAACTAGTTAACAACTTTGGAGGTGGTCTATGATCACTGTAACCATTAAATTTTGATATGTTCATCTGAAATCTATGAGATGCATCGAGAAATCTTTGATGACACAAGAAGCACCATTTTCTACTGTGAGGTAGCCATTTGGGCTCAAAATCAAAGTTACAAATGGGACATGCCAAACCCATGTAAGTGTTCCAACCTAATAAATTCCCAAGCCTTGGGAAGTCACTAATGGTCCACATTAAATCAGCATGCATTTTGAACATTGTTTTAGAAGAATCATCAAATGTCTCAACATCATTGCTCCATAAATCCTGCAATTTGTCAATCAAAGGCTGAAAGTATACATCAATATCATTTCCAGACATTTGTTTTCCATGAATAATCATTGAAAGGATAACATATGTTTGTTGCATATATATCCACAGATGTAGATTATAAGGGATCAAAACAACTGGCCAAATGCTATAACTAGTACTCAAAGTCCCAAATGGGTTGAATCCATCGGCAGCCAATCCCAATCAAACATTACTAGTATCAACTGAGAAATCAATATGTAATGAATCAAATGTCTTACACGATTGGGAATCTCATGGATGTCTCATTAACCCATCATTGTTATTATCTACAGAATGCCACTTCATGTATTCAGCAGTTTTCAATGACATGAATAATCTTTGCAATCGAGGCTTCAAAGGAAAGTAATGCAAAACCTTTGCAGGTGTGTTCCTTTTCTTCTTCTCTATGAAATTATGTTCATTCATACTTCCAACATCACCCTTTTCCTTCCATCTAGAAGAAGAACATTTCTTGCAATTCTGTCTACTTGAATCCTCTCCCCAATAAAGCATACAATCATAGGGACACACATGTATTTTTGTATAATTCATACCAAGCTTGTTAACAACTTTTTTCATATCATAAAAAGATTCTGGGATTTTTGCTTCAGAAAATGCACCAAGAATCAATTACAATATCATGGACATTGCCTTATTTGTAATTCCACATAGACATTTGATATGGTACAACTTCAGAAGAAATGAAATCTTTGAATATTTCAAACAGCCACTATACAACTCTTGATTTCCATCGTCAACTAAATCATGAAACACATTTTCATCAGTGGAGTTTTCTCTTACATTTGGCTCTATAGAATCAAGAAGAGGATCCAATGATATGTTACAATCTTTATCTACCTGTGTTACAGTCTCAAAAACATCACCTGCCACGTTGCAATTTGTAGCACCCTCTTCTGGTTGTTCTAATATGTTTTGATGCTGATAGTGGTGTCTTGTAATGCCGCATGCATAATTTATGAGGTTTTTCATTTCATTATCCATTTTCTAAGAACTTGGGACCTTATTCTATGGATTAACATCAGTGATCAATATTTCTGTAACATTCGATTCTCCATGCCAAATCCAACACAAATATTGACCAGGGAATTGCTTCAGTATTAAATGTTTATAAACTTCATCTCTCTTCAACAATGTTCTGAATTTACATTTAGGACTTGGACAATTTATTCTCCCTTCAATGGATCGATTATAAATTGCAAAATCTAAAAAACTCATTCAATCCCTTGACATACTGAGGTGTGTTCCTTGATAATGTGATCCGGCTTTTATCCACGTATATCACAATGTTCCTACACAAAATATACGATAGTGTAAGATTATAGAAACATAATCTAACAAAGATGACCCATTGATCATAAAGTATGCGTAATATAATAAAGATGATTCATTGACCACATTTACCACTTCAGACCAACCGAACAAGTCTGGTCCATAGGAGATAGCGTTAACACCTCATTGAGGAGCAGTAAGAATATCGGGTTACACACTTATCATAACACTTTCGATCACACATTTATGTTTCCTCAAACAACACCCCATTGATGTGTGATCGAAACCGATCATAATTAATTTTAAACCTGAGACATTATGTGATTGTTTAGGCTTGACCTTAGATATCCTCCAAGAGGAATGATGTTTATCAATGGTTTCATACACAACCAACCATATCAAAGTCGTATTTCCAAGAAATAACTGAAGATATTTAAGACATGAGAGCTCAAAAGAAATTCTTGAGGTATTTTTATTTATTTGATATGTTTATGTTCAGTGTTGTGTGTTTTAATTAACAAATGACTCAAAGTGAATGTTTTCAATTTAAAATCATATTTTAAAAGAAAAAAAAGAGGAGTGACATACTCTAAAGTAATAAAATGAATTCATGTTATTTTTATACTTTAAGAAAACAATCGTAAGTCATTTTTGATGTGTATTAATCATCCACACCTCAATCTAATAAACAGTGTGACTAGTATGGCATTAAACGTGTGTTTTTATTGGAAAATTGAATTGTTTTGTTAAAAATGTGTATAAGTAACTAAAATTCAAGAAACAACACTATGGTTCTCTTTATAATTTATTAAAATTATTCATAAGTCATTTATGACGTGTAAGAATCATCTACACATCAATCCGACACATGATGGGACCAAAATATGTTTTTAGTTTAAAAATGACATTTTAGTTAAAAAACATTTCAATCAATGAAAACCTAGAAAACAACTTTTATTTTTCTTGATACTTTAGGAAAATAATCCTTATTTAATTTGTGACTTATAGGAATCAACTTTATGTCAATATGATACACGGTGTGACTGATATGACTCAAAGGCCTATAAAAAACTCAGTTCACCCATCAAGTCATTGATAACTCCAAAATGAATTAGTTATACTTTTATTCACGTATTTCTTTTCCATAATACTTTTTATGTATTCATGGAAGTAAATAAGTTGAGGAAATTGATTCCCAATCTGATCCAAAGAGTATACCATCCTTGGAACACTAATGTTGACTTCTCCAAGTCCCGAGCCATTTCACATCATTAGTGTATTTCATAATATATTATAGGAAGTCAAAATTTTCCTTCAAATATATGTAATAATCCATAAAATATATAACATTTTCTTTTTAGATGGATGAGGAAGTCACATGCAGCCAAAAATGTGAAATAAATTTGAAGGATGCATCTATAAATTCTATTATCACACCAATTTTCTTCAATTCGTTTTTGAGAGAGAATATGTTGTTCAAATATAATCTCACATTTACCAAGGGAAATACATCAAACATCTAAGGAATCCCTATTTTGGATAAAGAAGATAATATTTATCTGGTGAATAATATCCATAGTTAAACATCAAGAATTTATTATTTTGAATCACTATACTAATCATGTTAGATAACCTATAATGTTGAATTTATTGTAGAATAAAAAAGAAAAGTGTTGGCTATAAAAAAAATATTATGTAAGGTAAATATTTAAAATGATTAATAAATATCAGATATTTTTTATCAATTGAAACTTCCAAACCAAGAAACATTTGTTCAAATTTATATGAATAAATCACTAGGCCATACTATTTATCAACAATGAAATATATATCACTGATTTTTTTGGATGTACTCCATCCCTGATCAAACAACATTGAATCTGTTGGATATTTTTCAACCTTGGAAGTTTTCATTGATAAGATATAATGGTATATGAATTTTGGAGTCATTTAATTATGTATTATTTGTTTTTTACATGATAATTCACCATGAATGTGTTTATTATTGTAGAGAATTGGTTTCCAAGACTCCAAAGGAAAAGCTATGAAAGCTGGAAAAAATTGATCATTAAACATCATGAAAATCACTTAAACGACATGTAGGAATCAATTAAGACATGTTAACAGTCTCAAATCAAGTGCTGAAGAAATTAAAATTCATGAAAATATTACCCGACGTGAATCTACAATACACGTCATGTAAGATTCAAAGGCCTCTTCCCAATTAAATTTCAAGACGTGAGAAGATTCATATCATGAGTTTCAAGTACACATCATGAGATGAGTCAAATATCCAATACTAGAAGAATCGTGTAGAGATTAACACCAGAAAAAAATTCAGATAAAACCATGGATCGAGATTATAATATGTGAGAAGTTTACACGTCATGTAATATCCTCACTATTGACTTTCCAGCGTGCATACAACAACACATAACATTATTTCATCACAATTTTCTCTTTTCCTATATTTCTTTTGACTTATTTACACAACCAACTAAAATCTATATAATTTTTTTTTACTATTTTGATTAAACAAAAGTTTCACTGATTTTTCTATATGTTTTATTCAGTTCATTCATCAATGTTGTTGTTCAACATCTATTTCACATTTTTATTTCCATTCAACATATTCTTCCCAATAAGTTCATACTTTTTAATTATTTCAAGTATTTTTTTCATGGATTTATTACCTATTTTTATTGTGAACTACTTGAGTCTTGAACCCTTAACTGGGAACTGTTCTATTTCAACTTCCTTGTTAATTTTCTATGCATGTCTTAAATTGTTTATTTATTATTGATTATTACCATCATGAGAGGATAAAGTGATTAGGTTAGTGGTTGATATTAGGAGAGTTTTGAAGTTAATGAATCTATAAATGTTATCTATGTAACCCTAAGTCTAGTAAATAGGTTACATAACAACTATTCATTCAATTATTTTTTGAAGCCCTAACCACATGAAGTTTAAATGAATGAACCTGACCTGATTAGAGTAGAGTACGCTATGACCATTATCCTGCAATACATTATTTCATATAAGACAGGATTAATTCATCCAGGTTTTTATCTATATATGATCCAATGATTAGTTTCATCTTATATATATCTAGTTGGATTGACCATGATCAAATTGTTCTCTATGTACGGATTTGTAGCCTAAGCCATTTGAATATTCCAAGTTGGGATCAAGATTATCCTTTTTACCTGAATCCCAAAATTAAACTTGATCCATACCATCTCCATAAATCCTAATCCAAAATCAATATATTTATTTAGATATTAGACTCAATCAATCTCTTGATGACTCTTATAGAAATGGTTCAATGTTCTAGTCCCTTGTTACCATTTTGATTAAACCAAATTTTTGTTTATTGTTCTATACACATTCTTCAGTTAATTCATCAATGTTCACCATTTGAAATTAATTTCACATTGACTCTTCACTCGACAGCTACTTTACTATAGTTTCTTACTTGTCTGTTGTTTCAAGTATGTGGTTGATTGATTTAATAACTGTTTTGGTTGAGAACTACTTGATACTTGAACCCTCAATTGTGAAATTTCAAATTAAAACTTATTTATTAGTATTCCAAGCATGACTAAAATTGTTTCATTAATATCAATTATTACAATCATGAGCAACTAAAATAATTAGATTAAGTTTCAGGAATCGGGCTGGTATAAACTTATTGAATATATAAATTGTAACTTGGTAACCCTAATCCAAGTAACCAGGTTATATAATAACTCTTTATTAAATTATTTTTGGAAAAACATACCAAGATATGTTTAAATGAACAGACCAGACCAGATTGGAGTTGAGTAGGCTATGACCATTATAATGTGACATATTATTCCATAAAATCTAGTATTAATGCATCTAGTTTGTTATCTATATCCGGGACAAGGAATAGTTAAATCTTATATAGATCTTTCTTTCACTATGAACAGACATTTCTCCATGCACAGCTTTTCATCCAAAGCCATTAGACTATTCTGATTTAGGATCGAGATAATACTTTTTACATGAACCCAAAAAATTACCTTGAACCCTACCTTCTTCTTAAATCCTAAAAAAACACAATATCATGAATCAAATCCCAAACTCAATCCATCTCATGAGGAACTATACACAAAGGGTTCAAATTCCTAGTTTCATTCCCACCATGACATTCCACATGGGTTTGACCCAAAATTATAACTATACTACTTCATTGTAGAAAGTGTAGATTGGGGTAAAAAGAAATTATAATATGGCTGCATCCCATGAGAATTAAACAATGTGTGTTG
Organism: Viscum album; assembly: GCA_963277665.1. Lineage (NCBI taxonomy): Eukaryota > Viridiplantae > Streptophyta > Magnoliopsida > Santalales > Viscaceae > Viscum > Viscum album. The sequence goes on along the minus strand of OY728146.1, from coordinate 1,661,803,446 downwards.
GTGTGTCAATTTTTTGCGCTATTTCTTGGATATATTTTAATATTCTTAGGAACAGGAAACATCGAAACAAACCTTGGATTACCTCACTCACCCCTTTATCTTTTCATTCATTCATTCTTATTTTTTGGATGCAGGATCATCCTTATTCTTTAGGCACAGTGCATTCATCAGGACCCCTTGAAACGTTCAAAGAGCCTTAAGGGATTAATGAGATGTTGCATCCTATAAGATGAGATCCAAAGTGTTTTAGACCTGTTTCACAATTCACCAACTAGACCGCGTCATGGAATAGAATGAACATTTAAAAAAATCCAACCACGTTTACTTCTTTGTCCCACACTTCACAAAGATATTAGAATTTTTTTCAGACCTATGACCGGTGCCAACGAATTGGCACCATTGGAAAAATAAATGAAATACCCCAAAACAAGATATTGGATATCTAAATCTTTAACATTTGGGGAATAAATTTCATTGGGACACTCCCCAATTCATATGGCATGTTCTATATCCTTTTTGGCATTTACTACATCTCTAAATGGGTAGAAGTTGAATCTACCACTCATGCCACCAAAGAAGTAGTAATGAAATTCTTAAAGGATTTTTTTTTCAAGATTTTGATTTCCCCAAAAACTCATTAGTGATCAGGGAACACTATTTACCAATAATTATATTAATGTACTGCTAGGTAAGTATCGAATCCATTATTACATAGGAACTCCCTACCACCCTTAAAAAGGGGGAAAATTGAATTATCAATAGGGGAAATCAAGAAAATCCATGAAAATATTGTAAAATAATATCCAATTCAATTAACACATGGAATAACAATTTTAATTAAACATGAATTAGGTATCAAATTAACAATTTTATTCAAATTAACATGCTAAAACTTAGAGTAACAAACATTCTAATCAAATAATAAACATATATTGCAAAAATCTTGTAAAAAAAGATGAAAAATGTTACCACAATGGAAAACTCACTTTGGGGTCACGGTCACAGTGAGAAGAATCACTGGGAAAAGGGGGGTCGCGGGTGTCCAGGGTCACCGGTCGCGAGCTCCACCGTAGATGCTGGTCACGGGGTCACTAGAGATAGAGGTCGCATTCGCCGGAGAAGTCGCAGGATCACCAGGGGGTTGCGGGAAGAAGGGAGCACAAGGGGTCAGGTGGGTTGGGGGAAACAGGGTTCGGGGTAGGTAAGGGTTGGGATTTTTTTAAAAAAATATGGGTTTAGGGGTGGTTTATTAAAAACTGCCGTGAAACCTTTTTCAGAAAACATTTAGCAGCAGCTTTATGAACAGCCACCACAAAACCGCCGCTAAACCCTATTTATGTTGTAGTTCCAATTCCACACATAATAATAATAATATAATGATCCTGAAAATATATAATAACATAACCATACAACAACATTCCCATCGAAATAATCATCCTCACACACAAACTACATACGTCCAAGTACTCCCTTTCCTTTTATATTCACATTACTAAAAACCACATTATATCCAAAACCACATAAACATATACATACATATATAACTAAAGAAACACCCCATATAACACTATATAATCACATCTGTTACACCTTGATATTTTAGTATTAATTTAAATAAATTTTTATTCAATCATATTGATTAAAAATATATATATATTAGTATAGAGTATTTTTTATTAAATTTTTTCTCCATAAACACCATAAATTATAGAATTATATATATATAGAAAAATGATTATTATATATAAATATATATTCAACATATTGGTCTTAATATTATTATAATATGATGAACAAAATTTATTGAACTTGGAAATTAGTACAATACACTATGGGATATATTTAAAAAATAATAACATAAATTAGGAAATATTGGAAATATAATTGGATTAATATATGTATATATATAAATAAAAATTATAAAATTTAATAGTGATATAGTATTTAAAATATTTTATTAATTTATTAGGAAGTAAAAATATTAAGATAAATATGAATTTTATTAATTTATATAAGTATTTAAAGATTTGGTTTCAATTATAAATTAGCATATTTTTTGTTAGTTATAAATTCTAGCAATATAGTAATAGTGGAGGTGATAATTATAATAAATTTATGTCAAAATATGAAAAATGATGAAATTGTAATGTAATAAATATTTAGAACTAAAATGAATCAAATGGTGATTAAAATATTTTTTTGAATATATATATATACATGAAATATATTTTATTAGTAAGAATTTTAAAAAAATCAATAAAGATGATATTTTTCCCTTTATCTGCTAACTATCACCATCACATCTATGTATGATGATGCGAAACCATCATCTTCCTCACTATCACACAACTTTTTTTGGACATCGATGACCAAGGACTCATATATCACTTTAAAGGATGAGTAGAATCACCAAATAGATTCATGACTCTATCGAGATCGATGTTAAACATTTTTTTAATGAAGATAAAAATAGAAGATGATTAGAACATGAAAGTGGAATAGGAAGAATAGAGGAATAAGAACCAAGGTCACATTAAATTACAGATTAAAGAAAAATCATTGGACAAAAATACTAACTCTAACCCATATCGTCTTATTCCTCATACACTACAACACTCCCACACACAAATATATATATATATATATATATATCTGCGTGTGTGTGTGTGAATATGAATGGGGGTAGGATTTCCATTAAAAACCTGGATGCATAATGTAAAATACCAACTGGAATCATTATATTCCAATAAGAAACTATTATAAAATATTAATAGACAATATAGGCTTCAAAAAGAGATAATCCCATAGTGGTTATTCATAAAGTATGGGATATATAAATAGTGAAATATATAGTGAAAGGTAAAATGAATTACCCACAAGCTGTGTCCATGTTGTATTAGAAGATGAGATAGTCCCTATTTGAAGTTCTTCGCCTATCCAATTATCAAACAACATGATGATAATTATTCATGGTAAGTTTGGAAATAAAATAACTTGGGATTTTAGGGTATGAAAATAAAAAAAACATAAAAAATGAATATATATATTACATTGATTAAGAGAGAGAGAATATAAATAGTGATTTTTAGGTGTTGCCTTAACTTGGGAAGGAGTTATATTAGAATTTTTCATTTAAAAATAAGTAAGGTGAAATTTATTTCAAATATTTATATTTTAAATTTTAAAAAACAATATCCTCACCATAAGGGAGAAAAATACTTTTAATTTTTTTAAAAAAAATTCAAATCCCTCCCAATAATGAGAAATATCATTCAAAATTATCATTTCATATGAAAAATTGTTTTAAACATTTATTTTCTTTAAATAAATGTAACACACCAACATTTCATAGTACGTTATTTCTTCAAAGTAATTCAATAACTTACACTACACGCAACACTGAGTTCAAGCGCACCATGACTTACCAATCTAGCCGTTCAAAAGAGGTTATGAATAGTATTAACTTCATTTTGAATTTTATATACTCCATATAATTTTAAAATCCATATTATCTCTTTCTTAGACATAATATAAGAACAAATTCAATTTTTTAGTTAAAGGAAGTATTTTTCAGAAAATGCAATTTTACCACCTTTTGAGATTGAATCCTTTTTAAATCCCAAATTTGAAACTTTTATGTATTCAATTTGACAAAATATACTTCTTATTTAGAATTGGGATATAAAATTTTAGTTTTGATAAATTTTTGGTATTATTCTCATAACTTTCATATTTTGAAAAATACGAAATTTTAATTAAAAACAAATTTTTTAATTGAAATAATTTATAGTGTTAAATTGTGAATATGATTGTTTTTTAAGTATAATTAGATTATATTTTTATCATTTAATACAATTTAGGTCATTATAATTAATTTCACTTTGAAATTGGATATAAACAAGTGTCAATCTTTTGATAGATATTGTTGCTTAAAAACACGCTATTTATTTTGACAAGGGGAATTAATTTCAAATTAATTAATGAAACATATATGTTTTGAATTTGGTATAATAGAAATTATTTTTGAATTCAGAATATCAGATATATCTTTGTCTGAAATTTTGGTATTTTTCTTAGAAATATCAATTTTTGATGAATAGTGAAAAAACATTATGTTATTAGTTAAAACTGACTTTTTATTTAAATAATTATTTATTTAATTTAAATTTATTTTAGGTAAAAATAGATACATAATACCTATATATGTTCAAAATAATTCATTTGAGTCATTTTATAATAAGTTTAGATATATAAAAATTTTATTGAACTTTTTACTGTCTTTTACCCACCTACTAGGAGTATTTGGAAATTTGCATAAAACATAATTTTACCACTTTTTTGAGTTTAATTTCAAAAATTAGAGAGACACTATTAACCTCAGTACGTAAAATTTGATTCAATAAGATGAAAATAATTTTTGATGAATAGTAACTTTTGACTTTTATTTACCGCGGTTAAAGGTAAATAGGGTAATTCAAGGTAAAAATAATATTGTAATAATTCAAAATTAGCTTAACACATGTCATAACCTTATTTTATGAGTAATTTCAGACCATGGGAATCCTTGGGTCAATTTTGGGACCCCATAGAGCAACTTATGAATGATAATGACACTTTAGATTAATTAATTTAAAGTAAAGGCAAAATTGACATAAAAAATAATTTAGTAATTAATTTTTATATGGTGTTATATAAGTAATCATTTTGACTATAAATATTAATAAGAAATATAAAAAATATTTCCTACATCATGTTATTTTTTTAATAATTTTTAGACATCGAATAAATTAAATTATTTGGGACACAATAATGATGTAGTATTTACCACATTAATAAATGATTTAAATAAATTAGATTTTAAATATTAAAATAATATCCAAAACATGTCCAATTATTATTGGATGATTTTATTTCGACCATTAGTCATATTATCTTAAACCCTAATAATTTTTGGACCTTTAGAAACCGAATATCATTATATAATAAAATAATTTTTTATACTTTCATGAAGAGCCCCTCCTCCCCCTTATAAAAGGAGACCACTTCTAACCAATTCCTCACACCTCTCAGGCCTTTACACTCATCCAAACTCTACGAAATTACTCTCCCTACATTCCTATCCTCATCCTATAAGCCTTACCTTAGGAATAAGAAACTTCAAGAAATCCTTTTGGTTCATACCAAAGGAAGTTACCCAAATTAAAGGTAACATTTTCTCTTAAATTCTTTTATTTTATTTTACTTATACAACCCCTAAACTCTTTTTATTCCATTATTTTATAACAAAATGAGTATCCTAAATATACTAGGATGTTGTTATGAGAAGTATTATAACTACACTTACACACACCTCCATCTAATGGGTGAAGAATATAATGTTTCTGTGGATGGAAAACTAACGCCTCACGAAACGATGATTGTTCAATTACCTCTTACCGCCTCTCATGGTGGACATTATGATGGAACTGTATTTATATATGATATATTATTATGTTAATTATTTCTTCATTCTTCTTTATTTTCCTTTTATATCATACCTTAATGGTTTCTATTATGGGTAAACGCGATAATTTCATTTGAGGAAGTACGGACTACCGCCCAGTCAAAATGATATGACTCGTTAATACCATATGTGGGATGTATAAAGGATGGACTTAATGATATTATATATGATATAATACTGTAATTATAATATACCTTTGTATCATTGTGTTTTAATTACATTAAAATAATAAATAGAAATGATAGTAGCTTTCATGCGTACGTACGGCTTACCGTCTCCATGAATGGTGCATTTCATTTCTTAGCCCAAAATGATATGAACTTTTATAAATACATGTATATAATGGATATATATGAAATATATGATATCTAAATCATGAATATAATTCTATATATAAAGAAATTTTGACCATGTGAACAAATTGTAACTGTAAGGTGTTCATTTTTGACGCAAGTGCCAAATATCGACAAAAAGAACGTTATTAACTTAAATGGTTGCATAATGTTTATAACTTGGTAATAAGTGATATAAAAGGAATAATAAACTGTAAAAATGTTATTAAGAAAGTATAAATTAACTTTAGATTATTATTCAGGATATTAAAGAATGAACGGGTCAAGTCAGACATGAGGTAAGGGGTTTCTTATCTCACTTTTAATTCTGTGATATTTCCATTGTTCACCACTTATTTATTGCATGTGGTGTATTTTGTACTTCCATTGGATATATATTATCATGATTATATTTATATTTGTGATATTATGTGATTCATTTGGTGGTTATTTACTATTGTTCATATGACTAGATTGATTACAATTAGGTAAGGGTTAATTTCACAATCTCTTTATTATCTGAGGTTGTTTATACGTAATTATCTACTAGGACCTCTTTATCATCCACATACTTTTTTCTTAAAAATGTATTTCAAAACATTTTTACTATTTTATAGACTATGGGTTAAAGTCATTTATACCCTTGTTTGACTTTTATAATATGTTTATAAAGGAATCTTTCTGTCGTTTTCCAAACAAGGTACATTATGACCTTTTCGACAAAATTAAGGTAAGAATGTTTTTTTAAATTATACGGCGGGTGTGGCTATTTTCCGCCATTATAACATCATCGAAGCTTCCCTTAAAAGTTTATAAGAATATTTTCAAAATAATTTTTTTTTTATAATTATGTGACTCATAAATGATTTCAAAATAGAAAGAGATATTTTTCTAAAAAGGTTTTAATTTCATCTGTGTCAACATCCTTTGATAGATTTTAAGTTTATTTGAAGTTGATTTATTATGAAACAAAACTTCCATATTGTATTGAAGTTTTTTTGATATGTTTGACTATGTATTGTCTATTCATGTACCATTCATGGTATATGGCTAAAGTATTGACATTTCGTATTCTAGTTTTAATATGAATGTTTATATTATATTTCAACCTTTTCTTATGATGAATGTATTGAAATAGTATGTTCCGGGTTGGGGACCGGTAAAATTAAGCCCTCTGGGTTGGGTTCCGGTTACAGCAGACCCTCTGGGATGGAGTCCGGTTATAGAGGCTCTTCGAAATAGATTCCAGTTACAGAGGCTCTCCGAGATGGAGTTTTGTTACAGAGGCTCTCAGGGATGGAGTCCGGTTACAGAGGATCTCCGGGTTTGGGTCTGGTTACAGTTATACTATAGGTCCTGGAATGAGGCCTTTATATAGAAATTAAATTCTGGTATTGTACATTCCCTCATTATGAAAATAATATTGATGGTTTATGTGGTCATTCGACTAGTAGAATACCCATGATTATGCTTTATTATAGAATTATTTACTCAACTCATATTACTTCCATAAAAGTTTCATGTTTATTATTGGTAAAGGCATGTGGTTTCAATTATTCATCATGGTTAATATTTACGTTATCTTTCACTTTATTTCTTACCCTTACTTAGCATTTGATCTCACCCCTTTCTATGTTTTATTTTTCCCTAGATTCCAAGAAGTGTATTGTGATTGATATGCATGGTTAAGCTAAGGGAAATAATGGCGTTCCTAAAGAACTTTCTATGATCAATTTTATGTTCTAAATTTTAATGTAAATTTAATGTATGTAATCTATTTTCCAAGACTGCTAAATTTATCGGTACTTCAGGACTTGATTCCTTGTAATCATGCTGGCGTATTAAAATAATGCACCGGATCTTCTGGGTAACTAGGGTTGGGGAATTATAATAGAACTCCCTCTTAATATAATCTTATTGTAAAAATTATTTTATTTTCAAAATTGTATTTAATTGGTTTTAAAACTATCATTTTATGTGAAATTGTTTTCTGAATCACTATTTTTTTTAAAATCTAGACCATTTTATTAAGGGATTATTGTTTTCAATGTTGTGTGATTTCAAAATTACTAGACCATGTTTGAAATGTATTATTTCAGATTTTTTGAATTATATTTAAAATGTTTAAATTTTTGGAAATTCAATTTAAATTTTATTTAATCCTTACTTTCTTTTGAAATTATTTTATCATATTTAATTCTTATACTTAATAATTTTTTTGTCGTCTTACATTAATTTATTTTGATTGACATTCCATTTCTTTATCAAAAAAAATTATTTTTATTGTCTCTAATTATTTGTTAAAATATCTGGAAGTATATTAGCATATAAGTGTTTATTAATAAATATATCATTGGTTAATGTTTTTAAAATAAGGTTTCAATGAAAAAGTCCAATTAAAAAATTAGAACGTTATATAGTGTTTTATTAAAATATAGAACTTGGGCATTGTAAAACGATGGTAATAGAGAGTAAACCCAAACCTTAATGGAGTTTTATCCACCATTTGATGTGTAAGCCCTATACTGTATTCAATTTTCAAGGTTACCTCATGGTTTTTTTTCAATATTGATAGTGTTTTATTTTTTAAAAAAATAGGGCACATTTATAAGAAAATATTTTGAAGTATTTCAAAGTGTAAAATTTAGATTTTCAAAAGAATTTCATGTTTTAAAAAAAAAATTTAAAAAGAGTTTTCTATATTTTAAAAACTTTTTGAAAAGTGTTCTTAAAACATATTTTCTAGAAAACCCTTTATGATAATAAAAATGAAAAGTGAATTTTTTTTATGAAATTTTTTATTTAAATTAATTTCATTTTTAGGAAAAATGATTTCAAATATGTTTATAAGAATATTAAAAAGTGATATGATATGATTTTAAAACACATTACTAAACCTTTTTTCACCAAATTTTTTGAACTATTTTTCACAAAGAAGTTTGATGAGTATAATTAGGTTCGGTGTCAATTCGCAATTATGTGATTTTGTCCGAGTTTTGCTGGAATTTTTAAAGAAGTTTTAGAATAGGAAGAAAAAATACATATTTGGGTGATATAGTAAGTGTTCTAATTTTCCTAATCATACAAATATAGAGAAATGAAAAATTATTGGGCATGTAAGTATGTATATTATTTAGTGATTTTAAATATTTTATTTAAAAAACTTGCACTTATTTTACAAAAGTGAAAAGATCACGGGTCTGGGGTGCCTCATTTTGTATTGTAGGAAATTATTTAGTGAATTTAAATATTATTATGATTATCTATTATAAATAACTAAAAGGTTGCAAACTCTCTTTGTGGATAGTCAAAGCTTTGAGAAATTTAAAAATTTATATTTTTTAGTGATTAAAGATATTTATAACAAAAATTATTTTTGAAGTGCCTTGTGACCTAAGAAAATTACATAGACCATTTTGGATCCCATTGTTTTGGATTTATAAATTAGATAAGTGTTTTTATAAAATGAAAATTTTTCCGTTAGTATTTTTTTTATAATAATTCAATTAAAATTATTATTATTATTATTATTATTATTATTATTATGTTTTTGTTGTTGTTATCGAACATAAGTAGTCTTAAAAAGAAAAATATATGTTTTATATGTTCTTAATTAGGAAGTTAAAATTTATCATGAATAATTAAAATTGTGAAAACATAATTTATTTAAGGGGTTGAATGTAATGCCCCAAGATTTTGGTATTAATATAAATGAATATTTATCAAAACAGACTGATGTGTGTATTACCATGAAGTATTTTTTTAAAAAATCACTATAGATTCCATATTATATATATATATATATATATAAATGTTTACTATAAATAAATATATATTTAATGTATTGGTATTAATATGATTATAAGATGACGAAAAAAATATATTGAACATGGAAATCAGTATAGTACATAGTAATATATTAAATAATAATAATAAAATTAATGAGAACATATGGTAACTGTTAGTGAATTAATATAAGTAGATATATATGTGTGTGTTTGTGTTTGTGATGATTCTAAAATTTAATAGTGAAATAATATTTAAAATTTTTCATTAATTTATTAGGATGTATAAATATTAAGATATATATGAACATTATTAATTTATAAGATAGCTAAAAAGTGAGTGTCAATTAGAAATGGTCATATTTGGTGTTAGTTATAAATTCTAGTAAAATAGAAATTATCATAGTTATAATTATAATAAATTTAAGTTTAAATATAAAAACATTTTGAAATAGTAATGTAATAAATATTTTGGAGAAAAATTAATCTATAGGGATTTAAAATAAATTATGTTGGATTATATATATACATGAAATATATTCTATTTGAAATAATGTAAAAAAAAGATCTGCCAATGGACGTCATCACATCCATGTCCAATGACCTGAAATCATCATCTTTACTATCACAAAACTTATTACAAGAATAAATGACAAAGGACTCTCATAACACCCAAAATTCTAAGAAAAAGAATCAGATTGGTTCCTGAATCTATCCATATCGATATCAAAACTCTATGTTCAAATGAAGCTGAAAACAGATAAAAACCAAAATAGAGAATTGGAATAAGAAGGTAAGAGGAATAATAACCAAGGAAATGTGAAATGATAGGGTAAGGCAAAGCTCGTTGGACCATAATGGAAACTCAAACTTCTGTCATATTTTTTCACATACATTTTAACACACACACAGAGAATTATATATATGTAAATATGAATGGGAGTATGATTTCCATACCACACATGGATGCAGATTAGAAAATACCAACTTACATTATTTTCTTCATCTGATGGGAAAATTTTACTAATTAAATATAGATTATATAGTCTTTAAAAAAAGGGAATCTCATAGTGATTCTTCAAAAGTTATGTAATACAAAAATATGGATAAAGAAAGTGCAAGGTAAGATGAATTACAAGCAAGATATGACCCTTACACAATAGCAAATGAGATATTCCATGTTTTAAGGTCCCAAACATATAATTCTCAAAAAATATTCTAATAATTATTCATGGCAAGGTTGGATATAAAAGGATCTTAGTATTCTATAGTGTGAAAATCAACCAAATATAGAAAAAATGTATATATATATATATATATATTGTAGTGTTAGAGAAAGAGATATAGAATAAAGATTGATTAGGTGTTACCTTCATGGGGAAAGGAGTTTTGAAATATGTTTTTAGTTAACAATAGGTAGGGGTAAATTATTTTAAAATTTTATGTTTTAATATTTCCAAAATATGATCCTTGATGTAAGGGAGAAAAATATTTTTAATTTATGTTTATAATTTTCCAAAACTGTCTTTATAATGGGATATATCTTTCAAAATTATTATTTCATGTGATTTTTTAAAATTTATGTTTCATAAATAAGACTACATATTAAGGGAATCATGTTTTGAAAATTAATTTTTTTCAGATTTAGATTTATTTAGGTTTAAAACATTATTTTTTTGTGAAATAAAATTCTAAATATATATCTTTTTAACTTTTCAAAAACCATATTGTTAATAAATTTCTGTAATCAAAGTTGTATAATTTCAAAATTAAAAGACCTAGTTTTAAATGTTTTACTTCAAAATTTTGGATTTTTATTAAAAAAAATTAATTTTAAGAAGATTATTTTATGTTTTATTTAGGCTCTTCTTTCTTTTGAAATTATTTTATCTCTTGGATGCCTTGTCTATTTAAATTATTGTGTGGCCATAAATTAATATATTCTGATAGATATTCCATTTATTAGTCAAAGGAATTATTATTTTTCCTCTAATTATTTCATAAAAGAAACACATTTATATATGAATATAAGTGTTTATTTATAAATATACACATGGTTAATGTTTTGATAATAATATTTTATTGAAAAAATCCAGTGAAAAAAATAACGAGTTACAATTTTTTACTAATATATAACTAATGTAATGTAAATATAGAAGAATGATGATTGAACCCAATCCTTAAGTGAATTTTTTCCACCAAGTGATGGGTAGGAACTATATAGCCTTTAATGTTCTAGGTCTTCCCATAGTATTTTATTCAAAGAATAAAAAGTTTATTTATTTTAAAAATCATCAGAATTATTTGTAAGAAATTTTTTTATGTATTTCAATAGTATTAAAATTAAATTTTCAAAATAATTTCATGGATTTATGAATGTTTTTTTTAAATAAATATTTTTTGATATTTTAAAAAGCTTCAGAAAGGTTTTCTTGAAATTTTGTTTTAAAAACCACTTTATGGAATTAAAAGATAAAAGTTAATTTATTTCATTATAAAATGTTTTATTTAAATTAAATATTTTTTATAAGGAAAATTATTTCAAACGTGTTTTCAAGAATTTTCAAAAATGGATTGACATGATTTTAAAACCCCATACTGATCCTTTTTCTCATCCAATATTTTTAAATTCTTTTCACGGGAAATTTTTTTGGTTAGAACTGATTTTTTAGAAAGTTCGTGATTATGTGTTTTATTCATATAAGAGTTGATGTTTTCCTAGAAGTATTTAGATTCTAAAAGAATGCATATTTGAGTTAGATAATATGTGATTTAATTTTCTTAATCCTCCAAATCTATAAACCGAAATGATTCTTTGGAATATAAGACTATATATTATTAAATGATGTTAAATATTATATTTAGAAGAAAAATATAGTGTTTTAGCACTAGAACCAGTAGTGTGGGTTTGGGGTACCTCATCATCATTGTCACATGACTACATCATTGTCTCATCATAAGAAAACCTCTAAATTTGCACATACCACTACCATGACCTAATTTTATTATAAAATATAATACATATGGATGATAGAGTTTGGATTTTTTTACCATATGTATCACCCACATCATTGATGTTGGGAGTACACCTAAGATCGAAGACTTCAAATGGTAATTGGTTGTGTTATCTGACTTTTGTGGTGGTGTAAAAGACAAAACATAAACACATCACAAACCACTACTATATCTACAAAAAATAACATCATATCCATATTAATTTTAAATTCAATTCTATATGTATTCATCATTAACCACTGTAAATTATTTTTAAATATTAGTTCTGAAAAATAAAACATTAAACAGTTATTACTCCTTTATATCATCTGTATTCTGAGTACTAAATTTATTTTACCATTTCATCCAAAGTAATAATATTTTATAAATGAAACAATGAGACCAACAAATTCATGGATTCCTAAATAAATGAAGTCTGACAGTATTCGTACAAACAATATTAACACACTTGGGTGGGATCCCATGCTAGAAAAAAACATAAAAGGGTTATCTTGAGTACCCTTAGAAGCCACATTGTCTGCCACTTCGTTATTATCATGATAGGTGCGCATTAAGAAATCTCATTTTATGTGAATATTGATCCTTTTTCTTAATTAAATAATGGACTAGGGGATGGTTATATTATCCTAAAGTGAGTTTAATAGGACAAATAAGTTCATTTAAATAACAAAAACATGATACTGTGGGAAAGGAAAGTATCAAGAACATTAAGAAGTTCCCTTACCTCAGTAAGAATAGAGCCACAATATAAATAGAAACAAATGAAGGGATAACCACCAAACCTTTCATGTCATGTAAAACCTCACCTCTTTACATGATTCCAAGGCTACATGAACCATCAATGTTAAACTTGAACCTGCTAATGGGATCCTTCTAAAAAACGACCTCTCCTAGATAGGCACCCTAAAAATTGATTATATGATATTCATTAAGACCAACACAATCCTAGAAGAGGTAGAATTATCTGAGTGATTCAAGAGATCACTCAGGTCCACTACAAGGCATCTAGAATATATCTTCATGAAAAAACATGATCTAGGGGTTCCTTCCTAACAAGATTTATTTCTGGCATTCCATATTCACCAGCAACTAGTGGACAGTAAGATTAACCTATCCTTCCTCTCATGATAATTACTCCCCACTCTATAAAATTAAGACTATAAAATGTTTGAACTATTTTCCACATAATTCATGAACTTGATGAGGTCCTCAAATCCATTCAGCATAGTATATTCCCAATCCCCTTCAAAAAATAGGTGTTTAGTTATTTACTCTTTAGAACTCAAGTAGTGAAGTCATTTAGAAACTAGCTTAACCCCCTTCCTTGTGATGTCCTCCTACATCAACATAGTGGGATTATAGATATTCCATACATGAAAATTGTATTTATCTTGTATTTATTTTCACTAGATAACTCCTCCCCACTCATCATGTACAAGGTATGCATGTAGGGAACTATGATATGCTTTTGTCTAGAAGGATCCTGATGAGGCTCATATATAGATGGGTCTATAAAGATTAGAATACAACTAGATGTTGTTGAATATTTATCATTTTATATGATCTAGTATATCCTTAATGAATTTTATATACACATAGTCCTATGAGAACTTGATGTATAGGGTATGACATAATAAGAATCCAAGAGGAGTACCTGCCCAATTATGCTCTCGAAATTTGATCTCCCCACAACAAAAAAATCCTTTTATATTGGCCTTGGATTTTTGTAAATTTCCCTTAAAAAATCTACCATAAATTATATTTTTCCCTTTAAAAACTTCTAAGTCCACTCCATACTTCTCCATGATGAATTTTCCCTAGATGAATTTTCCTTCCAAAACCTCCCAAGATATTTTTTATAGAATGAATTTCATGGTTTCTTCCACACTATGATGGTTGGTGCCTCCTGCATCTATAGGTATTTTAATTCTAGTATAAGCGGTCCAATGGAAACTTCCATCAACATGTGTATCCAAAATAAAGGAATCCATAATCTTTTCTATGTTCCTCAAAACCGTTTTTGGTACCTTGAGAACAGAAAACACGTGCATGGGAATGAAAGTAAAAAAACAAAACTAACAATGGAAATCCATCCCTCTAATTATGGGAAATGATTATTCAAATTTTTAATGTTAGGATAGATATTTTCAACCATACCCCCATAGTAATTAACATGTAACCCATCTGTGGAGATCGAGGCTCCTTGTTACTCTATAGGAAAGTATCTTATATTAATACCTAATAGTTCTTCAATTATTTTTCAACATTTTTGTAGAAAGATTTTTATATGTACACATTTTTTTCTTTATTCATTCATTTAACACTCCAATTATAGTATTCTTTTATGATTATGATAATTCTATGAATTAATATGATGCTACCATTAGTAAAAAGAACAATATTTTCCTTGAAGATGATGTCAGAGATACCTTTGAAGTGACTCTTGCTCTAGAAAGAAAGGTTAGACCCTATAACCATGTATCTATTTTGTAAATTTCTAATTGATACTTCGTAATAATAAAAACAATATATGATAGTGGATTATACTTTATTAAACACCCAAAATACTTGTAGAAGTTGAAACTCTTACCCAAAAAAATGTCTGAAAACCAGGGGGAGCTAAAACATCTAAAAAATAGATTAATCACCCACATAGAAAACTCCATGTAAGAAATAACCTTAAGAATTAAGTCCCACTAAATTATATCAAACACCTTGTCCATATTGATTTTAATTGATATATTGAATATAGGGTTCTTCCTATTTATGTCACGGATTACTTCTTATACCAAGGAAATGGAAGCCTGGGTGGAACTTCCTCTAATAAAGTTATGCTACTCCTCAAACACCTGTTATTGAAGATGAACTAATGGGATCCAATTAATCACCCAAACTAGGATCTTATATCAAAATTTAAACATACTGATCGGTCTATAATTCTTGAGAGAGGATGGAATTTTTACCTTTTCAAAAATAATCAACGTAGTTTTACAAGACACCCAAGGTAATACCCCCCCCCCCCAAATAATCTTAAATTACATCCATGATATCTCCCTTAATGTGATCCCATAAGTCCATATAAAAGGATTCATGGAATCCATGTGGTCTAGGAGATAACTCATGATTGATAGATATCATCACCTCTTAAATCTCCCTCTCATATGAATTTCTATCGAAAAAAGAGTTAGTGGAGTCATAAACCAATTGAGGAATATAATCAAACAAATCAGAATGACCCCTCAGGTATCGCTCCTGCATGAAAGGGTTAACACTAGAGATAAGGGTCTTAAAGTTTCCCTTGGATATTCCTCCCACCACATCAGGATCATTGGTTTATGTTCCATATTCCATTATAATATTATGGGTGCCAATATAATTCTTATATTTTAAGCATGGCTGAAAAAATTTCATGTTCCTATCAACCTACTTCATCCACATATTCTATCATTTTTCAAGATAAAATAGCTCTTTTTAAAAAATCTATGATAAAAGGATTTTATTATAAAATAGTTCATTAAATAGTTCATCATCTCAACTATACTTCAGTCTGGGTTCGGCTTGTTCAATATCATTTTTATGTATTCCAACTCAAGGAACCATGAAGGATTATGCTCTATCCAATAATGAATATCTCCCTTCAATCACCTTAGATTGTTATAGAGGTTTAACTATGATCATTCTTTTATGGTATTTTACCAGGAAGAATGCACCACTAAGTGATAAGCTAGATTAGAGGATCAATTTCTGGAGAAGGAAAACCCACCACTTCCCTTGGATATGGATTAAGGATTAATAAGGATAGGTTAATAGTATAAAAGAGCCTAAAAAGGTTAAATAATCTTGAATTTGGGATATGAGAAATGTCTTGATAGTTAGAGGGACAACAATCCTGGGGACACTAGGTGCATCAAATTCCTTTTTGATTATTAAACTAGATGTATTTACCACTAAATAATCCCATATCCAAGATCTATCTTTGATAAATGAAGGATGAAAAATAATTGATATCCTTCCAAGGATAAATCCATCCACCTTTTTCTTGGATTAATCCATGATAGTGTTGAAATAACCACCAATAAGATAAGACAATCCCCCCCCCGGGTTGAAGGCTTCAAGATCAGACCAAAGTCTCTTTCGTTCCCTCACTTTAAACATAATATAAATAAAGGAGAATAAGTTAATGGAATTACTAGAAATATACTTAAGAGTAACATGTTTATTAGTGATGTCAATCCTCTAAACTGAAATTAATTTTTTTCCAGATGATCCAGGTATAATGGTTGTTGGGTTCTCCATCCATGAAGTCACGTAATACCATTTTTTGAGAAAATACCATAATATTGGAAGGGTTATGTTTATGTTCCATCATTATGACTAAATAGGCCTTATTAATGAAAATATCGTTGAATGAGAAGTCTATTTTTACCCTAGAACCTAGGCCACAAGAATTATAGAGTATGAAACAAATCATGGAAAATGGATATGCCTAGCATTGGACCACAACATCAAAAATATATTCACTTGGGAAGAAGGACATGACGAAGCATGATTTTAATGATACCTGGTACAAAAACCATTGTAGGGAGAGGAGAAGATGAACTATGAATGGATATGGTCTTCCTAAGAATGTGATAATGCATTGTAGTTGTTCTAGGTAAAGACGACTGAGCTACCAGAAGGATCGGGGTCGCAAGGAAGGGAAGAATTATAGGGATAAAGATAGAGTGCATCTTCCTTCCCTTGGTTCTGAGATTCTTTAGTCCCCGTTGACCAAACCATTTCCCAAATTTCCAAAGGGTGGAGGGCTCCCTAATATTTTATGGAACTAAATCTATATATGGTCTATTATCAACATTTGAGGGAGAAAAATCATGTGATACCAACTTTAAAAGTATTGAGGTAGCCTAATGAAGAGGGGATGTAGGAGTGGGATTATTAACACCCCCACTAGAAAATTACAGATCTAGCTTGGTTGGGGTGGAAAGATTAGAATCCACAGGGGATGAAGAAAATTTTTTAACTAAGATATATTTCTAATAATGGATTCAGAATCTATAAACTTTATTTCTATATAAAAACAATTAATGACCTTTGAGGTGATAGGATGTGTCGAACGGTAAGAACTAGGTTTTTAACTCAGGTATGGATCATTTAACTTCTGGTCTAATTATATATTTTGGACCTGATATGGATGCCTAATGAGTTAGTGAAGGGTCAAAGGGTGTATTGGTATTTTTCAAATCCTAGAACACATCCTTTTCGGAAAACTAGGCATGGCGGATGGTTTTTATTAAACTATGTAGGAAGGCCACATGGTTAGAGAAAACCATGCAGGTGGTGCCTTTTTGAAAGGATCCTTACCACAAGGTTTCCCTAACCATGCGTCCTAACCATGTGATTTCCACTCTTTACTAGGTTCATGTGCAAGGTTGGCGCACAGTTTGGAAAATAATGCTGCCAAAACATGCACATACTATCTTATGAGTAATTTTTCCTTTTTTCCTTTAATGATCTAATTAAGTCCCCTCCTTCCTCATAATACAATTTTATGCAGCATTAACCTTTTTTCTCTCATTTTGGATCTCTTTTAAGTAATAAGGTTGGTATTTAAATATCCCTTTCGTTTGGGATCTGATCGAGCTTTAGTTCATCACATTGGATGCCCAATGGTAAGTAATCGAGTCTGTTTGAGCCTTTCTTAGTATTTCTTTCTCTCGAACTAGTTATCAAGGTTTGATAATTTTTCCTCTTTTCTTGGATCTAATATATTCTGAGAAAAATCAAAGGCTAATACCATAGAAGGGTAGTTTTAAAAGCCTATGGTGGGTGGTCTACAACTCATCCATCAAGTTCCCTGATTTTGGAATTTGTCATGTGTGGCTACCAAATTCACCGGGTCCTGCTTATAGAATTTTCATGTCATACTTATATTAATTAGAACCATATGGTTATTCTATTTCCATATTTGTGATTAATTATTGGTGGTTATGCCCATAATTCCTAAATATCCCATTTTGGGTTATATGACATAATTTTCATTTTAGGTGTTTTGACACTTTTGAGCCATAATTCGGATATACTTGACCTTGAACATATTAATGGTAGGACTCTTTAAAATAAATGCTTGTTGTATCATGTAATGGTGAATATAAAGAACTATGAAACTTTCACTTGACCCGCCTAAGGTAAGTGCTTAACATTGATACTTAAATATGAAAGTGAAATTGGAAAGTATACTAAGTATATGACTTTACCGAATTAAATGTGAATGAAAAATAGGTTTCATGTCTGTATCACCCCTTTCCATGTTGATGGAAGGTAGAAGAGTGAACCTTAATTATTGAATATTCCTTAAATGGATTTAATAAATGACTACATACTACTTGGACTTGTGACACTAATAAAAGGTAAGGTTTACTCCAAATGGGCTTATTTTTTAATTAGGACTTGATTAAATGGTTTCATACTCAATTAGAATTTTCAAAATAATAAAATGTGATGGATTGAATCTTTTGAATTATATATGACCTCATTATCAAAATAGGAGTGTCCAGACTTGAGCTCACCTTGGATTCCCGAGGGAATTCCATAAGCACTTGAGGACACCTTTCTGAATTCAAGTATACTTCTTTCATAGGTTAAGATCCACCTAGAACCTGATTCTTTTATAAATTTAGATGCTCGGTATGAAACCATAATATCCCTAATGTAGTATTATAGGATGCCCTGGATACACTCCTTGGATCTTGCATTGACAAGTATGTTCCATGGTTAAATCCCATTGGGCCCAGTCATTTCTTAACACCATTTTACCTTGGATGAACTCCTTGGAATCGATAGGTATCTCATTGTGAAATTCCTTGGACTATGATACGTGGATTACACTCTTACCCCCATGTCAGGATACAGTTATTACTAACTTAGTGACCCTTAAGTTTTAAATACACTTGTTTATTACCTTGGAACTTCATTATTAAATAACTTTATAGGTTTAATTGTTAAATCTTGGAACATCGCTTTTATTAACATGTTACTTACTTAGAAACTTTTAACAATCACATAATGAATTGGTTACAAGTTTAGACACCAACTAAAGGATAAAGTAGGTACTTGGGTATTCAGTTGCAACATATTTCATTAATGTATATAAGCATGTTTTCACACTGTTACATTTAAATTACATGGGACATAGGTTATAGGCACCATTGTTTGTGTCCCACTAAGATTTATCTCACACCCTCTATGGGCACCATTTGATACCTAGAGTAGATTACATGAATTCAGGTGTTGATAGAGGGAATCGTACGCCTTCGAGAACTTGATTTCTTGTTGTTTAGGATGTATCGCAGGATGTTTTACATAGTATTTTGATTTCCTTTATAGTTTTGTGGAACATGTTATGCATTCTATATTGTATCCATGTTTTCTATTTTTCTAGATAAATGACCTATCAACATCATTTATTCTAGTAATTTTAGTTATTGTTACTTTTGTATCTATTTTTCATTGTTCCTTATGTTTACTCATATTGAATATATTATTTTCATATGTTCATAATTATCATTTGGGCTACACTCTGGTAATGAGGGCATAGTCTCCCCATGGATACACCCTAGGCCCTTTATTCTAGTCGACAACCTCAAGATTTTAGGGAGATGCACTTGAGTCCATGTGGCCCACTGGGCTTAGGGAACCTATTAAGTAGCATCTGGGTCTGGTACGACAAAAAGTCTTATCATAGGGGGTTCCCTTTATTGCTTTAATATTTGAAGACAATAGGTCAGATATTAGTAGTGCTTATAAATTGGTCATAAGTTGTCCTTGGGCATCACAAACCCATGTTCTGGGTAAAATCTAGGTTACCCAAAATATATTTGTGGTTCTATTTTTCCTATTACAGTTGAAAATATTTCACTATTGGGTGATGTGCATTATATGTGGTTTTGTTGAATATTATTCTAATTTTTAATTCTACTTCATCCTTGGCCCAATGTTATGAGGGAAAAGAGTATTGTTACATTCATCATTATAGGAACAAAAAAAATTCATGTCATGCATATTTTCATTCCATATAGTTTTATTTCATTTCTTTGCATTTCCTGATATGTCTGTGATTTTTGAGTGATATTGTAATAGTTATCTTTTACATGTATTACTTTTGGTTGAGATTGAGTGATTTCCTGTCTAAATTTATGAGGTTTATGGGCCCTCAAGGGATGGAATAAGTAATTTACCAAGTCGATCCATTATTACATAAATAAATGGGTTTCAATTTCATGGATTAGTTGTATGGGAACTGATTCAATAGGAATGAATATCCATTATAAAGTGAAACATGGAATTTAAAATAAAATAGTTTCACAACCTTATCTTGCCTTGTTAGGTTTATAAAAGGTAAAGGAGTGAACCTGATAATTAAATGTAAAATGAAATGAAACTTATACATGAGCACTTATCGATACATGGACATCTAAGAGGGCCTTTGGGGTAGTATACCTTGGGTAGTAATATTTTACTTGTTTATATTTCACTAGTGTTTCTATATATCTTCTTAAATATTATTCTCAGGAGTGTGCTTGGAATATTTAGACCAATTCCTCCATGACATTCTCGTATCGTACTCCAAGAAGGTTGTGATGACTATGCTCTAGACATGGTGGAACTGAGCCACTAGTCTTACATCCAAGACTTCCAACTGGGGAACTTCCTATTATACCTGATTTGGGAATTTACGACCAAGTTCCTGATAGTTTTTATGTATGATGTATTCCATGCATGGTGCTCCGCAGTATGCACCTATGATGGATGATCTGACTCATGAGTTTTAGAAGGAACATCCTTATACTTTCTTAGGGGATGGTGGTCTACATGCTACTGATTCATGGCTAGAGGTAATTTGATCTATCTTTGAGCATATAGAAATTCCTCTATAAAGAAGGGTTGAGAATTCTACACACATGCTTAGAGATTCAGAAAGCATTGGTGGGATGTGGTTACCCAAGTTAATCACAATCAAGACAAGATATGGGCTGACTTCGATAGTGTTTTCTATGATTAATTATTTCCTTAGACACTGAGATTTGACTGACCTAGAGAGTTAATGCAACTCAATAAGGGTTCTTTGTCCATTATGGAATATTTTTCTCATTTCACAGAGTTACAATTCTTTTCATCGCGTCTATCCGATGATGATTTTTCACGTGATAAATGGTTTGAGGATGGGATTGTGTACTACTTTAATATGTAGGTGAATGTATTTAGCCAACCATTTTTTCTGAAATATTTGATCATGCACTTATCACTAAGTATAGACTAATGGATGATGATAGTACCAAGTATAGAGGACCAGTTCCGTATCAGGATTGTAGTTCTTTCAGTGACCGGAATCATTCTCTCGAGGTTTCTCATAAGAGAAGAGACAACTTGAGTACCCATTTTGATATCTCCATGGTGTGTCACTAGTGTAAATGATGAGGGAATCTGAAGCCTCTATGTGATAGAGACTCATTGGAGTGTTGGGATTATGGTTGTATAGGGAATATTCAGAGGTCTTGTAGGACCTTTCCACCAACTTTGAGTAGAAAAGGTTCAGTTCCAGCTCCACCATCAGGAGTGGGCTTTTTTTTGTCACATCAGTCAGGGATTTGGAATAGAACTAGAAGGACATGGTGAGGAGGAGGTCAGGTTCATGGTATCCAGACCCCTGATCACCATCAGTTCTTGTAAATTGGTTTTAATTGTGGTATTCGTACTATTACGTAGGTTTATAGATCCGGACAAATGAATGCACTATAGTTGATACCCAAGGATCAGGATGGAGGACCATATATAGTATGAGGTAATATTCTAGTGGAATCTACTATAGTTTCTGCTTCATTTGGTATAGGTTCTTCGAACTCTATTATCTCTATATCTATTGTGTAAATTCTCATACTAGAGATACAATATTTATGTGGTGTAATGACCATAGATACACAAGAGTGAGGTGAGAGGGAATACACTAATGTTGGGATTGTCCCCCTGAGGTAGGAAGTTTCCCTTTCTTATGGAACCTATTTGTACTTAAGATGATAGGCTATGATTTCATTATCAGGATGGATTGTCTAGTTCAATATCACAATTTTTTAGATTATTATCACCATAGGGTATCTTTTACACCACCAAAGGGTAGAATTTGTCAATATAAGGGTGAGTGGGATGTCTAGGATGGTAGAGAGGGACCAAAACATCATGGGCTAGGAGAAGTGACCACCCACATTGAGAATATATTCATGTAGGATTATGGTTTATGACAAGATAGTTTCCCTATAGTAGTGGATCATTTCAAGGATGTCTTTCCCAATGATTTTTCTGGATTACCTCCTGAGAGAGAGGTAGAGTTTATAATCGAGCTTATTCCAAGAGCATCTCTAGTGTTTGTTCCTCTATATAGGATGGAACCTACAGAAATTTAGGAGCTCAAATGGTAGTTAGATTATTTATAGGACTAACATTTTATATGGCCTAATAAATATTCTTGGGGTTATCGCATGCTTTTTTTCCAAGAAGGAAGATAGAACCTTACATCTATGAATAGATTACATAAAGTTGAACCAACTTAAAATCAAGAATCGGTATCCACTACCTAAAATAGATGATCTCTTTGACCAGATATGAGGAGATAGGGTATTCTATAAGATTTAAATGAGATCGTTTTATCATCATGTACAAGTGAGTACATTAGACATTCTTCTTATATCTTTCTGTAGAAGGTATGGTAGGTATGAGTACCAAGTTATGTCGTTTGTTCTTATGAACATGGCCTTTGTTTTCATGTCTCTGATGAATAGGATGTTCCACCCCTATTTGGAATATTTTTTCATGGTCATTGTGGATGAAATATTGGTTTATTCTCATACTCATAATGACCATGTTCCATTCCAAGAGAGAATCATATTTATGCTAAGCTTTCTAAGTACCACTTCTGAATCGGAAAAGTTCTCTTATTGGGTCATATTATCTTAGAATCAGGTGTATTTATAGATCCAAAAAAGGTTAGTGCTATAGTTTCATGGGATAATCCCAAGAACATGTTCAGGATATGGAGTTTCATAGGGCTAGATCGATATTAAAAAAGTTTTATATAGGACTTATCACATTTTACATCAACTCTTACATGTATTAAAAAGAAGGTTTTCATGTTCCTTTGGTCAGAAGAATGCAAAAACACCTTTCAGAATCATAAAGAAAGGCTTGTCTTAGCACCTATTATAATTCTTCCAAAGCCAAGAATAGGATATACCATATTCTGTGATGCATCAAGCATCAGACTAGAAGTGGTGATGATGTAGGAGGATAGAGTCGTTATGTATGGATCTTGGCAATTGAATCCACATGAGAGAAACTACCCAAAACATGACCTTGAGCTAGCATTAGTTTTTTATTCCTTATGTGGATGGAGAAACTATCTATTAGGTGAGCACTTTGTGCTGTACACGGGCCACAATATCCAAATATATAACTTTTCTCAATATGACATGAACCTCAAAAAGAGGATATGGGTTGAGTATCTATAATTGTTTTTCCAATATGCCTGGGAAGGTAAATTTAGTCACTGATGCGTTGAGTTGGAAAACTTAAAAACAAGTTGTATGAAAATATAGTGATGAATAGAAGTTAATGGACCTCTTTTCTGACCAGCATCTAGAGTTCCATGATAGTTACAAGCAATATTACCTCTCATCTTTGACAGTTAACTCTTCACTCCTTGGGTAGGTGAAGGGTAGACAATTTTCAGATATTGAAAGCTTGATTCTCCATGAGAGTATATCAGGAGATAACCTACCTCTAGATTGGTCGGTGGATATAGATGACATACTACATATTCTAGGATATGTTTGGGTCCCTATAGATATTGGAGAGGAGTTTATGAAAGATTCCCACACTTCTTAGCAGGCAGTTCATCCAATTATCCCCAAAATGTATCGAGATATGCAATGCCAGTATTGGTGGCCTGGGATGAAGCATCAGATAATAGGCTTTATCACTAGGTGTTCCACCTTTAAATAGGTGATAGTGGATCACCAGATACCAACAGGCTTGTTAAATCCTCTTCCAGTCTCGGAATGGAAATGGGAATATGTTTCTATGGATTTATTAGTTGTATTACTTAGGTCGCTGAGGGGTGGAGATCTTATATGGGTAGTTATTGACAGAATAAATAAATCATCCCACTTCATTCCTATTCGGGATTATTTATTGGTTGATGAGATGGAAATACTATAGTTCTTAGAAATAATATGTCAACATGATGTCCCTTATACTATCATCTTAGATAGGGATGCTCATTTCACATCACCATTATGTTAGGGATTTCATAAGCTATGGGAACACATGTGATTCTAGTCATAGCATTTCATCCTCAGATAGATGGAAAATTTGAATAGACAATACAAATTATAGAGGATATTCTCTGAGAATGTGTCCATGATTTTGGAGGTTATTAGGAGAATAATATCCCACTCATTGATTTCACCTATAATAATAACTTTAATGAGATAATTCAGATTCTTCCCTTTGAGGCCTTATATAGTAGGCCATTTCGTTCACCTATATGCTGGATGGAGGCAAGTGAGGCATCCCTACTAGTTCCTCATCTAGTTCAGGAGACTTCAAAGTAGGTTTATATGATTAGAAAACATATGACTACTGCTCAAACTAGACATAATTCATATGTTTATCACCTTCGACAACCTCTAGAGTTCTAGGTTAATGTTTTTTTAACTTTGGGTATTTCCCAAGATAGGGCATAGACAATTATAGAAGCAAGGGAATCTATCGCCTCATTATGTAGGTCCATTTGAGATTCTGGAGTGATTCAGAATTGTAGCCTATCGGTTGTTACTACCTTAGAGGTACCATGACATACATGACATCTTCCATGTCTCATAGATTCACTGGTATCATGCCGAACCATCTCATACCTTTGATCCTGTGGAGGTTGAGTTATATTTGGATGCTACCTTTGAGTAGTATCCAATACGCATCATTGACTGGAGCACGAATGTCCTCTGAGGCTAGTATGTCCCTCTGGTATGGGTGTTATGGAATCACGACCATGTGTAGGATAATACTTGGGAGAGGGAATCCGACATATGTTCCCAGTGGCTAGAGTTTTTCTCAAATAGTGTTCCTCCACCCTTTGAAGGTGAACTTGGGGGTGACTTCTTTGAAGGAGGGAATACTTTAAGAACCCAATTTTTCACTTAGGCATGGATCCTTTAAATTTCAGTACAATTATTTATTTTGGACCTAATATGGATGCCTAATAAATTAATTAATGTTCCAAGGGTGTGTGGGGTTTTTTCAGAGCCTAGAACACAAGTTTTTGGGAAAACTAGTCCTAGTTCATAGTTTACAATAAACCATGGGGGAAGGTCACACGGTTAGAGGAAATCGTGCAGGTGGTGCCTTTTTGGATAGAGTCTTACCACACAATTGGTTCATAGTTTCTATAACTATGTGGCCTAACCATATGAGTTTCCCTCTTTCCTAGGTTGTCGTTCATGGTTGGTACATGTTTTGTAAAACCTTGCATCCAAATCGTGCACATGCTATTTTATGTGTAATTTTACCATTTTTTCCTTAATAATATTATTAAGTCTCATCCTTCCTCATAAAATGATTTTATGCAGGATCAACCTATTTTTCTCTCTCATTTTGGATATTTTTTAAGGCCTAAGGTAGGGATTGAAAGATATCATTCATCTGGGATCTGATTGAGCATCTATTTGTCACATTGGATGCATAAAGGTAAGTATTCATGTTTGTTTGTGCCTTTCTTCACATGTCTTTCTCTCAACCTATTTATTGAGGTATGATAATTTTTTCTATTTTCTTAGATATACTCTAATCCATTCCAAATAAAGGGCCGATACTGGAGGAGGTGATTCGTACAAGCCTAATTTGGGTGCTCTATAACACATCCCCCAAGTTCGTTGATTTTGGAATTTATCGGGTTGGCCCCACCATTTTCATCGGGTGACGTTTATAGAATTTATATTCCATGCTTAAATTAATTAGAATCATATGGTTATTCTATTTCCATATTTTTTATTAATGTTTTGTGGTTATTCCAAAAACACTTAAACACACATGTTGGGTGATATGCCATAATTTTCATTTTAAGTGTCTTGAAACTTTTGAGCCATTGTTTGGATGTGTTCAAGCTTGACCACAATAATGGTAGGACTCCTTATAATAAATACTTGATGTATCTTGTAATGGTGAATATAATGTACCATTTAACTTCCACTTGACATGCATAAGGAAGGTTCTTAAAATTGATAATTAAATGTGAAAGGAAATTTGGAAAGTATACTAAGTATATGACTTGATTGCATAAAATATGAATGAAAAATAGGTTACATGTCTGTAGCACCCCTTTCCATGTTGGTGGAAGGTAGTAGAGTGAACCTTAATTATTGAATCAACCTTAAATGGATTTAATAAAGGGTTGCATGATACTTGGCCCTGTCACACTATGGAAAGGAATGGATTGAACCAAATGGACTTACTAATTAATTATGAATTGATTAAATGGTTTCATTCTCAATTATCTATTTCATGATAATGAAAGGTTACAGCTTGAACCTTATGAATTATATATGACTTCATTATCAAAATAGGAGTGGCCAGACTCAATTTCACCTTGGATTCCTGAGGGAATGCCTTAATCACTCGAGGATCCCATTACGAATTCAAGGATACAGCTTTCTTAGGTTGAGACCCCTATATAACCCGATTCTTGCATAAAATTGGATGCCGAATATGACACTTTAGGGTCCCTCATGTAGTACTACAAGATAACTTGGATACACTCCTGGGATCCATCATTGACAAGTAGTTGCTATGGTTAAATTCCATTGGACCCAGTAATTTCATAGCCTTTCTTTACCTTGTATGATGACATTAGACTTGGTAGGAATCTCATTGTGGAATTACCTAGACTATGCTCTTTAGATTACACTCATACCCCATGCTAGGCTAAAGTTATTACTAAGTTAGCTACCCTTGAGGTCTATGTTGTCTTGTTTATTACCTTAGAACTTCATTGTTAAATAACATTATAGTTTACCTTGTTACATCATGGAACCTTCACAATTATTAACATGTGACTTATTTAGAAACTGGTAACAATCACATAATGAATTGGTTACAAGTTCAGACACCAACCGAGGGTTGAAGTAGGTACTAGGGTATTTAGTTACATTGTATTGTTTTAATTTACAAATTCATGATTTCACACTATTAAATTTCTATTACACAGGTCAAAGGTTATAGAGACCATTAGTGGTGGCCCACTGAAATTTATCTCACACCCTCTTCGGGTGATGTTTGGTTCTCAGAGTAGATTACATGAATGCAGGTGTTGATAAAGGGAAATGTACAACTTTTAACACTTGATTTCTTGATGTTTAGGATGGATATTTGGATGCTTGGGATAGTATTTTGATTTCCATTATACTTTTTTAGAACATTTTAAGCATGTTTACTTGGATCCATGTTTTCTAGTTTTCTAGATACATGACATATCATCATCAGTTATTCCATTTATTTTTGTTATTATTAATATTGTCTCTATTTTCTCTTATGAATTCTATTTACTAAAATTTCTTCTTCTATTTACCTATTTTTATATTTATTTTTTGTTTTACAGTCTGGTAATGTGGTCGCAAACTCCCCATAGACACACTCTAGGCCCTTGCTGCAAGTTAACAGCCTCTGTCATTTTAGGAGATACACTTGATTCCATGTTTTCCTATGGTATTGGGGCACCTATTAAGTGGAATCCTATTATAGGATGTCATAAGAACCTAGCTATAGAATTTTATAACTTATATTTCCACCAATCGACTGAGAAATTGACCTGTAGAAGAAGGTGCAATAGAGGGGGATGTGAATGGTCTATTTCGACAAAGATCTGAGATATTGATGATTCGTGGAGAAAATGGGTAGTTAAATCCATATAGAATAAGTATCTCAAAGAATCACCAAATCTTTAGAAGAAGGAAATATTATTAAATGTAAGAGGAATGGCTGGTAGGTTAATTGACACCACAGCGAGAGGGAGTCCCACCCATAGTAAACATCTATCAACTAGTGGATAAGGTTGAAGTACCAACTCTCTATCGATTAGGGAATCTTTGAATAGGCCTTGATGAAATATTATCTAGAAGTGAGGATGTCATAGAATGATATCTGATTCAGTAATAAGATCATGTTCAGAGAATCCAAACCCTGGGTTCTGATGAAATTTTGAAAGAGTGGAAGAGGCGTCTTGTTTACATCGAACCTCGCCACTAGCTTCCACTTGAGAAACCCATGAAGTTTAATTTTCCTTTTCTTTTTAATGTTTTTTCAATGTATTTATTATATTAATTGAAACCCTTTATCCAAATAAACAAATACTTACTAATTCCATATTAACATATAAATAAATTAGAGATATTTGGAATCCCCTACGTAAAAAAAGATTAAATAATGTAATGATAAAAGAAGATAATTAAAGAAACTATTAAAAATAAAAGATTTCTTAATAATAATTCAAAAACCTATAACATATCTTTTATTATAAATACTTAAAATGAAAACCAACAAAATCAAACAAAAACACTTACCATAATTTCCTTGAGAAAAAAGAACAAGAAATAATATATAGAAATAAGAGAAAGGGAACCTTAATTTCAAAGAGAAAAATTACTCAAAAACAAGAGATTAAAATCCATAAAATATAATCAAAAATCACTAAATGAAGACCCATGATTTTCTATGGTTTAAAATAATAAATATAGAATTGAACAATAAAAAAGGGTTTTCTGGATTTTTAATAAAATTTAAACAACTATGCTAAATGGGGTAAAGAACTAACCAATCCATGGTGGAGTTAGATCAACCCAAATCCAATATAAATGTGATTTAAAATGACAACATCCACATAAAAATCTATGTCCATTTCCCTTACTAAAAGTAGTTTTCACCATGAAAACAATATAACACCTAAGACCACATCATGTTCCCTTTAATCTCCTTACTCAAACCTTAATCCAACATGGCATAATTCTCAATGGCCTCACCATTCTCCTAAATTTCTTATAAAATAACTATGAAATAATGTTAAAAAAACCATCCTATTGTCCACTATGAAGACCACCACACTCATTTTCATGATCCACGTTGAATATATGTATTTCAACATCTATCCAAGAGAACATAAATAGTCACAACAACTCATTAAACATAGAATATCCTATAAAATAATTCAAAACAACTATGAATAACTTGATCTCAAAAAAATATAAAAATATAAATACCTTTATGATTACATCTAAAACATGGCTATCCTAAACTCACAACAGTATAGAAATGATTTAAACATGTCATTGTACCATTCAAGAATTAAAAAACACATATTTTCACACATAAACAACATATAATATCTACAATAATACCTTTATCATCCAAAACAAGGAATAGTAAAATCTAGGACTATATATTAGATACCTCTTAGATAATTATTTTCCACAAGAATAAAAAAACTCAAGAAGGAAAATAAAGAAACCTTAAAACCAAGAACCCTATGATATAAATTTCAAACATGAATATACTTATCTAAAATTCATAGAAAATTTATAAACAGAGAGTATAATGACTTTCACCACTTTAGTAAAAAAATATCACAATAAAAACATGGTACAAAAAAATCTGGATATTGATCTCGCATCTCTGAATCTCACTCAC
Organism: Viscum album; assembly: GCA_963277665.1. Lineage (NCBI taxonomy): Eukaryota > Viridiplantae > Streptophyta > Magnoliopsida > Santalales > Viscaceae > Viscum > Viscum album. Next base: position 1,661,773,033 of record OY728146.1, on the reverse strand, counting down.
ACACACATTCATCCAATACATAATGTCTCTAAAACACAAGAACTAAAGGAATTATAACACAAAAATAACCTTCTTTTAAATATCATGTATCTCAAATGGTTTCTTCAAAAACATCACATATTACATAATATCAAACTATCCCTGATAAATGACATAAGAGTCATCATAAGGATATCATTAGATCTATGAAACATAGAAAATTTCAATAATATGATTCATTTTAAAAGGTATATAAATTTATATATAACTTTTATAACATTCTATAACACCTTAAAAGTTCTGATAAACTGAGGGTAAATCTGTATTCTTCTACTGAACCCTCACTTCACACAATGAGTATAAGTCTTCTTGAATAAATAATCATTGACCATGAACTTTAGAGGTCTCCACCTCTAATAAACATAATACTTATGATAGTATTAATTATATTTTATCTTCTTACATATCACCTACATTATATTTTTCATGAATTTCGACACATATAATCCATGAGTCACTTAATCTAGAACCTCGTTCTAGTAAAATATAGTTCTACATGGACTCCCATTAAAGGTAATGAATGGAGATATACTAAAGGATATGATATAGATATTGTTATAAGAACACTAAACCAAATGAATTTGTCTCACCTACTAACCTCTAAGATTAATAACTCATGTGTTCAATATATACTTCATGTAAGGGATCATTTACTCTATCTGACCATTCTTTCAAGGGTGAAAATAATTGTTGAGGAATAATTGAGTTCCATGATCATTTGTAGACACTTTCATTCTCGTGATGTAAAACAATAATCCTAATCCGATATGATTTTCTTTTTAACCCATTGAATCCACACCACATCATTCACATACGGACTTGTTAAAATATCTACTATGCTCAATTACAAGATTCTTATAAGGTGGGAAAACTTCATCTCTTGATCCAAAATCTACCAAATAGAATCATATAAACATAAATGTTGAAGTAATATAGTATCTAAATCCACCAAAATATCCTCCAATTTCTACTAAGGAATATACTATGGATTCAAAATATTTGTAGTAACTCTATGATTGTCTCTCATAATTTAACAGACTAAACACAAAGACACAAAGTTAGTTTTCAACCTTCTATTCCCCATACTCCAAAACTAACTCCAAAAAGAATGATATATCTTGTATATACTAGGATGTCATGTTCTAGGTTAGATGTCAAACATGTGAAGAACTAAGTCTTATATTGTTGATAAAATATTGTTATTTTCCTAAAAACACCCAATATTAACCATTATTTGACCATCCCTCAAGAGAATCATTATAGATTACATGATCTGTACACATATCCACCTCAGGAACTCTCAAAAAACACTCCTTCACAAAATAAATCCAAGAATAATTACCTATCATTTGTAATTGGAAAACTCTTCTTCTAACACCCTTTATATCCAGATGAAAAGTTGTAAATTCCATAATAATATTACACTAAACTATATATTCTTGAGAATCATCACATGTGACTTTCCACTCAAGACATTTTCAACCACATTCTCTTTCCATGGAGTGTAGGAAATATTAAAGTTATAATTATGGAAGAACTCCATCAACCTCCACTGGTGTAGATTCAGATCATGTTAGGATAAAATATATTAAAAACTCTTGTTATATAATCATATTATAAAGTGGTCACTAATAAGATAATGTTTTCATAGATTCAGAGTAAACATTTCTCCTTTAATCTCAAGATCATGTGCAGAATTGTTACATTCATAGAGACATGACAATTGATGTAACGCCCCGACGCTAGTGACCCAGAGTCGGTGCATTATTACATAACATTGGCATGATCACAAGAAAGATCAAATCTCGAAAGACCGATTGGTTTAGTAGCCTTGGAAACACTAGATATATTCATAAGTCTTACATTACATCATAAAATGAAAAACTACTACAACAACATATTGTCTCCATAATCCACACTATTATCCCCTCATAATATCCATGCCGGTCATTCATAATTTACTTCTTCACTTCCTGGGAAAAATAAAACATAGAAAAGGGGTGAGCTCAAATGCCCAGTAAGGATAACAATATAGCGGAAACTTTCAAAAATAAGCATAAACATTTAAGGCAATATATAACTAAAACAAAAGCCTTTTAAACTTGAACTTCAACATAGTATGGCAAAAGAAAAATGAAATAATGTCATTTACTTATTCACATGGATATTCTACTAATCGAATAATCACATGCAATATCAATAACCACTTTCATAATGATGGAATGCATATGTCTGAACTTTAATTTCTTTGTCAAGGCCTCGTCCCAAGACCTAGGGGCTAACTGTAACCGGAACCCAACCCGGAGTGCCTCTAATAACCGGACACCAACCCAGAGTTCCTCTAATAACTGGAGACCAAACCGGAGTTCCTCTAATCACCGGAGACCAAACCAGAGGGCTTACTTTTATCGGTCCCCAACCCAGAACATACTTGTCTAACACATTCATCTGAATGAAACATAAACATTCGGATTACAAATAACTTATGAAATGTCAATACTCTAAACAAAAACCATGAGTGACATAAGAATAACTTATCCACAGTCAAAAATATCCCAAAACCTTCAATAAAATATGGATGTTTTGTATCATAATAAATCAACTTCAAATAAGCTTAAAATCCATCAAAGGATGTTGACAGAGATGAAATAAAGAATATTTTAGAAAAATATCTCGTTCTATTTTGAAATCATTTAAGAGTCTTATATTTATGAAATAAATCATTTTTTTGAAAATATTCTTATTATCTTGTAAGGGAAGCTTCGACGATTTTATAACGGCAGAAAATAGCATCACCCGCCGTATAAGTTAAAAAACATTCTTACCTTAATTTTGTCGAAAAGGTTAAAAAGCACCTTGTTTGGAAAACGACGGAAAGATTCCTTTATAAACCTCTTATAAAAAGTAAAACAAGGGTATAAATGTCTTTAACCCATATTCTTGTGAATAATAAAAATGTTTTGAAATACATTTTTAAGAAAACATGGATGTGGATGATAAAGAGATCCCAGTAGATTATTACATATAAACAACCTTGGATAATGAAGAGATTGTGAAATAACCCTTACCAATTTGGTAACTTATGAAACATACAACCCATGAAAGAGGTATCATACAATGAATATGTAAATACACATAAATTAAAGTGTATTACACAAATAATATAATTATGGGAAGTACATACACCACACAAAAGGTAATGGTGGCAATATGGCATGAATCTCAAGGGAATAAGGAGTGAGATGAAAACCCCTTACCTTGTACTTTTCCTTGGTTGGGGTAGGTTAACCTCCTGTATAATGGTGAAATAATTGTTATTAAATTATACAAGAATCATATACATTAATATGATATCATATATGATCTTTTAATATTGATTTGATAATAATATCTTAGTATTATCGTTGTTTCGGGTGTTAACTTACTTATTTTCTTTTATATGTTTTGTTACGTAAGCCGTGTTTGTAATGGATAGGTTGTATATTATTCATATCCAGAATGATATCAAGTCCTTAAACATCATTTTTAAATCATCAAATGATAATTATACTTGAATGGATACGATGGAGAATGAATCTCATCGCGTTCGTGGAGACGGTAGTCCGTACGTACGCACGAGCGACAATATCATTCATTTGAAATAATATATAAATGGTTGTTATATCATATATACATAATCATTAACATGTTATATTTATTATTTACATGAGTTACATATCATTATTATACCCATCCAAATAATAATATATTGAATAATAATTACACCATGACGTGGAGACGGTAAGTCATACGTACGCACGTATGGTGACATGTTATTCAAAGGGTGGATAGAATACTGAATATGGTTTTACCATATTTATAATAACATCACAGTATATATATGATACTGGAGTTATTATTTTATAATGGTAATAAAAAAGGAAGAAGAAGTGTAAGAAGAAAGGAACTTGGAAAAGGGTTGTGAAATCATTACCTCTTCTTCGGGTTCTTCCTTTTGATTTGATCAAAAGGGATCCTTAGGTTGACTTTCTGATCAAAATAAGGCCTCTAGGTTGTAGTTAGGGAAGTTGGGAGAGTATTTGGGCAGAGTTTGGCCGAACCAAAAGGCTTTTAATGTGTGAAGAAATGAGAAGGATGTGTGCCCTTTTATAAGAGGGGTGAGGGGCACCTTTGGAAAAGCTAGAAATATTAGTTTATAATAAATTCATATTCGGTTTCTAATGGCTCCGAAGTTGATTATTTAAATGTTAATCTGGGTATGGGTCGAAAAAAACTCAACCAATAGAATTTAGTCAGGTTTGGGTACTTATATCAACCTTATCTTTAAGTATTAACTCTAAGTTAATTAGTTTCACTTTTACAATGTCTCTTTGTATTTTTATATAATATGGTTAATAAACTTACTATATACATCCAAGAGACCCCCAAGTGGTCAATTAATGATGAAACTATCATGATATAAGTCTCTTGGATGAACCTTATATTTTTAGGAATTTAATATCAATTAATAATATAATATTTGTTTTAAGAACTCTTTTATTTCAATTTTGACACTATTCAAGAGTTGATTTTTGTGAAACTCATAATAGATTTATTACTTCGATAAAAGTCAATTAAATCAATCCTAATATATCATATAATCCTAGAAAATTAGTTTAATTCATTAAAAGTTTCATATTATATTTATTTGGGTATTTATAATATCAATTATTTTGATTTTTCACTATTATAGTAATTATTGCATCATCATTGTGTCATAAATAAATAAAATTATTTAATGTCTAAAAATTATAAATAAAATAAAATTATGTAGAAAATATTTTTATATTTATAATTAATATTTATAATCTAAAATCCAACATATATAACCCTATGTAAAAATTGTTTTTCTAAAAGATATATGCTTGTGTCATTTTTGTATTCATTTTAACTTAATAAAAATAAAGTGTCCCTGTCACCTACAAGTGGCACCATGGGGTCCCAAAATCGACCCAAAGATGATTATGGTCGAAAATTTATCAACCAATAAGTCTAGGACACGTTTTAGGGTAATTTAGTGTTATTATAATATTATTTTTTAACCCTTATTTACCGGATTTACCCTTAACCATGGTAAATAAAATATTTACCGTAGTAATTATTCAAAATGTCTAAAAAAAAAAGTTACCTATTTACAAAATTTGAACATCCTGATTCTAAATATGAAATCCATTTTTCTAAATTCAAAACACAGAAGTGGCAGAAATTAATTTAAAATTAATTCCCGCTGTCAAACTAAAAAGCGTGTTTTTAAGAGATAATAACTATCAAAAGATTGACACTTGTTTGTGTTCGGTTTAATTGTAAAATTATGTCCAATGACCAAAATTATATTAAATGGTAAAAATATATTCTAAATATACTTTAAAACCACTCAAATTAATAATTTATCACTATTAATTATTTTTATTAAAAAAGTTGTTTTTAATTAAAATTTAGTAATTTTCACTATTCAAAAAAATATGAAAGTTAGCAGAAAAGTACCAAAATTTTACCTTATGCTAAATTAGATACTCCAAAATCCAAAAATGAAGTCCATTTTGAGAGATAAAATTTCTAAAATTTTAAAAGGTAGGTATTACTATTCATAATGGCTGGTTTGATTGGTTGTGGTGTGTTAGAACTCGAAGTTGCGTACAACACACACTACTGTATTATTCAAAGGAAAGCATACCGTGGAATCTTGGGATGTTTCATTTTAAATTTCTTGATGTCCCCATTTAGTCAAAAAGTTTAAAATACTTTATTTAAAAAGGTTTCACTATTAAAAGTTGATAAAAGTGCAATACTGAAAATGAATCTGTTCTTGCATTATGTCTAAGAAACTCATAATATGGATTCTAAAATTATAAGGATTATATAAAGTTTAAAATTTAGTTAATACTATTCATAACCTCTTTTTAATGGCTTTTTTTTGGTAAGTCATGGTGTGATTGAACTCGGTGTTGCATGTAGTGCAAGTTATTGAATTATTTTGAAGAAATAACACACTATGAAATCTTGGGGTGTTACATTCTCCCCTCCTTCAATAAATTGTGTCCTCGCAATTTGAAATTGTTTTTCAAAAATAAAAGGTTGAAAATAGAAAATATATTTGTGGGAAAACCCACATTGGAAATTGGGTTACTAAAATTTAGTCTTAATATGAGGAAAAGTGAAATGAAAGGGTCACCACCAAATTATGATCTAGATTAGGAGAACATTGGTGGAAATTAGAGACATATCATTGGAGGAAAAACGTAAATATTTATAGGTAGTGATTGAGGTCATCAATCACAAACAAGTATAAAATTGAGGTCCTTAAATTCATCAATCTATGATGATTTGAAATACCATCGGTTCAACAAAACATAGGGTATTGGGATAACACATTTTTGACATTTCAAAATATCTTAGTTGAAATCCCACATCGAAAAATGAATTAATGAGGACTCTATTTAAAATAAAGAGTGGAAAGTATGAATATTACCGAAAATAAAACATACTAGGGTTCCATGTTGGAAAATATGGATATGGAAGAGAAATCTAACCATCAATTATCTGATGGAGAGTGGTAGAGAACATGGCTATGAAAAGGCCAACAATCCCAAAGCCATAAATTAGTGATGATTTAAGGTACCATCTAGGACAATATTTTTTTTCTAAGTTCCTTTTATTAATGTTGAGAAATTTATTTATGAGATTGGCTAAGATCATAAGGAGATATACTTACTTTATAATTAGAGTTTTATCCATTAATAAATTTCTACCACAAACTCATCTTTCACTCTAAAAGATAATAGAACGTAAAAAAAATTCTATTTATACTATTCGTACAGGGTTCCAAAATAAATGAATTTATAATTCATCTACCAGATCTTTTAAAAAAACTACATTATTTAATCCAGGACATCTCGTGGGCCAGTGGTAGGTGATACACCCTTGTCGCCCTTCGGTTGCGGGTTCAAGTCTCGCAGCCTTGCCGGACGCAACGGGTTGTCGCCCGACCTCCGGGTTGTCCTTTTATGGCAATCCAAAATAATCCAAACTAGAACTATCCAAAATACTTCTGTCCAAACTCACAATCCAACATTTATAATGAAGGTAAACATAATGTAGATCCTTTTTACCCCATAATAGCATATTAATACCTTCATCGTGTATTCTTTTAATACACTGAAACATCCTGAATTACCATATTCGTTGTTGATTACATTCATGCTCCCTTATTCCATATAGAATACTGGATATACTTCATCAATCCAAAAATGTTTTAAACCCCAACAATGATAGAATATACAAATCATTAATCAGTTCCAAGGTAGTCAAGAATATCCAATATAATTTATCCAAAACAATCATGTATTATTCCAAAATCACTACCTCGGTATCAGAACTATATTATGGTTTATCATTCTCTCAACCATATATTTTCCAAAAATTTATCCTGCTATTGAGTCACTTTTCTTTGTTCCACACAATCTCAAGTCCTTAATGAAATAGTACTGCAGTACAATCCTTATATACTCCATAATTATTATAACAAGTACATTGTTGATACAACACTCAATTGACATAATCAACATAAGAACTCTAATCATTCCTCTTCATCTGTGGTAGTATCATAACTTGATTATTATCCAATAGCATCATTTGCGGCATAGTCTGATGACTGGGGCATAGGTTCGCGTAGTGTCCAAACTCCTTGCAAATGAAGCATTGTACATTTGGAACCATTTTCTTACCCTTGCAGTCACGTACTTTGTGCCCTTTTCCTCCACACTTATAACAAACTCTCATTCCTTTCAGGCAAGTTCCAGGGTGTTTCTTTCCACAGTTATCACATATGGGAAAATTCTTCTTTTCCCTCTTCCCATTATCCATCTTTCTCTCTTCCATTCTTTTCTTCTCTTTCTTCCCTTCAAAGCCATAGGACTCAGTAAACTCTTTACTTATCTTATCAACACATGATATTATTTATTCATATGATGATAATACATGCGATACTATTTCTCTTGTAAAATCTGGCTTAAGACCATAAAATATATGATCCTTCTTTCTCTTTGTATCATATGCATTGCTAGAGTTATCATTCCTTCTACTGGGCACCATTTCTAAACAATGGAATACATTAGATTAGTTTATGAATAACAATACCTAATCCCAAACTTGTAAAACACATAACATAAATTAAATAGTTTATGGATATAATCCATAATCATAAAAATGTCTCCTTTGAGGAAGTATATACTCATAAACCTTTTATAATGATTTGTAAATAAAATGAGAGTTATCCTAAGCATATCCCCCGGGAGTGTCGTAACCAAGAGTGCAGTAAGGCCCGTTGTCGTGCACCAGTTCCCGTTCGAGTCTAGCTCAAAGCGGTGTTTTCGGGTTTTACCCCTAGGTACATATGTGCCAGAGCCACCTCTACCTGCTCGTATCCAGACAGGGATGTATTGCTCGACAAACTCACAAAATATCTACAATACCAAAATTCTAGAAGTTCTTCTATACTAATCCTCAAATTATATCTTAAATCTATGTGCTATAATCAGAGTTTATCTAAATCTAGCTTCCAAGGTTTGTACTAAACTTCCTCTGATACCAACTGTAACGCCCCGACCCTAGTGACCCAGAGTCGGTGCATTATTACATAACATTGGCATGATCACAAGAAAGATCAAATCTCGAAAGATCGATTGGTTTAGTATCCTTGGAAACACTAGATATATTCATAAGTCTTACATTACATCATAAAATGAAAAACTACTACAACAACATATTGTCTCCATAATCCACACTATTATCCCCTCATAATATCCCTGTAGGTCATTCATAATTTACTTCTTCACTTCCTGGGAAAAATAAAACATAGAAAAGGGGTGAGCTCAAATGACCAGTAAGGATAACAATATAGCGGAAACTATCATAAATAATCATAAACATTTAAGGCAATATATAAATAAAACAAAATCCTTTTAAACTTGAACTTCAACATAGTATGGCAAAAGAAAAATGAAATAATGTCATTTACTTATTCACATGGATATTCTAATAATCGAATAATCACATGCAATATCAATAAACAATTTCATAATGATGGAATGCATAATGCTGAACTTTAATTTCTTTGTCAAGGCCTCATCCCAAGACCTAGGGGCTAACTGTAACTGGAACCCAACCCGGAGTGCCTCTAATAACCGGACACCAGCCCAGAGTTTCTCTAATAACCGGACACCAACCCGGAGTTCCTCTAATAACCGGACACCAACCCGGAGTTCCTCTAATAACCGGAGACCAAACCGGAGTTCCTCTAATAACCAGAGACCAAACCGGAGGGATTACTTTTACCGGTCCCCAACCCGGAACATACTTGTCTAACACATTCATCTGAATGAAACATAAACATTTGGATTACAAATAACTTATGAAATGTCAATACTCTAAACAAAAACCATGAGTGACATAAGAATAACTTATCCACAGTCAAAAATATCACAAAACCTTCAATAAATTATGGATGTTTTGTATCATAATAAATCAACTTCAAATAAGCTTAAAATCCATCAAAGGATGTTGACATAGATGAAATAAAGACTATTTTAGAAAAATATCTTGTTCTATTTTGAAATCATTTAAGAGTCTTATATTTATGAAATAAAACATTTTTTTTGAAAATATTATTATTATCTTGTAAGGGAAGCTTCGACGATTTTATAACGGCGGAAAATAGCCGCACCCTCCGTATAAGTTAAAAAAATATTCTTACCTTAATTTTGTCGAAAAGGTTAAAAAGCACCTTGTTTGGAAAACGACGGAAATATTCCTTTATAAACCTCTTATAAAAAGTAAAACAAGGGTATAAATGTCTTTAACCCATATTATTGTAAATAATAAAAATGTTTTGAAATACATTTTTAAGAAAACATGGATGTGGATGATAAAGAGATCCTAGTAGATTATTACATATAAACAACCTCAGATAATGAAGAGATTGTGAAATAACCCTTACCAATTTGGTAACTTATGAAACATACAACCCATGAAAGAGGTATCATACAATGAATATGTAAATACACATAAATTAAAGTGTATTACAAAAATAATATAATTATGGGCAGTACATACACCACACAAAAGGTAATGGTGGCAATATGGCATGAATCTCACGGGAATAAAGAGTGAGATGAAAACCCCTTACCTTGTACTCTTCCTTCGTTGAGGTAGGTTAACCTCCTGTATAATGGTGAAATAATTGTTATTAAATTATACAAGAATCATATACATTAATATGATATCATATATGATCTTTTAATATTGATTTGATAATAATATCTTAGTATTATCGTTGTTTCGGGTGTTAACTTACTTATTTTCTTTTATATGTTTTGTTACATAAGCCATGTTTGTAATGGATAGGTTGTATATTATTCATATCCAGAATGATATCAAGTCCTTAAAAATCATTTTTAAATCATCAAATGATAATTATACTTGAATGGATATGATGGAGAATGAATCTCATCGCGTTCGTGGAGACGGTAGTCCGTACGTACGTACGAGCGACAATATCATTCATTTGAAATAATATATAAATGGTTGTTATATCATATATACAGAATCATTAACATGTTATATTTATTATTTACATGAGTTACATATCATTATTATACCAATACAAATAATAATATATTTAATAACAATTACACCATGACGTGGAGACGGTAAGCCATACGTACGCACGTATGGTGACATGTTATTCAAAGGGTGGACAGAATACTGAATATGGTTGTACCATATTTATAATAACATCACAGTATATATATTATACTAGAGTTATTATTTTAGAATGGTAATAAAAAATGAAGAAGAAGTGGAAGAAGAAAGGAACTTGGAAAAGGGTGGTGAACTCATTACCTCTTCTTCGGGTTCTTCCTTTTGATTTGATCAAAAGGGATCCTTAGGTTGTCTTTCTGATCGAACTAAGGCCTCTAGGGTGTATTTAGGGAAGTTGGGAGAGTATTTGGGCAGAGTTTGGCCGAACCAAAAGGCTTTTAAGGTGTGAATAAATGAGAAGGAGGTGTGCCTTTTTATAAGAGGGGTGAGGGGCACCTTTGGAAAAGCTAGAAATATTAGTTTATAATAAATTCCTATTCGGTTTCTAATGGCTCCAAAGTTGATTATTTAAATTTTAAGGTTTGTATGGGTCGAAAAAAACTCAACCAACAGAATTTAGACCGGTTTGGGTACTTATATTAACCTTATCTTTAAGTATTAACTCTAAGTTAATTAGTTTCACTTTTTCAATGTCTCTTTGTATTTTTATATAATATGGTTAATAAACTTACTATATACATCCAAGCGACCCCCAAGTGGTCCATTAATGATGAAACTATCATGATATAAGTCTCTGGGACGAACCATAGATTCTTAGGAATTTAATATCAATTAATAATATAATATTTGTTTTAAGAACTCTTTTATGTCAATTTTGACACTATTCAATAGTTGATTTTTGTGAAACTCATAACAGATTGATTAATTCGAAAAAAGACAATTAAATCAATACTAATATATCATATTATCCTATAAAATTAGTTTAATTCATTAAAAGTTTCATATTATATTTATTTGGGTATTTATAATATAAATTATTTTGATTTTTCACTATTATAGTAATTACTGCATCATCATTGTGTCATAAATAAATAAAATTATTTAATGTCTAAAAATTATAAATAAAATATCATTATGTAGGAAATTATTTTATCTTTATAATGAATATTTATAATCTAAAATCCAACATATATAACCCTATGTAAAAATTGTTTTGCTAAAAGATATATGCTTGTGTCATTTTTGTATTCATTTTAACTTAATAAAAATAAAGTGTCCCTATCACCTACAAGTGGCACCATGGGGTCCCAAAGTCGACCCAAAGATGCCTATGGTCGAACATGTATCAACCAATAATGCTAGGACACGTTTTAGGGTAATTTAGTATTATTATAATATTATTTTGTGACCCTTATTTACCGGATTTACCCTTAACCATGGTAAATAAAATATTTACCGCAGTAATTATTCAAAATGTCTAAAAATAAAAGTTACCTATTTACAAAATTTGAACATCCTGATTCTAAATATGAAATTTATTTTTATAAATTCAAAACACAGAAGTGGAAGAAATTAATTTAAAATTAATTCCCGCTGTCAAAACAAAAAGCGCGTTTTTAAGAGATAATAACTATCAAAAGATTGACACTTGTTTATGTTCGGTTTAATTGTAAAATTATGTCCATTGACTAAAATTATATTAAATGGTAAAAATATATTCTAAATATACTTTAAAACCACTCAAATTAATAATTTATAACTATTAATTATTTTGATTAAAAAAGTTGTTTTTAATTAAAATTTAGTAATTTTCACTATTCATCAAAATATGAAAGTTATCCGAAAAGTACCAAAATTTCACCTTAGGCTAAATTCGATACTCCGAATCCAAAAATGAAGTCCATTTTGAGAGATAAAATTTCTAAAATTTTAAAAGGTAGTTATTACTATTCATAACGACTAGTTTTGATTGGTTGTGGTGTGTTAGAACTCGAAGTTGCGTACAACACACGCTACTGTATTATTCAAAGAAAAGCATACCGTGGAAGCTTGGGATGTTTCATTTTAAATTTCTTGATGTCCCCATTTAGTCAAAAAGTTTAAAATATTGTATTTAAGAAGGTTTCACTATTAAAAGTTGATAAAAGTGCAATACTGAAAATGAATATGTTCTTGCATTATGTCTAAGAAACTCATAATATGGATTCTAAAATTATAAGGATTATATAAACTTTAAAATTTAGTTAATACTAATCATAACCTCTTTTGAATGGATTTTTTTTGGTAAGTCATGGTGTGATTGAACTCGGTGTTTCATGTAGTGCAAGTTATTGAATTATTTTGAAGAAATTACACACTATGAAATCTTGGGGTGTTACAATTGACACTCATATGAGATCACTACCATGTTATATCAGAACACAATATATAATAAGAAAATTATTATCATAAAAAACCTCAAACATGACAAAATATTTTTGTAGATAAATATCTAGAACACCTTCCCAATTCTCCTTCTAGAAATCAAGAACCTCCTAACATTTATTAGTCTAAATTAAAGACTAATCCTTCTTGATCAAGGATAACAAAAGGGTTATGATCCAATATTAATTAGAAATGAAACTACTCTAACAAATTTTAATTGAAAGGAATCTAAAAACTTCTACAATATTCTTTATATACAACTGAGAAACAATAGCCTCAATATTTAAATGATCTACTACCACACACTATTGGTATATTAAATACCCAAAGAAATGTATATCAAGTGCCAACAAATTCAACATGGATAAATTTTTCTATTATGGATTTCATTGAATGACATAAAATATGTCCCTTAAGTTCATATAATGAACCTCCTTTGACAAAGAATAAATTAGGAAGTAGTTGAAGAAATATACCAAAAACAAATACTTGAACTCATAAAACATGGAGTTCATTAACCACATGAAATTAGATGGGGTATTCTATTATAAAATATGAATTGTAATTAAATTCTGATTAGTTGAAAGTAAGTAGAAAATATAGAATATATGACTCAGCCATATTTTTTAGTTTAAATGAAAAAAACTCCAATGGAGGCCAGAAATATAGAAATTATGTTTCAAATTATGTGTATAAGTGGTATTATAAAATATATGGAAGAAATTTTATGAAGATATGTTAAAGTCACTAATGTAGATACATATGGTTTATTATACAAGGATGTAAAGAAAATTAGGGATATGTATGTGTTGTCAAATAAAACCTAATATCAACATACACAATTCATCAAAATTTAGAGGTCAGGTGTAGATTACTATAGAAAATTTGAGGTTTCTTTGTTTTATAGTGGGTTGTCTAAAAAGATCAACTATCAGTGAAACTAGTTGACTGTCTGGGCCCTACTCTAAATGTGGTATGGTACCATTGAACATGTGTATAGACGCTATTATCTTATTAGTAATCTACTTGGTTGATTAATATAAGTAAATTTAGTCTCATGTAAATTCTAATAATTAAATGTACAACAACATTCTTCGATGAGTGTAGGACTTATTTTATAAACTAGATAAATACTTATGTGTCCATTTCATGCTTATCTAATTCTTACATGTTTTCATGTGATATTTGTGCTGGTACAATCATTGTGGTGACTCAATGAATTGATTTAGGGTGTCTATTTTATCTTACTAAGATCTAGTACATTGAAGTTGTGGGTTGGTTATGGTTAAGTTAGTTCTATAAATTATTCTTTATTTTCATTTTTAGATGGTGTATCTTCTAGTGATTGGTGTGGTGTGTGCCACAACAAGTGGTATCAAAGCTTGGTATAGAGTCCATATGTACTCTCAAAATAATAATTTGGTGTTTATGTCTTAAATTAATGTTATTTTGATTCAATTATAGTTTACTTTTATCATAATTCGTGGCCTTAGAAAAAATCAAGGTTCAAATGGATGGTTTTTATGGGTTAGACATTAGAATCCAGAGAATACATATGGAAGAATATCTAATTTAGAATTATCTTCAAGTATTATTTATGGGATTCAAACTAGAGAATTATTAGAAATAGTAATAGGAAAATTTGGATATAAAATAGATTGTATTTACTTTCCTTTATCTATAATACATGTACTAAAATTCAAAATCTTTGAACAAGGTATTCATGATGTGGAGGTTATTCAAATTTAAATTTTTAAAAAGAATACCTTTTGTTGATCATGATAATTAATTTTACATGATTTAGGGAAAACATAAAAAAGTTAATGTTAAGTTCATGGATGATGTATCAACACATTTGTTGTTATCATCACTTTTAATGTCTTGGTATTTCATAGTAATTGTAGTTATTAACTCTTATGGGAAGGATAACTTGGTGATTGAATATTTCAGAAAATTCATTCTAAATAAACACCTCACATGAAGTAAAATCACCTTTCAAAAACATAATATATTCTATATGTAAAGGAAATTTCCTATAGTTTAGAGGTTATAAAAAATTAGAATACAATCCCTGAGAAAAAAGTTGATATAAATTCATTGTCCATGGACCTATATATTAAACTTTTTAGAAGAAGGGGAATATTAGAAGATATTATAATAATTATCAAGAGAACACTAGAAGGTAATATTTTGGAAGTTCAAGTTCCAAAAATATTTTAAGAGAGGGAAATAACAGTTTACTACTTAGTGTTAATATTTATGTGAAATCATGAGTTAAAAATTCTTGATCATCATTCCACTCTGTTTAAGAACAAGGATTCATGGTGGATTATGTATCTATTAAATTCATAATGGTTCACTTATCTTATTATGAATCTCTATAATTTGGGGGAAGGGTGATGTAAACATTTGAGTATCTAATGGGAGCTTCTTGATGTTTAAAAAAGTTTGGTATATACCATGTTTATGATAGAAAAAATGGATGAGATAGGATTCAGGACTATATTTATTAATAGATTTTGGGAAATAACTTTAGGATCTATGGTTATAGTGAGAATATCAGTTTCTTATAAAAGTTATCACTTGGAGTATATGGATTTAAAAACCAACAACCTTCATTATTATTTAGATTAAATAATTTTAATAAAAAAATGACTATTTTTATGGATTATTTTAATAAGGACTTATTGGGTAATATATAGATAAATATTCATATACTGAAACAGGAACCAAGATATTTGAATAAAAACTTAGATTATTTTCTGATGGAGAAACGTTTTATTTAAAGAAACTCATATCATTGTTGTTGTTATATGGAAATTGAGGACAAGTTTCATCATATTTATTTTATATATTGATGATATTATCCTATAAGGTCTAATAATTATAAATATTCCATAGGTGAAGAATTATTTTTCTAGAAGATTCAAGATGAAATATATGATAGAGTCTAATAAAATATTAGGAATGATGATTTAGAGAGAAAAGAAATCCATAATCTTTTTTTTATTACAGGGAATATTCCTAAAAGATAATTTAAATATTTTGTATGTTCAGATATATTCATTTCTTAACTTCATTGGTAAGATACTCTAAACTATCCAAGGAGTAAGCACCAAAAATGGAAGATAATTCCATGTTCATAGTAAAAGTTTCATTTGCATTGGTGTTATGGATATTAATTTATTAAATTATTTGTAAAAGGAAAAACATTTCTTTCATAGTGGGATTCATCATCCATTTCATGTCAAATCCTGGAAAGAACACTTATAAATTAGGATGTGGATCCTTAAGTATCTAAAATTTTCAAAAGGTGGATCTATATAATTCATAACATGTGATGTTTTTTAAGGTTTCCTAGATGTATACATTATAATGGATATATCCACATGGAATAATACTATAAGATATGTGGTCATATTTGAAAGAATGAAAGTCAACTAGATTTTAAGGTTATAGTTGGAGGTAAAATTTTCCATAATGAAAGTGAAATACCTAGCTTTAATATAATAAGAGAAAGAACTTATATGGTTGAGTCATATAGTAGAGGAGATCAAAAGAATCTTAGAAAGTGGATTTCTCTACTTTGACAATCATAGTTAAAAATAATTGGAAAATAATTTGGTGCTTTATAATCAAATAAAAAAACATCTCAAAATACTATTTCATCCAGAAGATTATTTAAAATAGAGTTTTGGGGTAATGAATGATAAATAAAAAATGTAATCTATCTTATATGTTCACTAATTTTTTTATTCCAAAAAAAATTAGGTGGAATTGTACCTTCATGGGATAAGGTAAATTGAAATGTAGTCGAGACATTGTTATAGATGTGGAAAATGGTGGTTTGTTCTTAAAGAAGTGTTAGAGGTTTAAAAATGTTTTTATCTAAGTGGAATTTAATAGGAAATTTTTTAAGAAATTTAATTTCTATTCAAGTTTATATTAGTTAACTAAAATAATAAATTTGGAAATATATGAATAAAATAAATAATGAAAAGGAAGTGAAAAAAACCCTAGTAGAGTTAAATGTTCTTGAAGTTATGTTTTAGATGATGTGTATAGTTGAAAGTATGAAAGATATTAAAAATAATTTACAATTATAATATTAATTCACTAATATCTAAATTTATAGGTAATTACTCATAGATTTGTGGAAAATTTTGGATATTTAAGATTCGTTGGATAAAATTGATGAGTAGTTTTTACTTTTCACTTAAAGTCATGGTAAATTGTAGGTTTCTATAGGAAATCAAGGGTTATTTTATTTGATGGTGGTATGTCAAAAAATAAAATTGGTCGGAACCAATAAATTATTAGTTGGTTCCCAATATAAAGGTGGGGTAGATCCATTGTATATGTGGTTGGAAACTATTTTGTGACTAGTAATCTACATGTATTATTATTCAAACTTGTTTTAATCTATTGAAACTTTCAATAAATGAAAAATGAATTACTAATATCATATAGACATCAAACATAATTTATAAACCATTTAAATTCATGTGTTTTAATTTCATGATTTATTTTCTCTTAAATGTTTTATTGTGATTGTTTTTTGTGTCAGATTCATATTGTTGAATAAGTGTGGTGATTTAGAGTGTAACAACCTAAATTTCAAAGAAATTTAATTTTCGACATGGTGACTATTTAATTTTGGTTTTTAAGTGTTGGAGGTTTTTAGTGTCTAATATAAGTCTATTATTAAATATAAAATACACCACAAGAAGAAACATTTCATAGTATAGGTCATTATAAACATGGATATCACCTGTATGAAATAAGCAAGGCCAACCCACCCAAGTTGGGTGTGGTCTTGATAATGGAGTGTTGGGAGTCTTCTTGTGGCCCATAGAAATTTTGGATTCACTATGCTATGGTGGACGACATGGTGGACCCAACATGTACATGGTTTTCCCCTACTTCATAGTGGATTGTCTTGGTGGATCTACTCGACATAGCCCAATAGAGGACACTATGGGAATGGAGGGTGCCACTATGTCATATTGTCAAGAGTTTTAAAAAATTTAAATGGAAGAAAACAATCACTCGTATTTGGGGATTCCATGGTTTTTAAATAGAACACATTTTTAATCATTAATAAAGGATGTTTAATGACCTTTGAGTCATTTTTTTCTTATTAATCGATTTTTCCTCCCACTCTTATGATTTCAATGGATCCAGAAAAGTTTTATATGAAACTAGGGTGAATCCATGGATTCTATGCCTTCATTTACTAATGTACTAGGGTTTTTCTATCCTTTAGGGTCTTGTTTATGTTAATCAAGTCTCCTGGGGATCTTTGGCTCTTTTCTCTAGTCATTATTCTAGAAGTGAAAAGTTATCTTCCCATGAACATATCTAGATTCTCCATTAATAGTGATTTTCATTATGTAAGTGATATGTTTTTACCCTCTTTACTTGATTATTTTCTTGAGTATCGTCCTAGAACCCATTTTATATTGGTTTGTAACCGTTTCAAGGTACCCTTGGTATGTTATTTTGATCGAGTTGGTGCATGATCATGTTTTGGGAAATTTTTCTTAAAACCCCCTAATATTGACATCAACATGTTTTTTTATAAATTCCTTACCATCTTAGGACCCATTCATGGTTATTTGAATTGTATGATAGATTAAATTTTGTGTTTGATTTTTTTTAAGTTTCATTTCATGTGTGTTAATGTGTATCATGTGAGACCATGTTTGATGTTCATCACAGGTGTGTGAATCTGTAGCCTATCATACCCATGTTTGATGATGATCACATGTCTTTGTGTGTATGGTTACTTATATTAAATCTTGATATTCTAGGTTGTTCCTATATTTGTTATTCCAAATTGTGTATGGATATATGGAATTTGGATTATTTTTATTTGGTAGAAAATGAAAGGTGGGCCAACATGGTTTGGTTATACCTTAGAGGGGGATCATGGGTCACATGTGATGATGGTGATTGTAGACCGAGAAATATGGAAGGGGAAAGATTGACTTGTGTCCATACATGATACACAATTTTTGGATGAAATGGTCATGTTCCCTAACCCAAGGTAGTTTTGGGATTTGATGTCCATATGTATTGAACTGTGATAGTGATGGGTCTTAATAGTCTTGTGGTTTGACCCATAACCTTTTTTCCTTTTGTATATTCTAACACAAAATATGTGTCCATGTAGTTAACCCATGAATATTAATTCTATTATTTCCACTCTTTTGGAATGTATTAGAAGTAGGTACGGCCAGGTTTCATGGAGTCTTGGTTAGTGCACAACAACTCATCTCATGTCTGGTAGTTATTTGATTGTACATTTCATATTATCATGACATGCACCTCTTATGTATGTGAACTTATGATAAGGACCCATTAGTGGTTTATTACTAGGTTTATACTCACACCCTTCACGGGAATCTCAATACACATGCCGAATTTATTATCAGGGATCCGAAGAGGACCAAGTTCCCTGTAGAAGTTTTCTGAGGTGCATAGAGTTGGGAGTTAGGTACGGTACTGATACAGACTTTGTATGGTTCTCAAAAAAATTATATATTTCAATTTCCAATTATACAGTTCTACTTATTGAATTTCTACATTGTGGTCTATTTTATTACACTTTTATGACCTTACATGACTTCTATTATACAATTTATTGTATTATCTTTAGTGGTGATTTAACATATTATCTTCTGGTGATGGATATGATTAACAAGGGTATAGTATTCTCATGTTATAATAGACCCTAACTTTTTGTTGGAAAACTCTTTAATATGGTAATGAACACATGAAGTTATGTGTAAATATGACTTGTAACCAATGATTCAGTTTGGTGAATTATAAATTTGTATCAGAGCTTGAGGTTTCCTTTATTTTTTATTTTATGGTAGAAATAAGATACGTTGTGTAGAACTTGGGTAGGGGAGTTTACATGTTCCTAAAAACCTTATCTTTAACAAACCTCTATGTTACCTTTTTTGGGATTTTTATTATAGTTATATGGGATTTGGGTATGTCAATGCATCATGGTTAGGCACATATGATCACATTTCATATACATACCTATTTAGAGATTCATGGTAGTTCTTTAATTAAATGTATTGGTTTTTTATAATTGTTGAAGTGGTATATTTTAAATCGTTACTACTATGATATATCTATGGGGTTGTTAGTCAACTAGACTTGTGTATGTTATTATGTTTTATATATATAATTATGAATAACATCCAGATCTAGAGTACTAGGATTGAGACTTGGGTAGAACCAGGAGGGTTATAACTTATCTATAGGTATATCCTATGACTTAAATTCTGATAGGAATCATATATGTGTTCCTTAAAACTTCTTAATTTATTCTCATGAACAAGTATTCATGTGAGTTCTAAACATCTATTTAGAATTAAAAATATTTTTCCCTGGGAGATGATATAATGCTCTTACTAGTGATGATGCGCTAGTTCCACCATAGGTTATGCATGAAGATTCTCCTAAGATTTCTCTTGAAACAACTTTTCTGGTCAAGGTAGAAAACCCTCCCCAAATAATATTTTTATAAAATATTTCACCTGCTCGGGTGGAGGGGAACAAAGGATGATGGCTGAAAATGTCTATAATTTTTAAATCTACCATCTTCCATCATTCTAGTGCACTGGTGGTCTATATGATATTGAGGAATGGGATGAAATTATTGAGGTTATCATTGAATTGGTGGAGACTCTTGTGGGTAGGATAATTAAGATGAAATAATTTATGCTATAGGTAACCAATAAGAGGTGGTTGGGAATCATAGGATAGGCAGGCAGGTGTGAAGGTATTATGTGGTAGTCCTTTAAGGAGTTATTCTCTGACGAGTCCTTCCCTAACCCACTGAAGCTTAGTAGAGATTAGGATTTTATGAGCCTTCAGTGGGGCATGATGTCAGTTTCTTATTACTTAACTCATTTCTTGTAGTTTTTGTACTTTTATCCTATTTTGGATGGGAATGAGTCACATAAGGCTATGAAATTTAAGATAGGCCTTCATCTAGAAATTAGATGGCCGGTTAGGGTGTTTTACCTGATGGAGTATGGCTAGGTGTTTCACAATGCCCCTAATTTTGGGAAGTGGGTAGAGGAGGAGAGTCTTGCAGGTTTTATTCTAGATTATAGTGTATAGAAAACCATATTTCCCAATATTGTACTGAGTGACCCTTCTGGTAGTAAGAATAGGAAGACCGAGGATATATATTAAGGTATTAAGAAATCAGAGTATAGTGGTTTTTATTCATCCTCTTCTAAGGGTGGTGAATGTTCCTAGTGTTTCAACTATTAGAAAAGGGGAAATTATCAAAAAAATCCAAACACCTCTATCAGGTTCTATGGATGTGCAAGATAATAAATCATCCATATTTCTATTCATGGGAATCGAATATAGGATCTCGCTGGGGTTTGTGGAAGATGTGGAATATAACTTAGGGATCTGGTCGAGGTCCCTAGTAGCAAACATCAACACCATAGATTTTGGTGAATAAAGAAACACATGCTCAATAGAGGTAGGGTCATGCTCTAGAGTGAGATAGGATTTATGTTATGGATATAGTTCCTACATTCAGTAGAGAGGTACCTTATACGATTATAGGTACAATCTTGATTACCTCAAATATTTCTTCAATTTTTCTAATATAGTAGCTTCCCATTCTTTCATATTTTCTCATGTAGTTGTTGGCTTGGAGTTAGTAGTTAGGTAATATTTTAAGATTCTCTATCTTGATACGCCTTTAGAAATGAAAGTATACCATCCCTAGTAATGTCTGGAGTATCATGTGGTTTTTTTTTCTACAAACATCTGTGGGACTATAGGATCTTATAGAAGACTAGTTTTTTGTGATATTTAGTATGGAATGGTTGACCTATTATTGAGATCATATTGAATCCTACCAGAGACATATATCATTTACCACATCTAGATGAGGAAGGTTTATGTTTACCAGTGAGTGGGAAGTTATAGCCGATAGGATAGGATTAGACCTGATCATGATTGCAGCCATCATAGTTAAAGTAATAGGCTTGGATATTATTGTAGAATAAGAAGTAGTCCATGTTATATTCCCTCTAGTGGTGGATTGTTATTATGATGTATTACTAGATGACTTGTCAGGTATTCTTCCAAAAATAGGGATTAATATTTAGATTTATATTGTATTTGGGGAATAAATGACATCAATTATTCCTTATCATATGGAAACAACTGATTTTAGAGAGTAAAAATTATAGTTAGAGGATTTGGAGGTGAATGGCTTAGTTTGACCCGGTATATCTACTTGGGGTTCAACATTTTTTTTACATAATAGTGGTCATTAGTCTATAACACTATGTAGAGAATGGGAAAATGAATTAGGTAAAGGTGAAGTACAAATAACATTAACCTAGGATTGATGATCTATTCCATTGGTTATGGGGGGGTAGTTGTTTCCCAAGATTGATCTTTGTTCAAGCTACCATCAAATACTAGTTAGAGATGAGGATATTATCAAGACATTATTTAGAAGTATGTGTGGACTATATGAGTTTATTCTCTTGCCTTTTAGGTTTAAAAATTAAATAGTGGTGTTCATGTATCTCATGAACATGATTTTACATCCATATCTTAACTCATTAAACATTATATTCATATACAATATCCTGATATACTCTAATAAATAATATATTAATGCTAGGAATTTTGAGATTGTATTGAGTAAACTTCAAACACATTATATTTATGATAAAATTTTAATTTTTCATTCTTGGATTATAGGGGTGTATTTACTTGGGAATATGATTTATGAGGTAGATATTTCAATGGACTAAGAGAAGGTATAGGCTATGTTGTCTTAGTCACATCTCATGAATGTGTTTGAGATCAATAATTTCCCAAGGCTTGCAAGGTACTATCATCAATTTATCTTTGACTTCCCTTTTTTAGAAGCACTGATGATAGTTCTGAATAAAAATGGTGTGAATTTTTAGTAGTATTATTAGTGTAAATAGGTTTTCCTTTAGCTGAAGAGGACATTAACGATAACCCTAGTTTGGACACTTCCAAGAAATGGGATTGGATATACAGTGTACTATAATGCCTTGAGTGTTGGGTTAGGAATTTTGTTGATGTAGAGATTTCAGGTAGTTACTTATGGGTCACATCATCTTTGACCCCATGATAGTAACTACACTATTCATGGAATTGATTGGGATGTTGTGTTTCATACTCTGAGATGTTAGAGATGTTATCTCTTGAGAGAGAGGCCTATCATCAACACATACCATAAGAGATTATGATAGATAGTTTGTTAAAGGGTCTCAATTTGAGGCATAGGAGTTGGGTAGAGTATCTAAAAACAATCAAATTTGAGATAACCTATTCTCTAGGAAAAGGTAATTTCATTACTGATGCTCTCAATAATAAAACATCAGAGACACCAGGGCTTAGAGAGTGGCTTGCAATGGTGGAATGACTTCTGATGAGTTTGATAGTTGAGTAGATATTGGTACATCATAAGATCATAGAGTAATGACATGTGCACATTTTTTTATCACATATTATTTAGTGGACCAGTTAAATTTCATCCTAGTGTTGGATCCATAGTGTGCAGTGATGCATGAGCAATTGATAGGGAGTGACGTAGTTTCAGGGTGGTACATAGATAAAGATGATGTGATCTACATTAATGAGAGAGTAGTAAATTTATATTCCTTTAAAAAGGGGTTGGTGATAGACTCTCATGCTTCAAAGTGTGCAATGTATTCAGGGTTAACAAAGATGTAACTTGAAATCTGACATCAGTTTTTGTGGTTGAGTATTAAGAGGTACATCATTGGTTTTTTGTTGTGATGCCTTACTTACTAGAGGGTGAAGGTCGAGCATCAATTTCTTAGTTGTTTAATTTAACCACTTCCAGTTCCTTTGGTAAAGTTGGATAATGTGATGATGGAATTTATGATAGGGTTTCCAAAAACCCTAAGGCTTAATGATCTTATTTCAGTGGTAGTTGATCAGATAATGAAAATGGATCATTTATTACCGATTTAAAAGTCCCTTTCAGCAGATGAGTTGGGAAAACTGTATGTATGGGAGATTAGGCACCTAAAGGGGTCTCCATTGAGAATAATATTAGATAGATACATTCTCTTTACATCATGGTTTTATTAAGTCTTATAGAAGTCTTAGGGTACCCAGATGATATTGAGTACGACATATCATATGCAAATTGATCAACAATTAAAGAGGATGATCCATATTTTAGAGGATATCGAGTGGGATTAATTTTTTATTTAAGTTCTCCATGGAATGATCACCTAGAATTATTTTATTTTTCATAAAAAAACATCTTCCAGTATTTTATTTGTATGGTACCATATAATTCTCTTTATTTCCACACTTCTATGTTGGCATGAGGAAGCTAATGCATCAATTTTGAGGTCGATCATGGTATAGGAGACCTCTAATAGAGTGCAGTTTATCTATAAGAATCTAGTAACTTCTCATAGTATGAAATTTTCATATATCGATGGGATGAGGTTCCCCTTAGATCTTAAAATGATTGATCAGGTTTTCTTGTGGGTTACCCCTCGATTAGGGAATTAATAATTATAGAAGCAAGAGAAGTTAGCACTAAGATTTTATGGGCTAGTTTAGATTATTGAGCATTATAGAAGAGTTCCCTACCATTTGGATATTTTTCTAGGGTACATAGGTATGCATGATTTGTT
Organism: Viscum album; assembly: GCA_963277665.1. Taxonomy (NCBI): domain Eukaryota; kingdom Viridiplantae; phylum Streptophyta; class Magnoliopsida; order Santalales; family Viscaceae; genus Viscum; species Viscum album. The sequence goes on along the minus strand of OY728146.1, from coordinate 1,661,748,215 downwards.
TATTTTATCTAATCATTATAGTTACATGTATTATCCTATATAAATGATCGACTATAAGGATGAAGATCTGTATCTTGATGCATTATTTTTTAGAGATATTGTTGTGGATTATAGATAGGAGTGAAAAGGTGATAAGGGGTAATATGGATCCACTTTTTTGAGTCTTATGGTGACATGGAAGTATCCAATAGTATACTTGGTAGCATGATTCTAATCTTTGATCTTAATTTCCGGAGTTTTTTGAGTAAGAATTCTAGATTCACTTCTCGGTGATGAGAAGTCATTAGAGGGGTATATTTGTAACATCATCAATTTTAATTGAATGTAATTTCGATAATTGAAATGGTTTAATTTTTTTTATAATTTATATATGTTCTTAGTGGCTAAAATAGGGTTTTGGGTATTTTAGGGTATACCATAGGTAGGAACACATTGCGGTGTAGGTCATTTTATCTCTAGATCTCACTTGTGTGAAACAGGAAAGGACAGCATGCCTAGGTTGGGAGTGGTCTTGGTTGGGGAGAATTATGAGTATTCCTATAGGCCATGGCTAATTTGTCCTCACCATGCCATGGTGAAGGAAATGGTGCATCCAACACATCCATGGTTATTTTCTACTCTATTGTGGCTTACCATGGTTTACATCCCTTGTGTAGCATGATAAAGGCCACCACAAGCATGGTGGTCATCAATACACCATGTTAGCGTCAGTCTTAAAATTTTATAATGGATTAAATGTCCATAAAGCTTTTTGGATTACAATAATTTTTAAAATTAAATGTGTGTGATATTCAATAAAATATTTTTAATTCCATTTAACTTATTTTTCTCCCTATTAATTGATTCTTCCTCCCCCTCTTATGAGTTCCCTGGATCTAATAAATTTCTATAAGAAACTTGGGTGAATATTTGGGTGATCTTAATTTTTTTTACCAATGGAATTCGGATATCACATACTTCTAGGTATTATTAATATTAATATTGGATCATGTGTATCTTTTTATTTCTCATCTATTCATATCTCTATGAGAGACAGGTTATCTTCCTTCGACCAAAAAAATATCCTTTATTAATGTTCATTGTTATTGGTTAAGGGGTATTATTTTAACCTATTTACATGATTCCTTTATTTATTTCCATCCAATAAACATTGTTCTATTAGTCTAGAATCAGTTCGAAGTACTATTTTCATGCGAGCTTGATCTAGTTGGTGCATGAACGTATTTTGGGAAATAGATCTTGGAAAACCATTATGTTGATGTCGACATGTTTTAGGTAGGAAATAATTACTATATTGGTCCTTTTATATGATTTTTACATGATATTATGTATATTATTGTGTTCTAGATATCATTCTTGAGCTTCATCGCATATGTGATTGTGTGTAGCTTGTGAGACCATGTTTTATGTTGATCACATGTGTGTGTGTCTGGCATATGAGACTCATGTTTGATGATGATCAGATGTGTGTTTGTGTGTGTTGATACTGATATTCATATTTTATATATCAATTTGTGTATATATGTGTTATTACTAGTGGTAAATTGATTTATGGACTTTAGAGTATTAAGTTGTGGTAGTAAATGACAGGTGGGCCATTGTGGCTTGGTTAGACCTTGGAGGGAGAGTATGTAAAACATGTGATGATAATGATGGTATATTGATACATAGGGAAGGGATATGATGACCTTGTGGCCTAAAAAGACACATAATGTCACGATATAATGACCACGTGTCTTGACCTGAGGTAGTGTAGGGATACGATATCCATGTGGTCTGATTCTTGATAGTGACGGGGCTTGATGACCTTGTAGTATAACCCATGACTCATTGTCCTTGTGGATAATCAGAGACATAATATTTGGACTTCTGTTCAACCCATGTATATTGAATCTATTATGTATACTCTTCCGTCATGGAGCTGAATCAGGTACATCTTGGGTTCATAACGGATTGGTTAGAGCGTGATCGCTTAACACAAGTTTGGTTGTTATTTGATTGAAAATTTAATACTGTCATTGAATACACCTATTATACATGTGAACATATGATAAGGAAAGATTGGTGGTAAACTAATGGGTTTATAATAACGAATTTCATGGGAATCTTGGTTCATATACAAACTTCATGATCCAGGATCTATAAAAGTTAAAGGGAGCTACAGATAGTTGTTGAAGAGCATGTAGTTGGGAGTTAGGTGTGGTATTGAGAAATTATATGGATGGATTTCATAGAAATTTTAATTATTACAATTTCTATTTGTACTATTATACTTGTTTTCCTACCAAAATTTGGGTTTATTTTATTACCCTTGTGTTTCCGGACATGATATCTATTATAGTATTTATTATATTATCTTATAATGTGATTTAATTTATTATCTTCCAGTGATGGATATTATTGCTAAGGGTATAGTCTACCCACATTAATTTAGACCCACACCACTATTTGGTAGCATATTTTATATGTGGATGTATTATTGAGGTTATGTGGAACTCTATATTAGAATTAGTGACCCGATTTGGGCCATTATATAGGTTTTTTAACATCATAAGTTATTGTACATTGAAGTTATGGGGTAAATTATAGTAAAGTAAGTTTTAAATATTTTTCCAATTTTGATGTTTTCAAACGTTGTGTCTTCCTATGATTAATGTGGTGAGTTACCTAATACATTAATTACAATGAATGGAATTTCTATCAAATAAATGTTTCAATAATGATATCAGAAGGAAATCTCCACGATATTCTATTCCTTCACCCACATCTAATGATATATAAACCATAAATAAATTTATGAAAACTTAGTAGATCCATTCAATTGATCAAAGAAATCGCTATTCCCCTATAGGTGATAGTGTTTCTTCACCATCACCATATTCAATTGAAGGTAATTTACACACAAAAATTAAAATTTTCCCACCTTCTTTATAAGAAAACATTAGATATCAGTAAGGATACACATTAGGCTGAATGAAGCATTTTTTAAACAAATTATTGATCTAAATACAAAAATCTCACAACTATGAATATTACTTTTAATATAAATTCATGAAAATTGATATATATTTTAGGATTCAAATCTTTTCAAAACTCTATATCATACTGAGGGAATAGTTCCAAAAACCTATTCAAATAAAACATCAAGAAATTCATAAACAACCCATATAAACCCCACTACATGAACTATCATTGATCCCAACATCAAAGATTAAAATTGATAATAAAAATGAACTATACATCTATTATTCATATAATGATACTTCTTTCCAATTAACATTAATTTATCACCTTCCATAATATATAAAACAACTCTCCTTAAAAATTAATCTATGAAAAAACAAACAAAATACATCCAATCTAAAATAACAACTCTCCCAAAAATTAATGAGTCTCTATCATCATGTCATAATTCCAACACACCCTAATCAAGATAGAATGACCTCTAAATATATTATTCAACACCAATGGAACTATAATTCACCCCACCTTAAGTCCCAAATCTCAAACCTTGGCTGGTGAAATAAAAAAAGTTTAAATAACTAGAATCAAAAAAGATATAAATCGGAGTATAATATAAATATATTTTCCCTCAAATGATATTTGGTCAACCGAGCACTAGAAACTCCATGGGATGCATATGTTCATGCACATTTCCTCTACCTCTCCATTTATAATTATATCCACCATTGTGATCATGGTCATCCTTTTCTCCCTAAGTAGGAGTTATATTTTAGGTCTATTGTCAACCTAATACATATTCCATCTATTTTCCACAATCTTACCAGATCAATTACTATTAATAAGTCCATTTAGGAAATTAATACAGAGGAATTATATGAAAATAAATTTACTTCCCACATTGACTGCTAAGAATGGATAAACATTGGAAATTTTGATGGTTGTGACCTTTAAAAGAAAAGAAACCGATGAAAAAGCTCCCAATAAAGGCTTGAAATCTAATAAATCAATGAAAAAAAAAGTATAAATTTAATACTGATAGTCTTTCGACCAAAACCTTTACTGACCAAATAAATGAGAACCTTCATACACAACCCTGCTCAACATGAAGTTTTTATGAATTCTATCATATGATAATCCCATTCATGTGAGAATCCTCATGTGATGATCACCGAGAGAAGTATAAACTTCATCATTATGTTTTTTATAGATAAATAATCACATGAATCAAGGAGTCACAACATCATTGTATATTAGACTTTACTCTATGATACAAATCTCTACATACAAAAAATATGGTGGAATTTTTTTTAGTGAATAGAAAATAATCCTATAAAATTTTATTATCCAATGGGTCTAATATGTCGTGTCATCGCTTATGTATTTTGGTTAAACAAACACCTCTCAAAAATATTATTTAAAGAAAATAATTAGTGGATTTATAAACTATTTTATTGAATAATTGATGTTTTACTCATCCATTAATGAAACTATGATGAAAAAAATGAAATTATATTCCATGAATAAAAAATAAAAACAATCATTTGATGAGATAATTTATGATATAATCACCCTTTAATGATCATTTCTAGTTTTTATTATTCTAGTAAAGTGATGCTAAATTTTTATAGGAATTTAATGTCCCGTTAAACTATAATGTATATGAATTTATAATGTATTAGTGAACTTTTTATACTAAACTACTAAGGTATAGTAAAGTGGTATCCAATTTGAATCCCATTGGAAACTATTAAATCTTAGATCAAATTTTCCACCACAAGTCAAATCTATCCAATATAAATCAAGAATTGAATCTAAAAAATATATATATATATATATCTTTGTGTGTGTGTGTGTTAATTAAAAGTATTTGTGAACTAAAAGGGAAAGTACCTAATTTAAAATAATGGTTATTGAATAAAACTAATTCACTTATCAAACCCATAAAATCCAATATTTTAAAGATTGTAATTTTAATTAGCATCCACATGATTAATTGTAACTAATACTTCCATAATAACTGTAAGTTACTAGATTAAAATAATTAAAATAGTTCAAAGTTCTTTTAGTTCAAATATTTATATAAATAAATTAATCAAAACCACTTCCATGATTTAATCAACTCTACCATATTAATAAAACCCAGTTATTAGGAACATTTGGTTAAAGATATAATAAAAAATTATATAGATATATAATTATTAATCTAATACCATAAAATAAAATTAATTCAAAATTAAATTTTTATGAAAAAATAATTAACAATTCCTTATCCTATTTTTCCTCCCTTCTATAATTTTATCCACTCATGACATATTGATAATTGGATATTAATAAACAAAAAAGTGAATAAAAAACTAAAGAATATAAATTTAATTAAATCATAAGAATCAATTAAAAAAATATAAAATTTGAAGTTAAAATCAATAATAATCAATTATATTTCAAAGATCTAGGGATATTTCTTTTACTTTATCTCTAAAAAATCACTATAAAGTAGTTAAAATCAAAAAAATCAATAAAAATACATCTCTAAAATAAATAATAATAACATATATTTTAGATCAATAGATGATGATATGGTTTTATAACAAATATAAGGTATTTCGTGCAACTATTTGAAATTCTTCAAGATGGATAAAATAACAGAGAAAAATTCTAGATCATGGAATTTTAAAATTTATATTTCAAAATAGGAATGAACATTTTGTTTTAAATTATGTTTCATCAAGAACATTTGTTTCTTTAAAATGAAATATCCAACTATCTCATTAGTTAAAAATAATGTCTTAAACTTCTCTTTGTCTTTTAAAAATATAATCATCAAAAACTAAAAATTATTTTTCATTCAGTATGACCGTGGCTGTAGTTCATATAGATAGAATCGGTATAATACTTGTTTGTCTTAGTTCTTTCATGGTTCCAAGATAAACTAATTTAAGGTTTTTTATAAAATTAAAATTTAGTTAATGAAAAAAATATAATAAATAGTCATTTAGTTTACCCAAGATTTATGTATATAAATATTACATAGTATTAGATGAATATTAAATATAGAACATTATTATTCATGACATAACCATAACTTTTTGGGTATTTGGAAACATAAATACATAAAAAACTGGAACATAAAATATTTATGTCATCTTCCACTATGTTTTCACAAATATCACCCTTCTTAGACACATCAGACATAAAACCATTCATTAAATCCTGGGGAAAAGGAAACATAATAAAGGTTGGGCCCATATTCTCACTATGGTTAAATAAATGAAATATTAATCAATGATCATATAAAAGAATAAGATAACAATAAGGGTATATGAATACAGTTATAACTTGGAATAATCGTACTCAATCAATCAAGGATCTTTAATCATGAATCATGGTATAAGGTTTTATTAATTAAAAGAAATAATATATAAGAGTTAGAAATAATCAATAATCAATCATAATTTAAGAGAATATATCATAAGAATAATACATAAGTTTTTAGAATACACATAATCATATAATATATTTTCTTTAGTCAATGGTCACCACCAAGTCTATCAATGTGGATTGCGTTCACTCCTTATTCCATCATTTCTTTAATCAACTTTCACTCTCAAGACTATCATATTAGATATATTCCCTTGCAGATATTGGTTCATCCCCCATAACAATCCATATTATATCAAGATATATCAATAAATATGCAATGTATTTAAGATCTATATAATTCTAGGTCCACCCATCACATAATGGAAACCATAAATATGTGTTCTACAAGATCATAAAACATTAATCATTTCATCATTTCATAACTTATGAAAAGGAAATGGGTTTCATAAACATCACATGATCATAAACATAAACTATAAAGATAAATAATAAGGAAGGTATCATTGGATAAAATCTATGGTAAAGAATAATTAATATCAAATTAAGTTTTTATAGATGAAAAATTCCTTTAAACAAATTAATTATAATATCATCACTCAAAATGAGATAAAAACTATATTTTTGGAAAATGTATTTTTAAAGCATAAAATGCATTAATATCCATTTCTTCTTATTAATCCTCATTACATGAATGTAAATTTAGTTTATTTAAAATATAATATATAAAATTTATTTAAAATAATTAATCAATAGATAGTGATTTAATATACTAAAATAAAAACACATTTCATAAATAAAAACAATTTTCTAGAAAATAACTATCTTTTACCTTTAAGTAATTTTATATTCATTTATAACCATTAGATAACTAATGTATGAAATATTTCTAATTTATTCATATATAGTATCAATATATTTCATTAAAATAATTAATCAAAATATTTTATTTTGATCAAAAATATATAATATTTCCAATAATATAATTCTTCGAAAAAATAGTATTGTAATTATTAAGTAAATTTGAAAATTAAGTGATATATATAAATCGTTATCTTAATATTAGAAAAAAAAATTGTACATATATTTCATAATGTAGTTAATATTATTCATAACCACTAATCCAATGAATATTTTATTATATATTATAATTTCATTTAAACTCATGGTTTCATGAAAAGAAAGATTTTGAACAATCCAAATTTATTTTAAATGGAATAAATATATTCCAAAATATTTGTATTTTACATTATACCCCATTAAATAAATTTATCCCTTATAATTTTATCTCAATACCCAAGGGTTTAGTAATTTAAAATACCTTTTTTGAGAATCGACATCATAAAAATTTATAATTAAACTTCCTTCTAAGTGAGGAAGTGTGATATATAAAGGTCACTTGAAATAACTTATAATTAGGTTCCAAATAAGGATAACATTTGCATGATGTGAAAATATAGACATGTAATAGAAATATAGTCTTTAATTAGTAATAGAGTGTGATATATAAAACGATCATAATAAAGTTAATGACCACAAACTCAAAAATCAGTGGGGGTGAAAATACCATCAATTCATCAGAATTAACTATAAGAAGGAAGATAATTTCACTTTCAAGATTATATTCCTAGATTTTAGGAATTATTTTACCATGGAATACAATAAAATATAATTACTAACTTCCTTCATAATTTCATTCATTGGTTGTTTGTTTTAATAAGTTTCAACCTCTATTTTTCCCTATATTCTAAATGATGAATATCCATGATTAGTCTTTATCATGCCTAAATTATTAAAATAAATTTTCTAATAGATCATGAGATTCATAAAAGGATAAAAAAAATCCCCTATCTAAAACCAAAATGGTTAGAAAAAATATAATAATATTCAATATGAATAAACCCCAATATGAAGAAGTAAAACATTAATCAAAATGAAACCCAATGTTTATTATTTAAAATCAATAATTATTGGATCCTTTTCAATATTCATCAAGTATTGACTAGCATGATCCTTCTGATTCAAAGAATCATACAACTTGTTCGATTTACTAGGGTGGTAATGTATTGAGTAATCATAATCATTAATCAATTAAAACCATCTTATATAGTGAATGTTCAAATCCTTCTTTGTGAATATATACATAAAAATTTTATAATCATTATATATATCACACCTAAAACTATAAAAATAAATCCTATTAATCATTAATTCAAAGATTATCATTGTTAACTCGAAGTCAAGCATCGAGTAATTTTTATCATTAATCTTAAATAAGATACCGCCATATCATTTTACATAAGAACACATCACATCCATTTATTTTATGCATCATTGAAAATCACAAACTGTTACCTATTATAGGGTAATGTGAGTTCAGGTGCACTAGGTAACCGTCTCTTCAGCTCCTTGAAATTCTCCTCAAATTCATTAGTCTATAGAAATTTGACAACATTTCAGTTAACTTGGTGAGTGGATTGGATATGTCTTATAAGGTTTTGAAAAAGAATCAATAATATCCAGACTATACAAGTAAAATATAGATTTCAGTGACATTATTTGATCTAGGACAATATTAAATTACTTTTTTCTTAGAAGGATCTACTAATATACCCTCACTTATGATCACTTAACCCATGAATGATACTTTCTATATTAATAATTTACTCTTTCTGGATTTAGAAAAAAAAATATTTTTCATCTAAGACTTTAACACAATTCTCAAATTATCTTCATAATATTAATTTATCTTTAAATATATGATAATATCATCTATAAAGACTACCACAAACTGATCAAAGTACTATTTAAATTCTATATTCATAAGATAAATTAATATAGCAGGATCATTAGTAAGACCAAATGGAATCATTATAAATTCATAGTGTCAATACCTTGTATGGAAGGTTGTATTATAAATTTCCTCATTATTTAACCTGAGATGATAATATCTCAAAAAATGTTAAATCTTAAAGAATTATTGACCTCCTTATATTTTATCAAAAAAATCATTAATATAGAATAAGGGATACTTATTATTTATTGTGATCCTGTTGATCTCTTGATAATGAATGAAGTATATCATTAATCCATATTTTTTTAACAAAAATAAAATGTGCGACTCAATCAGTAATAGAAAAATGTGTTTTAATGTCTCCATTTTAATTTTGGTTCTTATAGACTGATGTTAAAATACTTGCATGAGGGATTTTTATGTCTGTTAAATAGTAACTGATGTTAAAAGTCTTCTTGGAAGGATTTTTACATCGGTTATTTAATAACTTTCATTAAAAAACATTAAAAATATTATTTTTCATATCAATTTTATGATAACTGACGTTAAATGTCTTAGTGGAAGGTTTTTTACGTTATTTATTTAATAAACATCGTGAAAAGAAATTAAAAATATCATATTTCCTGTCAATTTTACGATAACCATCATGAAAAAATATTTAAAAAGTTTCAAAACCTATATTTAATTTCCTAATATTTTATTTGAGTGGTTTTGGAGCTCAAATGTATTTTCAAATAAAAAGTTGTGGTTATCAGAAGTTGGAATTATCTAAGACTACATTTAGAGGAGATCATCTTATGAAATCCATAACTTTTGATCTGTATGTCCGTTTTAGCTCAAAGGCCACTCAAAATGAATATTGGGAATTAAACTAAAAATACATCAACATTAATAACAAATTTTTTAAACTATTAGAAAAATTACTTTTAACATTGGTTCTCAAAAAAACCAACATTAAAAGTATTTTATGAGAAATTTTAATATCATTTATTCAAAAAACATACATTAATAATTGTGAAAATGTTTTAGTTCATTTATTAATATACTATTTTAGTGTTCATAGAGGTAAATGAACTTAAAGATCAAAGTTTATGGACATCAGAAGTTGATCATCTCTAAATAATGTCTTCGAGAAGTCCAACTTCCGATGACTATAACTTTTGATCTGTAACTCAATTTGAGCTCCAAGACTAGTAAAATAGAATCTTAGAAAACGAACTAGAAGTTTTTAATCATTGTTAACATAATTTGTTAGAAAAAAATGTGAATATTACTTTTATCAGTATTTTTTAAAAAACTAATGTCAATAGCTAGGTTTTCACATCATTTATCATAAAATTGACATGAAAATTGAAATTATCAATATTTTTTCACAAAAAATTATAATAGAAATTTTATGAAAAAAAATCCATCTAATTCATAATTTAATTTCCAACTGAAATTTATAATACTTTGTTTTATTTTTAGTGTCATTTATATGTTTTCACTCTCCACGTATATTAATTTCAGAATCAATTTTTTGATCCTCATAGTTCCACCGAATCAACTCTTTTAATCCACTTTATCAATCAATGATTTCTTATTTCATAGATCTATTCATGGTATTTTTTTATTATTTCTCCATTATTTATTTTTTTATGATTATTTTTCTTAATTGATATACAACTTAATGATACAATTTTTCTATTAATGAAGAATACTTCTTTGTATCATGGAAAAACTAAAAATCTTCCTTCAGATTCTAAAATTCCTTCTAAGATGATTCTTTGGTTTTCTCAAATAGATATTTTCTTGTGAGAAAATTATATCCACTAATACTTTGACAACATTGAAAATTATGTCAAATATTAAAGTTTTTTTATGATTTCTTATCGATTCTATGATTTTTTTTCAATATTATAATTTCCATGGATGGAGTAAACCAAAGTGAAGAATTTATTTTGAAACAAATATTTTCCACATCAGTTTTTTGAAAAGTGATGGGAAAAGTAGTTTTCCATTTTTTTTTTAAAAAAAACAATGTTAAGATGGTATTTTACATCAGTTTTCTAAAAACTGACATGAAATATTATAAAAAATACATTTTTAAGGATGGATTTTAATAACCGACATAAAAAAACATATTTACAATATTACCATTAATGTAACGCCCCAACCCCAGTTACCCAGAGTCAGTGCATTATTACATAACATTGGCATGATCACAAGAAATATCAAGTCTCGAAAGACCAATTAGTTTATTAGCCTTGGAATAACTAGATGCATTAATAAAGTTTACATTACATTATAAAATGAAAACTACAACAATATAGTCTCCATATTCTACACTCGTATCCCCTCATACTATCCCTACAGGTCATTCATAAATTACTTCTTCACATCCTGGGAAAAATAAAACACAGAAAAGCGGTGAGCTCAAATGCCCAGTAAGGATAACAATATAGAAGAAACATTCAGAAATAAGAATAAACATTCAAGGCAATGTATAACTAAAACAAAATCCTTTTAAACTTGAACTTAAACATAGTATGGAAAAAATAAAATGAAATAATGTCATTTACTTATTCACATGGATATTCTACTAATCAAATAATCACATTCAATATCAATAACCACTTTTATAATGATTGAATGCATAATTCCAGACTATCATAACCACATAGCCAAGGCCTCATTCCAAGACTACAATAAGATTTTGTCAAGGCCTTGTGCCAAGAAACTAGTTTGTCTCATGAGACCTACCGATGCATTGAGCAGCTATAGCGGGCTCCACCCGTCACATATTAAGTCCAATGCATTCCCATATGGAAAGGTTTAAACATAACATAAACATTCGTATTAAAACTCGCATACGAAATGTAAATACTTCATCCATAAACCATGAATGGTATAAAAATAACACATCAACCATCAAACATATCACAAAACCTTCAATACAATATATAAGTTTTGTATTATAATAAATCAACTTCAAATAAGCGTAAAATCCATCAAAAGATGTTGACATTGATGAAATCAAAACTCTTTTGAGAGAAATATCTCTTTTTATTTTGAAATAATTTAAGAGTCATATATTTATAAAATAAAACATTTTCTTTGAAAATATTCTTATAAGCTTGTAAGGTAAGCTTCGACGATTTTACAACGGTGGAAAATAGCCGCACCCGCCGTATAAGTTAAAAAAAAATTCTTACCTTAATTCTGTCGAAAAGGTTAAAAAGGACCTTGTTTGGAAAAAGATGGAAAGATTCCTTTATAAACCACTTATAAAAGTCAAAAGGGGTATAAATGACTTTAACCCATATTCTAGTAAATAGTAAAAATGTTTTGAAACACATTTTTAAGAAACATGGATGTGGATGATAAAGAAGTCCTAGTAGATTATTACGTATAAACAACCTCGGATACTGAAGAGATTGCGAAATAAACCCTTACCTTGTACTTTTCCTTGGTTGGGGGTAGGTTAACTTCCTGTATAATGGTGAAATAATTGTTATTAAATTATACAAGAATCATATATATTAATATGATATCATATATTATCTTTTAACATTGCTTTGTTAATAATATATTAGTATTATCGTTGTTTCGGGTGTTAACTTACTCGTTTTATTTTATATGTTTTGTTACGTAAGACATGTTTGTTATGGATAGATTGTGTCTTATTCATATCCAGAATTATATCAAGTCCTTAATCATTATTATTAATCTTCAAATGAGAATTATACTTGAATGGATACGATGGAGAAGGAATCTCATCGCGTTCGTGGAGATGGTAGTCCGTACGTACGAACAAGCGACAATATCATTATTTTGATATTAAAATAATATATAATTGGATGGTATATAATATATACAGAATCATTATCATGATATATTTATTATTTACATGAATTACACATCATTACTATACCCATCCAAATAATAATTTATTTAATAATAATTACACCACGGCGTGGAGACGGTAAGTCGTACGTACACACGTATAGTGACATGTTATTCAAAGAATGGATAGAATAATTAATATGGTTATAAAATATTTATAATAACATCACATTATATATAAGATATTGGAGTTATTATTTTAGAATGGTAATAACAAAGATAGAAGAAGTAGAAGAAGAAAGGAACTTGAAAAGGGGTGGTGAAATCAATACCTCTTCTTCGGGTTCTTCCTTTTGATTTGATCAAAAGGGATCCTTAGGTTCGATTTTTGACTAAAGGAATGTCTCTAGAATGAATTGAGGGAAGTTGATAGAGTATTTGGTCAGAGTTTGGCCGAGCCAAATGGCTTTGATGGTGTGAATTAATGAGAAGGGGGAGTGCCCTTTCATGAGAGGGGTGAGGAGAACCTTTGGAAAAGCTAGAAATATTTTTTTATAATAAATTCATATTCAGTTTCTAATGGTTAAAAAGTGTATTATTTAAAGTTTAAGGTTGGGATGGGTCGAAAACCACTCAAACAATATAATTTAGACCGGTTTGGGTCATTATATTAACCTTATCTTTTAGTTTTAACTCTTAGTTAATTAGTTTGACACTTACCATGTCACTTTGTATTTTTATAATATATAGTTAATAAACATACTATATACCTCCAATAGACCCATAAGTGGTCCATTAATGATACAACTATCATGATATAAGTCTATTGGCTGAAACATAGATTTTTAGGAATTGAATATCAATTAATAATATAATACTTGTTTTAAAAACTCTTTTATGTCAATTTTGACACTATTTGGAAAATTGATTTTTGTAAAAATCATAACAGAATGATTACTTCGAACAAATTTAATTAAATCATTCCTAACATGTCATATTAACCTATCAAATTATTTTAATTCATAAAAAGTCTCAAATTATATTTATTTGGGTATTTATAAAACCAATTATTTTAATTTTTCACTATTATGGTAATTACTGCATCACCATTGTGTCATAAATAAATTAAATTATTTAATGTATAAAATTTATAAATAAAATACCATTATGTAGGAAATATTTTTATCTTTATAATGAATCTTTACAATCTAATTTATCTTATGTATAACCATGTATTAAAAATGTTTTAGTAAATGAACTTTGATTTTAACTCTTTTAACTCTTCTTTGAATTAAATAATAATAAATGTCCTAATCTAATCCAAGTGGTCCTAAATGATAATATTTTATTCCTAAGTTTGTTTTTGGTCGAGATACACTTGTCAAATAGAATTAAGACATGTGTTAGGGTAATATTAAGATCATTTTTACCCTTAATTACCCTATTTACTTTGAACCGTCTTAAATAAAAGTAAAAAGTTACTATTCACCAAAAATTATTTTCATCTCATTGAACCACATTTTACTCCTTGATATTAATTGTGTCTCTCGGATTTTATAAATTCGACTCACAGAAGCGGTAAAATTCAGTTTTAGGAAAAATTCAGTTTTTTTAACTACCACTTAGTGGTTTCACTATTCATCAAAAATGATGTTTTTTAGAAAAACACAAAAAAATCACCCTAGGCTAATTTCGATATTCCGAATCCAAAAATGAAGTCCATTTTGAAAAAAAAATTATAAATTTCAAAAAGTGGGTATTACTATTCATAACGGCTAGTTTGATTGGTTGTGGTGTGTTAGAACTCGATGTTGCGTACAACACACGCTATTGCATTATTCAAAGAGAAGCGTACCCTAGAATCTTGGGGTGTTACATTCTCCCCTCCTTCAAATAATTTTGTCCTTGAAATTTCTAGAATAATACCGCATGAAAAGACTAGGGTGGTTCTTCATCGTAAGTTCCTCATGTTCCCATGTTGCCTCTTCCATCTTATGGTTTCTTCATAAGACTTTTACCAGATGAGTCGTCCTATTTCTCAGTACCTGTTCTCTCATATCAAGAATCTTGACGGGCTCTTCGTAATAAGACAGATCGGGTTGCAGTTCTAATTCCTCATAGGTGAGTACATGTGTTGGTTCAAGCATGTATTTCCTTAACAAAGATACGTGGAACACATCGTGAACTTTGGAGATACTTGGCGGCATTGCCAATCGGTAAGCCACAGCCCGAATTCGTTCTAGAATTTCGAAAGGTCTGATGTACCTGGGACTCAATTTACCTTTCTTACCAAAACATATGACTCCCTTCCATGGATATACCTTCAGGAAAACATGATCACTGACTTGAAATTCTAAATCCTTCCTTCGATTATTGGCATAGCTCTCCTGCCTACTTTGAGCTGCTTTGATATGGTTTTGGATTACCTTCACCCTTTCCATCGTTTCCTCTATTAGTTCTGGGCCTAAAAGTTTTCTTTCACCAATATCATCCCAACAGGTTGGTGTGCGACATCTCTTTCCGTATAACACTTCATATGGTGCCATCTGAATACTAGAATGGAAGTTGTTGTTATAGAAAAAATTTTACCATTGGTAAATATTGATCCCACATACCCCAAAAGTCAAGTGAGCAGGATCTCAACATGTATTATAAGGTTTGAATAGTTCGTTCTGATTGTCCATCTGTTTGAGGGTGTTAGGAAGTGCTCAAATGAAGTTCAGTATCCAAGGATTTCTGAAGACTTTTCCAAAATATTGAAGTAAAACGGGGATCACGATCAGAAACAATCGATAGGGGTACTCCATGAAGTCTCAAAACTTCATCAATATATAGTTTTTCTAGATGTTCCAGTGGTAGATCTTCTCTTATAGAAAGAAAATGTGCTGACTTGGTAAGACGATCAACAATAACCCATATTGCATCATTCCTTCTAGGAGTCTTTTGTAGTCCCATGAAAAAGTCCATCGTGATATTATCCCATTTCCACTCCGGTATGGGAAGAGGTTTCATGACTCCCCCATACTGTTTCCTTCCAGCTTTCACTTGTTGACAGACCATACAACTTGACACAAAATCATCAATCTCCCTCTTCGTGTTGTCCCACAAAAAATTTTCTTTCAAGTCTCTATACATTTTGGTTCTCCCAGGGTGTATAGAGAAATTTGAACTATGAGCATCATCCAGCAATTCCCTTTTTAGATCAGGTATATCGGGAACACAAAGCCTCTTCCCGAATTTCAAAATTCCATATTCATACACAAATTCTCTCAATCTCCCATCATTCATAGATTTAATCTTCTTTTTAAATTCTTCATCATCGGTCTAAGAACTCTTAAACCTTTCTAGTAAAGATTTTTTCCCAACCATTTGAAAAAGCATCGATGTTTCACCTTCCATGGTTATTCCCATGTCCATCTTCACTAGGTCTATGAAAATTGGATCCCTTTCAATTCTCATATTGTTCAAAACTCCATGGTCTTTTCTACTCAAAGCATCTTCCACCTTGTTTTCTTTCCCTGGGTGATAGTGTATCATACAATCATAATCCTTGAGTAATTCAATCCATCTCTCTTGTCTCATGTTGAGTTCTTTTTGTGAGAAAATATACTTCAAACTCTTGTGATCGGTATAAATCTCACATTTTTCACCATAGAGGTAGTGCCTCCATATCTTCAAAGCAAAGATCATAGCTGCTAACTCGATATCATGAGTAGGATAGTTTTGTTCATTAATTTTCAACTGTCGTGATGCATAGGAAATAACCCTATCATTCTGCATAAAGACACAACCAAGTCCTTTCTTCGATTCATCACTATAAATAACGAACCCATCATTCCCCGATGGTAGAGTCAATATAGGAGCATTGAATAATATTATCTTCAGTTCTTAGAAACATTCTTCACACTCTTTTTTCCAAACAAATTTAACCCCTTTACGTGTGAGCTTTGTTAATGGGTTAGCCAACCGGGAAAAATTCTGGACGAAATGTCGATAATAACCTGCCAACCCAATAAAACTACATACCTCAGTTATACTCGTCGGTGCAGGCCATTCTTGGATTGCCTTGGTCTTAGAATGATCAACAGATATTCCATCTTTAGAGACAATATGGCCAAGAAAAGAAATATTCTGAAGCCATAATTCACACTTGCTAAACTTCCCATATAATTCATGTCTTCTCAGAGTCTTCAGAAAAATTATCAAGTGATTTTCATGATCTTTGTATCTTTTGGATTATACCAAGATATCATCAATAAATACCACCACAAATTCATCAAGATATTCCTTCAAAACCCTATTCATCAGATCCATGAATACAGAGGGTGCATTAGTCAATCCAAAAGGCATTACTGTAAACTCGTAATGCTCGTACCTGGTTCGAAATGCTGTCTTCGGAATGTCTTCCTTCTTCACACACAACTGATGGTTTCCAGACCGAAGGTCAATCTTTGAAAAGTATTGATCTCCATGCAGTTGGTCAAATAAATCATCAATACGAGGTAGGGGATACTTGTTCTTTATTGTTATATCATTGATCTCCCTGTAGTCGATACATAACCTCATAGATCCATCTTTCTTTTTAACAAAAAGAACAGGGGCTCCCCATGGAGAAACACTAGGGAGAATAAATCCCTTATTACTCAATTCCTCTAGTTGTTTCTTTAGTTCAACTAATTCTATAGTGGCCATTATATAAGGGGTCTTCGATATAGGCCTTGATCTAGGAATTAAATCAATGGAAACTTCAACTTCTCGTTCTGGAGGATGTCCAGGTAAATCTTTCGGAAACACATCTACATATTATTCCACAAGAGGTACATACTCTATTTGAACATTCCTTTCCTCACCCATTGTAATTTCATCCTCTTCCTCCCCAATAATTGAATTTAGTTGAGCTACTAGAGGTGGATCTAGATAAGAATTAGGTGGTGACAATTCTGCTCTAAAGATAAGGTGTTCCTTATCATCATCATCAAAAATCGTAACCTCATCCTTCTTACAATAAATCTTCACATCATGGTCTGAAAGCCAATCCATACCGAGGATTATATCAAACTCAATCATAGGTATGACGATGAGATCAGAGGATAAAGAACATTTATGTGCTCTAATGGGGACTGATTCACAAAACTTTATTGCAATGATACTTCCCTTAGGAGTTTTAACTGACAACTCCCTTGTTAAATCAAATTTGAAATATCTAATTTTCTTAGAAAACTGGGAAGATATGAAACAATGCGATGATCCAGAGTCAAATAATGCATTTTCTAAACTTGAGGAAACCATTAAATTACCTGCCACCATGTCTTTCGGAGCTTCTACCTCAGCAGTAGTGATAGCAAAAGCTTGTCCTTGATCCCTTGGCCTTTTCTGGGGTATGTTCCCCTAACACTTAGGACATTCATTTGAATAATTTCACATCTCCCTGTAATTGTAGCATTAGACATTGGTAGCTTCCTTCTTCACCTTGCAATCACGAGCTTGGTGGCCTTTTTCACCACACTTGTAACAGACTCCCGTTCCTTTTAAGTAAGTACCGAGGTGTTTCTTCCCACATTTACTTCAGGATGGATATTAAAATTTTCCCTTCTTCCCCTTACTTTTATTCCCAGATTGATCAGTAGATCTCTTCTTCTCTTACTTTGATTTAAATTCATAAGACTTAGAGAATTCATTTTCTGTCTTGATAGCACATGAGACAATGTCTTCGTATGACGAGAAGGATTGTGAGACTAATGCTCAACGGAGAAATGGTTTTAACCCATCAAAGAAACGATCAATCTTACTTCTTGGTTTATGTTTATAATCTCCAGCATACCTTGCTAACCTTGTAAAGTTAGCCTCATACTTTGTGACATTCTCATCATCCTTTTGTCTCAAACTCAGAAATTGCCTTTCCATATCTGCTCGATGGTCATGAGGAAAGTATTTTACTAAAAACAGATCTTTGAACTCCCTTCATTCCATATTTGATACATCATCATCTTACTTCATGTTTTGAATCAATGACCACCATTTATCAACATCTACAGTGAGGCGGTAAACTGTCGTGATAACTTTTTCCCTTTCACTACTTCCCAAAGCCTGAAATATTTTCTCTAGGGAACTTATCCATTACTCAGCTACCAATGGATTTGTACTCCCATTGAATGTTTGGGGTTGTTTCCTCATGAAGCGATCTAACATTGATCCTCCACACTGTAGATCAGGGTGCTCCATACGGGTAAGGTTATTATTCATAACCTGAGTGAGTTGTCCCAGTATGGTAATTCGTTGATCAGCACCAGTTGCATCACCAGCTCCACTATAATTATCTTGAGCAGGAGGGAAATCCCTATATGGAGTGCGTGAATTGATACGGTTTCAATTTCATTCACTAGGCGCCATTTCTAAACAATGTCATAAACTAGATCAATTTATGAATTAAAATACATAATTCCATACTTATAAAACACTTAACATAAATTAAACTATTTATCGATATAATCCATAATCATAAAAATGTTTTCCTTAAGGAAGTATATACTCATAAACCCTTCATAATGATTTGTAAAAAAAATGAGAGTTACCCTAAGCATATCCCCCGGGAGTTCGTAACCAAGAGTGCAGCAAGGCCCGTTGTCATGCACCAGTTCCCGTTCGAGTCTAGCTCAAAGCATTGTTTTCGAGTATTACCCCTAGGTACATCTTTTCGAGAGCCCCCTCTACCTGCTCATATCTAGACAGGGGTATATTGCTCGGAAAACTCACAAAATCTCTACAATACCAAAATTCTAGGAAGTTCTTCTATACTAATCCTCAAAGTCCATCTTAGGTCTATGTGATCTAATCAGAGTTTATCTAAATATAGCTTGCAAGGTTTGTACTAAACTTCCCCAGATACCAACTGTAATGCCCCGACCCCAGTTACCCAAAGTCGGTGCATTATTACATTACATTCGCATGATCACAAGAAAGATCAAGTCTCTAAAGACCGATTAGTTTTGTAGCCTTGGAATAACTAGATACATTAGTAAACTGTACATTACATCATAAAATGAAAACTACAACAATATAGTCTTCATATTCTACACTCTTATCCCCTCATACTATCGCTGCAGTTCATTCATAAATTACTTCTTCACATCCTGGGAAAAATAAAATATAGAAAAGGGGGGAGCTCGAATGCCCAGTAAGGATAACAATATAGAGGAAACTTTCATAAATAAGAATAAACATTCAAGGAAATGTATAACTAAAACAAAAGCCTTTTAAACTTGAACTTCAAAATATAATGGTAAAAATAAAATGAAATAATTCCATTTACTTATTCACATGGATATTCTACTAATCAAATAATCACATGCAATATCAATAACCACTTTCATAATGATGGAATGCATAATGCCAGACTATCATAACCACATAGCCAAGGCCTCATGTCAAGACTACAATAAGATTTTGTCAAGGCCTTGTGCCAAGACACTAGTTTGTATCATGATATCTACCGATGCATCGAGGAGCTATAGCGGGTTCCACCCGACACATATTAAGTCCAATGCATTCCCATATGAAAAGGTTTAAACATAACATAAACATTCGTATTAAAACTAGCATACAAAATATAAATACTTCATCCATAAATCATGAATGGAATAAAAATAACACATCCACATTCAAACATATCACAAAACCTTCAATATAATATATAAGTTTTGTATCATAATAAATCAACTTCAAATAAGCGTAAAATCCATCAAAGGATGTTGACATAGATGAAACAAAAACTCTTTTTAGAGAAATATATCTTTTTATTTTGAAATCATTTAAGAGTCATATATTTATAAAATAAAACATTTTATTTGAAAATATTCTTATAAGATTTTAAGGGAATCTTCGACGATTTTATAATGGCGAAAAATAGCCACACCCACCGTATAAGTTAAAAAAACATTCTTACCTTAATTCTGTCAAAAAGGTTAAAAAGGACCTTGTTTGGAAAATGATAGAAATATTCCATTATAAACCACTTATAAAAGTAAAAAAGGGTATAAATGAATTTAACCCATATTATATTGAATATATAAAAAAAATTTAAACACATTTTAAAGAAACCTGGATGTGGATGATAAGGAAGTCCTAGTAGATTATTACGTATAAACAACCTCGGATAATGAAGAGATTGCAAAATAAACCCTTACCTTGTAATTTTTCTTGGTTGGGGGTAGGTTAACCTCCTGTATAATGGTGAAGTAATTGTTATTAAATTATACAAAAATCATATATATTAATATGATATCATATATGGTCTTTAAACATTGCTTTGTTAATAATATCTTAGTATTATCGTTGTTTCGGGTGTTAACTTACTCATTTTATTTTATATTTTTTGTTACGTAAGACATGTTTGTTATGGATATACTGTATCTTATTCATATCCAGAATGATATTAAGTACTTAATCATTATTATTAATCTTCAAATGAGAATTATACTTGAATGGATACGATGGAGAATGAATCTCATCGCGTTCGTGGAGACGGTAGTCCGTACGTACGCACAAGCGACAATATCATTATTTTGATATTAAAATAATATATAATTGGATTGTATATTATATATAAAGAATCATTATCATGTTATATTTATTATTTACATGAATTAAACATCATTATTATACCCATACAAATAATAATTTATTGAATAACAATTACACCAGGACGTGGAGACGGTAAGTCGTACGCACGCACGTATGGTGACATGTTATTCAAAGGATGGATAGAATACTGAATATGGTTGTACCATATTTATAATAACATCACAGTATATATAATATACTGGATTTATTATTTTAGAATGGTAATAAAAAAGATAGAAGAAGTGGAAGAAGAAAGGAACTTGAAAAGGGATGGTGAAATCATTACCTCTTCTTCGGGTTCTTCCTTTTGATTTGATCAAAATGGCTCCTTATGATGGATTTCTGACTAAAGGAATGCCTCTAGGATGAATTGATGGATGTTGAGAGAGTATTTGGGCAGATTTTGGCCGAGAAAAATGGATTTGAATGTGTGAATTAATGAGAAGGGGGAGTTCCCTTTTATAAGAGGGGTGAGGGGCACCTTTGGAAAAGCTAGAAATATTATTTTAGAATAAATTCATATTCGGTTTCTAATGGCTCCAAAGTGAATTATTTAAAGGTTAAGGTGGGTATGGGTCTAAAACCACTCAACCAATATAATTTATACAGGTTTGGGTCATTATATTGACCTTATCTTTTAGTTTTAACTCTTAGTTAATTAGTTTGACACTTACCATGTCACTTTGTATTTTTATATTATATAGTTAATAAACTTACTATATACCTCCAAGAGACACCCAAGTGGTATATTAATGATACACCTATCATTATATAAGTCTCTTGGTCGAACCTTAGATTTTTAGGAATTGAATATCAATTAATAATATAATATTTGATTTAAAAACTCTTTTATATCAATTTTGACACTATTTGGAAACTTGATTTTTGTGAAAATCATAACAGAATGATTAATTCGAAAAAAGTTAATTAAATCATTAATAAAATGTCATATTAACCTATAAAATTGGTTTAATTTATAAAAATCCTCAAATTATATTTATTTGGGTATTTATAATATCAATTATTTTAATTTTTCACTATTATGGCAATTACTGCATCACCATTGTGTCATAAATAAATTAGATTATTTAATGTCTAAAATTTATAAATAAAAAACCATTATTTAGGAAATATTTTTATCTTTCTAATTAATATTTACAATAGAATTTATCTTATGTATAACCTTTTATTAAAAATGTTTTAGTAAATAAACTTTGATTTTAACTCTTTTAACTCTTCTTTGAATTAAATAACAATAAATGTCATAATCTAATCCAAGTGGACCTAAATGATAATATTTTATTCCTAAGGTTGTTTTTGGTCGAGATACACTTGTCCAATAGAATTAGTAAATGTGTTAGGGTAATAGTAATATCATTTTTAACCTTAATTACCCTATTTACTTTTAATCGTGGTAAATAAAAGTAAAAAGTTACTATTCACCAAAAATTATTTTCATCTCATTGAACCACATTTTACTACTTGATATTAACTGTGTCTCTCGGATTTTTGAAATTCCACTCACAGAAGCGGTAAAATTAAGTTTTATGAAAAATTCAGTTTTTTTAACTACCACTTAGTGGTTTCACTGTTCATCAAAAAATGATGTTTTTCAGAAAAACACCAAAAAATCACCCTAGGCTAATTTCGATATTCCGAATCCAAAAATGAAGTCCATTTTGAAAATTCAAATTTATAAATTTTAAAAAGTGGGTATTACTATTCATAACGGCTAGTTTGATTGGTTGTGGTGTGTTAGAACTTGATGTTGCGTACAACACACGCTATTGCATTATTCAAAGAGAAGCGTACCGTAGAAGCTTGGGGTGTTACAATTAAATAATTATCCTCAAGAGCAGACATTAAAAATATAAAAAACCAACGTAAAAAATATATTTTTGTACTAGTGATGGTGAATCAAAAGGCTAGATGAATCACTTATCTAGACTCACCTTTATTTGTTTATTTAATTATTTAAACTCAATTAGAGACATTCCACAATGAGTATTTAAAATAGTAATAACACTAGGTATGAGTTCTACTGAAGAATCAACTTCAAAATTCATAGAAATATTTTGGAAACACTTCAAGAAAGACATCAACAAACTCGCAAACAATAGAATTATCTTTAATTTTGTTGTAATCCCCTAGCCTGAACCACCAGGTTTGATCTAGTGTTCCTTTTAACCTTATGGTAACCTCCTGATATATAAGTGGATTCCCACTAGTAGTGAGGATCTAGGTCTATTAGTGGGTATATGATTCCCTTTGTGTCATGTTATAAAAAAAATTATAGTAAAAAAATATAATAAATAGAATAATAAGAGTATCATTCAGAAACTAGAAATGGGATACTTTCATACAGGTAATAAACAAGCTCTCGATGTGTAAATACAAACTCAAGTAATAAAAGAAGAAAATAAAATTATAAATAAAATAGCAGGGTCCTCTAGAGTCCATCCTAGTTCACTACAAGCCCTATGATCATCTTCTCAGTTATCGGCCATGGGCCCCTTGCCATTACTTGGATCCTTATACATGAATTCTTCATGCTCATTGAAATACTCATATAGGGTGTGAGTAATAAACTAAGTCATACACAACCATTGAGTCATTAATAAGTGTGATCAATTATAACAAGTCTTTTAAATGATAATAATAAATGTAAAATCAATCATAACAACACACAATAACATACCAAGTGGTTTTTCACTAAACAAACCTCTAAAACCCTTGACTATACCTACTTTGAATCCACACCATAATGATGATAAAATATGTTATAAATGATTATAACTAACATACAAATTTTTTGGTATGTCACTAGGAATCCAAAAGGCATCGAGTGGACATGATACTCAAAATCCATAAGGTATCAAGTTGAAAAGATATTGGGAATCTATAAGGTATTGAGTTTCAGAACATTCCTCAAAATCCTCAAGGAATTTAGTTCTATGTGTCCATAAGGCTATCATGCCCCACTACCATCAACATCACACACCATGAAAACTCCCCCTTCAAGGGGTAATCATACCATTATGGTCACTTTTCAAATATACCATGTACCAATGATCTAATGGAAAGATAATACAAAACATGGTAAAGGATGATAAACACATATAACAGGGAAAAATGAAAAATATAGTAGCATCACAAATATTATGTGAATCAACATCGATCATCGTAATAAGATACTCTAATAAAACTCATAAATCAAGGATCATATATGGGTAAAATGACAACATAAACACTGATAAGCAGTCACCGTAAATGGAGAACATAACCCATGGTAACACTTGAATAAAACCCTGGAAACATGTGTATAAGAGATCCTCTAATAGTAAGGAACTCCCTAACTAATGTTTTTCAATGGAAATATCGTGGTTCAATAAGAAATCATCACCTAAATCACAGCCTCATATTAGTTGGTTCAAAACACTTTTCAATGACTCCTATAATAGGTTAAAATTATTTTATTTCCAAAGTAAATAAAAACTTTACATATTGTAATATATTTGTCTCTCATAAATAATTCCAAAATTATCCTTTTATGTTATAGTATGATATTATCATTTCTTCCTCAGATAAAAACATAATTCTCATGCGATAATAATTTCTTATCTCTAGAATAATCATGGATTAACACAAGATATTAATTCTTTATCACTCTTCAATAATTTCAAGGTTATTATAATTAAATAGATCTTCATTCAATTTCTATAGGAGTAAAAGTGGAACAACCTTCATAGTTTATCTTTAAATATGGGAAAGAAAATATAAATTTCTACCTGAGTATTTGTCCCACATTAAGAGACTGCACCCAAAGGAAGAAAGGGACATTTGGTTCTACCATGCCTAGAAACCAGATGAGAACTTATTTTGGTTAAAGAAGACTTTATAGATCTCATGTAAGGGGATTTATGGACTTCCTAAGATTAAAGTAATATAAAAAACTAAGGTGGGATAATTTTTGGGTATTTTTTAAGAAAAAGGATGAGGGAGGCTTGAAACAATGATATTTTCTAATTAAATTCATCATTCAATTCAGTATTTAAAACTAATATTGAATTTGGAGTGTTTAATTAAAAATATAAAATGTTTTTTTAAATATAAAAGATCTAATGTAATATATTCTCTAATATTCCAATATTTTAAGGCCAATAAAATGGGTTATAGGTACGTACTAGGGGAGAAGAAATTTGAAAACATAGTAAAACTTATTTTTTCCAAAAATGGTATTTTATAATGGTAACATGGTTTTACCCTTATACAACTACTAGGTTTCATGATAGGACACCAGGTTACCCTTATGCAACCATTTAAAATGATTAATTTCCCTTATACAACTCATCCCTACCCTTACGTGCCCTTTAAAAACATTGGGTTACCCTTATGTAGTTCATATGTTTCCCTTATGCAACCAAAGAAACTGGTGGGTTACCCTTATTAAACTTATATGAAGATAAGAGGAACCTAAAATAGCACATGGAATTCCTCCTTATATTTATTTAGTTATTGATCTACCTTTATGAATCCCTTGAAAATATGGATCTACCATTATGCAATGTGTTGAAACTCTACTACCCTTATATAGTGGTAGGATTCCCTTATAAAACCTTTTGAAAACTCATCTTAGCCTTACATATCATAAGGAAAAGTAGTTTTCCGCTTACAAAACTTATATTGTAACCACTCTACCCTTACAAAAATGCTTGGAACCCCATTTTACTCTAATGTGACACTCAAAATACATTAGTGGGAGTAATATTTATTATAAAAAACATTTTCACATAATAAAACATATAAATTATAAAAAATTTAGGCTTTAAAGATCATTTAGAAACTGGTAATGTGATATTTATCCCCCTATAATGACTTCTCTTCCTCAATAAGTGTCTTTAATAGTATAGTTTAAAAAGATTAGGCCAAAAAACTTGAATATATGACTCCCACTCCCACATCCCCTCTTAGATCCATCCATTCTTCCATATGATCTAGAGAAGTGTCATTTTCTTCCCACATACTACCTTATCACTTCAGTCTATAATCCAAACCAGACTCCCCCATAAGATTCATCTAGATCCAACTCAAAATTACCATAGTCTATAACATGCATAGGATTGTTGACGTACCTCTAAAGATAAGAAACATGGAACATATCATCCATGCCTTGAAAATATGGATGAGGTTTTATATAGTATGCCACCATCTAGAACCATTCATTGATTATGAAGGGTCTAACAAACATTGTTTTTAATTTCCCTTACTTATTCAAATGACAATGACCCAAAAAAGGTGACACTCATAAGAAAACATAGTCACCAATAGTAAACTCTATTGGTCATAACCTATGATCTTCATATGATTGTTTTCTACTAAGTGGTCACCAACTACTTCTAGATCAACTACACCCTATATGATGTCTCCTACATCAAACTAGTCCCAACAACTGCTACATCACCTAGCTTATTCTAACACAGTGGTGAGTGGCACAACCATACTTAGAGAGCCTCAAATGGTTATATCTATTTTTATGCATAGAAACTATTTTTGTAATAAAACTCCACCAAGTCTAGGTGCTCATACCAAGATCCAAAAAAATCATAGAACATATGATTGGAGGATATCCTCAATTATGAAAATTATTCACTCTAGTTTTCTGTCTATCTATGGATAGTATGTTGTGCTCTGTCTTGGCTGATTCTCTAGATATTTATACCATACCTTCAAAAATAATAATTTCAAGCATGCATCTATCTCAAAAAATCTCAAGGAATATCCCTATAATCATATTATTTAATAGACATAGAGCTTACCTAGATTGTATACTAAGTGAGACTCTCAGATTGGTTTGAAATGAGAAAAATGCATCAACCGATCGACAACCACCCAGACAACATCATGACATTTCGATGTCTCGGGTAACCCTATCATAAATTCTATCATGATTTCCTCCCACATTCACATGGGAACTAGAAGTGGATGGAGTAAACCACTAGGATGATGGTGCTCAGACTTTACCCTCTGGAAAGTAAGACATCAGGAAATGAACCCAATGATATCCATATTTATCCTCGGCCACCAGAACTTCCACCTGAGGTCATGGAATATATTTTTAATAATATTATTTAACAAACATATAATGGTATAAAAATCCCTCATCATATCCTCTCTAATGGAAACAGAGACTATTACTCGGCCATGTACAGGTATCACATAATCATATCCAAATAAACACTTGGGTATCGAATCATGTAGCACCCCAATATTTTATGGTATGTATCTTTTTAAATTTAATCTTTTCGAATGTTTACATTGCACCCAACAACTAGCTTAAATGAACAATGAAATATTATTATTACATATCTGTTAGATTAAAGATAATGAATTATATTAAACACGTTATGAAATTTATATATTATATGTTCAATATAAGTTTTAACATTCATATTATTTTATTTCTAGATATTATATATAAATAAATCCACTTTTGTGTATAAAAGATATATTTTTCTAATGTCAGTTTTGCCGAATTTTGATGGAGACTTTTTTTAAATCTATATTTTGACAATTTTATAAATTTTATTTGAAAAAATAAAATTATTTTTTGAAATATTAATATCAAAATTTACTTTGGTTTAGTTTTTGGTATTTTTTGGATAAGTTTCATAATTTGATGAACAGTTCAATATATTAAATTTTAATTAAAAACACCATTTTCATCTAAATAATTTATAGTGTTAAATTATATTTTTGATTGGTTTTAAAGTATAATTAGATAAAATTTATATCATTTAATACAATTTAGGCCATTAGAATCAATTTCAAATTGAATATGGATATAAAAACATTTTAATCTTTTGAATATATTCACTTTAATAACTGGTCATCTCACCCTATCAAACGGGATTAATTTTTAAATTAATTTTAGCCAATTGTCTATCTATAATTTTGAAAAATGGATTAAATATTTCGAATCATAAAATCCAAATTTATTAAATAGGTCCTTTTTATCTTTGTTCAATATGAATAGTAACTTCAGTAATTTTTTTAATTACCATGGTTAAGAGTAAATCAGGTAATTAAGTTTAAAAATAATATTATAACTATTATAAATTTGACCAAAAATTGTCCTAATTTAATTTCATGAGTTATTATTGATAAAAATATCTTTTAGTTGATTTTATGGCCTTTTGAATCCATTTGGAAGATGTTAATATTTTATAGTATTTTATTCTAAGGAAAGTCAAATATTCCATACTCACGTTTTTAATAAGTGTAACATTTTTTATATATGTTTATTTAGAATATATAATAAAATATAAATAGTAAATTTCAATCTTAAATGTTTATATTCATAATAATAATTTATTTCAAAATTTTAGTGACTAAATAATTAAATTAAAGGCATGTACAATAATGATGTTGTAATTTCTTAATTAATGGACATACCAAATAAATGTTATTACAAATACTAAAATAACTTAATTTTATATAATTAATGTCATACACAAATTTTATATCTTACATATAAATATTAGTGATGTATTAAAGTTTTTGTTTTGAAGTTATCTTATTTTGATGATATTTAAACAATTCAAGTAATGAATATTGTCATAATTAACACTAATCATATTTTGAAATAAATGATATTTTATTAAATAATATCAAATTTTATAAAAAATTAAAATTCATCCAACTTTTTAGGATAAGGTTTAGTATTTTCATACATGACTCATTTATTTTTCTTTTTTCATTTTATAGTAACTATACTAACATTCAAAGAGTAAAAATATAGGTTGTCATGGTAAGAGTTAAAGAGGTAAAATAAGGGTTAATTCTATAAGATAATGGTAATAATGTGACCTAAACATGTATAAAAATAATTGTTTTATATGATTTAGACACATACTCATCTTATATTTGAAATTAATCACTTTGGATCCATTTTAAAATAAAAAATTAATTTATATTAATTTAATATTTTTAGAGTTTCCAAAAGTGCCCCTTGCCTCAATTATAGAAGGGAACCTCCTCCCTCACATATTCACACCAATTTGAGCCTTTTAGATCATTAAAACCCTATCAAA
This sequence comes from Viscum album, assembly GCA_963277665.1. Taxonomy (NCBI): domain Eukaryota; kingdom Viridiplantae; phylum Streptophyta; class Magnoliopsida; order Santalales; family Viscaceae; genus Viscum; species Viscum album. The sequence goes on along the minus strand of OY728146.1, from coordinate 1,661,718,545 downwards.
ATAATCTCCAAACATCCATACCCTCATCTTAAAATACTCACTTTGTGTATAAATCCAACCAAGAAAGTCTTTTGTTATAAACTAAAAGGATTTACCCAAATAAGAGGTAATGTTCTTCAATGATCAATTTTGTTTCATTTACTTCTCCACCCATTAAATTATTTTTATATAATTATTAAATAATAAAATAAGTGTCATAAATATACTTTAATTTTTTATACTAAGATTTCTAGTTTCACATCCACACAAATCCATCAAATGGGATACACAATCATTATTCGTGTGTATGGCGGACTACAACCTCTTGAACTAATGTCATTAGTTCTTCCATTACCACATGTCAAAGTTTGAATAATGATGGATTTATATTTTATAAATTATATATATGATATTTATGATGTATTTATTATTCTTTAATTTTTATATAACACATACCATAATTGTTTAGAAATACGATAACATAATTTGAGGACATGTGGACTACCGCCTCCTCAAAACGATGTGATTTGTTCATTCGATACATGGAATGTATTGAAGAATATTTTAATAAAAATATGTGACATATATGAAATAAATATGAGACTAGAATGATAACACACACATATATCATTTAATTTTTATTCTTTTAATATGAAAAAGAAATATAAGTAACGTTCTTGCGTACGTATTGTCTACCGTCTCCAGAAACGGTGTATTTCATTTCCTATCTATAAATTTTATAGATTATTATAAATAAATATATATTGAATATATATTATATTTAAATAACGGTTTAAATTATTTATATTATGAAATCATGATCTAATTAATAGGATCAATAAGTTACAAGTCAAAATATACTAAAAAAACTAGGAAATTTTCACAAGAAATAGTGAAAATAATGAAAGATTGTTAACAAAATGGTAATGATATGTTATAAGAATTTAATATATGAAATTATAAATATTATTTTGGTTATTTTATAAGTTAATAACACTAATAAAACCATTATATAAGTGTTCAAAGTATGTTCACTCAAAAGGAAATACAAGGTAAGGTATTTCTTCTCAAATTACATTCCATTGAGACTTATTAGTTGTTATAAACCAATTACCTTTAATGTGGTGTATAAAATTCCTCTTTTTCATTTAATATCATGATTAACTCATAATTAATTGTATTTTAAGTTATAATTTTAATTATCTTACACAATGTGTTTAGATTGAAAATTACCATGTCGTAAAAGTTATCTTTCCAATCTCACTTTTCTTTTGTGATTATTAATTTTATCATGAAAAAATAACTATATTGTAATAATTTTTTTTTTAAATTTTAACTAAATATACACATTATTGGGTGATTAATATTATTATTTCCTAAACCATATACCATTTTTAAATATGGTGTTTATTTTTACTATTATTTGACTATCTGGGGGAATATTAATAAATCCATATTCTTTATTCAATATGAATATTTGATAAGAAATATTTTTTATTAATTTATTACCCAATATGATGATTTATTTTAACTAGAACTGATAGGAGGGTCCTAAAAATTGTATATCCCCTCAATGTATCAACAGGTTCTCATGAGACAAAAAAGTTTCCCAAATTAAATAGGAAACTACCAGTAGTTTTTAACAGTCTTGTGAAAGTTCTTTATGGTATAGGTTTTCAGGTGCCTCAGATATAAAGTCCAATAATTAAGAATTTACTTCATAAATATCTCATTTATTATTTTTATTATCCATGATATTTTTAGATGATAAAATATATGGATACATTTCATTCTTATTTTATTGATTAAATGGAATGTGTTTCAATTATTTATCTATCCATATTGATTATGCCTTATCCAGTTTTTTAAATGGCATGTGATCTTATTTATTTACCTTACCATGTTGATTCATACTTATATATTTATTATTTCTTATTCTTTACTTACACATATTTATAATTTAATTTCACCCTTATTATGTTTCATTTCCCCAGGTTAGGTAGAGTAATCCTTAAAATGATTTTCAAGGATGATAATATTTTACTTATTTTATGATTTATTTATTTTTACAATGTATTATGGTTATCATATATAAAATATTGTTTTCCAAAACTATTAAAATGATTGTACCTTCATGATTTGATTCCTTGTAATCATGCTAATGTAATAAAGTAATGTATCAGTCATGGGATTCTAGGGTCAGTGTGTTACAATTCACATATATCCAACTATTCCCATGTCACAGCATGCACTAATTAAATGTCTTGTTGATAATTTACTCGGTATACAAGATAATATGTGACCACCAAGGGATCAAAAGTCATTGATCCTTGATCCTTAGAAGTATCCATACTCTAGTCTGACAATAAGCTCATCAAGATCCACTACTTCATCGAAGGTTTCTCACCAAGATCCTAAGATACATGTGTCTTATGGTTAAGACCATATACTATGAGGTTACCTTTAATTGTTTCATATGAAATCGTAAGTCAAATTTCTATAGATACTCTACCTAGAACCTCTTCCTCATGATCAGATCTTACTATGTGAATATATAACAAAGTATCTTATTATTTGTATAGACAACAAACCTCTATCCAAAGAGATAGTGTCACCAACACGTCAGATAGTTAACCACAACTTCTCATTCTAGTTCATCAGTGGGGCAGTTCCACTCATGGGGTCTGAACTATCATGACCCATAAGATACTACCAGCTCTCTTTGCCTCATAACTACTCTCAATCCAATACCTAATGCATCACATTATACATCATATCCTATCTATGGCTCAAGAAGCATTAGTACTAGAATTTTATTCAACCTCCTCTTTATCTTAACAAATTACTATTCAAACTAGTTTAAACACTGAAACATTACTCCCATATTCATCAACATAGTCATAGGTGCTGATGGATGGAAAAATTCATGGATAAAATTTTGGTAGTATCCATCTAAACCCAAGAAGCTCTTGATCTTAAATATGTTTCAGGGACATGTCCAGTACATCACTACCTCCATTTTCATTGGGTTCATGGATATAATATTCTAAGACACCACATGTCCCAATAACATAACCTCCTAAATCCATAAGTCATGTTTTGAAAGTTTGGTGTAAATTCAATGTGAATGAATCATACTTAGGACTATCTCAATATCTTTTCATGATGATCTGGTGAAAGTGTGTATGCGAGGATGTATTTAATGAAAACCATGATTAATGATTCTAAGTAAGGGTGAAATATCTTTTTTATGTGATCCATGAACACTTCTTTCATGTTTTTAATTCCAAACTCAATCAATAATTACTCATACAACCCATAATTACTTTGAAACTCCATCTTTAGGATGTCCTCCATTCTAACTCATAGTTGGTGATAGCTTGATTGAAGATCATTCTTAGAGAACCATCATGATCCCCATGACTTATTAAATAGATCATTGATCCTGTGGAAATGATATATGTACTTCATTGATAACTAGTTTATCTTCTAGTAATCAATGTAAATTCAATTAATGTCATCCACATTCTTGGTGAATAAGACAATTTCACCCTATGGTGAAGTACTTATCCTAATAAATCCATTCTCCTCTATGTCCTTGAGGTTTACCTTGATCTCCTTCATCTCAATTGTCACCATATTATATGGGGGTATCGAAATGTTTTTCACACCCAGCAAGACATCTATATCAAATTATAATCCTCTATTAGAAGGAAGTATTGTAAAGTTTTCTGGTAATATATCCTGATAGAGATCCATGATTGGATGAAAAGTCAAGGGGTATTCTAATGATCCTACTGAAAGAGCCATGCTCATCCTCTACACCATGATCATCTTGAGCTAACTCAATCTTGGACCAACTCTACATGCTCTTAGTCCCATTCTCAGGTCATCATGTACCTCTCTCCCTCCAGTGAATTAAAAAATACATGTCACTGAAGGAAATAAGTGTATGGTCAAAATATGGTCAGTTAGTCCATGTTGAAAATCACATTGAATCTCATTATATCTATTATCATAAAGTGTCATAGATTCCTATTACCATTAATGAACATAGTATTTTCTATGTATCGCAGAAGATGGTCCATATTTATGCCTAATAGTGTATCAATGGAAATAATCTCCGGGGATAACATTACTAATAATTCAATTCTATCAATGGATTTTGAATATATTAAGGAAAGGTAAACACTAGTATCAAACAAGTAATTATTTAAATTTTATGTGGTCAAAATAATACCTAGAATAGTATATAGTCCCTCATTATCTTCTAGAGTCTAGTAAACTACGTAAAACTATCATTTCATAGCTCAACAACCCTTTCCCTAAGACATATGACCAGTATGAGTCATTTACTAAGTCTAATACTAAGGAACATGACCAGATCCCTAAGTTAAATATCAAGTTTTTAATCCACCTATATGAAACCTCATCCTCAAAACCCAAGAGAAAAACTACTAGAGAATCCTCAACTTTCCTCACTGCCAATACATTCTCTGAGGTTCTATACAGAACTTATAATAGTGTCTAACCTTTATACAATTAAATAATTGTGTAAATCCTCCCAAGGGGTCTAATGAAGCCATAATCTACTCAACCTACATGCCTCTAGATTTCTATACATCCTCATCCTTAATCTTCTTACTACCATAGGAGGAAATCATCATTGTAATAGGTGGTCCACTAGTCTGTTTAATGAATGGTGAAATGAAACCAAAAACTTGATCATATTCTATATCCAATTCTATTTCTAGGTCCTTATAGAGAATCTGGGTATAATTCGTCAAATAAAAGTTCTTAGCCTAATGTCCCAACTCCAATGAAATCACAATCTCAATATTCCTAGATTTTTATGCCTCATCTCCAGCCAAGAGATGAGAAAATAAAATAAGATCTATGAAGTGAGTCAAGTAAGTAGAAACTTTCATCACTCCCTAATGGTTGTCTATAAACTATTATTCTTATCCCATCTTCATCATACTCAGAAATAAATCCTTGAAGAAATCTCCTTGTATGTTGCATATGTGTGACCCTCTCACCTTCCATCCTAGAGCATAACATCCCAATAATGTATAGTTGTGCCCTATGGCTTAAAGGTTGCAAGCTTCACCTACGGGTCCTATAGGGTCTTTAAAAAGTTGAAAATACTCTATACAACATGAATCTAGTTCTTAGAATCCCTAGGGCCTATATTTCATTATAAATATGGAGGATTTGGGGGATTTAAGTATCATGAATAGTCTACCAAAGTCTTGGGACCCCCTCCTCTGTCTTAGATGGACACTAGGCATAATACTTGTAGGTAAGGTGGTCCTTCCTCCTAAAATTTTAGATTGGGTGTGGGAACATGCTCTGCATCACCCAACTACATAGTAGGAATTCCCACCAGTCGTCTATGTGGTTGCATCTTCTAAAATTAAAAGATAAAATTTAATATATTTGAGGTGGTTACTAATTAGTATATGGGATCTCATAAGGGTTTTCCCTAGTATTATACCCACAACCCAAGGTATATACATCCTATAACTAATACACATACATGATTTATGTGATGATTCATTGGAGAACCATAACATTGACATAAAAAACCTCAAGGTATGAAGATCCTTACCATTTGGGGATCTTATATACATTTATTTCCATTGTTTGATTCACATGTTAACATGGTTTGTGTTCTCTATTGATGGTTATTTCTAATAGTTGTGTTAATTAATGTGTTACCCATATATGATCTTTAATACCTCAATTTTATTAGAGTAGATTATAGATAAGTACAATGTTGATTCACATGATGTTTTTGATACTACCATATTTGTGATGATTCAATGTTATGAGTGTTAATCATGCTTTACCTTGTTGTTTATTAAATTGAATTTGGAGGTTTGGTTCTTGTTACATGTGAAAGGTGACCCTCCTGGTATGGTTACCCCTTGGAGGGAAAATGAAAATGATATGGTGCATTGATGACGATGGTTCATGATAGACTTATGGCCACACAGAACTCAATTTCTTTTGGATTCTGAGGAACATACCAAAACTTGATTCCTTTTGGATTCTGAGTATCTGGTTGGATTGATGCCTTTTGGATTCCTAGTATCATACCAGCTTAATGAATTGATTATTTTGAGTTCCTTGTTAGAGTCCTTGAAGATTTTTCTGATAATTTCCTATATATTTTTATCATTATTATGAAATGGATTTGAAGAAGGTATGGTCGGAGGTTTTGGTGGCTTGGTTATCCCAAATAGCTCAGTACGTGATTGTGTGTTGTTATGATTTATTTCACATTTATTATTATCATAAAATACACTTTTTATATTTGAGAACACTTATTAAGGAAGAATATATGGTTTTCTATTGGGTTTATTACTTACACCATGTCTAGGTATTTTGATGCACGTCAGGACTTCATGTATAGGGATCCGAGTAAAGGTATGGGGCCCATGGATGAGGGATGAACAAAAGAGAAAATATATGGTAGTGGACTGGGATTGAATCTGGTGGACCCCGCTATTTTATTTTTTTATTTATCTACTACTGTTATTTCTCTAGTTTGGACTTACACTTTTAGAGTCCATTTATTACCTATACGACTATATTCTATCTTTTAGTTTTTGTATGATACTCTGGTTATTTTTTTATTATATAGTTTTACTATAGTATTTGATATGAAATGATAAATAGGGTATAGTCTCCTCACCAATGGAATTAGACCCTAAATTCTTTTTAGTATCCTATTACACGTAGAAAGGAATGCATGAGGTGATTTGGAATTCCAGTTCGAACCTAATAGTTTAGGCTGGGGTGTTACACATTGGTATCAAAGGAGGAACCTAGTTGGAAATATGGTGTAACTTATTAGGTTGTGATGTAGGGTCAAAAATAAGGATGTTGTTCTCTATTAGGGTGAATATAACACCCCAGGAAGTTAAAAGGTTAAAAAGGGATAAATATTAGTATCTATATCGATAAGATGTGCCTTTTTGGGAGCCTACATGATTATAACTACATAGTTAAATACTTTTCACCTTGATTAGTGATTAGGATGGGTAACCTCCTAGTAATTTTCTTAGGTTGTGTGTGAGTGAGGAAAACGAATATTAAAAGAACATGTGTTGGATTATGGGGATAATCATTAGTATGATATCCCATTAGAGCACATGGGTGGGCCCTAGGGAGGGGAAAACACTTGTTTTTAGGGAAACTCGGGTGTCTGCCAAGACTAGTTGTTATATTTAAGTTTCTCCCAAACCATTTGAGATAAACACCCCTCATTAAATGGTATTAATATCCACATAATGTAAGTAATATCCATTAAATTATCATACCCATCCCTGTACTATTAAATTATTATAGGTTGGTTTAGGATATCAAATGTGATTCCCTTATTCAAGAAATTAATAAGGGATATTTTAAGAGAGAGTTAATCTATGCTCAAAATTAAATTCAATTTGACTATAATAATATTTTTATAAAGAAAATTCTTAGAAACTTAAACATGGTATTCCTAAATTTTGAGTGGAGGATAAGTGTTCCTTAATAATCATGATCCACTTTATATATTGAAACAACATTGGCTCTTACTTGGTCTAGGAGATAGCCATTGGAATAGGTAATTGAATTAGGTAATACCAAATTTCACCATATATAAGTCATAATATTCCTTGGTAATTCATTACTGTATTCCCTTTATTTCCATTTATAAAACATTTTCCCCTTCCTTTTATACATTCTCCTTGGTTCTTCTTCCCACATTCATAACACTAAAGAAATTGAACTTTCCTTACACTATGATCATTTCCACCTAATCTTCTATAAATTTCCATTCTCCTCTTATTTGAAATATTAGTAAACTCACGTATATTTATATTATTAACCATATATTATGATATCTAATTAGTCATAGTCACAAGGTTTCACCTTCTAGTTCTCATCTCATTCAGTTGATCTGGAGTAAAATTACTACATTGTCCATCTCATTCATTGTTAACATGGTTCTTTCTGCTTTCATTCATTCAATAAAGTCAAAAATCCTAGTTTTAGCAATAATAGTCATAGTTAAAAATCATAAAATCATGAAAAATAATTTATAGGATGTCTAAATCAGGACACTTTCTTTTCAACCTATGATATCTTAGATTTAACCTAGGTTATATGTGTTCATTATCTATTCAAATCCTTAATACTAGTTCATAAATAAAATGTGAATTAACCCAAGAATATACCTTAGGAGTGTCTATCCAAGTGTGTTGTCTTAGATCCACTCATCATGCACTAGGGATGATTGATTTAACACATAATCCACCCATTTTGGTTTTATTACCCCTAGGTGTATTTATGTCATGGCCTCATTCACTTTCTAGTATCAAGATTGGGATGTATGTTAAATGAAAACCAAAATTATTTCTTTAATTTAACTAAGGATGTTATCCTATACATAATATTATGCTAAGGGTACTCCTTAAATTTTCATCATCCTAGTTTAAAAATATCACTAAACCTTGGTCTAATATCAACTGAGGTGATCCAAAATTTACATACATAAATATTACATCTTATTAGATTAATATTCAATACATAAAATTATAGTCTGGGCCATAATTATTAAGGTTTAGTTTTTTTGGAAACTTTTATATATAAAAAATGGTACATAAAATATTTTCATCATCTCCCATAAAGTTCTTCACAACTAACACCCTTCTTAGAAACATAAAATTTAAAACCATTCATCATTTTATTGGGAAAAGGAAACATAATAAATGTTGAGATAAGACGCTCAGTAATGGTAAACTTATGAAATTTAAATTTATGATCATATAAAATAATGATATAATAATAAGGGTATGAGAACATGATCCTAACTTACAATAATCATACCTAATGAATCAAGGATATTTAATAATGAATCATCGAATAATTTTTTGTTAATAAAAGTCATAAGATATTAGATGGTGGAATCATCAATAATCAATCATGATCCATGAGAACATATTATAAGCATAAGACATAAGCTTTTTGAATACACATAATCATATAAAATCATTTCCTTAATCGAGTATTCACTTCCAAGTCTATCATAGTGTATTGTGTTCACTCCTCATTCCATTATTTCCATACTTAAGGATCATTCCTAAGACTATCATATTGGATAGATTCCCTTGAAAAAATAGTTCAATACCCCATTACATCCCTTATTATTGTCACGACCCGACCCGTACCAGGGCTCAAGACGCAACTACCCCAATCCCGCCTCCGTAGGCCAGGGGCTGGCGACTAGCGTCGAAGGCGCAACAAACTCGAGGAGGCCTTTGACTAAGAACCTTTACACACACACGCAGCTAACACAATGCAAAAGTTTAGAGAAAAAGAAAAAAGCAAGGTTCCACACTTTTATAAAAAGGGAACCAAACAAAAATGCATCGAACTCTAACAGTACAAGTACAAAAAAAGTAAAGCTGAAAGGGAAAAGGGAAAAAAATACACACCCAACTAGAAAAGTGTCACAACCCGGAAACATGTGAAAAAGTAAAACATCTGGAAGAGTCCCACTCCTGAATCCCAAGCTACAACCACCGCACGCAGTCCAAGCACCCCGTATCCCTAAGCTCCTCTGATGTCACGATCAACCTGTCTGTTGTCTTTAAGGGCACGCCAAATGCGGGCAAAGCCTAAGCAGGGGTGAGTATAAGAATACTCAGTAGGATGCCTCGAAAGATTGAGGGAGCAGCAATAGATGTACTGAAGAGGAGAGCAGTAAGAGAGAACAAGGTACAACAAGAGTGAACAAAAAGAGTACAGCTCCACCCAATAATAGATATGATCTCTCAAAGAAACCCAAACGAGAGAGTAAGGGGATCTTCATCTCACAACTTACAATAGGTATATGCCCATACATATACCTAGGAAAACCAGATATACTCGTATCTCAGACCTGTAGTCTAGAGACAAGTTACACAACCATATACCTCGACTAGGGATTCAGTTCAAAGATTCCACGAAGTACTAATTCTAGGAGAACACACTCCATGAGTCTGAAAGCTCTGATGACGTCCATCCAAGAAGTATTTTTCATCGGGAAATGTCACGATAAGTAGTTATACTCATTATGGGATACACACTCCTGAGTGGGAAGATCACGATATATTGAAGCACTCATTACGGGAGACACACTTTTGAGTGGGAAAGATCACGATACACAGATGAGGATCACTACCAGGGCCATGGCAGATACCGCGACTCATCCGGATTCACCAGCTAGGTGATTCACCAACTTGGTAGAGGATCAACACCCGGTAGAGTTGGTCACATCGATGCCTGACTCTACCTAGGGTCAGTAATGGATAGAGGATCTCACTCCGGGCCTCTCGGAGGGATTCCGAATCTATCATAGAAAGTCTTGGTAAAGGGATCATACTTTTGTTGAAGGAAATGATGCATGACCTTCAGGGGAACGAGAAGAAGGGGAACTAACCCAAACGAAATATGTAAAAGATACGGTGGGAAAGAAGATCAAGCCATGTACTGAAAAGTAAACGGCGTGTAGAAAGGTTACACGCTGTGTCCTTTGACCCCGGGTACTACCCGTGTACAATGGCATGTGTCGCAAGGTTGGTCGTGTAAAATGAAACTATACAGCATGTAGAAAGGATCACCCATTGTGTCAAAGTATTCGGGGTTCACTCCATGTATGCTGGACATGTGCCCGTACATGACCTCAATCCATGTATGTCAACCCATGAAAATCGGTACACGGGGTGACCCACATTACAGGCCTCACCTGGTCGTGTGGTGGAGTATCGACACCAAAGATAGGAAAAACATCTCATAGGAAAACGAACCCGCACTCATGAGGTGGGGGGTCCAGTATCTACACAAGTAGAGGAGTAAGGAATACTCACGCCTTGAGTCATCAAGGGAATAGTCATCCTAGCTCTCACTAAAAGAAACATCGTGGTTCTACTCCTCAGGTGATCGGTCATACCTCAACTGCCACGAAGTTCCACAAGGGGGAAACCCAAAGGACAACCATGTCATAGGGGTTCCAACACGACAATCGGTGCATCAATAGGATGCCCAGTCTGTAAGTTATAGGCATTTTAGTGTCGAGAGCCCGGTTGGATTCATGTTTGATCCAACCCGTTCATACTTCAAACGACACCAGATAACCAAATGGGTCAAACCGTTGTGATCCACATGGAAAAACACAGGATATGGACTACTCATTTTTCCAAAACAAATAGCCGGTGAAAAAGTTACATTTCACCATAACACGCGTGAACCGGGCCTCATGGGGCCCACTCTTTGACCTCAACTTAAATATCCATAATTTGTCTTGAAACATCCATCTTAATTTTAGGGTCGCAACTTCATAAAAAGTTCATCATTCCAACACCATATGAGGGAGATATGTTGGATACAAGATCCCGTAATAATAATAATAATATTATTATTGGGTGTTTAATGGACTCGAGCCATGAACCATAATTTAGTATCCAAAATTAGACTTGAATCGACCATCTTAAATACAGGGTCACATCACTACTGATGGCGAGTAAATCGGATGTCGCACGCATGATTTATAGCAGGTCGAAGATTTAATAAAAAATATTAAATCTATTATTTTCTAAGTGCTTCAGGTACTCAATCCAAAAACCCAAAAAAGGCATCCAATATTGGACTCGGAATGTCCGTCTCGGAATCTGGGTCACACTGCCACAGACGGTTTGTGAAACCGAGGTCGCACGAATAAGTTGCAGTTGAAAAAGTGTTTTATCAAAAAATAATAATAATATGATTATTATATGATTATTATTTTTAAATTGGTTTAGTTAAAATACCCAATGTCACACACATCTATCCAATTCTTTTTGGGCGCCTCACACCCTTCTTCATGCATGGCCAATCACTCCCCTTTGACATTTATTTATTTCTTATAATTTTTATTTCCCAAATCTTCTTCTCTCTCCAATCTAAATTCCTCTCACAATTTTTTTTGTTCTCCCAAATGGCGCCCCCAATCACCCAGCCTTCTACAGCACGACCATAACTTCTGCCACTACCTCCTGCTAGTGTGGCCACGCCTCCACCCTATCGCACTGCCTATTTCTCAAACGCAGTCCACCGCTTGTACCTCCACCGACCTTCACTTTCCTCATCGCGCACTGCCACACCTAGAACCACATCCCTTTACCCTGCCGCAAACGCGCCAGACCACTGTCATGCCCTGGCCGGAATCGCACTGCCACGACACCCCCTTCTGCGAGCCATTGCATCTTCATTCTAAACCCAAAAACATTGACGACCACGTATTTTTGATCCTCGGGTTGAGACCTCCACGTCTGTATGCCGCGCTCAACATGACATTGAGTTTTTAATGCGCTTAATTATTTTTCGATGAATAACACGCAATGAACGCGCGGAAAATGAAATTGAAAAGGGCATGGTTTGTGTGCGGATCGATGGTCATGTTTGGTTTGGCCATCATTTTTGAGAATTAATAACATGTGGAATTGACAAAAAGATATTCATCATACTTCGATATTTTCAAGAAAAACAATAAGAGATTCATTCAAACCATGGTTTTTCGATCTGCGAATTAATTCATTTAATTCGCGTTTTTCATGAAAATTCAATTGGGGTAAGGATTCCACAAAGATAAATCCTACCTTAGGTTCAAATCGATCGTTGGTGAAGATCACATCCATCAAAATATGTTCGCCGTTGATGAGGATCGCACTTGAACAAATATGAGAATAAGATGTTGCGTTCGTCACTCTTCGATTCGCTTGGATCTGAGGCTTCGTTGTTCTTCGTTCGTCGTTTATCAACGAGGAGAGAAGGATAGGAGAGGAAGGTAGGGTTTACCATCGTTGTCCAAAATGAATTATGAGGCCAAACCCCTCTAAAAAAATAATTTATAACCTCTTTCTAGGTTAAAAGAAACAAATTAAATAACTAAATAAACAATTATTTAATTATTTAATTATTCACCTGTGATGGCGCATATGCCAAACAACTGATGCGAACAAAGGTTATACCTTTCTTAGGGTAAAACCTACATTCCAAGATCATAGGTGGCATAATATATTTCATCTAAGTCCATATTCTAGAGATATTAGGGTTTGAGATATTAAATGATTAAATTAATTATTTAATTTACCCATTTAATACACCGCCAATGAGTGAGGGGTCCGAACATCCCGCGCCGACTTATTTTATGTCTCTTCTAGGGGAAACACTGCGTTCCGGACCCAACTGTGGTCTCGGATTTCTGATCCGATAAACTATTTAATATATATCCCATTTTCTTTAGTTAACCACACATACGTAATATATAAACACTTAACATTTTTATAAAATTAATTCTGGGCACACTGATCGCGTTGTCGAGTGCGTCAAATTAGTGGTTTAATTTTGACTAGAATTTCTGCAGTATAGCAGCAACCCTAGGTCATCTCTCGACGGATCCTTAGACTATTAATTTAAATAGAGGGTTTTGATTATGGAAGTAGAATTTGAATTAGGATTTGTAAAACTTGGGGGTTTTATGATTAATGATGAAAATAGAAAATGAAAGCGATAAAACAAAGTAGAAATGAACAAGATTGATTAAACGTGATCAACTCGGGGAAGTCTCGTGATGCTCATCCTTCATCGCTTCAAGGGATGGGGTTATGATCTTTTAATACCTGGTTTGTAACACATATTAACATATTTTTACTGAGTTTATTTTAGGATACCTCATAGGGTTCAGTCTAAAACACACAATGTTTCACCAGACACCGCTGATGATTGAGTGATTTGTGTTTGACATCATAACCGTAACTCACCAAGGCAACACACGAAGAACTTGATGTGATTTCCAGGTTTGTATGTTACTTATTTGTGATACCATGACATAAATGTGCATGATCTTGACAGTGCTTATGTTAGTTCAATTGACTAATATGAACCACACAAACACTGCAATTGAATGAGGGAAGAAAAGGGAATGAATGATGTGTGAAACATCACATGAAAGGGTACCCCCAAATATGATCATTTGAGTTGAGTATAACATACCAGTATATAACTCAATTAAATAAAAATATAGGATGAGGAAAAAAACATACAACCTGGAATTAAAAAGATCATTCAAAATAATACAACTTTGAATCTCGGGATTACATCACATTCCTCCCCGGGTGATCACAAGGGGTTTAGAAGCCCATGGGAGAGGAAGAAGAAGATGATGTTGAAGTAACACTTACCATAGCCTCCATAACTACTAGGTATGTTTATAAGACTCCTTGGGGACTCCAAAATGGCAGCACCTTGCCTGCTATCTGAACATGCAAATGGGGAACCCAAGGTGTCATTTTAAAGGAAAATTGGAAGGTGGTATTTGGCACACAGATTTCATCAATCCAACTGTACCATGTGTTTTGGCCTTCAGACAGACTTATCTATCTTTGTAGAAAATATAAAAGTTTTATCCACACATCTTTACTATCTCTACAGAAAGTTTGGAACCATTTAGACAACTAAATCTCAATATATTGATAAAATAAAAAACACCACATTTGACTTGGTCCAACTTTGATTCCTTGGACAGATCAGTTAGTATGGGAATCATAGAGGCCGAATGGGGCTTCGGTTACTTCATATGAAATGTATCCCATCATAGTTTGGACCATCCCACAAAATTTAAGCCCATTTGGATACACGAATTTTGCGTACTAGTCAAAACAGTGGACATATGTCCATGGATCCATGCAATTTTGGCCCATTTTTTTCCACTTCATCAAGGGCCCTACAAATCATCTTCACCTACATTGAAATAATAAAAACAAGTAACATTTCCAATTATAATGTTGATTAACATTAATTGAATGATTCAAACATTGAGTGCAATTTATTATTATATTTGTAATATTCATTACAAAACTAGTTTAAAACAGCGGTGTAAGGGTGGAATAAAACAGTGAATCATGGTATGATCACACACCAGGTCTCGGAATTGCACGACGCCTCAGCGCCCAGCTCTGGAAATATTCTTAGAAATATTTCAAAGTCTTATTAGGCCAGAAACCGGGTCTCTACAATTATATCATGAAACATCTATCATTACTAAATTTATTGGAGGGATATATAATTTCAGGTCCACCTATCATATAATGAAAACCATATATATGTGTTTCATAAGATTATAAAACAGTCATTGTTTATCATTCATAACTCATGTACAATAAATTAGTTTCATAAAAATCTAATCATCATAGTCATAAAAAATTTAAAGAAATAATAAGGATAGTATCATGGGATCATATACCCAACAAATCATAAGTATCATCAAATGATGTTATTATATATGAAAATGCCTTTAAAATATCATAAGAATATTTCTTTATGAAATTACCTTTTCATTTTGAAACCAATTATTTAAAATAAAAAAATCAAAATATTAAGGAAAACATTTTATTTCACAAAAACCATGTAAAATTGAAAATTAATCTTCAAATAATTGATTTTTCATGATGGGATGAAATTTTTTACATTCTGTGCACGTTAAAACAAACATTCCTTTCACATTTTCATTAATATTCAAAAGTACCTCATTCAAAAAATGATAAGAATATTAATTTTAAATATTATTATAGTTAATAAAAAATCTATAAAAACTAATTTAAACACTCATGGGATAATATTAAAAACATTATTGAAAATGTTTAAAAAAATATTAACTAATATGAAAAAGATTCTCGATTGAATAGTAAAACAAAGTCAGTTTTCCTTAAAGACATTTCTTTGGTCACTTAAGTACTTAAAGAGAGTAAAATGAATGGAAAATTTTAATATATATAAATAATAACAGGAGAATAAAATAAAAAAATTGTGACAAAAATATCATATAATTTCATCCTTATAAATTCAAGAATAAACAATTTCAGTAAAATTGATATTGTAACATAAAAACATTACCATTAGGATTAATTTTAAATCATAACCCCCATGAAATAAATAACTTAAAATTAAACATTATATATGATTAATAAATATATTAATTCCATAACATGTAAAATGGGTATTATTTACACCACATTAAAGAAACAAATGGTGAATATGGTATATATCTCACAGAAACAAAAGTGAGATGAGAAACCATTACCTAGAGTTTTACTTCCTTTTTAAGTGATCTAACATCCTACATAAGAAATTTAATTTTTTTATAATTATATAATATAACCATTTACTTACTTATAATATCATATATGATTTACTTATAATATTTCAATTCTTATTTATTAATAATTCTTTATTAATATTGATATTTTCAAGTGTTAAATGTTTTGTTTTTTCCAGAAAGTATTGGTTTAGAAGTTTCAATCCTTTTACATTGAACATGTTTACATAATATCAAAAATATTAATAATTATATAAACATCATATGTATTAACTATATATAAATTTATAGTACAACAACCATGATCCCATAATCCTGAATCTAGTGCTAAAAACATAACCTTTACATTTATGGTTTTGATACTAATAATGAAGACCAAATTTTGGTCATCCAAAACATAAAACATCATAAAAAATATTGAATCACTCACATACCCAAGTAAATTTTAGGTTTATAGTTTAATTTAATTATGATAAACACTTTCATAGTGTAAATTTCCACATCGTGTCTATTTTTTCCATAAAACAATTCATTATAAAGTCGCACTTTATTCATTTAAGATAACTTCTATATCTGGAACTCTCACTTTATTACCTTTTATAATCATCCTTAATCCCTAGTAAAAATCTTCAAAAAATGTGGAATGATAAAAAAAATCTTAGTAAGTTATATATAGAAAATAAAAATAAATTCAGTAGCGAATTTTGAAACCATGAGATTGTGTAATAGAGTTTTCCATTACTATAATAAATTTTATACTTCAATAATAATTTACTTACATATTAAATCATCTCTAATTGTGAAAATGTTTCATAAAATACTTTATAATAATACACAAAGGTTAGAAGATAAGAGAACCTATTAAAATCATTTTCTTAAAAACATTTCTTTTTACCCTTATATGGAATAATAATTCCTTTAAACAAAATAAAATTATATTACCATGTAAAATATAAATATTTCCATAAAAAATATTATAAATTTTAGAAATTTCATATAGTTTCCTCAAAATATCATATTCATATGAACCTTACATAAACCCTATAATAACCCATACAAATGGAATAACCTAATTGGTTAATCCCAATATAATTCTTCAAAGAACATAATCCTTACCCATTGCATGGAAGATATATATTGGTCTCACATGTCATCATAAACAATTTACATGAACCGTAACATAAAATTAACACATAAAATTTTTCATTTCCATTATCAGACTCATAAAAATACACATTTGATCGTACAATCAAAACATTTTAGGATATGGATATATCACTTTCCCTTAAAACACTATTTTCAAAACTAACATACACAGAAAAAATGGAAAGATGGTTTTTTTAAATAAATGTGGAAGTTTTTAAATTAATACCAATATAAAATATTTTTTTTCAATTTTGGAAAAAATTGATCTCATATATGTTAAAATAGAACATTCCTTTTTCCATTTTGTAAATAAATTCAACACCTTCTGTATAAAATATGTAAATAGATTATTTTTGAAACCCTTTAAAATAAATTAAAAAAGGGACATAAATTTCATTTATAATTAATCTATGTTCATATAAATACTTCATAAAATGATTTTAAGAATATGTACATATAATAAATGGATTTAGAAAATAAATCTTTAATACATTTAAAATTATGTTTTAAGATAAGGTATCTCTTACAACTTGATAAATTCTAAATAAAAGAAACACTAAAGAAAATAACTTTAAATAAATTTATAAAAACATTATATTTTTAAGAGTAATGATAAACTTCATCATTAAGTAATCTTATAAACCATACAAAATAAAAAATGTAGTGAAAATTACTTAAGTCTCAAAGAAAGGGAATTGAGACTAGAAATTCCTTACCCCAAGTCCAACTTGTCACATATGTTATTTAAATACTAAATAATGAACTTAAAATAATTATTTGATTTAATAAAATAATTTTTCATATTAATTTTATTATCATTAACCCCTTTATTTCATTTTTTACCATTTTCTATATAGTTACTTAATCAGTTAATTTTATATCGGACATTTTGAGGATGTTTGGTTCATAATACCAAAACATCTTCAGTATGATGAACATGCGCAAATGGGTCGTTATTCTAAAAAATAAATAATAATAATAATTACATAATTATATTTTTTATATGTTAAATAAAATTTAATAACCACCCATTAATATAGGATGACAAAAACATATCTCATCATTTTGTGAAGGTGGTATTCCACTCGTACACACGTGAGGCTTTATCATTTTTAATTCATGGAAGGATAATAAGTTAAGTAATGTATTATATATAAATAATAATAATAATAATATCATGAATATAATATGTATTTATTAAATTTATCATAATAATCTTCCTTGTGCCATGGTGATGAAAAAACAAAATAGATTGTGTCGTGGTGGTGGTAGTCAACATGTACGCACAAATGATGATTTTGTTCCCTATAAGATTGGAAAGGATGTGAATAAGTTTTTTAAATTAACAAAATGAAATCTAAGAATATGATATATATAAATTTTATTATATTTTAATGTTTATTAACTAATTTAAGGAAGTATAATAATAAGTAGAATTATAAATATATATTAAGAAGATTAGTTCCTCCTTGAATAACCACCTTTAGATCTCTGCATAAAGACCCTAAGAATAGTATTTTCAAGTGTCCAGAACCTATATAACTTAGAAAACGATATTGAGAATATTTTTATTTAGGGTTTGGTAGAGATAAGTAGCTCAATGTGGTGTGAATAGTATAATATAGTTGGTTTCATTTTATAGTGAAGGAAATGGAACACATAAAATTATCAAAAAGAATTAAATATAAAAAATTATTTTTCTTATGAAAGTTGAATAAAGTGGGAAAAATTTTCAAACTATGATAGGTTAGAGTTTAAATACTTTTAGCTAATGAAATTTTGATAGTCTTTTCTAACACTTTGAACCTTATCTTTTAGTTTAACCCCTTCATTAACAAATTTTAACCTTAATAGTGGTAAGAACGTTTTCAATATTAAAGGGTTATAAATTTACTTATAATGTTACAACTAGATAAAAAATGATCATGGGATGATATTTTAGACCATATCCTGTCAAAATTTTCCTCTTAATTTTTTTTATGATTTTTAAATCATGTAATAATATATTATTAAAAAATACCATTAAAGTCGTTTTGAGAACTATTCGCATATTTGGACGTTAAAGATGTAAATACATGTATGTAATTTTATTATAAAATCTTAAACCATAAATTATACATTATTTTTAACTATAATATAATTTATATAATAATTAATCCAAAAAAATATTACTTTTGATGTTTTAAAATCATTTACTTTGATTTTTCTACTGCTTGCACAAGCATTGTGTCAGTATTATATAATCATTTAAGGTAATTATACCATGATTAAAAATTAAAATTAAATTAAATTATTAAAAAATAATTAATTAAGTTCAAAATAATCTTTTATATTCATCAATAATGTCTTTTTATCCCTATGTTGACATATAAGATAAATTAGAAGCAAGAGACTAACATTTTGGAATTTTCCTTTACTTAAAATAATATAATGGTTTTATCAAATCCAAATCGAAAAAATTACAAATTTCAGAATATATGAAGGGGATTTTCAAAATAAACTCACCAAATAGAAAAAATTCATGTTTTATATATATTTTTCAAGCCTTGTCTCATTATTTTTAACCTTAATTACCACATTTTCCCTTACTGAGGTGATAAATATT
Source organism: Viscum album (assembly GCA_963277665.1). NCBI lineage: Eukaryota > Viridiplantae > Streptophyta > Magnoliopsida > Santalales > Viscaceae > Viscum > Viscum album. Next base: position 1,661,698,653 of record OY728146.1, on the reverse strand, counting down.
TACCACAATTACTATTCATAATGACCAAAAATAAAGTTGGCCTATTTAAAAATTTTAAAACTCCAAATTAAAAATATCAAATCCATTTTCATGATTTAATTTTTATAATATAAAGATATCAATTTTTATATAAATGCATAAAACTCAATAAAAACAGTTTTTAGAAAAATGTGTTTTTAATCTCAAAAAATGAACTTATAAAAAAATAAAGTATAAAGATGATTTATATGTAATTAATGAGAATTATTTATAAATAAATTATAATTAATTTATTTTATGATCAAAATCAAATCATAATGGAAAATTTCAATGAAAATAAAAATAGTTTTACAAAAATCAGTATTTTTCACTATGCCTTGAAAATCAATGTTTTTAGAAAAATACAAAAAATTTCCCTAAAATAATTTTGATATGAGGATATAAAAAATGTATATTTTTATGAAATAATATTTCAAAAAATTTAATAAATTAATTATTATATTCACTCACAAAAAGAAATAAAATTTATTTTTGAAGAAAACACCTTTTTGAAGAAAAAACCACTTTACCAAAAAATGAGTGTTTTTTTCCTAAGACTTAATAAATAAATTTTTATTGGGAAGGACTATTTTATATATATTTAATAATTTGATTACTCCTACTCATAACCACCCATTTAATATCTATATTATAATGGTTACATTTAAATAATAATATTTTTATAGTATATCACAATTCTCTTAAATCTTGGTGGTGTGTGTTAAGGTAGCTATCGAGTATAGTATTCTTTTAAACTAAATTTTTATGGTGTTACATTGTACCCCCTCAAATAAATTTTGTCCTTGTAATCTTATCTTATTCCTAATAAAAAGTTTTAAAACATTTTAAAAAATAGTTCTAGGGTGTGAAAGATAAAATAAAAACAATCATGAAAGTATATCCCTTTTTAATATTTAAAAAATAGATTTTTTGAAAACCAAATCATAAAAATGGATAATAAAACATTAATTTTAAAATAAAAATAATAATAATTTCACCTAGAATAACACAAAATCAGGTTTCAAAAATAAGGAGAACATTGGTAGGATATGAAAATACGGGATTTAAAAGAAGAACCATTTAAAAGATAACGTTATACTTTTTAGAATATAATATACCATACATTCATCATAAATTATTGTAAAAGTGTAAAAAAGAATTTCAATATCATTTTACTATTTTTGAGGGATTATTTTACCATCGGGGTAGAGAACATGTGAGAATATACATACTTGAATTATTTCCATTTTATAAGCAAAATTTCATCATTTGGTTTTTCTTCAATCGGTTACCACTTATATCACATCTCTTATTCCAATAAATGAATAATCAAGATTAATTTTTATTGTTTTAAGCACTAAAATAAAATTCTAATTGATTTCATGATCCATAAATGGATAACAAGTTATTCTACTATCATTATACATTAACCAAAACCAAAATGATTAGCGCAAGGTAAGATAACATCCAATATGAAGAAATACTACATTAATATTAGAAGAGTAAACAATAAATACCAAAGTTGAAATTTAAACATTCCATAAGTAAATAACCTTAAAAATATTCAAAGTATTCCAAACCAAGTTCAAACCCAAAAAATAAGAAGGACTTGATCAAATATTCTTCTCAGATCAATTTAACATTTATCTATAAATAAAATTATTAATTCATGAAGCCATGTACCCAAAAATGAAAATTTCCTAATCATATAATCACAAAAATATACTAATATTTTCCATAAATAACCTAAATTACCATAAATACAAAATAAAATTATATATACTTAAAAAAGATAATTCAACCTTTATTCCTCAAGTAAAAAACCTTCTTCGACAAAACAATTTCCATTCACCTTAACCATATAATGTTCCAAAAATAGTGAATTTATCCAAAAATAACTCTTATAACTTAGTCACCAAATCACTTTAAATCCCATAGTTATCTATATGATTAATAATATGTTCCCAATATATAATAACCCTTTTGTCCTAATTAACCATAGTTACCACACCATCGAATATCATTTTAACCATAAAGTTTTCTAATACCTTTAAACAAATATCCAGAAAATATAAAAGGCTTATTCCTCAAATAAACTTTTCACTAAAACACATACTAAATCCAAGGGTTTTATTATTATAATTGTCTCTCAAAACAATCTTAATCACCTTAAAATTCCATCACTTAAAATGTTAAAAGGGGTGTTTATTCCTTTGATCGTATAGTCCACCTTAAACTTATAATCCCATTATGGTATATATAATTATTAATTCAAACTCACATGAAAACATGCTAATAAATACATTTATCTAAAACCTACATTAATACCAATTAGAATATTCATGATCCTACACTCCGAAATCCAATAACAAAAATATAATATTTACATTTCTGGAATTGATACCAAAAATAATGACCCAATTTTAGTCATCCAAAACCTATAACATCATTAAAAAATACTGGATCACTTAAATACCCAATGAAAATTTAGGATTGGGGTTTTATATAATTATAAAAATCTTTTCAAAGTGGAAATTTCTACAAAATATCCATTTTCCAAAAAAAATATATTTATAAAGACACAATTTCTTCATTCAAGGTAACATCCATATCTAGAACTTTAAATTTATTAACTTTTCCACTAATAATTAATACCTATGTAAAATAATTTGAAAATATTTGATGAGAAATAAAATTCCCAATAATATATATATTGAAAAATAAAATAAACCCATAATTCTATTCCAAAGCCATGATATCATATAAAAAAGTTTTCCATCAACATAATAAATTTTAAGCTCAAATAATCATTTACATGAACATGAAATCAAGATTTACTACCAAATGTTCTTCATAAATTTGATTATAAGAAAACATAAATAAAAAATCATAATCATTAGTGTTTCATAGAAAAAAAAAGTAGAACCCGTGAAAATTATTTTCTTATAAACATATGTTTTTACACATAAAGGTAATAATCATTCCTTTAAAAAAATTAAGTTAAAATTCCTAATGGAAAAAAATATTTCAATGAAAACTAATTATAAATCATAAAAAAGTGATGCAGGAGCCTTGGGACATCATATTCATATAACCCTTAAAACGGAATAACATACTTGGTTAATTTAAACATACTTATATAGAGAACATAATCATTACCCAATGCATTAGAAAGAGATATTAGGATCACCCATCACCATAAAAAATATCAAGTAAAATAAAATGAATGAAAAACATATAATAATTCATTTAAATCATAAAAATAAATAAAAAATATAATTTTGATCCCATAATAAAAGCATTTTTGTATATTGATATATCCATTTCATTCAAAATCCCAATTTCAAAACTAACATACATAAAAAAAAGGGAATGAGTTTTTCCCAATGAAAAAATATTAATTATTTTAAAGGAATCCAAACAAAAAATATAGTTGTATTGGAGGAAAAATCTTTTGACATCATATAAGTAAAAATAGAACATTATTTTTTACTTTTTTGTATGGAATTTCAAAACATTATTTATAAATTATTTAAAACAGTTCATACTGAAAAATATATAAAAAAATTAAAAAAAAGTTACATAATAAGTCTGTAACGACCCAAAGTTTTTCAATGAAAATTCCATTCTTAAAATTATGTCATAAAATCACATGAATTCACAACATATTGAACTACTAAGTGATAACTGACCTTTAAACATAAGTTTATCACTTCTGTGTTTGGAATTTTGAAAATCCAACACACATAGTTGTGTTCAAGATGATTTTTAAAGTCTGATAGAACAAACTTGTTTTTTGGTGAATAGTAACATACCCTTATGAATAGTAAAATGAATAGAAATATAACCCTTATGAATATTAAATAATATTATTATTTTATTTTCCTAAGGTAGTAAGATAATGAGATCTTAATTAATTTTTCAATGAGAAATAAAACCAAGTGCACCTTTAAGATTGTTTTTTTAAATTAACTATTACTTTATTTAAAAATTAAATTAGTAATTTTTAAAAATTTAATTTTGAAAAATGGATTTCACTTTTGAATTCTACACGAAGAAAAATATTACGGGTGAAATTTTGGGATTTTTCTAAAATACAAGAATTTTTTCATGAATAGTAAAAATACAGTTTTGAGTTTTCGGTAGATTAATGACATCATAATGATGTAATAATTAAATATAAAAGTATGGTCAAATTTTGTATAGTAACTTATGACATGATTTGTCCCAAGTGTCTTAAACCGTGGGTAAATACCATGGGCAAGCCCATGATTTGGAAAAAACCTCTAATGAGGTGTCCCTTTGAAATTATTAAAAAATTACCTCTCTTTTTCTATAAATACCCACTCATCCATTTGTTTTTTTTCATTCCAAATCCCTCATCCTCAAAGATCTGGTGGTTTTACCTCTCTATGAGTCCTCCTAAGAAGTCCATAATCCCCCAAGGTCCCATCCTTCAAGATCTAGGAGTTATTCTATAAGGTAAGGGAATCCTTCATTCTCTTCTTTAAGTTGACACTTCTTTTATGTTAGCTATTTGAAATTCCTGTCTCATATGTTGGGGTTTGATTTTATTTATTCTCCTTACTGTACTTTTGATTTCAATATTATGAGATACCCTTTTTGTTCTCATCATTTTATTTTTTTGAAATATTAAGTGACGTCGTTAGGCTGCCGAATTTTCATAAGGAATATCTTAACTCTTCTTTATTTTCATGTTCAAGTCCATTTCGTGATCTCTCCCAACCTATCTTCATCCAAATGGTATTGTAACTCCAGTATTATACATATAATATAATTTTATGATTATAATGGGATATTATATCTTCCAACCCCCTTTCCCTATTCCTTTTATTTTATTAAAGATAACGTTGTTCGTGAGGTGTTAATTTATCACCTTCAAGAACAACATGCATTCTTCTTCCATTTCTACCTTCAGATATGGTCATGAAACCATTTTTTTTTGTTGAACCAGAATATTTTTTATGTATTATCACCTATTTCATGTTCTAGAACTAACTTATTGTGGCATCCCGCCTTTTTATAACATAAACTTTCATTTCATTACACAAAACTGAGGATTTTTAAGGTTTAGTGTCTTGGAAACCAGGAACATAATACACGAAAAAAACATAAAAAATTCTTTTTAAACACTTGAAAGACTTATCCTTAATTTAATCTTAGGTTAATTACTACATCTCATAACCTGGGTACATGCATCAAAAGAAAGGGTGAGTAGAAGGCCCAGTAAGGGAAACGAGAGAAACATTTTACATGTGAACTTGAGATACTTCAATAAGGTCATGAAAAGAACTTTAAGGCATGAGAAAGAAATCATGAGGCATATCATAATAAAAATAACTTTTTTGATAAATTGAAGATGTGGCTACAACATTTAATATTGAATATAATTTTCGTTTCACCAAGGTCAATCCCCAAGGTGTCCTTAAAAATTACCAAGGTTATTCACCAAGGCGTCGTTAAAAATAGCCATCTCTAGAGATTAAGTCTTTACCCAATGCATTGGAGCGCTATCAGGGTGCACCCTTGAAATTACTTTATTATCATGTTAGCCACATATATCATCATAAATCATTTCATAAACAACCCATATAGCAAAAAAGGAATGGGTTTCATTTCAGAATCATAATGTTTTAAAAACTTCTTTAAAGATATGATCTTTACGTCACTTTAAACCCACTGAAAGGAAGAGAGGGTCTCATGTATGTAAATACTAGAATTTAAAATATAAAAATTTGGTATATATGTTAATACCCCTATATAAGAGAGATATTTGAGTATTAACTTAATAAAATAAAAGAACTTTAGAAAAAGAGAGACATTTCGGGATGGAAATTCTGCAGCATAACGGCTATGTTTCGGGGTTTTAGAAAACATTGAAAAGAGAGGGGACATGAATCAAACAATCATAAATGACCCATAAAAAAGTATAGGGACGGAATATGAAGAATATATGAACATGTTAATGAAATTTTAAGGACATACCATTTGAAATGAAAAATATGGAAGGAAGAAAAAAATTAGATTTCTCTTATGAAAATTCGGCAGCCTAACGGCGTCACTTAAAATTCAACAAAAATGAATTGAGAAGATAAAATAGGGTCTCTAATCATATTAAAATAAGATTTAAGTATGATAGATATAGAGATCATACCCCAACATAATTAAAAATTAACTTGAAATACTTGACATGAAATTAGAACTTTGAAAAAATTGGAAGGGTGAAAGAATCCCCTTAAAAATTCGGCAGCCTAACGGCGCCACTTAAACATTATTATAACGAATTGATGAGAGAAAGAGGGGGTATCTCATAATATGAACATGAAAAGGGAAGTAAGATGAAAATAAAATAACATCCTCCAACATAAGAACATGGAGCATAAAAGGAATGACATAAAAGAGATTACTTGAAAAGAAAGGGAGAGGTCGGATCCCTTACCTTAAACGTAACTCTTAAAACTCAATGGTTGGGACCTTGAGGGCTTGGGGTCACCTTGGGAGGACTCCTTGGGAGGTATGGAGACCCGAACGTCGTTGAGGATGATTTTGGAGTCGAATGGATGAGAGGATGTCTTGGTATTTATAGGGAAAGTGAGGGGACAAGGCATTAATGGCCAAGGGACACCTCATTGGTGGTATTGGCAAAACCATAGGCTTGCCCATGGTATTTGCCCATGGTATTGGACACTTGGGAAACCTCATAAAATAATTCATCCCCTTTAGTCTACCATACCTTAAAATATCTCATGACATCATCATGACATAGTTATGATGGCATTTAACATACCGAAACCCTAAAACTGCATTGTTACTATTCACTGAAAATTCATTTTTTCAGAAAAATCCCCAAAAATTACCATAACATAATATCAATGATCTGAGTTCAAAAATTATTTCCATTTTATAAAAATAAATTTCTAAATATTTTTAATTTAATTTTTAATTAAAAACACTATTCACCCGAAAAAACTGATACTTGACTAATAATTTATGAAACCATTATTTACCCATTTTATTGAATCACATTACTTAATCAAGGTGTCTAAATTATATTAAAACTTTATTTAAGTGAGATTACTAATCCATTTGGTCACATTACTAATCCTAAGCTTAAAATCACTATTCATAATTTACTATTCATCAAAAATTAAGTTGATCTTATTAGACTCCAAATTCCTTATTGAACACTTTTACAGAAGACCATTTTTTGAAAATCATTACACGTCATTAATTATTTAAGGTTTACATAAATATTTTAAAATATCCTTTTTTTCAAAATTCATCAATAAAATACATCCTAAAATTATCCAGACATTTGAAATTTCACAAACATTACTAAAGGAGGAAATCTTAATTTATTCATCCCAAAGGATTACACAAATAAGATACAGTCTCGTCACATAGCCCCTTATAACACAAGAATATGACCTAAGTGTAAGGTGTGCTATGGTGAGAGAATCTCAGGGAGGCTCAAATAGCATTTCCCTAGTAGTAATCTCTACTAACTTGAACTTCTCCCGCAGGCATTTCCGTTCAAGCTTGACACGCTAGAGTTTGGCTTGGGCTTGGTCCAAAGAGAAGCCCAAATATTCAAACTCCTTACCAAGCTCTGATTAGTGGGCTTCATAAGGTTCGATTCTACTGGATGAAGCCATCAACTCCTCTTTCTACATTAACCAACAACATCTCTATTAAATCGTTAAGAGTAAGTTGATATACTATTCAAAAAGTTTGGGTCGTTACATTCTTCCCCCCTTAAGAAATTTCGTCCCCGAAATTTTATAATTGAGGCCTAGTAGAAAAGGTGAGGGTACTTTTGCTTCATTGTTTCCTCAGGATCCCAAGTTGCTTCTTCATTTTTATGATTCGTCCACAACACTTTCACAAGGTGGGTAGTCTTGTTTCGTAGAACCTTGTCTCTACGGTCTAAGATCTCTACTGGCTGCTCCTCATAAGAGAGGTTATGTTCCAGTTGTACCACCTCTGGGTTCAGTACATGCGAAGGGTCAGGTATGTACTTCTTTAAGAGAGATACATGGAATACATTGTGAACTTGAGCTAGGTTCGGTGGAAGTGCTATTCGATAGGACACTGCTCCTATGAGATCAAGGATTTCATAGGGGCCAATGTACCTAGGGCTGAGCTTCCCTTTCTTCCCAAACCAAATGACTCTCTTCCATGGAGAAATTTGAAGGAAGACTTTATCGCCCACACCAAACTCCAAGTCCCTTCGACGATTGTCAGCATAGCTCTTCTGCCGACTCTGAGCAACCTTTATGTGTTGTTGTATAGAATGAACTTGTTCTGTCATCTCTTGCACGAGATCAGGGCCAAAAAGCTTTCTCTCACCAGTTTCATCCCAACAAGTAGGAGTTCTACATCTCTTTCCATACAGAGCTTCATAGTGTGCCATGTGAATACTCGAATGGAAGATGCTGTTATAGGAGAACTCAACTAATGGGAGGTATTGATCCCATCCACCATTAAATTCCATTGAGCATAATCTCATCATGTCTTCGAGTGTCTGAATAGTCCTTTCAGATTGGCCATTAGTTTGAGGATGATAGGCCGTACTAAAATTCAATTCTGTATTCAGAGCATGTTGAAGACTTCTCCAGAATTTTGATGTGAATCTTGGATCACGATCAGACACGATGGATAGTGGTACCCCATGCAGCCTTACCACTTCCTTTACATATATCTTGGAAATTTGATCCAGAGAGAAATCTTCCCGAATAGAGATAAAATGGTCGGTCTTGGTGAGACGGTCCACAATAACCCATATCGCATTGTTTCCTTTGGATGTTTTCAAGAGACCAGTTATAAAGTCCATAGTGATATTATCCCACTTCCATACTGGTATGGGTAGCGGTTGTAATACCCCCTTAGGAAGTTGTCGTTCTACCTTTACTTGTTGACACACCAGGCACCTTGTAGTGTAATCAGCAATCTCCCTCTTCATGTTATCCCACCAATAATGATCACGAAGGTCTCTATACATTTTAGTGCTTCCCGAATGTATAGAGAAAGTATAGCTATGAGCTTCATCCATCAATTCTTTCTTTATCTCTGGAATAGATGGAACACAGTCTTGTGCAAAATTTCAATACACCTTCTTGATCAATATTGAAATCAGGGAACTTCCCATCCTTTATAGCCTCAAACTTCTCCTTCAGCAAAGGATCTTATTTTTGAGCCTTCTTGATCTTCTCTAGTAATGAAGGTTGAGAAATCATTTGGGAAAAGGTTGATGATGTCCCTTCCCTTACAATTCCCATGTCCAGTTTTACTAGATCTTTAATCAAGGGATCTCCTAGGATCCTCATTATTGCCAGAACAACAGGTTCTTTCCTACTTAACGCATCCGCGACTTTGTTTGCTCTTACAGGGTGATAATGAATTGAACAATCATAGTATTTAATAAGCTCCAACCATCTCATTTGTCTCATGTTCAATTTTTTCTGTGTGAAAATATACTTTAAACTTTGGTGGTCAGTGTATATATCACATTTCTCCCCATAAATATAGTTCCTCTATATCTTAATAGAAAAAACAACCGCCGCTAGCTCTAGATCATGCATAGGATAATTCTTATCATGAATCTACAAATATCAAGATGCATAAGCAATTACCTTGTCATATTTCATGAGGACACACCCAAGCCCTTTCAGAGATGCATTGCTAAAAATAACGAATCCTTCTCCGATAGAGGGTAGTGTTAACATAGGTGCAGTAACCAATATCTTCTTCAGCTCTTGGAAACTTTACTCACATTCCTTTGTCCAAATGAACTTAAACCATTTTGGAGTCAACTTGGTTAGTGGATTAGAAAGCCGTGAAAAGTTTTTCACAAACCTCCTATAATATCCCGCTAAACTAAGGAAACTACGAATCTCAGTTACTGTTGTGGGTTGAGGCCACTCTTCCAAAACCATTGTCTTTGTAGGGTCAACTGAGATTCCTTCATTGGTTACGATGTGCCCCAAGAAAGCCACTTGTTGTAACCAAAAATCACACTTTCTGAACTTTCCAAAGAGCCTCTCCTTCTGCAGAGTTTTCAAAATAACCATCAGATGATCTTCACGCTCCTCACTAATTTTCGAATATATCACAATATCATCAATAAAAACTACCACAAAGTTATCAAGGTAGTCCTTAAAGACTATATTCATCAAATCCATGAAAATTGCAGGAGCATTAGTCAAGCTGAAGGGCATAACAGTAAACTCATAATGCCCATATCTGGATCGGAAGGCAGTCTTTGGGATATCTTCCTTCTTCACCCTCAGTTGATGATAACCAGATCAAATATCAATCTTAGAGAAGAATTGAGGCCCACGAAGTTGGTCAAATAAATCATCAATTCTTGGAAGAGGGTATCTGTTCTTCACTATGATCCCATTCAGTTCTCTATAATCAATGCATAGTCGCATTGATCCATCCTTCTTCTCCACAAAGAGAACTGGTGCTCCCCAAGGAGACACACTCGGTCGGAAAAACCCCTTCTCCAATAAGTCTTGGAATTGCTTCTTTAACTCTTCTAGCTCCACATTTTTCATTCTATATGGGGTCTTTGATATCGGTTGAGATCCAGGTACGAGTTCAATGGAGAACTCTCCCTCTCTTTCTGGGGGAGGTCCAGGTAACTCCTTAGGAAATACATCTATGTATTCCTGAACAATCAGAACATCTTCTATTTGTATACTCCCTTTTCCTTCTTCATCATCACCGATTAACTCCATAAAGAAAGATATAGGAGGTGTTTCTAGATAGGGATCAGTTCGGTATATCTCTCCTTGGAAGATAATTGTAGGTCATTCATTCAAGACTACTGAGATTTCATTACTTCTGCATTTGATCTTAGAATTATACTTTGAGAGCCAGTCCATCCCTAGTATAATGTCAAATTCCAACATGGGAATGACTACTAGATTTGCGATAAGATTATTCTCACTAAAGTAAACAATAGAGTCTCTAAACACTGTTGATGCATGGATAATCCCACTTGCAGTCTTGATTGAAAACTATACCTCAAGCAATTCGGGGATTGATTCTATATTATTTACAAACTTGGAGGAAATAAAGGAATGCGTAGAACCAGAATCAAACAAAGTAGTTGCTAGTTTTGAGAGGACAACAAGAGTACCTGCTACCACGCCATTCGGAGCTTCAACTTCAGTTGTTGTGATAGCAAAAGCATGACCTTGCTCCCCCGGCCATTGCTGAGGTTGATGGTGATTCCCCTCGACTGCCCTATGATTTGGATAGTGATTAGCAAAGTGCCCATGTTTTCCACACTTGATGAAATGGACTTCAGGTAGGGAAAGAACCATCTTTCCTCTTTCTTCATTGTTGGGGAGTTGAGGCTTCACCTCACTACGACAATTCTGAGCAACATGGCCTCCTCTTCCACACCTGTATCACTTGCCACTTCCGATCAAGCAGTGCCCCAGATGCTTCTTTCCACATTTATTACATGTGGTAAGTTGCATTTGCTTTCCACCTCTCCCCTGATCAAAATTCTTCCCTAAACTCGGCTCCAATGACCTCTTATTGTCATTTTATTTATGAGACCACTGTGTCTCACCAAACTCCAGCTAAACTTTCATTGCACTCTGCACGATCTCCTCGTAGCTATCGTAGTCCCGGTTGGCTACATTCTTCCGCAGATGAGGTCTTAGTACACCGAAAAATCTATCAACCTTACCACTTAGATCCATGACAAAGCTATAGGTATATCGTGAAATTCGAGTGAAGTTCATCTCATAGCTTTCGACAGATTTGTTCTCCTTCTACTTTAGCTCGAGAAACTCTTTCTCCATTCTTTTTCTCATGGAACAAGGGAAATACTTATTAAAGAATATTCCCTGGAACTCTTCCCACTCCATAGCTTCCATATCCCCTATAGTCTTAGTGTTTTTTACCAGTGACCACCACTGATCATCTTCTCCCTCTAGGCGGTAAACAGCAAGGGTGACCTTTTCTTATTCCGAACAAAGGAGTACAGAAAAGATCTTTTCAATGGATCTTATCCATTGTTCCGCAACCAATGGGTCAGTAGATCCACTGAATGTTGGTGGTCGTTGATGCATGAAGGAATCAACAGAGTGTTGTTCCCTTCGTGGTGAGATTGTCCTCTCATCTTGATTCAAGTTATTACTCATAACTTGAGTCATTTGGTTCATCATTCACATGAATTTTTCCATTCCGGCTTCCATCGGAGGGCCATCAGCACATGGTTCATTGCAGTCACCATTTGCACGGTTCCTCCTATTGCCCTCTATTTTCCAAAAGGATAAAACCTTATTGAGAAACTTATTTCATTTATGAATCTTTTAACTAAGACTTCATGCTTAGACAATTACATTTCTCTATAATTCCTTCATAATGATTCATACAAAGCTTGTGATTAACCAAACATATCCCCCGGGAGTGTCGTAACCAAGAGTGCAGCAAGGCCTGTTATCGTGCACCAGTTCCCATTCAAGTCTAGCTCAAAGTGGTGTTTTCATGTTTTACCCCTATGTACATCTCTGCCAGAGCCGCCTCTACCTGTTCGTATCCAGACAGGGATGTATTTGTTTGATAAACCACTTACTCGATACTTACCAAAATACCAGAAAGTTTTTCAATATTTAAAATTTTCTATAGGGTTCTTCCTAAAGTTTTGATATCCTAATTTCCACAAATAAATAAACCATCCTTTGATACCAACTGTGGAAACCAGCCTTTTTATAACATAAACTTTCATTTCATTACACAAAACTGAGGATCTTTAAGGTTTAGTGTCTTGGAAACCCGGAACATAATACAAGAAAACAACATAAAACATTCTTCTTAAACACTTGAAAGACTTCTCCTTAAGTTCATCCTAGGTTCATAACTGCATCTCATAACCTGGGGACATACATCACAAGAAAGGGTGAGCACAAGGCCCAGTAAGGGAAACAAGAGAAACATTTTACATGTGAACTTGAGATACTTCAATAAGGTCATGAAAAGAACTTTAAGGCATGAGAAAGAAATCATGAGGCATATCATAATAAAAATAACGTTTTTCATAAATTGAAGATGTGGCTACAACATTTAATATTGACAATCATTTCCGTTTCACCAAGGTCCATCCCCAAGGTGTCCTTAAAAATTACCAAGGTTATTCACCAAGGCGTCGTTAAAAATAGTCATCTCTAGAGATTAAGTCTTTACCCAATGCATTGGAGAGATATCAGGGCGCACCCTTGACATGTATTTATTATCATGTGATCCAAATATATCATCATAAATCATTTCATAAACAACCCATATAGAAAAAAAGGTATGGGTTTTATTTCATAATCATAACGTTTTAAAAACTGCTTTAAAGACATGATCTTTACGTCACTTTAAACCCACGAAAAGGGAGAGCGGGTCTCATGAATGTAAATACCAGAATTTAAATTAGAACACCTTGGTATATATGTGAATACCCATATAGAAGAGAGATCTTTGAGTATTCACTTAATAAAATAAAAGAACTTTAGAAAAAGAGAGATACATTTTGAGACGGAAATTCTGCAGTATAACGGCTATGTTTCGGGGTTTTAGAAAACATTGAAAAGAGTGGGGACATGGGTCAAACAATAATAAATTACCCATAAAACAGTATAGGGACAAAATATGAAGAATATATGAACTTGGTAATGAAATTTTAATGACATACCATTTGAAATGAAAAACATGGAAGGAAGACAAAAATTAGATTTCTCTTCTGAAAATTTGGTAGCCTAACGGCGTCACTTAAACTTCAACAAAAATGAATTGACAAGATCAAATAGGGTCTCTAGTCATTAGGAAATAAGAGTTTAGTATTATAGATATAGTTATCATACCCTAACATAATTAAAAGGGAACTTGAAATACTTTACATGAAAGTAGAACTTTGAAAAAATGAGAAGGGTGAAAGAATCCCCTTAAAAATTCGGCAGCCTAACGGCGCCACTTAAACATTCTTAAAACGAATTGATGAGATAAAAAGGGGGTATCTCATCATATGAACATGAATAGTTAAGTAAGATGAATATAAAAGAAAATCCTCCAACATAATAACATGTAGCATAAAATGATTACATAAAAAAGATTACTTGAAAAGAAAGAGAGAGGTCGGATCCCTTACCTTAAACGTAACTCTTAAAACTCAATGTTTGGGACCTTGAGGGCTTGGGGGCACCTTGGTAGGACTCCTTGGGAGGTAAGGAGACCATAACTTCGTTGAGGATGATTTTGGAGTCGAACGTATGAGATTATGTCTTGGTATTTATAGGGAAAGTGAGGGGACAAGACATTAATGGCCAAGGGACACCTCATTGGTGGTATTGGCAAAACCATGGGCTTAACCATGGTATTGTCCCATGGTATTTTCCACTTGGGACACCTAATACAATAATTCATCCCCTTTAGTCGACCATACCTTAAAATATCTCATGAAATCATCATGACACAGTTATGATTTCATTTGACATACTAAAACCCTAAAACTGCATTTTTACTATTCACTGAAAATTCATTTTTTTATAAATATCCCCAAAAATTACCATAACATAATATCGATGATCTGAGTTCAAAAATAAATTCCATTTTATAAAAATAATTTTCTAAATATTTTTAATTTAATTTTTAATTAAAAAAACTATTCACCTGAAAAAACTGATACTTGACAAATAATTTATGAGACCGTTATTTACCCATTTTATTGAATCACATTACTTAATTGAGGTGTCTAAATTATATTAAAACTTTCTTTAATTTTACTAATCCATTTGGTCACATTAATAATCCTAAGCTTAAAATCAATATTCATAATTTACTATTCATCAAAAATTAAGTTGATCTTATTAGACTCCAAATTTTTTACTGAACACTTTTACATAAGACCATTTTTTAAAAATCATCACACATCATTAATTATTTAAGGTTTACATAAATATTTTAAAATACCCTTTTTTTTAAAATTCATCAATAAAATACATCCTAAAGTTATCCGGACATTTGAAATTTCACAAACTTCACTAAAGGAGGAAATCTCAATTTATTCATCCCAAAGGATTACGCAAAGAAGCTACGGTCTCGTTACATAGCCCCTTATAACACCAGCATATGACCTAAGTGTAAGGTGTGCTATGGTGAGAGAATCTGAGGGAGGCTCAGATAACATTTCCCTAGTAGTAATCTCTACTAACTTGAACTTCTCCTGTAGTTGTTTCCATTCAATCTTGACACGCTGGAGTTCGGCTTGGTCTTGGTCCAAAGCGAAGCCCAAAGATGCCACCTCCTTCCCAAGCTCTGATAAGTGGGCTTCATAAGGTTCGAGTCTACTGGATGAAGCCATCGACTCCTCTTTCTGCATTAACCAACAACATATCTATTAAATCGTTAATTGTATGTTGATATACTATTCAAAATGTTTGGGTCGTTACACTTATGACCATATTTCAAGTGATAAAATAAAACTAGTCCATTATGATCGAAAAATCACGCAGATTAACCCAAATAATCATCATTTAATTCTCATCTAATGATTCATCCACATTGATCTAATATAATTCATTATAAGATCATTAAAACTCATTTAATCTCATTAATAACATGTAATGTCAGTTCTGTATGTTTACCCATGTTCTACCCAAACTTCAATTTATGAATATAAGTGAACCACCCAAGAAAAACCATAAAAACGAACATCCCCGAACAATGTTTTTAAACTCTACAAGTCATCCAAAGGAACATAATATGGCATAATGAAACCAGAATGAACCCTATTAATGTACACATGGTTCTGGATTTATAATTGATGAATATAATGTCATTATACGGGACATTAAAGAGAAGGAAGTGTTCGGATACAAGGTAAGGTGAAATCTTGAACTAAATTTTTATCCTTCGGGTTCTCCTACTTTCACTCTATTTTGATATGGTTACTCCTTAAAGATCATTTCTTCATAATTATCTTACCTTTTCTGTGATATAAATGTGTTCTAATTAAGTTTATGTCTAACCAAATGTTTTCCAAAAGAACTTTTCTTTTAAGAACTCAACTTTTACCTCTCATTCATGGTTGATGGTTCTTGTATCAAGTATGTTGTTCCCTTTTTCTTTTGAGAACCCTAAGCTTGTGAATGTATTATTATGAGATGAAACCCATTCCTTTAAATGGATTAGTTATGTTCACTTTTGATATGTTTTCTATGTGTCAATCATGATAATGATACTGTTATGATGTGAAGGGTGCGCCCGGAATTATATAGCGCAAAATGAATGTTTCAAAGTGACGGGTGCACCCAGAATTATACAGCGCTCTAATGCATTAGGTAAAGTGATGAATCTCATGAGTAAATGTGAAATGATGTGTAAACAATATTATAGCTTGGTTCACAAGTATGTGTGGTTTTTAAACCACTAAAACATGATGTTTCATTTTTATGCATTGCCACATTTCAAGTCTTTTATTTATGTTCCTCTAATGTTCATGATCTTTTGCCTATGTCATGATTATGCTCAGCCCATACTATATTCTTTTTGTCTATCCTCTTACTGGGATTTTAGATCACCCCTTTTTATGTATATCCTCAGGTGGCTACATTTACTAAGGATAGTAAAACTGCCAATAAGAATCTAGATAAGAATAAATTAATAAATTTTTATGCTTGATGTTGTAATTATTATGTATGGTCCTAGTTTTCCCAAGACACTAAACCGTTGGATCCTCTATGTGTAATACTATTATGTTTTTTACCTTTAAAGTTATGTAATAGTAATGTAAGAAAAGATTGGGATGCTATAGTTGGTATCAAAGGAATGGTTTAGTTAATTTGGGAATCAGGATTAGTGAACCCTAGAGAAAACCTCTAGCATGAGACTAAGTACAAATATGCACATAGGAATATTTACATAGGGATCCCATATGTTATGTTTTTGGTATAAATTGTTTAAATGAATAAGTTATTCATGAATTTTTTACTTAGGTTTTGTTCTAACATATTCTATTTTAGAAAATGGTGGGAACCAGGAGAAATCTGCCCAACAACTCGTGCGAGGGTCAATGCAACGATTTCCCGAACGACATCCCCAATGATTTGGGAGGTGGAGTTCAGAACTTCATGGAAATTATTAACCAATTATCTCATATTATGAACAATAACCATAATAATGCGGAACGTCCTCCTTAACCAAATATGGATCAGCTGGCTATCGAATGTTTTATGCGGCAACGACCACCAACGTTTTGTGGATCTTCCGATCCACTAGATGAGGATCAGTGGGTCAACTCCATGGAGAAGATCTTTTCTGTGCATAACTGTTCTGAGACGGATAAGGTGACTCTATCCATTTATCGTCTAGATGGAGAAGCTGATCAATGGTGGACTTTGATTAAGAACACAAAGCCAAGGGAGGAAATTAAAGAGATGGAATGGGAAGACTTTAAGATAATGTTTCTTTATAAGTATTTCCCACGAAATCTTCGTACGAAGATGGAGAGAGAATTTATAGAGCTCGAGCAAAAATAAGGAGAATCTATCACAACCTATGAAGCAAATTTCACAAGGCTTTCAAGGTACGCTTCGGGTTTTTTTTCAACAATGATAGCAAAATTGATAGATTCTTTAGGGGATTAAAACCACACCTTCGAAAGGCTCTTGTAATCCGAGACATTGGGAGTTATGAAGAAGTTGTTCGATGTGCTCTCAAAGTGAAGATAGTGTTTGTAGAATGGTCCCATGGCTATGAGGATAAGAAAATAAAAATGGAGTTTCAAGCTGGTGGATCTAATGAAAATGGTGGGAAGAAAAATCAACGATGCACATGTCAAAAATGTGGGATGTGTCACTATGGGAACTGCCTCAAAGGGATGGGGAAATGCTTCAAGTGTGGGAAAGAAGGACACCATGCTCAAGAGTTTCAAAAAGAAATGAAAATGAAGGAGAATGTAGCCGATGAAAGGAGAGAACAACTCATGGTTCAATGCTACAACTGTATAGAGCTAGGGCACTATGAAAACTAGGGCACTAAACCTCGATCTCTTGAGGGTAATCAGCGTCAGTAGCCACCGAAGCTAAAGAAACAATAGAAGTCTTATGCCATCACTAATATGGAGGTGGAGCATGATAATGGATTCAAACAAGGTACACTTCCTATTCACTCAAGAATGGAAAAATTATTATTTGATTCTGGTTCTACCCATTCCTTCATATCCTAAAAGTTTTCTAGAACTATAGAATCGCAGCCCTAAAAGCTTGAAGTAGAGATGTCTATAAAAACACCAAGTGGCGCAATCATTGCAACCCAAGTGTTTGACTCTTCTCCTGTTGGAATATGTGGGAAGATTCTTCTGGAAAATCTCGTAATCCTTCCCATGGTGGAATTTGATGCTATAATGGGAATGGATTGGCTCTCGTTATATAGAGCACATATCAACTTTCAGGAAAAGTAAATATCTTTTCATATTCTGAACCATCCCATGCTCCTCTACAAATGCATGGAAGATCATGAATCTCCTTTGAAAAATCCTTCAATGGTGTGGGTGTTGATTCCCTATGAAGAATCATACCTCGCCCAAATGGTTGAGTCGAAGGAAGGTTCCAACCTTGATGAAATGCCCATCGTGAGGGAATATGGTGATGTATTTCCCAAAGAGTTACTCATAATTCCCCCGGATCTTGAGGTAGAGTTCTCAATCGATCTCATACCTGGAGCTACTCCTATCTCAAAGTGTCCCAATAGGATGGATCCTATATAACTAGAGGAGTTAAAGAAGCAGCTGCAAGAGCATCTGGACAAAGGGTTCATACTCCCTAGTGCATCACCGTGGGGTGCACCAGTGCTCTTTGTGAAGAAGAAGGATGGAACAATGAGGTTGTGTATCGATTATTGGGAACTCAACAAGATCAAAATATAGAAAAAGTATCCTCTTCCTAGGATTGATGACTTTTTCAACCAGTTAAGAGGTGGTCGATACTTCTCAAAGGTGGATCTTTGTTCTGGATATCATCAGGTAAAGGTGAAGAAAGAAGATATTCAGAAAACTACCTTCCGTACAAGGTATGGACACTATGAGTTTTTTGTGATGCCCTTCGGACTTACTAATGCCCCTGAAATCTTCATGGATTTGATGAATATAGTCTTTATACATTACCTTGAAATATTTTTAGTAGTATTTATCAATTCTCATCTACTCCAAGAGTAAGGAGGAACATGAAGAACATCTAAGACTTGTGTTGGAGACATTGAGAAAGGAGAAGTTGTACACCAAGTTCAGCAAGTGTGACTTTTGGATGAAGAAATTCACATTCTTGGGACATGTGATCACAAGTGACAGAATTTCTGTGGATCCTTCAAATAAAAAGGCAATTGAGGAATGGCCCTGGCCCTCTAGTGTCACAGAAATCCATAGTTTTCTTAGATTTGCTGGGTACTACCGACGTTTTGTGAGAAAATTTTCACGATTGTCAAGCCCGCTAACTAAGTTAACAAGGAAAGAGGTAAAGTATGTATGGTCGGAAGAATGTGAGAGAAGCTTCAAGGAGCTAAATAAAAGGCTGATTATAGCACCTGTGCTCACACTATAAAAAAGTGGAGAAAGTTTTTTGATATACAGTGACACTTCCAAGAAAGGATTGGGTTGTGTACTCATGCAAAATGATAATGTGATAGCCTACGCCTCATAATAGTTGAATATCCGTGAGCAGAACTACCCGACTCATGATCTAGAGCTAGCAGCCGTAATTTTTTCCTTGAAAATCCGGCGACACTACCTTTATGGAGAGAAGTGTGACATATACACTGACCACAAGAGCCTAAAGTATATATTCACACAAAAGGATCCCAAAATGCGTCAAAGGAGGTGGTTCAAGCTAATAAAGTGTTACAATTTATTTATTCACTATCATCCTGGAAAGGAAAACAAGGTAGGTGATGCTCTAATCAGAAAATAACCTTCTACTCTATCCATGCGTTGGATTGAGAAAGACCCTATCTTCATGGATATGAAAAGAATGGATTTGGAAATCATAAGGGCAAGGGATACATCCTACCTTGCACAAATGATTGCGGAACCATCCATCCAGGAGAAGATTAAAGAAGCACAAAGGGATGATGTGTAGATACAAAAGAGGGTGAATGCAGTAAAAGAAGGGAAGATGCAAGAGTTCCATATCAATGATGATGGTGTGATTTGGTTTGGAACGCAGCTTTGTGTTCCTTAATCACCCAAGATAAAGAAGGAGCTATTGGACAATGCGCAAATCTCAACTTTATCTATCCATCCTGGGAGTACCAAGATGTATTGTGATCTCTGAGAACACTTTTGGTGGGATAACATGAAGAATGAGATTGAAGAATATATATCAAGGTGCTTGGTATATCAGCAAGTTAAAGTTGAGCAACAAAAGTCTAAAGGTATGATGCATCCATTGCCTATACCCATGTGGAAATTGGAAAATGTTATTATGGACTTTGTCACGGGTCTCTCGAATACGTCAAAGGGAAATAATGTGATATGGGTTGTGGTTGACTGACTCACCAAGATAGCCCATTTTATCACTCTTCGGGAAGATCTCTCACTTGAACAAATTGCAATGATAAATGTGAGGGAAGTTGTGAGACTGCACAGTGTTCCACTCTCAATTGTCTCTGGCCGTGATCTGAGGCTCACATCTAAATTTTGGAGGAGCCTTCAACATTCTTTGAGTACTGAATTAAATTTCAGCACGACCTATCACCCCCAAACTGATGGCCAATCTGAAAGGACTATTTAGATGCTTGAAGATATGCTTAGAGCCTTCTCTCTAGAATACAAAGGTGGATGGGATCAGCATCTCCCATTGGTTGAGTTCTCATACAACAATAGCTTCCACTTGAGTATTCAGATGGCTCCATATGAAGCTCTATATGGAAAGCGATGTAGAACTCCAACTTGTTGGGATGAAGTTGGAAAAAGAAAGCTACTTGGACATGATCTTGTTCAAGAGATGACAGAGAAGGTTCAAGTCATCCAGAAACACATCAAAGCTGCTCAATGTCGGCAAAAGAGCTATGCTGACAACCGTTAAAGGGACTTGGAGTTTGACGTTAGAGATAAATTCATTTTTCAAATATCTCCATGGAAGAGAGTCATGCGATTTGGGAAGAAAGGGAAGCTAAGACCAAGGTACATTGGCCCCTTTGAGATCCTTGACCGCATAGGAGCTGTGGCCTATCAGCTTGAACTTCCATCGAATATGGCTCGAGTTCAAAATGTTATTCATGTATCACTCTTGATGAAGTACATACCTGATCCCTCACATGTACTAAACTCAGAGGTGGTGCAGATGGAAGATGATCTCTCCTATAAGGATCATCCAGTAAAGATTCTGGACCGAAGTGATAAGATTCTATGCAACAAGAAAACCCACCTTGTCAAAGTGTTGTGGAGGAACCATAAGTTTGAGGAAGAAACTTGGGAACTTGAAGAGGCGATGAAGGAGAAGTACCCTCACCTGTTTTTGTAAAACGAAATTTCGAGGGTGAAATTTCTTAAGGGGGAAAGAATGTAACGACCCAAAGTTTTTCAATGAAAATTCCCTTCTTAAAATTATGTCATAAAATCACATGAATGCACAACATAATTAACTACTAAGTGATAAGTGACCTTTAAACATAAGTTTTTCACTTCTGTGTTTGGAATTTTGAAAATCTGACATACACAGTTGTGTTCAAGATGATTTTTGGAGTCTGATAGAACAAACTTGTTTTTTTTGGTGAATGGTAACATACCCTTATGAATAGTAAAATGAATAGTAATATGACCCTAAGGAATAATAAATAATATTATTATTTTATTTTACTAAGGAAATAAGATAATGAGATCTTAATTAATTTTTCAATGAGAAATAAAACTAAGTGCACCTTTAAGATTGTGTTTTTTTTTCAAATTAACTATGACTTTATTTAAAAATTAAATTAATAATATTTAAAAAATTAATTTCGAAAAATGCATTTCACTTTTTAATTCTACACGACGAAAAATATTAGGGGTGAAATTTTGGGATTCTTCTAAAATGCATGAATTGTTTCATGAATAGTAAAAATATAATTTTGAGTTTTCGGTAGATTAATGACATCATAATGATGTAATAAATAAATATAAAATTATGGTAGACTTATTTATAGTAACTTATTATATGAGGTGTCCCAAGTGGCTTAAACCATGGTAAAATACCATGGGCAAGCCCATGGTTTGTCAAAAACCACTAATGAGGTGTCCCTTTGAAATTATTAAAAAATTACCTCTCTTTTTATATAAATACTCACTCGTCCATTCGTTTTATTTCATTACAAATCTCTCATACTAGAATATCTGGTGATTTTACCTCTCTAGGAGTCCTCCCAAGAAGTCACTAATCCCCCAAGGTCCCATCCTTCATGATCTAGGAGTTATTCTACAAGGTAAGGGAATCCTTCATTATCTTCTTTAAGTTGACACTTCTTTTATGTTATCTATTTGAAATTCCTTTCTCATATGTTATGGTTTGATATTATTAATTCTCCTTACTGTCCTTTTGATCTAAATATGATGAGATACAATTTTTGTTATCATAATTTGATTTTATGAAATTTTAAGTGATGTTGTTAGGCTGCCGAATTTTCATAAATAATCTCTTAACGTTTCTTTATTTTCAAGTTCAAGTTTATTTCTTGATCTCTCCCCACCTATATTAATACAAATGGTATTTTAACTCTATTATTATACATATATTGTAATTTTATGATTCTAATGAGATATTATATCATCCAACTCCCTTTCCCTCTTCCTTTTATTTTATTAAAGAGAATGTTTTTCGTGAGGTGTTAATTTATCACCTTCAAGAACGACATGCTTTCTTATTCCATTTCTACCTTCAGATCTGGTCATGAAACCATTTTTATGGTTGAACCAGAATATTTTATATGTATTATCTCCTATTTCAAGTTCTAGAACTAACTTATGACCATATTTCTAGTGATAAAATAAAACAAGTCCATTATGATCTAAAAAACACGCAAATTAACCCAAATAATCATCATTTAATTATCATCTAATGATTCATCCGCATGGATCGAATATAATTCATTATAAGATAATTAAAATTCATGTAATATCATTAATAACATGTAATATCAGTTCTGTATGTTTGCCCACGTTCTACCTGAACTTCAATTTATGATTACAAGGGAACCACCCAGGAAAAACCATAAAAACGAACATCCCCGAACAATTTTTTTAAACTCTATAAGTCATCCAAAGGAACATAATATGAAATAATGAAACTAGAATGAACCCTATTAATCTAAACATGGTTCTAGATTTATAATTAATTAATATAATGTCATTATACAGGACATTAAAGAGAAGGAAGCATTCATATACAAGGTAAGGGGAAATCTCGAACTCAATTTTCTTCCTTCGGGTTCTCCTTCTTTCACTCCATTTTGATATGGTTACTCCTTAAAGATCATTTATTCATAATTATCTTACCTTTTATGTGATATACATGTTTTCTAATGAAGTTTATGTCTAACCAAATGTTTTCCAAAAGAACTCTTCTTTTAAGAACTCAACTTTTACCTCTCATTCATGGTTGATGGTTCTTGTATCAAGTATGTTGTTCCCTCTTTATTTTGGGAACCCTAAGCTTATGAATGTATTATTATGAGATGAAACCCATTCCTTTATATGGGTTATTTATTTTCACTGTTGATATGTTTTCTATGTGGAAATCATGATAATGATAATGTTATGATGTGACGGGTGTGCCCGGAATTATATAGCGCAATATGAATGTTTCAAAGTGACGGGTGTGGCCAAAATTATACAGCGCTCCAATGCATTGGGTAAAGTGATGAATCTCGTGATTAAATGTGAAATGATGTGTGAAAAAGATGTTATCTTGGTTCACAAGTATGTGTGGTAGTTAAACCACTAAAATATGATGTTTAATTTTTATGCATTGCCATATTTCAAGTCTATTATTTATGTTCCTATCATGTACATGATCTTTTTCCTATGTCATGATTATGCTCACCCCATGCTATATTCTTCTTGTCTATCCTCTTACTGGGATTTTAGCTCACCCCTTTTGATGTATATCCTCAGGTGGCTACATGTACTAAGGAGATTACAAGTTCCAATAAGACGCTATAGAAAAAGAAATTAATAAATTTTTATGCTTGATGTTGTAATTGTTATGTATGATCCTAATTTTCCCAAGACACTAAACCATCGGATCCTCTATGTGTAATACTATTATGTTGTTTACCTTTAAAATGATGTAATAGTAATTTAAGAAAATTCTGGTATTCTATATAGTCCCTTATAATTAATTTATTTATATATAAATACATTTATAAATTAATTTTAATAATATGGATATAGAAGAAAAATATGTAGAAAATAAATCTTTAAGGAATTTAAAATTTTGTTTTAAGATAAGTGTCCCTTACAAGTTGATAAATTATACACCCAGGAAACATTGAAGGAAATAAATTTAAATGAATTTAAAAAATAATAATTTTTATATAAAAATGATAAAATATATCTATAATGAAGTTTATACAATACACAAAATAAAACATGTAGTGGAAATAGCTTAAGTATCAAAGGAAGGGAATTGAGACTCAAAATCCCTTACCACAAGTCTGACTTTTCATGTGTGTTATTTTACTCTAATATAATAAAAATATATTAATTATTTACATAATTAAAACCCATTTTAATGTTAATCCCTTTATCATTATCCCTTATCTATAATTTATGAACATGTTTTATTTATTTACTAAATTAGTTAAGTTTATATCAGAGGTTTGGAGGAGGTTCGGTTCATAATCATAAAACAGCATCAACGAGATGATAGTGGTCAAAGGGTTCATTATTCCAAAATATAAAAAATAATAATCACGACATAATTATAATTTCTATACATCAAATACAATTTTATAATCATCCATCAATGTTGGACATTAAAAATTAATTTCATCGCTTCATAGAGGTGATATTCCACACATACGCATGAGCGATGTTATCATTTTTTTTAATGTGTATGGGTAAGAAGGTGAGTAATATATTATATTTAAAGAATCATAAAAAAATTATTTAATATCATATATATATATATATTAAATACATAATAACAACTATCCTTTTGAGTTACTTATGAAAAAACACATCACTCCGTGGAGGTGGTAGTCCACACATACATACGAATTATGATTTTATTCCCCGTAGAATGAACAATAAGGTGAATAAGGTTGTTTCATTGACATAATAACATATAAGTATATGTTATACTTATTTTATTATATTTCAATGATCATGAAATAATTTAATGAGGTTAAATAAGAAGTAAAATGGAAATGCTCAGTTAAGATGATTACCCCCTCTTTGAAGAACCTTCATTTGATATCTCTTTAAGGACCTTAGGGAAGGTATTTTGAAGATGTAATAACCTATATAAAATGTATAAGCATTATTAAAATATTTTTTGGTAGGTTTTGGTTGATATATGTGGCCCAAGGTAGTCTGAATAAAAGAAGATAGGTAGTCTCCTTTAATAGTGAAGGAAAGGACACACTTCGAATTACCTAAAAGAGTTAAATATAATAAATTATTTTTCATGTGAATGTAGAACCAAGTGGGAAAATATTATAATATAATACAGATTATGGTTTAAATAAACTCAACCAATAAATATTTCATAGGATTATGATGCAATTTGAACCTTATCTTTGGGCTTAACCCCTTTGTTAACCAACTTTAACTTTAATTGTAGTAGAAACATTTTCAACACTAAATGGTAATAAATAAACTTATAATGTCGCAATTATATAATAAAGGGTAAATGGATGAAATTTTAGATAGTATCCCATCCACCATATCCTATTCAAATATTTTTATGGTTCTTAAAACATTTAATAATATATTGTTTATCATAAAATTCCATTAATGTTATTTTAAGAACTATTCACATATTTTGAATTGAAAGACATCAATACAGGTATTAAATTCAAATATAAACTCTTTAACCATATATTATAAATTTTTAATAACCATAAAACTCATTTTATACCATAATTTTTTCAAAAGAAATATGTCTTTTATGTTTTTAAAATCATTTACATTGATTTATCTACGGATTGCACTAGTAAAGTGCAAGTGTTATGTAAGAATTTAAGGTAATTACACCATCAATAAAAATTTAAAATAAATATATTAAGTTCAAAATAACTTTTATGGTCATTCATAACATCTTCTTATCCCTATCATAACTTATAATATAATTTAAAAGAAAGAGATTGATATTTTATAATTTTCCTTTACTTAAAATAATATAACAATCTTTATTAAAGAAAAATGGCATTAAAATGCCATATTTTCATATATATATAAGGGGTGGTAAAAATAAAATTACCATATATAAATAATTTAGGTGTTATATATATTTTAAAATTCTTATAACATTATTATTAACCTTAATTACTTGATTTACCCTTACCAATATGATAAATATTTACCATTATTACTATTTATAATGACCAAAACTAAAATTGAACTATTTAAAAAAAATTAACAATTTTATTAAAAATATGTAATTAATTTTTAAAGACTCAATTTTTATAAGTGTTATAAATCAATTTTAATATAAACTCATAAAACACAATGAAAAACAGTTTTTTGAAAATTTTGTTTTAAGCCCAAAAATAAACTTATACCAAAATAAAGTATAAAGATATTTAATATTTAATTAATTATATTATTTATAAATAAAGGATAATTATTTGCATTTAATATTAAATTCAAATCATAATGGTACATTTTAATGAAATGAAAAGATAGTTTTAAAATAATCAATGTTTTACTATTCTTTGAAAAAATAATCATTTCATAAAATTCAAAAAAAAATCACCCTAAAATAATTTTGATATCTTTATTTCAAAAAATATATCTTTTCTATTAAATACTATTTATAAAATTGGAATAAATTAATTATAATATTCACTCATTAATACAAATAAAAACAATTTTTGAAGAAAACATATTTTTGAAGAATAAAAACACTTTACTAACACAAATCAATGCTTATTTACAATTAATTAATAAATAAATTTGTATTGAGTAAAACTATTTCATATATATTTCATAATTCAGTTACTTGTATTCATACCTTATAATTTAAAATTTAGTTAATAACTTACACATTTAAATAATAATGTTTTAGAGTATATCTCAATTCACTTAAAGCTCGGTGGTGCACGTTAAGTAAAACAACGGTCATAGTATCATTTGAAATTAAATTTTTAGGGTGTTATAAAGATTCATCCTTGAATGGTACATATATAAAAATGAATTACACCACTAATGTAAATGGTAGTTCATACCTACGAATGAATGTCATTTTCATTTTTTAATTAAAATAAAGAAAGAAAGATAAATAATATTTAATCATTGCATAAGTATAATTATATCATAAATTTAAAATATAAACAATAAATACTTAATAATAACCAACCATCAAATATGGTTATGGAAAATTAATTATGTCGCTATGTGGAGGTCATAGTCCACACGCACACATGATAAATAATTTCATTTCCCAATTATTAAAAAAAAGGGTGGATGGTGGTGTATCCATAATCATAATAAAAAAATTTCATATTGAGGATGATAAAATTTTTATTTTATTATGAACACCATATATTTAAAGATAGTAGAAGAATAAATTAATTAAAATAGATTGGGTAATATAATTATCTATTCTAGGATAAACATCCTTTAGATCCTCTCTTAAGAAACCTTGTAATGGTATTTTAAGAAGAACATAACCTCTAATTAATGGATATGTAATTTGATAAGATAATTGGGTAGGGTTTGGTCAATCTAGGCGAATCAAAGTGGGGAAATAAGAGAGAGGTGGGTGTCCTTTTATAAGTGGAGGGAGGGACACACCTTGAATTTTTTAATGGATTAAAATATTATTAAGTCATATTCATTGAAAATTGTCACATAAAAAATCAATTTTGATCCTAATGAGATAAGGTTTGAAACCCATTCATAAAATAAAAATTAATATGAAAAAATAGGTTATTGTAACTTAGTTTTAACCTTAATTTACGAGTTTTACCCTTTTTATTAAGGTAGAAATATTTTTACCATAGTTACTATTCATAAATAACATTAATGAAACTGAAATCATTAATAAATTTGGAAATTTTGATTTTGGATATTGAATCCATTTTTCAATATTCAATCCCCATAAATGGAAGAAATTAATTAAATATAAAAATTCAATAAAAATGATTTTCTGAAAAAATTCCTTTTAAATTTAAAATTATTTTTATATCAAGATCAAGTATAATGTTGATACAAAGGGTATAAATTGAATTATTATTAAAATTAAATAACTAATAAAATATTAAAGAAAATCCAAATCAAAATGAATATTTTGCAATACTATAAAATAAAAGACATTTTTTCTTTAAAAAAACAGTATTTTCTTTATTCATCAAAAAAATAACCTTTTTCAAAAAATTCACAAAAAATCACCTAAGATAATTTTGACATGATAATTTGAAAAATTATATTCTTACTATAAAATAAAATTTCTAAATGTGGAAAAGAAATAAATTATAATATCATCACACAAAATCAGATAAAACCATATTTTTAGAAAACATATTTGTAAAGCATAAAATGTCTTTCGATCCTTTCCTTACATAATAATCACCCTAAGATCAATTTTAATTTAGTTTATTCAATATGTAATATATGGATTTTATTTTGAATAACTAATCAAAAGATATTAATTTAATTTATTAAGGAAAAAATACCATGCATAAATAAAAAAAATTCTAGAAAATAGCTCTTTTTACCTTCAAATGATTTTATCTACATTTATAACCACTAGATAACTAATATATTAATTATTACTAATTTATTCATATATAGTATCAATATATTTTATTAAAATCATTAATAAACATATTTTATTTTGATTAAAAATACAAAATATATCAAAAATACAATTCATTGAAAAAATATATCTTTTAATCGTTAGGTAATTTTGAAAACTTAGTGCTATAAATAAATAATTATATTTATATTAGATAAAAATTTATACTTATATTTTATAATATATATTATTATATTTATAACCACCAATCCAATGGGTAGTTTATAATATATCTGTATTTCTTTTATGCTTGATGTTTCATGAAAAGCATGCTTTTGAACAATTAAAATTTATTTAAAATGGAAAAGATATATTCCAAAATCATGGGTTGTAATAGTCATTGTTTTTTCTAAAATATTTTATCTTCTATAAATGATTTTTGATTAACCATTTCATTTCATTTTCAAACATGGTGTAGTTTTTTTTTATTTTTCATTCTTTTTAAAAACATATTAAACCATTCAAAATTATGTTATTTATCCTCAAAATATCCAAAAAACCTAGAATTATTTAACAAAAATATAAATTATCTATCAAATTCATCTAAAAAAATTACATATTCTGATTATTTTTTATGGTCATTTAATTTTTACACACTTAAGAAGGTTTATATGAATATTAGAGTATTAAAGTACATAATTGTTATTAAATTAGATTTATAAAATTCATTTTACTTTAGAATAAGTAAATACTCAAGTGGGAGTGATTTTATCACTTAAAAATATATTTTTTATCATGTGTGATTAAATACATGATTTTGAATTTAACTATGTAATATAACTTGGTTACCTATCATTTTTTAAATTTTAATATTTTTTACATGTTAATAGTTGAAAGAGAAATAATTAAAAAGTAATTTTATATGAGTGTTAAACACCAAATAATGCATTGAATTATGGTAAAATTTTCACTATAATGACCAATTAAAGACAAATAATGGTTTTTTGGGAAATACAAAATTGATGGGAGAGATAAAATATAAAAGGATCGTAATTAAATTAATTTCACTCCATGTATCTACATGCATGAATTTAAGTTTAATTTCCAAGAGAAATATATTCAGTACTATTTAATTAAATATAATACTGACGCAATAGGAATATTGGTTTTGTGTTGATCATAACTGTATGAGGTGTGATAACATGGAATTTTAAGAGTGAAACTGATCATATTTTATATTCAATCCCATTCACTTTTCTATATATATAAAAAATGGAAAATTTATAAGGGATACACAAAGGTAAAAAATAATAGGTATTTGAATTTAACTAATCCTGAATAATGAGTGAAGTTTGATAAAGACCACTAGAGTGATTAGAAATTCACATAACATTTTTTATATTCTCCATAGTTTCAAATTAATTTCACCGTATTCACATGATGATTCTTATATAATTCAATATTTGTGTTAGTGGTGTAACCTATTATGAGATGCAATTATTATTCCTGAATATTATTTAATATATTTTCTAATTAATTATCTTCCATTAATTTTAAAACTCTATGAGTAACCATTATATTAAAAAGTGAGGGAAAATGTTTTATGAGGAGAGTAGGTGTGGGGACTAATAAATAAATTAAAATATATTTTCTATAATATAAAATTATCTAATTCAATTATTTCAATTCTAATTTGAAAATTTATTATCTCTATTTTATATACTTCTTTTTCTCAATGTATATCTCATATTCCTAAAAAATGTAAATATTATACACTCGTATAAAATTTTTAATGTAATTTTTATTGACCATTAAAATTGAAAACATTCCTTTTGAAAATATGATGATGGTTGTTTCTTATGATTGTATTTTTATGAATATTTGAAGTGTGATTGGTCACTTAAAAAGTTAAAATTATACTAAAAAAATTTAGAGTCTCATTATTTTGAAATAATTTTGTTACTGCTTGAAGATATTGAAAATACATGAAATTGGTGTGATGATGCATTTAATATCATGATATATCTCATGAATATAGACTTTAATTTTTGTCTATATGGTTAAATAAAAAAAGAATCTTGGAGGTATTCTAATTTCTTATTTGGTCAATGGATGGATAATTAGTAATCTGAGAAGAGTATCTCATCATGAATAAGAGGTTTCAATCATCACCACTTGATAAAGTGATTAAATATTTTAACATATTGATTGAATGGATTTTGAAGTGTTTGGAATTTTTTTCAATGGTTGAAGTTATATTAATGATACTTGATAGAATTGAAAATATTAAAAATAAATAAAGTAAAATCACATATTGTAACTAAACATGTATGGTAAGTGTTATTCATTCAAAAGGTGGATTATATAAAGTATGATTCACTATATAAGGTAGCTTCGATAATTGATTATAGTAATAATTTGTATATGAAAAAGTTTTGAGCGAGGGACTACATATGTGGTAGATGAAAAATAAAATAGATCACACAATAAAAGTTGTGTATCATAGAAAATATATTAATAAATATATATGATAGGTTTCATATTTTGTAGAGACTATGTAATGTTAAAAGTCTTGAGTAATATAATGTTCCTATATAGGACACATTGTGCATAATAGATCCATGAATTATGAAGTAAATGAATGAATTTACATATGACAGTACATGTTTGAAAGAGTTTTATTAGATAGTATAGTGTATGTAAAGGAAACAATGAACTATATTATATAATAAATACATGAGGAAAATATTCATGAGGAAGAAATAATGTAATGAACCAACCCATTGGGTCCCTTCTGGTTAGAATAAGTCTCCACAACCCCAATCCTACCTATAATAGGATAGGGGATGGTGATAATCTCCAAGAAGGCATAATATAAAATGAGAGGACTTTGCTTAATTTACCTGTATACATGCACCCAACCATATTCATGAAACAATGAAGAGGAATAATAAAAAATACAGTAACATCTAGAGTAAACCATGCATGCAATGGCCTCTATGTAATTTGACAGAGTGTGATAGTATAACCAAAGTTTAAAGGAAGAGAAATACACTCCCAAAAATAAATGAGGTATCATCCTAAAAAACCAGAATAAATGAAAAATAGAGAGAGAGTGGATCCTAATATCTAATTCCAACCACTGTATATGGTTAATGCACCCAGGTATCACTATGATCGAATTATGTCACTGCCAAACTATTCATCTTCAATATAAGACATGACATGTGGAGGAAAACACCAAGAAGGGGTGAGTATATACATACCCTTTAGGACACCCCAAACCCCACAAATGAAGTAATATAAAGATACAACAAAGGTCATCTCAACCCATAACAAGAGGGAAACAAAACCAATCATAGATATTTTCTTAAAAAGAAACCTATATGAGATAGAAAGGGGATATCTATCTTGAAGCTCATACCAGGAAGATGAGTCCACTAGTAGCTCTAAAGGTATATCTCCAATGCTAAACTTCTTGCATGCTTATCTGAAAAATCCATATGGAGTTACTATACCTCTCCACAACTCCACAACCCGACGTGGCACAATATCAAATAGAGTGACCACACCTTAGTATGATAATGGGGTGCCACTCAATAAACTAAGGACCCATTCCCTTGTGTGATAGGGTGTTCCACTCAGTGAATGGAGTACTTACACCTTAACAATAAAGGGGGTACCAATCACTAGATAGATATATAGAGGACCCTCACCCTAGTCTATTAGGGGGTGTCACTTAGTGAATAGATTACCCACAACTTAGTATGATATTGGGTGACACTCATTAGATAGAGGAAATAAACCCTATTCTATCAAGGGGGTATGGCTCAATAGATATAGAGGAATATTGGGGACCCATTACCTTGTGTGATAGGGGGTTTAATAATCCCAACATACCTCAAATAATTTTTCCCTGATCACTACCATTATCCAGCATCACCTGAAGAATAATTACAATAATAACACCTTAAATTGTATCTCATAGACCACAAAAATTCTCATTATCATTTTCTACATGAAAAAATACTTAGGGTTGGAAACTCATAGGACAAAAACCAAGTCTCCAAGGAGGATATATGAGAGGAGTAAGTTTCTAGGGGAATAATATGTTGTGTATGGGGGTCCATATGGCATGTGACCTCACATCTCTTCCAAGCTGTGTTCTTCCTAGGAAATGGATTGGAAATCCATGTGATACTATATAGCATATAGTGGTGGTATATGACGTGTCTCGACCACCAGGGGCCTATCTATGTGCTTCTGTCTATGATTGTGTAAATCGATATGTTCCTATGCACATGGTCATGTCTAGGTATCCCAGTTATGTCTAAGTACACGGTTGTGCCCATGCACTCTGGTTGTTCACATGTGTTTGGTTATTCCCATGCCCATTTACTCCTAGAGTACACATTGAGCCACCAGTATAGAGTCACATAGTTTGTGGTGGGCCCACACTATGTGAGATATTATTATCCACCTAAAATCATATCCACTATAGCTAGGGGACTACACGGTGTTTGTTCATCATATTACACATCGTGTAGTTAGGTTTTATATATAAATTGATTTTTCTTCACATTTAATTTTCATGTCACCACCACCATCAATTTTCCCATGAATCATGTTGGGGTCACAAATCTGGGGTTGTTTATTTCTGATATGGAATCGTCATCTAGATTTTAGCCACCCAAACCCTACATAGCTTCACTCGTTGCCGCTAGAATCCTCCTGTTTCGATTCTGCATATCATATCTATGGTGGTATCAACCAAAACTAACAACCCATCTTGATCCATCCAAAAAATTCCAATTTATTAATCCTATGTGAAAATTCCATGAATATATGTGTTCGATCTCCCTTTAACCTTCCCCAACAACGTCAAAACAAAACCCCATGGAAAATGGTTAACAACTAAAATAATGGGGGGAAAGAAAATAAGTAAGGTGAATCCATTGATGGAAAATAATTCTTGTCCAAAAACCACATAATTTGGGTATCTAGGGTGATAACATGTAAAAAAGTAGGAATTATATTGGATTAATATAACCAATAAATTTGTGGGTATCAAGTGAAGGAACAAATATCACATATCAAATAAATAAATCAGATATGAATTCATGCTCAATATTTTAATCAAATGAGTTATAAACCACAATTGATGAGTCCTACCTCAATTTAGGATTGATTATTAGTGAATAACACACTCTCCAGTGATGAAGAAGACTCATTGTGTTTGATTCCTCTTGATCCACCTCGATCCAATCTCTCTTCATCCTCTAATTCCAATCTACCAGTGAAGAACGTCAAAACAACCTTCTAAATACTTCTAGGGTTATGAATCAAACCCTATAAATTTTTTATATGTTGGTACTTATAGATGTTTTCCTAGGTTATTTCATTTAATAAAATAAATAAATTTTATTATTTGTTTTAATTAAATTCACCCACTAATAACTACCTCAACCATATGTTCAGAAGACTAACCTCAGGTCGCACCTAGGGTAAACACCATGTTCTAGAACCAACCATACTCTTGGATTTCCCATTTTAGGTCCTAAACAATAACAAAAATATATTTCCACTAAAATTATGCATGTGCATACATTAAAATCTATTAACATTTTTTTAAATATTAATTTTGGGGTCCCGAGACACCCAAACACCACATGGACTCTAATGATAAATTTAGATATGTACATAAAAAAATTCAATGGTAAAATCCATTAAATCTAAACTCAATACATTATCCCCTATTTCAAGTATTTTCACCCCAAAAATCTCAAGTTAAACCAACATGTGGGGTACTGAGTCTTCATCTGACTCTATCACTCTCAGGAGCTCTCCAGCATGTTCATAAGCTTCCAAAGCACACAAACCAAAGTAATGGTTATTCCATGTAGGATCCTCTCCTATAGATCCTCGATCACTATTGGGTACTCTATGAAGGTGGATCCATCCTCGATGTTCAGATAACCCCAATCAATAACATGCATAGGGTCATGAACATATCTCCTCACCAGCAACCCATGGAATATTTCATTCACTCGGTATAACTACAGGGATAGGTATATATAGTAATGAACCTTTATAAATCTATTTAGGATCTCTAATATCCTGATTAACCTTGGGAAAACATTCCTCCCCAGATAAACCTCAAAAATACTCTTCATAGGGAGACACTCATGAAAAAAAAGGTCTCCCTACTCAGACTCCAAGGGGATAAAATGTCAATTTATATAGTATTTATGTCTTCTCTATGATGTCCCCACTCACTAATAGATCACTTAAACCTTCTCCATCATTTCTTGCACCATCTTTAGACCAACTAGTTATTTTTCTCCAACCTAAATCCAACATAAGGATAACCCGTGAGGTCTCCTATATTGGGCCTCAAAAGGATTCATTCCAATAGTTTAGTGATATATTTTATTATAAGTTAAATATACTAATGGAAATTTATTATCCCATCTTCGGTCGAAGTCCAACATGGAGTCACTCAGCATATTCTCCAACACCTGGATAGTTTGCTTGGTCTACCCACCTATTTGGGGGTGGAACACTATGATCATCCTAAATTAGGTCCAAAATACCTCTTTCATTACTATCCATAATCATTACATAAACCACACATCATTTTCATAGAAA
Organism: Viscum album; assembly: GCA_963277665.1. Lineage (NCBI taxonomy): Eukaryota > Viridiplantae > Streptophyta > Magnoliopsida > Santalales > Viscaceae > Viscum > Viscum album. The sequence continues at coordinate 1,661,663,035 of OY728146.1, read as the reverse complement.
ATAAATGAGGTTAACCCATGGAGTCGGATGGTCTCCCACACATAAAACTACCCCAAACACTCCATTGAACTATTCTCCTTGATAGAAAGGAAGTGTACTAACTTGGAAAGTCGGTCAACTATCACCCATATGGAATTGTGTCCTATAACTATCCATAGAACCTATGTCATAAATTCAATGGATATGTCATCCCATTTCCACTTTGGAATCTCAAGAGGCTACATCAAACCTACTGGAAATTGGTTCTCAACCTTTAATTACTAACATGTGAGAGGTTGAGTGACCAAATTAGTAACCCTCCACCTCATTTCATCCAACCAAAACTTCCATTAATTGTTTTTGTAAATCTTCACCACAATAATATGTATATAAAGATGAGAAGTACGAAACTTCTTCATAACCTCCTCTCATATCACAACCAAAACCACCTCTCATCCCTATAAAGTGAGGGTGTGCTCCCCTTATTCCTAAAATCTATATGGAATATCTCCTGAGGATGTATGTTCACATAGAACCTCATAGTAGATGTATCCCTACTTAGACTATCTAACATTATAAACAATAAGAGGAGTCACCACCATAAACTGAAGAATAATTTAATCCCTCACCTCTATTAGGTTCAGTTGCAAAGAAGTCAACTGCTCATATTCCTCCCTCACTAGGTGAGAATGTGACTTCTTACTAAAGGAATATACCACCACATTTCCATTTTTAGGATTATATTCTATCTTAAATTAATAGTCCTGCATGAACTCAAACAAATTCCTTTATCTCTTGTTAATATCACTCTGAGTGAAGATATACCTAAGACTCTACTATTATAAGTACACAACAATGTTCTCTCCTAGAAGATAGTGCCTACATATATTCAGAGTAAATATTGTTTCAACTAAATTAGGTTCTTGGGTAGCATAGTTCTTCTTGTGGGGTATCAAGTTCCTTGACCCATATGTAATAAATTCATGCCACTGTATCAACACACACCCAATCCCCACTTCAAAGACATCACAAAACTCTATGTAATCCACAACATCCTCTGGTAGTCTCAACACAGGATCACTAGTCAGACTTAGCCCCAACTCCTTGAAGGCTCTCTGACACTACTCGATTTAGGTAAATGGTTTCCCTTTCCATATTATGGTGGTAAAACTGGATGAGATCCTAGATAATTCTACCAAAAACCTCATACAGTACCCCATCAAACTAAGAAAACCCCAAACCTCTAACTTGATCTTGTGTGGATCCCAAGAAAGTGATGCATCAATATTAACCAGGACCATACCTAAACCATGATTGAAATTTACATGCCATAAAAATTGAACATCTCTTATACAAAAATGTAATTTTGGGTGATTTTTATAATGACAGTGCTCCCAAAGTAATCCTAGGACCATCCTAAGATCCTTCACATGCCCCTCATATAATGCAGAGTAAATGATTATGTAATCTTTAAAGAAAACCAAAAAATAGTCCAAATATGGATGAAATATCTGGTTTATAAAAACCATAAACATAGTAGGGGTATTATTTACACTGAAATGAATCCCCAGGAACTCATAGTGTTTGTAATGACATCTAAATATGGTCTTTATAATATCATCCTCATAAACCCTCAACTAGTGGTAGCCAGACCTATGATTGATTTTCATGAACCTAATTGTTACTTGAAACTGGTCAAAGTGGTCATAACCTCATGGAAAAAAGTATTTTTTTATTTATCATTACATGGTTTATGAGATAACAATCAACATGATTCTCATGATCCCACCTTCTTTTTTCACAGAAAAAACTAGAGAATCAATGGGGAATACACTGGGTCTGATGAAAAACTTCTCTCGAAGGTCCTCCAAATGTACCCTCAACTCTTAGATCTCGGTAAGGGCCATATGATATGCCACAAAGATATCAATCTATTACATAGGTGAAATTAAATTCATAATTCCACATATCACAATGAAGTTAGTCCCATAATGTCTTCAGGAAAGATGTCTATATATTCCTCCACTACTGAAGGAATCCAGATGCCTGAAGATCCCACTACACCAAGGGCTTAGCTTGCCAACTGATGGGTTTGAAGCTTCCTGATCCTAGGACCCACATTCTTAGCCATGATATCTCTCTCACCTACAAATTATAACCTTATCCCATTAGTCCAAAGGCAACAAACTCACCTATGATGATAGTCAATCTAATCCCAAAACATAGATAACCAGTTCATACACAAGATAACATCATAAGGTTTCATCATGATGAAAAAGAGATCCCATGAGAAACTCTCTCCACTGAGTGCTAGCGTACACTGCCAATATATATCCAATATCAAAGAATCACTCCTTATAAGAACTTATAACTATAGTTACTTGGATAAAGTCTCAAATGGAAGCTACATCTCTCTCACTAGGTATATGGAGATGAAGGAATGACTCATAACTATTTATATAAATATTATACCTAGAGTAAAATAAATATAGATCATACCTTATATCATCTTCTATAAAGCCTGGTCATATCCCTCCATCGCTATCAACTGCCTGCATCCCCAACTAATAGCTCCCTGAGCCTAGCATAGACCACCTGGTGGTAATGGTGGAGTATCTTGTAGCATCTCCCCCACAAAAATCTCCTCCTTCCAAAGATATGCCTACTCATATTACATCACATCCTCCATTGGGGACACCCTAACTGTGAATGGGATAACCCTAATCCTAATGCTTCCTATATCATAGCAGTATATCGTCTGCATGCATGGCATCCTTAGCAAATCAAGTTGATAAATCACATTCCATGTGACCACACCTATCACAAGTACAACATCACCCTTGTCTGGGATGACCAATACCTATACATGAACCTTTCATGACATGTCCACCTGACTGATTCTGACCATGAGGTGATCTCCTACACTAAGGCCTTTCCCACCAGTGTCTTCTCGCTATTGCAGATGACTCAAAACCATAATGCCCACTTCCATATCCAGTTTCTTGGAGTCCCTTTTATAGGAAAATGTTTATCATAATATCCTACTATAGAACAATATCATAGGTTGGAAAGCATAAGTGGTCTACTCTAGCACGAATTTCTTTGCAGATACCCTTCTCAAACTTCCACCCATGAATGTAAACTTCCTGCACCATGTTGATGGAGTACCAAGTAAGTTTAGTGAACCTCATGACATACTCAACAACTATCATACTACCCTGGTGCATCTCAAGAAGATCCAGGATCTGAATTGAGTGCTATAAAGAGGGGTAATAAACCTCACAAAATAGCTATTGGAAGTCAAACCATGACAGCATCATCTCATTTTGCATCCATGTGACTAGATCCACTAGTTCCTTACTACTTCATTGAAAAGACTAGATGGTTGAATATCAATATAATCAATCGAGGTCCAAAAAATTCTGAATTATTGAACCACTAACTAAATCCAATCCTTAATTTCTTGGGGATATGTCTCATAATGGAACCTTAGTGATCTATGATGTTAGAACTCATGAAGTGTGATAATTTTATACATGTCATCAGCCTGCATTGTTGGTAATATTTTCTTCTCTATAAGAGGGGGAGATACTCCCTACCCACCTACAGAAAAAAATCTCATGAGATGGTCCCTAAAATCAGGACTCATAACTCATCATATCATTATCATGATCCTAAATTGATAACCTTGTTGGATATCTTCACAGAAGAATATTAAAAGTGACCAAGACATACCACAGTTAGATAATCATATATATATGGGGATATGACTCAAGAATTATAGTAAAATGACTCAATCTTATAAAATTCATGTACCACTAATCCTTATAACCAATTTCTTGGTATTATGAGTCTACATGTTGGTTTTTAGGGTCCTAGTGAATGGATATATTGACCTTCGAACCAACATTGTGTTCCCTATGCTGAAATCCACACTTGAGATAATTTTACACCATTTCCCTAAGTCCCAACCAATCCTCATAATGGGGAAACTCCAAACACCATTACAAGGAATGAACTAATTTGATACCACTTTGCAATGACCCGAACCATCGGGGGCCACATGGCCGATGGAAATATGATCTTACATAACCCCAAGCCCACCTCTAATAGGCTAGTTGCTGGAAAAAATTATCGAGAAGGCATAATATAAAATGGGAGGCTTTACTCTAATTTTCTTTTACACACACACCCAACCATCTTCATGCAACAATGAAAAGGAATAATATAAATAAATTAACATCTAGATTAAAAAATGTTTGTAATAACCTATAGGTAATACAATAGAGTTCGATAGTATAAACCAAATAATAAATGGGAAAAATACACACCAAACCATAAATGAGCTTTGAACCTAACAATAATTGGAATAAATGAAAAACTAAGAGAGTATTTCTCTTTATCTCTAAGTACAACCACCATACGTGGTCAATGGGCCTAGGCATCACAATACTCCACCAATTCCACCATTGAACTATCTATCATCTTTATAATACATGTCACATCAGGTAAAAAATCATGAAAGGGTTGAGTATATACATCCCAAATAGGATGCCCCAAAAATAAGAAAGCGAACAATAGAAAGATACATAAAAGGTTAGCTCAGCCCATAACAAGAGGGAAACAAAACTGATCATAGATATACTCTCAAAAAGAAACCTTGATGAGAGATAAAGGGGGTATCAATCTCACTGCACATCCTAGGACAATGGGTCTACCCATAGATCAAAATTTATATCTATAATACTTATTATCTTCCATGATTATTTTAGAAATCCATATTGAGGACCTGAATTTCTCCACTGCTCCACAACCTAAGGAGGTATAATATTCAATAGGGGACTCATTCCTTAGTATAACATGGGGGGTCTCAATAAATAGATAGAGGACTCATGCCCTGGAGCAATACAAGTTTCCACTCAGTAAATGGAGATCCTTCACTACATCATGAAAGTGGGGTACCACTTACTAAATAGATAAATAGAGGACCTACACCCTAGTCTATTAGGGGGTAACACTCATTGAACATGGGAACCACACCCTAGTACTGTAGGGGTAACACTCGGTAGATAGAGGATTCACACCTTGGTCTGTTAAGGGGGAACTACTCATTAGATGGAGAGTAATTTGGGGTATGTACACCTTGGTGCGAGTCGGGGGTTTTCAACCCCAAAATATCTCAAATGATCCTTCCCTGATCACTTCAATCATCGATCATCAACTAAAGAATTTTTGTCATCAAAACACCTCACATCATATCTCATATGTCACAATAATAGACACCATTTAGTCCTATGTGAAAAAAAACTCATGATAGGATACTGATGGGCTATAATCTGAGTCCCATAGAAGGATATATGAGAGGAAGAAGTTTCCAGGGGAACTACACGGTGTGTATGGGGGTCCACATGGTGTATGACCTCACCTCACTGCATGGTTGTGTTCTTCACTAAACATCTCTTAGAAATCCATTTTAGGCAAAATATCATGTATCAGTGGTACATGGAAGGTTTTAGCCACTCAGAGCCTACCTATGCTCTTCCATCCATGCCCATGTACATCAACTTTTGCTTGTACATGTATCCTAGTCATGTCTGAGTACATGGTTGTGCCCATGTACTCTAGTCATGACTATGTGTCTAGCTATGTCCTTTCCCATATACTCCTAGATTGCACAATAATCCACCAGAACAGGGTCACATGGAATGTGTTGGATCTACACGACATGTGATATTTTAGTTCACTTGAAACCCTAGTCTCCATAGCCATGGGACTAAAAATAACATGTTCTTCATAGTACACACTTTGTAGTTGGGTTTTTCATATAAATTTAAGTTTCTTCATGCGCCTTCATCATGTTTCCACCACCATCGATTCTACCATGAATTATATTGGGAATCTTAGATATGTGGTCATCTGTGCCTGATCCATCACCAGTGGTCATATTCTGACCACTCGAACCCCGCATGACTCTTCTCATCACCGTCACAATCCTACCATTGTTACTCTAGATCCTAAATCCATGTATGACTCACCTGAAACCCACAAATCATCTCTATCCATCCACAAATCTCTAATTAATTCATCGTTCATGAAATAATTGTGAATATGGGGGTTTGATCACGCTTGAATCTACCCCAACAATGTTGAAACACAATCCCATTATTTAACGGTGAAGAACACAAGGAATATAAGAGAAAATGAACATAATAAAGTTGAATCCATAATTGGTCAATAATTCTTGACCAAAATCACAAAATCAGGGTGTTCAAGGTGATAACAGGTGGAAAGGAGGAATTAGATCAGAGTAATATAACTAATAAATTTTTAGGGCTCGTGTGAAGAACAAATATCACAGACCAAAAAAATAAAACAGATAAGAATATATCCTCAAATTTTTAATCATAAGGGGTAGAAACCACAATTGATGATCCCTACCTTGATTAAGAATCAATTGTTTATGAATAAAGAATTCACTTGTGATGAAGAAGTTCCACTATGTTTTCTACCTCTCAATCCACCTTAATCTCCTCAATCAAATCGATTTTGATCCTCCAATATTGATCTGCTAATGAAGAACATCAAAAACTCCTCTCAAATCCTCATAGGATTATGTGGCTAATGCTGATGATTTTTTATAAGTGGGTACTTATAAAAATTTTACAAGTTTAGTTAATTTAATAAAATAAATAAATTTGATTATTTATTTTAATTAAATTCACCCACCAAATGTTTCCTCAAACGGACATCTGGTGCCGACAAACCTTAGTTTGTGCCTAGGGTAAAACATGAATTCTAAAATCAAATTTGGTCTCAAATTTCTAATATGATATCCCAAAAAATAAGAAAATCTTTCAACTAAAACGATGTGTTCATGTACATTAAAATATATTAACATTTTTTAATATATTTATTTCAGTGTCTCAGGACACCCAAACATCACACCGACTCTGAGGATAAATATAGATATATAGAAAGAAAAATTCAAAGGACAGATCCCAAAAAACTAAAGTTTCTAAAAATCATGTGCATCATGGATCTATATATAAAAAGTTTTCATAAGCTATATCCATTTTATATTTGAATAATTGTACCATGTGAATAGGAAATTCATAAAAATTTACCCTATGAAAAATACAATATCCATCCAAAGCACTACAAATAACCTATTAAACTTATATTAATGATGTATATTTTATAATATTATTTAAATGATATATAGATGAATCTTTTTGGTAGTTTTATATGGTACGGTTTCCAATCATTGATATTAAGGTGATCAAGCCTTACAGAAGTCATAAATCGGATTATTTTGTTGTTAATAAATAATATATATTTATATATTTGAAATAAAATATAATTTTTTTTGTTTATATTGTATATCTAATAATACAAATAAATTATATTTAGACTTTGGGAATATAATATTAATGAAAATGTTTTAAGATAATAGTTTTATATTTGTTATCTGTCAAGTAGAAAGTGAAAATAAACTATATAGTAAAGGATTATGTTGTATGATATAAAGAATAAAATTTTTAATAAATTCAACAGTGCACCTACTATAGTATACAGTATATGTGATCTAGTCATCACATTATTTATACATGTCATTGATATTTTTTATTCACGATTCTTTAGGAAATGCAAGTAAATCAAGAAGCAGTAATGGGATTACATTTTTATATAGACTATGATACCATGGTAGGTAGTGATGCACCATAATACTTGTATATACCTTGATCCTTCATGCAGATTTCTCTCACATAAACCTATGGTTAACATTCTGTTTGGTGATTATGTCAAAAAAATTTGAAATTTCAATACACCTTAGATTGAACTCTCTATATTAGAATAAAAATCATGTCAAATCATATTCCACTTGTATTGGATTTAATATTCATAAAATTTTACATGTATGAGAAATAAAATATAATAGGATTGATCATCTAATACAGAGTTAAGATTATTCTATGAGTTTTTTAAATTAAAAGGGATTAAAATTTGATAAACTTAGAAAACTCTAATTCACCCCTAGTGTATCACTTGTATAGAAATAAACAAAAATGATTACTAAATAAGAATTAATAATATGTATGGTGAAATTGATAATTCTTTTACATGAACCTTGAAACCTAAATATTTTATACATAATCATTTTTAACAATTATTTATTATCAAAATAAAATCAATTTATTATTATTATTTTAATTATGTAATAAGATAATGTTTTATAAAATAATATTCTTCAATCAATAAAAATTATTTATTATTAGACTACAAATGAAAATTTTTAATGAAATTATATTCACAGGGAATGTCTTCATATCAAGAAATGAAAAATTGAAAAAAAAAGTGCCATGATATTATTTTATAATAGAATATGACTCCAGTTATAAATATGAATTAAATTGAATTTTTATAGATAAAACTGAAAAAAAAAATAAGTAAAATGATTAAAAATATATTTAATATTCTAAGAGATATTTTATAATGAACAAAGAGCCCAGTAAAATTATAGTGAAGAGATCAATCATCACATATAATATTTCACACATTTTGAAATAATGAAAATATTTCATATTATGTTATCAAAATAATAATAGAAATTTTAGGAATAATTCTTTGGTGAATTTATAAAATTAATCAATAAAGGGATTAATTTGGTTGAATTTTTTTAAGGGGTATGCTGGTCATTATTAGTAGTTTGGGGTAAAGTGTTCATTGGGAAATGTGGTCATTGAGTTAAAGTGTTCATTTTGGAAAAATTATTTAATGAGGTATGAAAGTAATTATGTTATCCATCATGTATTTCTTATGTGATTGGTTGGGAGGTTTTAGATGAATATTGGGTACTTAAAAGAGGTAATAATTATAGGATACCATTATAATTTGATTGTTATAGAATTTAATTATCCTTTATAAATGATGATAATAAATCACATATATGGAGAGTAAATTATAGCAATATCATTTTGAAATTTGTGTATAAGAAATGGGTTATATAATAAATCAGTATAAAAATCACATAAAATTTTCATCTATTTGACTTTGGGAGGGTGGTAATATTACTAGGGTTTTCATTTGACCAAGAATTCAAACTCTAAAAAGTAAAAAATGAATAGAATTTTCTATGAGTGAATTTTGAGATATTGGAGAGCATTATAGAATCTATGTTAGTAAAATCACAATATGTAAATTTAAAAATTGCATACCTCATCTTTAGAGCCTATGAGGATATATTAAGACATAATTTAATGGGAATTATAGTTTTTTTATTGAAGAAATAAATATTCCATTTTATAATTATAAAATATTTTTCCCATAATTCTGTACATTTTTTGAATTTAATATTCTTATTAAAAAATTATAATTATTATAATTATATTCTTAATTTTTTAAAATAAATAATATATTTTGAATTAAGATGTCAAAATTAGGTAGTGGAGTAGATATTGTATATTGGTAAATGGTAAATTATGAAATTAAACAGTCAAATAAGCTATAAATATTCTATATGAGGCTAAAAATGTATAACATTACTTTTTTCAAATATTTTGTTAGTTATGAGTCATCCCTATCCTAGTTAACCTCTGATGTGACCGAACCTAGTGACACAAACCTCAAACATGACTCCTTCTATACCAAAGGTTTTTTATTTGAGGTGACAATATATGTATATCAAGGGGTGTAGCGGCGGCAGGGCACTGTAGTGGCGGCGATACTGTGCGGTACTGTAGCAACAGGTTACTATTCACAGAATGTGAATTGGCCTTTGAGTTTTGGCCTACGGGCTATGTAATGGGCTACAAGCCCACTGGGCCTTCGGGCTATGTAATGGGTTTCCCTCTACCCAGTTAAAAAGAGGACTTTGCTTTGATTTAATAATAAAAATGAGGCTTCGGCCCCAACCTTTAAAAAAAATCAAGGGGATAACATACCCTTTCTAGAAAAGATAACAATAAATTGAAGTGAAACAAATATATGAACTATCACTATAATATAAAATTAGGGTGAAGGTGGACATTATAGCTAAATTCCAAATATAATTAAATAACAACCCACATTTTATAACGTGATGAACTATTGTAATTTTACAAAATTCATACACAAATAAATATGAATACCCATGGGATATTCATATACAACATATTCTAATAATTGATAAAAGAAATGAGACAACCATAAATATATTTTTGATTCATTGTCTGATACTATATATTAAATCCAACCATTCTACTCAAGTTCAACTATCTCTAGTTTCAAGGCACTTTCCCTTACCTGGTATATAAAACATAAAATTTTCATGGGTAATAGGGTGTTTGAGTATGGTGTAAGAACAATTAAGTACTCCACCATGAAAGGTGTCCCTAAAAAATATATAATACACAAAGTGATATACCCAAATAAAAAAATAACTATAAATAATTTCACCCCCTCGATTGTTTAACTAGCCACTCAAGATCTGACCATGACTACTTCAGCTAGTGTCGGGATGCCTCTAAACGAATCACATTGAACAAAAGGACAATAAGGAAGTAAGTTCTCATGCTTATAAGGATCAAAAATCATAGAGAGTCTCAACCACCATGTTTAATGATGTAAAAAAAGGGATATGAATCCTCTAGTATTAGTCTCAGTCCTTATAAATATCAACTATATATCATAATAATGTTAAGATAGTGTGATAGTAGGACCTACATTGGTATTGATATCATTTCATAAGCACACCAACCATATGACAATGATATGATGTCAAGCAGAAAAGAATACCCATCCTAAATAACCATATATCTTAGGCATCTTGAACCAAGATTAACACAATATAAGACCAATGATAAAACCTCCCATGTTTATAATGATTTCATCCCATGGTATCCCAATCAATTCACATCAATATAAATAAAATAGGGAAATGTTGCCCATGTATATATGATCTCACCCCATGGAAAATATTGACCCCTAATCAGGAAATTTGTATATCCATTGGAAAAATAGGCACTAATCTAAAATGATTTTAACCCTCGGGATTATTGATCTTAGATCATATCAATATGAATATGATGATTAAAGGTGTCCTGGATTCTATATTAATCTCAGATTAGCATTATCTTGATCAATATCATAGTAGTAAGAAAACAATGGGAAAGGAAACCAAGGTATATATATGTCTCTACTCATATCTTTATCAACCCCTCACATTAACCATTTATGTTTTACAATATTACTAGTTTTAATAAATAATTTATGGTTGGGTAAAATATTTACACCTCTGTTATCTATACTCAGTTGGTTCCAATAAACCAACCCCTATTTGGATCTTACCCATGGAAAAGTCCCATGTAAAAAACATTATTTTAAAAATGTTGGTTCTGAACTCTTTATACATTTCAAGTAAGATAAACATGGTTATACAAAAATATATATTTATACTAAGCTCCAAACCCCATCTATCTCCCAGGGTGAGTATGTAACAGCCCAATATTTTGGAATAAATTTATGTAAATAAATAATTTTTTCAATATATTTATTCATATATAACAACAAACTAAAATGATCCATGATATATTTATTATTAATAAAATTTAATATATTAACCAATTAAAAGTTATTATAATTATAGGATATCTAATTAATGTGATTTAATATATAAAAGGATTTTCTACTCCCAAATAACTATTTAATGTATTAAAAAATTAAAAAATATAACTTTTAAAATATTATTTTATAATATATAACATTTTAATATATTAACTGACATTTTAACATCATTAAGTTATGAATTGCTATGAGATAGTACTAAGGACACTTAATGTTTAAAAATGTTGTTTTTAAATAAAGAATTTTTCTTTATATTTTCATTTAAATGAGAAATTTTAAAATTTTAAAATTTGTTTTTCAATAAATGAAATTAATTTTTTAATTTCACATAACCATATTATTTAAATATGATTTTTTTCAATTTTTCTAAAAAATGATTTTTAAGTGAATAGTGAAAAATATTGTTTTTACACAAAAAATACCTTTTATGGAATTTTTATTATATAAGTAGAAATTATAAATGTATAAAACCATTTTTTTGAAACATGTATTTTATAGTTGAAATTATTCATTTTAAAAAATTTATTATAGTTTATAAACTTATATTTTATAGTTTAAAACTCTATTAATATTTTTTCTCAAAAATTGTTTTAATATATTTTATATTTATTATATTAAAATTAATTTTCAAAAAAATTATCAATTGAACCATAAAAAATGATTTCAATTTTATAATCATAAGTTTAAAATTATCTAATTTATCTGGCTTTGCTTTTAGGCATAATGATTAAGTTACCATATGTAAACACAAGTAACCACAGTAAAATGGTTGTTTTCCAAAAAATGATACCTTCCTAAATTTTGTGTATTAAATGAATTTATTTTAAATTTAGGAATCTAATATGAATTTTATACTTACATAAAAATAAATTAACACTCATTTAATATATAATTAATGATATATAATATTAAGAACTCCTCATAATAAAATTTTCATTTTCTACAGAATCAATTTTTCTACAAATTATATGTTTTAATTTAAAATTTAATTTTCTCAAACATAAAAATTTAATTAGGTTAAATATATAAAAAATTAATATTAATAACATAAATTTTATTTATGGTTCATATTATATTTTTATTAATAAAATAATTACCATGGTTAATTTTTAATCAACATTAGTATGAGTAAAAATGGGTAAATATAGTATCTGGGATTTTTAATAATTAAAAGGTCACTTGAATCTTATAGAAATCCTTATTGGGTATTAAATTCACACCCATATTTATCACCTGAAATATATTAACCTAATTCACATAAATCACCTTACCCACCTAACACCCATATGATTCTATACTTACCCCTAACCTAACTTTAGTTAACATAAAAAATCCCCTCTTTTCAGTAATAAAAAGAGCTCACTCCCACCCATTATCTCATACCTTTACCCTCCATTGTCATTTATCATGAATTTACATTTCATAACCCTCTCTAAATACCTCTTGAGAAGTTACTAAGTTTCTAATAAATCCATCGAAGCTTTAAGAATCTACTTAACAAGGTAAGGGTTTTCCTCCTCCTTTGTTTGATTCAAGTACTTCTTTTGAATATGACCTTTTTTATTTCCATATTATTATGATTACATGTGTTCTTAATCAATAATTTAATATAAAATTATTCCCTGATGATGATATATTACCATTATCTCCCATTAAACCCATTTCGTAATCCCTTTTGTATAGTCATCATGCTGCTGAAATCACCCTTTGACTCCCTGTGATCTCTTTTAAATTAAATTACTTCCTTTGTTATAAGACTTTTGATTTCTATTTTATTATGCATACACATGATCATAATCAATAATTTACTATAAAAATTACTTCCTATTAATTGTAGGGTACCTTTTAACTCATTAAAACCAATATCATAATCTACTTGTATACCCATCATGTTGCCAAAAGCATTCCTTGATTTTACATATTCATGATGTAAATACCAAACATTAATTTCTTTCATGGTTATACATATAAATTAAGTGTATAAAAGTTTATATAAATTAATAGTGTTCTTAAATAGGTTATTTATATGTTTTTTTATACTGGAGGTGATATTATGATCAACTAAGATGGAATCCAAGGTAAGGGTTTCTTTGTCTCAAATTTAATTTCTTAAGACATATTTATTATTGAGAACCTTGATATATTTATTATAGTGTGATTACTTCCTAATGAATATATTGTAAAAAAAATAATAAAATTCATAGGGTTTTAAGATCCATAAGATTTTTTAATTCAAATGTATTTTTATTCGAAAGATACCAATGTTGAAAGTATTTTTATTAAATCAACTCCCTTTATTGAGTTAAAATTATTATTCATGAGATTCATTATTCCAAGATTTGTTGCTTCAACCATGAGATTTTATTTCATGGTAAATTTCTTCATATTAGGGTAGAATGAATTTTAATCAAAAAAATTACCTTGATGAATCTCTTAAAAATGTACATGATTGTTAAGATTAATTAGAATCCTCTTAATAAAGGTATCCTACACTTATCCAAACATTCATTCTAGAAAATTTTCCACTTTATAATTAGAAACCTAATTGTGTGTTATCTCATCTAACCTCTATATTTTTATTCTAATATTTTAAAAAATAATTCTTATTACTCTATTTACATTTGAGATTTTCAACAAAGATATTTCAAAATATCTAAAAAGGTTTTCTATCCTTTTAAATATTTTTAACTTACACCCCATATTTCTTTTGATAAACTTCAGTAATTTTTAAATATCTATTATTTAAGATTATTATTTATAAGAAAATTATTTATTTCAAACAAAAATTCACTTCACCTTTTCATAAATGACTTTACAAATTGATTATAACTTCTTATTTTACACCAAATATAAAATAATTTAAAAAATATATTTTATGATTTCACTAATGTTTTCCTATTTATGATTAAGGATTTATTTACTTAGAAATTACTCTTGATGAATCACCATATAATTGTTTTATAAAATACTATGTTGGGGTGATTTAATTTTTGGTATCAACTATTTACATGCTTATCATCAATTTTTTTATACAATCTATAAATGTTATTAAATGCATTTTTATTTTCTTGGGTTCTTTATGAAATTATAATGATTTATTTTATGTGGAAAAAATATGTATGTATGGTAACAAGTGGGTTCATATTTCTACCTCTAATTCATTGGTTTAAATTTATGTCTCATGATCTCATAATGGTATATAAGAGGATTTATCAGATTCCAAATAGTACACGAGAGGATTTATCCCAAGTAAAATGGAATATGAGAGGATTTATACCAATACTAGGGGTACATGGGAGGTTTTATCCCAAAGACAAAGGCACATGGGAAGATTATCCCAAACCCATTAAGGAACACAAGTGGTTTTCCCAATCCTACTATGTGATTGATGTCCAAATGGGTAGCCTCGAAATATGTTTTTGATGATTATATTTATGTCATACTCTTATGTCATGATCTTGTGCCAATAATTATGCTCCTTAACTCATGATTCCACACTTTTTTTACATGGTATATTTTTGTTCTTTTGTGTTTTCATGTCTTTTTATAATGACTTATGTAAAATGATTATTATTTTATATTCTTTTTAATAATAAATTCCTTCTCTACCCTATCTTTATCATATTATTATAATCATACTTTTGATGACATGTTGATATGTTTCCCTTATTGAGCATTTGAGCTCACCCCTTTATTATAATTTCCTTTACCCAGGTTATGAAGATAATTATAACTTATGGAAGTAATATAAGGGATTCTATAGGAGTTCTATTATGGAGAAATATTTTTAGATTAAAAAATTTCTGTATATAATATCTTTAAAATAGAAACTATATGTACTTGGGTTTTGTGACTATTTGTGAGATGTATTATTTACAACTTGGTGTTAATGTTTTACATAAGTCATGTTTAAATTGGGTCTCTTTAGTTGGTATTAGATAAAGGTTTATTTATTTTGTGATATTACATTAGTTATTTTGGTGACTAGACTAAAAAAACTTTAGAGAAAATCCTAGGTATAATTAAAAGGGATGTATCTAAGTATAGTATAACATCTTAATGTTTTGAAAAAGTATATATTATTTAGTTATAAAAGAAATTAAATCCATGTCTAGATACTACATGTAAATGTAGGCTCTATAATAGATGTAATTTGGGGTAATAACTTTAAAAAGAACATGTTGGGTATTAAACAAATCATCTCCTATTGAATGTTAAAGAGGACTAACTACACATAAGGTTTAACAATCCTTATAAATATGATTTTTTTTTAATTCATAATCTCTTTATAAACCATTATGAATGATTTAAATACCTAACAAGTTCAGTTAGTGAACTAAGTAGGGTGATGACCTTGTATTACTTGTATTGAAACATATATATTCATAATTTTGTCTGAACATTTACTTTATATGTTTTGTATTCTAGGATCATAGTATCTATTTTGTGCATTTAGTAATTTATAATTTTCAACTTTCCCTTTTTAAAGTAATGGTTGTGACCTAGATGAAATGAGTCAACAATGGGTGTAATGTAAAATTTGTAGATTGTCACAATAAGAAAATAAATGGGATGGAAAATGGAGTGAAACCCTTCTTGAAAATATTACCCAGTTTATTAAACAAATCCAAACCTTGTGAATCTCCCAGACACGCTAATGAGAAACTTTTTATCGAGTTATTCATGCAATAATGATCACCAACATTCAGTGGGTATCCTGATCTAATAATTACTAAGAAATGGTTCAATATTGTATAATGTATATTTTTAGTATACAGATCTTAGAATATGAAATGGTTGTTTTAGTCGTATATTGTTTGGAAGGTGAATTTGATCAATAGTGGACCCTAATCAAGAACACAAGGAAAAAACAAAGAAATTGATTCAATGAAATGGGAATATTTTAAAAAGGCATTATTCAATAAATATTTTTCTTTAACTCTTCATATAAAAATAGAGATATAATTACTTGAGTTTAAGAAAAGGTGAGATAAATCCATTATTACCTATGAAAAAAAATTACAAGACTTAAAAGGTATGCCTTTGGTTTTAACATTGACCGTGAAAGTAAGGTCAATCATTTATTTTGTGGTTTAAATATGAGTCTCTAAAAAACATTATCTATAGTGTATTTTTGAAACTATAAATAGATTGTTATATGTGAACAAAAGTTTTAAATGGAAGTTGGAGACTCTCATTATTTATATGGTTTATTATAAAAGAAGATAAAAATGTATTTTCATGGAAATTCATGTGATTAAAACCATATAATAAAAAAATTAATCTTTTAACATATATAAAATGTGGTAAGAATCACTGGGGGAATGTTTCCAAGGAAAAAGTATGTTATTAAAGTTTTTAAGAGAAGGTCATAAAGTAAATGAATGCTGAATAGATATAAAGAGAGAAACTAGTGTAATGGATATAGGGAATTCCAATCCTAATGAAAAAGCCTTGGTCTAATTCTTCAACTATAAGGAGTATGGTAATTGGGCCAATAGGTAAACTGATCCCTAGTTCGGTGGAAATAATTAACATCAACATCCACTTAAGTCAATAGAACAATGAAAATCCTATGAAATCACCACGACTGATGTAGATTATGATAACTATGTGTATCACAATAATTAATGAATACATATTCTCCACTTAAAATTAGTGTATGTATTATTGGATTTTAATTCTAGTAACTCTATTATATCGAGGGATTTTTCTAAAAGCATCAAATAAACACCCCAATTATTTGATATTATCAATTAAAAACTTCTCGTATTATTGTATCCTGAGTTTATGTTAATGGAATATGTTTCATAAAAGTCATATTATCCCTCATTTAAATGAATTTAATGTTATTTTATAAATGTATTGGTTATCTCTACATAGAATTCATAATAATAAACAAAATTGGAAAATCTTGTTTCATGTTCCAAACCAACCTATGATCATGTATCAGTGCAATTATTATTATGAGCTCTCTCAGAAAAAAAAAATTATTTTATAGGAGTTATGATACTCAGTCTTGGGGGATGTTTATCTCAAATGATTTGAGAAAAAAATATTATGATTGACCTATTCCAAAGTAAAATGATATATTTCCTAATATTTTTTACAATACACTTTAAATTATATCATGAGTCACATATATCTCTTCGATAACCTTATTTAGTTTCACTAGTAAGTGATAATTAAAATTGAACGGATGTAATTTATTTTGGTGGGAGAATGTAACACATTGATGTTTTTTAATATATTTATTTAAATAAATAATTTTTTATTATATTTCTCATACATTCAACATAAAACTAAAATGAGCCACTATATATTTATTATTAAGAAAAATTAAGATTTTAACCAATTAAAAATGCTTACAAATAGAGTATATATAAGTACTATGATTTAATATATAAAAGGATTGTCCCTTATAAAATATATATTTAATGCATTAATAAATTAAAATAGATAAATTTTAAATGATTGTTTTTGTAGTATATAATACTTAAATATATTAACTAGTATATTAACATCATTAAGTTAGAAATTGGTATGATATAGGACTATGAACACTTAATTTTTAAAAAGTTCATTTTTTGATAAATTAATTTTTCTTTATATTTTTATTTAAAAGATAAATTTTAGAATTATAAAATTTTAAAATTTTATTTCTAAAAATGAACATGATTTTTTAATTCCACAACTCAATTTATGTTTAAGATAAATTTTTTGGATTTTTCTAAAAAGATTGATTTTTATATGAATAGTGACAAATATCATTTTTAAAAATTACATGAATTTTGTGAAATTATTAGTATATAAGTATTACTTGGAAATTTATAAAAAGATTTTATTGAAAAAATATGTATTTTATAATTGAAATTATACATTTTAAAATATTTATTATAGTTTAAAAACCTATATTTTATATTTTAAAACTCAAGAAATATTTTTTCTCTCAAAAACTATTTTAATACATTATATATTTATAATATTGAAATTAATTTTTAAAAAATTTTAATATTGAACCCAAAAAGAATATTTAAATTTTAAAATTAGTATTTTCAAATTATCTAATAAGTTATTCTTTATTTTTAGGCATAAATATTAAGTTACCTTAGGTAAAAACAAGTTACCACAGTAAAATGGTTATTTTTCAAAGAATTGTACCTTCCAAAATATTTTGTATTAAATATATTTATTTTAAATTAATAATATAATATAAATTTTATAAAAACATAAAAAAAATTAACAAAAATTTAATATATTATTAATAATAAATAATATTAATAACACTTAACAATTGAAACATCATTTTCTACAAAAAAAATTCTAGAAATTATATATTTAATTTAAAAGTTAATTTTCTCATAATTTAAATTGAATTAGGTTAAATATATCCAAAATTAAGATTCATCACACCAAAATATGGTATAAATTTCTACATTATATATTTAGTAATAAAATAATTATGTTGTTTAGTTTTTAATCACGGTTAATAAGGCTAAAAATGAGTAGACAAATATCTCAAATTTTTAATCATTAAAAGGTCACTTACACTTTATATATAGTGATCCAAGAATTTTACACATATTGATATAATATTTTTTATATAAAAATTTATTAAAAACAAACCAAGAATCAAGAGTCCTGGTGTCATTGGGAGATAATGTATATAAAACCTCAACTTTGAACTAAAATAAAACAAATTTATTTTAATCATCATAATGTAATCCTAAATCCCTTTGCGATTATAAAAATGCATAGGGTAACATGGGGAATACATAAAGGAAATGTTTGAGCTATATATCTCAGTAAGTAAATAAATATGATAAATAATTATAACATAAGAATATAATGAGATATCATGATATCATAAGCATTAAGATACATGAATGATCACATAGAGGAATGACATAAGTATATAGGAAACATGAGATAAAGTAATCATAAGAATGTATTATAAACATGAAACATAACATAATCTTAATTCAAGGCTATCAACCATGATAGTATCACGTGGTGGACAGAGTCTAATCATGGATTAGGTTTACCCACTAATTCTATAAATATCGTCTCATGATATATAAACATTACCCAATGCATTGGAGTGATATTTAGGAACACCCATCATAACATGTACATGATTATGTGTTACACATATGGAATTCAAATGTAATTCATCAACATAAGAATTACCCATGGGAATAAATGGGTTGCATAATCATGTCTTATAGCATAACCATATGGCATATCATAATGGTTTCCAAAAACTAATGAATTAAAACATTCTTGGAATTTTATAGGTAAAAAATAATCATATATCATGAAAACATTTTTACAAGAGAATTGAATATGTGAAAAATATTACCTAGGTAACTTTGGATATGTACCACCTAAGAAGGGTTTTAGGAAAAAGGGTTAAGATTTTTTAAATAGGGGAAAGTGTATATTAATTTCAATAAAATCATAAATGAACTAAAAAGGTTTTTTCATAATATAATGAGTAATTTTAGAAAAAATGAATGGATTAAAACATTTTATATATAATTACTTGAAATGGGGTAAGAAATAGAGAAATTTCATTTAATCATGTTTTCATATCGAATAAAATTAATAAGGGAGACTTTAAAACATGTCTCTACCCATTAATAAAAAATTAATTTAACTAGGTATATTTTTTTGGGAAATATATATAGAATATTGAAGAATTAAATAATATATATATATATAAACATAGTTAAGTAGAGATAACGTATGACCCAAAAAATAGGTTTGTTTAGAGAGACCCCTTAGATTAGGTCCAGAATCATTCTCCACTTGTACTTAACATCTATAATAACAAAATTAGATTAATTAATTACCAAAGTGATTCAATCATGAGTTGTTTTCCCAACCCATACAACAAATTTTATTAAAATAAAAGGCACTATAAATTGATAAAACAAGGTAAAATGTATTTTTCATCAACTGGGAATCAAGAGACTACAAAATGAGAGTCATAAAATTAAAGGCATACATGTCCTCATGCAAGGTGGTGATAATACAATGTATTTCCACCAGCCATCCATTTTGGTAGTGTTCAGCATCTGCCAACATTATCTCTGATGGAAAACTTTCTCTAAATATATATTTATAGATCTATGGATGTAATAGATTCATTAATTAATTAAATCATAATTGTTTCCAAAATTATTTAATTTGCTATAATTATATTACTTTTATTTACAACTATTTTAATTAGATGTAAATTTTAATTTCACTATTCTATGGGTGTTCATTTCTAGGTTCTAAGGTCGAACCACTTATGGATAATTATTTAATTTCTTTTAAAATGGGACTAAAAATCCATAACTAAAAAAATTATATTCATATCCTTCCAAAAAATTAAATTGTAATAAATATTCATATCTGTTTTGATATAGGGCTGATTTATTTAGTATAAACATTATCATTATATGATCATATCATTAAGAAAGTTTTACTGAATATCATGAACTATATTAATTTTATTTAATTAATAAATTATATAGAATTAAATAAGTTATAATATACTCATTATCATCATATTTAACCATAAGAAAATTTCTATTACTATCATTGAAAGTGGTGGAGAAAAACAAAGTTTGTCGTTCACGAAGGAGGTGAATCCACCATAATATGAACAACATTTTCCTTTTTGGAGTGATAGAAGATTAGAATATTACAAATGGTAGATATTACATTAACATAATAACATTATAGTATATATATGATACTAGAATCATTATTCCATGTTGGATGGAATTTTTTTTGGAGGATAAGGAGGAAGAAAAATTAAAAGGTTTAGGAGAGTGAATTACCTTCTCATTTGAATGTATCCTCTTAGTATTCCACTTAAGGCACATTGAATTTTTCTTATTATTAGAACAATGATTATTAGGATATGGGGGGTATAAAGAGATATTTGGGTAGATTTTGGGTAATCTATAAGGCTTAGAATGTGTG
Source organism: Viscum album (assembly GCA_963277665.1). NCBI lineage: Eukaryota > Viridiplantae > Streptophyta > Magnoliopsida > Santalales > Viscaceae > Viscum > Viscum album. Next base: position 1,661,641,477 of record OY728146.1, on the reverse strand, counting down.
AGGATAAGGGGGGTGAGGGGTATTTATAAGGGGGAGAGGGTTTTTTTTAATATTATACTAATTAGTTTATTATTTTGGCTCAAGATTAACTATAATAGTGAATTATATTACTATATAGTTTAAATGGTTCATGTATTAAATTAATTTTTAATTTAACTTATAATTTTATATGTTGTATTTTTTTGTATTTCATTATTCACTAAAAATTCATTTTTTTTGGAAAAATACGAAAAAAAGTCACCCTAATCAATTTTAGATGATTGTATTAAAAAAATAGATCTATTTTTATGAATATAATTTTATAAATATGGGAAAATTACTTTTTTATATAAAAAAATTATTTATTTAAAAAATAGAAATTTTAATATCATGGTCAATTTTCCAACCCTTTGAAGAAATTACTTCTGGTTTAAAAAATTTTATATTATCATTATAATGAAACTTAATATTTTTTTATAAAATCATTTTATGAAAATAAAATTTATTTCAAATCATTATATATTTTTAAAAGAATTAAATAAAACATATGTGTTTTAAAAAAATACAAATACTTATTTTATCATTTTTAAAACATTTATTTACTTGTATCATGATATAAATATGACATATTTTCATTTTATAATATAAATAAATATTATTTTACAATTAAATATATTAGGTTACTATTTTGACAGTCAGTTCACTTTTCTTAATGGTTAGATTTCTATTCCAATGATCAAATTACTATTATAACTGTCATATTTGTAACAGTCATATAGGATCCCTACCTTCTATAAATACATAATATTCAATTCATTATTCATTAAATTATATTTTACATAAATTTTATATATTTTTTCATTTTCAAAATGAATATTTCATTACAAATATTACATTTCATTTCTACAATGTTGTTTGTGAGTGTGGTTATTCTGGTGGATTGAGCATATCTAAATTTTCATATTATAGTTTTGGTGTTTCTTATTTTTTATACAATTGTATTTTCAAAAATTGTGGATATATTTATTATTTAAATTTAATGTTCAAATTAATATGATAAAATGTTTTTGGTTTTATCATGAGGTTCATGTTCTCTATATAATACTACATTACTAAATATAACACAATTATATAATTAGAAGGGAAATTATATTAATAAAATTTTGAGTTGTTACATTATAGAAGGCCTTATTAGGTATTAAATTTATACCCACATGTCTCACCGACCATTTCTTTACCTAAATCAACTAAATTTCCTAACAAAACTAACACCCATGTGATTCCATTCTTACCCCTTACCTATCTTTAGTTTCTATGAAAAAAAGCCTCTCTTTTTTAAGGATAAAAGGAGATCACCCCAACCAATTATCTCATACCTCTCCACACCAATGGAATTTATCATGTATTTTCATTCACTCTCACTCTATAAATCCCTCAGAATTATTTTTCTATGTTTTTAAGGATTATTACCAAGATTTAATAATCTACTTATCAAGGTAAGTATTTTCCTCCTCCTCTATCTGATTCAAGTGCATATTTTTTTGTAATCCATTTTTATTTCCATATGATTATACTTAAATGTGTTAATAATAAATCATTTACTATCAAAATTATTCCCTAAGGTTGAAATATCACCATTATTTATCATAAAACCAATTTTATAATCCATTTTTAATAGTTTTCATGATGTAGAAATCACTCCTCGATGCACTCTATCCTCTTTTCAATTCAAGAACTTCCTTTATTATAATAATTTTTATTTCTTTGTTATTAATCTTAAAAATTTTCATAATCAATCCTTTACTATCCAATTTATTTCTTATTAATTATAGGATATGTTTCTCACTCATTAAGCCCAATTAAATAATTCTCTTGTATACCCATCATGCTACTGAAATCATTCCTTTACTTTCCATCTTAATACCTCTCATACAAAAATATAATTTCATTCAATGGTATCTATATAAATTATCTTTATAAAAGTTTATATACATGAATAAGTTTTTGAAAAATGTGATTAAAATGGTCATGTTTGTTATACGAGGGGTTAGAGTGTAATCAACCAAGAGGGAATTCAAGGTAAGGGTTTTTTCTCTCAAATTTAATTTCTTGAGACATATTTATTATTTAGAGTTGTGATATCATTACTATGGTGTGATTAATACCTAATTAATTTCTTATATAATAATGATTAAATTCATGATTCTTAAGAGATATAACATGTTGTTTCTTTAAATAGATTTCAATTTGAAAGTTAAAAATGTTGAAAGTGTTTTTGTTATCTCAAATCCCTTCATTGAGTTAAAGTTCTTCTTAAAATATTGGTTTCTTCTACCATAATATTGTATTTCATGGTACTTATTTTACTCTCTAGGGATAATTAATTTTAATCTCATAATTTTACCTTGAATAATCTCTTCCCAAAAATTATATTATTGTAAAGAATAATTATCATCCTCTTTAATAACAGTTTATCATCCTTTAATATATTTTCCTTCCCATCAATGTTCTCTTTTACAATTGGAAATTGCATTTTTTTTATTATCTCATGTTACCTCTATATTTTTCTTATTCTATTTTAAAATGGAACTCTTATTAATCTTTTTATTATGTGGGTTTTTAATAATGATATTTCTAAATATTTACAAAGTTTTCTCATACTTTCAAATGTTTTATCTTCAATCCCACATTTATTTTGATAAACATTATGTATTTTTTAAGATATATTATTTAAGATTATTTTTTAAATAAGGTTTTTAAAAATAAAATTAATTCTCTTTTTCTGAAATGACTTCATGAAGTGACAATAACTTTTTCTTTTCCACCAATGAAAAAAGTGATTTAAAAAAACTATTTTATGATCTCATAATTGTTTTCCTCTTTATATATAAGGATTTATTTCATTGAAAATTATTCTTAATGATTCAAATTATAAATGTTCTTATGAAATGGTCTTTTGGGGTGATTAAATTTTGAGTATAAACCATTTATATGCTTGAGGTCAATTTCACTGATACCTTTTAGAAATAATGTGAAACTCATTTTTCTTTTCTTGGGTTCTTTATGAAATGATTATGAATTATTTTATGTAGAATAAATATTTATGGATGATTATTGGTGGGGTCCTATATCACTCTATAATTAATTAGTTTATGTTTATGTATCATGAGATCCAAAGGATACATGGGAGGATTTATCCCAAGCTAAAGGGTATAAAGGAACATTTTTCCCATCAAAAGGGTATATATGAGGATTAATCCCAAGAACAAGGGGTGAATTAGTGGTTTTATCCCATTCCCAATGGTACAAAATATGACTATCCTAATACCAAGAAGGTACACATGTACTTAACCCAATCTTACTATGTGATGAATTTCATAGTGGGTATCCTTAACATATTATTTCTGTAAATATTTTTATTCCATAATCTTATATCCTAATCATGTTCCTATAATTATGTTCCTTGAATCATGTTTAATGTATCATAATTACACACACATTTTCCACGGTATATGTTTTTTCATTTGAGATTACGTGTCTTTATATAATGACTTACAGATAATACTTATTGTTCCATGTTATTTTTAATAACAATTTCCAACCCTTTCCATGTTTTCTCATTTTCTTATCATCTAATACTTGATGACATGTTGATATGTTTTCCTTTACTAAGTGTTTGATCTCACCCATTTATTGTGTTTTCTTTTCTCTAAGTTATAATGATATGTATAACTTGTGGAAAAGAGGATTTCGATTATGGATAAATGATTATAGATTAATATGTCTATGTAGATAATCTCTAACAAGCTAAATTTTTAGGTCCTTGGGTTGTGAAATTGTTTTTTTGATATAATTTTTAAATCATGAGATTAATTTATTATTTAAGTCTTGTTTATATTGGTTCAATTTTTATTACACGTCTCTTAATAAATAAGGTTGATTAGAACCTAAAATGTTACACTAATTCAAAATAAAACTTAAGAAACCTATCATTGGGTTCTAAGTAAAAGGCTCAACCCATTTTATACCAAACATGAAACCATCATCATCCACGTCACTAATTCATAGAAACTAGAGGGTCAGTCATGAACTTATACATCCTTAACCTAGTAATATGGGGTCAAGGGAAACAAGTCAGAGTAGTTTTAGGTAAATTACACACAAGTAGTGAGACCACATATGAAACACTATAAGGGAACTAATATAAACCATTAGGAATGGATAGGGAACACCTTCCTCATAGTCATCGGGGAATTACAAATAGATTATATCAGATAAATTGACCTCTTATGGTATAAATTGATAATATATCATAAAATCCCAAATTTGGGCATAATCTTTGGAAAATAATAAAACAATGCTAAAAACATGAATTTATGGAAGAGGAATGATATCCTTATTGTAAGTGATATACTGGAATTAAAAACACTCAAATTTGATAAAAATAGAAAATAATCAAGATTTAGAGGGAGAAAAATAAAAAAGGGAGAGGAGAGGGGTCAAGAATATTTCTCCGCTGAAATGAGGTATAGGTATAATATAAGTTTTTTATAAAATAATATAAATTAATTAATTATTTTAAAAAACTATACATGTGAACACGAGGTACCCAGCCACCTATTACGAGGAACTCGATTTCTTAATGGGGTACCCACTCAAGGGTCACCATCCACCCTGTGACTCGCCTAAATCAACTTCACCCTATATACTACCATTAGGTATGTGGTAATATACTATGTACTGAATGCCATCTGTCATGATGAAAGATAGTCTGATACCATAGCCAACTCCTTGAAATGGACTCCTCATCCCCGCCAATACCTCCAATAATAAAAAAACCACCAAAATATGTTAGGGTTAGTGAAGATTAAAATGAATTCATTCCTCTGAATAGGTGGGGTATTATAATATCTTGACCATATAGTAACCCATCCTCAAGATGTTCCACCGAGCATCACTGATAAACAACTCCATGTAATACCTTCAAATATTACTCTCCCACTCCCAAGTATCTTAATGGATACACCCATGCTACCACTAGAAACATATCAGAGGTATCATATTCTTACATATCATCTTTTCACTATCGTATACAATATGAACTAGTCACTCCTCAAACAATTCATCATACTCCAAATTGACATCGTCAATACTGATCCCATGTGAAGGGTCAGGGTGATATCTCTTATGATGAGATACAAGTAATATATCATGCATAACATAAGAAATCTAAGTAAGTGATAATAGTTATATCTAAGTATTGATCCTCTATATTACATCAATGTGCCCCCACATACCTAGAAATTTCCTCCTCTTCCTCTGAATATGATGATATCCCAACTTGGGTGACACTCAAAAAAAACTCGGTCACCAACCTCAAACATGAGAGGCCAATGTCACTAGTATTCATATGAACATTTCATACTCTGTGTATTCCTTAACCACTTATAAATCAATTATATATTCTCAAAATATTATAAATTATAGTTAGACTAATAATATCTAACTCTCCTAACTTCAACCAGTATAGTGGTGATTGGAAAAACCAATCATATAAGGCCTGTGAAGGTTCCATTTGAATAAATTTCTATCAAATATTTTTGTAGGAATAATTTTCTAGAACAAGATAACTCTCCCATGAACCATTAAACTATAGGAAACCTACTCAGAGCCTATCCTACAAAATATAGAAAATATACTCAGACAAACCATCAATTTAAGGATGGTATATTGCGATCAAATGAAACTGAGTATTAAGAACCATTTTCTATCCCATCCAGAAGTTTGGCATGAATCAAGAATCATGATCTAAAATGAAACTCATGGAAACACTATGAAGATGTATTATCTATCAAAAACACAACTAACCCGACACATCAGTAGATTGAGTCTCCATTATTGGTAATAAATGTATCATATTCATAATCTGGTTGAAAATAACTCATACTATATCATTTCCTTTGGGTAAACATAGAAACTCTATCATAGATTCCATTTTTATCTCATCACATTTCCACTTAGGAATAGTTAATGGATGAAGAGGATATGTAAGTCATTGATTCTTAGTATTCACCCACTGACAAGTCTAACATCAAGTGATGAACCCTACAATATCCTTCCTTATCCTAGGAAACTAGTATAGCCTATAAATATCACGGTACATCATGGTAATCCCTTAGTGAATAGACCATATTAAGGCATGTGAATCCTATATTATATCCTTAAATATTATAAAAAGTACTATAATAAAACCATAAACATAAATAATCTTTTCATCATCCTAGGACTAATTTCCAGATCCACACTATATATATATATATTCCCACCTGACCTAGAAATATGATTTTTATAACTGACCATCCTTCAATGTCTTAAGGAGTGAGGAGGTAAATGCTAAGGACTTTAGACTTAGCCAGCACTAACACTCTTGAATATTCAAATATATCTTAGTGAATTATATCATCAACTATTACTCACTACTATACCCCTTCCCCACCTATGTATGAGTCTTCTTAATCAGGTAATCAACCATAACATTATCATTATCAAGGGTATATTCAATCTCGATATCAAAGTAATTTAAGTCATCAACATAACTTCTCTACCAAGGTTCATTTAATTCTAGAAAAATTCATACCTAAGGATCTTATGGTCAGTATAAAAAAACAATTTACCGAACAAGTACTGGCACTAACACCCCCAATGTATACACTATCACTAATAGATCTAGATCATGAGTCGAATAATTACACTCTTGTGGATTGAACTATTGGGATCCATAAGCAACACTATCTATGTCCTTCATCAAAAAAACTCTCAAACCAACCCTCAAAGCATCACTATATAGGGTATAATATTTACCTGACTTATATAAGGTCAATATTAGCAGTGAATTAAACCTACCCTTTAAATCATGGAAGGATCACTCATAAGAATCAGAACACTAAAACTATTCTTCTTATTGTTTAGGTTCATCATCAATGTTTCCAATTAGAAGAATTCTTCGATAAATATTCTATAGTATATTTTGAAACCAAGGAAGTTGTTGATCTAAGATATGTTCTTAGGATGTTACCAACAATCCACAACCTTGAGATTACTAGGATCTACTGATATTCTAACCTTTGATATTACATTCCCTAAGAAAAAAATTCACTAATCCAGAACTAAAATTTTTGGGGCATGGTATATAGCAAACGATCACTAATTTTCTCGAAAATATAATATTATAAATTTTTAAATGTTTTCAAACCCCCATTTTGAATATAATTTATAAGTCCTCAAATGTGAATATATATATATTTTTCAATAAATATTGCTCTTATTAATTTATTTTTGTGGTTGGGTAAAGATAAACATGTATTTATAAGGTTTATATAAGGGTAATATGAATTTTAAGACCTTGTTTAAGGATAGAGTGATTTTACCTTAGTTGTGTAAAGATAAAATAATTGATGCATATGGGTACACTTCAATCCATGACCTGCATAAGGGTAATCTCAAGGTTTTATGTGCGGGGTAAAGTTAAGTTATAGTTCTTATACAATGTTTAAGGGTAACGATGGAGTTTCATAAGGGTAAATTGAGTATTTTTCTACCCACGTATGGGTAAGTAGGGTTTCACATAAGGGTTAGCCGGAAGACCTATTGCTTGCTTAAACATAAGAAGAAGTTTCTATAAACTATGTAAGGGTATATACATATTTAAAAGGGAAGTATAAATGTACCAATGTAACAAAATAATGGTTAGGTAGAGTTTCTATTCATGATATAAAGGTAGATCATGGTTTCTAATGACTACATATGGTCAGATATTGAGTTGTATAAGGGTCAACTGATGGATTCTCTTGATGAGTAAGGGTATATCATAGTTTATAAAAGGTTTTTTAATGGTAACCTAATGTTTCTATGTTTAAACCCTAGAATTAAAATTTTATGTAAGGGTAAGGCAAAATAACCATTAAATAGTTCTCAATTTGGTAAGAAAATAATTAAAAACATTGTTTTTTCATTTCCTTCTTCCAATGTAATCCTGTAATTTATTTTTATGAATTTAAAATCATAAAATCATGGGAATTGATACTTTTTAATTTTTAAAATATTTTAACTCTTTTATGGGAGTTTTAAATTCCCTAAAATTAAGAAATGATTAAAAGAAAATTTAAATTGTGAATTTAATTTTTTGGTTTTAATGTTGTGAACCAGTACATAGTTGGTTTTCTTAAATTTATTCAAACCATTATTGCCTTTAGTTTTTTAAATATCCCATTGAATCCAAAGATCCCAAAAATTACTTTACCTAAGATATGAAAAATCCTTATTCAATAAAACTAGGTTCTTTATCTAGTTTTAAGGAATATAAAACCCTCTCCCTCTCATTTATTCTTGAGAGTGGTATTTTACAAGGGACAAATTCTAGGTATTATATTTCTTTTTCAATTTAAAAAATAATATTTCTTTAGATTTATGAATAAAAGTGATATAAAATACTTAAATGGTAATAACCTAGAATTATCATATAATAATAAATATTTTCCATCATTATCTTGGATTATTAAAGAGATGTGATTTATCATTTCATGGTGAATTATAATTATTTTTTAAGGAATAAATGGTTAATTTATTCTACATCTTAAATAAAAAATTTGGAAATTATATAAGAGTGATAAATTTGTTATCACATGTGGATTTTTTATTTCTTGTGGGAATAAAATATTTTGAATTGGTTCTAAGGTTCCTTGGAGAGCATTTAGATCTGACTAATATTCAGACATGATTTGAATTATGATTCCCTTAAGAACAATTACTTTTACATTTAGAACCTTGAGGTAGTATGTTCCTTAACTTTTAGGGATCTTGTATACACTTGTTTCTATGGTATAATTCATGTATTGGTATGGATAAATGTTCTTGTTTGATAGTGATTTCTAATGGGTGTGGGTGTTGTCGTGATACCCATATATGACCCTTTTCCCAAGAGAATAGATAGAGTATCTTGTTACCATGATTGATGTTGATCCCATGTTGTTTGTGAGGATAGTATATTTATCATGACTCCATTTTATTCTTATCTTATAATATTATTATTTATTGTGTGTTATCTTCCCTTTAAAGGCTAGTTCTTGGTATCTATGATAGTTGGACCATTATGGTATGTTTACCCTTAGAGGGGGAGTGCTCCCAACATCTGATGATGTTAATGATGGACCCATAAATGGGTAAGATCATGAAAGACTTGTGGCCCATATGGAACTCGATGCCTTGAGGATATCAAGTAACATACCAGAACTCGTTGCCTTAAGGATACAAAGTAACATGATCTTCTCAATGCCTTGGGGATACTGAGAGACTTTTTTTCATAGTTGTGTCTAGTTATTGGTTATAGATGATATCTTTGATCATCCCTCTAGCATAGAACGAAAGCAGGTATGGTTAGGGATCATAGTGTCTTGGTTAGAACATTAGTGCTCGATATATGATTGTTTGTACCAACATACACATTTATTACTATAATTTCATACAAAAATTATATATTTGAACATCTATTAATTATATATTGGTGGCTTCCTAATTGGTTTTATTACACACACCTTTTATGGGAATCTTGATGCATGTGTATACTTTAGGTATAGGGATCTAAGAAAGGGAAAGGGGCCCACAATATATAGTTTTAATGAGAAGCATGGATCTGGTAGTGGTACCAAGATATACTCTAGAGGATACCATAGTTTTATTTATTTATTTTCTTTCACTCTATATACTCTGGTTTTTCTTTCCATGCTTATAGCCTATTTTTATATTTGTTATATGACATGTATTCCATTTTATATTATTTTCTTCCTCATTTATACTCTAAGATATTTTATTTTTATTTATTATTATTTATTTAATGACATGGTAATAAGGGTATAGTCTCTACACCGATTTCATTTAAACAATTGATTCTAATTGTCAACCTCTTGTGTATGAGTAGGAATGAAAGAGTTCATTTGACTCTTTATCTCATGCCCATTGGTTCAGGTCAGGGTGTTAAAAAATAGTATTATCCAACAGTTTTATTATTCACTTTTTTTTACCAACCTAGTACCTGGTAGAAAGGTGATAGGTTATTTCAGACTTGGGTAAGAGAGTTTCCATGTTCCCATCGAGTAATACTGTAATAAACCACTATGTTATGGTCAATAGGATTATTTTTATTGTTTTATGATATTTTGGGTGTGTTCATACATCATTACTAGGTGCATTGTATCACATTACTTATATATATATATATATATATGTTCTTTTCTTCATACTATTTCTTTAATTTAATTCCTTTGTTGTGATATCTATTTGGGATAGGCTTTTATTTATTATTTTTTGATATATATGTTCCCTTTATGTTGTGATATATCTAAAGTAGAATTTATTAGTTCAACCTGTGCATGATTTTGTTTTTTTGAATATATATAACTATAATTAATTTGTTGGGAAAGATATATTGGTTATTTATAGTAGGGATATACCTCAGGTTACAGGTGGACTCCTAGGATATCCTTTTCTTGATCCCATATATTGATTAGAATCTATCCTATTCAATTCAAATATTCTTTTGGAATTTCATATAATTCCAAATCCACATATTATTACGGGGTTACATGAAAAGTGGGTTAGAATACTCCTTAACATGATATTTTCCTACTCTACCACTAGACATGTGGGAGAATATAGCTAAGAATTATCCCACACATACTCAGTTATTTTGGATATAGGGACACTTCAGTCAAAAGTATTTCCCTTAATGCTTATCCCGAGTATAGGAGTCCAAATCTATGTTCAAAAATGTTATTACTTTTCAACACCATAATTATCCATTATTCCATGTCACTAAAGGCCCTTGGGATACTGAGGAACTGGTTTGAAATCATGTTGGGAATATTTGACCAACTGAAGACTTTGAAAGATCAATAGGTTAATCTAGAGAACTTACATACTACTAGTGCTTCCCATTCCTTCATATCATCATAAGTTATTTCAACAAATGAATTGCTGGTAAAGATATCCTATGGGTTATTTTTCATCAATAAACCATTGTTCATTAAAGTGGACCATATTCAGTCGATCCCAGAGTATCATATATTCATCACCAGTTATGGGTATCTATGGGACTTCATGATTCTGGAGATGGTGATCTTCTATGTTATTCTCATTAAGGACTATTTGATCGTATTCTAATATCCCATTTATTGATATTAATTATGGGTATCATTTAAATCCCCCAAGGGTGAGAATTATATGATAACCAAAGAATGGGAACTGGTAGTAGGTAGAGTTAGACCAAACTAGAGTAATATTAGGATGATTGTGGTGCATATTGTGGGCTTGGATCCTTCAGCAAAATCAGTGGCACCCTCCTCATCTTTTCATATAGTTGTGGATCTCTATTAAGAAGTCTTTCCGAATTAACTCATAGGACTCCCCCTGATATAGGAGTTGACTTTGAGGTTGAGTGTGTTCTATATGTGAATCCTAATTCTATACCCCCTTATTGTATGGTGTTGGCTGAGTTAAAGGAGATTAATATACAACTTGAGGACTTGGAGTAGAAGGGATTTATCAGTATTAGTACTTCACCAAGGAGTGAACTTGTTTTATTTTATAATAAGGTAGATGTTAGCCTTTAACTCTATGTATATAATCGAAATTTGAACTAGATGATGGTGAAGAATAGATATCAATTACCCATGATAGATAGTCTCTTCGATTAGTTACAGGGAACCCAATGGTTCACCAAGATTCAAATTTGATCAATCTATCACCAATTATTGGTTGGAGATGTGGAAATCCCAAATAGGGTGTTTCATAGTAGGTATAAGCTATATGAGTACTTGGTGATTTTGTTTGGACTTATAAATGTATTAGTGGTGTTCATAGTACTCAAGAATACGATCCTCCGCCCATATCTTGAATCGTTCAACATGGTGTTTATTGACGAAAACCTCATTTAATCATCGACCCTAGAAAATCATTCTAGAAATCTCAAGATAGTTATTTTTATGATTTTTTCACATCATCTTTATTTGATGTTGTTAGTGTAACTTTTAGATTCATGAGTTGAAGTTAATAGGTCATGTGGTGTCTAATAAAAGTATATTTCTGGATCCAGAGAAATTTAAAGTAGTAATTCCGGGAAAATTGATTTTTATGTGCTCAAGATTAAGTGATTTATAGGTTTAGTGGGATACTAACGATGTTTAATCAGGGAATTATCCAGTATTTCAGCACCCATGACTATTCTGATGAAGAAGGGATTGAAGTTCCAATGGTCAGACTATTGTGAATATGAGTTCATTGAGCTGAAGATGAGGTTGATTGTAGCTCAATTATTGATTCTTTCTAAGTTTGGGGTCGGTTTACTATATATTCCGATGCATCATAAATTTTTTTGGGAGTGGTACTGATTTAAAAAAAAGTAGTTAGTAGCTTTTGGGTTGTGTCAGATGTGAACCCATGAGAGGAACTATCTTACCCATGACCTAGAGATAGTAGTTTTAGTCTATTATTTGAAGTGTTAGAGACACTATATTTTTTGGGAGATTTCTTTTTCCTAAAAAGACCATAAGATCCTTTGTTAAATATTCACACAATGGGACCTTAACTTGAGGTGAATGATATGGGTATAGTATCTATTGATGTTCAAATTCAAGATGGATTATAAACCAGGGAGAGGAAAAATCATTATATATGTTGTTATCCCTACGAAAAAGTTAGATCATGAGCTTGGTGAGAAGATTTTATAGGAATAGTTACTTCTGATGATATTATTGGATGATTGGAGGATGGATACTTCTCAAAACTAGAGATTTATGATGTACGATCCATTGGTGACCACATATTCTATTGTAATCTTGGTGAAGGTTGGTTAATAATATTAAGCGAAGTGTACTGTAATATGTCAATATCTATCCATAGGTGACCCATTACATGGGTGGTTATTGGATAATGATGATGTAATTATTATACATGGAAGGGTTGTGGTTCTTGCTTCCATCAGGAAATATTTGATGAGTTTCTCCCATACCTCTCGGTAGGTGGTATATCCTGGTGATAAAAAGATATTCCATGACTTCATGTGGAAGTTTTGGTGGCCATGGATGAAGAGGGACATTATTATATTTTTTTTCTTACTGTATTATCTTCCAGAGGATAAAGGATTAGCACCAACATCCTGGTGGTTCTCTCTATCCACTTCTAGTTCCTATGTGGAAGTGGGAGGACATCCTGATAAACTTTTTGATGGGGATATCTAGGACCTTAAGGATCTGTGACACTATTTGGTTGGTTTTTTTATCATCTAACTAAATATTATCATTTCTTATTGATTTGTGATACTTTCTCAGTAAACAAACTAGGAAAGTTGTATGTATGTGAGATAATATTCTTGCATAGAGTTCACTTAATTATTGTATTTAATGGGGACATATGTTTTACATCATGATTTTGGTATGACTTGAAGAATGAATCAGGGACATAGGTGAGATTGACCATTGTGTATCATCCCAGATAGTTGGATAGTCAGAGTGAATGATTAGTATATTGAGGGATATGATTTGGTCTTTCATATAAGGTTTTGGTATATCTTGGGATAATAATCTATCCTTGGTTGATTTTATATATAAAAATAATTTCCCAGATTCAATTAATATGGAACATTATGAGGTTATTTATGGTGGTCCATTTCATTCACCAATTATTTGGAATGAGGCAAGTGAGGTAGTGGTTGTGGGGTTCAGTGTGGTATAGGAAACTTTAGAGAGAGTGCAAATGATTCAAAATTGGTTGATCACAACTCAGATTAGGAACAAGTATTATTCCAACCACATGAGGAGACCCTTTGAGTTTTTTGTAGGTGACCAGGTTTTTCTAAGAGTTACTCCTCGATTAGGTTATTAATTTTTGATGAATCAAGGGAATCAAGTGACACATTATGTTGATCACCAAGTGGATTCAAATTGTGGCCAACCAACTGGATCTTACTTATCAATATTTAGGTATGAATGATTTGTCTCATGTGTCTCAGATTTAGAGGTACAGGCCCAAACCCATGCATGTGATATATTGTAGTGATCTTGAGATGGATCTTGAAACATTGTATTTGGAACACCTAATGAATATTATAGACCAAATTGATAAAGTATTATGATGGAAGATAGTTCCACTTTTTTTAGTCTAATGGAGGAATAGATAGATCCAGGAGGATATATTGGAACAAGAGTATGATGTTTCAGCTCAATATCTTGAGTTTTTTTAGAAATTCCAGTAGAAATAATTCTCAAGGATGAGAATTTATTGAGAATGGTAATTACAATATAATCAATTTTAAAATATTCTTAAAACCTTCTTTTAAATATAATTTATAAGTCTTATTATATTAAAATATATTGTTTCAACAAATATTATGATTAAACAAGTATTTTTTAGGTTTTGAAAAGTTAAACCTTGATTAAAAAGGGTTATGTAATGTTAAGATGAGTTTTAAGACCCTTCTTAAAGGTAAAGTGGTTTTACCTTAGTTGTGTGAAGGTAAAATAATTGTTGTGTGTGGGTAGACTTTAATACATAACCTACTTAAGGGTAATCTATAGCATTCATGAGTTGGGTAAAGGTAAGTTGGAGTTCCTATATGATGCATAAGGGTAACATTGGAGTTGTGTAATGGTGACATGAGTTATCTTCTACCCATTTAAGGGTAACAAGGGATTCATGTATAGGTTTTTCGGAAGACCTACTACTCACATAAAGAAATATAATAGTTTCTTTACACTGTGTAAGGGTATATCCATATTTACAAGGGATTTATAGTGGTGGATATAGAACTTAATAAAGTTAAGGTGAAGTTTCTATGCACTATGTAAAGATATCTCCTAGTTTATAAAGGTATTTTAAGGGTAAATATTGAGTTTTGTAATGGTCTGATGATGTGTTCACATGATGTGTAAGGTAGTTTCTGGTTTATAAAGGTCGTGTAAAGGTATTTTGAGGTGTATAAGGGTAAACCATAGGATTAAAACGGTGTTTAAGGGTAAATAAAAGTTACCGTTTTGTATCTCTCACTTCAGAAAGAAAATAAATAAATAAAAATTCATTTTCTTCTTCCAAATTGAGCATATAGCGTCTTTTAATGAATTTAAAAATCTTAAAATAAATGAAATTTATTCTTTTGACATGCTAAAAAATTATAACCCCTTTATGGGAGTTTTTAAACACTCTAAAATTAAGAAATAATTAAAATATAAATTTAATAATAAATTTAATTTTTAGTTGTCAATAATATGAACTGGTACGCAGTTTGTTTTCTTATACATATTTGAACCTTTTTTGCCTTTAGTTTTTGGTGATACTCTTGATTTTGATCCTCCTAAAAATTCCTTTACATGAGATCTTCATATCCTACTTTGATCAAACTATGTTGTTCACCTAGTTTCCAGGAAGGTAAAAACCCTCTCTCTATCTCTCACTCTCTCCACTATTCATTAATATAGTGTTTTCTAAAGGATAAATTCCAGGTATTCTATTTCTTTTTCAATTTTAAAACTAATATTTCATATGATTTCTAGATAAAAATGATAGAATGACATTAAATTTTAATAACCTAGAATTTTTAAAGAATAATGATGATCTATCATTTTTATCTTAGATTATTAAGTATAGTTGATTTATCATCACATGAATAATTAAAATTATTCTTTGAGGAAGAAATGGTTAATGAATTTTATTGATTAAATCAATAATTTTAAAATTATCCAGGAGATAGAAATTTGTTATAACATTTGGAGTTTTTTATTTATTATGTAAATAAAATATTTAGAATCAATTCTACAAGTCCTTGGTGAGAAATTATAACTAGATAATACATGGATGTGATTCGGTTGATGATTACTTGAATGAACATTTATTTTGAGATCGACAACCTTGAGGTAGGAATTTTCTTTCCTTTTGGGTGTATCATATACACTTGTTTCTATAGTATAATTCTTTTGTTTTCATGGATTTATGTTCTTATTTTATGGTGACTTATTGTGGGTGTGTGTGTTATCATGATACCCATATATGATCCTTCTTTCCATGAGAATTTCTAGAGTATATTATTACTATACTTAATGTTGATCACATGTTGTTTATGATGATACTATATTTCTAATGATGCCTTATTGTGATTTAATTATCATGATATGCCTTTTTGTGTTTCATCTTTACTTTTTAGGTTGGTTCTTGGTATCCATCACAGTTGGACCATCATGGTATGTTTACCCTTATAGGGAGAGTGTATGTGTCATGCGATGATGATGATGATGGACCTATACATAGAGTAGAATCCTAACATCCTTATGTCCAAGATGAAACTTGATTCCTTAAGGATAATGAGTAATATGCTGGAATTAGATTCCTTGAGGATACTAAGTGGCATGATCATCTTGAATCCTTGAGGATATGAAGAAACATGTTTATTTCCTTGTGGGTAGTTCTTGGTTATTTCCAATGCCTTTGATCATCCTTCTAGTATGGAGCCAAATTAGGTATTGATGAGGCTTAAGGTAGCTTGGTTAGAACATGGGTTCTTGGTATATGATTTTTTATGCATTATTGTGCATTTATAATTATTATGTAACACACCTATTATACATTTACACATTTTTTTAAGGAAGCATTGGTGGTTTACTACTATATTTTATTACTAAAACCCTATATGAGAATCTTTATGTATGTGCAGACTTCATTTATAGGGATCCAATCATGGGAAAAGGGCCCATGGAAAATGGTAGAGGCAAGGGGAATGGATTAGGGAGTGGTATTGGGTTGTAATCTAAAGGATACCTTAGTTTATTTTTTTTATTTTTGTGTACTATATATAATCTGGTTTGAATTTCCACACAGGGATCTAGTTTTTTTGTTTTTTATATAATATTTATTCCATTTGATATTTTTTTATTCCCTATTATTACTTAAAGATATTATATTTTTTATTTATTATTATTTATGTAAGTATATGATATTGAGAATATAGTCTCCCCACACTAATAATGTTCAAACCCTCATTTCAAGTTTGTAACCTCTTACATATGGGGAGGCACGCATGAGGTCATGTGACTCTTCGGCTCAGACCCATTGGTTAGGTTCATGGTGTTACAAAAACAAACTCAAAATATCAAGAATGATCCTTCCTTAAGTAAGAGTATAAAAAAATATTGATAAATATATCCATAAATGAATCCATATTTGGATGGAATACCTTATTCATAAAGGACATAAACACCACTTGAATAGAATCACAAGATACTAAAATAATATATATCTACTTATGAAATCTATATGAGGAATATCATAAGGCCTCATATATATCTAATGATATTCAAAACCCACATCGATCTAGGAGAACCACTTGACACCCCTTCATAGATCAAAAACTTTTTCTATATGTGAAAGGGGATACTGGTTCTTGACTATCAGTTGGTTCAACCTCTGGTAAACTATACATAATCACAAAGATCTATATTCCCTCTTAGTGAATAACATAGTATCACTATAAGGGTTTATGATCTGGAAAATAAATCCCTTCACCTCAGGGTCCTCTAGATAAACCTTTATATTTATAAAATATATATGATAAATCATGTAAAAAGGAATGAATATGAGATTATTGTATAGTATAAGTTTAATTGTGATCTATATATCTCTCTCATGTGGTAGGCTTAATAATTCCTGAGGAAAAAATCATAGAACTATTCAATAACAAGAGAAAATATCTTTTTCCACATCTCCACATCTTTAAAATCAATACTAGAAAACTATTCTGAAATCATCTCCAACATTTTGAGGTCAGGTCCCAAATAGATTTCTTATAAATATCACTCTTTGGAATGATTATAATAGTCACCATAAATAGATAATATGGATACTCATCATTAATATAATTATATGAGATCTCAATATCGATTTAACCAATCCATCACAAGTATTACATAAAAACTATATATCTCTAAAATAATAAAATCCTAGAGAAACCTATGACCACTAATAATGATGAAACACTCTGACTGTATTTATAAACCCTATTATTTAACCCCTATAGGTGTATCAATAGACATCACCCCATATAGATACTCTATAATGAACCCCATATCCACAACAAAATATGATCAATAACACTTTAATCTAATAATGAAAGGATTAGAATTAATTTTGAGAAGGAAAAAAATACAAAGGGAGAGGAGTGGGGTTGAGTGGCCTACTCCACTAAGATGAGGGGGAGGTATACAATTTGATTTTAATAAAATCAAGTTAATTTGTTTATTTTAATTTTAAAAAAACTCCTAGGTTACCATCATGTACCCAGACTTCTGTCACCAAATACCTAGTGTCCTATTGGGTACCCACTTGAGGTTCATAGGCAACCTAGTGACCCACTTAGAGATACTTCAATCATGTATTCTACCACCAAGTAACCAGTACCATAAAACCAAGTACTAGTCCCATTTTTCATCATAGAAGATAGTCTGAAACCATACACCAATCCTTAAAAACCCCTCGATTCACACTAATACCTCAAATAATAAAAAATAAATAAAATACATGAGGTTTGGAGAAAATTAAAATGAATTCCTACCTTATAATAGGTAGTTTATTACAATCTATATGTTATAAAATATTTTTTAGTAGAAATACATCATTATATTATTCAATAAAAAAAATTTACAAACACACGTAACCTACCTAACTCATTTATGTTTTCAAAACTTATATTTTCCTCACTTAAGATTACAAGGAAGTGTCCCACTATTTTACTTATAAATAATTTCCCCTCCAACCATTTTTATTCACTACTAAATTTTAAATTCCCTTCCGTTATATATAAAAGTTTATCTTATACGTTGATTTTCTATATTCTCATAATCATTAAAGGATAAAGGGGCCAATTCTTAAGGAAGATGGGAAGCAATGTGAGTGATGATTTATATTCCTTAATATATTTTTTACTTTATAAAAGATTTTTAAATTTGGATTATTATTTAATTATATATTTATATTCATTATAGTAATCCAAAATTTATGAACTAATTATAGTAATTTTCTCCTTTCAAATGCCTAAAATTCTTTCTAGAGTTCTTTAATTTTAGAATAATTATATTTTTATTATGTAAAATACCTTATATATTATAATTGTATAATACCAATGTAGGTGGTCATGTAACTATGGTATTGTATATATTAAGTTTATATTATGTGGGAACTTTCTAGGAAATAAATTTTAAAGATATTTAGTTAATCCCTTAATAACAACATTGGTATTACTCCTGGTATGTGGAAAACATTAAACCTTAATTATCTAAACTATCTAGTCTCTGAGATTACCCTTTGCTCTGAATGGCCCGAAGGCCTTCTTTTTTTATTTTATTATAGATAATACCCCTTTTAAGGGTTGAAGGGTAACCCATACATGACCTGTAGGCCCAAGGAACAAGGCTTGATATGACCCGTAATACATGACCCAAAGGCCCAGAGGCATACCATGCCCATAACATGACCCGTAGGCCTAGCCCACTAGAACTGTCCCTCCCCATCTTTTGTATCATTGATCTCCTTTAGCTCCCCACCTGCATTGTTGATCAGCTAGCATTGCCCCATCCAAAGCTGCATGGTGCCTAGTCCTGAAAAGGTTTCCATACCCTCTCATTCTTCTAATCCGGTTAGCTCTGCTACTGGTGACTGATACTGGTGCTCTGATCATCTTCTGGGGCTTGCTCTATGTAAACTGGGCTACTTCATGGTCTTCAATGTCCTGAAGGCCCTGTGGCCCAAAGGCCTTTGATGGCCCAAAGTCCCTTGAGACCCATAGGCCCAAGGTGTCCTTACTCATCATGATACAATATTTTAAAATAGCATTTTCATATGATCTCTAGATTCAAACTTTAGATATGCCTCATGAAATATAATTCATCCTACTTTATTCCATACATATAATAAACTCCATTGATTTTCCATCATTATTTATGTCTATTTATGATTTATTTAATGATATATAAGAAATATTACTTGGTATATTATGATGATTATTTTTTTTGTAAGATCGATGAAATATTCCTTGGCATTCCATCATTCACTTATATGCATATATATATATATAACCATTACAAGTTTTTTTATTCTCATATTTTCATTTTAGATTTAAATACCTTGAAAACTATGAATATTAATTATTTGTGAGAGATATAAGGTTTTATCATGGATATCAGATCATGTTTTGGAGAAAAAATTCTAAGAAATGTTTTATTATCATTTTTTATCATTTCATTATTTCCTAAAGATGCTAAAATTATGTGTTTTGAGAGTTGAATAAATATTATTATTATTTTATATCATGTAATTAAATTTGTTTTATTATATAACAAAATATTAAATATTTTTTATATAATGTTACACTTTAGTAAGTTTTATAATCATCTTGATATGTGTAAATTGAATTCTAAGCCAAGTGAAACAATTTTTTATACATTTTTTATCCTAATAAATGTAACACAGAATATGATCCAAGAAATTATAAATTTTTATTGGATAAATATTTTTTTGTGTGTGTGAGAGAGAGAGAGAGAGTGTGTGTGTGTGTGTGTGTGTGTCTATGTGTATACAAAATAATTTAAATAACATCCAAACACCACTATATTATTATATATTCCACCTTTACTAAATTTATTCTCATTTTATTTCAATAATATATTTATTTTAAGCATTAACCAAACATTATTTAGAATATCCAAGATTACCTCACTACCCCATTATCCTATGATATCAACAAAATCATTCCTTTATGTAGTATCCAGCCTGCTAACATGGCATAATATACATACTTCTATCTTGGTCAAAAAAATTAATTTATCTCATAAGATAATCAAATTTGTTTAAAATAATATAAATCATAAATTAAATGAAAATAATACCTTACAACTTTATTATATTTTACACCCCATCTCCCACCATTAAATTATATTTTAAATAGTAACTAAATTTAATCTTCCCAAACCTATCATTCTATATTAGTGTCTCCAAATCCCTTTAATTATTTACTATAAATTGGTACTCTTGAAAATTAAGTACTAAAATTTGAGTATCCCATCATCCCCCCATATAACTAACATGTGAATTCTAAAATGGACTAACTTCTCATCCATGATTTCATTAAAAAAATATTACAACAATCTCATAAAATCTCTAAACTTGGGGAAAACTTTACATTTACAAATAACAATACAAAATAAACTTGAATAATCATCTTCATGCCCTTTTATCCACTTGTAAGAATTTACCATCATAAATAATACTTGATTATTTACCCTACTTACCCTAAATTCTCAACCCATTCTACTATCAATAATAAGTATGAAATTAATTTTGTATATCAACAATCATGGTATAATACATCCAACAAACCCATAGTTACACCCTCCAGTATTATCTTCCACATCTAAAAAATTTAAACCTTGAATATTATATTAAACTCTATTTATGTCTAGCTCCAATACTAAGATTCATATCATACCAACTTCATATCTATATGTCTAAAATAATGTTGTAAAATAGGTTCAAATTAAAGGGAGAATGCAATTATTCATCATGTGCATATATTATTACAAGAAAATATATTATCAAATAACATGTGCATTTATCATAACATGTAAGAGAAAAAAAATTTAATTCATCACACTAAATTGTTTAAAAAACTTATAAATACCTAAAAAACTATAATAACTTACCATAAAAAATCTCTTTACATAATCTATATTCATACATAATAAAGTAAATCTTAAAAATGATCTCCTTAGTTAAAGGAGAGTCATTAAAAAATTTCATCTCAAAACATAATCATTTATAACTGAAATACTATAATTATTACAAACCTTATATATTCAAATAGATTTGGTCCAAATATAAAATATTTATCCCATAATTTATAACTACTAACTAATCTCATTGGTAGTCCTAGACCAATCCCAACTCCTTGAATTTATTCCAATATGGGTTACATCGGACCTTATAAATCATGGGTATTGGAGGATATAAAGTATTAGATTACTCCTAAAAAATATAACTGTGAATTTTAATCCCTTAGAACAATATATCAGACCCATCACATTATGATATACACACTCATGCATGATGGTCATGTCATTCCCCCGAGCATATCTAGATATGAAAAAAAATGATGATATACATTGATATACATCACCATAGAACACTACTTATTCATTTATATGAGAAACATTTTAAAACAATATTGGTTATGATTTTACAAGCATGATATTATATTTTTAATACTTTAATAATAATAAAAATATAATGAATTTTCTTGGGATTCCCATATATGACATGATTATGGGTATCCATCATAAGGTAAGAACTTCATACAACATGGATCACTGAAATAAATTTTAAAAGAAATAAATATGTCATGGGATCCATTTTATTAATCATTTAACTTTTAACTTTGACCAAAACCCTTATTTTTATACCATTTGAAAAATATCAAGGTTCAAGGATTTAAATTTTCCAAAGTTAAATTTAAAATTTATGTCTTATTTGGTCTCTAATTAACTAAAAGTTGAAATTAATGGATTCATATTGTTAAAAAGTTCAATTTTATAACACCTAAGAAATAAATATTTAATTGAACATATATTTATGGATGAATTTATATTATATAACAGTAACTGATAAATATATTTTTTCTTCTATAAATGGTAATATCTCCAAATCATGTGTGCTT
Source organism: Viscum album (assembly GCA_963277665.1). Classification (NCBI taxonomy): domain Eukaryota; kingdom Viridiplantae; phylum Streptophyta; class Magnoliopsida; order Santalales; family Viscaceae; genus Viscum; species Viscum album. The sequence goes on along the minus strand of OY728146.1, from coordinate 1,661,618,703 downwards.
AATAAATTTTACAAATAATATCTAGAAGAAAATTCCTAGTATATTTTATTATATTAATTCCAAGAATTGATAGGGTTTTAATATTCATTACTATGATAATGATATTAGTTTAGTATCATATGAATTTATACTAGCCAATTATAGTTTCTAAGAAAACCTTAAACCCTAAAATATAAAATTGAACCCTTGTGAATAAAACTATGCTATGAATAATATGGAACTATTTTATTTTTTTTCATGTGAATAAGTATAAAATAATTTTTATTATTATTTATGGGGTCTCCCATATCCTAGAATTATAAACATTAATGGACAGTATCAACAAAAATTTGATGATATAAAAACAAATGAGGAAATTTATCTCTCATTTATGACTCAAGTATTTAGTTTTTTATCTCATTCCCATCATTCCGTCATAAAAATGCACAAGGAGTATTGACCAACCCCAAATAACTTTCACTTGTAATTATTAAATCTTCATTATATGCTTATAAAATGATTCATCATTCTCAATGTATAACATTTCCTAGATAAAAAATTCATCATTTTATACACATACCTATTAAGTTGAGATACATGGAACACTGCAAGAACATTCTCCATTTGGGGAAGAAATGTTAAATGAAACATAACCTCCCCAACTAAGTGAAAAATAGAAAAAATTTCATAGAATATTAGTTATAACTTACTCTCATAACTGGGCCTTTGTTACCCACACTGAGGATATAATATTATGACACATGATATATTATATTGAACTAAATAATATTATTTCTATAATCATTGATATATTATGGTGATAATTGGAAGTCCTTATCCACTCTAGATTACTTAAAACATCATTTTGTTTTACTACACCATGTTTATCCTAAATGTTAACACCTCATTAACCTTTACCCACCACAAAAGTGATTTTCATTGTATCTCCCAAATTACCTCATGAGGATCCAAAACATTTGTGGAGTGGAAACTATTATTAAATGAAAATTTCATTAAGAGTAGGTGTTATAACAGTGCACCACAAAGAAACAACATAAAATCTTGAAATATATCCTTGAGAAATTGTATTATCGTGTTTATCTTATTATTTTTGGGTGGATAAAATTAAATAAAATTTTTTTTATTCATCCTAAATAAAATTTAAAAGATATTTAATAATTGAGTGTTAAATATCATATTTGAGAATGATATAATCATCGATTAAAATATGTAAAATTGAATTATATTTTCAACATAAAACTATCTAAGTATCTATAATAATATATATTATTTAATGGGTAATAATTATGATGAAATAATTAGTAAGTACACCACTATACATCTATATCATAATCCTTCACACAAAAAAATCAGAAACTTATAGTGGAAAACCATGAATATATCATGGCACTTCCATTTTCAAATGTTTAATAGATTATTTAGGATTTCTATAACCAAATGCTCATTTTTTTCCAGTTATAAATAAGGTATCTAAAAATAATCTTAAAAAATATTTTTTTATATCCTTAAACAAAAAAATCATTTTAGATATTGATATAGTTTTATGAATTTTTAATTCACCATCAATGGAGTTTAATGAAACTCATACAACACATGTAACTAAAAAATCACTAAGGTACCATTTGGTATGATAGAAGTTAAATAAGGGAAAGAGATAGGGAGATGGAATAAAAATGATAAAGGGGAATTGGGTTACATTTTTATGTTTTATATCAATGAGAAATTAAAAGAAAAATGGTTTAAAAAATAATAATGATTTAAAAATAATAGTAAAATGATAGTACTTATATCACTATCAACAATAGTAATTACAAACAGAAAATGCAATACCACACCTCCCCTAACCCAATAGTGGACTCCCTTGGTGCACCCATTAATTATCCCCTAATAATTTCTCCATATTTCTACCTTGATCATCCCACGGACTCCAAATTTTCTTCTATATGTAACCTTGACTATAAATTTATCTCCCCTCAATCATAATGTGTTATCCTAATCATTACCCTTTATTAATATTCTTCCTTAACAGGAATATTTATGGAATAAAAAGTGGGTGGTAAAGTCTTCATTTTGTAAATGGGAGCATAGATGGTGTAGTCAAGCATGGAGTATATATGAGATTAATGGGTTACTTCTATAAATATCAAGGTTATTTTTATCCAAAAAAAATTCTCCCATTATATTATTCTTCATCTAATAATTTTTTAAAGGTAACTATACTGACTTACATAATAGATGCACGAGTTCTTTTCTATACTATAAAAGATCACAATTTCAACTTTGACTTTCCCTTTCCAATTAATCCCTATAATTATAACAGACATGGCTTAAATCTACCAACCATAAAAATATAGGAACTCATACTCTTATGAATTAGACAAATGGTTTATTGAATTTTCTAAAATTATTAAAAAAAATTATTAATCATAGTTTATATCATTAATATATCATTAATTGGATTTTATATGTTAGTTTTCATGGGATATTATTTATCAAAACATTAATAAAGAACTCCCATTTCTAAGGTACATGTGCTCTAAAAAATAATTTTATTGGAACATAGCCCATCATTAACACCTGATGTTAATATCCCTTAAAATATATATATATATACACATGTGTTCACACTTTTTGTTACTGTTTTTGTATATAACATAAGACTATCCGTAATTTTTTAATTCTTCAAAAAATTTCATGGACAACGTCACTACCACCAAATCCATATAATAATCCATGTAATTTTAATTACATGGATTAAACTACCAAGATCTGTATTTTTAATCAACCTTTACTATATCAAGACACGGCCATGATAATATAATTATGTGTCATAGTAAACTGCATACACAACAACCTTTTTTAAAAGCCTTGGAATTGAGAATATGATCAGCCTCATCTTGAGATTTATAAAGTCTTATTATTAATAATATAACCAATAGAAAACTAGAAGTTTTCCTAATTTATTTATTCATTTATTAATTTATTTATAAATTTCATTTAATAAAAATGGGTTATTTTAAAAAAAAACTTATTGTCTTTTGATGAAGTGTTATGGAATAAATTAAATAGGGTTGTCTTAGGCTAAATAAATGATATTTTTGGGTTATTTTTGAAAAGGATGATTTAATCGATTAAATGAATAAGACAAAATAAATAAGGAAATTGGAATTAAAATAAATAATTTATGAATGAAAAAAAATAATTAAATATGTATTTCCTTTTTTATTTATTTTAATTTATTCATGTTTTTTTTTCTTTCATCTTTCAATTTTACCATGAATTCCACAAAGTCTACCCCTTTTAATTTATCTTACATGACACCACTTACCTATCTTATATGTTATTTTAGGTGAATCCCCTCACCCCAAACCATTGTGTTTAGAACCCTCTCTCTATCTTCCATAAATTATTCTCCCTTCCCTTGGAATAAAAATGGCTTCCACTCCTCCTCTCTTTAGTGTGGTTGGGTGTTTATCCCTCTCACTTTGATTTTAATCAACTGAATAAATAGGGGTTGTTTTTTAATTTATCTATCTTTATCCCCCATTATCTTGGGTAAGTTTTTAAGGGATTTATTTTTACCTTAAAATATAGATATTTTTATACTTTTTACATAGTAAAACAATTAGGAATTTTATCTTCTGAAAATGGCTATAGTTCATAATTTTTCAGTTATGGGCAGTCAGTTAAAACATTGGTTTATGGTTATGCCTATCTATAGAGTTTCAATGATTTAGGGGATGTGTACAATTAATAGAAAAATGAATTGTGCTATTTTCATTTAAGGATTTCTAATAACTTATTGAATGATTGTGAATTGGTATTTTGTAAATGTGATTGCCTTGAATTTTATTTCAAATTCACATTGTGTTGTTTATAATAATAATGTGGTCTATCAATTAATTTTAATTAAATTATGGGATTATAAAGTCATAATATCTTATTATAGAAGAGTAAAGTACAGTACACCCATAGAGTTTTTAATAAAATGTTTAACCTCTGATTTTATAAATAATTGTTTAAAAAATTATTTTGAGGACCATCTATTAGAATCAAGTAATAAAGATATTTAAAGAATGAATATAAAAGAAAAGATGGCTTGGGTCTCTAAAAAATATTTAGGATAACTAAATATTAAAAAAATAAAAATATTGGCTTAAAATTGTTCTTGTACGAGGAGTGAATTTAATTGCAAATATCATAGTGTGGTGGGTCTTAGGATAAAAAATATATAGTAATAAAAGAGTATTATATATTTATTACATGGGTTAAGTTATTTTTATATGATATGACTAATTTAATTTTGATGGTGATACCAACTAAGTGTGGTCGATTCATAATTATCCATCCACCCATGGTGATTTTATAAGATAGTTCATTTGGATTTAATTTCCAAATTTATAACACATATAGACTCAATGTTTTTGATAAATTATTTTTATGGAACATATCTGGAGGAAAAATTCTATAAAATGAATTATTTGGGGTTAAGTGGTGACGGTTTTGATAGTTTTATATCAAATATTTAGAATGGTCTATGAACATAAATATAATATGTTGATTGTGGGAATGTTCTATGGTATAAAAATTCATAGGAGTTTCATAGGATAAAATATTATTAATATCCCAAAAATATCGATATTTTATTGGTACAAGGGGATTTTTTATCAAATTTAATATATGTGATTTGGGTTTGAAAAATAATGGTGAGATTAAACTTCCCTATGATAAACTCTTACATTGATCTTAGGTTTAGATGTTTACAGAAAAGTATTATAAGATCAATTTACATCACGATTCATTATTTTTTCAATATTTTAAATAAGTTAGAATGGAATTATGGCTCCTTTTTATTGTAATAAAGGGTGTGGGGATATATTGGTATGAGAATCATGTGTTATTATTTTTATTTGAGTGTGGGTCTATAAGATACATGTTATTTATTTTTATCTGGTCATTTTATCATAGAAGAAATGTTATTTACATTTCTATAAGCATGGTCTCATGGGATATATGTTTGAAATGCCCCTAATGATTGAGTACAGATACCTAAGAAGGGGGGTGAATCATGTATTGACTAATTTTTAAAAAATACCAGTTTCACCTTTAATTATTTACCCCCCTGGAATTTTTACCACTGTTAACTATTAGGATAATAGTGGAAATGTTTAGTATTTACTAATAATTTATACCGCATACAATGTAGGAAAGAAACTAAAAGATGGAACATAGTATTTTTACAAGATTTGACATGGATGTGGGTAAGCTACTCTTTCCATGATTGATTCTTCAACCCAATCACATATTACTTTACCCAATATTAACCCCAGTAAATACAATGATTATTTATGAATCTATAGTTCTTTACACACTTACACTACTTCTCAAAGTGATTATAATATGTCTAGATTCTCACTGGTTTCATGGAGTCACACTTTTCTCTCCTTCTATACCAATTGTAACATTGGTTTCATAACTTCTCATCATCTATATACAAAAGTTTTTATAAATCCATTTTGAATTATATGGATTATTAGTATAGGATTTCACTACATCGATAAGATTAAATCTCCTTTCACACTATAGAGCCTTCAAATTCCTAATGATGAACTATTAATCCTCCTGCAACTCAGTATCTACCATAGGATAGATTCTGAAAAATTTCTCAAAACTAATTTTCTAACTACTCTAAACTCAACCGAGCTCATAGGATCTTCAAAATTTTAGATTCTTATTAATCTATGATCTTTTCAACACATATATTAGAATAATTTTATAAGTTTCATTCTCTCCTCAACTTCTTCTTTCTTATTCTAAAAATTATAAAACAATGGGTGTTGCAATATCCTCATATTCCTTCAACTTTGATACCTAGATAATCAAACCTCGATAGAATAGGATCAGCATCATATTCTTCCTTCTTATTTGAGAATTATAAATTCTTCACACTTATCTCAAGATCTTAGTTCAACTCACTTTTTTAACTCTTGGACCTCTCTCCATCTTTTTCACTTTTATACTTAGGTCAGAAGAAAATATGTTGTTTATATTTTAAATATAGAAAAATACTTTTAATAATTATATGTGGTGATCTGATCATTTCATAAAAAACTCATATATTGGTGTCTACCAAGATCTCATTTCCATTTTCATTCATTTCTACATGGGTGTACCCCTCATTTTTTAGTTAATCTTTCTTCCTAACTCAACTGTCTCCTGTAAATTTACTGGAATACCCCTCTTCTATTTACCTTTATTATTTAATTATTTTTATCATATATAAATATATATTATATATAATTTTAGTATGAATGAGTATTTTCTCATTTTATTTGAAAAATAACTTCATTAAAATATATCATAAATCATTTTTGAAGGATGAATTAAAATTATACAGTAACTCAGTCTTATAGTGTTGAGATTTCTCTTATGGCCTGGAAGTCTCTTTAAATTACAGTTTAGAGTCCAAATTACATGCTAAAAATCAAATAATTTCTCATATTTCTCTTTATAAATCATATCTTTATTCACCACTTATCTTTTGATGTTTTAATCATCTAATAATAATGCATGATTAATCTGATGTATTTCTTTATTTCTAGATTTGATAATTTGGAATCACTTCTTTCAACTTATTTATTTATTACAAAATAATTTGATCTTTGATATTTCTTTCTTTAGATTTATGTTTTTATTCTCATTATTTGATATCTTGAATCCCATAATAAATGTGACATTTCAATCCCTAATTAATAGTCCAAGAATCATCCAAATCAAATTCCTTCTTAAAAATTTATTCCATAAATATTAAATTATTTATAATATTTCTAAATTATCATAGGGATAAAATGATACTTACATAATGTTTATCCTTATGGATCTAGATGATCCTTTCAGAACTCATACTTATAGCTTAATACCTATGAGATAAAATTGTCCTTAAGGATCAAAATTATCCTCACGTGATGGCCATTCTTACATCTCTAGATGATCCTTATAGCACTCATCATATATACTTATGACACAAATCTTAAGAAACTAGTTAATAAGGATGAATGATCCATAATGGTTCTATAATCACCCTTATATGGTGGAGAATGTCCCTTATGGGATTAATCCTTATGGGGTCCATGCTTACATAAAAAACACTTAAATCACCCATGATTATAGTTTTCTCATATTTACACATAAGGATTAATGACCTTTATAGTCTAATAATCCATATGATAGTCATCCTTATAGATGCTTATTATATATGAGGTATAAGGATACTTATAGAAATCTAGAAACTAAACCTATTGAATTGCAAACTTTTTTCAATTAAGACTATAGGCACTTCAAATCCTCTCAGGCCTTCTCAAACCATTCCTAATCAACTTCAAATGAAATTGGGGGTTATTAGAATAATTAAAAAGTGTATCAAATCAAATTCAAATTCTATTATAGTATTTATACTCATCCTTAAGTATTATTATGACCCTTAATTTCCACAATATACTAAATTATCTTCATCTTTCAAGATCAAAATTCTTTATATAGGTTCTACAATTTTTTAGTTATCCCTCCTCTGTACATTGAACCTATTTAATTATTTTAATAATAGATATAAAATCTATTCATATTAGTTTATTATCCAACTCCTTCACTTATATAAATAGTTGTAGATAAGTGATCCATCTTCTATCATCACTAGTTACTTACTTATATAGGGATCAACTATATCAATCATCTAATATTAGGGTATGCTTACCAATTATCCATATCTATTCAAAATTAATTATCAAATATAAAAAATTTCCTCTTTCACATGTTTAATGGAAGAAAATTTAACTAACAATGAATTTCTTTCACTAATTTAGTGTCAATCAATTGAAAATAAATAAAACAACAGATAAATAATCCATTTTGGTACTTCAATATCCCCCTTTGGATTTGTTTTCAAAACCAATTAAACTCTTAAATTAAATGGATAATAAATGAAAATAAAAAAAATATCCCTCATACTGATTCTATAAGGTAATTTAAAAATATTTTCTCCCCTTATTGATATCAAAAAAAAATTAGGGAATGTATTCTAAGGGAAAATTCATCTCCCCTTACTATTCATGATTTTAAGATTCATCTTATTTACTTAGTTTCATATCATGCCCATGTTCTCAGTGAATTTGATGAGTTAGAGATGAAGCCACATATATCTTAGCAATGATCCATCAACTAATCAAATCTATCTCTATTTGGGTTTATTTGATATAGAAAAAAAAGAGTGACTAATCAAGAATACAAGACTACCCATAAATATTAACAATATGATAAAAACTAAAATTCATTTCTTTAGGGTTGACTAAATATATTTTCAAAAAATTTAATAAACTTGTACCCCACCTGAAAAATCACATAAAAATATTCAAGTGTTAGTATGTTCTCCCCAAAATCATAAGATTCACTCACATTTGTAGGATAATTTATTATAAATAAGAATTAACATGGTAATGTGATTATCATACCTTAAGCTTCATCATTTTTTAGGGATATCCTGATTTCAAATTTTAAATAATTATATAATCATCTAGAATTGTCTTCTTCTAAGATACCTCCCCCTAAAGGGTTTCTCTATACAATTCTTCACCATAGAAGTTTTTTTCTAGAAATATACTCCAAGAAGTTTTGATACCAATTTATATCTGATATAAATTAAAATCATGACGATGGATCTCCTTTAAGATATTTAGTGGTAAGAGTTTTGAGATATATCTTGTTCATTGATATGTCACTTCCAATTTCCTATATTTAAGCATTAAAAACTGATTTGGAAATGATGTGATATTCCGTATGATCCTTAGTTGCAGCATTAAGGATTAGAATTATTTCTTATCACTAGTAGATTTTAGCTTACAATGTCACTTCTTGAATAACTCTTTATAACTCTCTATATAAAAGGTCTTACCCTTTGCAGGCAGATCAACATTGACCTTTATGCGGTGGAAACTGACTCCAAAATCATTTATAACCCTTTGTGTGGCTTCCTCACTACTCCTTGGTCAATTTAATACCTAATCTATATGTGAAGAAGGTACATCAATAACTGAATAGACATGTTTCACACCTATCATGAGGAAAACAAAGATTCTAACTTCCTTTCTTCTCAAGCTTCTCAAGACAGGCCCTTTTCTTAATTTCTGAGCTTGGGGTCCTTTGTCCCTGAAGAAGAAGATCTATTTAGAGTGGATTTCCTTAGGCTACACTATTTTAGGCCTCTATGACTGCTTTTTTTTTGGATTTTTCCCTTTTCTAAAATTTAAAAAAAAAATAAAGATGATGATGATGATTTTACAATTTGTAGATAATGGGAAGTATGGACTTCTAAATCTTTTCATCTTTATTTATTAATATAATAAGATTTTCTTATTTATTAAAAATTTATGTTTCACTATTTTTATCTTTTCCATCTTCTTTTCCAACTCCAACTAGTCTATCTATATTATTATGTAATCTTTTGGTATATGAATAACTTTATTTTTTGGTGTGGATAATTTTCAAGAAAAAACACTTTTAGCACTAGTAGCCACAAGTCATTACCTTTATTATTTTATAACTCTATATGACCAGTAAGTATGGTCATAAACTATTTAAGAGTATTTATATCTATATTTAACCTTACAAACCCCCTCTTCACTAGCTTTTAGGTTACCCTTCTTAGGAAACATCTCAACCAATTCATCAAGAGTTTCAACCACCAATCCAATATTTCAATGTATTTCAAGATTAACTATTTTGGTTTAATATTTATCCTTTATTTATTGGTACATGATATGGTATTTACTAACATATTTGAATCATCATCTCTTGTTTGGTGTAACATCCTTTTCATCCTTTATCATTGACTTTTTGGGTGAAATTTTCTCTTTTTTTGTTCCCTAAGGTTGACTTGTCCTCTTTTCTTTGTTTCTTGACCTAATGTTGTCGTTTCTTATTAACATCAGTAAAAAAAATTATGTCTATTTTTTTCATACCAACATCCATCATAAATTTGAGCACCTTTATTTCAAAAATCACAGAAATCTTAGAGTCTTCCAAATCTATTACTCATATATAGATTCTTTCTATTATATGAAACTTGATTCAATCCAACAGGTTTGATTCTATGTTCATCTATTCTCCCCCTAAGTTAAATCCTTATTTTAATTTCAAACACTTAAATATTATTCCATAATTATATGTTTGTGTGAATGAGCATCCAATACCACTAACATATACTAAAAACTATCTTTACTTTTTCTTTATTAACAATCTATTTGAATTTTCCATATTGTACCCCATAATGATTTGGGGTTAAAACCCCACTGGTTTAGGCTCCATTGTGGAAGATTCTCATCTTATACTTTCCCACCTCCACCATTGAAGTTGTGATGGGTTTTTTAGAATATTTATAACTCTATATTTGTATAGTTTTTGGATTTTTTCTACACCACTTTTCAAAATATAATTAATGTATACATATTTTATAGGAAAGTGGGATACCTCTTTCCATGAGCTAGAAGTATATGTTTATCTAAAGTATCTCATGCTATTTTTTCCACTTATTTTATCCTTTATATAAGTATAAATTGTTTCAAAAGTAATTATTTTAATTGTCTTTATTTCAGTAACTCAAGAAGATTTAAGTTGATCCACTTCCAGATTTTTCAATATTACTTCAATATATAAATGCTTCATGTTGATGAAATACTTATCTACATCAACTAACATGATATTTCCTTTCTAATCAATTTTTATCTACTGATTTTTCCATCATTCATCTTTCCAATATCTTGTAGTAAACTATTAATCTATTTAAAACCTTTTTATTTCACATCTAGTTGTACAAATTTGAAATTTAAAATAACATTATATACATTCTATAATAAATGTAATACTTCAATAATAGTAGCTTTAAACACATTTTTCTTACATAATATCATTTAAAATTCTTCATAATTCATATAAATTTTTCATTTAAAAGATAAATTATTTCTTCCTTATCTTTCATCAAGTTTTTGAGAGTGTGGAATATGCCAAACTTTTTAGACAATGCTTCTTATATGAAATAAAATTCCTTTTGTAGATATTATTTTTCCTCATTTAGTCCCTTAATATATTCTAGTATATATGAATCAACTTTAATGGGGAAATTTTTAATATAAATATTTACATGAGAGTAAAAAATAACTAAGTTATTTATTATGTATGTTTTCTTCGTATTCATTATAGCTTGATTTTAATTAATTAGAAGAATACTAATCAATAGAGTCAAATATACACTTACCACTCTAACTAACTTCAGTTAGTGATTGTTCCTAAATCTTCTTTGAGACTTTTCGTAACTTATTATCCTATTTATTTTTTCTATTTTTTAATGTACTATACAGAAATTCCATTTCTAATTAGTGGGAAATAAGATAGAATTATTGATAAAATATTCTTCTCAAAAAACATTAAATATTAACTTCATCCAATTATGATAATAATGCTAGAGAAATAAAAATAGATCCTACTAGAGGGAACCTTGGCTTCGATACTAATTGAAATTCCCCTAAGGGTTGATTGCAGACACCATTAGGTGTTGTCTAATTTTTACGAAATCCCTATTTCTTCCTTAAGTATTTACCTCATTTTAATTTTTACCTCTGTTATATGTTAGGATAATATTCAATCTATATAGAATTTACTAATCACTTATACCACATGTAATGTCACAAACCAATTTAGACTACCCTAGAACCAAGCACCCAATCACCGTGAGATTATTCGATGCATGTAACCAATCCCATGATGGTGATAATAACCAAGTAATAAAATATAATCACATGGGAATGGTTTTTTCCAATAAACATAATAAAATATATAGTAAAAACTTACTGAGAATCTGACAATAATATTTTTTAATTTATATTTCTATACAAACCAAATAAAATCTTTCAAAATAAAGAACAAGACAAAAAATTAATAAAAAACATAAACACCTAAGCAATGTCCATAACAAAAAAAATAAAAAATCCAAATTATCTCAAAATAAATGAAGTTTAGAAGGGGAAATAAATACATGGCATCAAAATAAACAAAGTAAAATCAAACATCAAACTGAAAAAATCCATGCGACCCATGGTTACCATCGAACATCATCATTGAACCTACTCTAAAATCATCTAGTGGGAAAGATTCTATAGAACAAAACTCCCTTAAAACCTAACCAAATCATAAAAATCATTCATATGAGTGATCTTGAATTCCCATTTGGAATCCTCCCCACACAAAATTCATAATCCTTAAATATAAAAACCTTTCTTTCTAGTTTTAAATAAAATGTATAAATAGAAAACCCATTTTAGATGTCAAGTAAACCAAATTAAATATTAAAACCAATTTTCCATTCTTAAAAATAAAACCAATTTATTTAGAAAAAACTATTAATTTCACAAATAGTTTACTTAGGTCATTTTTTTAGAGAACACGCAAAAAATTCCTATAAAAACCCATAGAAGATAAATAATTTAATTTAAACACCACTTTTTAGTAATATAATTTTAAAAAAAATATAACTTGGATCACAAGAATAAATAAAAAATCATAAAACTAAAGATATAAATTTATGATAACAAAAAATAATAGCCATAATAAGTAGGGAAAAAAGATAGAATATAATGATAGAAATATTCATTAAATAATAAAAATGTGTTCAAAAGTAAATTTTGATAGCATTAACATTGGATATAAGTACAATCAATAACAATATTATACAATACAAAAAGAGTGAAATAAAAGTAAATAATGTCCTCGAGAGGACCTAAGGAAACAAAATATCAAATCTCTTAGTGAAATAACTTCATAAGTTAGGGAAATACTCTCAATGAGTGGGATAGATGTAATAAATTTACTATCTAGTGAGGGAAAACCCTAAATTACTTCACTAGTTTGGGTGATATTATCAACTATTGGAAAGGGATTTGTCCATTCTAGGTTATCCTACCCAGGTTATCAAGTTCTCTTGGACAACAATTAAGAGGTTGATACATGAATCACATATAAAATTACAAGTAATTATAAAATATATAAACACCCCATTTACCTCCTCTCCAATAATTCTCATTCATAAAGTTCCAACCATTATTTTATACCTCTTTGAAATAATAAAATTAATAAAATCCATTTTCAAATCCAAGCATAGTTAAAAACTTAAATAAACACTTTTAAACTAAAATGAGACTCATACCATTACAAACACATTTAATACATTCAATATAAAATCCAAAAACATCATTTAAAACCCAAGTTATAGAATCCACCTTCAAAAGAAAATCAAATAAACATATAATAATTTATAAATAAAATATTAATTAAATAAAAACCACACAAGTTTTTTAATGATGGACCATTATATTTATTTAGGAACCAAAACACCCATCACATATTAGTGATTCTATTTCAAAGAGCTAATCAGTAATTTAATCGAACAATAAAACAGGCATGAATTTTGAAAAATAGATTGTAAACTTAATGAAAAGGGGAAACTATTTCTCTTTTTTATGAAATACATCAATGTATTTTATAATAAAAAATTAAAAAAATTACTAAGGGTCATAAACATTAAAAACTAATGTTTGAGATCCTAATAAATAAAGGTTATGGATGAAAAGAGTTATGCATGGAGAAAACCTACCTCAAACATGACACTTCACAAAGAATGGCACTAAATCACCACAACTAGGAAATATGGTCCCTTAAAAGAATATAATAAACTCAAAATAAATAAGATAATAATTTGATATTAAAAAAACATGTACCCTAGGTCACCCTGACCATTCTAAGGTTATAAATAAAGAGGTAAAAGGATGAGGGGATAAGATTAATGATTCTAGATCAGATTATCATAAATAACCAACCTCAAATATTTAAGAAAACCAATGGAAATTTCTATAGAGGAAGGGGACATTAAGTATGAGGTGTGACTAGATCAAGGGCATTGAATGGGGGGTAATAAGATCACTAATGGGGTTTATTTCAATTAGGGTAAATCTGAAATTTTGAAAAATTAAGAGTCTAACATGGGTTGGTCTCAGTGTAAATTCATATATCATGACAGAAATACTATTAAAAACTTCATGTTCATGTAATGATGCATTTTGTGGTGTGAATTCCTACAGTCCAAAACTGCAGACCCTAGAAAGGAGTAGTTTAAAGCATGAAGCACCCTTTCATATTGTAACCTACAACAATCAGGAAAAAAATTCCTAAGACCCCCAAAACTCATAAACAACCTAGAAAATAAAAACATATATGAAAAATCAATAAATAAATAAAAAGAATTTTGGTGGAAAGATCATAGTCTGATAATTCTTCTCACTGTACCACTTTCTGCCTCCATAAAGTCCTAGTAGAATGAGGAAGACAATGAATGGATGGGGTTTTCTTCCTCCCTAGTTTATTTAAATCCATAAGCTAAGGAGAAAATTTAAATCCACCAAGATAATAACCTAGATGAACCCCACAACAAAAATTGATCATAACTCCCAAATAAACTTAAGGGATACAACCTTGAACTTGATATCTTATCACCAATGAAGATGTTGAAAATACTAAAAACACGTAAATCCTATATATTTGGGAACCATAATAGACTCTAAAATATATTATAGAAATTATTAGGGTTAGGTACAGATATCCATCCTAGGGATAGGTTAGGTTGGTACGTTAAACATTTCACTAAGCAATTTTCATTAATACCTCCATCCAATATCAAGAATAAATTAACAATTTTAGATCAACTATTATGATATCCTAACCATATTTAAAATAATTATAAACATTAATTACCTAATATGATCAACCACTCTCAAGAATTCCATCAAAGGGTATAATATTCAACAAAGGGGAGGAAATCAATACAAACATCACCAGCCATGTCATCAACCATCAACAAAAAAGATAATCCTCAAATATAATCATTAATGATTCAGAATTAATATAATAAGGCTCTAACCACACAATTCCAAAACATGTGTATAGGGATTAAAATAAATATAGTGAAAAATATTGAGATCGGTAACTATTATCCCCACCATATAATTCTTATGATAATATTGTTGATAAAAATAAAAAGAGAGGCATAACAATAATTCCAATATAATGTGGTCAAATAATATTTTCATCCAATGGTATATCCATCCTTTCACAGAACCAATATTCACTTATCCAAATGAAGCGTGATTCCTCTTCAGTGGTAGTTTGGGTAAGCTTCCTAAACCTTCCCCTACCGTTTCAGAATCCCTTGGTTATTAGAATGCTTGGGAATTTAATAGGTAGATATCTATGTTCAGATAGCTATACTGCAATTCTTTTCCACCTTGTTAATCCACGGGTCTACATTGAAGTATATATATCCAAGGATCCTATGGATTATGTTTGGATAACTGTTGAGGAAGAATTTAGATGCAAATAGGAGGTGGTCTTCGAATCATGGTTTGATTTCTGTTTGGACTGTAAGAGGTTGGGGAATTTGATGAAGTCTTTTCTATGGGGACCTAAGAATAATATGGGTATTGGAAGTGGTAAAGAACCAGAAACTCATTCCAAGGGAGGAATTCCTAGATAGAAGCCGGTTGGTGTAGACCCTGAGGAAAAGTCTGCAGTGGATATGAGTTGTAGACCTCAGGTTGTGAATCCTTTGGTGAATAATGTCTTCAAACTCTTGAGGGAGGATCTGGGGGGATTTCAGGATTCTCCACCTATATAGGGTGAGGCTGTGGAGGATGTTCAACTCGATAGTGATATCAATGTGGTGGATTCCCAAATGGTTGAAGAAGAAAGCACCAGGACTCCTCGGAAAGCTTCATATGCAGAGGCTATGAACACAGGGTTTCGAACCTATGAAAAAGGCCTGGAACCCAAGGCATCAAGTGAGGGTGACTCTCTTAGTAGTAAGGTACTACAATGGGATTTAGGGGATTTTCCAAGTAGAAAAATGGGTGAAATTGTGCTAAAAATAGATTTAAAGGGCTTTCATAGGTTAACCCAGAACAGGAGGCTGATGGTGATCTGGCTAGGTCCTCATTGAAGGAGGAATTGGGGACAAAATCCAGTGATGGGAAATCTGAGATATTTTCAGGAGATATTGGAGCAGAATTCCAGGGGGATACGGTAAGCCCGAGGAGAAGTAAGAGTATGAGGGGCTCTCAGAAAGAGATGAAAGACTATTCTTACTTACCACCACCAAGGGAGACTAGATCTGCAAAGAAATCCAAGGCCAACATGGGGGGTCAATGATCCCCTTTCGCCTTTCAAGGCTGAGATTTTCCAACTGCATGAGTCTAGTATAGTTACAGACCCTTCTTTGGATCTGCTTATACACTCAGGTGAAGAAATGGTGGAAACAGTTTTAACAATTAATTCTATCGATGAAGAAGCTAATAGGATGATGGGAATACCTTTAAGGGTGGCTACCAATGAGGAGTAGAGTAATTGGATTGACAAACAAGATCTGATATTGATTAGGGGATTTAATGATGGGAAGATCAACCAAGAATAGTACATCCAGACTTGGGACAAACTGGTCAACCTTTTCGAAGACCTTCTAAAGGATGATTCTGATACTCAGGTTAGAATTATCTCTTTGAATCTAATTAGGTAGATTAAATCTAATTGGCTCAAGCTGTTCTTCAATGGTTTATATATTTCTTTTTGTGAATGAATGATAGGTTTCTCACTTTTCCCACAAAAGTGTTTCTTTAATAAAAAAATATAATTTTCATTCAAGGCCAAAAAAAATAAAGGGAAGAGTGAGTGAATTGGGAAAATATAATGGGGCATCCCGAATAAGTTCCCTTATATTTCTACATAAATATAGGATATTAAACCTCAATTGATATGGTTTATGGGTGTCAAAATTCCATTTATGAAAGCTTGTTATTCCCAAAATTAGATAGAGTTCTCACCCTAATAGAAAATAAAATTTTCACTTGTTCAAAGTGAAATAACTAAGGAGTTATCGGGTAAGGTCAAACTACCAAGAAGGATTTATATTATACCACTCTTCTTGGAGTATGGGTAGGGTCCATGGATATAAATGATATACTCTAATCCCATGATATATGATTATAAATTAAAATTGAAGATACTAACTCTTTATGACCCATTTGGATCCTTCTAGGGGGAATAATATAAATAAAAATAAAGCATAAGGAACCATTAAAATATTCCAAAACTTGAATAACATTCAATTATAATTTCAGTCACAATTCAAAGTAACAACCCAAAAAATAAACCATTTAACCATTTCTAGCCCGAATCGCCATAAGGCCTTCTTTTTTTATTGATTTTTGATAAACCCCCTTTCAAGGGATGAGGGGGAACCTTATAATGATCGTAGGCTTATAGATTACATGTCCCATAGGTCTTAGAAAATATATAGACTATACTTGGAACTACTCCTCCCCAGCTTCTTGATCGTGATATCAACTCTCCACTTTCGCATGGCTTGTTCGACTAGGATTCTCATGCAAGAACAGGCCAGTCGCGATGGAAATTCCATACCCTATCTTTCTAACAAATCTTCTTAGGTTCTACTCTGGTGAATGTGCCTACTTTGAATCCCCATTTGGAGTATGTTCCTTGAAGAGTCTGTCTAATCATTTAAGCACAATTTCAAGTCATTTCAAGGTTTCTAAAATATTAAATCCATTTAGATTCCATATCAAAATGCTTCCTCACTAGTTTCAAAATTTCACTTACAAAACAATGTGAAATTTTTAAATTTACCATTTAAAATTCATTCTGAAATTCCAAATCATCACTTTTATTTGAAACATCACCTTAAAAGAATCCTTAAAACCCTTTTTTTAGCCTTAAAAAACATTCATCATATAAAATCAAGAAACCATTTTTTTTGAAGAACCATTCATTCAAAACTTACATTAATTTTTTTTAAAATCTAACCAATAGCCTTTTTATGAGTCAATTTCAAAAATTTCCTTTAACCCATTTCAAAATCATGCCCTTCAATTTTTAAACCTTAAGGTTCTAATTGAAATATATTTAAATACTTCTAAAAATTCATCACAAAAATAAATTAAAAAATACCAAAAAATTAGATTTGATTAAAATAATTTATGATATCCCCTTATATTAATCTTAAAATTAATTTCCACTATAATAAAACAAGTCTCCTTTTTTAAAAACTCCTTAAAATAAAATCATCTAACATCAATTCACCATGAAAATTCGCTTTAATTTATCCCAAATAACATCCATGAATATCCCAAAAAAATTTAAAATAAAATTTAGTACAAAATAAAAAAATTCAAATGTGTTAGCGGCTAAGAACAATTTGGCTAAATGATTTTTCAAACCTCGTGCCAACCATGAAACTACTACTATAAGTAAAAAAAAAATATGTACACAGGATTCATACATCTTTTGAGACCATGTGGGATAACCTTTCACCTCTATTTATTCATAATTTTCTCCCTCAAAATGTATAAAACCTAAAAATAACCCATATAACATCAATATAATCTTAAACACCACCAATCTAAATTAAGAAATCAAAAAAATGAAGAAGGATAAAAATTCAATACTCACAATCCAATGTCCCATGATAACTTGAGGCTCAGAACAAGTAAGAGATATCTTGACTCTCCACATATATACCTCTTGAGTTATATCATTCCAATATCCATTATACCATTAATACTTAAATACAAAAGGTACTTTGATTTCATTTTTTAATGAGACGTTTCAGACATCCCCTAAATAAATCATCCATGTTGGCCAATGACATTACATAAGGCATGTTCCTGATTGCCCTGAGATAGATAAACGAACCAAGGAATAAAATAAATGCATGTGGTAATTGTTTCACCCAATAAACATAATAGTATCCATAGTATATACTTTTGGTGAATCTATCATGACCTGTTCATAAATCAAACATCTATTCAAAATAAATAAATAGTTTCAAAATAAGGGACAAGGAAAAAAATTCATAACCAAATCTAAACACCAAAGTGAATTCATATCAAAAAATATATAAAAATACCAAATGATCTAAAAATAAAGGAATGATTATAGTGAAGATATGTACATATTATAAAAATAAAAAAAAGAAAACCAAACACTGAACTGATAATCTATGTGTGACCAACGGTCACTTTACAACCTCATTGTCAAACCTGTTCTTTAAGAATCTAGTGAGAAGGATCCTATAGAGAAGAAATAACCTAGAAAATAAGAAGAACTTGAAATTCAAATATATTATTTAGCATGAATTCCTGGTAATAATCCCCCACACACCCCATGTATAATCCCTAAAGGTAAAACCCTTTCATGATAGTTTGTAATACATTTTATAAATATAAAATCCATTTTCATCTTTTAAGTAAACCAAATATCATAATTAAAACCCAATTTTCCTTTATTAAAATTCAACTCACAATACTTAGGAAAAATCACTAATTTCTTAGAAAAATTCAATGATTTACCTTTTTAGAGAAAAATCATCAATGTATTTTAAAAAACATAGAAGATAAATGAATTTATTTAAAAACAACCTTTACTAATCTACAGTTAAAACATTTTATAACTTGTCTTGTAAGGATTAATAAATATCATTAAAATAAATATAATAATAACTAATAACCAAAAATATCATCCATAAAAAATATAAAAAAATACATGATATAAGGGTAGGATCATTCATTAAATAAGAGAAACATATTAAATGTAAACAATGATAAAAAACATACGAAATAAATGCAATCAATAATAATAGTATACAATACAAATAGAGATAATATAGAGTAAATAATGTAATGGGGAATCTATAAGGAAACTAAATCTCATATTTCCTTGTGAAATTAATTCACAAGTTAGGTAAATGTCCACAATGAGTGGTATATATATCATAACATAACTGGTAAGTGGGGTAACCATATGAATTACTTCACTAGTCAGAGCAACACACTCAACTAGTGGAAATGAAATCATCCATTATAGGTTCTCCTGCCCAAGTTCTTAGGTTAACATATCTAACAAAGTGGAGGTGGTTACATGAATCACATATCCAATCACCTGAAAAACTAAAACATATAAACACTCCATTCAAACCCTCTCCAATAATTCCCTATCATAACGTTCCAATCAGGCCTTCAAACCTTTTTGAAAGAATCAAATTAATAAAATCCATTTCCAAAACCAAATATGGCTTAGATAATTGAAATAATAATTTAAAAGTATAATTAATATCAACCCAATCATAAAAAAAATTAATGAATTCAATTTCAAATTGAAACATCATTTAAACCCTAAGATATTGAATCCACCTTCAAAAGTAAATCACATAAGCACACAAGAATTTATAAATAAATATTTAATTAAACCAAACACACTAATGGTTTTCAATTATAGAACTTAATATTTATTTAGAAACCAAAACACTCATCCTAGATTTGGAAGTCTATTTCAAAGATCTAATTAGTCACTTAATTGTACACCAAACCTGAGTAAACCTTGAAAAGAATATTATAAACTTAAATTAAATGGAAAGTTGTTTCTATTTTCATGAAATCCAAATAAAATAAACTTTTTTTTCAAAAACTATAAAAAAATATTACTAAGGTTCATAAATATTGAAAAAATATGTTATAGATCCCAAGAAATAAAGGTTCTAAATTTAAATAGTTTTTTATAGAGAAAACCAACCTAATACATGTCGCTTCACAAAGCATGGCCCTAAATCACCACAATAATGAAAGGGGAGACCTTAAATGGGTTTAATAAACCCTAAATAAAAACTTCACAAAATTAAAATTGATCCAACTAAAACCTTAGGTCACCGAAACCATTATAGGGTTAAAAATAAAGAGGGAATAAATGATACGAGAGGAGAAAGGGTCTATAGGGTCATATAATGAAGAATCAGCCTTAAATATTGAATAAAACTCATAAAAAATTATTTAGAGGAAGGTGATATCAAGTATTAGGTGATACTATGGTGATGGATTCAAATTAAGGAAAAAATTCCTTAATGGGGTTTTTTTGAGGAGGGTGGATATGGAATTTTGAAAAATTAAGAGTATGTATGGTCTAATCATAGCATGAAGCCTTGAGTCACAACCTGAATGCTTGTGGAACCTATAAGTTCATGGAATGTCACTTTTTTCGTGGAGTAAATTATAGTATTCAGGAACTACATACCCTTTAAATGACCAAATCATGATGTGAGGCACCCTTTCATGGGGTAACTAGTTATAATCTATACTAAAATTTTCTTAAGACCCCTAAAACTCCAAAAAACCTAGAAAATAAAAAAATATAAATGAAAAATAAATAAATAAATAAAATATTTATGGTGGTAATGTTTAGGTGTGACATGAAATGGAGGAAATTATATAAAATAAGGCATGTAGTATTTTTACATGGTTTAGCCCTGATGTGGGAAACCTAATCCGTACCATGATTGGTTTTTAATCCCAATCACAAATTCTCTTATCCAGTATAGTACCAAGTGAATTAAATTATTCTTCATAAATCATTAGTTCTTTATACACTTAAAATACTTCCCATAGTGATTATAGGATGTCTATATTCTCACTGGTGTCACAGAGTCACACTGTACACACTGTGCATACTCAGAGTCACACTGGTTCCATATCTTCCCACCATCTATATATATAAGTGGTTTGATCAATACATTTTGAAGTAAATTTTGTATCAATATAGGATTTTATTTCATCCACACTATTTGATATTTTTTTTAATACACATTATTATAATTACTGATGATGAATAACTGATCATCCTACAACATGGCCTCTATAGTAGGATAACTTCCCAGAATTTCCTAAAAACCAGCTTAATGACTTCTCTCAATTTAACCAATCTCTTATAATATTTAAAAATATATAATATCCTTAATCTATGAAAGCATAAACACAAAGATAATAATAACAGTAGTAGTGTTTATATCCCCTTTTATTACGCTTTCTTCTTCTCAAAATATTGAAACAATGGATGTCACAAGATCATATTATCATATTTGATACCAAGATGATAGATCTTTATAAAAATAGAATCATAATCATCTTTTTCATTATTATTCAAGAGTTATAAATTCTTCACACTTATCTCAATCTATCAGTTTATCTTACTTAAATTAACTCTCATAACTCCGTCCATATTTTTTACTTTTTTAAGTTGGTCACTATAAAATATGTTTTCTATATTTATAATATAGAAAAATAATTTTAACAAATATGTATGGTGATACAATCATTTTTTTAATGAATTGTATGTGGTTTTATCCCATGATCTCATTTTAATTTTCATGTATTTCCATGTGTGTGTTTCCCAATGTTTTTTGGTCATTGTTTTTTCATCTCTTGGTTTTCTCCCATAACTTTATAGGAATACCACTCTTATATTTTCATTTATAATTTCCTAGTTTTTCTCATATCCAAAGAGATATTCTAGTTACTTATATCCATCATAATTATTTTCTCATTTTATCCTCAAAATAATTCCACTAAAATCCATATAAAATCATTCTTTCAAGTATATATTAAAATTATATAGAATGTTATTCATGCATTTTAGAGGTCTCTCTTGTGGCTTGGAAGTCTTTGAAAATCATATCTTGAACTCCAAGTCGCATTTTGAATATCATATAATTTATTTGGGTATTCTTCTAGAATCATGGTTTGAATCATCAATTATTTTTTAATGTTTTAAGTATCAAATAACAACACATACACAATTTTATGTATTTATTCATTTCAAGTTTCTCTGCTCTGGTTTTAGGACTCCCCTGGTCTCTATGAGGCGAAGTAGCATAGTGGTCGTCTTGTTTCTTTGGGTTGTGAGTTCGAGCGTTCGGTTCAGGGTATCGACAGCGGTTCCCTATTTCGACATCATGGTCTTGGATCTCGCTCATTTCTGCCTTTGGTGGACACTGTCCGAGTTATCTTCTACGGTGAGTTGATGATAGTTGCGTTTGATGTGGTTGGTTCTGATCTGATGGTGGTTTGATGAAGCGATGAGTTCCAATTATTGTATTTCTGGGTCTCTTTATTGTTCGATGTTTCTTCTTCATTATGGTGTTACGGGAAATGATGGCATGATGATGTTGACGACGGTCTTCGGCTGGGGACGTCCAGGGTTCTCATCGGGATGAAGGTGATGAAGATGACGAGCGGTGGGTCGATGTCGGGGGCATGACTCAATGAAGGGTTCTGTTTCACCAGAGAATTGTTTTTGTAGGTGTAGAATTTGTTATTGATGGTATTGATGGGTTGCAGTGATAGTTTTGATGGAGGTCATGTGATTGGACAGAGGTGGTGACGTGATTCACCTAATCTGCAACAGGTGACAAATGATGCTTTTGGATTTGAATTTTAAATGTTTTAATTTAGAATGTTTGAAATTTGAAATCGGTTTGGTGGGGTTTTGATGTAATGGGTTTTTGGTTTTTCTATTCGGTGTGAAAGGCATGTGGGTTCCCACTAACCCCTTAAAATTGGTTTATTCTGAAAATATTAAAAAATCATTTTGGAATATTCATTTCAAGATTTTATAATCAAATATAATTTATTTCGATATTATATCATTATCTAAAAATAATATTGGTTTTGATATTATTTTACATATATTTAAGATCATCTATACAAAATTTTCTAGAATTAATCACATATAAAATGTAATTTTTAGATCTATGAAAAATTGTCCAGGAATCATACCAATAGAATTATTTATTTATAATTTATTCAAGAAACTTCACTTTATTTATTACATTTCAAAATTACAATAAGGTTTAAATGATCCTTACATTATTTCCATACATACATCTATGGGTTATATTTATATAACTCATCCTTATAGATTTATCCTTACAAGATCAACCCATCCTTGTGGTTCTGGATGATCTTTACGTGACAGTCATCATTACGGTTCTAGATGATCCTTACTGCACACAACATACATTCTTACAATGTGAATCTTTATAAATCAGTTAATAAGGATGAATGATCCATATAATATCTAGAATCATACTTATGTGGTGGATAATTATCCTTATAGGGTTGATCCTTATGAGGTTCATGCTTACACAAATAACCCTTATAGTTCCCATTATTATAACCAACTCATATTTATTCATAAGTAAAAAAATAACCCTTATAGTCTAATCATCCATATGTAATTCATCCTTATAGCTACTTTATCCTTACAAGGTTTAGTGATTCTTATGAAAATATACAAGTTAAACCTATATTATTATAAAAAACCAATTAATACCAGAGGAAATTCAAATCTTATCAGGCCTTCCCAAACCATTCCAAATCAACATAAAATGAATTCAAATGACTTTGGATATTATTAAAATAATTAAAAAGCGATTCAACTCAAATTCAAATTCTATTTTAGAATATTCATTCATATTTGAGTATCATTTATCCCCTTGACTTTCTAAATATACCAAATTCACTTCAGCCTTCATGCTCAACATTCCTTGGATAGGTTCTCCAATATTTCATCCATATCTCTCTACACTTTGAAAATATTTAATGATTTTATTGAAAACTATAAAATATATCCAAAATAGTTCAACAACCAACTCCTTCACATCTATCAATTGTTTTATAGTAGTTATCTTTCATCAACCATCACTAGACACTTACTTCAACAAAGATCATATCTATCAATCATATAATGTTATGGGTTTCTCACTAAGACACTAGATATATTTAAACATTATTTTATAATATAATATTTTTTCTCCTTTTTATGTTAAATGGAAGAAACTCCATCTAATGGACTTTCATTTACATTACTAGTGATAACTAATTGACAAAAAATACAATAAAATATCCATAATAAATTTGGTTACTTCATGTTAATTATTTTTTTGGCTCATTTCCCTTAGGAGACACACATTATCATCACCAAGTTATAATATGTTCTAAAGGGATATAAATTATTTATTTTTTATGTCATATCCCTATGGGAGAAACACATTATGATGTTTAATTTATGACCTAAAATATACTTAATTGAGCATTGGTAAAATAACTATGATAGAAATTAATATAAATTCCGATGGGTTTAGATCCTTATTAAAAAATTTATTGTATTTAACTTGAATTTTTTCATGGCCTGGTTTGGAAAGGAATAAATGTTATCAGTTATAGTTAGTGGTGTTTTTTCAGTTATTTTTTATTTGGTGTTAATTATTTCTAACATAGGATTTAGAAATGGAAAGCATAGATTTGGAATCTTTCAGAATATCTAATCATAAGATTAATTGAGGTGATATATTAGGGTGGTACTACCACAATTATAGTCATCCTAAATTATTCAAATGATAAATAAAGTTTTTTTCACTACTCATAGGGTTATTTAACCACATTACTAGAGAATATTTGGTGAGTTTGTAATGTGGAAGTGTATAATCAATTTTATACTTGATGTTTATTAAAATTTATGTTTATATTTTAATATACTTTAATCAAATTTATGGTTAAATATATTACATTAAATGTTCATATACATACAATTGATCTGTAATTATGAGTTAGTTTTATGTAATTGGGGGTATCCTACTAATATTTTGTACTCACAAAAATATGTATTGAATTTTTGGTTTATCCTTAATATATGCATGAAATTTATATTTTTTTATATCTCAGGTATAATAAGGTCCTTATCTTGGGAGACTTAGACCTCCTTTTAGATAGTGTATCTATAGTATGGTCAATCATTTATTTTTCTAGTATTATTTAGATAGTGGGATTTTATAACACCCTCATTTTTAGGTAGGTTATTTAAAATCATTATATTTATTTTTTATTAAAAAAATAATATTTTGGAGAGAATTTGGTGATGCATAATTTGGTTCTACTATTTGAAAACTATCCATTAGACTCATGAAGCCTCTTTTTTATTCCAAACCCAATTGAATGGTTTGATTCATGTTATGTAGATCATAAATACAAACCATGAAACCCATAACACATGATACATCCCCCACCTATGTTTAATTCAATATGATAAATTTTATTATCACTTTATATTGACTCTAAAAAATTTAAAAAATTCATAACTTACAATAAAATATACTTTTCTCCTAACTTGTTATAATATTTATTCTTTATTAACCAAATATATCATGTCAACATCACCAACATCTCTATTAAGTAATAACACTAACCTATTCTTTTCACTGAACTATCATCACACTAACATTGACAACCTAGAATTTTTCCTTTAATCCATCCATTATAACATTTTTAAAATATAAATACTACTAAATTCGGTCATTTAATATTTTCATAACACCTAGAAGATATCTGCATTAAGACATTTTATCTATTTTATATAAATCTACTATCAGGGAGGTATTGCATCAGATAAATGCACTCCTACCTCTTTAAATAATAGTAAAAATGGTAAATAATATATCTAAATACCCATACCACCACATATAAAGCAATAATTCCTATAAACATACAATTGAAAATTATCAATCTGGTCTAAACCCTTGAATAATACATAATAAATTTAGAGAAACTAAAACATGTCTAAAATAATTACTTATTACAACCATGTTTAATTAGACACTACTATATATAAATGGTCCCAATAATGAAAAAATAATAATCAATAATCCCCAAATATGACTTATTATTATGTCACTATAAGAATACATGTCTCGGTCCCCTATATTAGAGTTATACTTAATATTAATGTCAAACTTTTAATGTTTTGATAATAATAATATAATCACTACTCTGGTAAAAATCCACACCCCCATTAGATTAACTTGTTTAGATATCTCTCTATGATATCAAAAAATAAAATAAAGATATAAAATCATTATACTATTCCCTTATAGTGAATTGGTATCTATATATATGGGTTAATAAAGGTCTTATGATTCATTTTCTCATTGAAAATATAGTAGTACCTGTAGTAAATTATCAATAATTATACAATCCCACATCATTCAAAAAACCAATTATTAAAATATGGAAATTATATCACACCTCGTATGGTGTCCCCTAATTTTTCAAATAAGAATAATTGTTCTGGTTAACTTATACATCATAAAATTTCACTTCTCTATAAGACATAAAGAATCCTCATAATGAAGAAATATATCATAAATGAAAATTCTATTATAAAGAAAGTATCTGATTGAATCATATTTAGATTATTTCTACTATATATCATTATAATAAATCAATAATTATGATAACATAAAGCAAAAAAACTCATAAAACATATCATCAGTGTAAATTTTACAAGACTCTATAAAGAGGTAAAATTTTAGATTTGTCACAAGTGTGGGTTATTTTCACTAAAATTCAAAAATAATAATAATATCATGATCAACCATGAGAGGAAATACAATTTGTGTGAACTTAGAGGTATCAACTCTCTACCTCATACAAAAATCCTTAAATTTTAAAATAACTTATAATTAAAAAAATAAGTTTTAAACCAATTATATAACTAGTAAAATGAAGAAATTTAAAAATAAAGGTGATATTTTTAATAATTATATAGAAATAAATATCTCAATGTAGAGATACTGTTATCCAATCCTCTAAATTATTATGTCAAAAATAAATATCTCTAAAATCATAAGAGTGTTTTTCCAAAACAACTTATATGTTATCTTAATCACAACTCTCTATATTTCAATCACAAGTCACTACAAACGCTAATATATCTATCTTCTTAGAAGTCAACATTTCATAGAAATGTTTAATATTTTATTCATAGTATATGATGGATATATCAATAGATATTTCATTATTTTTCCCCATGGATACTATCCCTAAACATAATCAAATCATGTATACACATATAATCATAATTTGAGTCTACATAATGCATAGATCCCTCATTTTTACCCAAATTT
This sequence comes from Viscum album, assembly GCA_963277665.1. Classification (NCBI taxonomy): domain Eukaryota; kingdom Viridiplantae; phylum Streptophyta; class Magnoliopsida; order Santalales; family Viscaceae; genus Viscum; species Viscum album. The sequence goes on along the minus strand of OY728146.1, from coordinate 1,661,590,760 downwards.
TATTATATTATGGTTTATCAGTCTTGAGTAATCAATGAGAGACCTGCATAGATATATTTTGGTCAAACACATCCCTTAAAAAGTCCTATATTGTGACTAAATGAACTATATTCCCTTAACAAGAATTATTTTAAATTATCCCAACCAGATTGAACCTTAGATGTCCATAACTTCAAACACCAATCTAACTCTATGATATTAATCTTTTAGGTCATATAATAACACTAGGTTACCTTTTTAGGATATCCTCTACTAGGTAAGGGGCTAGTGTCCATGTCATAAACAGGGACACTATGAGAGGGGTGAATTGGGTTTTTTGAAAAAAAATCCCTTCTAATATTTTCTTTAGTATCTAATTCCCTTGTTATAAGGAAAATAATTTAACCTATCTTTTCTCAATTACATCCAAATCAAACTTATTATACAATTTATAAAATAAATAATGAAAAAACATCATGATTGTTTTTGGTTCACCCACAATAGGATGAATCCAAGGATAATACATTCATCATAAAACTAGTCTAAAAAATCCTCTATAATTCACAGTTTCAATGGATAAATTTTATATAAGGTTGCTCCTTACTAAGTCTCATTCCCAATAAAAGTTTAGAGAAAATATTAATAACTACCAAAGCTCATTTCAGATATAATTATTTTCTGTTAACTCAATTCTTCCCAAATCTTACTACTTTTCTTCCTCCATTGTGAACTAATATATAAGAAATAAATTTATAAACGTGTATGTATCTTCTCAGTTTGTGGACATGAATGACTCTCCAAGTTCATAATGTTTAATTTATATAATATATCCCTAACGTATTTCCTAAATTAATACCAATGCTGGTTTAAGGATTTAAATTTAAAAAACCAAATATAATTAACTCCATATCAAAATAAATAAAGAAGTTTCTTGTATAAAACTTATCACAACAAAAATACTCTGAATATAATAATTATCATTTTTTAAGTAGCATTATTAATAATATTTAAGAATATACACAAAAACATACAAATATTATTTTTGGTATATTCTATCTCAGTAACAACACAACCTTTCTCTAATTCTAATATTCAACAAAACCTGAATTTTTATACTCCTTATTCTTTCTAGGAACACATGGTTCATCTTCTTATATCTTTATTTACTTATATCTCACATAAATATATCTAATTACATTATATATAGGTAATTTCTAATGTAAAATTTAAAATTAAAATCTTAATAAAATATCACATTCCTAAAATTCAAAATAATCCATTGGATTCTATTCAAGAATATCTCCATTGTTTCATTCCATTAAATATATTAAAACCCATTTTATAAATTTCAATCATTTTAAGAATAATTGAATCAACAAAACTATAAATAATCTCTAGTTATTCGAACATCACTACTTTTTCTCTGATCAAAATTCTCAAGAAGGTCACTACATTAGCCCAACCATGATAAATGGGTCTAACTACCATAGTATATATATTCTTTATGTAAAAACTCCCTTCAATGTGGATGAATCCATGATCACCTACCTATGTTGGTTAAACTATATAAATCATGAAAATCAATACACCTACTTCTATATTGTGCTGGTTTTTTGTTTTCCATTTTTTATAGATTTCTTGTAATCCTAATGGGGCTTCCATAATGACCATTATGGCCAACCTGTGTTACAAATGGATTACTTCAATGAAAAAAATTCACTTGTCATGGTTTGGAAACTATCTTATCCTCATTTAAAAGGCATAACTATCATGACCATGGCGTAATACTCCATGTTATAATTGAAAAAAAAACTTTTTCAACTGTCTTCCATTAGCCATAATTTTATGTATCTTCTCAAAAGAAGAAATATATGTATGAGGGGAGTATGTCATTTTTCTAGTAATGCATTCAATCCACCATGGATTTTACCATGGAATTTATAATACCCATACCCCCCTACAATTAAACTTCTAAAAATGAAATTTTGTCTTCCATGATGTTCCCATCCTGGCAGTTTCACACAGAAAAGATTCCATTTTTTAATAGTGTTCAAAAAACCCATATAAATTACACTCTATCCCTTTCAAAATACACAATGATAACTCAAACTTGCCATAGAGACTCACCATAGTGTGGTGAATGGAATGACTATTACTACCTACATTGATATAATGACCTATTTATCACAACATCATATAATATTCAAACATATTTATATGACTACTAACATACATCCAATTGACAAAAAATAAAACATATTACAACCTATAGTTGAAACAATATCCCCCTTTTTATTTTTTATCAATCCTAGGTATTTTTAAATCCTCTAAATATTCATTTATAGATTATAGATTATTATTTTCAACCATGGTCACCTTTTAGTTTTGTATTGTCTCTCCCTGAATTCTTATGATCATTCTCTAGAGACTTCTCCTCATATATCCTACAGTTTTTCTCCCCCTTTAATAATAAAATTAAAATGTTCTCTTATTCAGTTCTATTATTATCCAAGAATTCTTGATAATACCAATATTCTAAAAATAATATAATATCTTTTAATAAGTTTTCTCATCCTATGAGAGTCAAAATTAATTATAGGAAATAAGATAAATAATTAACCTCTATGATGTTATCTATAATTATTGATCAAACCTATTTTTTCTTTTGATTTCTCATGGATATTATCTCTTCCTACCGTTGTATGCCTAACAAGTAATAATTTTCAATAAGAATAAAAAATTTCTTAATACCACATTATAAACAATTAGGAGATGGGTTGTTAAACCTCTTGTAGTTGAGAAGATTTATTAAACTTTTAGGTTAAACTTATTTGATTCTAGATTTTTATTTATATAGTAAGGGTTTATATAAATCATTCCCCTAATTTTTGTATCAAAAATCTTATCTCTATTACTTTTCAGATGAGGAATATCAATAGTAGTTTTTGACTATGATAAAACCTATATACTCTACTGATGAATGTGTTCAAACATCTAATGTTATAAATTGTTCTCTTTTTTGTAAGGAAGTAATTATTCTCCTTGTTGTATACCTAAGAACATTTCATATTCATTCGCATTTTTTATATAATAGAGTTTCTATCCCATCCTTTGATATTGTAGCTTTTTAGTTGAATGTGACTTCCAAAAATGAATCACATAACTAACTTACACTAAATGTATTATATTAAATTCCATTAATAATGATAATATATGTATTGTTCAATTTATCTTTATATATCAATCATTTCTAAAAAAAATATTTTCATCAAATCTTCCTTCTAGTTTATTGAGAAAATTCATATTACCCATTATGTAGGATGATCACCCACTATCAAGAATACACTTAAAAATATTATTTGTATTCTTGAGATCTATATTAAAAATAATATATTTCTCATTAATCTTTAGCTTCTTATCTTTCCATGAAATTATATAATGAGTTTTGATGTGTGTTGGTCTCTTCTAATTTTCTTCATCATAGTCAATGGATCAAAATTTTCTTTCTCCAATGCATAAAACCTATTCCTCAAGGAACATGAATTAGATTTTATTTCATATTACCTTACTTATATTATTTATGAAACATTTCCACTTATTTTCCTAAAATTGAAAAATTAATACCCAAAGTTAGAACAATTAGAATTGTACCCATAGAATGACTTTCTATATCGATATAAAGGACATTTTTCTATTATTATTTCTTGGATTCCAATTGCCTATCCTATTAAGTAGCTTTTATATTCACGATAATAATATGTATTTTCACCTAAATAGACACAAAATTGACACTTAATTAGAGTAAAAATATTATTACTACTAACTCTATGCATATTCCTTTCTTTTGAATAACTTCGTCATTGTGGTATGTTCTTGAAGATTGATAAAAAACTCCTTCCATTTGTTTCCCTATTATATTTAGATTTATTTACTTTTATTTTGATGTTCCAACAAAAAATTCAATACCACTTTTACCCATGTAATTCATTCTTTGATCACTCAACACTTCCCCAAATTTTTATGTCCCTCATTTAGCCCTTTGCCTCAAAACTTCATATTAAAAAATCCTCAAATTTTAACATCTAATTTAAACCATGTATTTTTATTTTAATCTCAAAATTATTTATAAAAGATATGAATTATTATTTGAGTGTTTAAATATTATTAAATTTATCCTTTATAGACATATTTAGATCATTAATGATCTTTAATTTTCTTTAATATTTAACCTATGATTCACAAATTCTTATAGTTTTACTAAATATCTTTCACAATCTTCCAAAAATTACGCTAAATATTAAACCTAAAATTCAATATCTTCAAAATAACTTGAGTATTATTAAATTAATCCCCTAATATTTTTTATCTTCTTTATTTATAAATTATTATCCTCAAGATCTCCTTATAAATATGCCTGGATATCAATAACTCTCTATAATTGATAATATTTTTCTAATTCATATTTCTATTTCATCAATGTAACCATCATATAATCTTTTGGGTTTAAGATAAACTTAGTTTCAACACTATCTATTGAATATTCCTCAACATATTCTTTCACTTTTCTTACGAACATCTTTGAAACATTTTCCACTTGTTTTTATTGAATTGAATTTCCTTATATGGAATAACTTATTTATTTGTGTCTATTTAATTTAAAACTCACAATCCTATCCATAAAAGCTTTTAGTATTCCAATAAGTGATGTGACGGACCTTTCCATAATAAAAAATATGTCAAGGGTATTTTACCCCAAAATATAACTTTTCCTCATCTAAAATTCCTTGACACAAGTTATAAGAAATCATAACTTATATCTTCTTAAATTTAGACATTCCAAGACTATTTCTTTATCCACTAATTTGGATGAAATTTATTTAGATGAATATTCTATATAAATTTCTATAATAACTCTTATTTCACAAGTGATCAATTGGTTTGGAATATTATCAAGAGATAATTAACCAATATTTACTTATTCAAGTAAAGACACTTCTTTATTATAAATTAGTAGTAATATCTAAATTATTTTTTTTCACTATATTATCATCTTTCATCTCATGAACAAGTTTGTGAATAGATACAACCACTTAAATCATCTGATTGAAACATTTTCACTTGAACTCGACTTCAAATCATCAAATATATAATAAAGGACTTGTAGATCTACCTATTTTCCTTTACTATCACCTCCATAAATATTAACAAGAATGTTCCAAATTCCTTTATTTTTTGTAAAATAAATTAATTTAAGGTAAATTTGATTATATAGTTCTCCCTATAATGCATTATAATCCTTATAATAATCATTAAATAATATCATGTCTAATTTTTTCATAAATATTTTGGTGGAATAACTTATTTGAATTCCATGAATTGTTGGTGAATAAACATAATACCTAATAGATATTAAATTTTATCTCGTTATTCTCTTCTATACCTGATAATTGAACCAATAAAATAAGTTATCTCCATTTTCATTTACTACATTCTCTATAATTACAACTTCCTTTGAATAGTTCTCAAATAATAATTAGGGACACTAATTCCACTTGTTATAGCCTCAGACACCATGAGTTAGGGTGAATCAGGTTATTAGATTTTTTTAAATGTTTCTGTATACCCTTTTCTTTTGGGATCTTATTCCATTGTTATGAGGAACAAAATTCAACCTACATTTTCTCAAGTACTGTCATGACCCCCTCCCTCCAAAGATACCCCTCCTGGTCTGGCAATGAAGAAAGGGAGATAATGACCCCTGAGTCCCACCTCCAGTAGGCCCTGGGGTGGTGACCAACACCAAGGGTATACAATCTCACAAAATGGGAGGCATTTCACTTTTTAGAAAAACAATATCGAAAGATAAGATGTATCATCCTCACAAAACTCCAAGACATATATATATATAAAAGAAATATCAAATTCATCCAACTTGAATGTTTAAAATAAAATTATTACAGATTCCATAAAAAACTCCAAAGTAAGTTCCCAAAGTAAATCTAAGTAGCAACCCAAAAAATGTCCAAAATACTGATATAGAAGGGTCTATAATGGTCCAAATAATCCTCCTAGAAACCTGAAAAAAGATTATATACATATTTTGAGCATAAAATTATTCTCAAAATGAAAAACCAAAGTCTATCATGCATATGTGAAAGAAGCATACAAATGCCCCTGTGAAAAAAAATAGCAAAATTAAACAACACCTAAGTAGGTATACTAACCATCCCCACCTCACTAAGGCATGCTCACCAAATAATGTAAGTCAAGTAAAGTAATATAGTAATATTATAGATGATAGGGGTACCTCACACCACTTCCCACTAGTTTATCTGCACTTGAATAATGTAAAACATCCTCACACTCCCACTTCTTCCAAAATAACCATGTCACAACCCACCCACACAAACCTGGGCCCCACAACCAAACCTCATCCAATCACCAGTTCCACGAGCCACATCACATCACGACCACAAAAACCTGGGCCACATACCACACCACATCCCACCCCAAAAACACCTAGGAAATCACAAATCATCTCATCCCAATGACACTTGGGAAAACACAACATGCCTCATCCCAAAGACACCTGGGAATGCACAAATTGCGCACACACACCTGGGCCTCAAAAACCACAACCTGCCTAAAGAATCCTAGGCTAACACTGCCTAGAAGAAGGAGCAAGGAAGAACAGGTGGTTAGCTATCCATACTCCCACCATAATATTTGGTAAAGACACCCTCCCCCGTGATGATGGGGGTGTTCGACACATAGTTCTCAGCTAGTGCGGGTGTGTGTAGAAATAATAAAGAAATATATGAATATATATATATATAATACCAAACACTCATGCTCAACCTATGGGTTCTCAAGCAAACAACCACCTCACAAAACTACCAAATTCGCGGATACCTCTAAATGCACAACGCCACACATCAAACCACAACTTCTTTCCAATTCCTAACAAATTTAATTTAACCATTAACAATCTTCATTCTCAATTAATTTATTAATTTTGTTGACCAAATAAACCCTATCCAATCCCAAACTACATTAATAAATTATTTATTCATTTATTTAATTATTATCCAGGAAACTACCAAGAACAGTATTGTAACACCCCAAGCTTCTACAGTACGCTTCTCTTTGAATAATGTAATAGTGTGTGCTGTACGCAACATTGAGTTCTAACACACACCACAACCGATCAAACTAGCCGTTATGAATAGTAATACCTACTTTTTAAAATTTTAGAAATTTTATCTCTCAAAATAGACTTCATTTTTGGATTAGGCGTATCGAATTTATCCTAAGGTGAAATTTTGGTACTTTTGGATAACTTTCATATTTTGATGAATAGTGAAAATTACTAAATTTTAATTAAAAACAACTTTTTTAATCAAAATAATTAATAATGATAAATTATGAATTTGAGTGATTTTAAAGTATATTTAGAATATATATTTTCTATTTAATACAATTTTGTTCATTGGACATAATTTCACAATTAAACCAAACATAAATAAGTATCAATATGTTGATAGTTATTATATCTTAAAAACACGCTTTTTGTTTTGACAGCGGGAATTAATTTTAAATTAATTTATGCCACTTCTGTGTTTTGAATTTGTAAAAATGGATTCCATATTTGGAATCAGGATGTTCAAATTGTGTAAATAGGTAACTTTTATTTTTAGACATTTTGAATAATTACTGCGGTAAATATTTTATTTACCATGGTTAAGGGTAAATCCGATAAATAAGGGTTAAAAAATAATATTATAATAATACTAAATTACCCTAAAACGTGTACTAACCTTATTTTTGGATAAATTTCCGACCATGGTAATCTTTGGGTCGATTTTGGGACCCCATGGATCCACTTGTAGGTGATAGGGACACTTTATTTTAATTAAGTTAAAATAAGTACAAAAATGACATAAGCATATATCTTTTAGAAACACAATTTTTACATAGGGTTATATATGTTGGATGTTTGACTATAAATATTCATTAGAAAGATAAAAGTATTTCCTACATAATGATATTTTATTTATAATTTTGAGAAATTAAATAATTTAATTTATTTATGACACAATGATGATTCAGTAATTACCTAATTAATGAAAAATTAGAATAATTGATATTATAAATAAGCAAATAAATATAATTGGAGCCTTTTTATGAATTACACTAATTTTATAAGTTAATATGACATGTTAGGATTTCTTGAATTAACTTTTTTTGAAGTAATAATTCTTTTATTATTTTTACAAAAATCAATTATTGAATAGTGTCAAAATTGACATAAAAGAGTTTTTAAAACAAATATTATATTATTAATTGATATTAAATTCCTAAAAATATAAGGTTTGGCCAAGAGACTTATATCATGATAGGTTCATCATTAAAGGACCACTTTGGGGTCTATTGGATGTATATGGTAAATTTATTAACCATATAATATAAAAATACAAAGAGACATTGTAAAAGTGAAACTAATTAACTAAGAGTTAATAATTAAAGATAAGGTTAATATAATGACCCAAACCCGTCTAAATTCTATTAGTTGAGTGTTTTTAGACCCATACCCACATTAACCTCTAAAAAATCAACTTTGGAGCCATTATAAACCGAATATGAATTTATTATAAATTAATATTTCTAGATTTTCCAAAGGTGCCCCTCACCCCTCTTGTAAAAGGGAACTCCCCCTTCTCATTAACTCACACCTTAAAAGCCTTTTGGTTCGGCCAAAATCTGCCCAAATACTCTCTAAAATTCCCTTAATACAACCTATAGACCTTAGTTTGATCAGAAATCCAACCTAAGTATCCCTTTTGATCAAATCAAAAGGAAGAACCCGAAGAAGAGGTAATGATTTCACCACCCTATTCCAAGTTCCTTTCTTCTTCCACTTCTTATTTATTTATTATTACCATTCTAAAATAATAACTCCAGTATCTTATATATACTGTGATGTTATTATAAATATGTTACAACCATCTTTATTATTCTATCCATCTTTTGAATAACATGTCACCATACGTGCGTACGTACGGCTTATCATCTCCACGTCGTGGTGTAATTGTTATTCAATAAATTATTATTTGGATGGGTATAATAATGATGTGTAACTCATGTAAATAATAAATATAACATGATAATGATTCTTTATATATGATATACCATCCAATTATATATTATTTTAATATTAAAATAATAATATTGTCGCTCGTGCGTACGTACAGACTACCATCTCCACGAACACGATGAGATTATTCTCCATCGTATCCATTCAAATATAATTCTCATTTGATGATTAATAATAGTATCTAAGGACTTGTTATCATTCTGGATATGATTAAGATAAAACCTATCCATTACAAACATGTCTTACGTAACAAAACATATAAAAGAAAACGAGTAATTTAACACCCGAAACAACGATAATTCTAAGATATTATTAACAAAGCAATGTTAAAAGATCATATATGATATCATATTAATGTATATGATTATTGAATAATTTAATAACAATTATTTCACCATTATACAAGAGTTTAACCTACCCCAACCAAGTAAAAGTACAAAGGTAAGGTTTTATTTTGCAATCTCTTCATTATCCGAGGTTGTTTATACGTAATAATCTACTGGGGTTTCTTTATCATCCACATCCATGTTTTTTAATAATGAATTTCAAAAAAAATTACTATTTACTAGAATATGGGTTAAAGTCATTTATACCCTTGTTTGAATTTTTATAAGACGTTTATAAAGTAATATTTCCGTCGTTTTCCAAACAAGGTTCTTTTTAACCTTTTCGACAAAATTAAGGTATGGATGTTTTTTTGTTAACTTATACGGAGGGTGCGGCTATTTTCTGCCGTTATAAAATCATCGAAGCTTCCCTTACAAGCTTATAAGAATATTTTCAAAGAAAATGTTTTATTTTATAAATATATGACTCTTAAATGATTTCAAAATAGAAATATATATTTCTCTAAAAAGAGTTTTGATTTCATCTATGTCAAAATCCTTTGATGGATTTTACACTTATTTGAAGTTGATTTATTATGATACAAAACTTCTATATTTTATTGAAGTTTTTGTGATATGTTTGACTGTGGATGTGCTATTTTTATACCATTCATGGTTTATGGTGAAAGTATTGACATTTCGTATGCTAGTATTAATACGAATGTTTGTGTTATGTTTAAACCTTTTCATATGGGAATGCATTGGACTTAATATGTGATGGGTGGAGCCCGCTATAGCTCCTCGATGAATCGGTAGGTCTCATGAGACAAACTAGTGTCTTGGCACAAGGCCTTGACAAAATCTTATTTGTAGTCTTGGCACGAGGCCTTGGATATGTGGTTATGATAGTCTGGCATTATGCATTCCATCATTATGAAAGTGGTTATTGATATTGCATGTGATTATTCAATTATTAGAATATCCATATGAATAAGTAAATGTAATTATTTCATTTTACTTTTGCCATACTATGTTGAAGTTCAAGTTTAAAAAGATTTTGTTTTAGTTATACATTGCCTTAAATGTTTTTCTTATTTATGAAAGTTTCTGCTATATTGTTATCCTTACTGGGCATTTGAGCTCACCCCTTTTCTATGTTTTATATTTCTCAGGATGTGAAGAAGTAAATTATGAATGACCTGCAGGGATTTTATGAGGGGATAATAGTGTGGACTATGGAGACATTATGTTGTTGTAGTAGTTTTTCACTTTATGATGTAATGTAAAACTTTATGAATATATCTAGTGTTTCCAAGGCTACTAAACTAATCGGTCTTTCGAGATTTGATCTTTCTTGTGATCATACCAATGTTATGTAATAATGCACCAACTCTGGGTAACTGGGGTCGGGGTGTTACAAGTACATTGCACGCCACACAGCCAAATTCACACATGGATAAACTCTGAGAGAATTACCCAAACCAACCAAAACACGTCCCCAGATCTCAACCACACCCTACAACACTAAAAAGGAACTACCAAATTTTTCTCCCACTGCACAACACTTATCATCCATTCCATAATAAATTAATCTCTCAACCTAAGATTACATTAGACCACCCAAACCACCCCACATCACACAGTCATGCCCACAACCCTAATACATCACAAGTTATAACAATCCCACACATATCACACAACCTCTTGAACCAAGTAAATTCATATTCATATTTAATAAGCCATTCCTCACTCAATTTTCCCTTGTTAATTTTGGGGTTATCGTAGAAACAGTTTGATCTTGGTGAATCCATTTATTAGCTGAGTGTATATGCATAACCAATTCCATAACAATTGTTAAACAGAAAACAAAACTTCATTCATTCCAGAATCATTACTCAGTGTGAAAACAAGGACCAACAATGGCCACGATTTTTTTTGGGTAGCTAGCCCATATAGATTATAATATCATCCAAAGAAACAATAACATAGTAAAACATATGTCACATTCCCAAACCCATATTTGTTAATTTAAAATCGATTCAATTATATTTTTTTAATCCTGTATCAACTATTTTTAAAATATAAACATCCATATACCCATCCCACATAATGAAAAATTAAGAAATATGAAGAAAAAAACTCTACTTGGAAGAAGACATGATTAAAACTTTCTTATTATGCCAAAACAAGGGGTGCGCATGCAGCAGGAAAATCCATGGAAAACACAAACCAAATGGTATAGCACAATGAAACGTGGTTCATTTTACCAATAGAGAACAAGAATAAAAAAAATTTAGAAAGTTCTTTGGACCTTGGAAGATCTAACACAAGGATATGGTTTAGATACATCTTTTATTTTCCATTAAAGTTATATCCCATCAAGATTATGTGCTTTGACTAATTAAAATCCCCAGATATCTTAAGAAATTATAGATATAAATTATATCCCTTTAAATGGATCCAAACCCACTTAAATATGTAATTAAACTCATTTCTCATCAAAACATTTGTAAAAAGGGAAACTGGAAAAAGTGGAAAAAATTGGCAATTGTTGGAATGAATCGCTATTAGGTGAGTCTCCATTGTGGGTAACAAGTGGTGATTCACTGTGGCATGTCACTAGTGGAGATCCACCGATGTGAGACACCATTTCAAGTTAGCGGTGGTGAGGCACCAGTGTGAGTCACCATTGTGAGTCACTGATGGCGATTCACCGGTGCGAGTCACCGTTGTGAGTCATCGGTGGTGAGTCACCAGTGCGAGTCACTATTGAGAGTCACTAATGTCAGTCACTATTGTGAGTCACCAGTGCGAGTCACTGGTGCGAGATATCAGTGAGCTACCATTCAGTGAGTCACCACTGTGATTCATGAGTGTGAGTCACCATCGTGATCCACCGTCGCAAGCTACCACTGTGAGTCACCATCACGAGTCACCGTCACGAGCTACTGGTGTGGGTCACCGTTTAGTGGGATACCATTTGGTGAGTCACCATTGTGAGTCACTGGAGCAAGTCACCATTGTGAGTCACCATTGTGAGCTACCATCCATTCCTAACTTAATATCCTGATTTACCATTCTGACCCACCATTGAATAACTTGAAAACCGGGAATTTTTTCAAAGTGTTGAAATAAGTCACTTTGACCTCCCAAAACACTTCAAACATTGGATTTTCACAACGTAATGGACCGGATAGGTTCGGTCCATTACATCATATACCTCTCAAACTATTATCACCCTTCATAATTTCAAACCAAACCTAGAAGGTAAAAGGGGTTCGAACAACCACCCTATGAGATACCTCTTAAGACTCTCATCATTCCTCAAGCACTACCACCAGCTGAACACACCAACCTAAATGGTCACAAAAAACACCACACAAACACAACAACCATGTCATATCAAACATAATAATCGGGTAATCTCTTCCTCTATGTCAAGATACTGTCAGCTCTAGGCGGCACTGACTCACCCTATGGGTTTAATCGTATCATAGTTAATGTGTCTCAATTAGGACTCTGGTCTTCCCCTTTTCACATGTTAGGAATTTGTCACACATTGTACCACAAACATCTCAACTCAAGGTAAAAAACTCATTTCATAAAAACAAGGTTTAAACAATACATTTTAAAATAAAACAAAACAAGGAAAATCTCAAAACAACTCTGGGGACTCGGAACGCATCTTCATTTCTCGCTCCCAAGTACTCTCCTCCAGGCCACCATGCCTCCACAACACATGAACCAAAGGAATGTTTCGTCCAAAAAACGCATTATCTTGAGGACACTAGATCTCTATTAATTGTTCCACATAAGTTTCATCATCCTTGATATCCAACCCCCCCCCCATTCAAGGACATGGGATTCATTGTGATGATACTGACGAAGTTGAGAGATGTAGAATACATCATGGATCCTCTAAAACTATGGTGGAAATGCCAACTAGTATTCCATATCAACAACTCTCCCAAACACCTCAAAGGGTCCAACGAACCTGGGAGAAAATTTACCCCCTCTTCCAAACCTCCACTACCCATGTCATTGGGAAACCTTCGAGAACATGTGGTCCCCAACCTCGAACTCCAAGGGCCTCCTTCTACAATAATCACACAACTTATTCCAGTCATGAGATGCTTTCATCCTCTCACGAATGAGCTAAACATTATATGTCATGATTTGTTCTACCTCGAAACCAAGAATAGTTGTATCCCCAACCTCCATCCAGTATAATGGAGAATGAAACGGTCTACCATACAATTCCTCAAATAGATCCATGTCAATGGAAGAGTGATAGCTATTATTATAAGCAAACTCTAACAACGGTAGATTTTGTACCCAAGATTTGAAAAAAGTATAAGATGAACTCCCACAACATATCCTCCAATGTTTGGATAGTATTCCATGTATCCCCATCTGTATTAGGGTGGAAAGTAGTGTTGACGCATAATTGGGTGAAAAAATAATGTTTTAATCATCTATAGACTCATGAGGTAAACCATCCATCTCGTTCTGAGAAAATGGACCTCAAACTACACCACTTCATCCACATACCTCTTTGATAAGGCATCCACTATGCCCAACTCCTTGATTGCTAAGAAGTGATCCGATTTCATCATCCAATACACTACTACCCAGATAACATCATAGACTTCATGAGACCTGGGTAACTCTTTGAAAAAATCCATCAAGATTTTATCCCACTTCCACTCGGGGACATTCAAGAGCTGAAACAAACCAATAAGAACTTGGTTATTGGCCTTTACCTACTAGCAGACCAAGCATATTTCCACAAATGTTTCTATTTCCCACTTCATTATAGGTCACCAAAACTACATCCTCAAGCCACTCTACATCTTAGAAAATCTACGGTGTATCGCTAAAGGTGAGATATGAAACTCACATAGGAATCACTCATGAATTTCCACACGAACAAACAAATTCCCCTAAAACAACATATGGTTCTATCCATACTTAAACCATCCCTATGAAGCATCACCATGGACAACATGATCATGCAACACCTTTGCCTATGAGTCTCCCCACTGAGACTCCTCCACCTATTAAATCATAGAAGACTACACTATCATCTTAAAAAAACCTCTACCACCTTCCACTCTTGTATCTAAGTGCAAGTCTTCCAACTCCAACATCACTTTTAAAGAATTTGTAGATTCCTGAACAACTTCCTTATACAGCTTTATACTCTAAACATCATCCACAACATTCCCCTTTCCTGAGGTGTAGGAGATCTCAAAATCATAGTCTAGAAGATACTCCATCTACATCCACTGCCATAGATTCATATCATTATTGGAAAATATATACCTCAAGCCTTTACGGGAAGCATCACAAAACACTTCAGACATGAATCCCAATCCTTGACGGGAATCATCACAAAACACTTCAAACATCACTCCTTCCTTAGGAAACCGGAGTTCTAGAGCACAAATGAACTTCCCCTTCAGATAGCCAAACATTTCCAGACACCGACCTCCCGAAAAAAAATCTTGATCCTTCATGGTTATGGATGTCAGTGGAGCTAAAAATTGATAAAAATCAGAAACAAACCTCCAATAATATCCAATGAGACCAAGAAAACTATGAATTTTTGCCACATTATTAGGTTCTTCTCAAGAAACAATCACTTCAACCTTTTACGGGTGAACCTACACACCCTACTAAGACAGCACATGCCCAAAGAAATTCACCTCTTGTGTCCAAAACTTTCACTTGGACAACTTTTCATAGAGATGGTGGTGTCGAAGAACCTTTAAGACAGTTCTACGATGCTCGGCATGATCCTCCTATGACTTTGAGTAGATCAATATTTCATTAATGAATATGATGAAAACCCATTCTGAGAACTCATGGAAGACGGAGTTCATGAGTCCCATGAATATGGATACTGTGTTTGTAACACCAAAAGGCATGACTATGAACTTGAAGTGCCCTTACCTACTTCTGTAAAAAGCCTTTGTAATATCACCCTCTTACACCCTTAGCTGGTGATATCCAAACCTCAAATCAATATTAGAAAATAAATTTTACCCTCTCAGCTGGTCAAAAATATCATTTATCCTTAGAAGAGGTTAATGGTTCTTGACCATCACCTGATTAAACCTTTGGTAGTCTATGAAAAACCTCATACTACCATTCGCCTTCTTTACAAACAACACTAGAGCACCCCAAAGTGACACATTAGGCTAGATAAATCCCTTATTCATCAGATCGTCTATCTGAATCCTCAACTCCTGCAACTCAGAAGGTTCCATTCAATAAGGAGTCATCATAATCAGAGAAGCACTGGACTTCAATTTTATCTTGAACTCAACATCATGTCAAGGGGGTATAGTCACAACCTCATTAGGAAAAACATACAAGAACTCCCCAACAACTCTAGGGACTTCCGTAGTTCCAAAATCTGCTGATTCCACTTACAGCTCATCCAATAAGGAAAGAAGAGGTTCTACACACTGACTGTCAAACTAACAACCTTTCTCACCAATGAAAGCCAAATACTGACCATCCACATTTTAAAACAGAACTATTCTCTATAAGTAGTTGATAATATCATGAATAAAATAAAACTAGTCGATGCTAATAATGAAATTTTATGGATGCATTTGTAGCAAGAAAAGATCCCCACATGACTGATGTGATCCCATCATCAGTTTACATTCCTGTCACACATCAAACAAGTTAGTCTGACCTCCGACTAGAATACTCAATTCTAGGGTCATGAGAATCCTCTCTATGTATACTCCTAGAGCATGGGCTATATTAGGTTCAAAAAAGGAGTGAAAAGATCTTTAATCAAACAAATCACAAGAAAGGGTACTAAACAAGATGATTTTGCCTCTAAAGATATTTGGACCTACCAGAACTCTTGCCTCTACTGTGTTTAACTAACAATGCCTAGGTACACTTACCCTATGCTAATGACTAACTCTATGACCATGCCCGAGTAGAGGACTCTGAGGAACATCTTGAGGTCGTCCTCTACCTACTTTATCTCCTCTCAGTGGAGCATGAGACTGTTTTCCCTACTACGGAAACGACCTAGATGGAAACTACAGGTGAGGATGGTGATGAAATTGTACACCTATACCAAATTGAGCTCGAGTAACCAATGAGAAATGACTCTGAATATTTTCATGGACTCCACATACAAAAAAACTCAGTCCCAAACCCATAGGAAGTGAATGGGAACCACTGTCACCAAAATGCCATAAGGGAAACTACTGAGGTCGAATCCCTACCAATCGAAACCTCAAAGGTCCTGGCACATAAAACTTGTTGCTAACAACCCTACCCCTATAAGAACTCTTCTCACTCCCCTTTCATAGTATACCTTCTCTAGACTGCATCCACTCGATCAACTCTTCCTTATTTTGAACCTCTAAGTATATTGGTAATGTAAACAGAGTGACCACGTGCTAGATAGAAGGACGAAGTGCCTCCTCTAGGAATATTGCATGAGACTCCTCATCCAGAAAAAGATATGGGGTGAAGTGAATAAGATCCTTGAACTTTATCCCAAACTCCCATACCAACATACTCCCCAGCTGGAGGGAGAGTAGCTTCTACCTCTTCTCAACCTTAATGATCGATGAAAATAATTCTACTCGGAACTCCTTCAGAAATTCAACCCACTACAAATATACCTCCTTCATATCCTCCAGATAAAGTTTCCACCACTGACGCACAGCTCCCTACATCTAGATAACTACCAAAGGAACCCAGTACTATGTCGGAGACTGGATCAAATTGAAGGTGATCTCAAGCTCCTCAAGCCAACTCTCTGTCTCCAAGTCTGAAACACTTCACTAATACCTTCCCAAGTCCTTCCGCTAGAAATCACATAACGTTATCTTATACTGGTCATCCTCCCCCACTATATCATCCCTCTATTGATCAACTAGATTATCCTATTGAGCCTCATCCGCCCGAGCTACACACGGACGATGACCGGGTTCCATAGATGAAAGGTAAACAATGAATTCTTAATCCCGAGTAGTAGGAAAATTTATTTAAGATTCATTTTAATTTATTCTTTTCATACTATACATTTTAAACATCACAAAACAACCCAACACAGATAAGAACACAAGTCATTTTGATTTATGTACCTTTCCTAGGGTCTCTACCCTGCAAATGGTGTAGCCTCACTTGGTTGTTCAGTAGGCTGATAGCCCTTACATCAGATCATAGGTGACCCTAAAATCCTGTGTCCTAGCTGGTCTTCTCTATCCTATGTCACACACCAAGATCACCTCACACTATTTCCCTACCAACCCATGTGATCCTCATTATGTCTAACTCCAAACTCCATCTTATCTCTCAACCTTCATCTATGATACCATTTTTTCATGACCCCCTCCATCCAAAGATACCCCTCATGGGATGGAAATGAACAAACGGAGATAATGACACCTGAGTCCTACCTCCATTAGGCCCCAAGCTGGAAACCAACACCAAGGGTATAAAATCTAAATAAATGGGAAGCATTTCTCTTTTTAGAAAAAAAAATTGATAGATAAGATGTTTCATTCTCAAAAAAACTTGAAGACACACATACACACACACACACACACATATATATATATATATAAGAAATCCCAAATCCATCCCACATGCATGTTAAAAATAAAACTATTACAGATGAAATAAAAAACACCAAATTAAGTACCTAAAGTAAAACTAAGAAGCGATATAGCAGCTATCCAAAATTCTGAGCTAGAAAGTTCCAGTACAGTCCACATAATTCTCTTGGAAACCTGAAAGTAGTTTATATATGTAGGGTTAGCATAAAATTATACTTATTAGGAAAACCAAAGTCTCTTTTTCACATGTGAAATAATAATAAAAATTCCCCTATGAGAAAAAATAGCATAACCAAATAGCACCTAAGAAGGTATACTAACCATCCTCACCACACTAAGGAACACTCACCAAGTAACACAAGTCTAGTAAAGTAATATAGTAAGTAAAACAATGATAGGGGTATTTTGAACCACTCCCCATTGGTTTGGCCTCTCTTACCTAACAGAAAACATTCTCACGCTCCCATTTCTTCTGGAAGAACCACATCACAACCTATCTGTACACACCTGGGCCCCACAACCACACCTTATTCCATCATTAGGTCCAAGAACCACATCACATCCCACCCACAGACACTTGGTCCACATACCACATCACATTCTTCCCGCAGAAACTTGGTCCACATACCACATCACATCACATCCCAAAAACACTTGGGAAATCGTAACTCATCTCATCCCAAAGATGGATAGAAAAACACAACTCGCTGTTGGAACCACTTTGTGAATAAGGTTGTATTTGTTGTCAATAGTTGTCAATGAAGATCAAAATGAAGGAGATCAAGAAGTAATCAAGAACTACTCCAATGAAATGGAGTAATGGAAATTCAGATGATTGTTGTACTAATCATAAGTTCAAAGAACATGTGTCAAAGGTGACACATTATTTACAACAGTGAAGAATAGTGAGGCATAATCCATCTATGGATGAAGAAGGAGACGTGATGGTTGATGAAGACCATGAAATTCTTCATCATTGCATGAGAACCATGCAACAGACTTCTTGAAGAATATAATCATATGATTTGCATGAAGTAGAGGAATGATGGTTGAAGAAGAAGACAATGTGCAAGGCATTGGAATTCTGTGATGGCCATGAACTTCACATTGTGTCAAACTATTATGATGCTAAAGCTGATCTATCAAAGGATACATATCATGATAGTGGATTTTGTGATGAAAGAAGAAGATTTGTTGTAGAAGGAAAATCACATAGGTGATTGTGATTGTCGATAAAGCATACAATGTCATACAAATCTGTTGACAAAAGAGATTTCATAGTGGCATGTCGACTTCTAGAGTTGTGGTCAACGATCTATGTTTGATTTAAGAACGTCGACAAAGGAATGGATGATCTGGAGGTGGTGCCAAATGATCAGACACAAGGTGGCATTGTTTTCCAGTGTTTTCCAAATTTTTGGGCCTCAAAATCAGAAAATTAAGACATGGATTTTCTGTAAAAGGAGGTTCGCACAAAAAGGAAGTGGTGCGCGAAATATAAGAGGCTTGCGCAAAAAACTTAAGTTGGGCGGGGAAAATAGCGGGATGCACGAAATAGAGGAGCAATGTTTTTCGCGCAAACAGTGTTTCAGAATCAGAGCATTGAAAACTGGCAAAGGCATTGGCTGCGCGAAAAACCAGAGCAGTGCGCGGAAAAATGGGAATGTGCGCGGAAAAATTTTGTGCGCAAAATTTATGGGTGAATTTTTCGCGCAAGCAGTGTATCAAATCAGAAATACAGAAAATCAGAAAAGGAAAGAGGCGTGCGAAAATTTGGGGATGTTCGCGCCATGTGAGCAGAAAAGCAAATAGGTGCACGTAACTCAAAGAACTGAGAGACAGTTTTGCGCACAGGAAAGGGTTTTACGCGCAGGATCAAAAACACCTATAAATATGAGGTGAAGCCCTATCATTCGGAGAGGCTCGACACTTAGACAAATCTCAAGCTCTGATGCGCGAAAAAATTAAGGTATAGAGTGGTGCATGAAAAGAAGAAGGGTTGCGCGAAAAAGGGAAGATTTGCGCTAAAAAGAAGAGTTGCGCGAAAAGCCTTTTACGTGCCAAAAGTTATTTTTACGCGCAAGGTTTAAATTTTATGCGCAAGGCACTAAGAAGGGTGTGTAAAAATTTGGGGGTCCCGCAGGCCTTTGACAGGTGCTTAGCACTCTCAAATCTTCTTTGAGAAGATGTAAGAATAGTAAACCATTTGGTTTTATGAAGAGAAGTGGTACCGCACACACATGACTGGCGTTTAACATCCTCATTGTGATTTGTGAAGAGAAAGAGAATGGATCGTGCAACTAAACTCAGATCTGCACAGAAAGAGGGGAATATATCAATACACTCAGGTGTTAGTAGTGATAATCAAAGGAAGAGAAGAAGAAGATCTAGTGCATTCAGTCATTGCACTAAAGAATAAGGATTGAACTAAAAAGGGCATCAACTCTGAACCCTGATGCAAGCAGAGTCTCATGCTAAACAGGAGACAAAGAACTTCAATGCACATCTATTGAGGAGGCCTTCACGTCTATAAACTGAGTGAGACTTCACCAATGGCATTGATCCAGGGGGGAGTCAATGGGAGTGACCCGAGGGAAGTAGTGAGCTATCCCTTAACCTTTGTAAAGGCAGTGTGCCTGGGACAGAGTGACTGTACCCGAACGATTGCAATCCACAGCTAGTGAAGCATTGTGGATTTTGGTATGACCAACAACCTGTCATCATATGCTCCTTGGATGTATCCCTTTGTGGTGAACCAAGTAAAATTGTTGTGTTATCTCTGTGCATGTGAATGTTTCATTGCTAATCATTTCCATCATATAGGTTTAAGTAGTTCCTACCAATGTGGGAACAAGATCCACAACTTTAAGAAGAAAAAGTTGACACCCTGATTCACCCCTCTCCTCTCAGGGTGTCCTGGGGTCCTACACTCACCTCATCTCAAAGACATTTGGGAAAGTACAACTCACCCATACACACTTAGACCTCACAAAACAAAACCTACCCAAATAATCTTGGGTTATTGCCCCCTGGAAGAATTATCATAGAAGAGTGGGTGGCTATCCATCCATCCTCTCACCGGGATGTTTGGGAAAGACACCCTCCCTCATGATGATGGGGGTGTTTGGCACATCGTGGTCAACTAGGGTGGGGTGAGTATAGAAATAATAAGGAAATATATGTATATTTAGATATAATACCAAACACTCCTACCCAAACAATGGGTACTCAACCAAAAACTATCTCACAAAACTACCAAATTTGTTGCTACCTCTAAATTCACAACACCACACATTAAAAAACAACTTCTTTCTAATTCCAAAACAATTTAATTTATCCATTAACATTATTCATTCACAATTCATTTATTCATTTTGTTGACCAAATAATCCCACGCCAGTTCCAAACTTCATTAATCAATTATTTATTCATTTATTCCATTAATATCTTGGAGACTACCAAGCACATCAAACAAAAATCCACACAGTAAAGGTCACACATAGAGAAACTCAAGAATAATTACCCAAACCAACCAAAAAAAATTCCCAAACTCTCAACCACACCCAAAAACACTACCAAGGAACAACCCAATTTCATCTCTATTAGACAACACTGCTCATTCGTTCCATAATCAATCAATCTCTCAACCTAATATTCCATTATACCACCCAAACCACCCCATATCACACAGCCATGACCACAACCCTACTACATCACAATTAAAAAAACCCATCACATACCACACCACCACAAAAACAAAGGTAATGAATATTTATATTTAATAAGTAATTCCTCACTCAATTTCCTCTTATTAATTTAGGGGTTATCATAGAAATAGTTTGATCATGGGGAATCCATTTATTAACCGAGTGTATGTGGTTAACTAATCCCATAAAAATTATTCAACAGAAATCCAAAAATCATGATTCTAGAATCATTACTTGGTGTGAAAATAAGGACCACAAACAACCATGATTTTCAATTGGTAGCTAGCCCATATAGATCATAAAATTATCAAAATAAAAAATAACACAGTAAAACATATATCACTTTTCTAAACCACTATTTGTTAATTTAAAACCGATTCAATTGTCTTTAGTTATCCTGGATGAACTATTTTCACAAAAGAAACATCCATATACCAATTATTCATGATGAAAAATTTAGAAAGATGAAGGAAACTCTACTTGGAAGAAGACACAATTAGCCCTTTCTTATTGTGCCAAAGGTGCATGAAGCCAGAAACTCCAAGGAAAACACGAACCAATTGGTACAGCACAATTGAACGACTCTTGTGGGGAGAATGGTTTTGGTCACCTCATACCAAGAGATAACAAGAAGGAAAAAAACAATAATAAAAGTGTTTCGGCCCTTATAAAATCTAAAATAGGAACGAAATTTAGATAAATATTTAATTTTCCATTGAAATTGAATCCCTTCAAGATTATGTGATTTGAATGATTAAAATCCCCAGAACACTTAGGAATTTAATGAAATGACCCATAGACCTAGAAACAAATCAAAAACCACTTAAATATGGAATTAAATTCACTTGTCATTAAAACATATGTAAAAAGGGAGAAATTAGAAAAACTGGAAAAAAAATTGACATTTGTTGGAATAACTCACTATTAGGTGAGTCACCGTCGCAAGTCACTGGGGGAGAGTCACTAGTGAAAGTCACCATTGCGAGTCGCCAGTGGTGAGTCATGGGTTTGATTCACCATTGTGGGTCACTGGTGGTGATTCACCAGTGCGATTCACTATCATGAGTCACCGGTATGAGTCATCATTGTAAAGTACTGGTGCGAGTCACTTGTGTGAGCTACCGATGTGAGTCACCATTCAGCGAGCTACCATTCAGCGATTCACGACTATAATTCACTAGTGTGAGTCACCATCATGAGTCTCTGTCATGAGCTACCATTGTGAGTCACTGTCGCTAGTCACCATCACTAGCTACCAATGTGAGACACCATTCGGTGAGATATTTTTTGTTGAGCCACCAATGCGAGTCACTGGTCCTTGTCGCCGTTATGATTCATCGTCGTGAGCTATCGTTGTAACCCACCATTCCTAACTCACCATCCCGACTCACCATTTTGAACCACCATTAGAGAACTTGAAAAACTAGGAATTTTTTCAAAGTGTTGAAATAATTCACCTTGACCTCTCAGAACACTTCAAACGTCGGATTTTACAAATTAATAGACCGGATAGGTCTAGGCCATTACAAGTACATCCACATAAAATAACATATACAAATGTTAAAAGTAAATCATGTAATAATATAAGTATTTTACTTGGTTATCCCACACTAGGATACTTCCAAGGAGAATACACTTAGTAATTTTCTAGTGTGCCAAAATAAATTATAACTCACTCTCTATATGGATACAAAATTTAGGTAAGGTAACTTTTTACCAAGACTAACTACCTATAAATGTTTATGGAAAATCTCACTACCTCCCCAGGGATATTTCTTGAAAATTTGTTAGGGATATCCCACTTATTAACAAGGATCTCTATAGTTCTTACTACTTTGTGAATTTATCTAGAAAAAATAAGTTTATATACATTTATGTCTCTCTAAATTTTAATTTCACAAAGGTATTTCCATGTTTAGAATGTTTAATCAATATCATAGTACCCTAATATGATTATTCAATGAATACCAATACTAGAGTTCTTCTCTCAAATAAAAAATCCAAATATAATCAACTACATGTTATAAGAGTTGATGTAATATCTTCCATAAAAAATATCACATAATAAAAACACAAAACATAATAATTATAGTTTATAAATTATATTACATCTTGATCTTCAAGAATATGCACTAAACTTTCTGAATCTAATCTCAATTATATTCATGTTCAGAAACAAAATAATATCTCTTGGATTCTGATATTCAACAAATCCCATGTTGTTGTCTTCCATATTATTTCTAGGAACACACAATTCCTCTTCTATATTTTTTTCTCTCTCTTGAAAAAATTCATTTCTGTATAGTTGATTGCATTATATCCAATAATTTTGAATTTCAAAATCAAAATTCAAATATTAATCAACTATCAACTGCATATATTTTGAATCTATCCATTATATTATCTTTAAGAGGATCTCCACTATTAAATTCCTTTAGATATTTTGAATTTAATAATCCTAAAGAAATTAAAGAAATTACAAATCAACAAAGTAGGGAATAACCTCAAGTTTTTAAAAATCCATGGAAATGTATATAATAAAAATTCCCACATAGGGAATTGCATCAGGAAAACCATGTAATTTAAGTCTAGGTACTATGATATAGCACTTCTCTAGGTAAAAATTCCCTTAAAAACATTTAACTACATGCTCACCAACTGGTGTTTCATATACTCCATAATCCATGATGTAGTAGTTCTTATTTTTCTATTTTTCATAGATATCCTTTAATACCAATATAGTTTACACAAAACCCATTATGGGACTCCCTATGTTTCATGAAGATTCCTTCAATAAAAAATCCCATGTTCCATGGAATGGAACTAATAATATTCCCATTTTAGAGTCACCTCTATTTTGAACATGGAATAGGACTCCCCATTTTGATTCCCATAAAAATGTACACAATTATATTCCCTTAGTCAATTTTTTTTATTTCTATTCTTAGAAGAAGAACATTACATATGAGGGAAACATTTCATTTTTTTTCAATCATGCATTTAATCCCCCATAAATTTGATCATGGGGTAATGACCTGACTTTTGAACAAGGTACATATCTATGGTTTTTCAATTTAAATCTTTCCTTTAATCATGTTAAAGGTTTGATACTTCCTAGGGAATTCCTGAGTAGCATCTAAGGCTAGTTCAGAGCCCAGAGGTCCAGAAAAGTGGGCTGCAGGCTGGGTTGTATGCTTAGTGTAAACTGTGTGACCCAGGCCACATGGTTTGAGTAAACCATGAAGCTATAAATAAGGGAACTTGAAAGTACATGTGATTTTTCAATAACAGTGCGACATGTTGCAAAAAGGGGATAGATCCTTCAAGAATGGTTTGAGCATGGTCTGTAAACCATGCTCATAAATGGTGTATAGTGTGTTTTGGGGAAAAATTACCATCCCCCCTCTTTAACTTAAGTTATAATTTTTCTTTTTCCTCTCCTCCTACAGATATAACCAGTGGCTTTCCTATCATTTGAGATCTAAAATCCTCAATTCTAGAATTTGAGCTAGAGGCTTCATCTGGTTTCCAATACTTGATCTTTTAGAGGTGTTTTATCCCTAGAGGTAAGGCTCCCAAGTCTCTCTACTCCAAAATTTATTCTTCTTACCATCTATTGTGCTATTTAGATTTAGTCTCATATACCTTATTTTCAAGAAATTGGGCTGAAACTCAGATCTCTTCCAACCTACTTTGAATATGAGGTCGATACCAAGTGGGGTTTTTTCTATGGCCCTAAGTTGGGTGTTCATGTAGTTTTCCAATTGAGTTTTGGCCATTTCGTATTTAATCCATTGTTCTATGAACCAAACTTTGTCAAGAACCCTTGATGTTTTGGTTCCTTTGTATATAATGGACCCTAATTCCTTGATATATATTAATTGGATATTTTTAGGGCATTTAGTCATCGCCTATTCCCTTTAATGACACCCAAGGTGTGTTCTAACCAAATTGGCCATTTTAGGCCAATTTCCCCAAGATGAACAAATATAGTTTGAATCTCCCAACTTGAGTTTAAGTAGAATTGACAATTGTCTCATGTGTATTTTGATTAACCCAAGACACCCCATGGGTTTTTAGACCTCTTGGGCTATGAAATTTCAAAATGGGTATGGGACCTTTAGATGTGACGTTTACCAATGCTTGTGCCCTTGTAATTGGGTTTTCCATGTTAGGAAAATTGGATAGTGTACCTTGTAAGTTGGATAGGATAATATGGAATAAACCTTATAAATGAAATGGAATTATATGAAATGGTTTGTTTATTTAACTATAAATGATGTAATATGGATTTCCTTACATTATATGAGATGAATCGTTATTCCACTGCTATGATTATGGGATATGTGATTGTGAATGGATGGGAGGAATTATTACCCCATGCCAACTCTCTATATACATGTCTGTGTGGGAGGTATTCTTAACCCTTATTAGTTATAATCTCTATATACATGTATGGGTGGGATTAATTCTTACCCCATGCTAGTTGTAATCTATATATACATGTATGGGTGGGAGACATTCTTACCCCATGCCAGTTATAACCTCTATATGTGTATGGGTGGGACGCATTCTTACCCCATGCCAGTTATAATAACTATATACATGTATGGATGGGAGGAATTATTAACCCATTTTAGTTATACTATATATATATATGGTAACTTGATCGAACATACCGGCTTTGAGTTGAAGTGGGTAGACCCTCCACGTATCCTTTAGGACCCAGAGAAGATGTTTAATTATTTATTCTACATTTTTTTTACTTTCCTACTATTAGTTGTGCATTTTTTACTTATGAGTTCCTACTCAAAATACATGTAGACACTATTGGTGGTGGCCTACTGAGATGTTTATCTCACACCCTACTTGGTCCACCTTTGGAACCTGAGAAAACTATTTTCATTTAGTTATAGATAGTGGAAAACATCACTCTTTAGGATGTTGATTCATATTTCTTAGATGTAGCTTATGAGAAAAGGATCGGGCTTAGGCTTGTGATTGTATGGAGAATATTTTGGATTTTGTTCACTTTTTTACTTTTTTTAGCATTCATGTTTCTTATTATTATTTTCCTTTTGTACTAGCATTCCATTCATACATGTTGTATCAAAAACTTCTTATGAGGCCCCTGTTATGTTATTTAGTTATTCAGTCTTCCGTTGTGTCTATTTATGCTTCCATTATTTATTATATCTTTCTGTTTTGTTATGATTCCACTTCTGTATATTAATATTACATCTATTTTGTACTCTAGTATGGGGGGTATAGTATCCCCGCTATTTTACCTTCGCACCCCCACTGCTATTCAGCAGCCATTAGTATATGGGGAGACACACCAGGGGTCATGTGGCCAACTGGGCTTGGAGCATGAGTTAAGTGGCAGCTGAGTCTGGGACATCACACATGGAATATAAAATCCTCATTTTTCCCATGGGTAAACTTCTCAAAGAAACCATCATCTACCATGTTGTGACTAGTATGACCATTTCATATAAAAAATCTTTCAGTTTTAAATGGAAATCAAAATTTTTATAGCAAATCTACCCTATCTATTTCCAAATCCACAATGGTGGGCCCAAACTCACCGTGGTGACTATCCATGATGTGTTTAAAGGTATGATTATCACTACCTTCATTAATACATTAACTAACATTTCACATCTTTAAATAATTTAACAACTTCTTCATCAAAATACCCAGATAAATCTAATTGAAAAAAATACAACATATTAAAACATGTGGTTGAAATATACCAAAACTGAAGAATTTAATCAAAATAATAGGACACTTCACCTCTAAAAAAACATGTTACATAATAACATTAAAAATAATCCATCATGATACACATGAATAATAAATAATGCAATATTATCTATGCAGATATAATAAACATTTCTATAATATAATATATAGAAATTAAGTGAATCTATTAATAAAAATATTACATCTAAAATATATGAAATATTATTTAAGTTATAATAAGGACAAAACTGATGTGTTATCTCTAATGAAGACTTCAATCCATCGCTAAATTTATCCCATATATGTCATCAGTATCCAAAATACTTCACCATCTACACTAGTTGATCTGGGTGAACACATGAGAAGAAAAAAAATTAGTGTTAAAATAGTAATGAGTGATAATAATTCACATAGTCATCCAAAGTAGTAAGTGGATTCACATGAATAACTAGTGTTTATATGAATCATCGGTGAAAAAAATGTTTCCCTATAATAATTAACTTAAATTTGTATCCTCAGCCATTTCTACTACAATAAAATATACCTCAAACCAATTCAATATCACCACTCAACAATCATGAATTACCATTAATGATTTAATTCATATTTGATATCCCCATAACTCAATATTATATAACCCACTAAATAATAATATATTCATATGTTTTTGTGTGTTTATATGTCTGTGTGCATGTATATTTCCATAAATATCACAAATAAATGCTTTCAAGATAGTTATGTCTTGTTAGAGGACACTAAGAACCCAGGCCCTCAAAACCATTCCTCATTCTGATTCTCAAATTATTATATAATAAAAAAGGTTATAAAACTATATCCACTTTGATATTCCTCACAATAAAGTATCATTGATGGGTGTTCTGATATTGGATTTAACATATAAATAAATAATATGTCAAAAAATAATGATATCATATGTAGAACCCTATCATAAATTCTATATCAAATGAATCACCTAGTATAAACTATTATCCCATGATGGAGTAGTACCTTTATGGCTAATCTCATCTTAGACCACCACCTCTATGGACAAACTACCACAAACCCAAAGTAGTGAATGAGAAATGAGTAAGTACTCGGTGTATCATTTCCCACCTCAATCCTATAGTTGTGAGAGATAAAGAGTATAAACACTCTTATAAACCCTCATTAACCCCAAACATAATATCTAAGTGAGAATTATAATAGATAAAATTGTACTTTATCATCATCCTCTAACCCTAATCAGTGGATGAGATAAGAATAAATTGTCAAATGATGCCATCTAACTCTAACCAAAGTAAGTGGGTGAGTGATCACTATAGTGTACCATTGTTATTGATATCCACCAATCACTACACAATATCACTCATAAAAATTTATTTAAGTAATAAATCACATTATATGATCAATGATCAAACTATTGGTTATATATATACCATATAATAATCTATAACATCATTGTAATATTCTCCAGGATTTTCCATACCCTTAGCATATCAAAATTAAATGATAATTAAATTTTATTTACATGATTATTTTTTCACTAAACTACCATAGTAATAATATTAATATCTAATTTATAAGATAATGTTTAGATCAAATCAAGTCATTAAAATAAGCATCATAAACTTTCTACATCATTTTCATATTTTATATTTTTTTATCTCTGGAAATATTACACTTAAAATTATAAGGTTTATATTATAATTACTTGTTATGATTATAAGAAATCCAAATAAATCATTGATTGTTAATAAAATAACCAAATAAAATACCATTATATCATCACACAAAAATATTTGTATCATCATTGATAAGAATTCCCATATTAATCTGATATTAGCATCATCTGTCTGCATCATCATCATAAGACATCTATATCTTTCATAATAATTTTTAGTAGCTCACATCATCATAAGTGAATACCCATTATAATTCATATATTGAAATATTCACATTATCCCTTAGAATTATTTATCATATATCATATTTATAAATCATATTATCATAATCCATCATCCTTATTTACATATTTTCTTAAGAAAATAATATATAACAATCTAAATATTTTTATGTATTTTCCACTATATTTTTACTTTAATCTCAAAATTTATTTTTTGAAGACTTTTTTAATAATTAATATTATATAAATATTTAATTCATGTTCTTACTAAGTAACCCACATCATCATTGGAAGCTCATGTCTTTCAATAATAATTAATAACATCTTTAGATAACCTAAATCATAAAATTATCCAAATATAATACCATTACCATTTTATTAATAATTTTTTTATTCATTAATATTTAATATAATTATCATAAATAGACTATTTCATCAATGAGAGGAGTCTAAATAAAAACCATAATAATTCTTTTTCATCAATAGATGTATTTCATCAGAGGTCAGCATGGAGGAAAGAACATATGAAATCGAGAATACCTTAAAAAATAATTAGATAAATTAGTACATCATTAAAATCATTTGAATATGATTCTAATAGTCTTAGAGGTTTAAAGGAGCACTGTGAATTTATTTTTCAAAATATGATTTTTTATGTTCCCCTAATTACCATTTATATCATTTTTCTAATTAGATCCCCTCCCTCATGCACAAAACATGCACCCTACCCCATTCTCACTCTAGTCGTGGATCTGTCTTACTTGGCCATACAATTGAATGATCAGACACTCTGAATCATAGATCCTGGTTGAATTCATTTATTTATATAAAGGACATCTGATTGACTATATTATATGATATAAGGACCCCATATCATACTTCACACGATCATTTCCTCACATAATCACATGTTAACTTGGCTAGTGGATCATCATCTAATCAATGAGTAGATGACTATAATCTCCCATGGAACCTCACCTTTGTAACTCCTAACACTGTCTCTACCCATGGAATATACCTAGAGAGATAAAGTTTCAAATTTTTACCAAATAGATTCATATCATCATAATGATCACTAAAATTTATGTTTAGAACTATGAATCAAACATTAAATCAATGAAAAATTAGAGGGAAGGTATAATTTAATAAAAAATATATCTTAAATATATTTAAATCCATATATCAAATGATCATTTTATTGATCTTTTTATCTTTATTTCTTTATAAGGTAGAAAGTGGAATATCATTTTCAAGGAGATTCTTTACAGATTAAAGTTATTCTTACTTTTATCAAAAATGGAATCAAAATATATCCCTAAGATATCTAAAAATCCATATTTTATATTTTTAAAAACTTTATTTCCTTAAAATAATATTGAGACATATAATCAAAGTATATAATTTAATCAACTTGATTTTAAATTTTCATCCTTAAAAAACATAGCGATAAGTTTATAATAATCAAATTTATCTCTAATAATGGCCTCAATCCATAGCTTAGATCGATATCATTCCAAATCTATTATGTCCATAAATATTTAAATATTATAATATATTATAATTTTAATCATATATAATAAAATAATAGATTTGATATTAAGGAATATGATAATCACATAAAATGACATTGGATCAAATAATCATACCTATTTATCTATTTAATCCATGATATTCGGAAAATTATATCCTCCTAATGTCTACCTCTATCTATACAATCCTTATTTTTAGGTTTTCCATGTCAATAATCTTAATGTGTGATTGTGTGTCATTTTCAAGCTAAAAAAATATTTAAAAAATATATTATTTATTTAAACTCTTGATGCCATCATCAAAAATTATAATAGTGTTTCCCTAACACTAACATTACAACCAAAAGTAAACTCCCTATTTTGGACTCAATTTTGAAGTTAGTTAATTAATATAACACTCTCGTATAGTAGAAATTTTAATTTTATATTTTTCATTTAGAAATAATTATTTTCTTTCAAAACTTTTTATTGTACTCATTAAAACCACCAAAAAACCTCATTTAATAAATTTGTGTGTTTTTAAATCCAATAAAATTAAAATATGTACCGAATTCCAAGAACAACCTCATCTATTCTCAAAAAACATTCAATATTATATAAACACTTCATATGATACATCACATCATGAAATTGGTGAATGCTTTATACAAAAAAAATAAAAACAAATTATGAAACCCATGTAAAATCACTGTTAAATGTGATATGTAAAGCCCTTTATATATCTCCTTCATATTATCCTTGAGAACCTATTATATTTAATTGATGAATTCACATGAATAGCAATGTTCTTTTATTACTTCCACATAAAATAAAAAAAATAATGGCTATTATATCATCTAATCATTCAATTAAAAATGAATCCACTTGCCATTAATTTACATCAACTCCACCCTCATTGGATCAAATATAATTTTCCATGTTTTTATTAGTTTTCCTAATTTTATTAGATAAATTTAAAAAAAATCCAATTTTTATGTCTTCTATATTCCTCCCTTGATTTATCCATGGCTCTAAAAGATTTAATACAACATCCTTTATATTGAAATATTCATCCTAAATATTTATGAGAGTTGTTTAGACCACCAGTGATCCTTTTTAAGTGATTTAATAATATTGAGAATTATTTTTATGATTTAATAAAAGGTGTTATGATTTCTTTCACATAGGAGAAAATATACTGGATTCCTAACTCGTGAGATATGATATGTGGGTATCGTAATTAGTATTATTCATTTTCCAATTTCATGGACGGTAAAATTTATCTACCATAAAAATTAGTCTAGAATCTTTGCTTATTAAAAATAGTGATGTCATCATGTCATAATGGTGATTTTCAAATGTTATTATGATATTCAATTCCATAAAAGAAAACAATTTTTCGTTTATTTATCAACACCCATATAATTATAATGTGATTTCTTCGATATAGAAATTATAAAAAATAATATTAATCAAAGATAACTCCTATTAACTTCTCTAATAAGCAGTAAAATATCTATTTTAAGCACTAAATTTCTTATATCTTAATATAAAATACTTTTATTTATACTGTTCACACAAAGCGTAATTTTGAGGTTGTTTTTTGATTTACAGATAAATTAAGTCACAATACATTCATAGTGATGATATACTCAACTGGACTCAGAAACACGTTTTACTTTTTCATAGTTTCATTATCATATCATAATGATATAAACATATTTTATTTGGTGTTTGAGTTTTATGTGGTGGTATCCAATAATCTTAGGTGATGATTCTTATCATGATTAGTGACAAATCCATGTTATTTTCAGGATAACCAGCTTTTCTCAAACTAGCAGCCATGTCCAATTTATGATATATATTTTAATCACTAGTGGATTCTTTCCTTCAATATCCATGGTAGGAAACATTATTATATCATTCATGGTGATATTCCATAATTATTTTCAATTTCATTGATCTTTAATGGATCCTTCAACATCTTAACCTTTAAAGAATTCTGAACATCTCATATAACAAAAACCAATAGATTATAAATATTTCGTAATTTATATTATACTAAACAAATATCATAAAATTTATAAAAAAATATGGTTTAAGAAATAATTCCAAAAAAATACCAGAATAGTCCATTATTTCCAATACATGATCAAATGACCTTCAATAAAAATATTACTGACTAAAATGAAATATAATTCTAAAAAATATATGCAATGATTTGTATTTATCAATATAAATGAATTTATTATCCTTTTGGGATGTTTATTTTAAGGTTATATTATTATTCATGTGGTTAATTTTATCCCTTTATGTTAGTTTTTTAGACTTTAGTGATCACAGAGCACGCTTGAGTTATTGTTGCATCTTATCTTGGGTCTTAGGATTTGAGTCCCTAAGCCAAGGTGTTATAAAATTATAGAGAAAGGTTGATAAAGGAATATTTTTAGGTGAAGTATTGATTATACCATAGTAGAATGGTTTTTCTATATAGTATATAAGACATGTAGGGCTATGAAAAATAGATAGAGGCTTAAAACTTTTTGTTTCGTATTTTTTAAATCTTATAGGAAAATTATACAACCTCCCTATTTTTATGTTTTTGGTTTTTTTATTATCACCTTAATATATATAGGTTATAGAATTCAATTAATAATAAATTCAATATTTATAGGTATTCATCAATTGTGAATGGATATTGGTCCCTTAAATAGATAGCCAATATATTCCTTAGTTTTTCTTTGGGTGGTGAGTAAGTTTTTCATTATTTTATACTATAAAACATTATATTTTCTTAAGTGGGAAGTTAGGATCTTTTGAAATTTATAGGCTAAAATTACTTATTGAATTTTATTTAAATATTGATGTAATTTATCAAATGGTATTGTTAATAAATATTATATTAAATTAGATCAATTAGTCTCCTTAGTTTTGACTATCATGGTTTACCTAGTGAATTAAGGGGTGATAAGGTAGAGAGTTCCAATATATTTTCATTTAATGTAAGTTCTTCATCTTTTATATTCATATATAGGGGTCAATGAATTTGTATATGAAATTTAAAATGTGGTTTGTATAGTCTATGTACAAATAAATGGGTTTGATATATCTAGATCTTTTCGATGAGGTTTTATACTTCATTTTCATATGGAGAGTTTTCTATAACTTTTACATTAAAATTTTCATACTCCATGTTTAGATTGAGGGGCCAGGTAATAGGGGTTCCCATAATTTGATGACTCAAGTTTAATATATGGATTCTATTTTGTGATTCATTTCACTTAGATATTTGAATTTGTATGACCAAACTATTCTTGTGTGAGTTTTATGTGACAAAAATGAGGGATTTTTTATTGTATTTTATGTGTATTATTTTTTATTGGAAGTTATGTGAGATAAAAATAGGTTGAATTTTAATAATATTTGGGGATACGTTCTAAGATGGGTTATCCTGGTGAGTTTACTTAGAAATGATTTTATTCCTTTTGTTTCACTAGTTCCATTTTTATTAAGTGTGGACTAACTATTTTTGAGAAATTGTGGGCAGGTATTGTGATAATATAGTGGGGTTATTGAGGTACATGAGATGAAATGTATGGTAATTTATGTGTGTCATTATTGAATTTATATTTTTTGGTAATTTTAGTTTATATTTTACAAGTGATTTATGATTTTTTTTATTTATTAGTATCATCATGCTATATATTGGGGGGGTGAGAGTCACTCATAGATATTACACATGCATACACATTCATCACACTAATTTACTAATGTTGACATCATAAGGGATAACTTACTTTCTCAGTGGACTCACCCCTTACCCATATGTGTAATGACCTGTACTATTTTTATTTGAAATAATCAAGAGTAACTATAATCTTAAGGATCTAAAGTAAAGGGGGTTTTAAATTCTGGGTTTATATTGTTATTTTATTGATAGAGGGGGATTTAAAGAAGAATCTATGTAATGTTAAAGTTTATAGTGTAAATTTATATGTTCATTTTATGGATAAAATGGTTTTTTACTACTGTAGTGAGTTGAAGGAACCACTAGGTACACATATAAGGTAAATCAGGTACCTAATTTGTAGTGGTCCTGTTATAGAAAATAAAAAATGCCATTGTGAACTTTGTGGAATTATATTGGATACTTGATTGTTTTTATAGTGTGGTTGGAAGATCCCTTGGAGAACCACTGGGTACCCAACAACAATTTACTAGGTTTCAAATTTAATTTGGATTTCTTTTGAAAAAAACTAATGGAACTAAAATTTTATAAAAATAAAAAACCTCCCCTTAACCTTTGTCTAGTCACACAACTAGGACATCATGTCCTCTCCTTCTTCTCCATTATTCTTACTCTAGGGTGAACATTAAACATATGATTTAGGATCCATCTTTTGAAATGATATTCTCTGAGTAAGTTTGACCACATTTACCCGTGTATTTATCATTTCTTTTTTTGTACATTTCTACCTCACTAGAAATCCCCAATTCCTCCATTTTTTGGGTTTTTTATAAAATTATTTGATTTTAGGTAAATAAGGATAAATAAAGATATGATATAAAATGGGATAACCGTTTATTTACTAATTTAGATGTTACTTAATATATTAATCAATATTGTGATTTTCATATATGATGGGTATGTACATATGCTTGGAAATTTGGGTTAAGAAGACATGAAGGAGGACTAAGAGTTTGTAGATTTATGAGATAGAATAAGTTAATATAATTGGTAACATAACTGATATTATACACATGATTGTTTTATTTTAGGATCACCTAGATATTCCATCTCCTGTTTGTACATATATTAGTGTTATAAAATGGTCACTAAAAGATTCCTCAAGTGATATGTAAATTACAAGAGCACTATGATGGACACTAATGGGATGATTGTAAAGGTCTAGTGTGTATAGGGGTTTTAGTGATTGGATTGGTGATTAATCACTTATATAAATTATTATGAATGGTTGACCATGATCAATAAACCATGGAAGAACATGTGTGATGGATATTATAATTCTTAGTCAATGGTTTCTATATGGAAGGCCTTGTGAGTCTTGTGATTTTGGTTCAAATTCCTCTGTGATTTTCTCAATAAAAATCATATTATAGATTTTTTAAAGGAAGGGGATATGGTATATGAGAATTTAAATCTCACTATATATGTTAAAGTTGTGCATGGTTTTGTATTAAATTGTGGATTCCTTATCTCACCCAAATTTACCCAAGTTTTTAGGTTTAAACGGTCGCTTGTAGTTTAGCTTGGGTTGGCGAATCCTTAGAGACCTAAGAAGAAACCTATAGACACGTACATTCTATGGATTGTTTTTGGATATGAAGTGGCCAACTTGGGTTGATTTTATATGGGTTTAAGTGAAATATAATAGACTTAAGTGAATTCAAATTAAAAGAATGAGTTGATCCTAGGTTATCACTTAGGGTGGATTGGATGAATTCCCCTTTTTTAACAATTTCAATTTCATTAACTCAAGAGGGATTCATTTAATGAATTCAAACTAACCTCATCACTTACTGGTAAAACAAATTCTAATCACCTATACACTTGTAGGATCATTTTCTTGATCCCTCCAAGATAAAGAATCTTATTATCACATAAAAGTGGGGTGATAAAATTCAATAAGGAAGAGGAAGATAGAAAATCCTCGAATAAAAGAAACTCAAGTAAAAGAAATAAATAACATTTAGAGATTGAGAAATAACATCAAATCCAGCCCCTTGATAATCCCTTGTATAAACATATAAAATTCTTATCCCTCTATTGATTCTATGGTTTCAATGGAAGCAGAAAGTAGACTAATGAGGGAAGAATTGGAGAAGTAAAAAACAATAAAAAGAAAGCAATCACTCCACCATTGTGTGAAGAATATCACAAGGTATGGTGTGAATAAATTCACACTTTAAGGTAACTGTATCAAAGTGATAAGAATAAAAACATAATAAGAGTAAATGAATAAATTTTATTAATAACTAAGTTGATTCGAACAACTTACATGAGAAAGAAAAACGTTACAAAGACAAATTGGCATAATAACATTACAATGAAAACATAGATTTAAGATCCTTAAATCCTCCAACACTACTTCCTTAAATAGGAATTTTGGGAGCCTTGTGTCTATCACTCATCTGTCAAAGTCTCTTAAATTAATGGTGGTAGGCCTAGGGTGGTGGAAAGTAAGGGAGAGGAGACTTTTCCACCCTTGACCCAAAGTTGCATCCATCTTGCATCCACCGAAAATGGCCGCCTATATGACCTTCTAGATAGCCAAATTGGAGTGTTCCATAGTATAGAAAAATAAATATCCAGATTTCTTATAACTCTCTGTAAAATTTCAGCCCAAAATAATTTGTTCTTTCTGATATATGGTTAAATTGGTGGGCTATTTTTCTGGGACACAGAATCTGTCCCAGAATTTCATCTTCCACTTGGGCTGCCTATAAATCCTTTAAAAATCCTAATTATCTCTTTTAAATTTGTGATGAAATGTTCCCCATTATTTCCTCTATCTTTGGATAAATGTTTAGAATCATTTGGCTTTTATCTTGGCTGTTATAGTCTATCTATTGGGTTGATGTCCAGTTTACTTTTCCCAGAATGTGTTGGAATGAAATCCCATTATGGTGGTCTTCGAATGTGAATATTCAAGTGATAAAAAATAATTAATTATTCCTTATAGAATGGGATACCTGAAAATAAAATATGAAAATAAAATCAAGACCATTTTTTATTTTAGGAGATGTTTAAAAATGTATCATGTAATAGTGCATTTTAAGAGGGAATTACAATCATAATGTCAATTAATATTCAAAGTGTAAAATGAACTAAAATGGTGTTTATGAATAATAAAGTTCATGAATATTATATATATTAACAATGAATATTAGCCTCATTCAGTGGCTAATCACACCCCCAACTTGAGTTTTTCTAGTCCTAAGCAAAATGTATCTCAACAATATAAAATTTAAATTCCCTTTTCCAAATTTTTTTTAATATACATTGATCACCAAGAACCCTTATACAAAAAAATCATGAAACCTATAAAAATATTTTAATACAAGATAGTTTCATAAGCAGATCTCAATCCCAATATTGTTCCTTTGTTCAAATTCATCGCCACCTTTCATCCAATTTCAATAAAGTATGATTATGTGTTGTGTGTCACAAAAGACATGGGGGTTCATTTTTATTCAAGGGTAAAATAATAGAATCTCTAAGTGGAATCACATTTAAATATTAATATGAGTATTAAAAAAAATTTATATTTTTTTTATTGTTTTTTTTCAATTTTTCCATGGTAATTTAAATTGCACTCAATAGATTCAACTCATGTAGCGAGACTTTACCAATGACTCCTAGGCACAAAGACCTTAGGGAACCAAGTTAATCCCACATACTCGGGAATCATATCAAGTTAAATCAGTCAAAAAAAATTCAAATTACCACAAGTAGAGATAAAATTTCTAACTCTGGTCCAGACAACTATGGAGTCATGATCCCCAAGTGTTGAAAGTCACACATTAGGTCATTTCATTGCTCTATGTAGAAATTTATTATTTTTTTTAA
Source organism: Viscum album (assembly GCA_963277665.1). NCBI lineage: Eukaryota > Viridiplantae > Streptophyta > Magnoliopsida > Santalales > Viscaceae > Viscum > Viscum album. Next base: position 1,661,552,244 of record OY728146.1, on the reverse strand, counting down.
TTTTTTTTTAATACTCATATTAGAACTAAAATGATCACCAAACCTATGATAATTATTTGGGGGTACCCATTAAATCAAACTAAACCCCCACTATCCAAAGGATGTGAGTTGTGATCTCTTTTTTTCTATTTGGATGAAAATATAAACGATGAAATTTAGCCACACTTTACAAAATCTATGATCATGAAATTATACATGGATTAGAATAAGAATCAAGGCATGCTAAATTATATGATATTAAGTTTTAAAGTGTTCAATGTGTATTATCATGGTCATTGTTAATGAAATTTTTCCTTCCACACATTTTTTTAGGCACACAAAATTAATTATTTTTTTCTTTTCACCCCCCCCCCCCCAACATAGAATAACACTGTCCCTAGAGTTTAAAGAGAATAAAATTGAGAAGGGGGTAGAGGTAGATGATAGGAGTTCTAAAAGGAATTTTCAATATGAGGAACATGGAATGAAGTCACCTGGTGGTTGAAGTTGAAGTTCTTGCTGCTCTAATTTAGTCCTTTGATATCGATGTCACTTGTAGTGTTCCCTAGTGGAAAAAGGAAAAAACAAAAAAACAAAAAAAATATATATATATATATATATTCATATAATAAAAAAAGTAAAATATAAGTATATATACAAAAATTATATAATAATAAAGCACTATAAGTCGTAGGTCAGTGGTAAGCATGAACCCGAGTCTCCCTTCGGTCTCGGGTTCGAGTCCTTGTGGCTTCACCAGTTGTGATGGGGTTTTACACATGACCTAAGACATGTCCTTTTAATTTTTTTATTATATTTTTTTATTTTAACCTACAAACACATAAAAATAAAATGAACTGATGATACATTATCTTATTTTTAAATTTATGGTTATTGTATTACTCAAGGATTACACCACATGACATGGATGAATATGGCACTCCCCTTTCATACCCATCCATACTCATAATAGAAGAACAAGTCAACATTCTATTTTTTTTAATATAAAAATGATTCATTAATCCTATTTGAAAAATAAAGATGATTCAAAAATATTGGAAACATGAAACCATGGGTTGCCTCTCATGCAGTGCTTTTGTTTAACGTCTCTAGATCAACATAGACCCCTAATTTTTTAAATATTTTCCTCATATAAGGTTGGTTTACACAAGTCTTCATCTACATCATATTTTTGGAATTTTTCAATGAATGGTTTGACTCTATGACCATTAAATTTAAATGTTTGACCATTGGTGGGATCTTGAATTTCTACAGCCCCATGGGGATACACCTTATGCACTACGTATGGACCCGACCATCTGGACCTAAACTTTCCCAAGTGTTAATGAATTTTAGAGATATACAAAATAATAGGTTTACCCAGTACAATGTGATTAGTTTTAATATTTTGAGATTGATAGGCATGAACTCTATATTTATTTATCCTTTAATTTTCATAAGCCTCCATACTAAGTTACTCAAGTTCATTGAGATCTAATTTCCTTTTTGTTTTGGCCAATTAGAGGTCATAATTCATTTTCTTAATTTCCCGAAAGGCCTTATGTTTAATATCCACTAGAAAATGGCATGCTTTACCATAAACCAACCTATATGGGTACATTCCTAAAATGGTTTTATATTCATTTTGATATGCCCAAAGAGCGTCTAAGAGTTCGCTCGACCAATCTTTCTTAGATGGATTAACAATTTTCTCAAGAATTTGTTTGATTTCTCGATTGTCTAACTCAGCTTGACTATTGGTATATGGGTGGTAAGCAGTGGAAACTTAGTGAGAAATTCCATACTTTTCTATCAGTGCTGAGAATGGATGATTGAAAAAAATGAGTTCCACAATCACTAATGATATCCATAGGAATTCAAAATCTAGAGAGGATTCTTTACTTGAGAAATATAATCAGAATTTGATGATCATTGGATTTTGTAAGAATATCCTCAACCCATTTGGAGACATAATTGATAGGTAAAAGGATGTACAGATATCCCCTAGAGTTTGGGAAGGGACCCACGAAATTGATTCCCCTACAATCAAAGATTTCAACCACTAAGATGGGAGTGAGTGGCGTTTGATTCCTTTTTGTGATGGAACCTACTTTTTGAAACCTACCAAAGCTTTGACAAAATGTGTAGGATTCCCTATGGAGGGTGGGCTAGAAGAGACCACACTGAAGAACCTTAGCAGATGTTTTTTGAGGAAAAGTGACCTCCACATGCCTCACTATGACGAAATTTAAGGATGGACTCTTGTTCAGATTCTGGGACACACCTCCTAATAACTAGGTTAGGAAAAAACTTAAAGAGGTATGGATCATCAAACACATAGTTCTTGACATCATAAAGAAATTTCCTTTGATCTTGAGTCCCCAATAATTTTGTAATGACTCATGTAACTAAGAATTTTTCTATGTCGGCATACCATGGGAAATAACTCAATGAATATAGGTGCTCATCAGGAAATGAATCAGACACATAAAGGTTATTTGAGTTGTCTTTTAATTCCATCCTAGAGAGATGATCAGCTACAACATTTTCAACACCGTTTTTATCCTTGATTTTGAGGTCAAATTCTTGTAATGGAAGGACCCACTTAATCATTCTAGCCTTGGCATCTTGTTTTTGGAAGAGGTATTTTAGTACAGAATGGTCAGTGAACACAATTATGGGGGATCCTAAGAGGTAGTACCTAAACTTCTCTAAGGAAAACACAATAGAAAGTAACTTCTTTTTAGTGGTGGTGTAGTTGATTTGGGAATCATTTAATTATTTTCTTTCATAAGAAATGACATAAGGATTTTTATCAAAACATTTTCCTAACACATATCCTACAGAAAAGTCACTGGCATCACACATAAGTTTGAAAAGAAGGTTCCAATTTAGATATTTCATAATGGGAGGAGAGGTGAGAGAGGATTTGAGGGTTGAGAATGAACCCTCACAGCTTTCTATCCAAAAAAATGAAGCATACTTTACTAAGAGGGAACAAAGGGAACGAGAGATTGAACTAAATTCCTTGATGAATCTTCTATAGAAACTAGCATGTTCTAATAAATACCTCACTTCCTTGAAAGTTTTGGGTGATGGAAGGTGATGAATGATTTCAACCTTGGCTTTATCAACTTCAATCCCCTTACTAGAGACTAGATGGCCAAGGACTAGTCCCTCTTTAACCATGAAATGGAATTTTTCCCAGTTTAGGACTAGATTATTTTCTTCACATCTTGACAAGACTCTCTACGCATTCCTCAGACATCCCTCAAATGTATCCCCAATCATAGAGAAGTCATCCATGAAGACCTCTTGAAAATACCCTACCATGTCTGAGAATATTCCCATCATGCACTGCTGGAAGGTTCCATGGGAATTGCATAACTTGACGGGAATTAATTTGAAAGAAAAGGTGTCGAATAGACATGTGAATGTAGTATTACCTTGATCCTATAGAGAGAACTCAATCTGATTGTACCCCAAGTACCCATCTAAGAAATAATAGAACTCATGACCTTCCACTCTCTGAAGGACTTGGTCAATGAATGGTAAGGGGAAATGGTCCTTCTTGGTGAATGAGTTTAGCTTCCTATAGTCAATGCAGACCCTCCATCCACTACTCACCCTAGTTTTAAGAATATCTCCATCCTTATCGATTATCACTGTGATTCCTAGATTCTTGGGAACTACTTTGATTGGGCTCACCCACTCACTCTCAACTATGGGATAGATGATACTAGATTTTAACAATTTCAGAAGTTCCTTACTTATTACCTCCATGAGATTAGGATTGAGTATCCATTGAGGTTGATTACATGGATTTGAATTAGATTCTAGAACAATCCTATGAGTCTTGATTAGTGGGATAATCCCAGGAATATTAGAGAGGGTCCAACCAATGGATTTATTATGTTTCCTAAGTACATCAAGAAGCATCCTCTCATGATTGTCTTCAAGAGAAGAAGAAATGGAAATATGATGTATTTTATTGTCCCCTAAGAAGGCATACTTGAGTGAAGTGGGAATTTCCTTTATTTCACGATCAATCTGGTTCAGAATTTTAGAAGAATATTGGGACATTGGATTAAGATCGATTTTGTTTCCTAGAGTTTTAGATAGAATCAAATACCCATGTTTAGAAGTTTCAGATACAAGATTGGTTTGATCAGATTTATGGAAGGAAGTTTGATTGGTCTCTATGAAAGTGGTTTCCTGAAAGGTTTCACTAATTTTTGGACCTAAGATTTCATCATAAGAGAAATTTAAAAATGATTCAAGCCAAGTAGATAAAATTTCTTCATGTGAACAAAGGAAATCAATCTCATCTTGACTTAAACTTTCATCAAATATTCATTGATGTTTTATGGATTCATTATCAAAACTTTCTATCATGTTTACATCATGAATTTCCTCATCATCCCCTATTTGTGAACTTGAATTATAGATGTTCAAGTCTAGACTCATATTTCCAAAGGTGATGGTTATGTTCCCATTTCGGACTCAGGTAACAGATTTGATTGTTGTAAGGAAGGGACGAACAAGGATGATTGAGGTTTGTTCCTTGTTTTCTAAGTTAGGATTGTTGTCAAGGTCAATGAAGTTACCAGGGTAGATGAAGTTTTCTACTTTTACCAGAATTTCCTTTAAAATCCCCTTTGGAACCCTAATGTTATGATAAGCACGTTGAAGTGTGACAAATGTGGGTTGGATATCTTCCAGGCCTAACTAGCAGTACACAGCATAGGAAATGAGATTGACACTAGCACCTAGGTCACACAAGGCTTTGACAACTTTGTTCTCTCATGGTTCAACATTTATGTAAGGACATCCTGGGTCTTTCCTCTTTGGTGGAAGGGTTCCTGGGATTGTTGTGCTAACATATGTTGCTAGAAGGACTTGGTTCTTATGTGAGAATTTCCTTTTAAATGTTCAGATGTACTTAAGGTATTTTGAGTATTAAAGGATGGTTTGAATAGCATAGAGGAGTGTAATGTTCAACTTAACTTGTGAGAATATTTCCCTCAACGTTTCATTCGATTCAGGCTTGGTTTTCCCCCTCATGCGTTGAGGAAATGGTGCAGGTTGTGGGTTTGTTTATTGAAGGGTTGTTTCTTTCAAATTGTTATCAGTTTCCTCAGTTTGATCATGTGGTTCATTTGAATTTTCATTAGATTTTGAATCTTCACATGGTTTCTGACTTATTTGTTCAGGTTTCTCAATTGATTTCCCACTTCTTAAAACTATCATAGCATTTAGTTGTTCATGAGTTGTTTGAGTGAAACTTTACTCTTCCCTTAAATTTGAGGATGGTACCGCCTGAGTAGGAATGCGTGCCTTTCTAGTTTTTATGGTTTAAAGTTCTTGTTTAAGGGAATATAATTTTGAGTTCATTTTGTCCATTTTTTTGCATAGTTGTTCTATTAGGCTTTGTGGAATAGTTTGGGTTGGTGCTTGAGAAAATTGGTTTATCCCAGGAAGATATTTTGGAGGTGGGATGGTTTGTTGAAAATGGACCGGTGTCTGTTTTATATTGGATAGGTTGGGTTTGGAACTGGTTATGGGTTTGGTAGTTCTGATGGGGGTAAGGATTTTTTCCTTTTGGTTGGATAGGTTGTTGGTTATCTTTCTAGTGGAAGCATGGGTGGTCATTATAGCTTGGGTTGAAGGTGTTTTGGTATTGAGGATTTTGAATGTTCAAAGCATTTACTTCCATTGTGGGTCCTCCTAAAATAACATCCTTAATAGATGGAATGGTTGGGAAGTTGTCTGTCTTATGGTCATGTTAGTCATAAATTTTGAAAACAGGGTCTACAGTTTGGATTTCATAGACTTTCCTAAGGTCTATATCTTCAACCTTCCTAGAGAGTGCTATGATTTTAGCCCTAAGGCTTTCCTCTTCTCTAATTATATGAATTACAGTAGTTTTTTGTGGATTTTTAGAATAAGGTGAAGTTCCCCATGTTTTGTTTTTTTAGCAAGGCTTTCCAAATACTCATAAGGATCATTTGGGGCATTGTTTTTAAAAGATCCATTACACATAATGTCAATGAATTGTTTGTTCCTCAGACCCAACCCTTCATATAAAATTCTCACTTGGTTAGGAATAGAAAACCCATGGTATAGAACCATGTTTAGAGAGTCTTTGAACCTCTACCATGTTTCATAGAATGAATCTCCCTCTTTTTCAAAAAGGTTTTGGATGCTCTTTCACTACTAGAAATATGAGAAAAAGAGCCCCCAGATATGGACGACTACCAAAGGCAGTCGCTATTGATGGGCAATAGTGACCACCATAGGCAGTCTCTAGACTTAAAAAACCACCTATATATCGCCCCCCCCCCTCCCCCACCCACCCCATCGTCGCTCGCCCACCCCCCTGCAAACCCAACCTTCCTCCACTGCCGGACCGCACAAGCCCTACCCTCCCTCCACCGTCGGCCGCCTCCGCTTCCAGCTCCGCAAACTCGCCCATCACCACACAAGCCCTCTCCCTAGTGCCTCTCCCATCGCCGCAAATTCCCTCTATCGCTACCAGCCTGCACAATCCAATGCTCGTCACCACAAACTCTCTCGCTTGTCTCTGCAAATTCCCTACGCCGCCGCCGGCCCACAAAATCCCTCTCCCTGACCCCTCACCCGTCACCGCAAACTCCCTCTCCCATCTCCACAAATTCCCTCCACCGCCACCAGGCCGCACAAGCCCTCTCCCTGACCCCTCACCCATCGCCATTGTCACTCCAGGAGTCCCTATCGGCGCCCATCCGATCGCCAATCCTCACGCCTCGCCCTTCCTACGCCTTTATGCCCACCTAGGTTGGTTCGTTTCAATTTTTCTATTGATTCCTTCATCGCCAGTCATTACTTTACCGATTCTTCTTACTCATTGTATTTTTTCTATCTCCCATGTGTTATTTTCATGCAGTGAATCTTACTATTTTGTTATCTCCCGTATTTTTTTATCAAGAATCCATATTGGTATCTTAAAGTATACAATGTTCCTTGTTCAATTCATGTTTTTATTCAATCAAGATTAAACAAAACTTTGTTCTTGAACCTAGAAGAGTTGTATGCATCAAATTAGAGCCTCCAAGTTCTTAGTTTTAGTCATGTTCAATATCTTGGTTTCCAACTATTTTTTGAAAATAGTGTTTTTCATTTGATATAGGAGCTTTTTTCTCCCTCATATTCCTCCATTCTCTATAAATGATTTATGATTGATCAATACCTTAATTTTATGATATCCATGAAGCTATATCATATTTTACCCCCTATTTTTTGTGTAGCATGTTTTGGAACTTATTTTCTTGGTAGTGGATTCAATTTCTCTATTTATCATTGTGTATAAATACACTTCAAATAATATTTGTCAAATAGCGGCGTCTCGGCCGCGATCTCGTTGTCATGGTGCGGAGCGGTGTCCCTCCGCTTTAGGTGGGTGGATCACGCACGGAACACGATCGCACCGCGTCCACCGTGATCCTGGTTGTCGCATTTCACCACGATTCTGGCGGGAGAGGCCGCGTCCTATAACCAAATGCCTTTTTCCCCTACCACGACGCTGTTGTCGCCCCCCTCCTGTGATGCTGCTACAGCCCCCCGCCTGCGATGCCGCTGCCACCCCCCGCCTGCAATGCCGCTGCCGCCCCCCCACCTACGATGTTGCCACCATCCACGTCGTCTCTATCATTCGACATTGTCACCGCCCTCGCCTGCAAGGCTACCGCCACTCCCACCAACTATAGCCTATGATCCCACCGACTCTATCCTGTGATGCAGCAGCCACAAAACCCCTAGACATCGACAACTACATCGATCCCAATGACGGTTCCACAACTCTAGTTTTTAATTTTTTAATTTTTTATGCGTTTTTGGTTAATTTCCATTCCGCTGGACTTTTTAATTTTTTTTATTTTTCTATTTTTATCATGTTTTATACTTTATTTATCATATTTTTTGTTTTGTTTTATTTTTATTATGTTTTATATTTTATTTATCATATTTTAATTTAACATATTTTAATTTTTCAGCATATATATGTGTTGAATTTTATAATTTAAATTATATTCATTGATCCGTGATTGGATAAAAAAGTTGCCGCGACGTGATCCGCGTCACCGGTATCCCATTATAGGACCCCACCGCAATCCAAGATTGACTACTATGCTTCAAATATATAAGATTTTTTGTTTTAGGAAATAAAATGATGTCTTACATCTAGATTCATCAATGAATGGGATAGTGGCGAGTCCCCCAATCATTCATGTGAAAAAGTGTTATCTTTGGGTTCTAGGGTGTTCTTTCACTCATATTGAATGAAACCTTCCATTTTCTGTAAATATGAAACTATAAAATCTTACAAAGTATGTATGATCTAGCTTCAACATTCTCTTTGATGTTAGGATTTTCATGTTCTTCTCATTGAGATGCACAAGTAAACAATTCCATAACTATAAACTTTTAATTTTTTTTGTTCTAATAGTTATCAATCCATATGACCATCTAGTCAGATATAGGGTTCTGTTTATTATCCCTCTATCCATAACCATGGATCCCTGATTGAGCTTATACACTCTTTTGGTGATGGTTGTTCCAAAACCTGCTTCATCTAGCTTTCCTGTGAAAATTAAGATTTTCACCAAACTTGGTATGTGTCGGACTAAGTTGAACTACTTTGAGATAAAGGTAAATTCCATTCATTATCTATACCTTAACATCACCCTTTACCATGATTTCATGATCTTCATAATCAACTACATATGCCTTTACAAACCTCTGAGACACATAATTTTCCATGAATCTGTTATCTTTCATGGAGTAGAATGATGATCCAAAATCATTGAGTCCACCAGAACATTCCCACTCAATTAAAAATTAGTTATATCTTTAGCTATCATAGAATTAATAGAACTAGTACTTCTAAACACTTCCCAATATAACTTTACCCATCATTTGTTGAATACTTTATTTATATGGCCTCTCATAATGCATTTCCAATATGATGGGTTGGGACTAACCAATTTACCTCAGATTCATTCACATGATTTATCATCTGATTTCCTATGACTTATTTAATGAGAAGGTTATACACATCTGTCTGATCTGAGTGTTCCTCCAAAAATAGGTTGAACTTACTTTATTCTGAGTTCTTAAATCAGGATAATCCTCTAAAAATCATTGAGCACAAAATCAGATTTCCCACAAAAAAAATTCATTACTATAGTCTTGTTACTATCAGTAAAGGATGATAACTATAATAGTACCCACACATGTTCCACAAATTGTACATATAGACTATATATAACTTCAAAACATGTAAAAATCTTTCACTTATTCAACCACTAATCTATCTTTTAAAAATCTAATGTTGAAAAATCTCTATATCATGAAAACCTTGTTCATCCCCGTTGGCTTGTCATACATATCCCCCAGAAACATCCTCAGCTTTACCATGGTCTTCACCTCCTAAATGTTAATAGAAACATTCCAGGATAATTAAATCCATATGATATTTAGTGGTTTTTTATCAAGCCTCTCTCATTCTACATTTACGAGCTTCTCTGGCATGACCCCAATTCACAAAACTTCTTGGTTCTTTTCAATGCGGTAATATTCCATCCTCATTTTCCAAAATCCAAAGTCATTCCCATAAAAGTTTTCAATATAAAACAAAACTTTCTCTAAATCAATTTTTTTTATTCCTATAAACTACTACTAAATCAAAAAACTCTTTGGTAATAGAATGTTACCATAATCTTTTACCGAGTGTGTGCTATATAGATCTGAATCAATCACTGATACCACTTTTATTTATAATCATGAGCAATATTAAATCATTAAATTTTATATTATTGAAACTTAGAAAAAGTGAAACCAAACAACAGGACAGATCCACTCCTATAATCAGTGTACCACATGATAGAATGTCTTTTCAACTTACTCATCCCACAAAGTCAATTAACTTGTACATATACATATAATGATAAAATGAATACAAAACATTAAGGAAAAATAAAAAATTAAAGAAAAAAAATAGTGTTATTTTAAGTGGTTTAAAATATTAAGACCTATATCCATGGGAGAACAATGCTGCAATTTTCATTAATATTAGAAAATAGAAATCTTAAAAGCATAGTGAATATTGAAAATAGGGTCTCTCTAGGGTGTCTTGATTGTTTTTTTTTTTGGTTTTTTCTTATGATAGCTAATTTTTCATTTAGGACTCTATTAAATCTCACCTTCTTTTATTCTGTACTCTGTTTTCTAATTCTATCATTCTATAATCCATTTTAGTCTAACATGGAGGTGTGGTGATAGATTGTCCAATAATAGATTTGGAAAGTGTGTGGTTGGTTTTGGTATGTTCATGGGCTTTCACTTCCATTCCATTATATATTCTCCTGTTTATTATTCAAAGATATAAATTGTTTATTTTATCAATGGTATGTCCACATGCAATTGGTTAGTCTTTATTTTAAATATATTTTGTGATATGAAAAATTCCTGTAATATGAAGTCTTGTGTAAATGTTACTACTTGTTATACAAATATTAATATGGATAAGAGTTGTATTGATCTTCCAAATCGTACGTCTAAAGAATATTTTGAGGGAATTATGTAGTTTGTTGAGTTCACTAGAGGATTTCAAAGTGACTATATTAGTTTTCCATGTAGAAAATTTGCAAACAGATATCTATTCACACAAGATACCGTGAGGGAGCACCTATTCTTGAACACATTTCTGAAAAATTATAAGAGTTGGACTCATCATGGGGAAGAATATATTCGTTTTCAAAATACAGATGCAGTTCAGATGGATGTTGATGCGGGGATGAATGATCCAATGCATGAAATGCTTACTAAAATGGTATGTGGGTTAGCTCCTGAAGGTATTGACATTCAGAATTTTGAGACCTGTGAGATAAATCTGCGCTCTGGTGCAGATCGTGATTCGAGGAGATTTTATGAAATACTTGATGATGAAAAAACCAAATTATATTCTGGCTGTACTGCTTTCAATAAATTATCATTTATCGTGGAGTTGTTGCATTTTAAGACTTTGAATCAGTGGTCAGACACATCATTCGACATGTTGTTGGTGTTATTGAAAAAGGTACTTCCTATAGATGCTAAGATTCCCAAGTTGTATTACCATGCTCGTAAGTTGACAGAGAACTTAGGTTTTACTTATGAGACCATAGATGCATGTGAAAAAAACTATATGTTGTTTAGAAATGAGACTGTCCATTTGGATATTTGTACGGTTTTTGAAACTTCCAGGTGGAAAGATAACAGGGGAAATCAGACTCATCAAAGTTAGACTGCGAACCAGAGAAAACTGATTGTCTTAAAGAAAATGTGTTACTTTCCCCTGAATCCAAGGTTAAAAATATTTTTTATGTCATCTAAAGTTTCTAATTTAATGAGATGGCATGCGGAAAGAAATCAGGAAAGTGATATGCTAACCCACCCGGCAGAATCTCGTGCATAGAAGGATTTCGATCAGAGACACCCCGATTTTTCCAAAGATGGTCATAATGTCTGATTGGGGTTGGCAGCAGATGGTTTCAATCCATTCAAGTCTATGTTTGGTGAAACTCATAGCACATGGCCCATGGTGTTGGTTCCGTATAATCTTCCTCTGTGGCTTTGTATGAAACAACAGTTTATATTACTTTCGACTCTTATTGATGGACCTAGAAGTCTGGGGGATAAGATTGATGTTTACCTTCAGCCAATGATTGATGAGTTGAATAAATTTTGGGGCGAGGGTGTGATGACTTATGACTGTGAAATGAATGAAATGTTCAAACTGCAGGGTACTTTATTGTGGACAATCGATGACTTCCCGTCTTATGCAAATTTATCAGGTTGGAGTACGAAAGGGTAATTTTCTTGCCCTTGTTTCAATAAAAGTAAAAATTCGGTATGGCTTAAACATTCCAAAAAATGGGCATACATGGGTCATATACATTTTCTCCCTCCTAAGCACAGGTTCAGAAAGGAAAAAGTGACATTTGATGGTTCTAGAGAGTTCAACCCAGCACCAAAGATCATGACAGGAGTAGAAATATTATCACAGATTGAGGAAGAAAACATCTGCACGGTATATGAATTTAAAGATTTGGTGGATCATCCATTCCCTAATATCCGTTGTGCGGGTAGACAGCATAGTCAAAATTGGAAAAAGAAAAGTATTTTTTACAATCTCCCCTATTAGAAAACTAACATGCTAAGGCATAATTTGGATGTCATGCACATTGAAAAAAAATGTTTGTGATAATATATTTTGAACCATTTTAGGTGTCAGTGGAAAATCAAAGGACCATGTTAATACACATCATGATTTGGAAGAAATGGTTTTAAGGAAATAGTTTCATTTATATTTGGCTGAGGGAAACAAGGAATATATGCCTGTTTCATAGTATACGATGACTAAAAAGGATAAAGAGACATTTCTTTCCATTTTGAAGATGCTCAAGGTGCTTGATGGTTACTCTTCTAATATTTCAAAGTGTGTGAATCTGACGAGAAGGACATTGCAAGGGTTGAGAAGTCATGACAATCACATATTACTTCAGTAGTCGATTCCAATCACAATTTTTGATTGTTTATCCCCCAATTTTGTTCAACCGTTGATTGAGATGAGTAATTTTTTTAGGCAGCTTTGTTTAAGAAATCAACGAATGGGTGATTTAAAATGTTTGCAGGACCGAAGCGTACTTACTCTTTTTCACTTTGAAAAACTATTTCCCCCTTCATTTTTAGATGTTATGGTTCTCTGGATAGTGCACCTAACTGATGAAGTAATGGCTACTGATCCAGTGCAATTCAGGTGGATGTATCCTATTGAGCGGTATCTGAATACATTGAAACGATTTGTACGCAACAGAGCTCGTTCGGAGGAATCAATATCCAATGGTTATCTGATGGATGAGGGTACTAATTTTTGTACAGAATATCTTATGGATTTTGAAACAAAATTAGATAATCCCTCTCGGATTCATGATGGTCCAGTTGGAGAAGGAACCATATTTGATATGGACAACATCGAGTGGATACAAGCGCATCGATATATTTTTTTCAATACCCCATCAGTTGCTCCATTAATGCAGTAAGTGTCTTATCACTTTTATTGTTTAAATTTTACATGTTTTGTTTGCATAAGTTGATCATTTAAACATCACGTTATCATTTGAAGGAAAAACATGAATGAGCTAAAAGAAGTGATGTCTCGTGCGACTGAGTCTCAAATTCAACAATCTCATTATGTGTCATTTCATGATTGGTTCAAGGATTTTGTACATATAAATTGATTTTCATTATGATTTAAGTATAATACTAATTTATTTCTTCAGATATCATTATTTAATTATATGAATTATGTAGGTTCATAACCTGAGGGAGTTAGGTGACCCACGCTAACTGAAGAATTTAACCAACTAGCTGATGGTCTATCTATAACGGATCGTCGTTATAAAGCTATATATGCTAATAGATTTTGATTTCTCATTAAAGATGTTTACGACAAACGAGAAACACAAAACAGTGGCATCAGTTGTCCATTCGTCGATTATGGTTATTATTATGGTCAATTGACAGACATCATTGAAGTTTTATACGCACACGGGTTGAAATACATATTGTTAAAGTGTAATTGGGTTGATCCAGTGTGTGGGTGTAAAGTCAATCAATATCAGTTTACATTGGTGAATTTTAACTATATGTTATACAAAAATGAACGAGTTGGTAATGAACCTTTCATTTTGAAATCACAAGCAGAACAAGTATTCTTCGTTACTTTGCCTTCGAATCCTAGTTGGCAAGTTGTTGTGAAAATGTCCCGACGAGGAGTGTTTTTATTTGAACAAGATAAACCTGAGACTATTTCCTTTGTTGGAAAAAAATTGATCAACATACCTTAGTTCAACGTGAAGAAGATATTTATTTTGTTAGAGCGGTCGTTGAAGAAGAAACGGTAGATTTGCATGTTTAATGAAAGGTATAATTGTTTTCCCTCTCTTCATTTTAAAATATTTTTTTGAAATTGTTTAACCTTTTATGAGTTGTTTAACCTTTTTTAAATTTTTTAACTTTGACGCGTTAAATCAATATTACAATATCAGTCAAGTTTTTTGGATAATTTTCAATTAAACAACCCAACACTAATTTGGTTCATTAGTTAAAAAGTTAGGATGTAAACTCAGAGTTACATATATTTTCTTGTTGTTTATGTATCTGTCACATAAGACATAGGAAAATTATTAGATTCATGTATTTACATACACTCTATTTGATGTTTCATGTATTTACATACACTCTAGTTGATTCAATTAAATAACTCATATGATTTGTATATAGTTTGGTGGTGTGTGTTCATGATGATAAATTAGTCTAAGGTCTCAAATTTCTGTGACATTATTATTTGTTTCAGATTTCATTATTTCTATAGATATAGATACATCCATGTGTTGATTTAATAAATTTTGCTACGACTATAGGCATGTCAAGGGAACAAGCAGCAGATCCACATCATCTAGCAGAGCCATCTACATCTCAGGGTCGAGGTATGTTTGAATGTAACTTGGTAGGATGGTTCATGTGTATTTGATGATGGAAATGAAATGAAAAAATAAACAGTTGAGTAGGGGCCCCAAATATTAAAAAAACAATTCAAATATATGGTAGTTCAAAGACCCCATTGGAACAACAATGTGATCCAAGGATGATAAGACTTAGTTGTTAGTAAATTGACAAGACCAACCCTCCTTAGCCTCCACTTCATCGACAAAAAACCATGTTTAGACTCTGAATTATAAAAATTATTTCATTGTATAACTCCAACTACTAAGACCAGACACACTGACCCTGCATCAGAAGTAGTGGAAGAGGTAACTTCCCTTAACTCATCACTAAACTAAAAACAAGAATCTCCACTACTAGCCTCCTTATGAGAACCATTTTTTAAACCATTTTTACTTCCAGAGCTTCTTGTAGTTTCCAACGAAGTGGCCAACAATTTTGTTATTTCCTGTATTTTTTTGTTTCCTCCAAAGATCTACAGACACATGATTTAGGCCCTAATTATAGAGTATAAGTGGGGTGAATCCATTAACATTGGGGTCAAGTGATGTGATGACCGTTCTAAATTATCAGGAATGTTTTTTATACAATCCTTATTCTTCTCTTTCTAGTACCCTGGTAAATGGTGTATATGGTGATAGTACATGAGGATGGTACTTCATTTCCTTATGGAAGGATATTCTGGTTTCCAGAACTGATGGAATCGTAATTTGTGAAGGGTATTCATGCTATTGATTTGGGAATTAATTACATTTCATCCAAAAACATGTACCCTAAATCAAAGAATAGTAAACCTCAAGTAAAGAATATAATGGTATTTTTTCAGATTTGGTTTTTGTTAACATGATAAGTCATAGGCTCTCAGATTGATGTTCCAACCATAAATATCAATCATGGGCTGGTGAAGCCATATTTTGGTGGTTAGATTAGATCATTCCTAAATAGCCAATTGGTAATGCCATTATCCATTATTAAGGGTCTTCCCATGGAAGAGTCTAGTTCAGGTGAGAAGTTTTCAATAGAGGAATTTAAGAAAGGAAATGTGATTGCACTGAGGAAACCCCTCATTTTTGAAATTTAGAATAAGAGGTTGATGATCCAGGTTCCAACCCCTCAAAATACTAGTTTCACCACAATGACACAACCTATTGAACCATATTCCCAAGCGTATATCCCCATATATGATTCATATAACATGTCTTGGAGGGAGTGGGATAGATGGAGTGATTTTATTCATATTTGTAACACCCCAAACTTCCACGGTACGCTTCACTTTGAATAATACAGTAGCGTGTGTTGTACGCAACTTCGATTTATAATACACCACAACCAATCAAACTAGTCGTTATGAATAGTAATACCAACTTTTTGAAATTTTATAAATTTTATCTTTCAAAATGGACTTCATTTTTGGATTCGGAATATCTAAATTATATTAGGGTGAAATTTTGGTGCTTTTCAGATAACTTTTATATTTTGATGAATAGTGAAAATTACTAAATTTTAATTAAAAACAAATTTTTTAATCGAAATAATTAATAGTGATAAATTATGAATTTGAGTGGTTTTAAAGTATATTTAGAATATATTTTTATCATTTAATACAATGTTGGTCATTGGACGTAATTTCACATTTAAACCAGACATAAACAAGTGTCAATATTTTGATAGTTTCTATTTCTTAAAAACATGCTATTTGTTTTGACAACGGGAATTAATTTTTAAATTAATTAATGAAACTTATATTTTTTGAATTTGGTAAAATAGACATCATTTTTTAATTCATAATATCAAATATATCTTAGGCTTAATTTTTTGTATTTTTCTGAGAAACATCAATTTTTTATGAATAGTGAAAAACACTGAGTTATTGGTTAAAGCTGGTTTTTTTTATTTAAATAATTATTTAATTTATTTAAATTAATTTATATCAAAATAGATACATAATACTTATATAAGTTCATTTTAATTCATTGGAGTTATTTTAGAATAATTTTAGATATATAAAATTTTTATTGAACTTTTCACCGTCTTTTACCCACCTCCAAGGAGAATTTGGAAATTTACATAAAACTTAATTTTACCGCTTCTGTGAGTGGAATTTAGAAAATAAGAGAGACACAGTTAATATCAAGGAGTAAAATTTGGTTCAATAAGATAAAAATAATTTTTGGTGAATAGTAAATTTTTACTTTTATTTACCATGGTTAAAAGTAAATAGGGTAATTAAGGAAAAATGATATTGATATTAACCTAACACGTGTCCTAATTCTATTGTACAAGTTTATCTCGACCAAAAACAACCTTAGGAATAAAATAATATCATTTAGGTTCACTTGGATTAGATTAGTACATTTATTATTATTTAATTCAAAGAAGAGTTAAAAGAGTTAAAATCAAAGTTTAATTACTAAAACATTTTTAATATAGGGTTATACATAAGATAAATTTAATTTTAAATATTCAATAGAAAGATAAAAATATTTCCTACATAATTGTATTTTATTTATAATTTTTAGACATTAAATAATTTAATTATTTATGACACAATGATGATGCAGTAATTACCTTATTAGTGAAATATTAAAATAATTAATATTATAAATACCCAAATAAATATAATTTGAGACTTTTAATGAATTCCACGAATTGTATAGGTTAATATGACATGTTAGTATTGATTTAATTATTGTTTTTCTAAGTAATAATTCTGTTATGATTTTCACAAAAATCAAATACCAAATAGTGTCAAAATTGACATAAAAGAGTTTTTAAAACAAATATTATATTATTAATTGATATTCAATTCCTAAAAATATAAGGTTCTGCAAAATAACTTTTATAATGATAGGTGTATCATTAATGGACCACTTGGGGGTCGTTTGGATGTATATAGTAAGTTTATTAACTATATAATATAAAAATACAAAGTGACATGGTAAATGTCAATCTAATTAACTATGAGTTAAAACAAAAATATAAGGTTAATTTAATGACCCAAACCTTTCTAAAATATATTGGTTGAAAGGATTTAGACCCAACACCACCTTATACTTTGAATAATCTACTTTGGAGCCATTAGAAACCGAATATTAATTTATTGTAAATTAATACTTTGATTTTTTCCTAAAGAGCCCCTCCTCCCCCTTATAAAAGGACCCAACTTCTAACCAATTCTTCACACCTTCAAAGCCTTTTGGTTCGGACAACCCCTGACCAAATACTCTCTCAACTTCTCTAACTTCAACATAGATTCCTTAGTTTGATCATATTGCCAACCTAAGGAGCCCTTTTGATCAAATCAAAAGGAAGAACCCGAAGAAGAGGTAATGTTTTCACCACCCTCTTTCAAGTTCCTTTCTTCTTCAATTTCTTCTTTCTTTATTATTTCCATTATAAAATAATATCTTGTGTATCTCCTATATACTGTGATGTTATTATAATTATGGTACAACCAAATTCATTATTCTATCCACCCTTTGAATGACATGTCACCATACGTGTGTATGTACGGCTTACCGTCTCCACGTTGTGGTGTAATTGTTATTCAATAAATTATTATTTGGATGGGTATAATAATGATGTGTATTTGATGTAAATAATAAATATAACATGATAATTATTCTGTATATATTATATACCATCCAATTATATATTATATTAATATCAAAAGAATGATATTTTCGCTCATGCGTACGTACGGATCACCATCTCCACGATGTGATGAGATTCATTTCCAAGTTCACCCTTCATAGACGATTATAAAAATATATATTATTAATAAATATGTAATATATGACATAATAATGCTACTAGAGATATATATATTTATATATATAAGTATTTATGTACTTACATATATATTATTCACTTACTTCTGTTCAATACTATATGAAAACGGAAACAACGTTTATGCGTACGTACGGACTACCGTCTCCATAAATGGTGTTTTCCATTTCATATATACGTCTATTATAAATTTTTATATTCTAAATATATATTATAAATAAATAATTTTTTATATTCTGTAAGTATTTAAATAATGATCTAAGTGATACAATCAAGAGTAACAAGTTAAAACACGTACAATAAAGAAAGCGATTATTACCCGAAATATTAATATAACATGGAAATTATTAATAAATGGGTAGTATAAAGTCATAAAGGAATAGTGTATGATATCATAAATATTAATATGGTTCTGGTATAATTTAATAACATACTATAGTCTTCATACAGGAGGCTAAATGTACCCTCGACTAAAGGAAAGTGCAAGGTAAGGGGTTTTCATCTCACTCCTTATTCCCATGAGATTCGTACCATATTTCCACTAATACCTTTTGTGTGGTGTATGTACTACCCATAATTGTATTCTTTGTGTAATACACTTTAATTTATTTGTATTTCAATATTCATTGTATGATACCTCTTTCATGGGGTGTATGTTTTGTAAGTTACCAAATTGGTAAGGGTTAATTCCTCAATCTCATTATTATCCGAGATTGTTTATGTGTAAGTATTTACTAGGACATTTTTATCATCCATGTCCATTTTTCATAAAAATGATTTCAAAATGAATATTTTAAGGATTTTTGAAATGTACTCTTTATCAAGATCAGAATTTTAAATGTTTTAAAGATTTATCTTTCTAAATCTTATTAATTAATGTCCATGTTTTCAAAATGATTTTAAGGATTTATTTATATGGACATGAATATTTTGAAATAATAACTCTTTTCAAAAGTTTAAAATTGGTATGGGACACTTTGATTCAAAAATATCTTTTAAATTACTTCCTTTATAAATGTGTGACTTTTAAATGATTTTACAAAAAGGATGTTTCTCTCAAAAAGTTTTACTCATCATTTTCAACTATATCAGCATCCATTACTGGATATTTTTTTTATTGAGGTTGATTAATTATAATACAATATTCCATATTGTATTGAATGAGTTATGATATGTTTGACTGTGGATGTTCTGTTTTTATACCATTCATGGTTTATGGTTAAATTATTGACATTTCGTATGCTAGTTTTAATATGAATATTTATGTTATGTTTCAACTATTCATATGAGGAATGCATTGGACTTAGTAAGTGACGGGTGGAGCCCACTATAGCTCCTCAATGTATCGGTAGGTCTCATGAGACAAACTAGTGTCTTGGCATGAGGCCTTGACAAAAAATTTATTTATAGTCTTGGTAGGAGGCCTTGACTATGTGGTAATGATGTCTGGCATTATGCATTCCATCATTATGAAATTAGTTATTACATGTTATTATTCGTCTAGTAGAATATTCATGTGCATGTATAAATGGTAATGTTTCATTTATTTTTACCATATTATGTTCAAATTTATGTTTAAAAGGCTGTTGTTTTTATTACAAATCTTGCCTTAAAAAGTTTATAGCTTTTGCTAAATAACCCTTACTGAGCATCTGAGCTCACCCCTTTCTTATGTTTTATTTTCCCAGGATTCCAAGAAGTGTATTATGATTTATATGCAGGGTTAAGCTACAGGGAAAAATGGAATTCTCAAAGAACTATCTATGTTGTGTTTTATGTTTCAAATTTTAATGTAAAGTTAATGTATGTAATCTATTTTCCAAGACTGCTAAACTGATCGGTCCTTCGGGACTTGATTCCTTGTAATCATGTCAATGTATTAAAATAATGTACCGACTCTGGGTAACTTGGGTCGGGGTGTTACAATATTTATTGGATTTTTCTCTTCTGTCAAGGAAAGGAAATCATTTGGACTGAGTATGGTAGCATATATACACCTACAATCATTTCTTATACAGATAATCCTAAATTGGTGAATGATTATATCCAAGACCTTGAATCATCCATTCATTCTCTCCAAGGGAAATTCATATTTTGGGAGTGGGTACTTGAAATGTTTAGACCATAAAAATCAAGAGTAATGACAGTGATAATGGTTCATAGGGGACCAATGGTGAAAATTTTCTAATCCCTTTTAAACTTGGTGACATTCCTTCTTCCTCACAATTGGGACCTTGGATTCACCCCACCCAAAGGGGAGTGGTATCCAAGATTCCAAAGAAATAGGTTTAGCGACCTGATCCCAACCCACATATGAGGTTGTAAACTTCTAGTTTATTCATCCCTATCTTGGTTGAATTTCCAAAATATTGGAGATAATGGGATTATTAGAGGATTTTTCCTTCCAAGGAAATCAGTAGTATGCTTCAAGAAGAGGAAATCGACCTTCCTGGATATGAGGTATTTTTCATACATAAACATATATCTTTCCAAGAAAATCCTAATGTGGTTGGTGTGTATCTTGAGGAAGTGGATTCCTCCATCCATTCCTATAAATATAGAATTGATTTGTCTGAATGAGTGCGGGAATTGATGGTTTCAAGGGAGGAAACAACAAGATCCGGTGAAGTGGTAGTAAGAAATGAGCAGTCACCGGCCAACCAGACATTTCATTTGTAATTCCCATTATACCCTTGCACTTTCTCAAAATTTCCAAGAGTGACAACCCCAGAAAAATATAATCACTATTAAAATTCGTTTTAGATCTAAAATGAAACACAAAATATTTTTCCACTTTACCCATAAAGGGGTACAACATGTAAACCAAGCATACAACACGAGAGTGCATGAACAACAAATAATTCTCATTTGGTAGCTTCTACTTCGTCGGAGCTCACTATCGCTCCATTCGAATCATCTTCTGATTGGAGCTGAGAAGAAACATCATCTATAGCTGAGTTCAGCTGTGCAATATTTTCCATCAATACTTTCTGAGTTTTCTATAGAGTGAAGGACATACGAAGAATAAATTTCAAACGAGACTAGTTAATCTTAAATAAATTTGGGTACATGCCTCCAAAGTTTTCTCTTCATCATAAATGAATTTGGGTAGCTTCCTCATTATATCCTTACGGTCAGCTTTGGTTAATGCCTTGCTAATCTGTTGGGAAAAAAATCACCAAACATGTGTTAGTTTTTTTCCAAGACAAAGAAGATAAAGAAATTAACAAACCCTTATACTAGGAAAGGAGTATGATATTCCAATATCTAGTGATAGATTATGATCTTAATTGACAATTAAAGTGATTCCACTTTCCCATTTGTCATATCATAACATAAAGAAATTAAAAAGTTGCTACATCACATGGTCAGAATGAAAACTCAAAGACCATTTGCGTGTTTTACTTTTAAATGTACAAAAATGGAATAATACTTGATCATATTTGGATAAATACATTATTCTAAACATATCCTTGTTCATATAGCCTTATGTGTGGCCCAAAAGGAAACTTCAGAAGCAGTAGGTAGTCATCACGTTCAAGGGTGTTCAAAGGTTTGATTGAGTTCGGTTTTCAACAAAAATCAGACTAGACCAGACCAGACCACTTGGTTCAAACAAAAGTGGAATCTGATTATCCATAATGGTAGGGAACTTCTTGCAAGAAAGGATTTTATCCCATTATTTTTCAAAAAACCCTTTACAACCAACATTTCTTTGTATCTCCTACTTCCATCAGTTTCCACTTTCAAATGAAAAAACCATTTTTCTATATCTCTTTTACCTTCTAGTACTTCTTCCATTTACAATTTATTATTGAGATTTAAGGAATTCATTTACTATTCCATGGTGACTCCAACTAATATGTATCTATAGGAGGATCTACCTATTCATGACATTATTCTTCCCCTATATTTATTATAAGTATAAAGATCATATAATCCTAATCCTAGATTACTTATTTCTTACTATTATCCTATAGTGATATCCAAAGATATCATAACCATATGTGACAAGGAAGTAATCCTTGGATTTCTCCTACAACTTATCTCTATATTTACCATTGATATGAACATTTTTGATACTTACAAATACTTTGATACAGTTCACCACTGGTCTCTTATATGACCAAAGTTCATCTGGATGTTCTTTTCCCATATATATATATATGCACATCTTTCTAATTATGTATAAAAAAAAATTCAATAGGATAGGACTCGACCGCTTCTTCCTCTCGCAAGAGAGGCCCTGGTCGTGGCATTTCATCATGGAATTCCGACACAACCATAGATGTTTCATTTGATGAGATATTTCATCCTATGGGACTGACTGCCCCTGCATTTATTCACTAGTTGGGTCATATCATACGCGACCCACATCGATTTCCATTGACCACACTTGACTGGGCTTCTTTCCCTCGGGATACATTATACCGACTTTGGAGGGAAGTTCAGGTAAGAAGAACATTTTTGTTTCTTCCCTATATTTAAAAAATACTAACATGTGTGATTTTTTTTTCTTAAATAGAATAACCTAAAATTGTTCCTTGATGAGTTTCAGTCAGTGTGTATGGTAAAATGTCTCAAGCTATGAAAATATCATAAAGGCAAAGTCAAGAGGGAGCACTGGGTGCCAAATGTGGGTGCCCCAGATATTCTGGAAAAAGTCCCGAGAGGTGTTCTCCCATCTCAGTGGCGTGACTTAGCTGCATATTGGTCTACTGAGGCTACTGCGGTTAGTATATTTAATATGTTATATATATTTTCAAGAATGTGTGACATTTTATTTGTTTGAAATTTGAATTAATTGAATGTAGGAGGTGTCATCACGCCATTCCAAGAATCGAATGTTGCAGGGACCACCTCACAAGCTTGGGACTCGTCACGTGTCTCAGATCCGACATGATGTATTTATTATTAAATTTTTAATTTATTATTTAATATAGTTTTTTGATACATTTTTATATTTTATTGGTATATAGTTACGGGACCAAGGTGCACCAACTGATAAAATGTCGGTGTGGATGCAGACTCGTGGTCCAAATTATCCAGAGGTTGCAGCTCTTATAGTAAGTTATTGTACTCATTACCAATACTTCCATGTCCCCAGTAAAATATTCATCTATAAAACCTTTCACATGATCATAATTCCCAAAATTTAAAGTTTTATCCCCCAACACCTTTATGTATTAGAAGATCCATTTCACATCTTCCCAATGTTTTCATTTTGGATTTGATGTGAAACTGCTAAATATTACACAGGATCAATTTGAAGCTGAGTTAGAACAACTGTCAGAGGACCAGCGATAGCTTCCCATGTGAAGGGATGAGATATTCCATCACATTATTGGTTGTGACGGTCATGGAAATAGTCTGACCTATGGAACGGGGATTCCTCGTTCTGTAGTATCACATGCTGAGGTTGTTGGTCATGTTGTTGCTGGGAATACATAGTAGTTGTTAGATATCGAGGCACGATTGTGCGCTTCCGAGGAGGTAAATTTGCAACTGATCACTGAGGTTAGAACACTGCAAGAATATGTGTGTCCGGGTGATGGTTTAGGTGATCATACGACGCAGGTTTATACTGAATTTATTTATTTACATTCTATTATTTTCATTATTAAAATCTTTATAATTTTTATTTGTTGTAGGCCCCTAGCACGCCGGATGGAGGTATCAGCCATGGCCACGCATGATGCATCATATTCACGAGATGTGTTTCTTTTATATTTATTATTGAATTAATGTTATATATTGATTTAGAGTTTAAATGTATAATTGTTTGAAGGTGATACTAGGATAGAATCTGCAATGATGTGGTAGTTTATTTATTTTCTAGTGTCTTTTTTATACATGGGAGCGGAGGTGCGAGGGGGGGTGGCAGTGTCGCACAATATGTGTCTAGGCGCAGTGGGGAAAAAATATGGCAGAGGAAAAAACACAGGTAGGGAAGGGTTGAGTTATACCTCCTCTAATACCATGAAGAACCGTACTCTCTACCTCATTAAGAGGTGGAGCCCTTTATTTATAGATATAGGAAAGGAATACAAGATAGAGCAAACGAATGTGAGATTCCAAAATAAAAATAACTGGATCCAACAAAATCCATGAAAGAAAATGTGGCGTGTACGCTAACTTCCCATACTCGTTAAAGTTATTGCATGACTTTCTATTACTTTTTAAAACAATCTTAACATATTATGAAAATTGTTCCCTTGGTTGCAGTTTCTTTCAACTGTTCTGTTTGATTCTAGTGTAGTCAAGGTTGGATCTCAAGGGCATGGTTGGCTCTCAAGGCCATGGTTTCACACTCACTGTTTCACTTTCTCTTTCATTTTAGGCATTCAAATAGGAAGAGTGGAACATTTTTCTCATCAAACATTGTTAATTATTATCTGAGATTGATTTTTGGTTTTTCTTTTCTTGGTTTCCCAGCCACCTTTTCTAGTCTAGTTTTATGTGCAAAAATTAGAAAAAAGGACCAAAAACTGATGCAAGCTTTTTTTTATTCACTCGATGGCATCAACCGGTGTTCCATATTTTGGAGTGTCATTAGTAATGTCACTCCTCACTATTGTCATATTTTTTACATGTGTCCATACTAATGTAATTTTCAACACACAACTTATCTGTGTTTCTTATGATTTAAGAAACTTCTTTACCCATGATTGTGAATTCTTTACTATTTGAATTACAAACAAGGAAACTGTAGTTGCCTAGAATTCTAAATCTTGATCTTTTTATTATATGCTTTAGGAGATGTTTTCCTTAGAAGTACAAAAGATTCGTGGTTATTGAAATGTTTAAATTTTTTTGGGGTATGTGAGGTTGACATTTATTGTTTTTGTTTTGTAAAGTTTCTTGTCTTCTTCTTAGAATATATTTTTCATTACTGGATGAGAACCCTTTTCAGAAAATAATCTACACACATGATGCATCATTATATTTACTGTTTTACATCCTCATTTGTTGGTCATAATTTTCTCATACTTTTTCACTTCCTGAAATGGAATATATTGTTACCACACAGCTCCATTTCCTTAATGATAGGTGGTTGGATGCCTATGACCACATTCTAATAAGTATAGTTGGAAAATTTGATATTGTTTGGGTGAAATGGTTCTAGAATGTGTTTTTGTTCTATAGATTTCATTCCATTGTTAACAATATATAATGATAATATATGATAGTTGATGATCACATCTATGAATGACCCTTTAAAACTATTTTTCTCCATTTCATGATCCTTTGGTGGTAAATTAAAGCATGGGTAGGGGGATTTCAACCACTACACCAAGTAATATCCACCTGATAATAAGTGTGAGTAAGCCTTTTAAATACATTTGTGCATGTCTGTGTTATTTATTTATCTATCATTCATTATCATATTATCACCATCATGACCCAATCACACTAATCAATTTGAATTTTCTTTGTTTATCTTTTGTATTTTCTTGTAGGTTTTTTGAAATAGAAGATTGGAATGAATTGGAGCTGTTTGGATCGCTGGACATGTGATAACTGCATATTTTTCCTGCTGTTCTGGTGTTGTTTGCTATTTTTGGTGAGGCCTCTCTAGCTATTTTTTTATCTTTTACTACTATTCTGGAGTTGTTTGCTATTTTTGGAGTGGCCTCTCCAGCTGTTTGTTTATCTTTTCCTGTTGTTCTGGAGATGTTTGTTATTTTCTATTTGTTATTTTCTATGTGGTGCTATTATGGAGCTGTTTATCTTTTCCTATTTGTAGTTTCTATTTGGTTTTTTTGGAGATGTGCAGTTCTGGAAGCAGGTGCAGTTCTGGAAGCAGAAATGCAAATTTTTTTAAAAAGAATTCCCAGGTTAGTGACTGCCGTTGGTAGTCGCTAAAGTCTACCTCAAATACTCCAACACCCGCTGGAGCATTACCACATAAATAAATAAAATTATAGCAACCGCCATAGGTTGTCACTAAAGCTGAGGTAGATTACCTATAGTGACCTCCTTTGGTAGTCGCTAAAGCTCTTCACCGACGTGCCAACAGTGACCGCCATTAGCGGTCTCAAAGAAGTCTGTAAAGACATTTAGTGAACGCCAATGGCAATCTCTAAAGGCCCAATTTCTAGTAGTGTTTTTAAGTGCAATTGTTTTGTGTTGGGGAAAGTATTTTTTGTAGAATTCTCTTTGTAGTTGTTCCCAAGAGTTTATGGATGATGGTCTCAAATATTTAAGCCAGTTTTTAGCTCAATCATTTAAAGAAAAAGTAAATATACTCATCTTAACTTATTCTAGTTGATGTGGGGGACACATGGTTTCTACAATGTCATTGAACTCCTTGACATGAAGGTAGGGCATCTTGGACTCCATTCCATAGAATGTGGGAAGGTGGTTTAGGGTATGGGGTTTAAAGATGTAGTTGGTCTCTCCTAGTTAATTGTGTCTAATTAATGACGGGGCATTATATCAGGCAGGTGTGAGGTAGTCATTCATGGTTTGATCGACTTCATTTCCCAAGTTTGGGGCTGCCTCATTTGGATTTCCATTTTGGTTACCACCCGGGTCTATGAGTTAGTTTCTTTGAAGATATTACATTGAAATGGGATCAATTTTTGAATCTAGAGTATTAGGAATATTAGGATCTAATATAAAGAGTTCCCTTTGTGTACTTGACTCCCCAACCCCAGGACTACCCACCCTAACTAGAAGGTTTGATTGGTCATGAGTGTAGGCGGGCATGCGCCAAAAGAGAAAAAAAATCAAGAAGGGGAAAAGATAAGATAATTTTTATGAGAAAAGAAGAAATGGGGGATAATAGAATGGGTGTTTAAGATGACTTAATTGGGTACCCGACAACAGTTCTAAAAATTGGTCTCGCTCAAATTTACCCATGTTTTTAGGTTTAAGTGGTTGCTTGTAGTTTAGCTTTGGTTGTCAAATCCTCAGAGACATAAAAAGAAACCTATAGACACGTACATTATATGGACTATTTTTGGATATAAAGTGGCCAACTTGAGTTTATTTTAGATTGTTTTAAGTGAAATCTAATAGACTTAAGTGAATTTAAATTAAAATAATGTGTTGATCTGAGGTTATCACTTGGGGTGGATTGGATGAATTCCCTTTTTTAACAATTTCAATTTCACTAACTCAAACAGGATTCATTTAATGAATTCAAAATAACCTCATCACTTACTGGTTAAACACCTTCACAAACATATTCTAATCACCTATACACTTTTAGGATCATTTTCAAGAGAACTCCAAGGTAAAGTATCTTATTATCACATAAAAGTGGGGTGATAAAATTCAATAAGGAAGAGCAAGAGAGAAAATCCTTGAATAAAAGAAACTTAGGTAAAAGAAATCAATAACATTTAGAGATTGAGAAATAACATCAAATCCATCACCTTGCTACTCCCTTGGATCAACCCATAAAATATTTATCCCTCCATTGATTCTATGGTTTCAATGAAAGAGGAAAGTAGACTCATGAGGGAGGAATTGGAGAAGTAAAAAAACAATAAAAAGAAAGAAATCACTCCACTGTTGTGTGAAGAATATCACAAGGTATGGTGTGAATAAATTCAAAAATTAAGGCAATGGTATCAAAGTGATAATAATAAAAACAAAATAAGAGGAGAAGAACAAATTTTATTAAGAACTAAGGTGATTCGAACAACTTATATGAGAAAGAAGAACGTTACAAAGACAAATCAGCATAATAACATTACAATGAGAAAAAGCTCAAATATGAATATATCCTTCAACACCACTACCTTAAATAAGAATTTTTGGAGCCTTGTTCCTATCCCCCATCTTACCAAGTCTCCTAAATTAATGTTGGTAGGCCTAGGGTGGTGGAAAGTAAGGGAGAGGAGACTTTTCCACCCTTGACCCAAAGTTGCAGCTAGCTTGCATCCACCAAAAAGAGGTGCCTATATGACCTTATAGATAGACGAATTGGAGTGGCCCAGAGAAGAGAAAAACGAATTTTCGGATGTCTTATAACTCTATATAAAATTTAATCCCAAAATAATTTGTGTTTTCTGATATATGATTAAATTTGTGGGATATTTTTCTGGGTCATAGAATCTGGCCCATAATTTTATTTTACACTTGTGCCACCTAGAACTCCATTAAAACATCTGAATTAGATCTTGTAACTATTTGATGAAATGATCAAAATGATTTCTTGTATCTTCAGATAAATTTTTAGAATCATTAGGCTTGTATCTTGGCCGATACAGTCTCTTTATTGGTCTGATTTCCAATTTACTTTGCCCTGAATGTGTTGGCATGAAACCCCATTTTGGTAGTCTTACAATGTAAATCTTCAAGTGCTCCAAAATAATTAATTGTTCATTATATAATGGGATACCTAAAAATAAAATAATAAATTAAAATAAAGACAATTTTTTATTTTAGGAGGTGTTCAAAAATGTACCGTGTAAAAGTGCATTTTAAGAGGGGATTGCAGTCATAATGCGAATTAATGTTCAAAGTGTAAAATTCAATAAAATAGTATTTATGAATAATAAATAACATGAATATTATATATATTAACAATTAATATTATCTTCATTAAGTGTCTAATCAATGGCTTATAGGGATTAAAAAAATTATGGGTATATTTAGGAGGCCTATGATTAATATTTTGATGATGTTATCACCTATTGGGATTTATTGGGGTATTTGGTAAAGTGAGATCAATGGGTATTAAAATTTCATTATAGAGATAAATGGAGGGTATTAATTCTTATTCCTTAAGTATAAATCCTTGTATAGATTAGTATTTGAGGGTAGTTTTCACCTTAGTGAAGTCATAGGTCGAAAACAATGGTGGGTTTGATTTATGTGTTTAGAGATAGATTGGGTGTAATAAAATTTGGGATATAAAATTTACATGGATGTGAACGTTTTTAATTCGTGGTGTGAAGATTGGAATGGGAATAGGTTTCAGGGGACCTGCTGGAATGGTCTTCTAGTTCTGATATTTTATATCTAAGTACTTCATCTTATCATGACTTGTGAGTCAGGGTATAACATGATGTGTTGGGACTATAGGATTAGTAGTCAATAAGTGACTATGTTGGGTATTGTGGGATAGGTCTATAATGATTGAGATGGTTAGTGGGAGTTTAGATGTGGGAATCACCGGATGTTCTTTGTGCTAGCTATGATCTTGGAATGGGCTATGTATTCAATGTGACTATTTTGTTCTAGTTAATCTAAATTTCATAACGATTCGATGTTATTATGAGGTGATGTTTACCTTATGATGATAATTTGAATTATAGGGTATTAACATGAGTTAGTTCCTCTATGACGTGTGTTATATGTAAGGATCATTCAATTTTTTATTCCTCCATGATGTGTGTTCTTTAAAAGGTATATCCATGATTCAAACTCTTTTTCATGTGTGTTCTCCATAGGGGAAATATATGAGATGAGGCCTATATAATGTATGATATTTATATGAAATGGTAATGATTCAAGTCTTAGAAATTTTTAATCTTTAAGGCATGGTTTTGATTAAATATCTTTATCTGATGAGTGATTTTTAGTGGATGATAGAGAGTTGGAACCTCTATCTGGGTTCTTCTCTTGGTATAATTCTATAACTTTGGATGAATTGGGTAAGGTTGAACATTATAGTGGCCTAGTGAGAAAATTATAACTTGAATAGGTTATGTGTATATTATGTGTTAATGATTTTTTACTTATATATCCATTCATACATGTGAGATATATTGTCTCATGTATTATATGTCCCATTAGTGGTGTTAACTGAGATTTATTCCCACCATTCACATGATACTAAGTGGACATGTTGGATTTATGTATTTATATTAAGTGTATTAGAAATCAATATAAATGTGATCTGTCTGAAGTAACTTTATAGGGTCATGGAGAGAGTATTGATGTGAAGTTCAAGATTTTATTTCAACATATCCATGATTTTATTTTTATACCTTTTGGATTACATTATATATGATAGAACTAGTAGTAAATAATGTTTATAATGTATGATTTATTTTTGTAGTTAGTTTCATTTTGTTATTGAAAGTTTGTGTATGTTTATTTTTTATAGTGGCCATGTCCTTATAAAATTCCATATATGTACTCTGATGTTCAGTTTATGTGTGTTTATTTTATCTAATAGTTATTGTATTCCTGATATAAAGAGTATAGTCTCCCCATTATTGATCATAGACTTTATCAACTATTTGTAAGCCTCTAGAATATATGGAGGTGTGATTCAAATCTTTATGCACCACCTAACTTGGAACTATTTGGGATAACCATCTCGAGGATGTTACAAATGGTATCAGGTTATTTTTTTGTTTGTTTTACTATTTTTGAACTAATTGGATGGAGGTAGGACTAGTTGGAACATAGGATAGACACTGGCCTTGTGCCTAGATAATACTTGTATGATTAAATTCCAAGTTACCAAGAATGTGGGATTGTTGTTTTTATTTTTTCTTTTATAGTTGATTTATTTTTTGATAAATTATTATTTTATGTATTGTGGTTTTTTTTACTCTCATACCAGTGCAGAAAGAGGTGTGTATACATGCATGATACTTGACATGTATGTTTATGTGACATGTGATTGACTAGTTGTGATTGGAAATAGGATTTGGGAAATTTTTTGGGGAAATTTTTTAATAAAATAAATTTTTTGTTTTGTATTTTTGAAAAAGTGACTTGTAAAAGGACGTTTTTTTAAAATGGGGGTTTAGTTAATTAATATTAAATGATAAATTATTTAGGTTTTCCCAAATAACCTATTGCAGGTGTATTAATTAACAGATCCCAAAATAGTGGGTTTTATGTATTATTTCTAATTGATATGATTTTTTGATAGGCACATGTGTGTGATGATGACCATATAGTGGGGTAGTATAGGAATTTGATTTCATGGGTAAGGATTATTACCAGTATTATATGTCTATAGTAGGAATTGATATAGTAATTTCAATCAAGAGTATGGTTTTCTATGGGAATGGGATGATTTGGTTGGTTGGGAACCCTCAATTAGGTTGAGTAAGGCATGTGGATTGTTGGTTCTTGGTACAAACAAAGTGTGTGGTGGTGGGTGATATATTAAAATTTCTTTTAATAATCATTTTTTGAAACCATGAGTGAGGATATTTCACATTAATTTATAATTAATTTATTTAATATAAGACTAAATAAATACTTGTTATTAGGAACTTTCTTCGTTGATGATTTTTTATCATCTGAAAATATTCTTTTGGATTTCCTTCATTATACTATGATGATCCAAGGATAGAATCCCTCTAGCGGTGATCCATGCATTCTCCAATGATCTCCGAGTAACACCACTCAATCATCGGGTGCTATCACGGTGAATGGAATGTCTTGTGTTGTTCATTAATGATCACTTGTTCTTGGGTCTTGAATAAATATCTCTTGTGCTTCTCGTTCTTGAGAGGGAGAGATAATGAGAAGTATAGAGTGAATTATTTGTGTGAAACAATTCTCTATTATCAATTTTTGGATGAAATATACAATATACAGAACCGTCTATTTATAAAGTTAGGGTTTAGGTTAAAATATTTTTTAATTTCATTTTAGTCATTAAATAACATTTAAAATATTTAATAAACCCCATGACACATAATATTATTATTATTATTATTTTTTTTGGCATGCGCCAACTTGCACAATAAAAATTATTATGTAAAGGTCTTGTTAATTAATATTTCAAACTAGACTCGATCTTGGTCTTTTCTAATTCCTCTAGAATTTATTGAACAATCGAATAAATATTTTATTCATAAATAAATATTTTATTCACAATCTAAAAAATAATTATTTATTAAAATATTAAATAAATAAAATAAATATTTTAATCACAATACACCAAATAAATATTATATATATATTCACATAATAAAATAAATTATTTATTAATAAAAAATTAATTATTTATTACCTTATGAATATTAGTGATCAATAAAATGTGAATAAAATTATTCCTCAGTCTTGAGAATAATATTTATTCCAATAATTAAATTCAAATAGAATTTAATCGAGATCAATGGATATACTTAGTGTGTGACCCTCTAGGATTCTTTCTCATTGGCATTAGACATACATTTCTAAAGTCCAAGATTACTATCTAACAATGGGTAAAGGAAACTGAGAGAAAGAACTTAATGTTTCAATGGTGAAAATAACATACGAATACTCACTATGTAATATAATCTCTTTGTCTAAATATATTCTCAATAAGGTTGCACATCCATTTCACCAACCAATATATTCAATACTTATTTCTTTGATTATCTAAAATAAACATGTCATTAAACCATGGCCATAGAATTTATGGAAATGGTTCCATTCCAATAAAAGGGCAAGATGTCAACTTATATAAAGATGTAAGAAAAAATCCTTCCTCTACTTATCCATTAATTACATGTCACTTGTGAAGCACCCAATGTATCATAATTCTCCATGAATTTTTATCATTGTAGTTTATGAAATACATCTAAGTACATGATTTTTAACTTGAATTTATAATAATATTAAAGTCTAAAGACCATCACACATGCTTGTAGATAGAAATATCCCATGACAGCAAAACATGAAGAATTCTTACTAGTGGGTATTTTCTCATTATATCCCCTCTTGGAGATTACCAAGTGTGAACTTCATTATAATAATCCTCATCTTCTTACAAGTACTCTCACCTGACATTCCATGTACTATGTTTCCCATAATAGTACATTATTCAACTCTGGAACATTATTTCAGAATATCATCATAACACATTAAGGTTATTATCATAGCGGGGAACTACTATGACCTTATCAATGTAATTTATACTCTAGGACATTATTACATTAGAGTCATGAAAATTAATAATAAATATGTAATAATAAGTTTTATTAATATTCAAAAAATCAAATATACGTGTAATCAAAGTACAAATTGTTAGTCCTATGACACCAACTCTAACAAACTCCCACTTTGACTAGATCCAACTACCTATAACCTTCAGTCCACTAGAACTCAAATGATAGTCATGTTTTTGTTGAGTCAAGGTTTTAGTCAAGTGGTATTCCACATTGTCTTTAATGGAAATAATGATCACTGAAACTTCACCTCTCTGAGAAAAATCCCTCAAAAGATAATACTTCCAAATTATGTGATTCATCTGCTAGTGTGTCCATGTCCCTTTTACAAGAGTCACTGCTACAGTATTATCATAATAGAGTGTGATGGGATCATTACTTCTAGATACCACATCAATATCTTAGATGAAGTTGTGCATTCATACTACTTCTTTAGCTACCATAAAATTCATAATAAACTCAGAATCTACTTAATAATCTACAACCACATACTACTTTGAGCTCTTCCAACTCATAAAACCACCATTAAAAGTGGATATGTATCTCTTTTGTGACTTCATATCATCTTGATCAGTTTGGAAACTAGAATTTACATATCCTATGATGTCTTGTTCATCATCTCCTCCATAAATTTAAAACATATCCATAATATTATTTAGATACTTAAAGATGGTCTTGACTTCCATCCAATGGTGGTCACCCAAATCATCTTGATATCTTCCTACCATACTTAATGCATAGGTGAAATCTAGCCTAGTACATAGCATAGAATACATGACTGAACCAACCACTGATTCATATAGAATCCTTTTCATTCTATTTATTTCCCCATGTGTCTGAGGAAACATTTTCCTAGAAATATGAATGTCATGTGACACTAGAAAAAATCCCCTCTTGGATTGTTCCATACTGAATCTTTTCAGTATCTTGTCAATGTATTTACTTTTACATAGGCTAAGAAACCACTTGGATATATCATGATGAATCTTGACCCCAATAATATATTCTACCTCACCCAAATCCTTAATAGATAAGAATTTATTCAACCA
This sequence comes from Viscum album, assembly GCA_963277665.1. Taxonomy (NCBI): domain Eukaryota; kingdom Viridiplantae; phylum Streptophyta; class Magnoliopsida; order Santalales; family Viscaceae; genus Viscum; species Viscum album. The sequence goes on along the minus strand of OY728146.1, from coordinate 1,661,517,980 downwards.
CACCTTAACAAACTATAAGGATACTATTTAATTATCAATGATTAATATGTCATCAATATATAATATTAATAAAATAACTGCACTCCTACTAAATTGTTTATAGACACACAACTTGTATTCATTCTTTATGTAACCAAATTCCATTATAGAATCATAAAAATGAATGTTCCATAACTTGGATGCTTAATTTAATCCATAAATGGATCTTTGTAACTTTCATACCTTGTTGGAATCCTTTGGAGTCACAAATCCTTTGGGTTGTGTCTTATAGACATATTACTGAAGGTTCTCATTAAGGAAGGTTTTTTTGAAATCCATTTTACAAATCTCTTAATCATGGAAATATGCAATGTAAAGTATAATTATGATGGATTTTATTATTTAAACTAGTGAAAATGTTTCATCGTAGCCAATGCCTTGATGTTATTTAATCCCTTTTACAACAATTCATACCTTATAGGTACCAAATTGTCCTTCTATTTCCATTTTCTTCTTGAAGTCCCATTTTCAACCAATGGTTTTTATATCTACTAGAGGTTCTACCAAAATAAAAACTTATTTTTGGTACATGGAATCCATTTTATAATTCAAAACCTCTTTCCACTTGTAAACATCTCTATCACTTAATGCTTACTTTTAGGTTATGGGATCATTATTATCATCTAATAATGAGTTACCATACTTGGTGACTATAAAATCATACCTTTCTGGTTATCTAACCTCTTTAGTAAACCTATGATGTAATTATGTCTCTGGAACAATTTTTTCTTCCACAAGGCTTTGTGGAATTTTTTCCTGTGGAAACTCTTGTGTATATTGAGCATGGACTTCATCAAAGTCTATCTCACTGCCACAATCTATTTTATAGATAACATAATCCTCAAGAAATTATGGATTTCTATCAAACACAAAAAAATTTATGAAGGGTTGTACAGGTAATATCGATTTTTATTTATGATATCCTATAAAGGTACACTTTGTGTCTTTGGTGAAATATTGTTAACTAAAAAGGCCTTAAAATGATTCACATCCCCACACATGTAAGTAATTCAAGACAGGTTTCTTTCCATTCTATAATTTGTATTGTATACCATCTATTGCTTTAGTTATCACTTGTTTTAGTACGTATAATGTTGTTTGTAACACGTATCCCCAAAAGTATAATGTAATACTCACATGACTTATCATTGATCTCACTATATCTAATAAGGTGTGGTTTCTTCTTTGACTTACACCATTCCACTAAGGCATATAAGGTGGAGTGAGTTAAGATAATTTTTGAACTCTCATAAATAATCAATGAAGTCTTGATTAAGATATTCTCCACCATGGTCTAACCATAGTTTCTTAATATATTTACCTAGCTGGTTCTCAACATCATAATTTTATTCATAGAATTTATCAAAATAATATGGCTTGTACCACATTAATTTGACATATCCTCAATAAAAAAAATTCTACACACATCCCTATGAACTAATTCAAGAAGATATTTATCCATTTCACCTTTCCCACAATATGGGGTTTTGTTCATTTTTCCTGGTAAACATGCTTGACATACACCAAGTGGTTATAGTTAAAAAGAATTTAAATATTCATCTTGATGTAATTTAGTTAATCACTTTTCATTTACATGACTAAGATGGTGATGCCAAAGTTGGGTGAGGTATGAGTCATGTAATGTAACATTTTTATTGATTTCCATTACTTGGTTTGTGTAATCCAACACATAATTATTGTTATTTAAATGTTTCTTACCATAAAAAATTCTATCTTTATAAAATAAGAAACAGTTGTTCCCAAATTTTAAAATAAATTCATATGTATCTAGTATGGATATAGAAATAATGTTTTTGGTAATTGAAGTCACATAATAATAAACCTTTAAAATCAAGATCATTCTGATCGGCAATGTGAGGTGGTAGTCCCTAATAGCTATAGAAATAAGTTTATCTCATTTGGATAATCATAGATACACTTCCACTAGATAAATATTTCTAAATATACTTGGTTACTATATTTGAATACATATGTGAGAACCACAGGCTGTATCTAATACCCAATTTTTAGAAACATATAAATTTCCCTCGATAACAAATGCACCTGAAGCTTCCACTTACTTATTTGACTAGGTGTGATTTTTCTTACATTGTCCCTTCTTTCCATATACGAAATAGATAGTATCATGTTCCATTGATTTCCCCTTGATATTCCTCTTCTTGGAAGGGTATGAAGAATCTTTGGCCTTAAATATCTTTACTTTATCTTTCTATTTTTTCACCATGAGAATGGAAAGTTTTTCACGCTTTTTATCTGTATCTACTTGGGGAAGGAGATTAAAAAGATCAGTCAGAAACTTTTTCATGTTGTTCATATTAAAATTTATAACAAATCTAGATACGTTATGAGGGATTTATTCCAGAATTATATATGTTCCTAATTCTTCAGGGATTTTGAACCCTAGAACCTATATGTGCTCAATGTATCCAATGAGCATGACTACATGAAGACCAATTGGGGAACCCTCGCCGATATATCTCTAAAAGAGTGCCATGTATATATCAAATAATTATTTTCTATCTCTATCCAGGTAAAGACCATTATGGTGCTCAAGAATGCTATATGCATCCATGTTTTCATGAGACTTCATGAGTTCACTATACATAGAAGAAATCAGCAAACATTGAACATCAACTGAGTCATTCAAATGTTTTTTGTAGACAAGTTACTCTTCAATACTTTTATCCTTGGTGGAAAGATCAATAATTAATAATTATAATGTGTAAGATTTATATTCAAGGTTTAGCACAACCCAAAGGCATATAAACTACTCCTGGAAGTAACTTCTAGTTATGAGGTTTTCTTTATCTATTATTGATTGTTGTGATGGTTTGGATGATGAAATTTTTATTTTATTCTATAATTTAAAAAGATCAAATTATTAGTACTTTTCTTGATTACAAATTAGGTGATATATAATAAATTAAATGTTTTTATTAAATATCCTACTATTTTATCAAGTCCCAATATCCCTCAGCATTTAACTCAGAATGTCTATTTTCTTTAACATTCTAGTGGAAAGTATCCTCGTTACTTTTCTTAATGATCCATACGTTGGTCATGAAAACCATAATAAAGTAATTAGGTAAGTGGTCTTTATAACTATAGACTTACAACTCCTTCATCCATTAAGTGGATTACCCTATCCTAAAATCTTAACTTTGATTTCCTCAACACTTTTCTTTAATTTTGTATTGAATATACTTTTGAAATTAAACTCAATATATTTTTGGTTAAGTCAACCCAAAATCCTCATGAGAACTCTCTAATAAAAGTAAGTTTCCAAACTTTTCCATGTACTATACTTATTTCTATGATTTCATTCATAATTAAGTAGTGGAAGGCTTAATATGACTTAATATTAGCTTGAGTTATTTTAATTAATTATGCATAAATTTTATCTTTTTTATCATTTACATGTATTTTTAATATTTTTCATATTTTACTCAATTAATTAACCACGTTAGATAAAACATTTATGCATAATTAATTTATTTAAATTATATATTTTTATATTAACTCATTTATTTGTGTGATATCAGTCTTACATAGATAAAATAAATAATGTATAGAAAATAAATAAATAAACTAAATGACATGATCATGATCTTATCTAAAGGTTGATTTAATGATAGAACATTAAATCAACCTATAACCAAGGGGAATAAATCAATTTTACATTCATGGAATGATTTATAGTATTCCACCTTTATATCTATGTATCAATGAGTTGGTATCATTATTGTTCTATCTTAAACTACCTCTATGTGCCTTGGGATTCTCTATTAATTACAAATATTTATTACTCACATGCAGGTAAGGGTAACCAAAGGATTAGTTAAAGGGGTTTACATAAATATCTTTGGACACATAGGTCCTACATAATAATAGAGGAAGGGATGAATCAGAGACCATCATTTAATTTAATATTAAATAATTTCAAAACCATGCAATAAAATAAATTAAATTAATTCCAATACATACATATATCTTGGTCATTTTCATGATTGGTCATACATGTAAAGAATACACAAAAGAAATTGGATAGAATTAATTTCTTTATTTTTCCTTTATTATTAAAATAAATTAACTAAATTAATTAATAAAAAAATAATTAATTACCTTTCATCTTAATGATATTCTCATCATAATTAGAGATACCCATCATTTATGGAATTCATGGAAAAAAATAGAAGAGCCAATAATGACATATTAATTATAATAAATAAATTGATTATTTAATATTCTTTAAAACTATTATTAAATTATCAAACATACAGTGGGGTTCCAATAAATAAAATAAGGTTTTAATGATGTAATTTTTTAATTTAATGTAATTTATAATTATTTTCCTTTAATTAGAGACTACACAGTGTGTACGGTCCAACTACACGTCATGTACCTCATTTTTCACGTATTCGAGTACCATGTCAGCGTATTTGGCATGTTAAGTCAACCAAAATAAATGGTGTGTACATATCAGCTACACACCATGTATATACTTATCATGTGCCAAGTTTTCATGGTTAGCACATGGTGTGCAATAAATGCACTGCATGTAATTAATTGCTCGGTGCATCAGGTATAATGTTTATGGGTACACAGTGTGTACTACGACTACACGTTGTGTAACCAAATTTTACCATCCATGGATTTAGCACTTCTTGATGGAATCTCTAATCATTCTTCATCTATTCATTAACCTTTAAGAAAATAAAACACTGAACAAATATGACTAATATTTCAAATCATGTTAATTCAAATCAGATTAAAGAATGAATCATAAAAAATGAAAACTCAACCATGATTGCATATGGATCAATAATCAAATAAATAATTATAAATTTAAATGTGACCATTCTGATACCACATGTTGGTTTCAGGCATAGTGGAAGCATGTGGTAGTGGGAGATATATTAACATTTCTTTTAATAGTTGTTTCTCAAAACTATAAGTGAGAATCTTGAAAGTCAAATTTATAATTAATTTACTTAATATCTTAATAAATAAATACCTAGTCTAGGAAATTTATTCATTGATGATTGTAGATCATCAAAAAATTCAATTTTTGATCGTCTGAATTGCATTGTGAGGATCCCAGTATAGAATCCCTCTAGTAGTGATCCATACATTCTCTACTGATCTCTAAGAAACACCAGTCAATTACCGGGTGCTAGTGCGGTGAATGGAATGTCTTACATTATTCATTTTTAATCACTCAATCTTTGATCTTGAATAAATATCCCTTGTGCATATTGTTCTTGATAGGAGTAGATAATGATGAGTCGATAGAGAATTTTTTGTGTGCAATAATTTTATATTCTCAATTTTTAGATACAATATACAATAGTCATAACTGTCTATTTATAGATTTAGGGTTTAGGATAAAATATTATTTCATTTCATTTCAACCATTAAATAACATTTAAAACCTTTAATAAACTCCATGCCATATAATAATAATATCATTATTATTATTTTTTGTTGTGCACCAACTTGTGCAATAAATAATATTATTTAATAGCTTTGTTAATTAATATTTTTCACCAAACTCAATCTTGGTCCATTCAAACTCCTCTAGCATTTATTGAACAACTGAATAAATATTTTATTCATAAATAAATATTTTATTCAAAATATTAAAAATAAATATTTATTAAAATATTTAATAAATAAAATAAATATTTTATTCGAAATCCATCGAATATATATTTTATATATAATCAAATGATAAAATAAATTATTTATTAATAAAAAAATAATTATTTATTATCTTTTTAAAATTAGCAATCAATAAAAGTTGAATAAAATTATTCATTAGTCTTGAGAATAATATTTATTCCAATAATTAAATTTAAATAGAATTTATTCATGATCAATATAAACACTTAGAATGTGACCCTCTAGGATTATTTCTCAGTGACATTTTGTGGGCTTTCCTAAAGTCCAAGATTTATATTTAGCAATAGGTCAAGGAACCTAAGAGATAGAACTTAACATTACAATGATGACAACAACATACAAATGCTCATTGTGTAATATAATCTCTTTGTCTCAATATCTCATCAATCGGTTTGCACATTTGCGTCTCCAACCTATATGCTCGATACATATTTCTTTGAATACTTGAAATAAACACATCAGTATATAATATCCCTGAAATTTAGGGTGATGGTTCTATTTCAATAAAAGGATTGAGATATCAGCTTCTATGAATATGTAAGGGAAAAATCCTTCCTCGACTTATCCATTAATGACATGTCACTCGTGACGCACCCAGCATATCCAACATCTCCATGAATTGTTATCATCATGATTTACATAATACATCTAAGTATATAAGTTGTAACATGTATTTATAATAATATTAAAGTATAAGGACCATCACACACACACACACGTAGATAGGAATATCTGATGACACCAAAACATACAGAATTCATATTGGAGGTTCTATTGTCATAATATTCTGTCTTAGAGATTACCAAGTGATAACTTTATGAGAAGAAGCATCATCTACTTATGAGTACTCACATCTGACAATATATGTACTATGTGTCCCATCATAGTATGTCATCTAACCATACAAAATTATTTAAGAATATCATTATAGAACATCAAGGTTCTCTTCATAGTGGGGAACTTCTATGACCTTATCAATGTGATGTATACTCTAGGAAATTATTACATTAGATTCATGTAGAAAAATGATAAATATATAACAATAATATTTATTGATATTCAAAATTTAGAATATACATGTAATCAAAGTAAAAATAGTTTCTCTTAGGACACTAACTCCAACATGAATTTACATGGGTATTTCTTACATTATAAGCACAAGTAATTATTTGTAATGATTGATTTTGGTTAGATAATAGGATATGTTGGATAACTAGCCCTATTGGATAAGTGTGGGACTAACATTGGTTATATTTGGATCATGTGAGCATTAGTCAAGGATGGTATTTGGGTGGAACTGTATCAAGTACCCACTTTTTGTAATACTCAATGACATGAATACCATATGAGTTAGTTGGTTCTTACTCACTATAGGAACAATAAAGGGTCAGTTTGTGTGATGTAAGAGGCGTAAGTATGAATTAAGATGGTTATAAGATTTAGGTTTATATTTTATCTCTTTCCGTATAGGTTGGAATACATATGATTTAGAATTAATTGGGTGTTTTTCCAATGGTTTTTTGTTGTATTTTTTGTCAATTAATTTTTTCAATTTTGGATTTTCAACATAATAATTCAAAGGAGATGAATTGGGTGAATATGTGTGTATCCACCCATGATAGAATATTAAGATGATTCCATTTTTTCATAGAAAAGGAAAATAACACAAGTCCTTAGAATAGCTAGCAAGATAAATTCCTTAGACTAAAAACCTATATCGATTGTTGATATGATCATCATGTCAAATAAAATTTCCACATCTTAGAGAAATATTATCTACAACATTCACTTCCAAAGTTGAACAGATGAGAGAATATGAGAAAACCAGCCACTACACCTATACTAGATAGCTTGAATAATCTCTGTAATGGACTAAGTAAAGCTAATTTTAATAGATATTCCACATGATTTATTTAATAAGGGTTGCACATGATCTGGTAGAGGATTTCATACGAATACTATAATATTGAGTATTTTATATATTTTAATGCCTTAAGAATATATTTCAATGTGTTTAGTATTATTTTGATAATTCAAATAATCATTTTTTGTAGTTATGTGATAATTTAAACAAGCTATAGAATCCATGGTTAAATCTAAAGTCTATTTTAAGTCATCTCTAGAAATCTAGAATTTCGGAGTTCATCGAAAAATAACTAAGTCTTGAATGTCAAACTTTTCCTATGAGGTTGTATGAATTCACTATAATCATAAGACTTCAGGTGTTGAATATAATTATTTGAGGTCATTATAATACTTCGGTTTTTATCATATGAATCTTCTTGATTGTAAATCTTTACCAACCATAAGACTTCATTGTATAGGTTCCCTACCCATTGTATGATTTTTTATTTTGCTGAAAATTGACAAAGGGATTATCGTATGAATTTATGGAGAACATATATTCTTCAAAAAAAATTAATATAGTATTTATTCCTCAAATAAGTTAGAAAAACTATTGAATATATTCCATAAATCCAAAAATGCAATAAACTTCATCAAAGGTGACCTAAATAACTTTTTTATCAAATCTTTAACTAATTTCAAGGTTACCTATACTATCAATTTCAATCATATTTTTATCCCAACTAAAAATTATTAACTCAACATCAGAAACATATTAAGTTTTATCTTTCCATTAATCACGTGTTCTATAAAAATATCACTTTATCACTAAATCAGTTTTCTTGGTTATTAGTATCGTTCAAAATATATTTTCAAATACTTAATTAAAAACTACTACGAAGCAATCCTAAGATGTTTCGTGATAAAAATACCATTACTATAAAAATTATACAACATAATTATTGAATTCAAATACATAAACACTTCAATAATTCCACTTTATTCTTAAACCATTAACCAAGATTCATTATCTTATTACCTAATAATTCTTTCCTACAATATGAAATATGAATCACATATTAAGATTTATCTACATAAATTTAAACATGATTTATACTTTTAACATATGAAATATTATTAAAACATCTCATACATTTCATATTTAATTTGTAGTCTCTTTATAATAATCAATAAAACTAAATAATCGTACAACATTGATGATTCTCTTTTTGAGATTCCCCCCTAGTACATTGATTTGAATAATGCTCATACTTTCCACATTTAAAAAATTTATCCATTAGGGATACCTTAGAGAGAAAATTATTCTCATCCATTGTGTTAACTAAACATTTTATTTTTCCTCATAATTTACTTTATTTTTTCCTTATTTTCCATTTTCAAAACATCTTCACATTCCTCTAAGATATTCAATTGAGTGCTTCTTCCCATATTCATTCCATGTAGAAATATTAATCTCCTTTTCTCTATGGTCTTCATGAAAATACTTTTTATATTATTATGTGTGTTAAGAAACTCACCCATATAGAGGTCATTAATCATATAATGGGATATTTGATTAGGTATAATCATAAGGTTACTCATTCCATTTCCCATTTCATTTGGTTTCTCATGAGGGAAATCATTTCATTGTCCATCACATTTGGTACTAACAAAATTCCTTTGGGATTCATTCCTTAACTAAAACCAAAAAGTATAGTGTGATAAATAATAATCATAGTGGAAAACCACATAATTATGAAAATATATGTGTAAGTTGTCTAAATCATGACACCTTATTTTATGACACCTTATGTTTAACCTAAGTCATTCATTATCATTACCAAAACTTTAGGATTTTATCCTATATTTAGACTCATCCCCAGGGTTCTCATTAAATTTATCTCATCCTATTTTCTAAATGTTAACTAAACCTTTCTCTAATAAAAAATATAACAACCCAAACGTTTCATACATAGATATCACATATTAATAGATTAATATTCATTACATAACATAATGATCCACAATATAATATTATAGGTCTAGTTCATTTTAAAACTTGTATAAATAAACAACTAGTTCATAAAATATCTACATTGTGTCCCATTAAGTTCTTCATAACTATCACCCTTCTTCAACATATCATACTTAGTACCATTCTTCAAAACCTGGGGAAAGGAAACATAATAAAGGGTGATCTCAGATGCTCAGTAAGAGTAAACAAGGGAAATATTAATGATCACTTGATCATAACATGAACTTAAGGGTATGAGAACATGATTATAACATTTTAAAATCATAAACTACATATCATAAACAATAATCTTGAGTCATGGCATAAATCACGGAAGTTCATAAGACATGAATCATAAAGGAATAAAAGAACATGATCTATGGGAGCATAACATTGGCATAATAAATAAGTTTATGGAATACACATAATAATAGAAAAAAATTCCTTATTAGTCAAGGTTTATTTCCAATACTATCATAGTGGAATGGGTTTACTTACAAAACCATATTATTAGTCAAGGTTCACTTCATATACTATTATAGTGGACAAAGTCCCAAACGAAATTTTTTTCACTCCCCATTCCAGTTCAATTTAACTCATGAGATATCAATATTTACCCAATTAATTGGAGGAATATATAGGTCCCACCCATATTTGTTTATAACATGACCATCATCCTTAGTTATAATGTAACCACCATACTTGGTTATAACGTAACCATCATCCTTGATTATAACATAACCACCATCCTTAGTTATAACATAACCACCATCCATGGTTATAATAGAACCACCATCATTGGTTATAACATAACCACCTTCACATAATTAAAACCATAAATATGTGTTCCGCAATATCATAAAAAATCATCATTTCATTACATCACAACCTATGCAAATAAAATAGGTTTCACAAACATTTAATCAATTCACTATAGTAGAACCCATGGAAAATAAATAGGTTTCAAAAACATTTAATCAACATGAACTTCAACCATTTAAATAAAGACTAATATTGGTATCATTGGATCATATACCCATTAAATCATAATTAAAATCAAATTATTTTATCATATATGAAAATTCCATTAAATGATCACTGAAATATTTCTTGAGGAAAATAACATTTCTATTTTGAAAATCACTTTTAAAATAAAAATATTTCCAAAATATTATGAAACAAATTTCCTTTTAAAAGAACCTTGAAAATATTAAATTAATATTAAAAAAAATTAGTGGTAATTATAGTGGAAAATTACATTCATTTATTATAATTCAAAAGAAAACATTCCTTTTATATTTTTTTGTAAAAGTGAAAAAGTACCTCTTTTGATAAAATACAAGACGATTCCTTTTAAAAAAATTAAAAAAACAAAAAATCAGTAAAAATGACTTTAAAAAATCAAAATATAATATTAAAACATTGTATAAAACATTTTTATAAAAAATGGATATGTAAGGAAAATGATTTTCGACTGAAGAGTGAAATAAATGTGATTTTCTTTAAAAACACATTTTTAGTTTCTTGAGTACTTAAGGTGACTAAAATGAAAGGAAAATATTTATTCTCAAAAAATAACCATATTATAATAAATTCATTAGTTTATTGAGAGATATATCATAGTATTTCATCATTTGAAAATTAATCATAAATAATCCTCATAAACAACAATATTGTTACATAAACCCTTACAATTTTGGTAACTTAAACCCTTACAATTTTTTTAACTATAGAATCCTAAGACCCATGAAATAAAGAAACTTATATGGATATTTAAATATATAAAAAATCATAATATTAATCATAAAATACATTCATAGATATTATATACACCACACAAAAGAAAAAAGTGGTTAATATGTCATGTGTCTTACAAAAATAAAAGTGGGATGAAAATACCTTACCTTAGGTCTGACTTCCTTCATATGAATTGGAACCTCCTTTATAATAAATATATATTTATTATAGATATATTATATAAACATATTCATATATATCATATCATATTTTATTTTTTTATCACCTTTTATCCCTCATTTATTAATACTTATTTATTAAAATCTTTTTTTTTGTGATATCTGCTTCGTTTTTTATGTATGTTTTCGTTTGGTAGTACTGGCCCTTTTATATTGATCATAGTTAAATAATATACATAATATTAATAATTATATAAATTAAATATATATTAATTATATATGTGTTTATATTTATTCATAAATGATAAATATAGAAAAATTAATTACACTATTCATGCAGACGGTAGGCAGTTCGTACGCATGAATGTTGTATTTATTTTTCGATGGATAGGAAATGAGAAAAGTAAATAATAATTAGAAATTACAGAATTATTATAATATATATATATATATATATATTATTAATTAAATCAATATTTATTATAATCCAATTAAAATGGAAATGAAAAACTAATCACATCGCTTTATGGAGGTGGTAGTCCACATGTACGCATGAGCAACGTTATCATTTTCCAACGGTTTGGAAGTTAAGAAGGTAGATATGATATTGTAATTATAGTGTTATAATTATTTCATAATTATATTATATAGATATTAAAACCATCAAAGTATACATCCATAAAATATGGTTATGAGAAATTAATTTTATCGCTACGCAGAGACAGTAAGTCATATATATGCACAAGTGACACTTTCACTTCCCATTTGATGGAAACAGGGTAAATAAAGGTAATTTCATAATAATAATAATTATTATTATAATTTTTATAATTAATATCTTATTTTATTAATAATATAACATATTTATAGGAGTTAAAATAATAATTAAAAAGAATGTGATCAGTTAAGGCAATTACCTCTCCTTTGAAAGAATACATTTAGATCTCGTCTTAAGGATCCTAGGGTTGGTATTTTGGGAAAAACATTACCTCTAGAATGTTACTAGGGAATTTTATAAGAGATTTGGTATGGTTATGGTCAATATATAAGGAAAAAGGTGGTGTTAATAGGAGAAAAGATGGGTTCCCATTTATAATCGATGAGAGGGGCATTTTTCGAATTTCTGAAAATATTAAATTAATATAAATTAATTTTGATGTAAAAATGAATATAATATGATAATATTATTGAAAAATATTAGGATAAGTTGAAATAATATTATAAAATAAAATTTTTACAAGTTTGGATCACATATTTACCTTTATCCTTTTGTTTTAACCCTTCATTAACCCTTTTGACAATTATGATGATATCAATATTTTTTTTACTCTAAAGGGTTTAATATAGTTACTATAAAAGGAAAAATAACCCATAAATTGACCATGTTTTATTTAATAAACCATATGCTATTTACTTTTATGAATATAAGTTTTTTAGGAATTTTAAATCTTTTAATAAAATATTATTTATTATAAAATAACATTAATGTCAATTTTGGAACTATTCATTTAATTTGACTTTTAAAACTACAAGAAAACATTTTAATTTGAATACAATAAATCTGCACCTATTTAATATGTCATATGTATCTAAAAATCATAAACACAAATATTCATTCAAACTGTATTATTTTTAACATTTTTTTTAAAAAATATTTTATTTTTCTATTAATTGAATAATTATTGCGTCAGTTTTGCGTAAGATATTAAGGTAATTATTTCTTATCTAAAACTTAAAAATAAATTACCATTATAAAAAATCATTTATCTTTAAAATTAATATTTATAATTAAACAGTTCCTCTATTTATCCATATATTTAGAATATTATAGTTATTAAAAGTAAGAATGTGACTTTTTTGGATTTATATGCACTTAAATATTATAAACATAAAAATCATGTAAAAATTGAAAAAAGGACATATATTTAAATTTTGGATGATTATTTATGAAATATAGTCATCCAATAAAATTAGTTCAAGTGTTGCGATCATTCTTTTTTCCTTATCATTTAATTTTTAACCTTAATTACTTGATTTACCCTTTACCATGGTAACAAAATTACTAATGTTGTTATTCATAATGTTCAAAAATAAAATATAAATATTTACCAAATTTTGAATCCTTGATTCCAAATATTGAATATATATTTAAATATTAAAAGTATAAATTTTTTTTTAATATAAATTTGTAAAACTGATCGAAAAACAGTTTTTGGAAAAATGCGTTTTTAAGTCCAAAAATGTACTTATAAAAACAATTAGGTATAATGATGACTAAAATGAAGATGATTATGTTATATCTAATTAAATAATACTTATTTTACTTTTATATAAAAATCAAAGTGTGATTATACATTTTAATGAAAATAAATTGACAGTTTTTACAAAAATCGGTATTTTCCACTATTCACTGAAAAAACATTCCTTTTAGAAAAATACTTAAATTTCAACTAAATATAATTTTGAAAATATTATTTTTTAAAAAACTATATCATTTTTATAAAATAAAATTCCTAAAATTTCTATAAATTAATTATAATATTTCCTCACAAAAATCAATAAAAATCATTTTTGAAGAGAACGTATTTTTCAAGAATAAAAGGACTTTACTAAAAATTGGGTGATTATTTACTAAAAAATTATAATTAAATTTAAATTGAGTAAGAACTTTATATATATTTCATAAATTAGTTAATCATATTCATTCCCACTAATTCAAAAACTATGTTATAATGGTCATATAATAATATTTTATGGTTTGTTTAAGCTCATTGTTGTGTGTAATCCAAGTTATAAAATTAATTTATAGAGAAAAATTTCATAAAATATTGGGGTGTTACAAGAATATTTTGAATATTTGGAATATTTTTATTTGAAAAAAACAAAAAGTTAGGGATTCTTTTGGCCAAATGTGTTTGGGGGTATTTTTTCCAATTAGATTTTCTGATTCAAACTTTAAAATATAAGAATGAAAATATATAACTTGAATAAAGATGTGTGCATCCACCAATGATATATAGGATATTGAGTTATTACCATTGTATTTTCATGGAAAAGTAAAAGATAATAGGCCCTTGTAATAGCTGGATGGATAGATTCCTTATACCAATAACATATGTTGATTGTTGAGCGGATCAATATATCAATGACAAGTTTCAAAGCTTGTAGAAGCACTATCTATAATAGTCACTTATAAAGTTTAATAGATGAGAGAATCTAAGAAAACAAGAAACTGCACTTATAATAGATAAATTTAACAATATGTGTGAAGGGTTAAGTAGATATTATTTGAATATTTATGGATTAGGATTGATTTAATAAGAGATTCACCTGAGTTAGAAAAGGAGTTCCTAAGAATACTCAAATAATTGGTATTTTATTTTATTAAATACCTTGAGAATATATTTTAAGGAGTTTGGAATTATTTTAATAATTAAAATAATAATTTGAGGTAGTTATTATAGTTTTTGAACAAGTTAGAGAATCCCTAGAGAAATCTAATTTCTATTTGAAGTCAAATGAAATAAAATTTAATTTTGGAGTTTCCTAAAAAATGGTTAGGTCCTAAACATGTGACTTTTAATACTGGATAATATTAATTCACTATGATCATAAGACTTATTATATTGAATTTAAGTATTTTATGTGATCTTATGACTTTGATTTACATCAAATTAATTAGTCTAGTCATAAGTCTTTTCCAACCATAAGACTTCATCGTAAGAACTAACTTCTCATCGTATGACTTTGGAGTTTATTGAAAAATGAAAAAGGGATAATAGTATTAATTTATGGTGAATTTATGAATTTATCATAATAATTTAACCCCAGTAATAATTATTTATTACAATATTATTCAAATATAAACATTTTGAGTCCTCAATGTAAGACTTCAACACTTAGTGAAAGATTGGAAGTCCTGCTCGATGAAAAACATGAGCATTAAAGATTTAAAAAGATGAAGAAAAAATTAAAATATAATTATGAAAGAACTATTTTAACATGGTATAAACATAAAAACACCTAAATTAGTATGTGATACACCTTATAGCTATTTTGGAGGGATGTTATAATTAGTTTAAGGTATAGGTCGTACGACAGAGTTACCAGTGCTTAAAAGTTAACACAATATTTTCCACCTTAGGCATCACCCCTTGATGTTTTATCCCTAAGAACCACCATAATAGAAAATTCCTTATATTTTTTAGGATCTCACAACATTATTATCATCCATCACCTGATCTCCCCATGCCCCGATGTGGGACTCACTGGTTGTAACAGTCGCACACCAAGTAGCATGCCTATTAGGGCTAGGTTATGGACGCCTTAGGGGAGAATTGCATAACTATGGGAACAAAAAAATCCCCCTAATTACTACCCTAGGGGAATATTAATATTCCTAAAACTTTTATACTAGGTGTAGGTCATGTTACTGAGTCACATGTTCTCTCAATCTGACACAATATTGTCCATTTTGAGCATACACCCTTAGGGTTTTATCTGGGCACCACCCCAATAGGAAAATATATCATTTTAGGGAGGATATAAAAACTTTATTATTATTAATTATATGATCTAATAATTCATAAATTTAATACTCTAAGCATTTAATATCTAAACACGAAGCATTAGAACTATTATGGCCAGGTCATGAAATCTTGAGGAGAGAGCTACACAACTATGGGCACAATTTTGGGTGCAAGGGTGGGTTGAATATTGATTTTTAAAGTAATTAGATATGAATTGGGTGATATTTAAATATGGATTTTAAGTGTATATAGTTTTTAAATAACTTGTGAAGCTAAGGGGGGTAGCTTCATCATATAAAATCATTTGAGGTATAAAGGTGGAAAATGTGTTTGGGATGCCGCATCCCAATATGATTTTAAAAGATAGAGACATAATAAAGTCATGTAAGTATATATATAATATAAATGTGATATGATAATATCATAAATTAAATGATACTTTAAATGTAAGTTTTAATGTACCTTGATCTAAAGTTATTAATAAATTATAAATCGATTTTATAAAATCCTAGAAGGATTATCATATTCTTAGGATTAAATCGAAGTAAAAAATTCATTATTAAATAGATTTTAACCATGATGGAAATAGAATTATAGTGGTTTTTAGTTAATTTTAGGTACATTATACATATGGTAAGAGAATATATAATTAAAAGGAAGGTGGGTAGAGAGGTTCTCTCCTATATTGAGATGGGGTGCACATGCTAGTTTTATAGGGATTCAAAGGAAATATATATGACAAGCAAGTTTGGTCATTGATATTATGTGGTAGAAATGGAAGGTCATAATTTCTTATGAGGGAATTAATTCTTATAGAATTTTGGGTATTTAAATGTTCTTATAATATTTTTTTGATTGTCCAACATGACCAGTTCATAATATTTCTATAGGGACCAATTGATTATTGGTATAGTGGGTGGACGATGATATTGGATAGTGGTAGAAGGGAGAACAACAGTGCCCATGGAACCTAGAGATAGTCTCATTAGATGGTATTATTATGATTTATTGAGTGATTCTCATATGTATGGGATATTAGAGTATTTCAAAATTGAGGCATGTTGGTGTTTTAAGTAAAATGATATAGATAATATTCTGGTAAAAATCTTCTTATCAGTTTACTGATAGTGTACCCCTTGTATATATAAGATTTTGATTAGTACATTTTAGGATGTGTTTAATGAACCCATATGGTGGTTTTTAAGGTTTGGTTTTAGATTTTAGTTTGATAAATATGTATTTTATCTAGTTCCTAAGAAACATCAGTTTAGAAATTGATCAATGAATTATAAGAAAAAATAAATATTATTGAAAATTTCTCAAAATAGAATTTGATGAATGAAAAAAGTTTGGATTAGGGTGGGAGAAATGTTGGTACACTAGTGAGATTACTAAATTAAGAACTATTCAAGGCACCAGATTCTAAATGTGTTTAGGAATCAAGTGTAAATATTAAGATAGTACTCAGATGTAACTTGAATCTTGTAATAGTTTTTAGTAAATTGACATAAATGACTGGTGAGGTCAAACATCATCTATGAAATGATTTCAAAATGTTAGTAAGTGAGAGGAATCACAATTATGACATGGAATTAGTTTCATATTGTGTTGTTTATAGACATTTCGAAGGAAATTGGTGTAGTATAGTATCAACTTGCATTTTTTTTAGGAAATGATAGTTGGTTTGCATTAGGTGAATGGATAGTATGATTGTATCTGATGTGAATTTTAAAATTAGAAGTAAAATTATATTCTAATGTATGGTTGGACTTGTAGAAATACTTAAGAATGTTTTTTAGTAATGAGAAGTCATATGGTAGGGAATTTTTAATGACTTGAATTGTTGTGGCTCGGTCAAATCGAGAGTAAATAAACACTAGAATACTTAGGGTAGGAAGATATTTAAATTTTTAATTTTTATTGTGGGTTTAATGATAAGGATATTTAAGGATGAATTTATATAATATTTAATTTTTTATGTTAAAATTAGAGTTTATGGTGAAGGTGGAAAAGTAATAGTAATACTGTAGGGATAATAAAGTACTAATGGGTACCCAGTGGAGGTGCACCGAGTACCTTATGTATAGTGATGGTTGTTATAGAAAACTAAAAATACCACTAGGTACCCAGGAGAATTGTTTTGAGTACCTAGTGTGTTGTCCAGTGGGGTGGGAAGACCCCTTAGATGGTACCTGGTGGCCATACATTGGGTACCTAGTGGCATATAGCATATACTTTTTAATATTTTAATGGAATTAAAATTTTACTAAAAAAATATCTCCCCCTACAACCTATTTTTTCTAGACATGTGACTAAGAGGTTGAGCTCCACCCTCTATCTCCCCTATCCTTTCTCCCAGTTAATCATTTTTCAATTGATGTGGGAGCCTTCTATAAGGTGATAATATATGGGTAAGTCTAAAATCATGGACCCTATTATTTATTTTTTCTATTTATATTCAACATTTTATCTCTATAAATCCCTAAATCAATTATTTTGGTAGTTTTTTTATATTTTTGATTTTAAGAAAATGAGGGAGAATCAAAGTATGATATTATAGGGTATAACACTTAATGTATTTAAGTATGTAGTCCCTAACATGTTAATCAATACTCTGTTTGTTTTATATGATGGTTTCATGCATGTGCTTTGGTTTTTGGGTTAGGGAGATCAGTATAAGGATTGAGAGGGGGAATATTCATGGGATATAATAAATAGTTCCTATTGTTATTAGAATGGATTTTTTGTATGAGATTGAGTGATTTTAAGATTGATTAAGGATTACGGACCTAAAGGATGAAAACACTAGTTTTTTGTGAGAGACAATGAAAGGGTATCCAAGTGCGATGTAAATAATAAGAGACCTAATATGGACACTCATGTGCTAATTAGAGTAGTCTAGCATGGGTAGGTCCTTTTGTGAGTCGATAGGTGGTCCTTTTCTTATAGAAATCATTATTAATGGGTTGAACATGGTCTATAAACAATGGAAGTTCATATAAGAATGATATTAATGTGATTATGAATGGTTTTTATCATGAAATCTATTTAGAGCCTTGTAGTTTTGTCTGGGATGTCTTGGTGGTGGGATTGATTATGAATTTCCTTATGAGTTATCAGTAGAAAGGGCATATAGTCTATAAAACTCAAAATCTTTTTATATGTGTCGATGATGGTAATATGAAATGATTAAATTGTGTGTGAATTGTGGGGAACAAAATTCCCTCATGAGGGGTTTATTATAGGAGGAATATGGTTTTTATTTTTCTAACGATCTCACCTCAGGTGTGCCATCAAGGTAAGTGTAAAAGTGATATTAATGGGCCTTGGGGTTTCGTTAGAGAGAGTAATTGAGGTAATTAATGTATTCTATTTGATAGGGAATTAATATTTAACTTTGCATCTAATATTAGTATTTAAAATTAGTGAGATCATGGGTAGAAAATAATATTGGGTTTTCTTTATGTGTTTAAAACTTGGTTGGGTGTGATACAAGATTGGGATATTCCATAGACATGATAAATTTTGATTATTAGTTAGAAGAGAAGATTTTGAATAGGTTTTACATGACATAATGGCATGTTATTATTTTTATAAGATTTTATATTTGATTAGTTTATCTTATGATGAATTTTGAGTTAAAGTGTGACATAATATATTGGGCCTACAAGCTTAGTATTCAATGAGTGATTATATTATTTATTATAATATAGGTCTATCATGATTAAGATGAGTTGTTGGAGTTGTTATGTGATAATCATGGGGCATGATTAGTACTAGTTGAGAGATTGTAATGGGATTTATATGCCACGTGAATATTTTATTAAGTTATATTGACTTTGATGATGATAAATCATTCTTGTGAGGTGATTTTTATCGTATGATGGTGGTTATTATTATAATATATGACCATGAGTTGAGTAATATATGATGTGTTTTCCCCATAGGGGGTATCCATTATTCATGTCCTCTGTAATGTGTGTTCTTTATAGAGGATGACCATGATAAGGTTCCTCCCTGATATGTATTATTCATAGGGTGAATCCATGAGTTTGGTCCTCTGTGATGTGTGTTCTATTTAGGGGAAAACCATGATCAAATTCCCCCATGATGTTATTTCATTAGTGGATGGATATGATTTGGGTCCTCTATCTGATGAGTCCTCTCTATGGGATGACAGTTACCTAAGTCCTCAACTTGGGTTCTTCTCCTAGTATGATTCTTCAATATTTTCATAAGTGGGGTTGTGCATCATGGTGTATTGGTTAGAACTTTATTTCTCAATATGGTTGTGTGTAATTTTTGTGTAAATACTTAATTACTTTATAACTATATACATTCAATATATATTAATAGAATATTTTAGGGGTCATGTTGGTGGTTATACTAATATTTATTCCCATGCTCTATTCATGCGCCCTAGTGGATGTGTAGACTTTATATCCAGAATTTAGGTGGGTAGGGTTTTGATATATAAGTGATTAGGATGGATTAGATTGATAGGTTTGTGGATAAAATATTAAAGTGGGAATAAAAATTTTATATAAAGGTATCAATGTGTTTTTTAGTACCTTTGGGATCATATTTTATATGACCAACCCAGTGGTTGGTCATTTTTTATGTATAATTAACTGTTATAGAATAATTTCATTACATTATTGTAGATTGTTGAATGTTTATTTATTATGGTTGTCTTTCCACTATAAATTTTCATATGCATACTCTAATGTTCATTTTATGTTTTTATGTTAACTATTTGTTATTTTATAGATGATATCAATAGTATAGTATCCCCATTGTTGATTGTAGACTCTTTCTACTATTCAGTGATATCTATCATATAGGAAGGTTTGATTGAGGTCTTGCAGTAACACCTAACTCAGAACTATTTGGGGTGACCAAATCATAGATATTATGAATGGTATTAGATAATTATTTTAGTTGTTAGTATATTTGAACTTAGTAGGTTGAGGTAGGACTAGTTGGAACTTGATGCAAACAATGTCCATGTTTCTAATACACACATGTATTACAGAAGTCCATGTTACTATATATGTGGTATTATTATAATTTTTTCATATTATAGTTGAGTTATTTTTTTATAAAGTATGATGTTAGGTACTATGGTTTATTTTTTTTACTCTCAATCTATCATAGAAAAAGTATTGTGTTCATGCATGATACTTGGTACATAGGTTCATAAAATATTTCCATGATTTCCTATGATTGGAAATTGGATTTTGAAAATGTTTTGGGTAAATGTTTTTGAAAAATAATGGTTTTGGTAAGGGTTTTTGAAAAATTGGTTTTCGAAAGAAATTTCAAGAAAGAAAAAGGGGGTCAGTTAATTAAAATCTAATAAAATTCATTAAATATTTTTCTAAATAGCTTATTGGGGTGTGTTAATTAACTGATCCTAATAGTGTTTGTTTTATATATTATTACTAATTGATATGTCCCATGACCACCTTCTCTTGATTTTCACCTCCCTTAGGTCACTTCCCCCAGCTGGTGTGGATATCGCTATCAAGGACGCCCTTGGGCTTAACTTCTACAGGCCCCCTTGATTGTTTTGTTTGGATTGTATGGATTATGTAAAAGAAAATTAATGTTATCTTTCAAAAAAAATGATATGATTTTTTTAATACACATTTGTGTGATTAAATCCCTGTAGTAGGGTAGTATTATCCTTATAATCCAAGGGTAAATATTAGTATTTGTATTTTATGTATGTGGTTTGAATTAATATAGTCATTGTGTGTCAATATTATGGTTTTGTATGTCCATATGATGCCTTGGATGGTTAGGAAACCTCAATCAATTTAGGTAATAAATGTACTTTTCCTTGGGTATTCTTGAAATTAAAATCACAAGTAGTGATTTGTAAGGTGTGGTTGTTGTTAGTTCATAGGATAAGTTGGATGACTATCCCTGTTGGCTAGTTGTGGGTCAAGAATTGGTCAAAAATTTATCATGTGTTAATGGATCAAATATGGAATCAAAGTGACATGGGATCAAGTACACACTAGTTATAAGACACCATGACTTTGATTTAATGTGATTTAGTTAGTTGTTACTCATCATATAGGCAACTGAGAGTAATTCCATTTTATATAAAAGGTTTGATCATGAATTAGGATTGTTATAAGATGTGGGATAATGGTTTCTCTCTTTATAATGAGGAAAGATAGTATATACTTCAAAATCATAATAGATGCAATTATGGGTTTGTGATTGGTTGGTAAAGTTATTTGATATGAATTGGGTGATATGTGAGTATATATTAGAGGTTGAGCTAGTTTTTAAATAACATATAAATTTAAGGTTGAAGGATTGAGTGTATAAATTCATGTGATGTATAAAGGTTTGAAATGAGGATTTAAATGTTGTGGTCATTATCAATTCGTAGAAGTGTAAATGGAATATGAATGTGATATGAGAATTTCATGGGTTAGATAAGACTTTAAATGAATGTTTTAAGGGGCCTTGATTTGGAGTTGTTTATGAATTATAGAGAAATACTATAAAACCCAAGTAGGATTACCAGATGATCAAGATTGAGTCAAAATAAAAAAATATCATGGTTAAATAGAATTGGCCTATGATGGAAATTAAATTCAGGTAGTTATTGGTGATTTTTTTTGTGAAAAATATGAATGTTAAGAGACCATATAATTGGAAGTAATATGCATGGAGAGAGTCTCGCCTATATCAATATAGGGAACCTGTGTTGTTTTCATAGGTCTTCTCGAGGAAAGGTGTGGGTCAAGCATGTTTGATCGTTGATATTATATGGTAGCGATATAAGGTCACTATTTTTTCATAGGGTAATAATGCTTGTATATATCTAGATATATAAAGGTCCATATGAGATTGTTTATAGAATATAGTGTGATTGGGTTATGATATGTTTTTAGGGGTTGAGTGATAGTTGGGATAGTGGATGTCTAGTGATATTATATAGTGGTGGCCCTGATCATTGTGGTACCCTTTGATCCTAGAGTGAAGATTGTTGAATTATATTTTAATGCTATGTAAAACTGGGATCATGATTAGTGGATATTAGAAGATGTCTAAATTAAGGAATGTTAAAATATTTACCCTACCTAGAGAACTATGGATTTGAGGACCAGGATTTCAAATTTTGTGTAGAAGGAAAATAACCATTTCATGAGGAATGAGAAGTATTCAAATATTAATACCACCAGCATCCACACCATCAATTACCATCTTTACTATTAATTCAATTCTTTTTTGAAGTAATGAATTCCATGGGATAGACATTGGTTCATCTAGACTATGAATAATTTTATGGCGAAAAGATATTTAAGATATTAAGATCATATATAACATACTTTCCATTAATTCAAAAAAAATACTATTAAAGGAAGGAGATAAATTCTTAATGTAGTCACTATTAGTAGATCTTACAAAGCAGTTACAAAATCTTGTCTTAGGGGTATTTGAAAACAATGATCAATGAAACTATTGTGGAATATATGGAAATAGTTTCATACACTTTATAAACATTGATATTCCATAATAACATCCATCATAACCTAAATAGGAATAAGTGAGATATATCGTAAACTATGGAAGGTAATATATGAGGGATGATCCATTCTCCAATACTTGTTATCAGTTATGGAAGAATCATATCAATATTTATTAAAATGGGAATGGTGATTTCAAGTAAGATGGACCTTCTAAATTTAAAGTACATCATTGATATTGAAGAATAATTAAAATGTGAACTTATAAACAACAAACTTTAAGTTCAAAAACATCTGACAATTTAACTGAAAAAATTCTAGATGAATTATAAAAAATCAGAAACAATTGGATGATAATGAATAACATTTTTCAAAGAAAAAAATTCAAATTTCTCTTCATTATATCAACTTATTCAAGGAAACTAATAAAATATTCACAATATGTAATTTAAAATTATACATCTTGAAAATAAAAATACTATGAGATACAAATATAAACTTATATGTATGATAGAAACCAATCCATGAGAGGGGTTCATAGAAATTTCAATATGAGTAAAAAATGATAACAGTAAAATGAAAGTAGATTATTGAAAATAAGTAATTTAAGGATAATAATAATGAGGATAATAGATATAAAGTCTAGGGATATTATAGTAATTGTAAAGAGAATAAATAAAATGTTGAAAAGGTTGAGAAAAGGAAAAATAGGAATGAAAGGATCTAGAAAAGAGTCATTCAAATCTAGGAAACAGTTATGTGAAATTATATTTACCACCTACATCATTTATCAAAAGATTCATGGATCTTGAAAAACATAGAGAAAAATATTTCAAAAGATTAATCTAAATTAATTAGAAGATCAGGGTGGGAATTCCATTTATAAAGGCATTACCAAAGTGTGGAACCACCTGTAGGACTTTTGAGATATCAATGAGAGGGGAGGTGATCAATGATCTTTATGATTTTATATTTCTTTCAAAATAGCCATCACCGCTAATTAATATGAGTTATGTTTACTATATACACACACTCCAAACACATACCAACACAAGGAGTGTAATGATTTACAAGGTTCACACTGAATGTGAGAAGGCTAGTCCTTTATGTGATATGGATTCCATTGAGATCACACTACCCAATAAAATAATCTTGTAGCTATAAGCGAGTAAGATATATCCTTTAAAATCACATGTGCATGTATCTCGACTAAGCTATGTTTCATCCCACACTAAAGTACATCCCATAATATAAAATGATAGTAAATGTTGATAATAATTGATATGTCTTCCACCAATAGATTGTTATCATGTCGTTGAATATTTAGAGTTCTTCTCCTTCTTCTATGCTTTCATAGTAGCAAGACACCACTTCAATTTTCATAAACACCACTGTATACAACCATCATAGTCTACATATTCATCATTAATGATATCGTTTAAAATATATTGCAGAAATAACTTATTTTATCTATATCTCTTTCTCCTTTGAACATCATGGTTAATACATCCAATCTTCTTTAAAATATTCTCAATAATATTTTTTGGGCTTCATTAACTAGTTTTTATACACATTTTTCTTCTTATTATTTGAATAAATATTTATAGAATCATCTAAATATTTTTTCCTCTATATTTCTTTCATTTTATACTTTTAATAAACATCACTTGAAGTTGAATGTGATTTATGTGTTAACAGGAAAAGAAAACACAACCATCATATCCACTTCAACCTTCTCTTAACTTTATTCATTTAATGAATATCACATTCTAGAGAAACTTATTAAATATACAAACATGGAAACTTTATCTCAGTTCTTCAGCAATCTCCCAAGTATTTGACTACTTCTAAACATCTCTTGGGATCAACAATCTCTCCCATTGGATTTTTTTGGAAACCAAAGAATATAAATCACTATCAAAATCAATCCCCATATCAATGAATCATCATCCAAAAATTATAAACTTACTTGAGAAAACTCGATGTAGGAAACATGAACATTGAATAATAATGTCACATTATATTTAAGAGGTGATGGAGATTCATACCATCTTCAAACCTGATCCTCTTGATTCATCATAATGAAATGATTCCACTTTTATCTTTATCTGAGAATGGTTCAATTCTTCTTCAATAAATACTTCTTCATCACATCATAATATAATAAAGGATAAATTCTTCT
This sequence comes from Viscum album, assembly GCA_963277665.1. NCBI lineage: Eukaryota > Viridiplantae > Streptophyta > Magnoliopsida > Santalales > Viscaceae > Viscum > Viscum album. Next base: position 1,661,492,259 of record OY728146.1, on the reverse strand, counting down.
TTAATGAATAATACATAATCACATAAAATCTATACTCAATTTTAAATACTTATCCAAGTAACCTATTAAATAATAAATTCCTACATACACTTCAACAAGACTATTAAAATAGTTTTCACATTCACGATGGTGAATTTATAGCTTATCCCTTTCAATAACTTTCTCTAAATACATTATCCCCCTTAAGAGAAACACAAATAAATTGATACTCCCCCTATAAATATTCACCCACCTTTTAATAAAACCTAAGAAGATAAATACAAAAAAAGATTTATGTTGCCAATATCACCCCCATTGAAAAACAATATCTAAATAAAAGAAAAGAGATGGGATAGATACACAATACCTTATCATTGATAGGGGTTATGTTTAACTACTAACATCAACCTCAAATTCTAAAATTTATCTTCAGATAGTGGATTAGTGAACACATCATCTATTTTCTTTTTTATTGGAACAAATTATAACTTTAATTCACTTTTTTCTATAAGATCCTTCCTAGAGTTATATTTGAGGTAAAATTTACTTTCTTCTTGAATTATTAACAATAATATTCAACAAATTTATAGCACTTTGGATATCACATCCCAAGAGAAGTGTCAAATTTACTTAAACTTTAAGATCCACCAACTTTGTTCTCATCCACATTGATTGATTTGTGGCTTGAGTATCAACTGCATACTAAGAATAAGTGGTGATTAGAGTCATATAATTATACTTCTTAGTGTTCCAAAAATCACACCTCTATCCAATGAAAAAAAACTTCACCAGTTTTAGACCTCTTATCATTGACACATCCTTCCCAATATTTATATGTGTATCCAAACACATTAAGCACATCCTTACTATCATATTTTAACCTAAAATTTATTTTTACATTAATATACCTTTGAATCATAATTTAGGAATTGAAATGAGACTCTTTTCTGTGTACTTTAGTACTTATAATATAGGGTAATAACAAACAATAAATCTAGTCTTGAAACTATCAATTATATAAAACTTCCAATTTACTTATAGAACTCCATTGGATCAACTTATTTTACCTACTCATCTTCATATAGAATTTTCCCACTAAAATTCATGTGTAAATAGACCTTGAATCTTCCTTGTCAAACATTTTCAAAAATTCCCTAGCATACTTATCTTGATAAATAAAAATGTGATATTTTATTGAGAAATTTTTTGTAAAATTACCTCATATCAACTTGAATTTACATTTCAAATAACTTTTTTATCTCCTTGGAAAAATTATCAATTTTTTTTATTATTTACAGAAAATATGATATCATCTTCATAAAAAATAACAATGGGAGAAACTAAATTTTCATTTTTAATGTTGATACTATATTTCCCTATTATTTATCTGAAGTTCAACCTCTTCAAGAGGGTATCCAGCTTAGAATACCAAGATCATGAGGCTTCTTTCATCCCATATTAATTCTTATTTAACCTATAAAAAAATTCTCATATTTTTTAAATAATAACTCATAAGGTTTCTTAATGAACACTTAATCTTCCAACTAACCATTGAAGAAGGAAGAATTGAAATTCATTTGGAATATATCTTATTGAATTTGTGTTGTAATAAAATAAATATTTTAATAGTTTTAATCCTTGAAACTGGTTCAAATTTCACATAAAAGCACACTCCTTAAACCTATGAATAGCCTTTACACAATAATCTTTCTTTATTTTTCACCACTTAAACCTTTTCATTCTATTTATTTAAAAACACCTACTTTATCCTGATGAAATTATTATCTTTAGGATTGAGTACTAACTTCTATGTGTCATTCTTCTCAATTCAGTCCAATTCTTCATTTATAGCATCAACCCACTCTTTATGCATTAATGATTATTCAACATATCTCTATTCAACTATAGAAAACAGTGAAGTATGATTTGTTTTCCTCAAGGTTATCCTAGTTTGTATCTGTTTCCCTTGATATCTAATGATTTTTTAGACCTAAACTTTCCTTATCATCATAGGATGAGATGAATGATATTGTTCCTCATTGCTTGGAATGGCTTAATCTTATTCTCCAACCTATATATCTTCAACATTTTCATCTCTATGTGAAATTTATTCAGGCTATTTAACACAAAAAAACATCATCATCATCAATTCTATAAATTTATTCATCATGTATGGCATCATTATTTGAATGTTACATAATGTTAAAATCAGTAGGATCGATAATATTTCTATTCTACTTTTTATATTAGTGTTAAAATATTCCATTTATAGGATATGTTAGGAATATTTAATCAATACCTCATTTCTCAAACTTCCCAAGACTCTCACATTTCACCTTAATAAAAGAAGGGATTAAAACCACATGAAGATACTTCAATATTGGGTATTTTTTATAATATATATCATAAATGGACATATAAAAAACATTTCCTATGTAAACAATGGTTTTTAATGTGAAAAATTTCACCAATAGTTTCCCTCTAAAAATATTGATAAGTATCATTCTTGAACAACATTGTCTGAGTTATCTCCACTAAATATCTATTTTTTATTTATACATGACACTTTATTGTTTTTTTAAGGTGCAATGAGCTCATTTCAGATTCCATAATTCTATATATAATCTTCAAACATTAAATTTTTAAACTCAGTTCCATTTTCTATTGAGATCTTCTTGATAGAGAAACCACACTCTTTTTTTGTACTTCATAGAAAACTTTTAAACATTCTTAAATCCTTAAAATTTTGTTTCATAAATATAAAATGATTAATGTGAGTTAATTCATTAATAAAAGTTATAAATTACTCGTCTTAATTGGTTTATTTCTTCATCAAGGGCTCGTACACATCTGAATGAATGATCTCAAAAGGTTGAGTAGAATTTTGTTTATAAATGTAGCAGCACTTTAAAGTTTAAACATATCATTTAAAATTCCTAATTATTCATAATACTTATTTCTAGGAAATAATTTAACCTCCAAATAAAATACATAAGAAATATACATTATGATTAGAATGGGGAATGCATTCCAACTACTCATAGAATTAACCACTAAAAATATACAGAGTCCTAACCTGCCTTTTGAGTGCATATAAAACATCTATTGTGGTCATCATCTTCTGCCTGGTGTTCTCTATATATTTCAAAAAATCCTGAATCATGTTATCAATTAATACCTTTAGTAAACTTCATGTCTCATTTTAAATGAGTCCATTAATCCTCTTCACATTGAATCTCCTTGATAGGAACTGAATTATAGGATATGATATGTTGTGAATGTTATTGTGCAACACCTTCATGTGATTATTATATCCACCATTTCCTAATCACATGTCTATCTTTCTATGGGACAAAATTTTAAAGTTAATAAAGGAAACCCTAGGTCCTAGTTTAGAGAATTTTTATTTCTCTAAAGTGTGTGAATTATAAAGGTTTCATAGATTGATTCTCCACTTTGTTTTATGAGGAGTTAACAATTTTACCCTTTTAAAAATTTGAGCACACCTAATATATTTATCTTTTTATTAATTAAACATCACAAACATTGTCTCCTCAATTTATCTTATTCATTTTATTTTTTATAACATGTCCAAGCCTTCAATTCCACAATTCATTCTATTCTTTTATTCTTAAATAACATGAATTTTATGCATCATCCACTTGAAATAAATCCAATGTAGTCATTTTTTCCCTTTCCACCACTCGTCCATACTCAGTGTTCTTGAACAATAATCCATAATTCCTAAATAAATTTTTTTTCCTTTATCACAAGGTTTTAAAATGCTTAAAATATTTTGTTTCAATCCATCAATAAATCATTTTTTTGATTTTGGATTTTCTTTACTAATCACCATTGAACCAACTCCTATAACATTTAGTGACCAATCATTTAAAATTTCCATTAATACATAATTTCACTTTTCAATATCTTTTATAAGTTTTAAATATCTAGTCATATGAGAGGAATATTCACAATCTAATAGCCATGGGATTTCCCCTTTGGATGCTTTGAGTGAAAATTCCAAAAATAAATCTTTCTCCTTCCTTTTTATTTTCTTATATTGAAGATATTGAGTATGAAAAATCATATTTTTATAGTCTTGTATAAGTATGAGGCATTAATTTTCGTGGTTATTTGTCTGGTCACATCTTCTAAAGACTTCTTCAAGAGCTTCAAACCTATTCTAAGAAATCTGTTCAGAATTTACATTCTATATATGTTCTTTTCATCTTTGAAGGGAATAAATCTCCATAAAAAAATTCCTCCTGAGATTCATATGTATGTTATGTTATTTTTAATTCAACCAAAAAAGATTTTGAATTCCCAAATCTTCCACAGTATCTAAAGAATCCATATGAATAAAATTTTATTTTGTATACAACATGTTGTCTAAAATATGGTACTTGTCTTTCTTCCAAATTTGAGTCACTAATATTGGATCTTTTTTTAGAAAAAAAAAGTATAGTAAACTTATAAAATATCATTATTATTATTATAATTCTTCTCATAATTTTCATATTCACCAAGTATAGCATCTTTTTACTTCAATTTGGTGTTTCTAGGATATCTATATTTTTTAGTATTGCCATATTTTTCTATAAATTTGGTCATCAGGGATTGATCTTTTTATTTGAATCAAAAACAAAAATTTTAGACTTATTTTATTATTATAATGGTTATTTTTATTGATCTTCATGATATTAACACTTCTTTGACCATTCCCCATCTTATGAAATAGAATTTAGAAATTTGGGTTTGAATTTGTTCAACTTTTCTTTATTTGTTATCGATTTTTTTGAATATGGTTAAAATAATTATTTTTATCCTTAAATGTTTCTTCCATATTGATGTTAAAATTATTCTCATAAACAAGAAACATATTTAAATATTAAATCTCCTAAATCAATTTGTATTTTTCTTCTATAAGGGTATATTCTTTGTTATTGACTAATTGATTACTTTTCTTCAAACTTCTTATATCCTTTTCCAGTTTAGAGATTTTTTAGAGACATTATTTTAAATATAAATTTATAAATAATTCCATTTCATTATATTCTACTTCACTTCCATAACATATTTCATTAAAAGTGTCATCTTTAACATTTAATTTAGCAATAACTGGTTGTTCAACATCTTCATCACCAAATGACCCAAATTCAAATCTATCTTCACTACCTTCACTTTATCTAGATAAGAAGTTCCTATTTTTAAATTCTTAAAACTTCTTACCCTGATATTTTAAAGAAACCCTTGAATTTATTTCTTTATTTTTAGAGAATATTCAAGGATTTTCCTATTCATTATCACTGTCTTCTTCATATTTTTAACCTAGTAAATTTATTGTGAACTACACAATAACTCCACACCCAAAACACTTTAAAGTGAGATTTACCTTGTATTTTACTTTCACGATTCTCATTAATCTTGTGATAAGAGGCATAACTTCATCAATAATCTCATCAAACTCTTCATCCAAATTTTAATTTCTTGTATCTTCTTCTTCAAAAAAAATCATCTTGGACTTATTAGGTTTTGAGGCTTTAAATGCAATCAATTTTTCAGCCTTTACATTATTTTTGAAAACATTATATTTTCACATCTTATAAGATATCAAAATACTATATAAGTCATTAAGAGTGATGTCATTAATATATTTTTCTTCAAAATTATAAAATTTTTCATCAAACTTGTCAGGTAAGATACGTAATATCTTATCTATGATAGTAGAGCCTTTTAACTTCTTACCATAGCCTGCGATCATTCTCATAAATTCATTTACCCATGTGAAATAGCTGTAAAATGTCTCATTGTCATGAATCCCAAGATCTTCATACTTAACTCTCCAAATCTATAACTTTTCCCACTTAACTTTGGAATTCCCTTGATAGATATTCTCCAGTTTATTCTAAACTCATTTTTAAATATTGGCTCTTTTGAATTTAAAAAACTATATCTCTAAAATAGAAGATAAAATAAAATTTTCACTACCATCAACATTATCTATATTATTTTTGTATTTTATTATAATGGCATCACCTTTATTGCATGGAGAAATATATCAATTATAGATTCCAATACATCATAACTCAAACATAAAAGGTATGTGAACATCCTATCATTCCATATGTTATAACCTTTCCAATAAAATGTGGGAATCCCCTTATTGTTTACTAATTTTATATTTTCTATTGAATATTTTTCAAATTAGTGACTATATATTTAACTATAGGGAATAAAAAAAATCAATTACCAAATATCCAATAAAAACAATTGAATCTTACACACTGATACAATCTTTGGAACCACCTATAGTACATTTGGGAGATCACTGAGAGATGGGGTGAATTAGTTATCTTAATAATTTTATATTTATTTTTAAATAACCTTTTCCATTAGTTAATAGGAGTGATGTTTACAATCCACATAAACTCCAAACACACATGAACACAAATAGAAAAGTGATTTATTAATTTCAAATATAAATGCGATAAGGATAGTCCTTGGTGCAATATTTATTCCTCTAAGATCACAATACCCACTAGAATCATCTTGTAGGAACAAGTGATCAGGTTATATTGTTGAAGATTATGTTTTAATTCCTCCATACTATGCTTTGTTTCATCCATAACACAAGTTAATCTCACACTTTACAATAATAGTACATGCTGGTAATGATTTATATGTCTTCCACCAACATACTTATATTGAATTTTTTAGTGTGATATGTTATTTTTCATCTTTTGTTTGTGAAAAATAGTAAGATTCCACTTCAATTTGCGTGCACAACACTGCATGAAACCACTACAATCTGTATCTTCATCATGAATGGGATCCTTAAAAATATATGGTAGTATAAACATATTCTATATCTCTCTCTCCTATGAAATTCATGGCCAAATCACCCAATATTCTTCAAAATATTCTTGATAATATTATATAGGAATCCTTCACGGGTTTGTAAACACATTTTTTCATCTTTAGATAAATATTTATAGAAAAAAATAAATATTTTTCTTCTATATTTACTTTATTTTTAGTCTTAAACTAGTAATAAAATATTTATAGATATTAGAATTTAAATCCTTGAAAACTCGGTATTCAAAATATCTCATTAATTCCCTTCATAAATGCTCATAACTATAAGTTGGTATGTAGAACTATCATAGTCTTCTTCCATAGAACCTACCATTATTCTTAAAATCTTATTATTTCCATGATATTAAATCTATCATCCATGTTTTCATGTATTCATGCATAGTATTTTTGTATTCTTGGTTTCATTCTTTACAGTTCAAAGTGTTCTACAAATTTTTCTTCTTTATAAATTTCTAGAATCACGATACACCATCATGATATTTATTACAATGAAGAACATCTTACTCAGCATCATCAGATTTAATATTTTATAAAAGTAAATAAATTTTGGAAAACTCAATTTTTTAGTTTAAAATATACTCAAAATTTCATCAAGTTTTGATCCTTATGTAGATAAAATGATGTTTTGTGGATCACACATGATGATTTCATAGAAAAAATGATGTTTACACATACCAAAAATGATTCTTACACTGATTATAAATGTTTACATATAATTATATGATCATTATGAAAGAAAAAATCATCATAACATGGATGAACGTGATTTTTATACAAACAAGGAATGATCCTTTTGAAGTTATGGTTTCACCCATACACAGCTCAGAAATATTGTTTACACAAGCCAATAATTATCCATTTTCCACTTCATTAGACCATATGATCCTTATATACATCAAATTTATTTTTACACAGCTCGGATTACTTAGTAATTTACTTTTATATTTCCTCTAAACTAATTTCAAACAACTTCAAATGCACCAAAAAGTTGTAATGGTCTTCACCTCAAATGAATATCTAAACATCACTTGAGTCTGAACATGATTTATGTGTTGATAAAAAATATAAAAAATCATAATATCCACTTAAACCTTATCCAAAATTTATCCTCTAGATGAATATAGCATTTTAGAGTAGCTTCTTTAATCTCGCAACACAACAACTTCATCTTGAGTCTTCAACAATCTCTCCAAGTATTCAACAACTTCCCAACATCTCTTGGGATCAACACAAATATTACTTCATTTAAAAAATTCATTAAGAACATCATATAAAAAAAATATAGTAAAAGAGTTTTAAAATATTCTATTGATTTAAGAATGTGGTGCAGTCATCCAAAAATTGATTCTACAAAATTTAAAGGATCCATGGATTTTTAATATTCTCTATTAATTAAAAAGAAAAAATAAATTCACTTTTAGTTGATTTGGGAGCTAGTATCAACCTTATTCCACTGGTTGTATATATGGAATTCAAAATGGGAAAGTTAGATCCAATAATAATAGCTTTCCCACTTGAAAATATATAAATTATATATCTTGTAGGTGTTATCAAAAACATTTTGGTGAGAATTTTGAAACTTATCTTACTTGTATATTTATTAATGATTGATAAAGAGGAAAACAAGTAAGTACTTTTCATACTTTTAAGACCTTTATTAGCCTTTGTAAGAGATGTAATTGATGTACCATAAAGGAAATTAATATTTCAATTGGTATAATACAAGGAGATACTCGATGTATTTAAAGTTTTAAAAATCCACACATGTTTGATGCTTTATTTTTTATAGATATTATTGACAAGGTAGTTGGATGTGAAATCCAAAATTAGTTGAGCATTAAACTGATTAGGGAAAATTAAACGCTTGATGATTTTTTAGATAAAAAGGTTACATGGAGTGAAAGGTGATCAAATATGATTATACTATCATATAAGCAAAATTTGATAGCCAAAAGAAGAGTTAGATTCAAACCAACAAATTATAAGACCATCTGTACAAAAACCATTTATTATTTTATTGTAGAACTTACCACCAAAATTGAAATATGATTATATTGGTGAAAAACAAACATTTACTTAGATAGTTATAGTTGACTTGGAAAATGATAGGTAAAATATATTACTTTATGTGTTGATGAAGCACAAAGTCTCCATAACCTAGAGAGTTGTAGACATAAATGGGATAAGTCCATTCATATGCATATATAAGATCTTGATGGAATATGAGATAAGGCCCATTGTGTGTAGGTTTCGGGCATAGTGGAAGCGCGGGAGGGATGGTCCCAACTTTAATTTTTTCCATTTTAAATGAATAATTTGGGATCAATACGATGATGAAAGACAGTATCCACATAATTGAATCAAGTATTTAGAAAAAGGAATAGAAACTCATAACCAAGAGATAAGATCAACATATTTTGTTTATAATTAATTTAATTAAATTAAAGAATTACCTAAAAGGTTATTCTTTCTTTGTTAATGCATTTGGACATAGATCTGCAGGTGTACTGTTGTGGTGTTATAGAGATCAAGGGTATATATCCTCTAGTGGTGATCCACATGTGTTCCACATATCTCCGAACATCACTAAAGGATTCTTCGGGTGATAGCACAAACGATCCTTGTTCTTACGATGTCTGTATTTGATCGCCTTGAGAACCGCTTCCAAAGAATTCTCCTTGATTTGGTGGAGGAGGATCTCTCTCGTTCTTAAGAGTGTTTTTGGAGAGGGATAAACTCTATAGGATTGATATCTTTTCTCCAATTTATTGTTCACAACACCAATCAATGCACCTTTTCTAGCACTTGGATAATAAGACAATAATATAACTAGGTATTTAATTCACTAGGGTAATAATAAATAATTTACAAAAGTGACTTTATTATTTTATTAATCCTAATGAAACCTCCATGTCAAATAATAACTGCAACATTATTATTTCGTAACACGCTCTTATCTTGCAAGTTATAATTAAATATTATTTAATCAAATAATATTTGACATTATTATTTCCCATTGGACCATTAACTCAGTCTTCTAATCCTCCACCATTTTTATGGAACCTTTAATAATGACTATTTATTTATTAAATAAATATCACTGCATTATTCACCAATGAATATATAAATATTATATTCACTAAATAAAAATATATATATTTATTAATTATTCTACCCACAATATATTATCTTGAATAACTAGTATCGAAATAAATATGATCAGGCATCCATTAATAATTATTAAACCACAACCGTGAATAATATTTATTCAACTTGTTAAATAATAAATAATATATTATTGAACTGAGATACTGGATACACTTAGTGTGTTACCCTCTAGGCCTCTTTCTTAGAAGAATTATGAGAAGTAGCCTAATTTCTAAGGTTAGCATCTAGAAACATGCCAAGGCACCCATAGAGAACGAATTTAATTCCATAATGACATGTCACATCATATGAATGTTTACCGTGTAATATAATCCTTTTGTCTTGATATCTCCAATCAAGTGGGTTGCATGAAAGTGCCATCAACACATGTGCTTGATTTCTCATTCTTTGACTTCTCGTAAATTGAACTTGCCTATAGAACACCATGGACATAGATTTATTCAAGCTAAATCATTTCCATCAAAGGGCATGAGATATCAACTTCTTTTATGAAACAGAAGGGACAAATTCTTTATCACATTATTTAGTAATGTAGTATTACTCATGACACATCCAACATATCCTACCTCACCACAAGCATATGTTGTCATGGTATTATCCAATACATCTACGTGTGTGAGTCATAATACCCATTAATAATAATCTTAAATTCTAAGGAACAATACACAAGTCTACTGATAGGAACATCCAATTATGCTTATAAATGTGGATTTTCTACTAGAAAGTCTCGTTCTCATAATATCCTCTTGAACATTACCAAGGGCGTACACCCTGAGAAGGTGTCTCAAAGTCCTATGAGTCTCCACCCCTATTAAATTGTATAATTTGTGTCACTTCAAATTATATCATCCGGCTATATAACATATATTCAAGAATAGTGTCATGGCACTTTTGGGTTCTCATCATAGCAGGGATCCACTATGACCTTTTAGTGCGACAACTACTCTTAGGACATTATCACATACAATTTCATGTAGAAGAACAATCATGATGTGATAAGAAGTTTATTAATATCTATCCAATGAATACATGTTTATCATAAAGTAAAAAAAATAGTTTGGTTCTGGGGAACCAACTCCAATAGACTCCCACTTGCACTAGATCCAACTACTAACAACCTTCAGTCCGCTAGATCTCAAATGATATACAAGCTTCTGTTGAGATAGGACTTTATTCAAGGGGTCTGTCATGTTCTCTTTTGTGGATACTCTGATCACTGTAACTTTACCCCTTTTATAGAAATCTCTAAATAGGTGATACTTTTGGAGTATGTGCTTTGTCCATTGATGTGACTTTGTCTCTTTTGCAAGAGTCACTGTTGTATTATTATCACAACACAATTTTATGGGGTCTTTACTAATAGGTTCCACATCAAGATCCTAGAAAATTTTCAAAATCTAGATGGATTCCTTAGTTGAATCAAAAGCCTCTATGTACTCAGACTTCGTTTTAGAATCAACAAAAACTAGCTAATTTGAACTCTTACAACTCACAGATCCTCCATTGAGACAAAAAACATATCCTGATTGTGACTTCAAATCATTCTGATCTATCTAAAAACCAGCATCAGCTTACCCTCTGATGACAAGTTCCTCATCTCCTCCATACACCAGGAACATATCCTTATTTATTCTCAAATACTTAAGGATATTCTTAACAGAATTCCCAATGATGTTCTCCTAGATCTACTTGATATCTTCCTATCATGCTCAGTGCATAGGCAACATCAAGTCTAATACATAACATGGCATACATGATATATCATATCGTTGAAGTGTATGGGATCTTACTCATTCTATATTTCTCCTATTGTGTTTGGGGATATATTTTCTTAGAAAGATGTAAACCATGTTACATTGGAACTAATCTCCTCTTGGATTGTTCCATACTAAATCTCTTTAGTGTCTGGTCAATATATGTACTTTGACTTATTCCAAGAAGCCTATTGGATCTATCATGAATGATCTTGATACCTAGAATATAGGTTGTTTTGCCTAAGTATTTCAGGGATAAGGACTTGTTCAGCCAATCATTAATAGATTGGAAGACCTGTATGTCATTTCCAATAAGTAATATGTCATCAACATATAATACAAGGATAATGACCACATTCCCATTAAACCTTTTGTAAACACATGGCTCACATTCATTATTAATGAAACTAAATTCCCTTATGGTTTCATCGAATTGAATATTCCATGACCTGGATGATTTTTGAAATCTATAAATGGACATCTTAAACTTGAAAACCCTTTTTCCATCACCTGATGTCACAAAACCTTCTGGTTGTGTCATATAGACATCTTCCTGAAGGTTCTTGATAAGGAATTCAGTTTTGAAATCCATCTGCCAAATCTCATAGTTATGGTAAGCTTCAATGGAAATTATGATTCTTATATATTTAAACATATAAACTGAAAAAAAATGATTCATCTTAGTCAATTACTTGATGATGTTTTAAACCTTTATCCACTATCCTTGCTTTATAGGTACTTACTTTACCTTCCATGTCTAGTTTATTCTTGAATACTCATTTAAACCCAACAGGCTTTACATCAACTGGTGAATTGACCATAACCTAAACATGGTTATGATACATGGAATCCATATTATAATTCATAGATTCTAGTAATCTTGCAGCTTCTGATCTCTCAACTACCTCCTTGTAGGATATAGTTTCATCATTGTCCAACAATAATGAGTCACCATCCTCAGTGACTAGAAACCCATATCTCTTTGATTCCCTTACCTCTCTTGATCTCCTACATAGTACTTGTGTTTTTAGACACTACTTCTTCCAATAGGACCTATGGAACTTGTTCTTGTACCAACTCTTGTGTATCTTAAGCATCAAATTCATTTAATTCAATCTTGTTCCTACTATCCTTTTTGAGGATGTTCTCCCTCTAAAGAAAAATGGCTTGTCTGGTGACAGTTACTTTTATGTCTGAGGGGTTGTATAGGTAGTATCCCTTTGTATCCTTGGGATACCCTATAAAGATACACCTCATTCCTTGGGGTGATAGTTTGTTGCCTGAGAAATCCTTAAGAAATGCTTCACATCCCCATATACGTGTATGCAGCAAAATGGATTTCTTTCCACTTTATAACTCAAAGGGAATTGCATTTCCACCTTAGTTGGTACTCGGTTTAATGTGTATGTCGTAGTTTGTAATGCATATACCCAAAAGGATAATGGAAGATCTGCATGACTCATCATTGACCTTACTATCTCCAACATGGTATGGTTCCTCCTTTCATTGGAACCATTCCATTGTGGTGTATAAGGTGGAGTGAGTTGAGATAGAATCCCAAACTCCTGCAGAAATTCGATGAACTATTAGTTAAGATATTCTTCACCTCAATCTGATCAAATCTTATTTATCTTCTTACCAAGCTGATTATCTACTTCATTTTTTAATTCCAATAATTTCTCAAAGGACTCAGACTTATACCTCATCAATTAAATATATCTATATCTACTCACATCATCAGTAAAAGTTATGAAGTAAGAATATCCACCTCTAGCTTCTACTGGAAATGGTCCATGCACATTAGTGTGTATCAATCCAAGATGATATGTGGCCCGTTCACCCTATCCACCAAATGGAGGTTTGGTCATTTTGCCATGAAAACGAGCATGACATCTATCAAGTGGTTTTATCTCAGAAGAGTCTAAATAACTATCTTGATAGAGATTTGTTAAACACTTCTCATTCACATGAATGAGATGGTGATTCCAAAACTGAGTGTTATATGAGTCATGTTAACTTGATTTGTTATCAATTTCCAACACTTGGTTTCATAATTTAATATATAGAGACATTTATTTAAATGAACCATATCATAACATATGTTTTCCTTATAAAAGAAACAACTTTTATTTATGAACTTGAAAATAAACCCATCTGTATCCAAACTTGATACAGAAATTATGTTTTTGGTAACAATAGGTACATAATAACAACCATGTAAAACCAAAATCATTCACGTTGGTAATGTGAGGTGGTAGTTACCAATGGAAAGAGCAGCTAGCCTCGCACCATTGGTAGCTTGTAGATCCACCTCTCCTCTGGAAATTTTACAGAATCTACTTGGTTCCTGCATTTGAATATAGATGTGAGCACCACAAGCTGTATCTAATACCCAATGTGTATAAATGGAAATATTTCACTTGATAACAAATTCACTTTGGCTTCCCCTTGCCTCTGGGTGCAGTTCCCCTTCTAGTGGCCTGACTCTCCACATGAAAAGCATACTGCATCCTTTCCTTTCCTGGCCTTTGGATCTTCTTCTTCTTCGTCATACGGTGCTCGGGGGATTTAGACTATTTATATGTCTTAATCCCATTTTACTTTTCATTCCTCTTCCTATTCACCATAAGGACTGTAGGTTTTTCATGCACTATATTCTAATCCACTTGGAGAATTAAAGTAAGAAGTTCTGATAGAATCTTCTCATTATTTCTCATATTATAATTTATGATAAAACTAGAGAAGGTCTTGGGTAGTGATGATAGTATGATATCTGTATGCAACTCATTCGGGAATTTAATCCCTAAGATGTCCAGACTCTCAATGTAGCCAATAATCTTGACTACATGTTCCCCATCTGGTGCAGACTCTACAAGATTAGTGGTGAACAAAGAATTGGAGATCTCATACCTCTCTTGTCTTGCCTTATCTTGATAGAGATCCTGAAGGTGAGACGTCATGATATAAGCAACCATTTACTCATGTTGCTTCAAGAGCTCATTGGTCATAGATGATAACATGAGGTACTAAAAATCCATAGCATCATTCAAATGTTCCTCGTACAGAGAGAGTTCTTCATCACTCACCTCATTTTTAGGAGCAATGGGTAAAGGTTCTTCCATCACATATAGTTTCCTTTCATGGTGAAGGATGACCTGAAGGCACCTTTTCCACTCTTATAAATTAATGACGGTGAGAACGTTTTCCTTCTCAAGTATGGATCGCAATGATATGTTTGATGTCATTTTTAATTCCATCTCTACAAATAATATGAATAGAGTTTTAGTACTTTATCTGATAAAATTAAGAAAAATAAATAAATAAATATTCATTAATCTCCCACTATTTTATCGAAACTCAATATCCCTCACCCTTAGCTTCAGAATATCTTATTTCTTGAACATTCTTTCTGCAAGGATCCATATTTCCCTTCGAATAACCCTAGCTTTGGTTGTTCAAAAAAATTTAAAGGTTTTAGGTGGGAATTCCAAATGTCAACTACATTAACATTCATCCCCTTGAACTATTGAGTGGACTCCCCAATCCTAAAATCCTTAATTTTTGATTTCCTCAACCTTTTCCTCTCAGTTACACCAAGTCCTGCTTTAGCAGTCAACCCTTGATGTAAACTAAGTCAATTCAAACCAAAACCTCAAATTAGAATTCCATAATAATTGAAAGCACCCCCACTTTGGCTGGTAAAGCACTTTGAACTATGGTTCGATTCTAACCGAAGTCATGGAAGGCTATACCGACTTAATAATTTGTTGAGGGATTTTATCCTTTGTGTGTAAATTTCCATTTATTATCTTTTCACATGCTTATTAATATTAAGTGGGATAAGCGTAAGTGATTAATCATGTATTATATAATATTTACTCATAATCCAATGTATTTTAGTTCCATCTTTCATGCTTGTTAATTCATTAATTATGTGATCACAACAAGACATCCATAATGAATAACCATACAAATGATAGAAATAAAATAAAGGGTATGATCATGAGCTTGTTCTAATGGTTAGTTTATCTAGTGTTTGATAAAATAACCACTAACCTAGGGGATAAACACCTTGAACTGATTAGGTTCATGTTTACATCTTTCACTTGTCCACCTTTATATCTCCTTGGATTTGTTTCACCTCAACTCCTAACTTGAACTACCTCCATTAGCTTGGGAGCTCCATCCATTACATATGATTTTACTCACATGTAGGTGAGGGGTAAAGGGGGGTTTACATAAAAGAAATCATGGGCACACATGCCCTACATATTAACGGGGAGAGAAGGAACACATGCCAACAATTTAATTTAATAATAAATTAAATGGAAACCAATCACATACAAAGGTCTGGTCTAGCTCATGATCATCCACATGCATGCAATGAATTACGCATTTAATAAAACTAGAATTAAATTCTTTAATAATTCTTATTTAAGATAAATCACGCTTGAATCGATTAATTATTATCTTTAATTAATCATTCCTTTTATCTTAAACCTTTTCAAAATTTCCATGAGATTCTCATCCATTGTAATTTTAAAAAATAATAATAAATTCATTTAAAATTAACTATGTATATAACTTGTATGTTGGAGGTAACCTAGTGAATACATGTCCAAAACTACCCAACATGTATTATACTTGTATACACATTATTCTTTGTGACATATATCATGCACATAGAATAACAACTGTAATAAAACGAATACATGATGTGCAGGTCTTGAATATTATACATATGTTAATAAAACATATATATATATATATATTAAAGTCAATCACATGGCGTGTCCTAGCTTTACACCCACACATAAATACATGTCTCAAGGGTTACATAATATAATAAATTTTAAATCTGTGTAACTAGTAAAAGTACACAACGGGTACATCTGATCTACACGACGTGTACATTCTTCATTGTGTATCTGAAATACAAGATTAGGGACTCAGTGTGCGAGGCATACTTTAGAAATCTTGGAGTACATGGCGTGTCCAGTGGGTCACACGCCGTGTTGACTTCGTGTTACATGGTCACCGGCCGGGTAAGCCTTGTATGGAATACACGGCCTGACCCTGACTTGAAAGGGACAACACGCCGTGTCCAGTGGGCCACACGGTGTGTAGTCCGGATGACTGTGTGCCAGTCTGTCTTGGTCAACACTTGGTATAATAATTAACTACACCACGTGTCATTAATGCACACGGTTTGAGTAATTTCCGAACTACTCTCGATGCATTGAACACAACTACACGACGTGTAGATCAGACTACACGGTGTGTACTACTGTGTTACCTAGATAGAACCCTTGCCACCTCTAGATGAGTTCCTTGATTTAACTTTAATCCAAAAATTAATTGTTTCTATTAGATATATGAGAAATGATAGAGGAAGAACATGCCTCGTAATTCAGATTAAAAGAACAATTAAACTTGAATTGACAAAATAAATTATTAAAGCGTAAATCATCAATGAATTATTTAAATAATTATAAACAATAATATGCCCACTCTAATACAACTGGTAGGTTCCGGGCGCTGCTAAAGTATGAGAGAGATGGTGCCCAACTTTAATTTTTGTCATATTCAATGAACAATACGAGATCAATATGACGATGAATGTCAATTTCTATGGAATTGAATCAAGGGTTTAGACAAAGAAATAGAAACCCAAAATCAAGAGAGAGGATCAGCAAAGTTTGTTTATAATTAATTTAATTAAATTATAGAATTACCTCCAAGGTGATTCTTTCTTCGTTGATGTGTTCGGCCACAGATATGTAGGTGTACCGTTGTTGTATTGTAGATATCAAGGGTAGATCTCCTCTAGCGTTTATCCACACATGTTCCATGTATCTCTGAACGTCACCGAAGGAGTCTCCGAGTGCTAGCACAGAAGATCCTTACGCTTGCGATGTCTGTCTTCGATCGCCTTGAGAAATGCTTCCAAAGCATTATCTTTGATCTGATGGAGGAGGATCTCTCTCGTTCTTGAGAGTGTTCCTAGAGAGTGATGAACTCTCTATGCTTAAGAACTTTTCTCTAATTCATTGTGCATAACACCAATCAGTGTCCCTTGGCTAGTGCTTGGCTAATAAGAGAATAATATAATCGGATATTTAATTCACTAGGGTAATAATAAATAATTTGCACAAGTTCCTTAATTTTTTTATTAATCATAGCAAAACCCTCATGTCAAATAATAACAACAACATTATTATTTCCTGACATACGCTTATCTTGGGATTTATAATTGAATATTATTTAATCAAATAATATTCAATATTATTATTTCTCACGAGACCATTAACTTGGTCCACCAATCCTTCACCATATTTATTGAACCTTGAATAATGACTATTTATTTATTAAATAAATATCACTGCGTTATTCGCCAATAAATATATAAATATTATATTCACTAAATAGCAAATAAATATATATTAATTATTCCGCTGACAATATATTCTCTCGAATAACTAGTGTCGAAATAAATGCGATCTGACATCCATGGATAATTATTAAATCACAACTGGGAATAATCTTTATTCAACTTGTTAAATAATAAAAAATATATTATTTAACTGGGATAATGGATACACTTAGTGTGTGACCCTTTATGTCTCTTTCTCAATGGCATTAGGCGGAGCAGCCTAAAGTCCAAAATTAGCATCTAAAAACACATCAAGGCACCCATAAAGAAAGAAGTCAATACAGCAATGACATGTCAGCTCATACGAACACTTATCGTGTAATATAATCTCTTTGTCTCGATATCTCTAATCAACCAGGTTGCATGCAAGTGTCATCAACCCATGTGCTCGATTTCTCATTCTTTGACTTTCTAAAAATTGAACTTGCCTATAGAACACCATGGTCATGGATTTATTTAGGCAATATCATTTCCATCAAAGGGTATGATATATCAACTTCTGTTATGGAACATAATGGACAAATCCTTTATCGCGTTATTCATTAATACAGTATTACTCATGACGCACCCAACATATCCTACATCACCACAAATATATGTCGTCACGGTTTTCGCTAATACATCTAAGTGTGCAAGTCATAATACCTATTAATAATAATCTTAAAGTCTAATGACAAATAAACACATTCGTAGATAGGAACATCCAATTACACTTATAAATGTGGATTTCCTACCGGCATGTCTCGTTCTCATAATATCCCCTTGGACATTACCAAGGGCATACACCCTGAGAAGGTGTTTCAAAGTCCTGTGAGTCTCAACCCCTGATAGTCTGTATCATTTGTGTCTCTTCAAATAATATCATCCATCTATAGAACATATATTCAAGAATATTGTCATGGCACTTCCGGGTTCTCATCATAACAGGGATCCGCTATGACCTTTTAGTGCAACAACTACTCTTAGGACATTATCACATACAATGTCATGCAGAAGAACAATCATAATGTGATAAAAAGTATATTAATATCCATCCAATGAATACATGTTTATCATAAAGTATAAAAGAAGTTGGTTCTAGGGCACCAACTCCAACATTGTGGAGTGCCAAAAGAGATTAAATCTAAATACGAAGGAAATTTTCAAGGATGAAATCATAATGTTGTTAGATATTGGGATCATATACTCTAGATATTAGAATCATTTATTAGAGTGGTTAATAGAAGTTTTTTAGCATTTGACAGCGGTTTTATTGCAAAATGATTTGCAAAACTTTCTAAATATTGTCACAAATTTCTATGTCAGGAATCATTTCAAAACAGTTTTAAAAGCCGTTGTGAACCATTTAGTGGTAATTTTTTCACAATGGTTTTTTATTTTAATATTTTAAAAAATATTAAGAGTTTTTTTTATTATAAATGCAATTTTTAAAATTTATATTATTTCTATTATTGAAAATATGTATTTATTTATTTATCATTTACTATTTATTTTATACGTTTTTTGATATATATTTTTAAATATGGTTCAACAACTTCCCAAAAGTTCACCAATCTTTGCACTATTTCGACTCATTCTTGCTTAACTCTCTAAGTACTAACCACCTCACCAAAAACATTTACTGGCAATTGCATTTTTTTTTACAATACCTCTTTTTAAACATGGGTTAAGAGGGGACCCTTACATGACTCGGAGGCCTAGAGAATTACATGACCCAGAGGGCTAAAGACCCAAAACCCAGTACATGACTCGAAGACCCAAAGACCCAACTACACTGAAACTACCCATCCCTATCATCTACTTTACTGATAGCACTTGGCTCTCCACCCTGCGTGGCTAATCGGCTAGCATTGCTCCACGCAAAGTTGTACAGTACCTAATCCCAGTGGCGTAGTTGGCGATGTCCCTCTCATTAAACTGGTTAGCTTCACTCTAGTGGCTGCTACTTGTTCGAATTCCTTCTCTGGGGCATGCTCCTGTATGGTTTGGCTTGACTGCTTCAAGGCCTAGAGGATCGAAGACCCATTGATGGCTCGAAAGCCCTTTGCCCGAAGGCCTATGGTGGCCCAAAGGCCCTGTAGCCCAGTGGCCTTTGATGGCTTGAAGACCCTGTGACCCGAAGACCCAAATTTGTAGACTGTGAGGCCAATTGAGGTTAATAGTTCCATTGTTATAGTAGTTGCTACAGTAACTCAGAAAATCCACCCCTGCCCGAATTTGAACTTGTGTCAATTGGATGCCAAACATGAGTCTATACCTCTTGGCTATAGTAAGTCATAAAATCCACCAAATGCATTTACATGTATTAATATATCAATATGTGTTATTTGACCTACCTGTTTTATTTTTTTTACACAAGGAGGTCAATCATCATTACACAACTCTTTCTCATTCTTGTTTAACTCTCTACTAACGACTCCACTAAATGAATTTATATGTAATCATATGTCAATAAATCTTATTTAACCAACTTGAAAAATAAAATACATTTTATTAATAATTAATGAATAAAATTACAAAATTTATGATGAATTAATAATTAATAATAATAATTATTATTTACAAATAAAAATTAATTAATTCCAAAATGATTAGTAAAAATTAATTAATAATAATTATTAATTGATGAGTAATTAAAATTTTAAATAAAATATAACTAATAATTTTAAATAATTGATAATTAATAATTAATAATTAATAATAGATAATATTTCATAATTAATGATTGATAAATAATAATTAGAAATTAATAATTAACCATTAACAATTAATAATTACTAATTAATAGTTACTAATTAAGAATCAAGAATTCGTTAATAATTAATGATTAATGATTAAAAATAATTAATAATTATTGTATAATAATTAATGATTAATGATTAATTATTCATAAATTATAATTAATTTAATTTTTTAAAAAATAATAACTAATAAATATAAATATTAAATAATCAAAAATTATTACCAATTATTAATTATTAGTTATTAACAAGTAATTGAAATTTTAATTAATTATGATTAATAATTCTTAATTATTACTAATTTCACAATGATTTTTAAAATAATTAATAATTGATTATTAATCATTAATAATTAATAATTAATTAATGGTCACTGACCAAGTAATTAGTGGTTATTAATAATTAATAATTACTAAATAATAAATAATAATTAATTTAGTTTTTGAATAATTAATTTTTTTGACAATTCGTTTTTTTTTTTAATATTTTTCAAAGACCCCTTTTGGGGAAACCACATGAGTCCCCCATTTTACATGAGATGGTAGAAGACCCAAATACCACATCAACACATAAAACACCCTGCATCAAGACATCAAACAAACATCAAACCAAAAACACAAAAAACGAGCAGCCACGGAAACTGGACATCTGAACCCCGTCACGTCCACGGAGACAACCGAGGGACCCCTGCGCTGATTGAGGCCCATCATCAGTCACGTTGTCACCGTCGATGACTCGCCATCGGG
The DNA here is from genome assembly GCA_963277665.1 of Viscum album. NCBI lineage: Eukaryota > Viridiplantae > Streptophyta > Magnoliopsida > Santalales > Viscaceae > Viscum > Viscum album. The sequence continues at coordinate 1,661,470,559 of OY728146.1, read as the reverse complement.
GGCCGAGGCCAACATTGCATTGCCGACGAAGCCATCACCGGTCCTCGCAAACTTGAAGGGAGTCGGTTGACGCGTACTGGTGCAGAGGAGCCGTTGTCGCCGATACCAAGCTTTCCAACGGCTGCCGCCAACGTCCGTGTACAGGCCCAGGTTGTCGTTGCAAGCGTCCACGCCACATTCAAATGTCCGACGCACCCAACCAGTCGTACCGAAAACAGAGCAAGCAGAGGCAACCAAAACAAACCCCAAAGCAAGAACCGTCGCTGCACGGCCCACTGGAACAATCCCTAGCCACAAAGGAGCCGACATACCTGACCGAGATGGGTTCATGTATAGTGGACTTGATATAAAGGACAGAGGGGATCAGAGACAGACGGGCCAAGCCATGGAAGCTAAAATCAGACCACAAAAAAGATGAAACTCGTAGGCGAGTGAGCCGCAGCGGGGGAAATCTGAAATGCAGAGAAGCGGAGGATGAATGATGGTGGGGTATTTATCAAATTCTTTTACTTCAGTTGAATAAGAATGAATCAAACTATGATTTTGGAGGTGATAACTCCTAATGTATTGAGTTATGTAGTCCCTAACATATTAATAAATATTTCTTTCATTGTATGTGATGAGTGTGTACGTTCTCGGGCGTTTAGGTCAGGGAGACCCAAATGAGGACAGAGACCGTGCAGAATTTTAAGAAATAATAGATATAGCATATTTGTATCAAAACGGATGTTTGTATATGATTGGGTGATTTTAGGATTTCGCTTGGTCACAAAGGGACAAGTAGCCTGGTTTCATGTGATGGGCCTCGAAAGGGTCTCCAAGTGTGAAGAAAATTATGAGAGCCCTCATGGGCTAGTTGGAAAGGTCTTCCATGGGTAAGCCTTCCGGTGAGTGGATGGGTGATTAGTCAGCTTGTAGAAAGTCATGGAAATGGGTTGAACGTGGTCTAGTGACCATGGAAGTTCACTTGAGAGGGACATTTGAATGCTTAGAAAAGGGGTTCATCATGGAAGGCCTTGAGAATCTTGTGGTTTTGGTTGGGACATCTTGGTGATAGGCTGGGTGATGATATGGTCTATGGACCCCGAAATTTCTTTATATATATTGAAGGTAGGTTTGGGTATTGATTCAATTATGGACATCTTGTGGGGCTAGGAATACCCGGGCGAGGGGTTTGTCTTCGGAGGAATATGGTACAACATTTGATGATGGTCTTCCCTCAATAAAGGGTAAGTGGGAAAGTGAGGTCAACAGGCCTTGGGGTTTTGTTGGAGAGAGAAATAAAGGGAATTAAAGCATGGGTCTTTAGTGGGAAGCTTTGTGCGACTTAGCAGTTGAGAGTAGTGTTCGGCCTTGGTGAGGTCATAGGTAAACAAAAATGGCGGATTTACTTCATGTGTTAAGATCTTGGTTAGGTGTGAGCCAAACTTGGGATATGAAATCACCTTAGAGTTAATGGGTCTTGATCGATAATAGGAAGATCGTATTAGGAATAGGTTATAGGGGACCTAATAGAATGGTCTACCAATGTGAGGTGTTATGGCTGGGTAATTCAACTTATAATGACTTGTGAGTCTGGGTGTAATGAGATGTGTGGGCCTACGATCTTAGTAGTCAATGAGTAACTACACTAGGTATCATGGGCCAGGTATCAAATGATTAATCCTGGTAGTGAGAGTTAGGATGTGGGAAGCGCAAGCTGTTTTTGGTACTAGTTAAGAGCTATGAATAAGTTGTGTATTCCATGTGACTTTTTTTCTCTAGTTATGTTGTCATTGATGATGATGAAGTGCGATTGGAAGACAATGTTGCCCTTTCGACATTTTTTTTGAATTCTATGGGACAACCATGAGTCGAATCCTCCATGGTGTGTGTTCTCCATAGGGGACATACATGATGCATGTCCACTGCAATGTGTGTTCTTTATAGGGGATGACCATGAGTCAAGTCCTCCATGATGTCTGCTCTTTAGGGGATAGTTATGAGGGAGGAACTCTATTTGTTGTGTACTCTCTAGGGGATGGCAATGAGTCAGGTCCTCCATTTGGGTTCTTCTTTTGGTATGATTCGCTTGCATTGGTTTATGCTAACGGTCATGTATCATAATGTCATAGTTTTCACACTCTAGCTCAATTTTGTTATGTGTATGATGAGTGTAAATTCTATTTTATATATTTATACCAATATAAACTTGAGATATCTTATGAAATATTTCAAGGGGCCTCATAGTGGGGTTCTACTAGGATTTATTCTCATGCCCTGCACATTCAAAATTGTGGATTGGTAAACTTTAAGTCTGGTTTACAGGTAGGTTAGGACTTAATTTATAGGTGATCAGGCCAAAGTAACTTAATAAGGTTGTGGAGACAAAACTGATTTAAGGCTTGATATTTTATAGCAGGGTCTCTATATATTTTAGTTATATACATTTGGGAATATGTTTTATTTGTTCAACCTAATGGGTTATCTTTTTCCCTTATAACATGAGTTCATTATGTTATTGAAAACTGGTGTATGCTTATTTGGTATGGTTATCTTGTCAATTTACAATGTGATGTGTAATTTGATGTTTGATTTATGTGTTTATTTATTTATTTATTTATTTATTATATATAGATGATATCAAGATTATAATCTCCCCAATGTTGATTACGGACTCTCACCACTAGTCATTAGCCTATGGAGTGCGGGGAGGCATGCATGAGGTCTCACAGCGCCACCTGAATCACCATTGTTTGGGATAATCGATCCATGGACACTATAATGTGCACAATGTGGGTTTTCTATACATGAGTATAATGTTTTATTTTTCCAGTTTTGGCTGTGAGTCTTGGAGGTTTTTTAAAGGTTGTGGGACAAACCCCCTTTATTGAACATAAAATAAGAAGCCCCTTTTAAAAATTGGGTATAGAGGGAACCCATACAAGACAATGGCATGAATGCCATTGAGAAACATGGCGTGAAGGTCTAACATGGTCCTAAATGATCAAACGAAAGAAAATATCAAAACAAGCATCAGTAAAAGACTCATCACCCCCTCCCTTCCAGACAAAGAAACAGAGGAGTCGGTCAATGGTGATGCATCGCCTCCTGCCAGAAAGTTGTGTCGCACTGGTCAACACAACATAGTAGAGCACCCCTCTAAACAACACTGAAATGTGGGAGGAGGACCATATGATAGATTCCAACACACTTATCCCTATTTTGAGCCAACCATCAGACAAAGAAGCAAGGAATTCACCGTAATGAAAACCTTATGAAACACAAAACTAGATAGACTACTCTGCACAAGAAGTCAATGGTAGAGTACCCATCTTTCCATCAAGGAAGAGGACTAATAGCTGATGATGGGTGTCAACACACCCATCCCTCCTTCGAGGTCGCCCACCCATTAATACCTACAAAATGTTGTACCGCATCAATTGCAACCAGACTAGAACCAATGCTTGAGAATACATCAGAAATCCAACTAACAAACAATCCCAAACAATAGTGAAAAATCTAGTAGAAATGTGCTAAAGGATAGAAGAAAAAACACTACAATCACAACTATGACATATGACACCTAGATACCTCCAGAACACTATCATCTTTGTCTATCAAATAAGAACTAGATCCATACCCAAAAGCACCCAAGAACACCCATTGAAGTTATACCAGAGTAATCATCGATGCGCCAAACCAAGGCCATCCCCAAACCTCATCTCTCGCACGATCTCGAACCGACCTCATCCACCAAGCATCCACCTACCCTGAGATCAAAACAACAAATGAAATGACAAGGGTGCCCAGATCTAGACATAAACAAATCTGAAGCACGGTGGGTCAAAACCCCACCAATGTTGATCTTCGAGAAAAGACACAAATCCAGCATTGTCGCAACCACCGTTATCACAAAATCAGAGGATATGAGGCTTGAATAAGAACAAGAAGCGAGGGAGGAGAACCTAGACGATGATGATTGAACAGTCCCAGATTGAAAAGTGAACTGGAAGATTCCTCAACGAAACTCCATGATCCAGAGATGAACCATCCTCTGAGGCACCACCGACGAAGATTAACCCACTAAGATTGAACCAAAAAACAGAAGTGGAGGTGATGAAATCCTGCCACATAGGATACAGAGGGAAACCCTAGAGGAGAGGGAATGCACTGCTGGGTAAATGCGGCACCATCCAATCAGTGGCTCACAAAGATTTTGGTTATACAGGCTAGTGATTTAGTAAGAGGTTATCATATTGGGTTAAAGACCATTATATATATATATATATATATATATATATATATATTTCAAATCATGTATCAAAATTTGGGCGTTCATGTTTTATTTTTTAGATTGATGGTATTATGATGAATAGTCAGCTGTATCTATGGATTTTATATAGGCTTTCATTATTGCGTTTACAGATCGGGTATGTGAGATTTTATTGGAGGACCTCTGTTTAATTTTTTTATAAATTTAGACATCCGATTTATGGACGTGTCATTCCAAATTTTGGTAAGTTTGGGTATTATGCAATTGTCTTGGTTATTGATGGAATTATCTCATCTGGAGTTACTGTATTGCTCGTGCTACTTGTCATTGGTCTCCAGTACATGGGGAGTAATTTTTTAGGTCTACGGAATCTTAGTCTTAGAATTATTAATATACTAGGATGGGGTATTATAGATTATATTACTTTACATAATATAAGATTATCTAATGAATTTTATTCTTTTAATAGGTGAGAAAACAAAATTATTTTGAGTGATTAAGGTTATCTTCGATATAAGGGGAGAAATTCGGTTTGCATCTAGATTCATGATGGTGTTAACAAATCTTTTAATGCATGATACATTCAAGTTTGTAAAAAATGATTTCCTTGGGTGTTTTTAATAAAAAATGATATATATTTTCAGACAAGGGTGGATAAGTAAAGATATTAAAGGGTTCATTTATTCTTATAAAGGAAAAACATACAATTAAAATCTATTTCATGTTGGGTGGATCAATGGGATAGATTTTTATGGTTCCATGTTCATAAAATGAGATTAATTGGGTGAAGTTTAGGCTATGGATACTCAAAAATGTTAGTGAGAAAGGGAATGTTGTTAAGAGAAAAAAATAGATGTTGAAGGGTATATTTTTATGTGGATAAAGCAATAAAAGTTTTGATTTATTACCAGGAATAATACATTTAGTGAGATCCCTATTTTATGTATTCAAATATGAAAAGTTTATATTTTATGTTATCTCAATAATAAGGTGTAAAACAAATGGTGAAGTTTAGGTTTCATCATTCTGCCAAGGGAACTTCAACCTGGAATAATCTATATGAATATATTATTAATAAGAAAATTACATGTTGGTTGATAACATGGTTATTATTAAATGCATAAGAGAGTCCGAAAAATCAATTTTATTTACATATGATGATTTTTTATTGTTTTTTTGTGGGATATATTATCATTGAAGAACTTAAATCTCATTAGAAGAATATCAATGCAAGGATATCCTTCAATTAAAATTAATACATATCTAAATAAGTAAAAAAAAAAATTAAAAATATAAAATAAATATTGAATGATTTTTATTATAATAAAATAATGGTGTGTATCATCAATACTTCATGATGAGGTGTGAATGGAATCCAAATGCTCACCCAACCAAACATTTTTCCTCCCCACTAAAAAATAAAGAAATAAACTAAGAAAATTAACAAAATCCAACGTGAAGTGTGAAAATGGTTCCATAATTGTCTAAAATATAATGAACTGCTATAATTTTATATCCACTAAACAATCTATTTTTATGTAAAACCAAGCACTGCTTATGAAAATTGTATACTGATATCAATTTTATTATGTTATCTATGATAAAAAAGATGAATTCATATATATAAATTTTAATTATTTGGTCAAATCAATTAGACAAGAGAAAGAATATGGGGTTTCACCTAAAAATATATTAAATTAACCACCTTTAATTATAACTTTATTTATATTTAAAATTGAAATTATCAAGTTGAAATTTACGATTCGCATCAATTTTTCACAATTTTATTATAGTATTTCTAAAATGTTTTTTTTTATTTTTTAGTAAAAATTATTATAATACAATAGGAAATACGTTTTATGATATTTTGAGAATAATAAGTGAATATTGAGCATTAATGATTGTAAAATAATTCATTTAAGATACATTTTGAAATATGATCTGTAACACCCTGAAAAATTAGAGTGCTATGTTCAATATCATACAAGATACACAACACTAAGTTAGAGTGAACCGTGATATACTATTAAAATATTATTATTTAATGTAACGGTTATCTTCTAGCTGTTGAATTGAAGGGTATGAATAATATTAACTAAACTATAAAATATATATAAATGGCCTACTAAATACAAACAAATTTATTAATTCTTAGGAAATAAGTACTCTATTTTTAGTAAAATTGTTTTATGCTTCAGAAATAGGTTTTCTTCAAAAATGATTGTTATTGCTTTTTTTTTGTGAGAAAATATTATAATTAATTTTCAAAACTTCTATAAATTTTATTTTATAAAATTAATATCATTTTTGAAATCATTAGTATCAAAATTATCTTAGGGTGATTTTTTTTTTAATTTTTTTGAAAAGATTGATTTTTCAGTGAATTGGGAAAAATACCGATATTTATTGAAAACTGTATTTTTTGTTTCAAGTGTTTATAAATTGAAATTTTGTTTTAAGAATATTTAAAACTGAAATTAGTTATCTTATATTATTAATAATTCAATTAAGTTCATTGGAATGAATTTTTTGTTTTAATTCTCTATACAAACATTTTTATACATAAAAATACATTTTTTTTAAAAAATGTTTTTCATCACGTTTTTCACACTTATTTTAAAATTAATTTATACCACTTAAAGGTATTTAATTTAGTAAAATGGATTCCATATTTGGAATCTATAGATTCAAATTAGGTAAGCAGGTCCCTTTTATTTTTTATACAATATGAACAATAGTCATGGTAAAATTTGTCACTGCAGTAAAGGGTAAATCAAGTTAATCTAGGTTAAAACTAAGTATTATGGTCATCATTTTCAATATTAATTCTTATTATATGGATTTAATTATAAAATTATCATATTATTATTTAAATTTAATTATTTAATGGACACTTTTCCATGAAAACAACCAATATAATATTTAAAGAAAAGAAAAAAAATACAAATTCTCATTCTCTTACTTTTAAATATCTATTATGTTTCCACATAGGGACATAAGAATTTTATGAACAAACATAAATGCGTATTTTTATAATAAAAAAATATTTTCATTATGGAATTTTATTTCTAATTTTCATTAATAATATAATTACCTTAACTCTTTTGTAACACAGACACAATATTTCTTTAATTAATAGAAAAATAAAATAAATAATTTTAAAAATATTAAAAGTGATATAATTTGAATGATTTATAGTATTATACAAATTTTATAGATAATTATGACATGTTAGTGTTGAGTTAAAGTATTATATTTTAATTTCAATTTTGTCTTTAAAACATTTAAGTCAAATTAAATGAATTGCTTCAAAAAGATATTAATAACATTTTATCAAAATAATATTTTATTAAATTATTTATAAATCATTAAGATTTTAAAATAGTATAAGGGGGAAAATATATTGTCTAAAATTTCATCCATTTTCCATTTATGAGTCATTTTTTTCCTTATATGTAAAATTATAACTCCTTAAGATCGAACAAGATGTTACCACTGTTAAGGTTAGAATAAGTTAACTACGGGGTTAAACCAAAATATATGGCATAAAATACTACATAAAAATGTCAAAATTTTATTTTTTTTAATGATATTTAAACTATATACTACTTTATATTATAATTAATAGGAATTTTAAAGCTTTTTTATTAAGAATGAATTTATTATATTTTAATATTTTAAGAAATTCCAAGTGTGTCATTTCCCTCCCTTATAAAAGGACACCCATTCCTTCACTTATTTACATCAAATTGAGCATCCTATATTAACCAATACTTGAAAATTACTATTATAAACATATTTATACAAGTTCTTGAGTTTATGGTATCCCAAAAATACCAACCCTAGAACCCTTAAGAGGAGATATGGGGGATTTCTTTTGAAGAAGAGGTAATCACCTTACCCGATCATTTTCTTTTTTACTTCTTCTCTAACTCCTATAAATATATGATATTTATAATAAAATAATAAATTAAGTATATTAAATACACTTAAATGTAATTATTATTATTAAATCACCATCATCCACCCGCTTTCCCATCAAATGGGAGGTGAAAGTATCGCTCGTGCGTAAGGACGACATACCACCTCCACGAAGCGATACAATTCATTTCCACCAGCATATTTCATGGATGATTATTATGATGAGTTTAATTTTTATATATGATAATTATTACATAATTATATTTCTATAATTATAATATCACATCTACCTTCTTACCATCAAATCCAATGAAAAACAATAGCATCGATCATGCGTACGTGTGAACTACCACCTCCATGGAGCGATGTGATTCATATTTTATTTTCACTTTACATGGATGGAAATGATGATGGATTTAAATAATATTATATATATATATATTATATTAAAATAAATCAACAAATTTTAATCATTATTTACATTTTTTTGTTCCATCTTCCAAAAAGTGAAAACAACATTAATGCGTACGTACAACCTATCATCTCCATGAATGGTGTAATTCATTTTTCTATCTCTATCTTTTATGAATTACTATAAATACATATATAATGAATATATATGATATTTATATCATGATTAAAATTCCATATATTATGAAACTATAATCAAAGTATAAGGACCACAACTATCGAACCAAAACATACACGAAAAACAAAGTAGTTATTACCTAGAATAGTGGTTTTAACAAAGAATTGTTAATAAAGGTGTGATAAAAGATCATAAATAAATCATATATAGTATAACATATATGATTATTATTATGTAATATATTTATAAAAAAACTATATTTATTATACATGAGGTTCAAACACATACAAAGTAAGTCGGACATGAGGTAAAAGTTTATTTCATAATCTCATCATTATTCAGGATTGTTTATGTTTAAGTCTTTTTTGGGGGAATTATTTGATATTTATATCTTAAAACCAATAAATGTTATTTTAATACGGTTATTTATATAAATTATAACTTTTTATTTCAATTTACTCTCTTAATGTACTCAATACACTGAAATAATGTTTTTAAGGGAAACCAACCTTGTTTTTCTATTCAATCAGGAATCTTTCTCTTCCATGTCAATATTTTCCATAAAAATTTTAAAATAAGTATTTTAAATATTATAAAATTATATATTAAATACATTTTTACCCCTTTTAAATTTTATAAAATGGTTTAAAAGGAATCTTCTTGTCATTTTCTCAATAATGTACTTTATGACATTTTTTTTACAAAAGTGTGAAAATTTTTTTTTAACTCATATGAGATGAATGTAATTACCCACCAACATGTATGATCATTTTTTGAAGCTTAATTTACAATTTTAAAAATTTATTTTCAAATATTTGTTTTCCTTAATATTTGGGATTCTTTTAGATTTTAAATAAGTGTTTTCAAAGTGAAAAAAGTATCTTCCTCAAAGATTTTTAAAGTATTTTCATCTGTGTCAAAATAATTTGTTAAAAATTATGATTTTATAAGGTTATACTCTTATTATAACATAAAAAATATTTATTTGGATGGTTTATAGTCATCTTTACTAGAGAAATTATTAATATTTCGCATTCTAGTTCTTCAAATAAAAACAATTATTGAATTTTAAGGCATGTTGATTAAGTTATGTCGTTTATTCATATGATGAATGCATTAGACTTATTAAGTGATGGGCGGGGCCTATAATTGGATATCCCCTCAATTAATCTATAGGTTATATGAGACAAACTAGATTGGTTATTTTTTCAAGGCCTTTCTCATTTATGTCAGATGTCTTGGAATGAGGCCTTGATGGTATGTCTTAGATGTCTCAGCACAAGTCCTCAACGATAAGTTTTGATGTCCGAAATTATGTATTCCGTCATTAAGAAATCATTTATTGATTTCCATGTCATTATTTGAATATTTATGATATCCATGGATATGTTTCCAGATCATGTGATTATTTATATGGATTTTTTATCATCATTTATTTTTTTCCCATATTATTCATGCCTTATTTTTATTCCGCTATATGAATTACAATACTGAGTATCTAAGGTCAACCTATTATTATGTTTCCTTTCCTATGATTCCAAAAAATACTTTATGATTGAATTATAAGGTTATTCTAGGGGCAATAAAGATGATCCCAAATAAAATTCTTTATTTTATTTTATGTTTTCAAATGTATTGTGGGATTCAAGTATGTATCTAGTTTACCAAGACTACTAAAATATTATGTCCTTTTGAATGTGACTACTTGTATCTAGTGCCAGTTTAATAAAGTAAACAATGACTCTGGGATACTTGGTTCAGGGTCATTATAGTTGGTATCAGAGTAATTTTAGTAGAAACATTGGGAACTAGATTTAGGAAAACATATATTAGGAAAATTAACCCAATAAAGAATCATGATAATGTTCTCAAAGAAACTAAGATTATGATTTTGAGATTATTTGTACATAAATTTTCAATTTACTTTATGTGTTTCACTAGTTTTTAAACTATACATTATGACTCATAACGTTATGATCTAATCTAGTTCGTTCCATTATTTATAAATGGTTCCAAGTAGAAGGAATAGAAACCATATCAATGAACATAATAAATATAGGGATTTCCCTCCTAGGGAAGATAATAAAGATATATTTGGAGTTACAACTGTAGATGAACAAATTATAACTATATTAGGACAACTAAATCAGGTTATGACTAATAAACTTCCTCGTCTAGAGCATTTTGCTGATCCACAATGTGATGTATCAATGTTAGACTACTTCATGCATTAGAAACATCTATTATTCAGTGGGACTAAAAATCCATTTGTAGCCGAGAAATTGATAAGTTCCATAGATAATATATTTCTCACTTTGGGAAGTAATGAAAAAAATAAGGTTTTCATGACATTTTATCATCTCTCATGGGATACATATAAATGGTGGTCATTAAATCAAAACACTAAGGGAAAGAAGGAAATAACGAGCATGTAATGGAAGGATATTAAGAAACTTTTATTAGAAAATATTTTCCTCATGAACAATGAGTGGATATGGAGAGATAATTCTTGATTTTAAGACAAAAGGAAGAGGAAAATGTTTCAATGTATGAAGCTAATTTGAAAGAATATGTTGAATGGTACTGATAATAAATAAAAGTGATTAGTGGTAAGGTGATATTTTTGGAGAATAAATGAATAATGGAAATATAACCCAAAATTTGTTCTTGATGTTGAGTTAATAATTTTTTGTTGGGATAAGTATAATATTGACATTGAAAAAGTTAATTAGATAGTATTGGTGACCATGAAAATTGTTAGTGATTTGATGAAAATGTAATCCATGATTAATTTTACTATATTTTTGGATTTAGGGGATATATGGAATAATGATAAAGTAAATTTTTATAATAATTTATGTTTTATTGTGATTCATGTTATTATTATATGTGATCAAGCTATTCACATGTTTGATATGTCACATTATGAGGTGTTTTATATTGTCTAGGGCTAAATGTTTGATCAAATATTTCAGATTTTTGGGTTTTGAATATGTTTGAAAATATTTTAGATAACTATCAAGGTTAAATATTTATGAAATGGATTAATTTGAACTTTTGGGTTATTATCAAGGTTTTAGTAATAATATAATTACTTTAAATTCCTTTTCAACACCGATACAACATTTCTTCAATTAATATAATAGAAAATAAATAATTTTAAAAATATTAAAAGTGATATAATTTGAATGAGTTATAGTATTTCACAAATTTTATAGATAATTATGACATATTAGTGTTGATTTAAAGTATTATATTTTAATTCCAACTTTTTATTTATAACTTTTCAGTCAAATTAAATGAATTGTTTCAAAAATGTAACAACCAGACCCTTTGGCAAAGGTACGGATCATTAGTTTTTATTTCAAATCTTTCCTTTAAGCTTGTTTAATGTGTGTGATGTTCTAAGTAAGGTCCAGGGAGTGTCCGGGGTTTGTTCGAAGCCTGGGATTTTGAGAAATGGACTTGCAGACAGGGGCGCACGACCTGCGCATGACTTATGCATGGTTTGACAAACTGTGCGGCCTTTGGTTTGGAAGTAGGGAGGTGCGCATGGTTTGCGCACGGTTTGGGTAAACCATGCGCCTAAACCGTGTGACCCTTTATCTGAAGGCAGTGAGATGCGCATGGTTTGGTAAATCGTGTGCCTAAACCGTGTGCCCCAGTTCTGGGTAAAATTACCTTTTTGCCCTTAATTAATTTATAAGGCCTTAAGCCTTCTTCTTCCTCCTTCCAGTGGACAGAACACATGAGGAGACCTCCTTGAGCTCCCAAACCTCTCTCTCACTCTTTTATTGGTTGCTTCTTCCTCCGGTGTCTGAATCTTGATCCGTCGAAGGTGTTGGATCACCCTCGGTAAGGCTTGCCTCACGCACCCCTCTTTCCTCGGTAAATTTTGGTATCCGTTGTGTTATTTTACCGCAGGATCATATGCCCTATTTTTAGGGCATTGGACAAGAACACAGATATCTTCTAACCTACTACAAATCTGAGGTCGATATTAAGCGAGACTACGCCTAAAGCTCTAAGGTAGGTGGTCACATGGTTTCCATTTTGGTTTTTTGCCTTTTTGAGTTATTATTGTCGTGTCGTGGTTTTCCTTTCGCCAAACCCCATATTTATAATGCCTGCTTCATATCTAAATGACCCTTGTGGTATGATATTGATGAATCTAACCTTGTTAGGGTGTTTAGATTTAGTATGGACTGGGAGTGGTCAACCATAGGTGATATTCCTTAAGATTTGGCCCTTTTTCAACTTTGAACCTTAACGATATGTCTTCAAAGGGATTTTTCCATTTTAGGCAAATGAGATGACTTGGTTAGAGGTTGGCTAGGATGAGATAGCCTAAACCCTTTAATGAACATAAAATGTATGTATTCCATGCTTTGCTTATATGATACTATAAGATGGATATTCCATGCTTTGCTTATATGATACTATAAGATGGATATGACATGATCTGCTTATGTGATGATATAAGATGGTTTTCCTTATATAATGTGATGTGAATGGTTATGCTTGGCTATGTTGACATGCTTGTGATAACCCGTGTGTGGGCGGGAGGCATTCTTACCCTGTTCCAGATGAATCTCCGTGTGTTAGGAGGGAGTCATTCTTACCCCGTGCCAGATAAAATCTCAGTGCTTGAGTATGAGAGAAATTTATACCTTGTTCCCATATAACCTTTACTGCTGGGAGGAATTTCTACCTCACTCCAACTACAGTGATTGAGGACGATATTCATTTATACCTCGTGCCCATATAACCTTTATGGGTGGGAGGCATTTCTACCCCACGCCAGTTAGAGTGCTTGTGGATGAGAGGCATTCATACCTCGGGCCACAGATGATTATTAAAGATGTGAGAAGTATGGATGAGAGGCATGTTTAACTCGTGCAAGTGATAACCTATATCTATGTACTTATACCTCTGGTGATTGTTCAGTTTACCAGCCATGAGATGAAGCAGGTAGACCCGCCAGGTGTCCTTCTGGAACCTGAGCGGGAGGGTTGTTTATTTACTTTTCTTTCCTTAATTTCAGTATATTACTCACTTTGATTTCGAACACCTATTTGGATTACACATAGACATCGTTGGTGGTGGCCTACTGAGACTTGTCTCACACCCTACCTGAGCGGCCTCCTGGGCACCCGTGTAGACTTTACGGCTGTAGGTACTAGTAGGGGAAAAGGACCAGCTTCAGGTTGTTGATACATGTATGTTCTAGCTGGAGATCCAGAGCAGAGGATCGAGCTTGGATAGAGATTCTTGTGGACTACTTTTGTTCTTTTTGTATTATTGTATAGCATGCTTGTCTTCTATTTCCATTTTACTAGCATTCCATGCATCCATTTTGTATCAGACACTACCTGTGTGGCTTTTGTATATTTATCGGGGTTTTCCTTACTTCTGTTGTTTGGTTGTATGTTTCCTTTTTCTCCTGTTTATCCATTGGTTGTGCTTCCGCTATTTGATCACTTGCTGCTATTACGCTGCGTACTCTGACATGGGCGTACAGTCTCCCCACTGACTTACCATTACACCCCCACTGCTAGTCAGCAGCCCCTAGCCTATGGGGAGACGAGCCATGGGTCATGTGGCCAACCGGGCTCGGGGCTCGGGTTTAGGGGCATTTGGGTCCAGGATGTCACAAAGTGGTATCAGAGGATTTCTTTCTTTCTTACTTACTTTAATATTTGGCGATGATAGGCTTGGAGAATGGGAATGCTTATGGACTTAGTTATAAGCCGTGCTTGGGCGTCGCGAACCCATGTATGGGGGAAATACCAAGTTGCCTATTTAATGTTGTTATTGATTATGCTATTTACTATTGATACCGTTTCACCATTGGGTGCTTCACATGTTTTGTGATGTTATCGAGATTTGCAATGTTGGAATTTGGATTTCATGGTTTGACCCAATGAAATGGGGGATATTCATTAGAACATGCATCACGATAGGCACAATATGATTAGGCCATGCATCTTTCCATGCCACGTTTAAATTTTCAGCGAGCATTGCCTGTTGTTTATTTCCATGCCTTGTTAATATGTGTGCAATTGTACTAACCTTTCATGCATGTTGTGAATTGGGGAATGATGTGATTTTAGTGGGTGCCACTATTTGGTTCATAAGGTTTATGGGCCCTTATGGATCGGAAAATGACATTCCAACAAAACCAATCATTTGCCTTAAAGGAAATTCAAATGCTTGATTAGTGCTGGTAAATGAGAAATGACATCCAAGTGTGTGTCATCTTTCAGTTTATGAGGATTATGGGCCCTTATGGGCTAGAAAATGCCATGTCACCGAATGAAGTTAATTTTGAGCAGTTGTGGGTTTTTCTAAGAATTCCTATGGGCATGGATAGGTGATCTTTGGGGTAGGAAGGCTTATTACATGTCCTAGATTCTAGAGTTCAACCTTTAATTTGTTGGTTTCTTTTTTTGAGACATTTGTTTGGAATTTTAGCACTATGCCTCCGAGACGTAATCGAGTCGCGCATGCTGAAGGCGGCGACGATCAGGTTCCTGAGGTGGCGGGCCCTGAGCCGCCAGTTGATCTTCATGTTGAGAAACCTGTGGCTCCTCTTGATATTCCAGAGATGGATGTTGATGCCCAATTCCTTGAGATATTCTTACGTATGATGCAGAGTGTGCAAGGTGGAGTGCGACCTGCCCCGAGTATGGCAGAGTTGACCAGCGAGTTTTAGTCGCAACATCCTCCTACTTTTACGAGAGATGGCAGACCATTTTCTAAGGAGTCCTGGTTGGAAGCTATCCTAAACATCCTCGAGCACCTTGAGACACCTCCAGAGCGTAGGGTCAAGCTCGCAGCTTATATGTAATGTTGTTCATCCAGGAGGTGGTGGGATGTCACCACCCAGTCGGGACAGCAGAAAGATATGATCTAGACTGATTTTCAGACCGTCTTCTACGATTATTTCTTTCCCCAGACTTTGAGGGCTGACAGAGTTAGGGAGTTTATGAATCTGCAGCAAGGGACCATGACAGTCATGGAATATTCTTCCCGTTTCACTGAGTTACAACGTTTTTCTCCTACACTAGCTACTGGTGATCTCATGGCCATTAGGAGTTTTGAGTATGGGATGTGTTACGCCATCTAGTCACAGGTTAATGTGTTCAGGTTGACAACCATTTTAGAAATTGTTAATCAGATGTTGATCACATAGAAGGACTTGAGAGAATCGGATAGTTTGAACCAGGGCGGTTCGGCACCAAAGGGTTCTAGTGGATCTGCTTCTGGGAAGAAGTGGCATTTTGAGGACTCTCACGGTGTTAGTGGTGGTCAGACCCTTTTCTCAGGTGGTACTTCTATCTGTCACCAATGTGGGGTGCCAGGACATATGAAGAGGCAGTGTACGCAAAACCTCGTGGAGTACAGAGGTTGTGGTAGGTTGGGTCATCTCCACCGCTTCTGTAGGAATTGTACCCCAGGGTCCAGTGAGCAGGGATATTTACCTACTCCATGATCTGGCGCTGGATCGGCAGGATCACATCAGTCAGGCAGCTAGAATACCACCGGCCAATCAGGCCATGGTGGCAGTCGAGGCAGAGGTGATTAGGTGAATGACTCTCAGTGCCAGTAGGGCGGGTCTGCTCAAAGCAGCCGGGCTATGACTCAGGGACATGGTACCAGTCAATTATACGCAGTCGATCCCACACCGCATGAGCAGTACGTCGGACCATCTATTGTGCGAGGTACGATTCTAGTTGCCTCTACATTAGTGTCTACTTTTTTTCACACAGGCGCTTCTCACTCTTTTATATCAGAGGTGATTATTGGAAGTTTGGGCCTCGATGTTGAGTCATATCATGGTATGATCACATTAAATACCCCATTAGATATCCGTTCAGAGGGCATTCTTCATTGTCAGAATTGTCCCCTCGTGGGGGGCGGTTACCTTTTCGTGTGGAACCTGTATGTTCTGAATATGACAGGTTTTGATGTCATAATCCGGATGGACTGGTTAGTCCCCTATAGAGCCCGGATTTACTGCTATCGTCGTAGGGTGGCATTTATGTCACCATAGGACGACCCACATATGCATAAGGGAGAATGGGATCTTAGTGCGACACGAGCAGGACTGGAACACCAAAGTTTAGGTGGTGTCACGACACAGGTTTCCAGTCTTTATCTCGATGACCAAGGGTTACAACCCTCTGTTTATCCTCCCATGGTAGAGATTTTCAGTGATGTCTTTCCTAGTGATTTCTCTGGTCTACCTCCAGTGCGAGAGGTGGAGTTTACTATTGAGATTATACCATGAGAATCACCAGTGACCATTCCTCCTTATAGGATGGCACCTAAGGAACTTCTCGAGCTCAAGAGTCAACTGGAGGACCTGGAAGAAAAAAGGATTTATACGTCCTTGTACTTCTCCTTAGGGATCATCGGTTCTCTTTGCCAAGAAGGAAGATGGTACCCTTCACCTTTGCATGGATTATCGTAAGTTAAATTAGTTGACTATTAAGAATCGATATCCTTTACCTCAAATTGACGACCTCTTCGATCAGCTCCAAGGAGCGAAGCTGTTTTCAAAGATAGATTTGAGGTCGGGCTATCACCAGGTACGTGTTAGGACTTCAGACATACCTCACATGGCATTCAGGAGTAGGTATGGTCTCTATGAGTACCTAGTCATGCCGTTTGGGCTTACAAATTCACCTGTAGTGTTTATGGCTCTCATGAATCAGATTTTTCACCCATACCTTGATTCTTTTGTGGTTGTATTTGTGGATTATATCTTAGTCTATTCACGCTCGAGACACGACCATGAAACCCATCTTGAGATCATGATGAATACACTAAGAGAGCACCAACTTTATGCTAAGCTCAGTAAATGCCACTTTTGGATAAATAAGGTTCACTTCATGGGTCACATTATTTCTGAGTCTAGAGTTTCTTTTGACCCTGAGAAGGTGAGTGCTGTAATTTCTTGAGTGTAGCCCAAAAACGTCTTTGAGATCAGGAGTTTCTTGTGGCTTGGTTAATATTAGAGGCGGTTCATTAAAGACTTTTCACGCCTTGCAGCACCGCTTACATCTTTGACCAAAAAGGGGATGAGATTCGATTGGTCCGAACCTTGTGAAGTAGCTTTTCAGGAACTGAAGGGAAAACTAACTTCAGCACCGATACTGATCTTATCGGAGCCAGGAAAAGCTTATATGGTCTTTTGTGATGCATCGGGTATCAGGATTGAATATGTCTTGATGCAGGAAGAGTGAGTCATTGCGTATGGTTCTCATCAGTTAAAGCCTCAGGAACGGAATTATCCGATTCATGACCTCGAGCTCAGAGCGGTTGTACATGCCTTACGCTGTTGAAGACACTACTTTTTGGGAGAGCGTTTTGTGGTATTAACTGACCCCAAAAGGCTCAAATATATCTTCAATCAGCGGGATCTAAATCTCAGGCAATGCAAGTGGGTCGAGTACCTGCAATCCTTTGACTTCGAACTGGACTACACTCCTGGGAAAGGAAATTCAGTAGCCGATGCGCTAAGTCAAAAAACTCAGTCGTAAGTGGTTCAGGAATCTAATGAGGAGTGGAAGATGATGGATCTATTTTCATAGATGCGCGTTGAGGTTCAAGAGGGTTAGGGTTAGACTTTTCTCTCAGCCTTAGCGGTGACATCTACTCTTTTGGAATGGGTCAGGGCAAGATAGTTATCAGATCCGGAAGGCCTTGTTCTACGAGAGAGTGTCACTGATGATGCCTCTACAGATTGGACCGTGGATGATGGTGATAATTTATTGTTCTGTGGGTGTGTATGGGTCCTAGCAGACATCAGAGAGGAGCTGATGAGGGATTTCCACGCCTCAACATGGGCAGTTCACCCAGGCATCACCAAAATGTATCGTGATTTGCGACAACAGTACTGGTGGCCTAACATGAAGTGGGAGATAGCCAATTTTATCACGCGTTGTTCCACCTGTCAGTAGGTGAAGGCAGAACATCAGCGTCCGGTAGGGTTTTTGCAGCCGTTTTCCATTCCGGAGTGGAAATAGGATGATGTTTCTATGGACTTTGTAAACGGTTTACCCAGGTCACCTCGTGGAAATGATGTAGTATGGGTTATCATCGACCGTCTGACGAAGGTCGCGCATTTCTTACCAGTGCGGGAGACCTTCATGGTTGATGACTTGGGAAGAATGCATATCAAGGAAATAGTGCGCCTTCATGGAGAACCTCGTTCTGTTGTCTCAGACAGAGATCCTCATTTTACATCTCAGTTCTGGTAGGGTTTACAGAAGGCCTTGGGTACACAGGTACTTTTGAGCACGACCTATCACCCGCAGACTGACAGACATACCAAGCGGACTATACAGGTACTAAAGGACATGTTACATGCCTGTGTTCTCGATTTTGGAGGTTCATGGGAGAAACACATTCCTCTTGTCGAGTTCATTTATAACAATAGCTTCCAGGCTACCATTGAGATGGCTCCCTATGAAGCCTTATATGGTAGGCCTTGTCACTCGCCTTTGTGTTGGCTTGAAGTAGGGGAGTCAACTGTTCTAGGACCACGTCTAGTGCATGAGACTACAAAGCAGATACATCTTATTAGGAAGCGTATGCAGACAGCTCAGTCTAGACAACAGTCCTATGCTAACAAGCATCGACGACCTCTTGAGTTCATGGTTGGGGACCGGGTTTTCTTGAAGGTCTCCCCCAGGTTGGGGAAGATACATATACGGAAGCAGGGTAAGCTATCACCGAGGTTCGTAGGAACCTTTAAGGTGATGAAGCAGATCGGGCCAGTATCTTACCAGCTTGCACTTCCGTAGAGATATCAGGACATGCACGATTTTTTTCATGTATCTCAACTATGCTGGTAATTTTTAGATCTGACTCACGTTTTTCAGCCTGATGATGTTGAACTGGATATGGATGCTTCCTTTGAGGAATATCCGATGTGAATTGTTTAACGGAGTTTGAATACACTCCGTGGAAGGACTGTTCCTCTGGTACGGGTGCTAGGGCAGCACGGCCGGGTACAGGACGTGACCTGGGAGCGAGAGGCTGATATACGTTCTCAATGGCCAGAGCTTTTCATTGATGACACCTCAGTACCCTCGGAAGGCCAACTCGAGGACGAGTTGTTTTAAGGAGGGGAGGTTGTAATGACCCGACCCTTTGGAAAAGGTACAGATCATTAGTTTTTCTTTCAAATCTTTCCTTTAAGCTTGTTTAATGTGTGTTATGTTCTAAAGAAGGTCCAAGGAGTGTCTGAGGTTTGTTCGGAGCCCGGGAGTTTGAGAAATGGACTTTTAGATAGGGGTGTATGGCCTGTGCACAGCTTGTGCATGGTTTGAAAAACCGTGCGGCCTTTGGTCTAGAAGCAGGGAGTTGCACACGGTTTGTGCATGGTTTGGGTAAACTGTGTGCCTAAACCGTGCGACCCTTTATCTGAAGGCAGTGAGATGCACATAGTTTGGTAAACCCTGTGACCCAGTTCTGGGTAAAATTACCTTTTTTCCCTTAATTAATTTATAAGGCCTTAAGCCTTCTTCTTCCTCCTTCCAGCGGACAGAACATAGGAGGATCCCTCCTTGAGCTCCCAAACCTCTCTCTCACTCTTTTCTTGGTTTCTTCTTCCTCCGGTGTCTGAATCTTGATCCGTAGAAGGCGTTGGATAACCCTTGGCAAGGCTTACCTCACACAACCCTCTTTCCTTGGTAAATTTTGGTATCCATTGTGTTATTTTACCACAAGATCATATGCCCTATTTTCTGGGCATTGGAAAGGAACTCAGATCTATTCCAACCTACTATGAATCTGAGGTCGATATTAAGTGAGTCTATGCCTACAGCTCTAAGGTAGGTGGTCACATGGTTTCCATTTTGGGTTTTCTCCTTTTTGAGTTATTATTATCGTGTTGTGGTTTTCCTTTTGCCAAAACCCATATTTATAATGTCTGCTTCATATCTAAATGCCCCGTGTGGTATGAGATTGATGAATCTAACCTTGTTAGGGTGTTTATGTTTGGTATGGATTGGGAGTGTTCAACCATAGGTGACATGCCTTAAGATTTGGCCCTTTTTCACCTTTGAACCTTAATGATATGTCTTGAAAGGGCTTTTTACATGTTAGGAAAATGAGATGACTTGGTTAGAGGTTGGCTAGGATGAGATATCCTGAACCCTTGAATGAACATAAAATGTATGTATGCCATGATTTGATTATATGATACTATAATATGGATATTCTATGCTTTGCTTATATTATACTCTAAGATGGATATGCCATGCTTTGCTTATGTGATGATATATGATGGTTTGCCTTATATAATGTGATGTGAATTGTTATGCATGGCTGTGTTGACATGCTTGTGATAACCCGTGTGTGGGCGGGAGGCATTCTTACCCCATGCCAGATGAATCTCCGTGTGTTGGGCGGGAGGCATTCTTACCCCGTGCCAGATAAAATCTCAGTGCTTGAGGACGAGAGGCATTTATACCTCGTTCCCATATAACCTTTATGGGTGGGAGGCATTTCTACCCCACACCAGCTATAGTGATTGAGGACGAGAGGCATTTATACCTCATTCCCATATAACCTTTATGGGTGGGAGGAATTTCTACCACATGCCAGTTACAGTGCTTGTGGATGAGAGACATTCATACCTCGGGCCAGAGATGATTATTACAGATGTGAGAAGTATGGACGAGAGTAATGTTTACCTCGTGCCAGTGATAACCTATATCCATGTACTTATACCTCTGGTGATTGTTCAGTTTACCAGCCATGAGATGAAGTAGGTAGAGCCACCAGTTGTCCTTCCGGAACCTGAGCGGGAGGGTTGTTTATTTACTTTACATTCCTTACTTGTAGTCTATTACTCACTTTGCTTGCGAACACCTATTTGGATTACACGTAGACATCGTTGGTGGTGGCCTACCGAGACTTGTCTCACACCCTACCTGGGTGGCCTCCTGGGCACCTGTTTAGACTTTACTACTGCAGGTACTAGTAGGGGCAATGGCCTAGCTTTAGGTTGTTGATACATGTATGTTCTAGCTAGAGATCCATAGCATAGGATCGAGCATGGCTAAAGATGCTCGTGGACTACTTTTGTTCTTTTTGTATTATTGTATAGCATGCTTGTCTTATATTTCTATTGTACTAGCATGCCATGCATCCATTTTATATCAGACACTGCCTGTGTGGCTTTTATATATTTATCCGAGTTTTCCTTACTTATGTTGTTTGGTTGTATGTTTCCTTTTTATCCTGTTTATCCACTGGTTGTGCATCTACTATTTGATCACTTGCTGCTATTCCACTGCGTACTCTGACATGGGGGTACAATCTCCCCACTTACTTACCATTACATCCCTGCTGCTAGTCGGCAGCCCCTGGACTATGGGGAGATGAGCCAGGGGTCATGTGGCCAACCGGGCTTGGGGCTCGGGTTGAGGGGTAGCCGGGTCCAGGACATCACAAAAAATATATTAATAATATTTTATCAATATAATATTCTATTAAATTATTTAAAAATCATTAAAATATTAAAATAGCACAAGGGAAAAACATATGGTCTAAAATTTTATCCCTTTTCCATTTATGAGTCATTTTTACCTTATAATTAAAATTATAACACCTTAAGATTGAATAATACATTACCACCATTAAGGTTAAAATAAGTTAACTAAGAGGTTAAATAAAAATATAAGGTTCAAAATACCACTTAAACTTGTACAAAATTTATTTATTTGATGATACTTAAATCATATAATACTTTTTATTATAATTAATGGTAATTTTGAATTTCTTTTATTGATAATGAATATTTTATTATAAGTTTTTCTTTCAATTTACTATCTTAATGTACTCAAGACACAGAAATAATGTTTTTAAGGAAAACTAACCTTGTTTTTATACTCGATTAGGAATCATTCTCTTCCATGTCCATATTTTCCTTAAAAATTTTAAAATAAGTTTTTTAATATTATAAAATTATTTGTTAAATATATTTTTACCCATGTTTCAATTTTATGAAATGGTTTAAAATGAATCTTCTTATCATTTTTTAAATAAGTTACTTTTTGGCATTTTTTTACAAAAGCATGAAAAGAATGTTTTTTAACTCATACGAGATGAATATAATTTCCCACCATAATGTATGATCCTTTTTGATGCTTCCTTTTTAATTTTATAAATTTATTTTCAAAATTTTTTTTTCCTTAATATTTTGGGATTTTTTTAGTTTTTAAATAAGTGTTTTCAAAGTGAAAAAAGAAACTTCCTCAAAGCTTTTGAAAGTATTTTCATCTATATCAAAATACTTTGTTAAAAATTATGATTTTATAAGGTTATACTCTTATGATAACATAAAAAATATTTATTTTGATAGTTTATAGTCATCTTTACTAGGGAAAATATTAATATTTCATATTCTATCTCTTCTAATATAAACAATTATTAAATTTTAAGGCATGTTGATTAAGTTATGTTTTTATGCATATGATGAATGAATTAAACTTATTAAGTGATGGGTGGGGCATATACTTGTAGATACCCTCAATTAATCGATAGGTTATATGAGACAAACTAGATTGGTTATTTTTCTAAGGCCTTTACCATTTATATAAGATGTCTTGGAATGAGGCCTTGATGGTATGTTTCAGATGTCTCAACACAAGTACTCAAAGGTAAGTTCAGATTTCTAAAATTTGGTATTCCATCATTAGGAAATCAATTATTGATTTACATGTCATTATTTGAATAGTTATGATATCCATGGATATGTTTCTTGATCATGTGATTATTTATATGGATTTTTTATCATCATTTATTCTTTTCTATATTATTCATGCCTTATTTAGCTTCCGCTATATGAATTCCATTACTGAGTATTTGAGATCAACCTATTATTATGTTTCCTTTCCTATGATTCCATGAAATATTTTATGATTTAATTATATGGTTATGATAGAGGGAATAAAGATAATCCCAAAGATAATACCTTGTTGTATTTTATGTTTTCAAATATACTATGGGATTCAAGTATGTATCTATTTTACCAAGACTACTAAAATATTTGGTCCTTTAGGATGTGACTACTTATATCTAGTGCCAATTTAATAAAGCAACCACTGACTCTAGGATACTAGGTTCAGGGTCATTATAGTTGGTATCAGAAGAATTTTTGTAGAAACCTTGAGAACTCGATTTAGGAAAACATATATTAAAGAAAATTAACCCAATAAAAAACCATGATAATATTCACAAAGAAACCAAGCTTATAATTTTGAGATTAATTGTGCATAAATTTTTAATTTATTTTATATGTTTCACTAGTTTTTTAAATTATACATTATGATTCATAATGTTATGATCTAATATAGTGTGTTCCATTATATATAAATGGTTCCTAGTAGAAGGAATAGATACTATATAAATGCATATAATCCATGTAGGTATTTCTCTCCTAGGGAAGATAATGAAGATATATTTAGTGTTACAACTGTAGATGAACAAATTATAACTATATTAGGACAACTGAATAAAGTTATGACTAATAAACCTACTCTTATGTAGAATCTTGCTGATCCACAATGTGATGTAACAATATTAGACTACTTCATGCATTAGAAACCTCTATTATTCAATGGGACTAAAAATCCATTTTTACCCTAGAAATTGATAAGTTCCTTAGATAATACATTTCTCGCTTTGGGAAGTAATTAAAGGGATAAGGTTGTCATGAAATTTTATCATCTCTCATGGGATAAATATCAATGGTGGTGATTGAATCAAAATACTAAGGTCGAGAAGGAAATAATGAGCATGGAATGGAAGGATATTAATAAAATTTTATTAGAAAAATATCTTCCTCATAAAGAATGAGTGGATATGGAGAGATAATTCCTGATTTTAAGACAATAGGAAGAGGAAAATGTTTCTAAGTGTTAATATAATTTGAAAGAATATGTTGAATGGTACCGATAACCATGAAAAGTGATTAGTGGTAAGGTGATATTTTTTGAGAATACATAAATAAGGGAAATATAACCCGTAATTTGTTCCCGGTGTTGATTTAATAATGTTTAGTTTGGATAAATATAATATTGACATTGAAAAAGTTAATGAGATAGTATTTGTGACCATGAAAATGGATAGTGATTTGATGAAAATGTAATTTGTGATGGATTTTACTATATTTTTGGATTTAGGGGATATATGGAATAAGGATAAAGTTAATTTTTATAAGAATTTATGTTTTATTGTGATTCATGTTGTTAGTATATGTGACCAAGGTATTAACATGTTTGATATGTGACATTATGAGATGTTTTATATTGTCTATGGGTAAATGTTTGATCAAATATTTCATATTTTTGGGTTTTGAATATGTTTGGAAATATTTTAGAGAAGTCTCGAGGTTAACTATTTATGAAATGGATTAAGTTGAACTTTGGGGTTATTATGTAGGTTATAGATATTAATGCATTATTGGATAAATTGTGTTAACCATTTTGGTTTTGGAAAATATATAGAGATAGGAGGGATAAACTTTAATTATTTTATGGATATTATGATATGTTAAAAGTTAATTTTAGTGGTTAAGGCATGAAAAATTAATTTTAAATATTCATAAGAGTAAGAGATGAAGTGGAAATTCATCAAAGAACAACCCAAGGAGGAAACTGTTCTTATAAAATGGAAAGAATTAAAGTAAGTAAATTTTCTCATGTTCTCTATCTTAGAAATAAAATAACCCTTAAAATTTAGAAAAATTACACTGATAAAAAAACATTATCCATTGACTTTCATTTCAAAGGAATGAAGTGTCTTTACACACATCACATATTTATGGTTTTGTGGTGGTTCAACTTCTAATGACCATGTTTTCTATCACTCTCTATTAACCCTTGTATGTCAGTATTCTCTTCCCTATAAATATTATAACTTCCCACCAATGTTATCTTTATTTGGTAACCTGAATACATGATATTTCATGTAACATTTATGTTTCTCACTATCCTTTTTAAAGGATGTTTTATTATCCCAATTTAAAATGTGGGATTTTAAAAAAGGTTGAACGTTTGATGAATGAGTTAAAAATGCAAGGAAAAAATTTATTTAAGGGAGGTATAATATAACACCCCAAAAATTTAGAGTACTATTTTTTATAAAATACATGATACACAACATCGATTTTAAGCGAACCACGACATACTATTAAAATATCATTATTTAAAGTAATAGTTATCGCATAACCATTGAATTGGAGGGTATAAATAATATTAAGTTAATTATGAAATATATCTATAATGTTCCTCATAAATAAAAATTCATTGATTAATTATTAGGAAATAAGTACTGAATTTCTAGTAAAGTTATTTTATCCTTCAAAAATACGTTTTCTTCAAAAATATTTTTTATTGTTTTTTGTGAGAAAATATTATAATTAATTTATATAAATTTTAGAAATATTATTTTTAAAAAATAATATAATTTTTTAATTCATCATATCAAAATAATCTTATGGTGAAATTATCATATTTTACTAAAAAGATTGATTTTTTCAGTAAATAGTAAAAAGTACAGATTTTTTTTAAAAACTGTATTTCTGTTTCAAGTATTTACAAAGTTACATTTTATTTTAAAATTATTTAAAACTAAAATTATTTCTATTAATTATTAATAATCCAATTAAGTCCATTTTAATAAATTTTATGATTTAATTTGATATAAAAATATTTTTATACAAAAAAGGAGTTTTTCTAAAAAACCATTTTTCATCGCGTTTTGTACACTTATTTTAAAATTAATTTCTACCACTTATAGGTTATGAATTTGGTAAAATGGATTCCATATTTAGAATAAGGATTTTTAAATTTGGAAAATAGTACCCTTTTATTTTTAGGCATTTTAAATAGTAATAGTGGTAAAATTTATCACCACGATAAAGGGTAAATCGGGTTAATCTAGGTTAAAAATAAATGTTAAGGTCACCATTTTCCATATTAATTCTTATTGGATAAATTTAATTCTAAAATTATCACCTTAGGATATAAATATAACTATTTAAGGGACACTTTTCCATGAAAATGACATATATAACATTTAAAGCAAAGAGAAATACAAAATATCACTCTCTTACTTTTAAATATCAATTATGTGTCCACATAGGGACAAAATAAAGTTATGAATGAATATAAATGTTTATTTTTGATAATAATTAGATTATTTTCCTAATTTAAATTTATTTATAATTTTTAATAATTATATAATTACCCTAAATTCTTATGCAACGTCAACTCAATATATCTTTAATTAATAGAAAAATGAAATAAAAAAAATAAAAAAATATTAAAAGTGATATAATTTTAAGAATTTATAGTGTCCCATGAATTTTATAAATAATTATGACTTATTAGGGTTGAGTTAAGGTATTATATTTTAATTATAACTTTTCCATTATTCTTTTTAATTCAAATTAAATAAATAGTGTCAAAATTGAGATTAATGACATTTTATCAAAATAAGATTTCATTTAATAATTTAAAAATAATTAAAATCATATATAAGGACAAGGGGGATAATATATGGTCTAAAATATAATCTATTTTCCATTTATTAGTCAATATTAACCTTATAAGTAAAATTATAACTCCTTAAGAGTGAAAATGATGTTACGGTGGTTAAGGTTAAAATAGGCTAGTTAAGGGGTTAAACCAAAATAAAAGTTTTAAAATACCACTTAAACCTGTATTTTTTTTGGATAATTATATTTCAACCATATCCTACTTTATTTTCAAATTAATTTTTAATTGGAAGCATTTTTATTGAGAATAAATTTATTTTAATTTAATATTTTTAGAAGTTCTAAGTGTGTCATTTCCCTCATAAAAGGATTCCCATTCCTTCACATATTTACGAAACATTGAGTAACCTATATTTAAATATACCTAAACATATCCTCTTATAAACATCTTTATACAAGTTATGTAGGTTCTGTTCTTACCAACCCTAGGACTCTTAAGAGGGTATCTAAAGGAGTTCTTTCAAAGAAGAGGTAATCACCTTGACCAACCACTCTCTTTTTTAATTCTTATTTACCTTCTCTAAATATATGTTATTTATCATAAAATAATAAATTCATTATCATAAAAATAATTAAATTTTATTATGATTATAAAATCACTATTATATATCCTCTTTTCTATCAAATGGGAAGTGAAAGTATCGCTCGTGTGTACATATGACTTACCATCTCCACATAGCGATACAATTCATTTTCCACCACCATATTTTGTGGATGGTTATTATGATTGGTTTAATATTTATATATGATATTTTTTACTTAACTAGAATTTTAGAATTATAATATCACATTTACCTTCTTACCATATAATCCTTTGTAAAATGATAACATCACTCGTACGCATGTGTGGACTACCACCTCCACAAAGCAATATGATTCATTTTTCATTTCCTAATTAAATGGATTGTAATAGGGATATATTTAAAGAATTTATTTTACATATATGATATAAAAATAATTTGGTAAAGGTTAATTATTATTTAACCTTCTTTCATCCCATCGATCGAAAAGTGAAAACAACGTTCATGTATGCCTATAGTCTATCGTCTCTATGAATGGTGTAATTCATTTGTATAAATCTATATTTTATTAATTACTATAAATAAATATATAATGAATATATATGATATTTATGTAATTTTTAACATTTTATATATTATTAAATCATAATAATATTATATGGACCACAACTATTGAACCAAAATAAACATGAAAAATGAAGTTGTTATTACCCAGAACTGTGATTTAAAAAAAAAATGTTAATAAATAGGCGATAAAAGATCATAAATGAACCATATATAATATTATATATAGTATCTTTATTCTATAATAGATTTATAATAAATCTATATTCATTATAGGTGAGGTTCAAAACACATACGAAGGAATTCATACATGATGTAAGGGTTTATTTCACAATCTCAACATTATTTAGGATTGCTTATGTTTAAGTTTCCATTGAGATACTTTTTTGATATTTATATATTAAAACAAATAAATTTTATTATAATATGTTTATTTATATATATTAAAAAATTTAATTTCAATTTCATCTCTTAAATTAACTAAGATACTGAAATAAAGTTTTTAAGGAAAACCAACCATGTTTTTCTACTCAGTCGAAAATATTTTGCTTAAATATCTATATTTTCCTTAAAATGTATAAAATAATTTTTTATTATTCTCCAATGATTTATTAGAGAAATTTTTAACCATGTTTTAATTTTTAAAAAATGGTTTTAAAGGAATCTTTTTGTCATTTTCCAAATGAGGTTCTTTCTGACCATTTTAAAAGTGCGAAAAGAATGTTTTTTAACTTATATAACACGAAAATAATTTACCTCCTTCAAATATTATAATTTATTTGAATATTCCTTTAAAATTTATCCATTTTATTTTAAATTGAAACATTTTCCTTAATATTTTGGAAATTTTTAGATTTTAAATAAGTGTTTTCAAAGTGAAAGCCAATATTTTCTTTAAGAAAATTTCTAGTGATATTTTGAAAGTATTTTCATCTATGTAAACATAATTTGTTAAATATTATTCTTTACTAAGGTTATAATATTATGATACCATCCAATATATTTCTTTAGATGTTTTATTATCATATTTACTAGGTAAAGTATTGATATTATGAATTCTAGTGCTTATAATAAGGATAATCATTGATTTTTAAGGCATGTTGATTAATTTATGTTGTTTATTCATATGATAAATGCATTGGAATTATTAATTAATGGGTGGGGATATAATTAAATATCCCTTTCATTAATTTATAGGCCTCATGAGATGAAATATATTGGGTATTTTTCCAAGGACTTACCCATTTATATAATAAGTCTTGGCATGAGGCCTTGACAATACATTTTAGATGTCTTAGTACAAGTCCTCGATAATAAATTCAGATGTATGATATTATGAATTCCATCACTGTGAAATAATTTATTGATTTCTATGTGATTATTTTAATATTTATGATATCCATGGATATTTTTCTTTCTCATGTGATTATTTATATGACAATTTTTTATCATAATTTATTCTTGTCATATTATTCTTTCCTAACTTATCTTCTGTTGTATGCATTCCCTTATTGAGAATATGAGATCACCCATTTCTTATGTTTACTTTCCCAGGATAAAATATAATTTTTAATGATTGAAATTTAGGGTTATGATATAGGGAATAAACATGACCCCAAATAAAATACTATATATGTTGTATTTTATGTTTTCAAATTTAATGTGAAATTAAAGTATGTATCTAGATTACCAAGACTACTAAATTATTTAGTCCTTTGGGATGAAATTCATTATATCAAGTAAAAATTTAATAAAGTAACCACCAACTTTCGAATAATATATTTGGAGTATTTTCATGATATATATCGGTTATTCACTGAATATTTATTGATGTTTTATATTGGAAAAATCGAGTAGTGTAATATTAAAAAAAGAATTCAAGGGGTTGTGTAATAATAAAAAAGCGACACTTACAGTAAAGGAATGGTTTTTTACATGTTGGAGTTATTAAGAGATCATTTTAAAGGCAACATATATGTTCAGATTTAAGGAGGTTTCACAAAGTCAATACCAATTACATTAGACACCAAGGGAATGTTAGAAGATAACACTATTCTATAACCCATCCCAATGATATGAAAATGAAATAATGCTTCTTGAAATTATATCTCAATGGTGTGATAATTTAGGGATGTTGCATTCATCAATTTACAGAGACTACAATAATCAATAGAACTTCTTAGTCACAGTTTCTAGGAAAATGATAGAAGGTGAAATTTTGTGCGTATAAAGAGGATGAACCCAACACAGATAGTGACCATGCCAATTATATTAGTGTTTCCCATCAAGGAAGTGAACTCAATATAATATTATCTATGTGAAAACTCAATAAAATTAAAAATAGAGGATATAATTGATGTTGTGGTCCCATAATTTTTGAGAAGTTAAATTATCAATTTCCCATTCTAGTAAGAGAATTAGATGTTGTTTTCGAAAAAAATATAGAAAAAAATATATCATAATTTATGAGCATAAAAAACATAAGAAGAAAATCCAGAAGGATGGTTTCTTCAATTTTATCACATTATAGTGATGAATTTATAAATTCATATGTGCCCCCAATGTAAACAACATTGTCATCCACCGTAATATTTAATTAGGAATTTTAGAAATTAATTCAGATTAACACATATATAAATATAGAATAATTCATGAGATTTTAATATTTTAGTAACATTCTAGAAGATCCTAAATATCTTAATCTAGAAATAAGGAAGGAGTATTTAACCATAAAATCCATTGATGTAGTTTTAGGGAAACATGGAAGACATGTAAGGTGTGAAATATTTAGTAAAGGTTGTCTAACCAAATTGGGTAACATATAAAAATATAATAATAGAGGAATAATATCCCTAAGCTAGATAATATGGTCACATGGTAATGTTTTTTAGAATTTAAACATGATAAATGATAGAGATAATTTAGTTGTTATGTATGGCTTATACATGTGGAATAATATTAACTCACATTACCTATATGGGTTAATAAAAAAAATTAGAAGCTTTTGAAGGAATTATAAATGGGGAATGGATGCATAGAATAAGGTGGGATAAAATGGATTATTAGATTGGTTAACTTTTGGGAACTAGAACTTGACAGGATATAGAGGAGGAATACCCAAGAACCATAGAGAAGTTTCTCTATAAACTATTTTATATTGATCATTTTATTGTGGGTTTGAGTGGAAAGTTATTTATTAGGGTTTGGGTGATGTAGATTTGATAAATACTACTAATGATTAAATGAATTGATCACTAGCTATTTTTTTATTTTTTTATTATTGATTCACAAGATTGATCACCTAGTACATAATATTTGAGGTTAGGTGAAGGAACAAGAATTGAAATCCATCATGTGAACTAGAGAGGGGAACTTGGGATTTTGAATACAGATAATATTTTATGAAATCATGGAAAAAATAGATTATAGATTTTTAAAAATTGAATCACATAGTGCAACTATCATAAACAACCTTATAGGGACCTATGGTTATACTAATGATTTTAATAGTGTTTTGATGGATAACTTGAGAGATTTATTGATCATGCTAATATAGATTCAAGTAATTAAAGTGAGAACAGTGTGATGTAACAAAACTAATCCCAAAACCCTCATTATTTTCTCATTTATTCACTATAACTTTATTTGTTTCTCTTGTTCACACCAACACTACCCATTGTCCATTTATTTTTACTCTATTTATTTTATTTAATAGAATTCCAATTAAACACACATTTATATAATTATTTTTTACAATATAATTTTTTAATTGGTCAGGATTGTCTCTATGGATATGATCTGGGGTACTCCTAGTTAATGTTATACAGTTCCCTTGTTTACTTGTAGGGTGTGGGTATCCTACAATAAAAATTTAAATTAAGAAAATTTGATTTCATTATTAGGATAATAGGTTATTTTTCATAATTTTAGTTAGTATTTTACATAGAAAACATAAAATTAGGGTGTTATATTTAATATACATCATTATAGAATTCAAAAATTCATTGTTTTCTTTAATTTTTAACATAATTTGTAAAATTATGAGTGTATGTGGAAAAATTAATCCATGAGTATTGACTTAATTTCATTTACCCCCAATATAGATAGATATTTCAATAAAAATTTATCCAAAAACAAAATCGAGGATATGGAGGAGCACAATCCAATAAGAATGCAATAAGAGTTGGAGCTGAACAGTTTCCAGATGTAATAATCTAGAATGAGAATGTTTCACAAAGTATTATGGGATTATAAGTGCCTATAGTATTTCAAAATCCCCTTTATATTATAATCTCACCAAATTTAAGGAATTATAATCTGAATAGCCATCACTTATAATGTTTTATAATTTTCAATGGAATTCTATCAGAGGATGCTTTGGATTTTTTCACCGATTTTATTACAAAATTCCAATACATTCCACTCCATGGAGTATTATAAGTTAAACTGAGATTGATACATTTCTATTATTTTATGCACGAATAAGATTGAAATTGTATGTTACATTAGGATAACTCATTAAAAACTTGGGAGAAAATATATAGTATTTTTATCAAAATATTTTACCCTACCTATAAAACTATGGATTTAAGGACCAAGATTTAAACATTTGTGTAGAAGGAATGAAAACTCATAAGGAATAGAAAGGATTCAATGGTCACTAAAATTAAATTTTAAACTATTAATTCTAACCTTCACTATTTATTCCTTTTTTTGAAGGAATAAATTCCACGTGATAAACATTGGTTGATTTAGATAAGTGAGGAAATTATATATATGAGATATCTTAGGAGATTAAGGATATATATAATATTATTTCTATGAACTCAAAATAAAACTTTTCTAAAGGAATAAGAGAAGTTATTAAGGTATTCACTATTATATATGATTTCAATGCATATATTGTAGATATTCTAAAGTATTTTTATAATATTATGTATAAATCATAAGAAAACAAGTAGTGGTGAAAATATTGTGTAATGTATAGACATAATGCCATATATTTTATACAAATTTATATTCTAACATCACATCCATCATAACCTCAAAGGGAGAAATTAAGCTATATTAGAAACTATGGAAGCGATCTTATGATTAATGATCCATTCTACAATACTTAAAATCCAGGACAGAAGAATCATTTAAATATATATTAAAATGTGAATGGGATTATAAGAAATATAGACCTTTTAAAATATAATGTATAGTAAAAATATGATGGAAAAATTCAAACATAAACTTTCTAACAACAATATTTATATACAATCCCAATTGACAAAGGAACAAAAAGAATTATGGATGAATTACAAGAAATAAAAACAATCAGATGAGAATTAATAACTTTTTCAACCAACCAATTCCAATTTATCATGGTTAAATAAACTTATTCAATGAAATGAGTAAATTATTAATAATTTGGAAATGAAATTAAGTTAGATTAAAATGACAAATAATATGATATAAAAAGGGAATCTTTTAAGTATGACTAAAATCAATATCTGAGAGGGACACATGAAAATTTAAAAAATACAAGGAAAAAATGTGAAAGGAAAAGATTATAAGAATATTTAAAATAAATAATTAGATGATAAGAATAATGAGGATAATTACTATCAAGGCTATGTAGATTAAAATAATCAAGAAGAGAAGAAACAGACTATCGAAAATAATAATACAAGGAAAAATAGGGAGGAAATTAGCTATGGGAGATTCATATTAAAGCTAAAAAATTGTATTGTGAAAGTACATGAACCACCTATAAAATTTTAATAAATATATATAGATGTTAAAAAACATAGAAAAATATTTCAAAATATTCATTTAAATGTTTCAAAAGATCATGATTAAGAGTTAGTCTCATGGAAAAACACCTAGAGTGAGTCCTTGGGTGTTTGTGGATGAATTATGTAATAGGAAGGGTGTCATACTATGGAAACTTAGAGTCAATACATTATGGTTTTATTCAAGGGTTAATACATTTACATGGAGTTTTGGTAATTTTATGGGGGACCTATTTGGAATCCCCTTAGAACCGCTACCTTCAGTTGATCAAGAGAAGAAGATAACCCTCCATGTATCTCCCATTCTTCCCCCTTTTCCTCCATTTGAGTAGGGTTGTTTAAAATAATTTTTTTATGGATTTGAGGTAAGGTATCCCAATTATAATTTTTTTATCCTCCATTAATTATTCTATTTTTTATATTTTCCTAGTTAGGTTTTTGGGAGTTGACTACACCATAAAATGGTAGAATTGACTTTCTTTTTGGGACATTGTGTATGACCTGTAGAAGAGGTCTCGATAGATTATCTTCAGGTAGTTTTTCTTTTATTATCTCGTGGAACTTTGACCCATGAGTTCATTTAGTGTTTTTAGTAAATTTGGGTTTAATTAACCATTGAATCTAGTGAATTATTGGGAATTTTGAGTGAATTGGTTTACGGTGAATGTATGGAGTGGATCTTACCCCCTTTTCTCGTGGTTTGATGATATTTTCTCACCTGGTGAGTATGGAATAAATTCTTCCATGGAAGGATTTGGGTTTTTGATGTCTAGTTTATTTATTTTATGGATTTTTTTGTTGTAATAGGTGCTCATGGACCTGAGTGAGTTTGTTACATGATTGATAAAAAATATAGATCACCATTTTAGGTAGGTTAGACCATACATAACAATTTAAATTTAGATCTATGATTACTTATCAATTTCTAACCCATGTTTTCAAATTATTTAAAATTATACAATGTGTCCCTATTTATCCTTGTAAAAATTTCATGTTTTATCTCCTAGGTTTCATGTGATATAAAAAGGGTTCTCAATTTCATAAGTTCTAAAACACTTTTCTGTATAATATGAGTGTTTATTAAAATTACTTAAAGGATTTTTTTCTAAATCAATCTTGTGATAAAAAGGGTGTTTTGATTATAAATGACTTTAAAGAGAGGAAAATCATGTTTTTATAAAATTATTTACAAATGTGGGATGGGATTTTCTAAACTTTTTCTTATGATTTAATTATTTTTATATGTTTTATTAATATTTCTTGATATTTATAATTAAATATGGTTGGGTGATGTTTATAAAAGGAAGTAATGTTCTCAAAATATTTTCAAGATTTTTTTCTAAGTATTGAGATATTTTTATTTAATTTAAAGGGTTATTGTGTCTGGAACCTTGGGTTAAATATTTAAGTACTATTTGGAAAAAAATTATAAGGATTTCATGTTATTTTCTTCAAAAGACGTATTCTTATATTTTTTACAAAATATATTTCGAAAGGCCTAGATAGAACTTTATAAAAAGGGTTTTCTTAATAAAAATAATTCATTAAAGTAAAACCCTTTAAATTGTTTGCGTAAAAGTTTAAGTGATTTTTATTTTATGTGTATTGATAGGATTATCCTAGATGAGGGACTCATTTACTATATTTTATTCTTGATAAATAAGGGATGCTTCTGTGAAGGGTTTTTGGAGGTCAGAGTGTGTTTTGATTCTTGTTTACTATATATTTTTTATGTGACACTGAGATTTTATATGCTTAATTTTATGTTTGATATTACTAATCTATATTTGTTCATCATGGTAAACTATGGTACTTAGTTAAGGACATATGAAAAGTACTACTAGGCATATGTATATAATTTACTAAGAATTAGATTATGCCACACTAACTAAACAATACTATGATATAGATTTGAATTGCCTCTAGGACTTGATGTATTTCTCCCTAGTGGCTCGAGAGAGGTTGGATATGGTTAGACATGATTAGTATTAATCATGAGATAGTATTAGGATCTTATTTTACCTTTACCTTATTTACCTTGGGTTAATCCCATGATTTAAGCTATTTTACTTTATTTGAGTGGATGTTATCGATGATTATATTGTTTTTTATATAGTGATTTATTCTCAATTATTTATATTTTTATGTAAGTTGATTTGTAGTTATTGGGTAGTGCTCATCATATTTAGGGATTTAACTTTATTTTAAAAGTATAGATTCATATATCTGGTGCATTCTTTAGGTTATTTAAAAAGTGGAATTAAAAATGGATTATTTTCCTTTACATTAAAAATATGGGTATTTTTCAAGCATGGTTATCAAATTGTTTCTTTCACTTTAAATTTCATGTTTTCCTAAAATTTATTAAAATATTTTTCTTAAATTCTGAATATCTTACCTTAAAAAAAGAACTTATTTTTTGATTTCATGTGAATTATTTGAAGTAAAATATAAATCGTAATTTCATAGTTTCATTTTTAAACTAGTATGAAAGGGTTTTACTTTTAAAGGTTATTCATGGAGTGTGTAAAGGATACCTACATGAATTTTTTTCATGAATATATATATATATATATATGTATTAGTTCTACTTGGATATGGAATTTCAAATTCAGTTTCTACTTCTAGTATAGTGGTGGTTGTTCCAAGAAAAGGTGAATTTTTTATTGATACTTGGAGATGGGTAATTGTGGTCTTTATTTTACTTTAGTATTGTATTCATTTGGTGTATCATGACATGTCTGCTATATCATTTCACACTATCCCGATTATTTCTATCTTTGTAGTAGACTTTGACTTTTGATTTGTATCTATTCATGTTCTTTGGTTATTCTTGTTGGTTTTTTATTATTGATAAGTTATTTTATATCTTTATGCCTCATTTTTTTCATTGTTTAAAACTACCTATTTTGTGTGTGTGATCACCTAACTTGCAGAGTGGTTTTGTCAAACCATTGATATGAAGTTTCATGTTATTCTTGTTTAATCAGGAAAAAATATTCCCAATTTCATATATTTGATTCCCAAGCACTATTTTCCTACCATTGGGGATTGGTAATACACTTTGGGCCTTCCCACAGTTCAGATCAAATCCAAAAATTAGGGGTAGCCTCGGTTGGTTCATAAAAAATGGTATGAAAGACCATTTTTTTATGTTATTTGGTGTGTCAAGGTAGATAATAGATAGTATTGTTAGAGCTCATGAGGTAGGTTTGAAGTATTGTATAGCTTACAATTTTAGTATCAAACCTTGGGTTGAAAGGGGAAGTAGGGAATGTGAAATTCAACTTTAGAGTTTGATTTATCCTTCTATATGGGAATCATTACATCCTTTAAGAATGTTATAAGGGGAACTAATGAGATACAAGGGAAAGATACACATGATTTAGATTGGGAACACATGCCATGTATCTGGGATGTTTGTAGTTTTGGTATGTTTTTCTTTATTAAAGTATTTTAATGTTTTCTATTAATCTAAAGAACTGATTATGATTGATGTTAATGATGTTTACATGGATAGAGTTAATTTTTTTACTTATCTTATATTATATTTGAGATGAATTTACTTATGTGTTGGGTTTGAAAAAATGGAATTATTGTTTTGTGATAGGAGGATATAAAATAGGTTTTTATTGGATTGGTTATCATGTTGATGATATTTGGTCTTTAAGTAAAAGAAATATTTTATGGTGTCGAGAACCCTCTTAAGTGTGTATTTTTGATAGATGTTTTTATGATGTTTTATGTAGGGTTTTTGAGTATGTTGAATTATAAGTTTTTATTTGAGTGATTTTCCTCCAAAATATACCCATAGGAATTTTTATGTATGGAAAGTTTGTATGGTGTGAAGGTTATAAAAAAACCATATCATTATAGGTTGGTGGAAGTTAAATAAAATTTTAATTTTAGAATTTGGGTCAAGGAGGAGTTTTTTTTTCATGATTTAAATGTTTTTTAGGATATTCTTGGAGTTTTATTATAGTGAAAAATTACCCAGATTGAGTCCCAGGGTATCCATGGATTAATTTCACAGTAAACAATGTGTCATAACCTGGTGACTGGGAGTCATTACCCAGTGGTGATGGTTGGGGGTAAATCCCTATTTCTAGAGGCGATGTAACCTAAAAGGGTCACACCATGATGGAGTTTAATCTAATATTGGCCCTCTACCTTGGTCCTGTCATACCAAAACCTAGATGGGTCACATAGTGAAATTAGCTAGCTGTTGTTCAAGAACTCTTCCTTGGGAAAATCACGTTATAACCAATATATTCATTCCAGGAATCATATTTTGGCCAATTTTTTTAATAGGTACTTTTTGGTATTTTTTTGGGGGACCTATTTGTAACTCCCTTGGAATCCCATACTTTTAATTAATGAAGAGAAAGAGAAGTTCCTTTCATGCTCTCCCATTCTTCCTTATTTTCCTTCCTTTGAGTTAGCTTTTTCAAAAGGTTTTTATGTTGATTTACGGTCATTTATTCCTCCTTATCTGATTTGTTATTCTCCATTGATTCCTCTAATTTTTCATTAACCTTATTAAGGTTTTAGGTAGGTGAATCTACCATATCATGGTAGAATCATCCCGTTTCTTAGTGCTTCGGTGTATGAATTATATAAGAGGTCCTGAAATAGAATGTTGATGTCATCTTCCATTCTTTATCTTGAGGTATGTTTCCTCATGATTTAATTTAGGGATTTTAGTAAATTTGGGTTTAATTATCCATTGTATTGGGTGAATTATTGGGGATTTTATGTCACTAAAATCCATATGCATGTCAAGTGTGTATTGCACCATTTTTCAGCATCCTTATGACATCCCGTGAGTTTAACATCAGTTATGCTATAGTGGGATTTTTTGTTTTGGATTATTTTATTTATTTATTTTATAGTGTTTTTGGTTGGGGTAGGTGTTATTGGACCCATAGGAGGACACTACAAGATTGGCATCGATTATAGATCATTGGTTGATATAGGTTGATCTATGCATAACTCTTTAAATTTAAATCCATGAATTCTTATCGATTTATAACCCATGATTTGAACTTCTTAAAAATTATACAACATGTACCTATTTATCCTTCCCAAAATTTCTAGGTTTCTCTCATAGTTTTCTTGTGATTTAAAAAGGTTTCTCCAGTTCTTGAGTTCTAAAACATTTCTTTAAGAAATTTGAGTGTTTGTTAAATTGGCTTAAATGATTTTTATAAATAAATATTATAATAAAAATTGAGTTTTGATTCTTAATAATTTTAAAGGGTGTAAACTAATATTTTTGAGAAAATGATTTACAAATGGTGGATAGGCTTGGTTTTTATAGAGCTTTCTTATTATTTAATGATTTTTGATACGTTTTGTTGGTATTTCATGATTTTTGGAATTGAATGTAGTTAGGTGACTTTTATAAAAGGATGTAATTTTTTCAATAAATTTTTAAGAGTTGTTTATAATTATTGAGCCATGTTTGTTTTATTTAAATGGGTTATTATGTCTAGATTATTGGGTTAAATATTTAAGGATTTTTTGGTAAAAAATTTAAATGGATTTAATAGTTTGGTTTTAAAGATAAGAATTATTAACTTGGATTTCCAAAAGATATTTCAAAATATCCTGTTGTAACTTTATAAAAATGTTTTTTCTAAATTAAAACAATTCCTTGAAGTGATAACTTTTAATTTGTTTATATAAAAGATTTATTGATGTTGATTTTATTTGATTTGGTGAGGTTATATCATATAAGGGATGTGTTTACTATATTTTATTCTTGATAAATATGGGATGCTTATGTGAAGTTTGTTTAGAGGTGAGGTTGTGTTATGATTATTGGTTATTATGGGTTTTATTTGTTTCATTAAGATTTTATATGATTGATTTCATGATTGATATTAATCACCTCCATAGGTTGATCATGGGAACCTTGGGTACTTAGGTTGGGACCTAAGACAAGTATCTATAGGTATATGGATACAATATACCTATAATTGGACTACAACACACTAACTAAATCATATTATGATATATATGGGACTTACCACTAGGAATTTATATAGTTCTCAATAGTGGCCCATATGAATTTGGATATGGTTGGATGAGGTTTGTTTTAATCATGATATAGTATGAGGATTTTAGTGTACCTTGAAAATAGTTCCCTAGGGTTTCTCTCATGATTTCAATTACTTTTCCTTTATTTGATTATATGTTATTTCTACTTATATTTGTTTTAATGTATTGATTTATTCCCACTTATGTATATTTTGATACAATTTGATTTGTAGTTATTGTGTAGTGTTCATAATCTTTGTGGATTTAACTTTATTTTAAATGTATAGATTCATATCCATGGTGAATTATTAAAGTTTTTTAAAATAGGTAATTGAAGATTCAGTTATTT
The DNA here is from genome assembly GCA_963277665.1 of Viscum album. Classification (NCBI taxonomy): domain Eukaryota; kingdom Viridiplantae; phylum Streptophyta; class Magnoliopsida; order Santalales; family Viscaceae; genus Viscum; species Viscum album. The sequence goes on along the minus strand of OY728146.1, from coordinate 1,661,429,955 downwards.
TCCTTTACATAAAAAATGTTATAATTTGTATATCATGATTTTGAAAATATACATTTCACTTTAAATTCCATATTTTCTTAAAATATCTTAAAATATTGGTTTTTCTTAAATGGTTAATTTCTTTCCTTAGTTAATAAGAACTTAAGTTATGATCTCATGTGACTTGTTTTAATTAAAATGGAAATATTACTTTTATAGTTGTATTTTCAAATTAGGATGAAATGGATTTACATTCAATTGTTATACATAGGGTGTAGGGAGGATAACTAGTGGAAATATTTTCTAATGCCTATATGAATTTCAAGTTTAGTACAAGTTTTACATGGATATGGTAGTTGGAATTTGGTTTCTAGTTTAAGTATAGTGATGATGGTTCCAAGTAAAGGATAATTTTTTGCTTGACACATGGAGATGAGTGATCAAGATCTTTGTTTTATTTGGGAATTTTATTCATCAAACATGTCATTCTAGGTTAGATATATCATTTAATAATCTCTTAGTCATTATATTATTTGTATTAAACTATTAATTTGAATTTATATCTATTGATTTACTTTGGTTATACTTATTGGGGTTTGTTTATGATTGATGAGTTATGTTATATGTTTATGCCTCATTTGGTTTCACTTTTTATTAAAACCTACTTATTTTTTGTGTATGTTCACCTAACTTATAGAGTGGTAATGTGAAAAATCAGGGAGGATGTTTCCTATTATTCTTGCTTCATAAGTAAAAAATATTACCATGTGTGTATATTTGATTTTCCTGTGAATAATGAAAAATACAATTTTTTATTGAAAAGTATATCTTTATTTCAAGCATATAGAAAGATAAATTTTATTTTAAAATGATTTTAAAGTAAAATTATATATATTATGTTATAAATAACCCAATTAAGTTCATTGGAATAAATTTTATGTTTTAATTTGGTATAAAAACATTTTTATACTTAAAAATACATTTTTTCTGAAAAACTGTTTTTTGTTACGTTTTGCGCTTTTATATTAAATTAATATCTTCCAATTCAAGGAATTGAATCTTGAGAAATAGATATAATATTTGGAATTAGGAGGTACAAAAATTTTAAATAGTTCCCTTTTCTTTTTAGAAATATGAATAGTATTTGTGGGAAAATTTATCACTTGTGTAAATGGTAAATTGGATAATTTAGGTAAAAAATAATATGATAAGGACTAAAAAATGATCCTAATACCTGAATTTATTTTATTTGATTATTATATCTCATCCATAAACATCACAATGAATAATATATGACTTTTTAATATTTGGACATAATTTTTACCATTATAATATTTAAGTGAGAGATAAAGACAAAAATGCCACTTTTCTTCTTTTAATATCTATAATATTTTTTGATAGGGATGTACACAACTTATGTTCAATTATAAATATAAATTTGAAATATAAATTATTGATTTTTATCAAGGTAATTTATTTATATTTTTTAGATATGAAATAATTACCTTAAATGCTCGTGCAACACCGACACAACATTTATTTAATTAATAGAGAAATAAAATAAATGATTTTAAAAATATTAAAAGTGATATAATTTGAATGATTTAATAAATAATATTATATATATATATATATAATATTAGGATATTTTTAAAGTATTATATTCAAATTACCTTTTTATCTTGATGTATTTAAAGTCACATTAATTGAATAGTATCCAAAATGACATTAATAATATTTTATAATAATTAATATTTTATTAAATGATTTAAAATTCATAAAAATATTATGTTCCAAAAATTGAATCTTATTTGGTTTAAAACATTAATTATGCTCTATTTATGGGTGTTTTCCCCATATATTAACATTCTTTACCCTTAAAGGGTGGAAAACTTTAATATTACAATAATTATTAAAAGGGTTATTGGGGGGTGTTAAAACTTAAAAAGAAGGGTGAAAACATATCTAAAACTTGTAAAAATTTTATTATATGAGATTATTTAAACTTATAATTGTCTAATATTATAATTATATCTATTTGGATCCATTTAGACATGAACAATAATTTATATTAATTTAATATTTTAAGAAATTCTAAGAATGCCCCTCCCCTCACTTATAAATAGACATCATTCTATCAATTTTAAAACCAATTATATCCATTTATCTCAAAAAAAACTAGACCATTTATATTATAGAAGTTATATAGTTTTTTTTACCTTCAAAAAGACCAACCCTATTCCCCTTAAGAAGAGATCTAATGAAAGTATATTGAAGAATAGGTAATCGTCTTTAATGACTCTTACAAATGTATCTCTCCTTATACTTTCTATTTATGTGTTCTAAACAACCTAAAATAATAAATCCAGAATAATAAATATAATAATATGTTATTATGAATATGGTACAACCATATTCCACCTCTTTTCTATCATACAAAAAGCGAAAACATCGTTTGTGTGTACGTACGACTTACTATCTCCACGTAGTAGTGTAATTCATTTTTTTCATCACCACTTTACTTGATGGTTATAAATATATAAATAATGATTATATATAATATTAATGACATAAATATGTATTTGGAACTATAATATATTACATACATTCTTTCATTTCAATCCGTTGGAAAATGATAATGTTGCTTGTGCGTACGTGTAGACTACCACCTCCACAAAGCGATGTGTTCAAATTTTCATTTAAACTCTAAGTGGATGGTAATAAAGATGTATTTAATGAATATATATAATATATATAATATAATAATTATTATATAAATATTAATTATTGTTCACATTTAGTTCATTTCTTTCTTCGAAAAGTGAAAACAATGTCCATGCGTACGTATGACCTTCTGTTTCTATAAATGATGTAATTAATTTTTCTATCTATGTATTTTATGGATGAATGTATATATATTGAATATATATGATATTTATACCATTAATAAAACTCTATAGATTATGGTACCATAATAAAAGTACAACGACCAGAATTACCAAACCAAAATATACATGAAAATAATGAAGTAGTTAACACCCGAAATAATGATAATAATAAAATATTATTACTAAAGAAGTAAGAAAAGGTTATAAATAGATGATATATTATATTATATATATGAATATGGTTCTGATATGTAATTATAATAAATTTAAATTTATTATATAATATTTTAGAGCACCTATGAAGGAAGTCGGACCCGAGGTAAGAGATTTTATCTCAATTTACACTCTATTGAGACATATTTGATAATATGTACCTATTTAATTTATGTGATGTATATACTTAACCTCTGATATATTTAACATTAATATATATTTATTCATTATTATTAATGATTCAATTCAAGTTACTCTTTCAATATAAATGTTTAAATGAAAATCCGATCATATTTCTCTTCTTGATTGGGTATATTTTTCTTCCATTTCCATATTTTTAAAAATCATTTTACAAATATCCTTTTTATTTACAAAAATTATTTATATAGGATATTTTAATTTATCCTTGAATTTTTAAATATTATAAAATTAATAAATATATTTTTTTTCTTGAAAGGGTCCATTTTCAACCGTCTTTACAAAAAGTAAAAAGAATGCTGCTTTAACTTATACAGTGTTAATAGACATTCCTACTGCCAAAACCATTTTATCCTCTTTTCACTTCTTATATAAGATTTCAAGGATTTTTAAAATTAAACTATTTTATGAAAACATATTTTAAATTTTTTATTTTTATATATTATTTAAAAAATTAATTTTACTATAAAATCTACCTTTTGACGGTCATATATCATATCTTGATTAATTTTGTGGATATTAAATTTATCTTGAACCATTCCCTTTCTTGTGATCACTGAACATTAATTTTTTGTTAAATATCCATATTCTTTTTATCATTTATATTATTATTTCCTAAACTGTATAACAGTGTACATATAATGTTTTACATTTATAGTTATTTAATTGAATGGGGAAACCTAGATAAATATGTATTATTTACTCAATAATGATATTTCTTGATAATAAATATTGTTCATGAATTAAATAAACCATTTGATATATAAGAAATGAATTGTACATGAAGTGATAGGTGGGGCCTAAAATTATATATCTCTATGATGCATCAATAGGTATCAAGAGACGAATCAGTAAGATAAAATTAAATGTTTTTTAGGGTATGCCTACCTTTAGTTTGAACTTTCGTGGAATAAGTTTTTGATGGTATAGATTTCATGATGTATAAGATCATGATGTCCAATATTAATCATTTACTTCACTGAGAATTCATTTATTATTATCCATGATATTACTACATTGATATTATCTGTTGATGTATTTCATACTTATTTATTGATTAAGTGGCATGTATTTTCAGTGACTTATCTTTCCATGTTGATTATGCCTTATTTACTCATGAAAAAATATACTGTATGTAACCCTTACTAAACATATGAGGTCACCCTTTTAATTTTTTCCCAAGATATAAATAAGGATATTATGAATAATATCAAGTATGGAAGAATTATTCTTGTGCTATGCATTTTATATTTCTAATATAATATGGGAATCATTTATATACCTCGTTATTCAAGACTAATAAACCATTCAATCCTTTAGGTCACAATTACTTGTATCTAGTAAAAATGTAATAAATAATACTCCAAATCTAGGTTACTCGAGTTGGGGTTGTTACAAATTCCATTTTGGATTATGATATGATATTCCATTTATATAGGAATTGCAAAATATAGCCTCATATAAAATTTTCCAGAATAAAAACTTCTAAAAAAAGGATTGAGTTATAATACCCCATACCTATACACCCAAATATGATGCTAAAAAATACTCCTTACATACTGGCTTGATACAAACCATGATAAATCATAACATATTCAACCCATAATTACACAATTTATAATAAGAGTTGAAATTAATTATATTTCTAGGATATTTTAGGTTTATATTTATATATAATTATTAAAAATATTACATAAAAAAGTGGAAACTTCTAAAAAATGTACATTTTTTCTACAAAAATAGGTTCTTATGTTTACACACATCATTCATTCATGACACATTTTCTTCATTCAAAATGGGTCACTATTGAACTTACTATAGTTATTATAAATCTTTAACCCTTTTTAAAACATTTTAAACCATTGGATGATTAAAAAAATATTAGTAAGGGATATAAAAATTAATAAAAACTATTAATTCCTTTTTTAAAAACATAAAAACCCATAAGGAATTTTTTCCTTTTACAAAACTAAATTTAATATAAACTAATAATTTACTCCATCATAAAACCAACTTTATTGCCCAAAGTTTTTTCATAAAACATTTTCTATAATGAATAAAGGAAAAAATAATAATTCATAAGGGTTTAATGAAAAATATAAAAACTTTACCTTGAAAATAACCTTTTCCCTTTAGATGATCATAAAATTTCCTTTAAATCATAAACTAATTTTATTAACTTATAAAATAAAATATTTCCATAAAAACACATTTTCAAGCATAAAAAAACATATAATAACCTTAGTAAATAATCCTTATTAAACTATTACAACCACTATTACAACCACCCTTTCAATGTAATAACCTTCATGGTTAATTCTATTATGTCTCCTCTTGATAACATATCATTACCCAATGTATTTAAGAGATATATCTGAGGCACATCCATTACCATCAACAATTTCCAAGAACCATAACCTGAATAAAACAAAAAAATATTTCATTTATATCTGAAGACCAATAAATTTTTCATTTTATTCTACAAGAAAAACCACTTTAAGTTATCTCATAAAATGAGAACCAATATCCTTTATAAAAACATTTAAAAAATAAAAAATACAAGAAAAATGGGAATATGATTTTATTTGAAAAACCATGGAAAATTTTAAATTAATATTGATAATGAAAAATGGTCATGATGACAGGAAAATATTTTCATTCTGTAAATATTAAAAAAACATTATTTTTCAATTAGGTAAAAAGAGTTAAAAATGCCCATATAGAAACCATTAAAAAATATTATTTTTTAAAACCATTATAAAAAAGTAACAGATAGTTGAAAATTAATTTAAAAAATTATTTAAATATATAGAATAATAATATTATTGAATCATTTTGAATAGCATGGATATAGAGATAAAAGAGTTGGAAGGAAATATTTAAAACATTTGAAAATGAGGTTTTAAAGAAAAATCCATCATAACTTTAATAACTTTTGAATAAAAATGAAATTGAAGGATAAAACTTGAAATATATTTTTAAACCACTTGAATTTAAATAAATAAATGATATAATACATACATATGGTACTTAATACACCTTACAAAATAAAACATGTGGTGAAAATGGTATACGCCTCAATGAAATGAAATTGAGATGAGAAATTCCTTACCTTATGTCTCAAATCATTTTATACATTATCTAAAAACTAAAGAATAAAACTATATTAATAATTTAATTTATTAAGAAATTTTTTTAATTTTATTATTATTTATTTTAATTTAAGCAATATCATGTTTCATTTAGTTACTAAATTGATTAAGTTTACGTCAGACATTTTGAGTTCTTTCAGTCCTTAACCTTTAAAATAACTTCGATGTGTTGAATATGGTCAAAGGGTCCATGGATACATATTATAAATAATTATAAACATAATATCATTATATTTTTTATAAATTAAATATACTTTTATAATAATCCATGTAAGGTGGCCATGATAAATGAAATACATCATTTCATAGAGATGATAGTTCATACGTCCACCTGAGTGACATATTCATTTTTATAATTTATAAAAAGGAAATATTTTATATAAAGTTTTAACTTTAAAAAATCATAACAATATTATAAATATCATATTTATTTATTGACACCATCCTTATAAATAGATGTGTGATATGGTAAATCAAAAAAAAATTACATTATTTCATAGATGTGGTAGTCCACATGTACAAAAGAGAGATATTATCATTTTCCAACAGATGAGAGGGTGAGAAGGTAGATAATATTTTATTTTTAAAGAATCATATTTATTTAATAAAAATAATATATATCCAGTAAATACATATTTATAACTATCCATGTCTGTTGTTGATGAAAAATGAGATGCATTGCTTCATGGAGGTGGTATTCTGCACGTACGCAGGAGATAAGTTTTCATTTCCAATAGAATAGATATAAAATAGTTATTATATCATTATAATAACATTTTGGTATATTAAAAATACTAATTTTATGTCATAAATAGAACCATCATGTCCCTCATGGCTAGCAGTTTACCAATAATGATACCCCAATCCCACCTCTAATAGGCCAGGGGCTGAAGACTAGAACCGAGTAGGCATATCAAACACATGGGAGGCCTTAACCTAAAGTACCTGTACACATGCACACATATCTATACACTAGTATAATTATAAAAGGTAACTATATTAGACTATAAATTCATGCATAATATCTATCCCACATCATAGTATAATAAGCAGTACAATAGAAGCAAACGGAAAAATACATCCCACCAAAACTGAAAAAAGAACCCAACCTATTGACAACATGGGGGAGACTACCCAAAAGAAACTCCTACTTCTATCTTAGGTATATCTAGAATAAATAATCTCAAACTAAGCTCCACCCAATCCTGGTCCATGTAGGACTCGAACAAAAATCCTATCATCTATATAAGACACAACATGTGTGGGAATAACCTATGAAGGCGTGGGTATAAACATACCCAATAGGACACCCCAAAATCACAAAAAAGAGAGCATCAAGAGAGTAATTAGATCATCACGATGAAGGTATATTAATAAGAATACGATACATAAAAATATATTAATAATAACCCATATATGATCATGATAGACACTAAGTCTCAAGGTAAACTCGTGAACTAACTGTAAACCTAGGATTCCACTAGAGTCTCAAAGGTAAAACTTGTCTAGGAGAACCCACTCCATGAGCCTTTTCATCCCTAATGGAACTCATACAAGAGGTCTCATTCATTGGGTATTACTATACCAAGGGAACTCATCTAATAGAACATTCTCTCAAGGTCTCTCCATGAAGAAGCACCAAGGAAACTAAGTGGGATCATTTGAGATACACACTCAATCAAACTACATAACATTGAAAGATAAACGATCTAAATACATATATAAGGGATCACACCCAGAGACAATGGGGTATACCTGACCCTAACTAAAATAACCCACTAAGTAGGGGATCATACAACCATGTATGTTGGTCATGATGATTCTAAAAACCCCACATGGGGAAGAAGATAATGATAGGTAATTGCACTCCAGGCCTCATAAATGGATTCCATAACTCTATCTGAGACTAATCCTATAGAGCTTATCCCATGATATGCCTCGAATGTGATTCTTCATAGTACCCTCATGGGGATGGACCAATGAAACTTCCCCTATAGAATTAGGTACACACTGAAAAGATTCAAGGGAACTCACTAAATATCATAGTGGAGTTTAATTGAGAATAATAAGGGCTCCAACCTACCCTATAAATATTACATTTAATTTCCCATCAGGTACACGGTGTGTCTCACTAAGTCTGGAACTTCCCATGTATCACTGTCTTATACAACAATAATTTATTCAAATACATAGTGTTTTCTTTAAGATACATGGTGTGTAGAGATTGTTCTGGAACATAGTGTGCCATATGTCCTAGCTCATTTACTATGGAAAATTCCCATGTACTCAAGTCATGTCCATGTAAAATGACCGTTTCCGAGTAATTTTTGAAGCATATGGGGTGCAATTTATGTCACACAATATGTAGGGTCCAATTCAATACTCAGTGTGTGTCTCCCAGCAAATACCATGTACCTTTCAAAGTACACGGGATGTACCCCACCATACATGGAATTTGAGGCCACATGGTCAATTGTGCATGTACTCTCTACAAACATTGGTCTATCTTCCAAGGTGTACACGACATGTGATTTGATACACATGACATGTAACACCACATGGATTCAAGGTAATGTACTACCTATATAGGAAATTCTAGTTAGATAATGGTCACATGAAATGTGTAATCACTACATGATGTGTTATGTTTACCACCATGCAGAAACCCTATCCATCATACAGAGGGGACTACACAACATGTGTTCCTCAGACTACATGTCATGTATGTTAAGTTTTTATAGAACCTACTGATTCATCACATGTCTTCTATCAGCACCACTATAGCCTTTGTTCCATCTATTATTCTCACTATGGATCCCAGATCTAGCATTTACTGAGCCTTTCCATCATTGATGGTTGGATTTCAACTATACTATTTTCTTGGTAATTGATCCTCATCGCACCCCATTTCCAAAATTCTAAAACCATGAATGGAAATACCTTTATCCAACACCCAACCGATCCTTTATCATCATCATGAACTTTGATCACATATTTGACCCTGAACAAAAACCAATAGTAATGATCCATTAAAATAAATAATGATTGCGCAATGATCGTTCATCAGGTATTTTTGGAACCACTGACATAAGTAAATTATGACAATGAAAATGAAAAGAATGACAAAAGAAATGTAAAAAACATGAACATGAGGAATGAAACTATAAAATTATTCAGGTTAGACTCAATACATTATCTTGAGATTGAATAATGAATAGAAATAAACAAAAATCATCAAAATAAAAATTCAGGGATAAAAATCCATCAATTGTAAATCAACATTCGACCCATGAATCAATTAATAGAAGGATTGATTTGTTTTTGACATGGAATAAAAAAATATAGGATTAAACCAATATAATTAATTCCCTACCATGAGTTTGGATTTATAGTCAATGAATAACTATTCTATTTCTCATTTCATTGGTGAGATCCATGAACTCCATTGATGAAGATGAACTCCTTGGTACTAATCATTGATCCAAGATATCATCATCATTCTCTAAATATCTCCTCCAAGATCTCTCTCTAAATCCCTAGGGTTATGAGGATAACCCTAGTATCTTCCCATAATTGGGGTTAAATAAGATATTATTAGGTTAATGAAATTAAATAAATAATTTTATTTATTTATTTATTAATACTTCCATGATTTCACTTAAGCCAAATATCTGATGTGAAAAATTTTTATGTCATTACTAGGGTAAAACACATGTTCATAATTTAATACCAGTCTCATATTTCTAATATGAGTCTCCTTTAGGGAGTTATTAAATTATTTTATAAAAATTACATACATGGAATGTATTGTATTTAATATTTTTAATATATTTTAATCTTGGCTCTCTGGGCTCCAGAAACCCACACTGACTTAGCAGATAGCTTTCAAAATATTCAATAAAATATTCCAAAATTTTACATAAAAAAATTAGAGACTTTATATTTTCCCCACCTTCAAGGATTTTCATCCCAAAAAGTGAAATCCTACTTCTAAATATCTCTCAAAATATCATTAATCATCTTTGAATAAAATCATATAATTCCTCAAAAGGGTATCTGTAAATTTTAACTTATGATCAGTACTAAATATTATCAATCTTTAAAAAATACCACTACAAAATAACTCATAAAACTATATATGTAGAAACTTAAATCATTCTTCTTTATTCATAAACCTTTAACCATGATTTTCTATTTTATTACTCAATACTTAATTCCTAAAATGAAAAATATGAATCACGTCATAAGATTAATCAATCTCAATATAATAATGTTTCTTACTTTTAACATAAGTAAAAAATATATAATTCATAACATTTATATGTTATTTATAGTTTCTTTATATTCAGTTGTAATTAAATATGACTTTGCTAAGCCTTTATTCATACAATTTTAATTATTCCCATCCTTCATACTTTTATTTGGACACATGTTATCATAATGGACCATCTCATTACAATTAAAACATTTACTGATAACTTATCAAAATTAGTCTGACCATTATCATTACTCCTTTAATTACTATCATGAGATAGATATATCAACATACCATATTGGTAACACTTTCTGGACTTCATTATACTTAACCTAGAATTATTTTTACCACATTTTTCATAATAGGGAATCTTAATTTTCTTACCTTTGGATTTTGTCTATGGATGCTGCCCCATTTCTTTCCACCTAGACTACTTATTCTCCTTATGGTTATAAAATTAAATCAATTCAATATTGACCTTTTAAACACATAAAAAAATTTATTTATAACTTTAAATATCACAAGTAACTAAATCCATTCATAAAATTGGTTTCAATATTGAGTAAAATAAATCAATTGCACTATCATGCTCCAAAATAAAATTTAGTGAATACATATCCAATCTAGTAAAATTTTATTCATATATGGAAAATTAATCCTATTTGTTTTTCTTCAATTAAAATAATTTAATTTCTATTCCAAGTCTAAAAAATTTAAGAAAATATTTCCTAATGAAAAAATCTTTAAATGTTATCCACTCAGTGGTTTAAATTTTGTATTTATCCTTTCTATTCTCAATTAATGACCACCACTAATCGGTTTTACCTTAAAAATAGTAATTACTAAAATTTACCTTTTAATTCTATAAATATCCAAAAAATATATAATATCTTCACCAATTCATTTATCCATCCTTCATATTTCAATGGGTCTAATGAATCACCAAAATCTAAAATGTTCTATTTCATGAAATGGTCTACTATTGACATAATCCTTTGTGTAGAATCTTGTTTCTCTCTTTCATGGGTTCCACTATATATATCCTATGTTAATTGAGTTAACATAAGCATATACTTTTCAGCTCCAACTCCAAATATACCAAGTTTTTGGTTTGGAAGTATATTGTACTCTTGATGCCTTGCTACCTCAGCCGCCCTACTTCTTCTATAAAAAACCATTTATAATATACAAGGATTAGATGAAGCAGTATATAAATTCTTAAAATATATCTCTTGATAACATAACCATAAATTATAATCTTCTAAAAGATTCCTTTAACATCATATTAACCTCTAATGTTATATAAACTATTTTTTTGATACTAACTATAGCACCCTGGAACCATACACTCATATATGGTTCTAAAAACATAATATTTACATAATATATTGATACCAACTATAACAACTCTTAACATAATCAAAAAATAATTACATGATTTATAATAAGGGTTAAGCGTTCTTAAATGTAAAGGATATTTTAGGTTTATAGTTTTAGATGATTAGGAAAACAATTACAAAACAAAGTGGACACTTCCCTGCAGTTTGAATCTTTTTCTAAAAAAATAAAGTTCTAGTGTTTAAGCTCTTATTTTATTCATGGCACTTTTTATTCATTCAATATGTGTCAATATTGAACTTTCTATAGTTCCTATACATTTATATTTCCTTTTAAAAACATTTTAAAACATGGGATGAGTAAAAAAATGCTATGTGGTATAATAAGAAAGGAAAACCATTAATACGTTTTAGAAAAATATGAAAATTCATATGAATGTTTTCCTTTTAAAATAAACATTGAGAAATAAATAATTATTTACTCAATCACGAAACAAAATTTATTTCTAAAAGTTTTTCATAAAACATTCTAGATCATGCATAAAGTAATAAGTGATAATTCATGAAAGTTTATTGAAAAAAATAGAAACAATTCCTTGAAAAAAAACATTTCACCTTTATAAGATCATTGTAGTACCCTTGGTTTTTGGTATTCAACCCTTAGTTAATGCTTTTCATGGTTATAGAGTTTAAGAGTGATGGATGAGAGAGTTGAGAGAACTTTGGAGGTGTTTTTTGGGTAGTTTGGAAGTCGCACATGCAGTGCATGGTTTGTCTAACTGTGTAGCCAAACCATTCGTAGTTGGTCATATTGAGGTAGTGGATAATGCACAGTTAGCGCACGGTTTGTCTAACCATGTGAGAAAACCATGCAGGCACTTAAATGATATCATAAAAAAGTGGATCTCACACATTTTTGCCTCTAAGTGGCTTGTTTTTCCTCCTAAGCAGCCATAACTCGGGATTTTGCTTATCCTAAGGTCAAAGAAGGTTCTCCCATCATTCTTAAGGAGATATTAAGGCTTTCCTTGGAGAATCAAAGCTATATTCTTTAGGTATGTGATCATTCCTCATCATTCTTGATCATTTTCTTAGATCAACTTAGATCTACTTCTCTGATTCTTGAGGTTTCTTAGATCTACACCCTTTATGGGTAGATATAATTTTGTGGATGACAAATATGATGAGATTTGGTCTTTTCCTTGCTAGGATAAGAGTTCTAATGCGGGTTCTTGAAGAATCAACCCAGTTTTCTTGTGTGTTCTTAGTTGGTTGTGGTTTTCGTCAAAACCTTCGAGGTATGAGGCTTCTTTCTCGACTCCACTTAGTAGAACTGATTGTTATGGTTTCAAATTGAATGTGTGGTGTTGAATTGATTGTGATTGTTTTGTTTAACACTTGTTGGAAACCTTCTTGAGTGATGGTTGTGAAATTTGGAAAATTGGGGATTTTGAATGAGTGCTTTGGTTCTTAATTTTAAAATCGAGATTTTAAAATAGGGATTTTCTAGAATTGTGACACATGGTTTGGATTAGATGTTTTCAATAAAAGGGAATGTTTTATTAAAGTTAAATGGCTATTTTTAAATTGGTTTATTCTTTTTTTTTTCAATAAAAGTACAATTTTATTTAAATGGTTTGAATTGGTTGAACACACTTGGTTTTTGACATGATGGTTGTGTGTGTTCACGAGCATGTGGGATGGATAAGGGTTAGGGGTATCCCCCATCATTAACAGGATGGATAAGGGTTAGGGATATCCCCTGTCAAAGGGTTCATGTGGGACGGATAAGGTTTAGGGGTCTTCCCCATCATTAACAGGACAGATATGGGTCATGGATCTTTCCCATCAATTGGTTCACTAGGGACAACTTATTGAAAGGATTACTCACCACTCGTGAGTATAGGGAGATCCAGGTTACATGTAGGGTTGGTTGTGTGGATGTATGAAATGAGTTGGTTATGTCAAAAGAATATTGAGAAATGGTTTTAAAGTTTGTTTAGTTATTTTTTGGAAAAAATAACTTGTTGGAAAAATTGGTTTCAATTACACTTGTATGCTTTTGGTTATAAGTGGTTTTGGAAACTTGTTTGTATTTGGTTATAATATATTATGGTAAATTGTTTTATATAATTTTTGCTAACTATTCTATCCCAGTGGGAGAGTAGGGTAGTCATTGGAAAAAATGTACTGAGTTTTATACTCACCCATGCTTGGGCACTTTGGTGCTTTTGCAGATGCTATATTTTGGGAGAAGGGAAAAGGTAATGTTTCACACGTGTTTAACACTACCTCATGATGTTTGGGTTGTTTGGAGATTTTGGAGCTTGGAGATATTGGATCACAGATTCTTGAGGTCTTTGGAGAGTTCTGTGTGGTTTATCTACTGTGTACTTTGATAGTTATCTATTCTTCCGTTGTTGCTTACTTTGATGTGGTTGTAAGATACATGAAGTTTTTGAGTTTTCTTTCATTTTTTTCATGCATCATATAGTGAATGTGTGGTTATGGTTGGTAGGATTATTTGTTTATTTCTTAAAGGGTAAATAATCCCCCACTTGTATTTGAAACCCTTAGTCATTTATTACCAGCCTTTGGCATCTTGGGGATGTTACTTAAGGCGTAGTAATGACTCATTGTACTCTCAATCCAATGAGAATTGGTGGGTCATTATAAATGGTATCAGTTTGGTCCTTCCGTTGTGGTACAAATCATCAATGTTCTTGGTCTTGGAGTTGGAATTAATTTTCATCTATTTCTTAGGTTGGAATCTTAGATAGGAGTCGGATTGTCGTAACTTGAAATGTATTTCATAAAAGGACGTAGCTAACCCATTTATGATGAACTTCAAGTTACCAGGGTGTTGGGTACATAAGTGTTTTGGATACACTTCTAGAATGTTGGAAATCTCATTGTCATGGGTTTAGACAATGTGATGAGCATGACATACATTGTAGAGGAATGAATTCCCACTAGGATTTCATATCTCATTGTGAGGAATGATTTAGGATTTTGTTCATGGTGATTTTTTTTGAAAAATCTAGGAATTGTTTTCAAAAGAAAGATTTTAAAAATACGATATTTGGTGTATTTTAAAAATGGTTTGATTTTCAAAAAGCATGTTTAATGTTTTCAAAAAAGGTTGAACATGGAAAAATTTAATTTTGAAAACAATGTTGTGATTGTTGATGTGATATAATTTGAAATGCTAAGCCATCAGTTTCTAGAGAGTGAGATTGATAGAGTTTGTTATTGGTTTAGAAAATGGCACCCGGTAGGCATTGTCGAAACCAACCTGAAGAATCTGTGGAGAATGTGGTTGCACCTGAACCACGGGTGAACCAAGATATGGTTCAGAGTATTGTATAGGATTTTCATGCTGTGGATATAGGGAACCGGAGGAATGAACCAAGGCATGTGGATCATACCATCCAGTTCATGAAGCAGAATCCACTGAACTTCCGGGATGATGCTGAACTCGAGAAGGCAGAGGCGTGGCTAAGTAGGATGAATCGTATCTTCGATTTCATCGACACACCATCAGAGCTCATGGTTAAGTTGGAGATGTACATTCTCAAGGATCTTACACATCAGTGGTGGGATTTAGTGGTACATGCTAAATTGGATGAAGTCCTTACATGGGAGGATTTTGAAGAATTGTTCAACAAACAATTCTATCCTCACACGTTCAAAATCCAGAAAATGACGGACTTCTTCAGCCTAAAATAAGAGAGTATCTTTATCACAGAGTATGAAACTATGTTCATGAACTTAGTATGATTTGTACCAAAAGTTGTGGAAAGTTTATCTTTGAAGGCACACATCTTCGAATCAGTGCTATGATAAGAGATTCGATCAAAGATTGCAGTATTTTTTATTACAGATTATACAGAGATGGTGAAAAAAGCGACTGTGGATGAACGTGATATCTCAGGATCTATGGGAGGAGGCATGATGATACCTATAGAAAATGGTGGGAACTCAACCACTGGGAACAAGCAGAAAAGGGACACCTATTTCCATGGTGTAAGTGGAAATCATAACCAGACGGCTGGATCACTAAACCTTCCTCCATGAACCCAGAGCAAAGCAGGTTGTTTTCAATTTGGTTCACTTGAACACATAAAGCGAGATTGTATGGAACAACCTAGATCATTCTATAATTGCAATAAGATGGGATATCTTCAGCACTGTTGTTGCAGTGCTCTAAGGTCAGATGCTCGAGACACTTATCAGGTGTCGCAAGCATCCTATGCTTAAATTGGACGAGGATGATAGAATCAATCTCATCAGTAGAGCAGAGCTATCCATGTTGATTCTAGAAATACCATGACTCCTCAACCAAGGAAACCTCAGCAAGGAAACAAGGAGAACCGTGTATTGAAGAAACAATTGTATTGAGATGAGAAGATGATTGTTGATGATCAGGATGGACCATCTATAGTGATAGGTACAATTATTTTTAATTCTACCTTTGTGTAAGTGTTGTTTGATACTGGTGCATCACATTCCTTCATTGCTTCTTGTGCTATTGAATTTCTATGTTTAAAACTGAAAATGATTCCTTTTGTTTTGAAAATGAAAACTCCTCTCAGTGAAAGATAATGTTAAGTCTTTGTGTGTAGAGCATGTGCTATAACTGTTTATAGATGTGATCTAAAATGGGACTTATCGATGTTGGATATGGATTTATATGATGTAATCCTAGGTACGGATTGGCTGACAACGTTCAAGCCTCAAACCGACTGTTATTGGAGAACAGTCAGTTTCATAACTGAGGACGGAATTGAGCATCTCTTTAGAGGAGAGAGGATTGTAAATAAGGGTGCAAAGAGCTTGTTGGAACCAATGGTGGGAATGATCTCTTACCAATTGGAAGCGTTGACTTTGGAATCAATGTAAGGGATCGAGGAAAATAGTTTTCCAGCTATTGTGAATCAATTTTCAGATATCTTTCCCAAGAGCTTCTCAGGGTTACCACCTCCAAGAGAAGTGGAGTTTACGGTTGATCTCCTTTCAGGGACCGGTCCTATTTCCCTTATGTCTTATAGGATGGTACCAATATAATTAAAGGAATTGAAGGTGCAGTTAGAGGAGCTAGAAATAAAGGGTTTCATTCGACTAAGTACGTATCCATGGACAACACTAGTTTTTTTTGTGAAGAAGGCATATGGAACTCTTCGGATGTGTGTTGATTATCACAATCTTAACCAAGTTATGATAAAGAACAGATATCCACTTCCACGCATTGTTGATTTGTTTGATCAATTAAGGGGAGCTCAGTGGTTCTCCAAGATGGACTTGCAATCAGGATATCAGCAATTGAGAGTTTGGAAAGAGGATATTCCAAAGATAGCTTTTAGAAGTAGATATATCCACTATGAATATATAGTAATGCCTTTCGGTCTAACGAATGAACCAGTGGTCTTCATGGAATTGATGAATAGTAAATTTCAACAATATCAAGATTCTTTTGTTGTGGTGTTTGTGGATGAAATTTTGGTCTATTCAAAGACAAGGGATGATCATGAGGTGCACCTGGGAATAGTGTTACAAATCCTGAGAGATCATCATTTGTATGCCAAATTATCAAAGTGTGATTTTTGGATACAAGAATTATGTTTTTTTGGCCATGTCATTTCTAATAAAGGAATTTATGTTGATCCTGAATAGATAGAAGTCATTATCTCTTGGAAACCACCGCATACTGTTTTCTAGATATGAAATTTTCTTGGTCTAACTGGTTACTACTGACGCTTTGTGTCTGATTTCTCACAACTATCTTCACCAATGTCATCCCTGACAAAGAATAATGCTCCATTCCAATGGATGGAGGAATGTCAAAAGTCTTTCCAGGAACTAAAATTTTGGCTTACATCGACACCTATCTTGGTCTTGACAGAATCAAGACAAGGGTATGTGGTGTATTGTGATGCTTCAGGATCAGGGTTGGGCTATGTCCTTATGCAAAGAGATCATGTGGTTGCTTATGGTTCAAGGAAGTTGAGGGTGCATGAGAAGAATTACCCAAAACATGATTTGGAGTTACTTGAAGTTTTTTATGCTTTAAAAATATGGAGAAATTATCTCTTTGGTGAGATATTTACTATGTTTACAGATCACAAAAGCTTGAAACCCATTTTCTCACAGCAAGATTTAAATCTGAGGAAAAGGATATGGATGGAGTATCTCCAAATGTTTGACTTTGACTTGATGTACATAACGGGGAAAGGAAATTTGGTGGCAGATGAATTGAGTATAAATTCATATTCTCAGTTGGTGAAAGAAGCTTCAGATGAATGGCAGTTGATGTCGGTCTTAGCCGACATGCATGTGGAATGTGAAGACCGAGGTGAGTTGCCATTTTCTTTTCAGCTACGCTTGTTCCTGATTTAGTAAAAATGATCAAAGAGGAACAAACATCTGATTCAGAATGTCTGGTTATAAGTTCAAAGCTCAATGGTGGGGAGACCATTGATGGTAGGAAACTTGATGGGGGTTCAGTTTTTTGTTTCAGAGATTGGATGTTTGTACCTATGGTTTTTTAGAAACAACTCCTTAATTTTTACCACTATTCAAGATGGGTTGTACATCCAGGTACACATAAGATGTATAAGGAACTAAAGGTGATGTTTTGGTGGAGCAACATAAAGAGGAAGGTGGCCGAGTTCGTTTCGTGGTGCTTAACTTGTTAGTAGGTTAAAGCAGAGCATCAAAGATCAGCTGGTTTGTTACAATCTTTTCCTATCCCAGTGTGGAAATGGGATCGTATAGTGATGGATTTTGTTATAGGTATTACAAGAGCGGTCTAGAAACACGATTCCAATGAGCCCGTACCCGAGTGGTAAGGGATCCCGGTTGGCATCCAAGAGACCTGGGTTCAAAACCGAGTGGAGGAGAATTTTCAGGTTACTATAGCAGTACTGTAATAGTTACTGTTCAGAACTGTAGCAGCCGGAAATATTCACCCGATTTGGGCCTTCGGGCCACCGGTTTGGGCCTGCAGCTCTCCAGGGCCTTCGGGTCATCAAAGTCCTTCGGGCCACAGGGCCTTTGGGTCATGTAGACCATGAAGTATCCTAGTTCACACAGAATAGGCCCCAGAAGAGGATTAGAGCAACAAGAGTAGTAGCCTCCAGATGCAGAGCTAACCGGATTGGAAGAATGATAGGGTATGACAGCTACCATCAGGACCAGGCACCATGCAGCTTTGTACGAGACAATGCTAGCCAATCAGAAATGCAAGGTGAGGTGCTAGGAGATCAAATGATGCAAAAAGATGGGGAGGGGAAGTTCAAGTGGGCTGGGTCTACGAGTCATGTATTGGGCATGTTATGCCTCTGGGCCTTCAGGTCATGTATTGTGGGTTTTTTGGGCCTTGTGCCTTGGGCCTACGGGTCATTTACGGGTTCCCCTTCAACCCTCAAAAGGGGGATTATCCATAATAAAATAAAGAAAAAGAAGGCCTTCAGTCCATTCAGGTCTAGAAACACGATGCCATTTGGGTGATAGTGGATCATCTAACCAAGTCGGCCCATTTCATCCCTATTCATGAAACTCATACAGTGGAGGATCTTTCAAAAATCTATATCCAAGAAGTGTTAAAGAGGCATGGTGTACCGGTGTCAATAGTCTCAGATAGAGATCTGAGGTTCAGGTCTCATTTATGGAAATCCTTACAGTAAGCCTTGGGGACTCGGTTGACTATGAGCATAGTGTATCATCCTTAGATGGATGGAAAATCTAAGTGGACGATACAAACATTGGAAGACAAGTTGTGGGATTGTGTAATGGATTTTGGTGGCTCATGGGAAGAGCCTATACTCTTAGTAGAGTTATCATAAAATAACAGTTATCAAACCTTGATACACATGGCTTCGTTTGAAGTATTGTATGGGCATCCTTGTCGTTCTCCACTATGTTGGGTGGAAACGATCGAAACGTCACTAGTCGGGCCAAGCCTTGTCGAAGAAACAACATATAAGATCCATTTGATTAGAAAGAGGATAGAGACAGCTCAGAGTCATCAGAAATCTTATGCATATCACCGTCGAAGACCGTTGTCATTCGCTATGGGTGATCAAGTCTTCTTAAGGATCTCTACAAGGCTTGGACATCATCGCTTCGGGAAGTAGGTAAAGTTATCTCCTAGATAAATTGGTCTTTTTGAGATACTTTAACGGGTTGGAGAGGTGGCATATCGGTTTCCATTACCACTACGATTTAGTTCGGTGTATAATGTTTTCCATGTATCCCAGTTGAAAAAGTATCACCCTGATCCTGACCATGTGATCAGATGGGATCACGTTGAGCTAGAACCGGATGAATCACTGAGACATATCCCACTGTGGATCATGGATAGACAAGAAAATGTCTTGTGTGGGAAAAGCATCAACCTAGTGCAGGTTTTATGGCAACATGGTCAGATTCAGGAAGAGACTTGGGAACGTGAGAAGGAAATGAAAGAGCAGTGGCCGAAAATCTTTTTGGCCAGCGGGGGTTTTCTACTTTCCAAGGACGGAAAGAACAATGGTGGGGAGAATTTAGTACCATATTTTTCTGTTATGTAACCCTTACATAATGCCTTTCATGATTATAAAGTTTAAGGGTGATGGATGAGAGAGTTGAGAGAACTTTGGAGGTGTTTTTGGGGCAGTTTGGAAGTCGCACGGGCGACACACGATTTGTCTAACCGTGCGCCCAAAACGTGTGTAGTTGGTCATATTGAGGTAGTTTCTAACACATGGTTAGCACACGGTTTGTCTAACCATGTGAGCAAATTGTGTAGGCACTTAAATGAGATCCTAAAAAAGTGGATCTCACACATTTTTGCCTCTAAGTGGCTCGTTTTTCCTCTCAAGCATCCATAACTCGGTATTTTTCTTCTCCCAAGGTAAAAGAAGGTTCTTCCATCATTCAGGAGGCAATACTAAGGCATTCCTTGGCAAATCAAATCCATATTCTTGAGGTATGTGATTGTTCGTTATCGTTCTTGATCAGTTTCTTAGATCTACTTAGATCTACTTATCCTATTCTCTCAGTTTCTTAGATCTACGTCCGTTATGGGTAGATCTAAGTGTTTGGATAAAAAATATGATGATATTTGGTATTGTCCTTTCTAAGAGAAGAGATCTAAGGTGGTTTCTTAAAGAATCAACCCAGTTTTCTTGTGCGTTCTTCGTTCGTTGTGGTTTTCGTTAAAAACTTCGAGGTAGGAGGCTTCTTTCTCAACTCCACTTAGTAGAACTGATTGGAATGACTTTAAATTGATTGTGTGGTGTTGAATTTATTGTAATTTGGTTGTTTAACACTTTTTGTAAAACTTCTTGAGTGATGGTTGTAAAATTTGGAAAATTGGGGATTTTGAATGAGTGCTTTGGTTCTTAATTTTAAAATAGATATTTAAAAATGGGGATTTTCTGGAATTGTTATACATGGTTTGGATTAGATGTTTTCAATAAAAGGGAATGTTTTATTGAAGTTAAATGACTATTTTGAAATTGTTTTATTCTTTAGTTTTCAATAAAAGTATAGTTTTATTGAAATGGTTTGAATTGTTTGGACACACTTGGTTTTTAACATGATGGTTGTGTGTGTTCATGGGCATGTGGGATGGATAAGGGTCAGGGGTCTCCCCCATCATTAATGGGATGGATAAGGGTTATGAATATCCCCTTTCAAAGGGTGTATGTGGGATGGATAAGGGTTTGGGGTCTCCCCCATCATTAATGGGATGGATAAGGGTCAGGGCTCTCCCCCATCAATTGGTTCACTAGGGACGACTTAGTGAAAGGATTACTCACAACTCGCGAGTATAGGGAGATCCAGGTTACATGCAGGGTTGGTTGTGTGGATGTTTGAAATGAATTGGGTATGTCAAATAAATATTGAGAAATGGTTTTAAAGATTATTTAGTTATTTTTTAAGAAAAATAACTTGTTGGAAAAATTGGTTTCAATTACACTTGTATGCTTTTGATTATAAGTGGTTTTGGAAACATGTTTATATTTGGTTATCAAATATTTTGGTAAATTGTTTTATATAATGTGTTTTATATAATTTTTTCTAACTCTTCTATCCTAGTGGAGTGAGTAGGGAAGTCATTAGGGAGAACCTACTGATTTTTATACTCACCCCTTCTTGGGCACTTTTGTGCTTTTGCAGATGCTATCTTCCGGGAAAAGGGAAAAGGTAATGTTCCACATGTGTTTAGCACTACCTCATGATGTTTGGGCTATTCAGAGATTTTGTATCTTATATCTAGTGGAGCATGGAGTCTTGCGGTCTTTGGAGAGTCCTGTGTGGTTTATCTACTGTGTACTTTGATACTTGGTTATTCTTCTGTTGTTTCTTTCTTTTATGTGGTTGTGAGATACATGAAGTTTTTGAGTTGTCTTTTTTTTGTTCAAGCATTATATAGTGAATGTGTGGTTATGGTTGGTAGGTTTATTGGTTTATTTCTTAAAGGGTAAATCATCCACCACTTGTATTTGAAACCCTTAGCGGGTCATTACAATCATAAACTTTCCTTCAAATAATAAGTTAATTTTATTACCAAATAAAATAAAATATTTACATATAAAACCATTATCATGAATATAAAAACATGTAGTTACCTTGGTAAATTATCTCCATATCACATTGAAAATCACTCTTATAATCACCCTTACAAAGGAATAACCTTTACAATTAATTCTGTTATCTCTCCTCTTGATAAAAATATCATTAACCAATGCATTAAAGAGATATATCTTGGGATCACCCATAATAATAAATATTATACCAGAAATACTACATGAATGAAACTCATAAAATCTTATATTTCCATCTTAATATCATAAAATTGGTATTTCATCCCATAAAGAAAAAAAAATTTTTTTATCTCGAAAAATTATAATGACCATACTTTAAAAAAACATTTTAAAAATAAAAATTACAAGAGAAGTGGGAATACGATTTTATTTTAAAAACCATGGTAATATATAAAGAAATATTGATAATTAAAATCATTCAGGAATATAGTAAAATATGTTTATGTGGTAAATTTTAGAAAAAAATTCTTTTTTTACTTTGGTAAAAAGAGTCAAATGTGACCCGTACAAAAAATATAAAAAGATTCCTTTTTAAAAGATTCATAAAAAGTAAAGGATAGTCAATAATAAATTTAAAGATCAACATAATATATAGAATAAAATTACTAAAACATTTTTAAGAACATGTATATGGAGGGAAACATTTTGAAAGGAAAACTTTAATATTTTTTTTAAAATGCGGGTTTAATGAAGAATCCCATATGACTTATAACTTTTGAATAAAATGAAAATTGAAGGAGGTAACTTGAAAAATATTTTTAAACCAATTTAATTTAATTAAATAAATGATAAAATATATCCATATGGTATTTTATACACTTTAAAAAAGAAAACATGTGGTAAAAATGACATAAATCAAAAAGAAAGAGAATTGAGATGAGAAATCCATTACCTCATACACCAACTCATTTCATAAATTTTATAAAATATGAATAATAAAATTATATTAAGAATTTAATTTGTTAAGAATACTTTTCAAATTTATTATTATTCCTTTTAATTTACTCAAAACCATGTTTCATTTTGTCAATAAATTGGTTATGTTTACGACATACATTTTGATGTCATCCAGGCCTTAACCTTTAAAATAACTTCGATGTGTTGATCATAGTCAAAGGGGTCATGGTGCCATCATCTCCATAATTTTAAACATTTTATAATTATTTTTCTATAAATAAAATATAATTTTATAACTATCCATTTAAGGCAGTCATGAAAAATAAAATACATTATTTTATTGAGATGGTAGTCGGTACATACACATGAGAAACATATTTATTTTTCTAATGGTTACAAAAGAGATATGGTAGATCAATATTTAACTTTATAGAATCATAATAATATTTTAAATTTAATATTTATTCATTAAATACATCCTTATAACCATCCATGTTATATAGTAAATTAAAAATGAAACACATCACCTCGTAGAGGTATTAATCCGCACATATGAACTAACAACATTATCATTTTACAATGGATGAGATGATAATAAGGTAGATAATATATTATCATTAAAAAATCATAATTATTTTTTAATATAATATATATCCATTAAATATATCTTTATAACCATCCGTGTGAGGTGGTAATGAAAAATAAAACACGTCGATTCATGGAGGTAGTATTTCGCACGTATGCACGAGCAAAGTTTTCATTTTCTATATGATGGAAATGAGGTATGAAATTGTTTTTACATCATCACAATAAAATTTAAGTATAGTAAATATAATTATATTATTATTTTAGGATGGTAAGAATATATTTTATGGAGATATAAGAAGAAATAAAATTGAAATAATTTGGTTAATACATATAACTCCTCCTTGGATATCTTCCTTTGGTGTAAACCTAAAGCCTTATAGGATTATTATTTTGGTGATACCAGAAATTCTAGGCCATGGGTAAGAATTTTATAAGTATTTTTGTGATACCAGGAACTCTAGGCCATGGGGAATAAAATTTGAAAGTAATTTGGTTATATATTGGTTGATATAGAATAGTCAAATTGTGTGGATAAGTGAGTATAAGAGGTTCCCTTTTATAACTAAGAGAAGTGACACCCATATAAATATTAAGAGATTTAAAATATAATAAATGTATTTCCCATGGAAATTATATTTAAGGTATCCCAATTTAAAATATAATATAGGTTAAGGTATAAAAAAACTGAACCAATGAAATTTAGAACATTTTTAAAGATATTTTAAGCCTTATACCTTAGTTTAACCCCCCTCTCCCCAACCCTTTTAACCTTTACCATGGAGAAAAACTTTTACAATGGTAACTATTAATTATGACTAAAAATGAAATTGAACTTGTCAAAAAAATCATGTTTATTTGAAATATGGAATCCATTTTCTAAGATTCTATTTCCATAAGTAGTAAAAATCAATTATAATATAAGTTCACAAAATGAAACGAAAAATTGTATTTAGAAAAAATGCATTTTAAGCATAAAAATGATTTTACATGAAAATATATTATAATGTTGATTGACATGGAATAAATTGGTTTAATTTACATAAAATTATACTTATTTTAACTTCAGTATAAACTAAAACTGAGAGTAACCTTTTGAAAACTTGATTAAAAGTGAAGAACCAAAAGTAGTTTTTATTAAAAGAAAAGCATTAATTGGATTTAAAAAACGTAAAACATGGATTTATAAGTTCAAAATTAAAATTTTAAG
This sequence comes from Viscum album, assembly GCA_963277665.1. NCBI lineage: Eukaryota > Viridiplantae > Streptophyta > Magnoliopsida > Santalales > Viscaceae > Viscum > Viscum album. The sequence continues at coordinate 1,661,404,649 of OY728146.1, read as the reverse complement.
TTGATTATGTCACTTATTAAATACATATTTGGTATATAAATTTTTTTTCATAAACTTTCAAGTCATTCTTACATCATAAAAACTTCATAAAATTGACAATATTTGTAAAATCGATATTTTCACTATTCACCTAAAAATAAAATATTTTAGAAAAATAAAAAAAAAATCATCTTGGGATAATTTGAAATGATTATGTAAAAAATGAATTCTATTATATTAATTTCAATTTATAAAATTAATAAATTTAAAATTTAAATAAAAATAAAAAATACAAAGAAAAACTGATTTTATAGAAAAATGACCTTTTTAAAATATAAGTGTTCTTATCATTATTTCATATTTATAATTATTATATAAGTTAAAATAAAACAAAGAAAATAACACACAAAAACAACACATGATATGATCAAAGTATCTTAATATCCACCCCTAGGGTTAGGATTCCCATGATTATGTCTTAATTAAACAGGGGAAAATCCATGTCTACATCCCTTCATCAACCAAAAACCTACCTCCCTGCCAGGTGTGTGGTTCCTATCCCATATTAATACCTATATAAAAATGAAATAAAAAACTTATTCAAAATGCAATATTATAATGAACTAACCCTGTTCAACTAGGCAAGTCACCAAGGAAGGTCCGCCACATGGTGAAGTACAATAAAGCAGAAGCAACATGTCACATGATAAAACTAAACAAGGAAAACCAACAAGGTACAATGAGAAATCAGTAGAACATATCCATGAGTCATGAAAGTTAAATCCAAATAGGCCAAACCAAAAAGATAAAACAAGACAAGTCTAAAAAAAGTTCATATGTGACCATCTGTCACCATCAAACCATCCCACTATGAAGACAATGATAAAAATAGAAACCAAAATGATACAAAACGCCCTTACCCTTACTTGAGTCCTATAAAACAACATATACAACCAAAATAAAAATAAAAATTAGGTTGTGAGGAAAAATCCTATTAGGATACCACCCAATAATATATAGAAGTTCTAAAATAAAGAATGCATTAATTCTTGCATTAAAAAAGATCCAGCTTACAAAGAATTTTCATAATGTAAAAAAATTTTATAAAACAATTCTTTGGTTTTCATAAAATAATACCATATTCACAAAATATAGAAATACAATGGAAATACCATATGATAAGTATGTGAAGAAAACAATGAAATATACCATCATGTTATAAAATAATCATAAATGAAAAAGAGAACCATTTGGGAAAAAACTTATGGGTATATGTATTAAAAATAAAAAAAATCAACAATACATGCCTCAATTAGATCCGAATTATATAACCTCTAGTGGAATTATGCACACTAAAGTGACATACAACCTCTTATGGCATTACACACACAAAGAGTCACAATTATATTGCCCGACAAACCCAAGGTTACCCAATGTGATAAGTTTGTCAAAATCCATTAAAAAACCATGATCAGATTTAATAAAACATTTTCACATCAAAGAATTTATGATAATGATATTGAATACCTATTTCAAAACCAAAACCACCATTTAAATAATTTAATCAAACACTTGGTGTGCAAAAATCCATTTTTAAATAAAACCCCTTAAAAATAGGCATCACTTCTAAAAAAACCATTCCAATGTCAAATCATGAATTTTTATTAAATAAACCAAAGAATTGAAAATAAAATATTAAAATTAAATAATTAATCCCTTTTATAGATACACCAACCTTAATAACTGAGGAAACCTATTCACCTTTGAAAATAGAGATTAGAAACAAGAATATCGACTTTTAAAAGACAATGTATGAGGGAAAACTACAAAGGATCTATAGAAAACAAAAATCAATCATAATATTATTCAAAAATGTATCCAACATAACTTACAATACTAATGGAAATAAAGAATCTTAAAGGCTTCATTCCATCGAGATGTGATGAAACCACTATAAAAATAGAATACTGAACAGGATGATCTGGAAGGATAAATATCACCCAAAATTTCCCAAAATATACCTAGGGTTTGAGTGGTAATCCTTCACATCAAATGAGAGAATATTTATGTGTTCAATGTAATATAAATCACTGGACTCGAATAATTCCCACCATAATCACTTTCACGGCGTGAATTTCATAAAATTACAAATACATTGAAAAAGGTGTCACCTCAAGTTAAAAATCCAGATCTCAACCATTTCGAAACATGAAAAGGATTCATAGCTTTTAATTTTTCACTCTTTGAACTAGAATAATGGAATATTACTTAAAACATATTTACATTATCTAAATAGTTTATGATGTTAACATGTATAGAAGGTAGTGTGCAATCCAGATTCTGCACAAAATCCCCAAACCAACTTCAAAGCCCTATGAACCCAAATATAACCCTCTAAAACCATTGAAACATTTATACCTAGAATCTATTAATTCAAAAAAAAAACATATACCTAAACTTTATATCAAACTAAGGGTCAATAAATACCTAAAAAAATAATATGTTACAATTATCCCCACCATAAAAGATTTTTGTCCCAAAAAATTCTTCAAGATACCGGACTTTCAAAAAGTGAAGGTCACTACTGTCCCATAAAAAAATCACACTCCCATGTATCATGGTTATCCCATACACACTTCCATAGTACACAAACCAAGGTAATTGTTTTAGCATTCAATAAATTTTCTCAGAAATCCATAATCTAAACTGGTCTCTCAACCACAGTGGTGTTGGGATCAAGATCAACATTGTCCCACTCAATCACAGAGTAAAGATATAGTTGGTACCTCCTTATGTGGGAAACATAAAACACATCATGGCTGAATGATAATTTCAACTGATACACCAACATTCCATGATGCTCCATAATCTAAAAGGGGATAACAAAACTCAGTGCCAACTTACCCTACTTTCCCAACTAATGATGTCCCAAGAAAGGTGAAACTTTGAGAAAAATAAAATCACCAAAATAAAACTCTAGAAGCAGATGATGATGGTATATATAGGATTTTTATGACTCATGATGAGATCAATATCTTCTAGATCAATTTTACCTTTTCCATCATCTATTGAACAAGACTCAACCCAACCAAGGGCCCCTCTCTCAACTCTTCCTAGAACAAGGGGGATCTACATGGACACCCATACAACGTTTCAAATAGCACCATCTTAATTGAGGTATGATAACTATTTTATTGTCAAACTTGACTAGAGGAAAATTATTTTCCCAATAACCACTAAAATCAAGCACACATACCTGGAGAATATCCTTAAGAACCTAGACATACCTCTATGTTTGTCTATTCATATGTGGATGATATGAAATGCTCAATTTCAACTGGGAACCTATCACCTATTGAAATCATTTCTAAAATATGGATGTGAAATATGGGTCCCTATAAGAAACAATCACAAAGTGAACCCCATGAAGTCTTATAACCTCTCAGACATATAAGTCCCCAAGCTATACTACTTTCATCTTCTCCTTGATAATAATGAAATTTATCAATTTAATGAGTTGATCGATGATCACTAAATCACATCCTTCCCACCCAGATTCCATGGTAAAAACAGATGAATTCCATGGAAATATCATCTCATTTCTATATTGGAATGAGTAAATGTGGAAAAAAACCTATAGGTCTCTGGATCTCCACCTTAATTCTCTGACACATACAACACCGCGACTTGAAATTTTCAATTGACCATCTCATCCCTGACCACTAATATTGATGTATCAAGTTATGATACATTGTGGTAGTCCTAGGTTGCATGGACCAATAGGAATGGTATACACTATCCATCAACTCATACCTAATATAAAAATGAACAACCAACCTACCTTGAAACCAAAAAGTGCTGCTAGGAGACCAAGAACACTCACCCGAGTTCTCGATGCCATTTAGGATTTCACTAAAGTGAAGGAACTCTGTGTTAGGAACTTTCTCAAGTAAAAACCTCTCATCAAAATACTATTCCACCTTTTTCAAAGATAATTATACTTTCACACTATCTTCTTCCACTATAAAGCTCACATTAGCAAATAAACTCACCAGAGACCACTCTTCAACTAATTCCTTCATGGATTGTGTCAGTAATTTCATTCTCAACACATCTTCAACCACATTCCATTTTCCAAGAGAATAAAAAATATCAAAATAAAAATTCCGGAGATACTCAACCCACCATCTGTGTCATAAGTTTAGATACTTGTTAATGAAAATATACTTCATGATTTTTTGATCAAAATATATTGTAAACCACCCCAAAGAGGCAGTGATGCCACATTTTGAGTTCATTCGTAACTTCTTCCAACTCAAGATCATGTGTGGGGTATTTTTTCTCATGAGGGTTTAATTAAAAAGAGCCATAGTTTACCACCTATATCCACTACATTAAGAAACACCCCAAACATATACTAGAAGCATTTAAGAAAACACCATAAACTAAAAATGGTTTTGGAAGAATAAAAAATAGATTTGAATTCAACCACCACTTTAGTTCTTCAAAATATCTCTAATAATTTTAGTTCCACTCAAACTTTACACCCTTATGGGCTAAATCTATCATTAGAGAAGAAAACATGGAGAAATCCTAAATGAACCACCTGTAATAACTAATCAACCCTATGAAACTCTAGATCTCAAACACATTTTTAGGACGATATTAGGACATCAACACATGTATCTTTTTGGAATCCAATGAGATGACCATATCAAATATAACATGCCCCAAAAACTTTTGATTATTGAATATTAAATTCAAACTTGGAAATATTACCATACAATAAATTTTCTCTCAAGGTTCTAAGAATTATATCCAAATGGTCTATGTTCTCCTCCTCTAACTTGTAGTACACTAAAATATCATATATGAACACAATAAAAAATGAGTCTAAGAACCAATGAAATATTCAGTTTATCAAATCCATAAATATCACTAGAGTATTGGTGATACTGAATGGAAAAATAAAAAACTCAAAATTCCCATACCAGCTCATAAATGTTGTTTTAGGTATATACTATTCTTAAGATCTAAACTTTTGGTACCCTGACTGAAGGTCGATCTTTGAAAACCAATGTACCCATCTAAGTTAATTAAAGAGATCATCAATCTTGGATAAGGGATACTTGTTCTTAATGGTCACTTGTTTTAAATTTCGATAATCCATGAAAAGTCTGAGGTGCCCATATGATTTTTTAGTAAAGAGGACAGGTGAATCCCATAGTGACATGCTAGGATGAATAAATCCCTTAGCCTCAAGTCCTATAAGTTTAAACTTAATTTACACCAACTCAGCAGGTTCCACATGATAATATGGTATTGAAATGGGTATCATACCAAATAGAAGGTCAATAGTCAAGTCAACCTATATCTATGGTAGTAAACCATAAAAATCATCTATACATTGGGGTATCCATACACCACCAAATAAAGTATAATACTCAAAAATTGAATGAAAACATAAAGGAACATATCCAAAAACTAACATGATATCACCCCGGCATATGAAACAGTAAGCCCCACCCTCCCAGACCTAGAATCCCACTCACCCTAAAAGACTTGAGTGACTCCATCAGAAGATAAAAAACTAAACTCGAAAAAGATAACACTCAATATGGGACTTAAAAATTATCATCCAATCCATTCCAATAATTAGGTAGAAGATATCAATATCAAGCACCAATAATTCCCACACCACCTCAAGGTCAACTATCATCACTCTACATGTGATACATTTAAAACCTTTCCCAGGACTCTTTCCCAAAGGTGTGAAAATATAAAAAAAGGAATAAGATCCAAATGTAATACCAAAACATAAACTAACTATGATGACATAAAATAATGATTAGAACATATATCAAACAAAGATATCACCATCAAAGAAGAAATAAAAATTGTAACTCTAGTAATAGCCAGCCCTACTTCAGATTCCTATGATGCATACCCCACCAAATAAAGGCATCCAGTATTAGCTCCTCCCCAAGATTTCATAGAAAAATGAACACCCCCTTGGACTAAGTATAAGATCCACCAACCTTGGTAGAATCAGAACAAACTTGGTAACCCTTAGAGAGAATAAATCCCATCGTACTACCTTGGACATCCTTCCACAAAACACCTAAAAAGGATAGATTTTTGGAAATTATAAAAAGTCATAGGAGACTCCATAAAATTAGGATTGATATGACAAGGCCATATAAAATGATTGAAAAAAACCTGTTTCTATCTTGAAGAAGTCCCTAAAACTAGTTCTAAAAAAATTAGCTACCTTTGCACTTCTTTTCTTACCTAAAGACACACCCTAACAAAAAACCACATCAATAAAATCTCTACCCAAACTTATTATCCCAACTATTTCAAAATAAAATATATATTCTATATCAACCACCTCTAAAAAATTTAGAAGGCACATGATAATAAGCATCGACCGAATATCATCCCTCAACCCCATCTTAAACCTCTACACTTTTAGGTAATCATTGGTAACAAGATTCAGTGTCAAGTTTAAAAAATCAACAAAGCGAGTGGAATACTCCAGAATGGTATTCTCCCCTTACTATAAGGCTAGAAACTACTGGTTCCTTTCCATGCATAATGTCTCGGAATAAAATTATTGGTTTAATACTTTCTTGAAAGAATCCCAAAAATATCCTCATACAACTTTACTAACACAATAGATTCCCCTACCTTCTTCATAGCCCCTCAAGTATATACATGAAAAACCAACCTTCGATTCCTTAGGATTCCCCATAAATTTTAATATCCTCTTAATACAATAAATCTAGTCCTCAGATTCCTATGGTCCTTTTTCACCATGGAATATGGGTAGATTATGCTTAGTAAATTCTAATCCATGATCCACCACTCATCACAGGTTCCCAACACCTGTTTAACCCAGAGTCTAAATAGTGAATATTATAGCTTCCACCAAAGAAGGGTCCAATAAAGGATTTTTTTTGTGGAACCTGTGGTGTAGATTACTCTCTTATATTTATAATATCTCTCCTAATAGGAATTTTCTATTTATCAAAAGACAAAGACCTAATCGGTTATGATAAAATTCCAAAATCATAAGAAAAAAAATTCAATTATCCATATTAAAGATTTTAAATAATAAGTATTTAAATAATTTACACATTTTATGAATAGAATACTGATTAAAAAGGAAGTAATAGGTCCATTTAAATAAAACCCATATCTGGTTCATTCAAACGACCGAAAAAACCAAAGCACAAGCTTGTTAAAAAAATCCCCGACCACCCATGGTAACTCATGCTCAGTCACATAAGTGAGTTTTCCAAGAACCCTCCCACACTTACTATTTAAATTAGGATGGTCCTAACTCTTTTCTACCAATACACTGAACAAAACCCAACCAGTGTCGCAACACTTAAGGCTAGGTAATGGCTCTGATATCAATTTGTAGTAAACCAACATTGATCAGATAGACAAGTCACCCAAGAAGGTCTTACATATGGTGAAGTACAACAAAGTGGAAGAAACATGTCTCATGATAACCCTAAATAGGGAAAACCAATAGGGTACAACATGGAAGAAAGAAAATATATCCATGAGATATACAAAGTCAATATAAGTTTTCCAAAACAAAAAGATAAAATATGACAATTATAAACAAGTCCTTATGTGACCATTAGTCACCATAAAACCATCCCTTTACAAAGACGATGATAACAAGAGAAATCAACATGCTACACAATTTCCTTCCCTTTATCTGAGTCTTGAAAAGCAACATCAACAACCTCCAAAAGGATAAATTAGGGAATTATAAAAAATTATAGTAGGATACCCCTAAATAATCTATACATGTTCTACTATCAATAATGAATTAGTTATTGCTTTAAAACAAATCCATTTTACAAAAAACAATTCATAAAGTAAAACCATTTTATAAAAAATTCCTTTGGTTTTCAAAAAAACATAACATATTCACCAAATATAGGAATAATACATGTATGAAATAAAATAGGTAAGCAACCATGGATACACCGTATGATTATCAAGTGAGAAAATAACCATGAAATATATCATCATGTGATAAACTAATCATAAATGAAAAGGCACACTATTTGGGATCTAACCTATGGGTATAAAAGATAGACATAAAAGAAAATACCTAATCCCTACCTAAGGTGGATCGAACCGATATAACCATTAATGGAATAACACACACTAAAGTGACATAAAATCTATTATGGAATTACACACACAATGATAATTTTATTTCCAAATGCACCCAATGTTACCCAATGTGCTAAGTTTGTCAAAATACATTTAAAAATCATGATCACATTTAAAAAAAAATTCACATAAAAAAATATTTTCTTGAAAGATTGAAGACCCATTTAAAGACAAAAACAACCATTTAAGGCCTTTAATCAAACACTTGGTGTGCATAAATCCATTTGTAAATAAAACCCATTTAAAAAATAAATATCAGTTCCAAAAAAACAATTCCAATTTCAAATCATGAATTTTAATTTAATAAAAAAAAGTAATTCATAAGAACATATAGAAATTCAAGAATTAACCCCTTGTATAGAGACACCAAACTCAATAATGGAGGAAACCTAGTTTCCTTTTAAAATAAAGATTTATAAATAATAACATCATACTCCAAAAGAAAATGAATGTGGGAAAACTTTAAAGGATCAATGGAAAATAAAAAAAAATTATAATCCAATTCCGAAATGCATCCAACACAACTACCACTACCAATGGAAATTAAGAAGAAGAAAGACCACTTACTAGTGAGATGTGATACAACTGCCATGGAAATTTAATGCCGAACGAGGTGATAAAAAATGAGAGAGATTATCCAAAATTTCCCAAAATTTACCTAGTGTTAGAGAGGGAATATTTCATGTTGAATGAGGGAATATTCATGTGTGATGTATAATAAAAATCACTGGACTTAAAAAAATCACATCGTGAATCCCCTTAATGGCTTGAATTCTATAAAATTACAAGTACATCAAAAAAGGAATTGTTTCAGGTTATAATCTTGATCTTGAAAATTTCACATCGTGAAAGGGTTTCATGAATTTTAATTTTTTATGATCTATACCAAAATAATTGAATTTTTCCTGTAATAGATTCATGTTGTGTTACCAGTTCATGATGTTAATGTGTCTAGTAGGCTGTGTAGAGTCCAAATTCTGCAAGAAATCCCCAATACAACTCCAAATCTCTATAATCCCAAAGAGAACCCTCTAAAACCATTGACACATTTATACCCAGACTCCATTAATTCAAAAAAAACATACATCCTTAAACTTATCAAAACAAGGGTTGAGAAATACCTAAAATAATGGGGTGTTATAGGGATATTATCCCATAAGTTTTTTACATACACCTTCCATATTTGATGATTTAACTCGTTAATTTTTTATTGTTGTACAAGACAAAGAAAACCTAAATGAGTTATAGGATTTTTTTTTCAAATTATATCATTTAATTCCCTATATAGTTATTTTCACATGGATTTTTATCCACCTTCACATGTAGTTCATTGCCTACAATCATACTGAGAGGTATTTCGGCCAGCAAGACAACACATTTTCAGAATTTGGAATCCCCTTGTGTGGCACCCCAATAACACACCTTATCTTGTGCCGCATGTGTAAACACCACATCCATGATGAAGCTTAAAATTCTAGTGTATCCAACAATTTAAATCATACAACCTCTCAACATCAACACATATCCACAATCCACATGTCATCTAGAAGCAATCATTGTTGACACTTATATCCAAAAAAGACTGTTTGACGCTCACCCAATAAGTACAATGACCCATGCCATTGGGGATATGACTAGTTATCAACTTTTTAAAGCTAGATTCTAGGATACACATGGCTTATAGTCAATCCATCCCTGCATGTGCCAAATGAATGTAGTGTGTTCATCTAATTGAATATTCCATATATGTTAAAGGATCAAGACACTTTTATGATTCCCTATAAATTAAAAGTAAATTCACTTGTTTGGATTATTTGGGAGACAATATCAATATTATTCCTTTAAAAATATATATGAAATTGGAAATGGGAGAATTAAATTCAATAGTAGTAGCTTTGAAGATTGTAGACCCATCAATTACATATCCCATAGGGGTTATCAAATGCCTTTTGGCAAGAATCATGAACCTTATCTTACTCATATATTTCTTAGTGATTTATATGGATACAAATAAGGAAGTACTATTCATACTTGTAAGACCTTTCTTGGCCACTGGAGGATCTCCTATTAATGCAACACAAGGAAAATTCACATTTAATATTGTAAAATAGAAGGATATACTCAATTTATTTCAATTTGTAAGCCATATATATGTGTTTGATGATTTATTTTATATAGATATTGTTGAAAATGTAGTTGAATGTGGAATACATAATTAGAAGAGCACTCAACTGATTGAGAATAATTAAATATTTAATGTGTTTTCAGAAAAAAATGTTATAGGGAGAGAAAGGTAATAAAATTAAATAATACAACCATATAAACTTAATTTCAAATCCAAAAGAAGTTTTATATACAAGAAAAAATATTATAATACCATATTTAAAAAAACCATCTATTCTCATTGAAAACCCTACCACCAAAACTAAAATATGCATATCTTGGGGAAAAAATAACATTTCCTAATATAGTTATTGTTGACTTGGAAAAGGATTAGGAAATGATATTACTTGATGCATGGAAGAATCATAAACCTATCATAGCCTATAAAATTTCATACATAAAAGGGATAATTCTATCCATATACATGTATAATATCTTTATGTAATGTAAAATTGAACTCCTTCATGAGTCATGAAATTTAGGAGAAATTTGATTTTTTAGATTTTTTGCAGCATGGGTCATTTTTTAAAATAGTGTTTAGATTGAAAATTCAAGAGTTGGAGTGTCTTAAAGAGATGTTTTTAGATATTTTTTGAGGCTGAGGGGGGAATATAGGGTGTTCAAGTGAGTCTTAATAGATTTGAATCTTTTTTGAGGTTTTTATAAATTGCTTCCAATAATGAATGGTTTAGTGCACATTTTTAGGGGAAACTATGCATCACCTTGAGTGAGGGGAAATTTTTAGTTTATTATCTAAATTTCATGGTTGATGTTCACGGTTAGTGCATGGTTTGGAGGAAACAATGTGATATCTAAGGGTAACTATTTGGCTTGGTTTTTTTGGGGGTTAGTGTATGGTCATTCCATATTTGAAAATAAACCACGCAGGACATTTAATTGCATAGGCATTTTCATGGTTTCCTCATAGTTTATTAAACTGTGCACCTCAACCGTGTAGGGTGTGTTTCCTTATATGGTTATGGATACAGGGTTGGTGTATGGTTTGGAAAATGTGTGTCCAAATCACATGATATTGATTTTCATAGATATTTACTACAATATTATTTGTTAATGGTTTGGAAAACTACATGGTTGGAAATTTTTTATTAAAACATATGAAATTACAAAAATTCACCCTTAGGATTTTAGGTAAAAACCCCTCATCTTTCTTCTATTGTGCGTTTGTAGATTAGTAGGGTCTCCATATTCTTTCCAATTAATCCCTCATTGATTTGGGGTGATTCTTGATGGTTTTTCAGGGATTTCAAGTAAAAATTTCATCCTCCTACCATTTTTCCTTTTTCTTACTTTTTGTTTGATTTTGGTTATCACTAGTTTAGGGTTTGTGATGATTTCTATTGTAGAATTATGGAAATAATATTTCCTTTTTGGGTTTCATATATAGATCATAAAGGAGTACCTATATGGATGTTATTAATCCTTAATTCATCATTTAACTTGAAGTAAGTTGTTTCATAGATTTATTTAGTGTTTTAGACTTAAATTGATATAAATTGACTATGTAATGGGTGTTGTGGGTTATGGTTTTCCCCCGTATAGTGTAGAGGGTGAATTTTGGATTCTCTATGTGGGTTTTGTCATCATTTCAGTTCAACTTGGTTTCCTGGTGAGTAATTCAACAATTATTTCTTTTGGGGTTAATTTTTTAATAGATTGAAATTGATATAATTAATTGTTATATGTTTTGACTTGGATTTGGGTGTGTGTATGGAGTGAAAAACACACCGTAACTAGAGATTATGGGGAACAATTATGGTTGGGTGAGATTTCGGGTATTTGGCCTAATTAAATTAAAATATAAATTAATAATAATTTTTTATATTAAATCTAATAATTAATTACAATTACTTGTGGTGTTATAGTTATAGTTAGATGCTCAAGACTTGCTAAAGTTTGGGTGGTGATGGTCGTTCTTTGTTTCAAAGGATATAGACTCTATATTTGAGGTGTGAGAACTTTAATTTATTGGGTCTCTTAGTAATTTAACATTTTATATTAATGTGATTCATTATTATACTTCATGTATATTTAATTTACTTATGTGACTCTACCATAAGGTTGGGATGGGCTTGTGTCGGTCTGACAGTCAGTATGGATCACATGGTTTGCTAAATGGTTCGATGCTTGAACCCTGGTTAAATAAGTATCAATGGAACTCTTCAGGTATTGATTAGTGGGAATGAGTTAGTATTCAAATAACAAGATATTTCATTTTTTAAATTATTATTTTTAAAAGGGTAATTTATTAAAATTAAATTTAATGGAAAATGCGATGATTTGAGATGTGTGTTTAAAATAGAATTTCAATATGAAAATAGATTTATATGAAATTATTTATGGTATTTGGGATAAGTTCTAAGTTTAAGTAAAGAGGCATAATATTCCTTTAAAATGGTTTAAAATAGAAATTTTACTTGGTTTTTAAAGGTTTTCATTAGGTATTGTATTTACATTTGTTGGTCTGATTGACCTTTTGTGGTCGATGCCCAGTTTTCCAAAGCTTGTGTGCTTCTTAACCACAGTTTCTTGGTGTTTATTCTAGTGCGTTATGATGTTTGGTGTGTGTATCCTTATGATAACTTTCTTATGGTATGAAAGTTGATTTTTTTTTCAAATAGAGGTAGCATACCCCTTAGAGTGAAGATATGTGTTTGAAGGACCCTAACGAGTGTTAATAGACATTGTGACTGGAATAGTGGGAAATGATAGAGAGATAGAAACATGATCATGGAACCCAAGTGTGTTTTATATGATATTATGTGACATAAGGGACCTCGGTGGGTGCCTTAGTGCTATGTTGACCCTAGAGAGGGTACATGTGAGATTAGAGTATAGGTGGTTACATGTGTCACCATAGGACCAAACTTGATGTGTAATCCTGTTATAGCTGAGAAAGAGATCAGTCTCACACTTGATTGGCCAAGCATTTTTATGAGGTATAGGTTAAGGTAGATATAAACCCTTTATAATATGTTACATGAGATGTATTGGGTGTAAAAACTACCACCAAGATGTATATGAGATACATGGTATGCCTTGGACTAGCTCCTTAGTTTTAGAAATCATGCTTGATACTAGTTTGGATTATCGAGGATGAGTTCCTTGGAATTAGGTATAGGGGATATGACCCTCCCATGTGGTTTATGGTCATGTTTTGGAATTCTTTGTATGAGTTAATTGGATTTATATGGAAAGATGGTTTGGATTGCCATATAAAATTTCCTTGGAATCAGGATAGGGGATGCAACACTTCCATGTGGCCTACAAGCATGTTTGAGATTTATTAGGAAATTATCCTAGGAATCATTTATTGGTCATAAGACTATTGGACTATCCATGAGTCAGGTATTAGGTTTTAATAGTTGTATGATGTTCTTAGAGATAATTCAAAATTTGATGAACCATGTATGATGTAGGGTAATATTTTTGGGTCAGAAATTGGTTCCCCTAGGGTGAATACTAATATACAGAGGCATCCAATACCGGCCTAATAAATTATGATTTGGGTTCAAGGTGGTACATTTGAAACCTGAAGAACTAAAATTTATATTTTATGTTCTTTCGTGTTATGTTTTTGGGTGGGTGTGTTGCACATGAGACCACAATTCTTTTATATGTATTTCATGCACATCCACTTGATCATAGTAACAATCATTATTATTGAGAATTGGGGATTCATACTGGGTCATTGGAATTACCCACTACCCATGTACATGTAAAGGGGTTCAATGTATGTGTGTAGATATTATTTTTCACTCTTATGACACAGGTAATTCTTGTAACTAGAGACTTGGTACAGTTTTAGAAAGTTTTGGAGGCCGAGTACTTAGCAGGGTAGATTATAATGAGTTAGGCTATAAGCTAGTTTACCTTTCAGTTTTATTTTAGTTATTAATCAACATGTACTATCTAGGTTTTAATTATTATATTTTATTCCTATTTTATTTATTTATTTTATGCTACTACTCTATTATTCTTGATGAATCACATTGACCATTTTACCGATTTCTATTATGGACTATGTAGACCTATTGGGCTCCCAGTTTTGTGCTTATAGGTTTTTAGGAAGTCCATTATATATACGGGTCATGAATAATTTTTAATAGAATCAGGTATAACTATTGGGAAATATATTAGAGGGAATATTCTCCCAAAAACTATCTTAGGCCATCACCACTAATCAGTAGCCTCTAGCATATGGGGAGAAACACCTAAGATCAAGTAGTGAATCCTCACATGGGCACCATTCTGGAGTTCTATGATGAGGAGTTATAAATTGGTATAAAATTATGTTTTCATATGGTATAGTGTTAATTGGAAATAGAGTTAGGTTTTTAGGACCCGATAGGTAGATCAATATAATTCTAGGTTATCATGACATCGATTGAAACCCATGTTATTTGGGGATGTATAAGTTCAAGACTAGGTTATCTAGGATTATTGAGGTGTTGGATTTAATAGATAATCCCAAAGTGGGATAGATAAGGATAAATATGAATTATAGGATTTATATAGGCTCTAATGTTTTTTTTATGTATCATGATAATGGTGTAATTAGGGCATGATACACATTGCTATGGGCAGTTTTGTTTTAAATATTTCCTTATCAAAATCTATATTAATTGAAGAAAATTATAATATAATCAATGTTTTCCTAAATATATTATAAGGAGTTATTAGATTAATATGAATTTAATGGGTTTGTTTTTTTAGTGTGATGTTTTTGTTTGGTTGTCATTGGGAAATGGTTTTGATAATTTTTGAAATTTTGATAAAAAACCGGTTTTAGAAAGAGAACTCATGTGGGGGAACAAGGTGCGTGTGGAACAATTTTATAAATCGATTTCACTTGAAATGTCACTTGAATATAGTGATTTAGAAATAGTTTGTGACTTTATAATTTTTGAAAAAGTAATGAAAATAGGTTTTGGAAACCAAATTTTGCGTGTGTTTTGAATTTGGTTTCAAAATGGATTTTAAAAATGGGATTGGTTTTTGAGAAACAAACTGGATAGGCTAGGGATTTTATTAGTTTTGGTTTTTTGTGAAAAACCCTTGGATCACTTGGGGAATTTTTAAAAACTTGATTGATTTTTTGCATGATTAAATATTTTCTGGAATGAGTTTTAAAGTAGGTGACTGCCACCTATTTTTCTCAGTACACTTGGGGTTTCTTATGCTTAATTGGCAGAAAACCAGAATGTTTGATTTTATTATGCTTTACTGAGGGATAAATGACTATTTATTTTCTTTATTCTTTTAAAAGGGAGAACCATATGCTTGAATTGTGTGTTTGGATGATTTTTCATGTCTTCATGGAATCCTCCAATTGAGGCTGACAAGTGTTTTTCACCTAATTGATGTGGTGCATAGAGAGAAACTGGTTCATATATAGGTTAGATTATTATGTTTATAGTGGTTGGTCTAGAGTGTCCTGGGTGACTGTTTTGTATATTCAGTATTTATGAAATGTTTTTTAATGGATCTACATGTAGTGATAACACGAGGTAGATGTATAGTGTCGGGATTGAGTGGAAAATTATGCTATTTGATCAGGTATATTGTTAGGATTGGTTTATTTAGGTTTTGGTTGATGATTTCTATGGCAGGGAGAACCATTATTCGAAATAATTATTCATTAGAGTCTTATGGTGGGAAGCATCATAATCTCGAAGATAAATCGATCATGGAATTTTGGTATTTCTGGATTGATCGGTGCGGTTGGACCCAATCTTGGAACTTAGTGATTGGAGATTTGATTTAGTTATTCAGTTAGGATGAATGACTAACTCTCATCATCACTTTTGGTAATGAATGAAGTGTAGTCCATGGAGACCAGATGTTTTGGTTTTATAGGGAAGTGATGAGAATACTCCAATGGTGGGGAGTGTCATATCTGTTGATGGATAGTTGAAAAAATAGGGAGATTTTAGTGATTTTCTAAATCTGATTGGTGTTTATGTTAAGTGTTGGATATAGTTCATATATTAGTGATGAAATCAGGATGAATTGATAGAATTTGGCATGATTCAAATAAAAATGCATCAGTTCTCATGGAAAGATCATGGTAGTTCAATGGATTGGTTATGAATTTGATCATGGAAATACACCAGTAGTAAGGTTTAGACTTCGATTTGAGTGTTTGGATAGTTCAATGATAAATTTAGTTATTAAGGCACTATTATTGAGTTATACAGTCATGTGGTGATTATTTAGTAGTGCAGTCAAGAATTTTGAGGAAATTTAGTTTGTGGGGGACCAAATGATGTTTTGTTCATAATTAGATATAGTGATTTGGAAAACACAATGGAAGAATCATACAATATGTTTTTGAGGTGAATCAGTGGCCAAATAGATTTTTTGGAGGAAATCCAATGTGTCCAGGACTTGTACTTTGTGTTACAGGTTGAAAGTGCAATGGGAATTCAATGGTGCAACACAACATGTTAATAGTGAACTAAGGACTAAGATAGATTGGGGTTTTCTTTTCAAAGGTTTATGAGGTATATTAAGAGTGATAATTATTATGGTGGGTAGGTTTTAAAACCACACTCCTCTGTGAGTTATGAATTTTATAGGAAATTCGAGTTTTTAGAATTTTGGAGTATGGGTTGTTTTTCGAACTGGGATTAAGATCAATAATTTCTGAGTTGGAGTTTCCTAAAGAGTTATTTTTGGATATTTTTTGAGGCTTGAGGGGGGGGGGGCTGGGTTCTTAGGTGATTCTCAGGATCTTTTTATTTTTTTGGAGGGTTTTGGAGGATTATTCCTAAGGGGAATAGTTTAGTGCACATGGTTTAGGAGAAACCATACAACACCTTAAGTGTGGGGTGATTTTCAATTAATTATCTAAAGTGAATAGTTGATGTGCATGGTTAGAACAAATTTTGGAGGAAAGTGTGTGAAATAAAAGGGTAATTGAGTAGTCTGGTTTTGTTCTGGGGGTTAGTGCATGGTCACCACATGGTTGTAGAAAAAATATTAAGGACATAAAATTTCGATTTTAGAGGATTGTTTCATGGATGATAGATGGTTTGGTAAATAATGTGAACAAACTATATGGGATTTGTTTCCTTGTATATTGAAGGCTTCATGGTTGATGCATGGTTTGGAAACTATGTAGCCAAACTGTGTGAGATGGTTTTTCGTAGACAGTGCCTAACATAAGTTTGGGGCATTATTTATTAAACCGTGTGATCTACCAAATTTCATTTAAAAGTGTGAAATTACAAATACACTCCCTCAATATTTTATGCCACAAACCCTCCTCTTATTTTGTTGTGCATTCACAGACCAGGAGGGTCTCCACCCTCTTTACTCTTAAACAACCTTTTATTTGGGGTTATTCTTAAAGTTTCCTTCGTAAATCTTAGATATAAATCTAATTATCCTTCCATTATTCCCATGAATTTATTTTATTTTGATTTTTGTTTTCATTTGTTTAGGGTTTGTGATGATTTCCACTGGATCATGGTGGAAATTATCCCACCTTTTGGTAATTTCATACACAAATCATAGAGGAGGTACCAATAAGATATGATTAAGTCATTGATCATCATTACAATTTATGTATGTTGTGTCTTGGATTTGTTTAAGATTTTTGGCTTAAATTAAAGTAAATTGACTAGGGAATAGATATTACATGTTATTTATTTCTATTAAGATAGTTTTGGGAGTTTGTTTTGGATCCTCCACATGGGGTGGTTCACCATTTTGGCATGACAAGGTTTCCTGATGAGTAATTCTCTAATTATACCTATTAGGATTATTTTTTTAATTAATTATAAATTTTATAGTTAATTTTTGGATGGAGTAACTTAGGTTTGGGTGTGTTTCGGGAGTGGACCACACCCCATGGATAGAGAATCTAGAAAATAGTTATGGCCACGTAATATTCCAGGATTGTATCCCAATTAAATTAAAATTAAAATTAATCATAAAATGTAGTGATTAAATTTGATAATTAATTATAATTTATTTATAATTAATTATGATGTTATATTTAGAGATATATTACTAGTACTTGGTCGAGCTTGGGTGGTGATGGACGAGATTCATTTGAGAGGACGATAACTATGATTTTAATGTGGGTGTTCTTTATATTACTGGGTCTCTTGGTTATTTGGAAATTTTTTTGTTGCCTCATTATTATACTAATTGCATATTTTATTAACTCATGTGACCCCACCATAAGGTTGGGATGAGATCATGTCAGCCTAACAATCGATATGGAACACATAGATTGCTAAATTGTTATATAGCGGCTCCCTAGCTGAATGAGTATTGATAACCCTCTTTATGGATTTCTTGGTGGATATGAGATTGTTTTCAAAGGTAAATAGACTTCCTTTTTTAAATTATTATTTTAAAAATAGGATTTTATTGAAATGAAAATTAAGGGAAAATGTGATGATTTGAGACATGAGTTTTGAAATGGATTTATATGATTTTTATAGTATTTGGGCCAAGGACTTGGTGTGAGTAAATCATCATGTGATTTATTTTAAAATGGTTTTAAAAATAAGAATTTTACTTGGAATTAAATGTAAATCTAAGGGCTTTGCTTGAAAATTTTTAGTACATTTTAACTTTTATGGGAAATTCCCAGTTTTCCAAAGTTTGTGTGTTTTGGAATATGGTTTCTTAGTGTGTATGTAGGTGCATAATGATGTGTGTAATGTGTGTAGGCCTATTAGAATTTTCTGGTTGTATTAAAGGGTAAAGTAGACCCAAATAGAGGTAAGATACCCCTTAGAGGGTATATATGGGTCTGATGGACCCTAGAGAGTATTGAGGGACGTTGTGAATGGAATAATGGGTTGATATAGAGAGAAAGAAACACCATAGAGGAAAAAAAATTAGGTTTTTTGTTTTATTATGTGACCTAGGGGACCTCAGTGGGTACTCTGGTGCTATATCAACCCTAGATAAGTTATATGCGAGATTCCAGTATAGGAAGTTGTGAGTTCCACCTAAGTACCAGAACCTGATGTGAGAGAATGTTATAGTTGGGACATAGAGGGGTCGTATACTTGAGAGGCTGACCTTTGTGATGAGGGATGGGTTTGTGTAGATTGATAACCCATCATAACACCTTACATGAGATGGTTTTGGAGGGACACACTACCCACCAATATGTAAACAAGATACATTTTATTCCTTTTAATAACTCCTTGGATCCATCCTTCGTGCTTGATAATGGTTTGGATTACCTTGGATTAGTTCCTTGTAATCAGGGAAATGGGATAACACCCTTTTATGTGGCTTATGAGTGCGTTTTTAAATGCATAAAATGAGTTCCTTAGATTCATATGGACAACTAGTTTGGATTTTCATGGATGAGTTTTTTCGAATCTATACAGGTTATTTAACCCTTCCATTTATCCTATGGGAATGTTTTATATTTCTTAGGGAATTATCTTAGTAATTGGATGTTGATCATGAGACTACTAGATTGAACATGGGTTGGGTATTTGGTTGGCACAGTTATGTGATTTTCTTAGAGACACTCCAACACCGATCAAATAAAGAAAAAATTTGGATATTAGTTTCAGAGTAAGACTTGGTCTCCCTGAGGTGGTTAATTAAGGACATAAACATCCATAATTGGCCAAAGTAGGTATGGTCAGGGTTCAAGGTGGTCTGTATGACACTTGATGACCTGGTGTTTATATTTGACGTAATTTCATGATATGTTTTTAGGTGGGTGTGTTTCATGGGTGACCACACTTCTTATATATTTATTACATGTACACCCACTTGATCACAATATCACTCATTATTTTTAAGGCATTGGAGATTCCCAATAGGTCGTTGGAATCACCCCCATTCTGAATTCACGACATGGGGTTTAATGTATATGAGTATATCTTCCTATTTCTTCTCAGGACATAGGTACTACTTAAATATGGAATCTTAATAGAGGTCTAGTGAGTTGTGGAATCTGAGTGCTCAATAGGGGGTTATATTGAGTTGGGACAAATGCTAGTTTACTTTTCATATTTATTTTAGTTATTGATCAGCAAGTACTGGCTAGATTGTAAAAGTTATATTCGATTCCTATTTTATTTATATATTTTCCATTAGTACTCTATTATGGTTGATACATTATATAAATTGTTTTCTACTTTCTATTATGGAATGTGAGGTTCTAGTAGGCTCCCAATTATATGCCTACAGGTATTTGGGAAGTCCTTTATATTGATAGTTCATACCAATTTTTAATACAATCAGGCATGACCCCATGCCTTATAATAGAGGGAATAGTCTCCCCATGACTATCTTACACCCTCACCAGTTTTTGAAATCCCATATAATACAAGGATGCACACCTGAGGTTAATTAGTGACCCCTACTCAGGCTCTATTTAGGTGGTTTGGGCTGGAGAGATACTTGGAAGATGAGATAAGGTCCATTATAGAGTTCCAAATGAGATTAAATCTTAATATTAAGAAATATTTTAAAGAATAAATCATAAATTTACTAGATATTAGGATCATTTGGTGGAGTGTTTATATGTGTTTTTAGAATTCAACAACAGTTTTAATCACCACTAAATGATTTTTGATGCTTTCTAAAAATAATTATAAATTTATGCATGAGGTATCATTTAGTTGTGGTTTAAAAAACCATTGATAATCATTTATAGAATGTTTTTCATGGTGATTTAAACCACCACTAAATAATTAGTCATCATTTTCATTTAAATATTTTTTTTAAAATAATAAAAAATAATTTAATTTATTTTTATTATAGATAATTTGTTTTTTATAACTTTATAATTATTTAAAATATATATTTTCCTATTATTTATTATAATGACCCATACTTAAAACATTATTTATTCTTGATATTTTTGAAAACAATTCATTTTATTACATTCAAGTATCTTTACGGTTTATAGTTTTAGTGAATTAGGTCATAAATATTATATAACAAACTATATAGTAAAGAGTGGACACATCTATTTAGTATTCATTTTTTTCCACAATATAAAACATTCAAAATGAAACATTTTTTATTTTTTAAAAAAATCATCATGACTTCCAAATTGACTACTTCTTTATACTTACTCATCCTTAAACCCTGTGAAAAAAATTTAAAATGAGGGGTGAGCACAAAAAGATCATTAAAGAATATAAAATAAATTTTTTATAAGAAACCATAAATTTTTTTCTTTTCCGTCTTATTCTTTGAGAATATAGAATTAATCATATCAACATAGGAACCATGATTTTTTCTTAAAGAAAACCTTTAAAATCCATAAGAAGAAAATATAAACCCTCGTAGGAATCTTGGAGAATTATATATATAACCCATATTCACTCATGTTAGAAATAATTAGAGACTAGTTAAATCCATAATATAAACCTCTCTTGTCAACTCCCTCCTTCTTTCCTTTGATTTCAAGGAACATTACCCATTGTATTGGAGATCTATATCAGGCTCACTCGTCGTATAATATATATCGATCTCACCCATCATATAAGATGTATCGATCACACCCATAATAATCTATACTGATAAAGTACCATATCATGAAAAAAACATTTTTACACTTTCACCATTTCATCATAAATCTCTTTAAAAACTCTTTTGAAATCGGAAGCAAACCACTTTCCATCTTCTCCTAAAAATAGGGATAAATATCCCATTCTTTTGAAAAATATTTAAAATGAAAAATTCTCAAAATAATTTTGAAAGTGATTTTATTATAAAATAAAATGGAAGCCTATAAAACATAAAATTAATTAACTATCATAATGGTGGGAAATTACATTAATGTCATAATAGTTAAAAAATTGATTCCCTTTACACCTTCGGTAAAAGTACCTCATTTGTAAAATGACAAGAAGAATCATTTTCTTATCCTTCTAAAAAAAGTAAAAGTTTTTTGAAAATTAATTTGGATAGAATTTTATGTGTAAATAATAAAATTATTGAAACATTTTATTGAACATGGATATGGAGTAAAAAAATAATAAAAAATGTAAACTTTTTAAAATAGGGTTTTAATGAAAAATCCCTTACCTTAAATATCGTCGAGCATCGTATGCTATTTAACTCCTTAATAATAAAATTATATTAGTTATTTAATTTATTAAGAACATTTTTAATGTTCATTACATTATAATTATCCATTTTTTTCAATTATGAATATGTTTTATTTAGCTACTTAATAAGTTAAGTTTACATCAAACATTTTGAGGACATTCAGTTCATAATCACAAAATAGATTCAGTAGAATGATCGTGCTTAAACTGGTAATTTTTCCATAACATATAGAATATTAATCACGAAATTATTATCATTTTTACATATTAAATACAATTTTATAACCATCAATGAAATACATCCATGAAAAATGAATCACATCGCTTCGTGGAGGCGGTAGTCCACACGTGCACAGGAACAACATTATCATTTATTAATGGATGTAATGGTAAGAAAATAGATAATATATTAGATTTAGAAAATGATAATTATATAATTAATATCATATATATTAATTAAATCCATCATAATAACCATCCTTGTGATGTGGTGTTGAAAAATGATATACATTGCTTCGTGGAGGTGGTAATCTACATATACACATGAGTGATGTTTTAATCTACCATGGGATGGAAACTGTGATAAATCTTTTATAACAAAATAATAATAAAATTTAAGTATATTTAATATAATTATTTATTATTTCATCATGTTTAAATAATATTTGAAGGAGGTATAAGAAGAAATAATCTTGAAATAGGTCGGTTATGACTTATATCTTCTCCTCGGATAACCTCTTTAGCTTACACCTTATGCCTTCTAGGTTAGGTATTTTAGTGATACCATGACCTATATGACATGGGTTGGTATTTTAGAGAGATATTTTGGTAGGTATTTTTTAAAATATAGTGGTAAAAATGTTTGAGTAAGAGAGGAGATGAGGTTCCCTTTTATAAGTGATGCGAGGGGCACCCTTGGAATTACATAAAGTATCAAATTAATATAAATAAAGTTTCATGTTCAAGTGAACAAATTGACATAATTTGAAGCTATGACTAGGATGAGTCAAAATAATATCATAAAATAAAATTCATAAAATTTTAGGTGATGTTTCAATCCTTATATCTTAGTTTTAACCCCATGTTTACTCGTTTTATGATTACCATGATATTAAAGTTTTTTACACTGTAGGAGAATAAAAGTTACTATAAAAGGGAAAGTGACACATACGTTGATTTTTTTTTGATATTATCAAACATATATTATTAAATTTTATAAATATAAAGTATTTATTCATTTTAAATCATTAAATTAAATACTATTTAACATAATATACCATTAAATAAATTTTCATGACTATTCACATATTTTGACTTTAATAACATAAAGATAGTTATGGAATTAAAATATAAACTTTGAAAACATCACTAATATAAAATATTTATCTAAAAAATTATTAAAACATTATAATTTATCCAAATAGTATTAATTTTAATGTTTTTAAAATCATTTACAAGATTTTTTTATTACATAAACATGCACTATGTTAGTGTTGTGTAAGAATTTAAGTTAATTATTCCATAAATAAAAATAAAAAATAAATTACCATGGTAAAAATAAATAAATATTATTTAAAACAAACATTTATAACTAAACATAACTTCTTTTTCTCCCTATGAAAAAATATTTTATATATTAAAACGAAGAGAGTTACATTTTGTTTTTATTATTTACTTAAAATCATATAAGGTCATTATCAAAGGAAAGTGGCATGAAATTGACAAATTTTTGAACCTTGGATAGTTATGTTCAAAAAAAAATATCCAATAAAATGAATACATGTTTTTTGGAGTTTTTTAGTCCTTATCCCATAGTTTTAACCCCATTTCACCTGTTTTACCCATACATAGGTAACAAAAAACTACTAAAGATACTATTCATAATGAACAAAAATAAAAGGAAAAAATTCATCAAATTTGAACCTCCAAATTAAAAATATCGAATAAATTTTTAAATATTAAATTTTTAAAAGATGGAGAAATTAATTTTAATATAAATGCATAAAATGCAATGAAAAATAGTTTTTAGAAAAATGTGTTTTTAAGCCCAAAAATGAAATTATACCAAAATAATGTATAATACTTATTTATATATAATTAATTAGATTATATATAATTAAATTAGACTTATTTTAATTTAATATCAAATTAAAACATACTTGGACTTTTATATTACTATATTTAATGAAAAGAAATAACAGTTTTACCAAAATTAGTATCTTTCGCTATTCACTTAAAAATACATCTTTTCATAAAATCAAAAAAATTCATTATAAGATAATATTTACCTTTTTATTTTAAAAAATAATTTCATTTTTTCAAATTAAAATTCTATAATTTTGAAATTAATCTTTTAAATAAAATGATATAATACATGAAAATAAATTTTGTAAGTATAAAACTATTTCATTTTTGATTGGAAAATCACTTAATATTATTATACTGAATATAGATATATAAAATATAATTCACGAGTATTAATAAGTCATGAAATTAAGTTAATATTACCTAGGTTATCACATTATTCCCCCCTTTTGGAAAGTTCTTCCTCAAAATTTTAATCACTACTTAAAAAAGTGGGTATATTTTTCTTTCATAAAATGTTTTGATTCATATTTTTCGTCTTCAATCATATAGTTTTTCCAAAAAACCATAACTTTATTAATCACCTTATTATGAAACACTTACTATATAGGATTAAAAATCCAAATCAGGTGTTCTAAATATGAAAGGCTCTCTTCCAACTGTACTACCTTCGAGCTCAAAATATGAGATACATCTGATAAATATTTACATAATAATGAAACATGAAACACATCATGTACCCAGGATAAACTAATAAGAAAGGCCAATTTCTAAGAAATTGATTCAACTTTCTCCATAACTTCATATGGTCTAATGAATCGTGAACTTAACTCTCTCTTTTTACCAAAATTCATAACACTTTTATATTGAGATATTTTAAGAAAAACAGGATCGCCTACCTCGAATGAATGATCTTTCCTCTAGTTATCTACGTAAATATTTTTTCTTCTATGATCTTCCCTCATGTAATGTTGATTCATATTTACCTTTTCATAAATCTATTGTAAAATATCCAGTCACAAAAAATTACTTTCACTTAATTTATCCCAATAATCTCAACTTTGACACTAATTTCCATATAATACCCCAAAAGGTTCCATTTATATCAGGGAATGAAAACTTTTATTATAAGAAAATTAAAAAAATGAAATATGTTGATCCCAAAGTCCCTAGAAATCTATTGAAAAATAAAAAAAATAATATCTTCCAATGTATTAATCTTTATATCTAACTATCCATCATACCTAGGATGAAAAGTTACAATGAAATTTAATTCAGTACCTAATGACTTCTGAAGGCCTTTCTAAAAATTTCAAGTAATATTGGGATCACGATCAAATATAATGGAGAGTGGAACTCTATGTAACCTTACTATCATCTTGTAATATATCCAAGAAATCTAATCTAAATACATAGTCTCTCAAATAGAAAAAAATGTATAGATTTAGTTAATCAATCAAAAATAAACCAAATCACATTATTACATTGTGATGTATTTGGAAATCCTTCCATAAAATCCATGGATATGTTTTCCCATTTCAACTATGGAATTGAAAAAAGATGAAGCATCCCTTTTGAAAAATTTCATTTAGATTTTAACTATTTAAAATTCAAACATTTTTTATAAACTCTGTTATATCTTTATTTATTCCATCCTAAAATTCATACTCTTGAAGTTCTCAGTACATATTAGTACTATTGGGATTAATAGAAAAGGGAGATTTGTGACCTTCACTCAACAATTCCCTTTTCAATTAGAAGATTACTGGAAAACATAATTTTTTACAAAACTCAAAACACATTCCTTATCAATGTTAAATTTAGGTAACTTTAATTTATTTACTAGTTCCACATTTTCATGTAAATTAGGGTCTTTCTTATGATATTTCTTAATTCTACCTGACAATGATGACTTCATTAACACCTGAAACAAAATAGAGGAAATTTCTTCATGCACCATTTATAGTCTATATTTCCTTAAATCATATACTAAAGTATCATGTTCAAAATGTATCATGGTTAATGATGAATTATCTTTTTGAATCAAAGAATTAGCTACTTTGTTTTTCCTAGACAGTAATGAATAATGAAATCATAATCCTTTCTTAGTTCAATCCATATTCTCCACATCATGTTCAACTCTATATAAGTGAATATATACTTCAAAATTTTATAATCAATATTTATTTTACACTTAACTCCATATAAATGTTTTATCCGTATTTTTTAAATAAAAAACACAGTATCTAGTTCCATATCATATGTAAGATAATTTAGATAATTTGGTTTGAATTTATGTGGTGAATATGTAATTACCTGGTAATTCTTCATCATAACAGAACCAAGTCCATTTAAATAAGAATCATTAAATATGAATAGTTCTCTATTTATAGAGTTAATGACCAAAATTAGAGAATTAACAATTTTTTTTTTCATTTCCTAGAATATTTCATCACAATCTTTCATCAAGATGAATTTTAATCCTTTTCATGTTAACTTAGTTAGTGGTTCAGATAATGGAGAAACGTTTTCAAAAAACCACTAGTAGTAACCCATCAATCACAAAAAACATTTATTATCTGTGAAATTTTCAGGTTTTTTCCATTTTCCAACAACTTTAGTTTTAACTAGGTTAATAGTTAAACCATCTCTAGAAACAACATGCTCAAGGAATGAAATTTTCTATAACCAAAATTCACATTTACTAAAATATACAAATAATTTATTTTCTTTCATGTTTTGAAAAATAATCCTTTGTTTTATTTCATGATCTTTATTAATTTTAGAATATAACAAAAGTGGGACTTTGGGAGAATATCATATAACTGATTTTTTCTCAGTGTCTTCCAAACTATCTCAAGATGGTTAGCATGGTAGTATCCATTGTGAGAATATACTAAGATATCATCCATGAAAACCACCACAAAATAATCCAAGTAAGGATGTAACACTCAGTTCATCAGTGCCATAAAAACCACTAGCGCATTCATGAGACTGAACGGCATAACCAGATACTCATACAAACCATATCTACTACAAAACGTGGTACGAAATATGTTAGAAGATCAAACATGTACTTGGTGATATCATGAACTTAACCTGATTTTCAAGAACACCCGAGCTCCTCAAAGCTGATCAAATAGGTAATATATCTATGGAAATGGATATAGGTTTTTAACTATTAGTTGATTTAGTTTTTAATAATCCACTGAGGGTACTATCTGCCTTTTTCACAAAAGAACCTGCGAACACCACAGAGAAGTATTGGGTCGAATAAACCCATTTTTCTCTAAATCCTTTAGATGCCTCTTGAGATCCTACAGCTTCGTTGTAGCCATCCTATGAGGAGGAATGGATACTGGTGCATCTCATGGCACTAGCTCAATCATGAACTCCACCTCTCTCTCTGTAGGTAACCCTGAAAATTCATTCGGGAAAACATCCTTAAAATGATCAACCACTTGAGAGAAATCTATCTGACGTGTTCCCTAGTCATCCCGATATAAACTGGAAATCTATAATGTCATCCCACTCCACTCCCATTGCTTGAGTCCATCTTGGATTTCTTAGGCATCCCACTCTTCCTTGTATAGAAACGATCCGCCTCCTGGTGATGTAAAACTCACCGTACAGCAATAGCAATCAACAAAGTCTTGAAGGGAGACTAACTAGTCCATTCTAAGTATGACATCAAATCCTATCATCTCTAATACATAGAGATCCTAAAAAAAGTGACACCCACCACCCTCAAGGGGGAACACCTTACACTAACACAAACCTACCATCCTTATCCCTAACAGAGTGTCTAGCATTGTAACATCATCTAAAGAGAAGACACAGAGTCAATGGCTCTCTACAATGAGAACATATATAAAATTATGTTAATACCCTATATCAAAGAGTGAAAATGATAAAATAGAGGCTACTAGAATAGTACCAATGATAGTAGAAGGTCCGAGATCCTTCTCATTCTGGGTATTATACACAATAAGAGTATGTCTTGTACCATGTCCCCGTGAAACTGCATGACTGCCCTGAGCTGATCCACTCTATTGTCTCTAAAAACCTGGAGTCCAGCTACCTAGGCCACAACCACTAACTCAGCCGAACTAACATGAAGTATTCCAATTCCCTGACTGGTGTGAAGCTTCTGACCCTTCTCCTAAATGTGGATTCGGTGCAGAACCTCTCTCACTAGATGTTGGTGGAAACACCCTACATTAGTGTTGTAGATGTCCCATCCTGGCGCAAGCTCGACAGTCATCTAGGTCCATCAGGCACTGCGATCTCATATTCCAAGATCTACCACACTGATACCACCTCACCTGGCTACCAGAATAAACATTCTAATTGCTCGTATCACCGCAAGAAAGCTCCATACAATTCTTCTTTCTCCCAATTGAGATAGTAAGAGATCTCAGTGTCGAACCTCCCTGGATCGCACCCCCAGATTCCTACAGATTACGCTTGGTAATTAGCGCCTGATTCATGACGGCATATACAGAAGTCAACCTGAAAATTTTCACCTGCAAGAAGATGTCGTACCTAAGACCATCATCAAATTGTCTATCCCTCGATGTCTCATCACCCATTATAATAGGTACGGATATCTGAAGCTCAGTGAAACGGGAAGATTAGTCCATCACTAACATAGCACCTGATCCAAATGAATAAACACCTGGGCTCTATTGGCCCTCAACATCTAAGGGATATAGTAGTCATATAAGAATGTCTAAAAATCTCCCCATGCCATGTTATGATGATGCTCTGTATGTGTGATAACATCCCATCACCTCTTGGATGAATCACACAATATATAAGTTACAAGATCGAGCCTCATCTCAGAAGGCATCTCCAGATTCTCTAAGATCATAATCATGGACTCTAGACATGACTCTACAGCCTGTGGTCCACCATCCCCTAAGAACGTAGGCAGATGCTACTACTGGAATACTCACATCAGTTCTTCCATAGACGCAGTAGGCTGAGGTACTCTCTGAAAGGTATGTATAAACCTCATGAAGCCTTCATGAAATTGTGCATCTACACCGGTGTCCTGTATAACAGCTGGTTTCGTGACTAGCACATCTGTAGAATCCACTAGTATCCCATGACCTACCACCTATGGGGTATGCTCATTGGCACTCTCCTAGCATACAACTGAAGGCCATTGTTGTGGAATTGCTCTGTAAATTCCAGCACACACACCTTTATATAAGCTTATTTATCATGTTACATAGTTCAAGAGCTCACAAACTAGACAGAAGAAGTAAATACTCTAAAATTCACCAAAGAAGAGTACACAACATGTAGGAACCATAAACGGCGTGTGCACTTAATCCCTTACATGGTCGTGTACTCCTATCGGCCTGGGTGTGTAAACAGCCCAGGTACATGGCTCGTAGGGTCTATACATGGCGTATCCCCTTAAACTCTCACATGGGTGTGTAAATCCACATTCCTTGGTCATGTAAAATTCTTAGGTACATGGTTCATTAGGGTGACACACGATGTGTACTCAAGTCTTCCCTTCTTGACATATACTTTTACATGGCCAGAGCGACATTGTTCTGCCTATGAAAAACTACATGAGGTGTACATAAGGTACTCAACATGTTCTAATCAAAACTCATTACCCCATTTTTTATCTCACACGTCCGGTGACATTGTCATATACCACACGACATGTACTCAGAGTACATAGTGTGTCCTTGGAAAAGTACTTTTCTTCCCAAACAGAAGAACACATGGCATGTGTTCATAGGACCACATGCTGTGTTGTCTGGGTTTCTGGATAGTAAGCCTCAAAAACTTCCCTAGAACCCCAATTTTTTTACAAAATAAAGAAAAGGTGTGCCAAATTCTGATCCATGGGGCCCCGTACTCCCCGTAATTCAAATCTTGCCACCCACATACAACACATAACAACACATTTTATATCCCATGGACAAAACATGATCCACCAAATTGCGGTACTCCTCAGGGATCAAAGGATGGTGTCCATATAATTCATCCATAACACATACCAATAAACCTATCTAAATAGTAGGAATATCTATCATGGTATCTATCTTGACAACATGCATATCTATCAATACATCTATCACAACAACATGAAATCAGTAATTCTTTCTAAATGACATGGAAAGAATTTATGGAATGTGATTTCTAATAAGTTCCTATATGATGTATGAGATGAAATACCCTCATCTAGTGAGGTTTAAACAAAATAGAACCACAATGATATCAATAATAACAGCACAAAACAAGTGTGCCACCCAATGGTGAAATCTAATAATCTATAATAGCTAAAAATCCAAAATTCAAAATTTAGTTCGAGGTAATTTGAATTTTCCATATACATAGGGTAACTACTCCTGGGCACAACTAATTACCAAAATACATTTCCTTCCTATCCATTTCTAATGTTACCAAACAATAAGACAAACCATAAAAGAAGACTCCTTTTATACCACTTTATAATATCCTGGACCTGGATGGAATTCAACTGATGCCGCATACCCGGTTGGCCATATGGCCTCAAGCACATTTCCCCAAATGCCAGAGGATTCTGACTAGCAGTGAGGGACTAAGGTGTGATAGTGGGGAAATTATGCTATCATTAGTATATTTTAACACAGTGGAATAATAATATAATATATCATATGTATTAAACAACATATAACTGAAATAAACAATGGAAGACTAATAAGATAAATAACCAAACATCATTCAATAAAAAAGGTGATACAACATGTTATGTTCTAAGAAAATAGCCAAAATAGGTATAATGAAAGAATCCACAACATATGTTCCAAAATTAAAATGAACAAAGGAACTAATAAGCATCACAAGCCTCAGCTCGGTCCCATTCTCTCCTACTCCTAAACAACATCTCAGGTACCTATAGAATGGTGCTTTTCCTTATTGACACCTGCAAAAATATAATCTGTTTGGCTCCAAATCATGATTCAAACAAGGTGTGAGAAAAAAAATCCAAGTAGGCTACCACCGAAGATCTATGCCTATCTATCAGTGAACATGTGAAAAAAGTAGTGTACAGAAAAGAAAAGAATTAAACTAGGAATCAATCAAAAGTAAATAATCATACAAGTCCTATTTTACATTTCCATTAATTATGTTTAGTTCAACCATCCAGTTACATTGAATTATATAAGTCTCAAGATCCAGACCAAGACTGTCAATCCCCCGTATAAAGAATACTCAACAAAAACCTCATAAGGCTATCTAAACAAATAAAGTGAAGACTAAATCTAAGCTTGTGCTTTGGTTTGGAAAACACGTCATATATCATTCCATTTCTATAATCTATTCAACATCTTTCCAGCATCCATAGAAAAACCCCGCTCATAGTTATAACCAATCCTTTCCCTCAGGCCTAAAGAATACTCTCCCACAAAAATAACAAATCCTTTCCCATAGGTGTACTGAATCCTTTCCCATAGGCATAACAGATCCTTTCCCAAAGGCATAATAAATTCTAACCCATAGTCATAACAAATCAATCAGGGTAAAGCCCGGTATATTAGAATTTCTGCATATTAAAAAACACATATAAACTACACTATTACATGGTTAACATATAACAACTCACGTGGCATCACACATATCAAGCAACAAGTGTATTAAACTATCACAAGGCTTAAACGATAATTAGCATTTCATGGGGAAATGGGAAATCACTAATCCCAAACCCTTTAATCAAATCAATCACAATTTACCACAATTGCAATTCCATTATAAATATAATTCATACCTAACAACCCAATAAGAAAAAAAAGGCATGCCTCATAGGAACCCCTTCCAAATGGTCATAAGCGGTCATTCCAAGGAAATGCACCCACGAGGTGGCCCTAAATCAAACCAACAAGCTCAAACATGCTTTAATTAATTTAAGTCATGACCTAATCATCATTAAGCAACAAAAAGGGTCAATTTCCATTCAAGGTTACACCCTAAACATGGGATAATGGAAATACGACGCATATAAATAACTCGACATTATGAAAAAGGCACAAAACCACCTACCTCATCGTAGTACGACTCTCCTCATCCACCATTGAGATTTGATTCAACTTAGAATGGTGTAGATTTATAAAATGAGAAAAAACACTCAACCTTTGATAAATCAATAGAGAGACTAAATCAGGAATAAAGGCTCAAGAGTAATCAAGTAATCACAGATAGAATTCCAATGGATCTGATGGTGTTCGAATCAGAGATCGGACGATGAAACGGGAGGAAAAATCCGATTAAGATTTTCCTGGGCACGCAGTTCGTCGAACAGGGTTTATTTTTGTCCGTATGAAAAAACGACGTACTGCCTGACTTATTAATCAATTACAAAAAATTACATGGTATGTACTTATAGGTATACGTCATGTCCGTACAAATTCTGGTCCAACTATTAAGTGGCCATGTACTGGGATTACATGGCATGTAGCCTTCCATACACGGTGTGTACCTATAAGTACATGACATGTAGTTCCCAGTCACGTTGTGTAACAGGACTATAGCTAGCCCCTTGACCACTTTTCTCCAATTTTTAAGTACAAACTGAAAAGGAAAGATCCATACCTCAAAGGAAGAACTCACTTCTTACAAAATTCCCCCCTTAAATCAATTCATCCCAGAATTTCCATTCTAAGGGTGGTGAAGAAATATATGAGAACAAACTCGACCACTGTGATCGTACATCATCCTCCCTCTACCAAGTATCGTCTTGCACTCGATCGTGTTTCCATAGCATCCGTACCAAGGGAATATATCAGCCATGAAGAACCTTTGTTCTACAATCCACAATACGAATGGGATGCTCCTCAAAGGAAGCATCTTCCTGCAACTCTACTTCCTTAGGATTAAGGGTGTGAGACATGTTTGGAAATTAACATCGCAACTGAGAAACGTGGAAGAAATCGTACATAGCCTCAAACCTATGAGGTAACTGCAATCAATATGCAACCATCCTAAACCTATCCATAATCTCAAACAGACTGACATATCTTGGTGAAATCTTAGCTTTTCTCCTTATTCTCTTATGTTCCAACCTTGGTGCAACACACAAGAAAAATAGATCCCTGAACTCGAACTCTAGAGGTAATCTGTAGCAATCGACATAAGATTTCCTGACGAGATTATATATTATCCATCCACTTCTAAATCAACTGAACCAACTCATATTTCTCCTGCATGAGGAATGGTCCCAGTAAAGCTGGCTCACCCGCCTCCAGCCAGCACAAGGGTGATCAGTATAGCCAACCATACAAAGACTCATAAGGTGATATCTCTATAGTCATTTGGAAATTGTTATTGTAAGGAAATTCAACTAGGTGAATATGCTTCTCCTAAAAGCCCCCAAAGTCTAGGACACATGAACACAAGAAGTCCTCCAACACCTATATTGTACGATCGAACTGGCCATCAGTTTGAGGGTGGTATGTTGTGCTCAAAAAGCACCTGTGTACAAAGAGACCTCTGAAAAATATTATAAAAATGAGATGTAAAGTGGGCATCCCTATCTAGAACTATAAAACTAGGGACCCAATGAATTCTTAATACCTAACGAATATAAAAATTCCCAATCTCATCAAACCCAAAGGTCTCCTTGATTGGAAAGAAGTGAGAAACCTTCATAAATATTTCAACCACTACCCACAAAACATCGTTACCTATAGGTGACCTCAATAACCCAGTATTTAAATCCATCTTAACATCATCCCATTTCCACTTCAGGATAGGTAACTATTGCAAAAGCCCAGCTGGCTGCTGGTGTTCTACCTTCACCTACTGACAAGTGGAAAACCTCATGAAAAAACCAGCCACCTATCTCTTCATACCCAACCACCAGTATTGACGACACAAGCCACATTACATATTGCTAACTCTAAGATGCACTGCCCAAGATGAAGCATGAAACTCTTACATCAAATCCTCACATATGTCCACTGGAACAAAAACACATCCATGGATCCATAAGATATCATCGTCACCCATCGTCCAACCTAGAGGTGGTACCTCACGTGCTATACTTTCCCACAGGACTAGGCCCTCAGAATATGATAGTTGTCTCATCCTAACTATGTTTAGTAGGGTAGAAGTCACAACTAAAGAAAAAAGTAAAGTCTATCCCAAGATATCATGAATCTCTAAGTGCATCTCTGAGAACAACCCCATAAGCTGCCACTCACTAATGGATTGCTGCACTACCTATATCTGAGTCCTCTTGCTCAGTGCATCAACCACTGCATTTCCTTACCCAGACATGTAGGCAATATCAGAGTCAAAAGACTGAAGGTATTCCACCCAACTTCGTTGCCTCAAATTTAGATCACGTTGAGTAAAGATTTACTTGTGACTTTTTTAGTCCATGTAAAACACAAAACGCTCCCCCAATAAGTAATGTCTCCAACAACGTAAAGCATGAACAACCATGGATAACTCAAGACCGTGCATCAGATAGTTCATCTCATGTGGCCTCAACTGCCGAGACCCATATGCAACAACTTGATTTCCCTGCATAAGCACTGCTCCTAGCCCGATACCTGATGCGTCACAGTAAATAGTATATATCCTACCCAATTCTATAAAAATTAGTATCTATGCTGAGGTTAATCTATCTTTCATCTCTTAAAAGGCCATATCACCAGAATCTGACCATACATACTTCACACCTTTCTTTGTTAAGCCCATCATCGGTGCTGCTAAGCGTGATCAGTCCTATATGAAACACCTATAGTAACCAGTCATCCCTATGAAACTCCACAACTTAAAGACATTTTGAGGATACTCCCAAGTAACTACTTCTCTCACCTTATCTCGGTCCACCGATACTCATGTATCTGAGATGACGTGATCCAGGAAGTGAATATGATCCATCCAGAAGTGTCACTTTGAGAGCATAAAATATAACTAATTCTCTCTCAGTGTCTTCAAAATGATCTCAATATGGTTATCATGGTCATGTAAATTGTGAAAACATGCTAAGATATCATCCATGAAAACCAACACAAAAGAATCCAAGTAAGGATGGAACACTCAGTTCATTAGTTCCATGAAAACCACTGGTGCATTCATGAGACCGAACGACATAACATGATACTCATAAAAACCATAACTGCTAAGAAACACAGTATGAGGTATGTTTAAAGATCAAACACGTGCCTGGGGATATCCTGAACTTAAGTCGATTTTTGAGAACATTTGAACTCCTCAAATCTAATCAAACAAGTCATCTATATGTGGAAAGGGATATTGGTGTTTAACCATTAGCTGGTTTAGTTTCTGATAATCCATGCATAGCCTTTGGGTATCATCCTATTTTTTCAAAAAAGGACTAAAAACCCACAAATAAGTACTGGGTTGAATAAAACCCTTTACCTTTAAATCCTATAGCTGCCTCTTAAGCTCATGTAGCTCCGTCGTGGCCATCCTGTAAGCAGGAATGGATACCAGTGCAACTCCTTCCACTAGCTCGATCATAAACTCCACCTCTCTCTCTGGAGGTAACCCTAAAAATTTATTCAGGAAAACATCCCTGAAATGATCAACCACTAGAGAGAAATCTATTTTATATGTTACTTGGTCATCCAGATATAAAATGGAAATCTGTGATGTCATCCAACTCAACCCCCATTGCTCAAGTCTATATTGGATTGCCTGGACAACCCACTCTCCCTTGTATAGAAATGATCCTCCTATTGGTAACATAAAAATCACCTTATGGAAATAGTAATTAATAAAGGGTTGAAATGAGACTAACTAGTCCATTCTGAGTATGACATCAAAGAATGTCATCTCTAAGATATAGAGATCCCAAAATAAGTGACACCCACCAACCTCATGGGGAAACTCCTTACACTAACGCACACCTACCATCCTTATCCCCAATGGAGTGTCTAACATCATAACATCATCAGAAGTGATGAAATAGAGCCCAAGGATCTCTACAATAGGCACATATATAAAGATATGTGAAGCCCCTATATCAAAGAGTGTAGAAGATAAATCACAGGCAACTAGAATAATACCTCTAACACTAGAAGGTTTGAGATACTGCTCCGGCTGGGTCTACTGCACTACAAAAGTCTGGCATGTACCACAACCATGTGACACTGCCTGGATTCCTTGAGCTGATCCACTCTTTTGTCTCTAAAAACCTAGAGTCTGGATACCTCGGACATGTCCAAAACCTCATCTTAAGTGGCCTAAAGTAATCCAATTCTCTGACTGGTGAGAAGTCGCTGACCCTACTCCTGAACAAGGAGTCGATGCATAACCTCTCTCACTAGATGTTGGTGGAAATTCCCTACAGTATCATTGTAGATGGCCCATCCCACCACAAGATGGGCACTCAACTGGGTCCATTGGGAATTGCGGTCTAATATGCCCGGCTCTTCCGCACTGATAGAACCTCGCCTGGTTACCAGAAGAAACATTATGACTACTTGTATCACTACAAGAAAGCTCCATACGATGATTCTTTCTCCCTGTCGAGATAGTACCAGATCTCAGTGTCGAACCACCCTGGTTCACACCCCCATATTCCCCCAGATTACACTCGATAATTAGTTACTGATTCATGATGGCATATACTAAAGTCAACCTAAAAATGCTTACCTGCGATCGGATGTCGTACCTGATACCATCCTTGAATCGTATAGCCCTTGATGTCTCGTCACCCATCAGAATAGGTGCGAATCTCTAAAGCTCAGTGAAACAAGCAGAGTAGTCCATCACTGACATAGCACCCTGCTCTAGATGCATGCACTCCCATGGCTCTATCGGTGCATAGAGTCTCAGGGAAATAATAGTCATAGAAGACCATCCGAAAATATCCCCATGCCATGTTCCGATGATGCTTTTTCTGTGTGATAACATCCCACCTCCTCTTGGCCAAATCACGCAACATATAAGTTGTAAGCTTGACCATCCTCTCAGGAGGAATCTCTAGATGCTTGAAGATCATAAGCATGGACTCCATCCATGACTCTACAACCTGTGTTCCACCATCCCCTCATAACGTAGGAAGATGCTACTGCTGGAATACCCATGTTAGTTCTACCATAGACGTGGAATGGTGAGGTACTCCCTACAACGTCTGTATAATCCTCATGAAGCCTTCAAGGATAATGCATCCATACAAGTGTCTGATATAACAGCTAGTGCTACGAATGTCACATCTAGAGGATCCACTGGTATCCAATAGCCTACCACCTCCGAGGTATGCTCATTGCCACTCTCCTGGTGTACAACAGGAGGTCATCATGGTGGAATTTCTCTGTAAAGTCTATAACACACACCTTAGTATAAGATTATTTATCAAGGTATATAGTTCAAGAGTGATAGAACTAGACAGGAGAAGTAAAGCCTCTAAAGTTAACAAAATAAGATTACACAACATATAGGAACTATACATGAAATGTGCACTTAAGCCCTTACATGGTCGTGTACTCCTACCAGCCTGGGCATGTAAACACCCCAGGTACACGACGTGTAGGGGCTATACACAGTGTATCCCCTTAAACTATCAAATGGGCATGTAACTCTGTTTTCCTTGGTCATGTAAACTTATTAGGTACACGGTGTGTCAGGATGACACACAACGTGTACTCAAGTCTTCCCTTATATCCATGTAAAAGTACATGGCTAGAGCCACATAGGTTTTCCTATGAAAAACTACATGGGGTGTACATAAGGTACATGATGTGTTCTGATCAAAACTCATTAACCCATGTTTTCTCTCACAGGTACGGTGACACGATCATCTACCACACGGCGTGTTAGAACACAATGTGTACATCAAAATGTTCTTTGCTTCCCAAACATAAGAACACATGGCGTGCGTTCATAGGAACACACATCATGTTGTTTAGTTTTTTGGACAGTAAGCCTTAAAAACTTCCCTAAAACCCATATTTTTTTCGAAAAATAAAGCAAAGGTGTGCAAAATTACAATATGTGGGGGCCCATACTCCCCTCAAATCGAAGCTTGGAATCAACATACAACACATAAAAACACAATTTATATCCCATGTCCAAAAAATGATCCACAAAATTCTGATCCAAGAGGGGACATACTCCTCAAGGATCAAAGTTTGGATTCCATCCAATTCGACCATAACACGTAACAATAAACATATCACCAAAACAGGTATATCTATCATAATATCTATCATAACAACATGCATATATAGCATGAACTATATCATAAGAACATATAATCAATAATTCTCTCTAAATGGCATATAAAGAATGCTTGGAACGTGATTTCTAACAAGTTCCTATATGATGCATGAGATGTCATACCCTTATCTCATTGGGTTGCAACAAAATATAACCACACTGATATCAATAAAAACAGCACAAAACAAGTGTGCTACCCAATGGTGAAATCGAATCAACTATAAGAGTTAAAAATCCAAAAATCATAATTTAGTTTGAGGTAATTTGGATTTTCCCTATACACGAGGTAGGTACTCAAAAGAACATCTAATTACCAAACTATATTTCCTTCTTATCCCTTTGTAATTTCACCAAAGAGTAAGACAAACTAGAAAAGAAAACTTCTCTAATACCACTTTGTAACGTCCTAGATCCGGATGCCACTCAACTAGTGCCCCGTACCCAGTTGGCTACATGGTCTCAAGCGCATTTCTCCAAACACCAGAGGCTGCTGACTAGCAGTAAGGGCCTAAGGTGTGATAGTGGGAAAAAAATTCCCTCATTGGAAGAGTGTAACATGACAGAATAATAATAAACAATAGTAGAAGTAGTGAGAAATATATAACCTAAATAAATAGTGGAAGACTAATAAGATAAATAACCAAACCTCATTCAATACAAAAGATGATGCATCGTGTTATGTTCTAATATAACAGCCAAAATAGGTACACTGTAGGAATCCACAATATATGTTACAAAATAAAAATAAACAAAGGAAACTAAGAAGTATCACAAGCCTCATCTTGGTACCATGATCTCCTACTCATAAATAGCATCTTAAGTACCTATAGAAGGGAACTTGCCCTTATCAACACCTATGACAATATAATCTATTTGGTTCTAAAGCATGACCTAAACAGGGTTTGAGAAATAAATCCCAGTAGGCAACCACTAAAGATCTGTGCCTATTTTTCAGTGAACATGTGCATCAAGTAGTGTACAAAAAGGAAAAGCAGTAAACTAGGAAGCACTCAAAAGTCAACAATCCTACAAGTCCTATTTCCATTTTCATTCATTATGTTCAGTTGAACCATCAAGTTACATTGAATTATATAAGTCTTGAGATTCGGCCTAAGATCATCAATCCCCCTATAAATAATACTCAATAAAAACCTCAAGAGGTTATCTAAACAAATAAGGTGAAGACCGAATCCAAGCTTGTGCTTTGTCTTAGCAGATGCATCATATATCATTCCATTTAAATAATCTATTCAAAATCTAGCATGTAGGCATAACAAAACCCTACCCATAAGAATAACCAAATCCTTTCCCTCAAGACTAACAAATCTTCTCCCACAAGCATAACAACTCCTTGCCCACAAGCATAACAAATCCTTTCCCATATGCATAACAGATCCTTGCCCACAGGTATAACAAAATTTTCACCCACATGCATAAAAAATCAATAACTGATATATCATTATTTCAACATATTAAACAACATATTTAAATTAAACTATTACATGGTTAACATATAACAACTCATGTGGCATCACACATATCAAGTAACAAGTGAATTAAATTTTCATAAGGCTTAAACGATAATTGGTATATCATGAGGAAAGGGGCAATCACTAATCCCAAACCCTTAAATCAAATTAATCACAATTTACCACAATTTCAATTCCACTATAAATGTTATTCCTAATTAACAACCCAATAAAGGGAAAACAAGGAATTCCTCATAGGCAACATCTTCCAAATGACCATAAACGATCATTACAAGGGAACACACCCATGGGGTGGCCCTAAATCAAACCAACAAGCTCAAACATGCTTGAATTAAATTAATTCATGACCTAATAATCATTTGGAAAAAACAAGGGTCAATTTCCATTTAAGTTTACACCCTAAACATGGGATAATAGAAATACGTCACATATAAATAACTTAACATTGAGCGAAAGGCATAAGACCACCCACCTTTTTGTAGTACAACTCTCCTCGTCCAAAGTTGAGCATTGATTCGACCTAGAACGAGGTACATCTACAAAATAAGAAAAACAATCAACCTTTGATAACTTAATAGAGAGATGAAATTAGGAAGAAAGGATCAATAAAACTCGAGTACTCACCGAGATAATTCCAACAGATCTGACGGTGTTCAAATCAGATATCAAATGACAAAATGGGAGGAAAAATCTTATTCAGATTTTGCTGGGCGCACAGCTCATTGAATGGGGTTTTATCCCATTTGAAAAAACAATGTATTGCCTGACTTATTAATAAATTTAAAAAATTACACAGAGTATACTTATTGGTTCACGTCATGTCCGTACAAATTTTGGCCTGACCATTACGTGGTCGTGTACCAGGATTACATGGCGTGTAACCTTCTATACAAAACATGTACCTATAAGTACACGACATGTAGTTCTCGGTCACATCACGTAAGAGGCCTACACCCAGCCCCTCAACCTCTTTCCCCATTTTTAAGTAAAAACTGAAAATAAAAGATCCATACCTTAAAGGAAGAACCTAGTTCTTACAAGTTGGGTATTTGGTTGGCACAGTTCTGTGATTTTCTTAGAGATACTCCAGCTTGGTCAAAATAAGAATTTTTTTTGGATATTATTTTCAGGGTAAGACATGGTCCCCCCAAGGAGGTTAATTAATGACATAGACATACATAATTGGATGAAGTAGGTATGAACAACATTCAATGTGGTGTTTATGACACTTGATGTCCCGATGTTTACATTTGATGTAATTTCATATTATGTTTTCAGGTGGGTGTGTTGCATGGGTGACCAAACTTCTTATATATTTATTACATGGACACCCACTTGATCACAACATCACTCAGTATTTTTGAGGCATTGGGGATTCCTAATAGGGTGTTGGAATCACCCCCATTCTGAATGCATGACATGGGGTTCAATGTACATGAGTATATCTTCATATTTCCTCTCAGGCCATAGGTACTACTTGAATATGGAAGCTTAATAGAGGTCTAGTGAGTTTGGGAATCCGAGTGCTCAATAGGGGTTTATATTGATTTCTGACCTAGTCTATTTTACTTTTATATTTATTTTAGTTATTGATCAGTAAGTACTGGATAGAGTGTCAAAGTTATATTTGATTCTTGTTTTATTTATTTATTTTCCATTGTTACTCTCTTAAGCTTGATACATTATATATATTGTTTTACTAATTCCTATTATGGACTGTGAGGTCCCATTGGGCTCCCAATTATATGCCTATAGGTATTTGGGAAGTCCATTATATGGATGGGTCATACCGGTTTTTAATACAATCAGGCATGACCCCCATGCCTTATAATATAGGGAATAGTCTCCCCATGGCTATGTTACACCCTCACCACTATTTGAAATCCTATGAAATACAAGGAGGCACACCTGAGGTTAAGTAGTGACCCCCTTCTCGGGCTCCATTTAGGTGGTTCGGGTTGGGGAGATACATGGAAGATGAGATAAGGTCCATTATAGAGTTCCAAATGAGATTAAATCTTAATATTAAGAAATATTTTAAGGAATAAACCATAAATTTTCTATATATTAGGATCATTTGGTGGAGGGTTTATATGTTTTTTAGAATTCAACAATAGTATTAATCACCAATAAATGATTCATGATGCTTTATAAAAATAAACATAAATTTATGTATGAGGTATCACTTATCTTTGGTTTTAAAAACCGTTGATAATCATTTAGGGAAAGTTTTTTCATGGTGATTTAAACCATTTCTAAATAATTAGTCATCATTTTTATTTAATTATTTTCTTTAAAATAGAAAATAATTTAATTTAATTTGATTATAAATACATTTTTTAAAACTATATAACTTTATAGTTATTTAAAAAATATATTTTCCTATCATTTATTATAATGAACTATCCTTAAAACATTATATATTTTTGAGTTTTTAGGAAACAATTAACTTTATTACATTCAAGGATCTTTGTGGTTTAGAGTTTTAGTGAATTAGGTCATTAATATTATGTAAAAAACCATATAGTAAAGAGTGGACACATCTATTTAGTATTTATTTTTTCCACAATATAAAACTTTCAAAATGAAATATTATTTATTTATAGAAAAAATCACCATGACTTCCTACTTGACTCTTTCTTTATACTTACTCATTCTTAAACCCTGTGAAAAAATTGAAAATGAGGGGTGAGCACAAAAAGATCATTAAAGGATATAAAATATTTTTTTTATAAAAACCCATATTTTTTTCCTTTTTCATCTTATTTATTGAGTATATAAAATAAATCATATCCACATGGGAAACATGCTTTTTTTCTCAAAAGAAACCTTCAAAATCCATAAAAATAAAATATAAACCCTTATAGTAATATTAGATAATTATATATATATAAACCATATTCAATCATGTTAGAAATAATTTGTGACTACTTAAATCCATAAGAAAAACCTCTCCTATCAACTGCCTCCTTATTTCCTTTGATGTCAAGGAACATTATTCATTGTATTGGAGAGCTATATCAGGCTCACCCATCATATAATCTGTATCGATATCACCCATCATATAAGATGTATCGAGCACACCCATAATCATCTATATTGACCAAGTACCATATCATGAACAATTTTTTTTACACTTTCATCATTTCATCATAAATCCTTTTAAAAACTCTTTTGAACTTCTAAGCAAACCACTTTCCATCTTCGTATAAAAACAGGGAGAAATATCCCATTCTTTTGAAAAATATTTAAAATGAAAAATTCTCAAAAATATTGTGAATATTATTTTATTATAAAATAAGAATGTAAAAATATAAAGGAAAATTAAAAGTAATTAACTATCATAATGATGTGAAATTACATTAATTTCATAAAAGTTAAAACAATGATTCCTTTTACACCTTTGGTAAAAGTACCTCATTTGTAAAACGACAAGAAGAATCATTTTTTTATCCTTGTAAAGAAAGTAAAAGTATTTGAAAATTACTTTTGATAGTATTTTATGTTTAAATAATAACATTCTTGAAACATTTTATTGAACATGGATATGGAGTAAAATAATAATAAAAAATGTAAAACTTTTAAAACAAGGTTTTAAAGAAAAACCCCTTACCTTAAATATCATCGAGCATCATATGTTCTTTAAATCCTTAATAATAAAATTATATTAGTTTTTTAATTTCTTAAGAAATTTTTTAATGTTAATTACATTATAATTATCTATTTTATTTCAATTATGACATTGTTTTATTTAGTTACTTATTAAGTTAAGTTTACATCAAACATTTTGAGGACATTCAGTTCATAATCCCAAAACAGATTCAGTAGAATGATCATGGTCAAAGGGGTCATTGTTACATAATATAAATAATATTAATCATGAAATTATTTTCATTTTAATATATTAATTACAATTTTACAACCATTAATTAAATAAATCCATGAAAAATGAATCACATTTCTTCGTGGAGGTGGT
This sequence comes from Viscum album, assembly GCA_963277665.1. NCBI lineage: Eukaryota > Viridiplantae > Streptophyta > Magnoliopsida > Santalales > Viscaceae > Viscum > Viscum album. Next base: position 1,661,360,478 of record OY728146.1, on the reverse strand, counting down.
AGTCCACATGTGCATAGAAACAACATTATCATTTTTAATGGATGGAATGGTAAGAAAATAGATAAGATATTATCTTTAAAAAATTATAATTAAGTCATTAAAATCATATATATTAATTAAATCCATCATAATAACCAAACTTGTGATGTGGTGATGAAAAATGATACACATCGCTTCGTGGAGGCGGCAATCCACACGTACGCACGAGCGATGTTTTAATCTACCATGGGATGGAAAAGGAGATAAAAAGTGTTATAACATAATCATAATAACATTTAAGTATATTTAGTATACTTATGTTATTATTTCATCATGGTTAAATAATATTTGAATGATGTATAAGAATAAATAATCTTGAAATAGGTCGGTTATGACTTATATCTTCTCCTCGGATAACCCCTTTTGGATTACACCTTAAGCCTTCTAGATAGGTATTTTAGTGATACCATGACCTATAGTACATGGGTTGGTATTTTAGGGAGATATTTTTTAAGATATAGTGGTCAAAATGTGCGAGGAAGAGAGGAGATGAGATTCCCTTTTATAAGTGAGGGGAAGGGAACCCTTGGAATTACATAAAGTATTAAATTAATATAAATAAATGTTGTTGTTAAAGTGAAAAAATTGACATAATTTTAAGGTATTACTAGGATGATTCAAAATATATCATAAAATAAAATTTAGTTAAGTTTAGGTGATGTTTCAAGCCTTATATATTAGTTTTAACCCCCTGTTAACTCGTTTGATGATTACCACGATATCATTGTTTTTTACTCTAAAGGAGTAAAAAAAGTTACTATAAAAGAAAAAGTGAAAAATAAGTTGAAATATTTTGATATTTTCGAACATATACTATTAAATTTTACAAATATAAGGTATTTATGAATTTTAAACCATTAAATTAAATATTATTTAACATAATATACCATTAAATATATTTTTTTCAATATTCAAGTAGTTTGAATTTAATAACATAAATATAGTTATGGAATTAAAATATAATCTTATAAAAACTCACTGATATAAAATATTTATCTAAAAAATTATTGAAACATAATAATTCATCCAAATAGTTTTACTTTTAATGTTTTTAAAATAATTTACTTGATTTTTTTAGTATATAAACAAGCACTATGTTTGTGTTGTGTAGGCATTTAAGTTAATTATTCAATCACTAAAAATTAAAAATAAATTACCATGAGAAAAATAAATCAATAATATTTAAAATAATCTTTTATAACTAAACATAACTTCTTTTTTTCCCTATGAGAAAATAGTTTAGATATTAAAACAAAGAGAGTGGCATTTTGTTTTTATTATTTACTTAAAATCATATTAAGGTCATTATCAAAGGAAATTGGAATGAAATTGAATTCTTTTTTGAAACATGGATATTTATAGTCAAACAAATTATCCAATAAATTGAATACAAGTTTTAGGGAGTTTTTTAGTCCTTATCCCATAGTTTTAACCCCTTTTTACCTGTTTTACCCATACAGAGGTGACACAAACATACTAAAGTTACTATTCATAATGAACAAAAATAAAAGGTAAAAATTCACAACATTTTAACCTCCTAATTAAAAATCTGGAATAAATTTTTAATTTTTAAATTTGTAAAAGTTGGAGAAATTAATTTTAATATAAATGCATAAAATGCAATGAAAAACAGTTTTTAGAAAAATGTGTTTTTAAGCCCAAAACTGAAATTATACCAAAATCAGGTATAATACTTATTACTATTCAATTAATTAGATTATTTATAATTAAATTATACTTAATTTAATTTAATATCAAATTAAAACATAATTGGACTTTTATATTACTATACTTAATGAAAATAAATAACAGTTTTACAAAAATCTGTATCTTTTACTACTCTCTTAAAAATATATATTTTCAAAAAAATCTCAAAAATTAATTATAATATAATATTTACTTTTTTATTTTAAAAAATAATTTCATTTTTTTAAAATTAAAATTATATAATTTTGAAATTAATCTTTTACCCATTGGTTAATTTTTACTAAATGGTATGAATAAAATCTTTTGTCGTTTTTGGTACGAGGTAGTTTTTGAATTTTTCAGCAAAAGTACGAGAAAAATGTTTTTTAACTTATACGACATGAATGGATTTTTACAATTTCATAATAAATTATTTCCTTGAAGCTTCACCTCAAATCTTACAAGGTTATTTTCACATAAAATTATTTCTTCTAAAATTGTGTGTCATTTTAAAGAAGGAAAACAGTTTTGAATAAGAAAAGATATTTTCCTCAGGAATTAATTTAAATTGGTTTCTAAAAATTATTTTCCATCTAAGTTGTCATTCTTTAAATAAGGTTATATTTATAACCTTTTTATTACTATGATTTTGTTTCATTTATGATGGAATGTTATTTAGTAAATCCATTTATTTTATATCAATTACAATGCAATGATGTTTAAGAAACCCATTTTATTTCGTGGGTTATGCTATTGTGAATGTTTTTATGTTTTTTGGAACATGTAAGATTGGTTTCATTATGATATGGATGGGAATTATATATCCATAAAATTAATCAGGTAAATATTTATATCTCAAGAGATAGACATGACTGGAAGGACAAGTAAATCTGTTTCAGTAATACAGGGCTGGAATAAGGAGTGAACTCAGTTCAGTAATAGACTTTGTCCGCTATGATGGTCTCGAAAATGAGCCCTGACTAATATGAAATGATTTTCAATGCTTATGTGTCTATGAAAATAATTTTCATGTATTTTTTTTCTGACTATTGGTATTACATTTCAATTTTATGATTTATCTTATGACATGATATTATGATCTTTTATATGCAGCATAATATTTTCAAATGTTATGTTCTTATGATTATGAAATGATTGATATTTTCCTTGTTTATCATTACTGAGAATTTGAGCTCACCCTTTCATGTGTTTCTTTTTCTTAGGTCATGAAGAATGTTATTAAGTAAGATATGTAAAAAAGGAGTCTAGTTATTAATAAATAAGCGGGAGACAATGTAGATGTTTTATGAAAAAGTTATTTTTGTTTTTCAGTTTCTAAAGGAACTAAACCTATACAGTCCTGGCGTGGGTTTTTATGCTATGTAATAATTATTATTAAATGTTGAAGTAATATCTATAAGTAAATTCTGGTCTATTATAGTTGGTATCAGATCAAAGGTATAATTAACCATTGTAAACTAGGAGGAGAAAACCTTAGTAAAAACCCTAAAGATATGTCTAAGTATAGGTTACAATCTTATCCTAGTGTTTCAGAGATGTTCATGAATAACCTTGGATAAAATCTAAAGCATCCTAAATTGAAATTTTATTCTTGTATTATGTGGTTTTCCCATTATGATTAGTGTTTATCACACTATGATTTTTGGTGTTAGTCAATGACAGGAACTCGAAGGAACCATGTTAATGTTGAATGCGACGGGCAATGTAATGATTGTCCCCCTGAGAAACCCAATATTATGGGAGATGAAATGAAAAATCTTGTATCCATTCTCATAGAAATTTCTAAAGATATGAATCATTTCATAATTCAAAACGAGTAAAGGAGGGTGAAAAATTCTGTTGAATCCTTCATGAGGTAGCATCCACCTTCATTCAACGGGTCTTCTAATCCATTAACGACTGAACAATGGATCAATACCACTAAAAAGATATTTTCAGTTCTTCAATGTTCTAAAAATGATAAATTTCTCTTATTAGTATATCATTTAGAAGGTTAAGCTGATCAATGGTGGAATATTATCAAGAATACAAGGCAAAGATACGAAATTGAGTCCATGGAATGGGACAAGTTCAAGAAATTATATTTCAATAAGTACTTTCCTTATTTTCTTTAAACAAAGTCGGAGAAGGAGTTACATGAACTTAAGAAAAAGGATGATGAATCAGGTGGTACTTACAAAGAAAATTTTACAAGACTAGAAAAGTACACCTCTAGAATTATTATGCAACCTAAGCTTAAAATTGACCAATTCTTTAGTTGATCAAAACCAAGTCTCCGAAGGGAATTAGACAAAAGGGGAATCAATAGATACAAGGAAATTGTTCGATGTGATCTCAAGGTGGAGATAGAGATTGGAGTAACCCATTAGTCATATGAGTTTAATAACAAGAGAAAAATGGAATCCAATGGAAAATCTAAAGACCACACTAAAAAGAAGACGAGTTTTCCCTTATGATCAAAGTGTGGAAAGAAACATGGAAGGAATTGTATTAAAAAGACTAGTAAATGTTTTATATGTGGAAAATAAGGTCATCAGGCATTTGAATACCGAAGTGATGATAAAAATATGTATAATGATGTGAAAAAATAAAAGGCTACACAAAATACACCTCCTACACTTTAATGATACAAGTTCAAGGAAATGGGGAATTATGCCAATAAATTCCCTAATACAAGGGTTATTGATGATGATCAACGTCAAAAAACTCTTGAGGCCAAAGAAAAAGGAAAGTCACATGAAATCACTGTCGATGACATATAGTTTGATAATGAGGTGGTGAAAGGCACACTTACCATCCAATCTGAAGTAGAAAATGTTTTATTGGATTTTGGATCCAGCCACTCTTTTTTTTCTGAAGAATTTTCTATGGGTATCAGTGTATTATCTCAATAATTAAATGCTGAGTTAGCTTTGAAAACTATTAATAGCACAATTATCACATCAAAAGTTTATAATTCTTCTCTGGTTGAAGTTTTTTGGAAAGTGCTTCCGAAAAATATTTTGATCCATCCTATAGTAGAATTTGATGTGATTCTTAGCATGGATTGGTTTTCTTTATATGGATCTCATATCAATTTCCAAAGAAAGGAAGTCACATTTCATATTCCAGATCAATCTATGATCATCTATTGATACATGGATGAATATAACCTTCTAGTATGAATTTATTCCATCTTATGGTTATTTATTCCTATAAATGAAGGTTATTTATCTCAAATGGTTGGAGAGAAACTCATGATTAAGAATACAGTCATTGTACAGGAGTTTGATGATGTCTTTCTAGAGGAATTTCGTCGTCTTCCACCAAATCATAAATTTGTGTTTTCAATAGAACTCATACTAGGTGCTATGCCTATTTCAATGACACCTTATAGAATGGACCCAATTTAGTTATAGGAATTGAAGAAGAAACTCAAAGGGAATTTTGATAAGGGATTCATATTCCCTAGTGAATCACCTTGGGGAGCACCTGTTCTATTTGTTAAGAAGAAATATAGATAAATGATACTATGCATTGATTATCAATAACTTAACTATATCACTATCAAGAAAAAATATCATCTTCCCTACATTGATTACTTAATTGAACAACTACATAGAGCACAATAATTTTCCAAGATTGATATTCATTTAGGATATCATCAATTAAGGGTAAAAAAGGAGGATATACCAAATATTACATTCCATACAAGGTATGAAAACTATAAATTTATAATTATGATTTTTGGTCTTACTAATCCCCCAACTATCTTCATGGATCTAATGAATAGAGTCTTTAGAGACTATCTTGATCAATTTGTGGTAGTCTTTATAGATGATATTATTGTCTATTCAAAGAGAAAGGAAGAACATGAAGACCACTTGAGAATTGTACTGAAGACCATGATAAAGGATAATATTTATGAAAAATATAACAAGTGTAAATTTTGGCTTCAGAAAGTTTCATTTTTGGGTCACATAATCTCAAGAGAATGGATATCTATAGATTCATCCAAAACAGATGTAATTGAAAGTTGGCCGAGACAAGAACAGTAACTAGTATCAAATGTTTTCTTAGTTTGTATAAATATTTTAAATGCTTTGTGAAATATTTTTCATGATTATCTAATTCACTCACAAAGTTTATTTGGAAAGGATCTAAGTTTGTTTGGATAGAGGAATGTGAAGAGAATTTCAAAGAGATAAAAAGATGGTTAACCAGTGCACCTATGCTCACACTGCCTTGTAGTGGAGAAATGTTTGTGATCTACAGTGATGCATCCAAGAAGGAGTTGTGATGTGTTCTAATGAAAAATGATATGGTGATAGATTATGCCTCAAAACAATTAAAAATTCATGAGAAAAATTACCCAACTCATGATTTGGAGTTAGCTGCGGAAATCTTTGCATTGAAGATATAGAGGAATTATATTTATGGTGAATGGTGTGATATTTATACTGATCATAAAAGTTTAAAGTATATTTTCACACAAAAGGAGTTGATTATATGCTATAGAAGATGGTTAGAGTTTATTAAATATTATGACTCCTCAATACATTACCACCTTGGGAAAGCGAACAAGGTGGCAGATGCTTTGAGTCGCCAAGACCATGCTAGCCTATCTATGATGAGGATCACAAAAGATATAATATTTATGGATTTTCAAAGGCTGGATCATGAAATTTTAAAGGAAGGGGAGACATGTTAGGGCCAATAGGGGCCTATATACCCTGAGAGGGGGGGTGAATCAGGGTATGGATATTCTTTTTCAAAGTTCTTCCTGCCCCACTGGATCTTGACCTCTTTGTTACAAGGGTCACTTTGTTTGCACTTGTGTGGTTACTATGATCACTTGTCTCCTTTACCAGATGATGATGCTTTGAATGCAATGTAGTAAAGTAAACAGGCAGACACATAGATTTTTACTTGGTTCACCGCTAAGGGCTACGTCCAAGGAGCATACACCGACAAGTTGCCGGTTCGTACCAAATTCCACTAGACTTCACTAGCTGTGGATTACAGTCTTCAGGCTAGATCACTTCTATACCCAGGCTCACTGCCTATACAAGGTTTAGGGTCAGCTCACTGCTTTCCCAAGGGTCACTCCCTGTTTCTCTCTCTATGGCTCACTGCCAGTGGAGAGGATCACCTTCTTCCTCTTCCTAAGCTCACTGCTCCAGAAGGGATTAACTCACAGTTTATAGACCTGTAGGTCTCTTCATTTTCATGAAGGAATGCATCTTCCTCTGTATGTAGATGCTCTGTTGAAGTCCAACTTTCACCCGCAGATGAATCTCACTTTTCACCAGATGTACCGGGCAACCTCAATTTTTATGCGCAACCCTTACGGTGTCTTGCGCGCAATTTCTATGATTTGCGTGAAATTCCTTTTTCACGCAACCTCCAAATATTACGCGCAGCCTGGAAACTGCCTTGCGCGCAATTCACTGCTTTTGCGCGATATCCACTTTTCGCGCAATCTTCCTTTTACGTGCCAGCACCAACTTTCTGCGCAGCCTTAGCCTTTCGCGCAACAGCTGACTTTACGCGCAAACTTTAAGTTTACGCGCAACACCCTTTCTAACTTCAATTTCGCGCACCAGAGCTCGGGTATTTTCTATGTCTTGAACTCTGTTGAATGGAGGAGGGTCACTTGATATTTATAGGCAAAATCGACCCCGCGCGAAAAACCCTCCTTGAGCGCGTAATCCGCTTTGATCGCGAAATACAAATCTTCCGCGCACAACCATTTTCCGCGCACTGCTCCATAACTTCGCGCACCTCATGCCTTTGCCATTTTCCGAGCTTCGGACCTCGAAACATCTTTTGCGCGAAATACTTCATCCGCTATTTCGCGCGCCACTTAAATTTTTCGCGCACGCCTCCAAAATTTCGCGCACCTCATGCCTTTACCGATTTTCAAGATTTTGGCCTTGAAACATCTTTTGCGCGAAATACAATTTCGCGAAACCCGCTGTTTTGCGCGCCACACTTCAAGATTTCGCGCAACCCGCTAATTTTACGCGCCACGCTTAATGTTTCCGCGAACCTCCTTCATTTATCTCTCCTCAACCTTTGCCAACAACATATCACTCCATTTTCCATTGGCGATTTTCAGGCCCATAAATTTGGCAAACACTGGGAAACGGCGCCACCTTGTACTGCTCTTTTGTACCGCCTCCAGATCTTCCTTTCCTTTGTCATAGTTCTTTGTCAACATGGAATGTCAACAAATTCTCGAGAACTCGACAATTCTCCATGGATTGCTTTGTCAACAAACACAACATAGATGTCTGCTTTGTCAACAAACACAATCACCTCAAAAATGCTTCAATGATACCTTGAGGGATTTTTTCCCAACAATCTCCCCCTTTGGGTTTGTTGACAACTCTTCACAAATTTGCTCAGAATTATTTTCTGCACGTTGATACCTTACTGAGTCTTCTTCCAGCTGCTACCACCATTCGCCTCTTGCGATTATGATAGAGTTCAAGGATTCACTTAACACGTACTCTAAGCCCACATGAGCAATGCTCGGTGTGAGAAACAAGAGTAGTATGAAAAGTTCATCAATGAATCACTTCATGTCAGACCCCAATTGTCGATTCCACCCTGATACCAATTCTTAAAATAAAAACCAGTTGTTGAACCACACTGATACCAATTGGTGAATTCTTAAGTTGATACCAATTGTTGATAGCTGGACACCGTCTCACACCATTCCAACACCACTGTTCTGCTTTTATCACGAACCTCAGCTGTCGTGATTTCTATGATTTGATCGATCACTTCTAGCATCGTCAGATTTAATACACTCCCCCTTTCTCATTGCTCCCCCTTTCTGGCTGCTCCACCTGTCAGCTTCTCCCCGTATCAATTATGATTTATCAAATCTCCGAACTATTTTCTCCCCCATTAACAAACACTTTTCTCCCCCTTTGTCAACGAACCCAAAGGTCACGCCTTTGTAGTCTGTAACATAGTATAGAACACATTAGCACAGTAGGGAAAACACATCATACCTCGGGGAGAGGGGGTTGGGGGACCCACATCCACACTATTTCAAGTGCGGGGAATCAACTGAACTCCCAGAGCTAGTCGATGCCTCTCAAAAGCTTCCTTGGGTAAGTCCTTTTTCAGAATGTCTGCAACCTGTAGCTCTGTAGGCACATACTCCAACTTCACGATTCCATGGTCAACCTTCTCCTTGATAAAATGATACTTAATCTCAATGTGCTTTGTCCTTGAATGATGAACGGGATTTTTGCTAAGATTTATAGCACTTGAGTTGTCTCACTGGATTCCGATCGGAGACTTCACTTCAACTCCCATATCATCAAGCTGCTGCTTCATCCACAATAATTGTGTGCATGCTTGAGTGGCCGCAATATACTCAGCTTCTGCGGTGCTCAATGAAATGCAATCTTGTTTCTTGCTTAGCCAAGAAATACACAATCCACCAAGATAGAATGCACCACCTGACGTTGATTTTCTATCATCTGTTGAACCGGCCCAGTCTGCATCAGTATATCCCAATAACTCTGTCTGAGATTTGTCGTTGTATGTCAAGCCAAAGTCCACCGTGCCCTTGATATACCGAAGTATTCTTTTCACTGCAAGCATGTGACTTTCCTTGGGATTACTCTGATACCTCGCTGCTTGGCATGTGGCGAAAACAATATCAGGCCTTGTTGCGGTTAAGTACAACAGACTTCCAATGATTTGCCTGTATTCTGTGATATTAACTGCCTTGCCATCCTCATCATCCTTTGATTACTCTTTATCTGGGAGTCTCCTTTGCACATCAGTCGTGCTTTGTTCCGAATCATCATGCCATATTCATTCATCTTGTCTTGATAGACCCATTTTTTCTTGATGACATTTTTATCATCTAGCCTCGAAAAAATCTCCCACGTCTGATTCTTCTCAAGTCTGATCTATCTCTTCATCCATGGTATGATCCCAGTTTTCATCTTCAGTTGCATCAGCAAAGCATTTCGGCTCAACCTGAGATATAAAAGATGTTTTCTGCAGTGATTTCATTCTCCTTGTCTAAGCTAGAGCTAACTAATCACCAATGATATTCTGCATGTCAATTTCAGCTCAACTCTTTGACTGTTGTGCAGATGAGGATTTTTACTTCCTTGTACTCACAAACTAGACACTTTCATGTTCATCATTGGTGTCTTCTTCTGAATCAGCATAAGCCACTTATGATCTCCCTATGTTGCTTTCTTCCTCAATACTTCCATCAGGAAGTTGTTCACTGACTCATTTTTCAGTGGCTTCATTTCTTTCAGCTAGGTTTCTCAAATTTTTTTTGAGACGCCTTTGATTTTCTCTTGCAGCTTCTTGGTATCCTGAAAACAGTCAGCTGATACCATATTGTTAGAGCAAATATATAAGCATGAAATGCATTGTTATTGCTGCTTCTCCCTGTGTGTCTTTCTTCCCTCAATAGGAAACACCTGAGCCGAGTCATCCAATTATTGCATTGATGGCTCTTGAATCTGATTTGGATATAGAATGCTCCCCCTGTGTTATGAAACTCTTCCAGTTGTTAGGTCCAACAGTTTAGACCCATAACACGTCTTTTCCTACTGCATCATTTGTTCTTATCTTCCACTCAAATTTGAGCCATTAACAAAATCTCTAAGCCTACGGAGTTGAAACTCGGTGTAGGAAACAAGAGATAAAGTTAATAACACAATCACTTCCTATTGTGCTCTGTTTCTCCCTTTCTTCATCAACTCTAGTACCTGATTTGAATCAATTGAAATTCTAGAGCAAATCACTTCTCCACTTCGCATCCTTAGATGCCACTACCCCATGGATCGTATCTCCCTAAAACCTGAATCACATGAATCATCAGTTAATAGCATTTAAATATATAGGGAGAGGGGGTTTCTTCTAGACTCCTCAAGATGAGGATTTTGGTTGATCCTGGTGGGTCAACCCTTTGATTCTTTCTTGGAGGGCATCACACTCCTTTCTTGCTTCCTCCAACTGCCTAACCAACTTCAACTGTTCTGGCCATATGACTAGGCATTCATTGCCTACATTCTGAGCCATTTTCTGATATGTAGATTTGGTAGGCTTGGCCTTTCTCACCGCTTGGGGTATAAACCCGCTCATACACATTTCCTTCAGTGAGGTTCTACCAAAATTCCATTTTCCTTGATTATTTATCTGAGCATGAACCTCTCTATTTGGCATCTTCCCTTTCTTCTTCTCCCATCTTAGGGGTCTTCCTCTATCCTTCACTTCTCGCTGAGAAACACGACATGTGGATTTCTCGATGCATTCTTCGTTCATCTTTATTTTATCAGCGGTCTGAGTCACCACACTCTTTTTCGCTGGTGGTGAGTCCTCTATTGAACATTCAATATTCTTCATCACAGCTGGAGTAGATCTCCCCTTAATCTTCCAGATTTGTTCACATTATCTCCTTGAGAGCGGCTGTGAGTATGACATAGAAGGTGATTGATATACCTTTCGTCCAGCTCCATGTGATTCCCCTGAGGCTCTAAGCCTATTTTTCACCTTACCACTTTTTCTCCCAGTGCTTAATTTATCATTATGTACCACTGGAGTTGGTAATCTCTTTTTGGGATCCTTTTCCTTTCCTGCTTTCTTCTTGCTACACTCTCTGGCCAGATGCCCATGATCAGAACATATGAAACATTTTCTATTAAAGTCATACCTCATTTCATCACTTCTCTGATGATATGTTGATGCAACTTGTTTTATTCTTCTGGCATCGATCTCCTGAGCTTCCTGACACATACTCATGATGTGTCCCATCCTTCCACAGTAATAGCATCTGATGAATGTTCTCCTCTGAGAAACTCTTCTCTCTGATTTATCATGATGCTTCTTCTTATTCTCAGATTTAGCAATGTCTCTGTTTTCACATCCGAAAATGTATTCTAGAGCCTCTGAACAGAAGCTTGATGTGTGGCCATGAATCCCATAGAAATAACACATGTCATCACTTCTTTTTGTAATTTTCCTTTTAGGCCTATCTCCAGCACCTGCAGGATCTTTTACATTTCTGGAATTGTTCACGGCTCTCTTTCTATCATGCACAGGAGGGGTTTCAACAAATCCAATACCAGCTTTTCCGAAACTTGCTGGTCTTTGAGCTGAGAAAATATTCTGTTGTTTCGCTTCAGAAATAGCATACTTATTCCTCATTTTATCATCACTTGTCGAAGGATGATCAAATAGCAAGTGTAAGGCATCCTTCATTTTCGGCATTCCTTTAGCATTGGATTTCTCCACATCCTTCTTTACTAATTCTAGATCCTCTTCCAACTTTTTAATCTTCGTCTCCCTTGATTTGAGTTGGACATCCAGTTCTTTCTTGAGAAGCTTCCCATTACTCACCTCATCTTCTAGTTCCTGTGTGAGCTTTTCCACCATTGCACTTTGCTTCACTACTTTTAATTTTTCCTCAGAAACAGATTTAGAGAAAGATTCATTCTCTTGTTGTAGGCTTCGATTCTTCTGAACTTCTTCAGACAATTGTACTGCTAGATCATCATTTCTAGCTTTTAGATTCTGTACTTCATCTGACTTTTGATTATCTTCATAATCATCAGCCTTTTGTTTTCCTTTCATTTTAGCCATCTTTTGTAGTTCATTGGCATGAGAATCATTCTTCTCTGTTAGGTCAGTAACTATGTCAATAAGCCTTTGATTTAAGCCTCTTAGCTTGTTGACCTCAATCTCCAATACTTTTGTCCGGATATCTTTGGATTTGACATCTTCATCCAACTTCGGGTCCACTTCCTTTGTCATGTTGACAACATCTACTGGTGGCCTCCTTCTTGAAACTTCATCATCATCAGTTGTTCCGGCATTACTTTGATGATCATGTACTTCACTTATTCCAACATCTTGATTGAGTAAATCAATCTTTTCCCTATCAGATTCATCCAAGCCTTCCTTCAGCAAGCGGTTTGATTCATTTAACTGAATCACACATTTTCCATACACACTTCCACACTGAGGAATACCACCTGACTTCTGATTCTTCTTTGATGTTTTTCCCTTTGCCATGGCTCACGAGATAAGAGCAGACTAATTCTTTAAAAACACAGATCGAATACAACGAGTCAGAGCAAACAAATCTAATAAAGGCAACCTATCCCTTTGATACCAATTGTTAGGGCCAATAGGGGCCTATATACCCTAAGAGGGGGGTGAATCAGGGTATGGATATTCTTTTTCAAAGTTCTTCCTGCCCCACTGGATCTTGACCTCTTTTTTACAAGGGTCACTTTGTTTGCACTTGTGTGGTTACTATGATCACTTTTCTCCTTTACCAGATGATGATGCTTTGAATGCAATGTAGTAAAGTAAACAGGCAGACACAGAGATTTTTACTTGGTTCACCGCTAAGGGCTACGTCCAAGGAGCATACGCCGACAAGTTGTTGGTTCGTACCAAATTCCACTAGACTTCACTAGCTGTGGATTACAGTCTTCGGGCTAGATCACTTCTATGCCCAGGCTCACTGCCTATACAAGGTTTAGGGTCAGCTCACTGCTTTCCCAAGGGTCACTCCCTGTTTCTCTCTCTATGGCTCACTGCCAGTGGAGAGGATCACCTTCTTCCTCTTCCTAAGCTCACTACTCCAGAAGGGATTAACTCACAGTTTATAGACCTGTAGGTCTCTTCATTTTCATGAAGGAATGCATCTTCCTCTGTATGTAGATGCTCTGTTGAAGTCCAACTTTCACCCGCAGATGAATCTCACTTTGCACCGGATGTACCGGGCAACCTCAATTTTTACGCGCAACCCTTACGGTGTCTTGCGCGCAATTTCTATGATTTGCGCGAAATTCCTTTTTCGCGCAACCTCCAAATATTACGCGCAGCCTGGAAACTTCCTTGCGCGCAATTCACTGCTTCTGCGTGATATCCACTTTTCGCGCAATCTTCCTTTTACACGCCAGTACCAACTTTCTGCGCAGCCTTAGCCTTTCGCGCAACAGCTGACTTTACGCGCAAACTTTAAGTTTACGCGCAACACCCTTTCTAACTTCAATTTCGCGCACCAGAGCTCGGGTATTTTCTATGTCTTGAACTCTGTTGAATGGAGGAGGGTCACTTGATATTTATAGGCAAAATCGACGCCGCGCGAAAAACCCTCCTTGAGCGCGTAATCCGCTTTGATCGCGAAATACAAATCTTCCGCGCACAACCATTTTCCGCGCACTGCTCCATAACTTCGCGCACCTCATGCCTTTTCCATTTTCCGAGCTTCGGACCTCAAAACATCTTTTGCGCGAAATACTTCATCCGCTATTTCGCGCGCCACTTCAATTTTTCGCGCACGCCTCCAAAATTTCGCGCGCCTCATGCCTTTACCGATTTTCAAGCTTTCGGCCTTGAAACATCTTTTGCGCGAAATACAATTTCGCGCAACCCGCGGTTTTGCGCGCCACACTTCAAGATTTCGCGCAACCCACTAATTTTGCGCGCCACGCTTAATGTTTCCGCGCACCTCCTTCCTCAACCTTTGCCAACAACATATCACTCCATTTTCCATTGGTGATTTTCAGGCCCATAAATTTGGCAAACACTGGGAAACGGCGCCACCTTGTACTGCTCTTTTGTACTGCCTCCAGATCGTCTTTTCCTTTGTCATAGTTCTTTTTCAACATGGAATGTCAACAAATTCTCGACAACTCGACAATTCTCCATGGATTTCTTTGTCAACAAACACAACATAGATGTCTGCTTTGTCAACAAACACAATCACCTCAAAAATGATTCAATGATACCTTGAGGGATTTTTGCCCAACAAGACATATTATCTTTCTCAAATGAATGTTCAACCATTTATAAAATTGAAGATTAAGGAGGCACAAAAGAAAGATATAGAGCTACAAATGAAGGAGGAAAATGTTCCTGAATTCAACCTTCATTATGATGAAATAATATGGTTGAAGAATAAAGTTTTTATTCCTACCATACTATAATTAAAGAATGATCTATTGGATGAGGCTCATAATTATTCATTCTCTATTCACCCTGGAAGCACAAAGATGTACAAGGACTTGAAAGAGTATTTCTGGTGGGATGACAGGAAAAAAGATGTCACATAATATGTCTCTCATCATCATCATCATCATTTTGATTTTTTATTGAGAAAATAAGGGGAACAAATGAAACTCACAAAAGGAAATGTGACGAAAAGACCTTAGAGAGGTCTGAATTAGTGAAGGCCAAGTGCGTCCCCTTTAATAAAGTTGACACCCTCATGTTTCAAGAAGATCACCGTATATGTCTCTGAATGCTTCGTTTGTCAGGAAGTTAAGGCTAAGAGACATAAGTACATGGGGATGTTACAACCATTACCCATACCATAATGGAAATGGGAAAACATCACTATGTACTTTATTGTTAGACTTCCCCAAACTTCTGAAGGCCATAATGTTATATGGGTTATAGTTGATCACCTTACAAAGTCGACACACTTCATTTCTATTGCAGTGGATTTCTCTATTGATCAACTTTCCAAGATATATGTCAAGAAAGTGGTAAGATTGCATAGAGTACCACTTTTCATTATATTTTATCGGGATATAAGGTTTACCATGAAGTTATGGAGAAGTCTTCAGCATGCTCTGGATACATAGATAAGTTTCGGCACTGTTTATCATCCTCAGACAGACAGTCAGTCTGATAGGAGAATTCAAACTCTGGACAACATGTTGAGAGATTTATCTTTGGATTTAAAAGGTGGTTGGGATCAACACCTACATTTAGTGGAATTTTCTTACAATAATATCTTTCACTCATGTATTCAGATGGATCCTTACTAAGTCCTCTATGGAAAGAAGTTGAGAACTCTAACTTGCTGGGATGAAGTTGGGGAAAGAAATCTTTTAGGACTTGATCTTGTTGTTAAAATGGTAAAAAAGGTCAGATCTATTAAACAACACATAAGAGAAGCTCAGAATCAACAAAAAAGTTATGCTGACAACCGAAGAAAAGGCCTAGAGTTTGAAGTGGGTGATATGGTGCTTCTACGAATATCTCCCTAGAAGAGAGTAATGTGATTTGAAAAGAAGGGAAAGCTAATCCCTAGGTATATTGGTCCTTTTGAAATTATGGATTGTGTTGGGAAGGTAGATTACCGATTGGAGCTTCCACTGAATTTCTATCAAGTTCTTGATGTGTTCCAGGCATCTATACTGAGAAATTAAATACTCTATCCTTCACATTTACTAAGCTCAGAAGTCATACCGTTGGAGCAAGATCTTTCTTATGAAGAAAAACCGATAGAGATTCTGGATCGTAGTGAAAAATTTCTACGAAACAAGACCACTCGCTTGGTTAAAGTTTTATAGAGGAACCAGAAAATTGAAGAAGACACATGGGAACTTGAGGATATGATGAGGGAGAGTTATCCTCATCTCTTTGTTTCCAAGTGACAAATTTCAAGGGAAAAATTCAGTTTAAGGGGGGTAGAATGTAACACCCAGATCTTTTTATGAAATATTTTCTTTAAATAATTTTTATTCTTTAGTAGATTGCTTTGCATGAAATTGTGAGTTTAAAAAAACCACAAGATGTACTTATTATAAAATTATAGTTATATCTTACCCATTAGGTTAGCAGGAATAATTAGAACTAACTTATGAAAATACATTTTGAATTCTTTGGCTATCCATTATTCATGAAGAAAATAAATCAATAATATATTTGTATTTTTGAGTAAATTAATATTTTTAATAAAATTAATGAGATATATATGTGTTATATACTTAATAAAATATTTTTGATATTCAACCAATGGATATTTTAGTCATAGGGTATGAATAAAACCCAATTTGATGTATAAAAACTTATTTTTTAAAAGGTTAATTTTACACCTTTGAATAGAGAGCCTATTTTAAATTAATATTTTGACACATTAATAATTTTTATATAAAAACATAAACATCTTATTTTGAATAAGGATATAAAAATTTACTTTGGATGAATTTCTAATATTTTTCTGATGACTTTCTGGTTTTGATGAATAGTAAAAATACGCTAAATTTTAATTGAAACTAAATTTTTTTTCATTGAAACTATATATATGGTTAAATTATATTATTAAATGGTTTCAAAGTATAAATAGAATATATTTTTACTACTTAATATAATGTGGTAATTAATTTTACATTAAATTCAGATGTAAAAACTTTTCAATCTTTTGAAATATTTTAACTTTTAAAACTCGTTTTCTCATTTCTACAACGATATTAATTTTAAATTAATTAATAAAACTTATATGTTTGGAATTTTGAAAAATGTATTCCATATTTAGAATCATTAGGTCCAAATTATGTAAATATCTTTTTATTTTATTTTTGGGCAATATGAATAGTAACTTTGGTAAATTTTATTAACACGGTAAAAGGGTAAATCATGTAATTAAGGGTAAAAATAATATTATAAAATTAATCTAACAGATGTTGTAATATAATTGGATGATTATAAGTTTTTTTAAAACATACTTGGGTCGAAATGGTATCCATTTGAACCCAATTGGATAAGATAACGACATTTAATTTATTTTATTTAAAGAAAAGTTAAATATGTCTCACTCAAACTTTAATAATGAAATTATTTTTAATATAAATTTATATATAATATAAATTCAATTATAAATACTCATTTAAAATATAATTTTTTTTCTTTATCATGAAAATTTATTGGTAATTTTTAAGAAATAAATAATGACCTTAAAGACTTATACTTGGATGATGAAAAAAATAATTAATTGATGATAAATAAATAAAACAATTTTTATTAAAATATTAATAATAATAAAAATGCAAAAAAACTTTATCAAACCTTATTGGTCGAGTAAATATCGACCATAATCATCTAAGAGACTAATTATTGACCATTTAGAGGCTTATAGAAGAGATTATGACACTATTATTATTATTTTTAAAGTGAAGATAAATTTTTCACATTCATGTTTTAAAAGCGTATATAATTTTTAATGTTTGGGTTTTAAAAATAAAAATTCAAATAAAAGTATTATTATGAAATATAATGGATTTATCTCCATTATATTGTTTTAATTTTAATTTTTATTCAAAAAATAAGTATATTAAATATTTACACAAAATTGAAGTTGTAATTATTTTATTAATGCAGATATCAAGTAAATGTTATTAAAAATATTTTAATAAATAAAATTTGGGTTAATTTATAAGTAAAATTAATTTTATATTTTAAATTTACCCCTTAGGAATATAATAAAATATTTTTATCTAGCCCCACTTCTTATTTTTATATTTTTAAAAATCCATGAAATAAATAGTGTCAAAATTGACATTATTGATATTTTTTCAAAATAAGGTTTTATTAAATTATATAAAAATCATAAAACATTTTTAAAAATATATAACAATTATAATATAGTCTAAAATTTTCTTAAGTATTCATTTATGGTTTAATTGACTTCAAATAAGTAAATATTTCACTCTTTTAATATTGAAATATTTGTTACCCTAGTTAAACATTAAATAGAATAACTAAGTGTTAATTAAAATGATAATGCTTAAATTGACATAAAAAACTTGTCTATGTTTTTTTGTTTGATGATATTACAACCCTATATCATTATTATATTTGAAATTGGTAAATTCTAGAGGTTTTTATGTGGGGTTTGGTTTTATTATAAATTAATATTTTTGAGGTTTCTAAATGTTCCCCTCACCTCAATTATAAAAGGGAACTTCCTCCCTCAACTCATAACTTAATTTTGAGCCTTAAATATCAACCAAACCTTTTAAATTTACGTTATAAACTTTAATATAAACATTATAGAGGTCCTGATCTTTTTCAAAGACCAACTCTAGTGCTCTAATAGGATATTTAGAAGAGGCACGTCGAAGAAGAGGTAGTATCATTTACCGATTCTTTCAAATTATTATTTCTTCTACATATACATCATGTGTTGTTTCATTATAAAGCAACAAATCTAGTAGTAATTATATACTGATATGTTATTATAATTATTAAACAACCATAATCTACCTTCTACCCATCCTATGAAAAATGAAATCACCACACATGCATATGTACGACTTACAGTCTCCACGGTGCGATGTGATTCGTTCTACATAATATTCATTAAAGCATGATTATATTAATGAATTTAATGAATAATTATAATAATACCATGATATAAATGATATAACTATAAACTAAAAAGAGTAATAAGAACTTATCTAACAAAACATGCATAAGAACATAAAGTAGTTAATACCACAATAACAAGTAACAATGAAATGTTAATAACAAATGGATGAAAATATGATCATAAATGTAATCATAAAAATGATTATGGTTCTGGAATAAATCATCAACATTATTTAAATCATTATATAGGAGGTTTGGCTACATACGAAGTATATCAGACCTAAGGTAAGGGATAACTTTTAAAATCACATTTTTATCTGAGATTGTTTATCCGTAAGTATTTACTGGGGTATATTTATCATCCACGTCCATGTTTCCAAAAATATATATATTTTTTAAAATATTCTTTATATCCTTCTATAATTTTAACCATTGGTGAATTTTTACTAAAAAATATTAATGGAATATTTTTTGGTTTTTGGTTTGAGGTACTTTTTTACTTTTTTGGAAAAAGTACGAGAATAACATTTTTTTAACTTATACGACATGAACACATTTTTACGCTTTCATAATGACTTATTTACTTGAAGATAAACATAAAATATTACAAGGTTATTTTCACAGAAAATGATTTCTTCTAAAATTGTGTGGCATTTTGAGGAAGAAAAACATTTTTGGAGAAGAAAGGATATTTTCCTCAGGAATTAATTTCAAGTGTTTTTCTCAAAATTATTTTCCATATAAGACGACACTATTTAAATAAGGTTATATTTATAACCATATTATTACTATAATTTGATTGCATTTATTATGGAATTTTATTTTGAAAATCCATTTGTTTTATATCAATTATGATAAAATGATGTTTCAAAAACCGAATTTATTTCATGGGTTATGTTATAGTGAATGTTTTTATGTTTTTGTGGAACACGTAAGAATGGTTTCATTATGAGATGGGTGGGACCTATATCTCTCTATAATGAATTGGGTAAATATAACAACCCTACTTTTTATTACACAATTAAACATGATTTTTCACATAAAATTGTCACTTGATACAACATAGAATATCAATAGTTCTAGTGTCTTTGGGGCTTAGGAACATTACATAACGACCTAAAACATGAAAACAAAATTCTTTATTGAAAAATTCCTTTACATGACCACTAAATTATCTCATACTTATCATTACATGGGATAACCTGAGGACATTCATAAGATAAGGGTGAGTTATAAAGCCCATTAAGGGAGTAAACAAGGCATAACATGAAGAATAAAATACATGTTAGGCAACATGCATATCAATGGGGCATAAAAGAAACATGAATATAAAGGAAAGATATAACATGATTATCATAAAATGGAAATGTGGCAACAACACTTAACATGGTATTAGAATTATCCAAGGATCATTGAACATGGAGAATTAGTAAAACCTCATTAAACTTGAAATATCATGAGTAAACCCTCATTTAACTTGATGTATCATGATACCAGTCTTTACCTAATTCATTGGATAGCTATTAGGGAGCACCCTTCTTAATCATTTCATTTCATGCATAAGTGTGCCACATGGATCATATAACATGGGTTCATTAAACATAGTAATTTATTCCATGATAAAGGAATGTGGAATTAATACATGAAACTTTATAATAAATAATTAAATGTTCATAAAGGTGAATACCCTTGATAGATAAATGGGCATGATGTTCACTACATAATGACTTTGTCTTGGAAAATCGCGGTGCAATTTCGGCAGCATAATGGAGTGACATATGAGTTCATAAAAAATGGTTGATGAGAGATAAAGGGGTATCTAATAATATGCACATGAAATTGACAGTAATGGGGTTATATAGATACAAGTTCCAACATTTTTAATGGAATTTATATGTATAATTTAAAATAAGCGCTTGAATGTAAATGAGAGGAGAGAAAAACCTTATGGAATTTCGACATAGTAACCGGTTTACATGGGAGGAATTAATGAGCAAGAAAGGGTTATACCATCATCCAAACATAATTGTAGAAGTATAGGGGATGCGAGAAACATACCCCAACATTTTTAATTGAAATTAAATGGGTATAACACCATAAATAAATTTGGACAAAAATGAGAAAGGAAGAAATCCCTTACTTGGAAGTGTGATCCCAAAGGATTGGGAGAGGATTGAGAGAGGATTTTTGAGAGATTGGGTAATATTGAGAGGATTATAGAGAGAGGAGGTCAGAGTTTGGTCAAGCTCCAAATTCTTTGATTGAAGAGGAAGTGTGATCTTGGGTGGGTTTATATAGGAACAGGGAGAGAATTATTTATTATTTAGGTTTTAGACACTACACATTAAACTAATCAAAACAAAAAACCAACCCATGGTTTTTTCCAATGGTTTTTTTCAAAAGGGGAGTGTAAAACATTATTTTATAAGGACAATTTCCAAACATCTTAAAATATTAGGCATGCTTATGTGTATATGAGTCACACTCTCAAGGAAATCATTTTAAAAGTTAAAATGTTTTATAAGTCTTGGAGGGTCTAGTAAGGTACCATAAAATTAATAAAATAAATATAAAATCACATTATTTTAAAGGTAAATAATATATTGTCCTAACATCAATTTATATTATTTTATTACATCACTATTGGGTCATTATGATGTCATAAATCACATTATATAATATAACGGTATTTAATTTCTAACAAAAAATTCGACTGTATCAGAAAATTATGAAAAAGTCACCATTAGATAATTTCAACATCCTGAATCCAAAAATGATATTAATTTTAACTAAATAATTTTCTAAATATGTTAATTTTTACTTTTAAAATAAAAACTGACATTTATCGAAAATTTGTGGGTTTTGACAAAAACAGATTTCAAACCTTAATAAAAATTACAATTGTATTTATAAAAATTATATGATCATTTATATTTAATAAAAATTAATTCAGTAATAATATATCATTTAAGTAATATTTAATTAAAAAATCCATTAATTCATCAAAATAGATTTATTAATTTAATATTAAATAAAAATACTATTTTTTCTTTAAAAACTATTTAGAAAGTAACAATAATAAAATGAATTTATATTATCTATACAAAAATAATATACATAATCATAGTTCTAGGGTATTGTTACATAACACCTTATAAAACCCGCATAAGACCGAATGGTAAGGTGTGTGATGGTGATAGACTCTTGGTGTGGCTCAGATAGCATCGCTCGGGTGGTAATCTATATCAACTTACACTTCTCCCGTAGGCGATTTCATTCGAGTTTAATGTGCTGAAGCTCGGCTTGGGCTTGGTCAAGAGTAAAGCCCAATGATGCCTCCTCCATTCCAAGCTTTGACAAATGTGATTTTTATGGAGCAATTATACTGGATGAGGCCATCGTTTCCTTTGTTTGAGTAAATTGGATTTGTTAAATCCCTTTATTTATAATAATCATGTGATCACTATTCAACAGCTATATTAGAAATGGTCACAATTCTTAACATTATTTTAAATCCAAAAACATAAAACCAAATAAGTGCATATTATTTATATAACAATTTTACATAATAATACATTTAATTTTATCAAGAAGAATTTTCATTAAAAAAAGTTTGGGTCTTTACATTAAAGATTTATATCTCATGAGATATACATGACTGGAATGCAAAATAAATCCGATTCAGTAATACATGGCTGGAACGAGGAGTGAACTCAGTTCAGTAATGAAATTTTTCCACTATGATGGTATCAGAAATGATCCTTTAATGATATGAAATGATTTCAATGCTTATGTGTGTATGACACAAAATTTCATGTCTTATGTTCTGACTATTGGGATTGCATTTCACTTTTATGATTTATCCCATGACATGATATTATGATCTTTTATATGCAGGATGATATTTTCAGATGTTATGTTCTTATGATTATGATATGATTGATATTTACCTTGTCTATCCTTTATGAGAATTTGAGCTCACCCTTTCATAAGTTTATTTTCCCTAGGTCATGAAGAATTTTATTAAGTAAGATATGTCAAAAAGGAGTCTAGTTATGAAGAAATAAGTGGGAGAAAATATAGATGTTTTATGAACCAATTATTTGTGTTTCCCAGTTTCTAAAGACACTAAACCTATATGGTCCTTTCGTGGGTTTTGTTATGTTATGTAATAAATATTATTCAATTTTTAATTAATATCTATATGTAATGTATGGGACATTATATGGAAGGATAAATAAAACAAAGATGCTCGGTTAAGAACGTTACATTTTATTTTGACCACCTATTTAGGATTATACCAAATTCCTTCCTAGATTGGCTTTATGATAAAAATAAAGCCTCTATGAAATGGTTTAGTACTTAAGGAAGGTATTTTGGTAAGTTTTTTTTAAAATAAGATGCTTTGTTCAACGGACCAATGAACTAAGATATATAAAGATAAAAAAGTTTACAAGAGTCTAAAGAAGGGGAATTTATTATAATCATTTTGATGTAGAAGGGTGAATTAAATTGGAAGATTCTCAATGCACATTTTATTTCTATAGACACCCTTATTAGCAAGACCATCCACCACCTTTTTCTCCTCTCTATATGTATGACTAATAATATGATTGAGATCAGATAGGTGTCTGAGGCAGGTGATCCATTTAGCAGTGAAGGTCCACATATGGTGAATCATACCATGCCTAATATCCTGGACAATGGTAGTTGAATCACTTTCAATATAGACGTCGTTTCATCCTATTTGTCTAATAAAATCAACAACATTGATAACACTGTACATCTCTGCTTCAAGGGAGGAGAAATCACCACAAGAACCAAAGCAACATCCTAGTATGTCCCCATTTTGATTTATGCAAATGACACTATAGCCTTCAGGTCCTAAATTCACATTTAAAGCACCATCCACATTGAGTTTGATCCAGTCAGGAATAGGATGTTTCTAGAAGACTTCCAAAAAAACCTTTCTACGGGATGTATCTTCCTTTAATTCCTATCTGTCGTAAGATAGTGAAATCTTAAATTGTGTTGTGACAGGTCCCTGTTTGAATTGTTCTGACTTCCTTGATCGTAGTGTAAATCCTAATTTTAGCTGCACGGAAACTAAAAATGTTATTTTTATGAATAATAGAATTTATTTTATACCAAATATGATGAATTAGTTCTTCCATAGCGGTGATGAAAATTTGAGCAATTTGAGGAGAGGTATCCATAGTAGCGCATCTCTAAAACTGCAGTCCAATAGAGCTCAAACCTATCCATCTAAAATCAAAGATATAAAAAATAAAATTCCAAATAGTAGAAGTAGTAGCAAAAGATAGAAATAAATGATTAGAATCCTCCATATGATGGTTACAAATGTGAAATTTAGAACAAAGCTGAATACCACACATCTAAAGATTCAAGTCTATGGGGATTCTATTATGAGCAATTCTCCACACTATGGTGTGTCAGGATAGTCGAGTCCAACTTTTGTTAAAATTCTTAACTTAGTGTAAATCATTGTTTTGGGTGTCGAAATTATAATTATAGTAAATTTAGAGGTTAGAATACCATTATATGAAGGTTCCCAAACCAAAAAAAGTCATCAGTGGTGATAAAGGTATAGTTGTTAATAATAACAGAGATTTCTTCAGGTAAATTAATATCAGTGGAGTTTAAACAATCATTAATGGAGATGTTTATATTAGTGGGTAAATGCATGGGATAAATCATGTTATAAAGTGGGGTGACATTCCAGTTTTCCAACCAAAATTGCAGTGAGGAGTCTCTGTTAATTATCCATCTAGAGTGAGACATGATTTTTGAAATAGTGTGTTTGATAGAAGGCCATATAGAGGATTCCATATATAATTGTTTGACTTTTATAAGGTTATTGTAATATCTACCATGAATGAAATCATAATCATGAGGATTTTTATTCATAATATTCCAAGTAAGCTTGGCTTGAAGGACCACATTAAAATGTTTGATATTCTTAATACCAAGGCCACTATTCTCAATGGGGGTGTAACAGGTTTTTCAAGGGACAGTGACAAGTTTCTGATCAAGAGTGCTTCCGCTCCAAACAAATTTTTTGATTTTTCTATTAATCTTTTTGAGAAGATCAGCAGGCCATTTATACACCATCATAGATTAAACCATTTTGGAAACAATGGTGTATTTGACAAGGCATATCCGCCCTTCCATTGATAAAGTTTTTCCTTTCCAGGAGGATATTTGTCTATTGATTTGATAAAAAATACTTGAAAAATAAGTTCTTTTGGGTATTCCCCAAAATATAGGGACCCCAGGATACGCAAAGGGGAAGGATCCTTCTTTAATACCAAAATCATTCATAATAGAAACTTTCCTATTGACTTGGAAGAGTTTACCAATGAAAATAAAGGGTTTACTCCAGTTTATTGATTGACCAGAGACATCTTCATAGTGATAGAGGACATCTTTATGATTTTTTATATTCCTCCTGTCTCCTTGGAGGAAAAGAATTATATCATCCACATATAAAATATGCGAGATAACATTCATATCTCTAAAGGAAAATATGGGCTTGAGCTCACCCCTATAGATTGAGTCAGTAATCAGTCTGCTAAAGTAGTCTTTAGAAATAACAAATAGGATGGCATAATGGGGGTCTCCTTATCTAACACCTTTTTTACAAGTGAAATAACCCCTTGGGGAGCCATTGATTAGAACAAATATGTGGGCAGAGTTAAAAAGAGTTTGTAATTTTCTAACCAAGTTGTCATTAAAACCAAAGATATAAATGATTTTGTAAATGAAAATCCAATAAATGGTATTAATAGCTTTTCTAATGTCAAGTTTAATGGTAACACTTCCTCCTATTTGAGTCTTTTAAAGAAATTTATTACTTTTAAAATCTAGGAAAATGCAGTCTTGGATATTCCTTCCTTTTAGAAATCCAAATTGGTTCCAAGAGAAAATTTTGTTGGCAATGGGTTCCAATCTCATAGCTAATAGCTTGGGAATAATTTTATAAATAGTGTTGATAAGGGAAATAGGCCTAAAAAGGTGAATTTTTTAAGAATTATCTACTTTAGGAATAAGGGTAAGAAATTGGGAATTAATACCATCAGGGAGATAGCCACTAATGAAGAATGATTTTACTAGGTGACAAAAATCATTGCAAACAATGTACTAATGCTGTTGGAAAAAATCATTGGGAATGCCATCAGGACCGGGAGCACTATCCGACTTTAGACTAAAAACCACTTCCTTAATTTCATGATCAATTGGAATACTATTCAAGAATTCATTATCATTATCTCCAACTAAGAAAGGAATGATATCGGGTTTGATATCTTTTTTTATAGTAGGTCCATTGAAGATATTTCTAAAGTAGGAGGTGACATGATTAGCAAGTCTTTCCTCATTATCAATGATATTATCCCCATCTTTAAGTAAGGCTAGAGTTCTACTTCCCTTTCTAATTATTTATATAGAAATGAATAATTTAGTGTTTCTGTATCCATCCTTGAGCCAGTTGACTCTGAGAGTTTGTTTCCTAAGATTGTCTCTTAAGGTGATAAGAGATTTTAGTTTGTTTCTTATGTCCACTTCCTTCTTTGAGTCAGTAGAAAAGTCACTGTGGGTTGAGTCAGTTTGAATTTGATTGAGAGCATTATCAAGGGATATAATTTCATTATAATTCTATTGAGTTCTTTATTTGAACCATATTTTCAGTTTTATATTTAGAAGTTTTAGCTTTATAATACAGACAAAGGCATCATTCGAAGTGATAGAATTCCAAGTGTCTTTGAATTTTTTTTACAATCCTCAATAGTATTCCAGGCTTTATTGAATCTAAAAGGAAGAATGGGATTGTTGTCTATAGTAACGGGGGTCACCAAAATTACATGATAATCAGAATTAATCCTAGGCATAGTAATACTAGAGATGGTATTCCAATTATCAAGAGATTTGAAGTTTGTGAAAGCTCTGTCTAGTTTACTTGCTCATGTTTTTATAAGTAAAGTTCATATTTTTTATACTGACTCTTACTCTTTAACATGTGAAATAACATTGCATGAAATTACCTTTTTCTGTACTTTTGTGTATGCCTACAATAATTATCAAGATAGAAGAACTTTGTGGCACAATATATCTTCTTAGAGTGGGTTCCCTTTTATTAGGAAGGGGGAGTGGAATTCTTGTAAATACTCAATACTATTCAACAATGGGAAGTCACTCTTAGGCCAAGTGCCTCAAAAATTAATAAAAAAATAAGTGTATAAGATATAATTATAATAAAAAAACTCTAAAATTCAAAATAAACATGTTTTAAACATGTTACTATATTTACAACTATAGTTTAACCATCATTAAGTTGGTTTTAACATTAACTGTGGTAATAGTTTTTTACTATTTTTATTATTCATTATAAAAAGATTAAGTCGAACATGTTATATAATATTAATTATGATGTTTAAAAATATGAAATCCATTTGTTCAAATTAAATTCATATAAGTAGTATAATTTTATTTAAAATTAAACCCATAGACGTGTCAAAAATCAATTTTTCAAGAAATGCTTTTTTCTTGCATAGAATGTTCTTATAGTAACCATTTGAAAATTAATCATAATTAAACGAGTTTAAATAAATATTTATCGATATATAATATATAAATTTTAATTAAATAATTATTCATTATGGGTTATTTTAATTAGTTAAAATGGAGAGACATCATGCACTTTAAAACAGTTTTCAGAAAAATGTGTTTTAAAGCCTAAAAAAAATTATATTCAAATATAGTATAAATCTGAATTAAATGTAATTAATTAGATTAAATATAACTAAATAATACTTATTTTACATTTAAAAAATATTTAAATAATAATGTAACTCTTAAATTAATTAATTTATTATAAAAAATGATAATTTTAGAAAAAATCGGTATTTTTTAGTACTTGTTGAAAAATTAATATTTTTCAAAAAATAAAAAATGTCATCCTAAGTTAATATATATATGATGATATCAGAAATTTTATTCATTTTATAAAATAAAATTTCTAAAATATTCAAAAAATAATTATAATATTTTCTCATGAAAAACAATAAAAGACATTTTTGTAGAAAACATCTTTTTTTATGAATAAATGTATTTATTAAAAAATTGAGCACTTATTTCATTACAATTTTTAAATTGAGTATAAAATATATATATATATATATATATTATAAATTATTTAATACTATTCATACCCACTAATTTAATGTTTAGGTTATAATGATCATCTTTTATTAATCATTGTTCATTTGGGTTTAGTATTGTGTGTCACATATGCTATCGAACATAGTTTTACCATTTAACAAATCATAGTGTTAGATTTCCCCCATTAAGAAATTTTTCCATCAAAATTTTGTATTACATACTAAGGTAAAAATTGGTGAGGGTATTTCTACTTCATCACCTCTTTCGGTTCCCATGTTGATTCCTTAAACTTTTTGCTTCATGATAATAATTTGACCTGATGAGTTGTCTTATTTCATAGAACATTGTCTCTACAATCCAAGATCTTCACTAGAAGCTCCTTTTATGAAAGTTTTTTCTTCAATGAAACCACCTATGGATTAAGTACATGTGAGGGTTCTAGTGTGCACTTCTTTCCAAGTGATACATATAACACATCATGTACATGAGATATGTTAGGTGAGAGTAATAGTTGATAGGCCACCACTCTGAGAACACCACTTGGGGAAGGTGCTGATCTTAACATCCTTATAAATCCATTAAATAAGGTCTCTGAATATCTTCTATAGTTTGGATAGTTATCTTATATTTACTATCTATCTGAGTGTGATAAGTAGTACTAAAATTGAGTTCTATATCCAACTCTTTCTGAAGGATTATCCAAAAACTTGAGGTAAATCTCATATCACAATCAAATACAATAGATAGTGGAACTCTATGAAATATTACCACTTCCCTTATTTATATCTCATTTATTTAGTCAAGATATAATTTTTTTTGATATAAATTAAATGTGTTGTCTTTTTAAGGTGATTAACTACCACAACAATGGCATTATTGCCTTTAGGTGTCCTAGGGTTTCCTATGATGAAATATGTGGTTATGTTTTCCTATTTCCATAATGGTATGAGAAATGGTTGAATCATACCATTATACATCTATAATTTATTCTTGACTTGTTGGAAAACCAATCATCAAGACACAAATTCTATAATTTGCCTCTTATGTTATCCCACTTGAATTTCATCTTTATATCCATCAGACGTTAAGATTTTTTTTATTGAAAATGTGAAAAGTGGGCCGGAGCATGAAACAAGTCACGAGGGACTAAAGTAATGTAGACCCAAAGAATCATCCCATAAAAGATTAATTCACTCTAGGGGGAGTGATCCTACACTTCTATAATAATACATGGGTTATCAGGTGTATCCCATGATGCTAGGAAGTCGGTAACCTTGTTACCATCTATCCAAGTGCGTGTAAGACTAATGATGTTATTAAGAAGGCTCCATAAATTGAGACTTAAATATGTGATATACCAAGGAATAGTGAACACACCTTGGATTGAGATAAGGATAATCTTGGAATCATTTTATAGAAGGTGAAGCATTATACCATTGGAGTTGCATAATTCCATCCCTTTGAGCATGGTAATATCCTCTTCTATGAGGGAGTCTCCTTGTCCAAAACAAAAAATGAAATAAAAAATGGATCCCAACGGATCAGGAAAAACACCTACACCCCTGATGAAACCTTTCATGTATGAGACATCAAAAATCATTTTAAAACCTGATTCTAGGGGGTTCCAATTCACCCAGTTTCCTTGAGGCGATAACCTATGAACTGAATGATCGTAGCCCCTTCAAGCTACAATCCTCCACAACAAAGAGGTTATCTCACCATAATTGAGTAACATCATTGACTCCACCACCAAGGATCTCACCTTCACCTTAATAGATATCTATAAACTAAGATAACCCTCATGTATATACTTTTTTCTGCACGCTCCATAAGCTCCAACACCCTTCCACAAGTATAATTGGCCATGTCTTATGCTCCTACATGTTGTTGATTGATTAAATGAATTAGGAGTGAGGAAACAAGTCACATGAGAGATCTTTCACATCTCACCCAGTGATGACGCTAAAATCGTACCATATATAGGACACCCATTCTCTTTCAAAGAAGAAATGGAAGGTCATATCCTCCTTTAGGCCATGAAAACAAATACATTTAGATATAATTTATACCCCTTTACTATGAACCCCCTCATCCATAGGTAGATCATGATTACATATTCACTAGATGAGGAACTAAAGTATGGTCAAGATATTGATGCACCATAAAATTCCTCCCCCTGAATCATGATAATCATTTTCATGCATAATATTTCGATTAGACTTTGATGAGAAAAACAATGACCAGGAAATCATGAACACTGGTTTTTTTCGGTTCTTTGGAAATCCTAATACCTTGGAATATTTCCTATTTCATAGGGTTGAGAATGGATTGGGTGAAATCTAGAAAACCAGTGGCTTGCAGGAAAGAGAAATCAGGTATACACACCATCCATAAGATCCCTCTCTAGTTATGGTTTTTATAGGACATGTATCTAGGTTCCAAGCCCCATAACTCCATCTTCAGCAAAGTTAAACTATAGAATATTTGATAACTTTTTTTGTAGAACCTCGTCATATTTCTAGGCCTCCTTAATCCTCTTAATAATGGATAGTGTTATAGTTATTTGTGAAATGTAGGATTAAGATACTTTTACTATTACCATATCCATACTTTTTATGTCAAAGAAGATTGGATCCTTCTCAATTTTCATCATTTATAAAATTTTTAGATCCTTTATACTTAGAGAATCTGCAACTTTGTTTACTTTCCCAGGATGGTAATGGATTTAGTAGTCATATGTATTGATCATCTATAACAATATTCACTGGTGCATGTTAATCTCCTTCTATGTTTATATATATTTTAGGCTCTTATGATCCATATATATTTCAAACTTATACCCATAGAGATAATGTCACCAGATCTTCAATGAAAAGATCACAACAGGAAACTCTAGGTCATGTGTGGGATATTTTAGCTCATTAAATTTCAACTACCTTGAGGCATAGGCTATCAATATATCATTCTATATTAGTACACAACCCAAACCATTCTTTTAAGCATCATTGTAAACCATAAAAAGTTCCCCACTTGAAGATAGTGTTAGGACTAGTGTAGTGATAAAACTCTTTTTCAACACTTTAAATATCTATTCATATTCACTACCCTAGAGAAAATTTACTCCCTTTCATGTTATCTTGGTTATTGGGTTTTATAATCATGAAATTTTTTTCAATTTTTTATTAATACTTAGATAATCCAAGGAAACTCCATATCTCTATTACAGATGCCGGTCTAGGATAGTCCACGATTTCATTCATCTTAGAAGGGTATATATATATATATATATATCCCTTTACTAGTGATAATATTCCCCAATTACGATACTTCCTTTATACATAACTCACATTTACTTTAATTTTCATAAAGATTATCCTTTCAAAAATATTTTAGCACAATATTCAAATGCTCCTCATGCTCCTCCTTGCCTTTGGATCAAATCAGAATATAATCTATAGATACTACCAAACTCTTTTTAATTTAATATATAAAGACTTCATTAAGTTCATAAATATTTCTGGATCATTAGTGATTCTGAAATGCATCACCATTAACTCATAGTGTCCATACCTTTTTTGAGAGGTAGTTTTTCTGAATATCTCCCTTTTTCACCCTTAATTGGCGGTGTCCTGACTAAAGGTCCACCTTATAGAAATACTAATTCTATATAGTTTATTTAAAAAGTCATCTATCCATGGAAAGGGGTACTTCTTATTTATTTTTATTTTATTTATTTCACGATAATTAATACAGAGGAAAATTGAACCATACCTCTTCTTGATAAAGAGGACCAGCACACTCTATGGTGAAGCACTCAGGTTTATAAAACACTTTTCTAGATTATCTTGTAACTATTTATTATTCTATTAAAAATCAATGATTTCTATCCTATAAGTAGTATTCTACACGGGAAGAGATATAGCTATAATTTTTATTGATAACTCAACCTCTTATTCAGGAGGAAGACCAAATAACTCTTTAAGGAATACATCAGTATAATACCCCACATTGGGTATGTATTTAATAAGGATTATATCATTTGTCTCAATCATTTGGGCTAGATATTATTTCTTATAAGGAAATAATATCCATGCTTGAACATAATATTACACGAGAGGTTCATTATCTTCCTTACACTTGCATAGAATCAGAGGACAACTTGGGTCGTAGAGGGTGATCTCCCTCTCTCAATAATTGATGTTGGTTTTATATAAAGACATCCAATTCATGCCCAAAATATCATCAAACTCCACTAAAAGAAGTAAGATAAAATTTTCTAGAAGACTAAGTCCACAAGCATTGAATGGGGAGGTGTTATATACTTGTAATTCAATCATTGCTTCATTTTTTGTTCTCACAGATAGCTCAACCACCATGTTTTTAGGTGGTGCTTGAATATTTCTACCAAAATTGAATGATATAAAAGAATTTATAGAACTAGAATAAAAAATTCTGTTATTTATTATTGAATGAATAACTATCATTCCTATCACCACATCATTTTCGGGATCCACCTCATTATTAGTGATACCATTTGCTCTTACATTCTCTCTAGGCCTTGGAGGTAGTTTTTTTACTGCCTTTGACAACCATTGGATTAAGGAATTGGTTTGAATAATTCCTATATTCCTTGTAATTGAAACACTGTGCTGAAAATTGAGGGTTCATTTGACCCTTATTTTATTATAGCACATTAGTATGTTTCTTCCTTTTCCGTTGACAATAATTAACCTGATTAACATCCTTTCTATTTTTGAATTATATCCTGGTTCCCATCAAAAAGTTTCCAGGAATCTTCTTCCCACACATTAAAAAAGTGGGATGTTGGGTTTTATTTCATACGTGGGATTTATCTATTGATGCTCCTAAAGAAAACTATACACTACTACAAAATCAGGCTATATCCATGGTTGTAAACCATGAATATAGGCCCACAACCATGGCTATAAGTTATAGCCATGGTTCCCACAACCGTGGTTGGTATTGGCATGGCTATTGGGTAAAACCTATAGCCACGATTCCCAACCGTGGCTATAGCCCTTTAGCCATGGTTCAAATCGTGGCTATAGCCCTATAGCCATGGTTCCAACCATGGAAACAACCCTAAAGCCACAGTTTTCAACCCGTGGTATAGGCTGAAAGCACTCATCTCTTAGAGCCACGGTTGCAAACGTGGCTATATACATATAGCCACGTTTAGGAACCATGGCTGTAGACCTATAGCTATGGTTTAAAACTGTTTCTATAGACCTACACATACTGTAAAAAAAACCATCATCGTTCAGCTGGTGCTGGGCCCTTGCATCCTCCCCACCGCCCCTTGAAAATCCCCCCCACTCTCCCCCTTGCACCCCACCTTCACCTTAAAGCCCCCCATGCACCCCTCCCTCTGCAGTCCCCCTTCCCACCCTGGACAGACCCCACTCACCCCCCTAAACAGACCCCCCTATGGACATCCCCCTCTATTGGACACCCCTTGCACCCCCCAGGACAGAACCCCTACAGACCCCTCCCTTCTGGACACTGGACACCCCCACCCTACATAAACCCCCTCCCCTGGACAGCCCCCTCCCCCTGGACACCCCCTGCAAATCCCCCCTCTTGTACAGACCCTAGACACCCCCCCCAAATAGACCCTAGACACCCCCATACCCTAAACACCCCCCCAGACAGACCCTGAACACCCCCCAGACAGACCCTGGACACCCCCCGGACAGACCCTGGACACCCCCCAGACCCTGGAAACCCCCCGGAAAGACCCTGGACACCCCCCACCTAGACCCTGGACACCCCCAGACCCTAGACAGATCCCCCTGGATAGACCAGACCTCTACTCCCCTGGACAACCACCCCCACCCTCCTGGACACCCCCCATACCCCCACCCAATACCCTGGACACCCCCAGACCCTGGAAAGATCCCCCTGGACAGCCCAGGTCTCCACTCCCTTGGATAGCCACCCCCACCCTCCTGGACAGACCCTGGAACCCCCACCCCCCCAGACCCCCAGTCCTGCACCCCCTCCTCCTCACCCCGCCTGTTTCCCCTCCCCCTTCCCCTGCCACCCCCACTTGCACCCCCTACCAGCCCCCACTTGCACCCCCTGCCAGTTTCCCCTTTCCCCCTGCCGGTCCCCTCCAAATTAAATTATCCACGAAAGATACTTACATAATAAGAATTAAACAAATCTAAATATAAAAAAACACATAACTGCACTTACATGAGTCTCCCTATAAGACAAACTAGCAAAGAAGTCTGGAACCAACTCAAAAGTACCTACGACACAAGGTATAACATAGTAGTGTTCATCCCCTAAAATTATGTTAAAATAAAACATCTTATAATATTCACAAAGAATATAACTCAATAAACAAGAATAGTGAAACCCCCCTGCTGGACCCCCTGGACAGCAGCCCCCCTGGATAGAACCCTGTATCCCCCTGGACAACAACCCCCCTACTGGACTTCCCCTGCTAGACCCCCCTGGACAACAGCCCCCCTGGACCGCAGCCCCCCCGAACAGCAGCCCCCCCTGGACAGAAACCTGTAGCCCCCTAGACCCCCTAGACAAAAGCCCCCCGGATAGAACCCCCCTACTGGACCCCCCTGTTGGACCCCCTGGAC
Organism: Viscum album; assembly: GCA_963277665.1. Classification (NCBI taxonomy): domain Eukaryota; kingdom Viridiplantae; phylum Streptophyta; class Magnoliopsida; order Santalales; family Viscaceae; genus Viscum; species Viscum album. Next base: position 1,661,325,787 of record OY728146.1, on the reverse strand, counting down.
AACAACCCCCCCGGACCCCCTGGACAACAGCCCCCCTGGACAGAAACCCGCAGCCCCCCCCCCCCCCCCCCCGAACCCCCCTGGACAACAGCCCCCCCGGAAAGAAACACCCCCCCTGCTGGACCCCCCTGGACAACAGCCCCTCCTGGACCACCTAGACAGCAGCCCCCCCTACTTTGGATGCTTTCTAAGGTTGAGGATGGGAGATGTTGGGTTTATCCAATAGAGACTTACAGAGATTCTCATAGTGGGGTTATAGGTTTCTTGTGGAGGATTTAGGAGGTGTGGTTGTGAGTTTCATGTTGATTTTTGGAATTATAGGACCTTTGAAGATGGGTTTCAGCTAGGGGTGTTGCTGTTTGGATTTTTCTACATGGTGTAGTACAAGATACACTTATATGGTGCATGGTGCTGGTTGGTTTGTAATTTCTACTATGGTTGGTAACATGTTTTGGGTGCATGGGGGTTGGCTTTCTAGTGTTTCTTCTTTGTTTTGGATTACTATTTTAGGATTCTGGTTCTCTCGATTGTCTAGTGTGGTGGATATAGTTTGGGGTGGGTCTTCAGGTGGTGGTTTGGAGTATGTCTAGTTGGCTTGTGCTCGGTTTCCCCATCTTGTGTATTCTGGTTGTTGATGGTGTAGGGATTTCTATGGTGGATGTTCTAAAATTCCCTTGATATGCTGGATGCTGCAGGTTGAGAAGCATGTTTCTGGTAGATGGGTGGTTCTCTTTCTAGGGTGGGTGCATGTTGACTACTTGGTGGGTCTAGAGGTGTTGGATTTAGGATGGGTATTAGCTCACATTTGAATCAGGGACTGCTTGGGGATTCTTTAGGTTGTATGATGGGTTAGGAGTGGGTGATGCCGGGAACTTTTGATGGATGGTACTAGTTGACTGCTGGTTTTTAAGACTTTCTTATGGTGGGGTGGTCCACTTTGATGCAAGGTGTTCAGATGGTGATGGATGGGGCCAGATGGTGGTCTGGGGATGATTTGGTTTCTAGCTAATATTTTGGGTGTTGTGTTTAGTATAGGTGCTTATTGTGGTTGGATCTGGTGTGTTTTAGGGTTCTTGTGCAAGTAGGTGTTGGTTTAGTGGCCATTAGTTGGCATGGTTGTCTAGAGGTCTTTCAATATAGTCTTTGTTTCGATAGGGGTGCTGGTCTGGTTGGTTGATGTTGGCTGCGGGGCTGGGATGAGTGTTTTGCAAGGTGGCAGAGGGATGGCATGAGTGTTTGGCTAGGGGATGGTGGCTGGTGTGGTGATCCTTTTGAGAATTAGGTGAAAATGTTGTAAATCATGGATCAATTTAATTGGGTCATGACTAATGGTATGAGACAATCATACCAAGGATGACCCAGAACACTCTAAGGTGTTGGGTTCTTCCACATTGACATGAGGCTCACAAAGATTAGAATGTCCTTCTTGTAGGGCTAAGATGTCTCCAGTTGCTAGTTTAAATCCCTTATGTAATGCAACTAAGATAAAAATGGATATATATATCCCTTTTAGGGTTAATGGGAGATTATTGGAAACCCAAGTCACTCAAGTAATGAAAGGTGGTTTATGGGTTAAGGTGCTCAAAAAGATAATGGAGGCACCCCATTCTCTGGTTGATTGGTGCTAGGATCTTGTAGTACTTTGAAAAAGAATGATTATGTATGATGGATTACACATTTTAACATCATGTAGTGGGGATGTATCTATCATACAACTTAACATCATGTGACAAGATGTTTTCCTCACAGTTTAATTTTATGTGGTAAGGAAATTTGTCATGCAGTATAACATCATGTAGTAAAGTCATTTTTTCTGATCTAAATGGTCCCCTTTATCATTTTCCATATTAGAAAGCCAGGTTCCCTGATCTCACATGATAAATTATTAGTGGGAGAAACAGGGGAAAACTAGGAAGTTTGTTAAGTCGTGCGAGAGTGGGTCTCAGATGGATTACTACATAGGTCCAGTCCGTATGATGTTTGGAGCTGCATTTTTATCATCTTACATGTTGTGATTGAACCCATTATTAAAGATTTATTTTTCCCTATTTATCCTATGATGGAAGTAATAATGTTTTATGTTGTTCTTGTATAGAATATACCTATGCAGGTCTAACTCGTATACAGGGAGGGATCATTTTCATGTTAATTATTGTAAGTGGACCCAAGATTGGAGATCCAATCAGACCCAAATATCCTATAATGAAAGAAATATAGCCACATGAAGTTCTTTAATGGGAAACTATCTATACAAGTCTTCCCCATACATAAATAGGGGCATTGTTCCCATTAATTATTGTAGCTGGACATGATATTGGAGATTTGGGTGTCACTCTATATCCCGTGATAACATAAATAAATCCACATATAGTTCTTTAATGGGAAACTATCTATGTAGGTATGACCCATATGTAGAGGGGGATATTGTTCCTATTGATTTTTGCAGCTGGACCAAGGATGGGAGCTTCATGCATCACTACATATCGTGTGATGACTGGAATCAAACCACACATAGTTCTTCAAAAACCATGTAGTTTAATGTCATGCATAAAGGATGTAGGTTCCATAGCATGGAAATGAAATATTGTGGTTATACCCAAGACAATAGATATGGGTGTCACTATGTATCATGTCATGGGAGAATTAAACCCACATGTAGTTCATGAACGGGTTGTTCCCTATATAGGTCTGGCCCAAATGTAGAGTTTTCCACAAATAGCTATTTGTAGCAATGGAAACTGAACTTTAATGTAAAAACTAGCTCAGTTTTGTGTACGGTGTCTCTTGGGTAGTAGTTCACATGGTGGTATGGTAGGCCCATAAATCATTTAGGAGCTTGTCCTTCTATGAATTATTCTATTTTTCAACCATCTTCTACTACTTATTCGATAGAGACTTATTAGAGTCCTGAATCTGTCCATTTGTTGCTACATGATAGCGGTATGAGTGGTTAGTGATAGGTGTTCAAGTCAGAGAGAGAGGAAAAACAAGAGTTTCTGTTGATTTCGACTACAATAACGAGCAGAATTTACAGTAGGAAAAAAGAAGAACAGTTCAATAAAGGACTCTCTGTGGCCGCACCTCGAGGCCGATGGCCACTGCCCCTGTATTTGCACAGTAGATCCGTTTTCTAAAAAACAATATCCCCCTTTTATTATTCCCCCTTCCAAACAACATCTCACAACAGCATACTCTTGTGCATCTGTTGGATTCTATCAGTTAGACTCAATGGTATACTCCTGGTACACTTTCTTTAACTATCTATAGAAGAAGTTGGTCTCATTTTCCATATTGTAGAAGGATTTTTTTTCTTTTGGGCCATCCTGAAGCGTAAATCTCTATGCCTGATTCCAAATTTATTCCCTTCCAACTCGCTATATCAGGAGGGTCCCATTTTAAAGATAATCAATTATGGGAACCTTCCATCTATGGGTGGATATCAGTTCATTGGGAATTAGGGAAGTTTTGATCTAATTGATTTCCTCCATGTCACAGATGATGATATGTGAGACCATCCTTTGATGCATAATGTGGTAGAAAACCTCATACTGACCAGGGTCTGCTAAAACTATGATTTCATTAGACATTACATCAGTAAAATAATTTTTTGATAGGGTACAAGATACAATGTGGGTTCAAAATGGAAATCTTACATCAATCTTCAAACATAGCCAGTGAGAGGGGCCAGTTCTTCCTTTTTTATTGCATATTCATCTTCATATATTTTATCACTAGCTTTGAATCTCCTATGATATTTAGGTAGTCTATTTTCAGCTATAGTTCCAGTTCCAAGATAGAAATTAGGGCTTCATATTCTATCTAATTATTTGTCCATCCATCAGATAGTGAGAAAGAGAATAAAAAAATTACTTTGTCTAGAGAAAGTACTACAATCCCTGAACATACATAGATAATATTTGGGTTCTCCATACTTTTGTTGATAGGACTTTGGGAGGTAGAAAAAAATACATATCCTGTGTTCGGGGAGCTTCATGGGAATGGAAAACCTTCTAATCAAGAAGTTTTATTTCTAGTAGTATACTTTATTGGGAAGGATGTTCCATGAGGAAATTATATAGGGTCTTCCCTTTCACTAACTTATGTGATATGTACTAGATATCATGTTGTCTTAAAGTGACTGATCACAGGGAAAAATTCCCAGTCAACATAGGGAAGCTAAGGATGTACTTGAGCGGGTCAATACGAGTGACCAGGTGAACTTTGTAAGGATACAAGTAAAGCCTCATATTTTAATTGGGAAGATGAGTGTGAGGTAGTTTTTCTCAACATCATAATATTTTGTCTTAGTACCTAACATCATTTTACTAATGTAATAGACACTTGTTTCACTCCCCACATCATTCTTATGTGCAATGAGAACACTGAGAAATCAATTTATAAAGGCCACAAATAAGATGAGTGGAATTCCTTCCACCAATGAAATCAATACTGGTCAGTGTAGTAAGTATTTATTTAGAATCTCAAAGGGTTCATGGAATTCATCATCTAAATGGAAGGTGAATCCCTTCGTTATTAACATGGTGAAGCGTAGAGACATGTCATCCAGGTTAGCTATGAAGTTATAAAATTAAAAAAGGTTCCCCTAGATCCCCCTCAATTATTTAAGAATATGAGGGAGTGAAATTGATAAATCTGAACTTGTTTTTTTAGATTCAAACTCAATTTCATGGTATCACACCACAAATCACGGCATTACTGTGGGCTAAAATGAAGGTGGAAGGGGGTTGGTGTGGGCTGGATGTGGCTGGAGCAGGGCCAAATCACGGCATTACTGCGGCGTGACTGCGGCATGACTGCGGCGTGACTGTGGCGTGACCGCGGCGTGACCGCGGCGTGACTGCAGCGTGACTGCAGCGTGACCGCGGCGTGACCGCAGCGTGACCGAAGCGTGTTTGCCCAGTCTAGCGACATCTTCGAGGCATCATCTTCTACTTAGTTTCAAATAGGATGATACAAATGGAATGAGAGGATGTTTTCTCAGAATATTTAAAGAAATTAATGCTAATCTGTGATGACTAGAGGATTGTATGACCCCTGAAATGAAGATGGAAGGGGGCTGGTGTGGGCTGGATGTGGCTGGAGTAAGGCCAAATCACAAAATTACCGCGGTGTGACCGCAGCATGACCGCGGTGTGACCGCGGCATGACCGCGGCGTGACCACAACGTGTTGGCCCGGTCCAACGACATCCATGGGGCAACATCTTCCACTTAGTTTCAAATAGGATGATATGGATGGCATAAGAGGATGTTTTCTCAGAATATTTAAAGAAATGAATGCTAATCTGTGTTGACTAGAGGATTGGATGACCCCTGATATACCTAATTCGGCGAGGGCTCGAATTCTCGTGGAAGGGGGCTGGTTGCAGGTGCTGGGGGGATAGTGCGGGCTGATTCGAAGGTGGAAGGGGGGGGGGGATGTTGTGGGCTGGAATGCTGGTGGCAGCGGGCTGAAATGAAGGTGGAAGGGGGATGGTGCAGGCTGGATGTGGCTGGAGAAGGGCCAAATCACGGCATTACCGTGGCGTGAACACGGCGTGACCGCATCGTGTTGGCCCTATCTAGCGACATCCGTGGGGCAACATCTTCCACTTAGTTTCAAATAGGATGATATGGGTGGAATGAGAGGATGTTTTCTCAGAATATTTAAAGAAATGAATGCAAATCTGTGATGACTAGAGGATTGGATGACCCCTGATATAACTAATTCGGTGAGGGATCGAATGCTGGTGGAAGGTGGCTGGTTGCAGGTGCTGGGGGGATGGTGCGGGCTGATTCGAAGGTGGAAGGGGGGCTATTGCGGGCTGGAATGCTGGTGGTAGCGGGCTGAAATGAAGGTGGAAGGGTGCTGGTGTGGGCTGGATGTGGCTTGAGCAGGGCCAAATCACGGCATTACCGCGGCGTGACCGCGACGTGACCGTGGCGTGACCGCGACGTGACCGTAGAATGTTAGCCCGGTCTAGCGACATCCTCGGGGCAGCATCTTCCACTTAGTTTCAAATAGGATGATATGGATGGTATGAGAGGATGTTTTCTCAGAATATTTAAAGAAATTAATGATAATATGTGATTAATAGAGGATTGGATGACCCCTGATATACCTAATTCGGTGAGGGCTCGAATGTAGGTGGAAGGGGGCTGGTTGCAGGTGCTGGGGGGATGGTGCGGGCTGATTCGAAGGTCGAAGGGGGGCTGTTGCGACCTGGAATGCTGGTGGCAGCGGGCTGAAATGAAGGTGGAAGGGGGCTGGTCTGGGCTAGATGTGGCTGGAGTAGGGCTAAATCATGGCATTACTGCGGTGTGACCGCGGTGTGATCGCGGCATGACCGCAACGTGTTGGCCCAGTCCAACGACATCCACGGGGAAACATCTTCCACTTAGTTTCAAATAGGATGATATGGATGGAATGAGAGGATGTTTTCTCATAAGATTTAAAGAAATGAATTCTAATCTGTGATGACTAGAGGATTGGATGACCCCTGATATACCTAATTCGGTGAGGTTTGGAGATCTAGCAATGTGTAGGAATACCTAGAGGAATTAATACCCCATGGGATCAGGAAAATCACAGGTCACATAACATTTAATCTGACAATACTGGTACTGTGGGACCCCTGGGCTATGGAACTGGGCTTTTGGTTGGATTTAAATATCACATGCTATGTGACATGGTCACACAACATGGGACCCATCTTAAAAGTCTAACGGCACTTAAAGATTGTCTTGGTTCAAACAACCATTTTAATAAAAAGAGGGAAACCCCCTACAGGGATATAAAAAGGGTCAAGTATGATGTGTGCTTTATGACTAACAATGACATGAAGTATACATAAAACATCAATGCAATAATGTTAAGCAAGGTATATCACTGTGAGTTTTTGCAGACGGCGCACCTCCATTGGAGGGGTTTTATTACAAAACCATGACTTATTTATCAAACGAAACAATTATCTTAACCAACACTTATTCAAGAATTGTAATTTAATATAAAAATGAATAATTAAGAAGGCAACTAAATGCAATTTAAAACATTCTTGAATTAAATAGGCTAGGAGAGGGACCCTACCTCAACCTCAAGGCATGTTTGCTTTTGACGACGACAACTCGAATATTCATTTTTTCCACTTGCACGCATATGCAACTTCACATATATATAAGGACACCTATCCCCTATGTACATATTTTCATGGCCAAATACACACAAGGGGGTCCTTAGATATATATTTATACTTGCATATACCCCTTTACACTTACACATGTATGCATTTTTCATATCCATATATAATCACACCTATTCCAAATATATATATTCATACTTCCATGAGTGAATATATATAAAGGGGGAACTTATATATGTATATGCCTACCTGTGCATACACATGTAAGCCTTCGTCAACAGCGACTTGAATCCACCTCAACGAAATCCAAAACGCACTGCAAAAATATAAGGAACCCAAAAATCACAAATGCCCTAATTAAAATTGGGCCAAAGAATAAAAACAGAATAAACCTTACCCAAATCCGATGTTGAACTCATTGTCATTGATGGTGGTGGATAGAACTGACCTCATCATAAGAAACCACCTATAAGAAAATAGTTTAAAAAAATGAGATATAATGACTTCTTATATATATGTGATCAGTGTGTCAACTGACAATGATAAATTATACATGAATCCATAACCAACAATGAAGAAATAATATTTCTGGCTGTGAACCTCAGTTCAAGCCATGAAATTCTCAAGGGTAGGGATTCATGGTGTGAAACCCCTGGTCACACTGTGAATCATGCCTAGGTGGATTTATTTTAATAGGTTAAATTCTGTCTTTTTCTAGGTCAAGTGTTTCACAATGATGTTACTAAAGAACGTATCAAGTTTTAAAAGCCGGTTGTTTGTGTTTGATGAAATGAAAAAAAAGATTTTCTTTAAGTTTTAGATTTTTATGAGAATTCCCGGTTGATGTTTTCTCAAAATGAGGACACTGTCATCTCTAATGTGAAGGAAATTTCCTTTTCTACTATTGAGTTGGTTGAAACTTTATACTAGTCCACGTTGAAGGGTTAGGGAAATCATGTAAAACAGGTGAAAATGTCATTATAAAGAGCCACAACCAATTTGAATAGCATATAAACATTATATAATAATGAAAACAAGTTTTTAAAATACTCGAGAAATTATAGAATTCAAATTAAAGGGTTAGGCAAAGGAAACTTACCTTAACCTCAAGGCGCTGCTTTTAACGACAACTCGAATCTTCCTTTTTTTCCGCTTGCACGCATATGCAACTTCACATATATATAAGGACACCAAGCCCCTATGTACATATTTTAATGGCCAAATATACACAAGGGGATCCTTAGATATATGTTTATACTTGCATATACCCCTTTACACTTACACATGTATGCATTTGTCATATCTATATATAATCACACCTAGCCCCAATATATATATTCATACTACCATGAGTGAATATATATAAAGGGGGAACTTATATATTTATACGCCTACCTATGTATACACATGTAAGCCTTCATCAACGGCAACTCGAATCCACCTCAACGAGATCCAGAAAGCACTACAAAAATATAAAGAACCCAAAAATTACAAAAGCCCTAATTAAAATTTGACCAAAGAATAAAAACAAAATAAATCTCACCCAAATACAATGTTGAACTCACTGTCATCGATGGTGGTGGATAGAACCAGCCTTATCATAAGAAACCACCTGCAAGAAAATATTGGGAAAGGAAATGAGATATAACAACTTCTTATATATATGTGATCAGTGATGATAAATGATACATAAATCCATTACCATTATATATTCTCTAATGCCTTTCTATTATTTCCACAATATCATCATTTAGTCACTCCCATTGGACTGATAATTTATGGTGGTCATGTCAACACAAAATAGCTACAAACACACATTGTAGGCACAAGTGGCCAATGCGATAAAGAAAATAAAATAAAAAACTAAACTAAAACATACCTGTCTCCTATGACTATACACATCACCACCCAACATATAAGAACCATAATGCCCCATGGGTCAAATCATGTTCCTACAAGCAAGGGGGAAGTAGATCCATGTTTCAAAATGATAATATCAAATAGTAAATTCCTAGTAATTAACAATTATTCTTCCTGTTAATGGTATATAATTAGTTTGGCTCGAGTTTCAACTTAATTTGGTTTTGTTCGATACAAGTTTTTATCCCACCCAATAATAAAAGTTTACTAGAGGACACAATTTCCAATCAAATAGAATATATCATAACAAAAAATGGATCCACAGCTATGAAGAAGGTTGAACATGATAAGAAAGAATGTTTGATCATATAGTCTGATGAGTTATAAAAGGATAAACCAAAAAAACAAAAAACATTGAGAGTTCTCTAATTGCTCAAGTGAATATGCAATTTTCAAACAATAATAAACATGTGAAAGAAGAGAAAACCATGTTTCCTCAACATAAATGTTTAGAATGTGAGAAATAATAAATCTCAAAGAAAATAAAACATTTTTGAGATACAAAGAAAAGTTCTCCAGTGTTTAGAAAAAAGCCTAATAACTTAGAAGTTGATCAACCATGGAAGAAATTTTAGATGAAGAAATATTGGCCAATAAAAAGAAGTACAATTTGTAATTGGTGAATTAAAACAGGATATATTTTGTATTGATGTTTGAAAAATCCATATGTAGCTAGAAAAACTAAATCTTGGAGATAACTGAAATTTTTTCTAGAAACTTATCAGAACCCACTATTTGTGAAGCACTATATTGTATTACACCCTGCCAAATTAGTATGAACATAGTGAAATGTGAAACTATAGACTAGAGAAAAATGATATTGAGATGCTACAGAAGAGAAAATACCATATGCATGATTCATCGGGAGATGGATGAATATGTGCTTAGGGAACATTTCTACCCTCTCGTCTATTTATACGAAGCAACAATAAGATAGATTTTTGAAGAAAGTAGAAAGTTTCGGTGATGGTGAATTGAAACGCGAAGTGAGTACAGGGCGTGCTTCATCGAGGTAGATCTCATAGGAGATAGATAATACCGAGAACACCTGGAGGAGTAAAGGGGAACCAGGTGATGGAGGGAGATGTCAACCGGGGTAGGCGGGAACTCTAGCTTGACAGGAGGTGATAATCGAGCGGGAGGATAAACCAAGGGAAATCGATACTTGGAGTTTATGTGAACAAATTATAGAGCCAGAAAAGGAAGGCGACATCACAGTCAATAGAGGGAATTAGGGTGGATTAATGTGAAGGATGGTATTGGAGTACGACGGCGGCAATAGTGCGCGGGAATCCGAGGAGTGGATGGGAACCGAGATTAGGAGGAAGACGACGACTGGGGTCTGCAGGGACCATAGGTTGACAGGAGAAAAAGCATGAGCATGGGGAGAAACCGAGGGAAACCACATGCAGAATATGGAGTGAGGCAAAAGAAATGGTATGAAGAAAAGGAAGACAACGAACCCTAGGTTGATAAGAGATGAACCCCAAACTGGAGGAGAATCTGAGGTAAACCGCGTGCCGAAGAGGGAGGGAGGGAGAGGAAGGGATTGGTGCGAAGAAGGTGCGTGGAAGTCAGGCAAAGATGAAATGTGGGTTTCTGAATGTTGGACACATGGAATGTAGAGGAACCCATGATTAGTATAGTTTGTAGATACCATGTCTCCACTATGTTTTCTTTCAATAATATTTATGAAAGTAGTAAATTGAACATGTTGAGGAACCTCAATTCACTCTGACATGTTTAGAGGTTCAGTTTCAGAATTATGATATTACTTATTGTTTTTCGAAAAAATATATATTATTGTTGATAACTATAGGTAAAGAGGAAGATGTAACATTTAAAATTTTCCTAGTGGGAAGAATATCATTGGGCCCATGTCATCACATAGTATCTTCAATGATTGTAACTTCATTATCACTGTTGAGAATTTTAAATCTAATAATGATGAACCACCAAAGAATAATAAGTGGTTAAATATTCGATTTTATCACTATAGGATAGATCCGTAAATTCCATGAACTCACCTTTAGCTTGGGGATGATTCTATAACATCTATATTTTTAAATATAACACCAAAATATGATTATGATACATCTTGGTCATGTTTTCTCATACCTGAATCCAAGAAATATTAGAATACTATTTACAAATAATCAATCTATAAGAAACACTGTTGTGCAAATATTTATGCCGGGAATCAACCATAATAAATAATAATCATGCTAGTAAACATATACTATATCAATTGGTATGTTTTTTTGGGTAAAGATATCAAAATATAAGAAAGAATAAGATCACATGAAATCTTGGTTAAAGACGAGAATGTGGAATTTTAATGTCATTGTACCACATTTTATGAGGGAATGGTGAAAATGTAATGATTTCATCAAGGATAAATTTAATAAATAAGAAAAAATTGGAGTATCTAACATAATGAGAAAAATAAAACAATGTTTCCATGTTCCACAATATTTCTAACACGTCAATGGATAAATAAATCTTGGAAACATCACATTCTCATGTGCCACAATACGTCTTGGTGAAATCTGACACAAACCATACCCTAAAAAAACTAAATATTAAAAGATATAAATACGAAAGAATAATGAAGGTAGAAGAGGAATATTTACCTCTATCCATTTAAAGTAGAAGAACCCTATAAGGCATTTTTAGAGGTGAAATCAAGAATAACTATTTTTTTATCCTTAAAAAACAACACCCATCCCTACTGGGTAACCAATACACCTCCATTGTGTACCTGATGGCCCTTATAAAAGGTCCTCTACACTTTCCAGCCCACCGAGTACCTGGTACCCCTCCATCGGGTACCTTATAAAGGATGTAGTTTTTTACAAACCCATTAAGAGGCACCTAGTGCCTCCCAATTGAATACCCAATAACTAATACAGTTTATTGTGGTTAGCCACCACCTTAAGATTTAGAAACCAACCCTCTAAATAACCATTATCCTAAAATGAAAACACATCCCAGAGATGTATTAACTCTTGAAATTCCAATTCATATCCCAATTATCAAAAAATCTCCCTTCTTCAGGAAAAAAATCAAATTTACTCTAAAATTACCAACCCTCTAATTGTGTGGGTCATTAAAAACTCCCAACCATAAGAATTGCAATCCTTGAGAAGCATCCAGGATGATACCATTATTCCCAATTTAACCATCAAAATTTGATACCATCACTTTTTTAGCCATTCCAACTGTCCACAACTCCACCATGAAGATTCCAAATCTAGACTAATTGGTTCTTCACAAAAAACCACTTGTCCCTCACTCCACGCATATCAATTATAATTAGAATAATGTATCTAATTCAAAAACCTCTTTACCACACTCAAACATGCGAAACTATTCCAGTTTACTCCTACACACTGATAACAAAATAATGAACACGTAATTGTTCATAACAAGGAGGAGGAGGATCACCTGAAGGGGGTTGGCCGTGTCGGAGACACACTAGAGGAGGTGGGGAGGCCACCTAGGAGTAGCGTTGGCAAGGGAGGTGAGGTGTCTCGCATTATGTGGCAGCGGCTCACAGTGGGGTTGCCTTGTTCGGTGTCAGCGATGGGCACAGTCACGAGGGGCACCGTCGGTGGAGGAGGATCGGGGATAGGAGAGGTCGACATGGGTCAGGGAAGAAGGTTCGCGTGCAGTGGGTATCAGGGAGGAGGGCACCGCCGTCAGAGACGTCGAGGGTTCGGAGGGTCGCGAGGGGAACCATCAGTGGAGGAGGATCAGGGAGAGGAGAGGCCGCAATGGGTTGGGGAAGGAGGGTAACGCGTAGTGAGAGACGTCCAGGGTTCATAGGGTCACCACCGTGAGAGACTGAGTTTTGGAGGGTCGCGGTCACGGGAGAACGGAGGAGGAGCCCGACGCGATTTGAAAAAAAAAGCGATCGAGGGAGAATAAAGGAGGAGCCCGACGAGATTTGAAAAAAAAAAGACAGCGCAAATTTTTAGCCATGGAGTATATACAAAATCATGGCTATAAATAAGCTATAGCCACGGGTCTATAAAACCGTGGATATAGATCCGTAGCTATAGCTTAAATTTATAGTAGTGATATTTTAAGTTTTTTGAATCCAGTACCATGAGACCACTAGGATTAACTAATCTTCATCTCAACTTTGAGGGAACAATGGATAATATATTCATAGATATCTAAGTCCCAAATCTATAATGATTTTACTAGACATAGATATAACCCACTAATGTAATGGTCCACCTAACTTTCAGTGTTAATGAAATAGTCAGAGGGATACCATGAAAGCCTCGTTAAGTTTTCCTCATATGCACCGATAAATTCATATTCCTTTTAATTCAGACCAAGGAACTCTTCTCTATTTTAATATAGAGAGTTCGGGAAAAATATTTATTGAAAAATATTTTCATGGAGTCTCCCCATTCCATGTAATAAATATCTTATTTGGACTTTATGTTCTTTATTAGTGTCCACCACTGACCAAATTATCCCTCAATGTAATAAACTACCCACACAACATTCTATTTCTCTAAGAATTAGAGGAAAAAGAATATATTCTCAATAGAGTTAATCCATTATTCCATAATAAGGGGATAAAAATATACATTAAAGGTATGAGGCATTTTTCTCATAAAATACTCGACTATAACTTAATATTTCTTAATGGGAGGAGTGTGTTATTAATAATTCATGTTATTAATAACTTGATCTAGTTGTGCTGGTACTTCCATGAAGTTCTTATCTCATTCTCCAATAAGGCTAAGAATATCATTGGAATAATTTTCACATTTCCTATCATGTTGGTTATTAGAACGATTTCTCCTTTTTTTATATCCATTAACAAAAAACAAAAAGAATATGAGAGTAAATTAATATACAAAAGAGAAAATTACAAACATGGGAGGAATGAATTATAAATGATAAGTATATCCTAACTTATGAGTCTCCAGGTTTCAATCTAAGTTATCCATGGTAATGTTTCCCATTAGGTTTTATAAACTAACAATCTGGTTAAGTCCTTAATAGTTCATAAAGAGTTTTTAAATTTCTAAAGGATATACCCCCAGGAGTTTCAAACTAAGTGTACAAATAGGCCCGTTTTCATTCACAAGGAGATGATCAAGTCTATATTAATGTGACCTTTTTAGAATTATTACCCATAGGTACAAATATACTAGAGCTAAATAAACTTTTAGTATCTAGATAGGGATGAAATTTATTGTAAACCACCCTCTATATCTTTCACCAATATTCCAAGGTAATTTCCTATACAAAGAATTATACTTAGACTAATCCCTAGGGTTATTAATATAGTTTTCTCATACTTTTTTCCAAATTTTAACAAAACATTTGATATGATACCAACCATTAAGACCCAAACCTTTGACATATATTATTTCATGTTTTTTAAACATAAATATCCATTAATACAATATAAGGATCATTGAGTCATAGTGTCTTTGGAAGAATAGGTTCATATTACATTAAATAAAACTAAAACATGACATCCTCAAATTATTCTCCATAATGAGATCCTAATTCCATTTTAGGTCCTAAATATATATAGGGTAACCTAGTGAATACATAAATAATGGGGTCACCTAAAAACCTAGTAAGGGAATAAACATGATAAGGAAATATAACATGTGAGTCAAAGATATAACATAATATCATAAAAGAGAAGAATCATGTGTAATCATATGGAATCATAACAAAAATAACATGGTTTCATAAGATCACTGTAATATAGGAAATTTGAAAACAACATATAACATGACATAAACATGATTCAAGGCTAAATTCCTAGACAATATCACATGGTGGACAAATTCCTATAATGGATTAGGTTTACTCCCTTATCCCATACATGATGTATCATGAGACTATAACATTACCCAATGCATTGGAGCACTATATAGACAAACCCATCATAAAATTTCCATGATTTATGTGTGATAAAAAATAAAATTAATCATAAGGAATAAAAATAATATTTACCCAGGGAAATAAATGGGTTATATAATCTTGTCTCATATCACATTCAAAGGAAATTTCTTAGTAAATGAATTTGAGATATAAACATAAGGAATATATTACCCCATAAAAGAAAGTGAGAATAAACTAGGTATATATGTGAGATAAACACACACACACACACACAGATATATATATATATATAGAATTTAGAATCATTCTATAACTTTAAAGTGAGAGGAAGTGAGTTAGAGAGAGAATGGTCATCACCTGATGAAAAGGGTGAGTTATAAAGATCCCTTACCTTGAGCCTGATTCTTCACTTTTATTCTTTATATTCCTGAATAATAAATTTACGTTTATAATTTAATTTCTTAATAATTTTTTTCAATTTTAGTATTCATTTTATTTTATTTATTGTCACGTTATATTCAATTACTTATTTATTTAGGTTCAAGTCAGATGTTTTGATGATGTTCGGTTCATATATCCAAAATCACATTAAAAAGTTGAATAAGTTAAAAATACTATTAATACATAATATATATAATAATAATAATAATGAAATAATTATAATTTATATGCATTAATTATACATTTAAAACTAATCATTAATGATTTTTGTGATAAACGAACAATGTTACAATCATGAAGAAGGTAATCTGCACCTATGCATGAGTAACATTTCCATTTTTTAATGGTCATGAAAGAAAAAAATTTAGGTGTTGTTTTATAATTAAATAATTATAATTATATCATTAATATCATATTATTTCTTTAAATACACTAACACATAGCATCCATGTGATTTTGTAATAAAAAATGAATCATATCACTTCACGAGTCGGTAGTCCTCCGTAAACATGAATGATGACATCATTTTCAATGGATGGTAAGGTAAGAAAGTATATGATATATTAATTTTACATAATGATTAATATTTAATGAACAAATATATAAACATTAAATCTATCATCACAATTACTCATGATAGGTGATGAAGAAAATGAATTACATCGGTTCTTAAGGCGCCGGTCTTCCGTACACACGAATGATGGTTTTGTTTCCCATTTGATGGTAGTGGAGATAAATTTAGGTTATTAAATTAACATAATAAAATAGTATTAATGTTATATAATGATTTTAATATATTTTCATGGTTTATTAAATTTTTAAGGAGGTGGAAGAAGAAATAAAACAAATATTTTCGGTTAAGAACATTACATCTTCTTCGGACCACCTCTTTAGGATTATACCTAAAGCCTTCCTAGATTGGATTTATGACCAAAATAAGGCCTCTAGAAAATGATAATTGAATTAAGGAAGGGATTTGATCTGGTATTTGATGAACTAATGGGGTATTTAAGTGTGAAAAGAAGATGATACGGGGTTCCCTTTTGTATGGGAGGATGAGCAGCATTCTTTTAAATACCCAAAACTATTCAATAAAGGGAAGTCATTATCAAGGAAAGTGCCTAAAAAATTGAAAAATAAAGTATTTTAGGAGTGATAATTCTGATAAACTCCTATATAATTCAAAATAAAAACGTTTTAAACATTTTATTTAATTTTCCTCTTTAGTTTAACCCTATCAGTAAACAAGTTTTAACATTAACCACGATAACAAATTTTTACCATTTTTCTTATTCATTATGACAAAATATTAAGTTAACCATTTTATAAAATATTAATTATTATTATTAAAAATATGGAAGAAATTTTATCAAATTCTATTAACATATTAGTATAATTTAATTTAAAATTAAACTCATAGGTGTGTCGAAAAAATTCATTTTCATGAAATTAATGGCTCAAGCATATAATGATATTGTAATAATTATATGACAAGTAATAATAATTAAATTGATCTCAAATTATATTTATAGATATATAATATATAAATTTATTTTAAATAATCCCTCATTTGGGGTTATTATAATTAGTTAAAATGGAGAACTATTATGAACTTTAAAACAAGTTTTAGAAAAATGCGTTTTAAAGCCTAAAAATAAATATATATTAAAATCTATTATAAAGATGATTTTAATGTAGTTAATTGAAGTAAATATAAATAAATAATACTTATGTTACTTTTAAAACATGTTTAGATAATATTGATAATTTTAAATTACTTAATTTATTAATAAGAAATGACAGTTTTACAAAAAAAAATGATATTTATCCCCATTCAATGAAAAACCAATATTTTCTCCAAAAATCCAAAAATTTAATCCTAATTTAATATAAATATTATGATATGAAAAGTTATTCTCATATTATAAAACATAATTTATAAAAATTTCAAAAATTTATTATAATATTTTCTCATGAAAATCAATAAAAATCATTTTTAAAGAAAACATATTTTTAAAGAGTAAATTTATATTAAAAATTAAGTACTTATTTCCTAAGTATTTAGAAACTGAGTAGAACATTTATTTATATTTCATATATTAGTTAATATTATTCATACCTTCTAATTTTAATTTCTAGGTTATAAAAGTCATATTGAAATAATCATGTTTTTTTTGGGTTTAGGGTTGCGTGTCACATATGCTAGAGAACATATTTTTTCCTTTAAAAAACTTATGGTGTTGCATTAACATAATAAAAGGAATTATGATGAAAAATAATGAAAAAATGATAATATTTCCCAAAAATTTTCCTATAAAGGGAAATACCAATGGGGTTGTTTAATACGGTTCTATAAGCTCACAAGGCCTAATTTAATTTTAGTGGCCTGTCTTTTATAGAACCATAAATAGTTTTATCCAGAATCTATTTGAATTCTAAATTATAAATATTAACTTGTCCACTTGAATGTGGGTGGAAATTTTTTCCAATTTTATACACACATACATATTTCTCCATTAAATTATTGAATTTGAAAATTTGAAAATGGGTACCATTATCAGTGATGAAGGATTTCAATACTCTAAATCTAGAAAAAATGTTCTTATTAAGGGGTTTTACCGCATCATTTGATTTATTATTTAGAAATTCCATAACCTCTACCAATTTGGAAATATTTTATACATACACTAATATATACTCATTTCCATTATAATATGGGGATTTTCCCACAAAATACAACCCCCACACATCAAAAATATAAACATACAAAACTCTATTTTGAGGTAGCCCTTGCATTCTACCTATATTTCATATCCTTCATAATATTTCACAACCTTAAACTGGTTTCTTATATTATTCATAAAATGCGGGAAAATAAAAATCATCTTGAATTACCTTATATGTTTTCCATTATCCCTCACAGTGTCCTCCCCATGATAAAGAGTGGAATATTTCATGAATGGGAAGCAATCTCTTTTTTAGGGACACACCTTTGAAGGATTCCATCCGCAAACCACCTACAAAAATAGTTTATCCCAAAAGAAGTAATTAGGGTTTGAAATGAATTTTGTTATTTTATTTAGTGTCAAAACATAAAGAATTAATATTACATTAATGAAATTAAAAAAAAATATAAATACCAAGTAGTATTATTTATTGAAAACTAAAGCAGTATTACATCTAGAAATGAAGATTTTATCTCTCTAGGGTTATCATTTGGGGTGTTAGATATTATAAAAAAGAGTTCAGTGACCACATTCTCAACCCCTTGATTTTCCGTTATCTATAATTGAAATTATTTCAAGATAAATATCCCCCTAATAATAAATTTTTAGTATCTTTTTTCCAATAGGTGCTTTAGGGAGGCATGGTTACTGAGTATTATAAACATAGACCCAGTCAAATATTGAATAAAACTTTTAAGAAGAAAAATATTTCCCAAAATCCCTTTTCAATTGTAGTGTAGTTCTTTTGGAAATAATCTAGTAGTATACTATCATAGTACACCACATGTAATATATTATCCTTTATTTTCATCAAAAGTAACCAATATCAAGATTATTCGAATCACACAATAACTCAAATGGAATTTTCTTGTTTAGGGTAGAAATGATTAGTGTTGAAGTTATTTTTTCTTTGAGTATGTTGAATGATACTTATCATCAACAATAAAAGGTGTATCCCTGACCATAATAGATCATAAGGGACTTCTGATCTTTGAAAAATTCTTTATGAACCTATGGTAAAAATATTTATGACCTAAAAAAATTATAATTCTCTTAATATATTTAAGACATGGAACTCTTAAATTACCTCTATCATATCATTTTCAACTTCTACACCCCTCCTTGAGACCATGTGGCTGTGAAAAATTTATTTAATGGAAATTAATTGACATTTATACCAATTATGAACAAGTATGGTCTCTTTAAAAATTAAAAAAAACTAATTATAGATTCTAAAAATTGTTTTAAATGTGTTTCCAATAATAAATAAATCATCCATAATTACCTCAATAGTCCTCCCAATCATATCTGAAAATATAGTCATCAGACATCTTTGAAAGGTGTTTAGAGTACCAACTAAACCAAAGGGAATTATTTAGTAGGTAAATGTTCTAAAGGGGAATGATAATTTGTTTTTCTCTTAATTTATAGTGGTTATGGGAATCTAGTTCTAACCAAAATAACTATCAATAAAACATAAATAATCATTCTTGGATAGTCTCTCAAGAATTTAGTCCAAGAATGGAATATTAAATTGATCTTTTATAGTGGCTAAATGTATTTTCTTATATTCAATGAAAAGTCTCTACATGGTCATAGTTCTATATTAAATTTTCACATTATTTTCATTTTTTATAGAAAAGAAACCTACATTTTTTAGAAAACTTAGATAGGGATAACCCAATGAGCGTATAAAATATTAATGACAATTATAACATGTATCAGTTTAATCACTTCTTCCCTAACAATAACTTTCATTTTCATATTTTACCTCCCTTTATCCTCAATCATCAGATTTTTATCAGACTCTATTGGGATCATATGCATGAAAAATTAATGGTTGATCCCATTGATATCATCCATGGTATAACGTATAGTAGTTTTGAACCTTTTTTAACACTTCCAATAAATTTTCCTCTTGAATGTTGCCTAATTCAAAAGAAATGATAACTAGAAATGTGTAATTCACACCCACAAATGAGTATTTCATGTGATATGTAAGTGTTTTAAACTCCAATTTGGGTTCTTGTTAACTGGAATGTAGATTCTTGGGCTTAGGTGGCCCATGGTATTCAATGTGTTTCTAAAATAATGTGTGAATTATGGAAAGAACCTGCAAATCACTATTTTCCAAAGTAGATAACTCTTTACACATTGATTCGAGGTATATCTTAATAATGTTTTTCTAAGTAAAATTATCCAAATTTTACAAAAAAAACTCTTTCAAATTCATTAAAATATTCCTTATCCTTAAATTAACTTGTTCCCAAATAAGTGTGACTGGGTGTGGGTCTACTATTAATATCATAAATCATTATTAAAAAGTTATCCTCTTCCTCATACACTGGTGAATCATATTCAAAAAACTTATCTCTATAGTAGTTTATAGTTTTTGAGGTTCCTTAAACCTCTCAAAAACATTAAATTCATCACTTGTTTCACCCAGTTTGAAAATTAATTTTCCTTTTGAAATGTCTATGTCTACTCCAGTAGTGGCTAGGAAGGGCTTACTAAGAATGATAAGGACTTCCCTATCACAATTTATATCTAGTATGAATAATTCAACATAAAGAAATAGTTTTCCTACCCAACCAAAAGTCCATCCACTTTCCCCATGGGGTGAGTAATAGACTGGTCATCTAATGAAAAAACAATTGTATTGGGTCATAATATTCCTAATATAATCTATAAAAAGTGAGTAAGAGATAAGATTTATTCTACCACCTAGGAAACAATGATATTTTAGTTGACCATTACATCCCAAGTTTCAAGGAATTACAAAGCTACATGGATCCTTCAACCCAGGTGATATTCTATTTAGAAAAATAAAACTTCAATCCCCTGTTAGACTACACATGGTAAAATACTCTAAGGTCTATTTGTTTGACACGATTCACTTTAATTATTTAAAATATTATGGAATCCAAATAAAATATTCAAGGAAAGAAATAAAAATTTAGATATTCTTGAATAACTCAAGGAAATTGAGTTATTCAGGTTCATGATTATTTTTCTCAAATATTCGATAAAAAGGGATAGTTAGATCCAGATTCCTAAAAATAGAAATAATCCACTTAATTTATTCTTAAATAATCCATTTCCCTTTATTTTTATTAACTTTAAAATATTTTAATCTTGATTTTTATGTGGAACAATAGATTTTATTTTAATTTAATTATGGATATACACATTTCAAAATTTATAGTTTTACAAAATTTAGGTTTTTGATTCATTTATAATTCCATTTTGAACGTCCTTAGGATCATTTTTATCATCCTGGTGAGCTTTTAAACCACTCATAGTGGTAAAAACCAAACAATTCTCCTTAGGTTTTATGTCATATGTGTTGATAAACTTCTTTTTATCACTTATATTAAGGTCCATATCCATTTTCCCATTTTTAACACCAAGTAATGCATACTAGAATCTATTTGATCTTTCTATGTATCATATTTAATCTTATTTGAGTCAATTTTTTGTAAAAACTACAAAAAAATCACATTAGTTCCTCTTGTGAGTTATGGGTCTCAGCCTTATGCTTATTTCAAATAGTGGAATAAATGTTTTGGGAATCTATGTTAAGGTTTTCTTAACATTAATTTCTCTCCATGATATGTTAGTGTGGTTTTTATAGCCATGATTGTAATTGTTTGAAAAGGGTTACCTCTAACTAGTGTCCTTTGGATATAACCATCAAAATTAAAATTTTTAAAGGGTTGAGATGGAATATCAAAGTTATGGTGGCAAGTAATAGAGTGACCAAACATTCTACATTGATATAATTCCTCTATAATTGATTGTTTTTTTATTTTGACTTCTGATTTGGTTAACATTTTGTTTCAAATTATAATTCATTAGAGTCTAAAGTTAGTATTTTATTTTAGTTTTTTTAAAAACATTTTTTGCCTTGAACCAACAATATACTCTCCCTGATTTACTATTCTTCTCTTAGAATATTTATGTAGTGAATTACAGGAAATAGTATAATAAATATGAAATAATTCATCATCTTTTCTATCAGTTTAATTGACTCTAAATGACTGATGCACAAAATTATGACCCAGAGGTGATAAACCTTCATAGAAGGCATTAATAAGAAGATGGGAAGGGATATGGTGATGAAAAAACTACTAAATAATGTCTATAAATCTATCACAGTATTCATAAAATGCCTCTACACCATCTTTACAGAAACTAGTTTTATTTTTTATAAGTTATCCCTTGAGTCACTTAGGATAAAATTTCATGATGAATTAATTGTAATTTTTCCCATATTTTGAGAATATTTTCATATACATAGAAGAAAACAATATATAGAATTCATTTTCAGGAAGAATGGAGACACTCTCATTTTAAGATCATTATTACTAATCCATTATAAAGGAAAATATTTCACTACATTATAGAAGTCCTTAAAAAAGGCCAAAAATTCATCATTCGGAATTACATTAAAAGTAGGAAGAAGGGATGGATATGACTGCGTGATCTCATAATTTCATTCCCCATGAGTTAGCCTAATTTAATAGGGTTTTATTGATACTAGATGGATTTGATACTCTCTAATATTAGATCTTTCTATATTTTGAGAAATTATGTATGGTTTAAGATTTTTTTTATTAAAATATATATTTTTAGATTTAGATATATTACACATGCACTAGGTAATTTTTTGGATATTTTTTTGAAATATATTTGATTATTTTTATGAGTATTTTTAGATTTTCTATCAATTGAAAGAATCCCTTCCTAACATTGACACAAAAATTTGATGGCTAACATTAATAATAAATTTATTAATTTAGAACTTACTAACCCTAGTAAAGTGATAATAATATTTTTTATCAATAAGGAAGGAAACTTTGTTTGGGTAAATAAATAAAAACAATAAAAAACTCAAGATGATGACACTAATGGAATGTAGTAGAAAAATGAATTTAAAGGTGTGATCAAAAATTAAAAAAATAACACATGAGTGAAACTATCTAGAAAGTGGATGAAATCAAAGAAATAATACATAATTATAAAAAAGTGATAAGGATAGGGGAAATTATAATTGTCTGTTTATAAATTGATTTTTTATTTATTCTTAAGAAATTATAAAACTAAGTTTCCAACATTTAAAATATGTCACTATAACCTTCTCTCAAAAGTGTTATTTATCCACTTGGTTATTTTTGAAGTGTATCAGTGACTAAATTAACTATTCTAGAGAGAGGTTATGTCAGTTTCATCATGAGAAAATTTTTATTTGATCTTGATGAATAATAACCTAATAAAATAAATTATTATGAATTATGTAAGATATGAATAAAAAATCAATCTTATTTTCCATAATAGTTTTATTCAACAACAATGTTCATTCCAAAAAAGTATAATAAGTTTATAATTGTAAGTAAAATAAATAACGATAAGGATAAAATGAGTCCTCTCTATTGAGAATATCCTATTTTATATATTTTTCTTTTCTATAATTGCTACTAAGTCTCCCAAGTTTGGCCCACTTCTCATGTCGATCCTCCAAATTCAATTCTAACCCTCATTTAAAATATCCAATTTCTTATTTTTTTAATGGAATCATGCACTAATTCCCAATTAATTATCTCATATAAGTATACTCTAAGATCATCTCCAAATATTTCTTGTGGTTGTCACCACTATTCATCATTTTCTTGAGGTAACCTAAGTAGAAATTCCCCCTTGAATGTCACAAGACCTTGAAGTTTCTTGATTCATATATTAAGTTTTAATTTTTTGGATTCAATGTTGATATTCTTTACGTATATATTTAAATTATTTATTCTAACATTGACTCTCATTTATTTTCAATTTTATTTGATAAATATGGTTAATATGGAAATAGTACAACAACTGCATCATCTCTGAGTTTTCACTACTTTGAATGTATGAATGAAGTCTTATGAGGTTGTAAATAATTCATATGTGGGTTATAAATCTTATTAAATAGTTGAAAAAGTGATATTATATATAAAAGGAATATATGAAAAATAAAAATTCCTATGGGTTGATCTGAAAAAGTCATGACAAATGATAAAGTCATATGAAATTACTTAGAAAGTATTACGAGAATGAAAAGTACACAGGTAATAAAAATATTCACGTGATATTTTTAAATTATTATTGGATTGGTAAAAATCCATATTTGATAACTTAAAAGTCATATAAAATTGAAATTTAACATTTTTTTGGAAAAGGGATTACATGATGGGAATTTTCTAGTTTTTAATGAACTATTATAACATTAAAATAAAAGTGTTATAATCTAGCATAATTTTTTTTATAAAATAAAAAAACCTTTCCAAAGCACTTCAAAATATATATATCAATAAAAGTATCAAAAAAATCACCCAAAGTGTTTGTTCTTAAAATATATGAAAGTTAAGACAAATATCATTTTATCAATCAAGTACCAAAAACACTCAATTTCATTAAAATATTCAAATAATTACATTTTAAACACAAATTGATAAATAATTAGTAATTATTGATTAAAATAACATTTTATATCAAATATAAAATATTTTCCCAAAATAGATTTGGAAAATAAGTATCAAATAAATTACACATTAACTCTAAAGGGAATTTTAAAGAAAATAGGGATTAAATCAAAGAAGGATTGGATATTGAATCTTGAGGAAAAATTATGTCATTAAAAAACATTATTAAAAAATCCAATTAGAATGTCACTATACATTGTTTTATTTGGAAAGGCATGCCACTTTCTTATTTAAATCAAAGACAAGGTATTCTTGGTTTTCAAGGAAGTGAATGTTGATTATAAGGGTGAACCTAAAAAAGGAAGTTCAATTTGTATGATCTAGAAGAAATAACATGGAATTAATATTGAAATATAAGTATTTTAAAGGTAAAGACTAAGATATTTCATGATAGTATGATTCAATATAAATACCTCAGATAAGGGAAACAAATATTTCTGTTCAATTCAAGAATTAAGTTGTTTCTAGGAAAAATTATATCTAGATTGTTTGAACCATTGAATTTGTTGAATGTTAATCCAAAATGGATTTTCAAATATTACCAGAGAAGAATTATAACCATTTATAGTAAAATGTATGCGACTAAATCTATATATTAATGGAAATAAGACGGGAAAATCCATCATCACAAAATTGAAATATGGAAAGTGAAGAAGTTGAGAGAGTGGATTTAAAACAAGAACTGATGAGGGGAAACTCAATCATAAGATTTTTTTCATTTATTTTAGTTTTTTGGAATAAATATCAATTCACTCCATTAAGTGTATTAATTTAAATTTATAGGATGTTTGTAGACAAAGGAAAAAAGATAGAAGATATTATATAGGTACACTTCATGAATGGAACTAAAAAATAAGGGGGTATTCTACTATACCCTATCTTTCAATTAAATTCATTCAGAATTTAATGTGATTCATTTCTTTCATATCCTTATATATGTGTATAATGACGATTAAGTAAAAACAAGTGTGGGGGACAATGAGGTGTAATCTGTTATATAAAATCTATATTTTAATATTTCATCAATAAAAATCTTGAAAAATTCATTTTTTGAATAGGGAATCTCTTGTTTGCAGTTCTTGTGAAATGAAGTTTAATTGAAATAGTTTTAGGTGAATAAAATTTTGTCATGTATTCACTATATTGTTGAACTAAATCATGTAATTTTTTTTATTGTGAAAGTGTAACACTTTAGTGAGTAGACTGAAATGAAAATTTGATAAGTCTTGTAAACTAGAGTAAATGAGAATTTTTTAATCATACTAAAAGTTTCTTAAGATAGATTTGAATAAGGTGTATGATTAGAAAATAAAATATATGAATAATTGTCAAAGTCATTATAAGAGTCTCGAATCCAACATTTCCTTTACACTATGGTTATTATAACTGGCCATGGGGGATGTCTTTTGTTGAAATAGTTTCGTACTAGATTAGATAAACTCATTGAATAATTAAAATGAAAAAATGGATTAACAATAATTTTTGTACAATGCATGCCGTTTTTCTAATGGAAATAGACAAGATGGGGAATAATGAACTCAAATAAAGAAGGGGAAGATGAAGTATCATATTTTTTGTGTAATGATAAATCATAGAAGTGTGAAATTGAATAGTAGAACAAGGAGCTTGTAATAAAGGGATTTAAAAACATGTTTCTTATTTGAATTATGATTTAATTAATCCCATATAATTTACCATTCATTGAATTTAGTATTGAAAAATATAGGAAGTGTATTATTTGTGAAAAAATTGTTGATGGTAATTACTTGAGGATAAGTAATCACTCAATTTTGGCTGAATATGATTAGAAAAAATCCCTATTTTTCATATAATATTTAAGTATTTCCTTGTGTTTTTATCTGATAAAAACTATAGTAATGTAATAGGAAATGGGTTTTAGGATATTTCTGGAATATGAAGTTGATATTGAGAATTAATTATGGGAAATTCATTCATTTAATATATTTTTTGAATCATAATTTATATAGATTATTCAATGAATATTTTATAATGCTTTACATTGGATAGATTGGAGCATATAATATATGATGTGCCCCAGGAATGGGTGAAAAATTTAGACTAGGGTGAATAAGTTGTGTAATTAATTTATAATTTCATTCTCTTAAAAATTATCCTATGAAATATTTTAGGATTCGATCCTATTAAAAATAAAAAGCATCCTTACCTGAATGAAAATGAATGTAAATAAGGACAAATCACACATAATGTTTACAATGTTTAATACAAGTGTAGGTACTACTCCTCATTGGGTCCAGTTTCTCTCCAAATACATAGATTTTTTTCTATAATCAATCAAAAATTATAATGGGTAAGGAGGTATCATCCCCTACCTATGGGTTTCCATAGTATCCCTTATAACATATTATAACGAATCCCACCAGTTACAGTGAAAATATAATAGTATGATAAAAATTATAATTAGACCTATATTTATCTAGAAGAAAATGTCTATCATCATCTTCAAGCCTTAAAAATATTATAATAACATGCCCACCTCACTAAATATCATCCTATTCATCCTCTAAAATTTAGTATTAAATTCAAAAAGTTGACCACATTCATTTCATACAGAATCAGTTGATTTTATAATTTTAAATCTTGCCTCACTAAATACTTAGGAACATAATGTTTCCTACTTAATCATAAACTTTTGGATTCATCATCCACTCCTTTAAACATTTTACAGTCTTGGATCATTATATTTCTCTGAATAATGCTCCTCCTTATCGGGCATTATCAATATTACATAATTGATTGAATTCTAAAATCAATAAGAACTTGATATTTTAGAAAAATATCATATTTATCTTGTATAATGAGACTATTGGAACGTTTCCTTAACCAACTAACCATGTCAATATGCTCGCATGATCTCCAAATATTCTCTTCTTCACTTAATCATTTCCTACAATGAAATTCCAAAAATACTATTTTTTTAATTTTAGGTGAAAAAGTAAATTATTGGGAATTTTTAAAGCATGAATTCCATTTAAAATAATTTAGAAATAAATAATTTTTTTAATTTTATAATGTTCTTATCGTGATCTTCTCTTCAAATTCCACTATATTATCTTCTATTTAACTTTTTTAATATGTTAATGTCATGAAGCATCATATCATGGGGAAACAAACTTTATAAATTAGAAAATTGATAATTCATACACTTAAAAACTCATTTGGAATCATACCACAATGATTTTTATATAAAGATAAAAAATAATAATATTACAACATCATCACAATAATAATTTATAATAATATTATTAAGTTTATCTTTAAATAGAATCATCTTCAATCATTATTTATAGTTTTCAAATAAATAAATTTGAAAACATCAAACAATTTGAGATGTAATCAACCTTTTAATTTATCACAAGAATAATTAAGAATAAAAATTTGATTTGTGATGTTTAATTCACTATAGGAGAGTTCATGCATCATCTGATTTAACTTCCCTCAGAATATTCCATTTTGGAATTTCTAAAATATTTTTTACTTTTGAAATATCACATTTCTAATTGTTATCTAAAATTTAGTTGACATATAATACCATAAAAATATAGTAAGTCTTACAAATTCCTATATTTCCATTATTTTGAGATTTTTTTCATACTAATGATATTTTCATAATACTTTTACAACTTTTCTTATAGAAGTCATATATGCTCATGCCTTTTCCAATTTTCTATTAATTGAAAAGTCCTATAAAATCTCACCAATGTATTATGAAACCAAAAAACTATTATGGAATAACTAATTTCAATTTTCATCCAAAATCAGAAGTCCTATGAAATTTAAAAGAGTATTATGAAACTTCACTAAATTCATATGAAAAGGTAAAAATCTTATAGAATCCCAATATAAGTCTTAAAAAATTCATATTATATCTTATGAATTCAAGAATTTCTAATTTTATAACTTGGGAGAGAAAGTCTTAAAAATAAATTCATAAGTCTTATGAAATTCAAGAGACTTTTGAGAATTTCAAGGCTTATCCATTTTTCAACCACAAATACATAATTCTAGATTATTTAAAAAAAACAACAGAACCTCTTGAATTCAAATCAAGATTTCTTAAATAATTTCAAAAAATTCAAAATAATTTCAACAATATCTTAGTAACCAATAATGATTCAAAAAGATGGTTGAAAAAATATATCCTCTACAAATTCAATAGAGATATTCAATACCCCCTTTGTATTTTTTTAAACTATATTTAACATATTCATCTCAAATTAACTTTTTTCAAGAACTAAATAATTAACACAAGAATCATCAAATCACGTCCTTTCTCAAATGAGAAGTGTCCTTCCACTACACTAACAAATAATGAAATGATTTTAAGATAATTACATCTCTTGGTGACAATAAATTCTTGGATAAGTGACTTAGATGTTCTCCCCATTAATCCATACTTTCATTACCCCTTATTTTGAAATAATCACATCCACTAATTAAAAAAAGATAAGGAAATATTTTCATACATACCCCTTGATAAAGAAGTGAACCACTATATCTACCCATTAGAGATCATAATCTAAAGCCTTTTTAGGGTACTTTAATACACATTCAAGTGAGAGGGAAAGGATATAAATGAAGTTTCAGTCTCAATTCAACATACGTATCTCTTTTTCATTACCTTTGTAAAGATATGTAAAATATAATATTTAGTGAAAATGTATTTAATTTCTATATCACTATTGGATACACACTCTTTAATGAAATGATATTATATATTAATTTTCATTGATCTAGAGTGTTTGATAAGACTTTTTATTAACAAATTTCACTATTATTATCACAAGAAATTATAAATAGTTTTTAGCTTCAAATTTCAAATATGCCTACTATACATGAATCCATATGATATGTGTAAAATCATGTGTTTCTTTAGTATAATCTACATCAATTGTGTATTGAGATATTCTTCTTACTATTCTAAGTCACAAATCTCCCACTAAGAAAGAATGGTTCACCATATGTGGTCTTTATATCAGTATGTTCTTCTTCCCAGTATGCATCTATTTATCCCTACAAGTTTAAGTATGATATGTTTTTATATATCAATATAATGGTCAAATTACCTTTTACATATCTAAAAATTCTTTTAGCTATCAGTATATGAGACTCTTAAGTATGACTCTAAATCATTTCACAAAGATTAACTGTAACTAAAATATCTAGTATTGATATTGTGAGATAAAGTAGAATTCAAAGGATTCTCTTAAATTACCTTTGATCAATATTGTTTCGAGTTTCATAATTACTTACCTTAGTACCAAATGAAATGGGTTAAGATATTTATTTATAATCTTCTATTAGAAATATTTCCAATAATTCTATGGAATATTTATCTTTTGATAAAATGATATAGTGTTTTTTTGTGTATTCTACAATTGTAGAAAGTAGTTCATCTCACCCAACATTGAAATCTCAAATGTTCTTGTTCATTTTATTTACAAATTATCTATATAGATACTATTTTTCACAATAAAATATAAATTTTACATCATATACAATGAAAATCAGAGTACCTAGGGACATATCTTAAACATGTTGGTTATTATGAACCTTTACCTTTGAAATTTTTATATCTCTAAAATATTTGATAATTTAAAATACCATGTTCTATGGGCTATGTTAAATACATACAAAAATTTCTTTAACTAACACACCCTACCTCCAACACTATCAAAAATGAAACACTCAAGTTATTTAATGAAACATTCTTCTTCTATAACTCTACTGAGAAAATAATATTTCACTTCTATTTGTTAAACCATGAAATATATTCATGGTGAAACTACCAAGAAAATTCTAATTTATATTATCCTCACAACTAGTGTAAATGTTTCTTAAAATTTTATCCCTTCCTTTTTCGAGTAATCTTTCCATACCAGTCTATATTTGTTTCATGATACTTCACCTTTCTCATTAAAATTTTCTAAAAAAAACTTAGTTCCAATTAAAATTTTTATTTTATAGTATTACAAATGTCTCCAAAGTTGTGTTATTATAAATTTAATCAAACTAGTAATTTATAGAATTGATCCACTCCTCAATTTCAATTTCTTTTAAGATAATTTTTGGTTCAACTTGAGAAAAGAGAGATGTCTGATTTTCAAGCCTCAATCTTCCACTTGTTTGAACTGGCGCCTCATGATTTAAAATAATATTTTCCTAATCAAAATGATTCTTACATATCTAATAACACAATATCTAATTTCTGGTAGTCTTTTATTCAACACTAGTCTATTTAGAATCAACACCAATAGAAATCTTCATATTTAAACCATCTTCTTCAGATTATTTTTTAGAAATATACTTTCTTCTAGATTTAATATTCTCAACATCTTATTCAAACATGACTTCTATCTTAGTATTATTTTCAACAATTTTCACATAAAATAAATCAAAATATTCATGCATCCCTTTTCCCTCACTTATAACCACTTCCATTAGATAAGTATCCCATGGATATTCCCTCTTTTAATTTTTATTTAAACTTTCTTGAATTAGTGTTTTTGATCTTCATAAAACAAAGGATACCAAAAACATCAAAGTACTTCACATTTGGATTTATTTTATACCACATTTTATATGTTTTCATGTGTGTCTCAAATCTCAATAAACAAATATTTTTATGTGAATAGTTGTAAAAATAGCTTCTTTATAGAAAAAGTTAGGCAGTTTTCACTCAACTATCATAATTCTTCCCATATTAACTAAGATTATATTCTTCCTCTATTAAACTGATTCTAATAGAGTGTATAAGATTCACTATATTGGTTATTGATTCCTTTATTTAAAATATATATTTAAAAATAATTAAAAGTGAATTCCCTGAACTTTTTGGAATCTATTTGACTTGATGGATCTACTCCCCTAGAATGCACAAAATGCACCTCGGCCCATTTCAAATATCCTTCCCACCATCAGTAGTGGTGACATGTTGAAGCTCAAATATTCATTTCTTTATTCTCAGATATTAGTGTAGGTATCCCATGAGACATATCTAACTTTTTTGAATGTTGAGTTACCTTTTCACACTTCTTTTCTATATTCTTTTGAGGGAAATTCTTTAGTTCCTCTAGCCCATAGATGTGTCGGAGCCCCAATGTATGAACTAAAAAGTGTTTGTCCCTAGTATGAACTTGATAAATCCTATAGGGAAGTGTCATCTTCTACTCCCATGAATATTACTCACATTCCTTCTCCTCTATCCCTTTTATCCATTTGGATGTCAAGGAGTGTGAACTATAGTAAGGGTTCCTGGTTTTTCATCTATCAGGAGGGGTGGTTTCTTCAAATTTCAATTAGCATCAGTGGACTCTTATAAACAATTTTGGGTTATAAATCCCTTTTTGGCATCATTTTATGGGTTTGTCAATTATTGGGATATATCTAGTCTAGGAGTGGGGTCCTCTTTCAATTTACATTCCTTTTACATCTATATTTATTCAGAGTTCATCTTTATCAATTCTTGGGTTGAAGAGGGGATATTTTATGAGCACATGAGGTTTCTTCTATTATGTTGGTATTATTAGGTTCACTAGGGAAATGATTCCTTATTGGATATATTATAGATATATATTCCTATCATTACACTTCCCTTTCAAAACCTAGTTTATCTCAATATCATTGGGACATATTTTTGGTAGTTCCTTTGCACGGATGATCCCACACTTCGAATAGAGCTTACTGAGGCAGTGAGGATCTATGTATAAGTGTATTTTTTTAATCCTCTTCCACATATGATTCTACTTAGTTCAGGTGAGGTCTTGTCATTCTAAAAAAAAATTATTTATTAAATATCTATAGGGTTTTTCAACCTTTGTAGCATTCAAGGTCACTCTATGCTAGTATGTAGGTGGCATGATTCTTCTCTTCTTCACCCAGGCCCTTCATCGGGTGATACCTACAAGGCCTCATCTTCTCACTGTAATGACCTCGAAATTTCATTGCCTCATAAAGGGGACCCTAACCTCAGGAGAGGTTTGTATTTCAAGTAGGTTATTAAAGTTCACCCTAATTCTAAGAAATATTCGTCATTTCTACCTCCTCTGAAAGGACCCTCACTTCTGGCTCTATTGGACCCCTCGATGGAAACATTAGAGGAGGGGGTGAGTCAATTTGTTCCTAGTACAAAGAGTTACAAGAGGCCTTTCCTTTCTGATATTCATAAGGATGATGGGGTAGCTATGATTAATCCTTATTCCACCACTACTTAAAAAAAACATTGAATAAGATTCATTTTCACAAGGATTATCCTATCGTCTACTAGAGGACTGCAGTTGTTCCTCCCTCAGAAGAGAACACTCTAACCCATAATACTTTCAAGTTCTGTGAAGAAATTAGATATGATCCCTTAAAATCCCCTAGCTTGAGGTATGTTATAGAAGGTCATGCCATTGTGTCCTCTCGATATTATTGAGGCTGGATCTAAAACCAAGTTATCTTATTTGGGATCTAGTTATAAATCTATGTTAGTTTTAGGCCTTTAGGCCAACTATGATCCTTCTCAATGATTTAAAACATCATCCAGAATTCTAGGGGCCTAGGTTCCTAGGAAAAAGAGACTAATTATTGAAAATATATATGAGAAATTTTATCTCCCTTATTTCCATTATTGAACCTAAACTCAAGCCAGAGTCCATCAAGAATCTTGATTAATGTTTTTATTTCTCTAATTTCAAACATGGGCTTCCTACCAACTGTCACATTTGGATTTTTTGGAATGATCATATCTAAGTGTCTTGCATTAATATATCCTCCCAACATATCTCCATAAATTCTAATAAGATCCATTCTTATTTATTCATTTCTATTTATTATGACAAATGTGAGGTATCTTAAAGAATGTATTGATGGGATTTATTATCGGCATCCAACCTTGTATCAGATTCATGGATAGTTGATAGATACTTAAACACTATCCTTGATTCTTCTAAGAAGAAGGGAAAGGGGATTTATCCTAGAAATGGTATTTATGACTTCCAATATTTTATGGAATCCAACCATCTTCAAGATTTGGGTTACTATGGTGGTGTATTCACTTGGTGAAATAATCTAAGAGGTAGTAATAGAATTTAGAGAATATTAGATTGATGACTAGGAAATATTCAGGTCATTTTGAGATTTTTGAGTTTTGCTATGAATCAACATACTAGGTCTCTTTCCAACCACTCCCTTATTCTTTTTCATGCTAAATACTATTAATAATTGAAAAATAATTATTTTATACAAACCAATGAATACTTTTATAAGGTTTTAGGGAGATTGTGAAATCATATTGAATGGATCCAGTATAGTGAATTACATGGGTAGATCTTAAAAATAAGTATAAAAGGATCAAGGGTGATATAATTTCATGGATTAGCAGGCTTCCCATCCCAAAAATCAATTTTAGATCCATTCAAAAGTATATCAAATAGTTGGATGTCTAATTAAAATTCCACTAGGAAGATGGCACATTTATGAACTTGTCCAGCAAAAAGCATCAGTTGGAAGAAATATTTCTTGATCTAGAGAAATAGGCTTGATAAATATCTTGATTTACTTCTCTTAAGTAAGGGGATTGAAACATGGTGTAATTTCATGTGTTTATTAAGTAATTTTTTTTATAGAAGTTTCAATTTTCTTATTTTATATGGTTCCCACTTTGGTGATGCTATTATTATATGGCCTATGCGAGTTTCCTATTTTAAAAAAGCTCTTACATGTCTAGTCCAATTATAGGGGGTAAATCTAAATATTAGGGAGAGTCTATTTATAACTTTAACAAAACCCATGGTTCTATTAATAATTTGTACAACCACAAAATTGATATTCTTATTAAAGAAGAGGAGATTTTATATTCTACAAAGACTCTTAATCTAGAGAGATCTCGAGGGCCCAATGGGTTTCTAGGTTCTATTTACTCTTATGCTTGGGATATCATTAAAAGGGAAGTGGTGAGAACTGTCTATGAATATTTCAGGGGGTACTCAACCTAGAGTTACTTAAAATACTATTCTATCTCTTATTCCTAAGGTGAGTCATCCCAACAACTTTTAGAAATTCCATCCAATTAGAATGTGTAAATTCTCATACAAAGTATTTTCCACCATTCTCAATAATAGGAATTCGATGCATCTAGATATTTATGTTTCTAAGGAATTACATGGATTCCTTAAATTGAGAAGTATTCGGGGATCCATTGTACTTTCCAATGATATGATTTATGATCTTGATAGGAGAGTGATATGATCTAACATGATGACCAAAAATTGACATGGGAAAGGATTATGATTAGATAGAGTGGTCTTTTATTCCCAAAGTTCTCAAAAAATGTTTTTAGAGTGAGTTTGTGATATATTTTCAGGTTTTTTCATTCTCCATGGTTCTCTATTTCTCTTATGGGAAGTATATTCTAATTTTTCAAATTATCTAGAGGTTTGAGATAGGGGATCCTATTTCTCTAAGTCTTTTCATCTTTTCCTAAGATTTCATCAGTAGAAATATTAATCAAGGATTTGATGATGAGATTATTCATTCATACAATGGGAGTTATGGGTTTTCTGGAGGTTCCCACATTTTCTTTGTGGATTATATATTCCATTTTCTTAATGGTAGTGATAATTACATTCAACAATTCAAGTTGATTTTGAATGACTATTTCAGTAAGTCTAAGAAATATATCAAATCAAGTAAAATAAGTATTTTCATATTCAAAAAGTGTTCATATAGGAGATCTATGTTTTCCAAGATAGAGTTGTCTTTGATATTCAATGGATTCCTTTTGATTTTTTGGGATCCCCCTCGTCTAACGAGAGTGTGATAATTCATTACTATGGTAAAATTGTTAAAAGGATTATGGGTAGGATCTTGAACTGGAAAAGTCACTTCATTTCCTTTAGAGGAAGTCTTAAATTAATTAATTGTGTTTTTTTCTTCCATTCCCACACACATTTTATCTATATGTAAACCTCCCAAAGAAGTTCTTAGTAACCTTGAGATATTATCAACTGTTTCCTATGGGACTCCCATTATTAATGTTTCTACCACTAGGCTATCTAATCCAGGATTGTAAGACTCTTTGAAGAAGGTGGTATTAATATCAAGGTTATATAGGAAAACTAGTGTGGTTTACACGACAAAATCATATGGGAGGAAGTTTTGGGAAACTCCATATAGTCTAAATTTATTAAAACAATGTTTGAAACCACCCCCTTAATGTGTGTACAAATCTTTTGGATGATATCTTTGGTGCAGTTTTAAGGGTCTTATGTAACCAATTATGGATCAATCTTAGTGGATCATTAGGTGGGGATACATATCTTTCTAGAAGTATTACTGGGTTGTTTCTAGCCTATATTTTTTGGGTACCTTGTTCTAGATATCAGTTTCAAATAGGTTACTGCCCATGCTCAATTTAACGAAGTATTAGTTAATGAGGAGAAAAATGAAATGTTTCACAACATTCAAATTAATGGGGACCCATACCAATGTTTTATCCATTTCATTCCATTATAATGGTTGTTGTGTTTAGGCTTCCATGACATGATTCATATCCCTAAACACATGGATATGATGAGTAATAGATCATGGTGAAAATAAATTTATCTCAAATTCAACTTTATTATATGGAGGATCTATAAGCAGTCAATCCCCAATTATGACAATATCCAAAAAAATGTTATTCCTATAGTATCAAGGTGTAAAATCTATATAAATTCTAATTATGAAATAGTGATTCATATATTCTTAAAGAGTGAATGAGCAGTATACCTATGGAATAACTTTTGGGGCCTCTAGGGTTCTTTATCTACTGCCAATTATATTGATGAATTTCTCCAATCATGCCGGGATATCCAAGTGCAGTCCCACATGCAAGAAAAGGGCCAGATTATCTCAACTACAACGAATTTCTAGGTTCTCTGGAACTCCCATAACATGTTCTATCATAAGGTGATAAAGCATAATCTATAGTGCATTAGTATAAAATTTATGGATATCATGTATTATATTATTCAACAGTGCAAGTAATTTAAGCTTCTGATGTAATTTCAGGTTCATTCTCCATTCAACAGTCTCTCCGGTGGTACATCATTACACAAACAATGTGAGTAGGGATACTGGGTGAAGTTGTAGGCTCTTAATCGTGATTTGAAACTAAAGACAAATGTATCTTGTTTTCATAGAATTATGCATAGTGGTGGTATTTTTCGTGATTCCTCTAATTTAGTCATCCTAGATTTATCAACATTTTTTAGGGAGGGTAACTCATTTTTAGATGAGGATTTGGTGATGATTTAAGGGATTAATATATACAAGTCACATAACCTACCATCGATAGAGGTGGACTCCTAATCTTCCATTGTATTTAATTCTTTGAAGGGTATTTATGAATTCACATGGAACATTATTTACTAAATGAGAAAATGTACCAATATTATTCAAGAATACATCAAAATTGTTCACACTTGGTAAAAGGGAAACATGTCAGCGAATATCCTTACTTATAAAGGTAACTAGGATGGAAATATTATGGTGTAATATATATTTTGATCTCTTCTAGTTTATTTTGTTTAGGTTTCCCGAGGGGATTAACATAGAATTCATTATACTCATCCCTCATGATTTATTTTCTTTGGGTGATTTTGTATATATATATAAATTTTATTTTATTAATAAAAGTTTTCAACTGTCAGTACAAGTTCATTCCCTACCATTATCTAATCTCAGTTTTATGTTGTAACTCTTAGATCTATGTTAAATTTTCTTCTGAATTTGAAATTTTTTACTACTTCAGACATATTTTTCATGAACATAATAGTATTAATCTATGAGTAAAAATCAATGAAAGAAATAAAGTAAAAAAATTAACTCTATAAGATAAATATCTCATATAACCACACAAATCTTAATGAATGAGTTATAATGGCCTTTTTGAATGAATCTTCACTATTTTGTGAGATTCTTGAAGCATCTTCTTATTTTGGAATGTTTCAAAAATTGAATCACCCTCTATCTATTTTCTATTGGGGAAGGTCTCTCACCACATTATTTTTTTGATATTTTGATTATATTTCTTTGACCAAGGTGGATAAGCCTCATGTGATATGGTGTATTATCATCTTTAGTACTAAAGTAGTGATGTTTGGTTATATCACTAATTTAAAATATATTTCAACTTGTTCTTTCACCTTTAGATATAACTCTTCCAAATTTTTAATTCTTAATTATGCATGATTTTTTTTGAAGAAAACTACATTCTAATCACAACACAATTGGATAAAACTTAAGAGATTGTGTTTAATCCCTTACATAAATAGAATATATTTTCTTTTTAGATTCTATGATTCTATATTTTCACTATAAATACCTTTCATTCTCATCATACATTCATCACCAAATTTAACTACCACTCTATCATGTTATTCTATGGTTTTAAATATTTTAGGGGCTCCAGACATGTGTGAGGAATAGACACTATAAAAAATAAAAGGATTCAATTTCTTACTTGATTTCAATATAACATCAATGATGATATATTTTTCTCCATGATTTTCCTTTTTTTAATCATTTATATTTTTAATTATAGGTTATTTTTCTTGGATTATTTTTTATTCATTGGTCACAACTACCACATATTTTATCTAAACCCTAAAACCCATTTTTTATGGAAATATTTGAGGCTTTACATATCACAATTTTCTTCTTTTGTGAATATTTTCTTATCTTCTAAGAACTACCCCAACCCCTTACTTTATTTATTCTCCTTATTAGAGATATATAATTCTATCATGAATATTATTTATTCCCAAAAAATATAGAACACTAGAAATATCCACTAAATTTGGTTCTATGATGACAAAATATAATTTTACTAGAATTTTGTTAATACCCAAAAAACATATTTTTTTCTTACATCTTCCATGGTTAGGATGTTATTATCTCAATACTATTTCCTTTATTTAATTTAAAAGAGTGCTTCTCGCTAATTTTATTAACCTAAATTTTCATAGATTTCAAGTCTAAACCTACACTATTAGTCATAGTATAATTAATTTGAGATTTTTAGGTGAGGAAATAAACTAATTATTTGGGTTCCATTTTTTTAGTGTCATTGGATTAGTGTAGACACACCTAAGGGTGAATCATGTGTGGTCAAATTTTTACCAAATTAAATTTTCTTATTTTAATCGTTTAACACATTTATAATTTAAACATATATTTTCAGTTAAGAAAGATGAACCTTTTATTTTTTTAACCTAAAATATACTTATATAAAATTTAAGGAATGAATATAGCTGGAAAAAGTGTTTTTATAAGGTTCAAAACATCCCAAGAATCCTTCTCCTTATTGTTCTTGGGATGTCCAAGTCACAAATTCTCCACTATAATATTTTAATCAATACAAGTAGATTTTGTTCTGGGATTAACCTAAAACCAAGACACACCATATTACATGAGTGTGTATCTTTATAACATTACACATGTGAACATAGGCTACATTCCAAAACTAATCTTCAAACTGGTATCCCATTATATCTCTTTAGATTGAAACCAATATATTGAAGTATATCAATAGAGTAATTTAGGATGTCATTGCATCAAACAAAACTGATATGATTAATCAAATTAGAGTCTTCAACATCCTTTTAGTCTTAACAAATAAAACATAACAACCCAAGTTTTTTGATTTTTTTTCTATTTATAAAAAAATTTAATTGTTCAAAATCTTGTTTTTCATGTAACCCCGAGTCTAAATGAAATCATGATATATTATAAAATATTTTTTGGTTATATGGGTATTAATAGGATCAACTTATGAAATATATGTACAATTTTTTTCTCTAATATAAATATAATGAATAATATATAACACGAGATTTTCATAATCACCTAATGATTAAAAGACTTGCTTTTTCAAAGATTTGTATTTTTAAACTTATTATTTATTTTGGATATAAATAAAAGATTTTACTTAATTATTTTAATGAAATATATTGATACTTTTAGGAAATAAATTAGTAATCATTCATATATTAGTTATATAATGGTTAGTAATGAAGATAAAAACTTTTAAAGGTAAATTGAGTTGGTTTCTAGAGAACTATTTTTATTTGTGTAATGTATTTTTATTATAATAAATTAAATTAATATATAATTATTGATGTTTTTAAATAAAATTTATATATTTTATATTCAATATAATAAATTTACATTCATGTAATGGTTATTGTTAAGTAAATAATGGATATAAAGACATTCTATGCTTCAAAAATATGTTTTCTTGAAAAATTATTTTTATTTTGTTTTGTGTGACAATATTATAATTAAGTTATTTGAAAATTTTATAAGTGGTATTTTATATAAATAATTTTTTTTAAATCATAATTACAAAAATTATCTTGCGATGAATTTCTGACAATTTTCTGATTTTTTTGGTTGAATAATGAAAATATCGATTCTTAAAGAAAAATGTATTTTCCTTTACAGTATTTTCAAATCACCATTTGATTTAGATTTTAAAAAAAATGTTATTATATTTTTTTTTTAAAAAAAGTTATTGTATTCCCTTTTTATCTAAATTATATATGATATTGGTAGATAAATACTTTTATACTTAAAAAATCATTTTTTATAAAAGCATTTTTCATTGTGTTTTTTATTTTTATATTAAATGAATTTCAAAACTCTCTAAGGATTTAATCTTGAAAAATGGATTCCATATTTTTAATAAGAATTTAAAATTTTATTAATGAGTTAAATTTCATTTTTGGTCTCTATGAATAGTAACTATGGTAAAAATATTACTACCACAATAAAAAGGGTAAAATAAGTAAATTGTGGTAAAAAATAAGTGACAATGACACAAGTTTTCCTCTTAATTATTATAAGATGAAGTGGTTTATACCATTATCACATTATTCTCATAATTTAATTTTTTATGGGACACTTTTCATAAATATTACTTAATAATATTTTAATCCCTTAAAAAATTCATGGTGTGTACTTCCCCCCACTTATAAAACGACACCAATCCTCTCTCTAATTTACCCTAATTTGATACATCTAACTTGATCAAACACTACCTAATTATCTTATAAAATTATCCATCATATAATTATCAGTTATGGTATTCTTAAAATACCATTCCAAGGGTATTTCAGAAGGAATCTAAAGGAGTTCTACCGAAGAAGTGGTAATCATCTTATCCGACATATTTAAATTTATTTATCCTTATACCTTATTTAAATATGTGAAATTAATAATAAAATAAAAAATTAAGTGTCCAAAATATATTTAAATTTTATTCTAATTATGGAATCACAATTATACACACTCTTTTCTAACAAATGATAATTTAATGTATCGCTCGGGCGTACGTGTGAATTATCGCCTCCACACAGTGATATAATTCTTTTTCCACCACCATCATTGATGGTCAGTTGTTATGATGGATTTAATATTTATATGTTATATATATGATATATTTATGGTTATATAATGATAAAATTTTATTTTTATTTCTTTCACTATTTTCATAAAAAAAGTAAATGATGTTCATGCTTACGTACAAACTACCATCTCCATGAACAGTATAATTCATTTTTCTATATATAACTTTTTTGAATGAATATAAATACATATATAATGAATATATATATATATATATTATATTTATATGATTATTAATATTTTGTAGATGAAAGAACCATGATCAAAGTATAAGGACCGAAAATTCCAAACTGAAACTTTCATGAAAAACAAAAGAGTTTACACCTGAGAAAATTTATTTTAATAAATAATTATTAATAAATTGGTGTAAAAATGTTATAAGTGGATAATATATGATATTATAAATATTTAAATGGTTTTATTATGTCTATAATGACCATTTTTATGTTATTTCATGAATCTATTTATATTCAAGTAATTCATTATTTCATTTGAATTTATTTCTTTCATGGGTTTACGAATCAAAAAACTATCAATGCGGTAAGGGTTTTTACGTTACAATCTCATTTTGACTAGGATTTTTTATGATTAAATTTCAAATAATGAAATTATATGGTATTTATAATATTATTTATTTCCTTATAATTTTTTTATTTATAGGTGTTACATGTTTTCCTTTCATTTTACTCTCTTTATGTACCCAAGAGAATGAAATAATCATTTTATTTAAAACCGAAACTATTTCACAATTTGGTCGATAATTTTTTTCTTCCATGTCCAGATTTTCTTTAAAATAATCAATATTGTTTTTACTATTATAATATGAATGTTTAAAGTAATTTTTAACAAAAATTTAATTTCTATAAAAATGGTTAATAGGACTATTCATGTTGTTTTCTAAAAGATATACTTTTTAAATTTTACTATAAATGTTAAAAAATCATTGTTTTAACATACACAACATGAATGAAATTTATTGCCGTGACGAAGACTCAATAATTTGAATATTAATTTATTAGTTTCCATTTTCA
Source organism: Viscum album (assembly GCA_963277665.1). Lineage (NCBI taxonomy): Eukaryota > Viridiplantae > Streptophyta > Magnoliopsida > Santalales > Viscaceae > Viscum > Viscum album. Next base: position 1,661,283,658 of record OY728146.1, on the reverse strand, counting down.
TTTAAAGGAAAATTTTCCCATAATATTTTTGAAATTTATACAATTTAAATAATTTATTTTAAAATGAAAATCGTGTTTTCCTCATGAAATATTCCAATAATATTTTAAAAAAACATTTTATCTGTGATAATATCCCTCTATGTTACTTATTATTTAATGGGAAATATATATAATTATACCATACTTATTTATCTCTGATTGGTTTATGATTATGATGATGAGTTTTTTATGTAACCTATTTCTTTTTAATGGGAAAAGAAATTATGATATAAGAATATTACATGATCTTGTGGAACATTTATATAAGTTTTTAATAATGTGATGGGTGGGAACATAATTATACTGAATTCTAATGAATTTGGTAATAATGGATATATCATGAGATAATAAGGACTATAATGGGAATTGCACTTAGTTTAGTAACGGAATTTATTTAATATTATAGTTTTGTGAGTGAACCTTTACTAAGGAAATGATAGAATAAGGAGTGAACCCAATCCAATATGACAGTCCTGGTCATGATCCTTGTTTAATGAAATGATTTTCTATAATTATGTATATTCCATAAGCTTATGTATTTTACTTATGATAGGTTATCATAGATCATTATTGATTATTAATGATTCCACACTCTTATGTCTAATGTATTTTGATTGAATTTTTTTCCATGATTCCTGATTAAAGGTCCTTGACTGATTGGGTATCCAATCCAATATTTTTTTTTGAATTTTCTAAAAAACCACTTTGAGAATAAGAGGAAACTGAACATTCTAGAAATAGAGAACAAAACACCCCAAATTAAAAAATTTAAAACACCCATCACCAAACCAAATTCAAAATGAGATTGAAATTTGAACCCACAAAACCAATCACCTCGGGCCGTAAGTTCTGAGCCACGAGCCTCCACTATCAGAAACATCAAGACCGTCGACCATCACACCATTGTATCCATCAACATGTCCCCTTAAAACATCATATTTTTATCCTAATAACACCAGCGGATACAAATAACTACACTGGTAATCAAACTGAACAATCTCCTTTAACTCCATCGAACCAGACCAAGTCCGATGAAGTAGTCGTAAAGCACCATCACTGTCGCTAGAAAAATTGAAAACCATCGAATATCACCACTTCCATCGTGGAATCATCGTCGCCACCATCCAAACACCACACACAAGAGATCAAATAAGGCCTTTGTAGCATTGAATCCACTCCATAAACACAAAATGGGTTCAACACCAAACAAACATCTCACCATAGAAAAAAGCACCAAACCTTCACAATGACTTGAGGAATAAAACCGAAAGGATCGAAACAAAAAATTGACGATGTCGAAAGATGAATGTCAAGGGAGAATAAAACCAGATCAGATCACACGAGGGGCACCGTCGACCATCAAAACTCACCTTCCAAAACCTCTGAGAATCCACCACTATAGATCTGACTAGGATAAGAGCTGAGGGATGTGAAGTCAGGGCACAGGTTTGAACGACTGAGGGCACTGAATGATGATATACTGATGAGGATAAAAGCAGAGAAAAAGAAGGTAAGTCACTAAATCTAGAGTGTACTTGAAAACCATCGATCGTCAAGCCAAAAATCCCAAAACCAAGATGAACCATTACACCAGATCCGACCTGGAGAGGTATGGTGGAACACGATACCAGAGCAGGCTAAAGCGTCCTGAGGATTCCACATCGAACCACCTTAAAAAACAACACCCTGAATGATGAAAGAATGAAATCTCGAATGAAAGGAGATATAATAAAGATGGATAGAGAAAAATAATAGAGAATAAAGGAATGGACCGGAGGAGCCACACCGTTGCGAGAAAACCCTAGGCAGAAGAAGAGCGCGCATGAGGGTTCACTCCATGGGAGAATGGGGCCCTGATTGATTGGGTATGATTATTTTAAGTTATGATAATATTATCATACCCTCATTCTTATCTTATGTTTACATATGATCATCGATTGATTTATACTATGTTTACGATTACTGATCATCTGAGATCACCCTTTATTATGTTCCCTTTTCCCAAGGACATGAATAAAGTTTTAAAATTTTATGTGTCTAATATGGGCTCTTGTTGCGAAAAACTTAGTGGGAGATGATGTAAATATTTTATGTAATAGTTTTTTATATATCTATGTTTCAAATGAACTAAAACTTTATGGTTTTAGTCTGAATAATAATATTATATATTGAATATTCATCTAATAAGATATAATATTTATATACATAAAGTTTGGGTCACCTCATAAAACTTGTAACTAAGTCTTTGAATCTCATCACAATGTCTAGTTATTTCATACAATATGTTAACTGGAAACTCTCATCTCATACTTCAATAATAAATCCAATGAAAATCATACATGGTGAATAAAAATGAATATCATATCTTTTAATTTTTTTGTGATGATGAATACATTGAAACCAAGTATTTTTATTGATTTATTCATGGAATTCCTCCTAGTAATTCTTCTTCTTCTACTTTGAATAACTCGATCTAGTCAACTTTCTATTTTTCTCCTCGTATTGGAAGCACAATAGGTTAATATTCATATCATTGTATCGGGTCTCCACTTTTTCCATGATATTTATCATTATCATAGGTCACTCTTGTTCTTCCTAGATATCTTCTCTAGATTGAATCAACTTTCTTTATTTCAATACTTCTTTTCTTGAGTATAATATTTTATTTAGGGTAACAAACTTATTTTTTTTATCTCAATAGATGAGGTATCATAAACTAAACAAATGGTCTCCCACTTTTTCTTGGGTTCATTTTAATATTACCATAAATTACAATCTTTTTCATATTATGTGTAAGATATAACCACATGCACATTTTTACCCTAATATCTTCAAAAATATATATTTTTAAATTTTTTCTTTAGTAAAATAATAAATCTACCCTTATTATATATTTATCTCTCTTTATATTAAATAATATCTACCATATTTTTTTACAACACTCTTGAGAGTTTACTATTTACAAAATAAATACATATAATATCATATTTAAATATTCATTACATTTAAAAAAAACAAAATCATCTCATCTTGTGAAATTCCACTTTCTCATTGAAATATAAGAGATTCCCATGAACACCTATATTGACTTCATTATTAAGATTTTATCCAACATTAGAAACTCAACTACTTGTTATTTATCTTTATCATGAATGAAATATTAGTTTTTAATATTTATAAAATTGAATCATATCTCAGGCATCATTAGATATATTTTCCTAATAATATAATTCATTATAAATCTAATCACTCTCAAATAACTCATTCAGACTTTATCTTCTTTATCTCAATCACGAATATTAGCTTCTCACTCAAAATAATGATTAATATTAATTTTGTGATATTTTAAACTCTAATGAGTATCTTAGTCATTAACTCATCCATATATATATTATTCATAAAAACTCATTAATTTTATTTTTATTTCTCAAGAAACTCATCCAATTCACATTCTTCAAACACAAGATTCAATCATGGATTGACTATGATTTATAATGTTTTAACATTAAATAATTACAAAAGCATCATCCCAAATTGATTTTCTATTCAAAATAGTAATTTTAGAAATTTTTGAATTTTCTAGCCACAAAGTAGATAAATCCACTCATGTGGATCCACTTATATTGATAATTAATTTTATATCCCCATATGTTGATCACAAAACTATTTTGAATCCTTTTACATGGATTATTCAAACATGTATCTTCTTAAATAGAGCTCTAGCGTGGATCCCCTTATGTAGATCTTCCTAATAAAGTGTGGATCCCCTTATGTCAAGATCCATCCTTATGTGGATCCATATATGTCATTAGATCCCCTATTATGGTGTGGATCTCCATAAATAAATTTACATTTGTGATTTTGAATCCCTTTACATGAATATCCATTTGTAAATACCCTTATTTCTTCACCTATAGGTGGATGACTATGCATGAGAATTCACTTATGTGAATCTCCAAATAGGAATCCCATTACACGGGTAATATTATATTTTTCCTAGTTCCTTAGAATTATAGAATTATCCATATTACTTAAAGGATTATTTAGAGTAAATCTAGGGATTATCAACCACCTAAAATTAACTCAAAATAAATTTAGGATTTATCAAACCTTTTTATACATCTTCATCACCATTCCCAAGGACTTGTAGCATATAAATATCCAAGTAAAGTTTTTTATTGAGTTAACTACCTTTGTATTTACTACTACATACATATCTTTTTTAAAAAATTATCTAGGATATGTTAATTACTAATTTATAAATCCAATATGGTAAGTACTAAAAGAATAGATTCTCCAACAACTAGGATATATTTCTATATAACTTTTAGCTTGTTTTATACTTGTTAAATACATATTTTCATGTTGTCCAACACAAGTTCAGTATTATTAAAATTCTTTAAACTCTTCATGTTCATTCAAAATTTTATAGATATGAATTCTCAAACTACAACACTTGTATTTGGATTACATACTAGCTCACTAATTGTTTGATGTAAGGGGATGTTCACCAAGCAGTCATATCATTCCTATTTTTATAAATATATGGGTAGATTCTTCACTATTCATTTGGTTGGATTCCACTTCTATCACCTATATTCACCTTTGTATAATTAAATTGTTAATGATATTAAAAATAAATATATATTCAATCTATATGTCACTTAAATATCCCCCTTTGGATTTATTTTCAATTCCAAATACCATAATTCACTTTAGAATTCAAGGAAATTATTATCCCCTAATTGAAAATACATAAAAAGGTGGAAATTATTCACCCCATTATTAACACTATGAGGAGAAGGTAAGGTTTATAATTTTAAAAATAGTCTTCTAATTAAAAAAAACATGTTTCCCCATTTTTACACTTCCCATTATTTATAGTGACAACCACATTCACATGTGACAAAGTTGGAATCAAATTTTATTTTGTAAATGTGCTGACCAATCAATTCTAAGTCTATTTGGGAAAACATGGTGTGAAAAAAAGAGTGACTGTTTTATAAAAAAAATTCCTTAAATAACCACCATGCGATGTCAAATCTAAAATTATTTCTCTATGGGATAATCAAATTATTTTCTGTAGATTTTATAAAACTAAACTACATTTGAAAAAACATATTAAAAACATTTAATTAAAAGTTTTTACCCAATATTTGGTTAGATAATCACTCCTCCATTGATAAACATAATCAATGTGAGTTAAAATAGATATGGGTGAATTGAAATCATACCTAAATATTTATATTTTTCAATGTTATATATAATTCCATATTTAATTGAAAATGATGAATCAATGGTAGTTTGGTATTCTAAGATAGCTCCCCTCACGAGATACTCTCCATACATCACCTGGGTTGATTCTAAAAATGTTTGATACGAGTTAATAAGTTTGATAATAGTTATGAAATGAATTCAAATTGTTACTAAACATGATAAAAAATTCTTTATTTATCAATATTCACCTTAAATTACCATTTCCATGATGCATAATGAAACAAAATATGGTAATAAGGTACACTTCCATCAATACTAGAATTTGAGAAATAAGGATTATACTTTTATATCAACCTAGAATTTGTTTTTTTATGATGGTCTAAAATATCTAAAACTCTTGATTCTTCTGTTTTCTTTAACTCTTTAGATCTAAAACTCACTTGGAAGAAATAACTTCTTCTTTATACATTTCTTATCATTATAAATAAGATTTTTTACTTGATAAACTAGATAAAAATTATTTTATTTCATACTACTTGAACATTTTGGCCTTTTCCAACAAGCTTGGAAATATTTTCATGAACTATTTTGGTGTGTAATTTTCTAACTTTGGGTGTATAAAATACTTCACAATAGATTCAACTGCCTTCTTGGTACTCAGATTCATGGGTTATTTTCATTTTTTCTTATTTAGATCTTCATTTCTATGTGATCATTTCATAAACTTTATATCACTATAAACTATATATTTTCACTTTTATCACACTCATTCATCAATTTTTATCTTTCCCTTCTTAGAAAGCTTCTCAAAATTTTCAAAATAAGAAACAAAAAATAAGAAATTTATATTATCCCTCTCCTTAATTGACTATTTTCATATAAAATATATGTTTATCCCTTCTATATTTAATTTCAGTAACACGTAGAAATGATATATGATGTGGAATATCATACCATATTAGAACCACATTTTTTATTTTTGAAGTATTTTTAATACTTATTTTATATCTTCTTAGGAGTGGTTGAATCATATATCTTATTTACTGATTTGTATCTCAAGGTAGACTTAACATCTTTCTTCATATGATTTTGTTTCTATTATGGAATTAATTTTCTATTAGTATAGTATTTGTGTTAGGAAGGTACTTAACAACACTCCTTATAATAGTGACCATGTATATTTTAAAAAATCACAGTGTTTATTCCATTTTTCAAATCCATTCTTACAAGTAAGATGTTACTTGTTTTATGAACTATTTATATGTACAAGTGGTCTCTTATTTATTTCAGCATTACTCCCCCAAAATTTATTCCTTTATTATCATTAATTTACTAAAATACTTTCAAAAAAATCAATGGTTATGTCTCTAAATATTTAGAAACATAAAAAATAGATTATAAACATCTTCCTTTTGCTTAAACAAGCAGTCTAGATAGAATTTACTACTAGGGTACTATTATGTTTTGAGACAAAAATCCTAGTATTTTATGATACATTTAGGTATCCAATTTTATTGTACAAGACTATATCCACCCTAGACGACACATTGGATTTCTTGAATTTTTTATCCTTCAAAATCTATACAAATTTTTCCTTTACTCATATACTATTTTTCAAAATAGAATTAGTGTAATCAGAATTAATTGGGCTGTGGGATATCCTTTTCCAAGTTCTAAATGTGGATTATTATCCAGATATCTGATGTTCATTTTACCACCACTTTATGTCTTTTAAGAATAAATACTCTATTTGGAATAATTTTTGTTAGAAATTTTAGGTTGTAAATATTCAACATGGTTACTTTCCATATTTCTTAGATTTATATCTAACTCAAGACATTTAACATCAAGAATTTATTTTTGGTCTTCATGTGTCTACCCTTACTTCACAATCTATTTTAAACTTCTTTAACCAATCATCATCCATCTAAATTTACACTTATATAGAAATACTGATCTCTTTAATCCTCTTAGATTTTTCTCAAGTTTTGTGTATTTTACCTTTATAAAAACTTTATGAAATTTCTCTAAGGAATGGATGACTTCTTTAATTTTTTTTTCAAAAAACTATTTTTTAAAAACTACTCTTTAAAATTATTCATCAATCAAAGAGTATTTTTTACAATAAAGTAGAATGTATTTATCTTTTTCTTCAACTAGTTTTGAGAGGGTGTTTCATCTGCTTACCATATTCACTAATGTATCTTATTTTGCATCAAATTATCTTTATTATGGTGACTTATCAACATAAATTCTCATTATATATGAAATTAAATATTTGAAAACTTATAGATGTACCTTCTTTATGTAATATTTAATTTTACAATAAAAATCACTTTTTGATTAATTGAACTCATCCTATTAAAATATTTTGATTATTTCATTAGAGGAATAATATTTAATAGATTTATCATGGATTTTACTACTCTTACTACCTTTATTCAGTGGTGTATCCCCTTTATACTTTGAGTTTTTATTTATATCCTTGCCTCTTTCTTCCACCTATTTTGTAAGGCCTTTTCTAGAACCTCTATATCTTCTCTAGTAGGGACGGAATCATATTTTTGCATATAAAGATCTTATGAATAAATAAAATCATCACATGAAATATTTAGGTAAAAATAATTATACTATCAAACTAGATCAAATTATATAGAACATTGGATCTAATACCAATTTGTAGTGTCAACGTATTAGTATAAATACACCTGAGAGGGGGTAAATTATGTTTGGTAAACTTTTTAACAAATTATAATTTATTCTTTTAATATTTTAAACCCTTTGGATTTTGAAGATCTAATTCTGGTTAAGACTGATGAATATTTTCTTATTTAACCAATCATAAACCTATATGAAATTAAATTAAGGAAGTAATTTTGTAATATCTGTTTTTACAAGGTTTGTACCTTCCTAGGAATCAAACTCCATTATGTGATTGGGATATCCAAGTCACAGATTATACAATAAAATATTTTTACCAATACTAGAGTTGTTTGGCTAGGGATTATCCCAAAATCAATACACACCATATTACATAGGTTTGGGTGTTCATAATATTACACATGTGAACATAAACTCTATTTCATAACTCCCCCTAATAGGAATACCACCAAATATCTTCATATTCAAACCAATCTATTGATGTAGATCAACCAATCTATCCATGATGTCACTACATCACAAAAAAATAATATAGTTACTCAACTAATAGTCTTTGACTACATTATATTCTTTACAATTGAAACATGAAACTTAGTATCTAAATCTCAGTATAACTTTTAGTTCTTTCATATAATATTATCTCTATCCACTCCCAATTTATACTTTAAGGATAAAACCATCAAACAAATTAACCTAGAGATTAAAAATAAAAAGAATATATTCTTATAATTTTTTCCTAGAGATGAAGAAATTAAAACTGAGGATTATTCTTACTCACTTGAGTAAGTTCCTCCTAAAACCATTACTTCTTTTTTATTCTTATCTTTCTAATTTGGCCATCTCAGTTTGGTTATCTTCCTATTATTGTAATTCTCTTCGAAACAAATTAGGTTGGGATTCACAACATTATATAAGGACTTAATTTTTTCCATAAGAGTTTTATATATCTAGGATCACTATTCATCTACCAAGATATGTTCATTGGGTTCTATTAGCTTTCTCTGTTCTAATACATCTTCTCTCAAGTAGTATATTTTATTTCAGGGAACACACTAATTTATTTTTCTTGAGAGACATGCACACATAAAATAAATAAGGGACTATAACTTCTTATTGGAGTCATTTTAATATTATTATAAATGTAAATATTAAGTTAATTATATATAAGACAAAACCACATACATTGATTATCCCCATGATCTCCAAGTCCCTTTTTCAGTTTTTGTCTCTAGAAAAATGAAGATACCAACCTTCTTAAATTTTTGTCTACCTATGGGAAAAATAAAACCTCCCCAATTTTATATATCAGGATAGATAGTTTTTTCTTCACAAAATACTTCCAAAATAGCTTACATATAAATATTCATAAAATAAATATAAAAAATAAAAAATAAATACATCTTATGTCCTGGAAATTACTCATTAAAACATAAAATATTCCAATGGAAATATGTCCCAAATTAAATCTTGAGACTATATCTAATAATATAAACTTGACCACTTCTTCCTCATCATCATCATGAATCACAAATAAATTTTTGATATTTTGAAAATTGAAGCACACATAAAAAATTATAAGATTTATTGTCCTAAAAATAAAATATTCTGAAAATATCATCAGTCTCAAAGAACTCATACATATTTTATCTTATATTTATTAGCCTTGAATATCCACTTCTCACTCAAAATCTTGGATCACAATTAATTTTTTGTTTTTTTAAACTAGGATAAATAGTCCAAGAATTAACTCAATAATATCTAAATTATTCATGAAAACTCATTAAGTTTTATTTTTTTTCTCATGAAACTCAACCAATTGATCTTATTTAAACTCAATATTGAATCATGGATTGAATAAGATTCATGGTTTTTTTGAACAGGAAAGGATATAACACGAATAACCTTGAATTTATTTTCTCTACAGAATACTAATTATAGAAATTTCCTAATTTTATAGGTAGATAATAAGTATAAATCCCCTTACATGGATTCCATTACATGGTTTTGTAATTTTGGATACTCATACATTGATCACAAAACTATATTTAATCAACTTAAATAGATTAATAATATGTATATCCCATTATGTCAATCTCCAAGGTGGACTCCCATATGTAGATCTTCTTACATAGTGTGAATCCCCCTATATCGAGCTCCATCCTTATGTGGATATGATTTTTTCATTGGACCCCCTTATGAGTGTGTATATCCTTATGATTATTTTAATATGTGATGTTGTGTCCCTTTATGAGAATATCCATTTGTAAATCCACTTATTTGGTCACCCTTACATGGATGACATGACATGAGAATTCAGTTACATGAATCTCTAAATCGGAATCACCTTACGGGAGTACTTTTCCATTTTTAAGAATTAAATAAATTTCCATATTACTTTAGGGATTCCTTAAATAAAATTTTATGCTTACCAACCACTTAAAATTACCTAAAAATAACTTTCTGAGTTTATAAAACCTTTTTAAAAATATGAAACAACATTCCCAAGGAATTATATCATATAAATACTTAAGTAGAGTATTCCATGAAGTCCATTTCCTTTTTTATTTATAGATCCATAATAATACATTTAAAACCTTCATCCTAGAGATGTTAGAGACTAATTTCAATAACCAATATGATAAGTACTAAAATGATGGATTCCTTAATAACTAGCCTATATTAATCCACAAATTTGAACCTATTATTTACATATAAAATATATATTTACAATATTTCTAGAAAAAGTTCAGTAGTATAAAAATTCCCCCAACTCTTTACCTTATTTAAAACTATTATTGTTAATAATTATCAGACTACATAACTAGTCTTTTTCATGAATATTATCTCACAAATATTTTGATATAAGGGGCTACTCACCGAGATTCCATCTCATTTATCTTTTACCAAATACATAGTCATCTAATTCACTATTAATTTGGATTGATAATACTTAATTCACTCCTATTCACCCTTGATTAATTATTTTTACAAGAATATTTACGTTAAATAAAACTTTAACCCATAGAGAACTTCAATTTTTTTAGTTTCTTTGGATGTCTAGGACTTGAATTCCATTTATTTACTGAAGTGTAACAACCTGAAATTATAAAATAAGAACATTATATTCAATTGTATACAAGACAAGAAATACCAATCTTAAATATCCAAAAAACATATCTCTTTAAATTTAATCTCTTTGATAGCTTGTGACACACACAACCTCGAGTCTAAAGGAACTATAAAATAGAATATCGTTATAACCCAACCGTTAAATTGGAAGGTATGAATAATACTAAACAAATTATGAAAAGTATATTAGTTACACATGTATAAAATAAAATAAATTTATATATTTTTATTATAAACAAATACGAACCCGTTGAAAGGAAAATATTTTTTTTCAAAAAACTTTATTTTTCAAAGAAAATGGTTTTGTCACGTTTTGCGTACTTTTCTTAAAATTAATTTTTAACACTTATAGAAAATGTATTTTAAAAAATTAACATAATTTTTGAAATAATCATATGATAATTATCTTAGGGGTAATTTTTTTTGAAAAGTCTCATTTTTTATGAATAGTGAAAAATACTTATTTTAATTGAAAATTGCTTTTTCATTTAAATAATTTAAAAGGTTAAATTATATTTTAAATTATTTTTAAAGTAAAATTAGTTCAATTGTTTTAAAATTTAACTAATTTGGATCATTTTAATAAATTTCATAATGAGTTTATATTTTAAAAACTTATATACTTATGATACTTTTCTCTTTGGAAACCCGCTTTTTCATTGCATATATAGGTATAATTTTAAATTGGATACTAAAAATTTTTTGAATTGAATTTGAAAAAATTTGTTACATATTTTTAATAATAATAACTTATATGTTTTAATAAGTACAACTAAATTTTTTACTATAATGAGTAGATAAAAACAAAAAAAATTATTTATCATGATTAAGTTAAAAATGGGTTAACGTGGGGTTAAAATAAGAAGATAAGGGTTCAAGTGAACTAAAACATGTCAAAACCCCATTATATGGTCATATATAGACATTATATCCTATAAGGTTATATAATGACTCATTTTGGAGGATTTTTTTCATGATAAAAACATGGTTGTAATTGATTCTTTTAAATAAGTTTATGTGTGCCCTTTCACCCACTTATAAAAAGACACCCCTCTCCTCCATTATTCACACTTCCAAATACATTTGGTTCATCCAATACCAGACCAAATCACTTTATTACTCCTATAAAAACACCCTAGATCCCTTTTTTTATCATAAATCAAACCTATACAGTATTTTGGTGTAAATCTAAAGAAGTTGTTCAAAGAAGAGGTAACGTTCTTAAAAAATAATTTTTATTTTATTTCCAATACATATACTTAAAATATTTTTAAAACATTATTATATAATAAATTAATTATCTTTAATATACTTATATGTTATTATGTTATGTTAGTTACATATATCCGTCTCCTCTTCTATCAAATTGGAATCGAAACCCTCAATCATGTGTACGACAGACTATCGCCTCACGAACCGATGTAATTCGTTTTCCATCACCTTATTTAAAGGATAGATATAATGATAGATTTAACACATGAATATGATATTTATGATATTACTATACATATTTAATTTCAATATCATAGATACCGTCTTACATTCCATTCTGTTTAAAATATGATAACGTCGCTCGTGTGAATAGTCGACTACCACCTCACAAAGGGATGCAATTTATTTTTCACTTATTATTTATTTGTAAAGTAATAATGATAAATTTAATTAATATTATATATATATATATATGAAAATATAATGACTCTTTAAAATTAATATACCACCCACTTCCTAACCCTTTCACTCATTAATGGAATGATATCGTCGCTCGTGCGTATGTATGGTATACCATCTCCACAAAGCGATGCAATTCATTTTCCATATCCAAACATAAAGAGTGATTATAAAAATTTATATAATGATAAAATAATATATTTAAAACATTAATATAATTATAGATATTATGTAAATATATAATATACACTAGAACCATAAATTTCATGACAAAACGTGCATGATAAAAAAAGACAATAAACACCTGAAACAATGAAAATAAGAAAATATTATTAACAAAAGGGTGGTAAAATGTTATAATAAGATAATATATGATATTATAAAAATAAATATCGTTATTTTAAAAATTAATATAATTCTTAAAACCATTATATATGAGGTTAAATCATGTTCAACTAAAAGGAAGCACGAGGTAAGGGATTTCATCTCAATTTTTATTTCATTGAGAAATAATTGTTAATATTAACCAATTAACTTTTTTGTGGTGTATATACTACCAATTTTATGAATTTAACATGAATACCTATTAATTAATGATTTTATTTTATAAACTTATATTCTTGATGAATTGATGGTTACCTGTCTTTTATTTTTTAATTTTGTGATTGTGACATTTCACTTGAGACAATCGCTTTATTGTGATAAGATTTCATTGGACATTAAATTTCTTTTATATATCCATATTATTTATATCATAAATATGATTAATTCTTAAACCATATACAATTTTTTACATATGTTTTTTAATTTGAAAGTTATTTGATTATCTAGAGAAACATTGATAAATCTGTATTCTTTACTCAATACAAATATTTGATGATAAGACTCATTATTCATGGATTAAATTGATTATTCAATATATAAGGAATTATTTAGACATGAACTGATGGGTGGGGCCTGGTTATATATATCCTCTTTATGCATCTATGGTCTCATGAGATGAATCTATTGGCTAGCCTCAATTAAATGGGTTTTTGGTGTATATCTAACCATCAATTTTAAACTATCTTGTGAAAGGTCTTGAAAGTAGAGGTATCATGATGTATAGGATCATAACATAAAATAATTGAGAATTTCCTTCATTAAGAATTTAGTTACCATTGTCCATGATATTTTTCAATTATTATATATTAGGATTAATTTCATTATTATCTTATCAATTAAATGGATTGTGTTTTCTATTATTTACATTGATATATTGATTATTACTTATATATTAATGATAATCAATTAATTTAAATGAAATGTTTGTTCATTTATTATCCACACCATTTTTATTATTATTTATATAATCATGATATTCAAGTTATTAATTAAATGACACGTGTATTCAAATATTTACATTTCCATATTGATTATGACTTATTGATAATTATTTATATAATCATGATAACTTATTATTTATGTCACTCTTACAAAGAATTTGATCTCACCGTTAGTCTATTACCTTTCATAGGAATCCAATAATTGTACTATAAATGATATACAAGGATATTATATAGGGAATAATGATATTCTCAAAAAAAATGTTGTAATTTGTGCATTCAAATGTAATATGGTAATCATGTATGTATTTAGTTTAGTAAGACTACTAAATTATATGGTCCTTCAAGATGGGATTCTTTGTATCTTTTTACAATGTAATAAAGTAGATGCAAACTCCGGGTTACTTAAGTCGGGATTGTTATAGTTATTATCATAGTATTTTTATTAGAGACCTTGGGAACTAGATTTAGGAAAATAAATATTAAGGAACATAACCCTATGATATAATTTGAGAATAAATACATAAAAATATTCTAATGTTTTGGTAATGTATACATTGTTTGGTTTTTCCTAGAAATTCATCCCTATCTGGATACTATAAGTGGATGAGGTTCTGGAACAGAGGTACCTAGGAGTAATAACCCTGAAAAAGGTGCACTGGGCTTGACTCGAGCATTACCCGATACATAACAATGAGCCTTACTATGCACCTGGTTTGATAGTCTCAAGGGATATACTTTGGATAATTCACATTCTCCTTAGAAACCATTATAAAGTATTTGAATATATTATGATAATGAATGACATAGATTAAACATAAGGTTTATTATATTTAAAATAAGGTGTTGTGATTTAGAAATCCTATAAATGATTATATGGTTTTCCGACAATTATTATGGTTTCTCACACTTTGATTTTTGATTTTTTTCAATGGATAAAACATGAAGGAATCATGTTGACATTTAATATAAAGGTCAACGTGGTGAATATGAGTAATTAAATGGGGTTATGATTGAAGTGAAATATATTTTGAGTATTCCCAATCATTTATCTTGAAATATGATTAATATATTGTTCCTTAACCAACTATCGAACTCACCAAATAAGATAATTATGCAGTTCTATATGATCTCAAGTGGTGGAGACCATGATGGAATGAAGGATCTATTTAATTCATGCCAGAAATGTGGAAAGAGACACCCCATAAAGTGTCTCAATAGATCAGGAAAATGTTTTATATTTGGAAAATAAGAGTATAAATAAATTAATTTTCAAGGAAAATTGATGAGTCTTATGGAAGAAAATAAATTTCATCATAAGGATCTATTTATAGTTCATTGTCTTAGATGTGGTTAACATGGGAATTATCTGAGTGAATTCACTATTTTAAAGTTTAACTCCTAGACTAAGGAAAGACTAATATTGAAATAAAACAGTTGAAGTATTTATTAGTATTCCATAATAATTTTATATAAGTATTTTTACCAACGGTATTTTGGTAATAAGAATCATGAAACATAAAAGTATTGTATAAATATTGTAAGAATATATGTATTAATTAAATTAAGATTTATGGATACCATCATGGGTTTGTGAGTGTAATATTGATCCAAAGTTCAAATTCTTAAACACCCATTTTGAGGTTTTATGTGATGGGAGTCTACGAAGATTAAGGATATTTTGAGAAATATTTATGGCAATACAAACCATTAGTCTAGTATCGATTTTATTGAAACATTAATTTAAGAAATAATTCCATTATATTTTATGGGAATAAGTTTAAAGGTGTTGGTAACTTATAGGTTAGTCTTACCTTGAGGTTGAGGTAATTTTGGGTTATTAAACTTTGGGAAAATTATTGGAATTATATTAATATAGTTTTAGGAAAAGGATAACATGAATTCCGGGTGACAACATGTCACATATGGAAAGATCATTGGGCATGAACTCACAACCGAAGGGTGACAAGGGTGATACACCGAACACTTACATACATGATTTTCTAGTTAATATTTCATTGTTTTTACTTAAATTATTTTATGGATAAATATTAACTTTGAACTAATTGTGGCACTTTTGAGGTTTATAGATTAATATATTATATTGGATAACTTGTGTTAACCATGTTGATTTTAGAAAATTTTTAGAGACATAAAGAAATACTTGTCACTCTTTTATAGATATTATGATCCATTAAAAGTGAGTTTTAGTTATTTAGACATAAAAATAATAATAATTTGATGCTAATTTATTATAGAAATAAATGAATTAGAAATTGATCAAGGTGTAACCAAAGGATTAAATTGTGCTTATGAAATAGAAAAAACATAAAGTATATTTCTTTATATTCTTAGATAGTAAAATAATTCCTCAACTTTAGGAAAAGAATCATGAAATAAAAATGTTATCTTATTAACTTCATATATGATCAATAAAATGGTCTTTTAATTCATAAAATATATTTTTTTTCTTTTGAGGTCCTTAAATTTCTATTTATCATTTACTTTCTTATGATCAATTTCCTCTATCACTCTATATAATTATTTACATTTTGCTTCCATGCCCATATCTTCACTTGAAACAAATTTTATCCTAATTTGATACCTAGTTATGTGTTATTAGATATTAAATTATCAGTTCCCTTTATCTATTGTTAAGAATATTTTTTATAAACCCTTTTACAATGTGGGTTTTTGAAAAAAGAATTTTCAAAAATCAAAACCTTGATTTCAGATCGCAAGACCAAATTACGAGGATGAGATTTATTTAAGGTGTGGAGAATTTATGACACTAAAATTATAAAATAATGAAATTATATTTTATGGTTTATATGAAAATAAACACTAATCTCACACAACCCATGAATCATATTTTTGTTTTAAATTTAATCTCTATGATAGTTTTTGACACACACAACCCAGAGTCTAAAGAAACCCCAAAAAGAATACTTTTATAACCTAGCCATTAAATTAGAAGGTATAAATAGTACTATAAAATTATTAAAATTATATGGTTTAAACATGTATAAAATAAAATAAATTTATATCTATTTATTATATATTAAATAATAATCATTTTAAATGAAAATACACATTTTTTAAAAAACTATATTTTTCAAATAAAAATGTTTCGTCGCGTTTTGAGTACTTATATTTAAATTTATTTTAATTTTTTTGATAATTGAGCTTAAAAATGAACTTAATTTTCTAAATTATAATATAAAAACAATCTTAGAGATAATTTTTGCTATTTTTCTGAAAAGTTTCATTTTTCAGTGAATAGAGAAAATACTAATTCTTATTGAAAATAACCTTTTCATTTAAATAATTTACAAAGTTAAATTAGTTCAATTATATTGTACTTTAAATAATTTAGGTAATTTTAATTTATTTCATATTGAAATTTTATATTAAAACCTTCTATAAATGTGAGAATTTTCCCTTTGGAAATCTGTGTTTTCGTCGTGTCTGCGAGTATAATTTTAAATTGGATTATGCCAATTATGTGAATTTAATTTATAAAATGGTTTAAATATTTAAAATCATAATAATTTATATTATATAATAATGAAAACTTAATTTTTTACCATAATTAATCTTAAAAATCTTAAAAATTAATTACCACAATTAAGGTAAAAACAGGTTTTCCTTGGGTTAAGTTAAGAATATAAGGGTTAAAAATGAACTAAAACTTCTCCAAAACCAATTTTATGTACATATTTAGACCTTATGACATATATGGTTTGATAGTTACTAATGTTTTTTGATTTTATATTAATAAAAACATGGGTGTAATTGATTCATTTCAAATATTCCATGTGTATCCTCTCCCCCACTTATAAATGGCCACCCCTCTCCTCCCCTTTTCACACTTACAAAGCTATTTTTTTCATAAAATACATTCCAAAAAAAATTCTTTAATCACCTACTATTATTATATAACCATTTTTTGATAATAAATCCAACCTAGTAAGGATTTTTTGAAAACCTAAATAATTTGTTCGAAGAAGAGATAACGTTTTTAAATGAGCATTTTTATTATGTTTCTTATTCCAACCACATTAAATCTTATTAAACCATGATTATATAATAAAATAAATATCTTCCATATAATGAGATTTTATTATGTTAATGTAATTATCTATATCCATCTCATCTTCCCTCAAATGGAAAACATAATAATCAATCGTGTGTACGGTGGAATACCGCATCACGAATCGATGTAAATCATTATCCATAACCACCTTTCAAGGATATATATATAATTATGAATTCAAAACATTTATATGATATTTATGATATTATTATACTTATTTAATTTTATTATCACATATAAATTCTTACATTCAATGCCGTTTAAAAAATATGGTAGCATCGCTCGTGTGTACGACGAACTACCGACTCACGAAGCGATGTGATTATTTTTAAACTTATAATTTACATGAATGGTAATAAGGATAAATTTAATGAATATATGTGATATATATTACATGATATTTATTTTTTAAAAATTAATATATCACACACTTCCTTACCACTTCACCTATTAATGGAATGATATCGCCTCTTGTGCGTACGCACGACCTATCATCACCACAAAGCAATGTGATTTATTCTCTATGAAAAATATTAAATATTGATTCTAAAAATATATATAATTAGTCCATATTATATTTATAAAATTAATATGATTTATTATATTATGGAACTATAGAATATTTGAAAGAATTATAACTTTCATAAAAAAATGTTCATGAGAAAATTAGGCAATTAACACCCGAAAAAATGAAAGTAATGAACTATTATTAACAAACAGGTGGTAAAATATTATAAAGGGATAATATATGATATTATAAATATGAATATGGTTCGATTATAAATTAATAACTTTATTAAATCCATTATACATGAGGTTAAATCATGTTCAACCAAAAGAAAGCATGAGGTAATGAATTTTATCTCAGTTTCTATTTCATTGATACATATTTGTTAATATGCAGATATTCACTTTTATATGGTATATATATTGAACCTTTTATGTATTTAACATTAATACCTATTTATTAATTATTTTATTATAAAAAACTATATTCTTCACAAATCTATGATCAACTCTCATTTTTTGTTTAATTTTGTGATTGTTTACTTCCTTTTGAGGCAATCAATTTCTTGTGATTAATTTTCATTGGACATTATATTTATCTGAAATATATTTTATTTATATCATGTATATTATTATTTCTTAAAACATATTCCATTTTGACATATGATGTTTACTTTTAAAGTTATTTGATTATCTGGGAAAATATTGATAAATCGGTAATCCTTACTCAATACAAATATTTGATGATAAGACACATTATTCCTGAATTAAATCAATTATTTGATATATGAGTAATTACATGGAAATGTAGTTATGGGTGGGGACTATTTATTGATATCCCATCAATTCATAGGTACTATAATGATATGAATAAGTTGGTTAACCTTAGTTAAATGGGTTTCTGGTGTATACCTTTCCATCAATTTTAAACTATCTTGTAAAAGGTATTGATAGTAGAGGTTTCATGATTCCTAAGATCATGAAAAGCAATAATTAATAATTTCATTCATCAATAATTTTACTATTATTTTCCATGATATTTACAAAAATATATTTTCTAGGGTTCAATTCATTATCAGTTTTTTGATTAAATGACAAGTGTTTTCAATTATTTACCTTTCCATATTGATTATGCCTTATATTTTCATGATATTCAAGTTATTTAAATAAAATTTGTATTCTATTATCTACCTTAACATATTGATTATTCATTATCAAATCATGATAGTCAAGTTATTGAATAAATTATGCGTGTGTTCATATATTTACCTTATTATATTGATTATTAGTTACTGATTATTCTTCATTTACTCATGATAACTTCTACTTTACGTAAATCTTACTAATAATTTGAGCTCACACTTATTTTATTTACTTTCCTAAGTATCCATTAAGTGTACTATGAATGATATTCAAGGATATACTAGAGGGAATAATTATATTCTCGAAAAAAAATTTGTTTTAATTTGTGTATTCAAATATAATATAATAATCATGCATGCATGTAGTTTACTAAGACCACTAAATTATATTATCCTTAAATATGTGATTTCTTTTATCTTATTCCAATGTAATAAAGTTTACATCAGCTCTAATTTATGATAATTGGGGTCATTACATGAATCCATCCCCCATCTTCTTCAATGGGGTTTCATCTTTAAGTCATTTTGATTTTTTCTTGATTAGATCTTCTTGTTTCATTATGATTTTTTCTTTATGATATATAACCATATTCCATTAGAAGCTTTCGGATTGAGTTTTTTGATTTCATAAATGTTCTCATATTCTTTCTTGATAAGTTCATCCTTATATTCATTTTTTCTTCCATATTATTTCATTAAAAGTTAGATCTCTTTCTTGTGTTTATTATTATAATCAATATATGCATCCAGTACTTATTACAATATTTTTCCCATGTATGTTATCTCACCATATTCTTCCTTAATACATAAGGAAACTTAATGATTTTCCACACGATCCATGAAAATTTTTAATTTATCAATAACTTATTATTCATATGGGATGCTTGAAGATGCATCTTCCTCAACAATGGGTACACAACTGAGAAGGGAGGATGAATCACTTCTTATTTTTTAAAATTTCTTTCTCTTATAATTTTACCTATATAACCTTATAATATTCAATAATATCTTAAATAAAACTCAACCTTACCCAAATGCAACTAAAATGAAAGAATGAAAAGGATCAAAACATTTTTATAAGGTCCAATCCTAGTGTGGGTATCTTCTCCTTGCTATGTCCAATTTCTATCCTGTTCTGTATATTTTACACTATAATTATTCAAAAATAACAATGGGTAGGGAGGTATCATCTTATTATTAAATGTTTCCACAACATCCCATTGGTATATTATATTTACTCCCACTAGTTACAATGTGAACAGAACAATATAATAAAGATCAAAATTAAATCTTTATTTATCTAGAAACAAATACATATCCTCCTCTTCAATACTTCATAATGTTAAAATAGAATTATCACCACTTTAATAAATTAAACCTATAAAATTTAGTATCAAACTCAGAATAGATTTCCTTTCCCATTTCTCAAAAATTAGTTGATGATATGATTCTCAATCCTAACTTACTATATACTCACGCTCTTAAAGCATTATAATCTATCTATGACACCCAACCTCATCACATGATTCTCTTAATATTTCTTAGTCACAACAATCTATAGTTATGTCAAAATCAATACCCCTTATCAGGAATTATCAATATACCAGAATTGATTTAATTATAATATAATTTATAGTATATCATTCAAGAGAAATATCATAATTTAATGATACAATGAGATCCTCAGTGCATTTATTTAATCAACTGGCCATGTGGGTGTGCTCCTATGATCTCAAAATATTATCTTCTTCATTTAACCACTTCCTCCAGTGCAATTTTAAAAACAACCATATTCTAATTTTATATTAAAAAAACGTTTCTAGGGTTATTCATATGTTATATACATTTATAATATTTCATAGATAAATGAAAATGCAACTTAGAAAATGTTATTATAGTGGTATCCTCATTAAATTACATAGTATTAACTTTGGTTGAACTTATTAAATATACTCATAGAGTGGAGCATCTCATTATAATGTAACACACTTGATAACTTAGCCACTTGATATTATTACACTTGATAACTCATATTGGATCACAACATAATGATTTTCATGTGAATATATAAATTCATTAAAAATTATAATCATCCCAAAAATATTCCGAATAATATTCTGAAGCTTATCTTTTAATATAATTGACCTCAATAAACATTGATATATTTCAAATAAAAGAATTTGAAAAATTCAAAAACTTTGTGTAGGGTTTACCTTTAAATTTAGAATAAGACTTATATTTAATCAGAAATCTAATTTTTGATATTTAATTCACCAAATAACCGCTCAAGCATCATCTGGTTTAATTTTCCTCATAATATTTCATTCAAGAATTTCTCAAATATTTATTATTTATAAAATTTGGCATTTCCATTAGTTATCTAAAATTAAATCTAAAACATATACTTCCTAAGAATAGGTAAGTCATACAAAGTCCTTTATTTCAATTCCTTTGATTTTTTCATATCAATGTGATTTTCATAAGAATTTTACAAAAGTCATACATTTATCTTGGAAGTCATGTGTTCTCATGCCTTAACCAATTTTTTTCTAACTGAAAAGTCTTATGAAATCAAATTAATGTCTTAAAAAAGAACTAAATTAAAAGTATTATGAAATCTCAAAAATATATTACAAAACCATAGAGTCTTTTGGAGTATCCAATTTTAATTTTTATCCTAAGTAAAAAGTCCTAAAAAATTCATTAATGAATTTTTAAACTCCACCAAAGTCTTATGAAAAGAAATAAGTCTTACAAAATCCCAATAAAAATCTTATGAAATAAATTTAATGTTTTAATAATTATAGACATAGCTTATTTTCTACATCAATAAAAAAATTATAGAACAACTCAAAGTCTTATGACATTCAAGAGTATTATGAAAATTTTCAAGACTTATACATTTTTAATCCTTAACTCTAGAATTTAAAATTATCTAAAATAACCACAACATCTCTAGAATTCAACTCAAGACTTATAAAATAATCTCAAAAATATTTTAAATAGTTTCAAAAAAATCTCAATAGCCTTAAATTATTCTCATACATGGTTGCTAATAAATAAAATCCTTCAACAATACCATAGGGTTGTTTAATATTAAAAGAGTAATTCAAGGGGTTGTGTAAGATTAATAAAAGTAAAGCATAAAGTAATGGAAGTAGAAAATTGTACATGTTTTATTGCTCAAGTGAGAATTAAAAATCTAAATATATATTCATCCATCCTTAAAAATACATAATAATTTCACCATCATTTGTGTCAATCCCCAAGTCAATTTTCAAATCCAAAACTTTCATAAAATCCATCCTAATTTTGAAACAATATAAAAAAGTTTCCCATTATTATATATCAATAGTAAAATAATTTAAGTATTCTCTATGTATTTATTTTCTGGCACTATAACAATCAAAAACAATTCTGAGTGACAAAACCTTGGACAATGATAGAAGGGGATGTTGTGTGCATATAAAGAGGATCAATATAACACAAGAAGCGATTATTTATGGTGACCTTATCAAAGGTTCATCAATAAATATTAATGTTTTATAAACACATAGGAGGTTATACAAGGTCTAACCATGAGGATAATTATCTTAAGGAGGATTTGTGTGTCAATCATAGTGTTCCCTTTATATTTCTTTTTATTTTTAGAATATTTTATGATTTTATATTTTTAAATTTTTTTAATGTGATGAAAAAAAGATACGGTGAAGTGTGAAAATAAAAATTTATTTGGAGAAGGTGATTTATAATTCAATTAATATAATAAATTATTTTAAATAACTCGTCATGTTCAAGGGAGATTTTTAAAAAAGTGTTTTATCATTATTCCATTTTTTTTAAATATTTATTTCCTTCAAAATAGCTTTATTGAAAAATAAATAAATCTCCTAAATCAAACCTATTAACCTTATAAAATAATGAACATATCCTACTAAAATTTATTTTAAAAAACTAATTCCTTTACCTCAAGTGTAGTTCTAATTTACATAAGTTTCTTCAGAAAAATACCTCAGATATTTATTTTAAAACTCACTTTTCTAATCAAATTTATTATTTAAGGGAAGTGAAATATTTTTATAGATGTTAAAGAAAACAATGGTTGAATGTTTTTTGGGTTGTCTCTTCACTCTTTACTAAAACCACAATGATATCCAGGGAAAAATAAATAAGAAACAATTTAAATGAAAATTAATAACTCAATTTTAATCATAATTCCTTGGACTAGAATAGAAAGTAGGTTCTTCATAAATAGATATGGGAGATTCGGGAACAAAAGGAGAATAGAAGAAGATAATATTAAGATAGAGAAGATACAACACATAAATACATAATAGAGGAATACGTATAATGAAAATAAAGAATAGCATTAAGGACATAGATTTAATGGAACAAAAACACTCTAAAAAAGATAAGATGGTAAAAACATGAGAGGAGGGGGAACACATAACAAAGAAATAAAATTCAGTAGTGAAAAAATAATAAGAATTAGAACAGAACAGTATACATACACTACACAAAATATTAATTAATAAGAGTTGGTATAACAAAGCATAAAAAAATAGAGAAAGAAACGAACAAATTGGGTATTTTATTTATATAATAAGGAATCAAGAGAGTGTATAGTTTTTCCCTAAATAATGTGGTGGTTTTATAGTATAAGTTTGTTAATTATTTATATGAAAAATGGATATAGGGGAGTTTTTGGTTACCTTGGTATGTAGAATCCATCCTCAACAAAATCTCAAAAGAAAAATATACCTTACTTATCTTTGATGGGTTTATAGGGATAGTTTAAAAATTAAACTAGGTATTTAAAGAATATATAAACCCATAAACCAAGATAATCCATTCTATAATATCTGAAATCATGCACTATAAAAATGATGAACTCAAGAATATACCTTTCACTGATGATTTATACTACAACAGTCTTTATCATACTTGATAAAGATCACCAAACAGAATCTAAATAGCCTCACTCCTCTAATTTTTATCACAGGTTTTCTTTAATCACCAGAATAGTATATACAAGAGTCTTTAACCTCTCATGATATGTTATTATCTCATACAATAATAAGAGGAGGAAATGAGATCTATGGGAATAAGAGAGAATCATCCAAGACTCATTAATTAGTATATAAACCACTAAATGGGTGTTTTTTATTTATATAATAACTCTAGTAAAATTCTTGAGTTCCCATTCATTTACTCATGTGTTAAAATGCATGATTAAATGAAACATCCATTCATTCACTCATTATATAAATGAAAATATCATGTGTTTAATCTTATGAAACTATTTACTTAATGATATCTAGTGGATGTTATTAAAATGTTTAACTATTAAACATTCTACTTGTAATGCCTTGATATTTTGGTTAATATTTCCTTTTAAAAATAACCCTATGTTTGATGGCATGTAACACATGCAATACCAAGATCAATCAAACTACGAAATAATATAATTTAAATATGGTAGTTATAACCTAACCATGAGGTTGGAGAGTATGAATAGGAATAAAAAAATTATGTAAAATATATATAAAGCTTACATACAGTTCACATTTATTGATTTATTCATAATAAATAAGTACTCATTTTTTGGTAAAGTCATTTTATTCTTCAAAAATATATTTTCTTCAAAATGGGTTTTATTGAATTTTGTGTATGAATATTATAATTAATTACTTCCAAATTTAGAAATTATATATTAAAAAATTAAAATAATTTTTGAAATCATTATTTAATAATAATATAATGATTAATTTTTTATATTTTTCTGAAAATTTGATTTTTGAGTGAATATTGAAAAATGTCAATTTTGAATAAATGTCATTTCATTTCTTTAAATTAACCAATTTAAAAGTAATATTTTGTTTTGAATTTATCTTTAAAGTAAAATAATACCCCTTTTATTAAAAAAAGTAAATAATTCTATAGTAATCAACACTATATTTTATTTTGATATAATTTCATTTTCATAATTAAAACGCAATTTTCTAAAATATGTTTTTAATTACGATATACACATTTATATTGAAACAAATTTAAACCAATTATAGTAATTTAATATTGATAAATTTATTAAATATTTTGGAATTATTAGGTTAAATTTTTTATGGTACCCTTTTATTTTTGGTTATAATGACCATTAAACAAGGTAGAGATTTGTCACCTCAATATGGGTAAAATAGCTAAAGATAGGTTAAAACTAGGGGGTAAGGATTTAAAATATATATAAAACTTCAATTTATCTTATTTTATGAGTTTTTATTTAAAAAAAATCCAATATTCAAAAATATGGAAATTTTTTTCCACTTTCCTTTGATTACCACATTTATATATTTTTTTAAGAAAAGAATAAATTCAAAATATCACTCCCTTGATTTTAATTTATTTTACATGCTTTCATACAGATGAAAATATTTAATGAAAGAATATAAAAAATTATTTTGAAAATAAATATGTTATTTTTATGATATAGATTTAATTTTAATTTTTAGTGATTGTATAATTACTTTAAAAATTTATGCGATGCTGGCACAATGCTTTTGAAAATGGTGGAAAATCAAGGTAAATGATTTTAAAAATAAAAAAATAAAAATGTTTTGGATTTAATTATTTTTACAAAAAATTAATAGGTGATTAAAAATTATAATTAATTTTATATATTTTTATATTCTAATTTTATTTTTGTCTTCATGGATTTGAAGTCAGATTAAATGAGTAGTCTAAAAAATGACTAATAATATTTTAAGATAAATAATTTTTTATTAAATGATTTAACAATCACAAGAATATTGTAAAAGGACAATTAAGATAATAAATGGTGTAACCATTAATCCACATACCAGTTTTTATCCAATCATCACCGTATATTAAATTTATGACCATTAACAGCTAAAAAAATATGTTACCATGGTTAAGGTTAAAAAGAGTTAATGAAGGGGTTAAACCAAAAGTTAATCTTTAAATTGAAATATAAACATTTATAAATTTTATTTGTTGAATTTATTTAGACCTTATCATGTCCCAAATTTTAATTTTTTTTCCATTTGGATCCACTTTATAGGGTTATGATATATATTATATTTAAAACTTTTAAGTAATTTCAGGTGTTTTATTTCCCTCACTTATAAAAGAGAACTTCTTATTCTCTATTATTCACACCTATTGATCCACTTATGTTGACCAAGACCTACTGAAATCCATTTAAAACCATTATATCCATGACCCAAAATATTTGGTATCATTAATGGACTAACCTATAAGTCTTATGGTGTAATCCAAAGGTTGTTTTCGGAAGAATAGGAGTAACTCTTAACTGAGTATTTTAATTTTACTTCCTCTTCTACCTCCTTAAAATATTTTATAAAAATTATCTTATAAAAAAAAGTATCTTATATATATTTAAATGTTAATATTTTGGATTCAAAACCCTTATTCACCTTCTTTCTATCCTATATAAAATGATAACATCATGCGTGCATGCGTATAGCCTACCATCTCCACGTTGGAGTGTATTTTTTTCATCATTTTTTTATTTGGATGGTTATAAATGTAGAGTTAATAAATATATATGATAATTTTAAAATAATAATTATTCTATAAATATAATATATATTCTAAAACATTATCCTTACATCTATTAGAAAATTATAATATTGATTGTGTGTATGTATGGACTACCACTTCCACGAACTGATGTGATTATTTTCTCATGTATGTATTTCATGAATGATTCTAAATTTTTATTTATTTTATAATAACTGATAATTATTTCATGATTAATATTTTTTATATGATTAAACCATGACAAATATGAAAGAACCAGGACTATAAAACAAATAATTATATGAAAAATGGAATAGTTAATACCCAGGATGATGATGTTAATAAATAATTGTTAACAAATAGGTGATAGAATATTATAAAAGAATCATATATGGTATGATAACTACGAATATGGTTCTTTTATAGATTTATAATAAATCTATATTTGTAATACATGAGGTTAAGAGTATATGAGAAGCAATTTGGGATTGAGTTAAGGGAAATTTCATCTCATTTACACTTCAATGAGACATGTATTAAATTACACACCTAATTTATTCTTAAATAGTGTATATAATAACCCTTTGACATATTATATCAATAATTACTCTTTATTCATGGTATTTAAATTTTAAAATCATGTTTACACTTTTATAGGGGTTTTATTAGAAATTTATTAAAGTCGTAAGGGATTTCTGTTACAATATCATTTTATTTTTGGATTTTTTATGTTCATATTTCCTTTTAGAAAATCATATGATATTAATATCTTAAAACCCATATATTTTTTATTCTCTAGTTAGGTTTTTTATTTCATGTTTATTTTCCATTTATTATATTGTTGGATCAAGAATCATCAAGTATATTACAGATCAGTCCAAAGATGGAGGAGCAGAAGGTATCACTTCTCTCCCATGGTAGTCAATTTTAGGGTTTCCTGGAGATGGAAATCTGCCACTATTTTGGATCTAAGATCCTCCCTCCTTCCGATGATGTCGAGTCATAATTTCCCATGGAGGATCCTCCCCTCACAACTAGCAGTGCTGCGTTGGTGAATCCTGCTTTGGTGGTATCATTATATGATTCACAGGTCTCTGCTAGTCACTGTGGTCAATTGGTCACTGTGAACATTATCTGTGAGGCCAGTCCTTTCTCGGCAATAGCTCCAGTTACATAATCTAGGATCCAATCGTCTGGCACGGTTCGTTCTTTAAATGCACTGGTGTCGAGTTACTTGAAGGCTTCAAATAGGCGTACACAGATGTCTTCTGGTCAGGAAATTAATGATGTGGCAACGAAGAAGTATTCTATTGATTTTAGGGTTGTGGAGTTATTGGAGGTGGTGCAGACAGATCCTCATGGTTTTCATATCCTTAGAGTTTGATCCTTTGTGGATGTGATTAAAGATTCATTTTCTAGGCTGAAGCTCGATGGGGAATTTTTCAAGGACTCATGTACTAGAAGAATCCTTCTTAAAGGTTTGTCTACTCATGTTGAGGCCAATCTTGCAGCGCTAATTGAGAGATTGGAAATAGAAAAAACTCATTGATTTCACACATTGTCTTGCCCAAAGGTTCAAAACCATGTAATCTTAATGATTTTTTTTCTGAAGAAGCTCAATTTTTTGGGGTTTTTCTAATTGGAAATGTGTCTCTCTTGGTTGAGGATTTTTTCACTTCCTTTTTCTGTCAGATGACTTGAAGCTTCAGGCATGGAGAATTGGTTCACTATTGCTAAAACCTAGTTGGATTCATCTACATATATGGTCTTTATATTTCAATGGATCTTGTGTAATAAATGATTTTTCTAAGGTTTGGGTTTGACTGTATGGTCTTAACTAGGTCCTTTGGCTTCTGAAGATTCTGCATGACATCAGTACGATAATTGGGAATCCTATTCATCTTGATAAGGAGACTAAGGATGTCCGGTTTGGGCACTTTTCTAGGATGCTGGTGGAGGTTGATCTTAGATCCAATATTATTAATAAGATAACCCTCTCTACTCCATCTTATAACATTCAAATTTACTTTTGAGTTTGAAAAAAAATCCCATATTCTGCTCTGAATGTATGTCTGTTGGGCACTCTGTGGAGCTATGTAAGAAAAATGTTTCTTGTAAAGAGTGCGGGATGAGAGGTCATCCTACCACCCTTTTTCAAATAAATCCGAATGTGAAAGACTCATCTTTTTTAAAAACCTTCTAATAAATATGGTGACCCCCCCAAAGAACCATCTCCCATTGCGGGTGTTGGGATGATTTCGAGAAAACCTGATTCTCAATTGTCTCTTTTGAAAGGAAAAGAGTTGATAATTGATGCATATATAAAAAGAGATCATAGTGGAACTTCCAATATTCAAGTTGATTTGGTTAAATAAGTTACTTCAACAGAGGAAAAAATTCATGTTCCCTCTCTGATTGATGTCTCCAATCAAAATAATCTATTGCATTACGCTGACTGTCACCAATAAATTTAGAATATCTTGTAGCCTTCTAATGTTTCTAAGAAATTGGGTAATATCTATGATGTTAAAGGGGAAATTTCAGAACCCCTACTTTGGGAAGTGGCCAAACTATCTTCTTCAAGGATGTTATCTTAAGTGGTGAACCAAGGATGACTGATAGTGAGGGTTTTACCTCTGTTTCGCCAAAGACAAGACCTCGAAAAGACCATTCCCATCTTCCTAAGAACATGTATACTAGATCATCTTAAAAGGTGTCAAAAAATATGGATTCAAATTTTCTTAATATGATCAATCAGGAGAGGTCTCAATCTGAGTGGGATTCTACTGGTTACTCTGATTATGGGAATGATATGTCGTATTATTATTTTTAGTCATTTTATGGAGGGGAATCCTATTTGTTTGACCCCTTTCTCCACTTTTATGTTCCTTTTCCATTTTTATTAATAAATGGTCATAATCTTTGCTTTTGGATGGACCTTCAAAAAATTAAGTACATTACAAGTAAGTGAGTATCTTTTAAATAAATTCATAATTTAAAATTTTTCATTTTAAACTAACATTCTTCTATATCATGGTTCTTTTAATTTTTTTTTCAAGAATATTATTATTTAAAATCCAATGATTATTTGAAATTATTTTCAAGAATATATGACTTTATTTATGATGTTTTAAAATGAATCTTCTTATAATTTTTTCTAAATGATGTTTTTTTGGGCTTTTAACCTAAATGTGAAATGAATATTTATCTTAACGTTTACCGTATGAACATAATTTCCTACAATCATGAGAATTATTTTGTTGAAAATTTATTCCTAAGTTTCCATGTTTATTTTGAATGAAAATATTTTTCTAAATATTGTGGGAATTTTTATTTAAAATGTAATCAATTTAAAATAGTATTATTTTCTTAAATTAATGAAGAGAATTTTTAAATGTGATTTATAAATTCATCCTTACATGAAGTTACAAGGAATTTATTTTTAATGGATTTATTATATTTTATTTTCTAAAGGATCTATATTACTACAAAGCCTTAATTTTTGTGGAATTGATAGTCTTCTATCATCCTTTACTGATAACATATTATACTTTTTTAGATCATTCACTTTCTTATGATCATGTAGTATATCACTATCCATTATTAATTAGAAATTATTTGTCTCCTTCATGTATATATATTCATTATCATGGATGAAATTAGGTTTTATTTATATTACTTTGATGATATCTCAATCCTATACCACTCATATATACTGTATCAATTGAAGGAATCTTATTAAGAATAATATCTCTTTTTATGGGAAAATATCTAGGTTCTGTATTCTTGATTCAATATATATAATTTTTCACTTATAAATAATTTTGAGAAAGAATTTTATTAATTATAAAAAATATGATTAATGAATAGGATGTTCAAGTTATGTGTGAGGATTGGTTATATATTTTCCATTGATGTATAGAAAAGTATCATGAGACAAAAAATGTAGCCACATTATATGAGTATTTAGTTTATAGATACCAATTTTTTGAGAATGATTTCTTGGTTAAGAGGTATTTATGGTAAGATTTATGATAACTTGGTCTAGGCATTGATGGAAAATTCATAAATGTTTGGATGTAATCATTTCATTTATTGATAATTTAGTTTCCATTACTCATGTGATTTCTATGTTGATAATAGCCTTGGATGTTCATTGAACTAAAGTTGTTTATTAAATGGAATTTTTTTTGATTATCCACTCAGCCATATTGATGATTCAATTTTTATTCAAGATAGATTCTACTATTTTTAACCTTTATTATGAATCTAAGATCACCCTTTATTTGTTTTCTTTTCCCATATATATGAAAAAGGAAACCTTAAAATACTTTCAAGGATGAAATAATTTTTTTCATGCTATATTTTTAATTCCCAATGTAATAAGTAATTCATGTATGTATCTAGTTTTATAATACATCTATAATGATATACCTTGGGTGGTATGATCCCTTGTATCTTATACCAATGTAATAATTAATCATCATCTTTGGGTTTCTGGAGTTAGGTCACTATAACTGGTATCATATAAAGTTTATGATGACCTTTTTTAACTATATTTTATATTGACATAGATAACATGAGCATTATGATTATCCTATAGATTATTAGACAAATTTTAAGGAATTCTCATTCCATAGATAAATTTTCTTGATGAATTTTGGATAACCAAGTGAGTGACACTGTTTAGGGATGGTTCTTAGAAGAAATAATGGAATCATCACATGTTTCCAATATTGGGATTAACTTATTGAGTATAGTAATAAAACGGGTGTTGGAGATGATAATTTCATAAAAATAGTGGGGAAAATCACTTGGGTTATGATTGATATCCCTTCCTATATGTAGAAACCAAACATTATAGAATATAGAGTGAAGTATCGTATAATTATGACTAGACAACTACCTTGAGTTGTGAAAAAAATGTAACTAATTAAATTTCCTTAAAATAATAGAAAAGAGGAATTTCATGAATATTCAAGTGATAAAGGTTATGTAAGTAAAAAGATTAAGCACCCCACATGTCACAAATATGGGAGGAAAAAATTGGGAAAATTATTAAAGGGAATGTGAGTTTGTTATAAATTGGATAAAAAGGCCATCATGCTCATAATTTCAAAGGAAAGAAATAATCTATTAATGTACAGTGCTTTAACTATAAGGATATAGGGAATTATACCAACTAATGTACCATGGTTAACCATGATAATTTTTTTTATTAATTATATCTTGAAAATAATCTAAATATTATGAAGAGAATGATAATCATCCTTAAAGCTTATAGAGAAATCGAGTTATATAAAAAAAATAGTATGTGTGATTTTTGATTTTCGGAAGTTTCTTTTCATGATAATATTTCATATATGGATAGAATATCAATTGATATTTATAAGAATAAAAGGTAATAAATGAATATCCCTCGTGTATGAATATAAATTTTAAGGATATGAATTCAGGGTAATTATGGTTAAGTTGGAAAATAGATGTTTATGATGTAGCAGTATTTACCAATGGTAGTTTGGTATAATGATTAAAGGAAAACATCCAAGGATTATTCTAATAAAATTTAATTGTATAGAAAATTTAGAAAATGTGAATTTTGAAAACATATGTTAAATAGTATCAATCATCCTAAAAAGTAATTTTTATGATAATGTGATATTTTTAGAGATGTTTATTGGAGTAGATATAAATAACCTTTAAGTTTATTATGTGATATGATAATGCGATCTTTGGTGAAGTTTAATTATTTTTGTTTTATTTTGTCTTATAATTTTTTTTCAATATTTGATTAGGGAATATAAATATCTAATTTTGTGACTATATAAGTGATAATGTTTTTGTGGATTAATTTTTATGAAGGTTTATTCATATTTTTCATTATTTTATATTGTGCTATCCATTTTGGTTTTAGACAAGAGAAATAAATTTTCAACTTATGATTTATTAAAACATGATTGTAGTGCTTTCTTCATGAAAAATTATTCATGATCATGATGAGGCACATTGAAGGATTAACTTATTCTTATAGAATGGGTAGAAATCATGTAAGTAAATTTTATCATATTTTATATCCTAATTGAAAAGGAATTTTTCAAACTCAAGAAAACTGAAGATAAATCTATCGAGTCTTGTGTGGAAAGTAACACTATACTACCAAGATATGTTTTTAGAAACATTATTTCAAGTATTATTATTATAGGGATATATTCATATAAGTTTCTTAGTAATTACCTAGAAATTAAAGTTCATGATAAAATCTATATCTGATTTTATTACTAGGTTGTATTCAGTTTAGGAAAGACAAATTAAATTTGAATGGATTGAATTTATATAAGGAGGGGAGAATATAATACCCAAATAATTTATTTTATAATTTATATTTAAAATAACACTATATTTAATAGCATGTAGCACTGGTAACACTGATCCTAAACAAACAGTGAAATAATATTATTTATATATGGTTGTTATAACCTAACCATTGGGTTGGAAGGTATGAATTAGAATAACGATATCATAAGAAATATGTATACAGGTTTAAAATAACTCAAATTTAATGATTTGTTCATAATAAATTTGTACTCAATTTTCAATAAATTCATTTTATGGCTCAAAAATACATTTTCTTCAAAAATGGGTTTCATTACATTTTATGCACATATGTTATAATAAATTATTGGCAATTTTAGAAATTTAATATAAAAAATGTTAATATTTTTTGAATTCATCATTTCATAATAGTCTTAGGATAAATTTTTTATATTTTTATGAAAATATTGTTTTTTAGAAAACAGTGAAAAATGATAATTTTTGAAAAAGTATATTTTCTTTTATTTAATTCAAGTAATTTAAATTTATGATTTTTTTAATTTTGTTTTAAAGTAATATAATATTAATATTATTAACCATACTATAAATAATTCTATATGAATCAATATTATATTTAATTTTTATATAAGTTCATTTTTATGCTTTATAACACAATTTTTTAAAATCTACTTATCATTTCGATTTTTAATTTTATACAAAAATATAGTTTTAGAAATTATAGGAATTTTATCTTGAAAATTTTAATTCATATTTTTAATTAGGTGGTAAAAATTTGGTAAATAATTCCCTTTTATTTTTGGTAATTATAAATAGTAACAATGGTAAAAATTTTCCACCTTTGTAAGGGTAAATACAAAATGTAACTCTCTTGATTTAAATTAATATTATATGTTTTAATTGGTATATAAGGATTTTATGAATTAATATAAAATATTTTTTTAACATAAATTATTTATTTTTATTATGGTAATTTAATTTTACGTTTTAGTGATAGTATAATTACTTTAAATTCTTACACAATTCTGACATAATGTTTGTGCAAGAAGTAGAATAATAAAAGTAAATTATTTGAAAAATAGTAAAATTAAATTTTTTCGAATGAAATATGGTATTACATGAATTTAATATCTAATTAAAAATTATAACTAATGTTAAATGTTTTTTTATTCTAATACTATAAATTTCTTGATGGGTTTTAAGACAAGTTAATTTAAGAGTCCCAAAAACCAATTTAATAATACTTTATTCCCAATAATATTTTATTAAATTATTTAAAAATAAAAAAATATTGAAATAGGAAAATTAGGAAGTTAAATATTCTAAAATTTCATCTATTGACCATTTTTTCCACTTATCACCATAAAAATAAAATTTATGGCCCTTAAAAAGCTAAAAAATGTGTTGTCACAGATAACGTTAAAAAGAGTTAACTAGGGATTTAAACCAAAATATAAGGTTAAGAATGTAACATAAAAATATATAAATTTTATTTTATTGAATTTATTTTTAAATTTTTATTTTCTAAATTAAAAACTATTTCCATTTTTTTCACTTGAAAATATTATGATATATATTAGATTTAAATATTTTAAGTAATTCTATGTTTTTCATTTCCCTCACTTATAAATGGAAACCACTTCTCCTCGCCTATTAACACCACTTGAGCCTATTAGATCAATCAAGACCTACACAATTCCCTTCCCTAAAATCCTACACATGATATAGATTCTCTTATATCATAAAATTACTAACCTATAAGGCTTAATGTGTAAGCCAAAAGAGAATTTTTGAAGAAAATGTATAACTCTTAACCAAGTGTTTTTATTTTATTTCTTATTCTACCTCCTTTAAATATTCTATAGACCAGATAATATAATAAAAAAATTATATTCCATATACTTAAATTTTATTATGATGGAAACACAACCATAATTCACCTCCTTTCCATAATATGAAAAAAAACATCAAGCGTGTGTATGTGTGGCCTATCGTCTCCACATAGTGGTGTAATTTGTTTTTCATCACTATTTTAATTCGATGTTTATAAAGGTGAAATTATAAAATATTTATGATATTTATGATATAATTATTATTCTAGATGTAAATTATATCATATAACTTCTTATTCATCTATCCATTGGAAAATGATAACGTTGTTTATGCGTATGTGTCGAATACCACCTCCATAAAGTGATGTGATTCATTTCTCAAGTCTACCATTCATGCATGATTATAAATTAGTATTTGATGTATAATAATTATAATTATTTCATTATTAATATGGTTTCTGTTATGAAAACATGAAAAATATGCAAGTACCATAACTACCAAAGTAAAACTTTTATGACAAACCGAATAGTTAATACCAAGGATGATAATGTTAATAAATAATTTTTAATAAACGGGAGATCAAATGTTATAATAAAATACTATATCATATGATAAATATGAATATGGTTATTTTATAAATGTATAATTATCCTAAATTTATTATACAGGATTTTATGAGTGTATACAAAGATAGTTGAACTTGAGGTAAGTGTAATTTCGTCTCACGTCCACTTCAATGAGAAATGTTTTGAATTATGCACTGAATTTCTTTTACGTGGTGTATATATTTACCATTTTACATATTATATCACAAATTAATATCTATTTAATGTTTAAATTTATGGTTACTATTTTAATGGGTTTTGATTTAATTTTTTTTAAATCCTTAATGGATTTCTGTTACAATCTCATTTTATTTTAAGAGTATTTATTTTAAGATTTCATTTTAGAAAATTATATGATCCTAATATATTAAAACCCATAAATTTACTTATAATCTAGTTATTTTTTTGGTTTTAATATTTATTTTCCATTATATCTGGTATTGTATCAATAATCATCAAGTGAGTTATAAGTACTGTTATTTATTTTAAAGATATTCATATTTTAAATGTTTTCCTTTCAAACTCTTTTTTCTTCCATATTGAGGTTATTTAAAATGTTTTCAATAATATTCTTATTTAAACTCCAATAAATATTTCAAATAATTTTAACCATATTTTACCTTACTTACAATGTTTTAAAATGGATCTTCTTGTCAGTTTTTTAAAATGTGGTATTTTTGAACTTTTTAGCAAAATATGAAAGGAATATTTGTTTTAACATTTATCACATCAATGGAATTTCTTATTGTCAGAACCATTTTTACATTGAAAATTACATTACCATTTTCCATGGTTATCTTCAAAGAAAATCATTTTCTCAATATTTTGGGAATTTTATTTAAAACAATATCAAAGTAAAAGGGTAATATTTCTTTAAAGAAGTTAAAATAATTTTGAAAAGTGATTTATAACTATGTTCTTACACAAAAATACAAGGAAGTTATTTTTAATGTATTTCTTCTATTTTATTTTATAAAGCCTCAGTTTTACTAAAACAAACTCATTTTTTATGAATCTATGGTCTTATATCATCCTTTCTTGGTAATGGATTATAATTTTTTTAGCTGATTAACCTTCTTGTGATCATGTACTATGTCACTATCTATTATTCATTGGACATTATTTTTATCCTTTATTTCCATATTTCAATATTATGTATGAAATTAAGTATTACTTCTACTACTTTGATGATGTCTCAATCGTATATCTCTTTTATATAAGGTATTATCTAAAGGAAGCTTATTAAGAAATTTATCTAATTTACTAGGTAAATATTAATGTTTTTTATTCTTGATTCAATATAGATAAATGTTGACTTATAAGGAATTTTGAGAATGAATTTTAATGATAATTAAAAATATGAGTAATGCATAGGATGTGTAAGTGTTGGGTGGGTCCTAGTTAAAGACATCCCCTTAATACATAAACATTTCTCATGATACAAAATAGGTTCCCACATTAGATGGGTATTTAGTTTAAACCTACCCATTTATTAATAATTATGTCTTGGTTGAGATTCCTTAATGGTAAGACTCATGATAACATGGTTGAGGCATTGGTGTAATGGTCATTAATATCTATATTTATACATTTCCTTTTTTATAATTTAATTTCCATTATCCATGTGATCGTTATGTTGATTTTAGTCAGGAGTATTCATTGAACTAATGTTATTGATAAAATGGTATGTGTTTTGATTATCCACTCTACCATATTGATTATTCCTTACTTATTCAATATAGATTCCATTTTATATAACCCTCACTAAATATATGTACTCACCATTTTTTTATTTCCTTGGGATATGAAGAAGTAATATTTGAATGATTTTCCAGGATGATTTTTTTCATGCTATGTTTTAAATTCCCAACGTAATATGGAAGTCATGTATGTATCTGGTTTTTAAAGACTATTAAACTAATTAATATTGGGTGGTGTG
The DNA here is from genome assembly GCA_963277665.1 of Viscum album. Taxonomy (NCBI): domain Eukaryota; kingdom Viridiplantae; phylum Streptophyta; class Magnoliopsida; order Santalales; family Viscaceae; genus Viscum; species Viscum album. The sequence continues at coordinate 1,661,245,607 of OY728146.1, read as the reverse complement.
ATCCATTATACCAATATAATAAGTAAAAATAGAATTTTGGTTTCTAGATCCAGAGTTCTACATTTTCAATTAGAGGAAGTTTAGTATGACCCATGGGAACTATATTTTAGATTAACATAGCTAACACATGTATTGTGATAATCCCTTAGAGTATTTGAGAACATTTTAGAAATTTTCATTCCATGAATAAATATTCATGATTAATTTAGTCTAACTAAGTGAGTTACATTATTTTGGGATTTATCACAGAGGAAGGAACAAAATCAGAACCTGATTTTAGTATTGGGATTACCTTATTGAGCATGTAAATACAATGAGTGTTTTGGTTGAAAAGATCATGGAATTATTAGTGAAACTGACTCAGGTAATGATTTATATCCTTTCATATATTGAAAAACTAAACATGAGAGAATAAAGAGTGAATGATCTTAAGATTATTCCTAGACAATTATCTTGTGTTATGAAAAACAATCTAAACCTAATTTTTTTTCCCAACAATAATAGAAAATTTGTGTTTCAAAAATGTTCATGTGACAAAGACCATGGAATGAAAAAGATTCAACATCCCCTGTGTCAATAATGTGGGAGGAAGAACTTATGTAAATATATCATGGTAAGGAGAGTCTATTACAAGTGTGGAGAAAAAGGTCATCGTGCCTATAATTTCAATGAAAAAATATAATAATGTTTAGTTCTTTAACTGTAAGGAGGTAGGTAATTATGAAAACCAATGCCCCAAGAATAAAAGATGGGCTTGGTAATTTTTTTATTCATGATATCTTAAAAAATATCTAAATATTATTTAGTTAATGATAATTATTTTTGAATCTTTTATAGAAAATGAGTTATACGATACATTTACTAAGTGTGATTTTTGATTTTATAATGTTTTTTCTCAGAAATATTATCTCCATAGATGAAAATATTGGTTAATCTCTCTAAGAAAAATTCAACAAAAGAATGTCCCTCATATATGAATTTATAATTTAAGGTTTTGAATTCATAGTAATTATGGTTTTCTGGGATAATATATGATTATGATATAGTAATATTTATCAATGATAATTTGGTATGAGGATCAAGATGAAACATCCAAGGATCATTATGATAATATTAGTTTCATAGAAAATTTAAAAAATGTGAATTGTGGAAAAAATTTGAATGACATCAATTACCTTGAAAAGTGATTTTTATAATAATGTGATATTTTTTAAGATATTTATTGATGAATTTATAGATGAACTTTATGGTTATTCTTTGATATAAAAAGGTGATTCTTAGTGATGTTTAATATATTATATTATATTTTATGTAATATGTTTTTTGAAATATGTGACTATGGAATATATATATATATATATTTGAGTATGTGACTATGTAAGTGATAAAGGTTATTTTGGGATTATTTTTTATGAAGGTTTATTCATATTGGTTATTATTTTATCTTGTACTAAAAATTTGAGTTTTTGATAGGAGAAATAAATATGGATATTATGGATGATTAAAACTTGATTTTAGTGATTCAAGTATAAAAAATTAATCATGGTCATTATTAGGCGCATCAAATTATTGAATTAGGCTCATATAATGGGAAGAAATCATATAGGTAAAATTTTTCATATTTTTTATCCCACTGATAAAGGAATTTCTCAAACTAAAGTAAATAGAAGACAAATATATTTATTCATATGTGGAAAGTAACACTCAACTACCAAGGTATGTTTTTATAAACTCATTTTCAAGTGTTATTATTATATATATACATTTAATTTTTTTTTCCATAAATATAAAATAAAGTTCATGATAATATCAATATCTAATTTTATTACTATGTTATATTCAATTTAGAAAAAAAAAAGAATTAAAATTATGATGATAAAATTTATATAAGGTGGGTAGAATGTAATAACCCAATATTTTATTTTATATTTTTCTTTAATAAATAACATTATATTAAATATCTTGTAATGAATACAACAATGGTGTTAAATAATCTATGAAATAATATTATTTAAATTTGGTTGTTATAACCTCACTATTGGGTTGGTTGGTATGAATAGAAATAAGAACATTATGATATATATATAAGGGTTTTATATAATGAAAATTTATTTATTAATTCATAATAAATTAGTACACAATTTTAAGTAAAGTTTTTTATGCCTCAAAAATATATTTTCTTCAAAAAATGGTTTTTATTGCAATTTTTTCATGGATATTATAATTTATTTATAAAAATTTTAGAAATTTTATTTTAAAAATGGAAATAATTTTTTAAATAATTATTTCACAATAAGATTACTATTAAGTTTTTATATTATTCTAAAAAAAATTATTTTTATTTGAATAGTGAAAAATATTGGTTTTTCAAAAACTATCATTTATGTTATTTAAATCAAGTAATTTGAAAGTACAATTTTATTTTGAATTTGGTTTCAAAGTAAAATATGATCAATTTAAGTAAAAATAATCTAAATGATTTAATATTAATCAAAAATTTATTTTAGTTATATATAATTTAATTTTTTTCTTAATAACCCAATTTTCAAAAAACTATATTTATTAATATTTACACATTTATATTAAAATTGATTTATTACAATTATAGGAATGGATTCTTAAAAATTGGATTCAATATTTTGAATTATGAGGCTCAAATTTGGTAAATATGATTCTGTTATTTTTTCATTATGAATAGTAACCATAATAAAGATTTTTCACCTTAGTAAGTATAAAATAGGCAAAATAGGGTTAAAAATGTGGGATGAGGCCTTAAAATATCCATAATAGTTGCCTTTATACTACTGGATGAGTTTTTTTCTACCAAATACATCACATAATTTAATATATGTAAATTTATTTCAAATTTCTGTTTATTATAACAATTATATTATTTTAAGATGAGGATAAATTCAAAATATCACTCTCTTGATTTTAATTTCTCTTATTCATTTTCATAGGGATAAAAATATATTATGAATGAATATAAAAGATTATTTTAAACATAAATAAGTAATTTTTATGATGGTAATTTATTTTTGATTTTTTAGTGATATCATGACTACCTTAAATGCTTATGCAATGCTAACATGGTGCTTATGCAAGTAGTTAGAAAAATCATAGTAGATGATTTTAAAAACAATAAAATTAATATGTTTTGGATGAATTGTAAAATTAAACAAATTTAATATATAATTATAAAATATAATTAATTTTAAATGTGTTAATATTTTAATTCCATTTCTATATTGATGGATTTGAATTCAAATTAATTGAATAGTCCTAAAAATGAATTTAATAACATTTTAAGTTAAACAATATTTTACTAATGATTTAAAAATTAAAAAAAAAATTAAATAGGAAAATTGGAATGGAAAATTTACAAAAATATCTTCCATAGACCATTTTGTGTCATTTCATGCTTTGGAATTAAATTTATTACCCTTAAAGGATAAAAAATGTATTAGCATGATCAAGGTTGAAAAGATTTAACGAGGGGGTAAACCAAATGAAAAAGTTTAAAATGAAACATAAACATGTCTGAAATTTATTGGTTTAAGGTATTTAAAACATAAAATCTCCTAAATTAAAAATTATGGTTATTTGGTTCCAATTTATATGATTATGATGTATATTATATTTAAATCTTTTAAGTAATTTCAAGTGTGTACTTTCCCTCACTTATAAAAGGGAACTACTTATCCTATATTTCTCACACCTTTTGAGCCACTTATCTAGACCAATAACTACCCAAAAAACTTCCCAACCATACTTACCAGGAACTATAGTTTATTTTCTCATCAAAGTTCCAAACTATGAAGTTTATGGTGTAAGTCAAATCTAGTTTTCTGAAGAAGATGTATAACTATTAACCGAGTGTTTTCATTTTATTTCCTATTCCACCTCCTTAAAATATTTTATAACCATGATAATTTAATGAAATCAAAATCTTCCATATAATTAACTATTATTATTCTATATTCACAACCCTTATTCACTTCCTTTCCATAATATAAAAAATTAATACATCATTTGTGAGTATGTACAACCTATCATCTCCACGTAGTGGTGTAATTTGTTTCTTATAACCATTTTACTTGGATGGTTATAAATTATGAATTGGTGAATATATATTATATTTATGACATAATTATGATTTGATAAATATATTATATCATCTAACCTAATATACTTCTATACTTTAGAAAATAATAACGTCGTTATTATGTACATATACACTACCACCTCCCAAATACAATGTGATTCATTTATCATGTCTTTATTTCCTAAATGATTATAAATTTTTATTTAATTTATAAAAATTATAATTATGTCATGATTAATATTTTTTATATGATTAAATGATTACCATGATACAATTACTAGTAATACTGAACAGAAACTTATATGAAAAACAAAATAGTTAATACCCGTGATGATGATGATAATAAATAATTATTAATAAAAGAGTGATGGAATGTTATAAGAGAATAATATATGGTATGATAACTATGAATATGTTTATTTTATATATTTATAATAAATATAAATTTATTATACCTGAGGTTAAGAGTGTATACAGAGAAATATGGACATTGGGTAAGGGTAATTTCATCACATTTCCACTTCAATGAGACAAGTTTTAAATTATGCACCTAATTTATTTTACAAGGAATATATACTAACCATTTAAAATATATCATTAATTAATATTTATTAATGGTATTTAAATATTCACGTCATGTTTAATATTTTACAGGATTTTATTAAAAAGTTATTAAAGTTGTAAGGGATTTATTTTACAATCTCAGTTTATTTCAGTATTGTTTACTTTTAAATTTCATTTTATAAAATTATATTATCCTAATCTATTAAAGCCAATATATTTTCATATAATTTTTTTATTTTGGGAGATTTCATTTTTATTTTTCATTTATTATCTTCTTGCATCAATAATCATCAATTGAATCAAAATTAAAGTTCTTTCTTTTAAATAAATTCATATTTTAAAAGTTTTCCTTTTAGGTTATTTTTCTTCCATACCAAGGTACTTTTAAATGTTTTCAAGAATATTATTATTTAAACTCCTATGATTATTATTTGTAATTTTAAACTATATTATAATTTCTTTAAATTTTTTTAAAAGGAATCTTTATATTGTTTTTCCAAATTTTGTATTTTTTGACTTTTTACTAAAATGTGAAAGGAATCATTATTTTAATGTTTACCACATGAAAACAATTACAAAAACATGAGATTTATTTACATTAAAAATTAACTTTGAATTTAATATTTTTATTTTCAATGAAAATATTTTTATAAATATATAGGGAATTTTTATTTAAAATGATATCAAGAGAAAAAATTATAATTTTCTTAAAGGAATGAAAAGAATGTCAAAAATTAATTTATATCTCAGTTCTCCCACAAAGTTATAAGGAATTTATATTTAATTTATTGTTTATATTTTTTTATAAAAGATTTTTTTACAACAAAAAATTCATTTTTTATGATTTGATTATCTTCTATCATTCCTTACTGATAAAGGACTGTACTTTTTTAGATCATTCACCTTCTTGTGATCATGTACTTTGTAACTCTCCTTTATTCATTAATTTTTTTTATCCTTTATATCAATATTTTAAATATCATGGATAAAATTTAGTATTAGGTATATTACTTTGATGATGTATCAAATATATACCACTACTATATATGTTATCAGCTGAAGAAAGTTTATAAATAAATTTATCTAATTTATTTTGGAAATAGCAATGTTGTGTATTCTTATTAAATATAGATAATTATTGATTTATGAAGAATTTTTAGAATGAATTTTATTGATCAAAACAATATGAGGAATTATTAGGGTATGAAAGTGAAATGTGGGGCCCTGTTATAGATTTCTTGTTAATGAACCTATAAGTCTTATAAGACAAAATAGGTGGCCACCATAGATGTGTGTTTGGTTCAAAACTATCAATTTATTAAGAATTATGTATTGGTTGAGAGGAATTAATGGTAAGATTCATGAAAACTTTGGTCGAGGAATTGATGAAAAGTTCATGAATGTCTGGATTTATGAATTTACTTTATTGAGAATTTAGTGTGCGTTATCCATGTGATTTTTATATTGATATGATCCATGAATGTTCATTGAACCACAATTATTGATTGAATGGATTTTTTTTTGATTATCCACTCTACCATATTGATTATTCCTTATTTATTCATGAAATATTGGTCTATATGTATCCCTTATAAAGAATTTGAGCTCACCCTTTATTTGTTTTCCTTTCCCCAAGATATGAAGATGGAATAATTGAAAGAATTTCATGGATGAAATAATTTTTTTCATGTTGTCTTTTAAAATTGACATGTAATATAGAATTTAAGCATGCATCTGGTTTTCCAAGGATGATAAACTAATCTGTATTGGGTTGTGTTATCCCTTGTTTCTTGTACTAATATAATAAATAATCACCAACTTTGGGTTTATGAGTTAGGGTTCCACACTACTTCCTTCATATAAAATGATAATCAAAGGTTGTATTATGATATCACAAATATCATAGTAAATGATATGTCATAAATGTATGCATGTCAGAACCTATGACATTATTATATCATCTTATATGATATAGGATTCTAGGAATACCTCCAACAATATTATACTCTAAGCAAATCCCTATAAACTTTGTGTCATTTCACTATATATTATATCATATATAATAACTTATGAAACCATGTCCAAAACTCCTTTTGGATATTTTTTTAAACACTTTTGGAAAGTCATCACCACTTTTAACTTGTATCATAACATATGAAATACGTTATGAATACTCATCAAAAACACTTTTGGATTAACTATGAAACACCTTTAGAGAATATATTTAAGTAAATATTGATACCCATTCAGTCAACCACAAAGAGTGTATCCATGGGGATTCACATCATTTATAGAAAATATGGATCACTATATCTACATATGTAAGCAAGTATCGACTTATAAAAAAGTACCAATGCTACTCATTTATAAAGGGGTATGAAAAGATCTACATCAACCACATGTCTCCCTATACATGTTTTCCCTAGATGAATCATATACAAGAATGGGTTTTCATATAATCCCTTTTTCCAAGAAATAAAGTGACCATGTGAAATAGTGTATGTCAATACCATATATCCAACTCATACATTTTTAATTATATAAGTATGGACTAATCAAGTTGATGAATACATCACATGTCATTATACTTTATGGATGATAACATCTCATTACCCTCATATAAATTAATAATCACATTATATATATTATTTAGCTACAACTTGACACTTCCACATTATATCTTAAATAAGGGTCCATATGTCATACTCATCATACATGAGGGAAAATACAATTTTAGTTGTGCTCCAACGAATGACATAATCAGAAAAATACCTAGTCACATCGATTAGCTAATACTCAAAGTAAGATTATTCTTTTGTGTAAATTGTAAATTATAGAAGAAATTTTAATTTTTGTTTACTGGATGTGTTGCATTTTGAATCGGGACTCAACATGGGATTTTGAGAGTTGGAATTCCTCAAAATAAATTTTTGAGAAAGGAATGGATCTCGGGTAGTAGCTCAAGTGTTATTATGATCTTTCGAGGCTTCAAGTAATGTTTTAGGAGTTTTATAGTTTTCTAGCCAAGGTGCATGGTTTGGTGTGCATGGTTTGGGATAAAACATGAGATACAATGATGTTCATTGTGTTTTTAGTTAATTTTGAACTGATCATGGTTGAGTTTCATAACTAGAACATAGTTTGGGGTAAAATGTGTGAGTTAAAAAGGAGAAATTGTGAGAGGTAGTGGAGAAAATGGGATATGGTGCATGTTCTATGCATGATTTCAGAAAACCACGTGTCTTTTTGTAGAGGGTAGGTAGTACTAGTAGCACGGTTGGTGCATGTTTTGTCTAACCATGCATCCTAACTATGTGTATCATGGGGTGTTGGGAATTAGTGGGTTTATGTTTGGTTCAAGGGTTAGCTAACCAAATTGTAAACCATGCAGTTTCCCAAAAAATCATTAAAAGGGGTTTTACCAAAATGTCCCTATGATTTTTAGGCCACTCAACCACCTTTCTCCTCCATTTGGTGTGCAAGGACCAAGGTGCTACCAACCCCTTACTACTCCTCAAACCCTTCAATTTAGGGAGTTTTCATGGTGATTCTTTGGTGTTTTAGATGAGTTATTTTCCTCCAATTAATTCCTTTACTCTTCCCCTTCCTTATATCTAATTTTATAGTTCTACAATTTATTTGTGTTATGATTAAATTGTATAATTTTCAATTTCTGTTAGATATTTTTGTCATATTTTATAGAGGAGATTCAAATATGGTTTTTTCATGTTATTTCAAGGTGTTTTTAAGGTAAGAATTAATGGTTAATTTTCTTATTTTTTCCTAATGTTTATTTTAATTAAATGTTGAAATGGTATTTCCTCTTAGGAAATTTCTTGAGATTAGTGTCAAGAGTCCATTTTGGATGAACCATGGTGGTGGCATGATGTTTTGATAATAGGTGAGTACACTGAGATTTTTTCTAGAATTATTATAAGTTTGAGTTTAATGGTTTAATTAATGATAATTGTTATAATAATTTTTTTTCTTAGTGTGAGGTTAGAACTTGGGTGATAGGGATGAGATCGTTTGGATATTGAGGAGATTGGATGAGGCTTGGACGGACCATGTAAAGACTACCAAACATTGTAAATGTTATGGAATGCTTCATTAATTTGGTAGGTGGTATAATAGCTTTACTTATAGTCCCGATAGTTTATTTATATGTGTATATATATTTTTTACTTAATTCTTATGTGTGGTGTTTTTTCCTTGGTTAAAGTAAATGGTTTTTGACTTTAAACTGTTACCTTGAACCTTCCATGGATCTTTTTGGTGCTTATAAAATTGATCCCATGGCCTCCCATGGTGTGGGATATTTCTTGAAGGTGGTAAATTTGGGTTTTAAAGGAAAAATTAGTTGGCTTATGGGATTACCCGGTCATGATCATTGGTTTGTACGATATCTTGGTTAAAGGGATAATGGGTATAACTTAGAAATAATTTTTTAGGAATTTTAAGAGTATAAATGGTTCTTTTTCATGTGTTATGTTTTTATGAGATGAACTATGCCACCTTTGAAATTGTTTGAATCATGTGAGTTGGGTTTTGACCCTGTTTTGGGTGTAACTGGGGGAAAGCTATGTTTTAAAATTGTTCTAATTTTAAAATCAGTTGTTTAACTCAAAGTGGTTTATAAATATATTTGAAATGATTATTTGAAATGGGTGTGTGTTTTCCTCTTTAATGAAAATACTTGATGACTATTTTAATGATTTTTGATGGAAAGAAAGGCTTTGACCATGTTTTGGTCTTAATGGTCTGTAGGGACCTTAGTAAATGAAAATGGTTTTAAGAGGTATTATTTGTGGGTTTTTAAATTATTTTTAAGTTAAAGAAGTTGAACCTTAATATTTGGATAAATTATGAATGGTTTATATACTATATTGATTCTCTAAACACGGGTGGTAAATCATATGTGTTAGGTTATATGGAACATACATTTTCGGCTCATTACATTACGATAATTCTAGTAGCAGATGTTTCTGGAGAAATTTTAGAAAATATTAAGAGGAAAATATAGAGGTTGGGGATAGAAAATCAAATTGGAATAGGTTATGTGGTTTGGAGCTTGAGGCTTCACTATAAGGGAGTGGTTGTGATATATGGTGGCAGGTTACGGCGTAGTGGCTCGGGTGAAGCTTTTCAGTGCTTCTTCTATTTAAGGCATGGATATGGCATGGAGTGAGAATATGGCATAAAGTTGGGTTCTCACTTGAGTGTATGTGGTGTAGGAGAATCTAGTTTCACCATAGTTGTCTGAGGGGTGGTTTGGCTAGTTCTTCTAAAATGGTACTCCCTAAGGCATATAGATCAATTACGGTGTGGAGGTAAGGTTGTCTTGGGGGTCTATGGTATTGTGTATTCTATTGCATCGTGGTATTCACCTCCCCTTTTATAGGATCTACAATGAAAATATAATCATTTTTCTTTGAGGGGATTTTACCAACAGAGTTGTGACATAGTGATGGGTGATATATTGGGAGTCCCTTCATTTTTCAACCATTCTGTGGTGTAGTTCTATGGGTTGCACTGTGGTCTTATGTTTTTTTAGGTTAGGTATAAAAAACTAAAATCCCTTTGAACCTGATCAATTTTCCAGTGTTTCTATCATTTCTTGTGTGACTCATGTTCATATCATGGAGCTTATTTAATAGTTCTCAGAAGTTTTCAACCTCGGACTTTAGAGATTGATCTGTGGTGGCTTAGACGAGTTCCTCTCTTCCTTTTTCCAGTATTACACCCTATTTCTCATTTGGGGGATGTTTCTCTAAAGATTAACCTACTTTTTTATGATTTTTTGGTAAGAGTTTTATGTAGTTATTTGGTTCTAATGTTAGTAAATATGATTTTCTTTATTTTTTTTGATTGGTGGTGTCCTTTCTCTTGTTCTAACCTTGCAAATTGGATTAAAAATATTTGTTTGTAGTAGGGGTCCATTGTTTCTCCACTTGTTTATCATATGGGAGGGGTTTTAATCTTTTTTATCTATGGAAAGATAGTTTTCACTATTCAAATAAAGATAATGAAAAGGTTAATTGAAATTTAAGGGGAATGAGTTTGAATCACATTTTTTTACATCTTTGATATTATTATTTATATTTTGATTGTATGGCCTTGATGCCCCATTGAATATCATGGTTGTTGATATCATATGTTTTTGGTAAATTGATATGTGTTGTAGAGACCTTGATCTTTTATTTTTATGATAAAACCTTTAATAAATGGTTAATCACTATATCTTGATAATGAATTGGTTTCACCTGGAAAATATGGATTGTGTTATAATTCCATTGAATAAAGAAATGGAATGTTATAAAACCCCCTTTCTAAATCTAAAAAGTGACATGTGAATGTCATAAAAATGTTGTGACGTGTATTGTGTTGTGTCTATATTGTGGGTAAGTGAGGTCTAGTTTTGATGTGGGATGATTATGTGATAGGTTGTGTGGCCGTGTTATAGGGTGGTTTTGGTGGAAATATAAGGACCTGACCTTGTTCATTACATAATCTAGTTAATTAAACTAGAATAAACTTATTACATTCCCATAGATATTCTTGGTTTATATTTTTAGATAATTAGGTCATAATTCATACATAAAATCCCATAAGAATACAAAGTGGATACTACTAAAATAGTGTCCATTTATTCTATAATATAATTTTTTTAACAAAACATTAATTATTTTCATGAAAATTATTCACAACATTCATCTTGGCTTCTTATTATCTCTTACTAATCATTAACCCCTTTGAAAAACATTTTAAAACATGGTATGATAACAAAAATATTTGTAAGGAACATAAAAATATGTAAATAAAACCATTAGTTCATGAATACTTACAAACAAAAGAAGGATAAACTTATCACCCTTAAAAGTAACATATACTGTATGAAAACATGGGGTTTCCATAAAACATATAAAACTTAAATAAACCATTTAAGTAACTTGAGGAATAATTTTATTACCATAATTACATAGGATTGTAACCCTCAAAACTACATTATGATTTTAAACCCTCAAGGTTACCTTAAAATGTAACTTTCACAATTGCCTTATGATGTAACCATCATAGTTACACTTCGAATAACCATTACGATCAACTTCTAATGTAAACATAACCAATGTATTGGAGGGAAATCATGGACCCACCTATCATCATAAAAAATTTCCAAGTACCAGAACATAATCATAAAACATGAAAATTTTCATCATAAACACATTCCTTTTGAATTTTTTCAAAATACAAATTTAAAAGAGTATTTTTATATAAAATTACCTTACCTCAGTTTGGACTTCCTTAAAAAATTTCAGAACTATTTTATAATGATTTAAATAGTGTTTTTAATTTATTAAAAAACTATATTCATATTTATAATACCTTACATGTAGTTTTATAACATTATTCAGCCTATTTATTTATAATATTTCGTTATTTTCATTGTTTCATGTGCGTTTATTTCATGGTTTCTATGGAAGGATCATTATGAATTTTCTTATCAAATGGAAGAAAAACTAAAAAATTGGAAATAAATGGTATTAATATGTTTCTATAATTTTAAATGATACCATATATCATTTTTTTCTGATATGTGGATGATTCATTAGATAAAACATTAATTATAATGGTTTGGTTTATTTTTGACAGGTTTTTTCGACCATCACAAACCTATTTCATTTCATTTAAGGTTATGTATATAAATTAGTTACAAAGCATTAAAAAGTTTATAATATAGATATTAAAATATTTGTTAACCATTAATATGGTTTTATTACTATACTTTAATGTGGTAAAGGAAAATAGGAACTCATCGTCCATGAAGGCGGTGAATCGACACATCACAGATGATGTTCTCATTTTATAGAATAAGAAGATAAGAGGAGAGGTTTGATGATGGATATTACATTAACCAAATAAAATTATAGTATATGTAATACACTAGAGTTATCATGTCACTTTGTATAGGGGATCTTATGAGAGCATAACAAATGAAATAAAATTAAAAAGAAAATAAAAGAAAATGAAAGAGGATTTTTCCACTTGAATTATCCTCCTTGAGAACCACCTTAGGAAAACTGGATTGGGTATTTTGTTGAGAAAAAAGGATCATGGACATGGAGATATGTTTTCAAAGAGTATTGGGAAGAATTTGGACAATCTTAAAGGATTTATAGGTGTAAGGAGAAGAGGTGGTGAGGGGTGGTATTTATAGTGGAGGAGAGGGGTGTTTTTTGATTATTTTATTCATTAGTTTACTATTTTGGCTCAAGACTATGAATAGTTTGACAATTATCACTAAATATTTTAAAATAGTGAATGGTAGTTCAATATTATAGTGATTATATCATTAATGACTCAATGAATATTTTATTTAAATTATAATATATATATATACTGTAAATTACTATATTTTACTATTCACAAAAAATTACAGTATTTTACAAAATCCCAAAAATTCACCACAAAATTTTTATAATGGTTATATTTGAAAAATTAACCTGATATTATGAAAATAATTTTTTAAATATGGGAAATTTAATTTTTAATTAAAATCATCATTTATTCGAAAAATAATGATTTTAAAATTACAACTTATTTTATAACACTTTGAAAAATTAATTAAGGTATCATAATATTATGTTATAATCATAACACAAAAAAAATATTAATTTATGAATCTATTTTAGGATGATAATTTTTCTTTTAATTAATTATCTTAATTATAAAATTGTAAATAGACATTTATGTTTTACAAAAATACCAACACTTAATTTATATTTTTCAAAACATTTATTTACTTATTCTTTGATATAAATATATCATATTTTCACTTATAAGATACATAAAATATTATTTATACTTTCATAGGTGAGGTTATAATTCAATTAATATAGATTTCTAAATTTCCTTAAATACCATTCATTTCATTATACATTTATAATGAATTTCAATATATAATTCCCAAATGAAAATAAAATTATAAGTAACTAGGTTTTTACAGGAAAAATGGTTGTGACGTGGATGTGGTAAGGAAGAAGTGGATTTGGATGTCAAATGGTGGTGATGTGGGGATGGTTGGCTCGAAGATGATAATGGATTGTTTTTGTGTGTGGTGTTTTATAGTTCTAGATGATCAAGTACTATTGGAATTAAAAGATATTGTTGAAATTGAAATGGTATAGGTTAGTTTGGTTAATGGGATGGAAATGGACAATGAATGAAACAAAAATTATAATTATGGTTAAACATGTGTAGATCATAGTGTTGCATTTGTTTTCAATAAGGTGTCAACATGTGTATGGAAAGGTAATGGTTGAATTTGTGATGATGATTGAAGTAGGTGATACTTTAAGTAATTTTTCTAACTCATTAAAGAGACCACTTTGATAATGATGAAGTTAGTCCACAACTAATGGCACTTGGAGAATTGCTATTTGAAATTGGCTGTCATGCTTGATCATTATCCATAGAAAATTAGATGATTTTTTGTGCTGATCTTCAAAGACCAATACATGTGTTAAGGTGAACACATTAATGACTAAAATGATTCCATATATTATGTTTTAATGAATGGGGGAGTGAAGAGTAGTACCATCCATGGTTGGATTAAGAAATATGATCCATGGTTGGATTAAGAAATATGAGTAAATGTATTTGGAATTACAATTCCAAAGAGAATTGAGGACAAAGGAATGGACATGAAAGGATAAGATCCATTTGTTTTAAGATAAAAAAATCATTCATAATGGAATTCAAAATGCATGAAGATGAGAAGATTGAAATAAAATAAAAGAATAATAGAAAAAAGAGAAACCATGCAAGGGTTTGGAATTAGTGAAGGCATCTATACATGATTTTAAGGTGTCCATGCACTTAAATTTTGTATTTCACATTTGTTAAACAAAGTAAATATGTGGATTACTCAAAAATATAGGGCCAACCAAGAAAAATAATGGCCAACCTCAAACTAAGGCTCATGTAGGACACTTGGTCAACCGCGCCCAAGGGAGACCAACTGAGTATGCCCGTAAGAGGCGTGCATGTGAGGGATGCGTATAAGACTACTGGAGGGCGCGAGATAAAGACCATTCACATTGAGGGCCAAATGCCCACATGCGAATAGGGCATAGTGTGGGCACAAAGTGTGCCCGCATGATGAACACTGAATGGGGTGGTACCATGGAGGCAGGAGTAATCTGGTGATGGGTAGAGATGGTTTGATATTTAAACAAAATGCATACCTCATCTCCATTTTGATGCAGGACAAAATTTTAAAAACATAGAAGAAATCATAGCCGTCTATCTAATCCTATGTGTAACCGTGGCCACACATCACATCCGCAGTTTGCGATCTAATATTCACCTTCCATCCATCCCGCGTACTGCATGTTTGAACTCGAGTCATCTAATACACATGAAGTCACGTCATCTTATTCTTCTTTCCACTATGTGATGCTGCCACCAATACTCGCAAGAGTAGATGACCTGATCATCATGGATGACCAATGAAAAGCATATGAGGATCATTTTGGTCATTGAATCTATATGATATCATGCATGCAATCTCATTTTCATGCATACAATGATTTGGTGAATTTTGAAGACTGCATAGGCAAACAAAGTTGGCAAGGCCACGTGGATGATTCGAGCATAGATTTAACATGAGATAAATTTGATCATTATCACATACATGTGATGAAGGTGATATTGATTCAAAAGGGATCTCCATAAATCTCATCATATCTTCCCACACAGTTTTAACGTTTTAAAGAACTGATGATCTCAGATATTCAAAGGAGTTATTCAAATGAATAATCTCACAAGATTTAAACATGCAGAAACACTCATCCTCACCTATAAATAGAGAGGCCTCGACCAAGGGTCCTGTTGTTGAAGACATTCAGAAATCTCTTGTTTCTCCATAGAAACAGAGCACCGATTAGAGGTTCTACATAACATTGATATGCAAAGGAATAGAAAACCTGTGGGCCTTTTAAAAGGGATACACACTCTCTAAGTTTCTTATGAAGAAGAGGTCTTCTGCATCCCTTGGACGAGTAAGAGAAATGTACCATTCTCAGTTCTCAAAGAGGAAAACCACAAACCATCCTGATTCACAGAGGTGGTCCGCACACCCAGTGTGAAGGAGGTCCTCACTCTCTATGTGTAGGATAACTGTGCAACCCTTGCACGAGGAGAAGCCATGAACCATCCTTAGACCAGTGGAGAAGATCCACACATACCCTTTGTATGAAGAAGAAAAAGAACTCACACATACACCCTAGGTATTGTGTGTGTGAAAATAATATTTGAGAATTCATACATGCACATTCATAATAAAAAATTTTAAGAGAAGAAGAAAAGGAAGTGTGTGTGAAATCGTGAAGAAGAAATGAGAAGTGAATAGTGGGTGTGTGCAAGAGAAGGTGTAGATTTCATAAACATGCATTCATACTCAAATGCATGAAACACAAAGAAACAAATTATAAAAAGTGTAGGTGTTTCAAATAACAAAATAAGGAATAATATTGAATGACATTCATCCATTCTTGTCAATGAACACGTAGAGAAGGAATTATGTTTACATATTGAGCAAAAAGAATATAAGTGAATCATGTGTATTTAGGTGTACAAGCAATAAATTATACATGCATACATTTATCTATAAAAATGAACTATTGATAAGTCATTGAGATACCCAAACAAATTGGATTTGGATTCCATGAAATCCATACATGATGTGGATTTGAATTGAGACTGAAGCTGGAAAAAATTAAAGAAGAACATATAGCCGAGTTAATAGTGTTTGAGAATTCATGAAGAAATATAGAGAGCTAATAAAGTGAAATATCCTTCTTTCAAATTAATATTCTATAAGTAGTTGTGTGCACTATTCACACACACTTAAACAAGGTCGGGTCATCATCAAAAGAAGAAATAATTGCCTGGGCATTGTTGCACTAAGGAATGATCACAAAGGTGAACATATATATTGAGTAAGGACAACAGACATTACCAAAGGTTGTTGAAGATTTTTAAAGAGATACATGGGAAAGTGTTGTTCAGTAAGCTCATGGGGAAAGAGCATCAGATCATCTATAATGAATCAATTAGAGAAACAAAGACGGAAGATGATCATGTGACTTAAGATCTATAAAGACCCTATGTGATTCAAGGAGGAGAAGAAGTCTTCAGTGAGACTCTAGAGCAGGCCAGTGGGACTCTGGTAACACTGTGGGAAGTAGTATAAAGAACCTCCTATAGGACTCAAAATATATATAGTGGGACTCTATATTGACCATTATAATTGATAATAATATTGTAATGGGAATTTTTGTTGGAGAGAATAACTAACACAACAAGAAGTAGGTCTTTGAACCGAACCTTGTAAATCCTTGTGTTTAGTGACTTTACATTTACAAAATCATTTGAGTTAAGGTTTAGAGACAAAAGAATACTGGATCAAGGCTTTAACCATTCATAGAGGTTTAATTTATAAGAATCAATTTGTAAAAATTTTAAAGGGATTACTGATTCCCCCCTCCCCCCTCTCAGTGATTCACACAGATCTGGGCACTAAAATTTGTATCAGAGGAAAGGGAACCTCTAAAAGATCCAAATAAGTCTTTATAAAGTGAATATTTAAGGAAATGAGTGAGAAACCTCAAATGGATATTTCTTCCAAGGCTCAAAAAAATAAATAAGAAACATGCAAGGAAACTCAAGAAGAATCGTAATGCAAATAGGGATACACCTTCTGCAAAAGGCAATCTAAAAGGTAAAACATGTCATAAATCTTTTTTATTATTCCTCTTCTAATAAAGCATGTTCAAGATTTTAGGATGATAGATGAATTAGTGATCTTCAGTCTGCACTCAAAGATCACCTGAAGAAAATCCCTAGAGAAGTGGAAAGAAATATTGTTGCAAGCATTGGTGCTCTTCAAGATGAAAATCTACAACTAGGAGAGGAAGCCGAGGCCATGGAAGAGGCATTGGAAAAATGGGTTGGCATATCCAACACTCTCACAAAACTAGTGAAGGAAAAGTAATAAAAAATTTATCTTTGCAATGAAATCTATACTAAAGTTGCTGAATAATTTCAAGGAATAATTTGTGAGAATGAATTATTTGAGATCGTATTTGTAGAAGCATTCCATGAATTTGAAAAATTGAACAAACTTTCTATGATTGTAAAATATTTTCAACTGGAAGAAAAATATAACAAGTTAAAGGATCTTGAAATTTATTTACAATAATTAAAAAGTATACATGAAGAACAAATGATAATGTTGAAGGAAAATTAGGAAAGTAAGTTGAGATCAGTTGATGATGAGAAGAACTAACTCAACATGAAATGCTTAGTGTTGGAGGTGAAAATGAATAATCATCAATAATACCAAGCTAAAACGTCCCAAACAAATGAAAGAAGAGATTATTCCACTCAATCATTAATTAAGGACTATTATTCTAAAAGGAGTATTAGATCATCCTTTAATCCAATGGAAACATCCTCCAAGAAAAAGGTACCATCCATACCATCTTGTACTCAGAATTTTAAATGTGTTTCTACAAGCTATACAGGTTAGAAGAAAGATTCTAAATAAATTTAGATGAGTAAGTGTGATGAGAAACCTACCACCATGGCTAGGGTAGATAAGAAGAAGAATTTGAAAGATGGTTACCCAGATAGAGCACAAAAATTCAAGATGAAGTCCAAACAAACTTATCCAGAAGATATCAATATGTTAAGATTTGTGGGTCAATGTTGGTGATGAAACAAGTTTGGGAATTTTTCATTAGATCATTGGTACAATCCTCAAAATTAAAAATCATAAAGTAAGCCCATCTCAAGGGGGGGCAATCCAGAGAAAAATAAGCAACATCCACAAATCCAGAAGCATTTGTTCACTGCAAACAGATTTGGAAATATTGATAACATATATGATGTATGAAATAGAAGTGGTCACAAGGTTGATACATGTTCATATCAACATGAATCCAAAGATGATAGGAAAATATGATCACAAAATTTGGATAATAATGAAGAATATACCTTGGGAATAAATCAGAATAATATTGTAAAAATAAATTCTCCCAAGAAAATCCCAAGAAGTAAAAGTGAGAAGTCCTTGGATTCTTAATCCAAGAAGTTTAATGGTGCTGGATCCAAAATCACTACCAAGAAAAGATGCTTATACTGTGGAAATAAAGGTTAAACCATGGATCGCTATAAAAAATCCATGTAAATTAATGGAATCAAGCTTAAATTGAAAAGAAAATCAATCCTGAAGAAGATGGGATTGATTGAACACATTCCTAAAGATGATAAGTTTCCTAAGAATGGTAAATTGAAATCATTGAAGAATCATGTGGAAGATCCGAACCAGACTATGTTAAGAAGTAGTGTTTATTTATCTGGCCTAATCAATTAAAATTTGATGGATAATTGAAGAAATCTAAAGATGAAGTACTAGCTAAAGCAAATGAAAAAGGGAAACATATCATTACACATGAAGATGAATCCGAATTTCATGAGAGTTTTTCATCACATGACAACCCAAGTGTCTCACAAGTACTGTGTGGAAGGTGCAAGCATGTTGGACGTCATGAAGAAAAATGTATAATTGTTTTACCGGGTCAATTGGAGATGTTGAAAATTGTAAAACATGCACCAGTGGAAGCTGCTTTACTACAGGAATACGTAAGGAAAAAATATCCACACAAGTTGAAGGTGAATGGAATTAAAGTGTCCATGCTGACAATGAAAGATAACAATGTCAAATGGAGAGGATACACCATCATAAAGAGTACTAGACACATTAGAACTACATGGAAAAGATTTCTTGGGTTGAGATAAAATTCCAATCCCTATTGATCCTATTAGGAAGCCACATGTGTTCCATCTTATTCCCTTATATTATTATTTTATATTTTTTTCTTTCATTATAGGAAATTGAAGTTTAAGTTCATTCTCAAGATGAGAATTGAATAAACAAAGTAGAGGACAACATGTTAGACTCATTATTCATAATTTGATAATCACTTGAAATTCACCATAGTGGAAGATTATCAACATGAATATCTTGAATATTATTTGATGATATTTTCCACCAAGGTAAATTAAAGGGATTTCACCCCTTAAGGGGAGAAAATATGAATGAGATGATATTAAGTATTATTTCATGATAAATCTTGAAATTTATACCATCTTAAGAATTTGAGACTTGAGGTATTCCAATCACACTTACATCCCTTGTTCTTAACTGTATTTATCATGTCAATTAGGGGGGGGGAGGTACTTGATTGATGGAAACATGGGATGAAAGGGAGAGATTTATATTTACACTTAAACCTTTTAATATTGTTTGTGAAGTATGTGCAGGACTTATAATTTCATTGATAAATCTGACTATTTCCAACCCCTGAGATAAGAATTGAAACATTCTGAGCAAGATTTCACATGTATAGTTGATTATGGACAACATTGAAAACCATGGTTACATATCTCATGTTTTCTACTTAGGGTTATCCCAATTAGACTTATATTTGATTAACTAAAGTCTCTTGATAAGTGAACCATGTGACATCATCCCTCTCTTAGAAATATTGAAGAAGATATTCTTTAAAGGGAGGTGAAAATGTTTTTAAACAGACCCCACTAAACATTTGCATTTGATTTCTAATAAAGGGTAGAAATGATTAGAACACATATTGACCCATGCAAAGTGTGATTAGGTTATATTGACAACAAAATAAAAAGGGGGATATTGTAGAGCATAGTGTTTCATTTTTTGTCAATAAGGTGTCAATATGTTTATGGCAAGGTAATGGTTGAAGTTGTGATTATCATTAAAGTAGGTGATACTTAAATTAATGTTGCTAACTCTTTAAAGAGCCCAATTTGATAATGATGAATTTATTAAAAAACTAATTACACTTAGATAATTACTAATTGACATTGGATGTCATTCTTGATCATTCTACGTAGAAAATCAGACATTTTTTTGTGCTGATCTTCAAAGACCAATACATGTGTTCAAGAGAACACATTGTTAACTACAATGTTTCCATGCATTATGTTTCATTGCATGAGGGAGTGAATAGTAGTACCATGCAAGTTTAGATAAAGAAAGATGAGTAAAGGTCTTTATAATTACAATTCCAAAGAGAATTGAGTACAAAGGAATGGCCATGTAAGGATCAGATCCATTTTTTTAAAGATGAAAAAGCATGCATAATTGAATTCATAATGAATTTAGATGAGAAGATTGAAATAAAATAAAAGAAGAATAGAAAAATTGAGAAACCATGCATGGGTTTTGAATTACAAAAGGCATCCATGTATGATTTGAAGGTGGACATGAACTTACATTTGGTATTTCACCTTTGTTAAACAAAGTGCATATGTTTCTTACTAAAAAATATAGGGCCAAAAAAGCGAGCTACTATCCAGCCTCAAACTATGGCACATGTGGGACACTAGGTCAATTGCGCCCAATGCAGGTCAACCGAGTATGTCCGTAAAAGGCATGCATGTGTGGGCCATTTATAATCCCCCTAGAGGTCATGAGCCGAAGCCCATGCATAGTGAGGGCCAAAGGCCCAATGATGAATAGAGCATAGAGTGGGCACAGATCGAGCCTGCAAGGTGAACACGATACATGGAAATACTGTAGAGGGAGGAGGAGTAATCTGGAAATGGGTTGAGATGGTTTGATACTTAAACTAAATGCATCCTGCATCTCCATTTCTATGTGGGAAAATATTTTTAAAACACAAAAGAAATATTATCTATCCATATGATCCCATGTGTAATAATGGTCACACATCACATCCAGAGTTCGCGATCTAATATCCACCATCCATCCATCTCGTGCGCTACATGTTTGAACCCGAGTCAGCTGATGTTCATGAAGTTGCGTCCTCTTCTTCCTCTCACCACTGCGTGACACCGACACTGCTACTCACTAAAGTAGATGACCTAATCGCCATAGATGACCACTGTAAAACATATGAGGATCATTTTGTTCGCTGAATCAATACGATATCATGCATG
The DNA here is from genome assembly GCA_963277665.1 of Viscum album. Lineage (NCBI taxonomy): Eukaryota > Viridiplantae > Streptophyta > Magnoliopsida > Santalales > Viscaceae > Viscum > Viscum album. The sequence continues at coordinate 1,661,223,877 of OY728146.1, read as the reverse complement.
AAATATCATTTTCATACATGCAAAGATTTGGTGAAGTTCGAAGAAGGATGAGGAAAATGATGTTACTGAGGACACGTGGATGATTTGAGCATGGATTTAACATGAGATATGTGTGATCATTATCACATACACGTAAAGAAGGGGAGATCATTCTAAAAGGGAACTCCATAAATCTCGGCATATCTTCCCACATGGTTTGAAAATTTTCAATAACTGATGATCTTGACTATTCAAAGGAGTGATTCAAATGAAGAAACTCACGGGGTTTAAACGTGGAGCAACTCTCATCCTCACATATAAATAGATATACCTTGAATGGGGGTTCTATTGTTGAAGAAATTATGAAAGATATTGTTTCACCGTAGAAATAGAGCACTTATTAGAGGTTATGTGAAACTTTTCTATGTGAAGGAAAAGAGAACCTACAAGACTTCGACAAGTGTACACACTCTTGAAGTGTCTCTAAAATAAGAGGTCTTATGAATCCCTTGCATGAGGAAGAGCTGCATAACATTCTCAGTTCACTAAGAGGAAAACTGTGAACCATCCTGGTTTGCGAAGGTGGTCCACACACCCAGTGCAAAGGAGGTCCTCACTATCTGTGCGTAGGAGAACCGTGCAACCCTTGCATAAGGAGAATCCAGGAACCATCCTCAGTTCACTGGAAAATATCCAGGCGTACTCTCTATATAAATAAGAAAAAGAACTCACACATACACCTGAGGTAGTGTGTTTGTAAAAAGAATAGTGTATAATTCATACATGCACATGCATACTTAAAAACATAAAGAGAAGAAGAAAAGAAAGTGTGTGTGCACTCATGAAGAAGAAAGGATAAGTGACAAGTGGGTGTGTGAAAGAGAAATTGGAGATTGCATACACATGCATCCATACACAAATGCATGAAACATAAAGAAACAACTTATAAAAAGTGTAGGTGTGTTCAATGAACCAAATAAAGAATGATATTGAATGGCATGAATCCATGAATTTCAATTCACACGTAAAAAAGGAATTGTGTGCGCATATTGAGAAAAAATAATACAAGTGAATAGTGTGTGTTTGGGTATACAAGTAATAAATTATACATGCATGCATTTATGAATAAACATAAACTATTGAGAAGTCATTAAGATACCCAAACCAAGTGGATTTTTATTCCATGCAATCCCTGCATGAAGTGGATTTTAATTGAGACTGAAGTCGGGCAAAATTAAAGAACTCCATATAATCGAGTTAACAGTGATTGAGAATTCAAGAAGAAAGATAGTGTTGATATAGTGCAAGATCATTCTAGAATATTAATATTCATGAAGTAGTTGTGTGCACCACTATAACACATCTAAGTGAGGTCGAGTCTTCATTATATTAAGAAGGAATTTCTCATGCATCGTTGCACTTAGGATTGATCACAAAGGTGCTTAGAAATATTGAGAAAAACCAACAAAACTTACGAAAGGTTGTTGAAGATTCTTTAAGAGATACACAGGAAAGTGTGATTCATCAATCTCATGGGGAAAGAGTATCGGATCATCTATAGGGAATCAAAGATAAAAACAAATAAGGAAGCTGCTTGTGTGACTCGAGAGCTAGAATAACCCTATGTGATTTAAGGAGGAGAAGCAGTCTTTCGGGGGACTCTGGAGTAGTCCAGTGGGACTCTGGTAACATTATGTGAAGCAGTATAAAGAACCTCTTGTGGGACTCAGGAGAGACACAGTGGGACCCTGTATCGACCATTGTAACTAATAATAATATTATAGTGCAGAATATATATTGGGGAGAATATCCAACATAGAAATGAGTAGGTCTTTGAAATGAACCGTGTAAATACTTCTATTCAGTGCCTTTACATTTACAACATCATTCGAGGTAAGGATGAGAGACACAAGAAGATTGGATCAAGGCTTTATCCTGACATAGATGTTTAATTGAATTGAATCAATTTTTAAAAAGTTTAAAGGGATCACTAATTCACCCCCTCCCCCTCTCAGTGATTCACACTGATCCAGGAACTTCAGTTGGTATGAGAGGGAAGGTCATATCTAAAAGATCCAAGGGAGTATTTATGATTTTTAGATTTTAGGAAATGAGTGAGAAAACTCAAATGGAGATGTCTTCCAAGACTTATAAAAATAGAAAGAATAAACAGGCAAGGAAACTGAAGAATAATCATACTTATAATGGGGAGAAACCTTCTACTGAAGGTAAAAAAATGTTACAACATGTGATAACTCTTTTTATTTTTCCTCTTATGATGAATCCTGTTCAATATGTGATGATGATAGATCAATTATTTATATTCAGTCTACACTCAAATATACTATGATGAAAATCCCTAGAGAAGTGGCATGATATATTGCTATTAGAATTAGTGCTCCTCAAGATGAAAAATTATAGCTGGAAGAAGAATCTGGTTCCATGGAAGAGGCATTGGATAAAAGTATTGGCATATCAAACACTCTCACAAAACTAGTGAAGGAAGGTGAAGAAAAAATTTATCTTTTCAATGAAATATATGATGAAGTTTCTGAGTAATTTCAAGGAAGATTTTTTGGGAAATAATTATTTGGGATTTTATTTATAGAAGCATTCCATGCATTTGAAAAATTGCACAATGTTTCTATGGTTGTCAAAGCTGATCAACTAAAATAAAAACCTATCATGGTAAATAAGATTGACATTTATTTACAAGAATTAAAATGTATACATAAAGAAAAAATGATAAGGCTGAAGAAAATATGGGAAAGTATGTTGAGATTAGTTGATGATGAGAAGAACTCTCAACATGAAATGGTTAGAGCTATCGGTGAAATTGAAGAATCAATAATCATCCTAAGATGAAACTTCCCAAACAACTGGAAAAAGATATGCTGCCACTCAAGCATGAATTAAAGACTATTATTCCAAAAATAGTATTAGATAATTCTTTAATTCCATAGAAAAATCCTCTAAGAAAAATGTACCATCCATACCATCTTGTACTCATACTTATAAATGTGTTTCCACAAGCTGTATAGGATTAAAGAAGAATTATAAAAAATATTGATGATGAAAATTGATGAGAAACCAAGAACCATGTCTAGGGTGGATAAGAAGAATAATGTGAAAGGTTGTTCCCCAGATAGAGCAAAAAAATTCATGATTACGGCCCAACAATCGTATCCAGAAGATATCAAGATGTTAAGATTTGTGGTTCAATGTTGGTGCTGAATTGTTTTTGGGAATTGTGCATTATATTTTTGGTACAATCCTCAAAATGAAAAAGCACAAAAGAATCCCATATTAAGGGGGGAAGCTAGTGAAAAAGAAGAAACATCCATAGATCTAGAAGCAAATGTACAGTAAAAATATATTTGGAAAGATTGATAACATTTGTGATTTATGTAATGCCATTGGTCACAAGGTTGGTACATGTTCATCTCAACATGCATCCAAAGATGATAATAAAAGAAGATAAAAAAATATGGCTAATAATGAAGAACCTACCTTGGGAAGAAATCAGAAGAATACTGTAAAAAAAATCACCCAACAAAATCCCAATAAGGGAACGTGAGAAGTCCTTGGATTATAAATCCAAGAAGTTGAAGGGTGATGGATCCAAAAGCACTACTAAGAAAAGATGCTTCTACTATGGAAAGAAAGGTCACACCATGGATCACTATAAACAAGTCATGGAAATGAATGGAAGAAAGATGAAATTGAAAGGAGAATCAATCCAGAAGAAGATAGGATTGATTAAATACATTCCTAAAGATGATAAGTTTCCTAAGAATTGTAACTTGAAATCTTTGAAGAAGCCATGTGGAAGCTCAAAACAAGAATATTTTAAGGAGTGTTTAGTTATCTGGCCTAATCAATTTAAAATTTCTAGAGAACTAAAAAAAATATGAATATGAAGTACTAGATAAAGAAAAGGAAAATGGGCAACATACCATTCCATATGAAGATGAATTCTAATTTCATGAGAGGTTGTTAGCACATGACAACCCAAGTGCCTCACAAGTATAGTGTGGAAGGTGCAAGCTGGATAAACATCATGAAAACAAATGTATAACTATTTTACCAGGTCAAATGGAGATTTTGAAAATTAAAAAACATGAACCAGTGGAAGCTACTTCCCTACTGACAGAAGTAAGGACAAAAAATCCACACAAGTTTAAGTTTAATGGAAGTAAAGGGTCCATACTGAAAATGAAAGATCAAAAAGTCAAATGGAGATGATACACCAGCATGAAGAGTACCAAACACATTAGATCTACATGGAAAGGAGTTCTTAGGTTGAGAGAAAATTCACACCCTTATTTCTCTTTTTAAGAATCTCACATGTGTTTCATTTTATTCCCTTATTTTTTTTTGTATATGTTTTCTTACATTTTAGGGAATTGAAGGTGAAGGCCATTCTCAAGATGATAATTGAATAAAAAAAGTGGAGAAAAAATATATGGACTCATTATTCATGATTTGATAATTACTTGAAATGATCCACAGTGGAAGAATATCAAGATAAATATCTTGAAGATTATTTTATGATATTTTCCACCAGGGTAAATCAAATGGATTTCACCCCTTGAGGATAAGAAAATATGAAGGAGACGATATTATGTATTATTACATGAAAAATCTTGAAATTCATATCATCTCAAGAAGTTAAAACCTGAGTTATTCTAATCACAATTACATCCCATATTCTTAATTGTATTTATCATGTCAATTAATGGGGAGTTATTGATTGATGACAAGATGGGATTAAAGGGGAATATTTATCTTTGAACTTGAACTTTTTAATATATTTGATAAATTATGTGTAGGACTTATCATTTCATTGATAAATATGACTATTTATGACCCCTGGGATAAGAATTGAAACATTCTGAGCATGATTTCACATGTATGGTTGGTTATGGATATCATTTAAAACCTTAGTCATATCTCTCTTATTTTCTACAGAGGTTTATTCCAAGAACACTTAGATTTGATTAACTAAAGTATCTTTACTAAGTGAACCATGTGACATCATACCTCTCTCAGAAATATTCAAGAAGATATTCTTTAAAGTGAGGAGAACATATTTTTAAACAAAACTCACTAAACCTTTTCATTTGGCTTCCAATAAGAGGGAGAAAATACTGGCATATATATTGACCCATACAAAGTGTGATTATGTGATATTGAAAAAAAAATACAATGGGGGATATTGTAAATAATAATGTTTCATTTGTTTTCAATAAGGTGTCAATATGTGTATGGTGGGGTAATGGTTGAAGTTGTGATGATGATTGAAGTAGGTGATACTTAATGTAATGTTGCTAAATCATTAAAGAGACCACTTTGATAATGGTGAATTTACTCCACAACTAATGAAACTTGGAAAATTACTATTTGATATTGGATGTCATTCTTGATCATTATCCATAGGAAATCAGACGACTGTTTGTGCTGATCTTCAAAGACCAAGATATGTATCAAGGAGAACACACTGTTGAATACAATGTTTCCATGCATTATGTTTCAATGCTTGAGGTAGTGAATAGTAGTACCATCTATGTTTGGATGAAGGAAGACGAGTAAAGGTCTTTGGAATTACAATTCTAAAGATAATTGAGGACACAAAAATGTCCATGCAAGGATAAGATCCATTTGTTTGAAGATGAATAAATCATGCATAATGTAATTCATAATGCAGGAAGATGAGAATATTGACTGACTGACTGAACGTTAATTTTTATTAATAAGGGAAAGGCCAAACAATCAAATCACAAGCCCCTCTAGGTGGCCTAAAATGATGGAGGCCTAGTTAATCTCCAAGAATGATTGCCTTACAATTGGTAGGAAGAGAACCCATATTATCATAAAAAATAAAGTATTCCTCCTAGTTTTCCCTACGAGTTGGATAGTCTACCACAAAGTTCAATTCCCTCCAGCTATGGTGAACAAGTTTCCCTTTCTTGGACTCCAGAAATCATCTTCTAATGATGTAGACCAGCTCCCAAGGCACCACATGATGCCCCTAGATAGATCTCACCAGGATCTCCAAATCTGACTCAATCTTAGCCACTAAAAACCCGTGACCCCTACAAACCATCATCCCTCATAAGAGAGATCACGCCTATACACTCAAGGATATTCATGAACCATAGTAGGAACTGAACCCCCAGAGCACCGAGCCACTAGAGTCCCGAAGGACCCCATGACCCCTCATCACCTCGTTCATGAAGGAGCCATCCTAGTTTAGTTTTAGTCCACTGATTGGAGGTTCCCTTCTGATCCAAAGGCCTCTCACGCTTTTCATCATGCATGGATTGTTTAGGAGATTTCACACTATATTGTACCATTGAAACCCCTTTAATAATGATACCAAATCAACAATGAATATGAGATGATTTAAATAAAAGAAAATAAGAATAGAAAAAAGAGAAACCATTATTGGGTTTGGAATTACCAAAGGCATCCATGCATGATTTGAAGGTGGCTATGCACTTACATTTTATATTGCACCATTGTTAAAAAAGGTGCATATGTGAATTAATAAAAAATATAGGGCCAACCAAGAAAGCTACTGCCTAGCCTCAAGCTAAATCTCATGCAGGACACTGGGTCAACCACGCCCAAGGGAGGCCAACTGAGTATGCTCACAAGAGGCAAGCATTTGTGGTCCATGTATAATCTTGCTGGAGGGCATGAGCTGAATCCCATTGATAGTGACAGACAATGTCCCGTAGGTGAAAAGAGCATGAGGTGGGTGTAGAGTACACCTTCAAGGTGAAAACGGTATGGGGTGGTACCATGGTGGGAGGAGGAGTAATCTGAGGATGGGTTGAGATGGTTTGATACTTAAACCTAATGCATCACATGTCTCTATTTTGACATGGGAAAAGATTTTAAAAACACAGAATCAATATGATCCATCCATATAATCTCATGTGTAATCATTTCTGCACATCACATCCAAAGTTTTTGATCTAATCTCCACCATCCATCCATCTCACATGTTGCATTATTAAACCCGAGCCATTCGATGCTCATGTAGCCACATCGTCTTCTTCCTCTTGCAACTGTGTGACACTGCCACTGCTACTCACTAGAGTAGATAACCTGGTCACCATGGAAGACCATTGGAAAACATATGAGGATCATTTTGGTCGCTGAATTAATATGATATCATTAATGCAATCTCATTTACATGCATATAATGATTTAGTGAAGTTTGAAGAAGGTCAAGGAAAACAAATTTTATGAGGCCACATGGATAATTCAAGCATGGATTTAACATGAGATACATGTGATCATTATCACATACATGTGAATAAGGGGGATCATTCAAAAAGGGACCTCCAAAAATCTCGACATATCTTCCCACGTGGTTTGAACGTTTTAAAGAATCGATGATCTAGGATATTCAAAGGAGTGATTCAAATGAAAAATATCATGGGATTTAAATGCATATCAATGCTCATACTCACCTTTAAATAAATATCCCTAGACCGATGGTTCTATTGTTGAATACATTCCTAAAGCTATTGTTTCTCTGTTGAAACATAGCACCGATTAAAGGTTCCACATATATTTTCTATGTGAAGGAACATAGAACCTCCAGGCCTTTGAAAAGTGCTACGCACTCTCGAAGTGTCTCAAGAAGAAGATGTCCCATACATACCTTGCATGAGGAAGAGCCATATCATTCTCAGTTCATGAAGATGAAAACCCCAAAACATTCTGGTTCGCAAAGGTGGCCCACACACCCAGTGCGAAGGAGGTCTTCACTCTCTGTGTGTCGTAGAACCGAACAACCCTTGTGTGGGGATAAGATAAAAACTATCCTCGGTTCAGTGGAGAAGATCCAAGTGTAACCTCTATCTGAAGTAGAAAAAGAACTCATGCATAAACCTGAGGTAGTGTGTGTGGTCAAAGAATAGTGTCGAATTCATACATGCAAATTCATAGTTAAAAACATGAAGAGAAGAATAAAAGTAAGTGTGTGTGCACTAATGAAGAAGAAAGGAGAAGTGAATAGTGGGCGTGTGTAAGAGAAAGTGGAGATTACATACACATTCATTCATACACAAATGCATGAAACACAAAAAAACTACTTATAAAAAGAGTAGGTGTGTGTAAAGAACCAAATAAGGAATGATATTGAATGACATGAATCCATTCATGTCCATGCACACGTAAAGAAGTAATTGTGTGTGCATATTGAGAAAAAAGAATACAAGTGAATAGTATGTGTTCGGGTGTACAAGAAATACATTATACATGCATGCGTTTATGGATAAACATGCACTATTGATAAGTCAATGTGATACCCAAACCAAGTGGATTTGGATTCCATGTAATCCATGCATGAATTGGATTTAAATTGAGACTGAATTCGAGAAGAATTAAATAAGACCATATAACCGAGATAATAGTGTTTGAGAATTCAAGTAGAAAGACAGAGCTGATATAGTGCAAGATCTTTCTTGAATTTTAATATTATTGAAGTAGTTGTGTGCACCAATAACACACATCTAAGTGAGGTCAGGTCTTCATCAGAAGAATAAATAATTTCCCAAGCAGTGTTGCACTGAGTACTGATCACAAAGGTGATCAGAAATATTGATCAAGGCCAACAGACCTTACCAAATTTTGTTGAAGATTCTTCAATAGATACATGGGAAATTGTGATTTAGAAATCTCATGGGGAAAGATCATAAGATCATCTACAATGAATCAAGGAGAAAAAAAATAAGGAAGCTACTCATGTGACTCGAGAGCTAGAAGAACCCTGTGTGATTTAGAGAGGAGAAGAAGTCTTCAGTGGGACTCTAGAGCAGGCTAGTAGGACTCTGGTAACACTGTGGGAAGAAGTATAAATAACCTCCTATGGGACTCAAGAGAGATATAATAGGACTCTATATTGACCATTATAATTGATAATAAAATTATAGTGAAGAATATTTTTTGGGCATAATAACCAACACAACAAGGAGTAGGTCGTTGAACCGAACCTTGGAAATCCATGTGTTTAGTACCTTTACATTTATAGAATCATTTTAGGTAAGGCTGAGAGATACAAGAAGAGTGGATCGAGGATTTAACCAGCCATATAGGTTTAACTGAAAATAAACAATTTGTAAAAAGTTTAAAGGGATCACTGATTCACCCATCCCGTCTTAGTGATTCACACTAATATAGGAACTTCAACATGGATAATGTTTAATTTGAATTAAATGTTATAGAAAATTTTTGGGTTAAATGAATGGAATTTTTTGGAAATTTGAATATGGTAAATGTATTTAAATTGATAAAGATGATGAAATATGAAATGAAACTTGTAGAAACTTGTGTTCTGTTGTGAATCTAGTGGTGTCAATGAATGTGGTGGTGTAGTGAGGTTTGGTGGTAATTCTGTGACTCAGTTGGATCCTTATTGTGAACCCATAGGTTGGACTTGTATGCTATGTTACTATATATACATATTGTATTTTTTTTATGATTTCTATATACACCCAACCCATGTTGAGCACCTTATGTTGAAAACCAAATTTTTATGGGTGTTTTTCCTAACATCATGATGTTGAGGATGGATGAATGACTACCCACTTTTACCTTCTCTATCTACTAGGTCTTGATGACATAAATAAGTGGTGATGTCTATAATTCAAAAGTTTACAGTTGAGGTGTGATGTGATGTAGAGGCCCATGTGTCTATTCATGAGACATGATGTGATGAGATGTGATGAAATGGCTTATATTGGGTGTCTTTCATAATAGGTGGATGGAATTTGAGGATGTACTTCATGTTCATGATACCCTACTATTATAGTTTTCATGTGATGTGATGGACCTGGAGTCTCCAGGTGAGATGTGATGTGATTTTATTGACCATGTGTCTTAGGGTGAGATGTAATGTAATGTTATACGAAAGATATGATAGTGTTAGGATATATAGTGTTGGGGTGTGGGTGGGGCACCCTAGTGGGAAAGTAGTACAAGGATTCATTTATTAATATACCTCTTATTATTTTTTTTATACTTGGATATGTTATTTGGTGAGCGTGCCATGGTGAGTTTTGGATTGGTTAGTTGGCCAATGTAGGTGCTGTTGGTTCTATTGTTTTCTCACGTGTACATTAGTATACTCTTTTAATTTGTGCATGGGAGACTTTGGTTACCCTAATGAATATACTTTTATACTTACCCTACATAATTTTTAAAAAAAAATTAGGTTTCTAGGATTACTATGTGGACCATGCTAGACATTACTATCTTGGAATTTGGGTTGTTATCGTGTGGCTACCTTATATTTTCTTTTGGTCATTTATTTGGATACTTTTATCTATATCTAATTAATTTATAAATGCATTGTGGGATGGTTTTGATTTTCTCTATATTATTTTATGTCATGGAGTTGGTTAATAATTTATGTTTTATATCCCAATCCTATTAATATAGAGGGTAGTGTCTTCCATTTATGTGATTTTTATACTCTCGATTCTAGTCACCAACCCAGGTCCTACTGGAGGTGGGAATCGTGAGTCATTATCTCTCTTCCTTCATTTTAGGCCTATAAGGGGTGCCTTTAGAGGTAAGTGGTCATGAATTATTTGTCTTACTAATTCTCCAGGAACCATTTTAAAATTTTATGGGTTAGGTGAAAAAATAACTCTCTAAGAATTGGCAGTATACTATAGACTAGGAATTGGATAGAGGCTTTGGGAATATATAATATAATCAAAGGTTTATGTTCTATACTAATGATATAGGAACATTGGTATACCATATAGGAATTCATTGTGTGTTGGCGATCTGCATCTATGCTTTAATTTTTTGGACTGATACTCTGAGTAGTATTATTTAAATTTATGAGTAAGTGATGGAATGAAGCTTTGAATGTATGAGTAGGCATTGGACTGAGGCTTCAAGCAATATTTTTATTATTTATGGTTCAAAATGTATAACATGGATTCCCACATCAGAGGTATAGAGAACCAAAATGTTGTTTTTTTCTTTCATGGGTCATATGATGAAAGAGAATACCTTTCTTAATTTAAGGTTTGTTTTACCAGTTATTTTATGACTCTAATGGCCGGATTAGGTTGATGCATGTTGGTTGGTCTAGGTGTTTCCTTAAAACATGAGGTATACTGGGTTACTAGATAAACCATCATTTCTTTTGATACGTGTCTTTCTTTATGTACATTTTATTTATCCCATTGTTTATCCATATGCACTGTTTCTAAAACTAATATTTTTTAGAAACCATTGGTGGTGGCCTACTATGTTTTACTCACACTATTCTCATTTCTCCACTACACCTGGGTACCTAAGAAGAAATCATATGTTTATTAGAGGCACAGGTTTGTATTGGGTCCCATATTGAGTTTTTTCATGGTTAGGCATGATAACTCGGATGGAATTATGATACTGGATGAGGTTCATCTCATAGATTTAGTAGATCCATTTTTAATGAATTTTAATTTGGTTTGTATGTTTGGATAATCAGACTAGTGGGAGGTTAGTTGTATGGATTATATGGATATTCAAGCCTTTATTGTATTTCATTTTATATTATAGCACGATCTGTTAGTTATTTATTTTCATGTACTCTATTGTATATGATGTTTGATAATTTAATTTTGGTTGTACACTCTGATATGGGGTAGAGTCTCTTCACAATTCCACCTTAGACCCCTGCTACTATTCAGTAGCCTCTAGCATACGAGGAGGAGTTCTTAATGTCTTATGGTGAAATAGCTCGAGGCATCAATTTAGTGGCATCTGGGTTGGGATGTTACAAAGTGGTATAAGATGAGTTACCTTTCTATTATTTTACTATTTGTGTTTTGGTAGACTAGATATATATGAATGTGTTGGATCCTATGATGGATAACGATATGGTGCATCATGAACACCTATTCTGGTAGGATGTCCAGGTTACCAGGGGGTTAGGATTGTAGTTCTGATTTATGATGTTATTATTTAATTTGGTTTTCTCTTTTAGAAAGAAACTTTTGGTTTGTATTTGATTATTTTTTATGGATTTATAGCTATTTTCCCATTTCAAGAGGCTTTTGATTCAAATTTTATTCTTGGACTATAGAGGTTAGTGGCATCTCACGCATCATGATAGACACATAGCATCCACATATCATAGGTCTTCTAATGTTTGAATTTTTTGATGATATTAGATCAATTATTTAAAGTGTTAACAACTACTTATATGAAGTTTTACCATATAATTACTTAGTGGAATTCAGATCAGCTAGGCCGAAATGTATATAGATTTCTTTTGGATGGTAGGTTTTATGGATCTATGGTGAAACTCTCGATGATGAGGAAATATTTTTGATCCTCATGCATAGTAGGTGTAGTGAATGTAGTGGGTCAAAATAGAACGGTTATATAACTATTGGACCATTGTGGGTGGTTTTGGTTTTGAAGTTGGTTATGTGGACTGGTCCTCCAAGGAGTGGTATGATGTGAAGATGCTCGGATAGGATGGGTACCCTAGTTGTGGTCAGTTGGTTTAGAATGTGAAATATTTCATATGTGAGACCCCAGATATGGGTTTTCTATATATTATTATCATGTGACATTGGGACAGGTGCTTGGTTGACACCCCATGAGTTGTGATCATCAACATGTTGGCATGGACCTATGTGATTGGACCTAATGACTTGTTGTGAGACTTTATTAGTGGGTCTTGGTGGGAGAGCCTAGTTACCTTTATGATGTGACTCAATTTTAGGTAGTTACTATCTTATGGATTTAGAGGGTGACCCATGAGAGATTTTGGCCGAGTTATGTCTGATTTTGGGTGTGTGAGGCATGGATGGAAGCATTGGACATTTGGAAATAGTGGATGAAGGGTGGATCTTAGTATGAGTTTTAGGCTTGTTGGATTCCTTTTTTAGAGGGAGCACTTGTGTGTTGGTTCTTTAGTCTTGTTGTTGTATTCTAGAGGATCAATCTTGTTCATGGTGCTTAGATATGTAACAGTTTTGAAGGTGGGATGTTCTTGATGGTTATGAGCTAGATCAAGAGCATAGTAGGTGCTTGAGGGTATCTTTTTCCAGGTGTGTAGGGTTTCCTTGGGTGATGACCATATAGGGGAGGTATACCTCATATGTTTATAGTGTGGGAAACAAGAAGATGTATTGTTTCCTTATGATTAAAAGCACTTGGAGTGTTGATGATTCAGTATAGCCTATGGTTTCTGAGGGAAGGAAAAGATAGGTTCCAAGCCTGGTTAGCTCTGTATGCATCTTCATGAATGTAATGAGAGCATAAATGATCAATGTGAAAATTCCAAATGATTCTTCGGTTTTGAGTGTTCATGCAAGTTGTTTTGGATTAACGAGTTTACTTTAGTTTTGTGAAGAACCAAGGGCACTCTATTCTGGGTGAAACATGCATGCATGAGAGTCATATCCAGTGGATAGGGCTTGTGAGACATGTTTTTATGAGATATGAATCTCTTGAGTAATAGAAATGTTTTTTTGTTGGGTTACACAAGAGTGTTTAATAGTTTAGTGTTAATAGGATCTTAGATACATGGGTGCAAGTGACACATTATATCATTTGGATTTTGGATTAGACAATATGGGAGAGCATGACCAAGGTTCTTGAGTTGAGTGGGAATCCATGAGTAGTTTGAGAACTGATGTGAGTGTGATGAGAAAATTGTGTGTAGGGAGGTCTGAGACCTTGAATTGTCTTTAAATTTCCCTTTAGTTAGAGGTGAAATCATAAATGGGTCAGTTGTAGTGGTATTTGTTGATGATATCTTAGTGTAATCCCAGTTTAGATACAATCTTTCACATTATCTTAACATCATTCTTAGTACATTGAAGGAGATTTAATTATACTCTTAGTTATCTAAATGTATTTTTTTGGTTTGATAAAGGGCCTCCTCAAAGGTGGAGCTCGTGGATCAATATAAGTGAAGTCATATGGTGGGAGGTGAACCATCAATAGTCTGTGAGTATGTCCCTTATGGTGGATCAGATGTTGTAAAATACAGAGGGTGTCATTATCAGAATCCAAGAATAGGTGATAGTTGACATTTCATCTTTTCAATCAGGTTAGAGTAGGATGGTTGCGTCCAATTCATGGGTTGGAAATGAATGGAACATGGGTCATGGTGGTTGTAGTTATTTGATTGAGGCAGTTAAAACAACACTCCTAGGGTGAGAAGTGATGTGTCAGTTATGGATGTTTGACTCCCATCATGGAAGGGGTTGTAGGTGTGTATAACTAAACATGGATTGGTCATAGTGGCACCATGATTCCAATGATTAAACAATTATCTACGTGTTTAAATTCCATAGGTAATTGTAATAGGAAATCGATTGTGTTAGATGATCAATCCGAGTGTTGGATTTAGGATTGATGTGGTTCTGATAAGTGACATGAGGTGATAATTTCATAAGTGCATCGATATGTGTGGTAGGGAATGATAATGATTTTGAGTTGGTGGAGGAACTAACTATGTAATATCACTGGGAGTTAGGTATGGACTCTAGTGGGTGTTTTTGGGTGGTCATGGAATGTCTCTCTGTGTGAATTTAGGATAATCGTGAAAGTTTGTACATGATGACAGTTGGAGAAGAGTGTTTTTAGGACCATTCCGATTATATTAGTCTAACTTGTTCTGTGTATGGAACGAGTGTGGTAAGTTGAAAATCACAACCAGAAGGTCATTTTGAAAACAATGAGTATTTTTTGTAAATTGAATCGTTATTTTGAGGAAAAATATGATTCATTCTTATTTATTTCGTAGATGGTGGATATAAATCTACTCTATTTGGTTTTCATGGATGAGTATGGGTGCTGATGCTATGTGGATTTCTCATGGGTGTTGGGTGCAGTAAGATCGAAACCATATTGAGATCATTGTGGGAATGCAGTTTTGAGGTTCTTATGTTTTTTTATGTAGAAAGTTCCATGTATCAAAATTTAATGGTTATAAGATGAATCATATAGTGGGGACCACCATACCTTCAGTGAGTGATTGGGTGATGACATAATATGTCTTTTAGTTGGATGGGATCTGGTAACCACCATCTTGGAGTTTCCATTTTTGAAAATGGGCGTTGGATCACGTTTTGGAAGGTAGAGTGCCTTGAGATGGAGGTTGCGCCTTGATTTGGTTTCATGCATTTAGAAACTGAACAAGGTCCTTGGATATAACTGGTGATAGAAATAGGTCGGGTGGTGAGGATAGACGAACATAAAGACTTATTAGGGATGATAAGTATTATTATAGGAAGTTTTTAATAATTTTCATCTCTATGAGCTGGAAATTCCATGATGAATTTGAATTTTCATTTATTGGATGGGTCAAATTTTGAATCAAGACATGGAATGATATTTTTAGTGATGAAATAACTAAAAAGTATGTTTTAGGATGGTGATTAAGGAATGAGAAGTATCATGGATTTTCAGATTACATTCAAAGGATTTGGGTTGAGTTTCTATAGTTTTGGAGTTTTCTGGACAACATGCATAGTTTGGTGTGCATATTTGAGGAGAAATTCCGTGATACCTTGATGTTCATAAGGTTTTCAGTTAATTTTGAAATAATCATGGTTGAGTTTCATGTTTAGATTTATTGTTTGGGGTACACCATGAGATCCAAAAGCAGAAACCATTAAATGTGGTATAAATCATGGGACATGGTGCATGGACTACACACGATTTCAAAAAAATTGTGTGCCTTGCCACAGAGGGGAAGTAGTGTTGAAAACATGGTTGGGAATGGTTTTTCTAACTATGTGGGGGGTATGGGGTGTTAGGAAAAGGGGTAACATGTTTGTAACATAGTTTATTTAACCATGTTTCCAAACCATGTGGCTTCCTTGAACTTCATTAAATGGGGTATTTTACCAAAATAACCCCTCATGTTTTTTGTCCAGTCAACCCCATTTCTCCCCCATTTACTTCGCATGAACTAAGGTGATCCCAACCCCATACTCCTCATCTAACCCCTTGATTTTGGGGCATTTTTATGGTGACTATTTAACATTTTAGTTGATTTGTTATCCTTTAGTGAATTCCTTCCTCTTCCCCTTACATCTCTCTAATTTTGAAATTATCAAGTTTATATTTTTTCGATGATTCCACCGAACCATAGTGAAATCATCTATTTCTCATGAGGATTTTTTTATCTTATGTAGAGAAGATCCCAAGATAGTTTTTACATGTCATTTCATCTTGTTTCATTAATATATGCCTTCATAGTTAATTTTTTTATTTATATCCTTAATTTTTTATTTTAATTAAATTTTTTAGTGGTATTGCTTCATAGGGGTTTTCTTGGGAATGGTTTTTGGAGTATTTTGTGGACTAAATGTGGTAGTAGTGTGAAGTTTCTATAAGAGGTGACTTCTTGGTGAGTCATTTGAAATGGTTTTGACCATTTCCATTGGGGTTTGACCCATCTTTGGGTGTCGAAGAGGTAAATCCATATTTTAAAATGGTTCTTATTTTAAAAAGAGGTGTTGACCTCCAAGTGTTTTATAAAAATTTGTTTATAAATGGATTTAAAATGATGATTTTAAATGGTTGTGTGGTTTCCCCTTTAGTGAAATTCCTTGATGACTCTTTTAATGATTTTTATGGAAAGAAATGATTTGAACTTGTTTTGGTGTTAAGGGTATATAGGTACCTTAGTAAATGAAAATGGTTTTAAAAGGTATTTTTGTGTTTTTTATATTTATTTAAAGGTTCAAGATATTAAACCATAGTATTTTGTGAAATGATGAATGGTTTATATTTCGAATTGATTCTCTAGGAACTAGTTGTAAATTGCATGTGTTAGGTTTTAGACCAATGCTCTAGGCGCTGGTGGTAAACTGTATAGTTCATGTTTCATAATGATTGTCTAGTAATAGGAAATATACTATGGACTAGGCATCAGGATGAAGCTTTGGGAACTGATTGTATGCTCTATGGTTTACATTCTGGACTAATTTTATAGGCACGTTGGTATACCGGTTGGGAAAATATTGTGGACTGATTCTCTAAATATGTGGTTTAATTTTATGGACTGATTCTTCAGGAAATATTTTTTAAATTTATAAGTTTGTGCTAGACTAATTCTCCAGGAACTATTGTTTGAATGTTTGAGTAAGCATTGAACTAAGGCATCCAAAACTATTATTATGATGTATGGTTCCAAATATATGACATGGAATTCCACATCTAAGGTATAAAGAACTATATGGATTCTTTATTATTTCATGATCCATATGATGGATGAGAATTCATTTCTTTATTTAAGTTATGTTTTACCCCTGTTTTATTACTATGATGAATATATTCGGTTAGTGCATGTTGGTTGGATAGGGTGTCTCTTTAGAACCCAAGGTCTAATGGGTTTCTATAAAAAATGTTGTTTATTTTGAGATATATCTTCATTTTTTTAAATTTTATTTATCTAAATCATTATTTTCATGGACTACTACTCTAACTAGAATTTACTTTAGGCACCATTTTTGTGGCCTACTGATTTGTATTCACACCCTTCTCGGGACACCACTGCGCATGGGTACTCAGGAAGATCCCATATTTTTATTATAGGCATAGGTTTGGGTTGAGTCCTTTGTTGAGTTTTACATGGTCGAAAAGGATATCTCAGATGGTATCATGATATTGGACGAGGTTTAACTTGGAGATTCAATAGAACCCATTCCATTACTTTTATTTTGATCTATATGTTTGGGTAACCAGCCTAGTGTGCAATTATTTTTTAGATATTTTATGGATGTTAGGGCCTTTATTGTATTTCATTTTATGTAATTACATGGCTTATTAGTTATTTATTTTCTCATATTCTATTGTGTGTGATGTTTGGATGTTTACTCCTGGCTGTACACTCTAATATGAGGATATAATCTCCTTAAAGTTCCACCTTAGACCCATGCAGCTTATTATTAGCCTCTGCATATGATGAGGAGAAATTAAGGTCCTATGGAAAACTGGATTGATGAATTATTTTAGTGGAATATAGTTTGGGATGTTACACTCAAAGCTTACATAAGAAAGGTTTAAAATTATTAATGTTTTAATGCTAGATATCTCATCAACCTTAGGCAGTGAGGACCCTAAATATGAAAAATTCACCATAGTATACCAAATACATAAAATATGGTTGTCCATGTGATATACTTCATAATTTATCTGACATAAAAAACAAGTTTATGCCACATTATAATATTTTGTATCCCAGTACATGAATAATACACATACTAACCTTAACATTTCACCATAACCTATAATAATCCTTGGAGAACATTATTTTGGGATGACTAAAAGTTTTACTTAGAGAGGTCAATTATAATTACACTTTATGAAATGTATAGAAATTTATATATATATTCAACCTAAAAGAATTATAGTGGATATTTTCTTTTGTTTAACATGATAATTCTTAAACTTATTTAATAATAATTAACAAATACATACAAAAGAACCTATCTAACATATCATATATGACCGAATGCTATATTAGCCTTATGTTTACTACACTTTTAAGGGTTTTGTTAAAATTATTAAATCTCTATGTAATTCCTACCACATATCTTTATGTTAATCTTATAAAACAATTCCACTAAATACTTTAGTGAGTAACATCTATGAATTAATCAAGTTTTAATAATGGTGATACTTAGGAATCATATTCCTGATGATCAATTACTTGGAAAAATTAAAACTCCTTAACTACATGGCATCAAATATTTCAATTTTAATAACATTTTTTATCTACTTATAACTCTTTATAAGTTTGTCATTATCATTCTTAGAACCATTTCCATCAAATATTTTCTTGGAATATTTGGGTAAATTATGTATCTCTTTACATAATTACTTTAAACAATATATCTTAAACTCCTTTATGGATATAGTGTTAATCACTTTCTTACGATAACTAAATTTAACTCTTTACATTTCTCTTTACCAAAACATATCCTAAATTCCTTTAGGATATTAAGTAAAATTAACTTTATATTTTGATTGGTACAATCCTTTATTTTTAATCTTTGAACTTTTCAAAGTCCAAACATACCCTCACTATTCTCTTAGACACAATATTCTCTTTAAAATATCTTGTTATAAAATGAACACACTTTTTAGGTGAAGAAAATAATTTTTATTTTCATAGTTATAATATTTACAAAACAACTATTATTTCTATATTGTATATGGTATTCTATGTGTTCATGAATTTTTCTTGAAAAGAAGATTATTCATTATAATTTTCCACTAATGGTGGTGGAATATCAATTCATCATATTTTAACAAACATCTAGATAAAAAAATTTATCCTAGATAAAACAATTTTTTTAATTTTTTATTCTTTTCAAATCATGTTATAAAACTAGACGAATCATAAACTAGGTGTATATAATCCACTATATCATATTTTTCATAACAAAATTCTGTTAACAAACAACACCCCTTATTATATAAGAGATATGATAAACATCCTTTATTAAGATCCATATGAGCTTTATACATGTTGAGTCAATAAGGTTTTCCTTATGACTTTTCCATTCCTTCTTGTTTTGAAAATCACAAACATCTTATCTTAAGGAAAATTGCTTTCTTAAGGAAAATCGCTTTTATAAGAAAAATTATCCTTATCATATTTTCATCCATATTTTTCTTAAGTATAAGTTTCGGATTCATTTTCTCGGAATCATTGAAACTTTGATATAAAGCATTCTGTTTTAGGGTTCGGATTCTGGACAAGAACTATAAGGAAGTTTCATTCCGAATTCCGGATATGAACTCTAACTAAGTTCTATTCCATATTCAGGATATGAATTCTGAAGATGAATTCTCATTATGAATTCTAATGAAGAAATCCCATTCCGAATTTTCATTACGAATTCTAATGAAGAAATCTCATTCCGAATTCTCATTACGAATTCAAATGAAGAATTCCCGTTACGAATTCTAATGAATAAATCTCATTCCGAATTCTCATTACGAATTCTGATAAAGAATTCTCATTACGAATTCTGATGACAAATTCTCATTACGAATTCTGATGAAAAATTCTCATTACGAATTCTGATAAAGAATTCTCATTACGAATTCTGATGACGAATTCTCATTACGAATTCTGATGACAAATTCTCATTACTAATTCTGATAAAGAATTCTCATTACGAATTCTGATGACGAATTCTCATTATGAATTCTGATGACAAATTCTCATTACGAATTCTGATAATGAATTCTCATTACGATTTTTGATGACGAATTCCTATTCCGAATTCTCATTCCGAATTCACCTATTAAACAGAATATGATTATCATTGTTTTATAGACTCTGAATTTATTCACTCCGAACCTTCACTCCGAAGTTTTCATTCCGAACCTTTATGTTAGAGTTTAAAATGGTGTAGTACATTTTGTTACTCTTGTTTTGTTATAAAACGATGTCATCTGTTTTGTTATAAACTAACCGTTGTCTAAGTGACACGTGTACAGGTCCCTCCGATCTTTAAGGAAAATATGACCGTTGGAGAGGAGCCGACCTTACCTATAAATAGGAGATCATTTGAAAGAGCTCGCTGCGGATGGATACAGATGACAGATGAACAACTTGGTTTTGTGCATACATGCTGTTAAAGTGATTTCTAGAGAGAGAGTCTCTTATTAACTCTCATATCTTCGTGCGACTCCGAATGTTGGTGATTACATTCGAGGGCTTTCTTGCTGAGAAAGACAGAGGTGCCGACTACCTTAAAGTTCGAGGGCTTTCTTGCTGAGAAAGACAGAGGTGCCGACTACCTTAAAGTTCGAGGGCTTTTTTGCTGGGAAAGAAATAGGTTTCCAACTACCTTGAAGTTGAGGGCTTGCGGGGATAGCAAGACAGAGACTCCAATCTTCGTATCGAGGGCTTACCCTGGTGTGGGTAAGACAGACTTGCTTGAAATTATAAATCAAGGGACCTTTATCCAAGGTTGTTGGATACCCTTCTCTTTGGGTTAAAAGACTATTATCTTGTTACTAGTAGTTTTACTACTTGTCTTTATTCTGCTGTAATTTGTATCTTAAGGAAAGTATAACTTTCTTATACTTCCTTACTTACTCTGATTCATTTAGATTCTATACGCTTTAAGGTAGAATCTCATATTGTAACTTTTGTTAAGTTTCAATTTCCGGAACCATATTTCCGGAACCTAATTTTGAAATCTCTTTTCAAGTTTAGTTCGGTGTTAAAGGTGTTGTGAATTTACTTAGTTTAACTTTGTTAAACTTAGCCTTTTCCTTTTCTTAAGGAAACTTTAGTTATTCATAACTAACTTTAAAGGTTCCAAAGGAATTTTTAAAGTATACAATTCACCCCCCTCTTGTATATTGAGCATCTCATATTATATTTCGATCCTACAATTGGTATCAGAGGTTGGAAACCTCTTACTCTATACCATTCTTACATTTGGTATCAGAGCAGGTACTGAAATACTTGTACTCACATACAAGTTTTTCTTGCTCACTTTTCCATTCCGAACTTTGTCATGCCGATTTATCCATTCCGAACTTTTCTCATTCCGAACTTTGTTATTACGAATCTTTGCTACTAACAAGTTTGTGTGCAAAGTTATTTCTAGTATGGCAGGAATTAATGTTGGTTCGATTGACAATCTGAATCCTACAAGGCCACCAATCTTCGATGGTAATGATTATGAATACTGGAGAGATCGTATGAAGACTTTTGTTATTAATACTAGATTAGACAACTTTTTTATGCTTACTGGTGATTATAAAATTCCTGACAAGGAAGTCAGAACCTTTACTAACCAGGAAAAGCAAGAATATCAACTCAACTATAAGGTATGCAACACTTTACTATGTTCAATGACCAGAAACATATATAACCAAATTTCTTCTTGTGAAGCAGCTAATTGTATATGGAAGAAGTAAGAGGTTACACACTTTGGGACTTCTAAGGTGATTGAGACTAGAAGAGCTATGCTTAGAGCTGAATATCATGGCTTCAATTTTCCTTATGGAGAACCTATCAGTAAAGTTCAACATAGATTTATGACTATCGTCAACAGTCTGCAGTCTATGGGAGAGAAAGGTTTAGATGATGAAGCTCTTGTGGACAAGATAATTGACATTATGCCCAATGAGTGGGAATCCAAGAGAACAGCTATAGATGAGAATAGGAAGGTTACTCAAATTACTCTTGATGAGCTTTTTGGAACTCTTCTACAACATGAGACCAGAATGAAGAGAGATGCTGGCAACATCAAGAAGAAGAATGGAAATGGTACTGTTGCTTTTACTACAACTTCAAATCAGATAAAAGCTAAGACTCCTGAGAGAGTAACCAGATCCAAGTCTAAGAAAGTTATTTTCCAATCCGAATCTAGTGAGAGTGAAGTCTCAGAAAATGAATTAGCCAATCTTGCTCGAAGGATGAACAAGATAGCTGGACAGAGAAACTTTCAATCCAAGTATAAGAAGAAGGACAGGAAAGATAAGAAAGATGGATAAGTTACTTGTTATGAATGTAAAAGAGCTGGACATATTAGACCAGATTGCCCTATGCTCAAAAAGAAAGAAAGGAAGGAAAGACATTCAGACAGGAACAGAAATAAGTATTACAAAGCTAAAGCTAAGAAAGTTCTGAAAGCTAATGACACCTGGAGTGCTAGTGGTGGTGACTCTTCAGATGAATCTTCTGATTATGAATCTTCAGGACAGAAGAATCTTGGTCTTATAGCCAGATTACCTATTGATAATCATTGTCTTATGGATAAGGTACGAAATGCTGAATCATTGACCAATGTTTCTTTAAATTCTAATGATAGTAAGTATTATAACTCTTCTGATGAGGAAAATACTTTACCTACTTATGAAGAAGTCTCTAGGTTTGCTGAACTTCTTGAGATTGAGAATTCCAAAATAAACAAGAAACTTGATAAGGAAAATTCTAGGAATTCTATTCTTACTAAAGAGATATCGGATCTTTCTAAAGATCTTGATAAGAAAAATGCTGATTTTGAAAATATTTCAAAAAATCTTGAGGAAGTAAGTTCTGAGAAGAACAAACTTTCTAAAGAGTTAGAAAAAGTAATTTCTAATAAAAATGTTTTCGAGCCTAACTCTAGTTCTAAAACTAATGATTTTGAGAATAAAAACTTGGTTGTAAAACTCAAGTCCGAAATTTTTTCCTTAAAGAAGTGTTTATCAAACTTTACCCATGGTAAAGAAAATTTTGATAATATGTATTCCCAAATACGACCTTTAAGAAATAAATCCGGATTTGGTTATACCCATGCAAAACCAGTTTTCAGTAACAATTATTTTGTTCCTCAAAGTGCCCCATTTTGTACTAAGTGTCAATGTGGTGGTCACTGGGCAAAGAATTGTTCCTTAAATAAAACCCAATCCTTAGGTTTTCATAAAGCTTACTTTTCCAAAAAGATGTGGATACCTAAAATTTTATTGTCTGGAAATCTCGGATCCAAACAAGTTTGGATTCCGAAAATCTAACTTTGTTCTTGATTTCAGGAAAATAAAGAAAGTACCAGCAACAATATATGGTACATGGATAGTGGATGTTCCCGGCAAATGACTGGTAACAAAAGCTTTTTTGAAAAGATTATCAAAACGAAAGGAGGAAAGGTAACTTTTGGAGACAATGCTAAAGGAGATATTATTCTTCAGTTTATCGGAACGCAAGATCAACTTGCTGATATTTTCACAAAATCTTTGCCTTCTGATAGATTTGAATATATTAAACAGAAGTTAGGAATGATAACCGTAAGGTAATCTTCCTTAATTAACTTTCTGTTGAAAAAGTCTCCTTACAGTAATAAACTCCTTTTCATAGGGGGAGTACATTTAATTGTTTGGTTAACAAAGTTTTTCAAAATTTGTTTTCAAACTTTTCGGAACGAAGATTTCCGGAATGGAACTTCCGGAACTAAAATTTTCTAGATTGGACATTTTTTAACAGACCACTTCTGGAATGGAAGTATTCATGTTGAAAATTTCCGGAATGACAGTTTCGTAATGGAAGTTTCATAAAGGAATTTTCATACCAAGTTCTTCAAAATGTATTTTTCATACTAAATTCTTCGTACTGATTTTCTTCTTAAGATTGTTTTTTGAATTAGGTTTTTCGTATTTACATTTTCGTATTGGGTTTTTCGTATTCAGTTTTTCGTATTCAGTTTTTCGTATTGCGTTTTTCGTAGTCATCTTTATATTACCCATTACGAATTAACTTTCCTAAGCTAATCTGAAAGGTATGATTTCCTTACTCAAGTTTTCGTAATCATATTTTACTTGCTGGCATTTTCTTATATTATGTTTTCGGATTATAGTTTTCTTAAATTTTAGTTTTAATAAAAACCTCAAAAAGATCGGATTCAAGTTTTCAACCGTCAGATCTGATCGCAGCTCATTCCAACCGTTAGATCAATTATGGAATGTCAACCGTCATCCCATTGCCTATATAAAGGGGACCTAAATTCTAGTCCCACATCGGTTTCAAATCTCTCGCGTGCTGAAGCTCTGCCCCTCTGATTTAAGGCCGTTCCGAATTTCAGTTCTCTCCGTTCCGAACTTCCCAGAGAACTTCTAATCCGAATGTCTGCAGAGTTAGCTTCTCAAGAAATGTCTTCAACTAAGCCTATTTCTCAGTGGTTAGTATACAGGGAAAGGTTACTCCATCCGGATTTCTTCAACAATTATGATTCCCTTATCTCAAATAATATCAGGTTAAATGGCTGGGAGGATGTTGCGGTATCTAAAACCGGGAATCAAGATGAAGTCTATTCTGATTTGCTTGTTGAGTTTTATGAGTCAGTTGCTTTCTTCGAGGAAGATAATAGAGAGAAGTTTTCTTTCAAATCATATGGCAAGACATATAAGCTTTCTTACACCAAGGCTGCAAGCTTGGTAGGATTATCTTATGAAGGTGAAGCTGAGTTTGTTTCTCACGTATTTCCAGACTCTTTGGGTAGTTTCAACAAGGAAAAGGCCTTAGAAACTCTCGGATTGGATGATGACAAGGCTCCAAAAATTGCAAGCCTATCTACAAACTTCTGGATTCTGGAGTTATGGGTGCAAGGGCTTATCGTACCGAGGAAAGGCAATAAGGATAGCTTGAAGAAGAGTGAGATATATATCTTAGATTTCCTGATAAATCTTAGAAAGTTTAACTTGATGAAGCATATTCTTCTTAATATTGAGAATTTGAAGATGGGGAATCTGAGAGATTACATTATCATGTACCTAGCAATATTATCAAAGCTCATAGTTCGGTGCCTAGGATCTTTCAAGGTAGCTTGCAGTTCCAAGCCGAGAGTTTGCAAGATCATGCTGCTTAGTGATGGCACGCTTAAAAGAATGAATATAGCTTTTGACAAGAAGTCTGGAAAGTTTATTGATCTACCTCCTCAAGAAGAAGTAGCTCCGAAATCTGCTGATCCAGAATCATCCATGCCATTAAGGAAGAGAAAGATGAAAGAAGTGGAAGAACAAGGAGAAAATCCCAAGTCTAAGGAAGTCCACTCCGCACCACCAAAGCCTAAGAAGAAGAAGACCTATCCTGATGAGGTTGTTACAAAGTGGAGAGCTGACAAAGAGAAGAGGAAAGAAGGGGATCCGCAGTTCGGATTGAACCCTTCGGAGGCTAAGGCTTTGAAGGAGAAAACGGCTAATGAGCTTGAAAAGCAAGCAAAGGAGAAGAAGCTTAAGAAGAAGATGTCAGAAGCCGAGGCTGTTCAAGCGTTGTTAAAGTTCAACGAAATGGTTTCAGCAAAAATTCCAGTTCCGAGATCTTTCTCTCTGGAATCTCTACCTGAGACTCCAGGAAGAAATCTTGCTGCTCCGGAAGAGGCTGTTGCTACGAATACTGAGGAATAAGAGCAAGTGGAACAAGTTGAAGAGGCTGCTGAAGGAAGTGGTGAGACAGGAGATGTGCTAAAACAAGTAGATGAATATAAAGGAACTCCTTCGGAACACTTATCACTCCGGACTTCAGAAGCTGAATCTTCGAAGTTAGTTACTCCGGTGATGGAAGAAGAGAAAGGAGAAGAAGAAGTTTCCTATCATGCAGAAGAAGAACAACTTTTACAAGATATTTCTCAGATGGGAAACGTAGAGGTTGCTGTTCAAGAAGTTGCTGATGAGGAAGATTTTGTTGTTCAAGTTTCTGACAGTGAAAAGAAAACTCCGGAACAGGATTCTATTCCGAAAAAAGATAAGGGGAAAAAAATTCCTGCTGATACTCCGAGTTCAGAGAAGAGGATGAGAAAGGAAGCTGGCAGTTCTTCTAAGAGGAAGTTGGAGCTTATTGAGGAAGAAAACTCTCCGAGCAAGATTTCAGATTCGGAATCATCTTCGTTGGGGCACGATTTTGTTGTTCAGTCTTTGAAGAAGTTGGTGGGAACCATTCCGACCTTCTCAAGCATTGATTCACGATGCCAGATGCTCCAACATGCGTTGAATCAAAAAACCGACTCCGTATCGATGGTTATGGATAAGTGTGTTGAGATTGAAGCTCAGTTCAAAACATTCTTTGTTGGTTACGAAGCTCATAAAAGATCTTGTAAGAGAATGACAAGCTGGTCGAAGAAGAATGTGGAAGAGATGAGGTTGCTTGATGAGTTTCAAGATAATGTTAAGGATGCCTTTGAGACCGAAGACAAGAAGATTAATGAGCTGACTGCATCCTTCGAAGAAAAGCTGACTGAAGAAAAGAACTTCCGGATTCAAGAAGTCAGGGATCTGAATGGGAAGTTGAATTCTGTTTCTCAGAATTGGAAATTTGAAAGGGATCATCGGATCGACTTTGAAAAGAGGATGAAGGCTCAGGAAGAAAAGATCCAAGCTCAGGAAGAAAAACTGAAGGCTCAGGAAGAAAAAATTGAAGCCCAATCCGATAGAATAGTCGTCTTAGAGAAGCAAGCAGAAGAAGATCACAAAGACTTGAAGAAGATCAAGACGATTCTTAAGGGGCTCATGTCGAAGGAGAAAGATCTGAAATTACCAATCCGATCTTTTTGTTGTAATTCTTTTGATTGCTGATATTTCAAATCTAATGAGAATTGTGCTAGTTGTTTCGTTTGTTGTTATTACTAAGCTTTCAGGTACTTTGTTATTTTTTTTTCATTCCCTCCAATTCTTTTTGAAAATCACAAAGGGGGAGAAGGAAAAGATCCTTAAGAAAAAGAGGAACTCTAATAAGAGTTTATCAAAGGGGGAGAAAGAAAAAATACCCAAGGAAAAAGAACTCTAATAAGAGTTTGTTTAAGGGGGAGTTTTTCTTAAAGAAGACCTTCTTATGAAATATCACTCCGGAAATATGAATACGATCCTTAGAGGTTCAAAGCCTAAGGGGGAGTTAGTCGTATTCATCTATATCCTTAAACCAAGGGAGATAAGCTTTAATGTGTTTCTTTCTTCTTAGAATAGCTTTTTCGTAAGGATGTTTGTGCTTTCCAAAAAGGGGGAGATTGTTGAGTCAATAAGGTTTTCCTTATGACTTTTCCATTCCTTCTTGTTTTGAAAATCACAAACATCTTATCTTAAGGAAAATTGCTTTCTTAAGGAAAATCTCTTTTATAAGAAAAATTATCCTTATCATATTTTCATCCATATTTTTCTTAAGTATAAGTTTCGGATTCATTTTCTCGGAATCATTGAAACTTTGATATAAAGAATTCTGTTTTAGGGTTCGGATTCTGGACAAGAACTATAAGGAAGTTTCATTCCGAATTCCGGATATGAACTCTAACTAAGTTCTATTCCAGATTCAGGATACGAATTCTGAAGATGAATTCTTATTACGAATTCTAATGAAGAAATACCATTCCGAATTCTCATTACGAATTCTAATGAAGAAACCTCATTCCAAATTCTCATTACGAATTCAAATGAAGAATTCCCGTTACGAATTCTAATGAAGAAATATCATTCCGAATTCTCCTTACGAATTCTGATAAAGAATTCTCATTACGAATTCTGATGACGAATTCTCATTACGAATTCTGATGACAAATTCTCATTACGAATTCTGATAAAGAATTCTCATTACGAATTCTGATGACGAATTCTCATTACGAATTCTGATGACAAATTCTCATTACGAATTCTGATAAAGAATTCTCATTACGAATTCTGATGACGAATTCTCATTACGAATTCTGATGACAAATTCTCATTACGAATTCTGATAATGAATTCTCATTACGATTTCTGATGACGAATTCCTATTCCGAATTCTCATTCCGAATTCACCTATTAAACAGAATCTGATTATCATTGTTTTATACACTCTGAATTTATTCACTCCGAACCTTCACTCTGAAGTTTTCATTCTGAACCTTTATGTTAGAGTTTAAAACGGTGTCGTACATTTTGTTACTCTTGTTTTGTTATAAAACGATGTCGTCTGTTTTGTTATAAACTAACCGTTGTCTAAGTGACACATGTACAGGTCCCTCCGATCTTTAAGGAAAATATGACCGTTGGAGAGGAGCCGACCTTACCTATAAATAGGAGCTCATTTGAAAGAGCTTGCTGCGGATGGATACAGATGACAAATGAACAACTTGGTTTTGTGCATACATGCTGTTAAAGTGATTTCTAGAGAGAGAGTCTCTTATTAACTCTTATAGCTTCGTGCGACTCCGAATGTTGGTGATTACATTCGAGGGCTTTCTTGCTGAGAAAGACAGAGGTGCCGACTACCTTAATGTTCGAGAGATTTCTTGCTGAGAAAGACAGAGGTGCCGACTACCTTAAAGTTCGAGGGCTTTCTTGCTGGGAAAGACAGAGGTTGCCAACTACCTTGAAGTTGAGGGCTTCCGGGGATAGCAAGACAGAGACTCCGATCTTCGTATCGAGGGCTTACCCTGGTGTGGGTAAGACAGACTTGCTTGAAAGTATAAATCAAGGGACCTTTATCCAAGGTTGTTGGATACCCTTCTCTTTGGGTTAAAAGACTATTATCTTGTTACTAGTAGTTTTACTACTTGTATTTATTCTACTGTAATTTGTATCTTAAGGAAAGTATAACTTTCTTATACTTCCTTACTTACTCTGATTCATTTAGATTCTATACGCTTTAAGGTAGAATCTCATATTGTAACTTTTGTTAAGTTTCAATTTCCGGAACCATATTTCCGGAACCTACTTTTGAAATCTCTTTTCAAGTTTAGTTCGGTGTTAAAGGTGTTGTGAATTTACTTAGTTTAACTTTGTTAAACTTAGCCTTTTCATTTTCTTAAGGAAACTTTAGTTATTCATAACTAACTTTAAAGGTTCCAAAGGAATTTTTAAAGTATACAATTCACCCCCCCTCTTGTATATTGAGCATCTCATATTATATTTCGATCATACAATACATTCCTTAACAATCAAATGTTTGATGTATTAACTCTTTTCTTTACCCCTTTAATGAAAACTACATGATTTATCAATTCTATCTTTGATTTTTAACTCTTGTATTCTTACAACATTTATAATGTATATATTTGATATCACATACCATTTAAAAAAGAAGAATTTTTTTTACACTAATACCTAACATGGACATTACATAGAGTTTCAAAGTTTCCTTCATATATATTGGAAATTTCTATCCAATACAATCATTATTATTCCTTCCAGGTCACTCTAGATTTTAATGGCCTTGACTTAATACTAGAAGAAACATTATTTTAATCTCCACCTCACTTTTCTTATTTTGGTTTAAACTTTTACCCACTTATACTGCCTATAATTCACCATAAACTAGAAATAATATACCTAGTTAGACCATCCTCATTACTTTTAGAATGTTGAGTAAACTATTCTTTAACTCATTTACATTGTTGGAACATTTAAATCAATGAAAAGAAAATGAATTCAATAACTATAACAAGCCTTAAGTAATCTTACAGTCTCATGAAGTCATTAACATACCCAATCATATTAAGTATATGAGTGGAGACTATATTTCATTAGATTATCATTAATATAATACTTACTAAATTTTAATTGAATCATTGTATGGTTTCTATAATCATTAAGATAACAAGTGTTGAGAAACTTTAACAGTTGGTAACTTAGGATGGTTTATCTAAAAAATAGAATTATTCCATTACTTAATGAATTTTCCTAAGTTACTGATATTAGGAGTTATTAACATGATGATTTTATTTTCAAGGATTAATATCTATGTTATATTTCATGATGATGATGTTATTCATCTACAACTAAATCTTTTATTAGATGAGTATCATACTTTACAAATATTTAGTAAGGAATATTATTAAACAGGATCCCACAAAAATGATGACATATTTTAAATTCATAATATCCATTAGTGGTATAAGACCAATATTTCATCATGATTTATAATAGTTATCATGTAAATAAGACATTTATATATATGTTAGATGATTATTATCAATCAAATCACATATGAATCTTGGATAGTTTAGTGTAAAAATATATATCTAATATATAATATGAATTATCATAATGAAAATAATTTGGTATCCTAATAGTTAGTGTTTCCCAACTAAGTATAAACCAAAGACAACACCAAGATTAAGTCACCTAATTATTAGGGATGCCTCATTACTTTCTTTCCTTTCACAATATAATTCATGGGCACCTAACAATTAAGGTCATCCATACTGAATGATCGATGTATAGACAAGTTTCAATTTATAAGTAATCTGAAACTTAGTATTTTAAAATGGGTTTTAATCCCACTATATTATCTTGTGTATTCTCTTTATCTATATGCATGCTTCTAATGATTTAGTTTGGAATCTGATTCCTTCCATCAACCCAATACGTTTAAAAAATATTGATGTGTAACTCTTTACACAAATCATATCTTATATTAATAACCGAAATTAAAATCCAAATATATTTATACATATACAAATTAATATTATTCATATGGTACATGAAACCCATTCATTTAAAGTATTATAATTACATTGATCAACTATTTCCTATCCTCCATACACATACATTTCATTTCTATGTTGAATGTTATGAAGAAGGTTATTTCTAATATTGAATGCACTCTGATTTAATTTTTATGGGATGAACACTTGCGAGGTAAGTATCACTAGGATTCTTGAAGTAAGAATGATAAACCCATTAAATAAGTGGGTATTAATTTAAGAGGTATATCTTGTATCATGACAGGTATTCATGCCAAAATTTCTTGGGAACTAATTGAGGGGAAAAAATTTTGTGGAAAAAATATTCAATGTACTTATGGTATTAATGGGAGGGTGTCAAGATTTAAATCCTCTAAAATTCAGAAAATGATTCAGCCTCATTTTTTTATCCTCCAGAAGCATACCCATTGGATAATTGGAAAGGGATATATCAATTATTGGAATCACAACTGGTCAGGAAAACTCCTTGGATTCCAAAACTCTCCTACACTGAATATCAGCTTCAGGGAGGGTAGTGAGCACCCAAACTTCATTTTTCCCACCATGGATGACAACTATAGAATTCTCTTTGACAACATTGATATGTCCACTGACCTGGATAAATGTGTGTTCACAGGTTCTACAAATAGAAGTTTTTCTATTAGATAATTTCTTAAAATTAAATCTATATTACCTCTTCAGGACCACTAGGGTGAAATCTTATGGTGTTAGGAGGTACCCTCAATGTTTTTTCCTGGTTTTTCATGTGTGTAACAATGAATTTCCATCTGATGAGAATATTCCGTGAAGAGTGATTATTATTTCTTAGAGATTTCCATGCTATAGGGAGGTACGATATAAATCCACAAACCACTTATTTTTCAAGAGAGAATAGGAAAAGTTAGTCTGGAGTTCCTTTAGTGAGTTCAATAGATGGTCTGAACATCTTTCTTCAGCCAAGACTTTCCTACAACAATGGTTTCATGGTGTGGAAAGACCCAATCCTGAGATAATTTCTAGGATGTTAATATTAACTGAGGGTTTATAGATTCTATGGTTGTCCAGAAATGTAAAAAGTCACCATACTTCACTGATATCCTCCACAGGTATCCTCCTCAAAACTAGGAACAAATTATGGATTTATCTTGACTGTACAAAGACTCGGTGAATGAACCTTCTCTCTTACCTATAATTACCCTAAAATCCTCCCTTATAAATAACACTAAAACTCAGGGAAAATGGATCAAGTGGAAGCCTCCATCCTAAGGGAACAAATGAAATCTAGATGGTTCTTATTGTATGGGATCTATGTGTGGTGGAAGAGTTATTAGAGACTAAAAAGGGTCAGTTTTTGTTGTTGTCTTCTCTACCTTATTTGGTAGTGGTGATTCTATTCAAGTGGAAGCTCCTTCCATGATAACTAGGTTACTATTAGTAACCATAGGAACATTACTATCAAGGATATTGATATTGATTTATTAGTAATCTACAATGAAATATCAGGAAATGGCTATGTTCCTTGGTCTATGGAATATTCCATCAGAATATTCAAGAGACTCATGAATAATTGAATGAACATTCCTTATACTTGGAACAAAGACAATTATGTGGAAGACTTTATTACTTATAAAGCATCTTATTATAGTTGTTTTCTTATCTTTTCTAGTCATGGATCTTTTCCCCATGAGGGTACAAACTTCATTCAGGATTATGCTCTCGGGTTCCATTATTTCATACCCCCTTAATTTTTTTCCTTGTAGGCTCTCCATACAATTTCCTTTTAATAAATAAAAGTTATTTATTGGTGGTGGTGGTGAATAATATCCTTGTAGGATCTCCATCCAATTTCCTTGTAGGCTCTCTATCTAATTTCCTTAGATGCATGTATGA
The DNA here is from genome assembly GCA_963277665.1 of Viscum album. Taxonomy (NCBI): domain Eukaryota; kingdom Viridiplantae; phylum Streptophyta; class Magnoliopsida; order Santalales; family Viscaceae; genus Viscum; species Viscum album. The sequence goes on along the minus strand of OY728146.1, from coordinate 1,661,191,076 downwards.
TAATCTCTTGGAGGAGTTTAAAAATTTTAAACCAAAATATGCATGTAACAATTCCTAATATAGAAATTATATTCATGAGTAGTAAATAATGGAATAAACCAAATAAATAAACAATTCATGTATTTAAGACGAGACCAACATTTTATAAATAATTCATAAATTAAATTTAATTATATGAAATTTATAATTTGCTAATTATTATAGATATTATATAATTAAATAAAAATAAAAACTTTATATTTTCTTTTGATCATGGAATCTTTCATATTGATCATTATATGAATTTTAATTTAAATATATTACAATGAAATAAATATAATACTTTTATATTTCAATTTATCATATGTGAACATTTTTCACAACCTAAATATATCATGTTATAATTATTTAAACCTTAATCAAATCAATCACTGAAAATTATTTTTATGTGGTTTAAATAATTTATTGTATAATACCTCTTAATTTTAACATTTCAAATTAACAATAATGAAAAAATCATAATTAAATATAAACTCTTTTATTTTGGAATTATTTTTTAGATTATAAACACTTTAAAAATTACAATTATAATTTATAAATAAACACTTTATTTAACAATTAAGAGGCTCCCCATATATTTTTTAAAATTTATTTTATAATATTAGTGATTAATATCATGGGATATATAATAATTTTTTCAAAACATTTAAATAGTTAATTATACACATTTTATAATTAATTAATTTATAAGAACTTTTATAAATTAATTAGTATCTTATTTAAAATTTTCCCATAATTTATAAAAATTAAATTAATTATAGAATAAAATTAATAATATAATTTTTATGAAAAACAATTTTTATTTTCATAATAATTTTTAATGATATATCATCACTGTGTAGGAATAAAACTATCCCGGTGTAAGTATAAAAAAAGTGCCTCACATAGGAATAACTGGCATGTGGTGAGCTATGTATGAATCAACCGATGTTATCTAGGATTAATAAAATGGTCAAAAATCATACACAACATTCATACCAGTGTAGTGTGACATTAATACAATGGATTCATAAGATTAACTTCATGTGGCATCAAATTAATCCTATGCTACCATGGATCACATAATAATAATACATATATCATGTATTATTAATATTATATGGTGTTGGTTTATGTACTATTAACTCATGTGGGATTAAAATTTTGTTTTCCCCATTTCATATTAAACATAATACATAGTGGTTCACATATATTTAACATGGCACCTTCATGTGATTAAACTGGGCACTACGTTGGATTAATCAAGGTTGGTTTACATCTGGACTAGCATAACATTAAATCCATAGTGTCATGTAAGGTCAGTTTATAATGCCCGTATATAATTAACTTAAAAATAGTATACCTCATGTTAAATTAAAAGGTAACTACATAGTGTGAGTGAGGGGACCTACATAAGGTAACTGTTAGGACCTACATAAGGTAGAATCCCCCAATGCCTCCTAATATCAGATATATCGTAGCATGATATGATGAATTGTTTTTAGAGAAAGAATTTAAAAATAAATTTCTAGTATTATTTTGAGATTCAAATATAATGATGAATCTCTGATACTAAGATGTTTTTCCAAGGATATTTTAACAATTAAAAAAAGAAACAAAAGCATATATAAACACATAAACCAAGATGCACAATACAAGAATCCTCAATACCTTGCACTATGAAAATGAAGAACTCAATCATGTACCCTTCACCAATGATTGATACTGCAATTTTAATTATCATGATTGATAAATATCAACAGGAGGAAACCAAATTACCACCCTCCTCCATGGTTTATCCACATGTTGGTTTGAATCACCTGAATAGTTCGATCATGAGTCTCTAACCTCTCATGATATTCTAGTATCTCATACAATAAATTAAGGAGGAAGTGTGAGTTAGGGGAATGATAGAGAACTATAAAAGGATTAAAACAATAGTATACCACCCATAAAATGGGTGTTTAATGTTTATATAAATTCTTAAGTACACTTCTTCAGTTCCCATGAATTTACACATGCATAAAAATTCATGATTAAATGCCTCATCCAGTTATGAATTCATTATATAAAAACAACTATCATGTGTTTAATCTTATGAAATGACATACTTAATGATTTCCAATGGTTTTTATTCAAATTATTAACAATTAAACATTATAGTTCTTTTGTATAAAACAATAATCAAAGGTAGTGATTATGATATCACATATGTCCTAGTAAATGATATATCATGTATGCACACGTGGAATCTCATGTGACTGTGTTATAAAATATAGGCTTTAGGGAATACCTCCAAAAATCTTCCACATTCACTGAAACATTATAGTGTTTATGTAATCTCACCTTATTCTTTATCATATACAATAAATTTTAACACTATATCAAAAACGGATTCTGGATATTTTCCAAAACACTTTTGGAAATCTATCATCATCTTCATCTTGTATCACATTATTTGAATAACCATGTGAATAATCATCCAAAACTCTGTTAGATTAACTTTAAATAAATTTTATAGAATCACTATTAGTTAAACTCAATCCCCATTCAATCATCCATAAAGTGTGGCCCCATGGGCCTTCATATAATTTTTTAAAAAATATAGATCACCAAATCCAAAAATGTAAAAAATAGACCCCTCTAGAAAATCATCAATACAACTCATGATTTAAAGTCATATAGTGTAATATCCATCAAACACATGTCTCTCTATACTTGTATCCACTGACTACATCATATAAAATAATTAATTTTCTTATGATCTCTTTTTCCAAGTCATTAAGATACAATTTCATATAGAATATGTCAATATCATATATCCAACTCATATGCTCTTGTTTCACCAAGTATAAATTTACTAGGTCGATGAATACATAACATTTTATTCATATTTGTGAATGATCACATCGAAAATCCCTCACATGAGTAGATAAGAACATCATATATACTATCTATGTGTAGTTTCACAATTCCTTGGTCTATCTCAATGGAGGTTCCATATTCCATCCTCATTATATGATACGAAAAATTACATCCTTGTTGATCTCTAGGCAATGACATGATTAGAAACATACCCAACCACCCTGACTATCTAAGAATCAGGACATGCATAAGAAAGGTATAAAATTATGAAGGTTATCATGTTAAGCATCATATCAAACATATTAAGTGAGGAATCTAAATATAAGAAATACACACTATGTATACCAAATACATAGTGTATGACATGCCATGTGGTATAGTTTATGAGTCATCCATTATAAAAAACCATTTTGTATCACATGAGGATATTCTGTATCTCTATATAAGAATCATTCTCATTATAACCTTAATATTTCATCATAAACTATAACACTCCTGAAAAAATATTAGTTACAGATAACTCAATTTCATATTTTGAGAGGCCAATTAAAATTACACTTTACAAAATATAAATCAATATATAAATATATACACTCATCCAATGTAAAATAATGATAATGTGGAGATTGAATTACTTATAACATGTTGCATTTTATATTATTAATATCATTTAATAATACCTATAAAAATCATGCATAAGTGAATGTAAAACATATCATATATTATATATTGTTGGGTCATCCTTATGTATGTTTCACTTTTAGGGGTTTTGTTAAAATCATTACATCTCTATGTAATTCCTACCATATCTCTATGTGTCTATATGATAAACCCCCCCACTTATATCTTCGGTGAGTAAAATTTATGAAGTGAACATGTTTTAATAATAATGAGACTTAGGAATAATATACATAATGTAAAACTACTTGAACATATTCAAACTACTTAACTATACAACATCAAATATTATGATGTTAATAAACAAATTACTTAGATTTATTTCTAATTTTATAATATTCACCCTTTGAACTCTTTCAATAAAACTTTTCCTTTAAATACTTTGGTATCTTATATAATTATTCAAATAACAACTTTACCAATATATCCTAAAATCTATTAAGATAGATTAATATTCACTTCATTATGGTGACTAAATATAACTCTTTAAATTTTTATTTACAAACACATATACTAAACTCCTTTTATATATTAAGTAAAATTTATTTTATTTTTTGATTATTATAAGTCGTTATTCATTAACATTGAACTTTTCATTGTCCAAACATACCCCCACTATCATATTATCCACAATATAATCTTCAAAATATCTTACTAATACATGCACACTCTTTTTTATGTCAAGGACATAAATTGTATTTCCCCAGTATGAATATTTAACAAAAAACTATTATTTCCATATCACATATGGTATTATATTTACTTAGATTATTTTATTTAAATGAAAATTATTCTTTAAAATATTCCATTGATGGTGATGGAATCTAAATTTATCATATTTTAACAAAATATGGATAAACACCATTAACTTATATGACTTTTTATCTTTTCTCTCCTTTTTCGAAGAATGTTATAAAACTTGATTTAATCAAAAAACATTTGTATATAATCCCCCATCTCATATTATCCATAACAACACTTTTTAAATGAAAAAAAATCCTTTTATCTTATAAAATATATGAGACACATCCTTTACTAAAATCCATATGAGATTCATATAATACTTTACATTAAAATATTTGATATAGAAATTTTTTATTCATCACTTGAATGAAAACTATAATATTTATCAAATATTACCATAATTTAAAACTCTTATATACTTATACCATTTATAATTTATATATTTGGTATTATATAACCTTAAAAAGTTAATAATTAATTTCTATAGAACTGATAATATAAAGTTTCAAAAAACCATTAAATATCTTAGAAAATTACATCCTATGGAGTCATTACTCTCCATTAAAAATAAATATAGTTTTAAATGACCTTGAATTGATACTTAATGAAAAAAATTGGACTCTCCAACTAAATTTTGTTCTTATAGTTTAAACATTTACCCACTTGTACTCTCTATATAGAACTATAACATTGACATAATATTCCAAGTTCATATATCCTCATAACTTTGAGAATATTTAGTAAACATTTGTTAAACTCATTCACATTATTGGAACATATCTATTAATTAAAATAGAATGAATTCAATAAAAAGAACAAACCTTAAAGAACTTACTACTCTCACGAAGTCATTAACATACCCAATAAGATTAAGTATATGAGTGGAGAAAAATACCCTTACATCATCTTGAATCTAATTATTTTGAAACATTAATTGAATATTTTAATTCTTCTCGTAAGAATTAATATACTATATATTAAAAAATTCAATAATTGTCTATTTTGGAAGGTTTCTCTAACACAAATGTTTTTTCCCTTTCAAATGAACTTTTCTTAAGTTTCCAATATTAGGAGTTTCTTTCATTAAGATTATACTTTCTAGGATTAATACACAATTTATGTTTGATTATTATGATTTTATTCATAAAAAACAAAATATTTTATCAAATCAGTATCATGTTTTACATAAATTTTATAAGGACTTTTATTAAACCGGATCCCACTAAAATGGTGACCCCTTTTAAATTAATCATATACATTAGCAGTCCATGAACCATATTTTTTCATTACTTATATTGATTATCACATTTATAAACCACAATTATATATAATAGAAAACTATTTTCAATAATACCACATATGAATCTTGTATAGTTGATCAGATAACTCTTTTTCCAATCCATGATATGGATAATCTCAACTCGGTTCATCTATTATAATAACGATCATGGTTTCCCAGATAATTGTAACCCAACACATGATTACATAATAAGGAACATAATTATGAGGGTAATCTCATTACTTGATTTACTTACACAAGATAATCCATGGCCACATAACAATTAGGGCCACCAGTACTGAATGATTCAGGTCTTGACTAGTATCACAATGGTAGGATTCTGAGACATAGTATTTTAAAATGTATTTTAATACAACCATATTATATAGTTTATTCCATTTACATGTTTGAATTATTTTAATGATTTAATTTAGGATATTATTCCTTCTATCAAACCAATATGTTCAAACTATATTGATGCATAACTCTTTACACAACTCATAGATTGTGTTACTGAACAAAATTTAAAACCATCTATATTTACACATACCCAAACACATCCTAGGAATAAGGTACAAGAAAATCTATCATTTGAAGGATTATAAATATATTAAATAAAAAATATTCACTTAAGTAATCCTATAGCCATTGATATTCAACATTTAATTTTTAAGACAAGGAATAAGCCTCCCGGATAGTGAGCAGTCTGACACAAAGTCCCTCTATCTAGGGTTAATTTAATAAAGAGAGATATCAATTTCATGATAAAAATACCACATTATTATACCCATGATATCATTTCAAGAATTTATTGTTTATTTATTGGTTTTTATCTTTATATTATTTATTTACAACCTTTTCCCATAAAAAATTGGAATTTTGGAAAATTGTGTATATCGCATGATTGGCACACGATTAGGGAAAACTATGTGGAAACCATGTATTAAGTATGTAGTTTAAACATAGACATTTTTCATGGTTGATTAATGGGTTAACAAACAATATGAGTTTCTAGGTGAATATAATGCAACATGCATAGTTGGTGCATAGTTTTTCAAACCATGTGGCCAAACAATGCGGTGTGGAAAGATTTTAAAAATAATGAAATTATTAAACTATCCTCGAAAAAGTAAAACCCTAACCCTCCTATTCTCAACCTCAATAGACCCAAACCTCCCTCATGTATGATTAAATCCTATCACCCCTCTTGTAGAATGATTTTTGTGTGGATCTTCTTCAATTTCCTTTATGTAATCACCAAGTAAGCTTCTCTTCTTTTACCTTTTGGTTCCTCCCCATCTATTTTGTGGTTTTCACTCTAACATAAGGTCATAGAGACCTAGGTATCATGTTGCTAAAATTTATTTTTATGTGAATAGATGTTTAGGATTTTAAATTATCACATAAGGGTATTTCCTCTCCTTTATAATTATATAAGGCTTGGTTTCTTTTGGTTTCATCCTTAATGGTAGTTTAATCTGCATGTCCTCCTTTATTAGCTTATCTTTTGATGCTTCATATTTTTAATTTATTTCTAAAATGTTATGAAAGATATTATATGATATTTTTTAAATTTATTTGTAGATCCATTTTTGTTTAAAATGATTCATTATGATTTTTGAAAAGGAAACCACATGATTTATTTGTAAAATGGAACTACTTATTAATATTTTAATGAAAATTCTATGTTTAGGATTGAATTGGTATATAATAAACCTCATGGGAAACCTTGGGTACTTGGGTAGGTTAACCTATATCATACAAGGTCCTTTCCACTAACATTGGAGTTGAACCATCTAGTGAAGTAGTTTATGTGGTGCCCCCACTATCCAGTGACATAGTAAAATAAACATTCCATTAATTAGGGGAATTTCCATAAATATTTACATAGAAAACTCTAGGCTCCCTATACTTTTTAATAATAGGGTGTAAAACCATGATGACAATGATACTTTTATAATTTATTTGAAAATACTCTTTAAACATTCCTCATTCTTATAGCAGTATTTTACCTTGTAATTTTTGTCTATAGAAAATTCAAAAGCTATTTTCATTATTTATGTTCAAACTAGAATATTTAGTTTTTATAAAAATGGATTGATATGGAACACTTTGTGGGATCCAACTAGGATTATTTCACACACCCTGTATATAACCATGATTTTATGAATACCTTGTTTATATAGATAAAAACAAGGTAAAGGCACTACTTGGAAGTAATGGATGGTCTTAATAACTTCATCTAAGTTGTATGAAGTAACATGGTGGGATGATCCCTCATGTCATGCAGTGATAGTTAGTGTTTATTTTCCTTCTCTTATCATTATTGTGGTATATCTTGATAATGATGTATCGCCTTATTGGCTTCCTATCCTATTCCCTTTTCCATTTTGGAAACAATAGTTGTACTATTTTTTATATTTAGTCTTTATCATGATGTTTCTACCTCTTGTGTGTTTTCTTTTATATTATATGTTGTTTTTATGATTATTTTTTATTATTTATTCTAATTATATAGATGTGTGACCTTCTGATAAATGGTAGCATCATGTCGGGTTCTTATATAAGAACCGTTAATTAATTATGGCGTAAACATATTTCCAAAGATTATTCTTGATTCCTAGGAACTAGTTTCATTGGGATTAAGAATTCCCTTTGGGACTTTCCATATAGCAACTATAGTGCATGGGTTAGGGTATCCAGTTTGGTTTGTAACAAAATAGTTTCAGAGAAATGTTCTTGATTTCTGATATTTTAAGATTTTTATAGACATGATATTGGGTTATTGAGCCTTAATGGTTATTTATAAAGGAATGTATGGGGAACATTGTTAGTACTGAACCTTAAGTAAGAAAAAATGTTTGGATTTTATGGTTTTAATATTGATTTTTTATTATTTTTTATTCAATGGTATGGGTGAACAGGCTGTAGAAAATCTATACAGACAATATATTATGAAAATATATAATTTTTTTAATTACCTTTCCTTAATTTTTTTAGTCGATTTATGAATTTTTACAAATTGTAAAACTGGTTACCAGTGATTAATAGGTTCGTCTCTTTTATTTGATTGACATGTAGTACTATTACCAATCAAAGACCCCCAATGAAACCTTGAGTGGGAGGTGTGAATAATTTTTCACAAGAAAACCATTCCATTAATAATAATATTATTGATTATATAAAAATAATAGTCCAAGTCATGGAGTAGAGATCGAGGTACAAGTCCATCATAGCCTTAAGCAGCAGGTCCAGGTCTAATTTAGGACATGGATAAAGCTTAAGATATTCTTTTACATAATCCACCAAAATTTTGAGGAACCAATTACCCTTATTAAGTGAAGTATTGGTTGGATAAAATAGACATAAAATTTTAATTTCTTAAGACTCTTTTGGTAGTTAAAGTTAGCTGCAAAAATTTCATGCTGGAGGGTCCCATCCAGGAGTAGTAGGAATTTTGGGTCTAAGAAAATCTACATGAGAATATTGATAGTAGGGGTTATAAAGTGATTTTCACCTTGTAATATTACTAGATACAATGTCCCTTTCTAGTTCACAAGAGTTCATGACTGTTTAGAAAGGTGACAGAACCATGATAAAGTATGTTAATCAGTTCACTATGCTTGTACAATTTACTATAGATTGGATATCTAATGAGTCCATAAAGACTTATTTGTTTTAAATTATCCTTCATCTAGAAATTAAATCTCAAAATTTCCTATTAAAACTTAAGACCTATAATGAACCATCGTTTCAAGCTCTGATACTGGAGATAAAAAAAGAAGGGATTTATGGTTCTATTGGAACCTCTATCAAGTTTGGAAATAGTGATGGTGGAGTTTCTAAATGAAAGAGGAAATAGAGAGAGACTAGAATAGGTAGTGGTAGCAGTTATCAACCTCATTACTTATAGGGATTTTCATTCCCTATAGGGGGCATGGAGCCTACATTCCAACAATATGGAATGCCTATCCACAAGAAACATTCATATCTAGAGATTCCTAAGGTGTTTCATACCTATGTGAAATTGGGACCCTCTAGATATTTTTCAAGAATAATCCATGATAAATGAGTGGAATTGGTTCTTATGCTCTGAGATGGACTCCAGAATCATTAAAATTATTCAATTTCAAAGGGACTTGATCTAAAGGATGGGGAGGAAGAAGTGGATCTACTTATGGGAAAAGAAAATTGAGGATAGAGTCCTAGATTAGCTGTAGGCCCTAGAATTAGGTTTAAAGAAGACAATTGTAAGATATAGATTAAGATCTTATATAATTTGATATGATACGAATGATAGTGAGATGTTCTATTCTTATTAATTTGTTTATGGTTGTTGTTTTATTTGATATTTTTTCTTCTCACTTATTTACCATCGATTGTTTGGTGACTCTTTTTGAACCTTCCTTATGCGATAATTCCCAACATGATGGGTATCTTAGCTCCTCTTGAAAAAAAAGAAGGATAATGGCCATCAGTGACCCTCTTATGTTATATCCATGTCTATGGTGCATATTTCTTGGGATTCATTCATTCTTGAAAAGGATCTACTTGATATAATCTTAGGGATATACCAAATGAAATATTTGAGGACTCATATCGATTATTATCATCGTATGGTATCTTTAACTACCCCTAATGGGAGTGTTATTATATTATAAGGGGATTGAGATCCTTATTCGATCTATGTAGAGAATATTCTTTCTGATGTTGTCCATTTTTTATAAAAGATATCTTCTCTTTTTTTAGAGTCTGATGGAGAAGGTATTGGAATTGAATAATTTATTTTACTTAAAGAGTTTTTAATGTGTTCCCTAAAGAGTTATTAGGATTAACCTAGAGTGGGAATTCAACATTTTTATTGAAATAAAAAGGGGATGTAGCTGATATCTTTATCTTCATATCATATGGATATGGACAAAATTAAAGGGTTGAAGATCCAACTTGATGATTTGGAGGTTAAGGGATTTATTCACCTTAGCATGACCCCATGGTTTTCCCTAGCGCACTTTGTTAAAAAGGTTTAATGAACTATCCAATTCTATATTGATTATCAGAATATGAACTGGGTTACAATTAATAATAGTTATCCCCTTCCACATATTGATGACTTATTTGATCCGTTAAAGGGGGAAAGGTGTTTCTCAAAAATTGATCTGTGATCGGGTTACCACCATCTGTATGTGAAAAAATCTAATGTTAACAAGATTTATTTTTGAAGAAAATATGTCATTATGAGTGTCTTGTGATTCCTTTCATACTAAACAATTATTATATAGTTTTTATAACTTCTATGAACCAGATATTTCATCAGCACATAGACTCTTTTATTATGGTGTTTGTAGATGATATCATATTTTATTTTAAGACTAGGGAGGAGTATGCATCACATCTAAGAATCTACCTTAATACTCTATACAAAAATTATATATATGAAAATAATCCAAATTTAGATTTTTAATCTATAAATTTAAGTTCATAGAATATGTAGTGCTCAAATATGAAATTGTGGTTGATCATGTAAAGGTGAAGGTTGTTATGTCGGGGATGTTCAAAAAAATGTATTTGAGATATGAATCATCTAATAATTAGTAGGTTATAACTATATTTTAATTATATACTTACCAAATCATTAATTTCCTTTTACCATGCTCACTCATAAGGTAGTGATGTTTTTTTCATCATAGAATGTCATGATTCCTTTGAAGAATTGAAGCAGTGTCTAACATCTTCCACTATCCTAATTTTTCCAGTATAAAATCAAGGCTATGTGGTTTTTTATGATTCTTTAGATGTGGTATTGGGATTCATTATAATGTAGTATAATCAAGTGGTAGCATATGTCTTATGAAATTTTCAACCCCATGAGAGGAACTACCCCACACACGACTTGAAGTTGGAAGTTGTGGTGTACACATTTAAATATTGGTGGAACAATATATTTTCTGAGAAATTAATGGTATAACCAAACAATAAGATCCTAATATAAATATTATATAAATGGGAAATATATATAATGAACTAGCCTATTTTAACCCAACCCATCACCTAGACCTCTCTACTAAAAGGCCTATGGTGTGCTCCTGATCACCATGGACTGAAAACTAATGTTAGGGTATCGTAAGTGACCAAATGGGAATGATTTTACCCCCCTCAATCAAGGGTAAATAATGTATTATGACAGGGAACCTTACAAAAGGTATCCATGCATAAGATAAATATACCAAGCCAGTAGGCACACACTAAACTGTAACATCATCCAAACATGGCATAATAGTAAAGAAATACCAAAATATTTTAACCATCATTTTCTACTAAAATAAAACTATTTTATATAAATATTTTATAAATCATCACAAGGAAACTAAAAAAATTAAAATAGGATTTTGGGGAGGCTAATAAAAAAATCCACCTAAACTAGCTTAATAAACTCGAGAGGCAAACCACACCATCACCATGCATCTCCCAAACCACTACTATAACTCAACATCACTCGATCCCTAAAGAAGAGTTGTAGAAAACCAACATATAAGACGAAACATAAAATACCTAAAACATACATGTAGAATAAATACCCATCAATGTGATCATGTAAGGTGTGAGCTAATTATCAATAAGATACCACCAAGAGTCTATTTCATTCATTTTATTAAAGATAACAAGAATTATAGTTTGAAAATAAATAGAATCAAATAGTTTTTAATCTAATTTAGTTTCCGCAATTTGAAATTTAACAACACTTAATCACACCCTATTCAATGTTTACCTTTGAAAAATTGAGTTAAACTTTCCATTTAATTTTAAAAAATAACTTTTTAAAACAAAATCTTTATATGGTTTTGAAAAAAACTGCAAAGGTGTTCTAATAAAATCTATCACTTTGAAAAAAACTACCCCATTATCCTTTAAAAATTTACACACTCATCAAATAAGAGAAAAGAGAAAGGGGAAACCATAATTGAACATAAATCCATGTAAAGGTCATGAAATAATGACAATATTAAAATGGATAAAAACTATTCAATATTAAGACTATACCATGAGAAAGATCAATATATCAAAGTATATTTCATCCAAGGAATATGTAACTGACGTGATAAAGATGCATAACACAAGATATATTTCATGAGGCAATTAAAAAGTGACTAATGTGAAAATTCTAAACATGCATAGGTAGAACAAATTACCAATATGTTTATAGTCCTACAACTCATCACCTGAATCACTCTCAACTAACCTCATCAAAAAATTATCCCCTAGAAAGGCCATAACATTCCACTAGGAGTGAAATCCCTTATATAAATCTAAACTAGAAAGGAACATGTGCCATGAATTCCCACATAGTATCATAGGGTTCCTTAGGGAATAGTTAAATGAGGTGGGCTAATATAAAACAAAATCCAATCACACAATAATCACATAACCCAACGAAAATAAAACATAATAATAATATAAATCCCACCTCTAACATTTCCCTTAAATAATGATTCAATTTCCCAAACAGAAAAAACGAATCCAAATTCATTTAACCATTAAAATATAAATACAATCAAAAAAATGAGTCTCAACAAGGGTGTAACTATCAATTAATAAAATCCATTTCTCACAAGGTGCTAAATGGAAATTTTCTTTTAAACTAATAATAAAATTTTGGAAATCCATTTTTAAAACCATTTTGAAACACAGTTTAAATCCAAGGGAAATAACAACAAACACCAAGTCACAATCACAATAAAAGGGAATAAAACCCCTTTAACAAAGAATAAAAATACTTTTAAAATGAACACCCCACTTAGTAAATCGATTTTAGCCCCAAAACAATATGAATAAATCACTTTTATTAAATAAAATGATCAATGGAATATTTTTAAACACATAGAATAGATAAAACACCATTTGAAATCAATGAACAATTGAACCATAAAATTCACCAATTTGTCAAAGAAAAAACTAATCATGGAAAACCTTTTAAAACACAAATCTAGAAATCATAAACTTTATTACTCTAGGTCAAAGCATATTTAAAACATAAAGAATATAAATAACACCTTAATAAAATGAAATTAAATAGAAACACATACCTCAACCAGTGTAATTATGTCACCTTCAAGGAAAATCATCAGATTATGTCTCAAAATAAGGGTCACAACCCATTGAAACTAAAACTTCCAATTTAAAACAACTGTATATATGGAAATCATTTAACATGGACACTAGGGTTAGAGATAATAGGATACATAGGAAGATAACAATAAAAAAGTAATGAGTGGATCTTAAATTTTATTCTAGATGAAGATCCATCAATAAATACCCCTAGAACCACTATGGATAATGTTATAGGACAAATAAGAGAGATTGGGAGGAACCTTGGTTGTAGGGTTCAAATGGGAGAGGATATTGGGGAAATACCCATTTGAAAATAAGTTTAAGACATAAAAATACCCAAAACTGAACATGTTGCATCATTTACCAAACCATGTTGTAACCATTCAATCATTTTTTTAAAACAATAGGGTTTTCATGGTTTCTACTACACAATTTCCATACTAGGATTTTAATCATGAGACCCTGTAAAAGTTATAAAAATGATAAATTTCACCTATATACACCCTAATATTAAGGTAGAAGTTAACTATATGAATATTAACAAGAAAGTGACATTGTGATGTGTCATAATTCTACCCACCGTGACACTTTATGTCCCTATAAATTCATAAAAAAACAAAGAAAAGTGGGAATTCCAAAAAAACCTCAAGGACTGTGTTACTGACACAACCTCTTAACATTAAACCAAGAATACAAGATGTGGTAAGCTGAATACCTAAAGGAATCATTATAAAATGTCTTAGGATTTACCAACCTCTAAAGTACAATGAATCATAAAAGTGTATTCCTCACTGAATGAAAATAAATTCATCGACAATATGATACATTATGATAATCATTCATATAATCTTCTTGAAATTCAGTAACTTTAAAAGGTGCATTCATCATAACTCATGAGTGAATTTAGAAAACCATGGTAGACCAAAGATAAAAACATCAAAAAAACTTATTGAATTTATGAGGACATAGGTAATAGAATCAAAATCACATCCCAACCAAAATAATTCCAAAATATAACTGTCATAAGAATGATAAAACACATAGAGACCTTCCCAAGTTCTCTTCACTAATTAAAATTTATCTAAAATGGAAAAACAACATATAAACACACCTAAAAGAAGGGTCACCACCAAAGAAGACTTGTTTCCACTCATAATAATAGGAAAATATAGGATTCCACCAACTATATATGACCACAAGATAAATAGTTGAAGACTCCATAAGAGAGAACAACCATATGAAACAAAAAAGGTCACTATACCAGATCATCAAGATAACGAATTCCACTAAAAATAAGAGAAACACCCCCAAACAAGAATGTGAATCCACATGTAAGGGTATGGTTCTGACATTAGGTTATGAAACTGAACAAATGGTAACTCGAGAAAAAACTCATGGAAAACTTACTCATAGTGATTCTGAAAGAAAATATTAAACCCAAAAACTCTCAAGATCTTACTAGAATCCAAAAAATTATCCTTGTTACCCTCACCCACAACCAAGTAATATTCATGTTATCCATTAAACTACCCTCATCGTATGGTCCACACCAAGGATAAGAGACAACAAGTATCATTATTCAATGAGGCTAGAATATCTAAAAATATAAAAATACAAGGCTATAATTTCCTTCATCTATTATAAAAAATATACAGGGTATACACAAGATATGGAAAAAAGTATAATATAATAAAATTTTCAAAAAAAAATACCCCCAAAAATACTATTAATTTTTGACACTCTAATGGAATTAACACCCCAAACTACATCCTGAATCAAAGATATGTCCAATAATTTTTATTCCAATTTCTATTCATCTGAAAAAATATCTATAGGTGAGTGAGATAGAAACATAAATGATCGGTCCTAGAGTCTATCAGAAAAGAGGTCTTAGTGTTCCCAAACATTACACAATAGAAATACACCATTTGTTTTCACTTTATTGAAGCGGTAACAAAATTTTGAGAAGATATCTTCCCATTATCAACACACCCTTTCTTAATATATTTTCTAGCCTGATCACCATAACTAACACCATATTGGGTCAAATAATCACTTACCACATGTATCCCTTCCAAAAATATATCTAGAATGATGTCTGTATACCTCACTACTACATAAGTAGTCAGGTTGAAATGAAACACCACTAAACAAAGATCTAGTGGAAGGAACCTTTCAAAAAATAAATCCTTCTTAGAAATCATAAATCGAGAACTTTGGGGAGAAAGGTACTTGTATCGGTAAATGATCAACATATACCTTAACTAATGAACACTCAATATTTACAATGAATTCTCAACTCACACTTATTTGGAATAAAATCATTAGATGGATGTGAATTTGAAAAAACCCCAATACAAAACCACAAATAGTTAGTCATGGATAGTAAGCATCCACCAATCAAGACACAATCACTTTAAAAAAGGTGTGGTGTACCTTACCCTAAAAGTTTTTGGAGTTCCTAATTACTCAAATATCTCTTCAACCTTAGATGTCCACTATGTTTCATATTGGTATCCTATATCAATATAAAACACTATTGGATTCCAATTTATAAACTCTTATTCATGATCCAAAAGATGATAAGAAGATAGCCATGCCACGTCATCAATATTCTGAGCAGAATTAGAGACCAGAAAGACAACTATTGGATCACTAGAATGACTACCTGAGACATTACCTTCCTAACTTTTCAATTCCTTTCCAAGTTTCAAATTATAAAATATCACCAAAACACAAAATTTAATCAAACTATCCCAAAAACCAATATAAGGGATACAAAATAAAAAACCAATCAAAACAAGATTAAAAAACGCCCTTTATAAGCTAAATTCATAAAATTCTAATAAAAACACACCTCCAATTTTTAAAACACCACCGAGTTCATTAAAAAACTATTTTTACAACAATAAATTCCAATAAAAAATAGTATGATTATTAAAAAAATTAAACCATACTCGAAATCACTTATTTTTAACTTGAAGCCCAATAAAATACCTTCCTTGAAAACCATCCCAAACAAAAATAATTTCCACCATTTAAATCATTTATTACCAAGTTCAAAAATAGTCATAAATCCAACTCAAAACACACAAAACATGGATTTAAAACATTCCGAAATTATAAATAATAAAACATTTCTTTATGTTTTTAATCCATAAACCTTTATAATTGATAAAAATTAAATTAATTACTCACAAATAGGACTCATATATTATAAGAGAGGTTAAAATCACCAAAGAAGTCAAAATATAAAATTTTACAGGCTTTATTCACTATGCTTGGTTTGACCACATGGTTTTTTAGACCATCTAAAAAACATGTGAGTGCTACTAGAAGTTACCCAGAACGGGTATGCATGGCTTGTGCACTATTTGATATGCCATGGGGCCTAATCATTTTAATTTTATATTAACTCCAATTTCACCATAAAAACTATTAATTTCATAAAAAATCTCTTGGGATAATTAACTAACTTAGGGTGGTAGAAAAATATATCAAAATATCTCCAGAATACACAACTATAAAACCCAAATTTAAAAGAAAATTATTGGGCACCCATGTAAGCTTGAGTCTTAACATGTGGAAGAGATGGAAAGGCACTCCTCCACACCCATATATCTAGATCTAATGGTTCTAGATCCTATATACCATCAACCCCCAAATAAAAAGATGGATTTGATAACATTTTGTAACAAAATGGCCTTGTTTAATATTAATAGTCACCCATACCGCTCTACCGTAAGGCCTGAGGCGCCCACCTGACCACCTCGGTCTGGAAACTACTTTTAGAGTATCACAAGTGACCAAGTGCGGAAAATTTAATCCTAAATAACCAAGGATAATCAATGAACTCCAACTAGGTACCATGAATGATGTCTCTATACATTATATAGCCATTCAATGAAAGTAATTTGACACTAAAAAATAACAACGTCCAAACATGGAATTATAGTAAATAATGACTAAAATATTTTAACCAATATTTTCCACTTAAATAAATCCATTTCATAAAAATATTTTATAAATAACAAAAATGAAGAAAAACTAAATTCAAATAGGATTTTGGGGAGGCTAATACACAACCCGACCCAAATAGGTCGGATAAACTTGTGACACAAACCACACCATCACTATGTGACTCATAAGTCACCACCATAACTCAATATAACCCTCTCTTTAAAGGAGTGTGGTAGAAAACCAACATGTAAGATGAAACCTGAAAGACCTGCAAAAGACATGGAGACTATACACCCACCAATGTGAGTATGTAGGGTGTGATCCAACACCCAGTAGGATACCACCAATATTCCATTTAATTTTTTTATAAAACAAACTATGACTTTCAGTTTGAAAAAGAGAGGATCAAATAGTTTTTCATATCTTTTTTTCCATGGTTGAAATCAACAACACTTAAACAAACCCATTTTAAATTATTATCATTGAAAAATAGATTTAAACCAACCCTTTTCATTTAACACATAACTTTTGAAGGTAACCCATTTATATGGTTTTGAAATCAATTTAAAATCCTTTTTAATAAAATCTTGCACTATGAAAATAATTACCCCCATTTTCTTTTAAAACATTACAGACACTCATTAAACATTAGTAGGAACCAAGAGGAAACCATAATAGAACATCAAGACAAGGAAAGGTAATAAAAGAATGGAAATATCAAAATGGATCAAAATAATTCAACATTAAGACTAAACCATAAGAAAGTTCAACAAACCAATGTAAGTTCCATCCAAGGAATAAGCAACACATATGATACTAAACAATAAAGAATCATAACATAAGATAAATAGAATGACGTGATGCATTTTTTAGTAATGGAAAAATAATTAATGTGTCACACATGGATCCTATTTCTCTTTACTATTTTATTTATTTTTAAAAAATCTATTTTCCTTGAATTTCTAGTCAAACTAGTTTAAATTTTTTGAAATTGATAATTTTAGAACAGATGAATGATTAACACAAAATTAGCATAAATCATGTGGAAAACGTAAAAATATATCAAAAATATAATAGATTCATTTTTGTTGGTCAGAACATGGTTTCCTAAACTGCATAGCCAAACTGTGTGGGTGCCCATATGTGCCCAGTGTGGGGTGCACTATTGGTGCACAGTTTGGTAAACTGTGAACTGTGATGAGAAAATTAAAAATGTAAAAATATCCAAAATAACCACCTTTAAATTTTTCACTGAATCACTCATCACCCTTCCCCCTCTCTAACTCATCGTGAACCACCTAGGGAGCCTCAGACGCACCTCATTCCCTTTCATTCCTCTCCCTTGAATACCAATTCCATAGGGTTTCCTCATGATCTGAGTCCAGATCATCAGGGTATGGACTCCTCCATCTTATATTTATCCTCTCCTTATTGTTTCTTCTACCTATATAAATTTTCATGTTATTTTTATGAAACCTAACTGGAAGGTCCTATTTCTGTTTGATGATTGTTGGTACCTATGGTTTGTGAGGCTCTATCTAAATCCAATTTTAGTGACATCTATTAAAGGAAAACAATTATCTCAATTTGAAGTAAGTTTTTCCTATAATTTGGCCTTTAAATTATATAAATTTTATTAATTGTGTTTTTAAATTCTATTTTTAATATTAAATTATAATATTAAAAATGTTTTAGGATTATTTGAAAGGAAAATCATGTTTTACTTAATTTTCATTTCAATTTATAGGATTTCTCAAATTGAAATAATGTTAAAAGTATGTTTTAATTAATATATCACACCTAGTGATTTGATAAATTTCCTAAGTGGATTTCATAAATGAAACCTGAGATTTAAATGTGATTTTGGTATTCTAATTTATTTCTAAATGACTATTGGGATTTTATAAGGAATGTTTGGTTCTTTAAAAATAGTTATCAAAATTATTAATATGTTTGGAATATTTTGTAATGTATTGTAAATGGTTTTAGGACACTCATTTTATAACTTTATGTCTAGAGGAATGACTATAAGGCTAATTTGGAACCTTCAATTTTTTTTAAACCTTGATTGATCTAAAATGGATAACTCATGGGTGTTTCATGGAATTTCATCCCAAAAGGATTTTGAATGATAGTATGAATATGCTCTTAGGAGTTTATTGATTGTTATATGTTTATATTATGTGATAATGTTACTTATTTTTCTTGTAATTATTATTTTATGGTTAGAAAATATGTCATACCTCAAGGGAAGCTTCAGTACTTGGGTAGGTAAACATAAATGGTATGAGTTCCCTTTCCACTAATAATCCTAGTGAAGTAAATTTGATATCTCCACTGGATAGTGATGTGTTACTATTTCCACTATATGAGGATTTGAACCTAATTTGGGATGTATTTTTAAGATCCCCTATCCCTATTTATCTTACGGAGTTTCTACCATGTTGATTTTTCTAATCTCTTATTAGTATGGTTTTTTCTGCACCTGATTTATTTTTGTATTACTATACTATTTTATTTTATTCTTTCTTATGAATTATTTTTATTTAGAAAAATGGTTTCCTAAAGTGTATTTTAGAGAATATTTTAATTTTTTTTCAAAATTAGTTTTTAAAGTGATTATTTTCATTTAAAATAATTAAAAAGAAATTTTATAAAATTATTTTGAAAATGATATCGACTTTTATGTGATTAGGCATGAAAAACTTGTTTTCACTATTGAATTTAAAACTAACAAAAAGTTGATATTTTATTTAATGGTTGGTATTGGGGTGTGGTTTCTCTTGTAATACCTACTGGTAATTTTTATACTCATTCCTATGTTAAATATTAGTCTTAGGTTTTGGATCAGTTCTTGATTACTCGTGGATCAAGTTTTCTTTGGGAATTGGATGGTGAATCATAGAGTCACATGTAGGTTTGTTGGTTATTTTTGTTCTATTTAGTTTCCTTTATCACATTGACCAAGTAAACCTTTCCTATTTTAGTTTTATTTAATGAGTGAAATATTATATCTATAGAAAATGTGTTATGGATCTCAGGGGATAAATCTGTGATGGTATTTAGAGGAGATTTGAGGGACTATTTTATTTTAAATTTTAAATTTCTTTTATATTATATTTTTTCTTCTTTATTGGTTTAAGGACCTATGACATTTGGAGTTTCTGTTCTCATTTTTTTGTTGTTAATTCAATTTATTTTATGGGCTAAATCATTCTCACTAGATACAATTTGATTCTCAGAAACTTGTCACCAACCCGATGCAATCAAGAACACACCCATGATATATCTCAAGTAGGAACTATTGTCTAAGGATAGTTAGATTGGTGTGGTTTGTGAAAAAATGGTATAAAATCCTATTTTTTTAGATGGCCTAGGTTATAAATATTCCCATAATTATTTGGGGTATCTTGTAGAATGGATATAAGGATGGAAGGACTTAGTAAATAGGTTTGTAAAGAGTGTCATAGTCATTTAATGATTTTGAATCTTGATTTTCCAAGGTATTTTGTGTTGTGAGTCTTGGTTTTTGAGATTTATTTATTTATTCATGGTTATTTTGGTCCTGTTTTAATGGTTTCTAAAATTTTATTTATGATATATAAATTATTTAAAGAATTATATATTTTTAGTGTTGATAATATGGGTGATCTAGTTTCAAACAGTGAGATTGTATAGTCTACCAACCCAGGTGGAGCTTGAGTAGATGGTTCAACATGATTCTTAGTAGTGATTGCATTATTGGAACATGGCCAACTAAACCATGTGGCTAAGTCATGCATATAAGGACCCAACCTAAAACAATCCATATAATTTATTTTTTATACAAGAATTCACTTTCTCACATTCCCAAAGATCTTTTAGGGTTATATTTTTAGATAATTAGCCCATCACCCTTATAAAATATAATATTACATTAAAAAGTGGACACATCCACTCAATATCCATTTTTTCCACAATAAAAAAACTTTTAATACATAACAAGTTTTCTTTTTAAGACATATCTTCACAATTTTCATCTTGACCTCATCCTTGACCCTAATAATCCTTAAAACCCAATGAAAAAAATTTGAAAATGTGAGATCAGATAAAAAATAAATGTAATGGAAATATAAAAAGAAATAAAGAAACACATTGGTCTATGAATACTCATAAAAATTTTAATTCTTAAAAATAAAATTTGGGCTCAAAATAAACATTTTATTGCATAAGAAATAAACTTCTCTACCCAAGTATTTCTATAAAACCTTTTATAATAATTCTTAAAGGAAAAACTATATTCATAAATTTTTCTTTGAAATCATGATTTTTTCCAAAATTTATACATTTCACCCTTAAGAAGTAGCATATAATTTTCTTTTAAACATATGCTCATTATCTTACCATGTGAAATCCTAATATTTTCAAAAAAACTATATAGATCATAGATAAATCATGTAGGTAACTTGGGACATCATTTTCATATCACTATTACAAATGTAATACCCTACCAGGTAAATTCCAATAATCTATTAGGAGAAACCTAACCGATTAACTTTGTCTCTTTACCTAATGGGTTGGAGAGCTATATCAGGATAAGCCTTCATCATAATCTATATTCTATTCTCCCTTCGTCATGTGCTTTTTAGGGATAACCCGTCACCATAAACAATTTACATGAACCGTATCATAATAATAATACATGGAGTCTTTAATTTTCATCATCATTCTCATAAAAATATTCTTTTCACCCATAATAAAATCACCGGAGGATATAAGAATATCCATTTAATTTAAAACCATTTTAAAAAATAGCCATAATTAAAGGGAAAATGTTTTTATTTAAAAAAAGTTATTAAATCTTTCTATGGAATACAAATATCGAATAACTCTTATGATAGTGGTAAAACCATTGACTTAATATACATTAAAATATAACATTCATTTTTTCAAAAGTTTCCATATAAAATACATAAAAAGTTTTCTTTTGAAATCATTTGAAACAAAGTAAAAAGTGAAATAAAATTTTCTTTATAATTAATTTATTCCCATATAAATATATCAATAAAATAATTTTAAGAATATGTACATTGAAGAAAAATATTTAGAAAATATATATAAAAAACCTTTAAAATGATGTTTTTAATGTAAACTGTGCCTTGTTACTTGATAACTTTTGAAGCAAAAAAAAATTGAAAGAAAAAACTTTTAATGTATTTTTAAGAATAATAAAATAAATCTATAAGTCGTTATTATACACCATATAAAATAAAAAATGTGGTGAAAATAGCTTAAGTATCAAAGAAAGGGAATTGAGGCTAGAAATTTCTTCCCTTGAGTTTGAATCATCACATACATTCTTTATCTTCCAGAATAATAAACTTGTGCTAATTATTTACTTTCTTAATAAACTTTTTCAAGTTTATTATTCCTTTTATTTAATTTATTATCATGTTATTCTCAATTACTTAACTAGTTAAGTTCACATCAGATGTTTTGATGATATTCAGTTCATATGTCTAAAATGAATTTGGTGGGTAAACTATTGTCAAAGAGGTAATTATTTTATTAAATATAGAATAATCATCATGAAATATTCATCATTTTATAAATTAATTATAATTTTATAAAATACCATGAAATATGATAATGAAAAATAAATTATGTTACAATCATGAAGACGGTAGGTCATATATATGCATGAGTAACGTTTCCATTTTTCAATAAACATGAGGTAAATAATGTAAGTATTATTTTATATTTTATTAATTATTATTATATCTTAAATATTATATAATATCTTTAAATAAACTTATATATACTATCCATGTGATGTGGTGATGAAAAATGAATCACATCACTTTGTGGAGGTGGTAATCTACATGTACGCACAGACGACGTTATCATTTTTCAATAGATGGAAAGGTAAGAAAATAGATGATATATTATCTTTATAGAATTATAATTAATATTTATATACTAAATCCATCATTATAACCTTCTTTGATAGGTGGTAATGGAAACAAATTACATCAGTTCACAAGGCAGTAGTCCACCGCACACATGAACGATGGTTTCATTTCCCATTTGATAGAACATGAGATGTATATAGTTTATTACATTAACATAATAATATCTAAGTATATGTAAGGTACTAATGGTATTATTTCATCATGGGTTAATGTAAGATACCAACCTTTCTAAGAGTTGTATTAGGCTTTTTTCATGTTATATTTTTCCTTATGTTAAGTACTTTTTAGTTGGGTTTTACCATGGGGTGTGTTTGGGTGGAAATTTTAGGAAAATGGAAGAAATAGGGAAGTGCATGGTTGGTGCACAATTTTCACTTACCGTATGCCCCATACTAGAAAAATGTTTAACCATGGACAGAGGTGAATTTCATTGTTGTCACGTGGTTTGTCAAACTGTGCACCCCTATAAAATAGGTGCATGGTTTAGGCACGTGGTTATGAGAAACTATACACCCCAACCTAGTAAACAGTTCACGAGAATTAAATTAACCCGAAAATTAATTTTAAAAAATATCGAAACCCCATTTCAATCCCAAATCAACCCCCATTCGACCTTAATGCCTATTTCATGATTTCAGAGCATCCCATAAAGTTTTCAATTCCTAAAGACGTCCATTCTTGGTGGTTTGAATCCAGGATCGACGATCTGCACCCTCCCAGTAAGCGGATCTCATCCCAGTTCCTTTCCCATCCCACACCTTTATTCTCTCATTATTTAAGGGAAATTATTATCTATTTTGGTTATATCTATAACTAGTTTTTTAGATATTGATTTATGGTTGTAGATCTGGATCTATATTTAAGAGATCTTGAACTTTTCATTCCTTATTTAGGTTATAGATCTAGATCTCATTCTACGCTATTACACTATTGAATTTTTAAGGATTTATATTGGATGTTTATTCAGTGATGAATAGAGGAAGGTGTTTTATTAATCAAATCCCATAGTATTAATATCAAATATTTGTATGTTATTGTAGAATTTATATGTTTTGTTTAGAAATTTTAATTCCTAAATGAATTAATTAATGTGGTAAATTAATTAACTGAGGAATTGGGGATTGGATTGTATAATTGAATTATGTAATTGAGGATAATTAATTATTGGGTAAATCATTGGACTATTGAATTGTGAATTAAAAATAATTAATTTTTTAATTAATTATTGGATGTTGAGATTTTGAAATGATTAATTAATTGTTGAATTAATTATCGAATTTTGAATTTTGAATTGGAATAATTAATTGTTGAATTAATTATGGGATATTGTGATTGTTTTATTTTAATAATTAATTGTTGAATTAATTAAAGGGATTTATGTGATTATGTATTCATTGGTTTTATTAATGGTATTGGGGTTATTAATTAATTTTTGAATTAATTAATAAAATTGACGTGGCTAATTAATAATTGGATTAATTAATGAAAATGGGTATGATTAACTAATCAATGAATTAATTAATGGAATGATTTGTGAAATGGATATTGGTTTTATGTCACATGGTATTAATTTTTTTTGGCATGGAGTATCACATGGGTTAATCGGGGTGTGAGTGAGGGATTTTTGATGAAAGAACATATGATCTTTTATTTTTGATTTTCAAATGACCATTAGTGTCTTTGGAGATGAAAAATGCGATAGATTATATTAAGTTTTATGAAGGACCGTGAGAGCCTTTAGGGGGGAGACAATGAGATATTCTATTTTTATTTCCATGGGATCATGATATCTCTTGGATTTGTGCTAAGGAAAAGACCTTGAGAGATTTCCCCTTTGTCTAGCAAGAAATTATGCTTCGTTTAGTCTCAATCACATTTGACCCTTGAGGTTATAGCCCTATGTGCACATTACTCATTTCAAAATGATATACATGTTTTATGAATTTTATCAGATATAAATTATGATAATTAATGGTAAAAATGGTTCCAAATCTGGAACAATCCAAAGAAGGTATTGAGAGTATGGGTGTCCTTGGGAACCTATGTCTTTTGTAGTTAAATAAAGATAAATTTAAAAAATATAAAATATTTAATTTATTACTTATATTTTATTATTTATACAACTTCATACACTATTATTGAATGGATATTATTTTAGATGTTGTTGGTGGTATCCTGAAAAGATGTACTCACACCCTACTCAGGCTTCCCGATTGGTAGTAGAATAAACTTTTTGTTTTTTGGACAGAAGATGGGAAAAGGCCCTGTGTTATAGGGATAATTTGGGATGGAACACAGATGAGGGAACCATAAATGATTTGGTACTTACTTGGGGGAGTTTCCAATGAATTTATTTTTGGTTTTTATTTTAGAAACTTGACATGTACATTGGAATGACATATCTTATGATTTAGTTTTGACTCTTTATTTCCAGTTTTTGTTATATTGTGATACCGGTACTATTCTATTTCTAGTTATATCTTATTAAGTCATTATTTCTTATTTTCTACTGGTGTATTAATCTGAAAAAGAGGGAATAGTCTCCCCATGATTGATATATCAGACACTCGATGCTAGTTGAAAGCCTTTGGTATATGGGGAGAGTCGTTTGAGGTCTTGTGGTGGTCTGGATCGGGACCCTAGAATGTGGCACCTGGGATAGGACGTTAAAAAATGGTATTAGAGGGGTTTTCTTTTCTTTATTTATTTACTATTTGGATAAGGTTTAAATTATATTAGGGAGTGTCGGGCCTTGGATATGAGCTTGTGTATTGGGGATGAAAACCTATGTATTGGGAAAAACCCAAGTACCTAGGGTGTGATTACTGTTATTGATGTGTGTTTTTGTTGTTGGGTATTATTTTACCTTGGGTGACACATTTTTTGTGTGATGTGATTTTTGTTTCAAAGATTTGTTGATATTTTATGAGTTGTAACTTGTGGACAAGGGAGTAATGAGAGTTGTGTATGAATGCATCATTCTATGAACTCAAGAAAATTTTGTGAGCTGCATCATTTTAGGCATGCCTGGGAAAGTGGGGTTTTGGAAAGTTGTTGAGCTTGAAACATTTCTATCTTCTTGTTAAATTGAATTGAAAATGTTGCCTAATATGAAATTTAAAATGGTTAAATGATGAAAAATAAGAATAAATAGGAATCTAAGGAAATGTGAAAAATTAGAATGTGTTTACCCTTCTTAACCAGGACCTAGGTGTAGGATGGTAAAGGGTAGTGATATCACCTCAGTGTTGACCATGTGGAGATGTTTGGGGAAAAGAATTATTATGAACTTTGTGATTTTACTCTTAATTAAATGTGAAAAGGTTGTTTTATGAGTCCTAAGATGTTTTTTTGGAATTATAGAGATATGAATCCATGAAGACTCTTATTAAGAGGATGACAGGAGGACATGGCTGGATATGCTCCACTAGTAGTGAAACCTGAGGCATCGATAGTGTCGGTTGAGGAATTAGTGTATAATTTCTAAAATAAATTCAATTTCTTCATGTAATTCATGTAAAGAGACCTGGGTCAGGTTGTGAAAATCATGTTTGGTCTAATGAGGGAGTTTTGGTTGTCGCACCCTATGACTTTTAATAGAGAGGGTGGACATGATGGAGATGATTTCTAGATTGAGTCTATCTAGACTATACTTGACTACTTAGAGACTACTTCTATGAAAATATTCAAATTGGATGCTTATATGTTATGTGGTCAGGAGAAGCAATGGTGGGACATCTAGACTCGGTATGGAAAACTGGAAGCTATGGAATGGAAGGATTTTCAAGAGAAGTTCCTAGAGAACTATTATCCAGACACACTAAGACAAAAGAGGCATGATGAGTTCATGAGATTGAATTAGGGGAGTGTGTTTGTGATAGACTATGATTGATGCTTTATAGAATTGCAGCACTTTTTTCCAATGTTGTTAGGATAAGAGGCTATTGTGTAAAAGCGGGTTTAGGATAGAATTAAGTATGAATTTAAGTATAAGGTAAATATATTTAGAGAGAATAAGTTTCCATAGGTGGTGAATTATGATCTCATATTCGAGGGGAACCTAAAAGAGGATTCCAGTGGTGAACATGTGGTTTCTATGGGATGATCAAGAGATATGAATTTTTTAGAGAAGGGAGCAGCATTATGAAAACTTTATCCAAAGAAGTGGGAAACAGAGTGGATAGAAAATAGATCAGTTACATGGGATCTTACCCAAGTACTTTTACACCAATGTGGTGTGTAGAGATACTTTTTGAAACATTGTCCCTGACCACTAGCAGTGTGACGAGGATGTGGAAACATGGTACATCTACATAGGTTCTTCAAGAACCCATGGAAGAGTGTTAGTGATGGAGGAGATATACATAACCAGAGTGTGGGAAGCGGGTCTTCTACACCATATATGTCTGGGAGATAGAGATATATTGGGCGAGGATGTAGAGGTAGTGTAAGTGGTGCTTCAGGGAAAGAGTGTCGGTATCAGTAGAGTGGTGTAGCTCAGGGGGGTTAGACTACATCATAGGGAAGAGGGAAATAATAGTTACATGCCTTTCATACTATACTTGTGGATAGCGAGGTTGGACAATCGATAGTGAGAGGTACGATTCTTGTAGATTCTACATTAGCTAATTCCTTATTTGATACTGGTTCCTCTCCTTCATTTATATCAACAAAAATTGTTAATGGTTTGACATTGGTGGTGGAGTTTGAGAGTGGGGTTATGACAATAGATATACTTTTGGAAGTTTGTCCTAGAGGCATATGTTTGTGCAAGGATTGTTCTCTCTCAATATCATGGAGTTCCATTTTCTCTAGAATCTGTATATTCTTGATATGTTAGGCTTCAACCTAATTTTGGGTATAGACTAGTTAGTATAATATCAAGGCCACAATGACTGTTACTGGAAGAGATTTAATTTTATGTCTCCTAAGGGTGACCATTACATTTACTGTGGAGAATGGGATATCCAAGTAGGCCCAGAATGGGCCAATTACACATCAACTGAGAGAGCTCACAACCCAGGTTTCAAGTATATTGATGTACGACGGAGGTGTGAATCAATATGTATTTACACCCATAGTGGATAGGTTTCATGATGTGTTTCTTGAAGAATTATTAGGGTTTCCACCTAAGACGGATGTGGAAGTCACTATTGATTTCATGTTTGGGGTTGATCCAATTTCAATTACAACTTATAGAATGGCACCAACAGAGCTTCAATAGCTCAATACTCAGCTGGAGGAGTTATGGGATTAGGGATTTATCCATATGAGTACATTACCTTGGGGTTCTACAATTTTGTTTTCTAAGAAGGATAATAGGAGTTTTCTATTGTTAATTGATTACCGGAAGTTGAACCATATGAATATGAATAACCAGTATCCACTTCTGCGTATCAATGATTTTTTTACTAGTTGGGGGAGCTTGTGTCTTTTCCAAGATTGACTTGATATCAGGGTATCATCAACTGAGAGTTCGAATTTCTTATATATTCGTGAATGATTTTTGAAGTAGATATGGCCTATATGAGTTCAAAATAATTCTTTTTGGGTTGACAAGTACACCAGAAGTATTTATGGCCTTGATTAATAGAATATTAGATATGTACCTGGATCAATTTGTTATAGTATTGGTAGATGAAATCTTGGTGTACTCCAAGACTCATAGAGATCATGACCAACACCATGACATCATCTTGAGTACTCTGAGAGAGAATCAGATATATTCTAAGCTATCTAAGTGTTAGTTTTTGATTAATCAAGTACACTTATTGGGTCACATCAACTCGGAAAAAGGTGTGTCTGTGGACCCATAGAAAGTTCAGGAAGTGGTTTCTTGGGAGCAGTCTAAGAAAATTTTTTATACCTAAATCATTCTAGGTTTAGCTGTATATTATCAGAGGTTCATCCCATACTTTTCATGATTGCAGTGATGATTATGGTCTTGACTAAAAAGAGGATAAAGTTTTAATGGTCAAAAGCATACGAGAAGGCCTTATAAGGTTTGGAGAAGAGTTTTACATTGGGAATGATCTTGATCCTACTCAATTCAGGTGAGGAGTATACAATATATTTATATTCTTCTGGTATTTGACTCTGAGCTATGTTGATGCAAGGAGATCAAGTTGTGGCATATGGGTCTCAGTATTTGAGGACACATGAACAAAACTACCC
Organism: Viscum album; assembly: GCA_963277665.1. Lineage (NCBI taxonomy): Eukaryota > Viridiplantae > Streptophyta > Magnoliopsida > Santalales > Viscaceae > Viscum > Viscum album. The sequence goes on along the minus strand of OY728146.1, from coordinate 1,661,161,301 downwards.
TACACATGATCTCAAGTTAGATGTAGTGTTGTATGCTTTAAAGAGTTGATTTCATTATCTATTAGGAGAAAATTTTACTATGTATACGGATCATAAGATCTTAAAGTATATGTTTTTATAGTGAGACTTGAAACTATGGCAGTGGATATGGGTTGAGTATATGAAGTTTTTTTATTTTGAACTACCATATATGCTTGAGAAAGGAAATAGTGTGGTTGATGATTTGAGTAAGAAAACTCCGACTCAGATAGTTCAGAAGTTTAGTGATGAGTGAAAAATGATTACTCTACTAGAGGAGATGCATGTGGGGGTTCGGGAGAGTCAGGAGTAAATGAATCTTGTATCATTTTCAGTGGAGTTTACAATTTTGAGCTGTATTAGAGATAAGAAGTGCGATGATCCAGAGTGATTGACCTTGAGGTAAATAATTGAAGGTGGGGAGTCACCTTCATATTAGAGCATATATGAATATGAGATAATCTATGTTAGGAATTTTGTTTTTGTGAATATGCGCATGCGAGAGGAGTTGATGTGGAAATATCATGAATCAAAGTGGGTGGTACATCCTGGTGTGACCAAAATGTAATGTCACCTCTGATGATAGTTTTAGTGGTCGAGTATGAAAAATTAAATTGCATGGTTTGTTAAATGATACTACCCTTGTAGGTAGTTTATGGTAGAACATCAATGACCTGGAGGTTTACTACATCCATTGCCCATTTTAGAATAGAAGTGGGAGAATGTGACCGTGGAATTTATGGTGTGTCTCCCGAGGATGCCTCAGAATAATGACTCTATGTAGGTTATTGTGGACAGACTAATGAAAGTAGCACATTTATTTCCTATACAATATAATTTCTTCGTAGAGAATATTAAATATTTTTATTTTTGGGAGATAGTCTGTCTGCACTGGGTTTTATGGACTATTGCTTTAGACCATGACTCATGCTTTACTTTGGACATATGGTATGGATTACATATGGTGCTTGGTAAACAGGTTTTATGGAGTATGGATTTCCACCCACAAATAGATGGGTAGTTGAATCATATTATACAAGTGCTTAAGGATATGTTGTGAGCATGTTCCCTAGTCTTTGGATGATCTTGGGAGAAGAACCTAGATTTAGTGGAGTTTTCTTATAAAAAATTTATTAAGAAACGATACAGATGGAACCATATGAGGCACTTTATGGTATGCTATGTAGATCTTGTCTATGATGTATGGAGTAAGGTGAGTCATAATTGTTAGGACTGAGTATTATGTAGGATATGTAGGAATAAGTTCAGGTGACTATGAAATGTATGGATAATGCTTAGAGTCGGTAGAAGTTGTATGTTTATAGACATCAACGACCCCTAGTTTTCACAGAGGGTGATCATGTATTACTTCGAGTGTCACCTAGATTGGTTCACTAGAAGATATAAAGATAGGTCAAGTTGGTACCCAATTTTGTTGGACCATTTGTGGTTGTGGATAGAATTGGGACAGTGGAATACTGATTGGATCTCCCAGAGAAATATAAGGATATACATGACATTTTCCATGTGTCACAACTTTAGTGGTATCACCCTGAACCCTCTCATGTGATTGAGTTTGGTGATGTTGAGATTGATGTAGATGCATCCTTTAAAGAGCATCTGATACATGTGTTGGATCATAGTGAGAAATTGTTGTGGGGAAAGACCGTACTGATATATGGGGGGTTATCAAAAATCAATAAAAAGAAGGCCTTCAGGCCATTTGGGTGACATATTTTGGCAACATGGGCATGTGATGGAGCAAACATGTGAAAGGGAAGAAGATATGTGGGATCAGTGGCCTGATCTTTTTGACTTGGAATTCTAGAGATGCTTGGGAGTGCATATCGAGGATGAGTTGTTATAATGTTGGGAGATTGTAAGATATTGACATTTTCCGGAGTTGTCTTGGTCTTTTTTATAGGTACTATTTTGACTTTTGTTGAGTAATTTTCGTTTGGGTTTTATGATGGGGTGTGTTTGGTTTGAAATTTTATATAAATGGATGAAATGGGGCAGTGCATGATTAGTGCACAGTTTTCCCTAACCATGCGCCCCAGCCCAACAGACCACGAAACCTTTGGAAAAAGGGGAATTTCGTGATTAGAGCATGGTTTTTCAGAACTTTCACCCTCTTAGGAATAACTATTCACCCTTATAAAATAGGAACATGGTTTAGTCACATGGTTAAGGGAAACCGTGCACCCCTACCCAAAAAACCCTTCACATGAAGTAAATTAACCTGAAAATTAGTGTTAAAAAATTTCTAAACTCCCATTTTCATCCCAAATAGACCCCCATTAAACCCTAACACCTTTTCATGATTTTGGATAATCCGAGATAGATTACAATCCCTCTTGACCTCCATTCTTTGTAGTTCGAATCCTGGATCGAAGATCTGCACCCTCCCGGTAAGAGGATCTCATCCCAAATGCTTTTCCATTCCTCCAAGTTTCTTATATCTTTATTTAAGGGAAGTTATTCTCTATTTTGGTTAGATATATACCTATATTTTGGGATCTAGATCTAGAATTTCATATCTATATCTATATTTAAGAGATCCATAATTGTTCAATCTTTATTTAGTTTATAGATTCTGATATCATTTTATGTCGTTACTCCACTGATTTTTTGGGGATTTATGTTGGGCTATTGTTTGTCAAAAAATTGAGGTAGGTGGTCTATTATTCAAATCCCATAGTATTGATACCAATTACATGTAAGTTATTGTATAATTTTTTGTCTTCATTTAGTAATTATAATTCAAAATTGAATTAATTAACGCGGTCAAATAATTAATTGAGGAATTCAGGATTTGATTGAATAATTGAATTGGGGAATTGGGGATAATTAATTTTTGGGTTAATTATCAGAATGTTGAATTTTGAATTAATAATAATTAATTAGTGAATTAATTCTTGGATGTTGAGATTCTGAAATGATTAATTAATTGTTGAATATATTATTGAATATTGAATTGTGAATTGGAATAATAAATTTTGGAATTAATTATGGGATATTGATATTGTTGTATTTTATTAATTAATTATTGAATTAATTAAAGGTATTGATGTGATTAATTAATCATTGGGTTTATTAATGGAATTGGGGTGATTAATTAATTTTTTAATTAATTAATGAAATTTATTTGATTAATTAATCTTTGGGTTAATTAATGGAAATGGGTATGATTAATTAATTGATGAATAAATTAATGGAATTATTTTTTAAAATGGATATTGGTTGTATTTTAGTTGGTTTTTATTATGTTGGCATGAATTAGAACATAGTTTAATTGTGGTGTTAGTGAGGGATTACTGGAGGAAGACCGTGATAGCTTCCATTTTTGATTTCTGGAGGACTGTGAGATCATTTAGGGAGGAAGACCATGAGAGCTTCTATTTTGGTTTCTAAAGAACTGTGAGAGCCTTTGGAGAGGAAGACCATGATAGATTATATTCCGATTTCTAGGGGACCATGAGATCTCTTGGAGTTGGGATAGGGAAAATACCACAAGAGCTTTCGACTTTGTGTAGCAAGAAATTATACATCCTTTAGTCTCACTCACATTATACCCGTGAGGTTAGATCCCTATGTGAATATTACTAATTCCAGATTAATTTACATATTTTATGAATTTTATCAGATATAAATTGTGATAATTAATTGTAAGAATGGTTCAGACTCCATCACGAGCCAAAGTAGGGATTGAGAGATCGAGTGTCCTCAAAAAACCATGTATTATGTAGTTAAATAAAGATTAATTGAATAAATATAAACATTTTACATTAATGATTATATTTTATTCTTTATAAAACTTTATAAACTATTATTGACCAGATAATATTTTAGATGCCATTGGTGGTGGCCTACTAAGATGTACTCACACCCTACTCAGGATGATTGATCGATACCTGAATAGGATTTTTGTTTTCTAGATAGGAAAAGGGAAAATGACCTGTGTTATATGGAAGATTTGGGATGGATCATGGATGAGGGTTCCAAAAATTATTCGAGACCCACTTGGGGAAGTTTTTAGTGTCTTTATTTTGGGTTTTCATTTTAAACACTTGACACGTACATTAGCAAGGAATATTTTGTTATTTAATTTTGATTCTTTATTTCTAATTTTGGTCATTTGGTTAATATATTACTATAATATTTATTATTATATATTTTTAGTTATTGTTTCTTATTTTATACTGGTGTATTACTCTGATGAAGAGGGTATAGTCTCTCAATGACTGATATTTCAGACCCTCACTGCTAATTGATAGCCTCTGGCATATTGAGAGGCACACATGAAGTCATGTGGAAGTTTTTCCTAGGTAACCGGGGTGTGAAAACTAGGATGGGATGTTACATTAAATAATATTTTAAGGAGGTGGAAGAATAAATAAAATGAAAATACTCAGTTATGAACTATACCTCTTCTTCAAAGAGCATCTTTAGGTTTATACATAAAGTAGTGCTATGTTAGTTTTATAATAAAACCAAAGACACTAAGATGTGGGGATGGGTTTTAATAAGTAATAATTTAATGTCTTGGATGAACTAAAATTATCTTTATGTGTGGAGAAGTGAATAGTGGGGTTTCCTTTTATAAGTGGGGGAGAGGAAACACTTGGAATTTTTAAAAAGATTAAAATATATTAATGTCTTACTCAAACCAAATGGTTAAAAAATAGAAAATTTTAGAATATGAGATGATATACGTTCGAAATATGTCTATAAAAAGTAATTTATACAATTTTTTAGTTCATTGTAACCTTTATAACTTAAGTTTAACTGTGGGTAAACATGTATTAACCTTAATTGTGGTAACGATTTTTTACTATTTTTAACACTCATTATGTCCAAATATTAAGTTAACATTATTACCTAAAATTAATTATGATGATTAGAAACATGTAATCCATTTTATCAAATTAAACACACAAATATGGGAATGTTAAATTTAAAATATAAACCACAAAATGAAATGAAAACTATTTTCATAAAAATGCCTTTTATGTATAAAAATATTTTTATACCAAATTCAAGTATAATATTTATTAAAATAATATTTATTGGATTATTATTAATCTAAATAAAATAATTATATTTTAAAACAAAAATAAAATATAATTTAACTATGTAAATACTTGAAAATAAAAGATAGTTTTTAATAAAAATCAGTATTTTCACTATTCATTGAAAATCAAATTTTCACAAAATTATCAAAAATTCATCCAAATATAATTATGACATGATGAATTAAAAATTATATTTGATTTAGTAAGATTAAAATTTTATAATTTGGAAATAAATATTTAAAATAAAACCATATTATCTATGAAAACTCAATTTGGTTAGAAATTATACTTTTTTCCTTTTGACTGAAAAAATTAAATAACATTCTTATAATAAATATAACTCTACAAAATTAAATTAAAAAATATCAATGAGACATGATAATTATTTATCTTGATATTATATGAGTTTTTCACATTATTCTTCCATTTTTGAAATGAATTCATTTCAATTTTATTCATTACTTAGACCAGTGGGGATATTTTTCCTTTACAGTATTTTCTGATTCCCCAATTTCTTTTTAAATCATTCCATAAAACCATAACATGGTAAATCAATTTATTATCTAAAAATTTATCCCTATATTAAATAATGTAAACTGGTTGTTTCTCATAAGAGTGGTTTTTTATAACTGAACTACTTCATGGGTGAGATGCATCGGATAAATATTTTCTTAACAATAAAACATGAAATACATCATATACCTAAGATAAAATCAAAGACAAGGACACTAATTAAGAAATTGATCCAATATTCTCTATAAATTCATATGGTCCAATTTACCATGGACTCAATTTTCACTTTTTTCTAAATTTCATAACACTTTTCCATGGATATACTTTAAAAAAACATGATCACTTACCTCGAACAAAATATATTTCCTCAGATTATTTGCATAAATTTTATTCTTGTTCTAAGATATTATCATTTTGTAATTATCTTCACCTTATTAAACATTTATTTTACCAATTTGTTTCTTAACAGCTTTATTTCCCTGACTACATGTCAATAATCTAGGGTCTGACACCACTCTACATATAATTCCTCAAAAGGTTCCATCTATATACTAGAATAAAAACATTAATTATAAGAAAACTCAACCAAATTCGGATATTGATCCAATCATCCCCTGAAAATACATTGAATAAAATAAAAGAATATCTTCTAAATTATAAATCATTCTCTCTAAATATCTATCATATTAAGGATGAAAAGTTATAAAAAAAATTAATTCAATACCTAAGGGATTTTAAAGTCTTTTCCAAAAATTATAGGTAAACCAAGGATTATGTTTAGATATAATGGGGGAGGGACTCAATGTAATCTAATTTTTTATTTAATTTAATGTTGATAAAGTTGATCCGAATACATATTATCTTTAATGGGAATAAAATGAGCGTATTTAGTTAATCGATCGGCAATAACCCATATTGAATTATAACCTCAATATGTCTTTGGTAATCCAACCAAAAAATCCAAGGACATATTATACTAGTTATATTATAACATTGTAAAATAATGAAGAACCCCTTCAATAACAGTACTTTGTATTTAACATATTGGAAATTCAAACATTTCGTATTAAAATTAGTAATATATTTCTTCATTCCTTCATAGTATAAATGTTCTTGAAGGTATATATATATATTTTTGTACAGTCAAGAAGAATAAAAATGGAGAGTTATGAGCCTCACTCAATAGTTATTTATTCAATAGGGAATCACTTAGCACACAAAACCACTTTCTAAATCTGGAAAGACCTTTTTCATCAACATTAAATTCTATAAAATTACCCTTCTTGTTAGATTATACCTTTCTTTAAAACATGATCCTCCTTTTGAGCTTGGTTAATTATTTTTGAAAAAGATGATTACACTAAAACCTGAAACAAAATTGAGGGAGTTCCTAAATGCACAAATTATAATAAAAATTTCATCAAATCATTATTTAATGTATCATATTCCATATATATCATAGATAATGATGCATTATATTTCTGAATCAAAGTATCAGATACTATATTTTATTTACCTGGATGGTAAATAATTATATAGTTTCAATACTTTATCAATTATATCCATCTCCATTATCCCATGTTAAACTTTTTTTAGTGAATATTTTCTTCAGGATTTTATTATTTTTATATATTTTACACATTAATTCATATAAATAATGTATCCAAATTTTTAAATAAAACACTATATCTTCTGGTTCAAGTTCATTTATGGGGTAATTTTTCTCATGAGGTTTTAATTAAAATGAAGAATAATAAATCACTTAATCATTTTATATTAAAAAACAACCCAATACCTTTAATAAAGTATCATTATAGTTAAAATAGTCACATTTTATAGATTTAAATTCCAAAAATGGAGAATTCTTTAATATTCATTTCAATACACAGAAACTTTCACACATTACTTTGTTCAGATGAACCTAACTCCTTTTCAGGTTAACATGGTTAGTGGTATAGATAACCAAGAAAAGTTTTCAATAAATCATTTCTAATATCTTTCTAATACAATCAAACTATAAATATCTGTTATGTTTATAGGTCTTGGCTATTCACAAACCCCTTTAGTTTTAACTGGATCAATAGTTATCCCATCTTTATTTAAGATATGTCCAAATAATGAAATATATTGTAACTAAAAATCTGATTTTCTAAATTTTCCATATAAATTATTTTCTTCTGGGGTTTGTAGAATAATCCTTAGATGTTTTTAATGATCCACATAATGTTTTGAATAAACCAAAATATCATTAATAAACATAACAAAAAACTTATCCAAACATTCATGGAAAACATTATTCATAAGATTAATTAATACCAATAGATAATTCATCAACCCGAAGGGAATAACCACAAAATCACAATGAACATACCCAGTATAAAATGTTGTCTTAGGGAAGTCATCCTACTTCACCTTCAGTCGATGGTACCCAAGCCTGAGATCAACCATAAAAAAATACTGATCTCTCTAGATTTGATCAAACAAGTTATTTATATAAGGAAATAGTAACATATTCTTAATAACTGTGTTATTAAATTCTTAATTCTTAATTAAAATCCTAATGTAACCATATTTATTTTTAAAACATAAAATAGGATAACCCCATGGTGAAGTTCCAAGATGAATGAAACGTTTTCAAGAAACTCCTGCAAACAAATTTTTCAATTCTTGAAGTTCTACTTGAGATATTCGATAAGGGGGTTTGGAAATTGGATTAGAATTCGACACTAAGTAAACAATAAAATAAACTACCTGTTCAAGTATAATACTAGGTAACTCATAAGTAAAATCATAAAAATATATTTTTTACTATAAAAAAATCAATAATTTCAACTGTTACCATATTTTCAATAATATGAGAAAGATGAATTTTATTTACATATCTTAATAGTTTTTCATATTCATGATATGTTATAAAATGTGTGAATTAATTATTAAATACAAATAGAAGCTTATTTTAGAAAATAACATCTTTGGATCCATAATATATCTTATAACGATAAATTGAAATCCAATCCATAGCTAGAATATAATTAAATTCTAAAATGGAAAAGATAACAAGTTTAGTAGGGAAAAATCTTCCACATATGATTACACAAAGATCTTTTTAAATTTATATTTAATTAATACTACCTCATGTGTTTTTACCAAAATTATTGACTTCATTTATTCAGGTAAAATTTTCATTTTACAAGTTCGTTTCTCAGAAATGGAAGAATTTGTATTCCTTGAATCAAAAAAGACATTAGTATAATCTGAATAAACAATTAATATACCTATTAATGCATAATTTGATATCCCAAAGTCCACTAAAGTAGTTGTAAAGGATTTTACCATACCCTTAAACTTATTGGCCTACTAATTCCCATCATTCATACTCTTCTTTAAACATGCATCCACTTAATTAATCATCTCATTACATTTAAAACACTTTACTTACTATTAATCAAAATTAGTCTTACCACTCCCAATATCTTTTTCTTTTTAGTCATGATCTATATTCCCAAGCTTACCAGATTATAAGGATTTCCTATATTTCATAAGAAATTCCCTAGGGTGATTTTTACCATAGCTACCACAAATAGGAAACTTGATTTTCTCACCGTTATATTTCTACCATGTATTCTTCACATTATCCTACCACTTGGATATCTTTTTATCAGTATTTTCATGGAATATATAGTCACCAAAAAACTCTTTCTATCTTCTCAACATAGTAAAAAAATTCTAATAAATTTTAAATTCACCAGAGGCCAATGCTCTTCAGTATTTGGGATTTAATCTTGAGTAAAACTGAATTATGTTACTATCAATATCCCAAATACAAATTGGTTTGGACCTTTCTAATTAGGTGAAGTTTTCTTCATATGCAGCTACTGAATATTCCTCATTCTACCTCAATTATAATAATTTTTTTCCATCTAAAGTCAAACAACCTTAGGAATGTACTTATCAAAGAAATTATTATAAAATGTGTCCCAATAAAATAGTAAATATAAATAGTTTTCTTTTGATGATCTAAAAAACCCAGAACATTGAATATATTTTCTAGAGTTTTAATCCATCTCTCAACTACCACTGAGTGAGAAGATCCATTAAATGTTGGAGGGTGTTGTATCATAAAATTCTCCACTATGTAAATATTCCTTTGGGGTAGATCTAATTTATATATAGCATGGATCCCACCACTATTTATATAATACATCAATTAATCCATAATAACAAACAAATTCTTTGTTCCAATCCCAATCATTCTATATTTTTGATTTATATGGATATTGTCCTCTTAGTGATTTCCTACATTAGATTTCTCGTTTCCTCTACAAATAAATATTCTGAATAGACGTATTTTATATGAAAAAACATGGTAATATTCAAATTATATATCATAATAATAATAAATTATAATATATTAATTGTATTTACTTTCATTATTTGAACCACTAAAATTATCTAAACCTTTTCAATAAAAGAAATTTTAAAGGCCCAACCTTAAAAAATATGTAAAATTAATTCCTTGGATAAGAACTAATTTTCTATAATTCTAAAAGATATTTTAGGTTTATAGTTTTAAAAATTATTTTATGGCCCTTACAAAATAAAATATTACATCACAAAGTGGAAACTATCACTAAGTGTCCATTTTTTCCACAATACAAAACTTTTATTATATATAAATTTTTATTTTCTTGAAATATATTCAGAATTTTTATATTGACCTCATCCTTGTCCACACTAATATTTAAAAACCATCGAAAAACATTTGAAATTTGGTATGGTCAGAAAAACATCACTAATGGAAATATAAAAAGAAATAAAGAAATATGTTATTCCATGAATACCCATAAAAGTTTTCATTGTTCAAAATAAACCTTGAACTCAAAATAAACATTTTTTATCCAAGAAATAAAATTCTCTACCCAAATATTTTAATAAAACCTTTTATAATAAATCTTAAATGAAAAAATCTCATAAATTTTTATTTTAAATCATTAAAAACTCATGAATTTTTTTTTCACAAAGTTATACATTTCACCCATGAGAAGTAGAATATACATTCATTTAAATATAATATCATTAAATTACCTTGTGAAATCTTATTATTTTGATAAAAAACTATATAAATTATAGATAAATCACATATGTAACATGAGACATCATTTTTATATCACTATTACAAATGTAATAACTTACCTGATAAATTATAATAATATCTCTATAGAAACCTAACCGGTTAACTTCCCCACTTTACCCAATGCATTGGAGATCTATATTGGGTTCACCCATAATAATTATCTATATAAATCTCACCTATAATCATAAATAATTCATAATAACCATAAAATAATCATAATATGTTAAATATTTAATTTTCATCATCATACTAAAAAAACATTCCATTCACCCATAAGAAAAATATTTATAGATATATTAATATCCATTTCATTTAAAAACCATTTTGAAAATAACCCAAAAAAGGCACAGTAGGTTTTTATTTAAAATAAATCAAATCTTGTAAAATAATTAAACATAAAATAACTATTATAGTGGTTTGAGAAACAATTTATTTTGTATATGTTAAAATAGAAAATTTCTTTTTCCTTTTTTCAAAAAATTCAATTTAAAATATGTAATAAGATTTATTTTAAAAAATATTTGAAAGAAATTAAAAGGTGGAGAAAATGAATTATAACTAATTCATGTACATATACATACATCAATAAGATAATTTAAAAAATATGTACATATAAGAAATATAATTAGAAAATAAATCTTTAAAACATTTAAAATGAGGTTTTAAGGTAAAGTGTCGCTTATGACTTGATAAATTTTGGACCAATAAAACAATTAATAAAATAACATTGAATTTATTTTTAAGAATAATAAAATAAATCCATAATGTATTATTATATACTACAAAAAATAAAACATGTGGTGAAAATACATTAAGTCTCAAAGAAAGTGAATTGAGATTATAATTCCCTTACCTTGAGTCTAACTCATCATGTTCATTGTTTATATTCCATAATAATAAACTTATGTTATTTATTTAATTTATTAATAAATTTTTTCAAGTTTATTCCTTTTATTTTATTTATTAGTATTTTATATTAAATTAATTAATCAACTAAGTTCACATCGATCATTTTGATGATATTCAGATCATATGTCCAAAATGACTTTGGAAGGTTGAATTAGGTCAAAGGGGTCATTATTCAATTATATCCAGAATAATAATCCTGAAATAATTATAATTTTTATACATTAATTATAATTTTAAAACAAACCATTAAATATGGTTATAAAAAATGAATTGTGTTACAATCATAGAGATTTTAGGTCTTATGTACGCATGAGTAACATTTCTATTTTTCAACAAACATGAGGGAAAAAAGATAAGTATTATTTATCTTTATATAATGATGATTATATCTTAAATATAATATTATATCATTAAATATGCTTATTTGTATCATCCATGTGATGTGGTGATGAAAAATGAACCATTTCTCTTTGTAGAGGAGATAAACCACATATATGCACGAATGATGTTATCATTTTTCAATGGTTGAAAATTTAAGAAAATAGATGATAAATTTTATTTCCCAAATAATAATTTTGTCACTAATATAATATTTATATATTAAATCCATCATTATAACCAATCATGATGAATAGTTATGAAAAATGAATTAAATTAGTTCATGATGCGGTATTCTGTTGTACAAATGAACGATTTTTTAATTACCCATTTTATGGAAGAGGATATGGATATAGGTTATTAAATTAACATAATAACATATAATTATATATAATATACTTATTTTATTATTTAAGTGTGGTTGAAGAATATTTTAAAGAGTTAAAATAAGAAATAATATAAAAATTCTCAATTAAGAACTATACATCTACTTCGGACAACCTCTTTAGGTTTATACCTAATGTCTTTCTAAGTTAGTTTTATGATCAAACAAGAGACTATATGATGTGGTGAGGGATATTTTATGGATTTTTTTAGGTCTTAAAAAACTAAAAAGTATCTCTAATTGTGGAAAAGAGAGGAGTGGTGGGCTCTTTTTATAAGTGGGGGAGAGGACACACATGGAATCTTAAAAAAGATTAAAATATATTATTGTATTGATCAAACCAAATGGCTCAAAAATGGATAAATTATAAATATGAGGTGATATATGTTATAAATATGGCTATAAAATAAAATTTATATATGTTTATTGTTTATTTTAATGCTTATCACCTAAGTTTAACCCCCGGTAAACCTGTTTTAACTATAATAGTGATGACCAATTTTTACTATTTTATTATTCATTATAACAAAAAATTTAGTTTAACTTATTACCTAATATTAATTATTTTAATTAAAATATTAAATCCATTTATTCAAATTAAATTAAAAAAATATGAAGATATTAATTTAAAATTAAACCCACAAAACGGGAAGAAAAATGACTATTCATTAACATGCCTTTTTAAGTATACAAATATTTTCATACGAAATTCAAGTATAATATTTATTAAAATAAAATTTATTGGATTATTTTTAATAAAAATTAATTAATTAAATTTTAATACTAATCCAAAATATAATGTTACATTGTAAATACTTGAAATGAAAAAGACAGCTTTCAATAAAAATTAGTATTTTTCACTATTCATTGAAAAAAACTTTTAACATATTTCTCAAACAATCATTCTAAACTAATTTTGACCTGATAAATTCAAAAATTATGTTCATTTAGTCATTTCTAAATTCTATAATTTGATAATAAATCATTTGAATAAAACAATATAATGCATGAAAACCCAATTTGGATAGAAATAAAATTGTATCTTTTGATTGAAAAATATCTAATTTTCTTATAATGAATATAACTATATAAAATATAATTATTTAATATTACTAAAAAATAAAAATGATTTAAATTAAAAATAACTATGTTGTTACAATGCACAATCAGTAGTCCATCTAGGAAGAGTTTGGTATTTTTTAAAGTTGTTGATTGGATTTTGGGTTAGTGTGTGTTTGTTTTAATAAGAAAAATGGTATGTGTTTTGAAAATTGATAAAGGGGTTTTATACTGGGAAATTTATTTTAAAATATCTATTTGAAATTTAAAAAATTAAAATTTTTGAATCTAAAAATGGGTTTTAATGGTTTGTATTGAAAAGATCAGATTTTATTGGAAAGTGATAAATGAGTTGTTTTCTTAAATGATTTAAAAGAAGTTAAGATATTTGGATATCAGGATGTTTTTAATGAGTGATGTATGTGTTGTATCAGAGATGGTGATGGATATTGTTCTAGAGTAGGGATGAATAAACCAGATTTAAATTTTAAAATAATGATTAATTATCAATGTTAAATAATAGACTTAATTTGTAGTAGAAAATAAAAGATTAAACAAGGGGATTTTTTATAAAAGTTCAGTCCAAAGTGGACCTACTCTACTCTTATACCAATTTACCCTATGAGAAATATGTTATTCATAATATTTAATTTTAAAGGGAATAATAAATCGATTACAAGGATTATTTTATATAAAGTGGATGGATAACCACACTGATGCATTGACTTTTGTATAGGGAGTCACAACCTAATTACAACACTAAACTAAGATGGTGTGAGTCACAACCCAAATGGAAGTGAATTTAGAATTCAAGAGTCAAAACCTAAATAAAAAAAGAATGATTTTGAATGTAAATTCGTAAACATATGGTGTGATCATATGTGTGATAGATATAAAGTAGTGTTACAGACATGAGAAACCAAGATGAAATAGATTGAATAATAACCAATGGAAAATAATTATTAGTTCTTGATTAGTGGATCAAATTGTCTCTTCAATTAAATATTGATAAAATAATATGTGGTTCAACACACTAAATATTATCCTTAAGATGAAAATTTGATCGTTAAGGACATTAAAATATTTTACAACACTTTCAATGTTTATAGATTTATTCTTGGGGGAATGGTAATCTTTCAAAGTTTTTATCAATGATATTAGATACCTTCCAAGACTACTCACCCTTCTTTTAAATAGAGAACAGAAAAGACTAAAAAACATCATCCAATGATAAAATAATTCAAAATTATAATATTAAAATTTCTAAAAGCATCATTACAATTATCTAACAGAGATAATTAGTTTCCAAAAATATCATCAAATTCATTTCAAATTTAAAAACATTCATTCAAAAACGTTTTAATAAACTCAAAATAAATATAAAAAAGAAGGTAAAATGATATTTGAAATTATCCGTGAAAAATATATCCCAAATAAATGGTCAAATATATCCTTTAAAATGTCACAAGACAATAATATTTAAAATATGAAAATATATTTAAAACTAATGAAACTGTATGAAATAAATTAAAATAATTGGATGGTTATAAAATATTTTCTATAGAAATAAATAATAATCAAAAAATATTCAAAATAAATAAACTGAAAATATTCTTTTAGTACTCTCATAAAATATTAGAAAAATTTAAATATTCAACATAAAAAATTTAAAATGCTAAAAAATAAATTTAATCAGTTTCATAATAATAAAATTTTGAAATAAAAAAACTAAATAAAACATTTAAAACAATCATGTAGTAAAATAAAAATTCAAAAAAATACTAAAAATAGATTATTGTATAAATACATCAAGATATTAATTTTTTTTAAAATAATTGAATAAAAGTTTTAGACATTATAGAAGAATGAGAGAGCTTGGATCTTGTGGTGTCATCCAGAAGTCCAAAATTAATGCAATGTAATTATTATAAATTTTATGGTCACTTCTCAAGGTCATATAACTCAACTCACTGTCACAGAACAGAACTCACGATTAAATAATACAGCTCATGATCACAGAAGACAAATCACAGTCACATAACACAACTCATGGTTGAAAAACACAACCCACAATCATATAACCCAACTAACAATCACTAAAAACAACTCACTGTCATAACACATGAGATCACACCACTCATGGATGTTTTATTTATGGTAGAAGATAAACTTCATTGAAGAAAATTAAATTTCACAGAATTCATGGTATTTGGTTCACAATAGGAAAATAAAATAAAGTATTGATTAAATAAAATAAAATCTAAACATAATAAGTGAATATAATTAAAGGACTCAAATAATTATTATTATTTTTAATTTAAATTAATGAATAAATAATTAATTAATTAAAATTTATGGTGTTTGAAACAAAATATACTGAGAAAAAATAATAATTAGTCATTTTATAAACATCAAAGATTATTAAAATCACTTAACAAAAATAAAATAAAATAATGATAAAAGCATAAACAAGAACGTAAAGATAAAAAACTAGATTTTTTATAACTTACAAAACAAATTTTAAGATTAGACTAAAAAACTAATAACCTACTCTAACAATCTCCCCATTTTTAGAAATTAAAAAAATGAAGAGTATTTTTTCTTTAAAAATATTTTTCAAAAATTCTCAAAGTTTTTGAAATTTATCAAAAATTAAATAAAGTTATACATTTAAATAAATCAATTCTATTAAAAAATACGCTTTATATAATAAATAAGTATAATTTAAAATAGTAAAACTCCCATATAGTATTAAAACATAGTAAATCAAAATATATTACACATTAAAAGTTTCAATATCCCTATGCATAAATTTATAAACAAACAATGTACAAATTTGAGTAGATTTTTAATTCTGTGTTTTGTAAATTAGTTCTATATAGTAAATAAATTATAAATAATATGACATACCAAGTTCAAATTTAATTTTCTCAAATCTAGAAAAATCTGAAGGTTTAGTAAAAATATCAGCAAGCTACTTTTATGAAAAAACATATTCTAAAAAAATATCTCTTTTATTAACATCGTCTCAAATAAAATTATAATTCATGTCTATAAGATTAGTGTTTTTAATGAATTAAAGGGTAATTTGATACAAAAATAACAAATGAATTAACATTATAAAAGAAAATATTTTTAAAATTAAAACCATAGTTACAAAAATTATATTTAATTCATAAATATTGTCAATGACAAGGTGTATCAGGGATATTTTCACTTTCTATAGTCGACAAAGCATTAAGATTTTTTTCTTAGACTCCAAGAAAATAAATTATTATTAAGAAAGTTTCATAGATTTGTGGTACATTTTATATGAAGTATTCATCCTCCAAATTCAAATTCAAATAAACTAATTAAATCAAAAATAATTTTCCTATCATAAAATAATCCTTAATTAATAGTTATTTTAATATATCAAATAACACATTTGATAGGTTTTTGGTGAGATTCCTTAGGATATTATTGGAATCTACTATATAAACAAACTCTAAACATTATATAAGTTCTAGAAGTGATTAAATACAAAAAACTACCAATCATGCCTCTAAATAATTTATAATCAATATATTAATTGTAAGAAAAATAATCACTACTAGAAAAATAGTTATTGGCGACGGGATCCCATCGCAACTGGCTTTTTGCGACGGGGGCCCGTCGCAAATGGCCCGTTGCTGAAAACGGCGTCGCAACAACACTTATTTGCGACAGGCCCGTCGCTAAAGCCTTTTTTTGCGACGGTTATTCTCCCCGTCGCAAATAGTACTCCGTATATTTGTAAAAAAACTTTTAAAATAGTATTTTCCCGTCGCAAATAGCTTTTGCGACGGGACCCGTCGCCAAAACTATTTTTTTAAAAAAATAAAAAACTATTAATAAATTATTTTAATGCATATAATAATACTAGTATTTCCGACGGGCATAGTATCCCGTCGCAAATACTATAAAAAAAATAAAAAAATAAATTATTAATAAATTATTTTAATTAATATAATAATAGAATTATAATTCACAAATAAAAATAATAAATTATTTTAATTAATATAATAATAATAGAATTATAATTCAAAAATAAAAAATAATAGAATATTAATAAATTATTTAATTAATATAATAATATTAGAATTATAATTCATAAAAAAATATTAATAAGTTATTTTAATTAATATAAAAATAATAGAATTATTTTACATTCAAATATTAAAATAATTCAAGTATTACAAAAAATATAATTAATTTATAATATTATAAAATTTTAATATATATATATAATTTAATATTATAAAATATAAAAAATATTATTATTCATATTAATATTGTTATTTAAAAATATAATATTATCAATATTTTATAATGAGACAAAAACTATGAATAGAAAAAAAAAATATTTTGATTTCCCAAATTTTATAACATAAATACAAACTCTAATCTGAAGGAGGGGGGTGGAGGTGGGGGATCTGCAGATGGTGGTGGAGGAAACTCTATCCCTAAAGCATTAGTGAGTCGGCGCATGTACTCCATCTGCTCCTGATGCTGCTGCTGCCACCGACTCATCTGCTCCTCGTACAACTGCTGCTGGCGTCGACGCTCCTCCTCATGCTGCTGACGCATCTGCTCCTACTCCTGTCGGAGACTCTCTATCTGTGCAGTCTGAGATCGCAACTGATCCTCATA
This sequence comes from Viscum album, assembly GCA_963277665.1. NCBI lineage: Eukaryota > Viridiplantae > Streptophyta > Magnoliopsida > Santalales > Viscaceae > Viscum > Viscum album. The sequence goes on along the minus strand of OY728146.1, from coordinate 1,661,143,159 downwards.
CTGTGTAGTAGAAGAAGACGCACGAGCTCCTCTCGAGCTGGACGCCGACATCGCAACACTGCCATAATAATCTCCGGGAGTCAGTCGAGAGCCGATACCAACTACCCGGCCCTTCTCGAAGGCATACTGGGTGGCCTGCATCCATGCCGCCTCATCAAACTGACGGACAGTGGTCTGATCTGATGACTCGGCCTGACTCTCAGGCCGGACCTGTGATGCTGCGGCCTCATATGACTCCTATAGTTGCAATTTAAAATTAAAATTGTGAATATATTATATGCAGTTAATTTTTAAACTTGAAAACAAATAATACTGACCACGATGTGATACTGACGATTACCTCTGAGCTCCCCAGTAGCAGGATCACTATACATCCTCCGATATACGTCGTACTCTGTAATATCGGGGTGCTCGACAGCCTATAAGAATAAAAACTAAACTGTTAATATTTATAGTTATATAAAATATTTATAAATAATGTACGTACCAGATGTTGTCTATGAGTACTGAAAGAACGACTCCCAGCTCGATGAGTCACCTCCTGTCTCCCCCGATTCTGCCTCCCCACCGATGATCTCCTCTGAAAGGCACCACTCAACCACTGTGCACATAATCCATCCCATACATGGGATGAAATATACTCTGGTCGGTGTGCTCTACATGACTCCTCAAAATCTGACACTCCCGCTTTCTTCATCGTAGCTTTTCTTAAATTGTGCAAAAACTGACGAAGGCGATCACGCATGGCCACCTCCTATGCCTCGTGGATGGCGTCACGCATGGTATCCTCGATCGGATACCATAAACCCTACAAATAAATCAAAATATCAAGTTAGAAATGAAATAATTTTCAAAATAAAAATTATTTATTTATGTACGTACCAACCAATGGCCGAACATGGCCTGCTGCACATCAATGGGAATCTGCTCCCATGTGGTCCACGGCTGAGAGAAATAGTTGCGCAAAATAGCACTGCCCTGTCCGACTGCTATACGTGGAAAACTGAAAAAATAATAAACATTTATTATGTGAATAGATTAATGAAATCTTAGTCAAATCCACAGGTTATCACACAGGTTATAACACCTCCGTGTGCATGGATCAAACCCAAGATGTGGACGTCGCTCGGGGACAGGGTCAGGAATCATCAATCGTGCAAGACCGCGCCCCCTCCGCGTACTCCCTGGAGCGCCTGCAGGCTGAGGGTCATCTGTCAGCAACTCATCCGCATCGAAAGTCAGGTCAGCATCCGCCAACTCACGAAATGTGGTGTCGTCCATCTGAAACAGAAAATGTTAATGTTAGCAAATAATTGATAATTACTATTATATATACATATATACATATTATGATTGTATATAAATACCATGGAATGCTATCAGTGTTCATCTTCATCATCATCTTCATATATGTCAATGTCATCTTCATATTCCTCCTCAACATCATCGATATCCATTCGAGTTACAGTTGCTTCATCTCTTACCATTTCAAATTCATATGTGACATCATTAACATCATCGTCATCACCGACTCTTAAATGTGGGGTGTCTTCATCGATACTCATGTCTCTTTGTAAAAAAGATTGATTTTGAGTACTCTCTTGAAAAACTTCAATTCTTTTCACATCAGTGAAAGCACATTCACTTTGACTAAACTGATTGTCTCGAATTTTGATTTTTATTACACTCCACCAATCAGTCAAGTCTCTTGATGTTGCACAGTACTTTGCATAATAAACTTGATATTCCTGTTGAGCCAATAAGAATGGTTCATTTCCTGTGAGAACACTTTTACATTTAAAATCGATGATTCCATGAGTCGGATGAACACGCACGCCTATCTCTGTATCCAACCACCGACATTTGAACATGGTTATGTAATGTTGTCCTAGATAACAGAGTTCAATTATTTCATCAAGTATGCCATAAAAGTAAACTTCATTTTCTCGATGATGAGATCCTCTTAAGCTAACTCCACTGTTCATTGTTTTTTTCGATTCCCCATATGCATGTGTGTGGAATCGAAATCCATTCACCACATATGCATTATAAGTTTTAACAAGTTTGGAAGGTGGGTTACTCAATACACACAGCCGTTTTTCAATTTTATCAGCATGTCGAGACACCTGAAAATTTGTGAAATAATTATCAATATAGTAAACTATACATTGAATGAGTTTCTAAAAGATAAAGAATTTATGTTACCAGTTTTTGAAACCACTGAGAGAAATTTTTCAGTCGACGTTCTTCGAGAGAAGCTGCTGTAATTTGTGGAATTTGTTTCTTGATATGATTATCATACAACCTATAAAAACCAAAGTTATTTACTGTAACATAAATGATAGAATAAGTGATATAAACACTTACAGTACAACTGATGTCATCTCTTCACAGTTGAACAGAACATACGTATGAGCTCTCTGATGTTCATCATCTGAAAGCCAGCGTTCATAAACTCCACCAAAACCAAGCTCTGACTGGTTGAAAATAGATAATTGATTGTCGATTTCATCAATATTCCTCTCGTTCCGTCCCATTCGGTTGTGTTTTTAAGGATACTCAGATTTAAAATAATGGGAGCAGAAAAAAGATATTTCCTCTTGCAAATAAGCTTCTGCAATAGATCCTTCAACAGATGCTTTGTTACGTACTTTTCTTTTCAATTTTTGCATGCATCTTTCAAATGGGTACATCCATCGAAACTGTACCGGACCCCCACATTTGGCTTTATATGGCAAATGTAACATCAAATGTTCCATTGAGTCGAAGAAAGACGGCGAAAATATTTTTTCCAGTTTACATATAATTACAACAACATCTTTTTCAAGTTTGCCTAGAGCATCATAATCTGCTGTAGCCGCAAAAATTTCCCGAAAAAAATGAGACATGTCTGTTATGGAATCCCAAATCACAGAATTCAACAGACCTCTTAATCCAATGGGTAGAAGTCTCTCCATTATAACATGACAATCATGACTTTTTAATCCAGTAATATGACCATTCTTTACACATCTACCCAAATTGGAAGCACAGCCATCTGGAAGTCTCAAATCTGCAATCCACTGAAAAAATAATAAACGGTTTTCTTTAGACAGTGTATAAGCTGCTTTTGGTTTCAGTAACCTTTCTGTTCTGACATTTTCAAATAGTTCCAATTCTGGACGCCTGCAAATTTGGGCAAGATCTAAACGTGCATTTACATTGTCTTTGCTCTTTCCTGGCTTATCCAAAACTGTATGAAACAAATTATCAAAACAGATCTTCTCAATATGCATGACATCTAACATGTGTCGGACTAACAGATCAGACCAATATGGCAAATCCCAAAATATGCTACGTTTAATCCAATTGTGTTCTTTCCCAAAACCAAAAATTTTCTGTTGGTTTATTGTGGGACCAAAAGTGATGGGAGGTAATGAAAACACAACTGATTTTAACTCCGAACCTGATAGCATTTTTGGAGGTCCATCCCTTTCAACTGTTCCTTTTCTAAAATGAGATCTGTTTCTGCGAAAAGGATGATCAGCTGGAAGAAATCTGCGATGACAGTCAAAATAACAAGGTTTCTTTCCATGAATGAGCATAAATGCTTTGTTCTCTCCCATATAGTAAGGACATGATTCCTGACCATGTGTAATCCAGCCAGATAACATCCCATAAGCCAGAAAGTCACTTATTGTCCACATCAATGCTGCTCCCAGTATGAAATTCTGTTTCGTTACAACATCATATGTACTGACACCAGTACTCCACAATAAATTTAATTCATCAATCAATGGCTTCAAATAAACATCAATATTTTTCTTCGGATGTCCTGGAATTAGTAAAGTCAAAAAGATATATGGCTCCTTCATCAACATCCATGGAGGTAAATTGTACGGAGTTAAAAAAACAGGCCAACATGAATATTGACTACCATAAGATCCAAACGGACAGAAACCATCAGTGGAAAGGCCCAGTCGAACATTTCTAGCTTCTAAAGCAAAGGATGGATGCACTCTATCAAAATGTTTCCATGAATCACCATCAGCTGGATGATTCAAGCTTTTATCGGTTGAAATATTCTCTTTATGCCATGACATCATTGTCGCTGTATTCTTAGACATGAATAAACGCTGAAGTTTGGATGTAAGCGGAAAATATCTCAACTGTTTTACAGGAATCAAACCAGACTTCCCGTGTTGTCCTTCTTTATATCTCAGTTGCCCACATGTAGGACAACTATCCAACGACTCATTTTCCCCAGAATATAAAATGCATTCATTTGAACATGCATGAATCTTCTGACAAGTAAGTCCCAAATTTCGAACCAGCCTCTTACTCTCATATTAATTTGCAAGTAAAACATTTCCTTTGGGTAACAGTGTTTTCAGCAAAGAAAATATCTGGTCAAAACAGGTGTTTGACATTATGTTATCTGATTTGATAGCCATAAATTTTTCAACTGCTTCTAATTTGCTCATCTTGCAGCCATGATATAATGCATCCTCAGCAGACTTCAACAACTCATAAAATTCAGACGGTGCCAACTCAGGATTTGAAGCTATATCAGCCGAAGTTTCTGTATGTTGAACAGATAAACCTGCAACATCATGTACTAAATCTTGAAACCGGGATGGATCCGGAATCAAGTTGGTATCACCTGCTCTGGAACTGCGTTCACCGTGTTGATACCAAAAAACATAATCTGGCTGAAAACCAAAACGCAAGAGATGTTCTCCCACTTTGTCAAACGTGTCAAACGTTATCAATGCACATTTTCTGCAAGGGCATTTTATTTTGCCTTCTGAAACAAATTCTGGATTTGATGCTGCAAATGATAAAAAAGTCTCCACACCCTCAACATATACTAGATTTAAACCAGAACCGTTTGGATTTCTACGTTGATTTATCCATATGCGGTCACCTAATAATGATTGTTGACGACCTCGTTGTTCCATATTTCTCTATAAAATATAAAATCATTACTGGTTTTGAATAATTTGTTAGAAAAAACACTGAAGCTAGGATAATTATTTGTAAGTATTGTTAATTATTACTAATTATTGGTAATTATTACTAATTATTACTAATTATTGGTAATTATTACTAATTATTACTAATTATTGGTAATTATTACTAATTATTACTAATTATTGTTAATTATTGGTAATTATTACTAATTATTGGTAATTAATACTAATTATTGGTAATTAATACTAATTATTGGTAATTATTACTAATTATTGTTAATTATTACTAATTATTGTTAATTATTACTAATTATTTGTAATTATTACTACTTATTGGAAATTATTACTAATTATTGGTAATTATTACTAATTATTGGTAATTATTGGTAATTATTGGTAATTATTACTAAGTATTGTTAATTATTACTAATTATTGTTAATTATTACGAATTATTGGTAATTATTACTAATTATTGGTAATTATTACTAATTATTACTAATTATTACTAATTATTACTAATTATTACTAATTATTGGTAATTATTACTAATTATCGGTAATTATTCCTAATTATTGTTAATTATTACTAATTATTGGTGATTAATACTAATTATTACTAATTATTACTAATTATTACTAATTATTGGTAATTATTGTTAATTATTACTAATTATTGGTAATTATTAATAATTATTACTCATTATTGATAATTATTACTAATTATTGTTAATTATTATTAATTATTACTAATTATTAATAATTATTACTAATTATTGGTAATTATTACTAATTATTACTAATTATTACTAATTATTGGTAATTATTATTAATTATTACCAATTATTGGTAATTATTGGTAATTATTACTAATTATTGGTAATTATTACTAATTATTGGTAATTATTGGTAATTATTGGTAAGTATTGTTAATTATTACTAATTATTGGTAATTATTACTAATTATTACTAATTATGGGTAATTATTACTAATTATTACTAATTATTGGTAATTATTACTAATTATTACTAATTATTGGTAATTATTACTAATTATTGGTAATTAATACTAATTATTGGTAATTAATACTAATTATTGGTAATTATTTCTAATTATTGTTAATTATTACTAATTATTGTTAATTATTACTAATTATTGGTAATTATTACTAATTATTTGTAATTATTACTAATTATTGGTAATTATTACTAATTATTGGTAATTATTACTAATTATTGGTAATTATTACTAATTATTGGTAATTATTACTAATTATTGGTAATTATTACTAATTATTGGTAATTAATACTAATTATTGGTAATAAATACTAATTATTGGTAATTAATACTAATTATTACTAATTATTGGTAATTATTGGTAATTATTGTTAATTATAGGTAATTATTACTAATTATTCGTAATTATTGCTAATTATTACTAATTATTGGTAATTATTACTAATTATTGGTAATTATTACTAATTATTGGTAATTATTACTAATTATTGGTAATTAATACTAATTATTGGTAATTAATACTAATTATTACTAATTATTATTAATTATTACTAATTATTACTAATTATTGGTAATTTTTGTTAATTATTACTAATTATTGGTAATTATTACTAATTATTGATAATTATTACTAATTATTGGTAATTATTATTAATTATTACTAATTATTAATAATTATTACTAATTATTGGTAATTATTATTAATTATTACCAATTATTACTAATTATTGGTAATTATTATTAATTATTACCAATTATTGGTAATTATTGGTAATTATTACTAATCATTGGTAATTATTGGTAATTATTGGTAAGTATTGTTAATTATTACTAATTATTGGTAATTATTACTAATTATTACGAATTATTGGTAATTATTACTAATTATTACTAATTATTGGTAATTATTACTAATTATTGGTAATTATTACTAATTATTGGTAATTAATACTAATTATTACTAATTATTACTAATTATTGGTAATTATTCCTAATTTTTACTAATTATTACTAATTATTACTAATTATTACTAATTATTGGTAATTATTACTAATTATTACTAATTATTACTAATTATTGGTAATTATTGGTATTTATTCCTAATTATTACTAATTATTACTAATTATTGGCAATTATTGGTAATTATTACTAATTATTACTAATTATTACTAATTATTCCTAATTATTCCCAATTATTCCTAATTATTCCTAATTATTCCTAATTATTACTAATTATTGGCAATTATTGGCAATTATTGGCAATTATTGGTAATTATTGGTAATTATTGGTAATTATTGGTAATTATTGGTAATTATTACTAATTAGTGGTAATTATTAGTAATTATTACTAATTATTACTAATTATTGTTAATTATTGGTAATTATTACAAATTATTGGTAAATATTACTAATTATTGATAATTATTACTACTTATTGGTAATTATTACTAATTATTGGTAATTATTACTAATTATTGTTAATTATTACTAATTATTAGTAATTATTAATAATTATTCCTAATTATTGATAATTATTGGTAATTGTTCCTAATTATTAGTAATTAAATGAATAATTACCAAAAATTAGGAATAATTACCAATAATTACAAATAATAACATTATTAGTATATTTTATTATTAATATTAAAATAATATAATTTTCTAATTTATATACAATTCTCCTTTCATCTGTGCGTTTTCTATCTCCACATACAAATAATACATGTGAAGACAGCAAACACACAGATGAAAAGAGAATTGTATATATATAAAAAATTATATTATTTTAATATTAATAATAAAATATACTAATAATGTAATAATGTTATTATTCCTAATTATTGGTATTTATTATTAATTATTAATATTTATTCTTAATTATTAAAAATTATTACTAATTATTCCTAATTACCATTAACTATGAACAATACTAATAATTTAAATTTATTAAGTAACAAAACAATGTAAACATAATTAAATTACAACTAATTAAGAATAATTGAAACTAATAAAAAATTAAAAATAAATATTAAATTAAAATGAACATAAATACCTTGAAAATTGATCTGCTCTGATCGTTCTTCAAAACATTAATATCAACTCCGGAGAAAAAATTAAACTGGAGAAAAACCGAACTTTAGAAATACAACTTTGAGAGAAGAAGAAGATGGAGTTTGAGAATGATTTGAAAAAAACGGATGGGGGTATTTGTAGGTTAGATTATTTGCGACGGGTCCATTTGCGACAGGATTCCCGTCGCAAATAGTGTTATTTGCGACGGTACCCGTCGCAAATACCTTAGCCAACATTTATTACGGTCAACGGTTAAATAGTTATTTGCGACGGGTCCTGTCGCAAATAACCACCTGCCGACATACTATTTGCGACGGGGGAATATTCCCGTCGCAAATACCTTTTACCGCCGCCGGTTATTTGCGACGGGAATATTCCCCCGTCGCAAATAGTTTTCCCGCGATATGGCGCGCAACGCGCGCCAGTTCTTTTGCGACGGGGAAAGCAATCCCGTCGCAAAAGCCTACTTATTTGCGACGGGTAAATACCCCCGTCGCAAATAAGTTTTTCACGGGGCTATTTGCGACGGGATTTATTCCCGTCGCAAATAACCCGTCGCAAATACCCATTTTTCCCGCAGTGAATCTAACATAAAAATAATACTCATAAGGGTTTTAAAATATTTACAAGAATCAAGACCAAAATGATAGACCAAATATTTAGGATATTAGTATTGATTCAAAATTATTCTGTCATTTCTTTGAATAATTTTATGCCCCTGAAAGAATTTCAAATCTCACATATGGCTCATATCAAACTCATTAGCTACAAAATATCAAAAATATTTGAAAATAAAATCATTCGAAGGTCCAAAAACAATATCATCAACATAAATTTGAAAAATTAAAATATCTTTTGAAAACCTTTTAATAAATAATTTATGATCAAATTTTACATTATCATAAACAAATTTCAATAAAAAAAGTAAATATATCATAATAAGCATGAAGTTATTTTTTAAGACCATGTAATTATTTTGATAACTTAAAAAATATGATTATAAAATTTCTCATTTTTAAAACTAAACTATTGAGAAAAATAAAATTATACAAAAATAAAACCTTTTAAAAATTAACATTTCCAATACATGTAAAATAACTTAAAACCTTGACAAGAATAAAAATATAATAAAAATATAATATATTAAATTTATAAACAAGTGAAAAATATCCATCCAAATAGATAACTTCTTCTTGAGAATTACCTTGGGAAACAATTTTACCTTTATTCTTAACAACATATTGGTTTTTTCCATCTTATTTCTAAAAATCTATTTAGTTTTAATGTCATACTTATCTATAGGGGTTTTACTAAAGACCAAACATTATTAATAGAAAATTTATTAATCTTATCATGAATATAAATAATATAATTAGAATTATTCAAATCTTGATAAATATTATTCAGGATAGAATAAAAAAGACGAATTAGCACAAAAATTAAAAACATAACTTCTTGTTTTAATACTAGAATAAATATCACAAATAACATTTTCAACAGGATGATCTCTATGAATCTTACAAGATCTAGGATCAAGTCGAGATGGAGTATGCTCCCACTCAATTAATGTGTTCTCATCCTAAGGTTTTTCTTCACCAAAATTTAAATCACAAAACACATCATTAAAAACATATTAATTATAATTCAAATTCACATTATTTTCATCAAACATAACATTAATAGTTTCTCCAATAACCGTAGTTTTTTATTATAAACCTTATAAGTCTTACTATTGATTTAATAACCGAGTCAAACACCTTCATAACTCTTAGTATAAAATTTATACATGTTATCCTTCGAGTTTAAAATAAAAACATCACATCCAAATACTACAAAATAGAAAAATTTAGGATTTTTACTTTTAAACAATTCATAATGAGTTTTCTCCAAAAATGGTATAACAAGGATTATATTTTAAATTTTAAAAACTTTTACAATCTACTTTATCTTAAAAATATAATGGAAAATTATAATCACTTAATATAGTTATAAAAATATCAATAAGAGTTCTATTTTTCATTCTAAAACACCATTTTGATGTGCGTTTTGGGAGCATAAAAATTATGAAAATAACCATTCTTTAAGAGATAAAAAATCTATATTATGAAATCTACCTCTTTTATCACTATGAATTGAAACAACCATTAAACTTGTTTCATTTTGAAATAAATTATAAAAAATAGTTAATCTATGTAAATTATCATTTTTATGTGTAAGAAAATAAACCCATGTAAATATACTATAATAAAAAACAATAATGATATTTAAATTTCATCTATTATTTTTAATTTTAAAATATATTTCTTTTATTATTTAAATGTTTACTTATTTTTTAATGATTTTTTTATATTTTGAAGGATACAAACATTTGGTGGAGAATAAGTAAGAGGAGCCAAAATAGATCAATATTTCAACAAAAAGAAGGATTCACATGATTAATGATGATCGTAAGATGCTTTTTGTGGTTGAAACTAAATGAAACTGAAGTTCATGCACTAGAAAAATGCAATTCCCATTGTGAATATAATTCAGAATGTGAATTATGTTCATGTAAAAAAGGAAATATATAAAAAATAGATAGGGGAGGAGGGATTGTGGATTTCATAATGTTAACACTACTTTCAAACTATGACTATGGCCAAAATTTCCCAGTTAATACATATTTTAATAGGAATTTAGAAAAATACTTCAACTCCAATTCTTAGAATGGCCATTAAATTATGGGGTTTACCCAGGATTCATTAATGATTTATTTATGGCATATTAAATCCAAACTAAGAATATATAATCCATTTAAATTATGATCTATAGTATTCATCCAATTCATTCATACATCAAGAGGTCTAGGCTAATGATAGGTGCTACTGATGGGAGGGAACCTCCACTACTATGAGTAGAATAAGAATTTATTTTCCTACCCTCTCAAGATTATCCTCATGGGTTATAATTTGTTTTGTGGCATGCATGATGAAAGGGTATTATATTTAATAAGGTATTTTATATTTTAAATTGAAATTCCTATTGGTATTTTACATTTTACATTAATTTTTATCCCTTCCCTATTTCTTTTTGAAGGCCATTGTAAGAGGGGTGAAGAAGTGAGATTTAATTTCTTTCTTTCTATGAGAATGATAATTTAAAAGTTAGACAAAATATTATTTTTTAAAGTGGGATATAGGGTTTATATTTCCACCATAACCATTGGCCTAGTTCTTTCACTATGTTTAGATATGGTTTCTGGTTTCCCATTATTTTATATTCCAAAGTATATGTCCATGAGAAGAAACGAACAATTTAGGATGGAGCATGTTTACCATGACCATTGGATATGATATAACCTAATTCCCATTATTTCATGATTGATAATTAATTATTTCATTACATGTTATTCCATGAACCTTGATTTTTTTCTTCCCAATATTATTATTCTTTTTTCGTCATCCTACTTCTTAAAAAACCATATTCTCAGTATCTTGGAATTTTAAATTCTTCATTCATTAATAGTATAAGTCTTTTTTATTAAAATTTTATTTTCTACAAATCTATATTTTTTAGTTTGACCTTGGACTTAAATTTCCCATAATACCCAATGGTTTAGAGATTTTTGTGTTTCTTATTTTAAATTTCTAAATTTGATAACCCTACTAGAATTAATGACACTAAAGGTGTTATAAAATAAATAAAGTATATTTATTTCTTCCAAGGTAAGAAATTTTAGTAGGATAAAATAAATTAATATGTATTAATTATAAAGATATATTCTTAATTATTTGATTGATGTATATGAATGAAACTTGGCATTTTTTCCCTTTCATGCATGCCTCACAATCATAAAGTTATTCTTTCTTCATATTAGGTAACTCTAGAATATTATTATGTTTAGATATATTATGTAAAATTTTGAAATTAATATGAACTAATCTTCATTGACTAATAATATTATCACCCTTTACAATATTCAGATACATGATATATTGAACTCTTAGTTCAATAAATTCAATTTTGTAAATATTTTTATTGAAGATAACATAAAATAATAAAGAGTCAGCCCTAGAAACTAAAACTTTATCATTTTCAAATTTAACTTCCATTATATCATCACATTATTGACATATACTTATTAAATTATGTTTTAAAACTTCAATATATAAAACTTTATAAATTAAAGTTTAATTAAAATACCAACATTAACAAAACCATTTAATTTTCAATTAAAATAATCTCTAAATGTAATAGTGCATCCATGATATTTTTTTATTGGTGATAAAAATTGATTGGTATCTATTAAATTTCTTGAGAATACATTTTCCATGTACGATGTTTTATTCTTGAGAAATCCAAATTATTTTTTCAATAAAAACCAATTACATGTAAATTTTGGAACCCAAGATACTTTGGGTCCAATTTTATTAGTAAAATATTTTTTAGGTACCCACACAAAATTTTAATATGTATTTTAATGTAATCTTGATAAAAAATATTAATAAATATGAGTCTTCATAAATATCATAAAATATTTAAATCTAAGAAAATAATTATTTACATAGTTTCCTTTCATACTATATCAAAATTTTATAATAGTAAAAGTACAACCATTTTTTATTTTCAAAAAATTATTATGAAACATATAAGGTAATATTATATCATAGACAATTCCATATTTATTTCAAATTTTCATATTCAAGGATATAATTTTATGATACTTTTCAAAACCTTGGATAAAGCAGAAAAAATTTGATTAAGACTTTCAACTTCGTTTTTCAATTTTTCATTCAAATCTTGAGCACATTTCAAATCATTATAAACTTTATCATGAGAAGAAAATACTGTATTCATTATTTTTTCTTTCTCTTCAAAAATTACTTTATTTTTTTAAACAAGTTTCTCATTATTTTCAATAATCTTAGTAAACAAATCAAATGATCTAAAAAACTTTTATCATTATTTCTATTTATTCATTTTACCTCAAAAACATTTAAATTTTCATAATTAAAGTCAGAATTAGAACATCCAAAATCACTTGCCTCATTCATAAATGATATAAAACATATATTATCATATTATTTATCATTTCTAGATTCTTCACTAGATTCAATATTTTTTAGTATAATTATAGTTGTTTTTCAATGCATATTTCTCCTTATTTTTGTATATGCATTTATTATTTAGTTTTTTTTGTAGTCAAGAATGATATTAAATTTCTTTATACACTTAAAACAAGAGACATATGATTTTTTTTTATAATTAAAACAACCTTTATTTTAGCTATTAAATTTATCCTTTTTTAGAGTTCCTTTTCAATCAGTTTTCAAGTCATTTTTTCATTCTTTTATAGACTCCAGTTACAAATTGAGTCATATATTATTTTATTTTCATTACTATAGTTTAAAATAGAAGAGTTAGTAAAAACATTAATTTATTAAAATACTACACCTTTTATCTTTGAATTCACCTCTTTGGTAATATTATTTTATTCTAATTCATACTGAAGTAGTGAACCAAATAATTTATCGAGGGGGTACTACATGAAGTTATATCCCTCATAAATGAAAAACTTATTTTCATTCCATTTCTTGGTAGATATCATATGATTCGTTCAACATGTACATTGTTCTCTAACTTTTCACTAAAGGATTTCATTCCATTCATGATGCTTTTGAATTGGTGGAACATTTGGTTGATGATTTCATCTCTAACCACCTTGAAATATTTATACTCATCCCAAAGTATTTTAAGAATTCTCCTAATCATTTTTTATAATCCAAGGTTAGTAACTTGAAAAATATTCCAATATCACAAGTTTTCATACACTCAGACACGTGACTAAACATGCTTACATTAATAGAACAATAAAAAATATTTATTAATTTTTAATTTAAAACATATTTAGAATCATAGTTTCATGTAAGAGTATATGGGTCATCCTCTAGTAGTTTGTATAGATTTACCATGATTGACAATGTTTTATGACTAACTGCTTGATGTATGCCCCCATTATGGATTTATAGTAACCATAATCGTTGTCATCAAAGTGAGGTAAATTTTAAGGAATCCTTGCATCGTTTACATTCATTCCTTCCATATTACAGTGATTCTTTCCTTAGACTATAAGGTATATGATAAACAAGTTACCATAATAAAATATAAATAGTATACACTATATCGAGGAAGAATGGGTTCTTGATACTCGATGTTTGATATCAGGAAAAAAAATAGTGCATCTAATCTATCCTTAATAAGGTATAACCTTTGATACCAATTGTTAGGTTAGGGATAGTGATGACATATGGTCTAGAGGAAGATTAATAGACCATATTAACATTTTAAAAAAGAATGATTAATTATAAAAGTTAAACAATATAGTCAATTTGAAATGTAAAATAAAATAATGAATACATGGATTTTTTATAGTAGTTCAGTCCAAAGCAGTCATACTGTACACTTATGCCTCTCTACTCTATGAATGATACATTGTGAACTACACTAAATTTTTAAGGGGAATCATAACCTGACTGTAAAGATCCTTTTACAAAAAAAGTACAGGGGATTACCACATTGACACACTAAATATTTGTTATAAGGATTCACATCCCAATTATAACCCTCACTTTAGACAATGAGAGACACAACCTGAAAAATCTGTACATTAAAATCAGGGAGTCATAACCCGAAGAAAAAAATAATACTTTTGAATGGAAAAGTATAAATAGAATGAATGACAACTTGTGTGAGAGAAAGGAAGTGTTATTATTGACATAATAATATAGGATAAAATTTATAGAAGAATAATCAATGAAGAATAAGTACGAGTTCTTGAGTAGTGGATATAATGTATCACCAAGAAAATAATATTCAATAAATATGTGGTTCAAAACTTGGGAGATAATATAAAAGATGAAAAAAAATCTAATGGGAATTTACAATTTTCTACAACACATTGAATGTTTATATATTTTTTATTGATTGAATCATAATATTTAAAATTATTTATTTATGATATTCAATACATTGTAATCTTACTATCCCTCTATTTTAAATAGAAAAATGAAAAGACTAAAAACCACCTTCCATGGGTAAAATAATTCAAATTTATCAAACAAATTATCTCATAGAGAGAAATTAGTTTCCAGAAATATCATCAACAATAAATTAATTTTAAATTTAAAAATAATCCTTCAAAAATGGTTTGAATAAATAAAAAATAATCTCTAAAAAAATAATTCAACAATATTTTAAATTATCCTTGAAAAATATGCCCAAAATAAATGGTCAAAGATATCCTTTAAAATTGCATAAGATGATTATATTTAAAATTTGTAAATATATTTCAAACCAATGTATTGGATTAAATACATTAAAAAATTTAATAGATATAAAATAGCTTTGATATTAATAAATAAAAATCATAAAATATTCAGAATTAATAAAGTTGAAATAGTTTTCCAATACTCTCATAAATTTAAATAAAATTATAAATTTTAAAAATAAAAATTTAAAAATAATCAAAAATAAATTTTAAATGTTTTATAATAATATATTTTTTAGAAAATAAAAATTATAATAAAACCTAAAAAACATGTAGTAAAATAAAAATGTCAAAAAATAAAAAATTAGAGTATCATAAAAAATATAAAGATATTTTTTTTAAAATAATTATGTTTTTAGACACAATAGTAGAATGAGAAAACATGGATCTCATAGTACAGTGGATAATTCCACTGTCAAAGAAATTAAAGTATCATGCATTTCACAATCTCATATCACAGTCACAGTTCACATTCATAGAACACAACTAACTGTCATAGAACATAACTTGTGATCAAAGAACACAACTCATTATCATAGAACACAACTCACAGTCATAGAAAAAATCTTACAATCATAGAATATAACTCACGGTTATATAATACAACTCACAGTCATAGAACACAAATCACGGATACACACACAACTCATAGTCATATAACACAACTCACAATCACAAAACACAACTCACATTCACAAAACAAAAAAGAACACAACGCATATAATTTTTTTGATTGTAGCAGATAAATTTTACAATATAAAAAATAATAATCCATGGTAGCTAGACCACGACATTAAGAAAATATAGCTTATATATGATATAAATTAAAACTTAAATAGTTAGAGAGAACATAATTAAAATACTTAAATATTAAGAAATTTTTTAATTTAAATTAAATAGGAAATAAATATTTAATTAAAATTTAAGTTGTGTGAAACAAAAAATACAGTTATAAATTATAGTTACCCATTTTATAGACATAAGACGTTAATAAAATTACTTAACAACAATAAAATAAAATAAATATAAAGCATAAAAATTAAAATATAAATAAAAATTATGAGTTTTTTTAATTTTCAAAACACACTCCAAAATCATATTTACAAACTAATAATAACATATAACATTATAAAAATCTTATATGATTTCATTTGGGATTTAAAATTAACAACCAAACTTTTTAAATAAATTGAAATGAACTTGTTAGTCAGATTTTGAAAATAACATTAAAATTATACTTTTAGATTTGAAAGATAAAATTCAAATGAAATTTTCATTTTAAAAAAATAAACTAATTTTAAGTTCATATGATGAAAATGATTCTAAATAAAAAATGGGTTGGTTTATGAAAGAAAATTTTGTTTTCAATGTAAATAGTTGACGTTTGAAAATTTTTTAAAAGGAATTTACAAAGTAAAATTTAAATGTTTTTTGTTTGGTTTTTATAAATGAGGAAAATAGTTTATAGGCAGTTTTACCTATGTTTTACCCAATTTAGGATGGTTTTATATTCCTATGCATATTGATTTATATTTCATGTTACTTTATTAATTGGTTTTCCCCTAGAAAACTTTTTATGGTTTGAGGAAAGTTCTTATCTTAGGATAACCCCAAGTTGTATCACATGTGGATGGGAAGTGTGGACATTTGGTTGATGGTCTTACTAAGATTTATGAATTAGTTTTCATTTTTATTTTTATAGGTTTATTCTTTTCATGAGTTGGTGGTTAATTATTCAAGGGATGTTTGATTTTTTATAGATTACTTCATTCGAACCTTATTTTGAAAGTGTTCCCATATGACCTGGATTCATTTGGGAATGTGATTAATGGGTAAATAGTTATAAATCCCAATGTTCATATGGGTGTTCAAGTTTTTAGGAGAGTTGATTTTTTTTGATTAGTGGAGGGGTTTTTTTTCTAATGGATTTCAAATTTAAATTCTGAGGGTTATAACCCCTCAAAAGATCCATTTTGGACTTATAATGAAGTTTTCTATAGGGTTTGAAGGTTTCAAAAGTTTCCTAGGTTTTTGGAGATCATAATTTCAGGTTTTTTTCATCCAAGGGAGCATGGTTTTCACATGGTTAGTGATATCCATGAAACCCAACCTTGTGTCCCGGCTTACAGAGGAACATATTTTTTTAACCATGCTTGGGACTCCAGGAAATCGTTTGAATGACTATAGGAAATTATAAAGGAATTTCAAATCATTAGAACATGGTTTACAAAACATGCACCATAACTATGCAAAAGGGTTGTCCTTGGATAGAAGAGGACACACATGTTTTATCCAAATTACATGCATATTTAAAAACTAAAATATTATTTGTTTTCCTTTATGAACCCTTAATATTTTAACCCCCTTCCTCTTTCTCTTGGATAGAAACACCCTCTGTGTTCCCTTATCTTCCTCTCCTTCTTCTTTATTGCTCTCCTTTGATTATTTCTCATTTCATTTATCTTATATTGCATTGAAAGGCTTGGGTGAGTATAAGAGTCCTCTTACATATATTTTTTATTTCATTTAATATGAAGTGTCCTCACATAATTTATGTGGGTTTTGCCCTATTTTTAGGGATTTTTTTGGATAATTTATTTCTAACATTTTTTCTCAAACTAAAGGATGATATCAGATGAGTGTGTCTCTTCAAGGTTAATGTAGGTGGTTTTATGTTTTTACCTTAAATTCTCATCACCGAAATACATTTGTGGCTTTTTTGGTTGTGTTGGACCATCATACACTTGACATAATGATTTAATTAAAATTTTAGGTTCGATTTTATGCCTTAAAAACCTCTATTGGGTATAAAAACACATTTTTTATTGGGGTGGACCATTATTAAAACTATTAATGTAGAAGTATTGGATTTTTTCTTGGGAATGGGTTAATAATTTGGGGTGGTTTAGGGCTTCCCTTGGTAATATAATGGCTTAACTTTGAATGAAAGTTTCCTAGAATTACCTATAAGAACTGGTAGTTCTTTTGGACTTTAGAATCACAAATGAAATTTTGAATATAGATTAAATTATAATTTTGGCTTAAAGTGTTAAAATATTTTATATGTGAAATGAATCAATGTTTTGTTCATCGATGGATTTGTTAAAAAAATATGTTTTAAACCCGGATTAATGGTTTATGATATTATTGAAATTATATGTGAGAATTGGAATGCCTTGGAGAGAATCCTTCAATTACATATGAAATGTATTAGCATGGAATTCCATGGATGAGAATTGGATTCCTTTAGGTAAATCATGTGAATAATAGGACTGAAGACTTACTTGATTTCAATGAAGTCTAATACTATGAAATGACTTAATAAATTCAGTGTATTATACTTAGTTTCATTAATAAGAATTCTATAGGACGGATCCCCCTTGGATTTTAGTAATGTTTATGTTTCTTTAATTACTAAAATTAATTTCATATACTCTTAAGGGAATACCTTATTGAATTTCTCAAAATGAGATCCCTAGAATTAGATATATTATTGTTATAGAATTCCTTAGGTGTGATCATTCGATTCCAATTGATTTGTGCTTCTAAATGTAAAGTGTGGTCCCTTGAGTTCCGGCCAGACTAGAAATTTTATAGGGAGTTTATTAGATGGAATTACCCTATGATATGCTTAGATTCCTATTAGAATAATTTATTATGGTTACATAAATGATTTACCTTGGAATAAAATTAATATATGATGGTTAGACCATTCTTAGAGATACCAGTAATGGCCAAAGCTGGTAGCATCGACCTGGGTTGTACCTTTAAGACATGAGGCATGACTTGGTTCCAGTTATTCCTATATCTTATTATTATTACTAAATTATTTATATATTAAATAACTTTATGCTTTATTCTAACATACTATATTTTAATTAGACACCATTTGTAGTGGCCTAATGATTTGTACTCACACCCTTCTCGTTCCTCCATGGAACTTAGTGTTGGAGTTGGTGACCTGGAACCAACTTCTGTGTACTTTATGACAACTTGTATTCATAGTTTTTAATATTAATAAACTACTTATCACATCATGATTATTATTATGTGTAACATAGTATGTGATGATTTCCTTAGAATAGTTGTCATACTAAAGGTCATAGTCGTCCCCTACTATGATGAGAACCCAAAAGTGCTATGACACTATTTCTAAATAAATTTTCTATAGCTAGATAATGTCATTTTAGAGGGAAAAATGATATAGGCTATCATGGCTGGAGACTCATAGGAATTTGAGTCACCTTCTCATGGTGTACGCCCTTGGTAATATCTAGTAGGATATTATGAGAACAGGACCCTCCAATAGGAAATCCACATTTATATGTGTCATTGGATGTTTCTATATTAGGAAGTGTTTATTTTTCCTTAGAATTTAATATTATTATTAATTAGTATTTCAAGTCGTTTACTTTGATTTATTGATGAAAATCATGATGACAAATGTTCACAGTGTGGTAGGATACGTTGGGTGCATCATGAATATTATTTCATTACTGAATAATGTGTTAAAGGATTTATCCCTTCTATTATTTAATGGAATTTAATATCTCAATCCCATTGATGGAAATGATATAGACTAAATAAATACATAGACATGGTGTTCTATAAGAAAGTTCTATTTCTGAAGATTCAAGGAAAGAGACATCAATCACATAAGTTAATGGAACGAGCATGCAACTTAATTGATTTGAGATATTGTGATAAATGGATTACATTATATAGTAAGCATTTGTATGAGTTATTATGTCATTGTAGTATTAAATTATTTTTCTATGGGTTCCTTAGCATGCTTCTAGATGATAACCTTTGACTTTAGATTTCTTCACCTAATTCCATTAAGAAAGAGTCCTAGAGGGTCACACACTAAGTGTATCTAGAATATTGGTCAAATAATATAATATTATTTTTTATTTAAAAAGTTGAATAAATATTATTCCCACATGTGGTTTAATAATTATTCGTGTATGCTCGATCACATTTATTTCATCATCAGTTATTCAAGAGAATATAATGTGAGCGGAATATTTAATAAATATTTATTTTCTATTTAGTGAATATAATATTTCATTATTTATTTAAGAATAATGCAATGATATTTATTTAATAAATAAATAGAAATTTTTCAAGGTCTGATAAATATTATATAGGAATGACGAACCAGAATTTTAGGATTGGTGAGAAAATAATAAATATTGAATATTATTTGATTAAATAATATATAATTTTAATTTGTGAGTTAAACGCATGTTGATAAATAATAATATTAATATTATTATTTGACATGGAATTTTCTGAAGGAATAAATAAATAATTAAGGGAATATTTGAAATTATTTTATCTTAACCATAGAGATATATAAGCCTAGTTATGTTATTTTCTCAATAGAACAATTCATTTGTTTGGGTTGAGCATAATGTAATTGGAGAGTTCTCTCAAGCCCTTGAGATCTCTCTTCTCCAAGATCGCTCCCAAGAACAGAGAGAAATATTCTTCCACCAAATCAGGGATTGTAATGCCCCAACCCTAGAATCCCGGAGCTGATGTTTTATTTTAATACATTGTCATGATTACAGGGAATCAAATCCTGAAGGACAGATCAATTTAGCAGTCCTAGAAAATACATTACCCACATGAACTTTACATTACAATTTCTAACACAAGACATAGCATAGATAATCCTTTGATAATGCCATTATTCCCCTATATTAACCCTTAATATCAATCTTAAAACACTTATTAGCATCCTGGGAAAATAAAACATAAGAAAGGGTGAGCTCAGATGCTCAGTAAGGATAAACAATATAGTGGAAGCTATGAAAAATAAGCATAAACTTTTAAGTCATGGTACAAAACTAAAACACAAGCCTTTTAAAACATTATATTCAGTATAATATGGAAAGAATAAAAAAAATTCCATTTAAACATTCACATGGATATTCTACTAGTTGAATAATTACATATAAAATCAATAACTAATCTCATAATGAGGGAATGCATAATGTCAGACATCTTAACCACTATGTCAAGGACTCGTGCCAAGACCGTACACAAATATTTTATGAGTCCTTGTGCCAAGACACTAGTTTGTCTTATGAGACCTATTAATGCCTCGGGGGGCTATAATGGGTCCCACCCGTCACTTACTAAGTCCAATGCATTCCTCATATGAAAAGGTTGAAACACAACATAAACATTCATATTTAAAACTACCATACGAAATATTAATACATTAACCATACACCATGAATTGTATAAAAATAGAAAATACATAGTCAAATAGATGAAAAAAATATTCAATATAATATAGAAGATTGTATCATAATAAATCAACCTCAAACAAGCATAAAATCCAACAAAGGATGTTGACATAGATGAAAATAATTCATTAAAACTCTTTGAGGGAAATATATTTTTTCACTTTAAATCATTTAAAAGTTGTGCAATTTTAAAATAAAACATTTCTTTTGAAAATAACCTTCTAATATTGTATGGAAATCCTCAAAATGGCAAAGTGTCATAATGGTAGAAAATAGCCGCTCACGCCATATATGTAAAAAACATTCTTTCCTTAATTTTCGAAAAGGTCATAAAGTAACCCGTTTGGAAAACGACCAAAATATTCATTTCAAAACATTTTATAAAATTTAAAACATGGGTAAAAATGACTTTAAACATCCATAGGATAATAGTAAAAAAATTTATGAAAACATTTCTAGAAACATGTACTTGGATGATAAAGATGTCCTAGTAGATACTTATGCATCAACAACGTCGAATAATAACGAGATTGTGAAATTAACCCTTACCTTAGGTCGGATACTCTTCGTACATGTTTGAAACACCTTTATAATGTTTTTAAATATATTGTTAACTTATATTAGAATCAAAATAATATTTATAAAATCATATATTATTCTTTTATGACTTTATATTATCCATTTATTAACAATTTTAAGTTAATACAACATTTCGGGTAATAATCGCTTTGTTTATCGTACGTGTTTTGACTTGTTATTCTTGATCATTTTTCTTAGATCACGATTTAATTACTTCCAGAATGTATAATATGAATTATAAATCATATATATTCCTAATATAAATATATATAATATCTAGATATATGAAATACAATACACCGTTCATGGAGATGGTAGGCCGTATATACGTATGAACGTTGTTTCCGTTTTCTTATCGTATTGAATGGAAGTAATTAAATTAAATATATGTAAATACATACATACATAGATATATATATATATATATATATATTATAATATCCTTATTATGTCATATATTTCATAATTATTCATAATATATATATTTTTTATAATCAATCTTGGATGGTGAATGTGGAATATGAGTCTCATCGCGTCGTGGTGATGGTAATCTGTAGGTACGCATGAGTGACAATATCATTTCCTTAATGGTTAAATGGTATGGAATTGGATGGAATATGAATTTTTCATAAATAATATCTTGTTATATTTTCTATTTAAGTCATTTAAATTCATTTTTATACCCATCGAAATAAAGTATAGATGAAAAACAGTTACCCCACAGCGTAAAGACGGTAAGTCATACGTACACATGCTAGGTGATATGGTTTTCTATAAGATGGTTAAAATGAAGAATAAGGTTATAACATAATCATAAAAACATCTCAGAATATATTATATTATGTATTTATTATTTTAGTATGATAACAACTTAGGAAGAGGAAGAAGAGGAAGAAAATAATTCTGAAAGAAGGGATAAAACGATTACCTCTTCTTCAGGTGTCTCCTTTTTATTTTCACAAAAGGACTCATTTAGTTGGTTTTATTCCCAAAGGGTGGAATCTAGAATAAAGTGAGGGAATTTGGAAGGTTTTTTTGGAAGGTTTTTTCTGATACAAATGGCTTTGGAGGTGTGAATAAAAGAGAAGGAGAAGTGCCGTTTTATTGGAGCAATGATGGACACTTTAGGAAAGTCTTGAAATGTTAATTTATTCTAAATTTATTTTCGGTTTCCAAAGGCTAAAAATAGATTTATTTCTAGGATAATATGATTATGGGTTGAAATCATCTCAACCAATAGGTTTTATACAAGTTTAAGTCATGAATGTAACCTTATCTTTTGGATTTAACCCTTCGTTTAATAGTTACATCTTACCATGTCTTCTTGTATTTTTATACTATATGGTTAATATAGTTAGTATAAAATGATAAGATAACCTCGAGTAGAAAATTAATGACCTTTTTAACACTATCTAAGCCAATTGGATGAATCTTATATTTTTAGGACTATTATATCATTTAATAAAATGGTGTTTGTTTTAAAAATTCATTTATGTCAATTTTGACAATATTTAGTAATTTTGTTTAAATTAATAACAACTTTATTCCATAAAAAAGAATTAAATCATCCCTAACATGTAAAATTTATCCGAAAGAAATTATAGAATCAAAAATCTCAAATTACATTTATTTTAATAATTATATAATCATTTATTTCAATCATTCATTTATAAGGTAATTAGTGCATCATCATTGTGTCATAAATAAATAAATTTACTTAATGTATAAAAATTATAAATAAAATACCATAATATAGGAAATACTATTATATTTCCAATGGATATTTATATTCAAAGAGATCAGTTATATAAACCAAATTAAAAATTTTTTAGTTAGGAGATACATGTATTTGTTATATTTCCCTTTTATTTAAATTAAATATTATAAAAGGTCATTATCACACCCAAGTGGATACATGGGATCCTAGAATCTACCTAAGGATGCTCATTGTTGTAAATATATCATCCAATAGGATTAGGACACATGTTAGGGTAGTTTTATATTATTATAATATTATTTTTTACCCTTATTTACCTAATTCACCCATTAACCATGGTAAATAAAAACAATTACTAAAGTTACTATTCATAATGCCCAAAAATAATAGGTACCTATTTAAACAATTTAGAACTTATTATTCCAAATATAGAATCCATTTTACCAAAATTCAAAACACATAATTTGCCAAGATTAATTTAAAATTAACTAGTACTTGCTCATGCATTGGCACAGAATTGTCAATCAATTTTTATATTCAATAAGAAAATACTAGTTTTCAAAGTTAATAATAAACATTAATATTGAATTTATTTAAATCAAATAAATATGGTACACAATATTGTAATACATGTGAAGAAACTATTGAGACATCATAAATATAGTATAAAACATTAAGGAAAACTTTAAGGGATTGAGAATTTAATTTGAGAATAATGAATTGAATAAAATGAATGAAAGTACATTTCAAATATAATTCACAAAAACATTGGACCTTATAGTGAAATAAAAAGTGATGAAAAAAATATTGATGTCTCTATTTATATAAGTTTATTAATCATTGACACTAGAATCCAAAGAAGAAACATGCTTCATTGATAAAATGGTGGAAGATATTAAATTGTTCAAAATTTAAATAATTTCAATAGTATATACAATGATTTTCATGGAAACATTATGCTTTAATATTTTAAAATAGAAGATGTGATTTTTTCTATATGAATGGTTTAAGATAGAATTGATTAGACATGTTTTTTACGCCATAAACTACTAATTGTAATCCTGATATACCATACTATAATACTTAAACATGAAAATTTAAGCATCAACATTAATTAAATTAGTTCTACCATGTTTTATAAAGAGAATAGGTCACAAGTTATAAAGACACATGAGAATAACAAAAAAGAATAAATTTATATATAAAGAAACTATATTCCTATTTTAAATTCATTTTTTGATGAATATGTAATATACCGTGTTTTCACAAAATAAGAGGTTGTATGAATTTAAAAATAATTAATACAAAATAGCCATGCTAAATCTGTCTATATGATGGAATATGTTTGCTGCATGCTAAAGTGGGATCTCAAGGAATGTTGAGATGCTCTAAGAAGTGTCAAATGGAGAAACTTCTTTTGGGAAGAATAATGTGGTCAAAACAGAAAATGTATTTCAGCTAATGGAAAACTTGGTACATATATAACTATCGAATTATCAATGATAGTTTTATCTATCACAATGAAGTATGATGTGACTGAGATTATATTTAAATAAACCAAGAAGAGAATCTAGGAAGTAGCAAGTACATGTAGAGGAAAATGGAGGTATAATGGGAAAAAATGATTATGAAAAGTGAAATTATATGATTGAATTAGTTTATGCATGGTCTAGTTCTAAACTATGATATAGAATAGAGATATATGTTTCTTTTTTTAGGAATCTATAAAACCAATGGACATGGGTAACTGATTTTCAAGTAGTACCCTATTTTATACATGCTATAAAAAGTGATTCATGTATCTTAACTTATACACTACATAATTTTTTATGGTGCATGTACATAAAAACTATTGAAATAAATTCTCAATAAACTAGAATGTGTGAAATTCATATAAAATACACATGCCAAACTAAAAAAATATTAAACAAAACAGTTGGAATAAAATATGGGTATACTAGAATGATTGTTACTGTGCACAACCAGAAATAGTCATTATTGCTTATAATTCAAAAAACTGACTCAGTTAAAAAATTCAATTTTCTTAGTTGACACATACCTTAAAACAACTTAAACACATAACTTGATGATTTTTCGTCATTATGAGTGAATCAGTCAGCAAATGGTGCACCTTTGCATCCCCCTACACAACCCTTGAGTCTTTGCATGACCTAACATCAGATTCTTTCTCAACTCCCTAATATGATCATTTGATCTATTATGGGATGCCAAGTCCTCAAAAGTCATGAAAGGCATATCCCCTCCAAAGTAAGTGTACATTTAAACAAAATTAAGATGATTGATGGGATCATGTGGTGACATATAGAGGAAAAAACTAATGAAAACATTTTTTATGGTAACCTTTTTTTGGGGAAAAGTTATCACAGTAGAAACCATTAAAAGTGTTAATCTGTAGTCACATAAACGAAAAAACATAGGGAAACTTCTCAATGGGAAACACATTGCTCCTCGAAATCAAAATCACTAGAATAGAAAAATGGGATCAGGGGTACCGTATATCATGCACATGACCCAATGGAATCTAGTTTTCTAGGGATAATTATTCTTCTTTTTTTATCCATTCATCTCAAGGATGAATAAAATCAAATTTTATAATTGGATAATTTCATGAGAATAATATTCCATTGATTTTTCTCCATATAACACTTCTCTTCAGGGTTCAGTTATCTACAAAGAGATCAGTTGACAGTTTGAGAAGAAATAGAAATTTATTTCATTGTTCCTACTGAAATACAAGTGCAACATAAATTGTACAGAACAACTAAATTTTTATTTTCCCTCTTGGATGATGCTACCATTTCACCACACAATAGTAATGATATTGACACTTATTTTTGTGATCAGATAGTCAAAATATTCAAATAATAATGACTGATCAATTCAAATAGCATAATTCATGCCACTTTCTTTGTTTGTATATAATGCATAGACAATAATTTTAGATTCCATATCATTGATTACAATTCAAATTATATAATTTCATCCATATTCAAGATATTAAAGAATGTTAAACATATATTTTATATTATATTGTAATTGAATATTAGATAACACTATATAAAAAACTGGTTATACATGGATAAAAGATTATAAAACACAGATATAAAACACTTATTTTATATAATACATTTATTCTAGAATTACCAATGTAGTTTATAATACAAATTATATCATGTCATTGATTTTACATATTGTCGATTGTGATACAAATATCAGTGACCAACCCCTTCCTAAAATATCCAAACCCCGCATTGACTCGTTGCATGTTATGAAATAAAATTCACTAGCACCACCGGTACACCCTTCAGCTCGTGAGGCTTGAAGTTTAACATTAACAAAAATGAATATTTGTAAACTGTCTATTTGGGTCCCTAATCTCATCAAAAATAGGGTGGATCAATGCCTCCAAACCTATACATAGAATATTGGGATGATTACATCAATCCTGACACTATAACATGCATAGATAATGCCTATCATGCACATATTATAATTGAACTAATGGAAAACAAAAAAATGTTATCGATAAGTAGAACCAATCAAAAACAGGGAATGGAAGGATTCCAGGTGCTAGAATACAAATTATGTAAATAAAATGTAATAGATAACATTGAGTTTGAATTATGATATTGATAAAAGTTAAATGGGGTATTTTTTCAAAGATGAATATGTAATACGCATGCACTGGATATAAAATATTCATGAGTAGATATATAGTATAAAGAATAGGAATAACCCAAATATAATCCCCAGATTAGGAATATTCATATAATAATGGATTTTTAAAATGAATAAGAAAATGAAGATAAAAGGGAAGATGAGAAGACAATGCACCTTTTTTGGAGATTTGTGGAAGAAGGTAGAATGAAAATTCCACAAAGGTTTATTAACCACAAAAAAACAACACAAGAATTCCTTGTCCAAGAATTACACAAAGGATAATTAACCACCCATAAAAATCATACATTGGATGCCTTATCTAGTGCCTCATGATCCTTCCAACTAACCCAAGAATAAACCAAACATGTTGATCTAATATCAATGGGTCCTATTAATATTATCCAATAAATATCTGCATAGAAGGAATAATATGTTTTGGAATATGTTCTATGGATATTGTATACAAGGGTAGAAGAAAACCTGGTATATGGTATGATCTCCACAAGGGTAGGAGAAAAACTGGCATACATACCTCGGATGCCACTGGTTCTTGTTATATCCACAAATGAAGACTGCATGTTTGGGTACACTTGGATGTAGATATTCTATCATGTTTGTTTCATATCAACTTCAAACATAAAAAATCATCAAATCACTATAAAAAAATTATATACCTTAGGATCACCCAGTGTAGCTAAGATGGTTCAGATAAGATCAATTGGGCATAACCTAATGGTCATGACACATCAATTTGATGCTCCACTGATGCATTGGTGACACAACACATTATATAAGTTTTGTTTTTGAAGTAGAATAAAAAATTGATATCCACAAATGAAAATAGAGAGAAATTAATGGTTCCTCAAACCCAACAACAACTTGGCCTTGTGTTATAGGTAGAATTACAGGAAAAACATTCACTCTTCAAACCATCAACAATTTTAGAGTGAGTGAAAGGACCAATAAAATTTCATATGGATAGGTATAATTAGTTTTGTAGCTATTTCACTAGAATATTTCAATACACGTGTGATGATTGTTGAAAAACAACACACCTGTGGATGAGCCATCCATAATTTCCTTGAGCTTTTGTAACACCAAAACAATTATAGCCTTGTATGGCATAACCATGAGTCAAGAAGAGACATTGCCTATCTAGAAACCCAAGAAAAGAAATTTTCATTTGTACAATCATCAAGAAATTTACCATTATTGTAATGTGAAATTATTCAAAATCTAACCTTAAGAAAAAAAGATCAATTTAATTAGAAAAATTATAGACGGTGCTCTTACATTTTAGCTTTTATCATGTGTGCATAAATGATCAAATTGAGGGAAAAATAGATATATGTTGCACTATCAATACACCATAAAGAAAAATATACAACATAAAGGAAGAGAAACCTATAGAACTTTTATAAGGAGATCATTACATGCTTGAAACATCATTTTAAACTTTCATTCTCCATAGAAACCTCTGCCTAGGAGAACCCATGAATATGTAGGCTCCAGTTTAACCTGTGAAAGAGTGAAACAATTTTTTTCCAAGTTGGATGTTCAACAATTCAAATTAAAATATAAAGATAAAATGTGAGGGAATTAAGGGACACAATCTAAAATAATTTTTAAGGAAAAATTACTCTAAAGGATCCAAATATAATGTTGGTGACAATGAAGGACTCAGTTACTAATAACACATCATAAAATTAACTAACTAGTTCCTTCGATGACATTAACATCATATTTGATCATTAATTGAAAACATCCATTTTTTATAATACGAGGAAACAATACAATAAAGTGGGTCTAAATCAAAATATTATATTATTCATCTCACTAAACCAAGTGGGGAATGTTCCAAGTAATAGGCAAATAAATATGTAACACATGAAATAGAGAAATCATGGGCTGAATGACCCATCATAGAGGAACATTGTACACATGATAAATTATATAATAAATTTAAGAGGAGTCTCCAATCCATTGGAAAAACACAACTGATTTTTGCAGTATTTTTTCCCTAAAAAATTAAACTAATTCAAAGACATGGATAATATTGTTTTCATAACATATAAACAGTAGTTCATAGTTTAGTTGTGCGGAAATTGAAAATCATAAAAGTAAATTTAGAACTAAAATCTGATTTTGATATCATTAGGGGGTAAGGTTAAAGTCCAATAAACAACACCAGAAAAGGCCCTCGACATCGTATCAATAAAATCATACTTAAGTCGGTTATTCTACTTCATCTACTCAAAAAACATTGAAACCTATAGATCATCATTCCACATTTCAAAATATAATATTAACTTCAACCAAAACAATTGAAAAATACCAAGAATGTGTCATGGAGATGGAGAAAGAGGAAGAGAAAATAGATGAGGTAGAGAGGTGGAGGATACTGATGTTGAGCAAAGGGAGGAGGTAGTGGAGGATCTGGATGCAAAGTAGATAGAGTAGGAGTTAGAGAAGCCGGAGGCACTAAGGGTTATTATGGAGGAATATGGGGCTGACAGTGGAGGCATGAAACCTAGGTATAGAGGATGAAACTATGAGTAGTGGTATATGGAGGAGAAGACTTGGTCGATGATGAAGAAAAAACCGGAGGTGAGGGGAGGAAATGATTTTCAGTGGTAAATATGGGATAGAAGAGTCGTTGATGGAGATGAGATTTGGGAACGAGAGGAGATGGAGACTACCAGATATAGGGATGAAGATTAAGATCTAGAAGTGAGAAGGATGGGTAGTATAGCATCCCGCCTTTTTATAACATAACTTTCATTACATTACACAAAACTAAGGATCTTTAAGGTTTAGTGTCTTGGAAACAAGGAATATAATACATGAAAACAACATAGAAAATTCTTCTTAAACACTTGAAAGGATTCTCCTTAAGTTTATCCTAGGTTCATTACTGCATCTCATAACCTGGGGACATACATCAAAATAAAGGGTGAGTAGAAGGCCCAGTAAGGGAAACAAGAAAAACATTTTACATATGAACTTGTGATACTTCAATAAGGTCATGAAAAGAAATTTAAGGCATGAGAAACAAATCATGAGGCATTTAATAATAAAAATAATATTTTTCATAACTTGAAGATGTGGCTAAAAGATTTTACAAAGACAATCATTTCCGTTTCACCAAGGTCCATCCCCAAGGTGTCAATAAAAATTACCAAGGTTATTCACCAAGGTATCAGTCTAAATGGTCATCTCTAGAGATTAAGTCTTTACCCAATGCATTGGAGCGCTATCTGGGTGCACCCTTGACATGTCTTTATTATCATGTGAGTCACATATATCATCACAAATAATTTCATAAAAAACCCATATAGCAAAAAAGAAATGGGTTTCATTTCAAAATTATAATGTTTTAAAAACTGCTTTAAAGACATGATCTTTATGTCACTTTAAACCCACGGAAAGGGAAAATGGGTTTCATGTATGTAAATACCAGAATTTAAAATAGAACATTTTGATATATATGTTAATACCCCTGTAGAAATAAGATCCTTGAGTATTCACTTAATAACATAAAAGAACTTTAGAAAAAGAGAGAGACATTTTGAGACGGAAATTCTACAGCATAACGACTATGTTTCGGGGTTTTAGAAAACATTGAAAAGAGAGGGGATATGGGTCAAACAATCATAAATGACCCATAAAATAGTAGAGAGACCGAATATGAAGAATATATGAAAATGGTAATGAAATTTTAAGGACATACCATTTGAAATGAAAAACATTGAAGGAAGACAAAAATTAGATTTCTCTTATGAAAATTCGGCAGCCTAACAGCGTCACTTAAACTTCAACAAAAATGAATTTACAAGATCAAATAGGGTCTCTCATCATATGAACATAAAATAATAGTATGGTAGATATAGAGATCATAACCCAAAATAATAAAAAGGATTTTTAAATACTTGACATTAAAGTAGAACTTCAAAACGAGAAGGGTGAAAGAACCACTTAAAAATTCGGCAGCCTAACGGCGTCACTTAAAACTTCAAAATAAAGAATTGAAAAGATCAAATGGGATATCTCATCATATGATCATAAAAGATTAGTATGATAGATATAGATATCATACCACAACATAATAAAAATGATCTTGAAATACTTTACATGAAAGTAGAACTTCAAAACGAGAAGGGTGAAAGAACCACTTAAAAATTCGGCAGCCTAACAGCGTCACTTAAAACATCAAAATACTGAATTAAAGAGATCAAATGGGGTATCTCATCATATGATCATAAAATATCAGTATGATAGATATAGAGATCATACCCCAACATAATAAAAAGGAACTTGAAAGACTTAACATGAAAGTAGAACTTCAAAACGAGAAGGGTGAAAGAACCACTTAAAAATTCGGCAGCCTAACGACGTCACTTAAAACTTAAAAATACTGAATTGAAGAGATCAAATGGGGTATCCCATCATATGATCATAAAATATCAGTATGATAGATATATATATCATACCCCAACATAATAAAAAGGATCTTGAAAGACTTGACATGAAAGTAGAACTTCAAAACGAGAAGGGTGAAAGAACCACTTAAAAGTTCGGCCGCCTAACGACGTCACTTAAAACTTCAAAATACAGAATTGAAGAGATAAAATGGGTTATATCATAATAAGATCATAAAATATCAGTATGATATATATAGATATCATACCAAAACATAATAAAAAGGAACATGAAAGACTTGACATGAAAGTAGAACTTTGAAAAATGAGAAGGGTGAAAGAATCCCTTAAAAATCTGGCAGCCTAATGGCGCCACTTAATCATTATTAAAACGAATTGATGAGATAAAGAGGGGGTCTCTCATCATA
Organism: Viscum album; assembly: GCA_963277665.1. Lineage (NCBI taxonomy): Eukaryota > Viridiplantae > Streptophyta > Magnoliopsida > Santalales > Viscaceae > Viscum > Viscum album. Next base: position 1,661,110,727 of record OY728146.1, on the reverse strand, counting down.
TGAACATGAAAAGGTAAGTAAGATGAATATAGAAGAACATCCTCCAACATAAGAACATGGAGAATAAAAGAAATGACATAAAATAGATTACTTGAAAAGAAAGAGAGAGGTCAGATCCCTTACCTTAAAACGTAACTCTTAAAACTCAATGTTTTGGACCTTGAGGGATTGGGGGCACCTTATGAGGACCCCTTGGGAGGTAAGGAGACCAGAACTTCGTTAAAGAGGGTTTTGGAGTCGAATGTATTGGAGTAGGTCTTGGTATTTATAGGGAAAGTGAGGGGACAAGGCATTAATGGCCAAGGGACACCTCATTGGTGGTTTTGGAAAAACCATGGGCTTACCCATGGTATTTGCCCATGGTATTGGCCACTTGAGACACCTCACACAATAATTCATCCCCTTTAGTCGACCATCCCTTAAAATATCTCATGACATCATCATGACACAGTTATGATGTCATTTAACATACTGAAACCCTAAAACTGCATTTTTACTATTCACTGAAAATTCACCTTTCTTAGAAAAATCCCAAAAAATTTCCATAACATAATATCGATGTTCTGAGTTCAAAAATAAAGTCCATTTTATAAAAATATTTTTCTAAATATTTTTAATTAAATTTTTAAATAAAAAACACTATTCACCTGAAAAAACTAATACTTGATTAATAATTTATGAAATCATTATTTAACCATTTTATTGAATCACTTTACGTAATGAAGGTGTCTAAATGATATTAAAACTTCCTTTAAGTGAGATTACTAACCCATTTAGTCACATTACTAATCCTAAGCGTAAAATCACTATTCATAATTTACTATTCATCAAAAATTAAGTTGATCTTATTAGACTCCAAATTCCTTACTGAACACTTTTGCAGAAGACCATTTTTTGAAAATCATTACACATCATTAATTATTTAAGGTTTACATAAATATTTTAAAATATCCTTTTTTCCAAAATTCATCCTAAAATTATCCGGACATTTGAAATTTCACAAACATCACTAAAGGAAGAAATCTCAATTTATTCATCCCAAAGGATTACACAAACAAGATAGGGTCTCGTCACATTTCCCCTTATAACACCAGCATATGACCTAAGTGTAAGGTGTGCTATGGTGAGAGAATCTGAGGGAGGCTCAGATAACATTTCCCTAGTAGTAATATCTACTAACTTGAACTTCTCCCGTAGGCGTTTCCGTTCAAGCTTGACACGTTGGAGTTCGGCTTGGGATTGGTCCAAAGCGAAGCCCAACGATGCCACCTCCTTCCCAAGCTCTGATAAGTGGGCTTCAAAAGGTTCGAGTCTACTGGATGAAGCCATCGACTCCTCTTTCTGCATTAATCATTAACATCTCTATTAAATCGTTAAGAGTAAGTTAATATACTATTCAAAAAGTTCGGGTCGTTACATTCTTCCCCCCTTAAGAAATTTCGTCCCCGAAATTTATACTTGAGGCCTAGTTGAAAAGGTGAGGGTAATTTTGCTTCATCGTTTCCTCAAGCTCCCAAGTCGCTTCTTCATATTTATGATTCCTCCACAACACTTTCACAAGGTGGGTAGTCTTGTTTCGTAGAACCTTATATATATGGTCTAAGATCTCCACTGGCTTCTCTTCATAAGAGAGGTCATGTTCTAGTTGTACCACCTCTGGGTTCAGTACATGTGAAGGGTCGGATATGTACTTCCTCAAGAGAGATACATGGAAGACATTGTGAAATTGAGCTAGGTTCGGTGGAAGTGCTAGACGATAGGCCACTGCTCCTATGCGATCAAGGATTTCATAGGGGCCAATGTACCTAGTGCTGAGCTTCCCTTTCTTCCCAAACTGCATGACTCTCTTCCATGGAGAAATTCAAATGAAGACTTTGTCGCCAACACCAAACTCCACGTCCCTTCGACGATTGTCAGCATAGCTCTTCTGCCGACTCTGAGCATCCTTTATGTGTTTTTGGATGGTATGAACCTATTCTATCATCTCTTGCACAAGATCAGGACCAAGAAGCTTTCTCTCACTAGTTTCATCCCAACAAGTATGAGTTCTACATCGCTTTCCATACAGAGCTTCATAGGGTGCAATCCGAATACTCGAATGGAAGCTGTTGTTATATTAGAACTCAACTAATGGGAAGTGTTGATGCCATCCACCTTTAAATTCCATTGAGCATAATCTCAGCATGTCTTCGAGTTTCTGAATAGTCCTTTCAGATTGGCCATCAGTTTGAGGATGATAGGCCATACTAAAATTCAATTCAGTATTCAGAGCATGTTGAAGACTTCTCCAGAATTTTGATGTGAATCTTGGATCACGATCAGACACGATGGATAGTGGTACCCCATGCAACCTTACCACTTCCATTACGTATATCTTGGCAAGTTGATCCAGAGAGAAATCATCCCGAATAGAGATAAAATGGGCTATCTTGGTGAGACGGTCCACAATAACCCATATCGCATTATTTCCTTTGGATGTTTTCGGGAGACCAGTTACAAAGTCCATAGTGATATTATCCCACTTCCATACTGGTATGGGTAGAGGTTGTAATACCCCCTTAGGAAGTTGTCGTTCTGCCTTTACTTGTTGACACACCAGGCATCTTGTAGTGTAATCAGCAATCTCCCTCTTCATGTTATCCCACCAATAATGATCACGGAGGTCTCTATACATTTTTGTGGTTCCCGGATGTATAGAGAAATTAGAGTTATGAGCTTCATCCATCAGTTATTTCTTTATATAAGGAATAGATGGAACATATAGTCTTGTATGAAATTTCAATACACCTTCTTGATCAATATTGAAATCAGGGAACTTCCCATCTTTTACAGCCTCCAACTTCTCCTGCAGCAAAGGATCTTCTTTTTTAGCCTTCCTGATCTTCTCTAGTAATGAAGGATGAGAAATAATTTGGGATAGGGTTGATCATGTCCCTTTCCTTATAATTCCCATGTCCAGTTTTACTAGATAATTAATCAAGGGATCTCCTAGGATCCTCATTGCTTCTAGAACAACAGGGTCTTTCCTACTTAACGCATCCGCGAATTTATTTGCTCTTCTAGGGTGATAATGAATTGAAAAATCATAGTATTTAATAAGCTCTAACCATCTCCTTTGTATCATGTTAAATTATTTTTGTGTGAAAATATACTTTAAACTTTGGTGTTCAGTGTATATATCACATTTCTCCCCATAAAGATAGTGCCTCCATATCTTTAGAGAAAAAACAACTGTCGCTAACTCTAGATCATGCGTAGGATAATTCTGATCATGAATCTTCAACAGTCGAGATGCATAAGCAATTACCTTTTCATTTTCCATGAGGACGCACCCAAGCCCTTTCAGAGATGCATCGCTAAAAATAACAAATCCTTCTCCGATAGAGGGTAGTGTTAACACAGGTGCAGTAACCAATCGCTTCTTCATCACTTGGAAACATTCCTCACATTCCTTTGTCTAGATGAAAATTTCCCCTTTTCGAGTCAACATGGTTAGCAGATTAGAAAGTTGTGAAATGTTTTTCACAAACCTCCTATAATATCCCACTAAACCAAGGAAACTACAAATCTCAGTTACTGTTGTTGGTTGAGGCCACTCCTCCACAACCGTTGTCTTTTCAGGGTCAACCAAGATTACTTCATTGGTTATGATGTTCCCAAAGAAAGCCACTTGTTGTAACCAAAACTCACACTTGTTGAACTTTCCAAAGAGCCTCACCTTCCGCAGAGTTTTCAAAATAACCCTTAGATGATCTTCATGCTCTTCAATACTTTTTGAGTATATCAAAATATCATCAATAAAAACTACCACAAAGTTATCAAGGTAGTCCTTAAAGACTCTATTCATCAAATCCATGAAAATATTAGGAGCATTAGTCAATCCGAAGGGCCTAACAGTAAACTCATAATGCCCATATTCTGATTGGAAGACAGTCTTTGGAATATCTTCCTTCTTCCCCCTCAGTTTATGATAACCACATCGAAGGTCAATATTGGAGAAGAATTGAGCCCCACGAAGTTGGTCAAATAAATCATCAATTCTTGGAAGAGGGTATCTGTTCTTCACTGTGATCCCGTTCAGTTCTCTATAATCAATGCATAGCCGCATTGATCCATCCATCTACCTCACAAAGAGAACTAGTTCTCCCCAAGGAGACACACTCGGTCGGATAAACCCCTTCTCCAACAATTCTTGGAGTTGTTTCTTTAACTCTTATAGCTCCACATTTTCCATTCTATATGGGGTCTTTGATATCGGTTGAGATCCAGGTACGAGTTCAATGGAGAACTCTACCTCCCTTTCTGGGGGAGGTCCAGGTAACTCCTCAGGAAATACATACATGTATTCCTGAACAATCAGAACATCTTCTATTTGTATACTCCCTTTTCCTTCATCATCATCACCGATTGACTCTATAAATAAAGATATAGGAGGTGCTTCTAGATAGGGATCAGTTCGAGATATCTCTCCCTGGAAGATAATTTTAGGTCGTTCATTCAAGACTACTAATATTTCCTTACTTATGCATTTGATCTTAGCATTATACTTTGAGAGCTAGTCCATCCCTAGTATAACGTCAAATTCCAACATGGGAATGACTACTAGATTTGCGATAATATTGTGCTCACTGAAGTAAACACTAGAGTCTCTAAACACTGTTGATTCATGGATAATCCCACTTGGAGTCTTGACTGACAATTCTACCTCAAGCAGTTTAGGGATTGATTCTATATTCTTTGCAAACTTAGAGGAAATAAAGGAATGCGTAGAACCAGAATCAAACAAAGTACTTGCTAGTTGTGAGAGGAAAACAAGAGTACCTACTACCACGTCATTCAGAACTTCAACTTAAGTTGTTGTGATAGAAAAAGCACAACCATGCTCCCTTGGTCTTTTCTGAGGTTGATGGTGATTCCCCTCCACTACCCTCAGATTTGGACAGTGATTAGAAAAGTTCCCAAGCTGTCCACACTTGAAGCATTTGACTTCGGGTAGGGCCAGAATCGTCTTTCCTCTATCGTTAGTGTTGGGAAGTTTAGGCTTCACCTCACTATGAAAATTCCGAGCAATATGTCCTTCTCTTCCACACTAGTAGCACTTGCCACTTCTGAACAAGAAGTTCCCCAAATGCTTCTTCCCACATTTATTGCATGTGGTAAGTTGCATTTGCTTTCCACCTCTTCCCTGATCAAAAGTCTTCCCTAGACTGGGCTCCAACGATCTCTTCTTGTCATTTGATTTATGAGACCACTGTGTCTCACCAAACTCTAGCTCGACTTTCATTGCACTCCGCATGATCTCCTCATAGCTATCGTAGTCCCAGTTGGCTATATTCTTCCGCAGATAAGCTCTCAGTCCACCAAAAAATCTTTCTACCTTCCCACTTGGATCCATGACAAAGCTATAGGTATATTGTGAATGTCAGGTGAATTTCATCTCATAGCTTCCGACAGATTCGTTCCCCTTCTGCTTCATCTTGATAAACTCTTTCTCCATTCTCATTCTCATGGAACGAGGGAAATACTTATTAAAGAATATTCCCTGGAACTCTTCCCACTCCATAGCTTCCATCTCTCCTCGTGGATTAGTGTTTTTGATCAGTGACCACCACTGATCAGCTTCTCCCTCGAGGCGGTAAATAGCAATGGTGACTTTTTCTTATTCCGAACAATGAAGTACCAAAAAGATCTTTTCAATAGAGCTTATCCATTGTTCCACAACCAATGGGTCAGTAGATCCACTGAATGTTGGTGGTCGTTGACGCATGAAGGACTCAACAGAATGTTGTTCCCTTCGTGGTGAGATCGGACTCTCAGCTTGATTCAAGTTATTACTCATAACTTGAGTCAGTTGGTTCATCATTCACATGAATGTTTCCATTCCGGCTTCCATCGGAGGGCCGTCAGCACATGGTGCATTGCGGTCACCATCTGCACGGTTTCTCCTATTGCCCGCCATTTTCTAAAAGAATAAAACCTTAGTGAGAAACTTATTTCATTTATGAATATTTTAACTAAGACTTCATGCTTAGACAATTACAATTCTCTATAATTCCTTCATAATGATTCATAAAAATCATGTGATTAACCAAACATATCCCCCGGGAGTGTCGTAACCAAGAGTGCAGCAATGCCCATTATCGTGCACTAGTTCCCATTCGAGTCTAGCTCAAAGCGGTGTTTTCGGGGTTTACCCCTATGTACATCTGTTCCAGAGCCTCCTCTACCTGGTCGTATTGAGACAGGGATGTATTTGTTTGATAAAACACTAACTCAATACTTACCAAAATACCATGAAGTTTTCCTATATTTAAACTTTTCTATAGGGTTATTCCTAACGTTTTTATATCCTAATTTCCACAAATAACTAAACCATCCTTTGATACCAACTATAGAATCCCTCCTTTTTATAACATAACTTTTATTACATTACACAAAACTGGGGATCTTTAAGGTTTAGTGTCTTGGAAACAAGGAACATAATACATGAAAACAAAATAAAACATTCTTCTTAAACACTTGAAAGGCTTATCCTTAAGTTCATCCTAGGTTCATTAATTCATCTCATAACCTGGGGATATACATCAAAAGAAAGGGCGAGAAGAAGGCCCAGTAAGGGAAACAAGAGAAACATTTTACATGTGAACTTGAGATACTTCAATAAGGTCATGAAAAGAACTTTAAGGCATGAGAAAGAAATCATGAGGCATTTCATAATAAAAATAAATTTTTTCATAACTTGAAGATGTGGCTACCAAATTTTACAAAGACAATCATTTCTATTTCACCAAGGTCCATCCCCAAGGTGTCAATAAAAATTACCAAGGTTATTCACCAAGGTATCAGTCTAAATGGTCATCTCTAGAGATTAAGTCTTTACCCAATGCATTGGAGCGCTATCTGGGCGCACCCTTGACATGTATTTATTATAATGTGAGCCACATATATCATCATAAATCATTTCATAAACAACCCATATAGCATAAAATAAATGGGTTTCATTTCTTAATCATAACGTTTTAAAAACTGCTTTAAAGACATGATCTTTATGTCACTTTAAACCCACGGAAAGGGAAAGCGGGTTTCATGTATGTAAATCCCAGAATTTAAAATAGAACATATTGATATATATGTGAATACCCCTGTAGAAATAAGAGCATTGAGTATTCACTTAATAACATAAAAGAACTTTAGAAAAAGAGAGAGACATTTTGAGACGGAAATTCTACAGTATAACGGCTTTGTTTCGGGGTTTTAGAAAACATTGAAAAGAGAGGGGACATGGGTCAAACAATCATAAATGTCCCATAAAATAGTATAGGGACCTAATTTGAAGAATAAATGAACATGGTAATGAAATTTTAAGGACATACCATTTGAAATGAAAAACATGTAAGGAAGACAAAAAATAGATTTCTCTTATGAAAATTCGGCAGCCTAACGACGTCACTTAAACTTCAACAAAAATGAATTGACAAGATCAAATTGGTTCTCTAATCATATGAAAATAAAAGACCAGAATGATAGATATAGAAATAATACCCCAACATAATAAAAATTATCTATAAATACTTGACATGAAAGTAGAACTTCAAAACGAGAAGGGTGAAAGAACCACTTAAAAATCCGGCAGCCTAACGGCGTCACTTAAAACATCAAAATACTGAATTGAAGAGATAAAATGGGGTATCTCATCATATGATCATAAAAAATCAGTATTATAGATATATATATCATAACCCAACATAATAAAAAGGATCTTGAAATACTTGACATGAAAGTAGAACTTCAAAACGAGAAGGGTGAAAGAACCACTTAAAAATTCGGCAGCCTAACGACGTCACTTAAAACTTCAAAATACTGAATTGAAGAGATAAAATGGGGTCTCTCATCATATGATCATAAAATATAAGTATTATAGATATAGATATAATAACGCAACATAATAAAAAGGAACTTGAAATACTTTACGTGAAAGTATAACTTCAAAACGAGAAGGGTGAAAGAACCACTTAAAAATTCAGTAGCCTAACAGCGTCACTTAAAACTTCAAAATACTAAATTGAAGAGATCAAATGGGGTATATAATCATATGATAATAAAATACCAGTATGATATATATATAGAGATAATACACAAACATAATAAAAAGTATCTTGAAAGACTTGACATGAAATTATTACTTCAAAACGAGAAGGGTGAAAGAACCACTTAAAAATTCGGCAGCCTAACGACGTCACTTAAAACATAAAAGTACTGAATTGAAGAGATCAAATGGGGTCTCTTATCATATGATCATAAAAGATAAGTATGATAGATATAGAGATAAAACCCCAACATAATAAAAAGGAACTTGAAAGACTTGACATGAAAGTAGAACTTTGAAAAATGAGAAGGGTGAAAGAATCCCTTAAAAATCTGGTAGCCTAACGGCGCCACTTAAACATTATTAAAACGAATTGATGAGAGAAAGAGGGGGTCTCTCATAATATGAAAATGAAAAGGGAATTAAGATTAATATAGAAGAAAATTCTCCAACATAAGAACATGGAGCATAAAAAAAATTACATAAAAGAGATTACTTGAAAAGAAAGAGAGAGGTCGGATCCCTTACCTTAAAACATAACTCTTAAAACTCAATGGTTTGGACCTTGAGGTCTTGGGGGCACCTTGGGAGGACTCCTTGGGAGGTAAGGAGACCATAACTTCTTTGAGGATGGTTTTGGAGTCCAATTAATGAGAGGAGGGCTTGATATTTATAGGGAAAGTGAGGGGACAAGGCATTAATGGCCAAGGGACACCTCATTGGTGGTTTTGGCAAAACCATGGGCTTGCCCATGGTATTTGCCCATGGTATTGGCCACTTGGGACAACTCACACAATAAATAATCCCCTTTAGTCAAAAATTCCTTAAAATATCTCATCACATCATCATGACACAGTTATGATGTCATTTAACATACTGAAACCCTAAAACTGCATTTTTACTATTCACTGAAAATTCATCTTTCTTAGAAAAATCCCAAAAAATTACCATAACATAATATCGATGCACTGAGTTCAAAAATAAATTCCATTTTATAAAAATATTTTTCTAAATATTTTTAATTAAATTTTTAAATAAAAATCATTATTCACCCGAAAAAACTAATACTTGATTAATAATTTATGAAACCGTTATTTAACCATTATATTGAATCACATTACATAATCAGGGTGTCTAAATTATATTAAAACTTCTTTTAGGTGAGATTACTAATCCATTTTGTCACATTACTATTCCTAAGCGTAAAATCACTATTCATAATTTATTATTCATCAAAAATTAAGTTGATCTTATTAGACTCCAAATTCCTTACTGAACACTTTTACAGAAGACCATTTTTTGAAAATAACTACACATCATTAATTATTTAAGGTTTACATAAATATTTTAAAATATCCTTTTTTCCAAAATTCATCAATAAAATACATCCTAAAATTATCCGGACATTTGAAATTTCACAAACATCACTAAAGGAAGAAATCACAATTTATTCATCCCAAAGGATTACACAAAGAAGCAATGGTCTCGTCACATAGCCCCTTATAACACCAGCATATGACCTAAGTGTAAGGTGTGCTATGGTGAGAGAATCTAAGGGAGGCTCAGATAACATTTCCCTAGTAGTAATCTCTACTAACTTGAACTTCTCCCGCAGGCATTTCCGTTCAAGCTTGACACGATAGAGTTCGGCTTGGGCTTGGTCCAAAGAGAAGCCCAAATATGCCACCTCCTTCCCAAGCTCTGATAAGTGGGATTCATAAGGTTCGAGTCTACTGGATGAATCCATCGACTCCTCTTTCTACATTAACCATTAACATCTATATTAAATCATTAAGAGTAAGTTAATATACTATTCAAAAGTTTGGGTTGTTACAGGTAGCCTAAGGGAAGTGATGGGCTGATGGGGTGATGGAGGTGGTATCAGAGAACCGAGATCGAGGAAGCCAAATAGTAGGAGAACTAAAACAATAGAAAGAGGAAATTAATTGTCCAGGGAAGGAGGTGTTGTGGATGTTTTGAAACGGCAGTAGTCAATGAGTGTAGTCCTGGTGGGGAGGGAGTGGTTGGAGAAGGAATAATGGAGGATGGTAATGGGATATTGGAGTTATTTGATGAGGGAGTGACATGTGGTAGTGAAATTCCAACTTTATTAAATATACAGATTCCTGTTGTCAAAACCAGAATGCAGGGTTTTAAGAAGTAAAAACTATCAAAGGATTTACATGTGTTTATGTCCAATTTCAATATTAAATTACATCCAATGACCAACATTGGATTAAATGATAAAAATATAATACAATTGCACTTTAAACTCAATTAAAAGGAAAATATTACTATATAGATAAATTATATGAAAATGTAGTTTTGAATTAAAATGTAGTATTTCCCATTATTCCTTAAAATATAGATTTTATCAGAAAAATACCTAAAATTTATACAAACTAAATCTTTATGTACTAATTCTAAAGAATAATTTCATTTTTGTAAAATTGAATATGTAAAAGTGTCAAATAGTGGATTTGAAAAGGTTTATCCATTAAAAGGCGAAAAAACTGCATTTTTTGAAAAATACTACTTTTATCTGAAAAATTGAATTTTTCATTATATTATGTCTAAGAAACATATAAGATGAATGTTAAAATTATAAGGTATATATATAAAATTAAAAATTTTGTTAATAAAATTAATAACCAATTTTTAAACGGCTAGTTTGATAGGTCATGGTGCACTCGAACTTGGTGTTGCGTGTAGCACAAGCTATTGAATTATTAAGAAGAAGTGTATTGTGGAAGCTTGGGGTGTTACATTCTACCCTCCTTAAATAAATTTAATCTTCTCAATTTAAAGTCACAATCGAAAACTATGGGTTGGAATTTTCAAAATATATTTATTGAAATTCCAAAAATAAAATTGATTAATGAGACATCCATTTTAAAATAAAGAAAGGGAATTATGAAGGTCACCCGTGATAATATATACTAGGATTCTATGTAAGAAAATATGGATATGGAGGAAAAAACTAATGATAATGTTCTTATAGATAGAAAAAGAGTAAATGATTAGGAAAAGGTTAAAAACTATAAATGTATAAATATGTGATGATCCAAGGTGCCATTTGATTCATCACAAAATAATGTACAAGGAAAACATTTTTGGTTTTCAATATATTTTCCCTAAAGTTGAAGAACATGAGAAGAAATACTTACTTGTTTTCACTACAATCTCACTGTTGGTCATGCCTTGAACAATTTCCACTTCATCTTTTATTCAAATTCATGAAGTTGAATTTGTCATTCCTGAAGTGTTGGAAGATCATATGATCCATAAATAAAAAGATAGGTCATTCCATCTGTCTCAACAAAAAAAGTTAGCACAGGTTATCACATATGCATAAGTCCACCTATATAAAGATAATACATTAATCTAACAAAATTTAATTGAATTATAAATTATACTATCCCTAAATGTATAACCTTACAATCCTTAAAAAACTAAAAATATAAAACTTTAGTAATAGGTGAACCAAATCGGATTAGCATTTATCTCCCATATCTCATAGGGCAATTCTTAGTGGTCACTTTCCAAACATGTGAAAAAATTCAGCATGTATTCTCTTGAGTCACTGTAACAACTTGAAATATCAGATATCCTTATTGAAAACATGAATTTTTCCTTGTTCCAAAATATAGTGGATTATTCCTTAAGTCCCAAAAAGTTGTATACTTCATCCATGATAACATAACCCTCTTGTCGACAAATCCATAATTAGTTCCAAAGAAACTAGCATCATCCAATTTACTTATTCAAATCCAACATATCTTTATCCAAACATCATTTACTTAGTATAAGTAATATATTAAGGGTTATCATTACCTTAATCATAAGTTCTCTAAATTTGATCATACCCTTTTATCAATTTTCTTATCTATTATAACTATTCAACATATTTTTGAAAATCCTTAGGAAAAAATAGATACTGAATACTTCTTATATAATAGAGACTTCATATTTATTGGATCCAAATACATAAATACTTAAATCCTTACAATTTAATGGTTTTCATGGAATAGTTCCTTCCTTAGTTTAGAAGTAGATTCTTATGTCTGGGCATTGAGTTGGATAATTCCCATGATTTCCATAGATGAGACACTGAACTCTATAATTATTGGTCACCCTATGACCCTTTTTTCTACAGAGATAACATATTCCCCTCCAATTGAGGTATTCCTCAAGGTTCTTCATCTCTTCCTATTGACATGTAGGAAGCCTAATATTCTTTCTACTATGCTTCTTAAAATTTTTACATTTATAAAAATCTGTCTTACTCTTATACAATGTGTTAGGAATGTCATCAAAGACCACATTATTAATCATAAATCATGATAAGTAATTCAAAATAATCACAATATATTTCTCTCTATTAATTATTCAATTTTGTTTCTCAAAATCACCATATTTTCCATCAAAATCAATGTTAATTAAATTCCTTCTGGTTTCCTCCGTTAACTTAGACCAGAAAGAATAGGGTTAGAAACACATCTCACTAATGAAAAAAACATAATCAAGGGAAGGTATTTTCAATGTATAACATCTTAGGTTTATTCCTAGGTTATCCATGATCATTACCAAAATTACCGGGGGTTCTTCTATACTTATCCACAAAGTCTATCTTAGAGTTATGATCCCCAATCTAAGTTTTCTAAATCTATTTCCATGGTTGTTTCTAAACTTTATTTGATACCAACTGTAATTCCCCAACCCCAAAAACCCTGAGTCGGTGTATTATTTTAATACATTGGATTGATTAAAAGGAATCAAATCTCAAAGGACTGATCAGTTTAGCAGTCTTGGAAAATAGATTACATACATTGACTTTATATTAAAATTTCTAACATAAAACATAGCATAGATAATCCTTTGATAACCCCATTATTCTCCAATATTAACCATGATTATCAGTCATAAAACACTTCTTAGAATCCTATGAAAATAAAACATAAGAAAGGGGTGATCTCATATGCTCAATAAGGATAAACAATATAGAGTAATCTGTCAAAAATAAGAATAAAATTTTAAGGAAAGGTACAAAACTAAAACAAAAACATTTTAAAACATTATATTCATTATAATATGGTAAGAATAAATCAAATAATTCCATTTAAACATTCACATGGATATTATAATAATTGAATAATCACATGTAAAATCAATAACTATTCTCATAATGAGTTAATGCATAACTCTAGACATCTTAACCACTACATCAAGGCCTCGTGCTAAGACCATACACAAATATTCTATCAAGGCCTTATTCCCATACACATGTTTGTCTCATGAGACCTACTGATGCATCAAGGGGCTATATCATGCCTCACCCATCACTTACTAAGTCCAATAATTTCTTTGTATGAAAATATTGAAACATAACATAAAAACCATATTTTAAACTAGCATATGAAATGTTAATACTTTAGCCATAAACCATGAATGGTATAACAATAGAACATCCATATTCAAACATATCATAAAAATTAAATAAAACATTGAAGATTGTATCATAATAAATCAACCTCAAAAAAGAATAAAATTCCAAAAAGGATGTTGACATGGATGAAAATAATTCATTAAAACTCTTTGAGGGAAATATCCCTTCTTTAATTTAAATCATTTGAAAGTTCTAAAATTTTAAAATAAAACATTTCTTTTTAAAATAACCTTGTAGTATTATAAGGAAATCTTCAAAATAGTAAGGCGAAATAACATCATAAAATAACCACTCACACCGTATAAGTAAAAAAACAATATTTCATTATTTTGTTGAAAAGGTCATAAAGTACCTCATTAGGAAAACTACATAAATATTCCTTTAAAAACATTTTATAAAAATTCAAACATGGGTAAAAATAACTTTAAACATCTATAGGATAATAGTAAAATATTTTATGAAAAACATTTTTGGAAACATGGACTTGGATGATAAGGATATCCTAGTAGATACTTATGCATCAACAACCTCTAATAATAATGAGATTGTAAAATTAACCCTTACCTTAGGTCTGATACTCTCTGTACGTGTCTGAAACTATTTTATAATGTTTTTATACATATTATTAACTTATATAAGAATAAGAATAATATTTATGATATCATATATGATTATTTTATGAATTTATTTTACCTATTTATTAACAATTCCAAGTTAATGAAACATTTTGGGTAATAATCTCTTTGTTTATCGTACGTGTTTTGACTTTTAATTCTTGATCATATTACTAAGATCAAGATTTAATTACTTCCAGAATGTATAATATGATTTATAAATCATAAATATTCATAATATAAATATATATAATAGATAGATATATGAAATGGAATACACTGCTCATGGAGATGATAGGTCGTACGTACGCATAAACGTTGTTTCCATTTTCTTTTCATATTGAATGGAATTAATTTAATGGCATATATATATATATATTACAATAGCCTTATTATGTCATATATTTCATAATTATTCCTAATATTTTTTTATAATCAATCTTTGATGGTGAACATGGAAGGTGAGTCTCATCGTGTTGTAGAGATGGTAAGTCGTACGTACACACGAGCGATGATATCATTTCTTTAATGGTTAAATGGTATGTAATTTTATGTAATATGAATTTTAAGGAAATAATATCATGTTATATTTATTATTTAAGTCATTTATATTCATCATTACACCCGTTTAAATTAAGTATAGATGAAAAATAGTGTACACCATGACATGGAGATGGTAAGTCGTACGTACGCACACATGGTGATATTGTTTTTAATATGATGGGTAAAAGGTGGAATATGGTTGTACCATAATAATAAAAAAATATCAGAATTTATTATATTTTGGATTTATTATTTTAGTATGGAAACATCTTAGGAAGAGGAAGCAGAAGAAGAATAGAACTTTGAAATAAGGGATAAAACAATTACCTCTTCTTCGATGTCTCCTTTTTATTTGCACAAAAGGACTCCTTAAGTTGGTTTTATAACTAAAGGGTGGCCTCTAGAATGAAGTGATGGAAGTTTTCAAGATGTTTGGGAATGGGTTTTTTGGGCTAAAGGGCTTTTGATTTGTGAATAAAATAGAAGGAGAAGTTAACTTTTATAGGAGAGGTGAGGGATACTTTAGGACCGTTTTGAAATATTAATTTATTATAAATTTATTTTTGTTTCATAATGGAAAACAATTGATTTATTTCTAGGATAATATGTGTATGGGTCCAAATCCTCTCAAACAATAAGTTTTATAAAATTTTAGATCATGAATTTAATGTTATCTTTTGGATTAAACCCTTAGTTAAATAGGTAACACTTACCATGTCTTCTTGTATTTTTATACTATATGGTTAACATTGTTTCTATAAAATTCCAAGAGAAACTCAAGTGGATAATTAATTGCATTTTTAATACTATCTAAGTCATTAGGCATAATATTATTATTTTATGACTATTATATCATATAATAAAATAGTGTTTGTTTAAAAAAAATCATTTATGTCAATTTTCACACTATTTAGTAATTGGTTTTTTTAAGTCATAACAAATTTATTCCTTCAAAATAAACAATTAAATCATACCTAAAATGTAAATTTTATCTAAAAAATTATTATATGGCATCAGAAATCTTAAATTACATTTATTTTCATAATTATAATATCATTTATTTCAATCATTCATTAATAAGGTAATCATTGCATCATCATTGTGTCATAAATAAATTTATTTATTTGATTTATAAAAATTATAAATAAAATAACATGATGTGGAAAATATTTTTATCTTTCCAATGAATAATTATAGTCTAAGAGATCATTTATATAAACTAAATTATTTTTTTAGTTAGGAGATAATGTTTATGTTATATTTCTCTTTTATTTAAATTGAACGTTATAAAAGGTCATTATCACACCCAAGTGGTTCCATGGGGTCCTAAAATAAACCGAATGATTCTAATGGTCAGACATATATCATTCAATAGGATTAAGACATGTGTTAGGGTAATTTTATATTATTATAATATTATTTTTTTACCCTTATTTACCTAATTTACCCTTTAACCATGGTATATAAAAAAATTACTGAAGTTACTATTCATAATGTCACAAAATAAAATGTAAATTTTTAAAAAATTTGGACCTTATGATTCAAAATATAGAATCCATTTTTTCAAATTCAAAACCCAGAATTGATAGAAATTAATTTAAAATTAATTACTGTTGTCAAAACCAGAGTGTGTTTTTAAGAAGTTAAAACTATCAGAAGATTGACATGTGTTTATGTATAATTTAAATGTGAATTTACTTGAAATGAAAAAATGTAATTGAACGATAAAAAATAATCCAATTACAATTTAAAACCAATTAAAAGGACAATCTAACTTTATAGATAAATTATATGAAAAGACAGTTTTGAATTAAAATCCAGTATTTCCCACTATTCATTAAAATATGGATTTGATCATAAAAATACCAAAAATTTATCCTCACTAAATTATTATATCCTGATTATAAATAATAATTTCATTTTTTAAAATTAAATATATAAAAGTGTCAAATATTTCATTTAAAAAGGGCTTTCTATTAAAAGGTGGAAAATGCATTTTTTGAAAAATACTTCTTTTATCTAAAAAAATTGAATTTGTCCTTATATTATGTCTAAAAAACACATAAAATTAATGGAAAAATTATATGTGATATATATAAAATTTAAAATTTGGTTAATATTATTCATAACATATTTTAAAATGGCTAGTTTGACAGGTCATGGTGTGCTCGAACTCAGTACTGTGTGTAGCACAAGCTATTGAATTATTAAGAAGAAGAGTGTCATGGATGCTTGGGGTGTTACAAGGAGAATTATTCAGAATAAATTATAATATCATTCAATGGAATACTATACAAGCATAATGATATTCCATGCTAGATCATGGATATTCCTTTGGTGATGTTTGGAGATTCATGGAACACATGTGGATCACCGCTAGAGAGAATCTGCACTTGATTTCCCTACAATGCAATGATGGTGCATCACAAATATGTTACTAGATCCATCAATGAAGAAATAATTCCATCAATGTAATTCTTATTTAATTAAATTAATTATAAATAATACGTTATGATCCTCTATCTCTAGTTCTGATGTGATTCATGTTGTATGTCTTCTTTGATTCAATTCTAGTGAACATGACATTTATCATCATGTAGATCTTAGATTGATCATTGAACCTAGAACATGAATATGTTAGGAACCACCCATCACATGCTTCCACTACATCAAGAACCTAAAAGTGGTATTAGAGCAGTCACATAATTATTTACAATTATTTAAATATCACTGTAGATTTAAACATTTTACTTTGTTTTTTCAATTCAAGTTTAATTGTTCTTTTGATTTTAATCGATATATCTTATTCTTACTCCTTTATTTATCATAGATCTAATCAGTATGATAAATTTACTAAATGAAATAAAATCGAAGATCTCATTTGGATGTCCCAAGGATTCTGGTCGGATACCACAGTAGTACACACTGTGTAACCAAAGTTACACGCCGTGTAGTTGTGTTCAATGCATCATAAATTAATTTTAAATTAATTATATCATATTCATTGATGACATTATATGTAGTTATTACCTCACACATTGTGTTGATTGGGATATATTGGAACATAGTTAGACAGAGTACATACCGTGTAGCCCGCGTACATGTTGTGTAGTCTCTTTGAGTCAAAGATGGGCTATGTGTTCCAATACAAGGACTATCTGATTGGTGACCATGTAATTTGAAGATCACATGGAATATAGCCCATTGGACCTGCCATGTACTCCATTTTTATGAGGTATGATCAACACACTGATTCTATAAGAATATACCTCAGATAGACTCTGAGAGATATAAATTTCATGTATATCGCTTGTACATGTTGTGTACTAATACCAGATTACGCAGATTAATAATTTATTTATTATATTATGTAAACCTTGATACATGTTCTTTAATGTGGTCATTAAGTTTATAGGACATTCCATGTGATGGGTTTTAATATTTTTAAATATTAATTTTTAGTTAATATCTATGTAATGCTCAGATTTTCATATAATGTATGAGTCATATTATAGTTGTACTCTACGTGAATTGAAGCATAATACATGACCAAAAAATTATGTAATTCATGTAATAATGAAGTTGATTGTACATGTCATGAAATTACATGATAAGTTGTTTATGTTATATGTCACAAGGGTAAACAATATCTTACTATAATACATGTTGGGTAGAATCAGATAGGTATTCACCGTATTTCCTCCAAGGTAATTTTATGTACATAATAAAATTTTAAAAAATTATATCCAATTTGTTTAAAATTATAATGGATGATAATCTCAAATAAATTCATATGAGAATTAAGATAAAATAATTGATTAATTAAAGATAATAATTAATTAATTAATTATATCATGATTTATCTTAAATAATAATGATTAAGAATTGAATGCTAGTTTTATTAAATGTATAATTCATTTCATGCATGTGGATGATCATGATAAAAGACCTGACCTTTATATGAGATTGGTTTCCTTTTAATTTATTATTAAATTAAATTATTGGCCTACATGCCTTCTCTCCTCTTATTATGTAGGGTTTTCATGCCCATGGTTTCTTTTATATAAACCCTTTTCCTGTCACCTGTGTGTGAGGAAAATCATATGTAATAGATGGGGCTCCCAAGCTAGTGGAGGCAGTTCAAGTTAGGAGTTGGGGTGAAAGAAATCCAAGATAAATACATTGGTGGATAAGTGGAAAGATGTAACATGAACATTAAATGGTTTAAGGTGTTTTCCCATAGGTCATTGGTTAGTTTATTGACCGCTAGATAAACCAACCACTATTAAAATCTCATGATCATAACTCTTTATTATTTTATTTCTTCCAGTTTCATAGTCATTTCATTATGGGTGTCTTTTTGTGATCACATAAATTAAAGAAAATTAATGAGAATTCAAGATAAAACTAAAATAAATTAGATTATGCATATATATTATCTAATATATGGTTAATAACTTATGTAAATCCACTTAATATTAAAAATCATGTATGAAATATAATAATTTTTAATTTACACATAAAGGATAAATCCCTCAATTATATATGTTAAGTTGGTATAGACTACCACCAATTCATTTAAAATTGAACCATAGTTCAAAGTGCTTGACCAACTAAAGTTGGGGTTCTTTTAATTATTGGGGAATTCTAACTTGATGTTTGAGGTTGAATTAATTTAGTTCACCTCAATGGATGAATTTAAAATCATGACTTGGTGTAACTGAGAGGAAAAGTATGAGGAAATATAAATTAATGATTTCAGGATTGGGGAGTCCCCTCAACAGATCAAGGAACTATGAATTTAATGCAGTTGGAATTTAGAATGCCTACCCAAAAACATTCAAGTTTCTTAACCAACCAATGTTGGGGTAATGAGAAGGTGAATATGGATCCTTGCCACTATAATTTCTAAGAAACAAGATATTCTGAATCCAATGTTGAGGGATATTAGGATTTTATAAAATAGTGGGAGATTAATAAATATAATATCTATTTAACTATATAAATTTTACCAGATAAAGTACTAAAATTATGATCATCTTATCTTGTAAAAAAAACATTAAAATGACTTCAAACATATCACTATGATTTATACTTGAGATGGATAACCTCATCATTGGTAAATGTTCCAAGAATGGAAAAGGCGTTTATGCATTATACTTCACCATGAAATGAAATTTTATGCCTTGGAAGAACCTTTTCCAATTGCACATGGTAGAGAGGCAAGTGATGAATATCTATCTCTCAATGAGAAACATTTAAATGATTCTATATATGTTCAGTGTTTCATTATTTCATCCATTTATAATAATCTTTTGAAGAAACATGAGGACATGGATTAATATATCATGATGTCTCATCTTCAGGATCTTTATCAAGAGAATAAAAGATAAGAGAGGTACTAGATCTCCAATTATTTATTTAGAACTAATATTTGAGAGTCTTCACTAGCTGGGCCTCATGTAGTCAAGCTCGTTGGCTATATTGAATACGTATACATCTTAGGTATCAAATTCCCAAACGAGTTTCCTACAGACTCCATACTTTCATCACTAACCAAGACCTTATCTAATTTTATTGCCAATTACAATATGATAAATAATGAGAAGAGTCTCTTAGAACATCTTACTTTGATTCTCCAATTGGATAAGAACATGGGGAATCATAAACCTGCAGTCCTTATGGTGAATAAGAAAAGGAAAAATAATGGAAAAGGACCCAAGAACTATAAACAGTCTAAAGCTCCTGAGCACCGTCTATCCAATAAGATGAGAGGAAGGGAAATTAAAAGGATGTAGTATGTTTTTCAGGTGGAAAGTCAGGACACTTGAAGAGGAACTACAACCAAAATAAAGGGGATACCAGATTTGTGTTCTTTATCGAGTGTCATCTTTCAATATCTACATAGTGGGTATAAGATACAACTTGTGGCGCTCGCGTTTGTTTCCAAATACAAGAATCAATTAGATTTCAAAATATTTGTAGAGGATAGCTTGATCTTAGAGCTACCAATGAAGTGAGGTTGTCTAGACTCGAAATTGGTAACCACCACCTTTCATTTCCAATAGAAATGATTTTGGTTTTAAAAGATTATTATTATGTACCTACGGTTACCAAGAACATAATTTATGTATCATGCCTATATGTCTATGTGTTTATTTTCAAGTTTGGAAATAAAAGCGGTTTCTTTTATAGGTAAAACATATGTTATTGTATGGAACATTTAAATAACGGTATTTGTGTATTAAATTATGAAAACAAAGTTTTGTAAATTGATAATTAATCATGTTCACACGACTCATATAAAACTTAACAATGGCTTCATTGTCTTGGGCATGTAAATGAGAAGCGTTTTACAAATCTCTATCAAGATGCTTATTTAGACTCTTATAAGCTAAAACCACTTGAAGAATTTGATGCAAGTTTACAAGGAAAATGACCAAACCACCATTTGGTAGACAGAGAGAAAGGACCATAAGGATTCTAGTATTGGTACACACTAATGTGTGTGGACCATTTCTAGTAGAAGATATAGGTTGATATTCTTACTTCATAACTTTTACTGATGACATGAGTAGATGTGGATATATCTACTTGATGAGGTATAAGTCTGAGTCCTTTGAGAAATTAAATGAATTCAAAAATAAAGTAGAGAATTAACTTGGAAAGAAAATAAATAATATTTTATCAGATTGAGGTGGTGAATATATTAACCAAGAGTTCGTTGAATTTTTACAGTTGTTTGAGATTCTATCTCAACTCACTCTACCTTACACACCATAGTGGAATGGTGTTACTGAAATGAGGAATTGTACCTTGTTAGACATGGTAAGGTCGATGATGATTTGTGCAGATCGTTCATTATCCTTTTGGGGATATTCATTAAAAACTGTTTCATATAGATTAAACCGAGTACCAACTAAAGAAAAAAGGTATTACCTCTGAGTTATGGAGTGGAAAGAACCCTGTTTTATCACATACACTTTTATAGGGTTAGGGACAGTTTTAAGGCATTCTCACACAACAATGTAGTAGCATATGGCACAATGTGTATCTTTATAGGGTATCCTAAGGAAACAAAGGTATAAAACCTATACAACCCCTTAGAAAAGAAAGTGATTGTCAATAGACACAGATTATTTCTTGAGAGGGAGTATATCCCCAAAAAGGATAGTGGAGGAAATATTGACTTTGATGAATTTTATTCAAAAGATATACTAGAGATGGTATAGGAATGGATTCCATAGGTCACTGTAGAAGAAGTAGTTCTTGAAACACAAGTGCTATGTAGGAGTGTAAGATAGGTAAGAGAACTTGAGTTATATAGTTTTCTCATCACCAAGTATGGTGACTCATAATTGGTTTAAAATTATGAACCTCTCTCCTAAAATAAGGTAGTAGAAATATTATAAGCTTCAAGATGGAAAATCCATGAGTTCTAAAATAGATTCTATGTATCAAAACCAATTTTGGATTATGGATGATGTTCCAGTTGATGTAAATCTTGTTGGATAAAAATAGGTATTCAATAGGAAACTAGGCATGAAATGTAAATTAAATGCCTATAAAGCAAGGCTAGTGACTAAAGGGTTTAAAGAGAATCAAGGAATTGACTATGATGAAACATTTTCACTAGTTTCCATGTTTAATTCCCCCAAAATTCTAATTTATATAGAGGATTACCATGACTATTAGATTTTGAAGATGGATGTAAAAACTACCCTCCTTAATGGGGAAATTCAGGAAGATGTCTATATGTCAAAACCATAAGGGTTTGTGATGCCAAAAGTATTTATAAGTTATAGATTTCCATTTACGGATTGAATTAAGAATCTAGGTGATGGAAAATTCAATTTGATGAATCCATAAAAGAATTTAGTTTTATTAAGAATAAATGTGAGTCGTGTGTTTACAAGACGTTTAGTGGGAATGATGTTGTTATCCTAGTAGTATATTTTGATGACATATTACTTAACAAAAAATACATACCAATCTTACAATATATTAAGGACTGGTTAAACAAGTGTTTCTATATAAAGGACTCAGGTGATGTAGCCTACATTCTAGGGATCAATATCATTTGTGATAGATCCAAGAGGCTTCTTAGAATAAGTCAAAGTATATATAATGACCAGGTACTAAATAGATTTAGTATGTAACAATCCAATAGGGTAATGATTCCAGTTTAACATGGTATACATCTTTCAAAGAAAATGTGTCCTCAGACACAACAAGAAATTGATAATGAGTAAGATCTCATATGCTTCAGTGACAAGATCAATCATGTATGACATGTTATGTACTAGACTTGATGTTTCCTGTGCATTGATCATGGTATGTAGATATTGAGGAGATCCAAGAGAACAACATTGGACTGTGTTATGGTTATACTTAAGTATATGAGAAGAACAAATGATATGTTCCTAGTGTATGGAAGATATGAGGATCTAGTCATCAGGGTTTATACTGATGCTAGTTTTTAGATAAGTCAGAATGATATAAATCCACAATCAGGATATTTTTTCTATCTAAATGGATTATTGGTGAGATGGAAGAGTTCAAATCATCCTGTTGTTACTGATTTTATAGTGGATTCTGGGTATATAGTAGATTATTATATAGCCAAGAAATCCATTTGGATTTTTAATTTTTTCTAGGAGATTGATATGGTACCTAGTAGTAATGGACCTATCACATTATATTGTGATAGTACTGAAATGGTGGATCTTTCAAAATATCCAAGGTCACAGAAATGGAAAAAGCACATACTCCGAAAGTATAACCTCTTGATTTATTTTTATCAAAGGGGTGTAGTTTCACTGAGAAGAGTATAAACATAAGATAATTTGATGGACCCCTTGATTAAAGGCCTATCTTAGTAGAAGTATGATTATTATGTGAGAGCTATAGGATTTAAGGTTTTTAGAAGTTGTCTCTTGTGTAAGTGGGGTTCTATTAGAGTCAGTGCCCTAGAACCAACTTCTGTGTAACTTGTGATAACTTTCATTCATATTTTTTTAATATTAATAAACTTATTATGACATCATGATTGTTCTTATGTGTAACATAGTATGTGATAATGTTTGTAGAGTAGTTGTCATACTAAAAGGTCATAATAGTTCCCTGTTATGATGAGAACCCTACAGTGATATGAAACTATTCTTAAATATATGATCTATAGCCATATTATATCATTTTAGGGAGAAAAATGATATATGATATTAGGGGAGGAGACTCATTGGACTTTGAGGTGCCTTCTCATGGTGTACTCCCTTGGTAATATCTAGTAGGATATTATGAGAATTGTACCCTCTAATAGAAAATCCACATTTATATGTTTCATTGGATGTTCCTATCTATAGACGAATGTATTGGTCCTTAGACATTATGAATATAATTAATGAGTATTATGAGTTGTGTACATTTATTTTTTAACAAAAAACCATGGTGATAGATGTTTTTTGTGAGGTAAGATACGTTGGGTGAATCACGAATAATATTGCATTAATGAATATTGTAAGAAAGGATTTATCCCTTTTATTATTTAACAAAAGTTAATATTGCAATCCCTTTGATGGAAATAATATTTCTTAAATAAATTCTAGTCATGGTATTCTATAGGAAAGTTTTATTTCTATAAATTCAAAGAAAAAGATATCGAGCACATATGTTGATATCACCATCATGAAACCTTAGTGATTTGATATATTATGATAAATGGATTACATTACATAGTAAGAATCTATATGTGGTATTATTTCACTGCGAAATTAACTTCTCTCTCTACGGGTTCCTTGGCATGTTTCTAGATGCTAATATTGGACTTTAGGCTACTTCACCTAATGCCACTGAGAAAGAATCCTAGAGGGCCACAAACTATGTTTTTCCAAAATCTTAATTAAATAATATATTATTATTTATTATTTAAAAAGTTGAATAAATATTATTCCCACATGTGGTTTAATAATTATTCATGTTTTCTTGATCACATTTAGTATGTCACTATTTATCCAAGAGAATATAATGTTAACAAAATATTTAATAAATATTTATTTTCTATTTAGTGAATATAATATTTATTTATTTATTGGAAAATAATGACATGATATTTATTTAATAAATAAATTTCAATTATCCAAGATCTGATAAATATTATTGAGGAATGAAGGACCAAAATTTTAGGTCCGGTGAAAAAATAATATGTGTTAAATATTTTTTGATTAAATAATACTTAATTTAAATTCATAACTTAAGCACATTTCAAGAAATATTATTATTATTATTATTATTATTATTTTACATGGGGTTTTCAAAAGGATTAAATAAATAATTAAGGGAACTTTTTCAATTATTTTATTTTAACCTTAGTGATATATAAACCCAGTTATGTTATTTTCTCAATATAAAAATTTATTTTCTTGGGGTTTTCACAACAAAATTAAAGAATTATCCCAAGCCCTTGATATCTCTCTTTTCCAAGATTGCTCCCAAGAATGGAGATGAATCTTCCTTTCTCGGATCAAGGAGAATTATTTGAAAGAAATTCTCATAGAGATCAAAAGTAGATGACACAATCAAAAGGATCTATCATGCTAGCACCCGAATATTCTTTTAGCGGTGTTTGGAGATTCGTCGAACACATGTGGATCACCGCTAGAGGGAATATGCACTTTATTCCTACAACACAAAGATGATGTATCGCAGATCTATTGTAGATCCATAAAAGGATAAAGAATTACAATAAGGTAACTCTTATTTAATTAAATTAATTATAAATAATATGTGATGTTCCTCTCTCTCTAGTTTCGACATGATTCATGTTGTCTATCTTCTTTGAATCAATTTCATTGAACATGGAGTTTATTTTTGTGTATATATCATATTGATCATTGATAAAAACAAAATAAAATTTGGGAACTGCTTATCACACACTTTTATTGTGACTGAAACCTACACTTGGGTACCCAAGTAGACGCCACTTGGTCACAAGTTACAGGTTTAGGGTGAGACCTGATGTAATGATTAATTGTATGGTTAGAATAGAGTGTAGGGGATAAGAGTCAGGTTAGAGCTAGTGAATTTATTAGGGTTATGTTTTCTTTTAGTCTTTTTCCATTCATTTACATTTGGTCTATTTATAATTATATTCATTGATATGTATTCCTTTATTATATTTTCGTAGAATCATTATGATATTCCATGGGATGTAGTTTTGTATTTTAGAACCTATCAATTATTTATCTTAATATGATATTTATATGTGATGTTGTATATAATTTATTTATATAATTTTACTTTTATCACTCTATTAATGAGATCATAATATCCCCATGATAACCTCATAGTCCCTCACCACTAGTCATAACCCTCTGGTATATGGGGAGGTGTGCTTAAGCTTATGTGGTGCATCAGCCTGGGGCACAAGTTCAGTGGAATCTAGGTCGGGACATTATAAAGAGGTATCAGAGGAGTCTTTTATTTTTTCTTACTATGTGGGTATGGTAGATAAGAGACTATGATTTTTCTAGAGCATGGTAATGAGATCCAGTATTGGAGTTACGAACCAACATATGGGGAAAATCCATGTTTTTATGGATGAAAGTATCCGTTCATGTCTTATTATTTTACAGTTGATTGATTTTCACTTGGATTGGTGAACTTAGATGTGATGTTATTGATTAAATGGATTTTTACTCTTGGTTGATATGGAAATATGGTATGTTCATTTATGTATCATTCTAGGCACATTGGATTTATATGTTTTCTTTATGTTTCATGTGATTGATGGATCTCTGGGGTTCACATATTCTGGTGTTTTAATCATTGTCTATGGTATATATATACTATTGAATTATATCATCCAATGGATTTAAATAATTGATATAGTTGGTTTTTTAAAGTGTTTATAACCATTTATATGGTGTTTCTCTCCTATAAGTGCATGGTGGAATTTTACTTGGAAAATCTTGGAGTAACCCCTTATAAATTTTAAGAAGATATAAATGGGTTATTAATGTAATGGTTTAGGTTAAATAATGGTCCATTAAACAACTTATAAATTTTTTCCTGTTATAACTTGTGAATGAAATTCTATCTAACCAAACCAGGTTTGGGATATCTAAATACATGATGAATGGTTAAAACATGGAATTTTTATGGTAATTAAAGGATTAAAATTTTGAATACTATGAGAATATTGGTATATGGATTAAGAGAGTGAATGAGGATCAGTATATCATCTAATTTTAAAAACATGGGATTGATATTATGTTTAGTTACACTTAATATGGTGTCTTTTTAATTTGAATTTAAATTAGTGTTAGTTAAATGGGGTGGCAATCACAACTTAAAGGGTTTTTTCCTCTATAAATTTGGATTGAATCTTTATATAATGGATCTATAGTAGTATAATTAAAAAATTTAAGGGAACATTTTAATAATAAATACCTAAATTTATATGATGTATGAGACCTGTATTGATTCAAATTATGGTCTTGGTTAAATAAAATTCTAGTAATAAACTTATTAGGTGTTTTCCCTCATAACACGTGAATGAAATCTTATTTAACCAATCTAGGAGTGTGAGACTAGATAAGGAATCTTAAAATTGTGAAATATATGAAATATGAGTTTCCCTAAATGAATGAGAAAATATAAATCATTCCAAATTAGAGGTTTTTGGCCTTGTGTGATATGTTAGGATTGAGGAAGAACTTGTGTTGTAACCTTATATGATACATGTTGACCTTTTTTATGGATAGGTTATCATAGAGAGAGATATTAGGTTTCATACCTTTATAGTGTGTACATTGTTGTATCTTGGTGTTTTCTTGTGTTTGGGTTGGGTGGAAGAACCTAGTATTCCTTAGACGTAACCCTGGTTAAAGTTATTTTATTCTTAGATATCCATGGGAGTGTCCCATGTCGGGTTTTTACTATTCTTGTATTTGGATAGATTCATGAAGCTTGGTAAGAATCATTGGTTTATGGAGTAGATGTATGGAAGGTTCTATCAAGTTTGTGGTTTCAACACTTTTAGAACCTTGTGATTTGTTAGTAAAAACACTTAGTGTTCTAGTTACCTTATTTAAAGGACGTTTTGGAAGGAAAGATCATTTAAATACCTATCTAGTTATCTTCTAGTGTATTTTCAATAGAATGGTTGAAAATGGTCCTTGATGGGATGGTCTAGCATCTGTTATGTGGGGTGAAATGAATTGGGTTAGAACTAACGCACAAGAAGTTTTTGAAAACATACAGTTTAGGTATGTAATTCGTTGAGAAGGGTTTGGAATAATCATGTGGGTTTCCTTGTTTTTTGGGCCTAAGACACCTTGAGTGATAGTGCTCATGGTTCCTAGGCTAAATATGAGGGTGGGATCAATGTTATTCCAGAATCTATGGATTTTAAATGTATTGTGTTACATGTTAAGGTTGGTTAGATAATCTATTCTGAAATGGCACTTGGGTGACAGGTGGTCATGGGGTGATTTATGGCTTGGTCAGATGCTTGACTCATTCTGTGATTGTGTATCAGTGTTGTATGACTCAAGGGATTGTGAGTCATAGTTTGGAAATGGTTTCTTTGGAAGCATGAAAACCATGGGTTTCATAATAATAAATATGGAAAGATCCATTTAAATGCGTGTGATTATGCATAGATAATGAAACTGAATAGATCAGGAACGATTTCATATTGTTTTTCTTATGATCTAACTAGTGAGTAAGGGGATATATTTATGGTCTATTATATTAAAATTAGTAAACCAGACCATGTATGATACTTTGTTAAATAATTTGGGTCTTATAGGATCCCATGTGATATGACGTATGTAGTGTAATGATGATTATGTATTCATGATTTCTTGGAGGAGAGTCATGTTACCATAGCAGTTTTGGTTGGAAAGTTCTTCTTGGAGTGAGGTGACTTAGAATTTTTTTATTTCTTTATAAATGGTTTCCCAAAAACTATTTTTTGAGTTAAGATGTCTCCTTTGGGATGGTGGTGAAAACATGAATAACTGAGGTGTGCTAGCACTGTCGATCCTAGTTACTTCTAACAGAGGCATTAGGGCTAAATTATGTGGGTAAGAATGGATTAAAGGAACTTACATGTGTATGTGTATGTTTGTGGTTAAGATTGTTGGAATTTATTTTAAAGGTAGTATAAGTAAATTTTTATGGTAGTGAGTGCACGACATTCTATTTGGGGGATTCTATCCTTGTTCTAAATATAGATTTGATGGATTTGATGGATGACTTCCTTGTAGTCTAGAAATGAGAAGTGGTTTTTTTTCATTTCTAGTACTCAGGTTTGTGTTTAGTGGATTGTCTAGTCATTATTATTGGTGATGAATATGACATGGTCCATGGAGGTCGATTGTTTCTTTCATTGGGTGGAGTTGATGACACTTATTTGTTTAGGAGAGTAAAATCAGTCACGAATGTTTGGACCGTCATGTTAAGGTGTTGTTGGTGTGGTGAAACTAACCATTGAACAGGTGGATCTAAATTATATTTATTAAATGCAGGAAGATAGAAACAATCGCATATTTTTTGGATTAATTTTGATCATTTACATCAGCTCAATATGTTTTAAGGGTCATTTGAGGGTTACTTTATTCAGTTGTTTGTCAATGATCATGATAGAACACAACAAAGAGCTTAGTTGATTGGTGGTTCAACTAAGGAGTTTTCACTAAAGGTTGGGTTTAGACATTAGTAAGTATGTTTAGATGATCATGGAATGTATTTGGTGTGAAATACATCATGATAATGTTCTTGGGGGAAGTTTTGGTTGGTACAGTTGATCATTCAGTATAGACCACCATTGAATGTCCAACTATTAATTTTTGTCTTTATAAATGCACATGGTGGGTTTGAGACTACTTAAGGTACATTTTATTCTATACGATGTGTATGGCTGAGATTTTAACCGTAATTATAAGTGAAATTGGGGTGTTGGACCTTCTGAATGGGGTATGGTGAAACTCATCAGTCTGGTCCAGGTTCAGGAATGAGGAGTTGTGCCAGATTTTGAATAGTGTTTTGTCTTAGAGTTGGGTGTTGTGTGTTGGAGGATTTTGTAGAAATTTCTGGATCGAGTATCCAATGGAGTTTGGGTTTAACTCGGAAGATAGTTTTATCCCCCTTTTACTCCTCTCAGCTAGTAGGACCCTTCATGTACTGTCTTCTTCCCCTCCTGCTTCATTGATCTCCTTCACTTCATGGGATTTTTTCATACTAGGAGTTTCTTTAGATGTATTGAGGAAAGTATAAGATTTTTGTTCCTTATGTTATTTATTTCTTTCACTATTAAGTGAAATAATGCTATTTAGGTGGGTTATGGCCTATTTTCAAGGAATTTTTATGATTCTTTTATTTCTCTCATTTTATCTCAAACTAAAGGATAATATCTGTTGAGTGGGTCTCTCAAAGAATAAGGTAGGCAGTCTTGTTCTTTACCCATAAAGTTTTATCATTGTAATGTGTATATTATTAGTGTTTCCACACTATATCATCAGATTCTTGAAATTATTATTTAATTAAAATTTTAATTTCACTTTTATGCCTTGGAAACCCCCATTGGATGTAGAAACACATGTTTTGTTGGGGTGGACCTTCATAAAAACTATTAATGTTGTGGAATTGGATTGTACCTTGGGAATGGGTGATTAATTTAGTGAGTTTTAAGGTTTCCCTTAGTAATATAATTGTTTAAATTGGAATGAAGGGTTTCCTAGGATGACCCTTAGGAATTGATAGTTCTTATGGCCTTAGGAGTCATAAATGAAATTCTGAATTTGGATTAAATGGTGATTTTGGAATAAATTATTATTGTTTATTATATGTAAAATGAACTAAAGTAGTGTTCATGGATATATTTATTAAAAAATTTGCGTTTTAATATTATATTAATGTATTGTGATATTATTGAAATTTCATGTGAGAATTGGAAACCCTTAGAGAGATTCCATGGATTCCTTATAAAATGTATTAGTATGGAATGTCATGGATGAATCTTGGATTTCACTAGGGGACTCATGTGAATATTTTGACGGAATAATTCCTTCATTAAATGAAGTCAAATTCTTTGAAATGAATCAAGTAAACCAGCCGATTCTGCTAAGATTCTTTGCCATGAATTCCATAGGGTGGATCCCCATTTAATTTGGGTTATATCTGTATTTATTAAATTCCATGGATTAATGTAGTGGATTATTGAGGGAGTCCCTTTTTGAATGTCATATGATGATTTCCCTAGATCGATCTCAATTATTATTTGTATCGGGTGACTTAGGTGTGATCCATTCATTCAAATCGAGCAGTGCAACTTAATGTTAAGGCCGGTTCCTTATGTTCAAAACTTACTAGTAGTTTTCATAGGAATTTCGTGGAGGAAATGCCTATATGATCCATGTAGATTAATCTTATTAAACTTGATTATGGTTTCCTTGGTGATGCACTTTTGAACCTAATTTATTCATGATGCTTCCACCTTATTCATAGATTCTGGAAATGGTCAAAGAAATTAGTGTTGGTCTAGGTTGTCCTCATGAGACCCGAGGCATGACTTGGTTCTAGTTATTCCTATAGCTTATTTTTATTAGTAGAATATTTATTTATTACACACCTTTATGATTTATGATTGTAGACTATATTTTCATTTGACAGCATTTGTGGTTTGCTACTAATTTATACTCATACCCTACTCAAGACTTTATGAAACAAATGTACCTGAGAAAATTTTACTTATTCACTTGTCATAGGTTTTGGGAGAGACCCAATTTGATGCATTATTGTATGGCTAGGATAAATTTTGGGATATGGGAGTGAGGCTAGATATTGGGATTTCTTATGGTTATGTTGTCTCTTTTTATTTTTCATTTTATTTATTTTTGGGCTAGTTATACTTGACTCGACTAATATGTATGCATTGTCTTTATGTATGCAAAATCATTATGATATTGCATGGGATTTGATTTAGTATTTTAGAACATGTTTCTTGTTTAACTAGATGTGATGTTTATTTGTGATGTTTTATCTGATTTACTTATTTAATTTTATGTGGCGTACTCTGGTAAGAAAGAAATATTCTCACCATGGTATCCTCATAGAATTTTCCCACTATTTTTTAGCCTCTAGCATATGGGGAGGTATGCTTGTCGCCATGGGGCTCATTGTCTAGGGGCACTAGTCTAGTGGAATATATATCTGGGAATTATAATGATAGTGTGATTTATTTGAAGTATAAAACCAAGAATGGATGGTGAACATGTTTCATCTACTCTTGGTGAAGTTCCTCTATCCTAAGATGAGTATATCCCTTGTATGATCAATTAGTCTGAGTCCCCTTCTTCCAAGTTCAAAAATTCTATTATCATCTTAGAGGATGGTTTATTAGTTCTGAGAGCTTTGAGGAATGGGATTATCATTTTTGTGGTAGGTGATATTATGAGTATACCTATCCAGGGAAGTTATCTTTGTCACTTTCTCTTCCTACTATCCATTATTGAATTATAGTTTATAGTTTGAGATACTCTTGATAAAATTTTTGGAGTCCTAAATGTTTTAGTTTATGGTTATTATGGATGTGTTTTATATTGAGTGTTTTAGTTTAGCTCCATTTATTTGGATCCATTTTTGGTCATTGTGTTTTCCCATTGGGTGTTATTTGGTTTCATTGATCTTTTTGGTTTGTGTAATCTTTATGGTGGGGAGTTCGATTATTTATCTCAGGTTTCTTTTGACTATCCCCTAAGGTTTTTCATTAATTTTTTGGTTCTAAAGGTGATTTTATATTTATGTTTGTTCATGTATTTATAGACTTGTTTCAATATAATTGTGTGTCATGACTTGGGTATTTATGGGGATGGTTGTTTTATTGGAATTATAATATGGTTGGGAGACCACATAGTTTTTTTTTCATTTGGATTTGTTGAAATTTAGGTTTAGAGTCCCATGTGGATTCTCATTTTAGTGAGAGAGAATCTAATAATGGTTTGTGAGTTTAGATATTCTTTAGAATATGAATTGAGCTTAGGAGTTGAGTGTGGTATGATTCAATTACCGTTATGGGTATCTTCAGAATGGTGTTGATAGTGTTTCTTGGTTTAGAGATTTTGTCATGTTATGGAGGTTTTTTCTCATACCTTTTACTGATCAAAAAAATATATTATGGATTTTTGGGGGTAGAAAGCATTATGGTGGAGAATATTTTCACATATAAACCCTATTTTTTCACAATATTTTATTTATTTAATATTTTTTTTATTTTTCATGAATTTTGGGTCAAATTAGTTTACATTTTTTGAAAATTGGTAATTTTAGAATAGGCACATAGATAATATATATCAGGTGGCTTGTAATTTAATATAAACATTTTTACATGGTTGGAACATGGTTTCCTAAAACACATAGCCAAATCATGTGGCTTCCCTAGTTTTCCCAGTGAAGGGTGTAAGGTTGGAGCATGGCTTGGAAACTCGTTTACCCAAACCGTGTTCCCCATCTAAATAATTAAAAATATAAAATTTACTTTAACACACTCCTATAAATTTTCCCTGAAATTTATCCTTTCCCTCATACCTCTCCCACTCTTCATAAACCACCTAGGGAACCCCAGACACACCTTTTTTCTTCTATTCACCTCCCTGAAATAACAATTTTAAGGGGTTTATTTTTTATTCATGTCTAGATATTCAAGGTACAGACTCCTCCCCCTTCTATTTCTAATCTTTTTGTTTCTTGTCACTCCTTCATTGTTCATGTTCTTTGATTGAACCCTGACTAGATGGTGGTGTTTCTATTTGATGATTTTTGGTACCTAGGCCTTGTAAGACTTAATATAAATCCTATTATAGATACGTTCATCAAAGGTGAAGAGTTTCTCTCTATTTGAGGTAGGTTTCCGCTTGCATTTAGACTTTAAATTCTAGAACAATGATTACATGAGTTTTTAGATTATTATTTTTATATTAAATGATAATATTAAATATGTTTGAGGATTATTTGAATGGAAAATCAGGTTTTATGTTATTTTAATTTCAATTCAATGTATTTATCAAATTTTAATTATGTTAAAAATCTATTTTAATTAATCTCACATT
Source organism: Viscum album (assembly GCA_963277665.1). NCBI lineage: Eukaryota > Viridiplantae > Streptophyta > Magnoliopsida > Santalales > Viscaceae > Viscum > Viscum album. The sequence goes on along the minus strand of OY728146.1, from coordinate 1,661,076,929 downwards.
CCTAGTGCTTTGAGAAATTTCTTAAGTGGCATTTAAAAATGAAACCCGATATTTTAATGGGGTTTTGGTCTTAAAATTGATTTATAGATGCATATTTTGGTTTTATAAGTAATACTTGGTTATTTAAAAAGGGTGTTAAAATTTAATAAAACATTTAGAATATTTTCTCCTTTAGTGTAAATGGTTTTGCGACACTCACTTTATAACTATATTTCTAAAGGATGACAATAAGGCTTTGTTGGCACCTTTAAAATAAATTTATTAACCTGATATATATGAAATGTAAAATCCGTGGGTGTTTCTTGAAATTTTATCCCAAAGGGGTCTAGATTAATGGTTTGGATTTTTTCTTAGGATTTTATTTATTGTTATATGTTTATAGTATTTGATAAATTCACTTATTGGTATTGTATATTATCATTTTATAGTTGAAATATTTTTAAAACCTTATGGAAAGCCTATGTAATTGGGTAAGTAAACTTAGATGGTATGGTTCCCCTTTCTACCAATTTTCCTAGTTAAGTGAAAGAAATATATCTAATGGCTAGTGAAGTGTTACTCTTTCCTCTAATTAAGGGAATGGACCTAGTTATTAATGTATTTATAGGTTTCCATAGCCCTATTAACCTTAGGATGTTTCTTCCATGTTTCTTATTTTATTTTATTGTTTATATGGTTCTTTCTGTGCCTACTTTATTTTTGTATTATCATCATATTTTGTTTTAATCTTTCTTGTGTATAATTTTTCTTTAGAAGAATGGTTTTATAAAGAGTATTGAAATGAATATTTTAAATTTGGTTTAAGAATAGTTTTCAAAGTGATTGTTTTCATTTAAAAATAATAAAAATGAAAGTTTATAAAATGATTTTAGAAATGATATTAGCTATTAAGTTCTTAGGCATGAAAAAAATATTTTCACTTGTGTATTTAAAACATGCATAAAGTGGATATTTTTTAAAGACCATACTTGGTATGTGGTTTCTATTATAATTCCTACTAGGAATCTTTATTCTCATGCCTATATTATATCTAATTTTTAGGTTTTGGTGTAGTTCTTGATTTCTCATTGAATAGGTTAGTTTTAATAATTAAATGGTAACTCATGGATTAACATCAAGGTATGTCCATTATTTTTCTTCTATTTAGTATTATTTTTTACACCATCCAAGTAGGGATTTCCTAGTTTTGTTTTCTTTAATTGGTGGTTAATTATATCTATGTATACTGGGTGACAGATCTTAGAGGTTGTTTTTGTGGAGGGGTTGGAGGTGAGTTGAGGTATTTCTTTTTTAATTTTTTTTAAAAGATTTCATATTATATTGGTTTTTGTTAGCACATGGACAGATGACTAAAGATAGTTGGTGTAATTATGTGGATATATTGTACCAACTTCTAGAAGGCTAATGATCCTACAACTCATCACTCAAATCTCTCTCAACTAGCCTCATTGGGGACATATCGCCTAACCATGTCATAAAATTCAACTTGGGGATACTAGCCAGTATATAACTAACTATTAGAAAAAAATATCCCTCAAATTCCCACATAGTATTCTAGTATTCCTCATGGAATATATAAAGGAGGTGTTCCACTATCCATACTACATTAATTTCAGGAAAAACACAAATCCTAGAGTAAATAAAACACAAAAATAATATACATACCACCTCTAATATGCCCCTTTAATAATGACCCCCCTTATCAAACAGAAAACATGAATCACATTTCATTTAACCATTAACCCATGGATACAAACATAAATAATGGGTAATAATGGAGATTGATATGGGTGTGATAATTAATCAATAAAATATATTTCTTATAGGGTAAAAATAATCATTTTCCTTTAACTAAGTATCAAAATTTTATAAATCTCTTCATAAAATGTTTTTAAAACAAAGTATAAATCCATAGGAAATCAAAACCCACAACAAAGAATAATAATAATAATCAGAGGAAGTTAACTACTTTAAAAAACATGGAAAACCTTTAAACATGAACTATATATTTATTAAATTGATTTTGGAACCAAAATAAAAATAAAAAATTACATTTATTAAATAAAATAATCAATCAAATTTTATCAAACCCTTAGAATGCATAAAATACTAATTGAAATCAATATTCCATTAAACCATAAAGTTCACTAATTTTTTTAAAGGAAAAAACCAAACAAAGTATGGAAAAACTTTCAAAAAAATAGATATAATATACTTCATTAACTAAGTTCAAAGAACATTTAAAAAAATCAAGCATCCAAGGTACTCTTTAATAAAGGGAAATAAAAAAGAAACATCTACATCAATTGGTGTAACCATGTCTCCTTTAATGAAAACCATAAGATTATGTCTCAAGATAAGGATCATAACCCCTAGAAACCAAAACCCATAATTTATAACAACCCTAGACATGTAAATTAGCTAACATTGCCTATAGGATTAGAGTGAATGGTTGAAATAGGAATGGAATAATAAATAAAGGAAGGAGTGGATCTTACTTTTCAATATGGGTGAATATACAAAAATAAATCATCCCAAAACCACTATGGTGAATGTTGAAGGAGGAAAGATAGAGATTGTGTGGTTCCTAGGATGTAGGGTTTTAATAGGGGAGGATATTAGGGTAATTACCAATACAAAAGATGAAAAGATAAAAATACTAAAAACTAAGTAGATCACACAGTTTACTCACACAGTTACAAAATCATGTGGTAACTATGAGATTACCTCTATTTAAAATTATAGGGGATCAAACGGTTTCTACCATACAGTTTCCCAAACCATATAGCCCTTGAAAATTTCAAAAATATCAAATTTCAACCTAAGACACCCTGAACTCAAATGATAATATGGCATTATAAATATAAACAATAAAGTGTCATTTTAGGGTATCAAAAAACCTTAGAAAAATAGTGGGTGTATTACATACATATTTTTAACTTTGATCTTGCTTACACCCCGTGTAGAGGGAATACTTTCACTAATTCTGTTCGTGAAAATATTTCATCTTAGGAATTAAAGGAGTGTAGTGAATAGTGGAACCTCCTGGGTCTCTTGGCTGAATTCCATCTAAAAGTAAAAATAGAAGAATATTGTGTTTCTTGTTAATTCTTGTTAATTCCTTCTCTCCTAAAGCTCATATCTCAAGAATAAGTGAAGGATGGAGAATTTCAGTGCATCATGATAAATTTATATGGTTGGGAGACCATATTTGAGTATTATCTTTCCTTATAAGGCATTTTATAATTTAGGAAGAGGTGTTTAATTCCTTTATCTATAAGGAATGTAGTGATGGAGAATGTTTATAGAGATCAGTGGGTTTTCCATCTTGGGGCTACCAAAAATTTAATATGATATAAAGTGTCAGTATTGGTGGCCAGTCATGAGGATGGATGTAGCTTCTTTTCATCATGATGATTTACCTACCAATAGTTGAAAGCTGAACATTAGAGACCCTCATGCTTACTTCAACATATTCTAATTCCTACATGGATGTTGGATGAGTTGTTTATGGATTTCATTATCAAACTAACATGTACTCATCAAAGAAAAAAATTTATATGGGTCATCATTGATCAGCTAACAAAGTCTTCTCATTTTATACCAATCAGGGACACCAAAAAGGTAGAGAAACTTGGGAAGCATTGGGTTCAGGATATCATGAGGCTATACGGTGTTCCCTTCGCAAAAGTATCTGATGGGGATCCTTAGTTTTCTTTTCATTTTTATAAATTCCTTTAGATGGTTTTGGGATCACTAGTCAAGCTAAGTATATCTATCCATCCCCAAATGGATTTCTAGATAAAATAGGTGAATCATATTCTATGAGATATGATTTTTACTTGTGTTTTAGATTTTGTAATCTCATGGAATTCCCTTATAGATTTATTTAAATTCTTCTATAATAATATATATTAGGTGTAATGACCCTAACTTTTTAATAATAATTGTTTCCTGAAAATGTGTGTTATATTATATTAAACAACAAAACTATATCTCATTAGTAATGGAGTAAGTATATTATAATGTGACCATTGGGTTTTGACCATTATATAACTGTTGATTAATTATGATCATTGGTCAATATGACCACTGGTTAATATGACCACTAGAAACTATACTCTTAATGTTATTATTGTTGTTTTTAAATAGAAATGATAATGATTAATTAATGCAGAAAGAAGAGTCGATGGACTCATCTAGTAGATTTGTTCTATATGAATCCCATTTGAAAAAACTTGGGAGGGAGGTAGCATCTTTGAGCTTATCTCTTGACCAAGCCCAATCCAAGCTTCAAGATGTTAATCTTTAACGAAATCTCATACGAGAGAAGTTCAAGTTAGTAAAGATTACCATTCGGGAAATGTTATCCGAGACACCCCAAGAGTCTATTACCATCATACACCTTAACCTTAGGTCATATGCGGGTGTTATAAGGGGTTATGTGTTAATGGATCATCCAATTAATGTGTAATCCCTTTTATTAATAAAAATTTTATTCTATAATTTTGGTTTTAAGAATAGTTTTTCTTAAAAATTGAGATGGAATTTGATAAATTGATTTTGTGGGTAAACATTATTCTTTTCAGAGAGATATAAATTATTATATTATACTGAAGTCTTATTAATTTCTATTATAATGAAATATTATTATCAAAACACTATTATTTAATTAAAAATGATAAAATAATTTTATTTTATTTCAAGTGTCGAAAATTTTACTATGCATTTTCCATCCATTATTATTTTTAACAAATAAGTATTTTTATAGTTAAAATTTAAATTTATTATATTTAAAGAATTATTATGATAAAATAAATTTTATTTTTGAAGTTATAATTTCTATATTAAGTTACAGTGAATTTATGATAATTTTATAAAATACATTAGTTTTTCGTGAATAATAAAAATACGGTTTGAATTTTTCAGTATGTTTAATGACATAATTACCATGTAATAATGATGTAATGTGTATTAAAAAATTCTGGTAGACTCTTGTGGATAAAAATAATATAATAGGTGTCCCAAGTGGACAATACCATGAAAAAATACCATGGGTATGCCCATGGTTTTGCAAATACCACTACTGTGGTGTCCAAGAAAATTAATAAAAAACTCCCTCACTTTTGATATAAATACCTAGCCATTTAATCATTTTACTTCATTCCAAATTCATACTCCACAAATATATTATATCATTAATTCCTAATTATACCTCCCAAGGTGTCTTCAAGCCCCCAAGGTCACGATCATCAAGTCTTAGGAGTCACTCTTCAAGGTAAGATAAATCTCAACTTCTCTTTTTTCCTTTCAAGTTAAATTTTTATGTGGTATGTCTTTAAAATTTACATAATATGTTCTTCAATACATTTTATTCTATACCTTTACTGTATTAATATTATTTTAAAAATTATTGCCCCTTTTAACCTCTCTTTTTAGTTTTTTATAAATTCATGTTTCATACCCATTTTGTTGTCAATTTTACTTCTCAAAATCTCTCTCTTTTTCTCATGAAATTATTTTATTTTATTTTTTGAATAAAAAAAACTATTTATTATCTATATGTATTCACATATATGTAAAAATTATCTATTTCATTCTGATATTAAAATATATAAAACCCTCCTTCCTTTTCAATGGGTTTTAAAATGCATAATGAACTTGTCTTTGAGAACTTAAAAACGTCATGATTTTGATATGATACCTATTTATTTTATTCTCCATGGGTTATTTATGAAATATTTTATTATGATGTATATGGAGCACATTAATTAATAAATATTAATGGGGTTCCTTTATAGTGATCCACTACATTGGGTAAAGAATTTAATCTCTAGAGATGACAGGTTTTACAATATCTTGGTGAATAACCTTAGAATTTTTTATGACACCTTAGAGATAAAATTGGTGATATTCTTATGAATGAGTCAATTAATTTTTTTAGTCACATTTCCATGCTATTAATAATGTTATTTTTATTATCATAGTCCTATTTTCACATTGATCATTCCTTTATAAAATTCCTCAAGTTCTTATTGATATTCCTCAAATCATAAGTAAATAGTTTTCCTTGTTTTCCCTTACTGCGTCTTATGATCACCCTTTCCGTTGATGTATTTACCCAGGTTATGAGATAAAATAAATGTATTGAGGATGAACCTTGAAAAATAATTTATAGTTAAATATAAGAATTTTTTATTTTTTCATATATTATGTACCTTATTTCCAAGAAAATAAACTTTAAAAGATCATTTGCTTCCGTACAATGTAAGGAAATGTTATATAATAAAAAGGAAGGATTCCACAGTTGGTATCAAATAATGGTTTAGTTATTTGTGAAAATTAGTATTTTAAAGCATTACAAAGAACCATATAGAAAATTTTAAATATAGTAAAACTTCCATGGTATTTTGGTGAAATATTTAGTAAGTGGGTTCCAAAAAAATAAATCTCTATCTACATACGAACGAGTGGATGTGGCCCAAGAACAGATGTATCTGTTGGTAAAACCTGAAAACACTACTTTGATCTAGACTTTAATTTGAACTGGTGCATGATAAGGGGCCATCATTCACTCCCGGTTTGATACACCTGATGGATATGTTTGGTAAATCACAAGATTTTTATGAACAATTATGAAGGATTTATAGAAAATGTATTTGTTGTTAAAGAATAACATATTTATCAATGATGTTTTAAGAAATGAAATTCCCTTCGAATTATAATATTATTAAATGAAACACATTTCTCACTAAGGTTTTCTTCTTTTATAAAATGGTGGGAAATAGGAAAAACCGCATAAATGGTGATTGCAACAGACCATGAACTAACAACCTTCCAATGGAATCTATAATCGAAAGCTTCATGAGAATGATGAATCAAAGAACTTGAGTTATGGGAAATAACTTGATCTAATCCGATAAAACGGATTCACCATGAAGGGAACAAATTTATGTTGAGTCCTTTATGCATCAATGACCAAAATCTTTCAGTGGATCTACTTACCCATTGATTGCTGAATAATGGATAAGCTATATCGAAAAGATATTTTCTATACTCCATTATTCCAAATAAGATAAAGTAAAACTAGATGTTTACCTCTTAGAGGGATAATATGATCAGTGGTGGGCATTGATAAAAAATATGAATCATGGAGGGGATATTGGATCCTTCATAAGACTTTATTGAAATACCTCTAGATTTTTCATGGATCCTAATGTGAAGGTTTATAGATTCTTTGGTGGACTAAGACCCCATATATGGAATAATATTTTCAATCGAGACTATGAAATCTATGAGGAGATAGTGAAAAGTGATATAAAGTTGAGCTGGAGATCAGTGAGACATAGTGGTCTCACAAATCAAATAAAAAGAGGAGATCTTTAGAGCCAAACTAGGGGAGGAGCTTTGACCAAGGAAGAGGAGTAAAGAAATCCAAACTTTCCAAATGCAACCAATGTTGGAAGATTAGTTTAGGGAATTTCCTGCTCTAGAGAAAAAATTGATACATGTATGGAATAGATGGCCATGTCACTTGTAATAGCTATAGTGAAATGAAGCCTCAATTTATCAACACAAACGATAAAGGTAAGATGGTGCAGGCTTTGCCAAAAGTCCAATTCTTCAAGTGTGGAAAATTTTTCCACTTTTCCAATCACTGTCCAAATATGAGGGTAGTGGAGGGGAATCACCCTCATCTGCAGCATAGGCCAAGGGATCAAGGTTGTGATTTTACTATCCCAATGGATGAATTTGAAGTTCCAAATGATGTGGTGGTAGGTACTCTTGTTTTTATCTAAAATCTAGTTGTACTTTGTTTGATTCTAGTTCTACACATTCCTTTATTTCCTCAAATGTTTCAAAGAATATAGAATCAATAAATGAACTTATAGAATTAGAGTTATCAGTCAATACTCCCAGAGGGATTATCCAAGCATAAACAGTGTATAGAAACTCTATTATTTACTTTGGTGATCATAATATCATAGAAAATATTGTAGTCATTCCCTTGATGGAATTTGACATTATACTAGGGATGGACTATATCTCAAAGTATAATAATAAGATAAAATGCAGAAGAAAGAAAATATCAGTAGTCTTAAATAGGGAACCTATAGTTTTTTTAAAAGGAGATATATCTTGACCTGATCTTTGTCTAGAAGCATCACATGTATCCTTATCTATGATAATTATAAGTGAATATGAAGAGGGAAGTGAAAGTATATAAATAAATAATGTCCCCATAATTTAGTAATACATTTAAATATTTCCTAAGGAGTTACCTAGGCCTCCCCCAGAAAGATAGGCGGAGTTCTCAAATGATATTATGCCTGGATCCAATCTGATATCAAAGACCCTGTATAGAATGTAAAATGTGGATTTGGAGGAATTAAATAAACAACTCCAAGATCTTTTGGAGGAGGGATTTGTCTAGACAAGTGTGTCTCCTTGGGGAGCACCTATTCTATTTATGAATAAGAATTATGGACCAATGTGGTTATGAATTAATTATATGGAACATAATGGGATCACAATGAAGAACAAATACCATCTTCCAAGAATTGATTTTTTATTTGACCAGATTCATGGGGATAAATTCTTCTCCAAGATTGATCTTCAAACTGGTTATCATAAATTGAGGGTGAATGAAGAAGATATTCAAAATAATCCCTTCTGATCGAGATATTGTCATTATGAGTTTTTTTATTCCCTTTTTCTTGAATAATGAACTTAATATTATTATGAATTTGATGAATAGATTCTTTAAGTACTTCCTTGATTATTTTTTGGTAGTTTTTATAGATTAAATTATGATATATTTCAAAATAATAAATTAGAATTAGGATCATATAAGGTTTATATTGAAAATAATGAGGAAGGATTGGCTATTTGGAAAGTTTAGAAAATGTTAATTTTGGTTAAAAAAGTTTCTTTCTTGGGAAACGTTATAACCAATGAAGGAATATTAGTTGAAGATGTAAATAAAAAGGTTGTGGAGGAGTAGAATAGTCCAAAAATATTAATTTAGATTCATAGTTTCCTTGTATTAGCAAGAAATTATATGAGGTTTGTGAAAAAACATCATTCCATTCTAATCCACTAACCATGTTAACTCGAAAATTGGTCAAGTTCATCTAGAAATAGAAGTATGAAGAAAGTTTCCAAGATATTAAAATAGGTTAGTTATTTTACACATGTTAAATCTACCATCTATCATTGAAGGATTCATTATTTTTAGCGATGCATCTCTAAAAGGGATTGGGTGTATACTCATGAAAAATGATAAGGTGATTTATTATGTATCTCATCAGTTGAAAATTCATGAGAAGACCTATCCTAAGTATGAACTGGAGATAGATATGGTTGTTTTTTCTTTGAAAATATGGAGGCACTATCTTTATGGGGATAAATGTGATATATACATAGAGCATAAAATTTTGATGTATAATTTCACACAAAAGGAATTTAACATGAGACATAGAAGATCGTTGGAAATTCTTAAAGACTATGATTGTTCAATTCATTATCATACTAGAAGAGAGAAAAAATCATAGATTTATTAAGTAGGAAATACCCTATTGTGATGGAAATGATTAGGACTTAAATAGATCCTTTGATCAAAGATCTAGTAAAACTGGACATGGGAATCGTAAGGAAAGGTACATCATCAAACCTATCCCAAATGATTTCCCAATATTCATTACTATAGAATATCAAGAAATATCAAATATAATATCCATTGTTACAGAAGAAGATAGAGGTTGTGAAGAATGGAAAGTTTCTTGAGTTCAATATTGATCAAGAACGTGTAATGAAATTTTATACAAGGCTATGTGTTCCATCTATTTGATAAATAAAGAAGGATCTAATGGATGAACCTCATATATCTACTTTCTCTATAAATACTAGAATAACTAAAATGTATAGGTACCTTCTTTATCATTATTGGTGGGATAACATGAAAGGGTAGATTTCCGACTACACTACAAGGTTCATGGTGTGTCAACAAGTGAAGGCAGAGCAACAACTTCCTAAAGGGGTATTACAACCACGACCCATACCAGCATAGAAGTGAGAAAATATCACTTTGGGATTTGTCATTGGTCTCCCAAAAACACCCAAAGGAAACAATGTGATATGGGTTAAAGTGGACCGTCTCACCAAGAATGTCTATTTTATCTCTATTTTGGGAAGATTTATCTCTTGACCAACTCACCAAGATATGTGTGAAGGAAGTGTTAAGGCTTCATGGAGTCCCACTTTCTCTCATATCTGATCATGATTCAAGGTTCACATCAAAATTTTGGATAAGTCTACAAAATGATCTGAATACTTAATTGAATTTTAGTGTGACCTATAACCATAAAAATAATTTCCAATTTTAAAGGACAATTTATACACTTGAGGACATGCTGAGAACATGATCAACAAAATTTAAAGGTGTATGAGATCAAAATATACCATTAGTTGAGTTCTCATACAAAAATAACTTCCATTCGAGCATTTAAATGGAACCCTTTGAGGCTCTATATGGTAATAGATGTTTAACTTCTACTTGTTTGGATAAAGCTTGTTAGAGAAAGATTCTTGGGCCCGATCTTGTGCAAGAGATGATAGAAAAGGTTCATTCCATCCAACAAAACATAAAGGATGCTTAGAGTCAGCAAAAGGGTTATGATGATAACCACTGAAGGGGCTTGGAGTTTGATATTGGTAAAAAATTATTCCTTAAAATTTGACCCTAGAAGAGATAAATGAGGTTTGGATAGAAATGGAAGCTCAGCCCTAGGTACATTGTCCCCTATGAAATCCTTGATCGCATAAGAGCAGTGGCCTATCGAATTTCACTTCATTCAAATCTAGCACCAGTTCAGGATGTTTTCCATGTATCTCTCATGAGGAATTACATACCTAACCCTTCACATGTACTGAATTCTAAGGTAGTACAACTGAAACATGACCTCTCTTATGAGGAGCAACTGATTGATATCTTGGATCATAGAGACTATGTTCTACAAAACAATAATTCCCACCTCAACTATTGTGGGGGAACCAAACATATGAATAAGCGATGTGTGAACCAAAGGAAACAATGAGGTATAAGTACCCACATCTCTTCTCAACCGAGAGAATGAGTTGAAATTTTGGAGATAAAATTTCTTAATAGGGGAAGAATATAATGACCCAAACTTTTTAAAAATAATTGATTCCTGAATTTTTTTTTAATATTATATTACACAACAAAACTATATCTATTTAATAATGATGTAATTATATTTTAATTTGACCATCGATTTTTGAATATTATATGACAGGTGCTCAATTATGATCATTGTCCAATATGACCATTGGTTAATATGACCATTGGAAACTATACTCTTAAAGTTAGGATTATTATTTATAAATAGAAATAAAAATTGTTAATTAATGAAGAAAGAAGAGTCGATGGACTCATCCAATAGATTCATTCTGTAAGAATCCAATTTATCTGAACATGGGAGGGAGGTAGCACCTTTGAGCTTCACTCTTGACCAATCCCAAGTTGAGATTTAACATGGTAAGCTTGAACAAAACCTCACATGGGATAAGTTTAAGTTAGTAGATATTACCACTCGAGTGGTGTTATCCGAGTCGCAAAAAGATTCTATCACCATCGCACACCTTACCCTTAGGTCATATTCGGGTTTCATAAGGGATTATGTTTCAATCCCTTAGTCACTTAATATAGAATATATTTTTTAAAATAATTCTTTTATTCCATCATTTACCTTTTAAGAATATTTTTTCTTAAATTAATAAGGAATTTGATAAATTCATTTTTTGGGTAAAAATTGTACTTTTTAAAGAGATAAAAATTATTATATTAAACTAAGGTTTTATTAATGTTTATTATAATGAAACATTATTATAAAAAACTATTATTTAATTTCAAATGATAAAATAATTTTATTTTTTTCAAGTGTCAAAAAAATTATTAAGCATTTAACTATACATTTTTGATTCATTGTTATTTTTAATAAATAAGTAATTTTGTAGTTAAAAGTTAAATTTCTCATATTTAGCGAATTATTATGATAAAAAAAATTTCATTTTTGAAATTATAACTTCTATATTATGTTACGGTGAATTTATGGGAATTTTATAAAATACTTTAGTTTTTCATGGATAGTAAAAATACAGTTTGAGTTTTTTCGGTATGTTTAATAACATAATGACTATGTAATAATGATTTAATGAGTATTATAAAATTCTTGTTGATACTTTTGGATTAAAATAATTTAATAGGTGTCACAAGTGGCCAATAACATGGTCAAATACCGTGGACAAGCTCCTTGTTTTTCAAATACCACTACTGAGGTGTCCAAGGAAATTAATAAAAAAAATCCCTCACTTTTTCTATAAATACCTATCAATTAATTGGTTCAAATTCATTAAAAATTAATCCTACATGAATATATGGTATTATTACCCCCATATTAGTCCTCAAAAGTTGTTCTCAATCCCCTAAGGTCCCAATCTTCGAGTTTTAGGAGTCACTATTCAAGGTAAGGGAAATCTCAACTTCGTTTTTTCCTTTCAAGTTATCTTTTCATGTGGTATATATTTAAAATTTCCATAATATGTTCTTATATAAATTTTATTCTATAAATTTAATTTATTAATAATATTTTATTAATTGGATACCCTTTTCTCCTATCTTTTTAATGTTTTCTAAAACCATGTTTCATACCCCTTATGATATCGATTTTACTTCTCAAAATCTCTATCTTTTTCTCAAGAAATTATTTTATTTTATATTTTGAATACCCAAAAATATTTATTATCCTTGTATATTAACATATATTTCAAAAGTATATATTTAATTCTTGCACTAACATACAAGAAACCTATATTCCTTTTCTATGAGTTTTAAAAAGACATAATGAACTTTCCGTTAAGAACTTCTTAAAAGCATCATGATTTTGACATGAAACCATTTATTTTATTTTCCATGGTTTATTTATGAAATTTTTTATTATGATATATGTGTCTCACATTAATTAAGACCTATTATGTGTGTTCCCTAATAGCACTTCAATGTATTGGGTAAATAATTTAATCTATAGTGATGATAAGTTTTAGGATACCTTAGTGAATAACCTTGGTAATTTTTATAACAACTCAGTGATAAACCTTGGTGATATGATTATGAATGACTTAATTAAATGTCTTAGCCACATTTACATTTTATGAATAATTTTATTTTTATTATTATTTTCCTCTTTTATAATTTCTCATTCCTTTATGTAATTCCTCAATTTCTTATTTATATTTCCCAAGATTACGAGTAAACGGTTTCCCTTGTTTTCCCTTACTAGGACTTACGCTCACCCTTTCCTTTGATGTATTTCCCCAGGTTATGAGATGAAAAAAATTTACTTAGGATTAAACTTGAGGAATCCTTTCAAGTTTAATAGAATAATTTTTTATGTTTTCATGTATTATGTACCTTTTTTCAATAAAATAAACATTAAAAGATCCACTATTTTTATACAATGTAATGAAAAGTTATGTTATAAAAAATGTGGGATTCCATATTAGTCTCCTATTTGAATGGATCCTTTTGAATATTTGTATATTAAGTCATGTTTTCACCCATGTGTTGGATTGAGGTACAAAATATCTCCCTTTTGGGACTCATACACATCCAAGAGGTGGCTGGGAATATTTAGGTTATCCAATAGAATATGTAAAATAATTAAAGTTGTTATAAATTCTATGTTGATCATCATAATAATCCGTTGTAATTTTTAGTTGGTGAATGGGTGTTTTTGAGGGTGTCACCCTGTTTAGGCTACCAAATATCGGAGAATAAAGGGAATATCTCCCCAGAATTTTTGGCCCCATTCAAGATTATCAAAAAAATAGGAAGCACTCATATCGATTGGATCTACCACCTAAGTTAGAAATTATTGATGTATTTCATGTCTCCTAATTAAATAAGTTCCTTTCCATGCCTTCTCACATAATTAGTCAGTAAGAACTCTAATTGGATCCTCATGTTTGGATAACTAAAAATCTAATACAGATAGTCCAATATTATGTTAAGGAGGCCATAATAAGTTCATGCCATTGGATAGAATCCAATGGAAACATGGCAACGAATCCAATGATATGTGGGAGTGATAGTCTCTTGTAAGAAAGTAGTGACCTCATCTGTTTAGTGATCAAGTATAATGTTAACTTATTAGGGGTAGTAAGTGATATGGTGTGGATAATTGTCACACATATAATGTCATTTTAATTAAGAATTATTCATTTATTTTTTTATCTTTATTATTTTTCATTCCATATTTCTCCCTTGAAAAATTATAATTTTGGTAAAATTGACATGCCATAAGGTTGGTTCAAAATTGGGAAAACCTATCAAGAAACCATGCATATGGTTTTTAGTTTTAATAAAGGTGTTTTTCATAGTTGGTGCATGGTTTAACAAACCATACAACCCAACTATCAAAGTTCTCAGGTGATGAAAAACGCATCTTGATGGTTGGTGAACAGTTTATCAAACCATGTGATCTAAAAAGATTTAAAAAATGATGAAATTAACAAACTACCCCCTTACATATTAAATCCACGACCCTTCTATTCTATCCCCCACTAAAACCATGCCTCCCTCATGCATGAGGTTCACCTCTCCCTCATCCTAATACAATATATTAGGTGGTTATTCTTCAAGTTTCTTCAATGTATGCCTAAGTAATCTCTTATTCTTGCATACTTTGAGATCTTCCCCCTCTATTTCATTGTATTTTCTTTTCCCTAAGCTCAGGTAATCCTTGGTCTCATGATTATCTAATTTATAGGTGTGGGTATTGATGTTTATGTTTTTTATTGTATCTTAAGGGTATTTCCGTTACTTTTCAAATGGATTCAACCCTGTTTTATATGGTTTAATCATTAAAGGTATGTGGTTTTGCATCTTCTTCTTTATTATCATAATTATTGATTCTTGATATTTTCAATTGATTTATAAAATGTTATGGAAGATATTATATGCCAGTTTATAAATTGATTTATAAATCCCTTTGTGATTAAAATACTTATCTATAATTTAGGAAATATAAAACTCATGTTTTAAGTAGAAACTAGAACTAATTATGAATTATTTAATGAAATTGGATTGTTTAGTGATGCAAGTGGTAAATAATAAACTTCATGGGGAACCCTAGGTACTTAGGTATATTAACCTATATAAAATGAGTTCCTTTACACTAGCCTAGTAATTTTCCTTTCTAGTGAGGTAGTTTATATGGTGACCCCACTAGATAATGACGTAGTTAAATAACCATTCCACTAATTGAGGGAACTACCCTAATTGATGACATAGAAAACTCTAAGTTCCCAAGCCTTAGTAATCATAGGGTGTAATCCCGTGATAATTATGTTACTTTTATAATTTATTTGAAAATATTTTTTATGAATTTCTAATTATATTATAAGTATTGTACCTTGTTCTTTCTTTCTACAGAAATTTCAAAATATATTTTCATTATTAATATTCAAACTATTTTTTTTAGTTTTTTTAATAAATGATTAATATGGAACACTTGATGGGATTCTATTTGGATTGTTTCCCACACCCTGTATACACTCTTGAATGTATAAAAACATTGTTTATATGGATATAGCTAATGGAAAGGCACTAATTATAGGTAGTGTATGTCCTTGATAGATTTTTTTGATTTGATGGATGTTACATGGGGGGATGATCCCTCATGTCACACAAAAAATGGTAGTTATTTCTTTGGTTTATTTTTTTTAGATTTTACTATACCCTCATGAATATTTATCACTCTATAGGTTTCTCATCTTATTCCCGTTTTCATTTTAAAAATTTAGTTGTACGATTTTTCAACTAGTCTTTATAATGATGTTTGTATCTATAATGTGTTTCTTTTGATATTATGTGTTGTTGTGATTATGATTTATTATTGTTGTTTCCACTTATACAGATACATGAATGAATAATAAATAATGGGGTTATTTGGGGTTTTTGTTTAAGACTCATTGATTAATTATTTGCAGAAACTACTATAAAAGGAGTATTCTCAATGCTCAAGCACTATTTGTCAGCCCATGGGGATCGGGAGAACCCATGGAGCCTTTACATAGACTAGCTCAGGTTCCTGGGTCAGGGTATCCGAGTTGGTTGATGACACACCTTATATATATAAACTATAATTAACTATTTAATACAAGATCATAACTCAATAATATCCAAATTAGAGGTAGAATAAAACTAAATCTATTGTTATACCTAGAATTTAACTCCTTAGATGCATGTATGATAATATCTAGTTATATTTTAAATATTTTAAAATAAAACATAAACATAATTTTTCATAATATAACTATTATATTCATGAATAATAAAAAAATTTGTAAACTAAATAAATGAATAGTTAAAGTATTTAAACATGATATAAAAAATTTATGAACAATTATTAAAATAATTTTAATTATAAACACTTTAGAATTTGATAATAATTATGAATATTACCTAATTAAATAAATATAAGCACTTTATATTTATTTCCCAATATTAACTCTTTCATATTGACTATTATATGACATTTACTTTAAATATATAACATTACATGAAATATAAACATTTTATATTTAAATTTCTAATATGTAAACATTTTACATTATCTAAATATATCATATTACCATTATTTAACCTTGATCAAATCAATCATCAATATTTTGGATGTGGTTTAAATAATTTCTTAAATAAGACCTCTTAATTTCAAAGTATCAAATTAAAAATTATAAGCAATTCATTATTAAATATAAACTCTTTTATATTTTGGCCTTATTGTGTAATTTATATACATTTTATAAATTTCCTTTTTAATTTATCACTAAACACATTATTTAAAAATTAAAAGGAATGTCATACAGTTATTTTGAAATATATTTTACAATATTAATAATAAATATCATGAGATATTTAATAAATATTTAAAAATATTAAAAAAATTAATTATAAACATTTTATAATTAATTAATATTAAAACAAATATAAATTAATTATTTTATATTTTTAAATTTATCAATAATTTATAAACATTTTATAAATTATAAAATTATATTTATAATATATTTTGTTGGCCTACTCTAGTTGTAATGCTCACAAATCATGTTTTATTAATTTTGATCAATTTAAATTGTGTTTATTTATGTTTAATTTTGATTACATTTAATACTAATCTATTTTGTTAGTGTTCTACTGTATAGGAGAGGTTATAAATTTTTGGCTAAGTATAAGTCACTATTGAGGATAAGTCACCATTAAGGCTGAGTCACCGTCGGGGTGGACTCACTGTTGGAGCGAGCATCCAATTTTTCCTTATGATTGAACTGGTGTGTGGGGCAATGCACATGGTTTGTTGCATTGGAATTAGTAAAAAAATTCACATACGAGTTCATGGTTAATCATTTGGGTCTTAGAGGAGCTCGAGTTATGCGATAATAGTAGTTTCATGATGAGGATGGGTACATAATAGCTTAGTGGAGAGTCATGGAACCATGGGGGTTTTGGATGGAAAGTTCTTATCAAAGTGATATGACCATGAAATTGTTATTTCCTTCAGGCATGGTTACTCAGGAATTATTTTTTGAGTTAATATCTCTCCTATGGGATGGTGTTGTTGTCATGAATGACTGAGGAGCACTAGCACCATCAATCCTAGTGACTCTTAATGAAGGAATTAGAGTTAGATTATGTGGGTAATCATGGCTCAAAGTAAATAATGAATTTACATGTAATTTTTTAGGTAATCCTATTGAGATTTATTACAAGGGTACTACTATAAGTAAATCGATGTGGTGGGGAGTGCACCATAGGCTTCTTGGGGGTGCCACCCTCATTCAAAATTGGGTTTTGGTGGATGTCGTGGATGACTTCCTAGTAGGTTAGAAATGAATAATGGTTATTGTATCATGTATGGTGGTCTAGTTTGAGATGGGTACAAACATTCATTCTTTATGTTCAGTGATAAAAAATAAATGGGTTATTGAGTTCTTGATTTTCTTTCCTTGGGTGCCGATAAGGAGACTCTTTTGGCCCAGAGCATCAAATCAATCATAAAAGGTTCTAACCTTGTATTAATGTGTCATTGGTGTAGTGAAACTAACCATTGATCTAGTGAATCTAAATTATCTGGATTCCATAGATGATTCCATAATCAAGTTCATATGTTTTTTAGATGATGCTTGGGAATTTAAATAATCAAAAGATGTTATAAGGGTGATTTGATGGTGAATTTGATTGATAGGGAAATGATTTTCATGATAGAGCATGATGATGATATTAATTGATTGGAATTTCAACTATAGATTTTTCACTAAAGGTTGTGTTTTTAATTCAGTAATCATGTTTAGGTGATGGTGGATTATCACTAGTGGAAAAAAAATTATGATCAGGTTCTTGGGAAATTCATCAGCGGGTATAGCTATGCATTTGATATAGTTCACCAAAAAATTTCCATGTGTTATTTTCACTTGTAAATTAGTATGGTGTGTTTTGAGAACACTTAAGGTACATCGTATTCTATATAATGGGTATGGTTGAGTTTTTTACTAGGTTTATAAGAAAAATTATGGTGTTGGACCTTTTTAATGGTGGATGGTGAGACTTGTCGGTCTAGTCCAGGATCAGGAATGATGATTTGTACCAGATTTTGATTGGTGTTTTGTCTGAGATTTGGGTGTTGTGTGTCAGAATAGTATGTTGACATGTATGGACCAAGTATCCATTAGTGTTTGGGATTATCTCAGAATATGGTTGTGCAAAACATTATTGTCCTAATAAAACCTGATGAAAGGTTTGTGTCGGAAAGTTAATTATATAATGAGAGTGGGTATCAAGAAACACCATTGTTTGTAAGATGGTGGGTATCATCCAAGATTGTTCTCATATAGAAGTAATGAGGATGTACTATAGTAGGGAGAAACCCATGGACTGGTTGAGTGTGTGGTACTCATTTCAAGTGGTTTCCAATAAATGTTAGGAATGATGTGTTGACAAACCTAGTGGGTGAGGGATTGGTTTAAGGAGGAAACCCAAGTGCAAGTGTCAATTTTTTAGTTTTGGTTGGAGTCGTAGTTTAAGGTTGGTGACTGATAGTTGTGTGTTAAGAGTCATATGTTCAGAACTAATGTAATATTGAGAGATAATATGGTTGGGTGACTAGGTCTATGAGAATTCTATTTTTTATGGTGACAAGACAATGTCAGTGTTGAGGTGAGACCTTTTGATACAAATAATCTTATAAGGGAGACTCAACTTTTTGATGTGGTTTTTGGTGAGAGTGGTCTGGTATAGATCGTTGACATCAACTCGCGAGGTGTGATATGGGTGAATCAAGATTTTGAGGATTCCTCTAACAGTAGAGAGTGGGAATAATTTGAACTCTAAGAGTGAATACTTCCTTTGATTCAATGAAGTCTAATTCTATGGAAATCCTCTATCCAACCAGCGGATTCTACTTAGATTCATTACCATGAATTCTATGTGGTGGCTCCCCCTTGGATTTGGGTAATATATTCATTTTATGAATGCCACAGATTAATATTATATATTCTTGAGGGTGTTCGTTATTGGACTTCATGGGATGTACTCAATGTATTCAGGTCAATTATTATTTGTATGGAATGCCTAAGGTGTGATCCATAGATTCCAATTGAGATGTGTTTATGAAAGTCAAGGGTGTTCCCATGAGTTCAGACCTGACTAGTAGTTTTATTGTGAATTTCTAGAAGGTAATTTCTATATGATCCATATGGATTCCAATCGGGATACTTGATTATGGTTACCATAATGATACACGTTTGAAACTAATTGAGATATGATGTTTCCACATTGTTTAGAGCTACTAGTGATGGCCAAATTAGGTAGTGTTAGCATTGTTTATACCCTTGAGACCCAATTAATGGCTTGGTTATAGTTATTATTATATCTTATTATTATTAGTTAATTATTTATTACACAACTTTTTTATTTACCCCCGTAGACTATATTTTCATTAGACACCATTAGTGGTGACCTACTGAGTTGCAATCACACCCTTCTTGGTCGCTGTGGAATTTGGGTACTTGAGAAAGTTATACTTTATCGTAGGTTATAGGTTTATGGTATGGCATGATTTGATGCTTCATTATATATCTTGGATGGATTTTGGATATGGGGAGTTGTTCTAGATCAAGGGAATTCCTACGGTCATGTTGTCTCTTTTTATTCACTTTTGGACTTGTTGTACTTGGACTTGAAGGATATATATTCTTTATGTATCTATTAAGAATCATTATGATATTATATGGTATTTGATTTAGTATTTTATAACATGTTTCTTATTTATCTATATGTGATGTTTATATTTGATGTTGTGTCCCATTTATTTATTTATTTATTATGTTGTGCACTCTGGTAATGAGGGAATTATCCCCATAGTAACCTCACAGTCTCTCACCACTAGTCGGAAAAATCTAGCATATGAGAGGAATGATTAAGGTCATGTGGAACACCACCCAAGGTCATTGGTTTAGTGGAAGTTTGTTCGGGGTTTTATAATGGTGGTGTGATTGATTTTGAGGGGCTGGCATTGAATGAATGGTGACCCAATTTTTTCCAGTCTTGGTGAAGGTCATCTATCTTGAGTGGAAAAACTCTTCTGTAAGTCCTAATATTATGAGTCCCATTCTTCTAAGCCTAAAAATTATATTTTCATATTAGAGGATGGTTTAGTAATTTTTATATCTTTGTTTAACATGAGTATCTTGTTTTGGGATAGGTGATAGTCTATGTGTGTCTATACAAAGAAATTCTTTCTATAACTTTTTCTTTTTTCTCTTGTTTCTCGAATTGTGGTTTATAGTTGTGAATACTCTTGAGTTAGTGTTTTGGAGACTAATATTTTTGAGTTGATGAATATTATTGAAATGTTTTCAATTGATCCTTTGGGATGAGATCCCTCAATTTTAATACTTTTTTAGTCATGGTGTTTTCCCTTTTGGTTTTATTTTGTTCCATCGACCTTTCATGTTAGTGAAATATTTATAGTGGGGACATAGGGTATCAGTAGTATTATTTTTTATTATCCGATAGGTTATTGTCATTCATGTTTTGGTTTTAAATGTGATTGCATATTTATGGATGTTCAAGGATTTTGATACACGTTTCAGTCATTTTGGGTATAAAGCATAGGGTATAGTTGGGGATGGCTTTTTTAGTGGAATTATAGTGTAGTGGGAGAACACACAGTTTGTTTGTATTTATCTCTTTTGAAAATTTGGTTTGGAGTCCCTTGTGGATACTCATTTTGATGAGAGAGTGTGTGATAGTGGGCTGTTAGTTTATATGTACTTCAGGAAATGAATCAAGTTTAAGAGTTTAGTGTGATATGTTTCATCTAAGAAAATGGGTTTAATCTTGTTAGTGTCCATGGTGTTCCTTGATATGGATATGGGGTCACATTGAGGGGGATTGGTCTCATCCCTTTTATTGATCAATAAAATTTTTTAAGGATTTATGGGGGTAAAAATCACTTTGGTGGAGTGTTTTATCACACCTTGGCCTTATTTTTCCTCATTATTTTATTTATCTAATAAATTTTTATCTTGTCCTTGAATTTCAAGTAAAAAAAGTTTAAATTTTTAAAAATTGGGAATTTTAGCATTAGCACAGATTTGGTATAAACCGTGTGTAACCGTACAAATGTACATACAATTTAACAGATCAATTTTTAAACATTTTATTTATGGTTTAACGAACTATGTGGGTAACCGATTATTCCCAATGAGGGGCAAATAGTTGTTGCATAGTTTGGTAAACCATGTGGTCAAACCATGTGCCTTTCCAAAAAAAATATAAAAAAATATAATACTTACTTAAACACCCTCCTATAATTTTCCACAAAATTGTACCTCACCCTCCTCCCTCTCCCACTCATCATGCATAACATTGGATACCCCATATGCACCTCTTTCCCTCCACTCCTCTCTCTAAAATAATGATTCCAATGGCTTTCTTTGTGTTTTGAGTTTGGATATTAAAGGTGTGGCCTCATCCTTCATCCAATTCCCCTCCCCTTTTTTATCATATCCCTTTCTCATTTCACATGTTCTCTGGTCAAACCCTAAATCTAATGTAGTGTTTCTATTTGATGTGTTTTAGTACATCGGTCATATCGGGATTAATTTAAATCCAATTATAGTGATGTTCATCCAAGGTGATGAGCTTTTATCGATTTAAGGTAGGTTATCCCTTTTATTTGGCCTTTAAATTCTTGTAAATTGATTTATTATGTTTTTAATTTTTTTTGGTATTAAATGATAATATTAAGTACATTTTAGGATTATTTTAAAGTAAAATAATGTTTTACTAGATTTTTGTTTCAATGCATAATATTTTTCAAATTTAAAGCATACTAAAAATATATTAATTAATCTCACACGCCTAATGCTTTTATAAGTGAAACCTGAAATTTGAATGGTTTTTAATTCTTCCAATTGATTTATAGATTCCTATTATAGTTTCATAAGGCATATTTGGTTCTTAAAAAAGGGTCTTAAAAATTATTAAAAAAATGGAATATTTCCTAATGTGGTGTAAATGGTTTTGGGACACTCGTTTTATAAATTGGTTTATAAAGGAATGAATATGAGGCATGGTTTGAACCTTTAAAATAAATTTATAAACTTTGACTGATCTTAAATGGAAAATACATGGGTGTTTCTTGTAATTTCGTCTAAAAGGGATATGGATGAACAATTTGAATATGTTTATAGTAGTTTATAGATTGTTATATGTTTATTATATTTGATAAAGTAATTTAGTAGTATTATACTTTATCATTTTATGGTTGAATTATTTGTGACACCACATGGGAAGTCTGAGTACTTAGGTAAGTGAACTTAGAAGGGATGGGTTCCATTTACACTAGATATCCTAATTAAGAAAATAAAATATCTTCAATAGATAGGTACATGTTACAATTTCCACTAATTGATGATACAACCCTAGTTATTGATGTATTTCTAAGTGTTCCGAACCCTATTGACCTTAGTATGCTTCTATCATGTTTCTTTTTTTTACTTTATTTTCTATAAGTTTCATTCTAATACTAATTTATTTTTGTACCATCATCCTCTTTTAGTTAATTATTTCTTGAGCATTAGTTTTCTTTTGAAAATTTGTTTTCTAAAGATATTGAAACGAATATTTTAAATTTGGTTTAAAATAGTTATCAAAGTGATTTTTTTTTCATTTGAAAATAATAAAAATAAAAGTTTAGTAAATGAATTTTAGAAGTGATATTGGATTTTAAGTTCTTAGGAATGAAAAAACCTATTTTCACTAGTGTATTTGAAACTAGAATAAAGTGGATATTTTCTTTAAAGAATATTCTTGAAATGTGGTTTCTTTTGGAATTCCTACTAGGAATATTTATTCTCATAACTATATTATATCTTAGTCCCAGGTTATGGTTCAAATCTTTATTTTACATTGTGTGAGTTTGGTTTGAGAATTAGATGTTGACTCATGGAGTCACATAGAGATATGTCAGTTATTTTTTCTATTTAGTTTCCTTTATCACATCGTCCAAGTTGAAATTTACTACTTTAATTTTCTTTAATTGGTGGTGAATTATATCTATGGATACTGGGTGATGGATTTTTGGGGATGTTTCTATATAGGAATTTAAAGGTGATATGAGGTGTTTGTTTTTAAATTTTTTAAATGGTTTCATATTATATTTTTTCTTTTTTGTTGGCACATGGTCCTCCGATGTACGTGGTGTTCATGCCCATTTTTTCACTACTATTTTAATTTATTTTATGCATTAAATCATTCCCATTGTATATAATTTTATTTCTTTTTGATTATCAATAGATCAGGGTGATTAGGAACACACGCTAGGCTTATCAAAATATGGCTTGGACATCCAATGGATGGATTAATCATGATGGTTTCTGACCTGATGTGCATAAGTGGAACCAATGTTTTGGTAGGATAGTGGTCCTAATTTTTTCACTCTAATCCCTCTCAACTAGCCTCATCAGGGACGCATCCCCTATCCAGATCATAGCATTCCACTAGTAGTTACTATCCAGTGTTTAACTCTCAATTAGAAAGGAAAACATCCCTCAACTTCCCACATAGTAGACTAGGGTTCTTCATGTTATAGGTAAATGAGGTGGGTCACTATCAGGAAAATGTAATTCCCATTACAACCACATATCCCAAAGGAAATAAAACATAACAATCATATGTATCCCACCTCCAACATGCCCCTTTAATAATAACCACCCTTCTGAAACACATAACATGGATCAAAATTCATTTAACCATGAACACATGGATATGGACATAGATAATGGGTAATAATTAGTCTCAATAATGATTTAACTATTAATAGATAAAATCTTGTTTCCATACAGTTCCAAATATACCTTTTACATTAAATATGATTCACATTTTGGAAATAAATTTTTAAAACCTTTTTTGAAACAGAGTATAAATACCCAAGAAAGTACAGCCAATACCAAATAAAAATCCTAATAAAAGGAAACACACCCCTTTAAAAACATGTAAATCCTTTAAACATGAAATTATACTTAGTAAAACGATTTTTTCCTGAAGTAATCATGAATAAATCACTTTTCTTAAATAAAATCATCATTGGAATTTTATCAAACACTTAAAATTCATAATACACTGTCTAAAATCAACATTCCATTAAAATTTGAAATATAATTCCTTACACTTGTAACATTTAAAACATAAATCATCAAATGAACTCTTTAATAAATTTAAATGAAAAAGAAACACCTACCAAAATCACTATAACCATGCTGCCTTTGATGAAAACCATCAGATTATGTCTCAAGAGAAAGTTAATAACCCTAGGAAATAAAAACCACTAATTTAGAACAACCCTATCCATGGAAAAAAACATAGACTCTAGGGTTAGAGAGAATGGGAGAAATAGGAAGATAAAAAAATGAAATAAAGAGTGGTTATTACCTTTCAATCCAGGTAAAAATGCATTATTAAATCACCCTATAACCACCATAGAAAATGTTGGATGAGAACAGAGATCTATTGTTAGGTTATTTAGATATAGGGTTTGGATGGGGGATGATATTCGAAGAATCCCCAATTAAAAATGATTTGAAAAATGAAAAATACCCAGAACTGAGAAGATCATACGTTTTAGTCACACAACTTTCAAAATCATGTCGTAACCATGTGATCACCTCTGTTAAATACTATAGTGGTCACATGGTTTCTATCATGTAGTTTCCCAAGTCTTTTGGCCATTGAAAAGTTCTAAAAATTTTAAATTTCACCGTCAGAAACCCCTAACTCAATGGAGAATAAATGATTTTAAATATAAACAATATATTGAAATTTCATTGTATCATAAAACCTCTGGAAATAATGGTGGGTGGAGTACCTATAGTCATTTGAATTTGATCTTGGTTACACCCCCAGTAAAGGTAATGTCATTTACAACTCCCTTATAATAAAGCTATCATCTCAGGCACTAAATGATTTTAATGAGAAGTTAGGCCTCAAGGATCTCTTGTTTGAATTTCATCTAAAATTTAAATTTGGGGAGAAGATCGTGTTTCTTTATAACCTTTTGTTAACTCCATATCTCTTCAATCTCATCTATAAAGATAAGGTGAAATATTTAGAATTTCAATTCATTAGGGGAAATATATATAGTGGGGAAATCATCTCTGAGTAGTCTCTCTCCTCAAAAGGCCTTATCTTTTTAAGAATAGATATATAGTAATTTTATTAGTAAGGAAGGTAGTGATGGAGAAAATAAATTATCCTTAGTGGGTTTTCTATTATAGTGATATCAAAATGTACTATGATATGAGGTGATGGTATTTTTGGCTAGGCATTATAAATGATATTACTAATTTTGTATCATGGCTCTTTAACTGCTAATAAGTAAAAGTCGAGCATCAGGGGACCTCATGCTTGCTTCAACCACTTACAATCCCTACTTGAAAGTGAGATGAGGTGTCTATGGATTTCATTATCAGACCACCTCATACTCCTCAAATGAAAAATGATATATAGGTCATAATTGGTCATATAATAAAGTCTACTCACTCAATACCAATCATGAAAACCACAAATGAAGAGAATATTTGGAAGCTTTATGTTTAGAATATTGTGAGGTTGTATGGTGTTCCCTCTCCTAATGTATATAATATGTATCATATGTTTTCTTCATGGTTTTTTAAAGCCCTATAGGAAGTTATGGGATCTCAAGTAAAGCTAACCATAGAATAAAATCCACAAATATATGGATATATAGAATAGGTGGATGAGATTATAGATAATATGATCTTATTTCATGTCATATATTTTATAAGATAATGGAATTACAATCTATCATTGGTTGAATTATCATATAATAATAGATATATGTCCTCTATTTGGATGGCCCCTTCTGAAGCTTTGTATGGTTGGCCATGTCATTCTCCCATGTGTTGGACTATGTTAGGGGAGACCTCCCACATGGGGCGGAGCCTTATCTAGGAGAAAACTGAGAATATTTAGGTTACACAATACCTTATAGAAATGGATTAATTTGTTATAAATCCTATATTGATCATCATTGTCATCCCTTTTATTTTTTGGTTGGTGACCAAGTGTTTTTGAGGGTGTCACCATATTTGAGACACTAAAGATTGGGGAAGCAATGAAATATTTCCCTAAGATTTGTGGGGCTATTCGAGATCATGGGAAGAGTTGGGAAAGTCTCATATTGATTGTATTTTATACCTCATTTAGAAATTAATGATGTATTTCACATCTCCAAATTAGATAAGTTTCATCTCAACACTTATCACATTCTTAATTAGCAAGAACTCATATTGGATCCTATCATTTTCATAACTTAAAACTCAGTCCAGATATTTGAACCTTGGGTTAAGGAGATCCATGGGAAGTTAATCCCATTTGTTAGAATCCTATGGAAGTACAGTAGTGAGACCCACAAGATATGGGAGAGAGAGTCCCTTGAAAGAATGTGGTGGTCTCATTAGTTTAATGATCATGAATCTGGTTGACTTCCAAGGGAAGAAAGTAATATAGTGGGGAGAAGTTTCACACCCACAATGTCATTTTAGGTAAGAATTGTTTATTTATTGGTGTTTATCCTTATTATTTTTATTTCATGTTTTTCCCATGAAAATTTTATAATTTTAGAAAACTAGACATTTCCAAGGGTTAGTGCACGGTTGGGAAAAACTATGCAGTAACCATGTATCAAGTTTATAGTCTTAACAAATATTTCTTTTCCTAGATATCCCATGGTTTACCAAACCATGAATGTGCGTAAGTGAAGACAATGTCATATTCCTGGAAGATGCATGGTTTTTTAAACTATGTGGTCTACCTAGATTTTGAAAATAATAAAATTAATAAACTATCCCATTCAAAATTAAATTTATAACCCTTATATTATGTCACCCACTCACCCTAGGCCTCCCTCACTAAAGATTTTCACCTCTCCCTCATTTTAATACCCGATTTTGTGAGTTTCAGTTTTATGTTTCTTAAAAATATCACAAATTAAGATCCTCTTCTTACATCCTTTGGGTTTCTCTACCTCTATTTCAAGTATTTTCTCTACCCAAAGATCATGAAAATCTAGGGCTCATGTTTCATGAATTTATAGGTGTGGGTCTTGATGTGTTGGATTTTTTTTCTCTTAATGGTATATCCTCACCTTTTCAACTAGACTTGACCCGGTAGCTTATGGTTTCACCATCAAAGGTATGTGGTTTTGTATGTTCTCTTATGTTAGTTTAAATATTGATGCTTGTTATTTTCAACTAATTTATAAAATGTTATGGAAGATATTATATGTTTGTTTGCAAACTAATTTATAGATCTCTTTATGATTAAAATTATTTTTTATGATTTTTGAAAAGTAAAATACATGACTTAAGTAAAATCTAAATCTAAATATTAATTATTTAATGAAAATGTATTGTTTAGTAATTTAAGTGGTATATAATAAACCTCATGGAAAACCCCGAGTACTTGGGTAGGTTTTCCTAGATCAAATTAGTAAATTTTCACCAGCTCAGTCATTAACCTAGCTAGTGAGGTAGTATATATAGTGATCCCAATGGCCAACAAAATAGTTTAATAACCATTCCACTAATTGAGGTCACTACCCTAATCAATGATGTATAAAACTCTAAGTTCCCCAACCTTAGTAACCATTGGGTGTAATCCCATGATGATTATTTTACTTTTAAAATTTATTTGAAAATATTGTTATACATTACTCATTCTAGTATTAGTATTGTAACTTATTATTTTTTTTATATCAAATAAAAAATAAATTTTCATTTTTTATGTTTAAACTATATTTTTTAGTTTTTTTAACAAATTATTGATATGGAACACTTTGTGGTATCCTTCTGAGATTTTTTCTCACACTATGCATACACCCACAATTATATGAATACCTTGTTTATATATATACAAGTAAGGGAAAGGAATTGCTTGGAGGTGAAGGATGTTCTTGATATCTTTTTCTTAGTTTATGTATGTTACATGGTGGGATGACTCCTCATGTCACACAGTGATAGGTAATTATTTCTTTTGTTTCTTTTTTTCATCTTGTAGTACATCCTCTTGATGGTGTATCACCCTATAGGTTTCCCATCCCATTCCCTTTTTCATTTTGTAAAATACAGTTATACATTTTATTTCAATTATTCTTTTTCATTATGTTTATATTTCTTATTTGTTTCCTTTGAAATTATGTGTTTATGTTACGTTGATTTATTATTGTCCATCCTACTTATAAAAATACCTAACTCACTAATAAATGTTGTGATTATATTAGGTTCTCGGTTAAGACCAGTTGATTAATTATTGGTAGAAATTGTTCACCAGGAGTATTCTCAATTCCCATGAACTAGTTACCAACCCATGGGGATAGGGAACACCCGTAAGGAATTTCCATGGATTGGATCAGGTACCTAGGTCAAGAAAAATTGGTTTGTTTTTGACATACCTAATATGTATAAACTATAATTAACTACTTAATCCAATTTCATGACTCAATACAAGCAATTTCAAGGAAGAAGAAAACTAAATATATTATCAAACAAAGAATATAACTCCATAAATTTATGTATGATAATATCATGGCATAGTTTAAATATTTTAAACTAAAACATACACATAAAAATTCATAATATAAAATATAAATTCATGAATAATAAATAATGGAATAAACTAAATAAATGGAAGACATAGCTATTTAAACATGAGATAAAAAAATATGAACCATTCAAAAATAAAAGTTAATTATAAAAGAATTATTATTTGATAATAATTATGGATATTCCATAATTAAATAAAAATAACCACTTTATGTTTCTTTACTAATATGAACTCTTTCATATTGATTATTATGTGAAATTTACTTTGAATATCTGAAATTACATGAAATATAAACATTTTATATTTCAATTTCTATTATGTAAACATTTTACGTAATCTAAATATAACATATTATCATTATATAAACATTTATTAAATCAAACATCGTAATTTTGGAAGTGGTTTAAATAATTTCTTAAATAAGACCTCTAAATTTGAAAGTTTCACATTAACAATTATGAACAACTCATAATTAAATATAAACACATTATATTTTTTCCTTATTATGTAATTTAAAAAAAATTTATAAATTATTTTTATAATTTATAAAGAAAAACTTTTTTCTAAATTATAATGCATGTCATATAATTTTTTTAAAAAATATTTTACAATATTAAAAATTAATATCATGGTAAATTTAATAAAAGTTTCAAAACATTTTAAAAATTAATTAAAAACATTTTATAATTAATATATTTGTCAGCACCATTATATATTAATAAATATCTCAGTTTACCTTTTCCATAATTTATAAAAATTTTATAAATTATACAATTCTATTCATAATATACTTTTTAATAATATTGTTTCCTTTTAATAATAATTTTTAATGATATACCCTATATGCCTAAGAATAAAACCAACATGGTGTAAGAATTAAAATGGTGGCTCATGTAAGAATTACTAGTGTAGGGTAATATATATATATATAGGATTTTTTTAAGGTTTAGTGTGAGAACTATTTTCTTCGTCAATGTTCCAGAGCTATGGAAGTTCATTCAACCAAAGTTATGAAATGTAGAATTATTGCATATATATTTTGGTATTTAATTTAATTAATTTGTAAATTTAATTGGCAATTGCTATCAGATAAACATTTTTAATCATTTTATGGGTATTAAAATTTTAAATATATTTTTCGGAAAATAAAACATTTACTTGAATTTTAGTAATAAATATTTCTTAAAATAAAATGATTGCAATGAAACAAAGTGATTTTTCTTTGTTTTAAGAGAAAAAAGTGGGTAATTTAAACCATCCAAAGAGAAGTTTCAACCATGTATGGATGATCCAAAAGGATATCACATGGGCATGGGTGGTGTCAAGAGCATGGGGTGGGCCAAATCTTAGTGTGTGTTGTAATTGGGTATATACGGGTCAGTATGGGTTGAAAGAAGTTGCGTACGAGATGGTACACAAATGGTTGTTTGAGCTGCTCATCCCATATTTAGTGTGGTGAGGATGCAAACACCGTAAATAATAAACAATGTGGTAATAACGCATTACCATGTCACTATGCACTTAATAGTTACAATGTATTCCTTCTCAATTTTACGCATCCCCCCACCTGAAAATTCTGATGTCACCACCTATGATGCTCAAAGCTCATCAGAAACCCACTATAGTCACTATGAACTACCATTACCACTGCTTGAAGTTCTCATTTCAATCAAATGAAGTAATATAAAATATGACATCATTTTGGATCAATTTCTGGATCTCAAAGGATCTCATGTTAGCCCATCTGGATGAAAAAGAACCCCTTCATGATATATTTAGTAAAATGGGCATTCACTATATTAAAGAAGAAGACACCATGTTATAAAGGGAGATTTAAATGATGGACCGACCATCAAAATTCCATGAAAGTCGTGTTTAATTTCATGGCAATGATGAAAATAATTTAGACATTACAAAATTCATATAAGGAATATCTTGGTCTAGGGATTATAGCATGACTTCATGAATACTAAAACACTATCCCCTATATCATGGTTATGGTTGTGGTTTCATGAACAAAATGTAAGAATCAATATAATGAAGGAAACTACCACCGCTCTACACATTCATGTTGTTTTGAATGAATAGATCACAATTTGTATTTTCGTTCAATTTGGTGTACTCTCTCTACACCCTAGAGAATATTTATGAGCAAAATAATGAATTCCACCCACTCTCCAAGCAAATGATTCAAGTTTAATTAAAATGGAAATAAAAAGGATATGCCACATGGACTCATGCAGTGTTAAAGGGGATTTATGGGAAAATATTTAACTAATTCAAATAATTAGTCTATTAAAATGAAATATCTAATGAGATTTGAGAAATAATTAAAGATGTATCTTTCCATGATATTTTAGGATAAGGTTGGGATGAATTTTAAGGATAAGAAATAAAGGTCAAGCCTTGGGAGTTTTTATACCTATAAATTCAATGAGTTTTACCACTACTAGAAAATCATACGGGTCCAAACATGCTAGAATAAATCTACAGCTAGGATGATGCTTCATTTTGGTTTTTTTTTATTTTCACCCCCTCAGGGATAGAATGGGCGGTATACTTTGTAATGGTTGATTATAATGAAGGGGGTTATAATTTTTGAGGTATTTTTTATCTGAATGCAATTCATGTGGGTATTTTCTTTTAGCTTTCAATTTTCAAATTCTCTTATTTTTTTTATTTAAACATGATCATTGTGTGATCAGTGAGGGGTAGATTTAATTAATGCATTTAATAGTGGATGATCCTCCCCGTGACCATTATGTGGGTTGTTCACTTTGTTTAAACATGGTTTTGAGTCACAAAATCAATGAAATAAATAAAGTACCACAACCATTGATAAAAGGGGAATTTGGTGATTGGATAGTGTTTACCATAACCATTGGATTCACTTGGACTCGATTATGATTACTTGTGGCCTCTACTTTATCATTTAATGACCTAATACTTCATGAACCTAGATTTTCAATTTCTTATATCTTTTTACTCTTTAATGAACATAAACATGCACCATCAATCTCTATTATAATTTTTAAAGTAGTTTATATTTCTTTCTCAATGAAATTTATGTATTTTCTATTTTATTAAATTTATTCTTCACTGAATCCTCATGGGATCAACCTCTGACTCAGAATACCTATACTTTGTAGTATTTTAGTGTTTAGTGGTTCATGTATTGTAAAATTATAAATTTTAATCCATGTTTAAATTAATTATACCTTTGGTAAGTATCAATTTACACTTAGGAGATATATGATAAAGATTAGTGCAACAACACCATTGATTTTTAGGTTTAGGCAGTTCAAGTGAGCTCACTTGAAGGTCGATAGGTGGACGAGTGAGTTCACTGGATACAACAATGTGAGTTGGGCATTTGTTCACTGAGGACCCTAGGATGTAAAGTCATTGTATAAAGGTATTTAGATTGTGAATTCACTAAATATTCTATGGGAGTGAATTAATTGGATGTTTATTCATTATTGAGTGAGTTTTGTGGAGGATTTACGATATGTTTAATGAAATGGAAGGTTCCTAGTGAATTCATAGTGCATGAATGAAGAGGAAGATCTTTTGATGTATGTACTCTAAGTAGTGATCATGTTTCTATAAGATGATGTGAGGTAGATGGAATGGGAATCTTTTAGTAATGGAATTAATGTCTATAGGTAGGTGAAGGCTATGCGTAATTAAAAAAAAGTCTATGATAATGATTCAATAAAGCTTTTCTAGTGGGTTTGTTCCCAAAAGAAAGTCGTGAAGGGTTAAAAAAAATGGAGAAGAGGTTGTTGGGAACTTCTCATTGGAGTTTGGTGGTTATAATGGAGTTTATACAAGAAATTAGTATTAAATCATTTCAATGGATAGATTCTTGCAATTATTGAAGGGTATGAGTGATCGAATAACTGGATGGATTCAATATAAATAGTGGGGTTGAACCACTTCTAAAAGGAGTGTTAAAAATTACCAAATATATAGGTGAGATGACTGAGATGATGATAGGACCTAATTGTTAGATGGAGTTGGCTTTGATAGGATGCACACACCCGGGTGCATCTAGGATCTAGAAGGATGAAATTCTAAAGTCTATGACCAAATAATGGGAATTATTATAGGGAATATATAATGAATGGAATATAGAATAGGTGGGACATGTTTTGGATAACTGAGTATGATTTTATGAAGTTGACTTTACCTTGTAACACATGTACTCTATTACTAATGGAATGAATTATTTATGTTTTTATTATTCCATTCACATAGGATGAAATTATGAAGCATGAAACACTTGTGTACATTATAATTTTACTTTTTTCTTATTGTGTGGTTTTTTATGTGCTTATTTTCTTGTGACTTATCCAAAAAATGGATCATGATGTGACTAGAACTAAAAATATATTATAAAGGTTGGATGAACTGATGTGGTGGTTGGGGCGATTGGCCTTTCTGGTACCAGTCTTTGACGTCGTGGGGGAGATTCGATCAATATTTAGAGCTACTTAGGGTGTTTAAATTTTTATACAATGGATTACTATATCAGAGAAATTTTGGTGATCTGAACATGTTATATAATCCCCATCATGTTTTATTAGTGATAGTTATTATTTTAATGGATAAGTTTTCAAGTACAAGGAAGGAAATTTTTGGAAGAATAATGGTGATACCATAAGGATTCTAGGATATCAAAATCCTAATTGACCGGAAGGTTTCATGAGGCTTGTTCTATTTGTTAGTTATAGTTTGATCTTGGAAGATATATATAAAGTTTCTCATGGTTAGACAGTATGTCATGTTACCAAAATAATATCACTAGAATATGGTGGAAGAATAGGTACTATTACTATGATATGGAAAGTATAATTGATCATAGGATTCATGTGGCATGTTTTGTTCATTAGGTGGCATCATGGAACTTGGTGGAAGACTACCAATTTTTTTTAGAGAAATATAAAAATTCATTACATTGTTCATATTTAGTGGGAGATCATGTTTCTGGTGGAAACTATTGGATAGGATAAGCAAGGTTTTAGGATCCAATGGTGGAGGCTGTAGACTTTGGATAATTATAGTGATTCTACTCCTAAAGAGTTTATAAGTTTTTTTTATGGATAAATTAGTCAGAAAATAAGGATATAAAACTTGAAGACCATGAAATTCCGCATAGGGAATTTTTGGAAAGTTGAAATAAGATGAAATATGACTCATGTTTATATAAGGAGGTGTTATCTCAAATCATAGAGGATTCAACTATTGACTAGATTGAAGAAATTTTTACAAGTTCTTTTCGAGCCCAATTTTTGAGTCTATACTTTGGATATGAGGGTTACATCAATCAACATCCATTTATTGGGATCAGGTAGTATGTTATGGAGAATATCTCATATGTGATTGTTTTATATGAACAAATGATCATAAGGGGTGCGATTTAATTCATTAGAATATGGTTATATGGAATTATGATAAGTATGGAAGGCTATGGGAGTTTCATTTTAGGGGTATTTATGGTCATATCATGTGTGGATAGGTTTCAATGATCTTAAAGGAGAGAGAAATAAAAGGTATTAGATTATTTTAAGATATAATTTGAGCCATAGTTTTTATGAACACATGGAACTGAAATATAATGGAGGATGGGATCTTGAGTTGTGTGAAGACTTTTTGAAATTCTATGGTAGTAGGTGTAAGTTTCAATGGAAACATCTAGTGTTCAAGTTACAAAAGGTGGACTTTTCAAGCACGAGAAAATCATAAGTTTGGGTGATCTCTCTCTCAAAAGATTCCATTATAATTAAATGAACTTTCATTGATATTTCAAAAGAAACTTGATGAAGTGGACTATGTGAAAAGTTTAAAATATGAGATTTTATTTAGTAATGATGGAGTTTTCAGAGTAAACAATTATAGACGATACTCCAAAAATCCAAACATATGACATATATTCTCTCTCATCTAGAATTCTATGGAAGATAAAGACATGATTCACACTAAAACTGGGGAAAGGACAAACCCAAGTCCTATAATATTTTTATTTGCAAGGGATTTCAACTATGTAGAAATGATATTTGGAAGATTCTTCAATGTAATGAAAGGACCGTAATATTTGAGGTGAGATCCTTATATTGGTCAAACCCAGGAAAGATTAGTGTAGATAAAGGGCAAAAAAATTTAGGTTTCAATGAATGATGTTTTTTACTGGGATTTTATCATTTTGATGACATCAAACTATTCGAAAGGAGGAGTTTCAATATATGGATCAGTTCTAAAGATGTCACTAAAGTTTAATGCACTAGAAATATCATGGTTTTGTAGAATTTTGGTTTAATAGTCTTTAGAAGTTCATAAACTAAAAATAATGGGGTCATGAATGTTGTGCATGATGCAAATTGTTGATAAAAAATTCAATAAATTCATATGATGGAAACTCAATTATTTTTTTCTTTATAGAAATTCCATGAAAAATTTAGATGAGTTTAATATTTACAGTAGAATTGAAGATCATGGTTCTAGAGAATCTGATGATGTGTTTCTTTAGTGGAATCCTAGATGACCAGAAGACTCATATAGTGGATACCCATAATTATTTTTCAAAAGTAATGTGAACATAAGAATATTGGTAAGACTTTGGTTTATGCTTGAGAATAGTCTTTGAGGGGATATTATTGGATTCAAACTATAAAAAAATTATCAAGAGGTAGATTGTTAGTGTTTTTTTGAGAACTATTTTATTTATTCAATTGAAAGAGATATAGAATATTTTTATTTAGAAGTTACACTTAGGAGAGATTATATGTAGAATAGTTCACCAGTACCATGGATTTTCAGGTTCAGGAAGCTGAAGTTAGTTCACCAGAAGTTAAGATAATAAATAGCTGAGTTCACTAGATGTAACAATGTGAGTTGGGAAAAAGTTAAATTGGGGTCTCATGATGTCAATTCACTAGACAAATCTAGTTGGATGGTTAATTATAGGATGTTTAGTGAGATTTCATCACTAAAAATTCATTTATCATTGATTGAGTTCAGCAGAGGATGTTAAATGTGTTCAGTCTAGTAGAAGGTGCATAGTGAAGTCATAGTGTGTGAATACTATAGATGATATTATAATTCATGTACTATGATAAATGGTCATGATTTAGAAGGATGGAGTGAGGTAGATGGAATTAGAAGCTCTCAGTAGCTAAAAAAAGTCTGAAAGCAAGTGAAGGTTATACATAAGTCATAACATGAAGTCTTTGATGAAGATGAATTGAATATTTTTTCATGGGTTTGAAAAAAAGGAAAAGTTTTTAAGTGTTCATTATATTGGAGTGGAGAATTTAGTACACTTATCACAAAATTTGGAGATCAGAATAGAGCTACTACTGGCAATCAACAGTTTCTAATGTCAATGGATAGACACCCAAAATTATTGGAGGGTAGTTTTTACTGGATGAATAGATAGATTAAATATATATAGTGGGGTTAAATCACTTGTGAAATGATTTATAAAAAATAAAAAATGTATAGATGAGTTTAATGGGACACTAATAGGTCCAAAAGTCCAGAATAAGGTGGCTTCAATATGAGGAGTACACCTAGGTGCATCCAGATGTTGGAATGATGAAATTTTGAATATAACAATTCATAAATGTGATCAACTCAATTACACGACTTTAAAGAAAATA
Organism: Viscum album; assembly: GCA_963277665.1. Taxonomy (NCBI): domain Eukaryota; kingdom Viridiplantae; phylum Streptophyta; class Magnoliopsida; order Santalales; family Viscaceae; genus Viscum; species Viscum album. The sequence continues at coordinate 1,661,040,005 of OY728146.1, read as the reverse complement.
TTTCATTACTATATATTCCCATAATATTTTAGATATATAGTTTTAGATAATTAAGAAAAAATCTGCTAACAAAACCCATATCTTTTTCACCTAACAATTTTTTTCCCATATATAAGAAACTTTTTAATCCACAAGTGGTCTTCAATATCTCCCAAAAATTCTATATATAATATACTCTTCTAGTCATTTCATACATATTAATTTCCTTTATAACCTATGGAAATAGAAACATAATTATGGGGTGATCTTAAATGCTCATTAAGGGTAAACAAAAGAAATAAAAACTAATGATCATAAGTGAGAATAAGATGAGAATATGGGTATAATAAAGATACATAATAAAAGTTATACCCAACAAATCATAAATCATAAATCATGGAATATGTCATGGAATAAAATAAAAGTGTGGAATATCTTAGAAAAGAGGCATAATCAATGAACTTAACTTAGCCTAAAAAGAAACTAAACATAGAAATGTGTCATAACAAAAAAAATGGATATATGGAACAACTATAAGAATAATAAAACCTTGTAAGAAAACTCATTATTCCTATTACTATATGAACAAACTCATTATGTCCACACCAGAAAATGTAAGAAAACTTTTTTTCCCCTCCTAACTATCTCATGATATATAAACATAAATCAATGCATTGGATGGTGATATAAGACTCCATCCATCATCATATTTTCATATGTGTCCATAAAAATCAATAATTCATCATAAATAACCCAAGAAAATAAAATGGGTTTCATATCCTTTTCAAATGGAATCATATAATGGAAACATTCATAATTCCATAAAAAATCATAACTAAATATACATGTAGAAAATAAATGGGTATCCAAAGATCTTCAGTAACTTTTTCGGTAAATATCCTTCAATCAAGATAATGAAGAATATGGTATTTAAACCATATAGATAAATTTTATATAATTATGTTAATAATTTCCCAAAAATTTTATGTATAGGGATCTAGGTGAACAACCTTCAATAAAAGGAATAAAAAATATGTCATTCACAGAGGAAAGACATTGGATGAAAAATTATGGTTATACACTAAAGATGATTAGGCAAGATAAAGGAATTTATGGATCATTTCTCTTATTTATTTTTAATTTTTCTCATTTTTTAAAACATAAGAAAATAATCAAGTCATATATGAAGAATAATTTTTGAATAATAGTAGAGTTATACTTTAAAAAACATGACAAAATTCCTATTTTCCAAAAAAATATTTTTAAATAAAATTCAAAGAATAATATAAAAATATTTTACTTTGTAAAACCAGGAATCATGGGAAATAATTTTCAAGATGATAGGAAATCCATTCTGGTGAAAATGTTCTTAAAATATTTTTCTTTTCTTGTTTTTATAAATAAAGTCTAAGAGAGAAATCCACTAGTTAATTTTAAAAATTCATTTTCAAAAAGGTTTGAAGGAAATATTTTCAAGTATATTAAAACATTAATTTTTAATAAATCTATAATAATGGTGTCTTGAAAAATATATAAAGGTTTAAAATAGAAAATATTGAGTTGCAGATAAGAAATATATCCAAGATAAATAAAATATTTTAATATTTTAAAACGCCTTTATTGAAAACCCACATAAAAAAATTATAATAAAAATTTATTTTGAAAAGGGATAATGAGATATTTTAAATTTTTAAAAGTTAATACAAATTTGGAAATCAAAATAAATGTGGTGTTGAGGATACAAATACAAGAATAACATTAAATTACTTTTTAAAATATCACTATTTATAAAATTATCAAATCGATTACTTTTAAAAAAATACTCATTTTTATACTTAATAACTTTTAAAAAGTTAAGAATAAGAAATATTTTAGAAAAAGGCATAAATTTTTTAATGGAATATTTTTTTAGAGTAATTTTCATACAAGAGGAAAAAGGAGTTTATGTAGAAAACATTTTAGAAATATTCCATTCCCACTTTGCTGAAAATGACCCATAAATAAAAAATTAAAATAATTAATAAAAAATTTGTAAATAAATTAAAAAAATATAAAAAAATATTAATAAATAATTAATTATTGGATAAGTTCATCTATAAATTAATCTAATGAACATAGAAGAGAATGATTCCTAATTGAATGAAAGAAGTTATGTTAGTTTTACACACAATAATCATAACAGGTAAAATAATATATAAGGTTAAAAGATGTTATCAAGGGACATGAAAAATATAAAACAAAACTAAAGTTGTATAAAATGATGGTTTTTTTACATAGAAATTGTATACAAACATCCTTTATGAATTATCTAACAAATTCAATCACAAAATGGAAATTAGGTTGGAAGTCAAAACCTTACGGCTTAAGAAACTATTTAATAAAAAATATCATGAAGGATATATATTTAATTAGAACATAAAATACCATGAATAAAATATAATTATTGTTATATATATCAAATAGGTTGTATATAAACCATGTCAAGAAATTTAGGTGCATAAAACCAAACTTTTCTAAAATAGAAGTATTTGAGACACAAAAACCCTTACAAGTAAAACAATATTTGATGTAAGAATCATTTGGTAATGAGGTAATAAGAAAAAATTGTAAAACCATAGAAAATAATGAGGATATAAAATATAAATTTTTCATTAGGTATAATAAATAAAACATGAAAAAATATATTTCAATAATAAAGTTTGTAACATGATGTAATAAAATTGAGTAAACACACACCATTACGATATTAGAAAATTTTGAAATAAAACCCCTTGAAGGATGATGTTTAAAATGAAATATTTTATATTATGAATAATGAGATTGTCATGATAAAAAATATAAAAATATATGTAAATTCAAAATTACAAAGAAAATATGATGTATAATAAGAAGTATGTCTCATGAAATTGAAAATTGATACAGGAAACTGTTACCTTGTTCACTGATTTTCTCTGCACATGCACTTAACTTCTAGAATGATCAAATTAGGTTTATTAAATAAATTATTATTAGTCTTATTAATATATATTTATCTTTACAACTATGATTCATTTTCATATTCTATTTATTTATTATATATTTTTTACTTATGTATGATAATTTGTGTGAAAATTAAATTATTGTAGGTTTATTTCGATAATTATAGCGATCAAAGATGATATTTTAATAATAAATTAAATAGTTAATATAAAATTTAAAGAAACATAAAGAATTAATTGTTTTTTATGAAATTATAATAATATTAGTATATAATTTATCATATCCATCCATGATATAGTATTATAGTGTCATTTATATAGGTGGTTAAACCATCCCAAACAATAACACACTATAAATCGATGTGTGAGTATGGTTAAGGGAGTGTATAATATCATTATATTGGAATAATGATAAAATTATTTATATTTTTTTAATTTTTTTAATCATATTTTATGTGGTTTGGATAAATAATAAAAAAAATGTTACTTCATGAAGGTGGTGGTCCACCCAACACATGAGTAACATTTTCATTTCCTAACTAATAAGAGGGAAAAAAAGGGGGATTATAAATTTTATATTAAAAATAATAATTATATTATATATTTAAAATTTATTCTTCACTTCCACCCTTATAACTAGTGTATATTGGTGATGGTGAAAATGGAAGATGTTAGTTCGTGGAGGTGGTAGTCTGCACAACACATGATCGACATTATTTTATTTTTATTAATATGTGTAAAGGGATAAATGAAGGATTTTAAGTTAATATAACAAAACTTAAATATAATAATTATACCTAATTAATTTTGTTACTATAGTTAGTTTAGTTTTTCAATATAAATATTAAGAAGAAAATTTAAGGAGTAAGTTCTACTTACCTCGAGACCTTGAACTTCCTCTTGATGAACTCCTCAGAATTAAAAAAATTAGGTTAACATAATGTGACAACGGGATTTAAAAATGTAAGGGATTTCTAGGAAAGAATAATTGGGTTTATTTAAAATTATATTTCTATGGTCAAGTGGATCATTGAAAAGGTGGAAGTGATCCTCTTTCATAAGTGAGGAAAAGATAACTTTTGTGTATACCCTTTACTTTTCAATGATATCATTACACTATTCAAGAATAAATGACTCAAAATTTTTAAAATATTAGGGAATTAGGTTATATTGAGTTGATAAATCCTCAATAAAGTATTTCCAAACATGTTTTGAACATGTTTTTATATCATTAAATCTTATATTTTTACTTTTACCTTGGTTTTTTACTCGGGTAACTAGTTTTTACTCATGTAACTTATGATTTATGAAATATATAAAATAAACCCTATTAATAAAATTTTGGTATTATAAACCTAAATTAAAATTCCATTTAAAATAATTCATTTTTTAAATAATAAAAATTTAAATTCTAAATTAGAACATTTTATATATAGGAAAACAATTTGTAGAAAATTTTTTTTTCACCATTAAGTGTTCTTAATCTTATTTATTATTAATTGTGAATTTAATGAGTGATAATATACTTAAATTAAGGTTTAAAAATTATATTAAATTGATTTTTTATATGTGATTAATTTATTTTATTAGATAACAATTACTTAACATTAACAAAATAATTATTTGAAAATAACATTTTTATTGTTATTAGGGTTATTAACTTTAATCTTAGTAATCATAATTTTATGAAAAAAATAAAATTTTGAATATTACATAATATGATAATAATTGAATAAAATATTAAATAAATTTTTATGTATTTTATACAACTTATGAAAACAAAATTTTAATATAAGCGAATAAATCTTTTTTTTTATTGTAAAACATTAAAGAAGTTTCTAAAATGATAAAACTAAGTTTTATGAATTAAAAAGAGTATTTTTTAATGATTTATTTTGTTTTATAAATAATGTTTTTAAAGAGAAAAGGATTAAAAAAATATATTCATTATTGTATTTTGATAGCGTCATAAAAGTGATTATATTAATGAATTCAATGTTTTCCAAAATTAATCTAAAAATAAACTATTTTAGAAAAAATTTAAAAATTAATACTAAGCTAATATTTTAATGATTAATCCAAAAATATTCAAGTTAAAATTCTAAATTTTTTAAATTTGTCTTTTAAATTAAAATATATTATATAAATAAAAACTTCTTTTATTGAAACAAATCTTGTTTATTACATAAAGTTTACTTAATCCTATTTTGTTTAAATTTCTTATTGATAATAATAATTTTATTTACAAATTATTATATTATTCATTTAATTTTAATATTTCATGGTTTGTTTTAGTTGGGTGTTGTGTTATTTTAGTGTGGTGCGTGACATAAGTTATCGAAGATACTATTTATTTAAAGGATCCAAAATCTTAGGTAGTTACATTCTAATACCCTTAAATAAATTACATAATAACAATTTTAATTATTATTTAGTGATGAATGTAAGTTATGGTATTCTTAAAATATTTATCATTCAGAATATAACTTTTAATATTACGTATTCCGTAATCTATTAGCCTAAATTAAGTTACTTATCTTTCCTTAAATAGTGTTAATATTTTATATGATTATCTACTCTAGTATATATATATCATAATTATACATTATCTAAAATATACCTTTCTCCAATCCATATTAATCTCTAAGACATTAAACCATATTGAAACCATTTATTCTTCTATAAATTTACAATATATTTAACCCTCAAACATTATTAATGATTATGTCATAAAATCACACTAGCCAATATATACCACAATCCCAAAAATTTGATAAAATTTACTAAAAATATCATGAATCAATTATCAATATTAAAGTTACCAATACTATATAAATTAATTTTTAAAAATCAATCAATCATTTATTATCAAAACATCAATTTTATGTTAAGACAAAGAGTTATCCATCAATAAATCATGTTTTCTTCAATAATTATACCCAAAAATATAATCTTTTGATAAAATCACTTTTCAGGGTTATTGATATTATTTAATATATGTTTCAAAACCTATAAATAAAAACTAAAGAAGAAAAATATGTGGATATTTCACATAATCCTCATAAATTGGATAATATACCAGAATATTATCGATAAATATCACTAACTAATGAAAACATATAATAGTTTTAACATTTAACTTCTATCAAGATATCAACCTCACTATCTTAGGTAAGAAAAGTAAACTCACTTTTTCTACCATAATCAGAATATACTATGATTCTCTGCCATTTAAGTATAATCCCTTATTCTATTTTAAGACATAGTAGTTTCTATATACATATCTTTCTCAAATTCAATTTTGTTATCTTGTTTCAACCAAATACTAAAACCAAAATGGTTATGATAATATAAAAAATATGAATATGAAAACATTAATATGAATATTTCTTCCACTATGAAACCTTAGTTTTTAATATCTGATACGTTTTGTTTTGCCTATGACTCTATTTATTCAATCCTTCATTATGCATGGTCATTTTACTATTAGGTTCTCTAACTTAATTAGTGAGAATCAAACTCAAATGCTTCATAATGGTTCATTAAATAAAATTTGAATTTATTTTAGCATATCTCGAAGGATTATCTTATCAGGTGTGTAGTCTTATGAATACTCATCATGGGCCATATTAAAGATCGATTTGATACTCAAACATCCTTTTTTAGGGTAATTAACCCTAAATTAATTTGTTCCATATCCATATCCATATCAACTTTCCAGTATCCAAATAGGGATGTTACTATTAGTATAACCACATAATATTTACTTTACCAAAACATATGATTTTATCCTATACTTAGACTTATACCTTAAACTTATACCTTAAACTTATACCTTAAACTTATACCTTGGGTTTTCAGTAAACATAACTTATCCTAATCCCTAAAATATTCAATATTACTCCAAATAACCTAAAGGTTTACCTATACTATTGAAATTATGATCAATTTTAATTTATTAACCCAGAAATTATCCTAGAAAAAGATCCCAATCATAAAAGTTATCTAAGACCTATACTAATACATACTTTGATGCCTCACTAGAATGATCATCTCAATTACAGGAATTGAAAGAAATATTTGATTATAATATATTTACAAAATCTTTTAGGTTTAGAGTTTTATAAAATTTGGGAAAAAATTAACTAATAAAACCTATGTCATTTTCAACTAACAAACATTTTTCACACTATATAAGACACTTTGTAATCCATAAAATGTCTTAAATATCTCCAAAAAATAATCTATATAAGATACACTTATAGAGATTTCATACGTATTGCTTTCCTTTATAACCAGGTTAAAAGAAAATATAAGAAATGGGTGAGGTAAAATTCTCAAAAAGGCTAAAAATAAGTTATAACAATTAAAGATCATAGGTGGGAATAATATAAGCATATGGGTATAATCAGGATACATGAGAAAAGTTATACCCAATAAATCATAGATCATAAATCATGGATTAAGGAACAGAATAACCTAAAAGTGATGAATATCTTATAATAGAGGAATAAAAAGGAATGGAACAAATTGAGGGAATAAATGAAACTTAGAAAGGTGAAATAACATGAAAAACAAATTGGATCTATGGAAAAATAATATGCATAAGAAACCCTTGTGGGAAAACTTATTATTCCCAAACCAATGTGAAAAAACTAAATATTCCCATGCCAAAAAATGTGAGAAAAATCCTCATGACCATGCCTAAATATCTTTTAAGATATAAACATAAACCAATGCATTATAGGTAAATATAAGACCCCAAAAATCATCATCATTGCATATATGTTCCATAAGAAATAAATCATTCATCATAAAGAACCCATAGAAATAGAATGGGTTTCAAATCCTTTACAAATAGAATCATATAAGGGAAGCATTCCTAATTCCATCAAACAATCATAACATGATATACCTATGGAAAATAAATGGGTATATGAAGATATTAAGTAACTTTCTAGGTAAATGAACTTTAATCCAGACAATAGAAAATATGGTATTTACACCATATATATACAGTGTATACAGATGGGCCAATAATTTCCCCAATCAATCGATGTATAAGTATCTAGGAGAACACCCTTCAATCAATGGAATCAAAAATAGGGTATTCATAGATGAAAGGCATTGGATGAAAAATTATGTTTATACACCGAAGTTTATTAGGAATGAAAAATTAGGTTATGGATCATTTCTATTATATAAATTTAACATTTCTCATTTTTGAAAATATGGGTAAAGAATAAACCAGTAAGAAAAAATACTTTTAGAATAATAATATAGTTTTACTTTGAAAAGCATGATGAAATTGACCCATTTTACATGAAAATATTTTTAAATAAAACTCATAGAATAATGGAAAAATATTTTACTTTGTAAAACATTGAAACATGAGAAATATTTTTGAAAATTATGGGAAATCAATTCTTTTGAAAAAAAAGTAAAAATATTTTTTTTGTTATTTTTTTATAAAGAATGTCCAAGTGAAAAAGTCACCAGTTTTTTGAAAATTATTTTTCAGAAAGGTTGGAAATAAATTTTTTGAGATATATTAAAACATTAATTTCTACGAAATATCAAATAATGGAGTCTTTAAAATACATAAAGGTTTTAAGAAAAATAAGGAGTGTGAGATAATAAATATATCAATGATATGAAAAACCTGATAATATTTTGAAATTAATTTTTGAAAACACACATCATAAAATGGACAATAAAACTTTATTTTAAAAAGGTTTTTAGAATATGTTTACAATTTTAAATAGGTATTACATATTTTTAATTCAAAATAAGTTTGGATTTGAAGATAATAATATAGGCATAAAATGAAATTCCATTTTAAAATACCACATTTTAGAAAATTACCAAATCAAACCCTTTTAAAAAAAGTACCTTTTTTCTTATGTAGTAACTTTTAAAAAATTATGAATAAACAATATTTTGTAAAAAGGCATAAAATTTGGAAATAAAACTTTTTTAATAAGAGTCTTCATAAAAGTGGAAAATTTAGTTCATGAGGAAAATTATTTAGAAAGATTCATTTCACATTTTGTTAAAAAACCCATATGGAAAACATTAAGAAAGTGTGTGATTCTCAACCAAACGGAAAATGGGAGGGCAGTTTTACCCTAATGAATCAAAATGTGTAAACTAGTATCTAAAAGGAAAAGAAGTTATAAAGGGACATGTGTGTCATGACCCGTCCCAATGGGGCCCGTGCTGCAACTCTCCAACCCTACCTCCAATAGGAAAGGGGCTGGTGACTAGCACCAAGTAGGCATATCACTAACATTAGAAGCATTTCCAATGTACCTGTACACACACACACAACTCCAATACCACAAAATTATGAAATTTAAAAACCACTAAGTAAAAAATGCATTCATATAACTATATTCTACAACCATATTATGATAAGAAATATGTAAAGTAAAACAGGTCCAAATAAAAGCCTACTACAAGAAGATTGTAACATCAATCCAACCTGTAAGTAAAAGGTACTTGGAATAATATCTAAAAGTCATAGGAACACAACCCAGTCTATCCGGTCTCACTAAGAACCATGTGGTCCTATCCATATGAGGACTCCATCAAAAGGTTGATCGTCTACACAAGACATAACATGTGTGGGAAAATCTCATGCAGGGGTGAGTATAAAAATACTCAATAAGACACCCTGAAACCACAAAGCAATACAACAAAGGAAAGTACAGTTATCTCTACATAGGTATATGTCTACAACACATATAACAAGAATATCTAGATATACTCAATCCAAGAAACAAACTCTATAGTTAAGCCACAAATATAGTATACTAGCACCAGCATTCCATCTTGAATATTTCACAAATCATTCATCTGGAAGAATACACTCCTAAGTCTGATATCACTGATGATGTACATCCAAGAGGTACTTCTCATCGGGTACTATCATGAGAGAGATACACTGATATATCTAAAATGAATAAAATATGATAAATTAGGATCACATCCAAGTCCATGGGGGTGATACCAACAACTCAATCTAGATTTTCCTTCTATGTAGAAGATCGGTGCCCACATAGTGTTGGTCACATCGATACAAATAAATCTGCCTAGGGTATGAAGATGAATAGAGGATCCCACTCCAGGACTCTCAGGGGGATTCCAACAACTCTATCGAAAAAGTCATGCTGAAGGGATCCTAGTCCTAGGAGTTTGAAATGATTCATACCAACCTTTAGGGAAACAATAAGGGGAACAAACCCTAATCAAAACATATCCTAGATACGGATGAAAAGAAGATCAAGCTATGTACAAAGGGGTACATGATGTGTAATAGGGTCACACTCTGTATACCTTGACCCTGGGTACTACCCATGTACAATGACATGTGTCCTTCAAACCATGTGGTGTAGAAGAAGGGTACACAGTGTGTAGAAGAAGTCACATGTTGTGCCCTTTTGTTCGGGGTTCGCCTGTGTACTCTAGATGTGGGCCAGTACAAAGCGTTAACTCATGTATCCCTTCATGTGTACTAGTACACAGATTATCCCATATTGCTAATCCAAGACAAGCTGTGTGGGGGAGTACACGCCATGTAGGCAACCCGTGTACTCCACCCCATGTATGTGTACGATAAGAATTATAATCCATGTTCAACAGAAAGGGGACACACATCATATAGTCAGGGAATACATGTCGTGTGGATCGGGTTTTTCTAAAAACCCTTCTTCTTCCTCTATTCCACTCGATTGATCCTACAAAATCCATTTAGGTGCTTGGTTCACCCCAAACCTCTATATCTAAGCTCATTTTTCCACTCTAACACCGAATCGATGGGATTCGGGCCATCAATCCGCTCATCATCATCATCATCAGTTATTTATTTATTGGGAAAAAGGAAGAACATGGAAAAGAAAGGGAGAACAAGAGAAGCTAGGGGTGCAAAAATAGTGAAAACTGAGGGCATCCCATCTAATGATGTTAACCCCCTAAGGATTCAAAAAATTCAGATCATAGAAGCAAGAAATGCTGGAGTTATGAGCCGCTAGAGAAGCTAGGTGATCTGCCACTTTATTCCCCTCTCGTCATGTGTGCACCATTCGAATCTTGGGGGAAAGAAACCACGATTCACCACCCACCATCATTCGATCTTCCACAGCACTCACTATAACATGTCCTTAAAGTTTTCATGATGTCAGATCTACAGTTTTAAATAGTTATGCCATGAATCAAAGGCACAATAATCGATTGCTCGCAAGGGGTTCAAATCATGGGAAGAATGAAGAATGTGTAAAAAATAACATAATAATCAGGGGAGAAAAGACCAAATAATTTAGAGGGAAAGACCATGATTGGTTTTCATATAGATATTTTTTTTCACCAATAGAACAGTAATGAATCTAAACAATTCTCAATAATCAACTCCTAATAATTCCCACAAAATAACCCATCCCACAAATAAGATCGATCCGTGGCCTAATATATTCATTGATTAGTCTACATTCATCATCAAAATCAAGAATGAGGACTAAAATTATTAAATCAAATTACCTACTTCAATTTGGATTACTCTATGATGAAGAAAGGTTGTCACATCATTTCCATTAATGAGATATGTCAAGATCGGTGTTTTCAATCGCTGATTCGATGTTCCTTTGTTGCTTACTCGAGAGAATTATCCAAATATATCTCTATAATATCTCTAGAGGATTTCATGTTTATGATTATAACCCATGATCCCTAACATATGAATAATTTTAAATAGAAAATCATTATTTTGGTGCATAAAAAATAAAATAAATATTCTTATTTTATTTTATTTATTTAAGCATATGTGACAACTTTACACAATCAACCTGTGAAAAACAATGTTAGGTCACACATAGGTTAAAACCACTTTTTTGAATGCAATGGTTCACTCAGATTTATGATCAAGGAACTATTTTAGAAGTTATTTCACTTTTTCAGGAAAACTGCATGTGCATGCTGTTTAATATTTTTCAAACATTTTTTCTGGGCACACCGTGATTCATAAATTTACACCGTCTCAGAACTTGGTCTCGAATTTAATCCATATAATATTTAAAAAATAATACACTGAAAATATGAGCCAATACCTTCTCCTGAATCTCGGGGCTTTAAATCCCCAAAACCCAAAACAAAGAATAGTAAAAAAGATAAGGGTACTGAGCATGAATCGGAGACTCACGCTCCCAAGTTCTCAACTGAAGATTCTCATGATTCCATCATAAATGCACCAAGGGAATCGATCACCCATGAAGTATCCTCTCTTGTCAATCCTCGATCTCTACTAGGTACTCAGTAAAAGTCACCCCATCCTCGATGTCTAGTTCTTCCCAATTGATGACGTGTGATGGTTCATGCACATACCTCTTCAATTGTGACATGTGGAAGATGTTGTGTACCCGGTCTAACTGTGGGGAAAGAGATAAGTGGTATTCCACCTCACCAACTCTACATAGTATCTAAAAAGGGCCAATGAACCTCATAGATAGCTTGTCGCCCCACCCAAATCTCCACAATCCACATCGAGGTGAAACTTGTAGGAATACATGGTATCCTTTCTCGATATACAAAGGCCTTTATAGCCTATCTTCATAAGAGTTATGATAGGTTTTTGTAGTCCTCGTCCACTCCTGGATTATTTCCATATTCTCTGTTATAGCTTACACCATATCTAGGCCCATGAGTGTAGAATCTCTTGGGTTAGTCCGGCAAAGTGGTGACCTACAGGGTTGCCCGTACAAAGTTTCGAATGGTGCTATACTGATAGCGGAATGATAGTTGTTGTTTTATGTAAACTCCACCAGTTAAAGGTGTTCCTCCCAACTATGACCAAAATCAAACATGAAATCTCATATAATGTCCTCCAGAACCTGAATGGTCTACTCAGTCTGGTTGTCAGTCTACGGGTGAAACGTTGTGCTCAAGCGTAACTGGGTCCCAAAAACCTCCTATAATCCCTTCCACAATTAGGATGTAATGTGAGCATCATAATCTGAAATAATCATCGATGGAACTCCATGGTGTCGAACTATCTCTTGCACATAGAGGAGTCACAAGCTCTCTACTTAACTATGCTCTCGAATAGCTAAGAAGTGGGACGACTTGGTGAGTTGGTCAAAGATCACCTAGGTGGCATTGAGAACCCTTGAAAAATGTGGTAAGCCCATCATGTAGTCCATAGAAATCCCATCCCAATTCTATTCTGGCACCCTAAGGGGTTGATCTAAACCCACTGGAACCTGGTTCTCATCCTTCACTTGCTAACAAGAAAGGCATCGAGAGACAAAATTTGAAACTACTTTCTTCATTCTTGGGCACCAAAACTAATGTTGAAGGTATTGATATATATTTTCTACACCTGGATGTACCGCCAAAGAGGATATATAAAACTCCATCAAAACCTCATCCCGAAATTTCACGAGTACCATCATGCATCCCCTAAAAATATTGATGTTCCACCTACCTTTTGAATATCCATCATGAGAATTTCTTGTGGACATCTGAGCATATAGGGTCTCATAGTTGGTATCCCTAAGCTATTCCTCCTTGACTCATTATAAGAGTGGAGGGGTGGAAACCATCAATTTTAGGTAAGATTCCCCATCTCCATCCACAAATTATAATCACAAAAAGGCCAAATACTTTGATTCCTCATGTAGAAACTGAAATCTAAATCTCTTACTAAGATAATCTTCTACCATATTCCCATTCATAGGATTATAGAAAATTTCAAACTCATAGTCCTGGAGGAACTCTAGCCATTGCCTCTTTCTCAAGTTTAGATACTTTGGGAGAGGATATACTTAAGACTTTTTTGATTGGAGTAGATGATAAATCGCTGACCCATAAGGCAGTTTTTCCACATCTTCAATGAAAAGACTACCTCTACTAACTCAAGATTCTGGGTTTCGTAGTTCTTCTCATGTGGTATCAACTAGAATGAACCATAAGCAATAACTGCTTACCTCTTTATAAAAACACATCCAATCACAGTTCATGATGCATCATATAACACGGTGTACTCGACACCCACCTCTGGTAATCTCAAGATAAGAGCTCTTGATAAAATATGCCTCAAATACTAAAAATACTACTGGTACTTCTCTATCCACGTGAAATGCTAACCCTTTCGAGTCAAATCTTTCATAGGTGATGATATCCAGGATAAATTGAGTATGAATATATGTTATAATCCTTTTATCCCAAGTAATCTCCACACCTTCATCATGTTCTTAGATGGATCTCATGCTAACAATTTCTTGACCTTGGCTGGATTTACTGTCACTACATCCACTGAGATAATGTTTCCCAGAAAGTGGACCGCATGAATCCATAACTGGAAATTCGAGAGCTTTCTATAAATCTAGTTCTCTTGGAGTATATTTAGAACTATCCTTAAGTGACTCGCATGCTTCACCTTATATTTTGAGTACACAAGGATATAGTCAATGAAGACTACCATGAACCTGTTTAAGTAAGGATGAAAGATCCGATTCATGAGTCCCATGAAAACTGATCAATCATTTTTCATTCCAAAGGGAATAAAAAAGTACTCATAATGACCATAATGATATCATAATTCCATATTTGGTGTGTCCTTGTCCCATACTCATAGCTAGTGATAGCACAATATGAGGTCATCCTTCGAGAAATGTTGTGTCCCTTTCAACTGATCAAAGAGTTCATCGATCATAGATAGTGGATACTTGTTCTTTAAGGTCACCTTTTTCAGGTGCTATTAGTCCACACACAAGATCAATCTCCCATATGAATTCATAGAAAACAAAATTGGGGTCTCCCATTGACAAACACTGGGTATCACAAATCCCTTCCTCTGTAATTCCACCAACTTCACCATCAACTCATGAAAATTTATGGGATCAATCCGATATACTGGTGCAGATATTGGTGTTGTCCTAGGGTGTATATTAATTTAGAAGTCTATCTCTCGGCAAGGAGGTAAAACTGGAACATATTCATGAGATACATCATAATACTCTGCCACCACTTCAAGAAACTGGAAACTCACAACATCCACTGCACTAAGGGTTAGGCTAGACAACTGATGAGAAATCAGTTGCACCCTCATATGCATGAGTCCATCCTATGCTGCCAGGGATTCCATTTCTCCAAAAAAGGAAAACCTAATTTCGTCACTATGGAAACACCATACCCTTCCCCTAAAATAGTTAATCTGGGAATGGATAGAAGGTTACCAATCCATACCAATAATGACATTGTAAGGCCTTGACGCAATCACCAAGATGTTCCAACCATAATCTATCACCTCTAAGGGTTGGGTCACACTATAGGAACAAGCGCGTGACACTAAGCCTTCTCCAGTAGGAGTATCAAAGCATAAGGGTCAAGTCAATGGTTCAAAAGAAATATCTAGGTCTTGTACAAGATATTTGGAAATAAAGGAATGTCTAGCACCGATTTCTATCACTACTATGGATAAAGTAGAAAAGACATAGATCGTACCTTGAATCATTCCAGGAGCCCCTGGGTTATAAGCCTTGACCACATACAATTGTCCCCACCCAATTCCTATAGCACATTGAGCCTCGCATGGACCACCTGGGGGTGGTGGTGGAAACCAGTCAAAATGTCGACCACATAATACTACTCTATCATCTTCTATTTCGCTTCCATTTCCCTACAGATCTGCATGCTCCAATCATTATCTCTACATTGGTGGTCTATCCACAATATCCTTGTCCTAAGTATAACAGGTTATATAATATTGAGCAAGATTTCCCATACCATCACATGACTAGCACTGCCTCTCTCTAGGCTGACTGGACCCTCCCTGTGAGACCTAAACTTTAGATCATATGTCCTAGGACCATCTCTTAAAACATCTCCCACATCTATGTCCCTTGGACTGATGTTGGCTCCCTTAAACCAAGTTCTTGGCTCCTTCTTTCCCACTACTGACTTTCATCAGCTATATCTACTCATACAAGAATCTTTTAACCACTAAATCCCACTCAAACACCACAACATAAGTATGAATGCATAGAGGGATCACACTAGATCAGATGTGTCTATGTAGACCTCACTTAAAGGTTTGATCCCTGATGTATTGATCTCTAACCATATCCATCGAGTAATTAGAAAGGTTTGTAAACCTCGATGAATAATCATCTACTACCATGCTACCCTTCTAGAGCTATAGAATCTTCAAAATACGCACAACCCACAATGTAGAAGTTGAGAACTCCTCTTGGAAGAGGCACTTAAATTTTATCCATGAAAGATTCTCCTCATCATGAGTCTGGGTAACCAAACTCCACAATAATCCCACTGAGCTGGGAAAAAGGGTCACCGCTAGGACCACCATATGATCTACTGGTGTCCTGACTAGATGGAAAACATGGGTCATTTCCTCAAAAAAGTCCTCATTCACCTATGAATGAGGCTCACCTCGTAACCTGAGGGGTCTTTGTCACTAAAACTCATGAATCATTCTTAGCCTGCACTCCTCAACCTCTAGTAGTGCGGGTACCATGTGTTTCTCTATAGGTGGTGGTGTGGTTGGTGCAGTACATGGAGGTAGCATTTGGGAAACTGGTCCTTATACCGAAGCCTAATCACTGAGGGGGTTATCCTTGTGATCAAGATGTTGAATCCTAGCAGGTATACATTGCAGAGGCATCCTGGAAGTAAATAATATTTACCTTGGTCAATGAGTATATCTAGAGAGATGAATCAAGAAGGACATGGAAATAACAACTCATTCCTATATGAT
Organism: Viscum album; assembly: GCA_963277665.1. NCBI lineage: Eukaryota > Viridiplantae > Streptophyta > Magnoliopsida > Santalales > Viscaceae > Viscum > Viscum album. The sequence goes on along the minus strand of OY728146.1, from coordinate 1,661,023,283 downwards.
ACATGTTCGATTATTTTACCTAGAATCAATTTTCTGATGTATCAAGATGAAAAGTAGGTTATCTAAGTCCTAGTGTATGGATATGTCAGTATCCATACCAACACCAAAGTCCCTAGCCAGAATTTCGAACTCTAAACACTTAACACTATTGCCCCAAACCAATCTCATGTACTCCTAGTCCTAAAGTAGAACTGACCCCTCTGATACCACTCTTTTATGACCAATCCTAGTGGGGCCCATGTCGTGACTCCCCAAGCCCGCCTCCAATAGATCAGGGGCTGGTGGCTAGCATCATGTAGGTATATCACTAACTTGTGAGGCATTTCCTATGTACCTTTATGCACACACACATCTCCAATCCCACAAAATGTTGAAATGTGAAAAATAATAAGTAAACAATGCATACATAAAACTATATCCCACAACCAGATTATGATAGTAATTATGTAATGTAAAATAGGGCCAAATTCAATCCCACCATATGAATTTTGTAACACGGGTCTGACCTAAAAGTAAAAGGTGCTAGTACTGCTATCTGAAAAATGTAGGAATACACCCAGGTTTGTCCAATCTCACTAAGAACCATCTGGTCCTAATCTACTAAGGACTCCGTCAAAAGGTTGATCATCTGCATAGGAAATGACACGTGCGGGAAAATCCCATGCATGGGTGAGAATAAAAATACTCAGTAGGACACCCCGAAACCAAAAAGTAATAGAAAAAAGGAAAGTGCAGTCTACTCTACAAAGGTATATTTCTATAACACATATAACAATAATATCCAAATATACTCAATCCAAGAAACGAGATCTAGAGATAATCCACAAGAATTGTATACCAGCACTAGAATTCTAGCTCGAAGATTTTACAAAGCTCTCATCCGGGAGAACTCGCTCCATAGTCTAATAGCACTGATGATGTCTGTCTCAGAGGTACTTATCATCAGGTACTATCATGAGAGAGATATGCTGATAGATCTGAAAAGAATATGATATGATAGATGAGGATCACATACAAGGCCATGAGGTGATACCAACAACTCAATCTGAATTAGCTTGGTAAGTAGAGGATTGGCACTCTCATAGTGTTGGTCACGTTGATATCAAGAAATCCACTTAGGGAATGATTATAAATAGAGGATCCCACTCCAAGTCTCTCAGGGGGATTCCAATAACTATATCCAAGAATTCCTGCAAAAGGGATCATAGTCCTGGGAGTAGGTAATGATTCATACCAACCTTAAGGGAAACAATAAAGGGAAAGAACCCTAATTGAAACTTGTCCAAGATACAGAGTAAAAGAAGCTTAAGCCATGTAGAAATGGGTATATGGCTTGTATTAGGGTTACACGATGTGTCCCTTGACCCTAGAAACTTCTCGTGCACAATGGTATGTGTCCTTCAAGACACGTCATATAGAAGAGGGGTACATAACATATAGAAGAAGTCACACATAGGGTTCTTTCATTCGGGGTCTGCCCATGTACTCCGGCCATGTGACAACAGACGGACTCAACTCGGGTATCCCTACCCATGTACTAGTACACAAGGTAGCTTGTGTAGCTGATCCAGGACATTCCGTCTGGGGGAGTACAAGATACGTAGAAAACCCATGTTCTCCACCCTATGTCTATGTACTGTCTGAAGTACATTCCAGATCTACGGTTTCAGATCATTGTGCCAAGAATCAAAGTAACAACGACCGATTATTCACAAATGGTTACAAGCATGATAAGAATGAAGAATTCATGATGAAGAACACAAGAATCGAGGGAGAAAATAACAAAAAATCTAGAGTAAAGATCATCGATCAATGTTGGTGTCGATCTTGGTTCTTCACCATTAGAATGATAATGAATCCAAACAAACCTCAAGAATCATCTCCAAATAATTACCGAAAAATAACCCATCCTGCAAATACAACCGATCCATGGGAAAATATGTTCTTGGATTAGTTTGTGTTCATCATAGAAATAAACATTGGGTAATAAATGAATTAAATCAAATTCCCTACCTCGATTTGGATCACTCTCTAACAAATATTGGTCACTGTGTTGTTTCCATTAATGATGTTCATCAAATCAGCAATCCCCAATCGCAGATTTGAGGTTCCATCATCACCTGATTGAGATAATTCTCTGGATATCTATCTCCAATGTCTCTATAAGATTATAGGGTTATGAGGATAACCATAGATCTTTGACATATTAATACTTGTAAAGATAAAATCTATGTGTCTCTACATCAACAAAATAAAATATTTTTTCTTGATTTATTTTATTCATTTAAGAATCTGTGGTGACATTCCACAATCGACCCAAGATGACCAATGTTAGGTTGTACCAAGAGTAAAACCTCTATTATGAACACAATGGTGCCCTCAGATTTATGATATGGAAAGTCATTTAGAAGTTATTCCACTTTTTCAATAAAATTTCAAGACAAGCTATTTAATATTTTAATATTTTCAAACATTTTTTCCATGCACATAAGGACTCATATTGCACACCATCTCAACTCTTAGTCTCTTATTTAATCCGTATAATATTTAAAAATAATTCAATAAAAATAAAATTAATTAAAATTTGAAACATAAAAACAACTATAGGTGAAGAAAATGATTATTTTTTAGAGAATTTTTTTATAAAAACTCCACTAATGGATTATCAATAAAAAATCTAAAAATGGAAATGAGGTTGGAAATCAAGACCTTATGGATTAGGAAATGCTTTAAAACCCCGATGAAAGAGAGATATTGAATTAAAACATAAAATAACATAGAGAAAATATATTTCTTGGAATAATATATGAAAAATGATGTATATAAACCATTTGAAGAAAATTATCTATATAAAACCAAACTTTTTTCAATGAAAAGTATTTGAAACACCAATAAAATTATATGTAACGCAATATTTTATGTAAGAACCATTTTATAATTATTTTATAAAGAAAAAAAATTAAACCCTAGAAAATTAATAGGAAATATAGTACAATGTATTCATTAGGTAGAATAAATCAAACTTGGAACAAAATATTTTAATAAGAAAGTTTCTAACTCAATGGAATAATATTGGGTTAGCACAACACCTTATGATATTAGAAGCTTTTGAACCAAAACCCCTAGATTTATGTGATTTAAAATGAAATATTAAATACCAATAATAATGAGAGGATCATGATACACAATATTAAATGGGTGGTAGATACACCATTCCAAATAAAACATGGTTTATAACAACAAGTATGTATAATGACCCATACTTTTCACACATAGATATTACATCTTATTATATGAATATTAATTACATACAATTACCATACATGCCATAATTATATAGGTCTAGTGTATTTAGAAACATGGATACATAAAAAATTTGTTCGTCAGAAATCTATATCATCACTCAATAAGTTCTTCATAACTAGTTCCCTTCATATACATATCATAGTTAAAACCTTTCTTTATAATATGGGGAAAGGAAACATAAGAAAAAGTGAGCTCAGATTCTCAGTAAGGGTAAATGAAGTATATATTAATGATAATTTAAATATAAAATGAGCATAATGGTATGAGAACATGATATTAACATTTAAAAATCATTCCTACCATATCAGTTATCATAATATTGAGTCATGGAATAAATCTTGGTATTTCATAAGTCAAGAATCTTAAAGGAATCAAATAACATGATCCCTGATATCATAACTTTGTTATAAGACGTAGATTTTTGGAATACACATAATCATAGAAAATTATTTCTTTATTAGTCAAGGATCATTTCCAAGACTATCACAGTGGATTGGGTACACTACCCATTCCATCATATTAGTCAATATTAAATCCCAAGACTATCATAGTGGAAAAATTCCTTTATTGGACTAGGTTCACCCCCCCCCCCAATCTACTATTATTTTATATCATCTGATATCTATATTTACCTAATGCATTAGAGGGATATATAATTTCCAGACCGCCCGTCATACAATGAAAATCAAACATATGTGTTTGATAAGTTCATAAATCATTCATCATATCCTAAATCATGAAAATGAAATAGGTTTCATAATCATTGCATCATAGCATAACCCATGTAAAAGGAAATGGGTTTTATAAAAATTTTATCATAGCATAACTCATGGAAAAGAAAAGGGTTTTTTAAACATCTTATCATCATAAAAATAAACCAACTTGATAAATAATAAGGATAGTATCATTGGATCATATACATATTAAAACATAATTAACAACTGATGATGTCATTGTATATGAAAAAATAATTTAGAATATCACTTGGAAAATTTATTGAGTAAAATACCCATTTCACTTTGAAATAACTTATTTAAAATCAAAATATTTCTCAAATATTAAGGAAAATATTTTCTTCAAAAGTAAACATAGAAAAATTTTAAATTAATATTCTAATCATTGATAATTTATTAGGGTGTAAAATTACATTCAAGACTTATAAGTTAAAATAAAACATTCATTTTATAACATTTTTTAAAAAAATTCAAAAATTATCCAAATTATTAAATGAAAATAACATTTATTTTAAATGATTTTATAAAATTTCGATCATGGGTAAAAAATACATTAAAAATGAAGGACCCATGAACACCCTAAGAGGGGATGGGTGAATCAGGGTGTCAAATTTTTATTATAATGGGACATATCATGTTCCCACATTAGTAGGAACCTATAAAACTTGTATAATGAGAATGTACAGAAAACACGCAATCACATGAAAAGAGACAACACAAAAAATTTAATTCGTTCACCACTAAGGGCTAGTCCTTGTAGAATACACAGATAGTTTTTCGGTCTTAACTAAATCCATTAATAATAACTAGTTGGGGAATACATAATTTTAGACATAGTCACTCTATTATAGGCACACTAAATTTACAAGATGTTAGGGATATCATATTGTGTCCCTCAGAACACTTCCTTAAACTCCCCCTAGATCACTACTCTAGGAGAATCCTTACTCAGTTTATCAACTTGAAGTTCGATTTATGGATTTTAATTTAAGTCTTTGTAACTGACTAGCATGAGACTCTGTTGTCACTGTAGTTCAGAGTCAATGCACTTTAAAATCACCGTTCACTAAAAAACTGATGTTCAAAAACTACATTTCATGAAGCTCCATCATAAAGATCACTCTTTCATGAGTAAAAATACCTTTTCTAAACAAACTACCTTTGTGAAGCTTACTGATCCATTATAGAATACCCCATCATCATGAATCACCCATTACTCAAAAGCATTAGTATAAGTCAAGACTTAACTAGTCTTTTCATGATGATCAAGATCAAATTGAAATTTCGATTCATGAAGCTCCCTACCTTTGTGAAATCAGAGAAATTTTGGATTTTCTCTAATTATTTTTATGTCAAACAAAGTGGGGGGGTAGCCTCATATATATATAATTTTCCATTCGTGATTCTCCACTATATCTTAGTGTATTTTTAGGATCATTTAAAAACATATTTGTGGAGATCCTCCATTCAATAATCTCCATTAATATTTTTTATTGTCACAAGTATATCTATCAAACCATCATAAACTCGTGATGGTCCACTTCACATAATCATTAAAACACTATCAACTCATCATGCATTCTCCAATCTCCCCTTCACAAAACATAGTCTTAACAAAACCCATTACTTTAAAAAAATTGAATTGTTTATTCCAAACAAAACCTTTCACAATTTTAGAATATTATTTTATATTTTGAGCCCAAAAATTTGGAAAACAATGGGAAACAAAACCACCTTCAGTACTATTGTATACTTGAACTATAACATCACTTTCTTTTCAATTACATGATAAAACCAGTGTGGATTGAAAAAAAACAAAAATAAGGCTCCATTTCCAATATAGAACAACATTGGTTCCAACAAAAAATCATAGGATATTATAAAAAATTCCTAAAAACATTTTTTATAAAACATGGATATAGAAGAAAATTTATTTTTGACTGAAGAGAGATATTAATGTGGTCTTACTTAAAAACATTCTTTCAGCCACTTGAGTTATTAAAGAGAGGAAAATTAATGTAAAACATGTAATCAGAATAAAAAAATGAGCATATGATAAGATAATTCATGTCATTCTTGAGTGGTATATCGTAAAACCTCATCATTTAAAACTTGATCAAAAATAATCCTGATAAACAATGAGATTATAACATAAAACCTTTTTCACATTGATAAATTTTGAATCATAAGTCCCATGAATGAAAAAAACCAAATAAAAGTTTAAATATCATGGAGATAAGTATAATAATAATATAACATGTCAAAGGGTCATTATATACACCTCATAAACATAAATAGGTGTATAACATCAAGCATATCACAACAAAGCAATATTGAGATGGCAAACCCTTACAACTTTGGTAATCTCTAAATCAAAACCTCATAAAAGAGATAATATTACATGTATTTTTAATTATCCATAATTTTAATTAAAATCATCATAAAATAAATTCATGGGAAGTTTATACACCACACAAAGATAACAATTGGTGAATATGGAATATGTCTCATGGAAATAAAAGTGAGACGAGAAACCTTTACCTCAAGTCTTGTCCTATTTCATATGTGTTAAAACATCCTATATAATAAATATATATTTATAATACATATAATTTTTAACTATATTAATACATAAATTACTATTTTTCATCCCTTTTATAATTTCTAATTATCCTTTTATTAATAATTCTTCCTTAAAATGGACATTTGGGTGAAAACTAGTATGTTTTCCATGCAAGTTTCAGTTTCATGGTTCAGGTCCTTGTACTTTTATTATGGTCATATTATCTAAATTTTTTTATTAATTATAAAAATATCATACATATTCATTATATACATATTTATAATCAACCATACAATTTATAGATAGAAAAATGAAGCACATTGTTCATGGAGAAGGTATGTCGTACGTACACATAGACACTATTTTCACTTTTTGGATGATGGAATGAAATAAAGGTAAATAAAAACTCACATTTATAGAATAATTATTATATATTATATATAATATATATAATATATATTCATTAAATCTATATTTATCACCATACATTTTAAAAGGAAATGAAAATCAAATCGCATCTCTTCATGGAGGTGGTAATCCACATGTACGCACGAGCAACGATATAATTTTACAAAGGATTAAAATGTTATATGGTAGATGTGATATTATAATTATATAATAATAATTATGTTATAAGTATAATAAATAAAATTTAAACCCATAATAATAACCATCCATGAAATATGGTGATGGAAAATAAATTATATCACTATGTGGAGGTGGTAGTCCACACTTATGCATAAGGGATACATTCACTTCTCATTTGATGTAATAAATGATGGATAATGGTGCTTTCATGATTATAATAGAATTTAAGTGTATTAAAGATAATAAACTTACTATTTTATAATTAATACCATATATTTAATGAAATTATAAGAAGAAATAATTTTAAAGAGGTTAGGTAAGATGATTACATATATTTCAGTTGGCCTCTTTTATATCCTTTCATAAAGACCCTTGTAATGGTATTTTACGAATAAAACCACATATAATTCATGTATATGGAAGTTTAGAAGATAAATGGGTAGTTTTTGGTTGATATAAAAGTCTCAATGTGGTAAAAATAAATGAGATAAAGGGTGTACTTTTATAAGTGAGGGAAGGGTACTCTAGGAAATTTCCTAAAAGATTAAAATATAATATATTCATCCCCAATAAAAATGATTACAATTAGACAATAATTCTAATAAAATAGTTATATGGTCAAAATATCATCATAAAATGAAATTTATACATATTTTTTGTCATTTTGAACATTATCTCTTTGATTAACTCCTTCATTAACCATTTTTAACCTTAACTGCGGTAACAAAGTAATTCAATATTAAATGTATATAATTTTACTTATAAGGTAAAAATTGGATCATATATGTAAAATGGATGATATTTTAAACTATATATTATCAAACTTAACATATTTTAATATTTTTAATATTTTTTAAAAAATTAATAATATTTTTTTAATGAAATTTAATTAATATCATTTTCAATACTATTCATTTATTTTGACATTAAAGACACCAACATAAATATATAATTAGAATAAAATACTTTAAAAAATCACTAATATATCATATTTATCTAGAAAATTATTTTAACATAATAATTAATCCAAATTATTTTACACTATATATTTTTAAAATAATTTTTTTATTATTTTAATAAATACTTTGTCGGCGTTGCGTACACATTTAACATAATTATATCATCACTAAAAATTAAAAATAAATTAAAATCATAAATATAAATTACAGAATTTCAAGATAACAATTCATATTCATTCAATATGTATATTTACTCTCATCTATGTCATGGAAACTTATTTTATATAATATTTTTAGTTTTCTAGTTTTCTAAAAGCATTGCATTGGAATTTGGATAATTCACTTATTATATTACATTAAAATTCATATATATATATATATACATAAAAAATAACACTTTATATTTATCAACCATGTTAATAAAATACTTATTACTAACCAAATATTGTCTTTATGACACCAAATTTGACTTTTCTAGTGTTGTGCAAGAACTACATCATCACTAAAAATGATTTCCATATTTTTCATGAAATAAATTATAAATTATTTGTTTTTGGATTATTTTTGTTATAAGAACTTATTATATTATCATATGATATTATTTACATAAGTTTAATAAATTTTTATGTCATCTATATGTTATGGTGATATCGTAAAAATATTGTATTTTATAAAAAATGTATTTTTTACGATTCACCAAAAAAATTAACTTCTTTAGATGAATCTCAAAAAAATCATCTTATTATAAATTGGAATTGATGAATCCAAAAAAATAACATTTAATAAAATTTAAATCCTATAATTTATATAAATTACTTTTTATATAAATGTGTAAAACGTAATGAAAACGGTTTTTGGAAAAAATTCATTTTTAGCTAAAAAAGAACTTCTACCAAAATCAAGTATAATACAAGTTCCTATGTAATTAATTATATAATTTATAACTAAATGATACCTATGTTAATTTAATATCATATTAAATTCATAATGGGATTTTTAAATGAAAGCAACACATTTTTACAAAAACATTAAAAATATTATTATCGTTACTCACAGAAAATTCATTCATTTTAGAAAAATCCCAAAATTTCACACTAAGTTTATAACTTTCCATTACTTGTATTTAGGTATTTCTCAGACATAATTTTAATAATTATCTTTTTTGGGGATTTTCTCATGTTGTTTCGAGTGAAATTTAGATAATTTTAAAAGCCCAAGGGGTTGTGCACTGTTAGTGCTTGGTTAGGGAAAACTGTGTTGTTTGGCCCAGCAAACTATGCCCCCTTTGATGGTGCTCTAGCATGGGTGTATGGTCAACCCAAACTATGAGGCTAGACCCTCAAAAACATTAAACCTTATAAATTAATATTTTTTTATGAATGGTTCATGATTTGAAAAAATGTGCCCTCACCTAGGAAAAACAATGCACCCCAGTGTAGGGGCGCACATTTAGAGTGCACATTTTTTCTAACTGTGCAACCATCTCCCAGAAATTATTCACAAAAGTTTTAATTAATCTAATGTTTTTTATTTACCAAATTCTATTATAATTTTCCTGTCACACCTACTAAAACTAAACTCGATTTTTAGGGTCGATAAGGCCCCCTAGAAGTGATTTTGGATCCTCTAACCTCCTCATTTGGTGAATCAAAGTGTCAGAGGAAGATTTAATTCCACTCCAGAAAGTGGATCTCATATTTAATGGTTTCTTATGATCTCTCATTCCATCATATTTATACTTTTATGGATCATCATGTGTTTTTTAGATCTATACTTGGTTTTATTTGATCTTGATTCTAGGTTTGATTTCTAGATCTTCGATGCCTTCGTTCATCCGTGGCAGATCCTGTTGATGGTGATGATTATTAATCCTTGATTAAAGATAGGTGGTTCTGTTAAATATTTTCTATATGATTGAAACCTTTAAGTTATTTATTTGTTTGAAATATATTTAAATTTATTAATAAAACATTAATTCTAAGTGTTTTTATTATGTAATTTAAAATAGTATAGATTTTTGGAAAAACACACAATTTCAATGGAATTAGAATTTGTGTTGTTTTTTGAAAATGATGGAATTGATGGAAATTTTTGAGATTTATTTTTAGAAAAATGGATGAAATTGAAATTTTGAAAACCTATGACTATTTGCATATTGAAAAATACTTAAATGATGAAAAACACAATGTTTTGGTTTTGAAATTGAATTGTAATATTGAAATTGAAAATTGGGAAATTGAATTCTAAATGATGTTTGATTTTAAATGAGTTAAATTTGAAATTATTTATTGATTTATTTAGCACATGAGGGCATGGGTAATTAAGGTGTTATTTGGGACAAGAACGCTAGGATATTGACCCCTAGTCATTAGATTGATGGTGAAAACTCTAACAAAAACCTAGATCAGCATGATTGTCCTCGATGAGATATTGATGTGTCATATTTAGCCTGATCCCTAGGGATGTGTTTACAAATGCTTAGTTATGATCACTGATATGTGATGTGTGGGGATCTGATAATTATAAACTAACGTACTATAGTAAATATGACCATGATACTTATTTTGATTGTTTTGATATATATTCCATTGATTAAAGAACTAGTTTATTCATTCCAGATAATTTATATAAATTATTTTATATAAAATTTAATTTAATCCCTGTTTGAAATGTTTTCCATCCTTTGGAAAGAAATAAAGTTTTTTTAAATATGAAAATAAAATTTCATGCCATGATCCTATTTTATTTAAATTGAAATAATTTTTTGGTTTATTATTATGGAATTTATTGTGGAACACATTGTGAAAATATATTGGGATATATATCTCACACCCTCCCTTTTCCTTTGTGAATTTTTATATTTTCTTATGAAAGGTCTGAGTAAAGGGAAAGTGCCACTTGGAGGTGGTGGATATTCTTGATCCATTGGGATTGGAGTGATATTTCCTTTAGTATGTTTGAGTTTTATCTTACTAGTTTTTAAAGTACTTTGATGATGTACTATTTGGGTTTTTTGATACCTGTTTGGTTTCTAGTACTTTCTCCCTTGGAAGTGTTGAGCATACTAACTTATAATCTTTATATTCCATTATTTTTTATAAAATTAATTCCCTCTCTTATCATGTATAATGCCAGGTGCTATTCAAAAACCTGTGGGGATTAGGAACACGCATCAAGATATATTTGAGTAGGCTTAATTATCAAGGTACTAGGGTATTCAAGTTAGTTCATGAAAAAGTGGTATAAAAGATGCATGTTAAGAATCTTTCCTTGTTGTTAGTATGTATTTATGGATTTATTATCAGGACTTAGGTGGTAGTTTTGAGTGAGTGTCTATCCATATCTCATCATAACGATCCTTAAGTCACTATGGGTGGTTTGGAAAAGGTGTATTGTTGAATAATTTGATCTAATTATAGTCATTTACCTACTTTTGAATTGAATATGTTGAAATGAAAATCTTGATATCTTATCTAATGGGATTGATATTCTCGTTTCTCCTATAAGATTTTTTGATCTAATTAGTCTTCTGAAGTCTTCAATGTTGTTTTCTAATGTTTTATAGCATCATGCCTCTGAGAAGATGTGTGAATGGGACCTAGGAGGTAGCTACTAGTGAACCAAAGTGAGCGGGTCCTCTCATAGACTGAAATCTTGTTGAGTTTATTCTTCATTCTATCTAAGCTCTAGGATAGGAAATTTCACCCATTCCCATTCAGAATCCATTTATGGAACCTCATAGGGATGAATCTCAGAATCATTCTGAAGAGTTCCTTCTCCAGAATCCTCCAGTGTTCCAAGGATCCAATAATCATTAAGAGGATGTGTATTTTTTTGAGAAAGATAGATATTCTATTTGATTTCATAGAATCACCTGATTTAATTAAGGGGAAATATGAAACCTTAAATTCAGAAGGACCTAGTAGGAGATGGTGTGATTCAATGGTAAGAGAGAAGAATCAATAGGGTTTAGAGTGAATGGAATCCATGGTTATTTGCACTGATCAGTTCTACCCAGATTCTATGGTGTTGGTTAAGGATATTGAGTTTTTCAAACTCGAAGAAGCAAACAAGACTGTGAATGATTATGTGAACCATTTTACCAAGTGTTTGTAGTTTTCCCCAAATATTGTATCGAATAATAAGATGAAGAATTGATGGTTCAATATGGTTCTTATACCTGATATCCATTCTCAAATTTTCCTTCTAAAGATCACTTCTTATGTTAATGGGTTAGATAGAGACATGATGGTTAATTTTTACCTGACTGGTAAGTAAATTTTGATTGGAGTTACTTTTTCTCCCAGTGGTAGTTCTATTTTTTATTTTAATGGAATGAAGGAAGAATTATGGGTCTCATGGAGGTTATCAATAGCAAGGTTCTTACAGACCTCCTATAGTGTCTGGAATAAGCCCTTTGACTTGCTTCTAGTATGAAAAGACTAAGCATTTGAAATGGGTTTACACTGAGACACCCAAGATCTGCAGTTCCTATAGACGCTAGGGTCACTTTTATATATTATATTATATATTTTATAGACCAAAAAGTTTAATTGGCTTATAATAACCTAAAAGTACTACAGTGTAATCCGATTCTTCACAAATAAAGGGGTTCTAGCCACATGCGTCTAGAATAAATATTCATCACACCGTATAAGATTCTACAGAGGAAGAAGATATAGGTCCAATGACTGTAATATGAAACATCACTGTATCTTCATCTTTAGTGAATGCTTTATTTGATACTAGTTCATCTCATTCATTTATATAAACTCGTATTTTGAACCATATAAATCTTCCAATGGAGCTTCTATCTTATGTGATGGATATTACTACACCCCTCATAGTGAAGATAGAGCATGGTATCTATTTTCCTTCTTGAGTATTCTATTTATCTGAGATCAAGCTTACCTGGTATTTTATAATTCACAACATAAAACATTTGGATGTAATTTTTATGATAAGTTGGATTATTTCTAATAAACCCCAAATTGACTCCCATCTTTCACAGGTATCCTTTACTGCACCCGATGGGGTGTGTTGTATCTTTTAGGGAGAATATAACCTAAGGTTAAGTAGATCCAAATCATGTTATCCAGAGTTAAGAAAAGTAATATTAGTGTTTTATTTTGATTTTGAGTAGGAGTATTTGAGTTATGATATCCCTCTATTATATCTCAAGTTTCTCGATGTTTTTCCTTCTCTTTTATCTGGTTTTCCACTCGTAATATAGGTAGAGTTTTCTATAGATTTATTTCCTAGTACCTAGATAATATTTATACAATATAATCATATTAATATAGCTTATATGAAAGAGTTGAAGACTTAGTTGGATGATTTTTTAGAAAAATGATTTATGCACCTCAGTGTTTCGCCTTGGGTGGTTCTTATTCTCATTGCTAAGAAAGTTGATGAAACACTTCACCTATGTGTTGATTATCAAAAAATCAATTGAGTTTCAGTAAACAAAAAGTATTTTTTACCAGAGATTGATGATATATTTGATAACTTAAGGGGATAATTGCTTCTCGAAGATTGATCTTTGATCTAGTTATCACCAGTTTAGAATAAAAGAATCAGATATTCATAAAGTTACCTTACAAAGTAGGTCTGTCCATTATGAGTATATAATCATACCATCAGGTCTAACTAATTATCTTTTAGTCATTATTTATTTTATGATAAGGATCATCCATGATTATATAAATACGTTCATGGTGGTCTTTTTGGATGACATCTGGGTTTACTCTCAGTCAGAGGAGGATCATGTGCATCATGTGAGAGCAGTTCTCGAATTTTTGAAAAATGCCATAATCTATGCTAAGATATCTAAATATGACTTCTTGATTTAGGAGGTGAATATCTTGGGACATGTAGTCTTGGAACATGATACCACATTTCTTCCTAATAAGGTAGAAGCTATTATCACATGGGAGAAACTATGTAATGTTTTCGAGATTCAGTGATTCTTGGGTCTAAGAGTGTATTATCGCTAATTTCTATAGGATTCCACAATTTTGGTATCTCAGATGATCACTCTCACACTAAAGGGGGTTATTTTATCTTGGGATAATAAATTTTAGAGTTATTTTGTTGATCAAAAATTTATATTTACTTATGCACCAGTATTGACACTTCCAGAGTTCAGGTAGGGCTATGAGGTCTTTTATGATGCATCATGTTTGGGTTTGGGTTGTATTCATATGTAAGGTGATCTTATGGTAGATTATTCACCTCGATAGCTTAGGCCACATAAGGATAATTTACTTACCCATGAACTTTAACTCACAGTTGTGATTCATACACTAAATATTTGGAAGCATTACCTTTTCAAATAAAGGATTACCATGTATTCCAACCTCAATAACTTGAGTTATATCTTCTCTCAAAAATATTAGAATCTCTTTCATAGTCATTGGGTGGAGCAAATTATTTCTTTTAATTTCAATATTACCTGTACTATAGGGAAACATAATTTAGTTTACAAGTCTTTGAGTAGGAAACTTCTAGCCCAAGCCATGAAATAATCATCAAAAGAGTAGAACTTGATGTCTCTTTTTGCACATTTTCATTTAGGATTCCAATAGGAAGAGGCTAAGTTTATATTGGAAAGATTTAAGTTTACATATACTCTTTTTGAGATGATTCTTAAGGACTATCATCTTGATGATGGATTTTTTTGCCTTAGGGACTCTATTTACGGCGTGGAGACCATTGATGAGTGTTCATTCTCTCCAGACGGTTATCTATGTTTTTGGAATTGGTTTTTTGTGCCGTTATTCATGAGGAAAGATGTAATGGGGAATTTCTATAATTCCCAATAGTATGTGCACTCAAGAAATTCAAAGATGTTTTATGATATACAGTGACAATTCTAGCAGCTACGTATGAGATGAGACATCACTAAATTTGATTTACACTGTTATACTTTCCAACAAGATAAGGTCGAGCACCAGAGACCTTTAGGTTTGCTTCAACAACTTCCAGTGTGAAATTTGAAGTGGTATGATATCTCTATGGACTTTTTGGTTGGGTTTCCACATACCCCTAGAAATAATAATGTGACATGGGTTATATAATATGACCAAATTTCCTCAATTTATACTCATTTGGGATACAACCAATGTTATGGCGTTTCGAAATATTTATATGAAATAGATTGTTCATTTTCACGAAGTTCTATATACTATATTATCTTACAGAGATCCTCATTTTACCTCTTTATTTTTATGATTCCATTACGAGGTAACGGAATCAAAAGTTTCTTTATTTCAACATACCATCCATAGACATATGGCTAGATAGAGAGGGTTATACAAATTCTAAAGGACAAGCTTCATTCCCACATCTTTGATTTTATTGGATATTAAGATGACCATTTAAGACTGGATTAGTTTTCTTATAACAATAGTTACCAATCCATGATCATAATAGCTCATTTTGAGGCCTTCTATAATAGGCCATATAAATATTTGTTGTGTTGGTTGAATATTGGATAAACTTCTTTGGTTGGGCTGACATTTGTCTAAGAGACGATAAAAAATATTCAGTTGATTATTAAGAGAATTGTGATGGGATAGAGATGACATAAATTATATGTTGATCATCATTGTAGACTATTGGAGTTATTTTTTGGTGACTGGGAGTTCTTGAGAGTTTCACCTCAAATGGGACATTGATGGATTAAGAGGAAATAAAAGCATTCTCCTCACTTCATGGGACCTTTTGCGGTTTTTTTGTAGTTGGTGAATGTGAATTACTATTTACCACTTCCACAAAAATTGATGTAGATTCATAATGTGTTTCATGTATTGCGTCTTTAGAGGTATTTTTATGACATATCTCATGTCTTAAGTTGGGAAAATATTGATGTTGAGCATAATTTGTCTGTGACTGAGTATCTAGTTATGATAGTTTATTCTGAGAAAAAGGTACTTCATGTGAGGAATATACCTTTGTTCTATGTGCTATAGAATAATGGTTTTGATTTTCATGAGGCTTGGGAGCATGAGGCACTGATGAGAGATCATTGACCTCATCTCATTAATATGAAATATTCTTAACAGGATTTCTGGGGATAGAATTTTTTATGGTGGGGAGGATATAACATCCCATTAAATGTTTTTAGGCACTTATAAACCCTTATTTTGATCATGATTTGGTTGGGGATTGTATTAGGTTGTTTTTTTTGAAATTTTTAGAATTTTTTAATCCCAAGGGGTTGTGCACGGTTAGCGCATGGTTAGGGAAAACCATACGGTTTATCCTTGAAAATGGTGCTCCATTTTATGGTGCTTTGGAGGGGGTGCATGGTTTGTCCAAACCATGTGGGTATACCCTCCAAACCATGAAACCTTAGATAGTTAGGGTTTTCATAGTTGTAATATGGTTTGATAAATCATGTTCCCACCTAGGAAAAACCATATACCCATATGTAGGAGTGCAAGGTTAGGGTTCATGGTTTGTCTAACCGTGTGGCCATCTCCAGTAAACTGTATGCACAAGTTTTAGTTAATTCAAAAATTAATTTTTTAATTCATAAAACCTAATTTAAGTTTAATATCACCCCTAGTAAGACCTAAATCTATTTTTGGAGTTGATAAAGCTTTCTATAATTTTTTTTGGCTCTTCCAACCTCCTCTTTTGGAGAATTAAAGTTTCAGTGAATGATCTGATTCCTCTTCAATAAGTGGATCTCCTATAAAAAAGGATCCATCCTATATATCATTATTTCCTATTTAGATTTTTATGGATCATAATGTGTTGTAAGGATCTAAACTCCATTTTATTGGATCTTGATTCTAGGTTAGATTTCTATATCTCTGATGCCTTCATCCTTCATTGGTGGGTCCTATTGGGGGAGTCAATTCCTAATAGTTGATTATAGGTAGGTGGTTTCGTTTGAGATTTTCCATATGATTGAATCCTTGAATTAATTAATTTATTTGAAATTTATTTTAATTTATTTATAAAACCTTGATTTGAAGTGGATTTATAATTGAATTTTAAATGGCATGGATTTTGTGGAAAACACACAATTTCAATGGAAATGGAATTTGGGGTGTCTTTTGAAAATGATGAAATTAATGAAATGATTTTATATTTGTTTTGAGAAGAAATGGATTAAATTGAAATGTTGAAACCCAATGATTGGTTTATTATTGAAAATAATAAAATGATGAAAAACCCTAAGTTTTTGTTTTGAAGTTGAATTGTCATATTGAAAAAGAATATTGGAAAATTAAATTGCCAATGATGCATGATATTAAATGAGTTTAATTTATCATTATTTATTTATTTATTGATCACATGAAATCCTTGGTAGTTACGAGTTATTTGGGAAATAATTATAGGGTCTTGATCCCTTATCATTGGATTGAATATGAAAAATATAATAAAAACCTAGTTCGGTATGATTATCCCCGATGGGATATTGATGAGTTCTATTCGATGTAACCTTGAGGGAAATGTGTACATATACTTATACATGATTACTAATATGAGAATTATGTGTATTTTATAACTATGAACTAATGTACATTAGGGTAGATGTTCATGGTGCTTGTTATGATTGTTTGTTTTATATATTTGGTCGATTATAGAACTGTTTTATTCATGATAGATGATTTATATAAATTATTTTATATAAAATTCTTATTTAATACATTTTTAAAATGTTTTACATCATTTGAAAAGAAATAATTTTTTTAAATATGAAAATTATATTTCTTTTCATGCCTTTATTTTATTTAAATTGAAAGTATGATTGGTTTTATTATTATGGCATCTATTATGGAACACTTTGTGATACCCTACTAGGATTTATATCTCACACCCTACCTTTAACATTGGGAATTTGTATAATTTCTTATTCCAGGTCCAAATAAATGGAAAGCACCACTTGGAGGTTGAGGGTGTTCTTTATCCTTTGGGCTTCAAGTGATATTTCCTTAAGGATGTTTGACTTTTGTCTTTCTCATTATTAAAGTACTTTGATGATGTACTCATTTGGTTTTTGTTATACCTATTTGATTTTTGGTACTTTCTCCTTTTGTAGTGTTGAGCATACTAACTTGTAATATTTATCTTCCACTGTTTTTCTGAAAATATGTTCCCTATTTTATATTTTATGATTCTAGGTTCTAGTTGCCAACCCATAGGGATTGGGAATGCCCTTTGGGATATGTCAATGTAAGCTTGATTATTAGGGTACTAATGAATCCAGGTCGGTTCGTGAAAAAGTTAGTTTTGATATGAAAATTTCAAAAAAAATGAATTTTAGTTTTTCAAATACATTCTCTAAAAGTTTTAGAAATTAATTATAATATTTTATCATAAAATTCAATAAACACATTTTTAAAGAAAAAATGTTTTTTGAAAAATAAAACTACATTACTAAAAAAATGAGTACTGATGTATTATTCATTAATAAATAAATTTTTATTGAGTAGGAACTTTATATATATATTTTATAGTGTGGTTAATTCTATTTATAACCTCCAATTTAGAGACTAGGTTATAAATATAATATTTAAATAATAGTATTTCACGATTCTCTTAGACTCGGTGTTGTGTGGTGTATATGCCATAAAACATATAATTCTTTAAAAATATATGGATGTTACATTCTACACCATTTAATAAATTTATCCCTTAAAATTTTATCTTTTTAACACCCTGATATTTTAAAATAATAACATTGTGTTCGATAGTGTATATGACACACAACACTGAGTTTTAAGAAAAACATTATAAATTAGCCATTAAATTGGGGAGAATGAACATTTTTAATCACATTATGAAAATATACATAACGTTTTAATATATTTTATTTATAAATAAGTACATATTTATCATAAAAATTATTTTATGCTTGAAAATACATTTTCTTCAAAAATGGTTTTATTTTTCATTTTTTGTTTAGAAATTATAATTAATTTATACCAATTTTAGAAAATTTATTTTATAAAAATAATTTTATTTTTTAAATCATCTCATAAAAATTTACTTAGGGTGATAATTTTGTATTTTTCTAAAAAGATGTATTTTTTAGTGAATAAAGAAAAATACATCTTTTTATAAAACTGTCGTTTCTTTTCAATAAATTAAATCATTTAATAGAATAATTATGATTTGAATATATATTCAAAGAAATATAAATAGTTTTTAGTTATATTTAATATAAATAATTACATTTGAATCATTTTTATACTGTATTTTGGTGTATGATTATTTTTAGGTGTAAAAACACATTTTTATGAAATCAGTTTTTAAGTGCGTAATGTTCCTCCATATTAATTAATTAAAATAACAAATAATAGGTACAAATTTAAATAAAATTTGTAGATTATATATCTATATATAATAATTGAGACCTATATAATGATGATCACTAGTCATGTAGCTAATGTAAGATCGTATTATGCTTAAAAAATCATTTCTTGAAAAACTGTTTTTCGACATGATTTGTATGTTTATTTTTAAATTAAATTACACCAATTATATGAATTAAATTTGATAAAATGGATTAAAATATATTTAGTAGTAATCATTAATATTATTTAATAATTTAAACTTAATTTTTTATAATAATTAATAGTAAAAACATTAAAAATTAATTACTACGGTTAAGGTTAAAACGGCATTTTGTGTGTTACATGCGCTTGTATTAAAATGTATTTTACAAAAAATGTGGAATTTATATTTGATAATTTATATTTAATATTAATAATAATTGGGTCTAAATTTTATAATAATTCTCATTTTATTTTAGGATTAAAGGATAAATTACCTAGGTTAAGAAAACTAATTATCAGGGTGAAAAATAAAATGATAAAATTAAGTAAATATAGAGGATGAAGTAGAAAATGTTTAAAAAATATTTATTTTTATTTTTTGGAGGAGTGGATCAACCATAACTTCTATCCAATACATTAATTGTCAATTTTTTTAGGAAAGTTGAGTGATATTTACTTCTCATTATTGAATGGTTTTGGGTATTTACAAAAATGTCACCCCTTTTCATTTATAAGAAGGCACTCCCTCCCCCCACTTCTTCACACATATCAATACATTCAGATAAAAAAACAAAAATAATTACCAAGAAAATTATCCATGTTCTCTAGGTGTTTTTATTCCCAAGATACCAACCCTAAGGTCTTTAATAAGAGATCCAAAGGAGGATCTTTTAAGAAAAAGTGATTTTCCTCACTAAGCTCCTTCTTTTTACTTGTTCTTTTTCCACATTAAATTAAGTCAAAAAAAATACAAGATAATTACAACATTATCTAACATAATATAAAATACTATTATGTTTATGGAATAATATTTATCTATATATTTATCCATAAAATGGTAAACAAATCCATCGCTCGTGTGTATGGCAGATTACCGCCTCACGAACCGATGTAATTTTTTTCCATCATTAACTAACATGGATGGTCATAATGTAGAAATAATGAATATATATGATAAATATGACATGATGTTAATTCATTAAAATTAATATACCATTTATTTTTTTCACTATCACCCATTAATGGAATGATATCATTGTTCATGCGTATATACAACATACAATCTCCACGAATCGATGTGATTCATTTTCCATATCCAACATTCAAGAATGATTATAAAAATATATATAATGAGAAAATATTATATTTATAACATTAATATAATTATGAATATGATGGAACTATATCCCATACACAATAACCATAAATTTTGTGACAAACATTCATCAGAAAACAATGTAGTTAACACCTGAAACAAGTGTAAAAATGAAATATTATTAATGAAGAGGTGGTATTATGTTATTAGAGGATCATATAAGATATTATAAATATGAATATGGGTTTTTTATAAATTAATAACATACTTTATAAATTATACAGGGGGTTAAATAATTTTTAAATAAATGGAAGCGTGAAGTAAGTGTTTCTCTTTCAATTTTTTTATTGAGACATATTTTATTTTTATGCACCTAATTTATTTTATATGGTATATATAATTATAGTTTTACATCTAATATCATGGTTAATTCATAATTCATGGTATTTAAAAGTTTAAATTTCATTTATTTCATCCAATGTTATTTGAATTGAAAGAATGAGAGGGTATGGCTTTGTTATCGGTACGAGGCCTGTATAGATTTTCATTGGATAGCTAGCTGACCATCCCTACGAAGGTGGAGTACTGATATCATGACATATACAGGGGAGAAGCAGTTACAAGTTGTCTTTTCTGGATGATTCCCTCTAAGACCTATGGGTTATGTAATTGTCTCTAAGCCTCCGGGCCTTGTAAGGGTTCCACCTCACCCCTTGAAAAGTGGATTATCAAAATAATAATAAAAGATTAAGGCCTCCAGGCCATTACGAACTATCACTATTCCAAAATTTATATTTAGTGGTGGTTTAAACCGCTACTAAATCATTATATGGTGGTTTTGGAAAATCGTCGCTAAGTCGTGTTTCAGGAAATAATTAGCGGTGGTTTTTAAAAAACATCGTAGAATGATTTAGCGGCAGTTTAAACCATCAATAAATCATTTTTAATTTATTTTTAATTTTTTTAATTTTTTGATTTTTTAATTTTTCGTAATTTATTTATTTATATATTTATATATTTATTTAGTTATTTATTTAGTTATTTATTTATTTATTTATTTATTTATTTATTTATTTACGTAATATATTTATTATTTTTTATTTTTTATTACCATGCTCATGGCCATATCCATGCACAAGTTCATGTCCATGCACATGCCCATGCCATATATAGAAATTATGCATTGGGTGAGATTTGAACTCCTTACCTCTTGCTTATTCTATAAAGACATCACCATTAAAGTAGACTCTTCATGTAGTCAGTAAATAAAATTTAATATACTTATATATATATATTAATTGGAAAAACAAATAAAACATACCAAATAGATACACACTAAATAATTATTAATCAATAATTATTAATCAGTAATGATTAATCAATCATCAATAATTAATAATTAATAATTAATAATTAATAATTATTAATTACTAATTACTAATTACTAATTATTAAACAGAATATAAATGAATAATAAATTAATAAATATATAATATGGAAATAAATGGTAAATAAAAATAGTAAATAATAAATAGTAAATAGTAAATAATAAATCGTAAGTAATAAATATGAAATTGTAAATAGTAAATAGTAAATAGTAACTTGTAAATAATAAATACTAAATAGTAAAAAACATATAATATATAATATACAATATATAATATTTTATTATATATATATATATATATTAGATATCAGATAATATATAATATATAATATATAATATATAATATATAATACATAATATATAATATATAATATACAATAGATTATATATAATAAATAATAAATAATATATAACATATAATATATAAGTAATGTATAAATAATAAATTAATTAAAAATAATTTAATATATGATAAATAAATACCATATTAATTATAAATTAATAAATAATCGATAAATAAATAAATAGTAAATAGTAAATAATAAATAATAAGTAATAAATTATAAATTTTAAATTTTAAATTATAAATTATAAATTATAATTTATAATTTATAAATTATAAATAGTAAATAATAAATAATAAATAATAAATAATAAATACTTATTATTTTGTAATTAATAATAACTCATAATTAATAATTGATCATTAAGAATTAATAACTCATAATTAATAATTAATATTAAAAAAATTATAAATAATTAACATTATTATTAATAAATTATTAATAAATTAATAATTCATAATTCATAAATATTGAATATTGAATAAATAAATAATAAATAATAAATAATAAATAATAAATAATGAATAATGAATAATAATGAATAATGAATAAAAAATAAAGAATCAATAATTTATTAATTAATAATTAATGACTAATAATTAATAATTAGTAATAACTAATAACCATTAATTGATAATTAATAATTAATAATTAATAATTAATAATTAAAATTTAATAATTTACATTTAAAATATAAAATTTAAATTTTAATAAATAATTAATAATGAATTAACAATTAATAATTAATTAATAATTAATAATCAATTAATAATTAATAATTAGTTAAAAATTAGTAATTAATAAATAATAAATAATTAATAATTAGTAATCAATTAATTAATTAATTAATTATGAATAAATAAATAATAAATAAATAAATAAGTAATGAATAATAAACTAATAATAAATAAATAATTAATATTTAATTGTTAATTAATAAATTAATAATTAATTTGTACATAATAACTAAATAATAAATAACTAAATAAATACATATTAAATAATAAATAAATAAATAATTTATCAAAAAATAAATTTATAAATAAATAATAAATAACAAATAATAATTGACTAACTAATTAATAATTAATAAATAAATAAAAATTAAATAAATGAATAAATAAATAAATAACAACTAAATAAATAAATAATGAAATAAATAATGAAACGTTAAGAACCCCTGAAAACCCTAAAAACACAGAAATGACCATAAAATCTGATCCACGACTCCCTTTTCAATGCCACAACCAGTCAAATCGAAGATTATGAAATGAGCTTCGATATGATATGTGGTACATGCCGAATAAACACCTGGATCAGATGTTATAATCATATGAAGTATAATAAATTAGGATTTACAATTAAAACCTCTGTTTCGAAGGCCATCTGGGCCTTTCTGGTGGAATAAAAAGGGGTACAATAATGAAAGATTTGGTACCATACCTAAATGGCTTAGAGCTCATTGTAGGCTTCGATTGGATATGTGGTAGAGCCCAAATGGACACCCGGATTAAAATTAATGGTCGTTTGATGTTTGAGTTAGATTTTCAACTTTTGAAATTTGAATATTTTTTTTCCTTTCATTATCACATGATATAAATATCACTTTCTTTTATCTCATTTGATAAGCTTCGATTTGACTAGTTGTGGAGCTGAAATGGACTCCCAGATCAGAAGTTATGGTCATTTGATGCCGAAGTCTATTTTTTAACTTATTGAAGATTTGTTTTTAGTTTAAAAACATTATTAACTAATAATTATAAATATTTACTAATTAATGCATTATAAATAATTAAAATTATAAATTATAAATTATATTTTATTGTAACTAATATATAAAAATAAAATAATTTTTAAATTTTTAAATTTTTTTCTTCAATTTTGCGGAGGTTTTGAAAAAAACGCCACTAAAAAATTGTAATTTTTTTGGAATGATTTTTAAAAGAATTATAAAAAAATATTTTAAAAACATTTACGGGAGGTTATTTCACAACAGTTTTCAAAACTGAAGCTAACATTTTTTTCGATGAAACATTTAACGACGATTTTGAAAACCGCCACAAAAAAAACCGCTGCTAAAACACCATTTTCGTGTAGTGATGATTGTGTTTATAATGAATTTTAATTATATTATGTTTCATTTACACATTTATTATGTGTATTAAAATTTTATACACATAACTGATTCACTGATCGATTCTTACTTCAATAATATAATCATTGTAAGATATTTCGTCTCAATTTCTACTCCAATGAAACATACTTGGTATTATGCACACATTTATTTATATGATGTTTATCTAATAGAAATTTTTTATGTGTATCATGAATATTTTTATATTCATGGTGTTTAATTTTTCATTTCATTTTCCTTTTTCATAGGGCTTAAGATTAAAATATTTCCAAAGTGGTAAGGGTTTATTTCACAATATTATCATTATTTGGGATTGTTTATGGTTAAGTATTTATTAGAAAAAATATTTTTTATTTTCATATTAAACCATTTAATTTTATTATACGATCGTTATTAATTAAATTTTAAAGTAATAGTAACATTTTCTTGTCTTTGGTACTTAAAAAGATTGAGAAAATATATTCATGAAAATATGACTTTATTTATCTATTCGGCTGAAAACCCTTTTTCTGCCAAATATATGTTTTATAAAAAAAATCAAGAATATTTATAATATTTTACTATGAATTTTTAAAGTCATATTTACCCATGATTGTATTTTTATGAAATAAGTTTAATATTAATCTTCCTATCATTTTACAAATAAGGAACTTTTTGATTTTTCTTATAGAAATGTGAAAGGAATCTTTGTTTTAACGCGCTCTGCATGAAAGGGACTTTCCTACGATCATTACCACTCATTTATTTTGAATATGTCTTAAAACATTTCTATTATTCCTTTCAAATAAATTTTTTTCCCTACTATTCTGAAAAATCTTATTTATTAAAAGTGATTTTCAATATTAAAATGATATTTTCACCAAGAATGTTTTTTATGATATTTTTATGGTATTTTTATGAATAGGTGACAAAAAATTATAATTATACTTAAATGGATATTTGTTGTAATTATTATTTCCTTATCCTTTGTCTGGATGGTTTTTGATCAGTTTGACTAGGGAAAGTATTGCCATTCACTTTCTTGATTAATTTTGTATTCACTCGCTTTCTCTTAGAAAATTCACTTTATTATGATTATTGGACATTAAATTTCCCTTATATATCCATATTATTTGTATCATGTATATAATAATTACCTAAACTTCATATCATTTTTATATATAGTGTTTACATTGAATGTTTTTTGATTAATTGGGAAACTATTAATAAATGTGTATTCGATACTTAATACGAATATTTATTGATAAGGAATATTGTTTATGAATTAAATTGATTATTAAATATATTTTTAATGATTTAGTCATGAAATTATGAGTGGGTATGAAATTATATAGCTCCTTTATGAATTGACAGGTCTCATAAGGCAAATCAGTTGGCCATATTAGATGGGTTTTTACCCATAGTTTTAAGATTTCTTGGAAAAAAGGTCTTGACAGTATAGATATCCTGATTTCTGAGATCATGAAATACAATATTAAGAATTTCCTTCATTTATAATTTATTTTTTATTATTCATGAGAATATTTTATTGATATTATCCTTGTATTTATATTTTGATCAAGTTGTTGATTAAATGGAATCTGTTTTTAGTTATTTACCTTTCCATATTGATTATTCTTTATCTAATCACGATAATCTTGTTATTGATTAAATGAAATTTTTTTTCTGTTATTTACCTAGACATATTGATTATGTGTTATTCATTTACGATATATTTCATTTTATGTAACCCATACAAATCATCTAATCTCTCCCTTATTTTGTTTCCTTTCCCTAAGATATGAATAAGGAATCTTTGAATGAGTTTAAGTATATGGTGTTTTTTTACTTTCGCTATATTTTATTTAATGTTTTCAAATATAATGTGAAATTAAATTATGTATATAGTTTAATAAAAATAATAAACTATTCAGTCATTCAGGATTCAATCACTTGTATATTATGCCAAATTAGAAAAGTAACCACTGGATATGGGATACTAGGGTCGGGGTTATCACAGTTGGTATAAAAGGTAGTTTGGTAAAAACCTTGGGAACTAGATTTAAAAAAAATACATTAGGTAACATAAAACTATAGTAGAATTTGAGGATAAGTATTGAATAAGATACTAAATTTTTAGTACGGAATATATTATGTGGTCTCCCCAAGAAATACAACCTCATATGGATGCTATAATTGGATGTCGCTATAGTATAGTTATACATGGGGGTAATAAATCTAAAAAGGGAACATTGTGATTCGACTCAATCATCACTTAGTTCATGAAAATAGTCATTGTTGGACTCCATGTTTGACAAACTTAGGGGATATTATTTGGAGAATTCACATTTTCTTTACAAATTATTATGAAGGATTTGAAAATAAAGATATCCCAAAGACAGTACGTTTATGATTCAGATGTGGATAGTTTAATATTTTTAGGCACCATCATTGGTTAATAAATATACGTTTTATTATAATTTTAAATGAACATATATCACTTCCATGTTTTTATGTTATGGAAGCACCATGGATATATTTATTGAGTTTTAATGGATTTTTGAGGTATATTTAACCATTATGTATACATTTTGTTTTAGTGAGATGGTCATTTTATAAATAATATTTTTATATCCTGTGGAAAAAAATTTAATGTTATTGATATCCTTTAGTGTTAATATGATAACTGATGTCAAGGAAATAATAGTCAATTAATATTATTTGATTTTGTAAAAAAAATTAAGTCATAAAAATACTTAGTGGTTAAAAAGTGATTTGATGATTAATTTTATTTTGGAGTATATTCATCATATTTTTGGGAATGTTATAGAAGTTATATTAATATGGTTTTATAAAAAGTACAACCTGGATTCTAGGTGAAAACTCATCACATTGGGCAAGGTCGTGGGACTTAAACCCGTAACCAAAGTGTGACAAGGGAGTGGCTCATACCACTACCCTATGTGATGTACTGGTTAGTGTGAAATTATTTATAAATAAATAGTTTGATGGTTAAATTTTAGTTTTATTTTGGGAAACAAATTATAGGATCAAATCATTTTTATTTAGAGTTTATTAATGTTCTTTCAAGAGAGGTTTTATTGGGATGAGGTATATATAACCATTAGGTTTAACATAAAGTATTATTTTGGAAGAATCCTATTATGTTTTTGGAGATGTATGTTTAAGGGTAAGACATAACCCTTATGGTTAAAACATTATTTCTCGTTGAGTTTATTGAGGTTATTTGGGATTAATTATTTAAGTAATGGTCTATGTTAAACCTTTTGCTTTATTTTTGAATTTTATAGATTAATATATTCATATTCATTTTCAATATTATCGTACATTGTGTTAACTATTTTTGGTTTTAATAAATATAGTAGGAATACATTTTTATTCTTTTATGGATTATATGATCGGTTAAAAGTAATTTTAGTGATTCAAGCATAAAACAATTCATCGTGGATATTTATTTCCTGGAGTAAGAAATGAAGTTAGAATTTATTGAAGTGCAACAAAAGGATGAAATTATACTTATGAAATAAAAATAAATCAATTAATTATATTTCTTTTTTTTCCTATCGTGATATTAAAATAATACCTCAACTCTAGGAAAATTAACTTTAAATTAAAATTTTACCTTTGTACCTTCTAAACTGATGAATTAATTGCCTTTTAACTCATCCTAGATTTATGGTTTTGTGGTCGTTAACTTTCTCTTGATCATTCACTTATGATAAATTTTCACCATCACTATCTACAATTATTTAATATTTTATTCCATGTCCTTATTTTCACTTCCCACTAATGTTATCCTACTTAGAAACCTTGTCATGTGTTATTTCAAACGACCACTATATTTCCCTTTCCCTATTTTAAGAGGAGGTTTTATTAACCCTCTTACTATGGGGGTTTTCCACAAATGAATTTTCAAATTTAAAACCCTTAATTTTTACTTGTGGAAGTTCAAATTGCAAGGATGAACTTTATTGAATGTGAAGATAATGTAATGCTATGAGATTAAAAAATAATAACATTATGTTTGATATTGTATATGTCATGCAACACTGAGTTTCGGGTGAATCGCGATATACTATTAAAAAATCATTATTTAAAGTAGTTATTATAACATACCAGTTAATTTTGTGGGAATTAACATTGTTAATCAAATCATGAAAATATGTATAAAGTTTTTATATAATTTATTTTTAAATATGTACTTAATTATCAAGAAAATCATTTTATTCTTCAAAAATGGTATTATTTTTCATTTTATGACTGGGAATTAAAATTAATTTATACCAATTTTTTTAAAAATATTTTATAAAAATAATATCAATTTTAAATAAAAAAATCAAAATTAACTTTAGGGTTAAATTTTGGGATTTTTCTGAAAAGAGTCTTTTTTTTAGTGAAAAGTGAAAAATAAATCTTTTTATAAAACTATCATTTCATTTCAATAATTTAAGTTATTTAAAAGTCACATTATGATTTTAATTTGGTTTAAAACAATAATAATTATTATTATTTATATTTATTCTAATTAATTACATTCCATTCATATTTATAATTTTTTTGGTATAATTTTTTTTTAGTCTTAAAAATGACTTTTTCCCGAAAAATGGTTCTAAGTGCTTAATGTATTGCATTTTAATTAACTAAAATAATATATAATAAATAAATATTAAAATGAAATTTGTATATTATATATATAAAAATATTTATTTAAATCCATATAATTATTATCATTAGTCATATATCTGTTGTAAGATCATCTTATGTTTGAAAAATGCATTTCTTGATAAACTGTTTTTTGACACAATTTTAGGTTTATTTTTAAATAAAATTATGAAACTTATATGAATTTAATTTAATAAAATTAATACCATATTTATATTCATAATAATTTATATTATTTAATAATTTTATCTTAATTTTATTTCAAAATGAATAGTAAAATAGTAAAAATTAATTATTGCGGTTAAGGTTAAAAAAGGGTCTTACACTTTACATCTGCTTGTGATAAAATTAATTTTCCCACACACATGGAATTTTTATTTGATAAATTGGATTTAATATTAAGAATAATTGGGTCCAAATTATTTATTAATTCTCATTTTATTTTATTTGTAAAGGATATTTTATTTAAGTTAAAAAAACTAATTACTGTGGTGAAAACTAAATTGGTCAAAGTATGTAAACTTAGAGGATAAGGAAGAAAATATTTAAAACGTGTTTCTTTTTATGATTTTGAAGCATTTATCAATGATAAATAAACTCAAATCCATTATTTATAAATTTTGGATGGATTTTTAGTGAGTGTGAATTCCCATTATTGAATAGTTTTAGTTATTTAAAAAAATGTCACTCCTCGATTATAAAAGGGAACTCCCTCCCCTAAATTATTCAAACCTATAAATCCATTTTTTCAAATAATAACTAAAAAAATCACTCAAAAAAATCTATATACATTTTATATAGGTGTTTATCTTCCCAAAATACCAACCCTAGGGTCCTTAATAAGAGATCCAAATGATGTTCTTCTAAGTGAAGGTAATTTCCTTCACTAAGATCCTTGTTTTTGCTTCTTCTTTTTCTAAAATAAATTATGAATTAAAAAAATCAAATATAATTAAAACAATATATCCCATGTAAAAATATTTTATTATTTCTATTTCATAATATTTATCTATCTCCTTCTCTGTCAAATGGGAAACAAAGCGATCACTTGTGTGTACAGCGGACTGCGGTCTCACGAACTTATATAATTTGTTTTCTAAACTTAATCACATAGATAGTAATAATGATAAAAATAATGAATATATATGATAAATATTACATTATATTAAATATATAAACTTAATATATCTTTCAATTTCTTACCCTTTCATCCATTAAGGGTTTGATATTGTCGGTTGTGCATGTGTACTGTCTACCATCTCCACAAAGTGATGAAGTTCATTATCCATGTTAAATTTTCAAGAATGGTTATAAAAATATATCTAATTAGTAAATATTATATTTCTAACACTAATATAATTTTTTATATTATGATAATATATCCTATATACAAGAACCAAAAACATTTGTCGTAAATATGCATGAGAAATCAAGGCAATTAACACCCAAAACAAGAGTAAAAATGAAATATTATTAATGAACATGTGGTAATATGTTATAATAGGGTCATATATGATATTATAAATATTTATATGAGTATTTTATAAATTAATAACATGATTAAAACCATTATAATGGGGTTAAAGCATGTTCAACTAAAGGAAAGCGTGGGGTAAGGGTTTCCATCTCAATTTTCCATTATTGAGGAATATTTTAATTTTTATGCACCTAATTTATTTTATATGGTGTATATACTACCAATTTGACAGGTAATAGAATTATTAATACATAATTCATGGTATTTTATATTTTCAATATTAATTATTTCAACCAAGTGGATTTAAATTGAAATTACTAAGTGGTAAAGAATCATATAATTTTCATTGATATTCTTAGATTATGTGTCTAATGGATTTTGATTATACTTTATTTTATTTATAATTATTTTATGTGGATTTATATTTGATACAAAATATTGATTCATTGATTAATTCTCACTTCAACGGTATGATATTTCTAAGATATTTATTCTCAATTTCCAATCCATTGAGATATATTTGGTATTATACACATATTTATATATATGAGGTATATAGAATTACCCTTTTATGTGTATATTATGTATAACGACCCATAATTCACATACATTGTATATAATTCAAAATTGAAGCAGACTTATTACAACATATAAAAAAACCATGGAAGGACCGTATAGGTATAGAGTCTTTAGAAACTGGGAAACATAAACAACTGGTTCATAAAGCATCTACTTTGCCTCCCATTTATTTCATCATATCTAGAGTCCTTTTTTGGCATATCCCACTTAATAACATTCTTCCTAACCTGGGGAAATAAAACATACAAAAGGGTGAGATCAAATGCTCAGTAAGGCTAAACAAAAGAAATATCAATCACATCATAAGAACATAAATTATGGAAATCTTAACCTGCAAAAGAAATCATAATTTCATAACATGGGATAAATCATAGCAGTGAAATGTAATCCCAATAATCATAACTTAAAACATGAAACTTTTTTTCATACACACATAATCATAGAGAATCATTTCTAATTATTCAAGACTCATTTCCAAGACTATCTTAGTGGACAAAGTCCATTTCTGAACCGAGTTCACTCCTCGTTTCAGTCCTGTTTCACTAAACCGGTTTAACTTGCCGTTCTAGCCATGTCTATCTCATGAGATATAAAATCTTTACCCAATGCATTGGAGGGAGATATAGGTCCCACCCATCTCATAATGATACCATTCATATGTGAGCCACAAAATCATAAATCATACATCATTGCATAACCCATGTAATAAAAATGGGATTATTAAACAAGATGACATCATAAAAAAATTCATATAAGATAAAGGAATTCATAAAAATAATTCCATCACAACATAATCAAATCAATGTAATAATAGGGATAGAAACAGAACCCTATATTATCTTAGATGGAAAATAATTTTGATAAAACACTTAAACTCCATTCTTGAGGAAAATATCCTTTCTACTTCAAAAACATTTTCCTTTCTTAACATTTCATACAATTTTAAACTAAAATAAGTTGATTAAAAATAAACTTGAAAACTTGTAAAGGAAGATTCTTGGAAATAATTTTTTAAAAATCCATTCATGCCGTATAAGTTAAAAAAACATTATTCTCGTACTTTTGTCGGAAAAGTCAAAAAGTACCTCATACGAAAAACGACAAAAGATTCCTTTCATATCTTTTACTATAAACTCAAAAAAGGGTAAAAATGGATTTAAAAAATTGTAGGTGGGTGGAAATAATATTAAATATTGAGGAAACATGGATGTGGATGATAAAATACACCCCAATAAATACCAAAGTACAAACAATCTCGGATAAAAATGAGATTGTGATATTTCCCTTACCTTAGGTCCGATTTGCTTCGAAAGTGTCCGAAACTCCTGTATAATGATTTTTATAATGTTATTTACTTATTCAAAAATCATAATTATTGTTATGATATCATATAAGGTCATATTATTAGCTTATTAGTAGTAATATTTCATTGCTACTTCTTTTTCGGGTGTTTATAACTTTTTGTTCTTATGCGTATTTTGTCGAATAAATTCTTATTCTTCTCTTTAGGTTATAGATAAATCATTTACATAATGGTATTAATGTACTATATATCATATTTATTCATTAAATTCATTTATATAATTATTATGCATTGAAGATCTTGTAGAACGAATCGCATCACATCGTGGAGACGGTATTCCGTACGTATGCACGAGCGATGATATCGTTCCCATGATCGTGGAATTGTATTGTAGTGTATGTATACTATTTCAGAATCAATATCACTTTATAATAATCATATATAGTAATTATTTACACCATTATACCCATCCAAGTAAGGTGGTGGGGGAAAATAGATTACACCACGACGTGGAGACGGTATTCCGTACGTACGCACGAGCGGTGATTTCGTTTTCTGTAGGATGGATAGATAGTGAAATAGGGTTGTTTCATACTTATAATAACATATCAGTATATGAGTGATACTGATATTATTACTTTCATAATGAAACCACTAAATAATAAGAAGTTGAAGAAGAAATAATTTGGAAAGGATCGGTAATGGATATTACCTCTTCTTTTTTTTGACGCGCCTCTTCTTAACCTCCTCTTAGGTCACTAGGGTTGGTATTTGAAGAAGACCAGAACCTCTATGATGATTCTAGAGAAGTGGGGAAGTTAAATGGGTAGGGTTTGGCCGAGATTGAAGGCTCAAATTGGTGTGAGGAGGAGAGGGAGGAGGTGCCCTTTTATAAGGGAGGAGAGGGGTACCTTTGGAAATATAAGAAATATTAGTTTATATTAAATCTGAACCCCACTTAAAAACTTACAAAATGACTCATATCCGAATATTATATGATATAGTTTTGTACTCTCATCAACAAATAAAATTTAGACATGTTAGGAATTTATTTTAAACATTATCAACTTGATTTATCCTTATTTATCAATTTAATTTTATTTGTGGTAATAACATTCGAAATATTAAATTATTATAAATAATTACATATGTGTTGTGAATTTTCCATAATTTGACACTTTATGACATTTTAGACCATATAAAATTTAATTTATAATTTTTAAATATTTTTGTGATATTTAAAAATTTTTATAATATGTTATTTTTATAAAATAACAATAGTGTCAATTTTGACACTATTCATTTATTTGAATTTAAATAAAATATATACAGAGGATATGTTCAAACTAAAAGATTTAATAGATTAATAAAATGTCATATGTATCTATAAAATTAGTTGATCACATTAAATAGTTCATATAATATTTATTTTAATATTTTTAAAACCATTTATTTTATATTTTAATTAATAAAATAATTTCAACATCACTATTGTGTCATAATTAATGAGAATTATTTAATCCCTAAAAATTCTAAATAAATTCCTATGTTGTATATAATTGTATTAGAGTTCTTGAGATTATTCATGTTTCAAGTTTCATTAAGTTTATCACTAAATTAAAATTATTATACTTATAAGATTTAAGAAAGTGACATGTTGTCACATTCTTTGTATTAATAATAATTAAATTATTTTCATAGACAAAAGTCCATTAAATGAATCTAATCCGACCCTTAGGTGATATGGGTCTACTTTTAGTCATCCAATAAGATTTTGGCAGGTGTTAGAATAATTTTATAATCTTATATTTACCCTTAATTACCCGATTTACCTTTAACTATGGAAAATAAAATTTACCGTAGTTACTATTTATAATGCCCAAAAATAAAAAGTAGCCTATTAACATAATTTGGACCCACTAATTATGAATATAGAATCCATTTTTACAAATTCAAAACATATAAGTTGCAGTAATTAATTTAAAATAAATCTCGTTGTTAAGAAAACGGGTTTTAGAAGTTAAAACATTGCCACAGATTGAAATGTTTTTACCTATGAATTCAATGTGAAATTAATTATAATGACATACATTATATTAAATGGTAAAAATATATTCTATTTATACTTTAAAACCATTCAATATTATAATTTATCCATATAAATTATCTCAATGAAAAAAGTTGTTTTTAATTAAAAATTAGCATATTTTTACTATTCATCAAAATTTGAAAGTTATTAGAATAATTTCAAAAATTTATCCAAAGTAAATTTTTATATCCTGATTCTAAAGAAGAATTTTATTTTGTCAAATTGAACTTATAAACTTGTCAAAAACTATATTTAATGTGGGTGCGCCATCAAAAGGCGGTAAAACTGCATTTTTTGAAAAATACTTATTTTATCCAAAAAACTAATTTTTTTTTCTTAACTCATTCTATAAAATGTATAAGTTGGATTAAAATTTTATAAAATTAAAAATTCAGTTAATACTATTCATAACGGCTAGTTTTAATAATATTTTAATAGCATATCATTGTTTAGTGAAACTCGGTATTGCGTATGACGCAAGCTATCGAGGAAGGCTGCGGTTGCGTGTAAAGCAAGCCAAGCTAGTGTTGTGTGTGGTGAAAGATTGCTTTGATGATTTATATAAAATAAAAACAAAATATTTCTCATAAAAGTCTCGGGTGTTACATTATACCCCCCTTAAAATGATTTTTTCCCTCGAAATTCTTCACTTTGTAACAAACATATGAGGATACCTCTCCCTCATCATATCCTCAAGCTCCCATGTAGCTTCTTATAATTGGTGGTTTCTCTATAAAACGTTCACCAAGCGAGTGGTCTTGTTCCATAGGACTTTTTCGCTATGATCCAGAATCTCTATCGGTTGTTCTTCATAAGAAAGATCTTGCTCCAGCGGTACAACTTCTGAGCTGAGTACATGTGAAGGATCAGGTATGTACCTTCTCAGGAGAGATACATGGAACACATTGTGAACTTGAGAGAGATTCGGTGGAAGCACCAATCGGTAAGCTACCTTCCCAACACGATACAGTATTTCGAAAGGACCGATATATCTAGGGCTCAACTTCCTTTTTTTTCCAAATCTCATGACCCTCTTCCAGGGAGATATTTGTAAGAATACTTTATCACCCACTTCAAACTCTAGGTCTTTTCTTCGGTTGTCAGCTTAACTTTTCTGTCGAATTTGAGCTTCTCTTATGTGTTGCTGAATTGATTGGACCTTTTCTGCCATCTCATCAATAAGATAAGGTCCTAATAGCTTTCTTGCCCCAACTTCATCCCAGCAAGTTGGAGTCCTGCATTTCTTTCTATAGAGAGCTTCATAAGGAGCCATCTGAATACTGGAGTGAAAGCTATTATTATAAGAAAATTTCACCAAAGGTGCGTGTTGATCCTAACCACCTTTTAAATCCATAGATCAAGCTATCAACATATCTTCTTGAGTTTGAATTGTTCTCTCAGACTGACCGTCTGTCTGAGGAAGATAAGCATTGCTGAAACTCAACTATCACTAGTAGAATACTAACCTATACCAACGGTTTGGAACCGTTGGTATAGGCCTCCAAACCGTTGGTATAGCCTATACCAACGGTTTGGAGAACCGTTGCGAAGTAAGCCGTTGGGATAGGTCTATACCAACGGTTTTCCCAAAACCGTTGGTATAGACCTATCCCAACGGTTTACAAAACCGTAGGTATAAGTAATATGAAAATCTATTCCAACGGATATAAAACCGTTGGTAAATGTATTTCAAAAAAAAACATGTGCTGGGATTTGATCCCACGACCCCTTGTTTATAATCGAACGACTTAACCACTAAGCTAACATCACTTTTGTAAACATAATTTCATAAATATATATATGTATTATCATAATTATTTAAAATTTAGATTTATATAATGTTCTCGGGTAGCAGACCTGGAAGAAATGAAAGAATCTATCCCAACGGTTCTCAAAACCGTTGGGATAGACCTATCCCAACGGTTCTCAAAACTGTTGGGATAGGTGGAAATTTCCTGGAGGGTGAAGGTTGGTTGTGGGGGTGAGTTTTCCCAACGGTTCTCTCAAACCGTTGGGAAAGGGGGGGTCTTTCCCAACGGTTTGGGAGAACCGTTGGGAAAGGTGGGTTTTGAGGACCCTTTCCCAACGGTTCTCCCAAACCGTTGGGAAAGACCCCCCCCTTTCCCAACGGTTTGAGAGAACCGTTGGGAAAGGTGGGTTTTGAGGACCCTTTCCCAACGGTTCTCCCAAACCGTTGGGAAAGACCCCCCTTTCCCAACGGTTTGGGAGAACCGTTGGGAAAGGGTATATATAAGTGTTGGGAAAGATCCGATTTCCAGTAGTGTATGTATCCAGATTATGCTGAAGACTTCGCTAGAACTTTGAGGTAAACCTCGGATCTCGGTCAGATATAATAGAAAGTGGTACTCCATGCAATATTACCACTTCCTTTACATATATCCAGGCAAGCTGATCCAGGGATAGATCCTCTCTAATAGCGATGAAGTGTGCCGACTTTGTAAGATGATCAACTATGACCCAGATAGCATTATTGCCTTTGGATGTTTTAGGAAGTCCGGTGACAAAGTCCATAGTGATGTTTTCCCATTTCCATTCAGGTATGGGTAATGGTTGTAACATCCCCTTAGACTTCTGTCTCTCAGCTTTAACTTTCTGACAAACCAAGCATCGAGAGACATATTCAGCAACATCTCTTTTCATGCCATCCCACCAGAAGTACTCTTTTAGGTCCCTATACATCTTCGTGCTTCCATGACGAAAAGAGAATGAAGAACTATGAGCCTCATCCAGCAGCTCCTTCTTTAATTAGGGGAGGAGAGGAACACAAACCCGATTCCTGAACTTTATTATCCCATCACAATCAAAGTTGAATTCGGGAACATTTCTCACCTTCTTTTGTAACTCGACATCTTCTTTATGTGCCTCTTTAATATTCACATGTATAGATGGTTGAACATTTATTTGAGAAAGATACGATTTTTCCCCTTCCATTATAATTCCAAGATCCATCCTTTGTAAATCAATAAATATTGGATCTTTTGTGATCCTCATCATGGAAAAGATAGCATGGTATTGTCGACTTAATGCATCTGCCACCTTGTTTTCTTTCCCATGGTGGTAATGGATTGAGCAGTCTTAATCCTTAATCAGCACCAACCTTCTTCTTTGGCGCATATTTATATCCTTTTGTGTGAAAATATACTTTAAACTTTTATGATCAGTATAAATATCACACCTTTCACCATAAAGGTAATGCCTCCAAATCTTTAATGCAAAGATTGCCGCAGCTAACTCCAAATCATGAGTTGGGTAATTTTGCTCATGGATTTTCAACTGTCGTGAGGCATAAGCTATCACCATATCATTTTCCATAAGAACACACCCCTATCCCTTCTTGGATGCATCACTATAGATCACAAACCTTTCTCCACTACAAGGCAGTGTGAGCACTGGTGCGCTGGATAAACTTCTTTTCAACTCCTTGAAATTCTCTTCACATTCCTCTGTCCAAACAAACTTAACTCCTTTCCGAGTCAACCTGGTGAGTGGATTAGATAATCGTGAAAAATCTTTCACAAAACGTCGATAATATCCAGCCAAACTAAGAAAACTTCGGATCTCAGTTACTATTGTTGGTCTCGACCATCTTTTGAAAACCTCTGTTTTTGCTGGATCTACAGATATCCCCTCTTTTGAGATTATGTGACCAAAAAATGAAACTCTTTGAATCCAAAATTCACACTTGGTAAATTTG
This sequence comes from Viscum album, assembly GCA_963277665.1. Lineage (NCBI taxonomy): Eukaryota > Viridiplantae > Streptophyta > Magnoliopsida > Santalales > Viscaceae > Viscum > Viscum album. Next base: position 1,660,984,831 of record OY728146.1, on the reverse strand, counting down.
GAATAAAGCTTCTCCTTTCTCAGGGTCTTCAATATAATTCTAAAGTGATCTTCATGTTCTTACTTGCTCTTTGAATATACAAGAATATCGTCTATAAAGACTGCCACAAACTGATCAAGATAGTCTCTAAAGACTCTATTCATCAGATCCATGAAGATAGAAGGGGAATTAGTGAGACCAAATGGAATCACTATAAATTTATAGTTTCCATACCTTGTACGGAAAGTCGTCTTTGGTATATCCTCCCTTTTGACCCTTAATTGATGATACCCTGAACGAAGATCAATCTTGAAAAAGTATTGAGCTCCGCGTAGTTGGTCAAATAAGTCATCAATGCGTGGGAGAGGATATTTGTTCTTGATAGTGATCTTGTTAAGTTCTCGATAATCAATACAGAGTCTCATTGATCCATCTTTCTTCTTAACAAATAGAACAGGTTCTCCCCAAGGTGATGCACTAGGGCGTACTAATCCCTTATCAAGATTCTCTTGGAGTTGCTTCTTCAATTCCTGCAACTCAATTGGGGCCATTCTATAAGGTGTCTTTGAAATAGGCAAAGCACCTGGTACGAGTTCTATTGAAAACTCAACTTCACGATTTGGTGGAAGACCCGGAAATTCCTCCGGAGAGACATCATCAAACTCCCATACAATGGGAATATTCTTAATTGTGAGTTTCTCACCAACCATTTGAGATAAATAACCTTCATTCAGTGGAATCAAGACCCATAAGATGGAAGAAATTTCCACTGGAAGGTTATGTTCATCCTGGCATCGATAGACGATCATAGATTGATCTGTAATATGAAATGTGACTTCCCTTCTTTGGAAATTGATATGAGATCCATATAAAGAAAGCCAATCCATGCCAAGAATGACATCAAATTCCACTATAGTAAGGATCACAAGATTGAAGTGTAGTAGGTTCATTCTGTGTATCCCTTCCTTTGTTTTCATCATTAGACATCTTCTTCCCATCATTGCGGCATTCAAATGGCCGATGAACTTCCTTTCCACATTTGAAACATTTACTTGTCTCTTTTAGACAACTCCCTCCATGTTTCTTTCCACACTTTGAGCATAAGGGAAAGCTCATCTTATTTTCAGTGTGCTCTTTAGATTTTCCTTTGAATTCCATTTTCCTCTTCTTATCAAACCCATATGACTGATGGGTTACTCCAATATCCATCTCAACTTTGAGAGCACATCGAACAATTTCCTCGCAGCTATTGAAGTCCCTTATGGCTAACGCCCTTTGAAGACTTGGTTTTAAGCCACTAAAGAATCGATCAATCTTACTCTCAGGTTGGATAATAATACCAGAAGCGTACCTTGAAAGTCTTGTAAAATTTTCTTCGTAGGTACCAAAGGATTCATCATCCTTTTGCTTCAGTTCAAGAAACTCCTTCTCCATCTTTGTTCGAAGAATACGAGGGAAATACTTATTGAAAAATAAGTTCTTGAACTCATACTATTCCATGGACTCAATTTCATCTCTTTGCCTCGTATTCTTGATAAAATTCCACCATTGATCAGCATCACCTTCCAAACGATACACTGCTAAGATGACTTTATCATGTTCAGAACATTGAAGAACTGAGAATATCTTTTCAGTAGTAAAATCCATTGTTCAGCAACTAATGGATCAGCAGACCCGCTGAATGAAGGTGGACGCTGCCTCATGAAGGATTCAACAGAATGTTGCTCCTTCCTTTGCTCATTTGGAAGTCCTGCATGATTCATAGCTTGAGAAAGTTGTGTGAGCATGGCTACAAGATTTTTCATTCCAGCTCCCATAACATTTGGTTGCTCAGGGGGACAATCATTGCATTGCCCGTCGCAATCCTCATTAACATGGTTCCTTCGGGTTCCATCCATTGACTAAAACCAAGAAAAATAGTGTGAGAAGAACTAATTACAATAGGAAAACCACATAATCAAGAATAAAATTTCACACTTAAGGTCTTATCATAGGTTGTTCATGGACATTTCAAAAACACTAAGATTGTGTTCGATGCTTAGACTTATCCTTAGGATTCTTACTAAGGCTTTCACATCCTAGTTTCTAAAGGTTGACTTTACCTTTCCTATGATACCAACTATAACGACCCATACTTTACATACATTGTAAAAACTTCAAAATTTAAGCATACTTATTAAAACATATAAAAAAACCATGGAAGGACCGTATAGGTATAGAGTCTTTAGAAACTGGGAAACATAAACAACTGGTTCATAAAGCATCTACTTTGCCTCCCATTTATTTCATCATATCTAGAGTCCCTTTTTGGCATATCCTACTTAATAACCTTATTCCTGACCTGGGGAAATAAAACATACAAAAGGGTGAGCTCAAATGCTCAGTAAGGGTAAACAAAATAAATATCAATCACATCATAAGAACATAAATTTTGGAAATCTTAACCTGCAAAAGAAATCATAATTTCATAACATGGGATAAATCATAGTAGTGAAATGTGATCCCAATAATCATAACTTAAAACATGAAACTTTGTTTCATACACACATAATCATAGAGAATCATTTCTTATTAGTCAAGACTCATTGCCAAGACTATCTTAGTGGACAAAGTCCATTTCTGAACCGAGTTCACTCCTCGTTTCAGTCCTGTTTCACTGAACCGGTTTAACCTGCCGTTCCAGCCATGTCTATCTCATGAGATATAAAATCTTTACCCAATGCATTGGAGGGAGATATAGGTCCCACCCATCTCATAATGATACCATTCATATGTGTGCCACAAAATCATAAATCGTACATCATTGCATAACCCATGTAATAAAAATGGGATTATTAAACAACATGACATCATAAAACAATTCATATAAGATAAAGGAATTCATAAAAATAATTCCATCACAAAATAATAAAATCAATGTAACAATAAGGATAGAAACAGAACCCTATATTATCTTAGATGGAAAATTATTTTGATAAAACACTTGAACTCCATTCTTGAGGAAAATATCGTTTCTACTTCAAAAACATTTTCCTTTCTTAACATGGCATGCAATTTTAAACTAAAAGAAGTTGATTAAAAATAAACTTGAAAACTTGTAAAAGAAGATTCTTGGAAATAATGTTTTAAAAATCCATTCATGTCGTATAAGTTAAAAAAAACATTCTTCTCGTACTTTTGTCGGAAAAGTCAAAAAATACCTCGTACGAAAAACGACAAAAGATTCCTTTCATATCTTTTACTATAAACTCACCAAAGGGTAAAAATGGATTTAACAATTGTATGTGTATGGAAATAATATTACATAATGAGGAAACATGGATGTGTATGATAAAATACACCCCAGTAAATACCAAAGTATAAACAATCTCGGATAAAAATGAGATTGTGATATTTCCCTTACCTTAGGTTCGATTTGCTTCGAAAGTGTCTGAACCTCCTGTATAATGATTTAAATAATGTTATTGACTAATTCCAGAATCATAATTATTGTTATGATATCATATATGGTCATATTCTTGGCTTCTTAGTAGTAATATTTCATTGCTACTTGTTATTCAGGTGTTTATAACTTTTTGTTCTTATGCGTGTTTTGTTGAATAAATTCTTATTCTTCTCTTTAGGTTGTAGATACATGATTTCCAGAATGGTATTAATGTACTATATATCATATTTATTCATTAAATTCAATTATATAATCATTATGCATTGAAGATCATGTTGAACGAATACCATCACATCGTGGAGACGGTATTCCGTACGTATGCACGAGCGATGATATCGTTCCCATTATCGTGGAATTGTATTGGAGTGTATGTATACTATTTCAGAATCAATATAACTTTATAATAATAATATATAGTAATTATTTACACCATTATACAAATCCAAGTAAGGTGGTGGGGGAAAATAGATTACACCACGGCGTGGAGACGGTATTCCGTACGTACGCACGCGCGGTGATTTCGTTTTCTGTAGGATGGATAGATGGTGAAATAGGGTTGTTTCATACTTATAATAACATATAAGTATATGAGTGATACTGATGTTATTACTTTCATAATGAAACAACTAAATAAGAAGAAGTTGAAGAAGAAAGAATTTGGAAAGGATCGGTAATGGATATTACCTCTTATTTTTGACGCACCTCTCCTTAACCTCCTCTTAGGGCACTAAGGTTGGTCTTTGAAGAAGACCAGAACCTTTAGGATGAATCTAGGGAAGTGGGGAAGTGAAATTTTCAGGGTTTGGTCGAGATTGAAGGCTCAAATTGGTGTGAGGAGGAGAGGGAGGAGGTGCCCTTTTATAAGGGAGGAGAAGGGAATCTTTGGAAATATAAGAAATATTAGTTTATATTAAATCCGAACCCCACTTAAAAACTTCCAAAATGACTCATATCCGAATATTAGATGAGATAGGGTTGTAATATCATCATCCAATAAAATTTAGACATGTTAGAAATTTATTTTAAACATTATCAACTTGATTTATCCTTATTTATCAATTTAATTTTATTTGTGGTAATAAAATTCTAAATTTTTAAAAATTATAAATAGTTACATATGTGTTGTGAATTTTCCATAATTTGACACTTTATTAAATTTTAGACCATATAAAATTTAATTTATAATTTTTAAATATTTTTGTGATATTTAAAATTTTTTATAATATGTTATTTTTATAAAATAACAATAGTGTCAATTTTGACACTATTCATCTATTTGAATTTAAATAAAATATATACAGAGGATATGTTAGAACTAAAAGCTTTAATAGATTAATAAAATGTCATATGTATCTATAAAATTAATTTATCACATTACATGGTTCATATAATATTTATTTTAATATTTTTAAAACCATTTATTTAATATTTTAATTAATAAAATAATTTCAACATCACTATTGTGTCATAATTAATGATAATTATTTAATCCCTAAAAATTCTAAATAAATTCCTATGTTGTAAATAATTGTATTATATTTTTGTAGATTATTCATGTTCGAAAATTCATTAAGATTATCACTAAATTAAAATTATTATACTTATAAGATTTAAGAAAGTGACATGTTGTCACATTCTTTGGTTTTAATAATAATTAAATTATTTTCATAGAAAAAAGTCCATTAAATGAATCTAATCTGACCATTAGGTGATATGGGTTGACTTTTAGTCATCCAATAGGATTTTTTTCAGGTGTTAGGGTAATTTTTATAATCTTATATTTACCCTTAATTACCCGATTTACCTTTAACTATGGTAAATAAAATTTACCATAGTTACTATTCATAATGCCGAAAAATAAAAAGAAGCCTATTAACATAATTTAGACCCACTGATTATGAATATAGAATCCATTTTTCCAAATTCAAAACATATAAGTTGCAGTAATTAATTTAAAATAAATCCCGTTGTTAAGAAAACGGGTTTTAGAAGTAAAAACATTGCCAAAGATTGAAATGTTTTTACCTATGAATTCAATGTGAAATTAATGATAATGACATACATTATATTAAATGGTAAAAATATATTCCATTTATACTTTAAAACCATTCAATATTATAATTTATCCATATAAATTATCTCAATGAAAAAAGTTGTTTTTAATTAAAAATTAGCGATTTTTACTATTCATCAAAATATGAAAGTTATTAGAAAAATATCAAAAATTTATCCAAAGTAAATTTTAATATCCTGATTCTAAAGAAGAATTTTATTTTGTCAAAATGAACTTATAAACTTGTCAAAAACTATATTTAATGTGGGTGCGCCATCAAAAGGCGGTAAAACTGCATTTTTTGAAAAATACTTCTTTTATCCAAAAAACTAATTTTGTTTTCATACCTCATTCTAGAAAATGTATAAGTTGGATTAAAATGTTATAAAATTCAAAATTCAGTTAATACTATTCATAATGGCTAGTTTTAATAATATTTTAATAGCATATCATTGTTTAGTGAAACTCGGTATTGCGTACGACGCAAGCTAACGAGGAAGGTCGCGGTTGCGTGTAAAGCGAGCCAAGCTAGTGTTGTGTGTAGTGAAATATTGCTTTGATGATTTATATAAAATAAAAACAAAATATTTCTCATAAAATTCTCAGGTGTTACATTCTACCCCCCTTAAAAGGAATTTTTCCCTCGAAATTCGTCACTTTGTAACAAACAGATGAGGATACCTCTCCCTCATCATATCCTCAAGCTCCAATGTAGCTTCTTCTAATTGGTGGTTTCTCTATTAAACTTTCACCAAGCGAGTGGTCTTGTTCCATAGGACTTTTTCGCTACGATCCAGAATCTCTATCGGTTGTTCTTCATAAAAAAGATCTTGCTCCAGCGGTACAACTTCTGAGCTAATTACATGTGAAAGATCAGGTATGTACCTTCTCAGGAGAGATACATGGAACACATCGTGAACTTGAGAGAGATTCGGTGGAAGCGCCAATCGTTAAGTTACCTTCCCAACACGATCCAGTATTTCTAAAGGACCGATATATCTAGGGCTCAACTTCCCTTTTTTTCCAAATCTCATGACCCTCTTCCAGGGAGATATTCGTAAGAGCACTTTATCACCCACTTAAAACTCTAGGTCTTTTCTTCGGTTATCGGCATAACATTTCTGTCGACTCTAAGATGCTCTTATGTGTTGCTGAATAGATCGGACCTTTTCTACCATATCATAAACAAGATCAGGTCCTAATAGCTTTATTTCCCCAACTTCATCCCAGAAAGTTGGAGTCCTGTATTTCTTTCCATAGATAGATTCATAAGGATCCATCTGAATACTGGAGTGAAAGCTATTATTATAAGAAAATTCCACCAAAGGTAGGTGTTGATCCCAACCACCTTTGAAATCCATAGAGCAAGCTCTCAACATATCTTCTAGAGTTTGAATTGTTCTCTCAGACTGACCGTCTGTCTAAGTATGATAAGCAGTACTGAAACTCAACTCTGTATCTAGAGTATGCTGAAGACTTCGCCAGAACTTTGAGGTAAACCTCGGATCCCGATCAGATATAATATAAAGTGGTACTCCATGCAATCTTACCGCTTCCTTTACATATATCCTGGCAATCTGATCCAGAGATAAATCCTCTCTAATAGCGATGAAGTGTGCCGCCTTTGTAAGACGATCAACTATGACCCAGATAGCATTATTGCCTTTGGATGTTTTAGGAATTCCGGTGACAAAGTCCATAGTGATGTTTTCCCATTTCTATTCGGGTATGGGTAATGGTTGTAACATCCCCTTAGACATTTGTCTCTCAGCTTTAACTTGCTGACAAACCAAGCATCGAGAGACATATTCAGCAACATCTCTTTTCATGCCATCCCACCAGAAGTACTCTTTTAGGTCCCTATACATCTTCGTGCTTCCAGGATGAATAGAGAATGAAGAACTATGAGCCTCATCCAGTAGCTCCTTCTTTAATTCGGGGAGGGGAGGAACACAAACCCAATTCCTGAACATTATTATCCCATCATAATCAAATTTGAATTCAGGAACATTTCTCACCTTCTTTTGTAACTCTACATATTCTTTCTATGCCTCTTTAATATTCACATGTATAGATGGTTGAACATTCATTTGAGAAAGATACGATTTTTCCCCTTCCATTATAATTCCAAGATCTATCCTTTGTAAATCCATAAATATTGGATCTTTTGTGATCCTCATCATGGATAAGCTAGCATGGTCTTGTCTACTTAATGCATCTGCCACCTTGTTTGCTTTCCCAGGGTGGTAATGGATTGAGCAGTTGTAATCCTTAATCATCTCCAACCATCTTCTTTGGCGCATATTTAGCTCCTTTTGTGTGAAAATATACTTTAAACTTTTATGATCAGTATAAATATCACACCTTTCACCATAAAGGCAATGCATCCAAATCTTTAATGAAAAGATTACCGCAACTGACTCCAAATCATGAGTTGGGTAATTTTTCTCATGGATTTTCAACTGTCGTGAGGCATAAGCTATCACCGTATCATTTTTCATAATAACACACCCCAATACCTTCTTGGATGCATCACTATAGATCATAAACCTTTCTCCACTACAAGTCAGTGTGAGCACAAGTGCGCTGGATAACCTTCTTTTCAACTCCTTGAAATTATTTTCACATTCCTCCATCCAAACAAACTTAACTCCTTTCCGAGTCAACCTGGTGAGTGGATTAGATAATCGTGAAAAATCTTTCCCAAAACGTCAATAATATCCAGCCAAACCAAGAAAACTTCAGATCTCAGTTACTGTTGTTGGTCTCGACCATCTTTCGATAACCTCTGTTTTTGCTGGATCCACAGATATCCCCTCTTTTGAGATTATGTGACCCAAAAATGAAACTCTTTGAATCCAAAATTCACACTTGGTAAATTTGGCATAATGCTTCTCCTTTCTCAGGGTCTTCAATATAATTCTCAAGTGATCTTCATGTTCTTCCTTTCTCTTTGAATATACAATAATATCGTCTATAAAGACTACCACAAACTGATCAAGATAGTCTCTAAAGACTCTATTCATCAGATCCATAAAGATAGCAGGGGCATTAGTAAGACCAAATGACATCACTATAGATTCATAGTGTCCATACCTTGTACGAAAATCCGTCTTTGGTATATCTTCCCTTTTGACCCTTAATTGATGATACCCAGAACGAAGACCAATCTTGGAAAAGTATTGAGCTCCGCGTAGTTGGTCAAATAAGTCATCAATGCATGGGAGAGGATATTTGTTCTTGATAGTGATCTTGTTAAGTTATCGATAATCAATGCAGAGTCTTATTGATCCATCTTTCTTCTTAATAAATAGAACAGGTGCTCCCCAAGGTGATGCACTAGGGCGTACTAATCCCTTATCAAGATTCTCTTGTAGTTGCTTCTTCAATTCCTGCAACTCGATTAGGGTCATTCTATAAGGTGTCTTTGAAATAGGCAAAGTACCCGGTACGAGTTCTATTGAAAACTCAACTTCACGATTTGGTGGAAGACCCGACAATTCCTCCAGAAAGACATCATCAAACTCCCGTACAATGGGCATATTCTTAATTGTGAGTTTCTCACCAACCATTTGAGATAAATAACCTTCATTCAGTGGAATCAAGACCCATAAGATGGAAGAAATTTCCATTGGAAGGTTATGTTCATCCTGGCATCGATAGACGATCATAGATTGATCTGTAATATGAAATGTGACTTCCCTTCTTTGGAAATTGATATGAGATCCATATAAAGAAAGAAAATCCATGCCAAGAATCACATAAAATTCCAATATAGGAAGGATCACAAGATTTGCAAGAAGCACTTTCCCACAAACTTCAATCGGGGAAGAATTATAAACTTTTGATGTGACTGTTGTGCCATTAGGTGTTGTCACAGCTAACTCAACATCTAATTGTTGAGGTAATACGGTGATATCCTTAGAAAAATCTTCAGAAATAAAAGAGTGGGTGGATCCAGTATCAAATAAAACATTTTCTACATTATAGTGGATGGTAAGTGTACCTTTCACCACATCGTTATCGTACTCCACATCGCTGATACAAATTTCATGTGACTTTCCTTTGTCTTTAGCCTTAAGAGTTTGTTGACGTTGACCATCATCATCAAACCTTGGATTTGGGCATTGATTGGAATAATGCCCCATCTCCTTGCACTTGAAACATTGAAGTGTAGTAGGTTCATTTTGTGTATCCCTTCCTTTGTTTGCATCATTAGACATCTTCTTCCCATCATTGCGGCATTCAAATGCCCGATGACCTTCCTTTCCACATTTGAAACATTTACTTGTCCCTTTAAGACAACTCCCTCCATGTTTCTTTCCACACTTTGAGCATAAGCGAAAGCTCATCTTCTTTTCAGTGTGCTCTTTAGATTTTCCTTTGAATTCCATTTTCCTCTTCTTATCAAACCCATATGACTGATGGGTTACTCCAATATCCATCTCAACTTTGAGAGCAAATCGAACGATTTCCTCATAGCTATTGAAGTCCCTTATGGATAACGCCCTTAAAATACTTGGTTTTAAGACAATAAAGAATCGATCCATCTTACTCTTATGTTGGATAATAATACCAGAAGCATACCTTGAAATTCTTGTAAAATTTTCTTCGTAGGTACCAATGGATTCATCATCGTTTTTCTTCAGTTCAAGAAACTCCCTATCCATCTTTTTTCGAAGAATACGAGGGAAATACTTATTGAAAAATAAGTTCTTGAACTCGTCGCATTCCATGGACTCAATTTAATCTCTTTGCCTCATATTCTTGATAAGATTCCACCATTGATCAGCATCACCTTCCAAAGGATACACTGCTAAGATGACTTTATCATGTTCAAAACATTGAAGAACTAAAAATATCTTTTCAGTAGTACTAATCCATTGTTCAACAACTAATGGATCAGTAGACCCGCTGAATGAAGGTGGACTCTACCTCATGAAGGATTCAACAGAATGATGCTCCTTCCTTTGCTCGTTTGGAAGTCCTGCATGATTCATAGCTTGAGAAAGTCGTGTGCGCATGGCTACAATATTTTTCATTCCATCTCCCATAAATTTTGGTTTCTCAGGGGGACAATCATTACATTGCCTGTCACATTCCGCATTAACACGGTCCTTTCGGGTTCTAGCCATCGACTAAAACCAAGAAGAATAGTGTGAGAAACACTAATTATAATAGGAAAACCACATAATCAAGAATAAAATTTCACACTTAAGGTCTTATCATAGGTTGTTCATGGACATTTCTAAAACACTAAGATTGTGTTCTATGCTTAGACTTATCCTTAGGATTCTTACTAAGGCTTTCACAACCTAGTTTCCAAAGGTTGACTATACCTTTCCTCTGATACCATCTATAATGAACCATACTTTACATACATTGTAAATACTTCAAAATTTAAGCATACTTATTACAACATATAAAAAAACCATGGAAGGACCGTATAGGTATAGAGTCTTTAAAAACTGGGAAACATAAACAACTGGTTCATAAAGCATCTACTTTGCCTCCAATTTATTTCATCATATCTAGATTCCCTTTTTGGCATATCCTACTTAATAACCTTCTTCCTGACCTGGGGAAATAAAACATACAAAAGGGTGAGCTCAAATGCTCAGTAAGGGTAAACAAAAGAAATATCAATCACATCATAAGAACATAACTTTTGGAAATCTTAACCTGCAAAAGAAATCATAATTTCATAACATGGGATAAATCATAGTAGTGAAATGTAATCCCAATAATCATAAATTAAAACATGAAACTTTGTGGCATACACACATAATCATAGAGAATCATTTCTTATTATTCAAGACTCATTGCCAAGACTATCTTAGTGGACAAAGTCCATTTCTGAACCCAGTTCACTCCTCGTTTCAGTCCTGTTTCACTGAACCGGTTTAACCTGCCGTTCCAGCCATGTCTATCTCATGAGATATATAATATTTACCCAATTAATTGTAGGGAGATATATATCCCATCCATCTCATAATGATACCATTCATATGTGTGCCACAAAATCATAAATCATACATCATTGCATAACCCATGTAATAAAAATGGGATTATTAAACAACCTGACATCATAAAACAATTCATATAAGATAAAGGAATTCATAAAAATAATTCCATCACAACATAATCAAATCAATGTAATAATAGGGATAGAAACATAACCCTATATTATCTTAGATGGAAAATAATTTTGATAAAACACTTGAACTCCATTCTTGAGGAAAATATCCTTTCTACTTCAAAAAAATTTTCCTTTCTTAACATGTCATACAATTTTAAACTAAAAGAAGTTGATTAAAAATAAACTTGAAAACTTGTAAAGGAAGATTCTTGGAAATAATGTTTTAAAAATTCATTCATGTCGTATAAGTTAAAAAAACATTCTTCTCGTACTTTTGTCATAAAAGTCAAAAAGTACCTCGTACGAAAAACGACAAAAGATTCCTTTCATATCTTTTACTATAAACTTACCAGAGGGTAAAAATTGATTTAAAAAATTGTAGGTGGATGGAAATAATATTACATATTTAGGAAACATGGATGTGGATGATAAAATACACCCCATAAACAATCTCGGATAAAAAATGAGATTGTGATATTTCCCTTACCTTAGGTCCGATTTGCTTCGAAAGTGTGCGAACCTCCTGTATAATGATTTAAATAATGTTATTGACTTATTAAAGAATCATAATTATTGTTATGATATCATATATGGTCATATTTTTAGCTTCTTAGTAGTAATATTTCTTTTCTACTTGTTATTCGGGTGTTTATAACTTTTTGTTCTTATGCGTGTTTTGTCGAATAAATTCTTATTCTTCTCTTTAGGTTATAGATACATCATTTCCAGAATGGTATTAATGTACTATATATCATATTTATTCATTAAATTCATTTATATAATCATTATGCAATGAATATCATGTAGAACTAATCGCATCACATCGTGGAGACGGTATTCCGTGCGTACGCACGAGCGATGATATCGTTCCCATGATCGTGGAATTGTATTGGAGTGTATGTATACTATTTAAGAATCAATATCACTTTATAATAATCATATATAGTAATTATTTACACCATTATAGCCATCCAAGTAAGGTGGTTGGGGAAAATAGATTACACCACGGCGTGGAGACGGTATTCCGTACGTACGCACGCGCGATGATTTTGTTTTCCGTAGGATGGATAAATGGTGGAATAGGGTTGTTTCATACTTATAATAATATATCAGTATATGAGTGATACTGATTTTATTACTTTCATAATGAAACAACTAAAGTAGAAGAAGTTTAAGAAGAAAGAATTTGGAAAGGATCGGTAATGGATATTACCTCTTCTTTTTTTTGACGCGCCTCTTCTTAACCTCCTCTTAGGGCACTAGGGTTGGTCTTTGAAGAAGTCCAGAACCTTTAGGATGATTCTAGGGAAGTGGGGAAGTAAAATGGGCAGGGTTTGGCCGAGATTTAAGGCTCAAATTGGTGTGAGGAGGAGAGGGAGGAGGTGCCCTTTTATAAGGGAGGAGAGGGGCACCTTTGGAAATATAAGAAATATTATTTTATATTAAATACCAACCCAACTTAAAAACATCCAAAATGACTCATATCCGATGATTAGATGATATAGGGTTGTAATCTCATCAACCAATAAAATTTAGACATGTTAGGAATTTATTTTAAACATTATCAACTTAATTTATCCTTATTTATCAATTTAATTTTATTTGTGGTAATAACATTCTATATTTTAAATTATTATAAATAATTACATATGTCTTGTGAATTTTCCATAATTTGACACCTTATGACATTGTCGACCATATAAAATTTAATTTATAATTTTTAAATATTTTTGTGATATTTAAACAATTTTATAATATGTTATTTTTATAAAATAACAATAGTGTCAATTTTGACACTATTCATTTATTTGAATTTAAATAAAATATATACAGAGTATATGTTTGAAATAGAAGCTTTAATAGATTAATAAAATGTCATATGTATCTAGAAAATTAGTGGATCAGATTACATAGTTCATATAATATTTATTTTAATATATTTAAAACCATTTATTTGATCTTTTAATTAATAAAATAATTTAAACATCACTATTGTGTCATAATTAATGATAATTATTTAATACCTAAAAATACTAAATATATTCATATGTTGTAGATAATTGTATTAGATTTTTGGATATTATTCATGTTCGAAGTTTCATTAAGTTTATCACTAAATTAAAATTATTATACTTATAAGATTTAAGAAAGTGACATGTTGTCACATTCTTTGGTTTTAATAATAATTAAATTATTTTCATGGAAAAAAGACCATTAAATGAATATAATCCGACCCTTAGGTGATATGGGTCAACTTTTAGTCATCCAATAGGATTTTTTCAGGTGTTAGGGTTTTTTATAATCTTATATTTACCTTTAATTACCCGATTTACCTTTAACTATGGTAAATAAAATTTACTGTAGTTATTATTCATAATGCCCAAAAATAAAAAGTAGTCTGTTAACATAATTTGGACCCACTAATTCTGAATATAGAATCCATTTTTCCAAATTCAAAACATATAAGTTGTAGGAATTAATTTAAAATAAATCCCGTTGTTAAGAAAACGGGTTTTAGAAGTAAAAACATTGTCAAAGATTGAAATGTTTTTACCTATGAATTCAATGTGAAATTAATGATAATGACATACATTATATTAAATGGTAAAAATATATTCTATTTATACTTTAAAACCGTTAAATATTATAATTTATCCATATAAATTATCTCAATGAGAAAAGTTGTTTTTAATTAAAAATTAGCGTATTTTTACTATTCAACAAAATATGAAAGTTATTAGAAAAATATCACAAATTTATCCAAAGTAAATTTTTATATCCTGATTCTAAAAAAGAATTTTATTTTGTCAAATTGAACTTATAAACTTGTCAAAAACTATATTTAATATGGGTGCGCTATCAAAAGGCGGTAAAACTACATTTTTTGAAAAATACTTCTTTTATCCAAAAAACTAATTTTGTTTTCATACCTCATTATAGAAAATGTATAAGTTGGATTAAAATGTTATAAAATTCAAAATTCAGTTAATACTATTCATAACAGCTAGTTTTAATAATATTTTAATAGAATATCGTTGTTTAGTGAAACTCAGTATTGCGTACGACGCAAGCTATCGAGGAAGGTCGCGGTTGCGTGTAAAACAAGCCAAGCTAGTGTTGTTTGTAGTGAAAGATTGCTTTGAAGATTTATATAAAATAAAAAAAAATATTTCTCATAATAGTCTCGGGTGTTACATTCTACCCCCCTTAAAATGAATTTCACCCTCAAAATTCGTCACTTTGTAACAAACAGATGAGGATACCTCTCCCTCATCATATACTCAAGCTCCCATGTAGATTCTTATAATTGGTGGTTTCTCCATAAAACTTTCACCAAGCGAGTGGTCTTGTTCCGTAGGACTTTTTCTCTATGATCCAGAATCTCTATCGGTTGTTCTTCATAAGAAAGATCTTGCTCCAGCGGTACAACTTCTGAGCTGATTACATGTGAAGGATCAGGTATGTACCTTATCAGGAGAGATAAATGGAACACATCATGAACTTGAGAGAGATTTGGTGGAAGCGACAATCGGTAAGCTACCTTCCCAACACGATCCAGTATTTCTAAAGGACTGATATATCTAGGGATCAACTTCCCTTGTTTTCCAAATCTCATTACCCTCTTCCAGGGAGATATTCGTAAGAACACTTTATCACCCACTTCAAACTCTAGGTCTTTTCTTCGGTTGTCGGCATAACTTTTCTGTTGACTCTGAGCTTCTCTTATGTGTTTTTGAATAGATCAGACCTTTTCTTCCATCTCATCAACAAGATCAGGTCCTAATAGCTTTATTTCCCCAAATTCATCCCAGCAAGTTGGAGTCCTGCATTTCTTTCCATAGAGAGCTTCATAAGGAGCCATCTGAATACTGGAGTGAAAGCTATTATTATAAGAAAATTCCACCAAAGGTAGGTGTTGGTCCCAACCACCTTTTAAATCCATAGAGAATGCTCTCAACATATCTTCTAGAGTTTGAATTGTTCTCTCAGACTGACCGTCTGTCTGAGGATGATAAGCAGTGATGAAACTCAACTCTGTATCCAGAGTATGCTGAAGACTTCGCCAGAACTTTTAGGTAAACCTTGGATCCCGATTAGATATAATAGAAAGTGGTACTCCATGAAATCTTACTACTTCCTTTACATATATCCTGGAAAGCTGATCCAGAGAGAAATCCTCTCTAATAGCGATGAAGTGTGTGGACTTTGTAAGACGATCAACTATGACCCAGATAGCATTATTGCCTTTGGATGTTTTAGGATGTCCGGTGACAAATTCCATAGTGATGTTTTCCCATTTCCATTCGAGTATGAGTAAGGGTTGTAACATCCCCTTAGACTTCTGTCACTCATCTTTAACTGGCTGACAAACCAAGCATCGAGAGACATATTCAACAACATCTATTTTCATGTCATCCCACCAGAAGTACTATTTTAGGTCCCTATACATCTTCGTGCTTCTAGGATGAATAGAGAATGAAGAACTATGAGCCTCATCCAACAACTCCTTATTTAATTCGGGGAGGGGAGGAACACAAACCCGATTCCTGAACTTTATTATCCCATCACAATCAAATTTGAATTCAGGAACATTTCTCACCTTCTTTTGTAACTCGACATCTTCTTTTTGTGCCTCTTTAATCTTAACTTGTATAGATGGATGAACATTCATTTGAGAAAGATACGATTTTTCCCCTTCCATTATAATTCCAAGATCCATCCTTTGTAAATCCATAAATATTGGATCTTTTGTGATCCTCATCATGGATAAGCTATCATGGTCTTGTCGACTTAATGCATATGCCACCTTGTTTGCTTTCCCAGGGTGGTAATGGATTGAGAAGTCGTAATCCTTAATCAGCTCCAACCATCTTTTTTGGAGCATATTTAGCTCCTTTTGAGTGAAAATATACTTTAAACTTTTATGATCAGTATAAATATAACACCTTTCACCATAAAGTTAATGTCTCCAAATTTTTAATGCCAAGATTACCACAGCTAACTCATAATCATGAGTTGGGTAATTTTGCTCATGGATTTTCAACTGTCGTGAGGCATAAGCTATCACCATATCATTTTGCATAAGAACACACCCCAATCCCTTCTTGGATGCATCACTATAGATCACAAAACTTTGTCCACTACAAGGCAGTGTGAGCACAGGTGCGCTGGATAACCTTATTTTCAACTCCTTGAAATTATCTTCACATTCCTCCATCCAAACAAACTTAACTCCTTTCTGAGTCAACCTGGTTGGTGGATTAGATAATCGTGAAAAATCTTTCACAAAACTTCGATAATATCCATCCAAACCAAGAAAACTTCAGATCTCAGTTACTTTTGTTGGTCTCGACCATCTTTCGATAACCTCTATTTTTTCTGGATCCACAGATATCCCCTCTTTTGAGATTATGTGACCCAAAAATGAAACTCTTTGAAGCCAAAATTCACACTTGGTAAATTTGGCATAAAGCTTCTCCTTTCTCAGGGTCTTCAGTATAATTTTCAAGTGATCTTCATGTTCTTCCTTGATCTTTTAATATACAAGAATATCGTCTATAATGACTACCAAAAACTGATCAAGATAGTCTCTAAAGACTATATTCATCAGATCCATGAAGATAGCAGGGGAATTAGTAAGACCAAATGGCATCACTATAAATTCATAGTGTTCATACCTTGTACGGAAAGCCGTCTTTGGTATATCCTCCCTTTTGACCCTTAATTTATGATACCCTGAACGAAGATCAATCTTGGAAAAGTATTGAGCTCCGCGTAGTTGGTCAAATAAGTCATCAATGCGTGCAAGAGGATATTTCTGCTTGATAGTGATCTTTTTAAGTTCTCAATAATCAATGCAGAGTCTCATTGATCCATCTTTCTTCTTAACAAATAGAATAGGTGCTCCCCAAGGTGATGCACTAGGGAATACAAATCCCTTATCAAGATTCTATTGGAGTTGCTTCTTCAATTCCTGCAACTCAATTGGGGCCATTCTATAAGGTGTCATTGAAATAGTCAAAGCACCCGGTACGAGTTCTATTGAAAACTAAACTTCACGATTTAGTGGAAGACCCGGAAATTCCTTCGGAAAGACATCATCAAACTCCTGTACAATGAGAATATTCTTAATTTTGAGTTTCTCACCAACCATTTGAGATAAATAACCTTCATTCAGTGGAATCAAGACCCATAAGATGGAAGAAATTTCCACTGGAAGGTTATGTTCATCCTGGGATCGATAGATGATCATAGATTGATCTGTAATATAAAATGTGACTTCCCTTCTTTGGAAATTTATATGAGCTCTATATAAAGAAAGCCAATCCATGCCAAGAATCACATCAAATTCAACTATAGGAAGGATCACAAGATTTGTAGGAAGCACTTTCCCACAAACTTCAATCGAGGAAGAATTATAAACTTTTGATGCGACTGTTGTTCCATTAGGTGTTGTCACAGCTAACTCAACATCTAATTGTTGAGGTAATACGGTGATATCCTTAGAAAAATATTCTGAAATAAAAGAGTGGGTGGATCCAAAATCAAATAAAACATTTTCTACTTTAGAGTGGATGGTAAGTGTACCTTTCACCACATCGTTATCGTACTCCACATCGCTGATAGAAATTGCATGTGAATTTCCTTTGTCTTTAGCCTTAATAGTTTATTGACGTCGACCATCATCATCAACCCTTGGATTTGGGCATTGATTGGCATAATGCCCCATATCCTTGCACTTGAAACATTGAAGTGTAGTAGGTTCATTCTGTGTATCCCTTCCTTTCTTTGCATCATTAGACATCTTCTTCCCATCATTGCGGCATTCAAATGCCCGATGACCTTCCTTTCCACATTTGAAACATTTACTTGTCCCTTTAAGACAACTCCCTCCATGTTTCTTTCCCCACTTTGAGCATAAGGGAAAGCTCATCTTCTTTTCAGTGTGCTCTTTAGATTTTCCTTTGAATTTCATTTTCCTCTTATTATCAAACCCATATGACTGATGGGTTACTCCAATCTCCATCTCAACTTTGAGAGCACGTCGAACGATTTCCTCATAGCTATTGAAGTCCCTTATGGCTAACGCCCTTCGAAGAATTTGTTTTAAGCCACTAAAGAATCGATCGATCTTACTCTCATGTTGGATTATAATACCAGAAGCGTACCTTGAAAGTCTTGTAAAATTTTCTTCGTAGGTACCAAGAGATTCATCATCCTTTTGCTTCAGTTCAAGAAACTCCTTCTCCATCTTTGTTCGAAGAATACGAGGGAAATACTTATTAAAAAATAATTTCTTGAACTCGTCCCATTCCATGGACTCAATTTCATATCTTTTCCTCATATTCTTGATAAGATTCCACCATTGATCAGCATCACCTTCCAAACGATACACTGCTAAGATGACTTTATCATGTTCAGAACATTGAAGAACAGAAAATATCTTTCTAGTAGTATCAATCCATTTTTCAGAAACTAATGGATCAGTAGACCCGCTGAATGAAGGTGGACGCTGCCTCATGAAAGATTCAACAGAATGTTGCTCCTTCCTTTGCTCGTTTGGAAGTCCTGCATGATTCATAACTTAAGAAAGTTGTGTGATCATGGATACAATATTTTTCATTCCAGCTCCCATAACATTTCGTTGCTCAGGGGGACAATCATTGCATTTCCCATCGCATTCCGCATTTACACAGTTCCTTTGGGTTCTATCCATTGACTAAAACCAAGAAGAATAGTGTTAGAAACACTAATTATAATAGGAAAACCACATAATCATGAATAAAATTTCACACTTAAGGTCTCATCATAGGTTGTTCATGTCCATTTCTAAAACAATAAGATTGTGTTCTATGCTTAGACTTATCCTTAGGATTCTTACTAAGGCTTTCACATCCTAGTTTCCAAAGGTTGGCTATACCTTTCCTCTGATACCAACTATAAAGACCCATACTTTACATAAATTGTAAATACTTCAAAATTTAAGAATACTTATTACAACATATAACAAAACCATGGAAGGACCATATAGGTATAGAGTCTTTAGAAACTAGGAAACATAAAAAACTGGTTCATAAAGCATCTACTTTGCCTCCCATTTATTTCATCATATCTAGAGTCCCTTTTTGTCTTATCCTTCTTAATAACCTTCTTCCTGACCTGGGGAAATTAAACATACAAAAGGGTGAGCTCAAATGCTCAGTAAGGGTAAACAAAATAAATATCAATCACATCATAAGAACATAACTTTTGGAAATCTTAACCTGCAAAAAAATCATAATTTCATAACATGGGATAAATCATAATAGTGAAATGTAATCCCAATAATCATAACGTAAAACATGAAACTTTTTGGCATACACACATAATCATAGAGAATCATTTCTTATTAGTCAAGACTCATTTCCAAGATTATCTTAGTGGAGAAAGTCCATTTCTGAATCGAGTTCACTCCTCGTTTCAGTCCTGTTTCACTGAACCTGTTTAACCTTCCGTTCCAGCTATGTCTATCTCATGAGATATAAAATATTTACCCAATGAATTGGAGGGAGATATAGGTCACACCAATCTCATAATGACACCATTCATATGTGTGCCACAAAATCATAAATCATACATCATTTCATAACCCATGTAATAAAAATGGGATTATTAAACAACATGACATCATAAAACAATTCATATAAGATAAAGGAATTCATAAAAATAATTCCATCACAACATAATAAAATCAATGTAATAATAGGGATAGAAATAGAACCCTATATTATCTTAGATGGAAAATAATTTTGATAAAACACTTGAACTCCATTCTTGAAGAAAATATCCTTTCTACTTCAAAAACATTTTCCTTTCTTAACATGTCATACAATTTTAAACTAAAAGAAGTTGATTAAAAATAAACTTGAAAACTTGTAAAGGAAGCTTCATGGAAATAATTTCTTAAAAATCCATTCATTCCGTATAAGTTAAAAAAACATTCTTCTCATACTTTTGTCGGAAAAGTCAAAAAGTACCTCGTATGAAAAACGACAAAAGATTCCTTTCATATCTTTTACTATAAACTCACCAAAGGGTAAAAATGGATTTAAAAAATTGTAGGTGGATGGAAATAGTATTAAATATTGAGGAAACATGGATGTGGATGATAAAATACACCCCAGTAAATACCAAATTATAAACAATCTTGGATAAAAATGAGATTGTGATATTTCCCTTACCTTTGGTCTGATTTGCTTCGAAAGTGTCTGAACCTCCTGTATAATGATTTAAATAATTTTATTGACTTATTCCAGAATCATAATTATTGTTATGATATCATATATTGTCATATTATTAGCTTCTTAGTAGTAATATTTCATTGCTACTTGTTATTCGGGTGTTTATAACTTTTTGTTCTTATACGTTTTTTGTCGAATAAATTCTTATTCTTCTCTTTAGGTTATAGATACATCATTTCCAGAATGGTATTAATGTACTATATATCATATTTATTCATTCAATTCATTTATATAATCATTATGCAATTAATATCATGTAGAACGAATCACATCACATCGTGGAGACGGTATTCCGTACGTACGCACGAGCGATGATATCGTTCCCATGATCATGGAATTGTATTGGAGTGTATGTATACTATTTCAGAATCAATATCACTTTATAATAATCATATATAGTAATTATTTACACCATTATACCCATCCAAGTAAGGTGGTGGGGGAAAATAGATTACACCACGGCGTGGAGATGGTATTCCGTACGTATGCACGCTCGGTGATTTTGTTTTCTGTAGGATGGATAGATGGTGAAATAGGGTTGTTTCATACTTATAATAACATATCAGTATATGAGTGATACTGATGTTATTACTTTCATAATGAAACAACTAAAGAAGAAAAATTTTAAGAAGAAAGAATTTGGAAAGGATCGGTAATGGATATTACCTCTTTTTTTTTGGTGCGCCTCTTCTTAACCTCCTCCTAGGGCACTAGGGTTGGTCTTTGAAGAAGACCAGAACCTCTACGATGATTCTAGGGAAGTGGGGAAGTGAAATTGGCAGGGTTTGGCCGAGCTTTAAGGCTCAAATTGTTGTGAGGAGGAGAGGGAGGAGGTTCCCTTTTATAAGGGAGGAGAGGGGAACCTTTGGAAATATAAGAAATATTAGTTTATATTAAATCCCAACCCCACTTAAAAACTTCCAAAATGACTCATATCCGAAGATTAGATGAGATAGGGTTGTAAATATGACTATATTTCTATCATCACCTGAATATCATTTTCCTTCTAAATCTATATATTCTAAAAATGTTTTCAAGAAGGTTTTTAATATTAACATACTATTTTTTAATTTTTTTACCCATTATTTTAGTTTTACAAAAAAAAATTGATCTTCCAATTATTTTATAAATAGTGTACTTTTGGACTTTTTTTACAAAAACTTTTCAAGGAATATTTATTTTAACATACTAAGTATAAATATACATCCTCTCCATCATGAAAACTCATTTATTTGAACCTCAATTTACAAGTTTCCATGAAGATTTTCAAATAAAATATTTTCCCTAATATTCTGGAAATGTTTAGTTTTTAGAAATTGATTTTCAAAATTAAAAGGATATTTTCCTCAAGAATGTTTTAATGATCTTATAATGGTATTTTTTTCATAAATAACAAAGAGACTTTTTTTTATTATACTACATTGGGGATATTTTTCAATGATACCATTTTTATCCTTTATTTGAATGGTTTATGATCATTTTGACTAAGGGAAGTATTGAAATTCACTTTCATGATCAATTTTGTATTCATTAAATTACTCTTGGAACATTCACTTTCTTATAATTATTTGACATTATATTTCCCTTAAATATATATATTATTTGTCTCATGAATATTATTATTTCTTAAAATTTATAACATTTTTATACATAGTGCTACTTTAAAATTTATTTGATTAAAAAGGGAAATATTGATAAATATTCATTATTTACTCAAAATAGAAATTTTTGATAAGTCATATTGTTTATGAATTAAATCAATCATTTTATATACGAGGAATGTTTTAGATATGAAGTGATTGGTGGGACTATAATTATATATCCCATCGATGCATCAACAAGTCTAATGATAGAAATCGGTTATCTAAATTAAATGGGTTTTTTTATCTATATCATTAAACCTATTTGGATAAAGGTCTTAATGGTATAAATATCAAGATATATGAGATAATGAAATCCAATATTAATAATTTCATTCATTAATAATTTAGTTGTTATTATCTATGATATTATTACAATAATATTATCAATGGATGCATTTTTTTTTCTTAATATGTTTATTAAATGGAATTTATTTTTAGTTATTTACCTTTCTATTTTGATTAGGCGTTATCTAATCATGATATTAAAGTTATTAATTAAATATAATTGTTTTAAGTTATTTACCTTGTCATATTTATTATATATTATTGATTCATAATAGCTACCATTGTGTGTAACCCTTATTGAGAATCGGATCTGACCCTTATTTTTTCCCATTCCCTAGAATATGAAGAAGTAATATTTGAATGAGTTTAAGGATGTAGGTATTTTTTATTTCACTGTGTTTTATTTGATATTTTTAAACGAAATTTGAAATTTAAGTTCTTCTCTACTTTACCAATACTACTAAACTATTCAGTCATTCAGGATGTGATTACTTGTATCTAATGAAAGGTAGTAAAGTATCCACTGGCTCTAGGATTCTGAGGTTAGGGTCTTTTGAATCTTGGTAAAAATAGGTTCAATATTGGAAAATACCATTATTTAAAACCACATATTACAAAGGGTTGAAAAAACATCCATTAAAAAGGGAATGTTTAAAACATAAATTTTACCTAAAATAACACATAACCAGGTTTCTAGATAAGGAGAAAATTGGTGGGAATTTAAAATTTATACATAGAGAAGAAAAATAACAACTAAGGATTAATAGAGAGTGATAGAGAACATGAAAATAAGAAAGTTAATGACCAAAAACCCATAAATATTTGAGGGGTAGAAATACCATCGATTCATCAAAAATGAAGGTAAAAGCCTAACATTTTTATTTTAAGATCCTTTTACTAAATTTGATGTATTATTTTACTTTCATGATAGAGATCATGATAAAATATCATTATTTATTTTCATTTTATAAGAAAAATTTAATACTTTTGGTGTGATTTGATTAACTTCCATTTAATCTCTTACTCCAAGGAATGAATATTCATGATGATTTTTTCATGACTAAAGAAAAAAATTAACTTTTTAAGTATCATAATATCTATAAAGGAATGAAATTTCATTCCTTATATTTTTATATATTTATCAAAACTATAATGATTAGAATAGGTTATGAAATATAGATAAATCATATGTTAACCTATAAAACATCAATAATAATTCCCACAATTCAATATAAATAATTCCATAAATATTAAAACTTAAACCCTTTAAAAACATGTCTGACTAAAATAAAAATACAAAAAATTAGAAATAAGGTCACTAAATTTACAAAATCATCTTAACATTAATCCCCCAAATAATATAAAATTTCTCTTCATGTCACATACCAAATATGTGAATACCTTGATCATATATTCTCCTAAAACATTGTAATAACATGAATTACCAAAAAACCATAATGAAAACATGAATGCTTCCAAAAATTAACTATATTCTCATTCCTTAAATAAAATCATAGATTATTGATTATATTCCATAAATCAAAAAATGTTGTCAACTCCATCAAAGATTACATAAAACACTTTATCATCAAGTAACTAATGAGTTCCATGTCCATTAATACTATCCCATTTACTTTATAAAAATCAAACATATATTTATCTCAATTAAAAATTATTATCTCAACATCAGGAACATATTAAGGGTTATCTTTTCCTTAATCATGGGTTCTCTAAAAAAATAATCTTACCAATAATTCAATTTTCTTGGTTATCAATACCATTCAACATATTATTTTAAATACTTAAAGGAAACCACTATAGAATAATACTTAAGTGTTTTATGATTCATATAACTAGAATATCATTGATAAAATTACTTCTACAAAATACTTCATGAATTCCAATATATAAACACTTAAATCATTCCACTTCAATAATTGGAATAATATAGGCCCTTCCTTGGTCATTGAGTTAGCTCTTTCATTAGAGAACCAACTTAGATAATTCCCATGTTCCCCACACATAATACATTAAACTATAAATGGTGTCTTAGGATAAACATCATATCCCTCCATCAAAATCTTCATTTTATTAGTCATAAAATTTTATTATTCCCATTTTTTCACACATCAAACATCTACTTACTCCTCTAAGACATTTCCTTGAGTTATTCCCACAAACGTCACAGATAGGAAATAAAATCTTCTTCCCTCCATTATCTTCGTGATACTCTAATTTTATCTTATTAGGTATGTCAAAAAACTCACCCATATTAATATTGTTAGTTGTATAATAAGAGAGATGATGAATAATAATCAGAAGGTTTCACATTCTAGCTTCTTTTTCACTTGTTTTCTTAAGAGGAAAATCATTCCATTATTTTTCACATTCAACCTTAACATAATTACACCTGGTACCATACATTGAATAAAACAAAAAAAATATTATGATCAATAATAATCATAGTGGGAAACCACATAATTATGAAAAATAAATTATAGTATGTATAAATAATAATACCTTATTTTCACTCTATTACAACTTAGGTTTAACCTAGGTCATCCATGATCATTAACTATTAAAATCCTTCATTATGGTTTGTAAATAAAATGTGAATTACCCCAATTATATCCCTCGAAGGGTGTTAATCCATTTTCGTAGTAAGAGAACACTCACCATGCACCATAAGAATGGATGAGTTATACTCAACCAACTATTTTCAAGATTATTATCCCTAAATTAAATTTTTCTAAAACCATTTCCACTTTTAGTATCTAGATAGGGATGCATTCCTAGGAAAAACATATAATATGTTCCTTACCAAAACATCATGATGTTATCCTATACTTAGACTTATCCCTGGGGTTCTTGCTAATGTTTTATCATCCTAGTTTCTAAATATTAACTAAACCTCACTCTGATACCAAATATAACAAACCAAAAATTTCACAAATGGATATTATAAATTATTATATGAATATTCATTTAATAATATTGTGATACATGCTATAATTGTATAGTTCTTGTGTCTTTGGAAACTTGGATACATAAAAACTTGTTTATAATAGATCTGCATCATCTCCCACAAATTCCATTATATCTAGAACCCTTCTTAGACATATCATATTTAAAAAAATTCTTCATATCTTGGGGAAAGTAAACATAATAAATAGTGATCTCAAATTCTTGGTAAGGGTAAAAAAAGGTGATATCAATGAAAAATTAAACATAAGATGATAAAAAAGGTATGAGAATGTGAGATTAAAATTTTAAAATCATACCTATCATATCATATATAATAATCTTGAGTTATGGAAAAAATATTTCCAGTTCATAAGACATGAATAATTAAGGATTCAAATAACATGAGATATGAGATCATAAAATTGGCATAATACATAAATTTATGGTATACACATAATAATAGAAAATCATTTCCTTATTAGTTAAGGATCACTGTCAAGACTATCAAAGTGGATTGGATTCACTCTTCATTCCACTATATTATTCAAAGTTTACTCCCAAGATGATCTTAGTGAAAAAATTAACTTACTGAACTAGGTTCACTCCCCATTACAGTCCTATTTATCTCTTGGGATAACCATCCTTACCCAATGCATTGGAGGGCTATATAATTCCAGGTCCACCCATCACACAATAAAAAACATATATATGATTTTTTTTAAGTTTATAAAATATTTATATATCATAACCTATGAAAAGTAAATGGGTTTAATAATCATTTCATCATAGCTAAACCCATAGAAAAGAAAACAAGTTTCATTAACATTTCATCATAGCATAAGACATAAAAAACGATTTCATAAACATATTTTCATTATAAACATAAATCATACAAATAAAGAATAAGGATGGTATAATTTGATCATATCCTTAATAAAAGATAAGTAACATCCAAGGATTTCATCATAGATTAAAATTAATTTAAAAGAACACATGGAACATTTCTTGAAAAAATACCCTTTTCACTTTGAAATCACTTATTTATAATATTCAAAATTATTAAATATTAAAGAAAAAATTATTTTAAATTAATATTGGAAACTTTTAAATTAATATTCAAATCATTTAGAGGTTATTATGGTGGGATATTACATTCATGTCATATAAGTTAATAGAAAACATTCTATTCACACTTTTGTAAAAAATGACAAAAAGTACCCTATTCAAAAAATGATAAAAATATTACTTTAAAACCATTTTATAAAATGTAAACAATGGGTAAGAATAAATTTAAACAATAATAGGATATTCTAAAAACATTCTTAAAATAATTTTTCTAGAAAAGATGGATATGGAAGAAAAATTATTTTTGACTGAAGAGAGAGATTATGTTCATTTTCCTTAAAAACATTCTTTTGATCACCTGAGTTTTTAAAGGGTGGGGAATGAATGGAAAAAAATTTAATATCAAAAAAGGATAATTTTATAAGATAATTAATTGAATTATTGATAGGTATATCAGAAAATTTCATCAATTAAAACTTCATCATAAAAAATCCCGCTAAACAATGAGATTGTAACATAAAACCCTTACCACTTTAGTAACTTTCGAATCATAATCCCAATGAATGAATAACTTAAAATGAAACTTTAAATTTCATTAAAATAATTATAATAATGATATAACATTTAAAATTGGTAGTATATACACCTAATAAACATAAATATGTGTATAACATCAAGTATATCACAATGAAACAATATTGAGATAAAGAACCTGTACAGCTTTGGTAATATCTGAATCAAACCCTCATGAAAGTGATAATCATATTTGGATTTTTAAATCCCAATATTTTTTATGAAAAATATCATAAAATATATTCATGGGGATTATAAACACCATAGAAATGAAACAAGTTTTGAATATGACATATGTCTCATAGAATTAAAAGTATGTTGAGAAACTCTTACCTCAAGTCTTTTCATGTTTACTAGGGATTCAAAACTATTGTATAATAAATACTGATTTATTATTAATATATTATAAAATAATATTCATCTATAAATTACAATGTACCATTGCTTTCATAATTTCCCATTATCCTTTTATGAATAATTCTTCCTTAAAATAGAAATTTGGGTGAAAATCGATCTGATTTCCATGCATGTTTCAATTCGATAGTCACAGTCCTTGTAATTTGATCATTGTTACATTATATAGAATATTTTATCAATTCTAAAAATATAATATATATTCATTATATACATATTTATAATCATCCATAAATTTTATAGATAGAGAATTGAATCACATCGTTCATGGAGACGGCAGGTCATACGTAAGCATGAATGTTGTTTTCACTTTTTGAAGGACGAAACAAAAGAAATATAATTAAAAATTCACCATTATATAATAATTATTATATCATATATATATATATATATTCATTAAATCTTTTATTGTCAATATCTATATAAAAATTAAATGAAAAAAACCACATCGCTTCGTGGAGGTGGTAGTCAACATGTACGCACGAGCGATGTTATTGTTTTTCAAAGGATTTGAAGTTAAGAAGGTAGATGTGTTATTATAATTATAGAATAGTTATTATTTTATAAATATCATGTAAAAATTTTAAACCCAACATAATAACCATCCATGAAATATAGTGATGTAAAATGAATTGTATCTCTACATAGAGGTGGTAGTCCACATTTACGCACGAGTGATACCTTCACTTCCCATTTTATGGAATATAGGGTGGAAAATTGTGGGTTCATGATCATAATAAAACTTACGTTTAATATGGATGTGAACTTTTTTATTTTAATAATAATTCCATATATTTATAAGAATTATAAGAATAAATAAATTGAAAAAGGGTGGGTAAGATGATTACCTCTCTTTTGGTAGGTCTCCTTTAGATAATTTCTTAAGAAACCTTTTAATAGTCTATTAATAAGAAGAAAAACCATAATTCATATATAGATACGTTTATTATATAATTGGGTCTGGTTTGGTTGATTAATAAGGATCAATTTTGTGTAAATAATTGAGAGAAGGTTTCCCTTTAATAAGGGAGGGGAAGGGCACTCTTTGAAGGTCTTAAAAGATTAAAATATAATAAAATTATTATCAATCCAAATGAATTCAAATGGAAAATAATTTTAATAAAATAATTATATAGTAAAAATATCATCTTAAAATGAAATTTATATAGGTTTTTGTTCCATTTTAAACCTTATCTCATTGATTACAATTTTAAACCTTTACCACGGTAACAACTAATTAAATCTTAAAGGGTTATAATTTTACATATAAGGTAATATTTTTCTCATAAATGGACAAGGGATGAAATTTTTTACCACATATTTTCCAAGTTTTCCTCTTTAAATATGTTTAAAAATTTTAAATAATTAAATAAAATATTATTTTCATAAAATATCTTCAATTTCATTTTTGACATTATTCATTTAATTTGACATTAAAGATACCAAGAAAAAAATGAAATTATAATATAATTATTTCACACATAGAAAATATATCAAAATTATCTAAAAAACTATTAGAATACACTAATTCATTCAAATTGTCTTACTTTTAATAATTTTAAAATCATTTATTTTATTTATATATTATTTGAATAAATATTATGTCAGTGTTGCATAAGCATTTAAGGTAATTATATCATCACCAAAAATTAAAAAAAATTAAAATCATAAAAATAAATAAATTAAGTTAAATAAAAATATTTATATTCATTAAATATGTATATTTTCTCACATCTATGACATGGAAATTATTTTATATATTTTTTTTGACTTTTACAACCATGCGCAGAGATTGCACAAGCATTTGGATAAGTCACTTGTTATAAAACTCCAATATTTGTAAATATATATCAAAATAATAAAAAATACTTTATATTTATTAAAATTTATATCATGTAATTATTCCTTCTCAAATATTATCGTTAGGACACCAAATTTGACTATCCATTATTGCGCAAGAAGCATCAACACTAAAAAGGATTTTCATATTTATCATGAAAACAATTCTAATTAATATTTTTTGGTTTATTTTTGTATAAAATTTTTATTATTTTTTTATAAATTATTTTTTTCATAAGTTTAATAAATTTTTATATCATGTTTATTTCATGGAAATATAATAAAATATATTGAATTTCATAAAAACTGTATTTTTTTACTATTCATGAAAAAATTTAACGTCCTCAAAAAAATCTCAAAATATATTCCTAAATAAAACATGAATTGATGAATAAAAAAATAAATACCATTTCATAACATTTAATTAATATAAGTTACATATATTACATTAAATATAAATGAGTAAAACACAATGAAAAATATTTTCTAGAAAAATGCATTTTTAAGCTCAAAAATAAACTTATACCAAAATCAACTATATTAAAAAATATTTTTTTAATTGATTATATTATTTATAAATCTATTATTCCTATGTTAATTTAATATAAAATTAAAATAATAATTTTATATTTAAATAAAAATAAATGACATTTCTAAAAAAATGTAAAAAACTGTATTTTCACTATTCATTAAAAGATCATGGATTTTGGAAAAATCCAAAAATTTATCACTAATTTAATTTTGATATTATAATTTAAAAAATTAAGTTCATTTTTTCAAATATATTTTATAATATTTCAATAAATTAATTATACTTATTTCTCCCAAAATGCATTAAAAATCATTTTTTAAGAAATCGTGTTATTGAAGAATAAAATGACTACTAATAATTGAGTGCTTAATTATTTAGAATTAATAAATAATTTTTTATTCAGTGGAACCTTTATATATATATATATATATATTTTATAATGTGATTAATCTCATTCATACTCACTAATTTAGTGGCTATGTAATAACTATAATATTGAAATAAATTTTTTTTCATGTTTCATTTAATCCTAGTGTTCCATGTCATATAAACTATTGAATATGGTGTTTTTTAAATCTTAGGTTGTTATAGTATGTATCATGAGATTCAAAATTGATGTAATAAATCCTAACCTTGTTCACAATTTTCTCTACCCATGCACCTAACTACGTGAATAATAAAATTAATTTTATCAGATTGCTTCTTAGGAACCTTATTTATATATATTTCATCTAATAAAGACCATTTATTAACTTATTATATTTATTTATTATATATTTTTAACTTATGTTTGTTATTTTTCATGAAAATTGAATCGATGTTGACTTATTTTTATAATTTTATTGATTATAGATGATATTGAAATAGTAAGTTGAATAGTTAATATAACATTTTATGAACCATTATCCAACCATGATTTTCTTATTAACTTATAATAATATGAGTATTTATGTTCTCATGGTCATCTATGATAGAGTTTTATAGCAGCGCTCATATAGGTAGTTAAACCGACCAAAGGAAGAATACTCTATAACTCAATGGGTGAGTATGGTTATGGAAGAGTATAATATAATTATAACATAAGAATAATGAAATTTTTTTTATTTTTTAAAGTTTGTGAGTTATATTTGAATTGGTTTTCATAAATAATGAAAATAAATATGGAAAATGAAAAATATTACTTTGTGGACGCAACAGTCCCCGCACAAAACATGATTAATGTTTTCATTTCCCTACTAATTAGAGGGAATAAAGGTAGATTATAATTTTTATGTTCATAATCATAATTATATTATATATGAAAAACTGATTTTTTACTTCCATACTTATAACTAGTTAAAAGAGGTGGTGGTGAAAAACAAAAGAAGTTGCTCCGTGGAGGCAGTAGTTCACACAATACACGATTGGCTTTATTTTGTTTTTATTAGTGGATGTAATGGGAAAAATAAGGGTTGTTACATTAATATAAAAACAATTCATTATTATAATCATAATTAATTAATTATATTAATATGGTTAAGGTAGGTATATAAGATAATGATTAAGTGGAAATTGTAAGGAGTTAGTAATACATACATTAAGACCTTGAACATTCTCTTGATAAACTCCTTAGAATTGAAGAAATTATGATAAATTATAGTGACTAGTGGATTTAAAAAATTAAATGGAATTATAATAGATGAATATTGGGTAGGTTTTTAAGGGTATCTATAAGGGAAAGTAAATCATTGAAAGGGTGTAAGTGATCCCCTTTTATAAGTGGATAAAAGAAAACATTTGTGAATACTCTTTACTTTTCAATGATATCATTACAGTATTCGAGGATAAATGACTCTAAAAGTTTTAAATAATAGATTTTAGGATGATAATGGGTCTATAAAGACTCAAAATAAAATTATTTCCACACATGTTTTAAACATGTTTGAAGTTAATTACTCTTATTTTGACTTTAAACTTTTTTAACCGAGGAAAATTGTTTTTACCCAAGTAACTTATATTTAACTAAAAAATAAATTAACCCCTCTTACCAAATTTGGGTATTATGAAACTAAATTTAATCTCTATTTAATATATTTTAATTTATAAATAAGTTAAAATTATCTTTCAATTTAAAACATTTTATATATAGAAAATTATTCTATAGGAAAATATTTTTTCCCACATTAAGTGTTCTTAATCTTATTTTTTATTGGTTACCAATTTAATGAGTGATAATATATTTAACTGTAGGTTTAAAAATAAAATGAATTAATTTATTATATGTCATTAATTTATTTTATTAGATAAAAATTACACAATATTAATAAAATAATTTTTTCAAAATAACAGTTTTACCATTATCATGGTCATTAACTTTGATCTTTGTAATAATAATTTTATATAAAAAATAAATTACATTTACCTGATTACATAATATTATTATATTGATTTATAATATTATATCCATTTTTTATATTTAATCTTTATAATTGATGAAAACTAATTTATTAATATAAGCGAATAAATTTTTTTAGAGTAAAACATTACATAAGTCGCCAAAATGAAAAACATGGGTTTTAAAAATTCAATATAGTATTTTTGAATGATTTATTTTGATGCATAAAAAAATTTTATATAAAAAATATTTCATAATCTTATAATTTCATCTTGTATTTGGTTATTTTCATAAATGTAAAAATATTATAAAAATTAGTGTTTTTTCCCTATTCACCTAAAAATAAATTATATTAGAAAAATTTTATAAATTAATCCTAAGATAATATGTAAATAATCAATCCAAAAATAAATTTTTTAATTCAAATTATAAATTTATAATTTTATCTTTTAAATTAAAATATGGAAGATATAAAGAAAAATATATTTTATAAAAAAACCTTATAATAGTTTAAGTGTTCTTAATCGTATTTCTTATTAATTTATAATTGATTAAAATATTTTTTAAAAAAATTAATATATTCTTAATGTAAATTTTTAATTTTTTTGAATGAGTATAATAACGATTATTTGATGAATTAGAAGCAATTCAAACCCTTATATAAGGATCTCCTGTGCATGATAAATGAAACTGGGTATAAAATGAAAATAAAGAAATACTATAAATGGAATACATTGCACAAAATATCATATAAAACATCATCAAAAACCATAAAATGGGTTTCATAAAGATCACAAAATGGCATCCAAAAGACATCCCCTCTTTGTAGTGTATCCACAGGTCGAGTGGATCTTCTGATATTCAAATGGTATCTATCCTTCCTCCATGGGCTACTAGAGCCTCTAATGAAAAGGAGAAGGATGAAGATAGTATTTAGGTACAAAGGAGTTTCTTCCAATAAAAATGGAAGCACCACACCACACTTCCATTGAATTAAAATGATTTTTAACTCCTTAAGTTAACTTCTCTAGATACTATATTTGCTCATGTGGTTATTTTGCACGAGTAAATGATGATTTGGAATCTCATACATCCATGGTATGGATAAAACTTCTCTTATGAATTTCATCTTATGAAAAATTCCTCTAATTATTTCCTATATGGTAATAAAAAATGATAGCTTCTCATATAAAACATCTAACCAAAGTGATACAATGCATGTATGAAAACAACTTATATATATCACATATATATATGGATTTAGGGAATATGTCATTTAAACTCTCTTTTAACTAAATCCTTATATACCTTTTCATGTCAAAATATATTATATCATTTAAATAACTTGTCAAATAATATTCAAAACTCATTTTGGATATTTTCCAAAACTCTTTGTAAACTCATCATTAACTTCACTTTGTATCACATCATATGCAATGCATTGTGAATACCCATCCAAAAAACTTTTGGATTAACTATAAAAAACTTTTATATCTTCATTATGAATCAAACTCAATACCCATTTAGTCAACCAAACATTTTGACCTCATGGTCCTGGATAGATTTGATAAAAACACTACAAATCGTTGGATCCATATATGTAAGAAAATAGTGGCCTCTAGAAAAGCGTCAATTCTACTCAAGCTATAAATGTATTTGGATTTATATCAATCAAACACATGTATATCTATACCTATATACACCATTTTTAATCATATTAAAATGTTAATTTTCATGTTTTCCCTTTATCCAAGACATTGAGTGACCATGGGACATAGGGAATGTCAATCCCATATAGCCAACTCATTTATTCTTCATTCTCAACGTGTAAATTGATTTGATCTCTGAATATATCACTTGTCATTTATCCTTATGGATAAAGATATCACATGTCCCATATTTGGATATATATACTATATCTAGGTGTATCCACACACTCCCACAGTCTATCTCAATTGCGGGCCCATACGTTATACTCATCATACGGGAGAGAAACCCCTATCGGGGTTAAGATCCAACCAATGACATGATCATCAACATACCCAAACACCCCTACATTAGCTAAGTCAATATGTATTATTACATAAGTAGGGTATAAAAGTATAAAAATTATCATTCCAATTAATTTTATAACCTTAGGTATTGGGTACACAAATATAATCCATGCACCAGTAGTATACCAAAAAAATTATATGATACTCCATGTGTTATACCTACTAGGCCATAAAGAGCACATAAATAATCTTATTATTTTTTTGTGCCTCATTATTATATTTTTGTATCTCTATACAAGAATCATAATCACTCTAAACTTAAAAATTCATTATAACCTATAATAATACATGATGAACTTGGTTAAGGATAACTCAAAGTCATATTTTGAAAAGTAAATTTTTATTACACTTCAAAAAATATATATTTATATAAAAATTTATGCAATCGACATTAAATAATGATAAATTTTATATTACTTTTAAATATGATACATTTTACACTCTTAATCCCTTTTAATAATATTTAACAAACCAAAAAAAAAACACTGGTTTATCATATCATATATGAAAACTTCCAGATAAGCCTTATTTCTGTTTCACTTTTTGGGTTTGGTTAAATCAATAAATCATATGTAATTCCTATCACATCTCTAGGTGACCATTTGATAAAACCAACCCACTAAAATATTTACTGAGAAACATCTTTGAACTAAGATATTTTTAATAATAGTGATACTTTGGAATCAAATTCCCAACTATTCAACTAATTGAACATATTCAAACCTATTAACATCATAACATCAAATGTTATGATGTCAAATTATGTTTTATACTTAGAACATTTTTTTCATGATCATTCTTGTAAATTCATGTCATCAAAATTTTCCCTCAAAATAATGTGACTTCTTACATTATTATTTAATAATACATCCTAATCACTTTTAGTATTTTAAGTAAAATTATATTTAAACTTAAAATACTATAATAATTTAACTTTAAACTTATATTAAGTCCAAACTTATTCCCACTAGCCTCTTAGTCACTATATTCATTTTAAAATATCTTCTCAAGATATACAACCCCATTTTTTATAAATAATAATTTTTTCCTTTTGATGAGAATATTTAACAAATAAACTAGTGTTTCTATATCATGTGTGGTATTTTGGGTGTTTTTAACATTTTCATTTGAAAAGAAGACTTTATTAAAATATACCACTGATGGGTGGAAAGAACATGTTCCCTCATATTTTAACAAATATTTGGATAAAATTTTATCCTAGGTAAAATATTTTTATCTGTATATTCTTTTAAAAAAATTATAGAAATAAAAAAAAATCATAATCCATGTGTCTAAATTTAATTATCTCATACTTTCTAATAAATAATCTTGGTTCTAGAACATCTTATCTTATCACATAAGAAAAATTATGTCAATATATGTGTCTTTTACTTAGATTTATTTGAGTTTAATAAAATATTTTACATTTAAATCATAGATGTAGTGTCTATTTACTTCATCTCATGAATAAAAACTACAAGCTCAATCAATTATTCCTTTCTTGAATGGCCTGAAGGCCTTAAATATTTATTGATTTTTGATAATACTCCTTTAAAGGGATAAGGGTGAATAATTACAAGGACCGAAGGCTTAAGTGACATTACATGACACATAGATATTAGGAAATCATCCAAAACAAGACAACTTGGAACTACCCCTCCCCTGAAAATGTTGTGATGTCATCTCTACACCTTCACATGGCTGGTCCGCTAACTATCTTGAGTAGAGCTACATAAGCCCAATGCGAATGGAAATTCCATACCCTCTCAATCTTACAAGCCTGATTATCTCTTCTCTGGTGAATGAACCTTCTCGGAATCCTAATTTTGATCCTTTTTACTTATAATATGTCTAGAAATTTTCATTTTCCAGGTGAACCGAAGGACTTGAGGTATCCCGAAAACCTATTGGTGGCCTGAAGGCCTTGATTTGGATAGAAATTCTGATTGGCCTGAAGGCCTTGAAGGAATTGAGGACCAAACCGGTGGCCCGAAGGCCCAATCAGATGAATAGTTCTGGCTATTACAGTACTAAATAGTACCTTCTATAGTACTGCTATAGTAACCCAGAAATATGCCTCTAACCAGATTTGATCTCGGGTCTCTTGGATTCATTTTCTGAGTCCTTACCAATTGGAATGAGGCTAATGTTGTCAATCAATTATTCCTTTGATTTAAACCTCTTATATATTTACAAAACAATGTAAAATATATATTCAATATCACATAACTTTCAAAATTAAATAATTAATTTCTATAAAATCCACTCCTAATATAGAAATTCCATGGAGTTTCACAAACTCATCCAGGTATGTCTTAGATATTCCAATAATAATTAATTATTAAGCTTCCTTCCTGAAAACCCTTTGTTTCATTGACCTTTATTGGATTCTTGAAGAAACATTCTTAAAAAATTTAGCCAACTTTTTATTGAGTCAGAAATTATATTTCTTACAATTATATTCCTTTGTTTATGAAATCACAAACTCTTTATTAAATACATTATTACTAACTTTCTTATGTCCAAATTATTTTCGTATGTTTTTTTAGAAAACATTATATTTTACCATAATTAGAATAATTTATTAAGTATTCAAGTATAAAATTTATTCTTCATTATGATCATCATAATGAGTATGTATCTGATTAATCTGACTCACCTTTATCAGTTCTAGAAGTTAGACTTTCTTTTATAACTTTCGTAATGAAAAAGTCCTAACAATCAAACTTACATCGATACCAGTAAAATTGGATTGATACTCCAAGATATTATTGAATTGATAGACTTAAGAAAATCTATCAGACTCACTATGTTTAAAATCTGAATAAGGAAAAATTATTTCTATCATAATGGAATAATTTTTACACTGTGATGGTGTAAATTAATACGACATCATACATTTTGTTATGCCATAGAGGTATGAGCTTCCAAGTTTCAAGTGTCCAAGTCATTGTGACGAACTCAAATAAAATATAACTATTTGGAAGGAAATATGACCATTAGGAATATTCCTATAAATACCCAATCATTCAAAGAGTTTGGAGC
The DNA here is from genome assembly GCA_963277665.1 of Viscum album. NCBI lineage: Eukaryota > Viridiplantae > Streptophyta > Magnoliopsida > Santalales > Viscaceae > Viscum > Viscum album. The sequence goes on along the minus strand of OY728146.1, from coordinate 1,660,947,146 downwards.
TTTTTTATCACTGCTGCAGAGCTACTGATTGATCACTTTTTATCTCGATTTTTCAAAAGCTTATATAGAATAAACAACTTTTTCCTAGTCTTTTTTAATGCTTTATAGAGAGTATTATTAATTAAACCTTATCAAGCTATCTAATTAATAATCATTTTGAAATTTATTTTTGTTTTTGATTATTTTGATTGCGATTGAGGGATTATAAGGATATGAATATGAATAATTTGATCATCTTGATTGAGGGTTCACGGGGATAGTTAGACATATAATCTAATCCAACAGATCGAGGGATTCCATGGCTATAAAGATAGATCTAATCTTCCTATTGAGGTATTTCCTTTCTGATGAAATATAGACATTCTTGTAAGTATAAAATAATGGATAAATTTATCTATGGTTAGTGGATACCATACTCTTACGGATAAAATAAGTGCATTATTTTAATAATAGTTTTAAGTCATTATTACACTACATTTATATTACATTGATTATTTATTTACAAGTAATTATTCTATTGAATTTATATAAAATAATGTTAAACATAATATTCATATTTCTTTACAGTTTTTTTATCATAATTACCCTAATTACATTCCTTACTCTGATTAATTGGATCCATAGTGACTCTGATCTTTTACTCTAATTTAATTTTATTAATTCTAATTATGATTATATAACTCTATTATATCAAAATAAATCATCATTATGATACTTCATTAATAACACTGAGAGCTAAGTCTAAATTCGATAGTTTTACTTAAATAGGTTTGTGAATTTTTTAGTTTGAATTGTTTTAAACTAAAGGTTTTTTAATCCAAAATTCAACTCTACCCCCTCTTGAAATAGAGCCATAAAGAAAGTATTATTTCAATACTAATATCAATATAAATTATATTGATATCCAAAAATTGGTATTAAAGAAGGATTCCACTTCTCATTTACTTGATGAACTTTTTAATTTCTTTACAATTGAAAGTTGTTAAGGTTTTTATTAAAAAAAAATTTATATAACTTTTTTTATAGTAACATGTTTTTTAGGAAATAATATATCTTTTGTTTTAAATATAGAAGGAATGAATATTGGATCTATAGATAATATGAATAACAACATACCACCAAATGTTTATGGTGCAACTATGAATACCATATGGATAGACTGAATACTTTTATTATTATCTTTGGATTTGATTACATCATCATGCTTACTCTAAATTATAATATTCCTAATAAGTAGTTCACTTCCTTTACTAATGTAAAGAAACAAGAATATCAGTTGAATTACAGAGTTATAAATACATTATTATACTCCGTGACTAGAAGCATATATAGGCATATTTAATATTTTGACATATCTAATATCATTTGGAAAAATTTAGAAGTTACATATTTTAGAACTACAAAGGTTGTAGGGACTTGAAGAGAAATGTTAAGAGATGAATTTCAAGCCTTTGATTTTCTACCTAGTGAATCTATTGAAAATATGTATAATATATTTATGAATATTATAAATAGTTTACAGGATATTGAAGAAAATATTTTTGATGGTGAAATTCCTGTGGATAAATTATAGACATCATACCTAATGAGTGTGAATAAAAAAGGACTCTTGTTAATGAAACGAGAAATATAAGTAATCTTACTCTTGATGACCAAATTGGAACCCTTATGCAGTATGAGGGAAGTTTAAAAAGAGATGTTGAACAAAAGAAAACAAAAAATGGAGGAGCTTATTTTTCTACTACTACTTTAGATCCAAAAGTTCAATCTATTGAGAAAGTTATAATGAGTTAAAGAAAGAATAAAGTTTTTACTCAATCTGATTCTAGTAATTCTGACCATTTTGAAAATGTATTAGATAATCTCTCTAGAATGAATAAAAATATTTTTGGAAATTAAGTTTTCTAGAAATTTTATAATAACGTTAATAATGATATAAGTGACAAGAAAGATAATTCACTTGTTATGAATGAAAGAAAGCTGGACATATCATGCCATATTGTCCAAATATAAAAAGGGAATACATGAAGGATGAAAATAATGAAATAAATGCAAAAAAATATTAAAAACTAATTAATAATTTTATTAAAGCTTTTGACACTTGGAGTGCCATTGGAGGTGATCCTTCTGAACATAATTATGATAATCAAAGTTCTAGGAAGTGGAATATATGTCTTTTTGAAAATTTAACCATTGTAAAAAAAATTTCTCATGGAAAAGGTATGAATTGCTGAAAAATCTAAATAATATGTCTTTAAGAGAAAATTAAACAGATGAGAAAAATTCTACATCTTTGGATTAAGAGTCCTCATCAGCTAGTGAAGATAATGTTTTACCTTCTTATGAAGAAGTTTCTCATTTTTTAAAACTTTTGGAAAATAAAAATTGTAAAGTTATCAAAAACATGATAAGGCTAATTCAAGGACAAATATTTTTAAAAATGAAATATCATATCTTTATAAATTTCTTGATAGGTTTAATTCTGATAAGGGTATTATTTCTAAAGATTTAGAAAAAGTAATTTATGAAAAGGATAGTTTACAAACTATTTTTTGTAAACTTCATTCTAAAACTATCACTGAATAGGATACGAATTTTGTTGTAAAACTAAAATATGAAAATTATTCTTTGAATAAAATTTGGTAAATATTTACCACAGGTAATTAAAATTTTGATAAAATGTACAAACAAATTCTTCCTCACGGGAAAAGTTCCGGAATATGATTTTCTTCTAAAAATCAGTTTTTAATCATAATTTATTTATTCCAAAAAGTGATCATTTTGTACCAAATGTCAAAGTGTCGGCCATTGGAAGAAATTTTTTTCTTTAAATAAAGTCCAATATCTATTTTTTCATAAATCCTTCATTTCTAAAAAAATCGGATTCCTAAAATTTTATTTTCAAATATTACTAGACCTTCGAAGGTTTGTGTGCCGAAAGCCTAATGATTTTGTTTCCAAGAAAACAAATATTTTACCAAAAAAATATATGGTACATGGATAGTGGTTTTTCCAGTCATATAAATGCTAATAAAGAATTTTTCAAAAGGATTATCAATATTAAATGTAAAAAATTTACTTTCAGAGATAATGATCAAGGATATATTATAAGTTTTGTGATATTGTTCTTCTTGGTAAAGCTTTAATTTCAAATGTTTTATTTTTTAAAGGTCTTAATCAAAACCTTATAACCATAAGTCAATTAAATGATGAAGGTTACCTTGTAAACTTAAGAAATGATAAATGTGTTGTACATAGTTCCAAGGATGAATTTTTTCTTTATTCCAATCAGTATGAGAATGTTTACAATCTTAACATAGAAGACGTTAGGAGCCAAGACTTACCTTAGCTTACTTTAATGGAAGATAAATATTGGTTATGGAATAAAAGGTTAGGTTACTAAAACCTTAAAAACTATTAATGTTGACTAAAAAAAGACTTGTTAAGGGTCTACTAGAACTTATGTTTGATTACTAAAACTTTTGTGACCCCTATCAATATGGTAAACAACATAAGTCAAGTTTTAAATTTATTAGTAGAGTCTCAACTTCTGATGCTTCAAAATTAGTGCACATGGATTTATTCAGTCCTACAAAAACTAGGATTATTGGAGGAAAATACTATGTATATGTTTTGGTTGTTGAATACACTATATATACTTGGGTTTATATTCTTACAAAAAAATCTAAATCATTTTGTTATTTTAAAAATTTTGTTTTCAAAGTTAAAAATGAGAAAAACCTTTCCTTGGAAACTATTCATAGTAAACATGGTGGAGAATTTGTAAATTATGATTTTGAAACTTTTTGTAGTAGGAAAGTTATAGAACATAAATTTTAAGCTCTTAAACCCCTTAAAAAATGTTGTTATTGAAATAAGAAATATAATTTTTCAAGAAATAACAAGAACCATATTGAGTGAATAATCAATTGCTAAATTATTTTGGGATGAACCTGTTAGTACTACCTACTATACTATAAATCGAGTTTTAATTATACATATTCTTAATTAAACATCATATCAATTGTGGATAGGAAGAAAACAAAAAGTTTCTTACTTAATAGTATTTGGATGTAAAGTATTCATCTTGAATATGAAAGATAACTTACATAAATTTTCACCCAATTCGATGAAGGAATATTTTTAAGTTATTCCACTAATTCTAAGGAATATAGAGTTTTTTTTAAAAAATTGTCATACTGTTGAGTAAACAGTGAATTTTGATTTTTATGAAACTGAACCTTTTGTTTTTAAACAACCTAAACCTACATCTGATGATGTTATTTCAAAAAATTATTTTCAAATTTTGTTAAAAAATTCTTCTTATACGTAAATAATTACATAATTAGTTTATGAGGTCACTCAAGAATATTTTTTACCTTATGTTGATTAACAGACTCTTCAGAATCCAAGAAGTTAGTTGTTTTTTAGGAATCATCCTAGTGATAGTATCTTTTGTGATATTGATCAACCAATTAGGGATATAATTTCCTTAAGGAATTAAATAGAATATATATAATTTCTTTCCCTATTTGAACCTAAAAATCCTAATGAGGCTTTAGGAAATTATTATTGGATAGAGGCAATGCAAGATGAACTCAATGAATTTGAGAGGAAAAAATTCTGGACTTTAGTGGAATTTCCCAAAGAAACTTATATGATTGGAGTAAAATGGATTTTTAGAAACAAATGTGATGAAAATTTAATTATTATTAAAAATAACTCAAGACTTGTTGATAAGTGTTATAAAAAATATGAATTCATAAATTATAAAGAAACTTATGCACTTGTAGATATATTTGAAGATATTTTTATTCTACTAGCCTTTGCAACATTATTTAATTTAAAACTATTTCAAATGGATGTGAAGTATTATTTTATTAACATATATGTGTAGGAGGAAGTTTATGTTGAACCACCCCATGGTTTTTAAAATAAAAAACATCTTGAATATGTTTAAAAACTTGCCAAATATTTATATGGACACAAATAATCTCCTAGAGCCTGGTATGAAAGGTTAACATGATTTTTTTACAAAACAACTTTGTTAAGGGAGCTGCGGATCCAAAAAAATTTATAAAAGAAGAAAATAAAAATTTTATGATTGTTAAAATATATGTTAATGACATTATATTCTGATCAACTCAAAAATATTTAACAGATTCATTTTATGATCTTATAAAATCTGAGTTTGAGATGTTTATGATGGTTGAGTTAACATTTTCCTTGGTTTTCAAATTTCAAAAATTCCAGAAGGAACATATATATATCAACATAATTATATTAAATATATTCTTAAAAAGTTTGGATACGACAATAATAAAAGTATTAGTACTCCTATAGGTACGTCAAATACTCAAGACCTTGATGAGAATGGGAAAACGGTTGATCAAAATACTTTTAAAGGTATGATAGGAAGTTTACTATACTTTACTATTGGTCATCCAGATTTGATGTTTTCTACTTTCCTATGTCCAAGATATCAAGCTGATCCAAATTAATCTAATATAAATGTTGTAAAATGGATCTTTCATTATCTTAAGAGAACTATGGATTTAAGACTTTTCTATTCTTCTAGAAATTTTTTTCAATTAAAAAGTTTTTTAGATGTTGACTTTGGTGGTTACAGAAGGGATTGAAAAAGAACATATGAAACTTTTTATTTCATAGGAAAGTATTTAGTTTCTTGGCCATGTAAGAAACAAAACTCAGTAGCACTTTCCACCACTGAAGTTGCATATATGGAAGTTAGAAGTTGTTTTGATCAAGTATTGTGGATGCAGCACACACTCACTGACTATGGAATAATTTTTACTAAAACTAAAATACTTTTTGATAACAAAAGTTACATTTAATTAAGTAAAATCCCATAACAAAGCTCATGTTCTATGAAAATAGATATAATACACCATTTTATTTGGGATTACTCACTAAAAGTAGATATCATTTTACAATTCATTGTAATGCAAGAACAACTTGCTGATATTTTCACAAAACCTCTTTCTTTTGATAGATTTGAATAAATTAAACAGAATATAGGAATGGCCAATGTAAAATGATCTTTCAAATCTAATTATTTTTTAACTGTCTTCTTACATTAAGATACTCATTTTAATAGGGGTAGTAGATATGTTTGATTTTTTTTTCAAATATTTTAGTTTTCTAAAAAAAATTCCTTAACAAAACTTCATCGTAATGGGTTTCTTGGACTTATATCTCTTTATAAAATTTTCTAGACTTAGGTTTTGTTATTAATTATTTCAAATATAAATATTACAATTAGTGTTCTTAATGAAAAGATAGTAATTATTACTTATAAATAACTTTTATTAAGTTTACTGTTAAAAAACATATATTTTCAGTTTTTTTATTTTTTTTATTTCCTATTAAAAACTACAATAATCAATAAAATTTAATAAAAACAATAAGAATAGATTAGTCATACTAATGGATTTCTTAACTCAAAAAGAATTCTTATATCTTTTATATTTTTTCACTATGTTAATAAGATTATTTATTTTATTTTTGTTGTTACTCTTAGTTTTAAAATAATCTCAAAATGTTTCCCTCTTAATTGTATTCAACCCAAATAAGATAGATTTTTTTAACCCTCAAGAGTTCAAAAATACTTAAAATATTTCCACGGATGAATTTCTACCATCAGATCAGAAGAGTTTAAATAATAATTATTGGTTTTGTTTTTAAAAGATCAAACAACACACCTAGAGCTTATATAACAAGGAACCCTTGGTCTCACCCGAATTTACCCAAGTTTTTAGGGTTAAGCGGTCAAATGTAGAGTAGTTTGGGTTATCGATTCCTCATAGACCTAAGAAGAAACCTATAGACATACACATTCTATTGAATAATGTTGGCTATTAGGTGGCCAAATTTGGGTTGATTTTATCTTGTTTTAAGTAAACACTATGTGACTTAAGTGAAATCAAATTATGAGAAGGGTTGATCCTAGGTTATTACAAGGGGTGGATTGGATGAAATTATTTTTTAACGATTTCAATTTCTTATATTCGAGATGGGTTTATTCAAGAATATCAAAAAACTTCATAACATACTAGTTTTATACCAACACACCATAATAATAATCACCTATACACTTGTGAAATCAAATTAATGAGAACTCCAAGGTAAAGGTTTGTATTAGCACTTGAAGTATGTGGCCTTAAAATTCAACAAGGGCGAAGTAGTTTTAAAATCATCAAATAAAAATCTAAATTAAAAGAAGTGATTATACGTTAATTGTGTGATAAATAACATCTGATATAACCCCTTGATACTCCCTTGGATCAAATCATAAGTGGTTTATCCATGCATTGATTATATGGTTTCAATGGAAGCGGGAAATAGACTCATGAGGGAGGAATTGAAGATGTAAAAAAAATAAAAAGAAAACAATCACTCCACCGTTGTGTGAATAATTTCACAAGGTTTAGTATGAATAAATTCACACCATAAATCAACGGTATCGATGTGATAATAATAAGAATAGAATAAGAGAAGATGAAGAATTTTTATGGAAAACTAAGGTGATTTGAACAACTTACAAATAAAGAAGAACATTACAAAGGAAAAGTGGAAACATAACACTATAATGAAAGAAAACATAAAATATGAATAAATCCTCAAACAAAACTACCTTAAATAGGAATTTTGGGAGCCTTGCGTCGAGCCTCCAATATAAAAATTCATCCCACTTGAGTATGGTAGGCTTAGGGTTGTGTAAAGCTTATGGAACTCAGACTTTTCCACTCTTGACCCGAGGATGTAGCCAGCTTGCTTCCAACAAACAAAAGTGACTAAATGAGATTCTATATGGCCGAATTAGAGTGGAACATAGAATAATAAAATGAATCTAAAGATGTACCATAACCTTTTGTAAAGTTTAAACCAAAAAACGTTTATTTTTTAAGAGATATGGGTAAAATGGTGGGCTGTTTTTTTGTTATGAAGATTCTGGCCCAAAATTTTATCTTCAACTTGGGCTACCTATAAATCCATTCAAACATCCTAATTATATTTGGACACTTTTTAATGAAATTTTCCCCATGATTTCCTCTATATTTATTTAAATTTTTAGAATCATTGGGATTGTATCCTGGCCTCTAAAGTCTTGTTATTGGGATGTTATCCAGTCTACTTTGCACAGAATGTGTTTCTATGAAAGCCCATTTTGGTGGTCTTCGAATGTGAATCTTCCAATACAGAAAAATGATTAATTATTCCAAATGTAATGAAAAACCTGAAAAATAAATATCAAAATAAAATCAAGAAAACTTTTTATTTTAGGAGGTGTTCAAAAATGTACCATGTGATAGTGAATTTTAAGAGAGAATTACAAACATAATATGAATCAATGTACAAAATGTAAAATGCACTAAAATAGTGTTTATGAATTATGAAGCACATTATTATTTTAGATATTAACAATGAATATTATCCTCATTCAGTGGATAATCACACACCCCCCCAACATGATTTTTTCTAGTCCTGAGCAAAATATATCTCAAAAATATGAAATTCGAATTTCCTTTTCCAATAACTTTTTAATACACATTGATCACCAAAAAACATTATACCAAACAATCATGAAACCCATAAAAATATTTTAATATAAGATATTTTCTTAAGAATATCCCAATCCCAAGCCAATTCCTTTGTTCAAATTCATTTCTATATTTCATCCAATATCAATTAAACATGATGATGTGTTGTTCATCGCAATAGACATGGGGGTTAATCTTTATTCAAAGGGGAAATGACAGAAGCACTAGGTGGAATTAAATTTCAATATTAAGATGAGTATTCAATTTTTTTGTTGTATTTTTGTTTTTTTGTTTTTTTTTTCAATTTTTCCATGGTAATTGAAATTATACACAATAGAGTCAACCCATGTAGAGAGACTTTGCTGATGACTCCTAGGCTCAAAGACCTTAGGGAGCCAAGTGAAGCACACATACTTGGGAATCATCTCAAGTTAACTCAGTTGAAAACAAAGTCAAATTACCACAAATAAATATAAAATTACTAACTTTGGGCCAGACAACTATGGAGTTACGATCCCGAAGAGTCGAAAGCCACACATTAGGTTATTTCAATTCTCTATGTGCAAATTTATTGTTTGTTTTGATTTTTTTGAACACTCATATTAAAACTAAAATGATCAAAAACTTATGATATTTATTTGGGGTATCCCATGAACTCAAACTAATACCCCACTATCCAAAGGACGTTTGTGGTTAATTTTTTATTTGGATGAATATATAACTGATAAAAGATCACATTAGAAGGCCACACTTTCCAAAATCTATGATCATGAAATTATACATGGATTAAAATCCGAATACGTTCGTGATAAATTATTTTATATTAAGTTTCAAAGTTTTGAATGTGTATTATCATGTTCAGGGTTAAATATAATTTTCCTTCCACACTTTTTTTAAACACAAAAAAGTTATTATTTTTCATTATTTTCACCCCCCAAATTAAAATAACATTGTACCCGGTGTTTAAAGACAATAAAATGTATAAGGGCGTAGAGGTAGAGGAGAGGAGTTCTAAAAGGAATTTGAAATAAGAAACATGGAACGAATTCACCTAGTTTTTTTGAGGTTGAAGCTCATGAAACTCATGATTACTTCTTTGATCTCCATGTCACTTATAGAGACCCCATTAATGATGACAGTTTATGTTTGTACACCAAAAAAATCCATCAACTCAACATCCTCTATTTATTTAAGAATACCAAAGACAGACACTAGGAACAAGTAAAAATTAGAATTACATATATATGTGGATATATAAATTTTAAAATATAAGTATATATATATATATAATAAAAGAAGGAAACACTATAAGTTGTAGGTTAGTGGTAGGTACACTCCCCAGGTTCGAGTCCCCGCAGCTTCACCAGTTGTGGCGGGGTTTTCCTCACGACCTACGATGTGTCCTTTTATTTTATTTTTAATTTTTTTTTTGTATTTTTCATTTAACCTAAAAATACATAAAAATAAAATAAAATAAACTAATGATACATTGTATTCTTTTTAAATTTATGGGTAAGGTATTACTCAAGGATCACACCACGTGACACGGATGAATATGGCGCTCCCATTTCATACCCATCTATACTCATAATAGAAGAACATGTCAACAATCTATTTTTTAAATATCAAAATGATTCATTAATCCTATTTAAAAAAAATGATTCACAATTATTGGAAACATTAAAACCATGGGATGCCTCCCATGAAGAACTTTTGTTTAACGTCGTTATCCCAACATGGATCCTAAATCTATCAATGTTTTTCTTGGTTCATAGGTTGTCTCAGTTAACTCAACCTTTGTTTCATGTTTATTGAATGATTCAATGAATGGTTTTAATCTATAACCATTGACCTTGAAAATGTGACCACTTGTGGGATCCTAAATCTCAATTACCCCATGGGGGTACACATGATGCACTATGAATGGACCTGACCATCTAGACCTTAACTTTCCCAGGTGTAAATGAAGTTTCAAACCATACAACAGCACAAATTTTCCCAGTTAAAAGTGTTTAATTTTGAGATTTCTAGATTGGTAGGCTTGAAATCTTTCTTTATTTATCCTTGAATTTTCATAATCTTTCATCCTAATTTCCTCATGTTCATTAAGATCTAATTTCCTTTTTTCTTCAGCCAAAGAAATGTCAAAATTCATTTTTTTGATTTCCCAAAATGCCTTATTCTCAATTTCAACAAGTAAATGGAATGATTTTCCATAAACCAACCTATATGGTGACATGCCAATTAAGGTTTTGAATGTTATACGATATGCCCAAAGAGCATACAAGAGTTTCTCAAACCAATCTTTCTTAGAGGGATTGAATTTTTTTTCAAGAATTTTCTAAATATTTCTATTTTATAACTCATATTGACCATTGGTTTGAGGATAGTATGAAGTGAAAACTTTATGAGAAATCTGATACTTAAACAAGAGTGAAGAGAATGGGTGGTTACAGAAATGGGTTCTTAGATCACTGATTATAGCCCTAGGAATTCCAAATCAAAAAAATATGTGCTCTTTCAAAAATAGTATCACAACATAATGGTCATTGGACTTGGTGGGAATGGAATAAACCCATTTCGAGACATAATCAACAACTATGATAATGTATAGGTATCCCCTAGAGTTTAGGAAGGGACCTAATAAATCAATTCCCCAATAATCAAATATTTTAATGACTAGAATATGAGTGAGGGGCATTTGATTGCTTTTTGTAATAGATACTAATTGTTAACACTAAGGAAAACTGTTGTAGAATTTGAAGGAATCCTTAGTGAGGTCGGGCCAGTAGAAACCACTTTGGAGGACCGTTGTAGATGTTTTGTTTGTGGAAAAGAGGTATCCACATGCCTCTGCATGATAGAATCTTAGAATGTACTCTTTCTCAGACTTATAAACACATCTCTTAATGATTTTATCATGATAGAAATTGAAGAGGTAAGGATCTTCAAACACATAGTGTTTGACATTAGAAAATAATTTCCTCTTATCTTGGGTCCTGAGAAATTTTGGAATGACACCCGTAACCAGGTGGTTTTCTATGTTAGCATACCATAGGCAATCACTAATAGAAAATAGGCGTTCATCAAGAAATTAATCATACATAAAAAGGTGGTGTGAGTTTTCTTTTAATTCCATCCTATAGAGGTGATAAACTACAACTTTTTCAACACCATTTTTATGCTTAATGGTTAAATCAAACTCTTGAAGAAGAAGGACCCACCTAATAAATCTAGCATTGGCATATTGTTTTTGGAAAAGGTATTTTGGGGATGAATGGTCAATGAAGAAAATGATGGGTGATCCTAAGAGATAATACCTGTATTTATCTAGGGAAAAGACAACATCAATCAAATATTTCTCAGTGGTGGTGTAGTTTGTTTGTGCATCATTTAAATATTTTCTTGCATAAGAAATGACACATGGAGTTTTCTCACACTTTTGTCCTTAGAATACTCCTACAGTGAAGTTTGTCACATCACACATGAGCTCAGAAGGAAGTTTCCAATTTTGAGATTCCGTGATAGGTGGAGGGATAAGAGCTGACTTGAGTGTAGAGAATGATTCCTCACAGCTTTATATCTTGAAAAATGGAGCATATTTCACCAATAGAGCACAAAGTGGTTGAGAAATAGAGATGAAATACCTAATGAACCTTTTATAGAAACCACCATGTCTTAATCAGGACCCCACTTCCTTAACAGTTTTAGGAGAGGGAAGGTGATGAATGATGTCGACCTTAGCTTTATCAACTTCAATCCCTCTACCAGATACCAGATGGCCTAGAACAAGTCCTTCCTTTACCATGAAATGGACGTTTACCCAATTTAGAATGATATTATTATCCTCATATCTTGAAAAACCCCTTTCAACATTCAGAAGGTATCCCTCAAAAGTATCCCAAAAGATGGAGAAGTCATCCATGAAGACCTCTAAACAATCCCCCACCATGTCTGAGAAGATTCCCATCCTGCACTGTTGGATGGTACTAGAGGCATTACATAACCCAAAGGGCATGCGTTTGAAGAGAAAGTGTTTAATGGACAAGTGAAAGTTGTTTTTTCCTAATCTTCTAAGGAGACATTGATTTTATTATACCATGAGAATCCATCTAGGAAGCAATATAATTGATGAACCACCACTCGCTTGAGGACTGGATCAATAAATGAAAAGGGGAAACGGTCTTTATTGGTATTAGAGTTGAGCTTCCTATAGTCAATGCAGACTCTCCATCCACTACTGACCCTTATGGGGAAAAGGTCACCATTCTCATTAGTGATCATAGTAATTCTAGCTTTGTTTGGGACAACTAGAATTGGGCTTACCCACTCACTCTCATCTATGGGGTAGATGATACCCGCTTTCAATAAATTAAGAATTTATTTCCTTACCACATCTATAAGATTTGGATTGAGTCTCCACTAAGGTTGATGACATGGTTTTGATTTAGATTCTAGAACAATCCTATGAGTTCCAATGAGTGGTCTAATCCTAGGAATATCAAAAAGGGTCCATCCAATTTCTTTTTTTTGCTTTCTTAGGACATAAAAAATCATCATCTATTGATTGTATTCAAGATAGGAATAAATGAAAATATAAAAGGCTTGATTTTCCCCTAAGAATTCATACTTTAGTGATGAAGTTAAGACCTTAAATTCGAGATCAGATCGGTTATCACTTTCCAAGAAAGGAAGAGACTTTGTATTGAACTCAGTTTCTTTGTTCATATTTCTTGAATGAATTGGTTCCTTGTGAAAAAAAATTCATCCACTAAATTAACTAAAATGTGTCATGAATGGGTATGGACTCAATGTTATTGATTTCACCCATGGTATCATTTATTGGTGATTATATAAAATCTTTAATAGATATATCTGAAAGAGATTCGATCCAAGGAGAAAAATTTTCCTCATGTGAACAAAGAAAATCAATCTATTCTTGACTTAAACATCCTTAAATAATTCCATGATGTTCCTCAAGTTCACTATCAACTCTACCAATCCAATTAACCTCATGGATATCTTCATCATCCCCAATTTGAAATTTTTCACTGTATATGTTCATGTCTAGATTCATATTCCCGAAAGTTATTTTCATGTTCCCATTTTTAGACTCGGATGATTGATTTGAATGTTTCTAAGTAGGGAATACCAAGGATGATGTGGGTTTTCTCCATGGGACATATGATTGAGTGATTGTCAAGGAAAATGAAGTCAGCTGGGAAAATGAAATTTTCAACTTTCACCAAAACATCCTTTAATAACCCATTAGGAACTCAAACACTACGATCATCAAGTTGAAGAGTGAAAGATGTGGGTTGGAGTTCTTCAAGCCCTAACTGACAATACTTGTCATAAGGAATGAGGTTCACACTGGCTCTCAGATCACAAAGGGATTCGACAACTTTGTTCTCTCCTATCTAAACACTGATGTATGGACATCCTAGATCTTTCAACTTTTGAGGAATGGTCCCTTGAATGGTAGTACTCACATTAACATCTAAAAGGACTTGATTTTTATGTGAAAATTTCCTTTTAAAAGTGCACAAGTCCATAAGGTACTTTGAGTAGGATGTAATGGTTTGAATTATATCTAGAAGGGTAATGTTAAACTTAACCTAAGAGAAGATTTCCCTCAATATTTCATTTAGTTCTGGTTTATATTTTCCTCTCATGCATTGAGGGAAGGGAGCAGGTAGTTTGATTGTTTGGTGTGGTTGTAGTTCCTTCACATTCTCATTTGGTTTTTCAAAATCTATGGATGGTTCTTCGTCATTTTCATGAATTTTTGAAGCTTTTAATGGTTATGGAATGTCTTGTTCAGGTTTCTCAATATATTTTCCACTTCTTAAAATAGTCACTGCTTTGAGTTATTCATGAGAGGTTTGTGTGTAACTAGATTCTCCCCTTAAAGTTGAGGATGGTACCGCCTGATTAGGAATTGTTTCCTTCCCGGTTTTAATGGTTTATAGTTCATGTTTAAGGGAAAAGACTTTGAATTCATTTTCTCCATTTGTTTACACAACTTCTCAAGGATTAGAAGAGGGATAGATTGATTAGGGGACTATTATGGTTGGTTTATCCTAGGAGGATACTTTGGTTATAGGATTGGTTATTGCATGGGTTGTTGGATGGGTTTTTGGTATTGGACAGAAGGGTGTTGGTATTGGGCTAGTTGTGTTTGGAACTGGTTATTGTTTTGGAAATTTTGTGTGGGGTGGGGGTTTGGTCCTTGTGTTTGGCTAGGTTGTTGGTTATCTTTCTAGTGAAAGCCTAGGTGGTTATTATACCTTGGGTTGAATGTGTTTTGCTATTTGGGAATTTATAAGTTTAGGGCATTGACTTCAGTAGGTGGTCCTCCTAGAAGAACATCCTTGATGGATGGAATGGTTGGGCAATTGTCTGTTTTGTGGTCATGTTTGTCACAAATTGTGCAAATGGGGTCTACAGTTTGGATTTCATGGATTTTACTAAGGTCAATCTCTACAACCTTCCTAGTGAATAATATGAGTTTCACCCTAAGGCTTTCCTTATCACTAAGTGTGTGAATTTCACCAGATTTGGGTGGCTTCTCATAGTATGGTGATGTTCCCCATGTTTGATTTTGTTCAACAAAGCTTTCTTGATACTCGTAAGCATTATGTGGGGCTTTGTTTTTGAAAGTTCCATTACACATCATGTAAATGAATTGTTTGTTCCCAGGACCCAAACCTTCTTATAAAATTATCACTTGTTTAGGAATAGAAAAACAATGGTGTGTAACCATCTTAATAGTGCCTTTGAACCTCTCCCATGTTTCGTAGAATGAATCTCCATCTTTTTCAAAAAAAAATGGATGCTCTTTTTAAGTACAATTGTTTTGCGACGGGGAAAGTATTTTTTGTAAAATTATCTTTGTAATTGGTCCTAAGAGTTAATGGATGATGGTATCAAAAAATTTATCCAATTTTTAGCTTGATACTTTAAAGAAAAAGGAAATATACTCATCTTATCAGATTCTAGTTAATGTGGGGGACACATGGTTTGTACAATGTCATTGAACTTCTTAACGTGAAGGTAGGGCATCTCAGACTCCATTCCATGGAATTTGGGAAGGTGGCTTAGGACATGGGTTTTAAAGATACAGTTAGAATATCATAGGTAATTTTTTCTAATGCATGAGGGTGCATTGGTCTAGGTAGGTGTGAGGTAGTCATTCATGGTTTGATCGACTGTATTCCCAAATTTTGGGGCTACTTCATTTGTATTTCCATTTTGGTTCCCACCTGGGTTTATGAGTTGGTTTCTTTAAATAACTTCCGTTGAAATGGGCTCAATTATTGACTCTGGAGTATTTGAAAGATTAGGATCTAATGGAAGGATTTTCCTTGGTGTACTTGACTCCCCAACCTCAAGACTATCCACCCTAACTAGACGGTTTTATTGGTCACGAGTGTAGGTGGACATGCGCCAAAATAAAAAAAATGAGAAAGGGAAAAGATAAGATAATTTGGATAAGAATATAAGAAATGGGGGAGAATATAATGGGTGCTTAGATTACTTAATTGGGTCCTTGGAAACGGTGCCAAAATTTTGACTCGCCCAAATTTTCCCAAGTTTCTAGAGTTAAGAAGTCAAATGTAGAGTTTCTTGGGTTGTCAATTCTTCAAAAACCTATGAAAAAACCTATAGAAATGCACATTATATGGACTGATTTTGGATATTAAGTGGACAAATTTGGGTTGAATTTAGATATTTTTAATTGAACACTATGTTACTTAAGTGAAATCATACTATGAGAAGGGTTCATCCTAAGTTAATACAAGGGGTGGATTGGATGAAATTCATTTTTAATGATTTTTATTTTTTATATTCAAGATGGGTATATTTAAGAAGATCAAAAAACTTCCTCACTTACTAGTTTTATACCAACACACCATAATACTAATAACCTATACACTTGGAGGATCAAAATTATTAGAACTCCAAGGTAAAGGTTTTTATTAGCACTTGAAGTATGTGGCCTTAAAATTCAACAAGGATGAAGAAGTTTTAAAATCATCGAATAAAAAACAAAATTAAAAGAGTTGATTATACATTAATGGGGTGATAAATAACATCCAATCCAGACCCTAGATATTACCTTGTATCATCCCATAAGTGGTTTATCCCTCCATTGATGCTACAGTTTCAATGGAAGAAGGAAGTAGACTCATGAGGGAGGAATTGAAGAAGTAAAAAACAATAAAAGGAAAAAAATCACTCCACCGTTGTGTGAATAATTTAAAAAGGTTTGGTATGAATAAATTTAAACCATAAAAACAGTATCAATTTGATAATAATAAGAACAAAACAAGAGATGATGAAGAATTTTTATGTAAAATTAAGGTGATTCGAACAACTTACAAATGAAGAACAACATTATAAAGGAAAAGTGGCAGCATAACACTACAATGAATAAAAGCATCCAATATGAATAAATCCTCCAAAACCACTACCTTAAATAATAATTTTTGGAGCCTTGGTTCGAGAATCCAATAGTGAAAGTCATCCCACTTGAGTATGGTAGGATTAGTGTGGTGGAAAGCTTGTGAAACTTAGACTTTTCCACTCTTGACCCAAGGTGGCAGCCATCTTGCATCCACCAAACAGAAGAGACAAAATGAGATTCTAGATGGCCAAATTAGAGTGGGAAATAGAATAATACAATAAATATCTAGATGTCCCCTAACCTTCTGTAATTTGTCAGCCCAAATTTTTTTTCATTTAAGATATATATGTTAAATTTTGGGATGTTTTTCTGGGCCGCAGAATCTTGACCAAACTTTTATCCCCAAATTGGGCCACCTGTAACTCCATTAAAACATCAAAATTATCTTTGGATATTGTTTAAATAAATGTTCACCATGATTTCCTATATCTTCATTTAAAATTTTAGAATCACTGGGATTGGATCCTGTCCTATACAGTCTTTTTATTGGGATGATTTCCAGTTTACCTTTCCCAGAATGTGTTTCCATGAAAGCCCATTTTTGTGGTCTTCCAATATGAATATTCCAATACTCAAAAATTATGAATTGTTCCCAATGTAATGATAAACCTGAAAATTAAATATGAAAATAAAATGAAGACAATTTTTTATTTTAGGAGGTGTTCAAAAATGTAACATGTAATAGTGCATTTTAAGAGGCAATTACAAACATAATGTGAATCAATGTTCAAAGTGTAAAATGCACTAAAATGGTGTTTATGAATAATAAATAACAATAATATTTTATATATTAAAAATTAATATTTTCATCACTAGGTGGATAATCACCTCCCTTTATCTCACATCGGTTGTCCTATTCTTTTTCCCTGAGTTGTTGCTGCCTTCAGAAGCGCCAGTCTAATAAATCTTCTTTTCAACCGATTCGTCATATTCAGTCTCAGTATCAATATGATAGAACCTGATAAATATTACAATGATTTTATTTTTTCATAGAAAGGTAAGTAGAAATCTCCTTTTTATGATAAATATAATTATTCTTTGAAAAATATTATTAAGACTCAAGGATGGGAATTTATTTGAATTGAGAATTTTGAAAAAGGTTCGAATCTATTCAATCTAGATCTTGTATAAATATTTTTTGCTTCGATTAAATTATTTAAGGAATATGTAATTAAAAAAAATTCTTTTTTTATCAGGGATAAGAGATACAAGTTATCTTATATGAAGGATGGGAGTATAATTGGAATACCATCATAAGGGGATGTTTTCTGTCCTTCTCAAAAATTTCTTAATGATCTCAATTCCTTCAATAAAAATAAAGTAGAATATTATTTATTTGGTCATGACAAACAATTTTAGAAATTTTTCCATCTGAAATTGAACAATTGAGTAATTATCCTATGGATGAAAGGGTTTCTTATTCCAAGGAAATTAGATCAAGATAAACTTAAGGTATCTGATGTTTATATTTTGGATTATTTAGTGAATATTATAAAGATAAATCTTATCATATTTATCTTTCCTTCCTTAATAAAAATGAATTTTGGATCCATCAAGACAAAAAACGTCATGTTTCCATCTTTTTAATAAAATTTCTGGTTTAATTCATGTAGTTTTTCAAAACGTTTTTTTAAATAAAGTCCAAATAGAATGAAGATTTTATATATAAGGGATGATACTTTAATGAGAATGAGATTTAGTTTTGACCAAGAATAGAATATGTTTGTTGAGAAATCTGGTGGTGATTCTTCAGAAGTAGAACCTTCTAGAAATTTTGAGAAGGGTGAGTAGAAAAAAGAAAAGGACAGCGGAATCATATTCACCGAAAAACCATAATAAACAAAATAATGTTCTCAATGATGTTTATAATGAGTAGATGAAAAATAATGAAGAAAATAAGATAGGTGGTCCCATAATCGGAATTTATCCAGAATAGGATAATGATTTGAGGATCCATGTATCTGATACATTACAAAAAGAATAAAATAAAAGGAAGCAGAAGAAGAAGTTATCTAAAGTTCAGTTATGAGATAATTTCCTAAAAGAAGTGAAAAATTCCATAGGTAATGTGGTTCTTTTATAACCTACCACTAATACTGATCAAGTAAATCTAGATTCTGAATTATCTTTCAAATAAACTTTTATTGTTCATGTCGATGTTCCTTTGACAACTAATAAAGTAAAGGATAAAATTCTTGATGAAGAATCGATACCTTTTGTTCAAGAAAATCTATAACAATTGGTACCAACTGAAAAAAGAGGATTAAAAATCAGTGGCTCAACTTAATGTGAAATTTGTAAAATAAATGGATGAAGAGTTTGGTAGATTTGATAAAGGAAGAAAATTCTATAATGAAGAATGATGTTAATAGGAATAAATAGAAGATCATGTTAAAGAAGAAGAAAAAATGAAATGATGATTTGTAAGATGATAGAGATGAAGAGGGTGAAGATGATGAAGATAAAGATGATGGAATGTAAGAATAGTAAGATGAAATTTCTGATAAGAAATAAACTTAATCTGATAATTTTTCCTTGAAAACATCGGGGGCATCATCATTTGAATTGCCCTCCAAAATTGATCAAATAAAAAAATATCAAAGTGTTGAAAAGGAAGAATCTTTAGAGGAAGAAGATCAATCATCTTCAAAGAAAGATAATGACAAAAATTAAGTACATGATAAAGATGATATAGAGATAATTTAATTATCTGAAAATGAGGATATTGGGGAATTTTTATAATAAGTTTTATAAAGGGAAAGCAAAAGAATGTGAAATCGGAACTGGTCATGCTAAACTCCATGAAATTTAGAATGAAGAGTCCAATTCTATGAATATGATAACAACTCAAAATTTTCATTACATTACTCAAGTTTTGAAGAGACTCAAAGGAATAATTCTATATTTTTCTAGGACTGAATCCAAAGGAAAAATGATTCATGAAATCCTTGATCAAAATTTGGAATCATTAAAGATCATAATATAAAGAGTCATTCATAATGAGATAGTTTTGAAGGTTTCATGATAAAATTATCAATCATATAAGAAGGCATGAAACAAGGTTCTAAATTGGTCTCATCATATCGATGATGATATAAAGTTGTATGATGAAAATTTTGAATATGTGAATAAGTTGTTTATAGAGTTCTTCAATTCATATAATCATTTTACAAAAGATTTATAATAAATTGTGAATTTTATAGAAAATTTCAAGGTGAAAATAATTATTAGACTAAAGAAATAAAATTTCGGAATGCAAAGATCAGATATATGTAGTTAGAAATAACCAAACTCAAATCTCATATAGAGGAATTCAAAGTTTTGAATGATTAAAACAAATAATTTTATGTGAAACATTAGATTCAAGAAGAGAATATTTGGAATCATGATTAAAAAATAACAACGATGGAGGAGGGTCAAAAAGAGTTTAAGAAAATGAAAATAATTTTGAATTATTTCATGAAGAAAGATTAAAACTTTCCTTTTGAACTCTTGTCGTACTTTATTTTTGGAAAATCATTTATATCATTTTATTATGAATGAATTTTACTTTTCATCCAAATATGATTATTTCATAAATTTTTTCCAATTCTAATTGGTTCAATATTATTTAATTTTTCTTATGTATGATTAGTTAGTTCATCATTTGGTTTCATATTTTGTTTCCCTCACTAAAATTTTAGGAAAATCAAGACTTCTTTCAATTATTTTAGAAAGTCATAAAGGGGGAGACATATTCTTTTGGGGGAGAAATATTCTTTTGGGGTATAAATTTTCTATTAATGGGGAGTTATCTCAATGACAAATATTTTATATGGAATAATTTTTGATAAAAGAGAGTTATTACTTTATGGGGGAGAATACAATCCTTAGGGGAGATTTTAGCCAAAGGGGGAATTAATCATATTCAACATCATACTCTCCATCATATTCAGAAGAGTTATAAACTCATGGGGAGTTATAGTCTTATAGTTTACTCTAAATATGAATTACCTAAAATAACATGGGATTTATGTATTTGAAGTTATTTTTCATTTAAATATCGTGGTTTGTTCTTTCTAAAAAGGTGGGGATTGTTGATTTTAAAGTTATATTTCTTAATTTTACATTCCTTTTATTTTTTAAACCAAAAACTTTTTCTTAAATAAATATTTACTAAATTTCATAGGTCCAAAGTATTTTAGTAAGTTTCTTGTAGAAAACATTCTATTTTACCATACATAGAATAAGTTTTTAAGTATTCGAGTATAAAATATATTATTTATTATGATCATCATAATGATTATTTATCTGATAAATCAAACTCAACATTTTCAGTTCCAGAAGTTAGACTTTCTATCATAACTTTTAAAATGAAAAATTCATAACAACCAGACTAACATCAGTATTGATAAAATAGGATTTATACTCTTTGATATTATTGTATATACAGACATAATTAAGTCTATTGGACTGACTATGTTTATAATCTGAATATGGAAAAATTATTCCTATCATAATGGAATACTTTTTACACTGTGATGGTGTAAATAAATATGACGTTGGACATTCTATTATGCCAGAGGGGTATGAGGTATAAAGTGCTAGGTGTACAAGTAGTTGGGACAAACTTAGAGAAAATATAAAATTTTGGATGAAAATATGAATGTTTGGAAGATGCCTTTAAATACCTAGTCATTCAAAGAGGTTGGATCTTTTTTATCACTAATGTAGAGCTAAATATTGATCACTTTAAAACATGATTTTTCTAAATCTTACATAGAATGAATAACTTGTTCATAATCTCTTGGAATTATTTATAGAGGGTCTTCTTAAGGAAACCTTTTTAGGTTTTCACCTTAAGAATTTTTTCTTAATTTATTCATGCATCCAATTGTTCTAATTACAATTGAGGGATTCCAAGGATATAAAGACAAAGAATATAATCTTCTTTATTAAGGGCTCATAGGGATAGTGAGACAGAGAATATAATCCATCGGATTGAAAACATCTATGGATAGAAAGATAGATTTGGACTTCATATCAAGGGATTTCCTTATTGAGCAAATAAAAAATTTATTTTAAGTATAAAAAATGGATACCTTTACACAAGGTCAGTGGCTACCTTACTCTTAAGGATATAAGAGGTGTATTATTTTAATAATATTTATAATTCAGTCCTTTTCATTTCTACAAAATAATGTAAAATATCATATTCATATTTCATTATTGTTTTTTATTGTAATTACTCTAATTACATTTCTTACTCTAATTAATCAAATCCATAGTGACTCTGATCCTTTAATAGGATTTAATAATGTTATTAAAATTATGATTATATAATTCTATTATATCAAAATAAATTTTGATTGTGATACTTGGTTAATCAAACTGAGGTCCAAGTTTAAATTTTATTGTTTTACTTAATGAGGTTTGTGAATTTGTTTAGTTTAAACTCTTTTAAACTAAAGGTTTTTAAAACCAAAATTCACCCCACCCCCATTATAATAGATCCATAAATAATATATTATTTAGATTCTAATATCAATATAACTGATATTGATATCCAACACTTTTATTCTTATGGTTTTAACATTTACTATTTTTATTTTCTATACAGTGCTTTAGAACCTTGACATCATATGGATAGTTCATATATATTTATATTTGAGAATATTAGAGAAATGTTATTTTAATTATATCATATTGTTAGAACATTTCAATAGATCATTATATTATAAATTTTTTAACCAAAAAAACAATTTTTATTCTTCCCTTAAAGAATGTTATAGAATTAAAAAAATCATAAACCATGTATCTTAGAAACATCCATGTTATTTAATTTGAATAATTATTTTATATATTCTCTTCTCATGATATAAATGAGATAAATATACACATTATATGATAAGTTTATCCAAGATTTAAGTATCTATGTTATCAATTTAGAAACCCCTTTTCTCTAATACTTGAAAGAAAACTTCAATCTTCAATTATTTTCATCTTTTGACTATATATATATTTACAAAACTTCGTAAAACATATAGTTGATATCATATATCTAACATTATAATATAATTTATTTCTATAACTAATAAAATTTTAAGGAAATCATTAGTTTTATCATGTCATCAACACATTCAATCATATTTAATATCATTTGACATGCCCAATAATATTGAGTATATGAGACTAAAATTCCTTAAATCATTTATGTACCCAATCATATTTAGTACATGAGTGGAGAATAAGATTATTTTCATCATTTTATCATTTAATTCCTTAAAAAACATGAATACATCACTATATGCTTCCATAAGAATCTATATTTTATTATTTAATAATTTTAAAACTTGGTTACAAAGTAAATAACTATTCTGACATATATAATTTTCCTTGAGAACATTTCTTAAATAAAAAATCATGCTTAAGAAATTTTATTAAGTTACCAGCCTTAAGAGAGACTTACATTAAAATTCTCCTTATCAATGATTGATTACAAAGTTTAGCTTGATGATGATGGTGATATTATCTACAATGGAAGATTTTATCATATGAGTATCATGTATTACTAACCATTTAATGAGGATTTTTATTAAATAAGATCCCACTAAAATGATAACACCCTAAAAAATACATCATATCCATTAGTAAGCCATGATCCATATTTCACCATGAATTATACTGATTTGTTAACCTAAAAATACATGATTATTTAGATAGGTATTCATCTCAATCACAATAGTTGTGACTCTTGGATAGTTGAGTGGATAACCATTAACCTAATCAATCATACGGATATACAACACTTTTTTCATTTGATATCCTGACTATTTAGTCTTCCCAACTAGTGTAACCCAAAGAAAATTCCAAGACTAATACAATAAAGGAAAATCAAGGTATACTCATGATAAGCTCAAAAATACTGTCAAGATAATCTAAATTTACTTATAACTTGATTTCCTTCCACTAGATAATCTAGGGGTACTTGTGGTGAGATCAATAATACATGGTTTAATGATTAAGGTATTGACAAGTGCCACTTTGGAAGGAGTTACACAGTTAGTATTTTAAGGGTATTTAATCTCACCAACAAATCTTATATACTTCCATTTTTATATATGCATGATACTAGTGATTCATTTTAAAATCCTATTCCAACAAAAAAATCAATATGTTCAAACCATATTGATGTGTAGCTATTTAAAAACACTACAAGTTTGTTTTACTCACCCAAAATTAGAAGTAAAGTATATTAATACAAATCTAAATGCATCATATTCATAAGTTACATGAAAACTTCATGTGAAATTTTAAAATCATTAGAGATTGAAAATATCAACATGATTAAGCCCATATTGATAGATAGAAAACCCCATTCACTTTCCTAAACGAGGCATGAGACTCCATGTAAGTATGTAGTCCTACCCCAATTCACTCTACCTAGGGATACTTTACTCAAGATGGAATCCAATTCATTATAACTATAGACCGTAATATGAAAAAACTATATTCAATAACTATATTAAAGTTGATAGCTTCAATTACAAACTGTGGTCAAGGTAGATAAAAAACTAAATTCATTATAGAGTCATTCCTATTATGTAATGAAACGGTTTATCCTAAAAAATAGTTTAATATTTTAAACTAATGAATACCTAATTCATCATATAAATAATTTATAACCATGAATACAATAGTGAATACCCTTTAAATAAATGAGTAATTCAAATATTTAATCATGAGATAGATATTTATGAACATTTCATAAATGAAATCTAATTATAAACATTTTATAATTTTAACTTTATATTATATAAATTCCATAAATATGAACATGAACTTTTTTATTCATTACATAATTTTTGAATATATACACATTATATTCAATCCAATGTTAACTCTTTCATATTATTTAATATAAGACATTTTATTCTAAATATATGATATTTTATGAATTAAAAAAAATTATAATTCAATTTTTTTTATTATGTAAACATTTTACATAATCTAAATACCATATAATTAATCATCAATTAAACGTTGATTGTATCATTCATAAAATCACTTTTATGTGGCTTAAACAATAACCAAATACCCCACACATATTTTGAATAATTCAAAATAATTAATTATGAACAAATCTTAAGTAAAAACTAGTTTATATTTTGACCATAATTTATAATTTATAACTCTTTATAAAATTTCTCTTATGATTTATAAATAAAATCTTTTATTTCTAGGTCATAAGTCATTCCGTTTATTTTTTTTAAATACATATCAATATTTTATATTTAAGGAATATTTAATAATAGATTCTACAAAAACAGTTATTAATTAATTATAAATCCTTTAAAATTAATTAAATAATTAACTATTTATTAATTAATTAATATTCCAAAAATACTCTTTACAATGACATAAAAACATTTTATAAACAATTTAAATCATTTTATATTTTAAAAATATATTTATATAATTTTAAAATAATCATTTTTACCCTTTTGAAAAATCTATATTTTTCATTAGGGTAACCTCCTTCTACCCTTACACAAACACTCTTCATAAGTGTAATTAGATTCTGGAACCCTCATATAGTTAGTATAGTTACTATAAAATTTCAAAAAAAACCCAAATGAATAATTGATGAAATATATAACTATATTATAGTTATTTGGATTAATTTTATATATTTTTTAATTTTATATCATTTAATAAAATATTATTTATTTTAAAGTATCATTTATGTCAATTTTGATACTATTCATTATTTGTTTTTTTACTATCATAAAAACATGATAACTTAAAACCAACAATTATAATATATTTTTATCATGTATAAGTTATCTATAAAATTATTTTATGTCATTAATTATATAAATTATATTTATTTTAATATTTTTAATATTAATTATTTGATATTTCCATCGATTAAACAATTTCTACATTATTATTATGATAGCCTTTAATTAAATTATTTCTTCTCTAAAAATTTAAAAAATAATTATCCTGATAAATATAAATTTATTATATTTCAAATTACTATTTATATTCTAATTTATATTCTATATAATTCTATATTAAAAATGATTTATTTATTAAAAATATGAGGATGTCATTTTTAACTTATCGTTAAATAAAATATAATAAATGCCATATTCTTAACCAAGTTGATTAAACATGTTATAATTTAGGATTCATGTTGATTTTTATCTAAACCCACTCATCCAATGAAATTAGAACCTATGTTAGGGTAACTTTATAATAATATAATATCATTTTTACCTTTAATTATGTGATTTACCCTTAACCGTGGTAAATAAACATTTACTAAAGTTACTATTCATAATATCAAAAAAATTAAGTTTAACCTATTATAATATAAATATCATAATTATTTCAACTTTTTGTGTCTATTTTTACAAATTCTATTCATTTAGGTGGCTAAATTAATTTTAACACTAATCTCGTGGATGTTGCGATAAGGTAGGAAAAAGGAAACGTTTCAAAGATCAATAAGTTTTTATATCTAATTTCAATATAAAAATGATTCAAATAACATAATTTTAACTAATATATGTATTATTGATTTATTGTGAATTTAAAAATCAATTTAATGTATAATAATTATTTAAACATAAATTCAATTTTTAACTGCAATATAGTATTTTTCACTATTCAGCAAAAAATGAAACTTCTCATAAAAACTACCAAAAATTAACCCTAAGATAATTTTGATATTCCAAATTCAAAAATTAAGTATATTTTGGAAAATAAAATTTATCAAATTTTAAATTTTATTTTTAAAATAGGCGCGCCATTAAAAGGTGGTAACACTGCTTTTATAAAAATTTAGGTTTTTAATGTGTAATATTGGATTTGTTCTTATCTTATGAATATAAATTCTATTATATGAATATAAAAAATATTTTATTTAATATATAATATAAATATTTCATTAATATTATTCATTAATATAAAATAATTTAATTTATTAGGATAGAATGACTTTGTGAGCAAAAAAATAATTCTTTATAAAAACATTTTCTATATATTTAGTTATTTATTGTATTCTTTTATAATTAATTTATAACCAATGAATTCAACCATATATTTTCATAAGATAGTTAACACTATTCCTAACTGCCAACTTAATGGCTAAGTTATAAGTAATAATATTTTAATAATACATTTTAGTTTGGTAAAACTTAGCTATGAACTCATTGTTATGTGTAGCGTAAACTGATCATGGTGTTGCATACAATATAAGATATCAAAGAAATTGAATGCATCCATGTAAAATAAAAAATAAATAATATCATGGATAATAATAAAATAATTATCAATAAAGAAAATACCAAATTTTTTATGTGATGATATTAGAAATCATGATATCTTTACTATCAAATCCTTGTGCCAAGATAGTTTAATTGATGGCTAGGTATACCCCAAAAACTCATTTAATAAGTTTTTCCAATTAGTTTTTCACTTAATACATGTTTATGCATCTAGGGGATATCTATTATCGATCCCCACCCATTAATGCATGTCCAATTCAATACTTATATATTGAATGATCAATTTAATTCATAAAAAACATGTCTTATCAACAAATATATTGAGTAAAGAATATAAAATATTAATATTTTGACATTCAATAAAATAAATTTCATAGTAAAAAACCATGTGTAAATATGGTATATAGTTTAGGAAATAATCATATCCACGATACAAATAACATGGATATTCAAGGGAAACATAATGTCCAATTTAAAATGACTCTAAGAAATTGAATTTTTCAAGATAAAGTTAACGAGAAAAAAAATTAATAAGGGATAAAAGAGGACCATAAATTCATCAACAATATAGGTTTTGAAATAAAATCACGTCCTTTGAGAAATAAAGGAAAATGGAAAAAAAATGTTAAAATAAGATTTTATTAAAGATATTTTTTAAAATCCATGGAAAACATGTAGAATAAGCTAAATATCATAAAACAGTTATGGCGGTGGGAAAATCTGTTAATGCCGTATACATAAAATAAAAATTTCTTTTTAATTTTTGTAAATAAATTTGAAAATAAAACTAAAAAAACATTTTAAATATTTATTTAAAACCTTTTAAAATTAAATTATACCATAATATTTTCTTAATTAATCATTTTATTAAATAAAAATTACTTTTGGAAAACAATTTTTAAAAATATGGACATGGAAGAAAAATATACACGATCAAAAAGAGAAATAAGATCGTATTTTAATTTAAATTATTATTTTCTTAATTAAAGATCCAAATTGGAGAAAATATAAAATATAATATGTAAACTCCTTAAATTTATATATAATAAGAAAATGTATGGAGCTTTTTATGGATAGATTATAAAATTCATTTAATAAAAATAAGAGTAATCCCAAAAAAAATAGACTGTAAATTAAATTATTACCTTTGGTAACATTTAAATTGTATCCCTTTAAAAGAGTAAATATGAATTGATAATTTAATCATCCTGAATAAATAGATATTAATGTTAAATAAATTAAAGGTATATTATATACACCACAAAAAAATAGGTTCATAATACCAAATAAATCTCAATGGAGTGGAAATTGAGACAAAATCTCTTACTTCACATTTCCCCTTCGTTAAAAATTATTTAAAATCCTATATAATGGTTTTAAACATGTTATTACTTTATAATAGAACTATATTCATATTTATAATATCAAATATTATCCTCTTTTAACACCTTATCACTCATTTGTTAACAATCCTTCAATATTACCATTGTTTTGGGTGTTAACTGCTTCGTTTTTTTCATGCATATTTTTTCACAAAAATTTACAATTATTATGTACAGAATAAAGTTTCATAATATAAATAATTATATTAATGTTATAAATTTCTTTTTTATTTATTTGTTACATTTTTAGAATAATTCTTAAAATTTGGATAGAGAAAATGAATTGCATCACTTTGTGGAGACAGTAGGTCGTACGTACACACAAGCAACGTTATCATTTACTTGATGGGTTAAAGGCTATAGAAGTAGATGATATATTAAATTTACATAATCAATATTAGGTCATAATTATCATATATATTCATTAGTTCAATCGTTATAACTATCCATTTGAGGTGGTGATGGAAAAAAACATCGGTTCATGAGAGGGTAGTTCGTTGTACACACGGGTGGTTGTTTTATTTCCCATTTGATGGAAAAAATATATGTATGAATATTATTAAATCATTATAAAATGTATTTTGTTTTTATTATATTATATTTTTTAGGACATAATTGAAGGTTTTAAAAGAATAAGTAAAAAATAAAGTGTTTTGTTAAGATGATTTCATTCTCTTAGAGAAACCTCCATGGGATCGCTTATTAAGAACCCTAGGGTTGGTCTTTTGAGAACACCAAAACCTCTATAACACTAATAAGGATTTTTTAGAGCATTGCTTCTGGTTTTTTTTCAATTTAAATGGCTCAATATGTTTTAATAAGTGATGAGAGTATTTTCCCTTTGATAATTAAGGTGAGTGGCACACTTATAATTATTCAATTTTTTAAAATATTATTATGTCACTTTCTTGGAAATATGCAAAAAAATGACTCATATTAAAATTTTATAAGTTTAAGATAAAAATAAAACCAAAAATGTATGTTTAATCAAGTTTTTATGTCATTTTAATCTATATCTTTTTAGATTAACCCTCAGTAAACCCATTTTGACCTTAACTGTGGTAATAAATTTTTACTGCTATTACTATTCATTTTGGTCAAAAAATAATTTTAACTAACTAATTAATATTAATTATTATGATTCCAATTTATGTAATCTATTTTATCAAATTTAATTAACATAATTGGTAGAAAATAATTTAAAAATAAACCTAGAAAATGTGACACAAAACAAATTTTCAAGAAATTCATTTTTCAAGTATAAGATGAGCTTACATTAAATATATAACTATTAATCATATTAATATGGATTTAAATTAATATAAATAGATATATAATCTGAAAATTTAATTTTAATCATTCATTATTAAATATTATTTTATTAATAACAATGGAAATACATTATTCATTTAAGAATAGTTTTATGAAAAATATACATTTTTACCTTCAAATAACCTTATATTTATTTATATCATATTGATAATAAATACATGGTTAATTATACATATTATAGAACATTATTATAAATAAAAATATTAATATTTAAATATAAAAGATTATTTTTAATGGGAAAATTTCAAAAACACGTTCTAGGCTTATTTTGACCAAGTAAGTTAAAAATTGATATTCATCCTATAAAATTAGAATTTTTATGTCATAAAATATTAAAATGTTCATTTTATTATAGTTTTATTAAAATATAATTTTCACTACTATAATAGAATCGTATTTGTTATATTCTCCCATCCTTCAAAAATTTCATCCTCAAAATTTTCAAGGATATTAATTTCTAACCAAGTGAGGGTGGTTTTTCTTCATGACATCCTTAGGTTCCCAAATTTATTATTTTAATTTAATATTTATATAAAGTAATTTCACTAGTTTAGTCATATAATTCCTCAAAACTTATTCTCTAGAGTCAATAATTTGTATAGAATCTTCATAGTAAGATATATCATGTTCCAATTATATTTTTTTCAAAGGTGAGAAAATGTGTTGGGTTTGGGTTTTAATTCCTTAAAAAAGAGATATAGAACACATCATGTACTTTAGGGAGGCATGGTGGAATTTCCAAATGTAAATCCACAACTCTAATTCTTTATAGAATTTCAAAAGGTCCTCTGTTCTTGGGGTGCAGTTTTCTTTTCTTAATGAACCCTATAACACCTTTCCATGAATATACTTTAAAGATAACGTGATCTCCCACTTAAAATTCAAAATATTTCCATCGATTATCAGCATAAATATTTTTCCTTATTTGTTATGATGTTATATGAGTATGAATAGTCATTATATTTATCTTTGTCTCCTTAAAAAGGGTTTGGTATTATAGGATTATTTTCACCAACTTAATCCCAATAAGTATGAGTATGGAATATCTTGCTATATAATGCTTTATGCGACTCCATTTGAATACTTGAATATAAGATATTATAATATAAAAACTCTAAAAAAAGTAAATACTTGTACCACATACCTTTAAATTCAAATGAGCACTATATCAACATGACTTCTAATGTTTAAATAGTCCTTTAAAATTGTCCATCAGTTTGAGGATAATAGGTGGTGCTCAAATGAAGCTTAGTATCAAGATCCTTCTAAATAATTTTATTGAATTTCAATATAAATCATAGATAATGATAATACATAATTTAAATAGGTACACCATAAATTCTTAAAAATTCATTAATATAAATTCGTGTAAGGCGCTCAAAAGGTAAATCTTATCTTATAGCGAGAAATGTGCAGATTTGGTAAGGCAGTCAATAATAACCCATATTGCATCATTCTTTATAAGAGTCTTTAGTAATGTAGTGATAAAGTCTATAGTAATTTCATCTAATTTCCACATAATAATATGTATTGGTTTCATGGACCATCTAGGATTCTATCTGTTAATCGTCACTTATTGAAAAACCAAGTATCTTAATATATAATCATCAATTTCCAACCACATATTATTCTACCAAAAATGTTCCCTAAAATCCTTATAAATCATAATGATAACTATGTGTATAGAAAAATTCAAGCTATTATATTCATCCAATAATTCCATTTTTAGATCAGGTATAGACGGAACCCATATCTTCTTTCCAAATTTTAGAACATCATCTTTACATACAATGTTTGCCAATTTCCCATAATTCATAGCATTAATTTTCTATTGAATATTCTCATCATCATGCTTATAAATTTTTATCTTTTCCAATAAATATGGTTTGGAAATCATTTGAAAAAGTGTGATTTTTTCCATTCCTTAATAATTATAACAACTATATTTACTAAATCCGTGAACATAGGATCTCTATCAGTCCTAATTTTGGCTTGAACTCTATGATCGTTCCTGCTCAATGCATCTGCTTCCATATTTTCCTTCTCTGAGTGGTAATGTATTTTGAAATCATAATCCTTGAGTATTTCACTACATCTTATTTACCTAATTTTGATCTATTTTTTTGTGAAAATATGTATTTTAGACTCTTATTATCCTTGTATATCTCACATCTTTCACCATAGTGATAATGTACCCATATCTTCAAAGAAAATATTACAATTTCCAACTTAATATCATGAGTTGAATAGTTATGTTCATGAGTATTTAACTACCTTGATTCATAGGAAGGAAATTTATCATTCTACATGAGGACTCAACTAATTCCATTCTTCAATGTATTATTATATATCACAAATCCATAATTTACTTATGCTAGATTCAAAATTGGATCATTGACCAATATTCTCTTAAATTATTCAAAACATTATTCATGTTTTTGTACCAGGTGATCATAACCTATTTATTTATAAGATTGGTTAATGGGTTATCCAATCAGGTAAAATTTTGAAAAAATTGCCAATAGTGACCTTCTAAACGAATGTTACTACATACCTCGTTTATGTTCATTGGTGTAGGGAATTCATTGACTACCATTTTATTTTCATGATCAACTAAGATTACATTCTTAGAGACAATAATACTAATAAAAAAATTTATTAAGCCAAGATTCATATTTCATAAATTTCCCATATAACTCTATTCCTATAAGATCCTCAATAATGATCTCTAATTGATTCTCACGGTATACTTATATATTATAATATAACAAAATCTGATCAATAAATTACACAAAAACATTATTTAGATACTCATTAAATACTATGTTCATTAGATCCATAAAAAAGGGTGTATTAGTCGATCCATATGGTACTATTGCAAACTCATAACTTCCATACCTCTTATAAAATATTTTCTTCGGAATATCTTCCTTCTTTTATGGAAATTGATGACACCTGTAACAAAATTCAATCATTGGAAAATATTGATCTTTGTGAATTTGATCGAATAATTCATCAATGTGAGGTAGGGAATACTTGGTCTTTATTTGATTTCCCTATAATCAATGTATAACATCATATTTCCATGTTTCTTATTAATAATAATAACATGGGATCCATAAGGTAAAAAACTAGGGAATATAAATCCTTTATCACTCAAATCCTATAGTTTTTTCTTTAGTTCCAATGATTCCATAGTTTTCATTATATATATAGTCTTTGATATAGGTCTTACATCATAGATTAAATCAATGGAAAAATCAAATTTAGGTTCTAGTGGGTGTCTAGGTAATTACTTTGTAAATATATCAATGTATTCTTATACTATATGTATATCCTAAATTTTAAGATTACATTTTAAATCTATAGATTGTGTCTTCTCTTCTTCCCTAATAATCTCATTCAGAAAAGATACTTGGAGGATCAATACATGACCCAAATAATGAATTCACCCCTATAAATATAAGTAATTTCACATCTTCATCACAAATATTAATTTCCTAATATTTTTAATAATTTTTTTTATTATATTTTGAAAGTCAGTATATACCAAGTATTATACAATAATCAACCATAAGTATAATAATAATGTCTGCAAATAGAGCACATTTATGTTTCATAATGGGAACTGACTGACACAACCTTGTTGCAGTGAAATTTCCACTATGAGTTTTGACTAACAACTCCCATATGAAATTAAAATGGAAATATATAACTTTCTTGGAAAACATGGAAGATATAAAATAGTGAAAAGATCCAGAGTCAAATAAAACATTAGATAAATTTTATGTTATGATTAAAGTAACTACCACCACATCTTTAGTAATTTCAATCTCAGTTGTACTGATCACATAAACTTGGTCTTCTATAATCAACCTCTTCTATGATAAGTTCCCTTGACACTTAGGAAATTGGTTTAAATAATTTTCCATTTCAATATATTTGAATCACTATATAAGAGTGTTCTTTTTCTTTCCCTTATATACATTAGACAAGTGAACTTTATCTATGCACTTATAAAAAGCTCCTATGTACTTAAAAATTTTCTAGGATATTTATTTTGAGAAAAAAATCATGATGGAAATTTATTCATTCCTTTTTTCTTATTTGATGTGTTACCTTTTTCTTGGAGATCATTCTACCTATTATTCTCTTGATTTCGCTTGAATATATTGGAAGTAGAAACTTCCTTCTCGGTTTTTATGGAACATAATACTATTTCATCATATGATGAAAAAGTTTGAGACATCTATGCCCTTTAGAGGATGGGATTAATCCCTTCAAAGAAATGTTCAATCTCTATTTCTGAATTTTTTTTCTGTAATCCATATCGTACATGGATAGTATTTGTAATGTCCTGAACCCAGATGTCACAAAAAATGGTGCCCCGAGCTCAGTTGGTCACATGGCCTCAGGCACACCTCCACAGATTCCAGAGGCTACCGACTAGCAGCAAGGTCCTAGGTGAGTCAATGGGGAGACTATTCCCTCATTACCAAAGTATCATAGAAAAAGTCAAAACATACAGTAAATAGTGGAAGCAAAATAAAGAGTAGTCAACTGAATATAAGGAATTAAAGGTAGGAATACAAAACAATAACTAGAAATGTATCATATACAAAATGATGCAGATTGAAAAAGTATCTAGGAAGAAGAAATAATAGAACATGGCGATACAGTATAATACAAGTTTCTTGAAAAGACCAAAATACCAAAAATTATCCCAGCATCGCAAGCCTCACCTTGGTCCTATGATATTATGCTCCAAAGACACATTAAACAATCTACACTAGGTTTTTTCCCCTATCATCGTCATTTGCAACCATATAATCTGTTTGGGTTCCCGAGGAGGCCCAAATAGAGAGTGAGATAAACATCCCAGTAGGAAACCACCCAGGTATATATAGTTCTAACAGCAATATAGAAAAGTTATATAAATTGTAAACAACCAGTAAAGTAAGTGTGTATGCCCATGGAATAAGTCTATAGTAGTAAGTAAAACCAACCAGCTCTCAATGATACCTGTAAAAGAGTCAGCACCTAATAAGGTAGCTAAAAGAAAAGTAAACAAGTAACACAACCACACCATACATCCATTTGTATCATTTATTCCATAGCCACGTTGTATAATGAAGTCAATTATTTCACAACCATACCATATAGTGAAGTCAAATATCCCACATCTACACCATATAGTGAATTTTAGACCGCAAGGTCCAGATCCAAGGTGTCATGTACCAAGGGATCCATGGAATAAATCTAGACCATGAAGGGATGGATTTAAGGATCTTTTCCAAGGAATCCCTTCGACTCCCATGGGTGTCCCTAGTGGAAACTCAGTTAGGCACTAGTTGAGGTCCTAGGATCATGGAAATAGCATGTTCTACACGAGACCAAGCAAGCCGGATCTATGGGGTAGCAAGGCTCGAGCCATCCCATAGAATCAATACCCAAGGGGCAGAGTCAACCCAAGACATCCACTACCTCATTCCAGATCCATGGAGACCAGTCCATGGCATCGATCAAACATTCATTCAATCATTCGATTTAAACATTCAATTCCATGTGAGTATACCCACTCACATAAACATGCACATTCCATGAGTATACCCACTCATGAAAACCATTTATTAATTACAATATTATGGGCCTACCCTCCCATATAAACCAGTTAACATACCATTATAATTTTATATAGGTATACCCACCCATATAATCCATGTAATAATACCAGTTAAATTAAAAATCATGGAATAACCATATATAATAATGAAAAGAGGTAGTACATCTCCTAAGAAATCTATTCAAGCTATCAAGGCCTTAACATGCTTCCTCTAACTAGGAAATCACAAGCACACAACACTTGGGTGGTGTAAGCATCAATAAACAGGTTATTTGTTTATGGTTCACCCCTTGGGTGACCTTGAATCATGTAATGGGTTCCAAAACACCTAAACGGAACCTATGAGTATCCTCACTAGGTCCAACTAAGCCAATGACAAGAAACTTGCTCAAAAATAAGGCCTTTCTGGAAAGTCCGATGGGAATAAAAAAGGTAAAATTCCTAAAAAACACCCAAAAATCCAAAAGAAAGTATAGACCACCTACCTCACCTCAGTAGTAGAGAACTCATCCAGTATAAAGTCCTGATTCATCCTGGTTTGGAAGAAATCTGAAGAACAGACGAAGAATGAGAAATTAGGGCATATGAGCCTAAATCCAAATAGCACGACCGTTGTTCTGAAGGAAATGAATAATGATAGGTTTCATGATCTAATACATCACTATATATTTACCATCATGTCCTTGTTCCAATATAGTTTAATTGATGAGTAGGTGTGCACCAAAAACTCATTTAATAAGTTTGGCCAACTAGTTTTTCTCAGGAGACATATTGATGGATTGAGGGGCTATCTATAACTAGGATCGACCCATGATTTAATTTCTAATTCATTCATATTAATGGTTTTTCAGTTTAGTTCATATATAATATGCCTTATCAATAAATATTTGTTTTGAGTAAAGAAGATAGAATATTAAGATATCCCCATTCAATCAAATAACATTCATAGAAAATCACCATATATAAAATTGTATATGGTTTATACAATAATCATATCTATGATACAAATAATATATATATTCAAGAGAAATTTAATTTCCAAATTAAAATGACCACAATAAAGTGAATATTTCAATGGAAAGTTAACCACTACAAAATTATTAGGGGAAAAAAGATGACCATAAATTCAGCAAAAATATTGGTTTTGAAATAAAATCATATCCTTTGGAGAATAAAAGAAAATGAAAGAAAAAAAACAACATAATATTTCATTAAATTTATTTTTTTTAAACCCATTGAAAACTTTTAGAAGAATCTAAATTTTTTAAAATGGTTACAGTGGTGGGAAAATATTTTAAAGTCATATACATTAAAAATATTCTTTTTGAATTTTTTGTAATGAATTTTGAAAATTAACCTTTCAGAAAACATTATAAATATTCCATTCAACCATTTTAAAAATTAAATGATAACATTAAATATACATAATAAATCAATTGAGTAAATAAAAATGACTTATAAAATAATTTTTAAAGATATGGAAATTGAAAAAAAAATACCCAATCAAAAAAAGAAATAAAATGAACTTTTATTTTAATCATTTCTTCACCTGATTCAAGTTCAAAAGAAGAGAAAAGTTTGAATAAAATATGTAAAATCCTTAAATATTAATTTAGTATTAATATATATTTATTTTTTGAAGGATATATTATAATATTTCTTTAATAAAAATAAGAGAAATTGAAAACAAAATAGATTGTAAAATAATTTTCTACCACTTCAGTGACTTTTAAATTGTAACTCCTTGAAAAATTAAACTTGAATTGAAACTTTAATAATCATGAATAAATATATATTCATTTTAAATACATTAATGGCTAATTATATACACTATGAAAAAATAAATAGGTTCATAATACCAAATATGTGTCAATGGAGTGGAAATTTAGATGAAATCTCTTACATCATGCTTCCCCTTAGATGAAAATTATTTAACATCATTTATAATGATTTTAAAAATTTTATTAATTTATATAAGAACCATATTCATATTTATAATATCATATATAATTCTTTTATAACATTTTAGCACTCGTTCGTTAACAATCTTTCATTGTTACCCTTGTTTTGGGTGTTAATTGCTTCATTTTCTCAAACATGTTTTTTCATGAAAGTTGTGATTCTTGTGTGTTGGATATATTTTAATCATCTTCAGAATTATATTAATGTTATAAATTTTATATTTATTACTTATATACATTTTTAGAATCATTCTTTAAATTTGGACATGAAAAACAAATCACATCGCTTCGTGGAGATTGTAGGTCTTACGTACAATATTAGAATTTCATTAATGAGTGAAAGGGTAAGGAAATAGATGATATATTAAATTTAAAGAAAAAACTTTTTTATAAGTATCATATATATTCATTATTTACACCATTATGACTATCCATGTAAGGTTGTGATAGAAAAAAAATTACATTAGCTCGCAAGGAGGATGTATGTCATGCACATAAGTGATGGTTTTGTTTCCCATTTTATGGAGAAGGAGATGCATAAATATTATGCCATAAACATAATAAAATCACATTATAGGAGATATAATTGTTTTTTATGTTGGAATTGTTAGTATATTAAGGAATGTGGTAAAATGAGAATTAAAAATAAAGAGCTTCATTGAGATGATTACCTTCTCTTAGAGAAACCTCATGTGTATCTCTTATTAAGAACCCTATAGTTGGTCTTTTGGGAAGAAAAGGACCTCTATAACATGGATAATGATGTTTGGGAGAGATATTTGTTGGTTTTTTATATAAAAATCTCAATAGGTATGAATAAGCGAGGAAAATAGGTTCACTGTCGTGTGATTGTAGTGGACCTGCAACAAGGGAACAATAAACAAACCCTTTGTTCAACACAATTAGTTGCATAGACAAACACCCAATCTCCATCACAACTGATATTCGACCGTGGTGAACCAAATGAATAGTGTAAGCCTAATATGCTGCTTTGGTCCATGCAGTGCCCCAACCTCCATCTGCACTCCTACATTCACCCAGTCCTTGTAAATTTCCATAAAAAGTAGTTGTAAAAATTTCCTCACACGTAACAAGTAAATTCAATTTTTCAATATAATTATAGAGAAGAAATATTCAAATTGTGACATTAAATTTCAAGTATATCAAAAATAGATGCATTTTCAAAGTTTTAAAACACATGCATTTTGAAATTTCGGCATTTAAAATTCAAGTGAATTTATTGTGCTAAAGTGATTATTGTATTTGTTGTTAACATGATCAATAGGTTTTAAGTGTGGTGATGATGATTTTTTGGAGGATTGTTAAATTTTTTTGACAAGGTATTGAATTCTACATTTTATAAAGCATCAATCTAAGTCCATATGATGATCGGGTTTCCATCATGTCATATGAAAAAGAATATCTAACGATTGTCGGTGAACAGTTCTTAATGTTTAAGACATGTCCTAAAGGTGTTTAAAGAAAGCACACTGCAGAATTTATGAAGATTAATTATTTATCGATAAGTCCATGCAGTTCTTACAAGAAGAATATTTGAAGAATAAGGTCGTGAAATATTCAATTATTGGATGATGATATATTTTTTGAGATTTATTCTGAAGGTCAGGAAAAAATAAATTATTTTTGCATAAAGAAATTGAAGAATATTTGAGATGGCCTGACACTTTATTGAGAGTTCTACTAACTCTTTTTATAAGAGTTTAATAAAAAAAATTGGGTCAACCCCAAGCAACCAAATAGATCACCTCAACCACGAACACGGGATCAGAGCTCACCATGCGGGTGCCAACCCGCATGGTCAGTCTGAGGTGAAAGGTGAGAAAATTGGAGGCACAATAGCTATTTAGTGACCCTGTTATTATATTGTAATATTTTGAAATATTAAAAGGAATATTATCAAAGTTAGGTGCAAATACGGTGTGAGATTTCAAGGTCCGGTCAGCCCGAAATTGATATTATAAAAATATTAAATATATTAATATCACGTGCATGTAGTTTTTTTTGCGAATAACAGAACATCTCTTAAATGGAGTCTTGGATAAAAAATCTTAGATCGTTTTTGGGTTTGGATCGTGGGGTTTAAGGCTCAACCAAATGTTGGTCACCACCGGACGTTTGATTGAGGCATTCGTTGGTGGTGCATTTAATTAAAAAGAATAATTAAACTTATTTATTTCATTTTAAACACCCACAACCTAAAATCCTCTATATATACCTCGTTATAAAAACTCTCCACTAGCTGCTTAAACCTTGTGAGAATTGAGAGGGGCTCTAATGTTTATTTGTTGGTGGGTTGAGAATGGAGGACTATGGTGGGTCAGATTGAGGTGGATTGAGAGATAGTAGATTCAATTGGTCTTCTCCTTTACTGGAAAACACATTCTTCACAAATGATCAATCATTTTTTATGTAAAGACTCATTAATTATGATTCCTGACCTCTTTATTAAATTGTTAAAATATGACTTTGATATTCTTCATTTCTTGTTGGTGATCACACTCCCTTCGCATGAGCCCACCAATGAATTAAATTCTTTTATTTAATTTAAGTCATTTTATTCCATATTCTCACCCCATATGTCCCCGATATATGATGGTTGACTAAAAAAGATTTTCCATTGATGTTTTCACCTTTGTTCTTGTATCTTTCTCCCACCTGTTCTTCGCTTTGTTTTTCATTGGTCTACAGGGCCACAGTTCGATATTTCCGGGTGGGTTTGAGCGCGATTGGATCTCTATATTCATTGTGGAAGTGTGCATGATGACCCGATCAGAGATTTGTGGACATATGATAATGGTTTGTTGTTGTTTCTTCATGGATCTCAGATCTAGAGCGGCATCGAGTGGTGACATGAGGTGCTATGGTAAACACGGTCTTTGAGCGGCTCACCAGAATCCGAGTTCGAGCCACCAAAGGCTGGGAATCGATAGCCAGCGGCGTGTTCCCCCGATCTTGGGTGTTTAAACGGAAAGATCAGTGGTGGAAGGATCTATTCAAGAATACACGTGAAACCTTTTTTGTTTATGTAAAAATCCTTATTACACACCATGTATCCTCGAAGAACACATGGTGTGTAGCCCCCAAACTACGACGCTAGGGTTTCAAATGAAGTAAAATATCACACACCGTGTAGGCTGTCCTGCATGCCATGTGACCTTGCCCAGGTGTCCATGCCATGTGCCAGCCACACATGGCCAGGACCTTGTGTGTACGGACACACCGTGTATCGAAGTACACTGGAACAGGTTGGAATACATGGGCACAAGTTGAGATACACAACTAGGACTCCTGGTGGTCATACATGCCATGTATCCTGGAGGACACACCATGTACAGAGACATGGCTTCCGAAGATGTGTCTAGGAAGAACACGACCAGATGGAGGAGTGGGGACACATGTCGTGTGGATCCCATACACGCCATGCACTCTTATTTGAATATTCTACCTCTCGTATATATTTTTTTTGACTCATATTTTGGCCTGTGAATAGCATATCCTGAGTATTTTCCATGTAGAACACAATGGTGTCCTTCGTAGTAGTTTTTGAGATACGATGCGAGATTTTATAAAAATGATGCTTATTCTGATGATTATTTACGCACAATTACAGTGATTAGGCGGGATCATCAGATAGATTCTAGGGTTAGTTCTCCCCTGTTATGCCAGATCATGAGTTCTTCACTCTATCAGAGAGATGTTGGGGTCAGTACTCCCCTGTCGCATCAGGGTGTGGGATCCTCATGCAATCAGGGAAATGATGGGGTCAATACTCCTCTATCAAATCATGGCATTCATTCCCCATTCTATCATAAATATATAAGGGTTAGTACTACCCTATCACACCGAGGTGCAGATTTCCAATTTTTTTATATATGTAGGTTCAATACTCACCTTAATATAAGGTGCAGTTTCTCTACCTACGAAGCGGTACACCTTCGTCTTTGATCTCTGACGGGGTGTGGGTCCTCTACATGAGATGTGTGCTCCCTCAGGTATGGATCATAGTTGTGAGGTGTGGGACCCTCCACTCTTATTCTGGTGAGGTTGCATTTGATGATGGGCATCAGTGATAGACTTTTAGAGCTGTAGGATTACTCATCAACTTTGGATGGGCCGCAAGAAGAAGTTCCCTTTTCTCTCTCATCTGGGTTTCCCTTTTAGCATATATATGTATTGGATTTTAATGATCTCTTGCTTTGGGTTGAGTTGACTATTATTGTATCTCTCTATCACTCCCTTTTGGTTTTTGAGGCATCCTACTAGGTATGTATATACTCAGCCCTTAATGACATTTTCCCGTACATGTTGTGTCTTATGCAGATGAAAGTCAAATCAGTGATGATTATGATGAAGCATAGTGATACCTATGTATATTAACCACATATGGTGGTCAGGCTTAGAGATCACGAGTTAGTCTCTCTCTCAGTTTTCATTCATTCCAATTATTGTTAAGTTGGGACATCTTTTCTGGTTAGGTGTTAATTTTTCCCCTTTACATTTCATATTACTCTTTTGTTCTCTTTGAAATCCCTATATTTAATTAAATGCATGGTTTTTACTCCAAATGTTGTTCTATTTTATTATTATTCCTCTGAACTTATTCTTGGAGATGGTTGGGTGTGTGTGTACATGTAAATTAGACAAAATACTCCCATTTTATGTTATTCTTTCTCAATTCTTGTCTCCAGGCCCTGTCCAATAGAGTTGGGCTTGGGGTTGTAGAGGCCCAACCTTTTGCTAGCCAGGTAGGTGCTGGTGGGTTGGGTCATTACAGAGTGGTATCAGAGGTGGTTTGTTTTTGGGTCAGTGTAGAGACAAACCCATGGTGAGGATTGGTTGAGAACTTAGGGGAAATGTGTTAGAGTTTCTCGAATGTGGATTTTATAATAGGGAATCCAGTGTTGGTGTAGCAACCAATATATCCATACACCATGACTCTAACTACCTGCTTGTTGGCTTGGCATACCAAGGAATTGGTTGAAAAGAACTTGGTACATGAATTATATAGGATTGAGTTTTA
The DNA here is from genome assembly GCA_963277665.1 of Viscum album. NCBI lineage: Eukaryota > Viridiplantae > Streptophyta > Magnoliopsida > Santalales > Viscaceae > Viscum > Viscum album. The sequence continues at coordinate 1,660,904,499 of OY728146.1, read as the reverse complement.
TGACTTCAATTCTTGAGTAAACTCCCAATATATATATATATATGTGCTAATCTGATCATGGTATGTCTTGATTACTTTCAGGATGCCCCCGTGAAGACAGCCAACCAGGTTACCGATTCAGGATCATGATGACGATCTGATGTGTGATGAGGCCTCAGTTTAGGGGCCACCCTCAATGTGTTTTCTCTAAGTGGGTAGGTAGAAATACCCCCGACTGTCAAGCATTAGTTATTTCTAATAGTTCAGGCTAAGAATTTAACACCCCGATATTTTAAAATATGAACATCATATTCGTTTGCATGTATGAAACAGAACACCAATCATAGAAGGGAATATAAAATCCTAGTAATTTATGATAAATTTTTTTTGAAATAAATTCAATATTTTTGATATCATTTAATGTACACAACACCAGGTTTGAATGAAACATGATACTCTATTAAAATATTATTATTTAAACATTACCATTATAACCTAGCCATTAAATTGGTGGGTATAAATAGAACCAACTAATTTATAAAAATTATATGATTCACACATTTATAAAATAAATTTAATGGTTATATATTGATTAGAAATAAAATATTAATTATTTTAAAGAGAAATAATAGTTTTATGAAAACTATATTTTTAGGGAAGACGGATTAGTCATGCATTGTGCACATAATTTAAAATTAGTTTTTACTAACTTCAGAACATGCAGTCGCAACACCTTGCTTTGATTTATGTTATAAGGCTAGCTTATGGTTAGTGGTAAATTAAGGCACATATCCTCTCTGGAAATTAGAATTAATTGAGTTTAGGGATTATATTTGAACACTACAAATTGATCCCGTGTGGGTTTTAATTACCAGTTAAGTTCGCGCTCTCACAATTCACACAATTCTCGACCTCGCGTGATTTGTGTTTATTGTTCAATTTCTTTCTTTGTTTAATTTAAAATGAAAACTCAATTAATATATCATATTAATTGAATTACAGTAGCTCATTGATTCAAAATAAATTAATTCAGAAGGTAAGATATAGATCGATTACTAAAAGACTACTCTTCCATGGGTGGCGTAATCATCGTAGAAACGTTTTGCATGTGCAAAGGTTTAGAAAGGGTAGAACCCAATCACGTTTCTAATCAATAATTCCAGACCAAATAGGAAGATTAAGAGAAGAATAAATTTAAATAAAACAGAATAAAATAGAAGAAGTAAAAGAAGTACAAAGAAATTTACGACACAAACGAAAGCATTACAGCACGAAAGAGAAGAAGAAGGCTTCGTCGAAGGGATCCTTACTTCAAGAGATAACCTTATTGAAATGGTTGGAAAATTGGAGTGTATCCACTTCTCATCTTCCCTCAACTTACCAATGTACTTCCCAACCCCACCAAATGATAAAAACACAAATTTATAGAGTGTTGGAGAGGCTAGGTTCAAAGTGGTTTCGAGTGTGAATGGGGAATCTCGGCCAAATATTTATGCCAACTTTAACCGCCCATTTTACCACCAAAACGCATGAATTGGCCAACCATCCAGAATTATAATATGTGCGTATATGGGTCCTATATTTCCTCTCAAAAGTTGGGCTCAATCCAGGCCTAGATTAAGGAGTTATGGCCGAAATACATAAGCTTTTCCATTCAGGCGTGTCCAGACCACCTTTGACTCTATGTCCCCATTAATCCATCAAAATGAATTATTTTGATCTAGTGTCCTAAATAAAGGTTGTATACAATTATGTTAGGAACACGTTTACAAAATTTCAAGTTCAAATAATAAATTTAAAAATATTTATCTTCGAAATACTACAGTGCACTATAAATGGTAAAACTGTAATTTTCACCAAATTTTTAAATGAATGATCAAATCCCAAATATTTTATAAATAAACATATTTAACACAATGTGAGGAAATTATTTAATTTATTATCAATAAAATATTCAACAAAATAGTGTTTTATCAACTCCCCCACACTTACCCTTTTGTACTCCTGAACAAAACCTCATATCAAATAAACATCAATATCAAATCAAAACCAATTTTAAAACACATATCTTTGAGATAAAACAATTGCACACCAAGAAACAAAAGATATCATGCCTCATAAAAAAGATAATTATTTAAATTTCTCCATTTATATCATTCAATATATTTCCACTTCATTTATCCTCCCATGCACAAAACAGTTACCTCGCTTGAATTTTCTCTTATCACACAAATATCATTTTTTTGAAATGTCTTTCTCATCCAAACTCATACAAGGGTCACCATAGGCTTGATAAATTCCTAAATCTCCACCCAATGTGATTTAAAGACATATTTTTATCATGAGTACTTTTTAGGGTTGTTCTGTGGCGTTTGGTTGGTAGGATTAAGGTGTGAAAAATTCTGAGTCTGAATGAGGAGGGATTGACTCTTTTTGAAGCAAAATTGCATTAATCTAATTTTCACTTAAATATGGTCTCCTCCTAAATTACCCATAGTATCAATTCATCTCCATCATCATGAAAATTCATGGAAAGTATACACCATTCATCATTTCAGTAACAAAAATTTCAATCTTCTCAAACATGATTTTCTTGAAATCTCCAAATAGGCACAACTTTTCACCTCAATTAGAAGATCCAGAAAAGGCACAGCTTCACTTGTCATTAAAGCTCCAGATAGGCACAACTTTTCAATATAATGATTTTCTTCATCAGAAAACACATCTCTTCAAAATTTAATTTTCCACCCAAAGTATCACAGAATGTGGTAGCACAACACAAGATAGCTTCCCCCACACTTAAGCTCAACTAGATTATGCAATTTCACTTCAAGAGTTGGTTGGATAGGGAAAATTGGCTTGTAATGTGGCTAAACTAATAGGTTGTGCATGTATTATAAGGGCTACAAGGATTAAATGTTCAAGGTAGGCCATTATAAAAAAGGATTCTATGAAATAGGGGCTTTAATACCAAACAAATGCCTCAATCATTTAAACATAAGTACCTAAAACCCTCAAGTTTTGACAGAAATAAATCAAATTATGGTTAAATCAAGCATGGTTTGGTTCTCTCAAGAAGTGAGGTGAATGTAAAGAATATGAAAATAATGGTTCGGAAGCCTCACAGGAAAGTGATTTCAAATATAAAGACAGTGATATGAGGCATGGGATTCAAAATTCAGTGTAATTTTCATGAAATTACTAAATATTTGAACTTGAAACAAATTCATTTCAGCATTCATTTAAGCTTAGTTTCATTGGATAAATTTTTTCACTCATTGATATGCATTTCAAAATTGTTATGAGAATATTTTCAGCTAAAAAACACAAAGAAAATTGAAAAATAAAAACACAAAATTTGAAAAACACACATTTTTTTTGTTTTTTTAAACAGGAAAACAATTGAAATTACTAAACTAAAAGGTTTCCTCCCCCACACTTAAAATATTTCTTTGTACTCAATGTGAACCCATGAGATGATATATGCACATGAAATTCAGAATTTTAAATAGAAAAAATAATATAAAATTGAAAGGGTTAGGAACAGCCTGATGTGCTCAAGTGATGATGGGGTCATGCAGTGTGATAAAATCCACTGCATCAGTAGGAAGTCCCTCAATGTATCTTTTCAAAAATTGCCCATTGACTGTAAAACTTCTTCATGTGTCCTCTTGTGTGATCTCCACTGCACTATAAGGAAAAACATTAGACACAACATAAGGAAATAACCATCTGGAATGCAACTTACCAGACATAAAATTCAGTCGTGAACTGTATAGTAGGACTTTCTATCCAACATGAAACTCCCTTTTCTGGATCATTTTATCATGAACTACTTTTGATCTTTCCTTGTAGGGCCTTATGTTCTAATATGATGATAGTAGAATCTCCTCAATCTCTTGAATTTGCATCTTCCTTTGAATTCCATCTTGGTCCAATTCCATGTTGCATTTCTTTATAGCCCAATATGCCCGATGCTCGACTTCCACTGGGAGATGACATGCTTTCCCAAAAACAATCCGAAATGGGGACATACCAATGGGGGTCTTGTATGATGTCCTATAAGCCCAAAACGCATCATCTAAGTGCTTTCTCTAATCCTTCCTATTTGGCTGCACGGTTTTCTCCAAGATTTGTTTCAACTCACGATTTGAAACCTCAGCCTGGCCATTTGTTTGAGGGTGGTATGTTGTTGATGTTTTGTGTGTCACCCCATACTTTTGAAGGAGGGAAGAAAAATTCCTATTTCAAAAGTGTGTCCCTTGGTCACTGATGATGGCCTTTGGTACTCCAAACCTGCAGAATATTTGAGCCTTGACAAAATCCACTACCACATGAGAATCGTCAGTCCTGGTGGCCTTGGCCTCCACCCATTTACTCACATAATCGACAGCAACAAGGATATACAAGAAACCAAATGAACTAGAAAAAGGTCCCATAAAATCAATTCCCCAAACATCAAAAATCTCACAGAATAAAATGGGTTGTTGGGGCATCTCGTGTCTCCTTGAAATGTTTCCCATGTGTTGGAAACAAGAGCATGACTAACAAAACACATGGGAATCATGGAATAAACTAGGCCAATATAATCCAGAGTCTAAGACTTTTCTAGTAGTACGTTGGGGTCCAAAGTGTCCACCATAATCAAGTGTATGACAAAAATGAAAAACAGACTCAAACTCATGATCGGGAACACACCTCATAATGACTTGGTCACTACACATGCGCCAGAGGTAAGGATCATCCCACACATAAAACCTAGACTCACTTTTTAATTTTTGGACTTGATGATTCTTCAAATTTACTGGGATTTCAAAGGAAACAATCTAATTAACTAAATCAGCATACCAAGGATGTGTACCTAAGATGGTATAGAGATTCTCATTAGGGAAAGTGTCCTGAAGTGGTACCTGGACCAAGGTGTCACTCTCTGGTGTGTGAGTAAGCCTACTCATGTGGTCTGCCACCAAATTCTCTGACCCCTTCATGTCCTTTATCTCAATATCAAATTCCTGAAGAAGGATCATCCATTAGATCAGCCTGGGCTTTTCATGTGGATTCTTCAAGAGGTACCTCAGAGCTGCATGGTCAGAAAAAACAACTACTTTAGAGCCCAATATATATGAACGTAATTTATCTAAAGAAAATATGGCATCAAGAAACTCCCTTTCCATGGTTGTGAAGTTTTATTGGGCTGAATCTAGTGTCCTCGATGCATATGAAATCACATGTGAACGTCATTCCATACTCTGAGAAAAGACAGCTCCAACCACAAAGTTGGGCGCATCAAACATAAGATCAAATGGAAGGTCCCACCATGGGGGCTGTATGATCGGTGGAGTGGTCAGACACTTCTTTATCTCATCAAATGATACCCTGCATGAATCATCAAAATTTAAGTCAATATCTTTTTGAAGCAATCACGATAAGGGTAGAGCGATCTTACTGAAATCTTTGATGAAGTGTCGATAAAATCCAGCATGTCCAAGGAATGATCGAACATCACGCACACATGTAGGATATGGGAGGGATGAAATAATTTCTACCTTAGACTTATCAATTTCAATTCCATGTTGTGAGAATATATGACCTAAGACAATTTCCTTTTCGGCCATGAAATGACATTTTTCAAAATTCAAGACCTGATTTTTCTCAATACAACGATGAAACACATCACCCAAACTAGAGAGACATTCATCAAATGAGGATCCATAAACTGTAAAATCATCCATAAATACCTCCATGAAGGTCTCAATGAAATCTGAGAAAATACTCACCATGCATCTCTGGAAGGTACCTGGGGCATTGCAAAGTCCAAATGGCACCCTTCGGTAAGCAAAGGTACCGAATGGGCAGGTGAATGTCACATTCTTTTGGTCCTCTTCTGAATGGTAACCTGAAAATAGCCATAGAAACCATCCAAGAAGCAATAATGTGTCCTACCTGTAAGTATCTCAAGCATCTGGTCAATGAATGGAAGTGGGAAATGATCCTTACAAGTGGATTGATTTAGTTTCCTATAATCAATACACACTCGCCAACTGTTTTGAACACTCACAGGATCTAACTCATCATTTTCATTTTTTATAACAGTGAAACCAGTTTTCTTTGGTACAACCTGGACAGGGCTAACTCATTGTGAGTCAGAAATAGGGTAAATGATACCCGCCTTAATTAATTTTTCAACTTATTTATTAACAACTTCCAAAAGTGTTGGATTAAGTCTCTTTTGTGGCTGCCTAATCGGTTTAGCCCCATCCTCCAAGAGAATCCTATGCATGAAAATGGAGGGGCTAATACCAGATATGTCTGCCAATGTCCAACCAATTGCCCTAATGTTATCTCTAAAAAGATTCAAAAGTTTTTCTTCATGTTCAAAAGATAGATTGTTAGCAATGATGACAGGTAATCTATCACCACTCAGCAAGTATTCATATTTAAGATTTGGTGGCAATGGATTGAGTTCCAATGTAGGGGGGTGATATATAGATGGAGAAATTGATGCAACAGACATATCTGCACAATGAACATCAGTATCAGAATAGAAATCATCACAACCAGAGAATAAAGAACCAAATCCATCAGCATACTCAATAACCATGTCATAATCAGAGTTCATATGATCAAGATCAGAATATGAATCCATTTCAAAATCAAATCCTAGGGAGTCTTGTTAATTATAAACTGGTGTGGAAGTTCTCTTAGACATTAAACCAGAACCAATACTCATAATCTCCCTAAGAATAGGACAATCAAAATCCATGGAGTTTTTACTTCGTAGTTAAAAATGGGAGATAACAAAAGCAGATTGGTCCTTAGAGGGGTACTTCATGGAGTCCATAACATTAAAAATTTCAACTTCATCTCCAAAATACATGGAAAGTGTACCCTGATGAACATTTATGATGGTTTTTGCAGTTTTGAGGAAGGGTCTACCTAAGATAATGGGAGCATGAGAACTTACCTGATCATCCTCCATTTTGAGCACATAGAAGTCTGCTGGAAAGATCATGTCTCTTACCCGGACAAGTACATCCTCAAGGAATCCCTCTGGATATGCCATAGCTCTATTCTCCAATTGCACCACTACTCTCGTCGGCTTCAACTCACCAACCTGTAAAGAAAAGAAAAGAGAGTGAGGCATCACATTTATTAAAGATCCTAAATCACAAAGACTATCAGAGAAGTGCAACTCCCCTATGGTACATGGGATGTTGAATGTCCCAGGATCCTTGGACTTTGATGGCATTGCTATAGTTAGTGTAATGTGTGATGAGACATTCCTTCCAAGGTTGATCCTCTCATTTCCCTTGATCCCTCTTTGATTGGTGCAGAGTTCTTTTAAGAATTTGGCATACCTTGGGATTTGTTTGATGGCTTCAAGTAGTGGGATGTTGATCTCAACACGCTTGAATGTGTCCAAAACCTCCTTTTGCATTTCTTCTTCAACCATATTCTTGGTTTGAACAACCCTGTTTGGAAAAGGATGGGGTTTAGGAGGAACATCATCAATCTTTTTCTTACCTTTATCTTTCTCCTTGGATTGCTCATCAGTTGGTATGGAATGCGGATTCTCTAGATTTGAGGTGAATCCCGGTGGAATGGTAGGTACAGATGTATCGTTCATTTGCTTCCCACTTCTAAATGTGATGGAACTAACATTCCCCTTTGGATTTGGAGTGGGTTGGGAAGGTATATTTCCAAAATTATTACTTACAAGTTCATGGAGGGCGGTGGCAATCTGGCTCATTTGAGTCTTCAACTCCCTCATCTCTGAACCATGAATTTTCAGCTCATTCTGTTGATTAAGAACAATTTTCTTCAAAAGGTCATCAGTGTTAGAATCTACCTTGGGTGGGGGATTCCCTTGTTGTTGGCTTGTTGATTCTTGATATTCAAATCTCCTTTGGGGTTGTTGGAAACCCGACTGGTAAGGTGGAAGTTGTTAGAAGTTTTTTTGAAAATAGGGCCTTTGTTGCTATCCAGATCCATACCTCATCTCTGATTGATCCTTCCACCCTTGGTTGTATGTTGGATCAAACTTCTTTTGGGGATATGGTTGTTTTTGTTGTCACTGATATGGTCTCCCAGGGAACACTGCTGCACAATATTCTGTTTCTTGGAGTTGTGGGCAACAGTAAGTTCGGTGGCTTGTTTCAGTGCAAATACCACAAGGCCTTAAAGGAGGTGGTTGGGATGTATTTTGAGCCAATGAAATCTGCCTCACCATAGGGGTCAATTCTTCCAACTTTTTATCAATCAATTGAATTTCAAGAGAAGAAGGACTTACCTGATGTACTCCCCTGACATGTGGTGTACCTATATCGCCAAATTGCTGGGAGTTTTGGGCCATCTTGTCGATCAATGCACATGCAGCTACTAGTGTCTTGTCCACCAATGCTCCTCCAGCCGCAACATCCACCATGCTTCTCTCCATAGGTTTGAGTCCTTCATAGAAGTACTGGATGAGTAATTGTTCACTGATTTGGTGATGTGGGAAGCTTGCACACAACTTCTTGAATCACTCCCAATACTCATACATTGACTCCCCTTGTGCTTTCCTGATCCCCGATATCTCTTTAAAAATAGAAGTGGTCCTCGATGCTGGAAAAAATCTCTGGAAGAAAAGAAGTTTCAAATCGTTCCAACATGTTACATCTTCACGTTGTAAATAATACATCCAGTCTTTCGTAGTTCCATCAAGTGAGAATGGGAATTCTCTTAGTTTGATTTGATCTTCAGAGACATTTCTAGGTTTTAGGGTTGAGAAAACCACATTAAATTCTTTCAAATGTTTTTTGGGATCCTCACCAGAGAGGCTATGAAACTTTGGAAGTAAGTGAATTAACCCAGATTTTAGTTCAAAGTCTGATTCAAGGTTTGGATATTAAATGCAATTTGGTTGATAGTTAATATCAGGTGCATCCAATTATCGAATGGTTATATTAAGTTCATTTCCATTATTGTCAGCCATTGGTTTTTATTTTATGGTTGAATTTGAATTGCTTCCAATTTCAATGTTCTGATATTGGAGTAATTCTTCAACTGGTTGAATGTTGAAACTTCCCGTAGACTGAGAATGTATTATTCATGTCCTAAGGCTGCGTTCAATCTCAAGGTCAATATCTAAGAGATCTTCGGGATTAGTTCGTGTCATAAATCAATGAAATATGAAAAGGAAATAAAGAAAAGTGGACCATAATAAAAAGAAAATAAGTTTGAGTTGGTCTGATAAAAATAAAAGAAGAGAGTAAGAGAAAAAAAACTTGAGAAAGGGGAAAGAAGAAAGAAAGAGGAGAAGAAAAGAATTAAATGAAAATAAAATAAATACCTATAATTGGTTGAATAAATTACTTACCTCCCCGGAAACAACAGCAATTTGATAAGGTGCTGTCGTGGGTGCCTTCAAATGATGTTTGGTTTCGGGTTACTTAGGTGCAGTAGAGTGGCTGACCAAGGTCGTCTCTCAAAGGATGAAGTAAATTCAAACAACTTATTAAAGGTATTATAAAAATAAAATAAAAGAGGATAAAAATACTACGTGAAAGGATTTGGGGTTTTATCTTTTATGAAACTAGAAGAAGTTTTCTAGAAGAAGATTTCATATTTTTTTTGTTTTTAATTTTGAAATAAAGTTGGATTAAAATGACACAACAAAAAGATGTTTTTTAGACAATATTTAAAAGGAGTAATAGATCTAAATATACCTATTCATTCACTTATTAATCATTATAATTTAAATTAATATCCACTTAATTATGATCCCTTAATTTTTTAAATCCTGAACCCTATGAGAATTAACTTTACCACAAAGATGAAGTGAATTTAACCTTAGGTTAACTTCAGAACATGCAATCGCAGCACCCTGATTTGATTTATGTTCTATGGTTACCTTATGGTCAGTGGTAAATTAAGGCACATATACTCTCTAGAAATTATAATTAATTGAGTTTAGGGATTATATTTGAATACTACAAAGTGATCCTGTGTGGTATTGAATTACCAGTTACGTTCGCGCTCTCACAATTCACACAATTCTCGACCTCGCGTGATTTGTGTTTATTTTTCAATTGCTTGCTTACTTTCATTAAAAATGAAAACTCAATTAATAGATCATATTAATTGAATTAAATTATCTATTTTATTCAAAATAAATGAATGAGTAAGGTAAGATATAGATCGATTACTAAAAGACTATTGATCCATGGGTGGTGTAATCATCGTAGAAACGTTTTGCATGTGCAAAGGTTTAAAAAGGGTAGAACCCAATCACATTTATAATCAAGAATTCCAGACCAAAGAGGAATATTAATATAATAATAAAAATTTAAATAAAACAGAAGAAAATAGAATAACTGCAAAGAAATTTACAACACAAACGAAAGCATTACAACACGAAGGAGAAGAAGAAGGCTTCGTCGAAGGGATCCTTGCTTCAAGAGCCACCCTTATTGAAATGGTTGTATAATTGGATTGGATCCACTTATCCTATTCCATAGACTTTAAAATTCACTTCCCAACCCCACCTAATGATAAAAACACTAATTTATAGAGTGGTGGGGAGGCTAGGTTCAAAGTGGTTTCAAGTGTTAATGGGGAATCTCGGCCAAATATTTTATGTCACCTTTCACCTCCCATTTTTCCACCAAAACGCGTGACCTGTCCGGCCTTCCAGAAGTATCATATGTGCGTATATTGTTCCTATATCTCCTCTCAAATATTTGGCTCCATCCAGGACCAGATGAAAGAGTTATGGCCGAAATACAGAAGCATCTCCATTCTGGCGTGTCCAGACCACCTTTGACTCTATGTCCCAATTACTCCATCCAAATGCATTATTTTGATCTAGTGTCCTGAATAAAAGTTGTATAAAATTAAATTAGGAACACTTTTACAAAATTTAAACTTTATGTAATAAATAAAAAAATATTTATCTTCGAAATACTAAAGTGCACTATAAAGGGTAAAACTGGAATTTTCACCAAATTTTCAAATGAATGATAAAATCTCAAATATTTTATAAATAAACATATTTAACATAATGTGAGGAAATTATGTCATTTATTATCAATATAATATTCAACAAAATCATGTTTTATCAGGCATAATCCACTATGGGACTCTATCCACTATGTGATATGGTCATAGCGGTTTTATTTGACTTATGCTTATGTAATATTTTGTATTGCTAAGAAATTTTATATGTTTCCATGATATTATGATACAATGTTCTTTATGTTATGATTCAATGTGATTAATCATGATATTATGTTTAAAATAAAGTATATGATACTTCATAAGGGTGAAATGTATAATTTTTTTGAAAAACTTTTCCTAAGTTTTTCGTGATTGAAAATGAACCTTTATGATTTTTATTTTTCATTTAAAATTTATTATGAAATGTTTTATGAAACAATTTAAGAATAAAATTTTATTTATTGGGTAATAAAATTTTTATTTTAATCCAAAATTTTAATTTTTAAAAATAAAAAACATGTATAAGTATTCATAATCAAACATGTTTCTTTATTTATTTTTATATATCCCTTACTGAGATTTTTGTTTTAATCCCACATTTTAGAAATGTTTTTCACAAGGTTTTAAGGATGATTAGGGAAATGTATGAGTTCAAGATGAAAATTTTGAATATATTTCATGAAATTAAAAATAATTACATCCTAAACGTTTTATTTTATCGAAAAAATGGACACTAAGTGGAAGGGTCCAGTTTGTGATGTAATATTTATTTATGTAATGGTGATGGACTAATTATCTAAAAATATAAATTGTAAAGATACTTAAATGTAAGAAAATGTTATTTATATTAAAACACAAGATTTTATAATGTTTAATTCTAGTACCTTACACATTTAGAAAAGATTTCGTGAAGCCTTTTATGAGATCCAAGACTCATGAATATGAATTTACATAAGCTCGGGCCGCTATGATTCACCTGTACTCAAGTAGTGCATCTGGATGATAGTAAAATTAGATAATTTTATGGGGTTGATAAAAATGGTAATTCCTACATGTTGTTTTACTTGAATTCATGAAATTAAAATGAGATTAATGATGGTAGTTGCATCTAGTGTTGTTATATCTCACCAAGAAGGAATAGGTCATGCATTCCATGCATGTGTAACATGCATAAATTTTACATGTCTTATACGGGTTTTTAGGTGAAAATGAATAATTCATGTTAAAAGGGAATCCTAAGGGAAACTTGATGCATGTGACATGTATTAACTACCATGAAAGATGTTTTATATTCATAAAATTCATAAATATGAGTTGAAACAATGAAACAAGTTCAATGCATGCATTCCAAAGGAAGCCACGTGAATAATCATGTTTTGATGAGAAGTTTTATTAATAATTTATTCATATATAATATAAAGGGTTTTATGAATAATAAGAGAGGGTATTTTTATAACCACATGAGATAATGAGACTCAAGCCTTTCTGGTATTTGAATGTAATTACTCAATCAAACCAAGCCTTTAGTGACTTAATATCATGATACATGAATCCTGATTTATACAGCATTTGGTGAGGATAAGATTTAGGATATTAAACATAATGATAATATCTCAAATAAATGAGGATTTATTCATGATTCAATAACCAAATTAATATGGATACGTACTAATGATAATGATAATTAATGTGAATTAATATACATGATATTATTGTGTATATATTTGTGCAGGTATGATGAAGAAGATGTGATGGAATAATAATTCGATGTTGAAACTATTCTAAAAAACTCTATGAAGAGAAATAAGTGAGAGAATGATACTTTCAAGTATCAAAGAGAGTTAAGAGTTGAATCGAGGAGGTGTTCAAGGGAAGGAGACATTTTTCACCTGAGTATTCAAATATTTAGAGAATCAGATCATTAGAGATCTGAGAAGAGTTTCAAGTCCAACATAATTGATGCATGTAGCTGTTAATGGCCTTAAGGAATTATAAATTATAAAACCTGACCATTTAATCTCATGGAGGAATATTACCATATATAATTTTGAATATCTTTCTAGTTGTGGATAATCCTTGAAGTAGTAAAGAATTATTTTAATAAATTCTAGAAGTAGTAGAGATATAATGGATTCTATATTGGTAAAACATTGTTGAAGTAAGTGTCACAACCCATCCCCTGAGGCCTATTCCATTACATAACCCAAGCCCACTGACCTAAGGCTAGGGGTTGGTGACTAGCGCTGAAGGAGTCAACTTGAAAATAGGAGGCATTTTCCTGAGTACCTATACACATGCACACACAACCACACCCCAAAGCTGGAAAAGTAAACATGCATGCCACTAAAAAACCACTGAGTAAAAGTATAAAATTTAGTTCAAATGGGGTAGAATACAAACCCAAAAAAGGACGAAGTAAAAATAGGAAAATACTAGGAAACTCTGACAGTGGTCAGTTAGAAAAGCGCACCTGATGGGTAACTATATAGTAGTTTCTAGAAGTTGTAGAAGAAAGTCCCACCTTCCTGACCTCACTAGGGACCGCCTAGTCCTGGGCCACCAAGTCCTCCTCCAAGTTGTCGATCATCTACACCATACATAACACGTGTGGGTGAATCCTATGTAGGGATGAGTAACGTAATACTCAGTAGGGACACCAAAACAAACTCGGGTCTCACAGAAATCCACAAAGGAAATCGAAAAATAATGCACAAAGATTAAATTCACTAGAGTCAGCTCGACACAAGTATAACTTAAAGTGTTTATAACAGAACCAATGGTTGAAAACATTGAACATCAATCCCTATAAAAGATCTCATCCCCAATAAGAATTTTAGGATCACTAGGTTACCTAAACCTGTTCAGTAGATGAGTCATGAAGTCTCACGGATAATTGAGTCATGGAGTCTCGCTGGGTAGCTGAGTCATGAAAACTCACTGATAGCTAAGCCACAGAGTCTTCCTGGGTAGCTGAGTCATGAAGTCTCATTGATAGATGAGTCACAGAGTCTCACTGGGTAGCTGAGTCACGAAGTCTCACTGATAGCTGAGTCAAAGAGTCTTGTTGATAGATGAGTCATGGAGTCTCCCTGGGTAGCTGAATCACGGAGTCTCACAGGGTAGTTGAGTCACGGAGGCTCACTAATATCTAATTCACAAAGTATCGCTGGGTAGCTGAGACCTAAATCCTCGCTGGGTCAACTTCATTGAAATTTACTTCGAGGATTTAATAAGGTCCTCCCCATCGTGTGGGTCTCAATGCCGCAGATAGAATGTCAATCAGACACCCGGTTTGAAAGTTATTGGAATTTTAGTAAATAGGGGCCGGTTGCATCTAGGCCCAGTCTGACCCGATTTGATTGACCGAACAACCCGGCCCGGGGGGGCCACCTACCCCAGTTTGGTTCGAATGACCCAACATGACCCGGTTTGGGTTTGGGTTTGTCCATTCTGCCCTGGCCATTTGGCCAGGCTCATTAGGCTTTGCTAGACCTGTCCCAACTTGGACGAAGGTCCATCCCACCGGGTTGCCCGGTGACCAGATTGTGTCATGACTGGCCTGATGGGGGTAGGTCCAGCCGACTGGGCCCGGGTCCAGCCTACTAGCACGGTATCTGGCTCGTTGGCCCGGGGTCCAACTTGTTGGGTGCAGGTCCGGCCTGCTGGGCGAGGGTCTGGCCCACTCATTCCCAGTCCCCCTTTGGCGGACCAATTCCCCTCAGCCCGGACGCATGGCGTGTATGGGGGTGTCGCGCGGCCAGTCAAACTCACTGCCCAGGGGTCCGCATGTGGTCAGGGGACCACGTGCTTGGAAAAATCGTGGCCCACGGTTGGGGCCCACTCAGCCGTGTCCGCCTCCACTGGCTACCGACATAGTCGGTGGCCCTATCGCTCCACCATGGCCCAGGCCGGCCATGAATCTCCCCCCGATGCACCATTGTGTCACACTAGCAGGGCACTCCATGGACCACTGGGTCAACTCCATTGGTCCATTCTTCGTGCTTCTTGCACCTATAGCCCATGGGGATAACCATCCTTCCTACAATGGCCTCGAAGTTCTCTTTCATCCATTTCGAATGCTCGGTCATGAAGAACACACAAGGAGGAGGGGCTTGGGCCTTGTTCATGTCATCCCACACCCTCTGTATTAGAAGTTTAAGATAGGGGAGGTTTTGGATTATAGTTCCATTCACAAAATGATTAAATCCCAGATAGAAAACCCAAGAAAAAACCCTCTCACAAGAACGCACAACCCGCAGATCAACCTATTTGTGGGTTGATCCACGTTCATCATTTTTAGAATAAAGAACGGGGAAACACAAGCCCAAAGAAAACCCCTACGTGGGTTGGATTGTTTGTTGGTGATGAATGGTGTCGTTGCGTTCATCTTTATTTGATCCCCTGTTTATGGTTATTGGTCATTCATCGTTGGTGACAATCCATTCAAAGGGTGGAAGAACAATGCGTTTTCCATTCGTCACTCCCCGATCTGATGTTTGGTGGTCGTTGGTGATGATCGTCATCACCCACAAAGCTCCAGAGAAGAACCAGGATTGTGCAAACAATCCTGCATTGTCTGCTTGGCCATTAAAGGAAAAACCATGAATCAGTATTTCAGTTATGTTTCTATTAGGAAGTCATTATGCTGTTTCCTTTAATGAACCAATGTATTCAGTTTCTCTTGGTTGCAAAACCATTGAGCTGAAATGATTTGAAAAATCATAAAAATAAAGTAAAACAAGTTTATTTTTTTAATTTTTTTTTAAAAAGTCCGTAAAAAACATTTTCCCTTGACCCGCGCCGGTCAAGGTTAGGTTCATTCTAGAAAAAAACCCGTTGTTCTGAGTTCAACGATGCCATCAGATTTTCAATCCAAGCACCAGTTTAAAAGTTATAAAAACTTGATCACATTTTATTTAAAAGAACCTCAAAAATAGTTCAAAAATTAACTTTCACCCTCGACCCGCACCGGTCTAGGTTAGGCTCTTCCTAAGGGGAACATGTCCTCACAACCTCAAAGGTACTCTCAAATTTTCAATTTGAGTTACCGTTTAGGAGTTATAAGGAATTGACAATAAAATAATTGTTATTTAATTATTTTATTTATGACCAGAAACTAACTACCACTGTTGGAATGTTCCAAACAATGTTAGGATCTACCTAATTAAATAAAACCCTCACGATCTCAGAAGTGGTCTTATATTTTTAATCTGAGTCACCATTCTTGATTTATAAGCATTTTAAAATTTTAAAAAAATATTTAATAATTTTATTTATGGTTATTCCATTTTTTGGTTTTCTCACTGGAGGCCTGCACCGACTAAACTTAAGTCACGCCTAGGGTAAACCCACCATCCAGAATGAAATGGTGCCCTCATATTTCTAATCTGGTTACCCTTATAATAGTTATTATACTTTTTTAGAAAAACCTATCACGCACGGTATTTAAAGAATAACATTTTTTGATGGATCATTCCGGGCACCCCGGGCCTCAGAATCGCACGTCGTCTCAGTGCCTTGTCTCAAAATAATTCCTTATAATAAAAAAATATATGGGGTTTCCGAGACATTACATTACTCCCACATTTTTGGGCTTCCCGTCCTCATAAGTCAAAATAAGGATAAACAAAAAAAATGGGGGTACTGAGCACGAATTTGAGCCTCCTGCTCCAATGTTCTCTCCTGGAAATTCTTGTGATGCCACCCAACATACAATAGAGGAATAAACCATCCATGAAGGACCTGATCTTGTCGATCCTCTATCTCCACTAGTAATTCCACAAACATCGCCCCATCATCAATGTCCAACTCACCCCATTTGATTGATGTGCGATGGATAATCCACGTTCCTCATCAACTACGACACATGGAAAAAAGCGTGCACTTGGGGAATCTGTGAGGGAAGATCTTGGTGGTACGCCACCTCACCAAATTTGCTATGAATCTGAAAATGTTCTATGAACCTTGGAGATAACTTTCCTCCCTAGCCAAATCTCTGCAATCCCCATCAGGGTGAGACTCTAATGAACACATGGTCTTCCTCCTTAAACTCCAAGGGTCTTCGTCTCTTATCAGTATATGATTTCTACCATCTTTGTGTAGTCCTCATCCGCTCCTGGATGATCTTCACCTTCTCAGTGGTAGCCCGTAAAAACTCTAGACCCATGAGTGCTGACTCCCGTGGGTTTGTCTAGCATATATGTGATTTTCTTGGATGCTCGTACAAGGCCTCAAATGGTTTCATGATAATGGTGGAGTGATAGATTTTCTTGTATGTAAACTCCACAAATGGCAGGTGGTCCTCCCAAATACGACCAAAACCAAGGATGCAAGCACGAAGCATTCCCTCTAATGTTTGTATGGTATGCTCTGTTTGACCATATTTATGAGGCTGAAAAGCTATGATCAAACGTAAGTGATCCCTGAACACCTCCTATAATACCGTCCAAAATCGAGAAGTAAAGCGTACATCATGGTATGAGATTATCTTCGAAGTAACCACGTTAAGCCGCACTATCTTCTGGATGTAGAGGCGCCTGGAGACCTCTACTGATCCGTCTTCCTGGATGGGTAGGAAGTGAACCGACTTGATGAATAGATCAATGATCACCCAGATAGAATTGTGGCCCTTGGATGTGCATGGTAATCCCATCACAAAGTCCATCGAGATACCATCTCACTTACACTATGGTACCTCAAGTGGTTGTGCCATGCCTGCTAGAACCTGATTCTCATCTTTCACTTGCTGACAAGTGAGGCATCACGAAACGAACTCTGCCACCACTTTCTTCATCCCTGGACACCAGTACTGACGTCAGAGGTCCTAGTACATCTTCTCTACACCAGGATGTGCTGCCAAAGAGGATGAATGGAAGTCCTTCAAAACCTCCTCCTACAACATCACTGATACTAAAACACATCCTTTGAAAAGGATGATGTGCTCCCCACCTATTGAAAATCCATCAGGAGCTTGTCCTGAGGATAACTGAGCACATCGGGCCTCGTATTAAACATCCACAAGTTGTGCCTCCCTAACTAATTTTAAGAGTGGGAGAGTGATATTCATTGATTGAAGTAAATATACTCCTTTATCTTCCATGAAGGATATATGCATCACGACTAGCTATTCCTTAGCTTCACTCAGCTGTTGTAGGCCATACCTGCTACTGAGCACGTCTCCCACCACGTTCCCCTTCCCAAGAGTATAGACTATCTCAAATTCATAGTCCTGGAGGAAATCCATTCATCACTACTTTCTTAACTACTGATAAGCCTACGGTCACCTTTCTATCCACATGAACAGCTACCCCTTTTAATTGATTGATGTGCCCATCAACATTTGGTAGTGGGTACTCGTTCTCCATGAACACTTGGTTAAAGTGCTAGTAATCAACACATAACCTTGAACACTAGGTATTACTAAGACCTTCCTCTACAAGTCCCCCACCTACGCCCCATGCTTTCAAAGCTCTACAAAAGACCTTTGATATAATGATTCTAATATCAGTGCCATCTCGGGGTGTAGAATGATATAGAAGCCCCCCCCCCCCCCTATGAGTAGGTAATCCAGGAAACATATTTATAAAGGACATTCCTACACTCCACCTCTACTGTTGGGAACTAAAAACTCAAAACATTTACTGCCATGAGGGTAAGGCTGACAGACTCAAGAGTGATTGCCTACACCCTCCTATGCATGAGTTCATCCCCTGCTGCATGGGCTTCCTTTTTCACTGACCAAGTAAAACCCTATTCCAATGATACAGTTCTACCACATATTTTTTCCTAAAAATTCAATCTAAGCATTAAATGTGGATGAAAAATCTATACCCAAACTAATGACGTAAGGCCTTGATGATTCCACTAAGAGGTTCCAAGTGAAACTCTCACCTCAAGGGTCAGATCACACCATCATCATAAGTGTGATTATCGAGTCTCCTCCCATAGGTATCTCCAGACGTAATAATTAATTCAATGTCTTAACTGAAAAATATAGTTCTTGAACAACATTCATGACAAGAAGGAATGATTAGAACCTATGTCTATTAATATGTATACTAGTTGTAGACACAGACCATACCTCAAATCATTCCTGGAGCCCTCGGTCTATACTCCTTGACGGCGTGATACTACTCCCTTACCCTGTCCTCCAGCTCCCTAATCCTAGTGTGGACCACTTTGGGTGGTGTTTGTAACATGTCAAAATGTATACCACCTCTTTTTGCTCCCCTAGATCCTCTACCACATCTGCCACCCTGCAGATTCATGTTCTCTTGTCACTTCCTCTGCCCTGGTGGACCATCCACCATTTCACTGTCAGCACGATGGGATGGAAAATCTATAGAGAGATGTCCCCTACTATATTTTGAAAAGCATTGCCTCTATCTAGGCCTACTAGACTCACCCTATAAGCCCTGAGTTGTATACCCCCTTCCTTGGGACCTCTTATCAGAATGTCTCACACATCCATGTATCTGAGACTAACATCAAGTGATTTCTTGCCCACTGATAACATCCACTGGTTATATCTGTGGTTCCAAAGTACTTCCAACCACAAAGGTTCTCTTTATCACCCAAGTATAAGTAGTAATGCACAGAGTAATAACACTAGATCAGATGTCCCTAAACACACCTTTCTCAGAGGGCCGAGCCCTGAAGCACTGGTCGTATCATATTCATCGAGTACCCGGAAAAGTCAGCATGCCTCGATGAATACTCAGCTATTGACACATCATCCTATAGAATCTCTTGGGAACATATACCCCATAGATTTTATGGAAATATCCCTTTCTGTGAGAATGGTTCTCAAGCTATTTCCCAGGAAAAGTCACCTCATCATAAGATCGGGTAATCTAAACCATGCCATTGTCCGGCTGAGCCACATAGAAGGATCACTGCTAGGATCACCATCTAATCTAATGGTGACCTGGATAGTTGGTAACTCATTAGACACCTTAAGAAAGTCCTTAGCTTCCTGGGATTCAGGATCACCTCAGAACCTGAGGGGTCTCGGATTCTGAAACTTGTGTAAGGCACTGAGCCAACATGTATCCTCTAATGGTAGCACTGATAGTAACTATTGACCAACAGGAATTGGTATCACTGAAACAATGCCCGAAGGTACCATCTTAGGCAAAAATCCCTCTACCTAAGGCTCATCACTCAGTGGACCATCCTCATGGTCACACACTAGAATCCAGGCCGGATGTCTGCGTGGAGGCATCTTGAAATATAATCAAGATGAACCATGATCAATTTATTATACATGGTGAGATGACTCTGACACAAAAAGATCATGAAAAATCACTCAAAGATGCATGCAACTAGTGTTTTCATGTACCAGGTTGGAAAATAGAATTCAGGGTCCTGGTGTATGGATACGTCAGCCGCCGCACCAACACTGGACTCCTTGTCCTGAAAACCGAAACTGAAACACTTAACACTATTTCCCCATACAAATTTACAAACTCCTAGTTCTTCTAAAAGAATCGAACTCTTATAATACCACTATTTCATGACCCATCCCTCAGGGCCCATGACGTGACATACCCCAAGCCTTCCTCCTGAGGTCCAGGGGTTTATGACTAGCGCCAAAGGCGTAAACCTACAAATGGGAGGCATTTTCCTGAGTACATGTATGCATGCACACACAACCACACACCAAAGTTGGAAAAGTAAACATGCATTCCACTAAACAACAACTAAGTAAAATTAAAAACTACAGGTCAAATGGTCCAGAATACAAACCCCAAAAAGGAAGAATTGAAAACAAGAAAATACTAGGAAACTCTGATAGTCGTCTGCTGAAAACCCCACCTGATGGGTAAGTATAGAGTAGCTGCTGGAAATCATAAAAGCACTTATTGCCTGCCTGACCTCACTTGGCACCGCTCGGTCCTCAGCCACCAAGTCCTCCACAAATTTTTTGGTCATCTGCACGATACACAATACATGTAGGCAAAGCCCGTGTAGGGATGAGTAACGAAATACTCAGTAGGAACCCCAAAACCAACTTTGGTCTCACAGAAATCTGCAAAGGAAATCACAAAAGAATGAACAAATATTAGAGTCACTAGAGTTAGCTTGACACAGTTATTACTTAAAGTGTTCATTGCAAGACCAATTGTTTCAAACACTGAACATCAATCACTACAATGGAACTCGTCCTTGATGAGTCATTTAGGATCACTAGGTCGCCTAGACCTATTTAGTAGTTGAGTCACAAAGTCTCACTGATAACTGAGTCACGGAGTCTCTATGGGTAGCTGAGTCAGGAAGAATCGCTGATAGCTGAGCCACAGAGTCTTACTGGGTAGCTGAGTCATGAAGTCTCGTTGATAGTTGAGTCACAAAGTCTTGCTGGGTAGCTGAGTCACGAAGTATCGATGATATCTAAGTCACATATTCCCCCCGGGGTAGCTGAGTCATGAATTCTCGCTGATAGATGAGTCACAGAGCCTCACTGGGTAGATGAGTCAAAAATTATTACTGATAGATGATTCACCGAGTCTCAATGGGTAGCTGAGTCATGAAGTCTCACTAATGGCTCAGACACAGAGTCTCACTAGGTAGGTGATCCATGAATCCTCATGGGGTTAACTTCTACTAAATCTTACATATAGGATTTCATAAGGACCTACCTATCACGTGGGTCCCAACACCGCAGACAGTTCGTCAATCGGACGCCCGTTCTGCAACTTATTGGTGTTTTAGCAAACAGGGATCAGTTGCATCTGGGCCCGATGCGACCCGGTCGGACCGACCGACCAACCCGGCCCAGGGCCCCCTGCCCCGGTTTGGTTCGACTGACCCAACCTGACCCAGTTCAGTTCTTTGTCGGTCTGGTCCAATCAGGCTATTTGGCCAGGCCCATTAGGCCTCACTGGACCCGGCCCAACTTGGCTGAGGGTCCAGCCCGTCGAGTCACCCGATGACCCGATCTCATTCGGCCCGACCCACTGGGCATGGGTACAGCTCGCTGGTGTGGTGTTCATCCCACTGGCAGGAGTTCGGGCCAACTGGTGAAGGGTCAAGCCTGCTGGTCGTGGTTCCGGCTCACTGGCGTAGGGTCCGGCCCGCTGGGTGCGGGTTTTGCCCGTTGGCGCGGGGTTTGGCCCGCTCCTGCCCGGTCCACCTTTGGCAGACCGGTTCCCCTCATCCCAGATGCATGGAGCATCCAGGGGTGTCATGAGATGGGTCAAAACTAGCCGCCCATGGGGTCTTCACGCGGTTAGGGGACCGCCTGCTTAGGGAAACTGCGACCCGCGATTGCGGGCCGCTCCATCGACATGGCAGCTCGGTCGCGTCTGCATCCACTAGCGATCTGCACAGCCATCATCCCTATCACTCGGCCGCGACCCGGGCCTGTCGTGACTCTCCTCCCAAAGCGTCATCGTGGTGTGGTTCCACCCACACGCGGTTTCCACTACCCACCCGTGTTTGCCGCTGTCGGTCGCTGGTACTGGCCCACCGGTAGGGTACTATGCGGACCACCAGGTCCGCTCGAGTGGTCTGTTCTTCACACCGCTTACACCTACAACCCCTGGGGATATCTATCCTTCCTATGATGGCCTCAAAGTTCTCTTGACACTATTTCAAATGCTCATCCATGAATAACACACAAGTCAGAGGGGATCAGGCCTTGTTCGAGTCATTCCACGCCCTCTACGTTAGAAGTTTAAAACAGGGGAGGCTTGGGATTACAATTCCATCAGAAGAATAATTAAATCTCAGATAGAAAACCCAAGAAAACACCCTATTGCAAGAATGAACGACCCGTGGATCAACCTATTCATGGGTTCATCTGCGTTCCTTGTTTTTAGAATAGAGAACGGGGAAACTCTACCACAAAGCAAACCCTTAAATTGGTTGGATCATTCATTAGGGATGAATGATGTCACTGCAGTCGTCATTCTGTGATCCTATGTTTATGTCCATTGTTCGTTCGTCATTGGTGACTATCTGTTTGAAGGGTGGAAGAAGAATGTGTATGCCATTCTTTTCTCCACGATCCGATGTTTGGCATTCGTTCGCACTCGTCGTCGTCACCCACAGAGCTTGAGAGCAGAACCAGGATTGTGCTAACAATCCTGCGTTGTCTTCTTGGCCATTAACGGATGAAACACGAATCAACATTTCTGTTACGTTTCTATTACGAATTCATTATTCTTTTTCCTTTAATGAAACATCGTATTTAGTTTTTCTTGGTTGAAAAAACGTTGATATGCAACGATTTGAAAAATCAGAAATATAAAATAAAACAAATTTATTTTATTTTTAACTTTTTATTTAAAAACTCAAAAAAAATCCCTCGACCCACGCCAGTCGATGTTAGTTATATTCTAGAAGAATCATAACATTCTAAGTTCAATGGTACCCTCATATTTTTAATCTTATCACTAGTTTAAAAGTTAGAAAAACCTGCTCACACGTTTATTTAAATGAACCTTAAAAATAGTTCAAAAATTATCTTCCACCCTTGACCTGCGACGGTTGAGGTTAGGCTCCGCCTAAGGGGAAAATTCCCTCAAGAGCTCGAAAGTACTCTCATATTTTTAATCATAATTATTGTTTAGGATTTATAAGGATTTTATAATAAAATAATTGTTACTTAATTATTTTATATACGGCCAAAAACTAACTTATACTATTGGACTACGCCGACCAATTCTAGGATCTGCCTAAGGAAAGAATACCCTCACGAGCTCAATGGTGGTCTCACATTTTTAATCTGAGTCACTATTAATGAAATATAAGAATTTGAAAAATAAAATAATTTTATTTAATAATTTTATTTTTGGTTATACCATTTTTGGGTTTTCTCACTGGAGGCATGCACCGACTAAACTTAAGTCGTGCCTAAGGTAAACCTGTCATCCTGAACGCAATAGTGCCCTCAGATTTATGATCTGGGAACCCGTTTAAGGGTAATTACACTTTTTCAAGAAAACCTCTCACACACTCTATTTAAAGATTAACATTTTTAATGGATTATTCCAGGCACTCTGGGCCTCAGAATCACACGTTGTCTCAGCTACTGATCTCAAAATAATTCCATATAATAAAAGAACTTGCATGGGATTTCTGAGACATTACAGGAAGAAACAGTGGATTATTTCTAGTTAGTAATGGATTGTCCTTGGTTGTAATAAATTTCTAGATATATTGGAGAATCCATGTTAGTTAAAATAACCAATATGGAAATGAGTAAGATTTCATATTGATCCTTTTAAATACTATGTGCTACTCTATCTTTCATTATCACTACACATGAGGTGAGGATATGTTATTATATTGAGTAGAACAATAACTCTAATGGATTCAATTGGTATACTTTAAAGGGGAAAGAATTATAAAAATTGTGTACCACTAATTCATCCTTAGTAGTACATAATCGGTCCTTGGGATCTATAATTTGTACTAGAGGTAGTTTTACTCTAAAGATCCAATGGTTTCCCCTAATTTTTTTTAATAGCCTCAATGAACTATAGATTTTAGGAAGAGTTTTAACTTCCTCATATATAGAAAAAAGGAATATTTTTTCATTGACACAAGTTTGGTGGTTTCGACAAAGACCCATAAAAATAGAAAAAGAAGAGAGGCAAGGAAGCTGAAGAAGAATCCAAAAGTAAGGGAAGAAACACTACTATTTGAAGGTAACAAGAGTGATATAAGTAGAAATAATTATTTTGATTATGATTATTCTAATGAATCTTGTTAAAACTCTGATGATGATGTATCACTTAGTTATATTCATTCAGAAATTAAAAAACATCTCGTGAAAGTTCCCATAGAAGTAGTGAATTATTTTTTTAGAACTTCCTAGGGTCCTCAAGATGATAAAATATAGCTGGAAGAAGTAGTTAATGAAATATAGAGGCAATTGGATAAAAATATTAGTATATGAAACACCCTCACAAAAACTTTTCTATAAAAGAATGAAATAATCTAACTTTTCAATACAAGTTATGTTAGAGCTATTGAAGAATTGAAAAAAAGATTTGTGAAAAAGATGTCATTGGGATTGTTTTTAAACATAAAAAATAGAATAAAATCTCTATGGATATAAAATATGATCAATTATAGGTTAAGGTAAAAAATAAAGATCTTTGAATTCCTTACAAGAATTAAAAACTGTGCGTGAAGAGAAAATCATGAAGATAAAAGATGACCAGGAAGACAACCTAAGTGTAACGACTCTGATTTTTCCATGTATTACTTTAGAATATCATATGAATTATTTTTAGATCAGGGCACTGAGGTGACATGATATTCAAAGGCCCGATGATCCCATAATTAATATTTATTAAAAATATTATCTTCACACACATACACACAGTTTTCATGAAAAAATGGAATAACTCTTAAATGAAAGTTCAGATCGAGACTTTTAGGCTGTCGTTGATTTCAGATCATGGGATTTACCCTAGGTGTGATGTAATAATTGTCAGTATAATTTTTTTAGTAATTCTAAGGCATAGTAGAAATTAACAAAATAAAATAAATTTATTTATTTGTTTTATGAGATTAACGTAGAGACCTGTTTCCTCAATAAATACATGACTATGCCTCAATCCTTAGGGTTATCCACATAACCTAGAGATTGATACAAACTATTGGATAGGATATGTTGGAGGATCATTAGTAGACGACATTAGATATAGATCATATCGAGGATCATATGCAAATAGAGTTCACAGATCTCACTACTGACAAAAATGTTGGACCATTCTTCATTAGCGACTGATAAGAAATCTTGGTAGGATGTTCGATTTTTGTGATTTACATTTTTTTCTTTATCCTAATGGAGCGTATATAAATTCCATGAACAATATTTGATTCACACATCAACGGTTGATTTTATTTATGGTTGATTTAGTGTTCGTTGATTATTTCCTTCTTCATTCGTCAAATTCTTTAATAATGAACCTAGGATAAAAAAGGATGAGGTTAATTTATAAATTTTTTTAGTTTATGTATTTCTCCACCATTTCTTCACGCGTTCCTCGCAAATAATTCCTTTAGCCTATGGTTCGATGAAATACCTGATATTCTGTCATTGCACGATTGTTCTTCGACACAATGGATTGATTTTGTGGGTAAGCTTCATGATTAAGGGTGTGATCTAGGTGAGATAATTGAGGATGATCAGAGGTGGATTAGATCAGATCAAGGATCCTACTTCTTACTGGTTTTGATGCACGGTGATCACAGATGGATTGACAGAGGTGATTTCCAATCAAATCAGAACCTAGATCCCAATGATCAGCATCAGCAGGGGACGATTGAACTTAGATCTATGTTTCCCTACTATAATCACAACAACTATAGTAGGTATGATGACATAGAGAATAACCCGTGGGTTCTAGAAAATCCCAAGTTACATAGCATGTAATCTGGAGATACACACAATGTGGGACCCTCTATGCAGTGTTAAGGTTTCCATAGAGAGAAAAAGATCACATGCGATGTGACACCTATCAAAAACTATGTAATCCATACCATAATCTTGGCATTTACCTCATAGGGTACATGGATGTGGGCATTCCAGGGTATATATACATGCCCAAGTGTATATATGCATGACCAAGTATACACAGGCTGGAATACGATCACAAAAAATAGTACTTGGGCATGAGAAAATGGCATGGTCATGGTTCCAATCGATCTCTACACATTGTGTATAATTACTTACATGTTTTGTATGTTGAGTTTTTCATGCTGTGTGTGGAATCACCACACAGGAAGACCAGGGGTTGACTAGACATGTCGTTTACTCCCTAGAACATGTCATTTAACCCCTTTGAGGGTTTTTGGATCCCTTAGACCAATATAATTTGAGTGTGATCCCATGGTCCATCCCCTCTAGGGTATAATGTAGAATTACATCCATATCTCTGGATTGTGATCCCCTATGGAGGATGAGTCTCAAATAGAGATGTTGTTTCCATTCATGAGATCAGAGTATGATCCTCTATCATTTATTCTTATTCCATAGGTGGGGTTCATGGAATCAGTGCAAGCTCCATGCATGGGGTGTTTATCCTCCATCTGGTAGTTTGTTTTAGTAGGGTTCTTAGTATAATTTCTATAAGATCCCCTACATAGTGGGTTAATTCATATTGGGTTTGTAGTGTATCTCATTGGTCTTGGATGTGATCCTCTATCTGATTATTGAGTTATTCATAGACCAACGAGTTTTCCTAGGTGGTTAATAATGATCATGAACTCTTGGATGAGTTTATCTGATGATAGCATCTCCTGTGGGGCGGGTTCTCCTTGAACGATCATGGATTAGAAGCATTGAGCATAATCTAATGGCTGGCAGTTTAGTTGTGACTACCTGGGATATGTTGTCTCATTCCTATGTATATCTAGCTATTTATGTACTTGTTATTATATTATTGTTATGATTAGACTATTATTCATGCTTCGTGTTTAGTGATTTGGGGGTTTCTTACTAGGTACTATTATACTCACCCTTACATGGGCTCTGCCCACATGTTTCATGTCTTATGAAGATGATGGACCACTTGACAGTTTACTAGGAGGATAAGGAGTTTGTGGATCATATCTTGATCTATACAAACTGAGGTGTTTTTTGGGTTTTTTTCATTTGATATTAGTCATCACATTCTGAACAAGTTATACTATTTATAGTTTTTGTTTGGGCTTGTATTTAACCCACATTATCATTTTTAGTACTTTATTATCATACTATGATTGTGATATTATATTTTTATTCATAAATTGGTTTTTGTTGTTTTAAATTTTAGCATTTTATGGTCCTGAAGATGTGTGCATGTAAAAGGTACATTAGGTGAATTCCTCCCATGTGTATTATATTCCTACATGGCACTGGTCACCATCCCCTAGCCTATTGAAGTCGATCTTGGGGTAGTTGTGGTATAAGCCTTAGTGGGTTGGTTCATGACACTATGATGGGTTGGGGATGAGAATAACTCCCTCAAAAATAAGATATTTGAGCTTTAGATAGTAATAATAAGTATTGAATCCGCACAAGTTGAACCTAACCAAGTTATTTAAAAGGAAAGGTGTTGCCACTCAGATTTCCATTGTGAATCATGGCTCCATGATAAATTATACAAGTAAGAAGAAATTTATGAGATCATACTCTAATCAAATGGAAACATCCTTTAAGAAGAATAAAAACCATAACCTTGATATTTCTTGTAGTACTTATACGTATTCACTTTCTAGTACAAGTTTAAAACAAAATAAATGGAAAATATGGACAGTGAAAAATGTAGATAAAACCACCACATCATAAAGGGTGGATAATAGAAAATATATGAAGATATGTTCCCTAAGAATTTTCCAAAAGAGTGGAGGTTCCACTCAAAAATAGAAAGGTACAAAACCAATAAAATTTGGATAGATTATATCAGAAAATAATAGAAAGAGATTACTAGAATACTATCTGTGTTGATAGAATTTTAGGATAAAATCGTTATGATGTTGTAATAACCATTAAATTCATGAAAATATTAGAAGGCCAGAAGTAATGGGGAGTATGGCTAATGAAAGGAGAAATTTTTTTGATCAAAAGTAGAAACAAAAAAGAAAAGAAACTTGAGTATTCCTTGAGGATTAAATAAAAGAAAAGTTTTAATTCAAAAAACTACCAAGAAAGAAAAGAAAAGAGGAAATATTTCAATCATTGGGAAGCTAAATATGTCTAGTGACTTGTGTTAATGGAGAAATATGTTAGGAAATAAATCTATAAAATTCATGTCATGGTTCCTAAAAAATTGGATATTTTTAAGAATAAGATTAAATCACTTGAAACATCATGTTATAAAATGACTACAGTGGAAAAAAGAGGTTTCACAAAAATGAGGGTCTATGGTTAAAATGAAATAATATCCTATATTGAGAGGAAAATCTCAATCATATATGCACCTTTAAAAAAAGTGGTCTCTATTTATTCCCCATTATTTTACGTATTTTTAGAAAACATAGAGGGAATTCAAGGAGAGGGATTTAGGGTGTTACTTTAGGATAAAAAATAATATTACCATCATGGAGTGTATCAAACACAATAAAGATGAGTAGATGAGAGAATCCCTTGAAGGGGAGCTCACTTGAGGATTGGATATCATGTTTAAAACGTCCATTGAATTTGGAATTTTTTGGATAGCTAGTGAAACCTAAGGAATAAGGTATCCAATCACACTTGCATTCCTTTGTGTTTATTATTTTTAATTCAATTATTAATGGGAAGTTTTGGTTGATAAAAATATGAGATAAATGGGGAGTGTATGATCTACACTTGAATTACTTTGACGTGTTTATTGAAGTGTGTGAAAGATTTTGTTTTCGATAAATCTGTTATGAACAACCCTTATATTGAGTTTTTTGAGCATGATAACATGAGAATTGTAGTTTATGAGAAACCTAGACATCCTTGGTTTTATATTTCTTGTTTTCTACACCATTTTAGCCTATATATAATTATATTATACCAATTAAGTCTCTTTGCAAAGATAACCAGATGGTATCATCATTCTCTTAGAAAAGGTAATGATGATATGTGAGTGCCTTAAAAGGCTGAATAAAATATGAGATGACCCTTATATAGACCTTTTGTATTTTATTGTTAATAAGGAGGAGAATAATGAATTCATCCAAGATAATATATTTTCATTTTGTAATTATAGTATTTCCAACAAATTCAAATGGGTGGGGGATTATTGTTCCCAAGTGAGTATTGTATTTATTGTCAATTGGATTAATATGTGTTTTGTATGGTGATGATGATTCTTGGTGGATTGTTGAAGATTCCTGACAATTCATTGGATTTCATGATTGATAAATCATCCATGTAATTCCATAAGATGATTTACTTTCTTCCATGTTATATGGATAATAATATATAATGATTGTTGGTGAACTATTCTTAATGCTTAAGATAAGTGCTAAACGTGTTTGAAGAAAGAACTTTGCTTACTTCATGAAGATTATTTATCAAGAAGTCCATGTAGTTACTACATTAAAAATATTTTAAGAAGAATGGCATGAAATTTTAAATTATCACAGGAGAGATTATTGGTGATATTTATTGATAAGGCCATGGAAAAAAAATTATTTATGCATGAAGACATTAAAGAATATCTAAGATGAACTTAAACTTTATTGGTAACTTAAATAACTATTTTTAGAAGGTTTTAATAAAAAATAAGGCCAAGCCCAATCAATAAAAGGGTCCAACTCAACCACACACATGGGAGTAGATCTCACCACATGAGAGCAATCATGAATTGTTACCCTATGGTGGTAGGTGAGCATAGTGGAGGCAGACCACTTGCATAGGCTAGTATGAGCACATATGGGTGGCATGCAGTAAGTATATGGTGTATGCAAGATGGTGTGGACTATGGGAATATGTGTCCAATGTTCTAAAGTAGACCCAGTTAATCGTATTTAATTGCTAAGGGAATTTTACTATTTATTAAGTGATGCACAGTTGAGAAATCCTTCAACTTGGGATTCAAATAGGTGATCACTATTCACCTGCAAAGAAGTCTAACTATTTTATCAGATTGATCTGAGCCATCTATTTTCCTACACATATTATCTTATTTATCCCATTGATTCCCATATTTTAAAGCTTATGTTAGGATGAGTATACAATACATTCAATTCATTGATTACATGTTCAAGTTGAAGATCAACCACATGTGTTGAGTTGGTATCAAACACATGCCTTTTGATGAGGATTCTAGATGAAGGACACACCGAGCTTTCATAAGGATGGATAGTTCATATACCTTCCATGCATGAGAAGTTTCTATGAGTTATGATGCGCACAAATCTTATATTCATTGTAGAATTTATGATAAAACAAATCTTTCATGAGTTTGAGTATCGACTATTAATGGATCTTTTGTGAAGAATGATGTTCCATACATATGATATTTCATTATAATACCTCCATGGTTCTTCTAGGAGGAAGACCTTCCATGAATTGAGCATGGAACTTCAATCTCTTCAAATCAGCCACACAAATAGATTCAGAATAGCTTCCATAATGAGTCTTATGACATCCAATATTCATGTATATGAATTTAAAAAAGCTCGATCCACTATGATTTACATGTACTTGATAACTGCATATGTATGATAGTAAAATTAGATAATTGAATCGGTTCAATCAAATGGTGATTCATGCATGCAGTGTTACTTGAATGCAAGAAATTCAAATGTGATTAATGAAGTTAGTGGAATCTAGTGTAGTTACATCTCACTGAGAAGGAATAAGGAGTCCATTCCATATATTCATACCATACATAAATCCAACATTTGATATATTATTTTATGGATGAAAATGAGTAACTCATGTTCACAGGTCATCCAAAGGGATACTTGATGCATGTAACATGTGCTCACTACCATGAAAGATGTGTGATATTCACTCAATGCATGAATATGAGTTGAATCCATGCAACAGGTTCAATTCAGGCATGACAAAGGAAGTCACATGAAGAATTTTATTTTGATGAGAAGTGATATTCATAATTCATGCATATAAAATATGAGGATTTTTAATCATAATAAGTATTAGTATTTTGATAAATAAGATAATGAGACCCAAGGTTTTTAGGTATTATATTATGATGATGTAATACAACCAAGCCTTCAATGACATAATATCATGATGTATGAATCATGATTCATGAAGCATTTGATAAGGATAAATTATTGGATATTAAATATCAAAATAATATCAAGAATAAATGATGAGTTATTTATGATCCATTGAACAAATTAATGTGGATGGAAAATACATCCTCCAATAATGATAATTAATCTGAATTAATATACATGATATTATTGTGTATATATTTTTGTAAGTATGACTAATAAGATGTGATGTGAAAATCCTTTGATACAGAGACTATTCTAAAAAAACACTATACAAACAATGAAGTGAGAGACTGATACATTCAAGTATTAAATATAGAGAAGAGTCAAATATGGGAGGTGCTCAAGAGAAGGGGACCTGTTTCACCTAAGTATTTGAATATTGAAAGATTTAGATCATTTAAGATATGATAAGAGTTTCAAGGTTAAAATACTTATTTCATGTAGTTGTTGAAGACCTTGAATAATTTTAGATGAGAAATGTGATCATGTAATATCATGTATGAAGACTATCATCCATAAGGTTAAAGATATTTATAATTTTAAATAATCATTGATAAAGTTAATAATACATTGAGTGTATTCTATAATATTTATAAACACAATGGATTCTATGTTTTCATTCAATTGTTGAAGGAATACATGGTGGAATATGTATATATGGGACAAGGTTTTCATTAGTTGTAAATAATTGTTCAATATATTGAAGAATCCTTATTGAGGGGGGATAAGAAACATGTAAAGGATTATTTTTTAGGTCAAAATTTATAAATAATGTGTGATGCTCTATATTTAATCATCACTACGCATAAGGTGTAGTTGTGAGATTATATTATATAGATCGAGAACTCTAACATGTTCAATAAGTTGAATTTAAAATAGAAATAATTCATAAAAAATAGTGTACCACTGATTAGTTTCCCCTCTTAGTGGTACCTAACATTTCCTTGGTCTCTATAGTATTCTTATAATTTATATTTAAAATATATTTCAATTATATTCATTAAAATCACATGTGTTTAATCAATATTTATGTCCAAAACAAGTCTATTTTAATTATATTGAAACATGTTCTCTAGAAATGTGAAAATAATGTAAAATTTAATTTACCTAGGATATTGAATTAAAATAGAGGATATTTTCAATAAAATTTAAAAAATATTTTAAATAAAAGCTCAAGTTAGAACTCCCCCACACCTAAAATTTTCAATCATAGGAGAAAATTAACATCCCAATCAAATTCCACACATAAAATCAAAAATAATATTATCTGTAATAATTTTTCAAAAAAAATTTATCATGTTCATTTTTGGGGTTAATTCACCTATTCTTATCTTATCTCACATTAAACATTATTCAAACTCAATTATTCATCCATGAATCACTTCACAACCAACATTATATGATTTTTTTTGTTAATTTTCCCTCATGTGTAATTGATGTGAAATTTCGTACTCATCTTAATAATATTCATGTCAATTAATATTCTTAATGAAATTATCACATCTCCATGAAAGAGAAAACGTAGGTGCATTAATCATGTGTATTTTATCAAGGTTTTAACGTTGGATTGGAGTTGGTGGGTATAAATTTTAAAATAAAAGGAAAAATGATGAGGGGTTTTCTATTAATATGATGGATGATTAATTCAAGAATGATTGAATAAATATAACTCACACAATCTAACTTAAAAAATATATCCCATAAAATCATTTTTGTTTCTTTTAAAATGGTTCAAGAGTTAAAAAAATATTCAAATAAAATAACGAAATCCTTATTCTCCCTATATCTCTCCCTCTATCTCCCTCAATAATTTTAACACATTTTTTATTTATATTTTTTTATTAATTTTTGGATAATGGGATGTAACATCTAATATGATGAAGGAATAACTCTTTATCATTTTATTTAAAGTGATAAACAATGTGATTCCTTCAAATTAGACTTATGAAGGCCATCACCCCAATCCTATTCTCAAAATTAACCATTGAAAGCATTAATAATAAAGGGTAGGTAAGGATAAATTTGATTGAAATGTTTCTTGAATATATAATGGCATTCAAGGATAATATTTTCTTAACATGGGTAATTTTATTAATACACATTTTTTATTTATATTTTTTCATAAATTTTAGGATAATGGGATGTAACATGTAATATGGTGAAGGAATAAATCATGCTCATTTGATTTAAAGTGACCAAAAATGTGATTCCTTAAAAGTAGACTTATCAAGGCCATCACCCCAATCCTATTCTCAAAATTAACCATGAAAATCAATAATAATAAAGGGTAGGTAAGGACAAATTTTTATTGTAATGTTTCTTGAATCTATAATGGCATTCAAGGATAATATGTTCTTAACATGGGTAATTGTAAAGGCAGGTATCAAGTAGATATAAGGGTCTTTCCAAAAAACACTCAATAATTATATTAATACACCCCTCTATTCTCAAAAATATTTTAAGGATAAAATAATCAAGTTATAATTGAAAAGGAACACCTAAATTCCACTCATGAAAAGTGGGAGCTAAAAAAATATTTCAAATTGTTTTAGAGTAACTCATGATATGGTGAAAAATATTTTGGGAATTTTCTATTGAGAAAGGAATTCAAAAATCAATCATACTTAACAAAATTATTGAAATAAAGCATTATGGGATAAGATATATTATCAAAAATTACTTAAACCCATTTCTCAAATATCAAATAGATCCATTAAATGTCAATCAGGTAATAAAAAAGATTAAAGATACTCTATTCAAACTCAAGATGCAAAATAACTGAAATACTCAATGAAATGAAAAACATAAGGAAAAACTACCTTAAAAATTTAGTATTACCCACACCTATTCTATTATCACCCTTCATTTGATTTTGAAAAAATATTTTTAGTTAAAATATGAATCATAATTTAATGTAATTACAATATTTATTGTGAAAAAATAAAACTTGGTGTTATTATTAAGGATGGGATAACAACTACTTTGATCTTATTATATTGATCATTCACTTATTCTTTTCATCTACATATAAATATGAAAAAAGAAGAAAATTTACTAATATCAAGACCTAACAAGAATAACTAACCTAGGCATTTATATAGTAGAGTAAAACAGCTTCAAGAAGTCTTATTTTAGTACACTATGATTGCCCGCAATTCACCTAGAGGGAAGAATGAAGAAAATATTACATACAACGAAAAATACTAATGTAAAAAAAACTTGATGTTTATTTAGGTATTATGTAATATAAGGTTTTAATTTCTAGACATCCATAAAGTTATTTTCCATCCTTGATCCTATAGTAAAAACTGAGTAAAATATTTATTAAATGAATACTAAGAAAAAAAAATTAAAAAAAAGATAAAGGGGAAGGAGATTTGGGTTTAACCATATAAAAGGTTGTTGAATTTTCTCTAACCATAGCTAGATAGTTCTAGTTTCCATCCCTAATATGACAGTTGATTTGGTTTTCAAAGTATGAACCACCACTTATTATTCCTTTCAACTTTATTTTTTTGCACTATTTTTTCTATTTAAAGTACCATTGTGAAATTTAATGATCTTATACCATTGGTTCAGTGAAAAAAGGATTTTGAATGAGGGTGTAGGTAGGTATGGATATTCCTCCTTAACCTCAACTTTAATGAAAGTTATTTCTATTGAGTTTTGAACATAGTTCTTAAAAGGTTTCTTTTATTCCTTGTGATGAGAAAGTAATTATTCACTATTTGTATGATCTTTATCACCTTCCCAATATAATTCAAGGGGTATTACTAAATGATCTTCAAGTTTCACTTAAACCTATTAAAATATAGTCACTGATTTTAAGGAATTTTCTTCTTTAGAAGCCTCCAAAACCTACTCAAATGGTTTTGTTTCAATGATTCCAAAAAAAATTAAATTAGTATGAATTTTAGTTTGAGAAAAATCTAAATGAAAAGTGTGTATAATTGAGTTCTCACCCTTAAATTAGATCTATTATAAGCTCATTTTATCTATGAAAATTCTATAAAATACTAAGTAGATTGAGTAAGGATTCATCAATACCATTTTAAAGATAAATTTTTTCCAATTTAATTTATCTACACCCTTAGAAGAAAGGAAAATAAGTGTTTAATTTTGAATTCAAGATCATAATAAATCACTTCCCAAATAATTTTGTGAAATATTAAAAGAATCTATATCAATAATTTAATGAAATTTCTCTAAAATCCCATCTGGTACTTTGTTTTTTCTTACAATTTCTCTAGAAGGTGGTCAATGTTGAGGGGTAGTAGAAAATAATCATCCATTGTTTCTTAAAAATACCCTAAAGTCCTAGGTGTGTCATATTATTATACATAGGTAAGGTATAATGGTGTTTACTGTTCAATTGGGTAGTTGAGAGGCTCAATTAAAAATACATCTTGAATAAGGTTGGTCCTGTAATGATTCAATTTTTGTGTCATCTTCATTTTTGAAATCATTTTCATATCCCCCATTAACACTCTCTTTTTGGATTGATTTGATCATTATGAGATATTCTTCTTCTTCAGGGGCATTAATTTTTGATTCTTTGTGTTCTTCTATTTCTTTTAATTTTTCATTATGGTACAAAAATTTACATTATAAACCATTGATGTTATTTTGATAAGAATAGAAATTACTATCAATCTTGTCCATTAGATTTATTAGTTTTTTCCCTAAATTTATTTGATTTTTACTTTATACTTCATAAAAATTTTGGTTTTCCAAATGTTATAGGGACTTCCGTGGTCTATTATATACACAATACCATGAAATGTGTCCATAATATCCACAAACAATATAGAAATTACCCTGTTAATAGTTAAAATTTTTACTACCCATCAAAATAATTCATAAAATCACCTAAAAGAAGTTAAATTAATGAGATTGGAAGTGGTTTAAATGAAGAGAATTAAACCATATTTTTTTATGATATTTAAAATATTTTTATGTAATATTTTTTAAAATAAAATTCTTACGAGTCACTATAACAATCCAACCCATGTCAATCTTCTACGTCACCTAAACTGGCATGTCACAAGGATTAAGTCATGTTACCAATCACTATGGGCTGCCAAATATTATTAGGGAATCCAAATATATACAACTGAGAATGATTTCACTCAAATAAGTAATAACTATCTAAGGACCTCCACCCAAAAGTTCAGAATGAACTCCCCATAAATCAGGGACTCATACATGTCAAATAAGTTGTTTTGAAAAAATCACTACACCAAACAAATTCTAATAACATAAATAAAAAACTCAATAATTTATAAATAACAAAACATACTAAAACTAAGTTGACCAAAGTTTAAATAACAAAAATTTATTACAAATAAATGCATATTTCTAAAAAATAACAAATGGAAATAAAATGAATGGAAGGAATAAGTGTCACGATACACAAGATGAACTAAAAACCACAACTAAAAGGAAACCCCATAAAATCTATATCTATGTGACAAGTGAACAAGTTTAACCAGCCAAATACATACACTTGAACCAAGCGTTTAAGATCATCTACTACATTTAAGTGGTACTCATCCTAAACCTACATCACATATCATAATGGTCTCATACACACACTTGGTGTGTATGTAGGGTGTGAGAAAAAAATCCAATATGCTATCCTCCCCACACCCAATGAACAACATATGATACCCTCCTATCACGGATATATTTATTTTTTAATATTTTAAAATATTTTATTTGGGATAATTAATTCTTGGAATTAATAGGATTAGGTTTTTTAAATTTCAAGAATTTTTGTACTATGCATGGTTAGGATTAACCATGTGGAAACCATATTTGGGTGTTAGTTAAAGAGATGGTTACATTTGGCATGGTTATAACATGGTTAGTTAAATTATGTAGTGTATTAGATGAAACTATGTGCAGTGGTTTTGGGGGTTCTGTATGGGCCTCACGAATTCCACATGGTTTGAAAAACTGTGTTGGTAAACTGTGTGGGATGTCTAGAAAAAGCATTTTTTTTAATTTTTCCTATTTTACCCTTATATTATTTTAGGTATTCTCACCCTTTTTATTCTTCCCCCCCTCATGTCACTCCTTATCCAATACCCTCCCATAGATCATGCGACTCTCTTATAGACATCCCCTCCTCTTGTAATTTCACTAGATTTATTGGTGTTTCTTGGATGATTCATTGAGTTACAGACTCATATCCACTCTCCTTCCTTTTTCCTCAAATTTCCCTCCTCTCCCCTTGAGATTTGAAATTATTCCAAACACTGGTGGTTCTATGTGGTCCCATTTTTATTCTGAATTTTTGTTTTAGGGTTTATGTGGGCCCATTTGTGATTATTTGGGAATCATCCTCTATATGTGATGTGTTTCAGGCTGTTTCAACTTGAACACCATCGATTTGAGGTAGAGGTTATTTGGAAATCCATTTTATTTCATGTTTTTTAAATTTATTATGGGATTTAAATTCATATTTTATGAATTTTAAATTATATGGTAAACATGTAGTAGGCTTGTTTTAGCATTTGAATGGTTTTTTCACTAGAAATGGGAATATAACGTAAGACAAGGGCTGGAAAAATCACATGAGTGTATATTTTTAAAATGATTTGGGTGTTTTAAAAGTTATTTTTTAGTGTTATATGTAACTATCATGACCAAATTGGATTTAATTAGGTTTAAATCTATTTAAATACATTACATAGACTTGAGTCGCATGCCAAGGGTTAGTTTTAATGATTATTTGGCTTTGCAAAATGGGTTTAAATATTTTTTTAAAAAAATTATGTAGAACACATTATTAAATGGGTGTCTTTTTTAAGGATTATTTTATAAAAGCGAAGGGATTTTCCCTCTTTGAAAATATTTTTAAGACCTTGGGTCTCTTGGTGTTTTGAAAAACGCATCTAAAAAGAGAATGAGTGTTTTTTTAGAAAAGGGTTCTTGAAACTATTTGGTTTTTATTGATAGAATATTATTTATTTAAAAATTTACTTTTGGAAATATTGTGATTTCCAAATCATCTTTCAAAGTGTGGTGAGATAATTATTCTTTAAAAGGATTTTTGAAATATGGGTTTCAAGTGGGGTTTGGAACTAGTTTTTTAAAGGTAATTTTCAAGACTAGTTTTCAAGAATGTTTTGAATGTGGTTTTTTAATTTTATTAAAATGGCTTGGCCTACCAATATATTTTGTGGAATCCCAGTTGGAAATTTAAGTAAAATGATTTTATGAATGTGTGAGACCCTCTATGAGCCACATTTGTTTACTTTTCCTATTATGGATTGTGACCCCATTGGGTGATTTATTTTGACATGCATGTTTTGAAGATTATACATGGATATATTTTTATAGCTACTACATGTGAGTGTGTATGAGGTGAGGTGAGGGTTATTTTCAAATGTTTTATATTTGATACTTGAGTTTGTTGATTTTTCATGCTCACCTTAATTTCACTTATCATGGAAGGTCTATGAAAAGAGTAGTTGACTTTTATGTGTGAAATCCATATCTTAGAGTGTGTGCTGCTAAATAGGGATTATTTTCCCAACTATACTAAGATGGTTTGAACTATAGAGTTAATAAGACCTTTTGTGTCATGTGTATGAGGTTTCCTCCTCGATAGGTTTATTTATATACAGTTTTATGGGACTACCAGAATCATGGATTAGTTTAATAGTTCCATCCTAAGTTCTTTATCGGTAGTTCAAGTCTTTTATTACTATATCCTAGGGACTATGACTATGATTCTTGGTCCTTTTTAGGAAAATATAAGGGATTTTTTTAATTTCATTGGGTTCCCCTAGTTTGTTTGACCATTGGCACCATTGTTTGGATGGTTAATTGGCTTGTTCATTCCTATATACCTTGGTGAAACTACATGTTTATTTCATCACCTCGTATGTAATGGTTCACTTTTAAATGGTTTGTTTTATCATTCATTTAAAGTGTGTTTTATAAAGTAAATTTTTTATTATTTCTTTTAGATTTTTAAAGAAATGGTTTCCCCTTGAACTTGTTTAGGAAAATGAGATTATCATGAGATGTTTGGATTAAGGGAAATGGTGTTTTGGTTTTATTTTCATTGATTTAAAGGAATTATTTAATTGGTTTAAAAATATTAATTTAATATTTTTAGTTTAAAAAGTTTGATTTAAATTAGTTTACCATCCTTGATTTTATTTTATAAAAAATATGATTATATGAAAAGGTTAATGTAGAATACTGATTAACTTTATTTTATGAAGAATTTGAAATCCTATTTTATACTTTTTGTTCAAAAAAAATTTAAAAAACTATTACTAATGGATTTCTATAGTCTTGGTGAGTGGGGACCTATAGTACATGTTTATTCTCATGAATATATTATCTTAGTTAGATTTTTTTTGTTTTTCCTTGATGGCTCTTGGAGCATTGGTCTATCTAGGGATTTTTAGGTGAGTTGTTTATTTTATCAAATTTAGCCTATGGTTCCTATTACTTGATTTTATATGGATTAATTTTAATTTTATAGAAGGTTCGGTATGTGGACCTTTATATGATTTACCTTGGGAAATTAGTCTTTTATTACTTTCTATGAACAGTGGGTAGTGATATCTACTAGTGGCTGACACAAAGGAATCTAGTGGATGATTTTACATCATTGAATATGAAAGTAAGGTAGATTGGGGTGGGGGAGAGTGTAGTGGTTATTTTTTTACTTTATTAACTTATTTACTATTTTTCATATTTTATTTGGAATAAACATTTGATATTCAGATTGATCACATTGGATTTTTTTTATATTTTTGTTGTCAATTTCAATATGAATATTGCAAAAAACCATTCCCATGTGTGTTCCTGTGATGACTATGAACTAGTTTCTAGTCCATTACGATTGGGAACACCCATCGGGATAGTGTTGATCTGGTTCAAGCATCCATCAGATGGACGTACTGGGTTGGTTCATTAAAAATGGAATCAAAGGAGGTCATTTCCTTTCTCAATAGGAACCTAGAATCTGTTTTCTGTATTCCTCTTATTGTTTGGTATTTTTTGGAAATATCATGTTAGATTTTTTTGGGACTCAGAAGGTTGGTAATGAGTGGGATATTAATCACCATGCTTCATGAAATTTCCCTAGTTACCATAGGAAGTTGGATTTGAATTTTGAATTTGAAATTTTGTGGGATTTAGTGTTGATTATGTGTTGATCATCATTGGCATGTTTTTAGTTTCCTTGGGGTTATGTTAGATTTTAGGATGAAAATAGAAAATGGATCGATGGCATAAGGCCAGTCTACATGACCTGATAAACCAAAAAATGTCCAAATGAAAAATCTTGAAACATTATAAGGATTTTTATATGATTGACCCATGGTCTATTAAACCATGTGGTCAAGTAAAGCATAATTACGCATCTTATTTTTCTATACCACTCTTTATTGGTCTATAATGTAGGGGGATGATTCAAGGAGGGTCTTATGATATATTGTACATGTTGATAAGTTTTTTCTTATAATTATGGCGTGACACCTTTTTGGTATGATTGTTGTGAAAATCAATTTTAGTCAAAGGGTGGTTTTTATTGAAAATGATTATGGTTTTAAAATAATTATTGGATATTATTTATAAAATGGGTTTAAATCTCATGAAATCATTTTTGTTTGGGGGTTAAGAATTAAATATTATTTATAAAATAAAATTGGTTTTCCAGAAAAGTTCTATGCATTTTGTTTGAAATTGGTTGATTTGTTTTTCTGGAAAATGTTTTCGTTTTACAACCCATTAGGTTTTTAACCATAAATGAATTTGGAACCTATGCAAGTGATTTTGAAAAATTTATTGTTTTCATATATAAAAACAAATTGTTAAATAGTTTTTAAATGTTTTATATAATTATATTTGGTAAGCTCAATAGAGTGTCTTGTTTTACAAAGGAGTTGCTGGTTTCCAAAAAAAAACTTATATATTTTTGTGAAATGAGTTTTATTCATTCAATAACGTGGTGGTTTTTAAAGAAATGAGATTTTGGCATATGTGTTTCCTTTTTTTCTTGGTGTTTTGGTAACTTGTCCCTTCATATAGGTTGAATATGGCATGAAAGTTTGGATACTCTATCCCTCATCTCTACCTAGTGAAGGTTTCAATGGAACATTGTGAAAGAAGATGAAGTAGTAGGATAATTGTAAGGGTGGTGGAGGTGGTTCTAAACAGTGGGCCCCCTCTACCCCATCATCAGTAGCTATAATCATTCCCTTGAATTAATATCATTGTGGAAGGATAGGGCACACCCATCATTCTTGTCCCATGAACACAAATATTTGCTGTGCTTGTAGCCACTGAGGCCGTCTATAGAGGTTCTTCCAAGATATTCCTATGTATAGTTATAATCAAGGGTATTCAATTCCAAGGGAAAATGTGGCACAATTAGGTTCTTTAAATACCATAGGACTTCAACCACATGACACATGAGTGAACAACCTTCACATAGTGGATGAGTTTTTAGAAGAGGTTTATGCTGACCAAGTGACGTTGAGAGGTACCATTTTTGTTGCATCTTATATAGATACTTTTCTTTTTGATACATGTGAATCACACTCATTTATATATTCCTATTTGTTTGATATGATAAAACTTACAATGGATATCATTAACTTTTTTTATAGAGCTAGATAAACCTATTAAAAATAGGAAAGAAGGGGAATTTCGTTGTTTGTCATGTTATCTATTGATAGATCACTCAGATTTAGTCTAGAATTTCATGGTTCTAGATTTGGATCCACTTGACTTTTTCATTGGGATAAATTTTCTTATTTACCATAATGATGATATTGATCACTATAATTACTGCAGTTTATTCTTAGATGTCAAGGGGATCCCTCAGGTCTTTCAGTGAGAGTGGGATTCAAGGTCTAGTTGGGAAGGAACCTTCTCTCTAAAGCCTAGAAGTTTGTTTTATTCCATTTTAGTTAAGCCCAATGATGATTATTCTCTTGGTGACCCTACCTTGGTTG
This sequence comes from Viscum album, assembly GCA_963277665.1. Taxonomy (NCBI): domain Eukaryota; kingdom Viridiplantae; phylum Streptophyta; class Magnoliopsida; order Santalales; family Viscaceae; genus Viscum; species Viscum album. Next base: position 1,660,861,888 of record OY728146.1, on the reverse strand, counting down.
TTAGGGATTTCCCTGATGTCTTCCCTGATGAATTCTTAAATATTCCAATAGAGAAGCAGGTGAAGTTTTTATTGATCTAGTTCTAGGTATGAATTCAATCTCGATACCCTCTTACCATATGGAACCTATGGAGTGAAGATAGATCAAGATTCATTTAGATGATTTTATGGAAAATGGTTTTTTTCAACCGTATGTTTCACCATGTTCATTCCCATTTCTATTTTCTAAGAAGTTATATGGTTCACTTTGTTTGTGCATAGACTATCAAAAGTTATACCAGGTGATAGTTAAGAGTAAGTACCCTTTTACCTATGTGTATGAATTTTTTGATTAGTTAAAGGGGGTGAGGTGATTTTCAAAAAATACTCTTTGTTCAAGTTATCATTAACTCAAGTTTTGATAGTTTGTGTAGAAATGTCTCAAGAAAAAGTGCTCTACACAGCGGAAGCTTGGATTTTGGATAAGGTTTATTTGCCTTCATCTTCTGATTCTGGAACCTTTCGGATTGATCTATATTCTGGGGGAGGTTTTGAAGGTGTTTCTGAGGATAATTTTCGCTCGTAGAGGGTTTTGGATTCGTCATCTTTCAAATCATTTAGAGATGTTCATTGTGGGTCGTCTCAGGGTGCAGTTTTGTCTGGATTTATGGAGATTCAACCATTTTATCCAATAATCTGTAGAGATGCACCAGGTTTTTGAGTGTAATTTCCATCAGGGACTTATGATGAGGTGGTTGGATGTTTAAAATGGACTCTTGCTACTTATTTTGGAATAGTAAATCTGTAGATTTTGATCTTCAAGAAGTTTTTCAAATATTGGGGTCTTTCTGATCTGGTACAGATTTCGCCTTTACAACGATCTTCTTTTTGCTTGTACTTTGCTTCTGAACAGGATTTCTTAAATGCTTGGTGTAATTCTTATAGGAACATGGGTCGACGGAGGTTCAATCTATCGTGTTGGTCTATTGATGTTCATAAGGGTAAGGAAATTCCTTATGTGGCAGTGTGGATATCACTTCCAGGTTTTCCATTACCCCTACATAACTTTTATTTTCATAAATCTATTGGGGATTCTCTCGGGGGATTTCTATGTTTAGAAAGCAATATCAAAGAGCGTGCAGATATATCAAATGTGAGGATATATGTTGAACTTGATTTTTCTTATCCGATTATGGAAAGTATTAGTCTGAACGTGAAGGGGTTTCTTTCATTGAATAAAGAAATTGTTTATCCGGTTCTCCCCAGGTACTGCTCTCATTGCTACCAGCAAGGTCATTCTGTGCAGATTTTTAGGAAATCTAATCGTGGTTGGTTATGTTTACAGAATTTTGCTAGAAGGGGTGAGTCTTTGGATGATGAAATGGTTAGAAAGTATGTAACTCTTGATGGTGTTATTGATCATCAGGTAAACTTGCATGATGTTGTTGTATTTTCTAATCATGATGGGATGCATTTGTAGAATGCTACTAAAAGGGGTGAGTCACTGGATGTTGAACTGGTTAGCAAGGTTGTTATTTCTGACAGTGTTTTTGATGGTCAGGTAAACCTGTTTGATGGTGGTTTATCTGCTAGTACTCTGTTATCAATGTTTGTTTCTAATGAGTATTCTGGAAAATATGAGATTCTGTCTATGTTTAATATTATCCCTTTATCTAGTAAAGAAGCACCTGATTTTTATATCTCAATGTTGACCAATGATAGTTCTATTTTTTATTCTGTCTTGATAATGTCTTGTGAGGGTTTGTTCAAAAAGTGTTTTTCCTTAGCTGGTCCTTTTAATTATTATTGTTCAGTTTCTGAACCATTATCTTTTGAACCTTATCTAGTTGAGATGGGTAAGGATGACCAATCTATAAGTGTTTTCAGAGGTATGCAAAGAGAAACTTCGTCTAAAGTTTAAAAAGATAGGGTATGGGTATTCTCATCAATCTATTCCTCCCTCTCAAGATAGCTCGGAAGTCTGCAAGGAAGTTGTTGTGCTAAATAAGGAAATTGATATACCCCTGAACAAAGTGAAAAAGGTTTCAGGTAGAAGTTTTTCTTTATTGGCTTCTCCTATCAAGTCTATTCTGACCACTGATACTGGAGTGTGTACTAGGACAAAACTTTGGTATATTAAGGAGTATCTAGAATTCCATTCTAGTCCGACCAAGATGCCTGGGGCCAAAGCCAGGTTTAGATTGTTTTAATGATTCTGATTACCATTTGGAATGCTCATGGCATTGGGGAAAGGGTGCAGAATAATTTCTTAGTCATAGAAATAAAGAAGATTAAGTTATGTGTTGTTGCTATTCTGGAGAACAAGAAGAATCCAATTAGGATTAATGAATTTTCCCTTAATATGAAAATGCATGTAGGGTTGCATGAATATCCTGATAATCATCATATATGGGTTTTATGGAATAAAGATGTCTCAGTGGAGTTGGTTAAAGCTGGTGATCAATATATTATCGTTAAAATCAACACAGGTACATATATTCTGTTTGTATCCTTTGTTTATGGTAGTTGTGAGGCTCAAAGAAGGGATATTTTGTGGCAGAACTAAATTACTTTGACACGGAAGGTCTACCATGTATTGTTGGAGGAGAATTTAATGTTATTACTGATATAGGTGAGAAGAAAGGGAGGGGTGAATTTCCTCAAGTAGCTTGCATGAGTTTTGTTCAGTTCATGGGTGGAAAGGGTCTTATTGATATGGGTTATTTTGGTGATTGTTTCATGTGGTGTAATAATCATAAGGGAAATAATCAATGTTGGAGTCATCTGTATCAGTGTCTTGCAAATGTTCATGTTGTTTATAGATTCTCTATTGTGAAAGTGGATCATCTTGTGTGTGGGATTTCCGATCGCTCCCCTCTTCTTGTTTCTTTATCTTCCAGGCAGGTTGGTAGAGATTATTTCCAGTTTTGTCTGCAATGGAATGATATCTTTGATTATCACCAGGTTGTAAAAGGTTGTTGGGAGGAAACAATCCAAGGTTATTCCTAGGTAGCTATTCATAGTAAGTTGAGACGTCTAAAGTGAAGGTTACATTATTGGGTGAGAAATATTCCTCATATTGATCAAGATCTAGAGGTTTTGAGAGTTTAATATTTCTAAGACCACTTTCAAGAGAAGGTATGAACATTATAAATATCTTTTGATTTCTTTTGTTCTAACTAATTCTCCTGGAATTTTTATAGCCTTGAGGAAATAAATATTCCATCATTATCTCAATACATTTTTTATAGTGATTGTCATTGATATCATTGTTTATTCAAGATATGATCATGGTTATGTTCACCATTTTAATCTCATTTTGGACATCTTGAGGAGTCATGCACTTTATGAGAATATTTTTAAAGGAAATTCATGGATCTATAAAGTGAAATTATTGCATTATGTGATTTCTAAACATAGACTATCTGTCAATCCTAAGAATGTAATGTTTTTCTTGTCATGGGAGGATCCATGAATCATATTTGAGATACAGAGCTTCCTAGATTTGATTGGATACTATCAATGGTTCATTATATATTTCTCAAAATTAGCATCATACTTTACTACTCTTACCAATAAAGTGGTTAAGTTCACATGGGATGTAGAATTTCAGAATTCTTTTGATGAATTGAAATGACTTTTAACATTATCTCTAATATTGATTTTACCTAATCCTAGTAAGGGGATTTTGGTTTACTTGGATGATTTTGGTTTTGTTCTAGGTTGTATGCTTATTTATTATGATCATGTTGTGTCCCATAGATCTCATTATCTTGGACATATGAGAAAAATTGCCGAACTAATGATTTGGAGCATGAAACAGTTACGAATGAGCTTAAATATTTGCATAACTATTTTATGGGGAGAGGTTCATGGTATTTTCTAATCATAAGAGATTGAGATATATCTTTTATCAAAATTAATTGAATCTCAGATAGAGGTGGTGGGTGTAATACCTCCAAATGTTTGTCTTTGACACCATCTACACCCTAGGGAAGGGTAATTCCACCACTAATTCTCTTAGTTGGAAAGTCCCATCACTGGATATCTTGGAATCAAAGGAAGAGGGGAACCTTATGGGTCTCTTCAATCAGTTTCATCTAGATGAATAGGGGATGATTCAAGTATGGTTCTAACTAGTGTATATTTATCATCCCCTGCAAATCATTTTTTTCATTTCCAAAAGCTGGTTTAAGGGGTTACAGGTACCCATTACACCAAATCACCACATCCATTAATCCACTTCACCACATCCAAAAGAAATACAAATTTCAAATTTTAAGAACAAATTCAAATACCCCGCCAGCCTCCTCGAGCCATAGGTCGGCGTCAACTTCATGCGCCCACGATCATTTCAAACCTGCTAGCATATCCTGCGACTCTGCTGACAGGCCTCGCGCCGCGTGCCACCCAGACCACAAGTCAATCCCTCACTGCGCAACCACCCACACGCCAATCGAAAGCCACGCGACGATCCGAACCTCCGTCACGCGCCACACATTCCCGGAACACCAGCAAGGTTCACCGGCACTCGTTGTCATCTTCACCGACGACCATCGTCATCATCCCTCGAGAGATTCGCCGATCTCAAACCATAACACCGCCGGCGAGAACCCGTCGTCTCCTTCGCAAAAACAAGGAACCGCAAAAACAACATGTGTTCCACAGACAATCACAAATCCAAGCAAAAAAATGGAACCCCACACCAGACACCCCAACCACCGAAGAAAGCCCTTAGAAACCCTCAAATGACCTCCACCTCCACAGCTCAGAAGACGAACTCCACAAGTTGAAAAACCGCCACAGCACAACAACTCATCACCAAGAGAAACCTCAAGGACGCTCCATAGAGTGTGTCGGGGCATCTGGTCCTACGCCCTTAGATCAGACCATCAGAGAAGAAGCAGTCCATGCACGATGCAACAACCAGAAGAGACCGCCATTAGACCACCACAGCGAGCACCCGAGACCTCCAAAGAAAATCCACCAGCGGGAAGAGGCAGCGGCGAGAACCCTAGCTCTGCCAGCTTCAAGTGAAACCCGCTAATCGAAAACCTTCAAAACTGAAAAACAACACAAAGAAAACAAGAAACAAAGAACCCCCCTATCCAAGCCACTCCAGATCTGTCGTCAAACACAATGTAAGGAAGTCACCTCCGAAAAAACCATGTCCTGCCGATCGAGTCTCCGACATCGACAAGCCGAGTCGACCTAGCCAGAGGGATGATTCAATGTGAGAAGAAACAGGACGAGGAGGCCGGGGAGGGAGGAGACGGAAGAATAGAGGAGAAACCCTAGGAGCCATGGGAGAGAAAGAAGATGCTGCTCCGAGGCCTCGTTTCATCAGTGTATATTTATCATCATCCCTCCTCAAGTATGTTCTATTGGGATAACAGTAAGATAATGAGTTTAGAAGAATTAGGGAAACCTTTTATAGTGTGGAGACCATTTATGTATTGTCTCTCACTTCTAATGGTTTTATCTACTTCAGGGATAATTTTCTCATCTTTTCATCCATAAGGAATTCAGTTTTTTTATGATTTCTATAGTTATTCATGGTTCGTTCACCCTAGTGTTATGAATATGTATTATGAAATTAAGAATAATTTCTAGTGGAAGAGTATTAAACACAACATCACTAATTATGTGTCCCACCATTAAAACTTCCATCATATAAAGGAAGAGCACATAAATAATTCTGGTCTTCTCCATCTAATTCTGATGTTGGTTTGGAAATAGGGAGAGGTGTCCATAGAATTCGTTGTTAGATTACCATGAACTCATAGAGGGAAGAATTATATATGGGTACTGATTGATCAATTGATAAAATCATCTCATTTTTTTCTGACCAAGGTCACTACCAAGGTTAAAGATCTAGGTAAGTTTTATGTGTAGAAAATTTTGAGGTTTCATGGGATTCCCTCTATCATTTTCTTATACAGGGATCCTAGGTTTACTTCCAAGTTCTAGAAGAGTCTCTAATAGGTGATGGGGACTCAAGTTTGATTGAGTACAGATCAGCATACACTAATGGATGATTATATAGAGTGTTCTATTTAGATCCTAGAGAATATGCTTCATGCCTAAATCTTTTATTTTTGTGGGTCATGGGAAAACCATATTGGACTGGTCAATTTTTCATATAAAAAAGGTTACCAATCATCAATCTGAATGGATCCATTTAAGGATTTGTATGGGCACCTGTGTAGGTCACTTCTTTGTTGGGAAGGGGTGTGAAAGACCTATACTTGGGAATAAGTCTTTTTTAGGAGACATCAGTGAGGATTTAACATATACTTCAATTCTTGGTTATAATATAGAGTCGAAAGAAAACATGTGAAGATATTTAACATCATCCTTTGTAGTTTTCCTCTAGTGACTGAGTTGTATTAAAATTTTATCCTAAAATAGTTCACCATCATCTCAAGAAATAGGAGAAGATGGATCCAGGATATATTATTCCATTTATTATCATTGATTATCTTGGGAAAAATTCTTATTGATTATAATTTCAGACTCATTAGATAGGTATACATGATGTTTTCCACATATCTCAACTCAAGAAACACCATCCCAATCCTTCCCATTTTTTGAGTTGGGAAGAGATTGAGTTGGATACAAATGTATTTTTAGTGAATAAACTATTGAATATCATGGATTCTTAAATTAAATTCTTGTGTGGGAAGTCAATTATGTTGGTATAGGTGTTATGATGACATGGATCATATTCTCATGAGACTTGAGAGCACAATCGCCAGTGAGAGATTAGTGACCTCCCCTATTTCTGGATGATTATTCTTCCATGAAAATTATCATGGAAATAAATTCCTATGGTGGGGATATTGTAACATCCTAGTTAAAGGTACACTCCATTTTTAATGTTTAAGAGTTTTAATTTGGGTTTAGAGGGTTTTAGAGATGAATTTGGAGTTTTCTGTTGGGTTGTTATAGGATGCTGCCTACTAGACAAATTTACTTTGTGATATTGATTCATGATGTGAATCCATCACTCAACAGAATCCATGAAATGGGTTAATTATGTGAAAATAATTCAGGATGTGATTTATATTAATGTTATGAAATAGTAGATTGAAATTTTTAACCTTAGGTGATTCATTTTTCAGCATACATTTAACTCATGGTATTCATGATGTGAATCTAGGATTCATGACGTGGATCATTCTTGACAATATGTTTTTATGTGTTTCAAGACTAAATCATAATTATTTACATGTACATCCTCCATCCTCAAACCCTAGGTATCTTCCAAGTGATTTTGGTTGATTCCATCCCTTTCAGTTCACTCTGTTGGGTGTGTTTATCATTGACGTTGTTAGTTTCCCTCTCTTTGGTAAGAATTCAATTCTCTATTATGTTTCTTTGATGCTTCTGGGTTTTGGAAATGGTTTTGGGATGAGTTTATGTAATTGGTGATCATGTGATTATTCTTGTTTGATACCTTCTAGATATGTTGTGTGATCAACTTCTGGGGGCCAATGCTTATATTGGTTATGGTGTGGCATGTGGGTTTCCCAAGGTATGTTTTGTTTTAACCTCTCCACCGACCCTTTTTTATGGAATTAAATTATAATATGGGAGAATAAATATACCAAACAAGTCCATATAGAAAAAAATATTATTACCATTTATTAAAAATAAATAAAATGTACAAAGGAGGCAGACGAGGTCAAAGAAATGGACTTTCCCTAATATATCAAACAATAGATCTAAAGATCATAATAGGGCATACAATTTCCATATTCAGAGTCGTCAGAAGTTTCCCACTCAGATTGAGACTTTCCATGATTGAAGATCTTAAGTATTTCTGCATTTTCCTTCTACCTTAGAGGAAAATATAGTAAAAAAATTCCATGGTATATTAGAGTAGTCATTCCATTCTCTCCTCTTAAAAGGAATTGGGGTGAAACCCTCATTTTCAATCACCTTTTTCTTTCCATTTGAAAATGAATCCTTAAAAGAGGCATCCCACCACTGCACGATTCCTTGAGAGGGATTTCAACATTTACCCTTTCATCATTAGAGACATTTTCACATTTCTTTCTAGGGGAATGAAATATTTTTTGGATTTCTTAATGGTAGTCAACATGTTGCTAAGAATCATTTTGATTGAGAACATCTTCTTGAGGGGAGAAATAGTAAAAGGTTACAAGTTGTATGCATAATTTCCACAAATTATACCATATATAAGTATCCTCTAAGGAACACGGATGTGTCTGTACATCATCAGAAATTTTCATTTCCTTCTGCATACCATCATCACCCAAGTCGAGAGTAGATGTGTCCACTAGCACATTCCTGTCTGAGATAGGACTAGTACCTGTCTGCTGCACCATCCTACCTTGATGTGAGCATGCCTTAGGAAAATAATTCATGCTAATATTTGGGATGAATCTGATAACAAAAATCTCAGGATAAGGCTACATCACTGAGGAGGAAGCTCCTCCCTTCAAAGTCTTAACCGCAACCTCAGACACATGTTTCTTCCCTGATACATTCCTATCATTGGAAATATCCAAATCACTCTCCACTATCTTGCTCTTCATATTATTCTTACAAGATGTCTCATGATTCCCTTGTAAAGATAAATATGATAAAATCACATTTTTACAACAATTTTTATTGAAATGACCAATTATTTGATAGTCTGAACAAAATATTGGTAGCCTTTCATACTCCACATTTAGAGTGATGACATCATCCAAGGTTAATATAATAATGTTATTAATTAATAAAAACCTTAATTCAACCTCCACCAGGATCCTATAAAAATTCTTGAACTTTTTTGTCTCAATTGATCTATCTATTTTAATTAGAATATCAATAGTAGAAGCTATATCAAATAAGATTTTGGGATTCCATAGGATGCAGTTAAGGCCAGAAATTTTAATCCATTCCTGAGCTCAAGAAATTTTTAAGTAAAATGGGTTAAACTGAAAGTCCCACTCTTGAAAACAAATCATACCTAGTTTTAAAGAAATGGATCCAATCCCCCAAGATCTATGCTTCATTTCCTCTAATCATAATATGATATTAAATAACCCCTTACCCATGGGTTTTCATCTCTAATCTAAAAAGTTGCAAACATAAACTATCTTTTGAACTAGATCCTCAATTTTCCATAACATTCCACCAATAGGGAGAATAATTCTAGCAATGATATATTACTTCTGAAATGGGTTTTCAAATAATTTGTTTTGGAGAAAGGGTGTTGAAATTATATTGTGAAATGTTTAAGCCCTTTGAAATGATTAGATAAATTAATCGCATGGGAACCATGGGTACTTAGGTGGAAATTTTAGTAGTATGACTCAAATTTTGATATTGTAAAGGAGTTAATTTTATGGGGAATTATTCCATTCCTAGATCAAGATACATTTGGATCTAGGACTTGATTAAAATGGTCATAGGGTTTACTTTATTGGATATTCCTCTATTCCCTTGAACATTATTCATGGGTTTTAGGGACTTTTAGTGCATACTAGTCATTATTGATGTATGAGTGATCTTGTTAATATGACTTTAAATTTATCCTTGGAGTGTTTTTACCATTGTTTTCTAGCTTGGTACTATTTTTTATTTGATATAAATGTTTTTGATAAATATAATTTGTTTATTTAAAATATTCTTTGAAAATATTTTACCTAGACTTATTTTGGAACTATGGAAAAAGGGAACTATTTATGATGATTTTTTTATAAAACTATTTAATAACTTTTCATTCCTTATTTTATGTAAATTGAACATATTGGGATTATTTTTTAGAGGTTTAACATGGAACTCCTATCTAGGATTCTATCGATATAGTTTAGCTCACACACTGTATAACCATTGATTTCTATATAGACCTTGTATTGTCTTTTGATATAGAAAAATTCAAGGTGCTCTAGTGAGGCGGTAAGGTTTATGTTAGCTGGGTATTGGAAGATTGTGGTGAGTTGGTGGGAAATTTCGTAAATATCACATTGATTACTTATTTTCCTATTTTGGTTGTCCCTTTTGGTTGTTGTACATTTACCTTGGAGTTTTATCATGATTCTTTGAGTTATATCTCTACCGTTGTCGTTTCTTTGATTATGGGATATTTCTCTTCACGTTAATGTTTTCATTTGTGTGTTTGTGAGTGTGTGTGTGTGTCTGTGTGTGTATTACATATATCTTGTTTCAAGTTGGGTGAAATTGTTCCACTTGTTTTTTTATTCACAGGTGCTAGTTATTGGTTCATAGGGATAATGAAGGAATAGAGATGATGGCCCTTGATTCCCACCCCCAGTACGCCTCAGGTTGGCAATAATAACTAAGGGTATAAAAAATCTCATAAATCGAAGTCATTAACCTTTAATAATATATTATTGGGAGATATGATAAACAAAATCTATGAAAATCCAACAAATAATATAAAATTAAACATAAAACCATCCCTCAATTCATGAACAGTGTCAATATATACAAAAAAAGTCCCCAAAGTAAAATACCAAAAAGACAATTCCTATAGCTATGACTCAACAACAACTCCAAAATGAAAACTAGAAATGTCAGTATTGGTCCCCAAAGTCTTTTTGGAAACCTTAAAAAAAGTTTATATATATAGGGTGATCATACAAGTATACTCAGTCGAATTATACCCAAGGTCTCAAGTACACATTTGAAAACAACATACCAATCTTCCAGTGAACAAACAACAAAACCAACAAGCACCTAAATAGTTCAACTAAACAATATCAGCCTCACCATGAATCACTCACCAAATCACACATATAATATAATATTATAGTATCAAGAATATCACAAAGTGCCCCCGCTTCCACTTCCTTACTAATTTTTCACTCTCATGCCCCAACATAGAATATACTATGCTCCCATCCCTTCCATGAATATCACATCACAACCACATCACGTCAAATCCCCTCTGAAGACACCTAGGTCATCATACCACATATCTCCCACATACACCTAGGCCATCACACCACATCTCATCACATAACCAGCGCAACATGGTATCATGAACATGAAGGACATCAACTTTGTTCCCTCCTACCTTCCATGACTCCCACTATATATCACATCACATCACATCCTCATCACATCACATCTCACCTAAAAACACTTGGGACATAATTGCTGGTTAATATCCAACACCAACTCATATCCTCAATACTAAAGAAAGAGAAGGGAAGAGAAGGCAGTAATCCATGAGTATCACCACCGACATGAATTTTAGGGAAAATACCTAGAAACCAGAACCTTTGAGTGTTGGTAAGGTTATCTAAATCAGGTGGGTGCATGTATGGAAATAACATAAAATACCTGATATATAGATAACGCACAACACCCAAACTAAGAGTCCAAATCAACTACAATAGTTCAAACCATCATGCCACCATTGTACCACACATCAACTATCACAGTTGCTTCCACCACTATATGCAACAAACCACATAAACAACACAAAAATCTATATATGACCACTTTCAATTATAGGTTCCACCATTTTCTAAATTTGACGAGTTTTCATAAAATCCTAGTTACAATCCATTTCATTCCACATTAACATGACTCATTTATTTATTGAATTCATTTACACTAAATACCATACATTAATTTCAACCGAAACTTATTCATTTACCAACCCATGCTATTTCATTTTAGCATTACAATTAATTATATGGATAACCGGGAAACTAACACAACCTCACCACCCAAAAAATCATCCATAATGAATAAACCATTGCCACAACACCCCATCATCCAAACCATATCATCACAAAAACCACTCGTCTCATCCACTGCATAACACTGCCGCACATCACCATCGCACATCATCACCACAGAACACCATTGTCAAACACCACTGCACATCACCATCACACATCACCATCACACATCACAATCATCGCACATCATCACATCTCAATCACCACACTTCACTACCACAAATCACCCCCACACATCATAACCATCAAACATATACCCATATCAACCACCACACATCACAATTGAAACTCAAACACCCACATCATATATCACGCCAACAACATCACACAACTATCCCACACTTTACACACCCAAGTCATTCGCTAACATCATTGAACAATTTCCCACACCACATCATGAAAACATAAAAAACACAACCACACAAGCCATCAAATTCCATATTCCACAACTTCTTTAAGGGATTTTATTATTTCACATCTTTATTTAGCATGGGTATTATCACACAACCAAATTACATGGGAACCCAATTTATTATCTATATATATGTTCATTATCCTTATATTTAGTGTCTGATCAAACAAAAAAACAACATGGTTCTTATAACACACCATCTACAACAAAAAAAGGCTCCCAACAACCATGATTTTTAGTATCAGAAACAAGCATGTATAACACATCAATAATGAAATCATAGCAGTAAAATCATGATATTACTCCCCATTACCATCAATTTAAAATTTTTATAATTAATTATCTTTTTTAATAAGATCCTTAATATCTACCAAAGGGAAATCAAAACCATTCCATCCCCACACATTTCACATAAATAAGGAGATAAATAGGATCTTGTACCTCAAAAAATCTTTCTGATTTCATTTTCCACAATATGGTGAAGAAAAAAAAATAAAAACCACAACCACATGAGTAAATCCTTGTTTAACATAAACTACATCAAGGGGATATAAAAAATGAAGCCCAAATTCATCCCTAACCAAAGAAACACCACCATAGAGAATCCATAAAAATAGAAAAAAACATTGGAATAAAGGGAATAACTCACGAACGATCAAGAAAAAACAAATTTTAAAACTCATGTAACAAAACTGAAGGATATGGGTTGTATGATCTTCTAAAATCATATGGGGTTCACCCAAAACTGAGAGAAAACAAGTGCATAATGAGAGGGTTCACTCAAATTCCAACCCTATAAATAGGTTGTAACTCACCAGTTCCATTTCATAAATTACATATTCACAAAGGGAATTCAACATGGTCTATGAAATACAAGACATGAATCACATACAAGCCATAAATTCATCATATCTCGAACATCCACCAAAATTCATGGTTTCTTAGTCTGAATTAAAATCGCATTTTGAATTTACCTTTCATGAAATGAATCTATTTCATGGATTACTGCACCACTATATAAAATCTGTGAACCACATGCCACACAATCCATAAAACACAAATTCATGACATAAATACACATTTAACATTATGAATTTACTACTAAAGTTCTTCTACATCTCCAACCTCCACAGAAGTCTCCTTGAGGATCCTACAAATGCATCCAACCACCAAAATAGAAATGTAATGGGCCAGGATGGTATGAACTATTACATTAGATATCTATAAAATGATTCTCATCCTAAAGAATCAAAATCAAACCCAAAATAAAAGAGAGGGTTTGAAAAACCATCCCATAAGATACCCCTCATGATTCTCATTATACCTTAAAAATGACTATTAGTGAAACACACCAAACCAGAACACCCATAGAACACCCCACACAACCACATAACTATCCCTCATTGGGAATAACAACTCATCATATTAAACCAACCACAAGACACCTATTTTATACATAACCATCCCAACCTCTGCATGGCCCGAACCAATAATTTCCACAAACAATACACCACACTGCCTTAGGTACACAAATCAAGAAATCCCAAAACCCATATCAAGTTATTATCATCTTTGGAAAAAATTGAATCACCCACATGGTTTTAAATGTGTCATGGTATAACAAATCTTTATTAGGAATCAAATTTACTCCTCTTCATATATTGAAATATTTATCACACATCACATCATCAAAGAAACAACACACATATTATAAAACAAAAAGTTCCAAAAATCACATCATCAAGGAAAAAAAAGCAAGGTTCAAAAAAACTTCAGGTACTAGGCACACATCTATGTATCTCACTACCAAGTACTCTAATCTAGTCCACCATGAATCCACAATACATGAACCAAAGGGATGGTTCTACAATGAATCTCATTCTCTCGATGATCTTTCATCTCTACCGGTTTCTCCACAAACATCGTGTCATCCTTGATATCCAAATATCCCCAGTCAATGATGTGGGAGCCATCATAAATATTCCAAAAAATACAGAACAAATAGAAAACATTGTGGATCCTATACATCCATGGTGGAAGTTCCAACCAATATGCCTACATTAAAACATGCCACAACACCTCAGAAGTCCCAAAGAACTAGGGGGAAATCTTAATCCTCGTTCCAAACCTCCACTACCCTCATCAAGGGGATACTCTCAATAAAACATAGTATCCAACATCAAACACCAAGGTTCCCAACCTATGATCAGCATAGGCCTTTTGACGATCCTTTACCACCCTCATTCTCTCTTAGGCTAACTATATATTCTCACTCATTCTCTTCATTACATCATGAACAAGAACTATTAACTCCCCAACCTCCGTCTAACATAATGGATAACAACATGGCTGCTCATACAATACCTTAAATAGATCCACACAAATAGATGAGTGATAACTGATATTATAGGTGAACTCATCCAAATGAAGGTGACTCATGCATGATCCACCAAAGTCCAAGATGCTAGTTCACAATATATCCTCCAATTTCTGGATTGTTCACTCTGTTTGCCCGTATTTATGAGGGTGGAAAGTAGTGCTAAGGCACAACTGGGTGCCAAAATCATGTTTTAATACTCTCCATAACTTTAAGGTAAAACAAGTATCCTGATAAAAGATAATAGTCCTTGGTTCCCTATGTATCTTAACTAAATCATCCACATATCACCTCACCATGAGATCCATCAAACTTCACTCATAGATCTCTAGAAAATGAGATAACTTCATTAGTTGGTCCTTTATCACCCAAATCGCATCACAACTTACTTGTGCTCTGGGTAACCTGGTGATGAAATAATTTGATATGTCCTCTTATTTCCACTTGGGAACATCCAAGGAATGCAACAAACCTTCAAGAATATGGTGCTCTACTTTCACTTACTGATAAACCATATATTTATCAAAAAATTCTACCACTAACCATTTAATCCTCGACCACCAAATATGTGTTCTCCTGCCACAATACATATTAGTCACACCAAGATTTGCTGATAATGGTGAGTTTTGAAACTCATGGAGAAATACCTCATGCATTTCCAATGGAACAAACAACTTCCCATGAAACAACACTCGGTTCTAACCATCCTATGACCATCCCTCCAGAGCATCAGCATGACCAAAACGGTCATGCATCCCATATACCTTTGAGTCTCTCCACTAAGACTCCTATACCTACCACATCAAAGATAAATCCAAAGTTATTTCATAAGGAAAACCATGAACACTAATCTTATTAATTTCAAGATGCATCATCGCAAGCTCCTTCTTCCCCTTTCCAAACTTTAACAGACTTTGAAACCACATCTCCTAGAGACTTTCAACATAATGCATTGACAAAAATATTCTCATTTATTAGGTTGGAAGTGATCTCAAAATAATATACCTAAGTAAACTATATCCACCTCAACTATTATAAATTCAAATTTCATTGAGAGAAGACACATTCCATGTTCTTTTGGTTTGTGAAAACCACAAAGCGCTCCCCGATGAGTTAATGCCACCACAACTTTAGCAAAAACACAACTATAACTATATATAGGTAATGTTTTTCATATTTATACTCAGGGGGACATAACTTCCCAGACCTATAAGATATCACTCCCTTATGCTTCATCAATAAACATCCTAACCCCAAAAGGGATGCATCACAGAAAACCTCAAACATCACACCCTCCTAAAGCAACCAAAGCACTGAAAAAATTCTATTTCAAGTAACTGAATACAAATTGGAACTTATCAGTCCATAAAAAAGATCAATATTTCATAGTAAAAGATGTTATTGGGGTTGAAACTCAAGATAAATCAGTGAAAAACCTATGATAATAGTCTAAAAAACCAAGAAAACTGTAAACCTATACCATGTTCTTATGTGATTCCCAAGAAAAAAACTATCTCAAACTTTGATGGGTCTATTGACACACCCTTCTGACTCAACACATGTCCAAGTAAATGAACCTATCACATCTAGAACTTACACAAGGAAAACAATCCATAAATCTAGTGGTTTCTAAGGAACTTTAAGAAAACTATGATATTCTCAACATGGTCCTCCTATAAAATTGAGAAATTCAAGATATCATTGATGAACATGATGAAAAAATGTTCTACGAACTCATAGAAGATAGAGTGCATGAGCCCCATAAGCATGGATAACATGTTCGTGACATTTAATGTCATGACCATGAACTTGAAGTTCCCATACTCACACTTGAAGTCCATCTACAAGATATCCTCATATTTTACCCTCATCAAATGATATATAGACCACAAGTAGACCTTCAAAAACTAAATGGATCCTCTCATATGGTTGAAAATATCATTGATCCTAGGAAGAGGGTAATTGTTCTTGATCATTACTTAATTCAACCTATGGTAATCTATATACAACCTCAGACCATCATCTACATTATTGGAGAACAACACTAGAGAACCCAAGGAGACCGACTAGGTTAGATGAAACCCCTCTTCATCATATCATCCACTTGCAATCTCAACTCACACGGTATCATAGGCTCCATTCGATAGGGATCCATTGAAATCAGTGACACAACCAGCTGATATTATATCCCAAACTCAACATAGTTTCATGGTAGTAATGTCACAAGCTCATCTAGGAAAACATACAAGAACTCATACAGAACCTTGGGAACATCTACTACATGCGCTTCCACTTATGTCTCTTCCAACTGAGACAAAAGGGACTCCACTTCTCTACCAGCCATTTGGTAAACTCTCTCTCTAATGAATGCCACTCACTGGACCTCTACATCTAAAAATGATACTCTCCTCTAGAAAAAGTTTATGAATGGGCATAAAAAATACATAAAATCCATTATAAGGATAATATCTTATGAAAATATTTTCAACAAAAAGAAATATCCCACTAACTAGTGCTTCCCCATCACCAGTATACATCCACGACACACATCAAACAAAATAGTCCAACCTCCAACCGATGTAGATAATTCTAGGGACAAGAGAAGCCTCTCCACAACCAGTATGAAGATAAAAACCAAAATAATAGAGAGAAAGGAGTTTAAGGCTCCTGAATCAAACAAGGAACACATAAAGGTAGATGTCAAACTGATCATTCCTCTGAAAAACTCTAGCCTAGATGAAGATTCTACCTCTAACGCATGCATCTAACTACATCCATCTATTATAACTCTCTATTTATAACCTACAAGACCATGACCTGACCTATATCCCTATATATTGGAACCATAATGATGCTTACCTATGACAACACTATCTTCCCTCGGCTACTAACAAGCACTGTTAAAACCTATCACTGAAAACTACCTCAGAGGAAACTACTCCTACCACCAAAAAAGGGTCTAAAAAACCAAATAAAATTAGCCTCCCTGAGTGACCAGAAACTGATTTTGTATATAACCATTTCCCCCATAGATAGAGCACGGAAAAAAATTATCCCATGGTAGGTTCTCAAAATCCACCCATCCTAGAATAATGGGAAAATATCTTTCGTAACCGGGTCCCCACTGGTTGAAACCCTGACTACATTAACACCCATGAACCACTTCCCGAATCTCTTATCCTTGAGATTCCTTGATTCCCACTCTCTTGAGACTCCTCTCCCAAGGAAATAATCCACTCGATAACCTATACCTTATTCTATACCTCTAAATTCTTAGAAAGCATATATATTTTGATCAAAAACCTAATCACTAGGCGTGAATCCTTCTCTAGATGTTTCTCTCTTGATTCCTTATCTAGAAAAACATAAGAAGAAAAGTGAAGGATGTCCTGGAAGTTGAAAAGAATCTCCTTCACACTCATTGTCCGCTATTTAAGGGATAGAATTTATAGTCACTTCATTGCCTTTGTTATTAGTGATAGGAACTTTTAACAAAACACCTTCTAAAAGTATGGCCAAAACACATATGCATCCTTTTGGTCACCCGGATATAGTATCCACCACTAACACAGATCTCCTCATAACTAACCAAATTTTAATAATGCCTAGAAATCATCTTGAGCTCAAATCAGGCCAAAATCAATCTCAATATCCTCTAACTATTGCTCTATCTATATATCTGAGATGCTCGCCCATACTTCCCCAAACTCTATCACTAAAAGTAACACAAAACCCTTTTCCAAGACTCAACATCCTATATCAGGTTGACCCTATGATGATCATCTCAATCATCCTATCAAATCTCAAATTCTATAGATACTCATGGTTGATGACCATGTGCCACTCTTGAAAATAAAGGAGGAACCCTAATCCTTGTAGCATGTAATTTTATCATATGTTTTTTAATTAATTATTTTATTCAATTATATTTCCACAATTTTACAATTCAGATATGAATAAAATCAATCATGATGCATGTACCTCTCCTCTAACAAACAAGTCCAACTAAAATGGTCTTTCGATAAGCTCAAATTCTATGCACTAGATCATGGGGATCCCTAAAATCTCATGTCCTAGTTGGTCTCCCTAGACTATGCACACACCATAATCAACTGGAACCACTTACCTACTAACCCATATATTTCTCATAGTTCCTAACTCCAAACTCCACCTTATCTCTCAACCAAAACCTCTAATACCACTATATCATGACCCCCCGTAGAGGTACCCCTCTTGGGCCGGTAATTTAGGGAGAGAGATTATGACCCCTTGAGTCATGCCTCCAGTAGGCCCCAGGATGGTGACAAGAACAGAGGGTATAAAAAATATAAAAAATAAAGGAATTACCCTTTAATAATATAGTATTGGGAGATAGGATGGAAAAACACCAAGAAACTATATCATATAATATTAATGTAAACCCAAATCCATCCCATAATTTATGAATAATGTTAATAAATACTAAAAAATCCCTAAAGTAAAGTACCAAAAATAAAATTCATATAGTAGTGACTAAGTAGCATATTTGAAACCTAAATTATCAATGTCTAGATTAGTCCTCAAAGTCCTCATGGAAACCTAAAAATGGGTTATATACATAGGTTGATCATAAAGTGTACTCATTAGGATCATACTCAAGGTCTCAAGTTCACATGTGAAAAAACATACTAATATACTAGTGAATAAGAAAAAAAACCAACAAGAACCTAAATAGGTCAACTAACCAATGATAGCCTCACCATGGTCCACTCACTGAATTATGCATCCAATATACTAACATAGGATCAATAATATCACAAGAGTCACTGATGCCTCTTCTTCATTGATTGTTTACTCTCACACTCAAACATCAAACATCCTATACTCCCTACCCTTCCATGCATATCACATCACGACCACATCACATCACATCTCACTCGATGACACCTAGTCCATCACTCCACATCTCACCCAAAAGACACCTGGTCCATCACACCTCATCTCATCACTTAACTAGGGAAAAGGGGTATCATGAATGTTAAGGACAATAACCTCATTCCCTACTCCTACCATCCATGAACCTCACCACATATAATATAACATCACATCCTCATCACATCACATATCTCCCAAAAATAGTTGTTCCATCTCTTCTGGGTAATCTCCAACACCCACATATATCATCACTACTAAAGGAAGAGTGGGTAATAGGGGGTACCCAGCCATCTATATCACCACCAACCTAGATGTTGTGGAAAAAAACCCAGAACCCATAACCTCTAAGCATTGGTAAAGTTATCTGAATCAAGTGGGGTGCATATGGAAATAACATAAAATACATGATATATAGATAGCACACAACACCCAAACTATGGGTCCACATCAACTACACTAGCGCACACCATCATTCCACCATTATACCACATGTCACAATCATATCCACTACCACCACTACATGAAAAACACCACACAACTACCACAAAAAGTCATATATTCACACTTCCAATTACAGTTTCCACCATTTTATAGATTTGATGAGTTTTTACAAACTCCCACTTACAACCCATTTCATTTCAAATTCAAACAACCCCTTCATTTATTCAATTAATTTATTCCAAATACCACAAATTAATTTCCGCCCAAACTTATTTATTTACCAACTCAGGATATTTCATTTTAGTATTATAATTAATTCCATGGATAAATGAGAAACTAACATAACCACACCACACAAAACCTCAACCATCATAAATCAACCATCACCATAACACCCCATCACCCAAACCATCTCATCGCAAAAACCACTCATCTCATCCACCACACAACGCCACCACACATCACCACCACACATCACCACCACAAAACGACACTAACAATGACCACCACACATCAAAAACATCGCACATAAACCCATATAAACCACTATACAACACCACTGAACATCACCACCACACATAAAAACCATTTTACATATGATCATATCAACCAAAACACATCACAACTGCAAAAAATCACATATCACATCCCATGACAACACCATCACACCACAACCTCACACTTAAATAACCTAAACTGATCACCAATATCACTGCACAACGTCCCCCACCACACAAGGTAAACACAATAATAACAACCACACAAAACATCACATCCTAGATTCCATAACTTCTTTAAGGGATTTCATTATTTCACAACTTTATTTAGAATTGGTATTTTCACACAACCATATTCCATGGGAAACCAAATTATTATCCATATATATGCTATTTAGAGTTTTATTCAGAGTTTAATAAAAAACCATTACAAGGGTCTCATAACACATCATCTACAACACAAAAAATTCTACCAAGAGCAATGATTTTTAATATTGGAAACAATCATTAAGAGCACATCAACAATGAAATGAAAGTAGTAAAATCTTGTGATTACTACCTATTTCAATAAATTTTAAGTTGTTCCAATTAATTATCTTTATAAAGATGACCCTAACTATCAACCCAAAGGAATTCGAAACTATTTAATCCCCACAAGTTTAATATAAATAAGGAGAAAATGAGGATCCCCTGCCTCAAATAAGCTTTCCAATTTTGTTTTGCACAACAGGGAGAAGAAGAAGTAATTCAGAAAATACGACTTCCCATGGAAACCCTGGATTAACCTTAACCACATAAAGGGGTTATAAAAAACCCATCATAAATGAAACCCAAACTAAAGAAACAACATTGTAGTGTATCCTCAAAGGAAGGATGGAAAGAAACACAGGAATAAAGGGAAGAACTCACCGCCGATCACCGATGAAGATATTTTATAACCCAAGGATCAATTCTAGAGGAGAGGCATTGGAAGATCCTCTAAAATAAATTTGGGTTCTGCAAACATTTAGAGGAAATGAGTGCATAATGAGAGGGTTTGACCGATCTCTATCCTTATAGACATGCTATAACTTGCTAGTTTCATGTCATGAATTACATATTCATGACATGAATTTAATGGGGTATGTGAAATACAAGTCATGAATCACATATATGTCATGAATTCACCATATCTTGAACTTATACTAAAATTCAAGGAACCTCATCCTAAATTAAGATCATGTCATGAATTAACCTTTCACAACATGAATTCATTTCAGGGATTACTCCAATTCCACATAAAATTCAAGAAACATAGTCCACACAATCCATAAAGTACAAATCCATGATATGAATACACATTTCACATCATGAATTTCCAATTGAAATTATTCTACACCTCTATCCACCACTGAACACTCCTAAAGTATTTGTTGAAAAAAAGCAACCAAATAAATAATAAAGTAATGAGATGAGAAGGAATGAACCATCAAAACCTTGTTTTATAAAGGATTTGATGGTTTGAAAATAAAAATTAAATGTTTTATATAAATGAGTTTTTATTTTATTATAAATGTGGTGTTTTTTAAAGAAATTAGATTTTGGAATGTGGGTTTCCTTGTTTTCATAGTGTTTTTGGACCTTCTAACTTCATGTGGGTAGGGACTGTTTAATGTGATTTAGGAAAAAAATACCAATATGGGTTTATATTTAATTTCATATAAACATGAATCCTTGAAATTTATTAGTAAATGTTGAGTGTTTTACTTTATGCCCATTTTTCCCTCATTCTTTTAACTCATTCTTAGACTCAAAGTGGAGTGGCAAGTGATTTTTCCCTTTCGATGAGAGTTAGTTAATCAGATTTTGTTTGAAAGACTATTATAGGTGAGCCTTTTCTAGTGAGTTGGATGAATTACTAAGGATTAATCCACTTGATGTTTTTTATGAACGTTTATTCTTTGGATGATGGTTTTTTTAGGATTTATGATCAATTAGTTTAGATCCTTATATCCTTGAGGTGAATCTTATCTGGGTGTCTTTGTTAGAGTAGTGTTTTTTTGGTTCAATTTATGCCTCTTACTTTTTTTCACTGTATAGTGGGATTTGGTGATGATATCCTTATGGTGAGGACATTTCATAAAGTTTCAATACATTTTTTTGATGTTGGGATGATCTTGGGTGAGTTATTTAGGTGTCTAGGACAACTAATGAACCTGTTTAGATTATGAGATAAATGGTGTTAGTTTAGATCTGGTTTGTTTCACCATGAAAGGGTAGCCCGAGTATGAGGTCCTATTTTCCACTATCTTATATCGGTTTATATCTAGGGTTAGACCCCATAAAATTTTATTTATTGAGGAATGTTTTTAATTGATTTTTTGTTTTTGTTTTTTGAGATGCAATGGTTTTGGTAACCTAGTCTCGTGACCTCTCGTTGTTTTGTGTGTTTTGGTTATGGTTTGTTTTGGGGTCTTGAGGGTATTTATTAGAACATGATTGCTTTTTTTAGATGAATTTTTTATGGATTTACGTGGTTAGTGGAATCATGTGGTATCTCTTATGTTTTTTAGGAGTATTTATCTTGGTGATTCTCCCATTATAACAGTGGATGTTTGACACTTAAACCTTTAGATTAATTCTAAATGGTGGGGAGACATCCATTTGATCTCCCATTATTTATATACCCTCTTGGGATTCTTGTGGTTGATTCCTATTTAAGGTTGTTATTATCGATCGAGTAATTTTAGGGGGTTATGTTTGAGGTTTCCATGTTTTTAGGATCTTTGAGTTTTCCCCGACCCGTTTCAATTCTTGAAAAGTAGTGACGAGCCTTCCTTTTCACCAGTTACCTTTACCTTGATTAGGCAATTTCAAGGGGAGAAATATGTCTAGGTGGGGAGAATTTTTTTCACTTTCTTATCAATAATATTTTTATTTTTTATTATTTAAATTTGTTTGGATAATTAGTTTTTGGAAATTCTAAACTTTCATTTTTTAAATTTTATGAATTTTTATATCGTACATGGTTTGCACATAGTTAGGATTAACCATGTGGAATCCATTTGTAGGGATATATTAATAGGATAGTTCCATTTGTAATGGTTAGTGAATGGTTGGTTAAAATGTGTATTATCATAGAGAAATCTATTTGTTTGGGGGTTCAGTGTGAGATTCATGGATTTTGTATAGTTTGGAAAACAATATGGGTAAACCATGTGGGATAACCATAAAACCATTTTTTTTTTATTTTCTCCCATTACCATTAAATTATTTTAGGTATTATCTTCCTTTTTAATACCGTCCCCTCATGTCATTCCTCCCTGGATGAGATCTCCCATGGTGTACGTGACCCCCTTTTCATACCTTCCCTTCTATTGGGATTTTCACTAGAATTATTTGTGTTTATTGGCCTATTATCCAAGGTATTAACTCCTCTCCAATATCTTTTCATTTTCCTCATTTTTTCTCCTCTTTTATTGAGGTGTGTGATTTGGCCAAACCATAGTGTTTCTAGGTGGTCTAATTTTGATTCTGAATTTTGTTTTTAGGGTTAATGTGGGTCTTTTTATGTTTGTTTTGGAATCCTACACTAAAAGCGGTGCATTTAGAACTGTTTCGTCCTTCCCACCATTGGTACAAGGTAGGTGTTATTTGGAAGTCCCTTGTATTTCAAGTTATAAATTTTTTATGGGATTTAAATTCATTGTTTATGGATTTTAAATTATATGGTATGCCTGTTATAGGTCTATTTCAACATTTGAATTGTTTTTGTTCTTGGCCTGAGCTTAGGATGCATTCTAAGTGCTTGTAATATTGTTCGAGTGGCGAGTCGACCGCCCTTCCCTCATCGTCGTGGCATAAGTCCACGGTTCTCTTCTGTCGGACGGGGTGGTCGCGCTGTCGCCTTCGTCACAGCCGGCAGTGTACCAGCTGCCGTATCCGAGTCCCACCACTGCCATTCGCCGACTCTGGTCACTACCTTCTTCCATTGCAAGGAGTAAATCAAAATCTCAAGGAATTTTCTGAGGGGGCGGGCCATGTTCGTTTGGCCCGCACCCTCCGCGTTAAAGAGGTAGCAAGCGAATTAATAAATTTTGAATTATGAAGAACGTCAACAATGGTAAGATGGGAACTCAAAACCTCAAAACCTACCTCAAGGTTTGTTGATGTCGGTGAGGAAGGAAGGATGGACTTTGGAATCATGCTCGCACGTTTACTGAAGGTACCCGAAAAAAAGTTTATAAATTCATTCCGGGCACACCGGGCCTCAGAATCACGCTCCGTCAATTTTTGTGGACTCGTAAAATTCCCATATAATTAAAAAAATTACATGGAATTTATGGGTCTTTACAAAAATGATGATACATGTCATATGTACCTATAAAATAGCCAAAACTTGTATACATGGAACCAATACAATACATGTAACAAAATAAAAAAAAGGTATAAAGTTATCCTGGATTGCATCATGAGCCTCATCTCGGTCCCATGCTCCCATGGTCCCAAGAAGTAATCTAGAACATATAGTAGTATTCTTTCCCTTATCCATACCTATAGTCATATAGTCTGTTTAGGTGCCTGAGGCAGCCTGAATAGGGTGTGAGACTAAATCACAGTAGGAAACCACCTAAGGTCAAGTGCTATCCATTTAGTGAATATATAATGGTCATAGTGTGTAGGAAGTAATATAAATTTAAAGGAAGTTTTGAAAGTATACCTCCTATAATGTACATGTTCTCATTTATACCAATTCATTTTCATCAATTTCATTTAATAAGTAAGTATCTGATTTAACAGTCAATCCCATGCCATTTATAATCAAGTACATTTAATGAATCAATCTTATTTTATTAAAAACTCTTGAGACCCGACATGTAGACCAGTTTCCCCCATGTGTATAGGTAAACATGTGATGTCTAAATAGGCCATCTATAATGTATAAACAAATACCAAGTAAAATCATGTACTTTGTCTCGGCAAAGGCATCATATAAATCATTTCATTCCTTAACAAAATTAAAACCTAATCCCATCCATGGAATTACTAATTTTTAATCTATGTATCACTTCAAATATAATATGAACCACCACCTTACAATCTTTTCCATGTAAAACCTCTTAAGAACTTAGATATCGGTCTAGGTGTGGTATAACATCACTACCACTCGAGTCCATCCTTGGTGGTCCACTAGGAGATCCCAAGTATCACCCATGAAATATATGATCAAATGACCCTTGGGTCCATCCTTTGAAATCCATATGAAATCCCAAGAATCAATCAAAATATAAAATTCATCCCCATATGATTCCATCCTTTTCATTCCATGTCAGGAGTCCATTTTTCCCTCGGGCATAAGCAAGGTACAAGAAAATTGATTGTGTCCATAGAATTTTTCATTGAATCCATGTGTCACCTAAGGAATATAATATTTCAATCAATTAAATACTATTTAATAAAATTTGTTTAAATAATTTCATTTAAACATGTAAAGTTCAAAACCAAGAGGATTTCATTTATACCTTACCTCAAAAGGTGGCTAGAAACATGGGATAAGTTTAGAAGGCTTGCCTCTATTTAACTCAGATGTGAAATTCAAGATTCAAAAAGATATTACATGGAAAATTCCAAGGTCATGGTCATCCATCCATTCATATTAATCAATTCAATTACAATTGATATCACAATTCAATTTATATTTCCATTCACATTTGACATCACAAAGAAAGTGGAAAAAGGGCACAACCTAAGGCATCTAATTCCAAAATCTACCCATGGTGGTCCAATTCATTATTAACCCACCAAAGGGGTGGTTCAAAATCAAGGTCCCCAACCTATAAACATTGATTTATGGACTCTTTAGTTATATATACCATGCCTAACAATTCAATTAAATGATTCAAATTCATTTCAAGGCATCAACTAAGAATTGGGTGCACTACACAACGACATATATAAACACTTCGAATAAAAAAAGTAATAAGACTGCATACCATGGTCTTTTAGAGGATAGCTTGTCCTGTGTCAGCTACTAATTCAACTCATATTAGGATAAAATCAAGGAACGGGTGAAGAACCTATTAATATGGAAAATTATATTGCACCTAAATAGTGTATCCAATATCAAACCAAATGAGGAATAGAACAAAATGATTTGATAACTCACTGATGTGAATCCAATGAGACCAAAAACACTTGATTCTAGTATAAAAAATATTAGATCTCTCAAATCTAAGAATAGTCACCAAAGAGGAGCTTCTAAGGGGAGGGGCTATTATGCGTAGGAATAATGAGAGAACTAGATTAGAAATAGAATTAATTAGTGATAAAATGGTAATTTACCAAGAATTATAGGGATACATGGTTTGGATTCATGGTTGGCGAAACTATGAGCCAACCATGCACACCTAGATATAGGGAAGGTCACATTGCATGATTTGTCCATGCGGTTTGAGTAATCATGTGCAAGCCATGAAAAAATACTCTATAAAAATTGCAGACATGGACGCATGGATGCTCACCTCAAATCGCATGGTTTTCTATAACCATGCATCATATACCTTCCTTCTATCCAGCATCATAGAGTTTAATCTAATAGTGTGACATGACCTACACGGTTTATTCAAACCATGTTCCATGCCATCTTCAACCCAAAAGTTGGGTTCCAGGCTTCGAACCAGCCCGAGACACCACTGAAACATCAATGAACTCAATGAGAATTTACATTAGAACATATTTAAATATTTAAACTAAGAATTAATATAAATTAAGGTATCCATACCTCAAGAAAGAACTAGGTTCTTACAAATATTCCCCTTAAAGAAATCCATCCCCAAATTTCCCTTCTAATGGTGGTGAGGAATAATTTTTGAATAACTCTGGTGATGCGATCATATATTAGCCTCCTACTCCCATGTCTCATCTTGTACACAACTATGCTACCATAACACCCATACTAGAGGAATTGACTAGCCTCATATAACATTCAAGCTACAATCCATGATACATATTGGATGCTCCTCAAAGGACTCATCTACCTTTAACTCAACCTCCTTGGGCTAAAAGGCATGTGATGGGTCTGAATAGTAATGTTGCAGATGAGATACATAGAAGAAATTGTGCATGGATTGATACCTCTAAGGTAATTGAAACCTATAGGTTAATGACCTAACTCTCCATAATCTTGAATGACCCAACATACCGTAGTGAAATCTTACACTATATATTGATTCTCTTTTGTCCTACCCTCAGTGAAACACATTGAAAGACCATATCCCAAATATTAAATTCTAGATTTCATCAACGATGATCAATATAATATTTCTGTCGATACTCCATAGTATCCATCCACTTCCAAATAAACTACACTTACTCTATGGTATCTTGAATAAGACAAGGTTTAATCCTAGCTGCCTCCCTAACCTCTAACCAACATAGGGGTGATCGACAAGGACTACCGTAAACATACTCATAAGGAACCATCTTTATAGTACTCGAAAAGATATTATTTTAGGTAAACTCAACCAAGGATATATGCCACTTCGAAGAGAACCTAAGATCTAGGACGCATGACTAAACTATTTCCTCAAGTACTTGTATCATACGTTTGACTGTCCATCAGTTCGAGGGTGGTAAGATTTGATCAGAAGCACCTATGTACCCAGCTCCCTCAGAAAACTCTAATATAAATGACATGTAAACTAAGTGTCCATATCTAAAATAACAGTGTGTGAGACCCCATTAAGTCATACTATCTCACAGATATACAACCATCCATTATCATATACACTGAAGGTTTCCTTGATCTGTTGGAAGTGTAAAACTTTCATGTGCATGTCCAAAAAAACCAATTCAATATCATTACCTTGAAGAGACCTTGGTAAACCTATCATGAAATCCATCGCAATGTAATACCATTTCCACTCAAGAATGGAAAAATTATATAAAATCTTAGATATTCATTAGTGGTCTACCTTCACCTGATGATAGGTGGAATATCTCCTGAAAAAATTAGCCACAACCTTTTTCATTCCCGGTCACCAGTATTGGTGATGTAAATCCTGATACATCTTGGTGATGCTATGGTACACTGACCAAGCTGAATCATGAAAATATTACATCAACTCATCATGCATGTTTTCTGATACCCATACATGACCATGTACTCATAGAATATCATCCTTGCCTATGGTAAAACTAGGAGGAGGGTCCTCATCGACCACACTCTCCTGTAGAACTAAGCTCTCAGAATCTGATAGCTTCCTCATTCTCACTTTATCTAGCAGGGTAGAGGTAACAGCTATGGATGAAAGAAAATTCTATCACTGACTATCTTGAACCTCGAAATACATCTCAGATAACAAATACATAATATTCCATTCGCTACTAGACTGCTGAACTACTTGTATCTTAGTCCTCCTGCTTAGTGCATTGGCTACTACATTTTCTTCACCAAGAATGCAGGAAAGCTAGAAGTCAAAATACTGGAGGTATTCAACCCACCTTCATTTACTCATATTCAGTTCATCGTATTTAATTATGTACTTGTTGATTTTGTGGTTCGTGTATACAAACAAATTCTATCTAAGTAAGTAATGTATCCAATAACGTAATGAATGAACAACTATAACTAACTTAAGATCATGTGTCAGGTAATTCCTCTCTTATGTCCTTAACTACCAAGACTCGTACGCTATAAATCCATCTCCCTGTATAAATGAATATCTCCTAGAGCAATACCTAATGCATCATAGTAAATAGTTCAACTCCTGACTGGATTTGTAAAAATCAGTTTTAGCGCGGAAGTCAATCTCCCTTTTAGCTCTTGAAAGTCCATCTCATGTAAATATGACCATACACATTTTACACCATTCTTATTCAAGAACATAATTAGCACTACTAAGTATGAGAAATCATATATGTAATTCCTGTAAAAACCAGCTAGGACCAAAAAACTATGTTCCTCAAATACATTATTGGGATGCTCCCAAGAAACTACAGATCTCACCTTCTCAGGGCCAATTTATACTCTTATCTCTGTGATGATGTGACATAGTAAGTAAATATGATCCATCCAAAAGTATAAATTTTTGAGGTTAACATATAACTAGTGATCTCTCAGTGTATTCAACGGGATCTAAATATGATTAGAATGGTTTTGTTGATTATGAGAATAAACCAAGATATCATCTATGAATACCACAAAAAATGAGTCCAGATAAGGATAAAACACTCAGTTCATCAGTTCCAGGAAGACCACTGACCAAACAACATAAACAAATACTCATGTAGACCAAACTTTCTAAAATGATCATATATATATGTAAAATGATTCCAATTCTTAACCATCAGCTAGTTAAATTTCTTTTAATCCACACATAGCCTAAGACAACCATCCTCCTTTTATTCAAAATTAATGGAAACCCCCATGAAGAAGTACAAGTTCAGATAAACCCATTTGCCTTAAATTCCACTAGTTTCCTCTTGATCTCTTTCATATCAATTGTATACATCTTGTAAGGAGGAAAGGATACTGGTGTAGCTTCTATAAGTATATCTATAGGTAAATATTCCTCTCTCACTGGATGTAATCTTGAAAACGTGTCTAGGAAAACATCCTTGAAATGATCAACCACTAGAGGGAAATATTCCTGGCATGTTCCCTGATCATCTAGATATAAACTCACAATCTATGTTGTCATCCCACCCAACCCATGATGCTCAGGTCCATCTCAGATTTCTTATACATCCCATTCACCATTGTGAATACACTTTCTTCCCTTAGGTGATGTGAAGGTCTCCCTACGGAAATAGTAATCAACAAAAGAATAAAAGGGAACCAACCATTCCATACCAAGAATGATTTCAAATCCTATCATCCCAAAGAAAAAGAGGTCCCATAAAAAGTTTCACCCATTGATCTTAAGGGGGAACTCCCTGAACTGACGTGCATCCTCTGTTCCAATCCATAATAGAGTTTTAAGCATCATAAAACCATCAGAATATTGAACACTGAACCCAAGGATCTCTATAAAGGGAACTGATATAAATCTATGAGATGCCCCTATATCAAAAAGTGCATAATATAATGTAGATGCTACTAGAATAGTACCTATAATAGTAGGAAATCATGGATCCTACTCCTCAAGGTTCTGTTGCACTGCATATACCTAGCATAAACCATGAACCTGTGATAATGCTTGGATACCTTGAGAAAATCCACCCTATTGTCACTGTGAAACTGGGGTCTGACTACCACGACCACAACCACCACCCTAGCCTAATTGTCCCGATATACTCTAGCTCCCTACTTTATGATAATATTCTGACCAATCTCCTGAATGTGGAGTCAATTAAGACCTTCTCTCATTAGCTTCTGGAAGGAATGTTATGCTGAAGCATTGCATATGACCCATATTTCTGCCAGAACAACACTCAACTGGGTCCCTCATACACAATGGCCTCATATTTCCCGACCCACCACACTAGTATCACCTCACATGGCTACCTAAGTATGTGCTTTGACTACTAATATCACTACATAGAATCTATAGATGATGCTTCCTACTATCGATTGATGTAGTACCATATCGAGATGTCGAACAACCTTGGCTCACGCCTTCAGAATCTCTCAGGTTACGCTCTATGATAAGTTACTGATTCAATATTCCAGAAATGGTAGTCAATTGAAATGCATTCACCTACAATCAGATTTCATACATGATACCATCCTCAAATTTTCTGTATTTAGATATCTCATCACCCATCAGAATAGGTTCAAAGCACTGGAACTCAGTAAAATTGGCCAAATATTCTTAAACTAATAGAACACCCTGATCCAGGTTCTTGAACTCTAAAGCTTTATTAGCCCTCAACATCTCATGATAGAAGTGGTCATATAAGGCCATATGAAAATCCATCCAAGTCATCTCTCGATAATGATCATTCTGAGTTATAACATCCCACCATCTCTTGGTAGAATCACACAACACATATGTAGTGAGCTTTACCATCCTCTCAAGAGGCATCTCTATATTCTTGAAGATAGCTAGCATGATATCTATCTTTAAGTCCACATATTGTGGTACAACATCCCCTAAAAAGGTGAGCGGATGCTACTGCTGGAACTCACGTGTTAACTCTTCCATAGTCAGGGTTGGTCATGGTGATCCCTAAACATTATGCATGAATCACATAAATCCCTCATGTAACTGTGCCTCAATACCTATTTTCATTAAAAATACTTGTTCCATAACTAGCACTACTAGAAAATCCATTAGGAGCCCATGGTCCACCACCTCAAAAGTATATTCATCACCACTCTCTTGGCATAAGACTCAAGGACGTCATAGTGGAATGACTCTATAATTCCAAACAGACACTTTATATCAATATCATTATCAATTTTCATAGCTCAAATGTACAATTATTTCAATAGTATTGTTACAAGACTTCCTATATAAGAAAACACCCATATTCCTATTCCTTGAGTTAGGTATGGATGAAATTCAACTCATTAAAACTCCAGAGATATTGCCTACTTCCCACTAATAAGGTTGGGTATGGGTCAAGTTATCTTCTATAAACAACTAGAACTCACCCATGCATTTTCATGGTGATATCAACTAATGCTAAAAAAATGATTGCTACTCAATTTTAAAAACATGATGTAGTGCCCAAATAGAATTCATGTTCTAATGATCTTAAAAAACATACATTGGTCTAATTAAAAACCTCATCCACTGCTCAAAAAGAGTACATGATCCAGTTTTAAAAAAAATGTATCAAAAGTGATATATAGTACAAGTACAAGAAACTAATAATTGAGATAAAATAATATGATCCACTTCTCAAGCATTCCCCCAGTTCTTCTGTATTCCATGATGTTTAATTTATCCAAAATTCAGTTATAATAAACCCTATAACATTTTATGTAGGAATGAATCTTTGCATTATTATTGAATACATTGAATATATTGTACATTTAAATTAGTGATATAGAGTATATAAATACAAATGCACTACAAAAATGCAGACAGTAGAAATCATGAAGGAAAATGAAATTTACATTTTTACTGAATCTTCAACTTGAATATAACATAGTTAAGAATTTATGTACATACAAATTTAAAAAAAATTAAATATAAATTCTAAATTTTATAATAATTAGTAATGAAATATTACAACAACAATTTATGTAGGACATGTAAGATTTATTCAACTATTATGTACAATATATTTATTCAACTATTATATACACATTCTAGACATTAAATAGTATCTGTATATTAATGATAATATTGGTCATGATTAATATGTTCACAAATATTAATATGTATAAAGATATTAATATTTGACATTATCATAGAGAACTTTTTCTTACATGGGATTGGGTTATTGGGTGTGATTAGGATTTAAACTCTACAAAAAAAGAAATGTGAAAAAATACATTATAGGGTAAATATATCGTGTAGATACAAAAAAAAAAACCCAACGATGAATGATAATAATTAACAATAATAGGGTTTTTCTTGTTGGTATCAAAAATTTAACATTGTCTGAATAATTTTTTTTTGAAATGAATCCATGACATGGGAGACTATGAGGAGTCAATGGTAATGGTAAAATATAGACTTCGGTTAATCTATTCCCTTCTTATAGTACAAAATTTCTTCCCTTATTAATCTGTTTTGAAAATTTTCCCACTCTATCCTACATCATTCCCTTACCTGTAACAAAAAAATCAACAGAATGGTCATTAATTGATCCCATGAATACATACAATTTATATACCATTTATGGATTGAAATAAGAAAAAAATGGAAAGGTCAATGAAATACCGTTGTCTTGGATGGATTCCCTTCGTGAGGCTCCCCTATTAAATATATAAAAAAGAGAGGAAAAAGGTGTATAATTTTCAGTTAGGGCAAATTAAATATCAAATAGTAAAGTATGGTTCTTCAAACCTGGTTCGTAGGTGAAGGAACCCAATGGTGAGTAATCCACTGAGCATCCACAATTCTAATTTTGTCATGAGTGGGAAGCTTCCAAAAAACAATAATGACAATCAAGTAAAAAAAATTTAAGGACATAAAAATAGAGAAAATTGGGGTTTTCATCCACCTCCACACATCTTCTAAGAGAAAAGTCAATTAACCATCCATTGACCAAATCATTCTATATTTATAAATCCATATTTTAGTTCATGCGAAGATGGTTGAGATATTACAATGAACTCGGATTATGGTAAGATTTTAAATACCTGAATCATGTGCAACACGCAATTCCATGCATCTCTAGAAAATACCGGTTCCATGATATCAACAAAACTATGAATAAATATGAGGGATTCAACAAAAACTATAAAAAATAACTTAAACAAAATAAAAATAAAAAATATTTCAAACAATGCACAGGGTGGAAAATACTGGTCACACCAATCTGTTTTTTCATCTATTTCTCTATCAAATAGAATGTTGAGAAATTATTGATGGATTGAGATGAGAATATGGGTGTAAAGATGTGTATTTACTTGTGAACTTCCTGGTCACCCCTTTTTTGGGTCATTTTCCTTGTTGATTTACTTACTAGATCCAAGATAGGATGAGAAGTCTCTAACTGTTATTTCCTCAATAATTTAACATACTTAAAAATTGAATTCAAGAATGTATTGTAAAATAGAAATCCCTACATAAACATCTTTTTCATTGATTGTGTTGAGGTGATGTGAGAGATATGAAAAAAATGGAAATGATGAAAAATAAAAAATCCATAAGGTGAAGCTCACTTTTCTGCATCAAAATGTTGACCTCCTAAGTCTTTATCCCAAATAAATATATAATCATATGGAACAACGATATCAAGATTTAGAAACCTCTTGTAATACCACCTAATAGGGTTCAAAA
Organism: Viscum album; assembly: GCA_963277665.1. Taxonomy (NCBI): domain Eukaryota; kingdom Viridiplantae; phylum Streptophyta; class Magnoliopsida; order Santalales; family Viscaceae; genus Viscum; species Viscum album. The sequence goes on along the minus strand of OY728146.1, from coordinate 1,660,827,654 downwards.
AATTAATATAAAACACCCACAATATAGAAAAAATCATTATCTAATATTGTTTGAAATAGTCAAATATTAAATGTTGCATACCATTTATTTTGTTTTCGTGAACTCACATGAATAGACCTTTTAGACAACTCAAACTCATCCCATTAAGATGTTTGATTATCATAATGAAAAAAACTATTGTAAATTTTTTTGAGAACTTCATAAAAATTATATTCAATCAAACATATAATACGTGTAGAAAATTTTTTAAAAATGACATTAGTAAGAGAAATGATCTTTTTTAACTATTGCATCAACATTATAATCATAAGGTGAAGCTCACATCTGCATCAAAATCTTGAACTCCTAAGTCTCCATCCCAAATAAATATATAATCATATGGAGAAACAATAACAGGATGCAGAAACCTCTTGGAATACCACCTAATAGGGTTCAAAAAATTAATATAAAACACCCATAATATGGAACAAATGATTATCTATTATTTTTTAAACAGTCAAATATTAAATTTTTCTTACCATTTTGTTTGTTTATGTGAACTCACATGAATATCCCTTATAGACAACTCAAACTCACCCCATTCAGATGTTTGATTATCATTATGAAACAAAAATATTATAAACTTTTTTAAGAACAGCATGAAAAGTATTTTCAATCAAACTTATAATACAAGTAGAAAAAAATTAAAATATGACATTGGTAAAAACACTAACATTTTTAACTATTTCATCAACATTATGGTTTTTTATTTTTACACAGCCATTATGTACACGTTCTGGAATACAGTTCAATGTCTATGCATAGATAGTCAACAATATATGTACACATATATTGTTATGTATTGATGTCATACATATAAATTGTGTTGAGACAGATCATGCATTCATAAACTTTGATAATTAATTTGACTAAATTGGATTATATTGAACAAAAATAACCATATAAATTTATTGAATGAAACATAAATTTTTTGAAATGATTTCTCAGTATTTTTTGCTGTAAAAACTTCATTAAAATTAAAAGTTAGAGACTATTAATTATATTATGATCCATTTTTTTCAGAGGCCGCATGTCGAGTTTTCTATTAAGTGCTACAAAATTTGGTGTTCATGTTAAATTTCTAGATGCATGTGTTTGTTAGAATAGCCATAGGTTATATTGATATCAGGCGGGCCAATTGAAACCAAGAAAGGAAACAGATGATATCATCATCAACAATAAATAATCCCCTGCAACTTACCACAACAACTTATTCCTAACCCGCAAGGAAAGCATTCACGGATCAACTTGATAATAAGTTGATCCGTGTTCTTTTTTTCTTTAGAATGGAAGGATCAAGGGAATAAAATCATTCAAAAATTTTATTCCCTACCTCAACGTTGTCGTCGAACGAGATTTGTCACGGAAATGGACGTCGTGGAAGAAGACGTCGCGGAAGGGTGATCGTCACATCGCGGAAGGAGAGTCGCGGAAGAAGCGTCGTTGATTTCCGAGGATTTGGTGTTCTTCGTCAGAGATCGGTGCGTTCTTCGCGTTCTTCACTTTCTTCGCCGAAGAAGAACGCTTTCTTCCAAATCCTCTCCACGCAACAAGTTCCAATAGAAATAAAATAAGAACAGTCTTATTTTATTAACGCACAAGTCAACCTTTGAAATTCAAAAAGAAACAATCAATTCAATGAATTAATTATAACGATTTAACCGCCCAAATTAATGAGGCGTTTCTTAACCAGAATAAACACACGGTTTGACTTCATTAATAGGGGGTGAAGATGCGTTACATAATAAGAAAAGAAACGGTGGGGCTCGTGCGGGCCCCACCTCACAAATATCCTACCAAGTGGGTATGATATTGTGGGTTCCACCTCATCCGCTTAAATTAGCTTAAGTGGCTTTAAGTGAAATAAAATAAAGTGTCTCACCACTTTTATTTTATTTCTTAACTTAACCCCAAAAAATTAAAAACCACACCTGAGAAAATGCAACTCCGGAAAAAGTGTTTTCTCAGAAAATACCAGCGCTGTGATTCCATCGGTGCCCTAGGAATTCGATTCCAAACACCGGTTCAAAAGTTAGAAAAACCTGCTCGTTCGTTTACTGAATGTACCCGAGCTAAACTTCGGAAAATGATTCCGGGCACACCGGGCCTTGGAATCAGGTGCCGTCAGAAACTGCGTTCTTGTAAAATCCCAAGAAAATTTTGAAAAAATTTCCCTTGAATTTTATGGGTCTTTACATTACTCCCACCTCAGGGATTTACGTCCTCGTAAAGATTTAACACAGATTAGGGATACAAAAGCGGTATTGAGCACGCATCTAAGCCTTCCGCTCTCATGTGCTTACCTGGAGGTTCCCGTACTTCCAAAGAAAATGCACCTGAGGAATCGATCATCCTCTTAGGATCCGCTCCTGTCGATCTCGATCCCCACTAGATCCTCTGTGAATGTAACCCCATCGTAATCATCCAGCTACTCATGGTCGATGATATGCGAAGGGTCGAGCACGTATCTCCTCAGTTGAGATACTTGGAAATTGTCGTGCACCAGGTGAAACTGAGGTGAATGGGTCAAGCAGTAAACCACCATGCCTACCCAGCTGAGGACCTAAGAAGTTCCACTGAACCTCAGAGATAACTTTCCGCCTTGGCCATATCTCCATAAACCTCGTCGAGGTGAGACCTGTATAAAGACGTGATCATCATCCTCAAACTCTAGAGGTCTCCAATTCCTGTTAGAACTGAAACTGAAAATGACTACTGCCACGAGGGTAAGGTTGACCGACTCAAGAGTAATCGGTCTCACCCTCCTGTGCATGAGTTTATCCTGTGCTGCCTGGGGTTTTCCTTTTGGCCGGCTAAGGAAAACCCATCCCGACGTCGTAGTTAAACAACAACATTTTTTCCTAATACCGTCAATTTGTGTATGAACTGTGATTGCCCAGTCCATACTCAAACCAACGTCATAAGGCCTCGACGCTTCCACCAAGAGATTCCAACCGAAACTCTTGCCTCGAGGGTCTGACCACACCGTCGGCGTAAGTGTGATTATCGAGACTCCTCCCAAGGTATCTCCAGACGTGAGGGTCAAGTCCACGGATTACGAGAAACTCTAGGTCTGGGACAAGATTCATGGAAGGAATTAATGATTCATATCAATGTCTGTTTCTACAGCAGCTAGTAGTGGACACAGACTATACCTTGAATCATTCTTAGAGCAATTGGGTCACTCTCCCTAACCGCAAGCAGCTACTCTCTTCCCATGTCCTCCAACTCCCTGAGCCTGGTGGGGAAAACTAAGGTGGGTGGTTATAGTATGTTAAGATGTACACCACCTCATGCTGCTCTCCTAGCTCTACCTCCACGTCTACTGCTTCACAGACTCATATCTCCTTTAATCTTTCTCTTATGGAAACATTTAACACGCCCGAGTATCTAAGACTGGCACCAGTTTCCTGTTTCTACTGCACTATGCAGTCTTCTTCCGCTCCTTGATGATTTGCACCTTCTTCGCCTACAATTTGAAAGAGCTGCTAAAATTTCTCCTTTTCTGAAAAGAGAAACTCGGTCTCATCCCTGGATGAACCACACCCATTGCCTAATACAGTCAATCCTGACATGAATGATGTATTCATTCCATGGAAGACGTCATAAGGCCTCGACGTAACTACCAAGAGATCCAATTGTCACTCTCTCCTCCAAGGGTCGAGTCACACTGTCGGCATCAGGGGTCCAACGTATGGTAGTACCGCTGGTGCCTCCGCTGGTGCCTCAACTGCAAGAGGGACCTGTACCGAAGCCTCATCGCTTGGCAGGCTGTCAGTACGCACATCCCTCTGGGCTCTAGCTGGTCGTCCGAGAAAAGGCATCCTGAAATAAACATACGTGACACGGTCAAACGATTTATACCCGGTGAGATGACCTGGTTTGAGCTTACTTTTAAAAAAAACTTCTGGAAACACACACACAATCATTTTTTTTGTGCACAAAGTCGGAAATCAGTTTTCAGGGTCCTGGTATATGGATACGTCGGCCGCCCACACCAAAACTGGACTCCCTGAACTGAAAACCACACTCAGTACTCTTAACACTATTGCTTCACAGAAAGAAAATATCAGAGTTATAAGTTATGTGGTAGAACCGACTCCTTTGATACCAATTTGTTACGACCCATCCTCGGGGCTCGTGCTATGACTACCCCAAGACCGCCTTCCATAGGCCAGGGGCTGGCGACTAGCACCAAAGGCGTAAATCCCAATAACTGGGAAGGAATTGCCTTTGTAAAAGTAATGAAAACACCACAAAGCACAAGCGGAAGTAAAACACTAAGTACAAAAGAAAGTGCTGAAAAGTAAATGGGCCAGAATACAAACCCAACTGAAAGTACAGCTACAACTGAACGAAAGTACAACAGAAAAAGACTAATAGCTGGAAGAAAGGAGCAGCTCCTGGGTCGTCCACCACGGATCCTACCAGAAGGGTAGGTACAGATAGCCTCCACAATGATCTCGCCAGTCAAACTCCTCCGTGTGTTGTCTCGTCGTGAAGTCCACCTCCGGATACTGACTCGTCGTGTGGTCCACCTCCGGGTACCGTCCAGTCCTCGAACACTCAGCCTCCGTCAGCACTGTCCGTCGTCTACAACCAACACAACGAGGTGCAGGCATAGCCCGTGCAGGGGTGAGTATAATGATACTCAGTAGGGACCCCGAGACCCTCAAGGTCTCACTAAAACCAACATGGATAACCATAAATAAGATCAAAAAAGATAACCTCTACTTAGGTATATACCCATACATATACCTAAGTTATCAAGTAACCCATCTCAATCATGAGGAAACACAAAGATTACGAAATCAACGGATAACCACTACCCAGGTATACGCTCATACATATACCTAGGTTATCTAGTGACCCATCTCAATCCAGAGGTAACACATAGGTCAAAGACTCGGCTCAAACCAGGATTTTCATTATCGAAACCGTAACTGGTGAAGAACCCCATCTCTAAAGTGTACAGTGGACCTGTCACGACTCCGAGGTACTTCTCACTAACCTAAGACTGCTGAGGTACTCCTCCTGTCGAGTACCGCGGGCCAGCCACCCAGACACAGTAGTGCTTCCCGCCGGGGTATTCCACCCAAACACAGTAGTGCACACCCCCTAATAGCCTGCAGAGGTAATCTCCGGACGAGTACCACAGGTTTGCACTGTCACACAGGTAGTGCTCTGTCCTCCATGGGTCTGCACCCAAACAAAGTAGTGCTCCATCCACTGGTCTAGTTGAATCACTCCAAGTCGAGTCGGTCAAGCAGTCGTCAGGTCTCAGTCGGATACACGGTCTCCGTACTCCGCACGCTCGTCTCTGGGAGGGTCTGCTCCATGAGCTACATTTCGATACTCCAAGTATCTCAAAGTCCCAGTAAGAAGTATCACAAAGGACCGCCTCGTCATAGGGGTCTCAACGCAATAGACGGCGCGTCAATCGGACGCCCGGTCTGTGAGTTATTAGCCTTTTCGTCCCAGGGGCCTGGTTGGTTTCGTGGCGAACCAACCCGTCAGTATCTCAACTGTACCCTGAACTCTCATAGGGTATACTCGTAGTGACCGTTTCTCAACGTGATCACCAATGCCGTTGACGGTTCGTCAAACGGACGTCCGGTCTGAAAGATATCATCTTTTTCGTTCGAGGGGCCCGGTTGGATTTCGGGTTCAATCCAACCCGGCCACTATCCAACAACAACCAAAACTCAGGAAAAGTATGGAAAAAGATCCGTCTCATCAAGAGGAATTCAACGAGACAGACAGCACACCAATCGGACGTCCGGAGCTCAAGATATGAGCGTTTCCGCTCCGAGGGCACGGTTGGTTTCGTGTACGAACCAACCCGGAAGAACCCCAAGTACTCTGAAACCTTGAGTGTAATATATCAAAACGACCGTCTCGTTCCAAAGATCGCATCGCCTCTGACGGTCCGTCAATCGGAGGTCCGTAGCCCAAGATATGGGTAAAAGACCGAAAGGGGTCCGAAAATGGGGGGTCTGGGCCCAGACCGACCCGACCCAACCCCCCTGGGTCGGCCCGAATCGGGCGACCCAACCCCGGTCTGGGTCCGACACGGCAGGGCGCAGCCCGGCCCGGATGGGCGCGGCGCGGCCCGGTCTGCCCAAGCCGGCCCGGCTCGGCCGGGTGGCTCGCTGGCTCGGCCAGCGAGCTGGCGCTCCGCATCCCCCTGGATCCTGCGCGGCCACGGGATCCACATGCTCTCCGCCGCGGCTTCAGCCGTGGCGGTTTCTCCAGGAGGCGCGCCGGGGCGTCGCCGCCTCCGTGCGGCCGGCCGGTGCCAGCCGCTGGCGACCCGCGCCGCCGGTGGTGTCTACGGGCCACCGGTGTTGCTCCGGTGGTCCATTTTCAAATCCGTCTGCACCGAAACTCATCCTGGGTCACGTTCATCACTGCGGAATCAACAAATTGTCTCTGAGGCCCATTCCGTCAATGCCCGTCTATCTGCACGTCAAAAGAACAAACTGCGGAGTCTTCGAATCGCCTCCACGGCCCCGACTCCGCCCGCGGTTTCTTTCGGCCTCAACGGCGCGGTGCGACGGCGCCGCGCTTCTTCGCCAAGTTCTTTCTTGTTTCTTCATGGTGAAATGGCACTGCACTACCTTTCATGTGCCGCAAAAAATTCAAACAAACAAGGGGGGAGGAGGGTCGGCCGTGTTCGTGCGGTCCGACCTCCTCCCGTTATTATGATAACTGGCGGCCCAATTGAAACCAAGAAAGGCGACAGATGATATCATCATCAACAATAAATAAACCCCTGCAACTTCCCGCAACAACTTATTCCCAACCAACAAGGAAGCCTTCACAGATCAACTTGATAATAAGTTGATCTGTGTTCTTTCTTTTCTTTAGAATGGAAGGATCAAGGGAATAAAATCATTCTCAAAATTAATTCCCTACCTCAATGTTGTCGTCGAACGAGATTTGTCGCGGAAAGGGACGTCGCGGAAGAAGACGTCGCGGAAGGGGGATCGTCACGTCGTGGAAGGTGCGTCGTGGAAGAAGCATTGTTGATTTCTGAGGATTTGGCGTTCTTCATCAGAGATCGGTGCGTTCTTCACGTTCTTCGCGTTCTTCGCGTTCTTTACCGAAGAAGAACGCTTTCTTCCAAATCCTCTCCACGCAACAAGTTCCAACAGAAATAAAATAAGAACAGTCTTATTTTATCAATGCACAAGTCAACCTTTTAAATTCAAAAAGAAACAATCAATTCAATGAATTAATTATAACGATTTAACCGCCCAAATTAATGAGGTGTTCTTAACCAGAATAAACGCACGGTTTGACTTCATTAATAGGCGGTGCGGATGCGTTACATAAGAAGAAAAGAAACGATGGGGATCATGTGGGCCCCACCTCACAAATATCCTACCAAGTGGGTAGGATATTGTGGGTTCCACCTCATCCGCTTAACTTAGCTTAAGTGGCTTTAAGTGAAATAAAATAAAGTGCCGCACCACTTTTATTTTATTTCTTAACTTAACCCCAAAAAATTAAATACCACACCCAAGCAAACGCAACTCCGGAAAAAGTGTTTCTAAGAAAATACTGGCACTGCGATTCATTCGGTGCCCTAGGAATTTGATTCCGAGCACCGGTTCAAAAGTTAGAAAAACCCGCTCGTTCGTTCACTGAACGTACCCGAGCTAAACTTTGGAAAATGATTCCAGGCACACCGGGCCTCGGAATCTGGTGCCGTCAGAAACTGTGTTTTTTTAAAATCCAAAGAAAATTTAGAAAAAATTTCCATTGAATTTTATGGGTCTTTACAGAAAGACACATCAACCATTCAATTAAACATCATGTGGCAAGGACTCATGTTACCTAACGTGAAGATGATATATGAAGTCTTATATTATAGATTTTTTTTTAATAACGTACACATAGTTTAAGGTCATGGTTCTTGGACCATAAAGTGACCTAACCATGCGAGTAGGCCCTTACCAAGATTTATAATCCCACATGTTCAATGTTTAGTGATAAAAACAAGGAATTGTGAGGATTGCCATTTTTTCCTGGGGAAAATTCTAAAAAATATTGTGAAGTGAATGACTTGGAGTGAAAGAATAGTGAATATAGTCATACTCAGGTTCAGAATCTAAGGTGAGTGAATGATGTGTTGTCAAACACTAGTGAATACAGTCATACTCGGGTTCAAAATTTATGGATGTTCCTAAGAGAAAGGTATAGGAACCACTAAATATCCTGTGAAAATATGAATCAATCCATACATAGTTTTGGGTGATGATTCCCTACACGAATCCAAATCATATCCAGGAAATGGATAAACATTTATCATATTATGGTTATACTAGGATATAAAAGTCGATATTCAATAGGTATCTCATCAAATTGATAATCAAGACACATTTAGTTCTCACCATTCCATGCAGTTTTACATCATGTGGTAAGGACGTAGGTGCCATGGAATGAGTGAAAACATATTACATGGGGATTATTCATTAAAATATGATTAGGAATTTGGTAAATCATCTCATAAGAAAAGTTATCATATGATCATGTCATGTGAATTCCTAAGCTTTCCACCCAACGTATCCCATTTTTGGTGCATAGGGTATGACTATATTTTAATGTCATGTGCTGAATAAGTTTTTGTACAATTTAATGTCTTGTGACTATGATGATATGGGTCGTACCTTTTAGGGTTATGTGACAAGGATCACTACGTTCAGTTTACCATCATACGATAAAGATGAATAGTGCCTTATAGTTTTGATTCATATGATTAGTACAAACATCATTAATCACATGAAATATTTCTTAAGATATATTGCATTGGTAGGGGGAATAGTACACTCAAAATACATGGTGATAAAAAAAATATACACCATTGGAATAGAACTTATAGATATAAAATGGTCCTTCCAATTTTGGTTCAAGATTTGGAGGTTTCTTCACAGGTATCATTCAGGTCTTTAGGACAAAAACCAGTTCCCCTTGTAAGAATGAATGAAGGTGGACATTATTGTTGAAAGATCAATCCATTTGGTTTTGGTGAACTTATAAATGATTCAAGGTGTGAAATATATTCTCATTGATCTATTCTAATTCACCAAAAGGCATCCAGGACTTCTCATGTATGGAAAAATGATCACAAATGGAAATACATAGCAAAGACAATTGGACTTCGATGGGGAAAACTGCTTATGTTCCATATACGATTGAATATAGGGGTCTCCTACATAGTAGTATGGGTTGTGGTATGGTAGTACCTAAAGGAATTTAGAATCTTGTAAAGCCAATATTTATTGTCTTTTCCACCATTTATTGTATTATATTCTATAGAGTTTTTTCAAAATCGTCTATCTTTCAATTATAAATTGCATGATAGTGGGATAATGGTTGGACTCGATATTATATTACTGATATAGCCCTATCAATTTGAAAGAATATAATTTGGTTCCATTTTTTATCAATATTGTTTGAGGGACACCAAACATAGTAATAATATTGAACTTCATGAAATTGATTATTCTTTTTTTCCCCAAATTCTTTGAGGGAAATGGTTTCATCCCGTTTGTGGAATAAGTTGGTAGAAGTGAGGCAATATTTAAACTACTTGGATATAGTGGGAGTATATGATCCCATTATAACCATTCCCCCTAAAGAAAATTTCTAGGATTATTTTACAGTGTTCAATAAATCCAGGGGTCGAAGGATGAAATTGGCTTGCACTTGACAATGATGACACTTTTTTGGTGAATTATATACAATCCTGCATCATCGAAGGATAGAAATAAATGAGCCTTCTAATTTGGTGAGAAATATTAGTCCTAGACTTTTGGGAACCATATTCACTGGCATATTATTCTTTCATAATGATGATAATCTCCTCTCCATCAATGCATCTGAGGAGGATCCCATAAAATCCTCATATACAAAGGACCTTCTGATGACCTAGTCTGTCATAGATGATGAAATTAATTTCCTGCCATCAGATATATTTTTATCTCTTCCTAATGGAAGATTCCCACTTTAAATGTTTTCCAATTTGGGAATCATACAACCATTAAAAATATTATATTTTTTAGGGATAGAATTGACCTCAATGATCTCTTCTATGATACTATGAACAAACAGAGATGTCATTCTGTGATGTGAAATGTTCATGATTGTTTCATCCCTATTCGGATTTTAGAAAGTTATAGACTAGTTTTCTAGTGAATATTTTTTATCGTTCTTTGATCATGGTATAGGGATCAACATTGTATATTTCATGAATTCAACCATCAATCCTCGGACATAGTCAAGCAAGGGGACCAACTCTTCTTTTATGATGTTGTAATCACCATTGAATTGTTTTATTACCAACTCTGAACCATCTTTGACATTCAGGTGGGTCACCAGAATTTATAGTTAGTGTTCTAATACTAAAACGAGGGCTTAGTACTCTACCTCCTTATTAGTGCATCCTTTTGACAACAGGAAGGAATAAGGAAAGACCTCTTTTATTGGAGAGATAAGAATAACTGCCAACCTGACTTTATTGAACATGGGATCTTTCATCCCCTTTCTTGTCGATCCCCTATACATGCCATCAAAATATATTTCTTATGTCTTGTGGTAGTCTTAGATGTAGAAAAGTTATTCATCCAAGATTTTGGTATTAATAGGAATTTCTTATAAAGAAGGGTGCAATATAAGGAAATCTACCAGATATTTCCCCTTTATTGAGTTGTATAGTATGAACCAGATGAAAAACTATTGTAGGATGACTACCCATGATGCCAAATATCTAGTCAACATAGGGAAGTTGAGGATTTACTTGAGTGGTTAAGTTTGAGAGACTGAATAGACCTCATGATGCTACAAGTAGTGTATGAATTTATAAACCCATAAGATTAAATCTATCCAGTTGTTCTCGATATATGAAAACAAGTCTCAGTATCTATCATAGTCTAACTAAGATAATATAACATATTTTTATTTTTGACATAATTATTTTGTGTGAGGAAATCACCCAGTGATCACTCTAAGGATGTCACATATAAGATGAGTGACTTTCCTTCAATAGTCTGCATAAAAAATAGTGGCCTCAAAAAATGATTGTTGAGGCTGTCAATTTATTCTTGATAGTCTTCAGTATACTGATACGTAACCCCTTTTTATCAACTTGGTGAAGGGAAAGGATTTTCAAACAATATTTTCAACAAAGTAATGAATATAGAAAGGATTCCTTATATTCCTATCAAATATTTGAGGTTTTTAGGTGGTAACATGTCAAGGATAGACTTTGTCTTGTTATAATGGACCTCAATGAAATTTGGTGTATTTTGAATCCAATAAAATTTCTTAATGTTACACTAAAAATACATTTATGGGGTTTATTTTCAGGCTATATTATCACGGTTTGTTAAAAACCATATCACGGTCAGAAAGATGGTTAGAACATTGCTGATAATTCATCACCAGATCATTGACATAACACTCAACATACTTTCCTATAAGGGTTTTAAAAATGAGGTTCATGGAACACCGGTATGTAGCACTGAAATTTTTCAGGCTGAAGGGTATCACCCAACTGAAATATACTTCTTAGGGTGGCCTAAAAGTATTATATTTTTCATCTTTAGGGGCCATCAATATTTGGTTATATACTGAATAGATATCCATGAAGAAGAGGGATTGGTATCCAACTGTTGCTTCAGTTAGAAGTTTTGTAATTTGAACTGAGAATTAATCTTTAGAATAATGTCAGTTAAGATCTATAAAGTTGATGAAAACTCTGATTTTACCTTTATTTTTCTTGAATGAGACAATATTGGAAATCTTTTTTGGGTATTGAACATCCCAAAAAAAATGGATCTGATGACCTAGTCAACTTCAACATCAACTTTGGCAGCATGGGTCAGATTTGTTCTTCTGGATTCTTGCTTGTAACCATGATGATCTTTTGGAAGAACCAAATGGTGGGTGGTAACATCATGATTAAGGACTTGTATTTCTATATAATTATAGGAAAATAAATATCTATTAATCTTTAATAGAAGGGTATATACCTACTATTATTCAATGGGAATAGATCCATAGATCTGTGTAGGTCGTGGATCTACTTTTGTTCCCATATTTACCTATCAAAGTTCATTAACAGTGGTAGAGATACCCTTCTAAAATGATGTAGGGGCATGTTTATGTTTATATTCATTTTTTCTTCAGTTTACTCTTCCTCTCCCTATATTCCTTCTTCTATTCTCATTTTTGGATGGATGAGTGATGAATGGGAATATTTAGAGTTAGTGTAAAGATTGATATTATGAGATTCAGAGGTAAAGATAACTCTATTCCTTAGCAGTGATATGATAATTCCTTCATATTTAGCTGATGATTTTGGGGTTTGTTGAAATATTGGGAATAAAGTAAGGGAATTTTCACCTGATGCATCACTATCAATAGGAGGACTAGGGACCTCTTCAGTACGGATGGGTTCAAAAGACATGACTAATATCATGAGGGATGATAAATATGTGACCAATTCTGATCTCACATTTTCAATTTGACTGATGGGAATCAATACTCATCACCAATATCATTTAATGGGTTATTTATGGACATATTCAACCTTTTTAGGGTTATAACCTTGGAAACATCATCAGTCATGGTTTTCTTCCCTTATTTTCGACAAAATCCTACATTAATGTATTAATCCTCGCATGATTCCAACAAAGATTTATCACTTTATAATGTCCCACTTTCACATTGACATAGTAATTTAGACATTGATGCTACGATTAATGGATTATTTCATGTTGGTGTAGAAAAGATCTTCTAGAAAATAAATTTAATGTTGTACCTTTTTGGATGACCAATAATTTAGAATTTGACACTAGGTCCCAAAATTGAGTTCTAATATTAATCTATCCAAGGGAATTTTGTTCAATTTTTTCATATCCCTATATTTTTCTAGGAAAAGGATATATACCAGCTTCATTATAACTAAACTGATAAAGGTTTTAGATATAAATGAGACTGACCCCTGAGATTTTATTAATGAAATATCATGTGATGTCAATGTTATCTAGTCTTCTTGACACATACAAGGGAATGATGTGTCCCTGTATCATATCATCCTTGTCCTATTTTTGAAAAAATTCGACTTCATGAAATTCCACAGGGTCGATCTCTACCTGGTATTCCTCAACAGTAGTTGTCTAAACTTTTAACTCTTAGGGGAATAATATATCCTTAATAAGTTATTCCAAGATATCTTTTGAAAGGTTAAGAGAATCCATAATTGACAGTTTCCCTGGAACATCAACCAACATATTTAGGATTTCATACTTCTGATTTAAATTCAAATTCATTATTATAGGGGGATATTCCCTAAAGTAAATTTAGAGTTTGAAGTTCATGGGGTAGGTGAGTCATGTGGTTCAGTAGATGTTGAGGTAACTTTTGATTATGTTTGATTATGAAAACTTTTCTAGCCTACCTTTTTGGGTTGATGAGACTATTTTATCCCTTCTATTTAATATTCTAAAATTATCAGGTCTAGGACACTCTTATATAATTTTGGTATGAATCTCTATTCTTTATGTTCTCACTAAAGAGCTCTTCCATGAGTTTCAGTAGCATTAATAGCTTTGGTAGGGATGTGTATATGTAATTGGGTTTAGAAACAACTATTTATTTCCCTACCTCCTGGGGTCTTGCAACCTATTCCTATGATTATATAATTTTGAATAGGAAAATAATGTTCGTATACCCACTCATCATTGTATAAGGGATCCATTAAGTGAATGATATTAATGGAACATAGATTAATTCATTGTTTGATGAGGATTTTTTCTGGTGGGACAGTTCTTGCAGTACTGTTTGGTGGGATGGTGCCCCTAGTATTACTTGATTCATGAAGTCTTAAAGGGTCAACAAATCTTTTATTCTTAATAAAGACTCATCTACCTATTAATTTTTTTACCCTTCCAACTATACCACTTTTTGAAAGATTGGATCATGGAAGATTACAGTGTTATTGAAACTGGTTGAGCTGTAGTAGAAGAGATTATGGTTGTAGTTATTCAGTTTAACTATGACTTGATGATAAAATTAGTTTGATTGATTGTTTTCCTAGTCATCCAATCACTTAAATTTTGTACACCATTACTCATAAATTCCTTTTACTCACCTTTTTCCTCCAGAGCAGCAGCTGAAACACATTCCACTTGTGCTTGTGGTTTACCCACCTTTACTTTCCTAGAGTCAACCATATTTTATAGGATGCTAAAAATATATTTGATGGTGTGCCCCAATGTTTTATTATAGAGAAATAATTTGGTAAGTCATCAATACCAACTTGATCAGAACTCTTGGGCTCTGAAAACCTCAATAAATTATTTTATATTGAAACTATAAAGTATCTTAGAAATTTCTCATATTAGAAGGAATAAATTTATTCTTATAGACCTCAAATTGGGAATGTTTAGGTTCCCTCTGCTCATCCTGATAGGTGTATTTTTTCTTATGTTCCCATTTAGGAGGTAGTGTGATGTGAGGAGGTTTCGGATTTGGAGTTAGAGCTAGCATAGAGGCCGATTTTAAGGTGACCATTGTGGTTTCCACTCCACCTATTCTTATTAACTTGACTACCGATACTGAAAGAGAATTGAACCTAGTGTACAAAATAAAATTTTTTAATTTTTTTTATACTATGTAAATATCCGGAATACACCTATATACTTTATTCGAATTAGTGAAATTCACAGTTCTTTATGAAGACTCTCAATGAAAATACCCAACAAATCCTCTTAAGGAAGTTTCAAATTCAAGGAGTAAGTCAACTCTTCCACCTATTATTAAATTATAAAACCCTCTCATTTTCTCACTGTATACACATTGAGAGATTGAGGACCAGCATCTTCTAAAATTTAGAGTTGAATTAATAGAGGAATTTTCATTGAAGAACATCCCACCCTTTAATTTATCTACCTGGTAGACTAATATACCAGGTGAAGGAAGGACCCTCTAAGGTCTGCACGAAACATATGAGTTTAGATGCCTCTTTCTATTCGATGGTTACCATAATGGGATAACACTTAGACATAAATTGCATTAGATACTATTACAGATCCCCCAAGCCATTGAATTATTGGAATATAGGATTCCCAAAGTTTGACAGGGTAAGATCTGTATCCCCACATTTAGGATATGGCTTTGTTTTTGGTTTTACCGGTGCATGTTATCATTCCACTACTTCCAATTGAGCTTATAGTGACTCAATAGTGTCAATGAACTAGGGAGGAATGACCAATTGGGAAGGAGTCTGAATAGGGGAACATCGGGTTGTGCTAGCTGTGGAGGTTATTCTTGTACTCTCTATGGGTAACTTGTAGGAGATGGTTTGTGAGGATGTGTCTGTCCTAACTCTAGTTGTGTCCCCAAAATAGGTAACTCGAAATATCTCACCATCATGGGGTCCAAGTATATTATTTATTTGTATCCCATATTGAACGGATGTTCTGTCTCTATTTAGGTTATTGTAATGAATCATCTTTACTAAGGTACATCAGTTGGATGTGCGAGATGAGGATATACTTACAGAACTTATCCATCATGGATGTTATCTCAAAGTAGTTCCACATTGAGTTTTCTAAAACCCTTCATCTCTTCTTTGTATTAAGAAATTATTTACTCAAGTGTGAGATATTCAACCTCTTCAGGTGGTGAGTGAGATACAATCACACCTTTACCCTTTTCCTTGTAATATGCTTGATGAGGAGGTGATAGTGTAGTATTAGAGGGATTCCCCAAATTCATAGAGAGCCTCTAGTTCCTAGTATTCACACATTATTTATTAATTTACATATGGACTGTATGTCAGATAGAAACATCCCCTTTCTTTTCTCCTATATCGGACTCATGTTATGTATTGTCTGTGGGGGTGGTGCTAATGAAATTCACCAATGCATAATGCATTATTCGTGTCACATTATCATTAAAATTGTAGGTGGGACAATTTCTCCAAGAATATTAGCTATAATAATTTTGATCTTTAGGAGCATTTTTACCCTTGATAGATCGCTCTTGTTTTCACCCCCATGGGGCCTCATCTTCTCATTCAACATTTCCCTTGTATTTTCTTGGAAAAGGGTGACTCTAAGGTAATCTTATGACATTTTCATCATGTGTACTCTAATCGAGTAATTCAGGTAACGAAATGGGAAAAATGAAAGGGTTATTATTTTATAATTTCTCTTAATCAGGAAAATACTAACCTCTACTAAGGAGGAGAATGAGGTAAAAATTTCCCCATATATATTGGTTATAGTTTTCCCTCTCTAATACTATAACCTTTCAGACTGAACTTGTTGACCATGTGGTGGTAAGTTGAGTTAAAAATGACCCAAACCTACGAGATGGAGCTACTATTTTATCTCTATGACAATAGCTACCGTGATTTCTATAACACCCCTATTTTTGTAAGAAATATATTTTTAAATAATTTTATTTCTTTGATATCTTGTGTTGCATGCAACAACAAATTCATAGGAACTGCAGAATATTATATTATATATCCACGATAACATAGCCATTAAATTAAAAGGAATTAATATAAATAATTAATTGAAGAAATAAATATAAAGGTTCAAATAAATTTAAATTTATTGGTAAGTTCTTCAACAGGATCACACGATTTTTTTGTAAAGTTATTTTACTCTTTAAAAAATAGGTTTTCTTCAAAAATGAGATATTATTTTTTTTATGAGTGAATATAAATTTGTAGAAGTTATATAATATTTATTTTAAAAAATTAATTTCATTTTTTTAATTCATATTTTTAAAATTATCTTAAAATGATTTTTTTGAGAATTTTCTAAAAACATTTTATTTTTTAAGGAATAGTGAAAACACTAAGTTTTATTGAAAAATATAAATTATTTTAAAGTTTATATAAGGTAAAATTATGTTTTGGATTTTTTAAATATTTATTTAGTTCATTTTGATTTAAAATAATCCAATTATTATTTTTAAGCATATTTTATACTTGAATTTGTAATTTAAAAAATTATATTTAAAAAGGGGTTTTTTCTGAAAAAACTGTTTTTCGTTGCATTTTTTCTGATTTTATGTTAAATTAATTTCAAAGAATTTTTTTAATTTTAAAAAATTGATTTTTTATTTGGAATTATTGGTTCCAAAGTTATTAAAAAGTTCCCTCTTGTTTCTATTTAACATAAATAGCAACTGTGGTAAAAATTCTTACCTTGTTAAGGAGTGAAATGGGTTAATATGGAATAAAAATAAGTGATAAAGCTAATTTTTTCATCATATTTCTTATTAACTGAATTTAATTTGAATCTTCAACATATAATATTATAAATTTAGTTGTTTAATGGACACTAATAAATAAAAACATATAATATATTATTAAAATTAAAGAAAGCAACAAAATGTAACTTTCTTTGTTTTAAATATTTCTTATGTGTCAATATGGGGGAAAAGCAGGTTATGAATGAATATAACTGTAAATTATGAACTTTATAAACTTATTTTAATGATTTAAATTTATTTATGACTTTTGGAGTCATTTTTATGAGATTATGACCTTTATAATATTTCATTTAAAGAAAAGTCAAATATGTCACAATCATGTTATTAATAAATATAACATTTTTAATATGGGGTTATGCAGAATATATGTTTGACTATAAATATGATTTCTAAATAAAAAATATTTATCTTCATCATGGTAATTTATTTTTAATTTTTAGGAATTTAATATTTACCCTAAATGTCTACACAATGCTTATGTAGTAACTATTCAATTAATAGAAAAATTAAATACATGATATTAAAAATATTAAAATTAATATAATTAGAGATATATAAGATTATAAATGAATTATATAAATTAAATTGAAATGTTATATATATAATAAAATATTTTGTTTGAATTTGACATGTTGACTTGATATTCTAAAAGTCAAAGTAGAGAATAATATCAAAATTACCAATAATGATATTTAATGGCATTAATATTTTATTAAATTATTTAAAAATTATAAAAAAATATTTAAAATTTCAATGTGATCATGATATGGTATAAAATTGTATATATTGGCCATTTATGGTCCAATTTACGCTATATAAGTAAAAATTACAACCTTTTAATATCGAAAAATTTGTTACGAGAGTTAAAATTAAAATAGGTTAACTAAGGGTTAATTAAAATCATAATGTTTAAAATAACACCATAAATTATCTAAAATCTATTGGTTATTGATATTACGACCATATCATATCTTATCTTTGAATATGTTATTATTCGGTGGTATTTGGATGTAAAATTTACTTATTTTAATTTAATTTTTTGAGAAACTGCAAAAGCACCCTTCACCTCAATTATAAAAGGGAACCTCCTCCCTCACTTACTTACACCAAATTGACCATGATCAACCAATTTATCTTCTAAAATTACCTAGACAAATTCTAGAGGTTCTTATCTTCTCAAAAATCCAACCCTAGTGCCCTTTAGAGAAGATCCAAATGAGATGTTTCGAAGAAGAGGAGGCTCGAATGTAAACTTTCAAAGACAGGACTTCAGGTAAGAGATTTTTGTCTCACATTTATTTCTATGGGACACATGCCTTAAACACTAATTTTTTTTATTGGTGTATATATTGACCATGAATGAATTTTATGATATATATTATTAATTTTATGAGTATTTAAATATTCATTTATGTGTATTTCCTTCATAGGGTTACGATTCAAAAGTTACCAAAGTGATAAGGGGTTTTGTAACTCGATTTCCATTTGTTGGGTTAAAATCCCACTTCACTGGTTATTATTTACTAGATATATGATCCAAGAATACCAAACTTATTAATTTTATATATGGATTTTGTTTATGATGGTATGATATTTCTGAATCCTATTACTTTTCCATGGGTTATGAAATAATGAAATATCTATGAAACCCATTTCTGTTCATGGTTTTTGATATGATGAATAATTTATTCAGTGGAACATGTAATTATGTTTTTTGTTATATAATGGGTGTTACCTATATCTCCATACAATGCATTTATTAAATATTTATAAATCATGAGGTAACAATTGGAAACATTTCGATGAGATTGATCAACTATGGGAAACATGTGCATCCTGGTCTATTATGGAAAATAGGTGCATCTGGATCTACTATTGGAAAAAAGCGTGTCCTAATTTACTATGTTGATGGTATTGGTATTTAAACGTGAAATATATAATATTTTATTATATTTATGATGGTGACACACTTTTATGACATGAGATTATGGTTCATGATTGATTTATGATGATTTATCACTTTTATGGTCCATGTTTTCTGAAATGATAATGTTTATTCCATGAATCTTGTTTATGATCCTTGACACGATGGGTATGATATTTTTAAGTTATGTTCATGATCATATAACCTTATTATTATCTTATTATTTCATATTATCATGGATTGATATCTCATATGTTTACCCATACAGAGCATCTGAGCACACCCTTTCTTATCTTTCCTTCCCCAAGTGATGAAAAAGGGTTTAGGTAGAATATGCTTAAGAGGAGTCCTATGTGAGAAGATCTCTGTGGGAGTTATTGAATATCTTTCATAAAATAATAATATTTTATATCTAATATCCAAATACTATAAACCATTAATATTATGGTGTGTATAGTATTATTATGTATTGAATATTCATCTAAATAGATATAATATTTGTGTATAAAAAGCATGGCCCATTATAGTTGGTATCAGAGTATGGTTAGAAAATCTTTTGAGATTAGGGTTAGATAAATTTTATGAAAACATTAGGGATGATAATAATTATAAAATAAAATCTTATTATTTTGATAATGATCATGAATGGGCTAGGTTAAACCTAAGGTGTCATTAGAATAAGGTATCACGATTTAAAAAATATATAAATTATTTCTCTAAATTATGTGGTTATACAATATGATTAGTGTTTCTCAGGATATAATTTCAGGTTTTAGTCAATGGATAAAACTCGAAAAAAATCTGTTAATATTGAGTGAGATGGATAATGTAATGATTTTCCTCTTAAAAAACCAAACTTTATCCAAGATGGAATGCATAATCTTGCAGCTATGATCACAGAAATTTCTTAGTCTATGAATCTTGTCAATTTCCAAAATGATTAAAGTAGGGGGAAAAGGTACTATTTAATCTTTCATGAGGAAACATACACCTTATTTTAGTGGGTATTCTAATCCACTATAGGTTTATCGATGGATCAAAACCATTGAGAAAATATTTTTTGTTCATCAATTCTCAGGACATGAAAATGTTTCCCTAAATGATTATCTTACAGAAGTAAAAGAAGATCAATGGGAGAATCTTATCAAGAGTACAAGGAAAGTGGAAGAGATTTAATACATGGAATGGGATAAGATTAAGGGGATATTATTTAGTAATTACTTCCCTTGTATTATATCTATAAAGATGGAGAAGTAATTTCTTAAAATGATACAAAAGGATGAACCTAAGCTTCCAATGAAACTGTTTCTTATAAGATAAGAGTTTTTATAAGGAATAAAGGGTGAATTTACTTTTGTAAAAGTATATGTATCCATGTAATATTTACATAATATTTATGGATACCATCATGGGTTTATGTATTGACACCCCTTTTGAGGTTTTATGTGATGGGATATTATCTAGATTAAGGATATTTTAAGCAACATTGATGAAAATACAACCCTTTGGTTTTGTATATGTGAAAAATATATTCAATGAAGAGTGACTTTATACATTGTGGAAATAGTATTAAAATTATCGGTAACCTTTAGGATTTATCTTATTTTTGATATTGAGGTAATTATGGGCTGTAGTTAATAACTTTATAAAGTTAGAACACTTTATTAAGAGAAGATTTTTCCATAGATATTCTTGCTTTAATATATATTAAGGAAGTGATAAAGTTACATATATTACCTTATTCAAATTCTATCTGATTGGGATTTGATGTTTACCTCAAATTTTTAGTGAAGTCTTCAGAATTATTTTGATACAGAGTTGATTTTCAGCACTACATATCATCCTTAAGAAGATGTTCAGTCTAATAGAATATTCCATACTCTATAGAATATAAAAAAATATTATTCTATGGATTTAATGTGTGATTAGGATCAAAACCTCCCCCTAGTTGAGTTTTCTTGCAATAATAACTTTCATTCGAGCATTTAGATGGCTTCTTAAGAAAAGAAGTGTAGAACACCAATTTAATAGAAAGAATTTTCAGAAATAAAATTGTTGGGATCTGAGAAGGATGATGAGATGGTAGATAAGGTTATATTCATTCAACAACATGTAAGATAAACAAAAATTTAAATGAAATTTTACACTAATAATCATCGACATGATATATAATTTGGTGTTGGTGAGATGGTCTTTTTATGAATTTATCTTTGGAAGAAATAATGGAAAACTAAACCCTAGGTGTATCGGTACATTTTAAATTCTTGATCATATTAAAAATATGGATTATTGTTTGGTGCTTCCACTGAATCTCTCTTAAATTCATGATGTGTTCCATGTATCTCTTCTGAGGAAGTGCGTACCTGATACTTCACATGTACTAAACTCAAAGGACATACCGCTGGAGAAATATTTTTCTTATGAATAATAAATAGTAGAGATTCTAGATCATAGAGATAAATTTCTATGAAATATAATGACTCACCTGGCCAATGTTTTGCGGGGAACAAATCAATTTGAGGAAGCTATGTGGGAACCTGGGGATGTAATGAGGAAGAAGTATCCTCATTTTTTGACACCAAAGTGAAAAAATTTTAGGGTGAAATTAATATTATGTGGGGTATAATTTGATACCCAGATATTACTATGAAATATATTTTTAAATAATTTTATTTCTTTGATAGCTTACATCTTATACAACAAAAAGTTTAAATGAACCATGAAATATTATACTATATTTCCACTATAACTCAAAAATAAAATTAGAGGGAATGCATAGTAATAACTAATTTATGAAATAAATATAAATTTTTAACTCAATATAAATGTATTGGAAGGTTCTTATAAAATTATAAAACAATTTTTTATTAAAATCAATTAATTCTCCAAAAACATAAGTTTTCTTAAAAAAT
Source organism: Viscum album (assembly GCA_963277665.1). Classification (NCBI taxonomy): domain Eukaryota; kingdom Viridiplantae; phylum Streptophyta; class Magnoliopsida; order Santalales; family Viscaceae; genus Viscum; species Viscum album. Next base: position 1,660,805,475 of record OY728146.1, on the reverse strand, counting down.
GAGTTTTTATTATTTTTATCAATGATTATAAGTTTCTATAATTTATAGAAAATTAATTTTAAAAAATTAATTTCATTCTTTAATTCATCATTTCAAAATTATATTAAAATTATTTTTTTATATTTTTTGAAAATATTTTTTTTCAAGGAATAGTGAAAAATACTGTTTTTTATTGAAAATAATATTTTTTTTAAAAATTTTTGCAAGGTAAAATTATGTTTTGGATGTGTTTTAAATTTTAATTAGTTTATTTTGATTTAAATTAATTTAATTATTTTTTTTAAATTTAATTTTATACTTTAATTAAGTATAAAAAAATTTAAATTTAAAAAGATAATTTTTATGAAAAAACTAATTTTCGTAGCGTTTTACCATTTTTATTTTAAATTTAATTTTGAAACATAAATTTTTTAAATTTGTAAAAGTGGATTTCATGTTTGGAATCATTATTTCCAAATTTAGTAAATATTTTCCTTTTATTTCTAATTAATATGAATAGTAATTGTGGTAAATATTATTACCTTGGTAAAGGGAAAATGGGTTAATATGGATGAAAAATAAGTGATAATTCTATAATTTTTAAACATATTTCCTGTTTTATGAATTTTATTTGACCCTTAACAACTAATTTTATAAATTTAGTAGTTTAATGGACACTTTTATTTGGAAATGACTTATATATTATTCAAGTCAAAAAAAGTCACAAAATGTCACATTCTTTGTCTTAAATATTTATTATGTGTACACATGAAAAAAAACAGGTTATGAATGAATCTAAGTATCCATTTTGAGCTTAATAAACTTATTTTCATGGTAAAATTTTATTTATGACTTTTGGGTTCACTTGGATTAGATTATTACATTTATAAATTTTATTTAAAGAAAAGGTGAAGATGTCATGTTCATGTTATTAATAACTATAATTTTTTAATATGGGTTTATCCAGATGATATATTAGACTATAAATAGTATTTTTAAATATTAATGATTTATATTCATCATGATATTAAATAATTACCCTAAACTCCTAGACAATGTTGATGCATTAATTATTCAATTAACAACAAAAATTCCAAAACATAATATTAAAAATATTAAAAGTAATATAATTTATGATATTAATAGATATTCCTGAATTATATAGACTTAATTAACATGTTAAGGATAAAATAAAATATTTGGTTCTAATTTTAAATGTTTTCTTGATATTTTAAAAATCAAAGTAGTGAATAGTATCAAAAGTAAAAATAAAAATATTTTTTGATTAATTTTTTATTAAATTGTTTAAAAATCATAAAAATATTTAAAAAATACAAAGTGATTATTATATGGTCTAAAATATAATAAATTAGTAATTTATGGTCTAATTTGCACCATATAAGTAAAATTACAACCTTTTAATATTGAAAAAGTTTTTGTTATATTTAAAATTAAAATAGGTTAACTAAGGGTTAATCAAAATGACAATGTTTAAAATAACACCAAAACTTATATAAAATATATTGGTTGATGATATTACAACCCTATCATATCTTATCTTGGAATCCATGGTAATTTTGGGGTATTTGGATAGAAAATAACTTTATTATAAATTAATCTTTTGAGAAATTCCAAAATACCCCTCACCTCAACTATAAAAGGTCATGGTACACCCCAAATATTATTATTATTTTTATCATACTATTTTTGGTCTCAACGTCCTCGCGCTAAGGTCCATCTAAGGTCCCAGATTAAAAAAATTTGTATTTTAAAATTTTAGCGGGGTTCGAACCCGTGCGCAGTCACCATATGGTGGGTGGTAGCCACGCGATCGCCCCAGGTGTTGGTGCGGATGCTCTCGTGGTCTAGGTTGTGGTGCACAACTTGCATGTTGTTTATTAAGTTGTTCAACGAGCGCGCAGTGACCTGGTTTTCAAAATAAGACAAATAAACTGATTAAAATTTAAAAGAAAATAATGTTTGATAATAATAATAATATTATGTTATTATTATTATTATTATTATTATTAAGAAAACTAAAATTATTATTGATATTATTATTACTCTTATTATTGTTATTTTTTTTGGTTTATTATTATTCTTATTACTATTATTATTATTTTTATTATTATTATAACATAAAATGAAAAAAAAAACGAAAAAATATATCTAACCATAATACCCAAATACCACCGCCCCCTTCCCCTCACCTGTAGCGGGAGACGCACCCCGCCCTTCGCGCAGCGCCGCCTCCCTACTCACCCCTCCATACTCGCCTGGGACACTTCACTTCTCTGCCTGCATTCGGCTCCCACCCCTGCGCACAATGCTTCACCCAGTACCCCCCACTTCCACTTCACCCTCTTCTTTGGCCCCTCTCCCCCACCACGTCCCGGATCTCCCCTCAAGCTCCATCGTCGGCCTGCCTCCCTACATCTCGCCCCGCGCTCGCCCTAGGCCTCGCCTCCCCAGCTACGGCCTCCCATACATCCCATCCCTCACCCGCGATCCGGCCTCCCCTCCATCGACGAGTGTCCCTCCAATACACCTTCCAGGTGCACGCAACTCGGACAGCTGACCCCTACCTCGTAGGCACCGCCTCCTCTCCAGTCGGCGTTTCCTTTTCCAACATCCTCCCCACTCCGTCCGTAGTGTTTTATTTATTAATTTTTGTGGTTTTATTCAATTTTTCCAGACCCTAAATCCATGGTTGATGTGTGACTCGTTTTCTTGGGTTTTTAGGGATTGCAGATCATTTGCGGGGTGTTGTCCTCCCTTCTGGTGAGGTTTCGTTGCATTTTCACTCAATCGGTAAGTGTTTCCATGGATTATTTTATTTATATTTTCTTAATATGATTGTGTGTATTTATAAATGTGTTACATGGTTTTATTTTTTGTTATGAATGTGTTTTGGCATGCTTAATTTCATAAGGGATAATGGCTATGTTTTGATTGTGTTCTATTATGGTTATTTTTGAAATTATTTTATGAATTTTTTTAAGAAATGTGAATTGTGTTTTGAAATGGTTTTGGTGTGTGTGGAAAATAGTAGGATTATTTCCAATGCTTAGTGAAATGTAGATTTCATTTTGTTTGAAAAAAGTGGTTTTTTAATTGCCTTTGGTAAATGAATTCGAGAGGTGAAATACTTAGAGACCTGTTTGTCACTGCTTACTTTAAAAATAGTGTTTTCCTTTAACATTGTCTTTCTTAAAAGTTTTGTTGGTATTTTTAATCATATTTGGGTCGCTTTTTTTTGACTTAATTTTTTTTTCTTTTGGGGTATTATGATGTTTATGGATGATTATAATAGGATAAAAATAGTTTTTGAAGTGTTTCTTATTTATGTTTATGAATGATAATGTCCAATTTCTATTTTAATCACATTGTGAATTTATTGTGGTATTTTCTTGAGTATAATTTGTTAAAAATATATCTTGAAGTGAATCTTTAATTATGTCTATGTGTTCATGTGTCAGATGTTTTTGGGTTAAATGTCATTTGGGTATTAAATAGTAAAATCAATTATTTTAGTCGGTGCAAAATATTTTTGAAAAGTGTTCTGACATGAGTTTATGGTGAAAGAGTAATTCATAAATGATATGGTTATGTTTTCATGTGTGCTTATTTAGGGTACTTCTTGGAAATATTTTTAGGATTATGATAAATGTGTGAAATATGTTTTCAAGGGCACTTGAGATGTGAATGCATTGATGGTGGGTTTTTACAAAGGGGTTTCATGAATTGATTAGTTAGTGGTAAATGCATTTGAAAAATGGTTTTTGTGTCTCTTGGAATGTTTTTCATGCCACTGTATGTTGACACACCCATGGGTTCACTAGGTGCACACTTGGGGTGTCATCAAAGGAAGGTGATGCTTTAAATTGGTGTTTCCTTGAAAACTTGTTTTCTTAAAGGGTTCTTGTTTTCCAAATGATATTGGTTCCTCTAGGTTAATTAATTAGAGCTTGGGTGAATCCTTGGTGGTGCGCACACAAATACATAGGTACGTAAGTGTATATGTGTGTGTATATATATATATATCTTCCTTGCACATATTCCCTCATGGAGCGGGGAATATGTTCAATGGATTAAGGGTATATATATATATATGTATGAGAATGTATGTGTGTGCTAGTGTGGGAATTTTCCATCCAAAGATTCAAGAGACAAAGTGTATCGGCTTGGTCCGCTTCATTCTTTGAGGTAGGTTTCCCTATACATTAGCCTTTAAATTAAATAAATAAAGATTTATTGTTTTTCACACTTTTATTAAATGCTAGTTAGTAATTTAGGGATTTAAGAGTAGTTGCTCATTGTGAAATAAAGTAAGACCTTTCTATTTAAATTGTATGAAATTGTTTTATTAATGTGCTTACTAAGTGTATGATGAATGCCCCTTTGGCCCTTGGAAATGTGCTTCAGATATAAAATGGTGAATTGAGTTTCCTAAAAGGGTTTCCAAGTGCGTCTGGTTTTCAATGCAATGGATTGTGTTGCTTCTTTTGGAAATGATTTAGTGTTAAATGATTGTTTAAGGCCAGTTTGTCTAGGTTTATGTAAAATGAAGTTTGGCCTTGATTTGGAAATGGTTTTCTAAATGATTTGATAAATGTTAGAGTGTTTCATAGGTAAAGCCCCGGTTGGCACTTTTGAATGGTTATTTGGGGAAAACCCCTCTTGGGTTGGGTCACTTGCCTCATCACTTGATCATGAGATGGGAGAGTCCTTGGTATGGGGCCTTCCTTGTAAAATTGTTATATTAATTAAAATACTACCCCTGAGGTGGGAGGGGTGGTGCTGAGTTGTGTGGTGTGTTCGGTTATATATATATGTGGCTTGTTATTTGAAATGTATGGCCCACCCTCTTGGGAACAATACATGGGAACCTGACATAGCGAATAGGTTTACTGAGAACGATTGATCCACTAGTTTAGATTATGCACTGGATAGTGGCCCATAACAGAGAGGTGTTTTATTATTATTACTATGGGATTGGGCCCCTTGATCAGGCCAGGTAGGGAGAAGATCGGGCGTTAGGGCATTATGACATCATCGAGAGTAGGCATTCCTTTAGGATGACTCACATGTATTAGTACATTCTGGTTTTCTGTTGATTTCCTAGGATTTCCCGTGTTCCTTTGACACTAGTATAGTTAGCACTGTTTCCCTCTCTATATGTAGTGATACCCATTGTTCTTAGTTTTGGTGTTTTCTTATAAAATTGTAAATGTGTGGTTGCTAAAGATCTTTTTAATAAAAATGTTTTAAATGAACAATCACTCTTTGCTTTAACACTTTTATGAAAAATGAATGATTCATTTTTGGTATCCTTCTCTTTCATCCTCTTTTACCATATTTTAAACATGAAATAAATGGATTATGATTGTTATTTTTTTACCTTAAAAATGAAATGTATAGAAAATTCGATATTAATAGATTGTATTTCAAACCTGTAATCAATGTTTTCTTTATTTAAATAATGTATGTTGGGATTTGATTAGTCAGACCTACCTACTGAGTTTTAATACTCACACCTATAGTATTTATAGTTTTTAGTTTTACCTATAGGCTCCAATTCTGGTTTGGATCACTTTGAGCGACGTTTGGTTCAATACCGGAGAGTACCCCATGGGGTTACGTGGAGTTTTAGATGTTGAAAGGTTAGTCGTGTTGTTGATCATCCTTTACTTTTCTTGTCATTTGTTTATTTTGCGATGTTCTATTTGTTTCTAATATTTACTTTATTTGTCTTTATGGGCCAAATCGTTCCCAATGATTAAATTTTTTATGCCCAACACTAGTTTCTAGCCCATGGGGATCGGGAACACCCTTTGGGCCATATTGCGGACCGACTCGGGTGACCGGTTTAGGGTCGACCCAAGTTGGTCCGTGACAAGATGGTATCAGAGGAGGCCCGTGTTATTTGGGGTATCTGGTATATGGAGATTAGGACTTTTAGGACTTGAGAGGTAGGTAGGGGAAGGACATCATGAACCCTTTCCCATTCTGAACCTCGAGTTTCTAGGGGTAGTTCAAGAATTGAGTCATTGCCTTGTTCTGATTTGTTTTGTATTGAGGGATGACAACGGAGGAAGGACGATGTTACATCGTGACCTCACATGGAGTAGTGACCCATGTGGAGTTCGATTTCACGGTTGAGATTCTTCTAGTCATTTATGCTTGCTTGGGGTGTGGCTCACTACCATGTCACCAAGTTAAGTGTAACTGCTAGCTCCTTGTCCTGATGGTTTGATGTATGTTGTGTTTTGTTTTGGTTTTCATTTATGTAAGTGTGTTTTGAAAATGAAAAAGTGAAATGATTTTTAGAAAATTGAATTTGGTTTGAAAAGTGGGTTTGGTATTTGGAAAGTGGCCTTGAAAGAAAGCGGTTTTTAAATCTAAACTGAAAAAGTGATTTTTGTGTTCTGTTTGTATTTATTTGGTTTTTGAGCTGGCCGTTTTTGGATGAAGGTGCTTTCTTTAATGTTGTTTCATATTGATATTAGTTTTGGATCTATGTTTTATATGTTGTTGAGAAAATTCCACCCAGAAAGGTCGCCAAGGTTTCCAATAAGTCATGCCTAGTTTTTGGTCTTTCTTGGAGATTTCCTATCCTTCACAGTGATCTGGGTATGTTATAGGCAGTAGAGTGGCTTGAAGTGGTTGAACATGTCTTCAGGGTATTGGGGACTCCTGAAGCTATCAGAGTGCATGCGGTTTTGGGTCTGTTTGAATGTCCAGCTTTAGACCAATGGGAATTATTCACCCCACCATCACTGTGAGATGGGATTACATGGGATGTCTTTAAATACATCTTCTTATCATGGTTTATACCTGAATAGTTAAAGATGAACAAAAGGTAATAACTCATACATATTCAATAAGGGAAACAGACGATGAAGACTTATATTGACCATTTCAAGGATCTTGTGTCCTTTTCTCCAGAGGTAGCATCACATGTTTTGATAAAGACTTCCCTCTTCATCAGGGGGATTTTTTAGAGATCAAGGAGAAGATCCTACCTTCTAGGGACTATCGTTTTGAGAAGTTGGTGGATGAGGCGTTTTTAGCTGAGTTGGTCTCTCGAGCACAGATGGTTGGAAATCCAGCGTATCCAGTTGCTCATGAAGGTTCCTATCTGGCGAGCAATGTGTTCTAGAGGAAACTATTTCTAAAGAGTTTCCTTTAGGGGTTTTTGTTTCCAATTCGTCGAACCGTTCAGTGGTGTGCCACCAGTGTGGCCGGTTTGGGCATGTGAAGCTCTCATGTCGCATCCCTATAATGACGGGCCATCATTGTGTATGTCTAGGTCATCTAGATAAGTTTTGAAGGAAGCGTTTCCTGAAGAAGATGTTGTCATGGAAGTATTCTAGTGCCTGACTGTGAGGAAGGAGATTCATCAGCCATCAAAGCCCCAGCCACAGGCCTTGAGGTAAAGCTCACATGCAGTCAGGAGTTTTCGGGGGTGTGAAGCCTCAGTTTGGGTTTTGTGTTCCGTGTTGGCGGTTGAACATTTATAGTATTTCCATTCTGGTTTTTCTACTGTTAATTTTTTGACGTTGTAAGTTCATTGTTCTTATATGGAGTTATGATGGACATGATCTAGTTTAATCTAAAAATTTTGTTTTTTTGATTAGTGTTTTCTAAATTGTGTGTTTTTTAGGAGTGTGTTTGAGCCTTGTATGGGTCGATCTTGGTTTGCAGTGTTTGTTTGGATATATAAGTGCCTGTGCAGGGGTCAAGGCTTGTAGTTATGCTCAGATTTACCACTAGGATCATGTTTTTCTTGGATATATTTATCTAGTGTTCTGGGTTCTTGGTCCGGGTCAAGAGTTCCAAGTTTCAGTGGAAGGGTTGTTTCCCTCGTGCTATAGAAGTTAGTATGGATCAGTTGAGAATTCCTGTGTCGCCCCCTCCTCGACGTGGCATGTTTGGGTGTTAATTTTCTGCATCATCATAGTTCTTGTGGTGGGGAGAACCCTCTCGTGTCCTCCCGCTCTCTTGTGTTGTGGTTTCTTTCAGTTTCAATTGGGCATATATTCTTTTTTGGTCTATTGTTTGGTTGGGTGTCTTTCTGGGGGCAGAAAGTTTCTGTAGTGGGGATAATTGTCACACCCTAAATTTTTTGATTTATTTTACTATTTCTTGGCTCTGGGTCCTCGTGCCAAGGTCCAAGCAGGGTCCCGAATTAAAAAAAATAGTTTAAAATTTTAGTGGGTTTTGGACCCGTGCGCGGTCACTGCACGGTGGGCTTTAGCTGTGCGATCGCACCAGGTGTTTCTGTGGATGCCCAGGTGGTCTAGGGTAAGGCGCGCAACTTGGGAGTCGTTTATTAATCCTTGCGATGAGCACACAGGGACCTGGTTTTCAGAATAATACAAATAAACTGATTAAAATTTAAAAGAAAATAATGTTCGATAATAATAATAATATTATGTTGTTATATTTATTATTATTATGATTATTATTAAGAAAACTAAATTATTAAGGATATTTTATTACTCTTATTATTGTTATTTTTTTAGTTTTATTATTATTTTTATTATTATTATTATAACATAAAATGAAAAAAAGAAAAAATATATCTAACCCTAATACCAAAATCTCATCGCCCCTTCCCCTCACCTGTAGCGCGAGCTGCACCCCACCCTTCACGCAATGCCGCCTCCTTTCTCACCCCTCCGCACTTTCCCCGGACCCCACACCTCTCTGCCTGCATCCAACTCCCGCCCCTGCGTGCGGCCATCCACCCAGCACCGCCTTGCTTATCCTTCACCCTCTGACTTGGCCCCTCGCCCTCGCTGCATCCCAGATCTCCCCTCAAGCTCCAACATCGGCCAACCTCCCTACATCTCACCATGCGCTCTCCCCAGGCCTCGACTCTCTAAATTCAGCCTCCCATGCATCCTGGACCTCACCCGTGATCCGTCCTCCCCTCCATCAATGAGTTCCCCTCTGGCAGACCTTCCGGGCATGCACAAATCGGACAGTCGACCCCCCTACCTCACCGGCGCCACCTCCTCTCTGGTCGGCATTTCCATTTCCGGTGTCCTCCCCACTCTAGTCGTAGTGTTTGATTTATTAATTTTTGGGGTTTTCTTCACTTTTGATAGACCCTAAATCCCAGGATGATGCGTGACTCATTTTCTTGGGGTTTTAGGGATTGTGGATCATTTTCAGGGTGTTGTCCTCCCTTATAGTGAGGTTTCATTCCATTTGCACTCAATCGTTAAGTGTTTCCATGGATTATTTTATTTATATGTTATTAATATGCTTTAGTGGCTTTATAAATGTGTTCCATGGTTTTATTGTGTGTTATGAATTTTTTTTGGAATGATAAATTTCATAGGGGATAATGGCTATTTTTTTATTGTATTCTATTATGGATCTTTTTAAAAGTATTTTATGAGTTTTTACAAGAATTGTGAAGTGTGTTTTGAAATGGTTTTGGTGTGTGTGGAAAAGATTAGGATTCTTGGAAATTCTTAGTGAAATAGAGATTTCACATTGTTTGAAAAAAAGTGGTTTTTGAATTGCCTTTGGTAAATGCATTCTGGATGTGCAATAATTAAAGACTTATTTGGAACTGCTTACTTTAAAAATAGTGTTGTCCTTTAAAATTGTATTTCTTAAAAGTTTTGTTGGTTTTTTAATCATATATGGGTTTTTTTTGACTTAATTTTATTTCTTTTGGGGTATTATGATGTTTATAGATTATTATAATATGATAAAAATAGTTTTTGAAATGTTTCTTGTTTATGTTTATGCATGTTAAGGCCCAATTTTTGTTTTAATCACTTAATGAATTTATTTTGGTGTTTTCTTGAGTATAATTTTTAAAAAATATATCTTGAGGTGAATATTCAATTATTTCTATGTGTTCATGTGTCAAATGATTTTGTGTTAAATTTCATTTGCGTCTTAAAGTGAAATCAGATGTTTTAGGTGGTGCAAAATATTTTTTGAAAGTGTTCTAACATGAGTTTATGGTGAAAGAGGATTTCCTAAATGATATGGTTATGTTTTCATGTGTGATTCTTTAGGGTACTTCTTGGAAATGTTTTTTGGATTATGAAAAATGTGCGAAATGTGTTTTCAAGGGCACTTGAGATGCGAATGAATTGATGGTGGGTTTTTATAAAGGAGTTTCATGAATTGATTAGTTAATGGTAAATTCATTTAAAAAATGGTTTTTGTGTCTCTTAGAATGTTTTTCATGTCACTAGATGTTGACAGACCCATGGGTGCACTAGGTGCACACATGGGGGTGTCATCAAAGGAAGGTGATGCTTTAAATTGGTGTTTCCTTGGAAACTTGTTTTCCTAAAGGGTTCCTGCTTTCCAAATGATGTTGGTTTCTCTTGGTTAATTAATTAGAGCTTGGGTGGATCCTTGGTGGTGAGCACACACATACATAAGTATGTATGTGTATATGTATATATATATATATATATATATATATATCTTCCTTGCACATATTCCCTCATGGCTCATGGAATATGTTCAATGTATTAAACGTATATATATATATATGGATGAGAATGTATGTGTGTGCTAGTGTGGGTGTTTTTCGTCGGAAGCTTCAAGATCTGAAGTGTCTCGGCTTGGTATGCTTCATTATTTGAGGTAGGTGTCCCTATGCATTAGCCTTTAAATTAAAGAATTATTGATTTCTTGTTTTTCGCAATTTTATTAAATTCTTGTTAGCAATTTAGGGATTTAAGAATAGTTACTCGTTGTGAAATAAAGTAAGACCATTTCTATTTGAATTGCATGAAGTTGTTTAATTAAATATTATTACTAAGTGTTTGATGAAATTCCCCTTTGGCCCTTGAAAATGCGCTTCAGATTTAAATGGTGAATTGAGTTTCTTAAATGGGTTTCCAAGTGCATCTAGTTTTCAATGCAATGGAGTGTGTTGCTTATTTTTGGAAATTATTTAGTGTTAAATGATTGTTTAAGGCCCGTTTGGCCAGATTTATGTAAAATGAAGTTTGGATTTTCTCTGGAAATGGTTTTCTAAATGATTTGATAAATGATAGAGTGTTTCATAGGTAAAGGCCCGGTTGTCACTTTTGAATGGTTATTTGGGGAAAACCCCTCTTGGGTTGGGTCTCTTGCCTCATCACTTGATCATGAGATGGGAGATTCCTCAGTATGGGACCTTCCTTTGTATAATTATTATATTAAGGAACCCTTGAGGTGGACGAGGTGGTGCTGAGTTGTGTGGTGTGTTCGGTTATATATATGTGTCTTGTTATTTGAAATTTATGGCACACACTCTTGAGAACTATACATGGGAACCTGGCATAGTGAAGAGATTTACTAAGTACCATTGTTTCACTCATTTAGATTGTGCACTATTGAGTGTACCATAGCAGAGAGGTGTTTTATTATTATTGTTATGGGATTGGGCCCCTCGATCAGGCTAGGTAGGGCGACGATCAAGCGTTAGGGCGTTATAATGTTATCGAGAGTAGGCATGCCTTCAGGATGAGTCACATGTATTAGTATGTTCTGGTTTTCCTCTGAGCTCCTAGGATTTCTTTGGTTCCTTTTACACTAGTATAGTTAGCATTGTTTCCCTCGCTATATGTAGTGATACCCATTGTTCCTATTTTTGGTGTTTTCTTGTAAAATTTTAAATGTTTGGTTGTTAAAGATATTTTCATGAAAAATGTTTTAAATGAACAATCACTCATTCCTTTGACACTTTTATGAAAAATGAACGATTCCTTTTTGGTCTCCTTTTCATTCCTCCACTTGTACCTTATTTTAAACTTGAGGGAAATGGCTTATGATTGTGATTTGTTTACATTAAAAATGAAACATGTAGAAAATTATATATTTATATATTATATTTTAAACCTGAAATCAATGTTTTTTAAAGAATGTGTATTGGTATTAGATTATTCGGGCCTAACTACTAAGTTTTAATACTCAAGCCTATAGTATTTTCTGTTTTTAGTTTCACCTGCAGGATCCAGTTCTAGTTTGGATCGCTTTGAGAGATGTTGGGTTTAGTACCTGTGATTAACCCATGGGGTTACGTGGAGTTTTAGACATTGACAAGTTAGTCGTGTTGTTGATTGTCCCTTACTTTGCTTGTCATTTATTTATTTTGTGATGTTCTATTTGTTTCGATTTTTTATTTTATTTGTCTTTACAGGACAAATCGTTCCCAACGATTAAATTTTTTATGCCCATCACTCGTTTCCAGCCCATGGGGATTGGGAACACCCTTCGGTCCATGTCGCGGACCGACTTGGGTGACCGGTTCAAGGTCGACCCAGGTTGGTTCGTGACAGGTCACCTCCTCACTCATTTATTTACACCACTTTGAGACTTATATCTTTACCATTACCTACCAATTTATCTTCTCAACTTCTCTATACATGTTATAGAGGTGTTTTTATTCTCAAAATACCAACCTTGTATCCCTTTAGAGGATATCCAAAAGAGGCGTTTTGAAGAAGAGGAGGTTATAAAATGAACAAAGAAAGAAGATACTTGAGGTAAAAGATTTTTGTCTCACTTTTATTTCTATAGGACACATGCCTTATAAAGTACTTGTTTCTTTTTAGTGGTGTATATAATAACCATGAATAACTTTTATAATGTATATTATTAATTTTATGATGATTTATATATTGATTTATAATTATTTCCTTCATGGGGTTATGATTCAAAAGTTACTGAAGCGGTATGGGATTTCAAAACTCAATTTCCATTTATTGGGTTAGACTCGTACTTAATTGATTATGATTTACTAGTTATATGATCTAAGGATATCATCCTTATTCTTTATCTTGATGGATTATATTTAGGATGACATGATATTTATGAATCCTGTTACCTTTCTATGGGTTATGAAATGATAAAATTTGTTAGAAAACCATTTATGTTCATGGGTTTTGATATGATTAATGATTTATTCTATCGCACACATAAGTATGGATTTTATTATTTAATTGTTAGGACCTATATCTCCCTCAAATATATTGGTTAAATATTTATATCTCATAATATTACAATGAGAAACAAGTCGATGGGATTAATCCACTATAGAGAACATGTGTGTCCTGGTCTACTATGTGAAATAGGTGTATCTTAATCTACTATGGGAAATAGGTGTGTAATGATCCACTATATTGATGGTATTGGTAGTTAAACATGAAATATTAATTGTTTTTCTATATTTATGATGGTTCCACACTTTTATGACATGAGATTATGCTTCATGATTGATTTTTGGTGATTTATCACTCTTAAGGTCTATGTTTTCTGAAATGTTAATGTTTATGACATGAACCATGTTTATGATCTATGACAGCATGGGTATGATCTTATTAATTTGTGTTTAGAATCACATAAAATTATTCTTATCTTATGCTTACATATAATCATGGATTGATATCTTCCATGTTTACCCTTTTTGAGCATTTGAGCTCACCATTTCTTATGTTTCCTTCCCTGAGTGATGAACACAGGTTTAGGTAGGTTATTCTTAAGAGGAGTGTTATGTGAGAAGATATTTGTGGGAATTTTTGAATATATTTTATAAAATAATAATATTTTATATCTAATCTTCAAATACTCTAAAAATTTATGGTTCTGGAAAGGATAATATTGTTATGTATTGAATATTCATCTAAATAGATGTAATATTTGAGTATGAAAACCATGGTCCATTATAATCTATCTCTTGATATTTCAAATCTTTATTGAAGCATGATTTTTTTGCATCATATGTTCTACAGATGAGATACTTTTTTTTGAAGGCATTTCCATTGTTTTGTGATTGGCCTTCTTGAATTGAAAAGCCTACTAAACCTTCTTGAATAACTCATGTAAGAGTTTTTAAATGGTTCGTTCTTAGTAGGCCCTATTATTTTGAGATTTGTTCAAGGATGATTCCATTAGGGAATGCCATATTTCATGAGTAGATTTTTCTTTTGAGATCCGGATAGAAGTAATGGCGTTGCATGATTTCAATTTTGGTAGGCCCTACTGATCGGGGAGTGGGGTAAAATGCAATGCTTCATGCTCTCCCCATTCCCTGATTCAGACACTAGTAGGGGTGCTACTGATCAACTGGCACATTTTTCTTAAGGAGTTAAGACATGATCATTGTATACCATCTCTCTATTTACCCAATTCCGGGCATCACATATCCATAAGGGCAGCCAAGTCAATTTGATAACATAGTTCTTTTATTACTTTGACATGATCTTTATACATATAGTAAGGCCAGACTTTAGTCCTTACGTGAAGAAGATTCGTCCATATGTTCAAGAGAATGTCAAGAACACATTCCTTTAACAATGTTTCCATAACACCATTTTAAGGATTAGATAAGGGTCAAAACATGACTGTTATATTTTCTTCTTCTAATTATTTACTCGTATTAAATGTGTCTACTTCATCTTCTACAGAAGATTCCTCCACCTGGTCTAACCAAAGTGGGTGTTTCCCAGTTGATTTGTTGTAATATGTAGGGTTATGAGGAATATCCTCTACAATTTCAGAGGGAAGGAGATACACGTGAGGTTCATAGAGTGACTATTTCCTTAGAATACCTTATAGTTAATAAAGGATATCACCTTCCAGTGATAAGGAATTAGACATGACTACTCTCATATTCTCAAGCTCCTCACAATATGAAAACTTTTTCAAAATTGATTCGAAAAGGGGAGGACCTTCTTATCGAAATGAAAAATTACTATGGGGAGGAACTATGTGGAAAATTACATGATGGGAAGGACTATAATAATTGTTTTATGTCTAAATACAATGAGAATTTTTTCAATGCATTTCCCAAGGGAGGACCTTCAAGGTAGACAATGGTAAGGGGAGAACCTTATTTCCATTTTATCATCTAGACAAGAGGTGGATTTCCATTCAAATTATAAAGAGAATAATTCTCATGATTGATCATTTTATTTTCATTAAAGATACATTCATGATAGATATTTTGGAGAGGACCTACAGATTTTCTGGTAGATATGTTTCAAGGAGGACCTTTGTAACTCTGTTTCCTGCTTCTGTAATTTTATAATAGATTGACAGGATCTCGAGTCACCATTTATAGATGTTTGATATAACTGAGAGCAAAATATTTAAGTAGAACAAGATCATTGACCTACTCATGATTTTCAATTTACCATTGGTGATACTATTTCTTAGGTGATATCCTTCAGGTTGCTGCATTCACATATTGTGGACAACAACTTTCACACACTAGATCCTATCTAAGAAACTTTTATTCTACCATTATAATTTTATAATAAGATTCTATAATTCTAGTATGGATATATGTTTTCCTTGGAGTGTACCATGATGTATATCAGTGAACTCTAGTTGGCACAAGGATATATGCTTGATCATATTGTCCTTTTATCATGGGATTTTAGCAACAAACCTCCTATATGGGAGAAAATATGTGTGTAATCTCTATTGTAACCATAGTGTTATTATGATATTCCACTAAAATTATATATGTGGGTTGTATTCCTAACTTATAACCCCTGTTGTTGTAGTCATTATATCATGGAAGGTTTGTAGAATGTGGGTAGGGAACACTGCCCATCCTTCTAGCATATCCAAGATGTAATGAGTGACTTATTCAGATAAAATGGGGATATCTTACCATTATTTTGTCGGAGTAGGGATATATTCTTTCTCGTTTCACCAATTTATTTATGGGACATACCAAAAATCATTATGTGTGGGGTTAGAGACATAGGTATGTCCCCTGTTTGCTATTGGGGCATGCTGGAATGTTTCTCCGATTGCAATAAAATTGTCTTGGTAGGATTGATGTGTACGATTATGTATATGGATATGGTCATTAGTTGTTTACACATATTATGGGTGGGTTTTTCTAGCTGGAATAGGGTTGCGAGCCTGATCTCAATTTTTCGATCATCACCCTCGACGGGCTGTCCTAGGCGACCAGGTCTATGTGACTTAAGTAAAAGCCTTCATGGAGAAATCCTCATCAGGCTGAGGATTTATCATCATGTATAATTAGCAGTGAAAACTTTTGGTAAAAAACATATAGAATGACCTCTGTGTGGTTGATATGCCGCCACCTCTGACCTCCTTATCTGCCTTCTTAAGGTGTGGGAGTAGCTTATTGTCGCATTACAGGAAAATGTTCTTGGTTTGAGATGACAATAAGTGTCGTCTAATTTTTTTCCACCAATCATCATTGAGTGGATAGATTATAGGGTTTCATATCTTTTAGGGAACTACATATGACCTCCAAGTTGGAGACAGTTCCATTAAGGTGGTACTCCCAAACTAGTGTGTTCGAAACCTAGTGTTAAAGATTATGGGTTGGAAACGATGTCCTCTAGGTAGTCGAAGAACCAACTTGTGTAGCAGTTAATGCATAAATTTTGGTCATTTGGTAGGATTCCATTGGATTTATCATAGCTCTAGTTAAATTACATGGAAGTTATTATATTACAAACACAAACAAGATAACTCAGCAAAGAAGAATCAGAATATATGAACACAATGCAATTTATTTCTTAAGAGATCTATATTTCGCTCTCTTTCACTTTATAAGAGTAAAAAAGGGTCCTAACAGTTAGGATACACAATTATTTCGGTTAATGATACGATTCAAATTGAGTTCACCATTTTTTTCACTCGTTTTCAGGGAGGGTCAGTTTCCAATGGGTTTTGTTTATGGAACCAGAAACACCCATTAGATCTCACATCCATTGTGGCACATGGTCCTATTTTACAAAGGTAGGATTTCATTGGGTAACATAACCAACAACGCTTAAGAACTCACATTAGTTAAGAGGGTGGGACACCGGTCTCAACACACCATTTTATGGGTAGTTATTTCCTACTCTTGGAATCTCTTATATATTTAATATATATTCATAAATCCCTTTAAAATTCCAAATATGGAACCAGCCACCCATATGTATTAACAATATGTTATGGACATGTCTTGATGGGAAAAATCTATATGAATCCAAGGTTCTCCATCAATGGGAAACCATCAATATGTATCTGAGTTTTACCATTTATGTAACCATATTCATATATTCAAGTTTCTCCAACATAGTTACATTCATTATTTTGCAATGCTAGTTTTAAGCCACATAGTTAGGCACTCTGGAATTTATTTTCATCTAGGAAGATTAGAGTTTTTTCGATGTTGGGATCAAGATCATGATAGGGGATTCCTATGTATCCTCATGAGAGGAATAATAACCCACATATTTCGGTTCCACATAATAGGAAATGTCAGACCTTTTAGGGTTACGTGATGAGGACCAGACCATGCAGTTTAACTTAATGCGATAAAGAAATCTAGGTGGAAGATGATTAGAAAAGGATGGTGTGGGAATTATTTCAAAATAGCCTAATGGGAAAGAGAAAGAGTATATCCTCCCATGTTAGATATGATCATACTAGGAATATGGCCCATATAATATTAGGGTGAGTTTTGGGTGATGGGTTTGAACCTCCATAAGTCTTCACATGTATCCCATTTTCATAGTAATCAGATCCCATATAAGTCAAAAGGGTTTGGGATTACATCAATAAAGGATGCCCAATTGGTTTCTTCATCAATAATATGGTTCTCTGAAGGTTTTTCTTACATGGAATATGGCCCTTTGAGATGATGGAAACATGGTTTTGGGGATTACACCAAGTTGAAGGCCCATATAGTGATATTTGATTGTACTAGTGACATGATTATTACTGACCTATAAGCCCACATGAGTCATGATCAATGCGAGAAAAAAGAGGAAGTGGAATATTTGGCATCTTTCACAATATCCTTCATACACAAGTGTATGAGGTTGACGGTTTGGAAAGCGGGGGGGGGGGGGGGGAATGTCTTGAAAGAAATACTAGTTGTGTACTCTAGGAAGGATTCCCTAGGGGTACAATTTCTCTTCATTCACTGGTTAATGAGGGTGAGGTCATGTTGGGGTAGTTAGGAAGAAAGATGTAGATTGGATGTTCCCATATACTCTCTTGATTTCAAACCCTATGGTTGGGTCTTACATATCCATATGGATACCACATGATTCTCTTCTTATTTCAAACAGTGTGTGGGGATAAACGTATCTACAAAATCCACTTTCACAATACCTAGGGTCATAATTCTTATTACTACTAGAATTCATGATTGATGGGATGAGGGTCCTAGCTATTAAGTAGGGTAAATGTGGGGTGATTACTTTTACCATGGGATTTCATGATGGAAAGGGCATGATGGTGTGTCCTATGATTTAACTATATGTGTCTAGGGGCCTTGGTGGAGGTCTTTATTTGGTCCCCCTTGGATGATGGACTGAGATAGATGGGTTCCCGATCATTGGGTATATTAAAAGAGGGTAGAAATAGTGATTTTTATAGGTGATAACTGGGTGATTTAGAGGGTTCCTCTATGAAGTGATATCTAGGTGATATGGATTTGGATTTTCCCAGGCGATGCCTCGGAAAATTTGGTTCATCTTAGGAGGAAATCACCCAGGTGATACCTGAGTAATATTTCTTACACCTCTTTTAGGTGATTCCTGGATAAGTTAGATATGACCTCACCCAGGTAATGCCTGGGCCAGTTGATTTTTTCCAAGGGATGCCTAGATGGGCTGGTAGGATCTCTGCTAGATGATACCAAGGTATGTTAGGCAGGATCTCACCCAGTTGATATCTGGGAAAGTCATGTGGGATCTCACTCAAGTGATACCTGGTTGATCCGAAGCTGATTTCTTGGTCAAAGAACCCTATGGGCAACCACACTTAGTAAAGTCCATCCTATGATCTCTAAGGGTCTCCTCAGGTTCTATTGGAAGGGTCTTGTGCAGGTCCTTAGTTGGAGAAGGGGTCTTATCCCTAGTACTTTTGGACTAGGATAAGTGGCTCATCGCGTAGGTATTTGGTGTTTCAAACCTTTGAGGAACCCTAATCCATATACTCCCATTAATTCCCTCTTATTTTGAGTCTTGGAGGGCTACCTAGATGGTTTTTGGGACCATAGAGAAGGACTATATAGTGCCGAGATTTGGGATGAAATTTACTCTTCTATTTATGTCAAATGAAGAGCCCAAGGGTCCTATTTATAAGAAATATAAATACATTTGGAGAAGGAGAAGGTCCACATAAGTCCCTCAGGAAGGTGGATCACATAGGTGGTTTTCACAGGCTATTCCACATAGGTTCTCTGCACAGGTGTGTCTTGCAGGTTCTCTGCGCTGGATGGTTCACATAGGTTGGTCCATATAGGTGGATCGAACAGATGCTTTTTGCATATGGGACTCATGTTATATGGGAAAAGGAGCTGCGTGAAGGATAAATATGAAATCTTTAATTCCTTTATAAAAATTCCCAACTTCAAAAATCTATAAATTTTGATTTGTATATTTATTTTTTCTCCATGACCAATAAAATTAAATCCTAAAAAGATAACTATACCCATGTATGTGATATATACACCATAGAAGGGAGTTTTATGATTCCAAACAGTGCTTATAATACCCTCAAAATGGGTTTTAAGGTGTAAACACCTTTTTATTTGTATTTTGAGAAATCAATAACTTACTCTTAGAGGGAGGTTAACACAACCATGACACCAAATCAAGAATCATATATAAAGAATCATTATCCCTCGATGTGGAGTAGTATTAAATCACATGGATATCCAATATAATTATACTTATGGAATTGAGACACATTTCTACATTAAGTTGATATGAATTGTCTAAGTGAGGATCAAATAATTAATTCTATATCAAAGATCATGTAATGATTTTTTCATTACTAACATTCATCCAATGACATGCCTTAGGATATACACATATCTTATCTTATGATATGTCAAAAATACACCACATGCTTAATAGATTGAGGGTATATCTCTTTAAATCTCCCACTTTCACTAAATCCTCTTAGACTTTATTCCATTTCACCTTGTATTTTATAATTAAAATAAATTCTGAAAACATATCTAAAACCCATTTTGTATATCTTACAAAACACTATTTGAAAGCTATCATCAACTTCATCATTCCTTACATTGTGAATAACAATCCAAATCTCTTTTTTGGATATACTCTGAAATAATTCTAGAGAATATCTTTGAATAAAACCCAATACCCATTTATTCAACCTCAAACAGCTCCCAGAAAATTCTTTATATCATTGAAAAAAATGAAATCTAGAATTTGTAGATGTAAGAAATGAGAAGATTATACCAATGCTATAAAGGGATCTAACATGACATTAATTAAACACATGTATCTCTGTACATGTGTCCACAAACTACATCATTTGAAATAATGAATTCTCATATTATCACTTTAACCAAGACAATAAGTTATCATAAAACACATAGTATTTAAATCCCATATATCAAACTCATATGTTCTCAATTATCCAAGTATAGACTAACCAGGTTAAAAAAAACATCACATGTTATCCACCTTTATGGATGAGCACGTCACATTCCCCTTACCATAGATAAAAACAACATATTTATAGTCTATATATAATCATACACTTCCTCAATTTATCTCAATCGAGGGTCCATAAGTTATACTCATCATATGAGAGAAAAAAATCCATATTGGTTAAGCTACAATCAAGAAAATGATCAACAACATACCCAACCACCCCCTGATTAGCTAAGTCTTAAGGATTACGTAGAAAAGTATAAAAGTATGAAGGTAATTATATTAGGTATCTCACCAATGTATGGTATTAGGAAATATAAATATGAACCATGAATTTCTAGTATACCAAAGACATAAAGTATGAAACTCTATGATATAATTCACAAGTCACTCAATACACAATACTCATTTGGTACGTTATGGGAATATTTTGTATCTACATACAAGAATCCTACTAATTCTAAACATAAAATTTTATCATAACCTATAATAATCCATGATGATAATTGATTAGGGATAATTCAAAGTCATACATTGAGAGGTCAGTTGTTATTTCACTTCATGATATATATATATATATGTATGTATGTATGTATGTATGTATGTATGTATGTATGTATGTATGTATGTATGTATGTATGTATGTATGTATGCATGCATGTATGTATGTATGTATATGAAACCAACGTGAAAGAATGATAAAGTGGATATTGACTTTTGTATAAGATGATACAATTAATATTCTTAAAATATTTTAAGAATAATTAAAAAAAGTATGCATAAGTTCCTATATAATCATATCCCATATGATTAACCACTAGACCCACATTATGTTTGTTGCACTTTCAGGTCTTGTTAAACTCATCGAATATCTATATAATTCTTGAAATATATCTATGTTTCCATCAGATGAAAACCCTCCCACTAAACTTCATTGCTTAGTAACATCTATGAACCAAGTCACTTTGAATAATCACGAGACTTAGGAATCATATTCCTAACAATCAACTTATTAAACATAGCATTCAAAATCCTTTACTCACAACATCTAATGTTATGATGTTAGTAATTTATATTGTCTACATAAAACTCTTTATAAGGACCTCATCATTATCATTAATGATAAAATTCCACCAAAAAGTTTCTTTGAGATCATTTTGGCAACAAAATATAACTCTTTACATTATTTATTTATAAACACATCCTAAAATCATTTAGGAAACAATGACATTCACTTAATTATAGTAATTAAATATAATTCTTTTAATTTATCATTATTTTTATACCCTAAACTTTTTTAGGATATACACTACTGTAATTTCGGCTATTTGCGATGGTCTATTTGCGACGGGAGCCCGTCGCAAAAACTCTTTTGCGACGGGGTCCTGTCGCAAATAGCTCATTGTAGAAAATGGCGTCTCAACTAGTATTTTTGTGACCGGTCCATCACAAAAAATACTACTTGTGATGGGAAGAGGTCCCATCGCAAATAGATCTCCGATTAAATACATTATATAGACAAGAACCTGTTGTGATGAGCCCGTCGCAAAAAGAAGTTTTGATAGGAAGACGGCCCGTCGCAAATATCTTTATGTTACAAACCTATTGTGATGGGCCCGTCGCAAATAAGTTTTAAATATATATATATATATATATATATATAATCTATTTTCGATGGAACCCCGTCACAAAAGGTTCCATCTGAAATAACTAATAAAATAAAATAAATAATATAATTATGATTAATGAAAAAATAATATTAATATTATTAAAATAATAAAAAAATAAAAAATATTAACATTCTCAATATTTTCAAATAATTAATAAAATAAAAAAATAATAAAATTATCATTAATGAAAAAATAATATTAATACTATTAAAATAATAAAATAATAAAAAATATTAAAATTCTCAATATTCACAGAAAAATATAAAAAAATCATAAAATATTATTGTTATTATTATTATTATTATTAAAATAAAAAAACATTAAAAAATATAATACTAATAATAGATAAAAAATATTAAAAATATTAAAAATAATAAAAAATAAATAAATTATGCAATATTCGCACCAATATAAAAGACAAAAACTGTAAATAGTTTATATTAAAACAAATGTTCAATTCAAACATTTTTAACAGAACAAAAAAATCACTGGGGGGATAGTCTTCTGGAGGAGCTGGAGGAGATGGTGGAGGGAACTCCATCCCTAAACTATGTGTCAAACAACGCATGTACTTCATATGCCCGTGCTCTTGTGGCTACCATCGACGCATGTCCTCTTTGTGCTGTTGATGCATCTCTTCCTGTTGTTTCTGCAAACTCTCTATAAGCTCAGTTTGAGATCACAACTGCTCCTGATACTATGAACTAGAATATGATGCCTCTCCATGAGCTCCTCTAGAGTTGAATGACGACATCACAACAATACCATAATAAGTCCCAAGAGTCAAATGAGATCTAATACCAACTACTCGGCCCTTCTCGAAGGCATACTAGGTCGCCTGCATCCATGAAACCTCATAGAAATGGTGGGAACCAGTTTGATCAGCCATCTCGGCCTGACTCTTAGCCCGTGTTTAAGATATCACGACCTCATATGACTCCTTTAGTTTCAATTTGAAATTTAAATAGTGAAAATATTATATGCAGTTAATTTTCAAACTAAAAAATAAATAATATTGACCACAATCTGATTTAGGTGATCACCTCTAATCTCTCCAGTGGCTGGATCACTGTACATACTCTGATAAATGTCATACTCCATAATATCAAAATCCCCGAATGCCTATATAAATATAAAATAAAATTTTTATATTTAATGTTATATAAAATATTTAAAAAATATACTTACTAGATTCTCTTTATGCGTACTGGATTTACAGCTACTAGCTCGATGTGTCACCTCCGGTGTCCCACGGTTCTATCGGCCCAATGAAGATCTGCTCTGAAATCCACCACTCAACCAGTGTAAACATTATCCATACCAAATTTGAGATGAAATGTAATCTGGTCGGTGGGCTCTACATTACTCATCAAATACTGTCACTCCTACTTTCTTAATGGTTTTCCTTCTCAAATTGTGAAAAAACTAATGGAAACGCTCACGCATAGACACCTCTCATGCCTCATGGATATCGCTATGCATTCTATCATCTACGGGATACCATTAACCATACAAATAATTTTTAATATCAATTTATTAATAAAATAAATTTATAAATAAATATTATTTATTTATGTACCAGCCAATGATTGAACATTTCAAGCTGCACATCAACGAGAATCTATTCCCATGTGATCCATGGCTAAGAAAAAAAATTGCATAAGATAGTGCTCCCTTGTCCAACAGCTACATGCACAAAACTGTGAAAAAAGAATAAATAATCAAACAATTAGTACATAAATAAATTAATTAAATCTAACTAAAATACATTGGTTACCATACCTCTGCGTGCGTGGATTGAAACCAAGATGTGGACGTTTCTCAGGGATAGGGTCAGGAATCATCAGTCACACAAGACCATGCCCCCTCCGCGTACCCCCAAAACCGCCAGTAGGCTGAGGGTCAGATGATCCCAAATCCTCCTCATCCAAAGGCAGCTCAGCCTCCTCAAACTCACGAAATAGATCAGGGTCCATCTGAAGCACAAAATGATTTTTGTTAGTATATAGTTGAAAATAAATATTACATATAGATAAATATTAGTTATGATTATAAGCAGCATTTCACTATGTCAATGTTCACCTTCATCACCATCTTCATATCTGATGATGTGAATGTCTTCATATTCATCATCAGTGTCATCAATATCCATATGATTTTTAGTTTCATCATATCTTGTCATTTCAAATTCATTTGTAACATCATTAACATCATTGTCACCATCGACCCTTATTTATGGGGTGTCATCATTGATATTCATGTCTCTTTGTGAAAAATATGTATTTTGAGTAGTCTCTTGAAAAATTTCAATTCCTTATACTTGATCAGAACAACATTAAGTTTGTGTAAACTGATTTTCCCGAGATTTCATTTTTATTATGCTTCACCAATCACTCAGGTCTCTTGAAGTAGAAAAATACTTTATGTAATATATTTGATGTGCCTGTTGAGCCGGTAAAAATGGTTCATTTACTGGAAGAATAATTTTATAATTAATATCGATAATTCCATGAATCAGATTATCACACAATCCCCTCTCAGTATCTAACCACAGAAATTTAAACATTATTATGTAATTTTTCCCTAGATAACACTGTTCAATAATTTCATCCAACATACCGTAAAAGTCAAAATCATTTTCTCTATGATGCGATCCCCTCATGAAAACTTCATTGTTAATTTTTTTTTTGATTCCCCATATACATGTGTGTGAAATTGAAAACCATTCACCACATATGCATTATAAGATTTAACTATTTTCGATGGTGGGTTACTCAATATACACAGTCAGTTGTCAATTTTATTAGCATGTTGAGACACCTAATTTTTTTTAAAACAATTGTCAATATAATAAATAATAAAATGAATTGATATGTTAAATCATCAATAATTTATGTTACCAATTTTTGAAACCTTTGAGAAAATAAAATTCAATGTTTTTCAAGAGAAGATGCTATAATTTGTGGAAGTTATTTCTTGATATGATTATCATATAACCTAAAAATAAAATAATTTTACTTACTGTAATATAAATTATAGAATTAGTGATAGAATCACTCATAGTACAAATGATGTCATTTCTTCACAGTTGAGCAGAACATATGTAAGAGCTCTATGATGTTCATAATCTGAAAGTCGTCATTCATGATCTCCATCAAAGCCAAGCTATGGATGATTAAAAACTAATAATTTATGGTCCATTTCATCATCAAAATTACCCTCATTTAGTCCCATGCGGTTGTGTTTTGAGATATATTTAAATTCAAAATAATGAGAGCCAAAAAGATAAATTTCATCTTACAAATATGCTTCAGCAATTGTGCCTTCAACTGATTCTTTGTTACGTACTTTTTTCTTCAATTTGTACATGAATCTCTCGAATGGGAAAATCCATAAAAATAGTATCGGACCTCCATATTTTTATTCATGTGGAAAATGTAATATCAGATGTTCCATTGAGTCAAATAATGTTAGTAGGAAGATTTTTTTCAATTTATATATAATGAAAACAACATCTTCCTCCAGTTTACTTAATGCATCATAGTCTGTTGTCACCGCACAAATGTCTCAAAAAAAATATTATATGTCTATTATCAAATCCTAAATAATAGAATTCAACAATCCTCTGAATCCAATTAGTATAAGTTTTTCCATTATAACAGGATAATCATGACTTTTTAATCCGATAATATGACCATTATTAACACATATCCCAAATTGGAAGCATAGCCATCTGGAAGTCTCAAATCTGTAATACACTGAAAAAATAATAAGAGACTCTCTTTGGATAGTGTATAAGCTTCTTTTGGCTTCATTAACCTCTTTGATCTGATATTTTGAAATAGTTTAAGTTTTAATTGTCTGCAAATTTGGGTAAGATCTAATTGTGCCTTTACATTATCTTTGGTCTTACCTGGTGTATCCAATAATATATGAAGTAAATTATCAAAATATTTCTTCTCAATATGCATGACATCCAACATATGGTGGACCAAAAAATCAGACCAATATGGAAGATCCCAAAAAATTCTCCATTTTATCCAATTAAGTTCTTTCCCAAATCTAATAATTTTTTGTTGGTTTACTGTTGGCCCAAATGTGATGGGAGCTAATAAAAATACAATTGAATTTAACTCTGTAACTGAGATCATTTTTGGAGGTTCGTCCCTTTCAATTGTGCCTTTTCTGAAATGAGATTGTTTCCTCCGAAAAGGATGATCGGTTGGAAGAAATTTGCGATGACAGTCAAAATAGTAAGGGGTTTTCCATTAATGAGCATAAAGGATTTGTTGTCTTTCATACAGTAGGGACATGATTTTGGACCATGTGTACTTCATCCAGATAACATTCCATATGTCAGGAAGTCACTAATCATCAATATCAATGCAACTTTTAATATTAAATTTTGGTTCGCAACAACATCATATATACTAACACCATTTCTCCACAATTAATTTAACTCATTAACCAAAGGTTTCAAATAAACATCAATATTCTTTTTCGGGTTTCCTAGGATTAATAAGGTCAAAAAGATATATGGCTCCTTCGTCAACATCCGTGGAGGTAAATTTCATAGAGTTATAAAGATAGGCCAACATGAATACTGACTACCATAAGAACCAAATTGATAGAAACCAACACTAGAAAGACCCAATCACACGTTTCAGGCTTCTAAAGCGAAAGAAGGATGTAGTCAGTCAAAATGTTTCCATCAATCACCATCAGATGGATGATTCAAGATTTTATTGGTTGAAATCATGGTTTTGTGCCATGAAATCATTAACGTTGTGTTCTAAGACCTAAATAAATGATGTAACCTGGGTGTAAGGGGTAAATATCTAAAATATTTTACAGGAATCGATCTAGACTTCCCCGATTGAGCTTCTTTATACCTCGATTTTCCACATGTGGAACAACTATCCAATGACTCATTTTCACCAGAATATAAGATTCAATCATTTTCACATGCATGAATATTCTGATAATTAAGCCCAGATTACGAACCAGACTCTTACTCTAATAGTAATTTTTATGCAACACATTTCCTTCAGGTAACAGTGTTTTAACCAAAGAAAATATCTGATCATAATAGTTGTTTGAAATTGGATTTTCTGATTTCATAGCCATAAATTTTGCAACAACTTCTAATTTACTTATCTTGCAACCAGGATATAAATAATCCTCAACAAACCTCAACAACTCATAAAATTCAGATGGTTCCAACTCAGGAGTTAAATCAATATCATTCTAAGTTTCAGTTTGTTGAATAGATGGTCTGGCAACATCATGTACTAAATTTTGAAATCACGATGGATCCAAAATTAAGTTATTAGTATCTTCTCTCGAACTGCATTCACCATGTTGATACCAGAAAACATAATCTGGTTGAAAACCAAACCGCAAGAGATGTCCCCCAACCTTGTCAAATGTTTCAAATATTCTCAAATCACATTCTTTATAAGGACACTTAATTGCGCCTTCTGAAACAAATTCTGGTTTTGATGATGCAAATGATAATAAAACTTCAACAATCTCAATATATAAAGGATTTAAACCAAAACCTCTTGGATTTCTGTACTGATTTATCCAGGTGAGATCATTTAATAATGACTATTATCGACTTCCTTATTCCATATTTTTCTACAAAATAAAAAATCATTACTATTTTTTAATAATTTGAAATTATAAAAACCCTATCTAGAAAAAGAAGATAAATAATTACAACTACTTCTTAATTATTACCATTAATTACGGGCGACACAATTTCCAGTGGATTGACGACGGGTATTTTGTCTGATATCTCATTTACTGGAAACTTTATCACACTGAAATCACAATGAAGAATCTTCTCGGAGGTAAGCATATTCATTCTCGTGCATATAAGAATGTATAAGCATACCTCCAAGCAGATTCTTCATTGTGATTTCATTGTGAGAAAGATGCAAGTAAATGCATTGTCGGACAAAAGAGCCCCCTTTTCGTCGATGAATCATCTTCTTACAACTGTAACTACAAAAAGACATTATGAAAATGTGGTCCTACAAATGCATATTCAAACTCGTGAATATGAGATTGGATATGCATATGTATAATCATAATTTTCATAATGTCTTGAGTTAGTGAGAGTTGAAAGGAGAAGATTCATCAAGCAAAAGGGGTATCGCCAATCCACTAGAAATTGTGACAAGTTATTACAATTTATTACAATTTATTTTATTACTAATTATTACCAATTATTACCAATTATTACCAATTATTACCAATTATTACCAATTATTACCAATTATTACCAATTATTACAAATTATGACTAACTGTTGCCAATTATTACAAATTATTACCAATTATTACCAATTATTATGAATTATTATGAATTATTACCAATTATGACCAATTTTTACAAATTATTACCAATTATTACAAATTTTGATGAATTATTCCTAATTGTTCCTAATTATTCCTTATTAATCCTAATTAATCCTAAATAATCCAAATTATTCTTAATTATTCCTAATTATTCCTAATTATTCCTAATTATTCCTAATTATTCCTAATTATTTCTAATTATTCCTAATTATTCCTAATTATTCCTAGTTATTCCTAATTAATCCTAATTGATCGTAATTAATTTTGATTAATCATAATTATTCCTAATTAATCATAATTAATCCTAATTAATCCATATTATTCCAAATTATTTCTAATTAATTCTAATTAATCCAAATTAATCCTAATTAATCCTAATTAATCTTAATTATTGATAATTATTGATAATTAATCATAATTATTGCTAATTATTTCTAATTATTGCTATTTATTGCTAATTATTGCTAATTATTGCTAATTATTGCTAATTATTGTTAATTATTGCTAATTATTGCTAATTATTGTTAATTATTGTTAATTATTGCTAATTATTGCTATTATTGCTAATTACTGCTAATTATTGCTAATTATTCCTAATTATTGCTAATTATTGCTAATTATTGCTAATTATTTCTAATTATTGCTAATTATTCCTAATTATTTCTAATTATTCCTAATTATTTCTATTTATTACTATTTATTACTAATTATTAGTATTTATTACTATTTATTACTAATTATTACTAATTATTACTAATTATTACTAATTATTGGAATTTATTACTAATTATTACTAATTATTACTAATTATTACTATTTGTTACTATTTATTACTATTTATTACTATTTATAATTATTTATTACTAATTATTACTAATTATTACTAATTATTACTATTTATTACTATTTATTACTAATTATTACTAATTATTAACAATTATTACTAATTATTACTAATTTTTAATAATTATTACTATTTATTACTAATTATTACTAATTATTACTATTTATTACTAATTACTACTAATTGTTACTATTTATTACTATTTATTAGTATTTATTACTATTTATTAGTATTTATTTCTATTTATTAGTATTTATTATTATTTAACAATATTTATTGGTATTTATTACTAATTATTAGTGTTTATTACTAATTATTACTAATTATTAGTATTTATTAATATTTATTACAATTTAAGGTATTTATTACTAATTATTACTAATTATTACTAATTATTAGTATTTATTACTAATTATTACTAATTATTACTAATTATTACTAATTATTACTAATTATTACTAATTATTACTAATTATTACTATTTATTATTATTTATTAGTATTTATTACTATTTATTACTATATATTACTATTAATTACTATTTATTACTAATTATTACTATTTATTACTATTTATTACTATTCATTACTATTTATTACTTTTTATTACTAATTATTACTAATTATTAGTATTTATTAACAATTATTACAATTTATTACTATTTTTTAATATTTATTACTAATTATTACTATTTATTACTTTTTATTACCGTTTATTACTATTTATTACTATTCATAACTATTTATTACTATTTATTACAATTTTTTACTAATTATTAGTATTTATTACAATTTATTACTATTTATTACTATTTATTATTATTTATTACTAATTATAACTAATTATTACTATTTATTTCTAATACTAACTATTTATTACTAATTATTACTATTTATTACAATTTATTACTATTTAGTAATATTTATTACTATTTATTACTATTTATTACTAATTATAACTAATTATTACTATTTATTTCTAATTATAACTATTTATTACTATTTATTACTATTTATTACTATTTATCAGTATTTATTACTATTTATTAGTATTTGTTACTATTTATTAGTATTTATTACTAATTATTAGTATTTATTATTAATTATTAGTATTTATTACTAATTATTACTAATTAATACTATTTATTACTATTTATTTCTAATTATTACTATTTATTTCTAATTATTACTAGTTAGTGTTAATTACTATTAATTACTGCAAAATACACCTACTAATTACTAATTATCGCTGATTATTTATATACATTACTAATTATCATTAATAATTATTAATTATTACTAATAACTAAGAATTAGTAGTAATTATTTAATTTTATTGTTACAAATAAATACTGATAACAAAACAATTTAAAACTAACTTAATTACAACTAATCAACAATAATTAAAATTAATACAAAGAAATGAAATAAATACTAAATTAAATAAAACATAAATACTTTTAAACTTGATCTCTTATAATTGTACACGACTTCACAACTTCTTTGTAAAAAACTAACTCTCAAAAATTTTCACTCTAAAATTCGAGTTTAGAGAAGCAGAGGAAGAAGGAATTCAGGAGAAGGGAAGAAAAAACAGATGGGGGGTATATGTAGGTTAGATTAGTTGCGACGGGATTTCCGTCGCAAATACCTTCGGCCACATTAATTACGGTCGGCGATTAAAAGGTTATTTGTGACGGGCCTCGTCGTAAAAAGTAACCTACTGACACACTATTTGGGACGGGACAACATCCCGTCGCAAATAGGTTTTTACCACCGCCGGTTATTTGCGATGGGACCCGTCCTAAATACCCTCAGAGGATCGAACTAGTTACGACGAGGGATCCCCCGTCGCAAATAGTTCTCACCGTCTCCCGGTATTTGCGACGGGCGGTGCCTACCCGTCACAAATACCCTTTCGCGCGGTTTGGCGCGCAAACCACGCCAATTCATGCGTAAGTTTTTGCAACAGGGCGCTTATTCTTGTCACAAATAATTGGTTATTTGCGACGGGTTGATTGTCCCGTCATAAAAAATGGTTTTTCCCGTAGTGATAGAGTGGTATTCACTTTAAATTTTGACTACCATAATCCTTTATTTGTTAACTTTGAGATTCTATAAGTCAAAAAACACTCTCAGTAACTTCTTTGACACAATATTCTTTTCAAAATATAATGTTAAGATATATAAACTTCTTTTATGTTAGTAAATAACAATTATTTCCTTAATAGGGAATATTTATAAAATGAAATATTATCCCTATATCAAATTTATAGTATTCTATGTGTTTAGATCATTATTCTTAAAAAAAATACCATTCTTGAAAATATGTCCCTGATGGTTGTAGGATTAAATTCCTTATATTTTAACAAACTTGGTATATAATTTTATCCTGGTCAAAACATTTTAATCCTTATCTTCTTCTAAATACATGTTACACAATCTAATGAATCATAATCAATGCGTATTGTATCCATAATCCTATATTGTTCACAACAACTATTTTTTAATGAACAACTTCTCTTATCATATAAGAGAAAACAAATGACTATATGTCAGGCTAGGGCATGAAAACAATTTTCTGGCCAAGTAAGTAGATCTTATATATGGAGATGTTTTGTAAGTAGAACTCATGGTGCTAGATAGAGATAGAAGAGTGTAAGTGAAAAAGTTTGGGAATCAAGAAGTTATGAAAACCAGATGATGTTGGTTAGAAGAAAGTGATCAAATTTTACCCTGGAAAAGTCTGATGGAAGTGGTGTGGATACTCAAAGGAATTTTATCATAATTTCCTAATTAAAAATTTTATAATCCCAATCATATTAACTATTTCATCATGTAACACTATATTTCATCATGGTGTATGTATTCCCTGTTCTTTTAATAAAAATCCTTCCAATGTGGCCTATTGGCTATGTTGTAGAGGTGCCTAAATTCCAAGGTTACCCAATTCTTGAATCCCCCCAACCAAATTCTATAGCATGTAGGCAGGCCTTGCATCATGGACATCTTAGAATTTACATAATGTTTAAAATCTTATATATACTAATTTGAAATATATAAATGTATTTACATCATACATAAGGGATTTACATTTTATATTTTTATTTCTTTGAATAATCTTTGGCTCATTATGTGGCCAATGAGTTACATCATGAAGTTTCAGATGGAAAAAAATGTGTTTCTACTATACTTTGTATTTAGAGTATGTGTTATAGGATACGACATGAAGGTGCCTAAGTTTTTATAGTAGCTAAATGATCCCCTTATTTTCTTCCAGGGTTATGTAACATAGTGTAGATACTACACCATTTTCGCCTCATAAGTTGTAGGATATCATATTTTCTTTTACCTCCTTTACTACCCCATTGTGATATGGTATCATGATTGTGATGTGGTTTACATTTCCCTATTCATATTCTCTTCTACACTATTTTCAATATCTCCCACTACCTCAGTACAATTTCTTCAGTCTTTTAGGGTTGTTTGAGATACCCAATAGACAGTAAGGATAGAACACATCAAATCCTAAAGTACTAACTCTATAACCCTAATTACATATATTATATGAACCAAAAAAAGGAATTACACAAATGAAATAGAAATCTTACCAGGGTTTAATCCCAGATAATGCTTTATTTAAATTCAAAAGGTTGATATAACTTGGATCCTAATTCAATTTTTAGTGAAAGGGAACTCCCCACTATAGATTTATCGATGTACAACTTAAGAAGATGTTCATTAGCTTTGAAATGGTGTTTTCTATCCTTATTTATCTCTATAATTCTATATAGTAATACTTTTACAATAAAAAATTATCCTAAAAATCTTTACCACAGCTTCCCTAGAAACAATTAAAAATGTAAATTAAATTATAGCACCTTATCTTCTAAGTGTATCTCATTTCTTCTAATTTTTTCATTTATAACATCTTCTTGTATTTTCCTTGTATATTTTAGAATTGAAATAAACATCCCTTTGGATCTCTTCAAGATCATTTATTCCCATCAATATTTTTCTTCCAAATTCATTTTTTCTCTTGTTGGCAGCCATGACCACCCAAAATGAGCAGTAGAAAAGCTTTATTAGAAAGCGGAATGGTTTTCCATACACAAGCCTGAATAGACATATCCCCAATGGTGTCTTATAGGTATTTAGGTACTCCCACAACGTATTGTAAAGTTTTCTAGACCAATCCTTTTAACTTGAATTCACAGTTGTCTCTAGAATCTATTTCAGATCTCTATTTGAAAGCTCCACATTTCTACTAGTTCGTGTATGATATGGGGTTCTCATGTTGTTACATTCCCTATATTTCTTCAGAACCTCTCTCAAGTGATGATTTCAAAAATGGATTTCGTGATCACCAAACAACATATTTGGCACCCTAAATCTAGAGAATATGTTTTTCTTCAGAAACTTGGTAATCACTTTTGCATTGTTTTCTATGGTGGCTTCTGGTTTAACCTACTTTGAAACATAATCAACACACACCAAGATGTATGTGTTCTTGAAGGGGCAAGGAAAATGTCCAATTAATTTAATCCCCTATACATCTAAGATCTCAACTTCCATGATTAGGTGATGTGATATTTCATCTCTCTTCACAATGTTCCATGTTCATTGATAATAGTCGCACACAACCACAAAACTTATTACATATCAATGTGGTGATAACCCTAAAAATCTATTTTATAAGATCTTATCCATATTGTTCTTTATTATATGATGTCCTCTAGTTTGTGAGTAGTGACCTAACTCTAATACGTTTCCAATTTCACTTTCAGGCACACATATCTAGATTTTCCAGTATCCACACTACTTGAATAACTATAGATCATCCCAAAAGTACTGAAATATGTTAGCTAAAAACTTGTTTTTCTACAGATACAATAATTGTGAATAGATGGTCCCGGTGGCTATGTAGTTCATGATGTTGGAAAACCATGGTCTCATTTTAACGCCCATTAAAAAAATTATTATCTGAAAACTCAACATGGATATATACATCATTCTCTCCAAATATATTGGGAAACAACACCATCTAAAGGTGGTCTGATACGACATTATTTGGCCCCTTTTTATACCAAACCTCAATATTGAACTTATGCGGTAAAAGAATCCACCTGATCAATATGGTTTGGCATCATTATTTGTTAACAAGTATTTCAATGTTATATAACCAAAGTGAACCACCACTTTGGATTGTATGGAGTAAGGAATAAACTTGTCAAAATCAAATACCACTACAAGTAACTCTTTCTCTACAGTGGTGTAATTGAGACAATATTCTGCCAAGGTCCTACTGACATAGTATATTTGTTGAAAAACTATGTTATTCCTTTTTTAAGGATTTCTATCACCATATTATCACTGGCACCACACATCAATTCAAATGGTTCATCCCAATTATGTGGTATCATGATGGGATCATTGATCAACCTTGTCTTCAATTACCTAATATATTCCTTTCACTTCTCATAAAATCTAAATTCCAAGTCTTTTGTTAAGAGGTGAGTTAGGATCAGCTTCAATTTCTTCTTTTGAGATGTAGTGACCCATAAAAATGTTATATGTTACCATAAAGTGGGTTTTCTCCCAGTTTAGCACAAGGCATGTATCCTAAAACCACTCAATAACCAATTTAATATTATCTAGGCATACTTATAATGGTCTCCCAATGAATAAAAATTCATCCATGAAAACTTCAATGAACTCCTCTTCCATCCCCTGAAATATATGTTTCATGAACCATTTAAAAGCTTAATGTGGATAAAAAATTATAGAAGACTTCTGTCGATAATTCAAAGCTTAATAGGAGAATGGGAATGTAGTCTTCTCTTGGTTCTTGAGTGAAATTGGAATCTGGTTATACCCAGAACTACCATCCATAAAACAATGATATCTTTTCTTGGATAATCACTCTAACATCTGATCAATAAACAAATGGAGAAAACGACCCTTTTTTGATTTATCATCAAGAATTTTATATTCAATATAAACTCTAAATCTCATAAATTTTTGGGTGGAGATTAGCTCATTATCCATATTCTACACAACCATTCCTCCTTTATTAGGACCACCCAGAGTAGGCTCACCCATTCAATATTCAAAATTGGATAAATTATTCTAGCATCCGGAAACTTCAACACTTAGTTTTTCACAAAATCCTTCATAGGAGGATTCAACTTCCATTTGGGCTATAATATTGGGTACATATGTTCCTCTAATCTCACTTTATGAGTGAAAATATAGGGGATGATTCCTTTAGTTTCTGCAATTCTCAATGATATCACCTTTTTTTCAACACTTTAACCTACTTTTTCTCTTATTCCTTTGAGAGGGATGAATTTAAAATAATTGTAAGTGCCTCAAATTCTCAAAAGAATAAGTATTAAGTATTTTTTGGAATTTTTTTGGATCTATATTTTTTATTCCATAATATAAAGAGTTAAGTTAGGAAAATTCTTCCTCAAAGGTTTTTTAACATCTTGAAAGTATTATTCTATCACCATCTCTACATTATCCTCTTCCTACTAAAACTATTTTCCGTCAAATAATTTTTAACCTAAAATTTGGTTTCCATAAATATATAAATCTCATAATTGGTCCTAATGATATGATAGTTCTCTAGTTCACCCCTATGTTTCATGGATTTGGTGTGATCAACTTGAACCAGTTCATCACCCACTTGAAAAATAAGATTTCATTGGATGAAATTGATGAGAGATTTCCTAGTATCAAGGAAATGATAACATGGAATGATAAACAAATATCCTTTCTCCATTTTTAAAATTATAAAATTTCTAGGAAAGATGAACTTTCCCACCTTAACCATGACAAATTCCTAAATTCCTCTATGGTTCTTTACTTTCCTATTTTTTAACTATAGTGAAAATCTCATGGGTTTCAGATTACATTTCCAAAGATTCATCAATACATTTTATGGTATTATATTTAAACTATCTCCCAGATCACAAATAATATTTCCAGAATTGAAAGATTCAATCATTCATGGAGTAAAATAACTTCTCAGATCTTATAGATTTGGTGGGATTTTCCACTAAAACACTACATTACATTATTAACTTAATGAAATGATACCCATTTTCTCCATTTTTTTTTTTATTTTAGAGTAGATCTTCGATGAACTTGGTGTATAGTGGCATCAATGAAATAACCTTAGACAATGAAATATTTATGTGCAACTTCTTGAAGACTACCAAGAGCTTCTTAAGTTACAGTTCCAATTTTTGATGGCTCATATTCTCTAGAAAAGGATGAGGTGGTCATTAAGGATGTACTTAATGATTCTTCCCTACTCTCTTAGAAATATATTATTATTGGTTTACTTAGGATGGCTTC
Organism: Viscum album; assembly: GCA_963277665.1. Classification (NCBI taxonomy): domain Eukaryota; kingdom Viridiplantae; phylum Streptophyta; class Magnoliopsida; order Santalales; family Viscaceae; genus Viscum; species Viscum album. Next base: position 1,660,768,818 of record OY728146.1, on the reverse strand, counting down.
CAATCCTTCACTTTCTCAAATATAATGGTTCTTCTATTGGTTTTTTCCTTTCCAACTCAACTTTTTTATAATTTGAATCGTTATTCTCTTATATATCTCTTCTAATGTAAAAAAATTAATGTCTTTTTATTATCCCATGGAACCTTTGTGTTTCTTGGAAACACTCCAAGTAACCTCTATTACATATTTTGGGAAAGCTATCCCAAATGTGTTTCTATTTTTCAAAGAAACCCTTGATGATTTTCAAAACATTTTTTGTGATTCTGGAGGGTGGTCTCAACTTGGCCAAGGAATTGGAAATTTATATATATATATATATATTCTTTTCACCAAATCATCAAAATATGGTTGGGTATCTTATACTTGAGGTTTTAATTTCTATTTTTGTATAATTTTTGGTCATGTATGGAACACCCAGAGAATTTAAATTATATATATTTCACTTTAAAACCTAAAAAGTTCAATAGTTTGCCTCACATAAAACACCAAACTAAAACGAATCACGAGACGTTATATAATAGTTAAAATATATTCATAGAGTTAGTGGGTAAAAATTTAGTTAATTGATTTATAAAATATATGTAAAAATAAAAATAAATGTCATTATTAATACCAAATCATTGATGAAAAATCCAATTCGTGAGGCCATATAACTAACAAGACCGATACTTTAAAATGTAACCTTTAAAAAAATATTTTTATTTGGTTTATTTTAAGGAAATAAATATATTATGGATAAAATATATTTTTGATATTAATAATATATTAAAACCAATTTTATCAATAATTGATGACAAATAATAATGGCAATAATTAATATTTTTAAAATGTTGTTTTCCCATGAAAAGAGTTTCATTAAATTTTTATGTATTTATTTAAAAATTAAATTCTCAATTTTTTATAATTTTAAGTTATAAGAATACAATTTATTTTTATATAAAGTATTTAAATATTATCTTAAGATTCATTTTTTTGATTTTTATAAAATAGTTGGTTTTTATGTGAAGAGTGAAAAATAACTTCTTTATAAAAATTATAAATTTTATGAATTTATCATTATATAACCAAGATATATAAGTTTATAAAACCATTTAATTGATAAAATATTTTTTTAAGAGTAAAAATATAAAATTTCTCATACTATTTTTGAGTTTCTAAAACCCATGTTTAACATTTTTTTCATTTAGTAATATTTTCTAATAAAAAATATTTTTGAAATTTTCTTTTAATTAAATAATATTTTGGTAAAATTGGATTTTGGTTTTATTTGAAAGACAAATAAATTTATTTTATTTTATAATAAACCAATCTATATCAAGAAAAACATATACATTGATAATTTTATCCACAATATAAATTTTAAGCTTAAGAATACACATTTTTTCTAAAAATATGTTTTTATACGTTACATGGGATAATGTTAAAATTATTTTTTTTACACATAGAAATATTATATGATAAAAAATAACTAATATATGGAACCATTAGTTCCAAATTATATAATAATTTATATTTTATTTTTTTTCATTAAAGTTGAATTACTTAGGTAAAAATTTATTACCTCGATAAAACTAAAAATGGTAAAATTGAAAATTATAATAGTAAATGATGTCTAAGGAATGTATGAAAATGAATTTTTGAGGTATTATAGACCGTATATCAACCTAAATTTTATTATTTTCCATTTTGGAGTCTTTTTAGCATGTGAAACATGTGATCTTATTATATTAAGTTAATATATTTAAAAAAAATGTCCTCACCACTTATAAAAGGGTATCTCACCACCCATTCAATACCACCCAAAGAATTAAGTTTTCTACTAAAAATGTAACCATTTTAATTTCCATGGAATAATATTTCTTCTCTTTGAGCTCGTGTTCACAAGTTTTTTATCCTAAGACCTACATTTCCAAGTAGTCTTCCAAGGGAAAGCACAAGCTCTCAACATGAGTACTCGTTTTTTCCTGAATTCTTTTCTTTTCTTACTTACATTAAAAAATATAATTATATAACTACTATATAAATAAATCATTATTTTTTTATACTAAATTTTACTATTTTAATGGAATGACTATAAAACACATTTTCCTTTTCTACAAAGAAAAGTGAAACTGTCATTTGTGTGTTGTGTGGACTATCGTCTCCATGAAGTCGCGACTTCCATTTTTCACCACCACCTATATTATATAATTATAAGTTTGTAATTATGGAATAAATTTGAAATATATAATATAATACTGGATATTAATAGAAAATTTCTAATCCAATTTCTTTCCCTTTCATTTTTCTATAAATGAAAACGTTGACAGTGAAGGCGCCACCAAAAAGTAACTTATCTCATTTTTCATATATATTCTTTATTATTTGTTAAATTATCTTAAAATATGATTCAAAAACATAAAAATAAATAAATAATATAATAATTATTTTGTAATAATTATATTATTCCAAAATAATCTACTTTCATAACCATATTAATCCATTAATTATGGCATGTTCATGTTTGGGTTGGTCTGACCAGATACTTGAACAATGCAATAAAATAATATCATGGATGAATATGAGAACTTTATTAATGATGATATATGATATATATATATAATTAAATTATTATTTTATTTTAGTTATTTAATGGTAACTTTAATATTAAATTTATTATTTAAGATACCACAGTTTGTTTATTGAGAATCACTAAAACATACATGTTGCAGATTTTGTTTACAAGAACCATAACTGAAACTCTGATATGATGAAATTATAACTCAATAAACTATCAAAAAACATAAATTCCCATAACTATTATGATATATTAATGATGAAATTTGGTATAATAATTAATAACAACACCACTATAACGAAACTATTTTAAAACTATTATGACAACTGATACCTAATACTGAAAATAGGTAATAACTAACGAACATACATGTATTGAGTAATTGTAAATTAAGTTTGTAAAAGGTTTTATATTTTAATAAGTTTATTAAATATGTTATTAATATATCTATTTTTGTTATACAAGATTTTCAAGAGCTTTAGTGGAAGTCAAGAATTAAGGTAAGGGTTTGCGCTAACTCAATTTCATCCATTGAGTTACGAACCTTATTATAAAACTATACTTTTAAAAGTTTAATTTATTATAAATAATTAATGATTTATATTTTATTTCCTCCTTATTTTTTTGGGCTCTAAAATTATACATTATAACCTCATTATCAAAGTTATTCTTACCTCAAATATTATGTTACTAGTAATGGTTTCTTGTCGCAATTTTCACCCTGTGAGACATATTTATTATTATACACCATGTTTTATTTTTTATGGTGTATCTAATACCCCTTTACTATTTTTTATCATGGTACTATCATTATTCATTTTTTTAAGCTTTCAATTGATATTATAACCTTTAAGGGGTTTTGATTTGAAATTTTCTAAATCCATAAGTGTTATCTGACACTATTTTCAATACCATGAGACATATTTGATATTTCATAATATATTTTATTTTATATAGTGTTTTCACTACCTTATTATATATAATTATAATGAATATATTTTATTTAATTATATTTTAATTCTTGGTATCCCTATCATATTCTTTTGATTCTTACCTTACCATTACCGTAAGGGTTTTTGCACCTCAATTTTACTTCATTGAAATATGATTTATATTCACCACATGTTTTCCTTTTAAGGTGTATATATTATTCATCTATTACCTTACAATTCCTCTCATAATATTTTATTTTGGGTTATTAAACTTGTAAAAACACATCACTACCTTTGTCTTACTAAATCATCATTTGTTATAGGCATAATTTTTATTCCAATGTCTTTCCTATATGAACAATATATATTTCTATCTATTGATGGAATGATTTTATCCTCTATTACATACATCTATTTATTGGGAAAATATTGAAAATATATAAACTTATTATTCTGATATGGTTTTTTAAAGATTACATAGGAAAGTTGATTATGCATTGTTTAACCATCCACCTTCTTTCTATGGATGGCTTAGGTTCATTTATTGACTGGAAAAGTATTAATATTACATATGTTGGTATCTCAATGTAAATTTTTATTTAACCCTAAGTCAAGTTGATTATGAATTGTATTTATTTTCATATCCTTCACATATTTAAGGCATTATACTTAAATAGGTTATGGGTGGGGTCTGGTATTATATATCCCCTTGATGCATTGACTAGTCTCATGAGATAAAAGGTTTGGGTATTTTGTGTATGCCTACCCAATGTAAGAATGGTGTCTTGGTTGTGGCCTTGATAAAAATAATTATGAAATGGATGTAGAGACCCGAAGCTTAACGTACATGGACAATACATTACTTTTTCGTAATACTTAGTACATAACAAAAACACACACACAAGGATTGTAATAGTTTAGTGTCTTTGGAAACTCGGAATATAATCTTCTAATCATGGTGAAAGATCTTCAACATCTCTCATAAAGATATTCCATTTTTTTTTACCTAAAACCTTTCTTTATATCCTGGGGAAAAGAAAACATAAAAGGGTGAGTTCAAATACTCAGTAAGGGTAAACAAAAGAAATATCAATCACATCATATTCATAAGAACATAACTTTTGGAAATCTTAACCTGCAAAAGAGAGAATAATTTCATAACATGGGATAAATCATATTAGTGAAATGTAATCCCAATAATCATAACATAAAACATAAAACTTTGTGTCATACACACATAATCATAGAGAGTCATTTCTTATTAGTCAAGACTCATTGCCAAGACTATCTTAGTGGACAAAGTCCATTTCTGAACCGAGTTCACTCCTCGTTTCAGTCCTGTTTCACTGAACCGGTATAACCTACCGTTTGAGCCATGTCTATATCATGAGATATAAAATCTTTACCCAATGCATTGGAGGGAGATATAGGTCCCACCCATCTCATAATGATATCATTCTTATGTGTTCCACAAAATCATAAACCATACATCATAGCATAACCCATGTAATACAAATGGGAATCTTAAACATCATGACATCATAAAACAATTCATAAAGGAGTTTATAAAAATAATTCCATCACAACATAATCAAATCAATGTAATAATAGGGATAAAAACAGAACTCTTTATTATCTTAGATGGAAAATAATTTTGATAAAACACTTGAACTCCATTCTTGAGGAAAATATCCTTTCTACTTCAAAAACATTTTTCTTTCTTAACATGTCTTACAATTTTAAACTAAAAGAAGTTTATTAAAAATAAACTTGAAAACTTTTAAAGGAAGCTTCTTGGAAATAATTTTTTAAAAATCCATTCATTCCGTATAAGTTAAAAAAACATTCTTCGTACTTTTTTCGGAAAAGTCAAAAAGTACCTCGTATGAAAAACGACAAAAGATTCCTTTCATATCCTTTACTAAAAACTCACCGAAGGGTAAAATTGGATTTAAACAATTGTAGGTGGATAAAAATAAAATTACATATTGAGGAAATATGGATTTGGATGACAAAAAACACCCAAGTAAATACTAAAGTATAAACAATCTCGGATAAAAATGAGATTGTGATATTTCCCTTACCTTAGGTCCGTTTTGCTTTGTAGGTGTCTGAACTTCCTGAATAATGATTTAAATAATGTTATTGACTTATTCCAGAATCATACTTATTTTTATGATATCATATATGGTCATTTTCTTAGCTTCTTAGTAGTAATATTTCATTGCTACTTGTTATTCGGGTGTTTATAACTTTTTGTTCTTATGCATGTTTTGTCGAATAAATTCTTATTCTTATCTTTAGGTTATAGATACCTCATTTCCAGAATGGTATTAGTGTAATATATATCATATTCATTCATTCAATTCATTTATATAATCATTATTAAATGAAGATCATGTAGAACAAGTCGCATCACATCGTGGAGACGGTATTCCGTACGTACGCACGAGTGATGATATCGTTCCTATGATCGTGGAATTGTATTGGAGTGTATGTATACTATTTCAGAATTAGTATCACTTTATAATAGTCATATATAGTCATTATTTAAACCATTATACCCATACAAGTAAGGTGGTGGTGGAAAATAGATTACACCACGGCGTGGAGACGGTATTTCGTACGTACGCACGCGCGGTGATTTCTTTTTCCATCGGATGGATAGATGGTGAAATAGGGTTGTTTCATAATTATAATAACATATCAGTATATGAGTGATACTGATGTTATTACTTCATAATGAAACAACTAAAGAAGAAGAAGTGGAAGAAGAAATAAAGATGAAAAAATCGGTAACGGACATTACCTCTTCTTTGAAGTGCTTCTTTGAGACCTTCTTTTAGGGCACTAAAATTGGACTTTGAAGAATACCAGGACCTATAGGATGTATCTAGGGAAGTGGAGAGGAGAAATTGTCAGGGTTTGGCCGAGCTTGAAGGCTCAAAGTGGTGTGAGGAAGAGGGGGAGGAGGTGCCCTTTTATAAGGGAGGAGAGGGGCACCTTTGGGAAAACTAAAAATATTATTTTATTATAAAGTCAAGTTTGGTTTTAAATAGCTCCAAATTGATTTATTTCGAAGCGAAGGTGGTTATGGGTCTAAATACTCTCATCCAATATAATTTAGACAGGTTTAGGTTCCTATTGTAACCTTATCATTTAGATTTAACATTAAGTTAAATAAGTTTACTTTTATCGTGTCTTCTTGTGTTCTTATACTATAAGGTTAATAAACATACTATAAGCAGCCAAACGAACCCCAAGTTGTTTATAATTAATAAATATAACCTTATCTAAGTCATTTTTCCGAACATTAGATTTTTAGGAATAAAATAACAATTAATAATATAATATTTGTTTTAAAAACTATTTTATGTCAATTTTGACACTATTTAGTAATTGATTTTTGTGAAAATCATAACAGAATGATTAGTTAGAAAAAATTTAATTAAATCAATACTAACATGTCATATTAACCTATAAAATTAGTGTAACTCATAAAAAGTCTCAAATTACATTTATTTTGGTATTTATAACATCAATTATGTAAATATTTCATTAATAAGATAATTACTCTATCATCTTTGTGTCATAATAAATGATAATTTTTTAATCGCTAAAAATTCTAAATAAATTCCTATGATGTAGATAATTGTATTATATTTATTGAGACTATTTATGTTCGAAGTTTCATGAAGTTTATCACTAAATTAAAATTATTATACTTATAAGATTTAAGAAAGTGACATGTTGTCACATTCTTTGGTTTTAATAATAATTAAATTATTTTCATAGACAAAAGTCCATAAAATGAATCTAATCCGACCCTTAGGTTATATGATTCTACTGTTAGCCATTCAATAGGATTTTTACAAGTGTTAGGGTAATTTTATAATCTTATATTTACCCTTAATTACCCGATTTACCTTTAACTATAGTAAATAAAATTTACCATAGTTATCATTCACAATGCCCAAAAATAAAAGTAGATTATTAACATAATTTTGACCCAATGATTCCAAATATGGAATCCATTTTCCAAATTCAATACACAAAATATGCAGAAATTAAATTAAAATTAAACCCGTTGTCGAAAGAAAATGGGTTTTTCTTTAAAACATTGCAAAAGATTGAATTGATTTAACCTACGAATTCAAGGTAAGATCAATGCTAATGACATACATTATATTAAATGGTAAAAATATATTCTATTTATACTTTAAAACCATTAAATATTATAATTTAACCACATATTATATTACGATGAAAAAAGTTCTTTTTAATTAAAATATAGCGTGTTTTTACTATTCATTAAAATATGAAAGTTATCGGAAAAATATCAAAACATTATCTAATGTAAATTTTTATATCTTGATTCAAAAGAAGAATTTTATTTTGTCAAATTGAACTTATAAACATGTCAAAAACTAGATTTAAAATGGGTGCGCCATCAAAAGGCGGTAAAACTGCATTTTTTGAAAAATACTTATTTTACCCGAAAAATTTATTTTGTTCTTATACCATGTTCTAGAAATGTGTAAGATAAATAATAATGTTATAAAATTCAAATTTTAGTTAACACTATTCATAATGTCTAGTTCATAACAATATTATAATAATATATCGTTTTTTAGTAAAACCCGGTATTGCGTACAACACACGCTATCGAGGAAGGTCGCGATTGCGTGTAATGCAAGACAATTCAGGGTTGCGTGTAGTGCACAACTCCTTTGTCGTTGCGTATAACAGAATCCAACCATATTTTATTTATACATTGAATATATATATATATATATATACACACTCAATGTTGCGTAGAATAACTTCTATCAAACGAACTTGAAATTGTGTGTAACAAGAGCCAAGAAAAGTGTTTCGTATAGTGCAAGATAATCTTAGTGTGTCATACAATAGAAGATATGAATAAAATTAAAAAGAATTTATCTTATAAAATCTCGGGTTGTTACAATGGATGCATCCTTCATGTCAAGAATTATGTATTTTATGAGGCATTGGTTTTAAATATTAATATAAACAACATTATGTATTCCATCACCATGAATTCAGTTATTATTGTATATGTGTCTATTTATATTTTTAACCATGGATTTTCTTCAAACTCATGTGATCATTTATATGGAACTATTTTATCATCATTTATTTCTTTCCAAATTATTCATGCCATGATATCTTTTGATATATTTTTTTCCTTACTGAGCATTTGATCTCAAAATTATTATGTTTCCATTTCGATGGGTTATAAAAAAAATTATCACACATGATATATAAAAAATAGTAGCATGTGTGGAGAATTTTGTGAGATATATTAAAGATTATTATGGATTAATTAGTTTCTTATATAGTGTAAAAAATGTTCATTAGAAAATAAATACATTATATTTATTAGTTTATGATTTTTCTTAATTATCTAAAGCTATAAAAGATATTTGGAATGTATATAATGATGTATTTTCTTGAATTCATGTAATTATGTGATGGTTATATCTAGGAACATTAAATTTTTTTCAAAGATGATATGAAAATTCTACGTTATTCAAACCAAATCTAGGAGTGTGGGTTAGAGGTGCAATAGTTGGTATTAGAGAAGGGTTTAGATAACTTTATAGGTTAGGATGTTAGTTGAGGATAATTTAAAGGTGATAATTTAATGTTGATCATAATTTCAAAGTTACAGATAACCCTTTAATTTGGTTGAGGTGATATTGAATATTTTAGGGATTATGATTAGATAAATTTATTAAAAACAATAGGGATAATTATAATGGATAAGTGTAATTATATGACAACATCCTAAACTTTTGGTAAAGTAGGGGTTGTTTGGTTCTCCTAGAAATTAAATCCCTATCTGGATACTTGTATGTGGATGTGATAGTTGAAAAAATTCTCCTATGGGTAATCACCATGAAAAGGCTAGTTGGGTATTAACATAATCTTCACTCTAGTGAAAGATGATTTAGCCAAAGACTACACATATATATGGACACTCTTGAGGTATATGCTTGGGTAAATTACATTCACTTTAAAATCCATTATTATAGATTTGATATGTTAATGAATTAGATTAAGGAATATGAGAGAACTCAACTTAACAAAGCCTATATTAAAAGAGTTATTTAGGTTAAATTGAACACTAATATAATAATTTCAATGATTAAGATATTTTGAGGTTGAATATCTCAAAAAATAATTATCTTATGGTGTTAATTATTAATTACTCATGATTAACACCTTTTAGTTTCAATAATGGCTGAAACCCGAAGGAACCATGTTAACAATAGATATTTTGAGTAATGTAAATATTTTCCCAACACGAAACCTAACGAGATATGATTTGGAGTGAGGAATCTGGTTATTATGAAAAATCATCTATAAAAAATTATGATTAAAAAGATGAACTTATTTTATTTCCCAAACACACAAAATAAGATATGGATAGAGTCTCAGGTAAGTCCAGGTGACAAAGATGATAAAGGAAAGAAAATTCAATTTTGTTTATTTCAAGAATTTGTGAAGAGAATCCCAAGGGCATGTTTGAAAGGAAATGAAAGATGATTAATGTGTATAAAAAGAGGGAATGGATTAAAAATTTGTGGTTGAAAAATGAAGCAATAGATTAACATGATTAATGGAAAACAATTTTTTCCTAGTCATACTAAAGATATTAAGGTAGACGCCTCATTTAAAGATATATCTCGAGTCATGCCAATATTTTAGATACCCTTTAATAATTTTATTAGTAATTGTAAACTAAAATTGTGAAGTTGAAATTTATTTAAAGGGGGATGATGTAACACCCTATGAATTTAAATTATATATATTTTACATTAAAACCTAATGTGTTCAATAGTTATCTTCGCACACCACACCGAACCAAAACGTATAGCATAAATTTATATAACTGATAAAATATATCTATAGAATTTGTGTATACAAATAGATCTAACTAAATTATGAAATATATGTAGAAATAAAAAATAAAGTACATTATTAATACTAAGGTATGATGAAAATTTTAATTAGTGTAGTTAAATAATTAATAAGAGTGATATATGCTTTTTAATGAAACCTTTCTAAAAAAATTATTTTTATGTGTTTTATTTTAAGAAACTAAATATATTATTGAAAAAATATATTTTATATATTAATAATATATTTTCAAAAAAATTATTAGTAATTTATAGGAAATAAAAATAGGAATAATTATTATTTTAAAAAGGATGTGTTCCTATAAAAATAGTTTTCATTATATTTTTATGACTTTATTTAAAAGTAAAATTGTCAAATTATTTATTTTTAATTTGAAAAAATAATTTTTTTTAGATTCATAATATCAATATTATATTAATTTGAATTTTCTGGATTTTTCTGCAATAGTTTATTTTTAGGTGAATAGTGGAAAATACAATTTTTACCAAAAAAACTATTTGTAGTCATTTCTTTTAATTAAATAGTATTTTTGGTAAAATTTGGTTTTGGATTTCTTTAAAATCCATATAAATTTTATTTTATTTTATAATAAATTAATTTATATCATGAAAATCATATAAACTGATAATTTTATCTTACACATAAATTTTAAGCTTAAAAATACACTTTTTCTAAAAACAGGTTTTTACGCATCAGAGACGATAATATAAAAATTAATTTTTATTATATATAGAAATATTATATGATAAAATGGATTTCATAATTGAAACTAGTAAGTACAAATTATTTAATAAGGTCCATTTTATTTTTATTCATTAAAATTAAATTACTTAGGTAAAAATTAGTAACCATGGTAAAATAAAAAATAGTAAAAGTGAAAATTCTATGAGTAAATGGATTAAAAACATGTTTAAAACATGTATGAAAATGAATTATTTAGGTATTATTGACCTTATATCACCCCCATTCCATAACTTTACACTTTTTAATATTCTTGATATGTGAAGCATGTTCTCTATTTATATTAAGTTGAAATATTTACAAAAATTATTTTCTAACCACTAATACAGGGGCCCCTCACCACCCCTTCAAGACTGTAAAAACCCAATTTTTCTATGATGTATGGTTCCTTTTAATTATGGTATAATTATTTTTTACTTTATATGGATGAATAATGGGTTCACAGATGTTTTATGGGAGTTTGGGACTTGTTTGGAGCTGAGAACCTTGAATGGTAGAGAAAAGGACTGTGACACATTATAATGACCCATAATTTTCATTCATGGATATTACCTTACTTTTTCAGAATACATAATACATTACACAAACACAATCCCAAAGACTATATTATTTTAGTGCCATTGGAAACTAGGAACACATTCTTCTAATTTGGTGAAAGATCTTCAAAATTTCTCATAAAGATCTACCCCTTTAGTAACCCTAACTAAAACCATTCGTTATTACATGGGGGAAAGAAAACATAAGAAAATGGGCTAGCTTAGATGCTCATTAAAAGTAAACAATAGAGACATGTAAACATTATCATGAGAATAAGGGTATGAGAAAATGATCATGAAAATAGAATATCACACCCTACACATCAATGCTAATAAACAAGAATCATAGCCTAAAGATTGAAAGTTCATAAGACATGAATCATGTGGAAATAAAGAACATAATCCATGAAATAATAACATAATAACATGACATCAATTTTTTGGTAGACACATAAGTATATAAAAATTATTTCCATTGTAGTCAATTCATCGCTACCATGTCCATCTTAGTAGTATGTGTTCACTCCCATATCATCTTGGTAGTCACAGTTCACTCCCATAACCATCTTGGTGAATAAGGTCCTTTATGTCTATCTAAGGAGAAATAAATCTTTTACCAATGCATTATAGAGATATATAGGTCCCACCCATCTCAAAATGAAATCATACATATATGTACCATAAGAACATAAATCATTTATCATATTAGAAACCATGGAATGAAATGGGTTTCATAAACATAATAAAATCATAATATATCCCATGGAAAATAAATGGGTTTCATAAATATTATTCCACCATAAACATAACCATTCATATAAAGATTAGGAATGGAAACATTGATGCATGTACCTAGTAAAACATAAGTAATATAAAAAAATGTTATCTTAGATGGAAAAAAATTTTGAGAGAAATATTGAAAAAAATTATCAAGGAAAATATCTTTTAGGCTTTGAAAACATTTTCTTTAATTGAAATTCCACATAATTTTAAAAGAAAATATTTTATTTGAAAATAACCTCATAATCTTATAAGGGAAGCTTAAAGGTAATAAGGCGTCATGAAAGCGTAAAAATCCATTCATGCCATATAATTTGGAAAAAACATTCTTCTCGTATTTTTTTTGGAAAATTAAAAAATTACCTCATTAGGAAAATGATTAAATAAACCTTTAAAAAAATTAATAAAAACTTAAAAATGGGTAAAAATGACTTTAAAAAATTTTAGAATAATAATAAAAATATTTTCGAAAACAAATTTAAGAAACATGGACATGGATGATAAATATACCCTAGTAAATACTTGCATATATAAAATCTTTGAAAGTAATGATATTTTGAAATTAACCAGTTTTATTTGGAAAAAATATCTTCACAACATAAAACATTTCTGAAAATATATTTTTTGAAAATGAGTATAAGAGATATTTTAAAAACATTTCATGATGGAAATAATCTTCAAACATTTCAAATTGTCCTATAAAAATTTGAAAACTTTTAATCATAAACCCCATAAAATAGTAATATTAAATGAAGCCTAAAATATCATTAGAATATGTATATTACTAATATAAGATATAAAATGGAATTATATACCCCTCTTAAAAGAATATAGGTGCATAACACAACATGTGCCTCAAAGAAGGAAAATTGAAACAAAACTACCTTACTCATTTGGTAACTTTTAAACCATAAAACCCCATGAAATAGAGATAATAAAATGAATATTTAGATATGCATAAATTAAATTATAAAATTCATAGAATAAATTCATGGGTAGTATGTACACCACACCAAATAAATGAGAAAGTGAGATGAAATTCCCTTAAACATTTCGTATCAATGCCGTAAGAATTTCTCAAAGGGATAATTATGTGTAGAAATAGTATATCCAAAAAAAAGTTAAGTTGAAATTACAACATAAATAAATAAATAGTTATTACACATGTAATTATGGCATAATATAATCAACGAAGTATGCGTAAAACACGATGAGTGGAAATTGAGTTAAGAACCCCCTTACCTCACGCTTCCCTTTATTGTAGAATTCTTTAACCTCCTGTATAATGGTTTAAATAATTTTCTTTACTTATTGAAGAACTATATTAATATTTATAATACCTTATATGATTCTTTTATAACATCTTACAACCCATTCATTAATAATATTTCATTATTTTTGTTGTTTCAGGTGCGTTTGTTTCATGGTTTCATGATCGGTTCGTTTGTGTAAAATTATGGATGTTATTATAAAATGAGATTAAAACACCAAAAGTGGAATTAAATAGTATTAATGTACTTAAATAATTATAATTGGTCTCATATATCATTTTTATTTCTTACATGAGTACGATTCATTAGATAGAACGTTAATGACAAACATTTTATTTATTTTGATAGGTTTTTTCGAACAACAAGAACTAGTTTAGTTTTATTTAATATTGTGAGTATATATTAGTTAAAAAATATTAAATAGTTTATAATATACATATTAAAATATTATTTAATAACAATTTTTTTAAAACTATCCATGAAGACTGTATTTAAAAAAGAATAAAACATTATTCATGGAGGCGATTAACCGACATAACTTCGACAATAATTTTAATTCTTTGAATAAGTGGTGGTGAGAAATGAAATGGATATGATATATTCCATTATAAAAATAAAAGTCTGGTATGTAAATGATTCTGAAGTTTTCATGCATTTATGGAGGAAGTAGGTGAGGAGAAATTAGAAAAAGAAAATAAATTAAGAGATGTACTTTGGGAAAATTACCTCTTGAAATCACCTCCTTGAGAGACCTTTGAGGACCTTGGATTTGGTATTTGGGTGAGACCATAAGCACTTGGATATGTTTATAGTGATGATTAGAGTTTTGGTAAGAGTTTTGAGGATCTATAAGGATTTATGGGTCAAAATGTGGTGTTGAGGGGTGATATTTATACTTGAGGATATGTGGGTTTAAGTGATTAAATAATGACAATATTATATTTAAAGACAACCATTTTGAGGGGGCATTAAATTCAATGATTTTTTTTGAAATTAATATTTTTTAGGCTTTGTAGGGTAGATAAAAACCTTAAACAAACTTTAAATTTTGTATTTTTTAGGTATTTTAATACTTTAAGGTTTTTAACTTCAATATGTTTCATTTTTTACCTATACTGTGATAAATAATTTTTTTACCATGGTAACTTTTTTACACCTAAAAATGAAATTGAACTTAAAAATTAATATGGACCGAATTATTAAAAATATTTAATCAATTTTACCTATTTAAATTCATATAATTGGAAATTTTAGATATTAAATTAATCATGTAGACACAACGAAAAACTGAGTTTTTAAAGTTAAAAGTTCACAAGGTTTTTATATCCAATTTCTATGTAAAATTGATTCAAATGAACTAAATTGGTTTAATTGATAAAAAATTATATTATTATACTTTAAAAACAAATAAAATCAAATTTTAACAATATAAGTATAGTAGATGAAAATGCAGTATTTTTCACTATTCGTCAAAAAATGAAGTTTATGAGAAAAATTCCAAAAATTCATCTAATGTAAAGTTTTATATATTTATTTTAAATAATAATTTTATGTTTTAATATAAATATTCTAAAAGTGTCAAAATTTATATTTATAATGGGTTCTCTATTAAATGGTGATAAAATTACCCTTTTAAACAATTTTGGTTTTTAAGAAAAGTTTGGGTTGGATCTATATTATGACTATAAAATCTATTGGATGAATATAAAAAATAATTTATTAAATATATAACATATATATTTCAGTAATATAATTCATTAGTTGTAATTAATATAATTTATTAATACAAAATTACTTTGGGAGTATAAAAATAAAACTATTTCCTTTATAATCAATTGGTATATATTTTCATTTATAATTAATAGGTAACCAATTAATTCATACTATAAAACTGATATTTTCATAAGTTAGTTAATTCTATTCATAAATTCTAATTTAAAGGATAGTTTATATCATATTATATTAAATAATAATATTTTAATAGTATGCTATTGTTCAGTGAAACTCAGTATTGCGTGCAATAAAAGCTATCAAAAGAACTCAGCATTGTGTGTAACACAATAAAATCATAGTGTTGAATATACTAAAAGACAATACAAGTGTTACATGTAGTGCAATCTCAACTTGGAGTTTCATATAATTCAATCTAGACATAGTTTTTTTTCATATAAAAAAGCTATATTCAGAATTGTTTGAAATCAAAAATATAGAAAAGATTAAATTAATTTGATAGAAATCATTTGTAAAAATCTAGGGGTGTAACATTCCACCCCCCTTAAATACAAATACATAAAAACTTTGATTATTCCCATTCACCCGTAATTCATAATAAGGATACCTCATCTTATTACTTAATACATATTTCCTTTCACATTTCATCTGTAGTCTCATCATCATCAACAATATTACCATTACTCAGACCATCTTTCTGATTTCCTTCAGGATCTTTCCACTTATGACATAGATTTTCATAATGACCATTCATTACAAACTTAAATAAATTAACCTTTAATGATCTATTAGGGAGGAGAATATTACCGTACATTTCATTAACCAAACCCTTCCTTTTTTCTTTATAGTTACTTTCTTTTCATCCTTCTATTACACAGTAATATATCTTCTTGTTCTTATAATACATTCACTTAGGTCATTCTTTACACATTATTGAGACAAAGGAAACAAAATATTCTTCTTCCATTGTCTCCATTACATAAACTCTCAGAAAAATCCTTCCTTCTCTTCTTTGGTGATTCTGAGAGTTGGTTAAGGTAAACATTCTTAATCATGTTACGTGAAAACTGACTAGGCATGATCCAAAAATCATTTACTCTAGTGTCTATACCATTTGAATTATCATCATTAAATTTTTGATCACATTAAATGTTAATCAAGTTTCTTATAGTTCCCACTATTGAATAAAACCAGAAATCATAGAGTAAGAAACAATTATCATTGCGAGGAACCATAGAATCCTAAAAACCACTTATAGGATGTCTAAATCATGACACTTTCATTAATATATGACACATTAGGTTTATTCTAGGTTATTTATAGACAAATTATATTTAAATATTTTCTAATGGTTTGAAATAGTTTGTAAGTTTCAAAAGTATATCCTCCAAGAGTGTCAAACCATTTGTGCAGTAAAGTCTATTATCATGTACCAGGTTATGATTGAGTCAGGCCTGATGCACCTTGTCAGAGTTGTTATCCCTTGGTACATATATTCATATCTATATCCACTTATAGTATTCATAAAGGAATGTATTTCTATGAAAATACTCACTCTATCTTTTACCAAAATTCTAGGACACTTTCCTATACTCTTCTTTATCCTTATACTTATCCTTAGATATATCCTTAGGGTTATCACTAAGGTTTTATCATCCTAGTTTCCAAAGGATGACTAAACCTTCACTCTGATACCAACTATAACAACCCATGATTTTCATATATGGATATTACATCACTTATTTAGAATACATAATACAATACATAAACACATTCCCAAAGATAATATTGGTTTAATTCCTTTGTAAACTTAGAATACATTATTCTAATTTGGTGAAATATATTCAACGTCTCCCATAAATATTTTCCCCTTTAATACCCCAAACTAAAACCATTCTTTATTACATGGGGAAAAGAAAACCTAATAAAATGGGTGAGATAAGATGCTCATTAAGGGTAAAATAGGAAGACATGTAAACATAATCATTAGCATAATGGTATGATAACATGATCATGAAAATATAATATCATACCATGAATATCAGTGCCAATAAATTAGAATCATAGAATGAATATTATCAGTTCATAAGAAATTAATTATAAGGAATTAAAGAAACAAATCCATGAAATTATAATTTAGGAATAAGACATGGAATTTTTGGCAGATACATAAGAATATAAAAATTATCTCCATATTAGTCAAGTCATCGCTAATAAGGTAATCATAGTAGTATGAGTTTACTCCCATACCATCATGGTAGTCATGTTTAATTCCCATAACCATCTTGGTAGTCATGGTTCACTCCCATAACCTTCTTGAAAAACAAGGTACTTTATGTCCATCGCATGAGATATAAATCTTTACACAATTCATTAGAGGGAGATATAGGTCCCACCCATCTCAAAATGAAATCATGCATATGTGTACCACAAGAACATATATAATTTATCATATTAGAACCCATGGAATGAAATGGGTTTCATAAATATCATGAAATAATAGCATAACTCATGAAATAGAAATGGGTTTTATAAATATCATTCCCTCATAAACATAAATATTCATAAAAATAATTAGAATGGAATCATTGAATCATATCCATAGAAAAACATAAGTAACATCAAACAATGTTATCGTATATGGAAAATAATTTTTAGAGAACTCTTGAAAACAATTCTTGAGTAAATGATCCTTTCTTCTTTTAGAACTTTCAATTTACATGAAATTCCATGAAATTTTAAAAGAAAACATCTTCATTGAAAATAACCTCTTAATTTTTTAAGGTAAGCTTTAAGGAAATAAGGCATTATGAAAGTTTAAAAATCCATTCATGCCATATAAGTTAGAAAAAAACATCTTTTACATACTTTTACCTAAAAATTCAAAATTTACCTCATTGTTAAAATGGGTAAATATTTCTTTCAAACCATTTAATAAAAACTAATACATGGATAAACATGGCTTTAAATAATTAAATAATAATATTAAAAATATTATTGAAAATAATTTTAAGAAACATGGACAAGGATGATAAATATACCCTAATAAATAATTACATATAAACAATCTTGGAAACTAATAATATTGTAAAATTAACCCCCTTTTTTGAAAAAATTATTTTTAGAAAACAAAATCGTTTTGAAAATATTTTTCTTTGAAAATTATATTATGATATATTTTAGAAATGTTTCTTGATGAAAATAAACTTCGAGTCCTATACCACATTGAAACATTTGAATCATAATACCCATGAAATAATAATATTAAAAGAATCATAAAATATCATTAAAATAAGGATATTCCAAATATGACATGTTAAATAGAATTATATACACCTCTTAAAAGAACATAGGTTCATAACGAAACATGTGTCTCAAAGAAGGAAAATTGAGACAAAGCTACCTTACTTATTTGGTAACTTTTAAACCACAAAAACCCCATGGAATAGAGATCATCACATGGATATTTAAATACAAATAAATTAAATTATAAAAGTAATAGAATCATGGGTATTATATACACCGCACCAAATAAATTAGTGGTCAATAAGGTGTGTATCTCACAGAAATAAAAAAGTGAGATGAAATTCCCTTACAAAGTTCGTATCAATGGTGTAATAATTTATCAATGGGGTGATTAAATGTAGAAACAATATATCCACATAAAGTAAAGTGTAAAATAAAAAATAAATAAATAAATAGTGATTACACATAAAATATTTTCATAATATAATCAATGAAGTATGCGTAAAACCCAATGAGTGGAAATTGAGTATAGAAACCTTTTACCTCACACATCCCTTTTAGTGTAACATTATTTAACTTATTATATAATGGTTTAAATAATGTTATTTACTTATTATATAACTATATTAATATTTATAATACCTTATATTATCTTTTTATAACATATTAAAACCCATTCATTAATAATATTTCATTATTTTTATTGTTTTGGGTATGTTTGTTTTGCGGTTTCATGATCGGTTCATTAGTGTAAATTTATGTATGTCATTGTAAAATGAGATTAAAACTCCAAAAGTTTAGTTAAATTTTATTAATTTAATTCCATAAGTATTAATGGTCAAATATTTTATTTTTATTTCATACATGAGGATGATTCATTAGATACAACGTTAATGATAAATGTTTAGTTTATTTTGGCGGGTTTTTTCTGAATACCATGAAATAGTTTCATTTTCCTTACTATTAAAAATATATATTAGTTAAATAATATTAAATAGGTTATAATATACATATTAAAATATTATTTAACCATAAAAATTTATTTAATACCAACCATGAAGGCGGTGATGAAAAACCAAAAACATTATTCACAGAGGCGATTAATTGGCATAACATGGCCAATAATTTCATTTATCTGAATAAAAGGAGATGAGAAATGAATTGGATATGAGATATTCAAATTGATACATAAAAATCCAGTATATATGTTATTCTGTAGTTATAATGCATTTATGGAGGAATTATGTGGACATAAAGTATAAAAAGAATAGAAATTAAGAGAGGTACCTTGGGAAAATTACCTCTTGAATATCACCTCCTTAAGAGACCCTTGAGGACCTTATATTTGGTATTTTGGAGAGAAAATAATCAATTGGACATGGTAAGAGTTATGAGGAGATGTTTGGATATAGATTTTATGATCTATAAGGATTTTTGGGTCTAAATGGGGTGGTATTTATACATGAGGAGATGCGGGTTTAAGTGATTCAATAATAAATATTTTATATTTAATGCCAACCCTTTTGAGGTGGAATTAAATTCAATGAATTTGGATTGAAATTAATGTTTTGGAGGATTTTTTCGGGTATATAAACACCTAAAACAAACTTTAAATGTTGTATTTTTTAGTTATTTTAAGCTTGTACCCTTTTTAACTTTAACATGTTTCCTTTTTTACCTATACCGTGGTAAATAATTTTTTTTACCATGGTAAATTTTTTATAACTAAAAAAAAATTGGCCATAAAACGTAATATTTAAATTATGATTAAAAATATTTAATCCATTTTACCTAATTAAATTCATATAATTGGAAAAATTATATATTAAATTAATCATATAGACACAACTAAAAAGCGGGTTTTAAAGTGAAATGTTCAAAAGCTGACACAGTTTTTATATCCAATTTAAATATAAAATTGATTCCAATGACATAAATTGGATTAATTTATAAAAACATGATCTAATTATACTCTAAAAAAAAATCAAAAACACAATTTTATATAAAATAAATTAGATAAAAATGCAGTTTTGAACTAAAATGCAGTTGTTTCACAATTCATCCAAAAATGAAGTTTCTCAGAAAAATAACAAAAATCCATCTAAAATAAATTAGTGTATCATTATTTTAAATAAGAAATTTAGTTTTTTATATAATAATTCTAAAAGTTTAAAAATTTATATTTAAAATGGGTTCCCCATTAAAAGGCGATAAAATTACCCTTTGGAAATATTTAGGGTTTTATGCATAAGATTGGTCTGGATCTTATCTTATGCCTATAAAATCTTTTGGATGAATATAAATTTTTTTATTGAATACATAACATATATATTTTATTAATATAATTCACTAAATTTAATTAATTTAATTTATTAAGACTAAATGATTTTGGGAGCATAAAAATAAAACAATTTCCTTCATATTCAATTGGTATATATTTTCATTTATAATTAATTGGTAACCAATGAATTCATATTATAAACTCTATATTTTCATAATTTAGTTAATAATATTAAAAAATTATAATTTAACTGATAGCTTATATATATTATTAAATTGAGTAATAATAATTTAATAAAATACTATTGTTCGGTAGAGCCTGGTATTGTGTGAAATGCAAGCTATCAAAAGAACTGAGCATTGGCTGAAAAAAAGACAATTATTGTGTTGAATATACTGTAATATAATCTAAGGGTTGTGTATAGCACAATCTAGAAATTTATTTTTATATAACAAATGCCAGACATAGTGTTTTTCATATAATAAAACCTAAATTCAGTATTGTGTGAAATAAAAAATATAGAAAATCTTAAGATAATTCGAAAAAAATTATTTAAAACAATTATTGGGTGTTACATTCATGGTTAGTAGAAACCATGCGAGCCAATCCATATGGTTACTCTAACTCTGCAAGGTATGGACAATGGGATGATGGAGGTCACATAGTTTGAGGAAACCATGCATCCCGGGGTGCACGCCCATATTGATGGTTTGTAGTTTTTAACAGAGACACCAAGAATGGTTGGTGCACGGTTTTTTAGACCATGTGTCCTAAATATGTGGGGTCCCTATTTAGATAGTGGGATTCACATGGTTGGTTCATGGTTTATCCAATCATGGATCCAAACTGTGCAACCCTTTAATTCTTGGGAGAATTTATCATTTCCTTTAAAAATATTAGTAACCCACCTCCTTTCTTATTTCTTCTTTCCTGTAGAAGGGACCTCCCATTATTCAAGTTGGAGCTCCCAAACCCACCTTACATAGATTTTGATCCCATTTCATCATACAAAGTTGGATTTGATCATTGTTGTTCTCGTTGGATTCTTCCAAGTAAGCCCTTTAATCCTCAGGCTCAATTCACTATTTCTATTATACTCGAAAGAGTTATTTTGATACAGGATCATATGCCATATTTTTAGGGAGTTGAACCATTATTCCATTTTCATCTAATCTAGCCCTAACTAAAGGCTGATACTGGATGAGTATAGTTCTATAGGCTCGGGGTAGGTGGTCTATGACTCATCCCTCAAGTATTTCCATTTTATAAACTATCGTCATTGTGTTCACACTAATTTCATCAGGCATTATCTGTTAAATTCATATGTCATACTTATAATCATCATTCTCATATTCTAGATCCATTTCTATATTTTATTATCATATTGTTGAAGGTTATGACCTAAAAACCTTCCACCCCAATTTAGGTGCATCTTTAATTATGCCTTGGTAACCCATGAGGGTTTATCTGATACATTGTTCAGGTATGTGTCTTGACCCTTATAATGGTATTCCCTCTTAAATTAAATGAATTATTAATTGGTAATGGATATCATGTAAAGATATCACTTGACCCTTATAAGGTAAGTGCTTCAAATAATTAATAAACCATTAAAATGTTAAATGTAATGTATATTTATATATTTCACTTGGCCAAGTTAATTATAATTTAATTAAATATGGTTTCATGTCGTTAACCATATTTTTCATTCTTATGAAAGGTAAAGGAATCAACCAAAGAATTTAATATGGAATTAAAGTAATAAACAGTTTCATTCCCTAGTTAACCTTGTTACTTTGTATGGAAGGTGATAGAATGAAACAATTAAGTTATTAAATGTCATGAGTATTACATGGCCAAAATTAAATAATTAATTATGTATAAGGTGCCTATTTTATATAGACCTTTTCATCTTTATAGGAGTGGTTAGACTAGAGATGACCTTGGATTCTTGAGGGAATTCCTTGAGTACTTATAGGACATCATTATGATTCAAGGAGAAGGTTTCCAAGGGACATACCCACCGTGGAACATAGTCCTTGTCTACTAGAGGATTCCTAGCATGACATCATAGGGCCCCTTCACTATCTTACAAATATTATGATGCCTTGGATACACTCCTTGGATCCAAATTTATGTCTTCAAACACATGACACCATGGATTCACCCAATTGGGCCCAGTCATTCTTAGCCAATTTTACCTTGGACAATATCCTTGGACAAGATCCTTGGTCTTGGTTATAACTAGTTATAATAGAATACATTGGGAGATGCCCTCATATTACAATCAAACCCACTTATAGGAAGGATGTTTGTTATTACTGAGTTGGATCAACCCCTAAGGTCAAGGATTCCTTAGTTGTTATCTTAGAGCCTTTTTACTATTATCACCATTATAGGATGCCATATTATACCTTCCATACATTATTATTATCATCATGATACATTTATAGTGTTTCTTACACCTCACATGTAAAGACCTAGAAATTTCAAGGAAATTTTTTTCGTAATTTCTTTGGGATTGTACAAGAACGCAGTTTCTGACAGCGCCTGATTCCGAGGTCTGGTGTGCCCGGAATCAATTTCTGAAGTTTAGCTCGGGTACGTTCAGTGAACGAATGAGCGGGTTTTTCTATATTTTTAACAGGTGCTCGGAATCGAAATCTGAGGGCACCGATGAAACCGCAGCACCGGTATTTGCTTAGAAACACCTTTTCCAAAGGTGTGTTTGCTCGGGTGTCGATGTAAAAAAGGGGGGGAATAAAAATATAATTGTTTTATTTTTATTTCTTCACTAAGCGGTTTAAGTGAAATAAAGTTGTGTCTCAACTTGATTTCTCTTTTCTAAGTGTTATATCCTAGGTGTGGGACTTGGAGTGGGACCCACCGGTTGTTAACTTCCCATGAGAGGATTAAGGGTGAGGTGGGGCCCACATGAGCCCCCACCTTTTCAAATTCTCTAACTCCTCTAAACGCCTTTTTAATTAAGTGACTCCTCCCCTCCTCACCCCCACATTAATTCATGCCACCTAAACACTAATTAATTTGACAACTTAAGATCAATTAATTAAGTATGTTAGGTTTGAATTTTGTATTTTTGAAATGCATGGCTTGAGTAATAAAATAAGAGGTGTCTTATTTTATTTGGGTTTTAGCTTGTTGTGTTGAGTTTTTGGGAGAGTTCTAGTTTTTGAAGAGTTTCATCCTTCCATGAAGAACTCCATCCTCATCGTTGAAGAATGCGAAGAACGCCGATGCCAACCTCGGCTTCCTTTTTCTCGACACTTGACGAAGCGACGCTGTCATCCCGCGACAACGTCTACAGAACAACGAAGCTTTCCCCTTCTTCGTCAAGCGATCAACCATCGTGAATCAAGGTAGGGAATTAATTTGTAAATGTTAATGAACCCATGTTTATTTCCTTCTAAAACAAAGAACGTGGATCAACTAAATATTAAGTTTATTCGCGAAAGAATATGTTTGCGGGTTGGAAATTCTTGTTTGCGGGGAAAACAGTAGGGGTTTTGTCTTTACGTTCGGATTTTTAATTGGACGTTCTTCAATATTAATGGCCAACTGTTATCAAAATAACGGAGGATGTTGGACGGCACAAACACAGCCAAAACTCCTCCCCTTTTATTTTGATGGTTATCTTCATGTCTTGAAACGGAAGCGACGCGGTGTCGTCACACCGCGTGGAAACAAGGAGAAATGCGGTGAAGAAGCACGGCGCCGTCGTGCCACGCCGTTGAGGCCGAACGAAACCGCGGCTAGAGTCAGGGCCGCGGAGGCGATTTGAAGACTCCACTGGTTGATCGTTGTGTGCGGATTGACAGGTGACGACAAATGGGGCCGCAAAGTCAATTTGATGCCTCCGTAGTGAAGGTCGGGTCCCGGGAGGACCGTTGGAGAAGGTGGCGAACAAAACGGACCACCGGAGCGCGTCCGGTGGTCCGCAGAAGGCAGCGGCGGCGCGCCGCTGGAATGGAACCGCCGCGGTGGTGGGCCAAACCAGAACAGCTTAGCCGTTCCGGAGGCTAAGCGGCGCGGCTTAAAGCCATGCTGGTTTCGTCGACCCCGGGGGGTTGTAACCCCCCCCCCCCCCCCCCCCCGCACCCACTGGCCACGCGGGCGCTGCGCCGCGCCAGCGCCAGGCCGGGATGGGCCGGGCTGCACCCTAATGGGCCGGACCTGGACCGATGTGGGTCGACCCGGTTTGGGCCGACCCGGGGGGGGGGGGGGTATCGGGCCGGGTCGGACCGGGCCCGAACCCCCTATTTTCGGACAATTTTGTTCAAACGCCCATATCTTGGGCTACGGACCTCCGATCGACGTACCGTCAGTTGCGATACGATACTTTGATCAAGAAGGTCGTTTCGGTATATTACACTCAAGGTTTTGGAGGACTTTGAGTATGGCCGGGTTGGTTTGGATACGAAACTAACCGGGCCCTCAAAGCGGAAATGCTTATATCTTGAGCTCCGAATGTCCGATTGACGTGCCATCGACTTTTTTGGATTCCTCTTGATGAGACGGAACTCTTGGCATAATTCACCTGAGTTTTGGATGCAGATGGATAGTGGCTGGGTTGGATTGAACCTGAAATCCAACCGGGCCCCTTGAACGGAAAAGATGATAACTTTCAGACCGGACATCTGTTTGATGAATCATCAGCGGCGTTGGTGATAACGTAGAGAAACGGTCCCTATGAGTATACCTTATGAGATTTCGGGGTACAGTTAAGATACTGCCCGGTTTTTTTGCACACGAAACCAACCGGTCCCCTGGGACGGAAAGGCTAATAACTCATAGACCGGGCGCCTGATTGACGTTTTGTCTGTTGTATTGAGACCCCTATGACGATGCGGTCCTTTGAGATACTTCTTCATGGGAATTTGTGATACTTGGAGTATCGACCAGTAGCTCGTGAAGCGGACCCTCCCAGTGACGAACTAGCAGAGTGCAGAGACCTAGTAGCTGGCTGAGACTTGACGACTGCTGATCGATCGTCTCGGAGTGATTCAGATAGCCCAGTGGGGTGCGCTTAGTTGTAGCAGCAGACCCACGGTGGAGGTGCGCTTGGTTGTAGCGGCAGACCCGCGGTACTCGACAGAAGGAGTACCTATGTATGCTATGAGGGGGTGTGCTTGGTTGTAGCGGCAGACCCTTGGTGGGATGCGCTTGGTTGCAGAGGCAGGCCCACAGTACTCTACAGGTGGAGTACTTCAACAGTCCAAGGTTAGTGGGGTGCGCTTGGTTGTAGCGGCATTCCCACTGTACTCGATATAGGAGGAGTTCTCCAGTAGCAGTGGTTTCGACATCATGAATAAAATCCTGGTTTGGGCTGAGTCTATGACCTTTGTGTTTACCTCATGATTGAGATGGGTCACTTGATAACTTAGGTATATGTATGGGAATATACCTAGGTAGTGGTTATCCGTTTATTTCATAACCTTTGTGTTTCCTCATGATTAAGATGGGTCACTTGATAACTTAGGTATATGTATGGGCATATACCTAGGTAGTGGTTATCCGTTGATTTCATAACCTTTGTATTTCCTCATGATTGAGATGGGTTACTTGATAACTTAGGTATAAGTATGGGATTATATCTAAGTAAGGGTTATCTGTTGAGATCCTTTTTTGTGGTTATCCTTATTGGATTTAGTGAGAACTTGAGGGTCTCAGGGTCCCTACTGAGTATCGTATACTCACCCCTGCACGGGATATGCCCGCACCTCGTTGTGTTGGTTGCAGACGACGGGCAGCGCTGACAGAGGCCGAGTGTTCTAGGACTGGACGGTACCCAGAGGTGGACCTCACGACGAGTCAGTATCCGGAGGTGGACTTCACGACGATACGACACTCAGAGAAGGTTGATGGGCGAGAGCGTTGAGGAGTTGTGCTATCTGTACCTACCCTTCAGGTAGGATCCGAGGAGGATGACCTAGGAGCTGCTTCCATTCTTCCAGCTATTTGTCGTTTTCTGTTATACGTTCATTCAGTTGTAGTTGTACTTTCAGTTGGGTTTGTATTCTTTCCCACCCACTTTTCAGCAATTTCTTTTGTACTTAGTGTATTACTTTCACTTGTACTCTGGGATGTTTTGTTTAATTTTATAAAGGCAATGTCTTCCCAGTCGTCGGGATTTAGGCCTTTGGTGCTAGTCGCCAGCCCCTGGCCTATGGAAGGCGGGCTTGGGGTAGTCACAGCACGGGCCCCGAGGACGGGTCGTGACATCACACAACTTATCTAGATAAACTGATCTTAAATGAATTATTAAATGACAACAAGTTCAGATACATTACCCACCGAGGCTAAAGCATGTGTGATTTATTTATTTGGAATTGATTTAAATATTTATATATATAACTTTGCACTTTTGATTTATATTCATAGACTGGATTTTATAGATGTCATTGGTGGTGGACTATTGAGATTTATCTCACACCCTATTTGGGTTGCCGATGGTACCCAGGTAGATTATATGTATGCAGGTGTTAATAAGGGAAATTTTCCTACATTGGACACCTAATATTGATTGGTTAATTATGATGGATCTTGGTAGCAGATGATTGTGTTGTTCTTGTGATGCAGGATAGTTTTTGGCTTCTTTTTTATTCTTTTGTATAGTACGTATTTCCAGTTTCCATGTATACCTATTTTCTAGTTTTATAGAGACATGAAATTACCATATCATTTTGTATATGATTCAATTTATATAATTTTATTATTATTAATTGTGTGTATATTTATGTATGATTCCTCAGAGTTATTCATTTATATCATGATTTCTCTATTGTGGGTTACTAGTCTAGTTTTTATAGTGTTTGTTTCCACTGTGCCATTTGTTTACATATGCTTATGTTATTTATATGTTATTCTATATTTTTTGTAATCCACTATGACATGAGGTGATATTCTCTACAAAAATGAACCGCATGCCCTCACTACTAGTCGGTAGCCTCTAGGGAATGGGGAGGTGTGCTTGAGGTCATGTGGCCTACCGGTTCGGGGTACCTTTGAGTGGAACCCAGGTTGGGACATCATAAAGTTGTATCAACACCTTTTTTTCTTACTTTACTATTTTAATACAATAGATAAGACATTAGGAATGATTTGGATCTTTGTTATAAGACACGATTTAGGTTATCTAACACACTTTTGGGGTAAATATTGAGTTTCGTAAAATGAGAGTCGTTGCTCTATATTTTTCTTACTAATGTGGCTACCCTTTAACTATTGGGTAATGCACATAAAATGTGATGATTATTATTATTATTATTATTATGGTTGAGGATTTCAATTTATCCTTTTTCTTAATGAGGTGATGGTAAGGATGCATCAATCATGCATCATTATAGGCACCTATAATTCATATGTCATGCATATTCCATGCCATATAGGTGTATTTCGCTGCTTTCATTGCTTGAGTTTCTTAAGATTTGTTGAGAGATCCATGATTGTTTTATATATTCTTATGCAGATAACATCTTTTTTAGGGTAGGGATTTGATTATTTAAAGTTTAAAAATCAATATAAATAGTTTTTTCCTATATAGGTTGATGGTGGCATCTTACATAGCTAGTTTCTACCCATATTAGCTATGTACCTCTGGCTACATGAGCTTCTATTTGTATGTGATTAAGTTATTGCTAGTTATAATTCTGGAGGTTTATGGGCCCTCATTGGTTGTAATGGGTAATTAACCAAGTATATCCATTGTATATTACCCGTTACATTATGTGACCGAATGTATATGGGGTTAAATGCAATGAAATGGATGTCAATTTTGGTGATAAGGTGCATGGGCCCTTATTCACTAGGAATGGTGATCCATTTTAATCATACCATGATATATCAATAAAAGAAAATGAAAATTTTAAAATTAAACCTTTAATTAGGAAATGAAATTGTTTCTAGTAATTGAAAAGGAAAATGCGATTGAACCTTCACCAACTAGAACCCTTGTAAATCAAACTTTAACACTTACCAATATCATATCCTTATAAGTGGGGAGTTTTATTAGTACCTTGGATAGTGAACCCTTTTTCCTTATGATCTTCTTCTGCTAGTACTTATATCTACTCTCAAATATTGATCTAAGGCATGTTTTTGGAATTTGTAGAGCTATTCCACCATGATGTCCTCATGTCGTGTACTAGGAGGGTGGTGACAACCACACTCTAGAGATGGTGGTCTCTTAGCCGATAGTGTTACTACAAAGAATTCTACTTGATGGATCAACTATTATACCAAAATTGGGAACTACTGTTCATCTTCGAGATATATTTTTCTACTTCTGATAAAGTCCATGAACGGTGCTCCATGACCTGCACCTAATTTGGCTGACCTGACTCATGTGTTCCATCGTACCATCCTCCCGTATTTATGGGGAATGGTGTTCCTCAGGATATCGAGTCTTAGATGGAGGATAAAATTTCTATATGTGAGCATGTAGAGATGAATCCAGAGATAAGGGTCAATATTTCCACCTATATGATTTGTGATTCCACCAAATGCTGGTTTGATGTGATTACTCAGGCTGGTCATCATTATGGAATCATCTAGACAGACTTCTAGACTATCTTCTATGATTAATTTTTTCCTCAGATGCTAAGATCTGAACAAGATAGAGATTTCATGCACCTAGAGTAGGGTTTTGGGTCCATTATAGAATATTAAGCACATTTTATCGAGATATTTCACTTTGAACCACTTCTAGTTGGTGATTATCTATTGTGTACTAGACACTTTGAGGATGAGATTAAGTATTCCATTCGTAATTAGGTGACTATCTTTTTTATAACTACCTTTTCTAAGATATTCAATCAGGCTCTTATCATAGAGTACAACTTGAGCGAAGGAGGTAATTATAGGCATAGAGGTTTAGTGTTGAGGGAGGTTAGTATTTCCTATAGTAGTAGGAAACATATCCTTTATTTTTATTATTAGGGAAGTGGGGGATAAAGTTTCTATAATAGTATCTCCATTATATGCTATTATTTTGGATGGAAGGGGCATCTAGACTCAGTGTGACAGAGAAGCTCTGGAGTGTCGTGCATGCAGTCGTATAAGGAATATTTAGAGATTCTATTGGATCTTTCTAACTAATTTTAGTGGAAGAGGATCTACAATATCCCCACCTTCATGGGAAGGACCAGTTATGTCACGTTATGTGGGGAGTTGGAGTAGAACTAGAAGGAATGGCCGAGGAGGAGGTTGTGGTCTGAGTAGCCAAACTTCTAATTATCAGTGTTAGAAGAGCAGACCTCCTCTGGGTAGTTCAGCTACATCACAGGGTCATGGGTCAGGTTAGTTTCTTGATTTACAGTCGATACCTAAGGATTAGAGTGTAGAACTATCTATAGTACGATGTATTATTCTAGTATCCTCCACTATTGTATCCGATTTTTTTGATACCGGATATTCTCAGTCCTTCATTTCCTTATCAACCATGGAAAGTATCAGTTTAGAAATTTAGTATTACTATGGTGTGATAACCAGGGACACACTGTTAAGAGTATTTTCAGAGGGTATACACCAATGAAGGGACTTTCCCCTTAAGGTATGCAATTATCCCTTCTTATGGGACTTCTTAGTCCCTAAGATGGCAGGTTTCTATGTCATTATTGAGATGCAATGGTTGGTTCCATATCATTCCTTTTTGGATTTCTATCACTATAGGGTGTCATTTACATCACCATAGGGAAACATTTATCTTTACTAGGGTGATTGGGATGTCTAGTACTATAGAGATGGACTAGATAATCATGTGTTGGTTGGAGTGACCACCTAGATTTCCAGTCTCTTCATAGAGGAACATGGTGCACATCTGACTTGTTTTTCTCTAGTAGTAGATCATTTT
This sequence comes from Viscum album, assembly GCA_963277665.1. Taxonomy (NCBI): domain Eukaryota; kingdom Viridiplantae; phylum Streptophyta; class Magnoliopsida; order Santalales; family Viscaceae; genus Viscum; species Viscum album. Next base: position 1,660,737,927 of record OY728146.1, on the reverse strand, counting down.
AGGGACATATTTTCCAACAATTTTTCTAAATTACCAATTGATAGAGAGGTAGAGTTTATTATTGATATCATTCCAGATGTATCTCCGGTTTTCCATTCCTCTATATAGGATGCCAGCTACTAAGCTTCAGGAGATCAAGAGATAGTTGGAGGATATGATGTCTAAAGGTTTAATCTCTCCCAACACTTCTTCTTAGGGCTCAACCATGATTTTTTATAAAAAGGAGAGTGGGACCCTTAATTTATGTGTGGTTTAATGACAGTTGAACCAAGTTACAGTTAATAACCAGAATCCCTTTCCTTGAATAGATGACATATTTGATCAGATTTGAGTAGCTAGGGTGTTTTCTGAGATTGAACTAAGATCGAGCTATCATTAGGCGTGATTAAAGACTTCAGATATACCACAAATGGATTTACAATGTTGGTAGGGTTTATATGACTATCTCGTTATTCCATTCAATCTTAAAAATGTTCCCACCATTTTCATGTCTTTTATGGATAGGGGTTTCCACCCCTATCTGGATTCCTTTTTCATGGTCATCATTGATGATATCTTAGTGTATTTTCATAGTCATAGTGACCATGATAAGTATATTTATGTCACATTAAATACTCTAAGGGTGAATCATCTCTATTCCATCCATACTAAGTGTCACTTATACACTGACAAAGTTCACTTCTTGGGTCATATTATCCTAGAATCAGGAGTATCTATTAGCCCAGAGAAGGAAGGTGTTGTGGTTTCTTGGGAACAACCTATGAATGTATTTAATATATGATGTTTTTAGCGATATATGGATATAATAGGTGTTTCATACATGAATTATTACACCTTTGTACAACAATTATTATTCTTACAAAGAATGGTTTCAAGTTCCTGTAGTTGGAAGCGTATGAGAAAGCCTTTTAGGAGCTGAAAGGGAATCTTACCTTGGTGCCTGTCTGATTCTTCTAGAGATTGGAATTGGATTTATAGTGTTCTATGATGCATCAGACATCATTATGAGTCCATAACCAATGTAGTAGTATAGATTCATAGCATAGATATATTATCATTTGTGAACTTCTTAGAGAAAAAATTTGATGAATGATCTCGATCTTGCAGTAGTTGTCTATGCCTTATTCTACTAGAGACACTATCAGATGTGTGAGCACTGTGTGGTGTATACATACCCCAAGTGCCTTACGTATATCTTTACATAGTTATACTTTAATCTCATACAATAAATATGGGTTTAATGTCTTCATTCCTTCGATAATGAGCTTTCCTATAAGCCTAGAAAGGGTTATGTAGTAGTAGATTCACTGAGTTAGAAAACTCAAGAACATACCATATAGGAATCCAGTTATGAATTGAAATTAATGGCCCTCTTTTATGAGATAGATATAGAGTTTCATTAGGAATCAAGATAAGTCTTCTCTTACATCCTTAGCAGTTACCTCTTCCCTCCTGTATGGGGTAAAGAGAAGGCAGTTTTCAGATATTGAAGTCTTGGTTCTTTGGGATAGTATTTCTAGTAAGGACCTACCTCTGGATTGATCCATTGAAGGAGATGAAATCCTACATATACATGGGAGTGTTTGCATTCCTATAGATATGAGAGAGGAACTGATACATGAGTATCACACTTCTCATAGGGTAGACCATCTAGGAATCTTAAATATGTATTGAGATATGAAAATCCATTATTGGTGGTCTGGGATGTAACATCAGTTAACAGGTTTATCACTAGTTGTTCCATCTATCAGTAGGTAAAGGTGGATCACCAACAACTTGTAGGATTGTTATATATGTTAGTATTCCCAGAATAGAAATGGGAAGATTTTTCAATAGATTTCATAGTTGTATCACTGAGGCTTCCTCATGGTAGTGATGCAGTTTGGGTATTTTTGGATCGACTGACAAAAGTATCCCACTTCCATCCTATTCGGGAGACTTTATCATTTGATAAGGTAGGAAGATTTAATGTATATTATATCATATGAATACATAGGGTACCTATTACTATCATTTCATATAGGTATTATTGTTTTACATCGAGTTTATTGTAGGAATTTCATAGAGCCATGGGTACACAGGTGCTTCTAATTACATATTTTCACCCTCGTACAGATGGCGAGTTAGAATAGACGATGCATGTTTTAGAGGACATGATCTAAGTATGAATCATTGAATTATATAATTATTGCGAGAAGCATATCCATTTCATTTATCTCATCCACAATAATATCTTCCAGACGATGATTCATATGGATCCTTATAAGGCCTTGTATGGTAGGTCGTTCTGTTCACCCCTACGCTGGTTAGATGTGGTAGAGGCAACACTACTAGGTCCTCATATTATTTAGGAGACTTCAAAGTAGGTTCATCTGATTTATAATTTCATGTCTACTACTCATTCTAGACATAAATATTATGTTGATCATCATTGATAACCTATGGAGTTCGAGGTCGGGGATCATGTTTTCTTACGGGTATCACCAGGACTTGGGAATAGATGGATACGAGTGAAAGGGGTGTTGTCACCTCATTATGTTAGGGAGATTATGATTCTAGATAGAGTTGGGCTGATATCCAATAAATTATTATTACCTCAGAGGTATCATTCCATGCACAATGTCTTCCACATTATATAGATTCATTTTTATCATGCAGAAATGTCTCATACTTTTGATCCCAATGAGGTTGATTTGGATGTTGATGCTTTTTTGGGGGAGTCTCTTATACACATCATTGACTGAAGCAATAATACTCTCTTGGGTCATTATATCCCTTTAGTATGGGTGTTATGGTATCACAACTAGGTAAAGGATGAAACTTGGGTGTGGGACACTGACTTACGTGCTCATGTTCCAAAGTTATTCTCAGATGAAGTTTCCTTACCCTTAGAAAGTGAACTAGGGGATGAGTTACATTAAGGGGCGAAGACTGTAAGAACCCAATTTATATATGAGGTATGGATCCTTTTTATTTTGGTCTAATTATTATTGTTGGTACTAATGTGGATTCCTAATGAGTTTATATATGTTTTAGGGGTGTTTGAGGCTTCTTCAGAGCTCAGAACCCTGGATGGTGGAGAAAAGGATTAGGATGCAAAGTTAGTAGAAATTTTGAAAGCGAGTCCTCACAGATACCTTAACCATGTGAGGGATAGATGATGGACTGAAGGAGGCCTCATGTTTTGAGGAAATTATGCAGCCAGGGGTACATGACCAAGAAGATTGTGTGTAGTTTTTAACAGAGCAACCATGCATGGTTAATGCATAGTTTCTCAGACTATGATTCCTAACTGTGTGGGGTACCTCCTTAGATAGTGAGAGGCACATGGTTGGTGCATGATTTGGCCAAATGTATGACAAAACTGCATGACTCTGTAATTCTTTGATGATTTTCTATTTTTACCTTAAAAATCTATTTAACCCACCTCCTTCGTTAATTCTTTTTTCTAGAGGTAGGGACCTCTCATTCTTCATGTTGGAGCTCCCAAACCCCCATTTCATATATTTTGATCTCGTCTCTTTGTCTGAAGCCGGATTTTATCACCTTTCGCCTTATTGGATTCTACCAGATAATCTCTTTAGTCCTTAGGATCAGTTCTCTTTTTCTATTCTCCTCAACTAAGTTATTTTTATGCAAGCTCATATTACCTATTTTTAGGTAATAGACCCATTATTATATTTTCTTCCAATACATGCCAAACTAAAGGCTAATATAGGATGAGTAGAGTGATATAGGCTCAAGGTAGGTGGTCTATGACTCATTCCTCAAGTTTTTCTATTTTATAAACTATTTTCATTGTGCGCACAACAATTCCATTGGGTGTTTCCTATTAAATTCATATTCCATGACTATAATCGTCATGTTGGTATTCTAGATCCCTTAATCTAATTGATTATAATGTCGTTGAAGGTTATAACCTCAACACCATCTACCCCAAGTATAGTGATTCTTTAAATATTCCTTGGTAAACTCCAAGGGTTTATCTAAGACACCATTCGGTCATGTGTCTTAAACCTACTAATGGAAATACTTCTTAAATTAAATAAATTATCAATTGGAAATGTCCAACATGTAAATTTATTGCTTGAACCTTCTAAGGGAAGGGTTCCAAATAATTAATGAACCTTTAAAATGTTAAATTGAAAGTATATATATATATATATATATATCACTTAAAAAAGTTAATTATAATTTAATTTCATATGGTTGCATGTCCTTATCCTATATTGTCATGCTTATGAAAGTTAAATGAGTAAACCAAATAATTGAATATGGAATTAAAGTAATAAACGGTTTAATGTACAAGTTAGCCTTTTCACTTAGTATGAAAGACAATGGAATGAACAATTCACCTATTAAATGGAATGTTGATTGCATGTCCTAAATTAAATATTCAATTATATATAATGTGACTATTTCACATATACATTTTCACCTTTATAAGAGTGTTCATACATGATCTGGACTTAGATTCTGAAGGGAATTCCTTGAGCACTCAGTGAAAGCCATTTCAATTCAAGGAACCAATATCCAAGGGAGATAGCCACCTTTTAACATGGTCTTTTTCTTCTAGAAAATTCATGACATGATGTCGTATGATCCATTAACTATCTTTCAGATATTTGGATTCCTTGGATACACTCCATGGATCTATATTGATGTCTTCAAACACATGGCACCATGGATTCACCCCATTTGACCTTGTCATGCTTAGACCTTTTTACCTTTGACGATATCCTTGGACTCAGTTATAACTATTTATAGTTGAATGCCTTGGCTAATTCCCCATGGATTATACTCAGAGCCCCTTATAGTCTAGTTTCATGTATTTACTGAGTTGGATTGACCCCTAAAGTCAAGGATTCCTTGGTTGTTACTCGGGATCCTTTTTAATATTATCACCATTATCGAATTCCCTGTTATACCTTGGATCCTTTATTATTATCATCATGATAAATTTTTTAGTTATTATTACAACTCACGTGACTTATCTGTATAAATTGAACTTAAATGAATTAATTAAATGGTCTAATGTTTAGAGACATTACCAGATGAGATTGAATCAGGTATGAGTTATTTATTTGGAATTTTTTTACATATATATACCTTCACACTATCATTTTAAATTCATAGACTGGATTGTATATATTTTGTTGGTGGTGGCCTACTATGATTTATCTCACATCCTATCCAGGCCCCTGATGGTACCCGTGTAGATTATATGTTTGCAGGTGTTGATAATGGGAAACATCATTCTTGGGGAACCTGGTCTTGATTTCTTGCTTAGGATGGAGCTTGGTAGTGGATGAAAAGGTCATTATTAGGATGATGGATAGTTTTTTTCTTCTTTTTGAGTCTATTGTATAGCATGTATTTTCTTCTTCCATGTATACCTATTTTACAGTTTTATCGAGACATGACATTACATAATCATTTTGTATGTGATTCAATTTTCAAATTTTGTTTATTATATATTTATTTTATGTTTAGGTTTACTTCCTATGAGTTATTCATTGATATCATACTTCCGATATGGAAGGTTAATGGTCTAGTTGTTATATTGTTTTTCTCTATTCCATCTATTTACAAATGCTTCCACTATTTATCTATTATTCCATATCTATTGTGCTCCAATCTGTCATGAGGGAATAGTCTCCCCATGGACACACACTAGGTCTTCACTAATAGTCAACAGCCTCTGGAATATAGGGATATTTGATTGAGGCCATGTGGCCCATCGGTTCGGGGCACCTTTGAGTGGAACCTGGGTGTTTATATCTCAATATAGATGTTTATCAAATCCCAAGGCAAGTGGATTGTGAATTGTATTGATATTAATATCTTTCACATGGTTAATGTGTTGGAAATAAATAAGTGATGTGTGGGGATAGTTATTATATAGACCATTGATGAAGTAGTTGGTCTCATAATACAAAAGGTTTGGGTATTTGGTGTATGCCTACTCAATGAAATCATGATGTATTTGTTGTGACCTTAATGAAAATAATGAAGTCTTGGTTGCATCTTTGATGGAAATAATTATTCTTTGGTAGATTCCATGATGATAAAGATAAAAATGTTAAAAATTATACATTATATCACCATGAATTCAGTTATTGTTTTCTATGTGCTTATTTATATTGCTAACCATGGACTTGTTTCAAGATCACATGATCAATTATATGTCATTATTTGATTATAATTTGTTTCCTACCACATTATTCATGCCATGTTTATTCCTTGATATATTTTGATATAAATTTTCTCTTACTATTCTTTTGATCTCTCCCTTCTTATGTTTACATTTACATAGGTTATGAAGAAAGTATTACACATGATATATCTAGAAGAGTATCATGTGTGGAGAATTTTTTGGGAGATGTTGAAAACTTATTATAGATTAATTAGTTTCTTATATAGTGGTAAATCACCATTAGTTTAGAAAGACATGGGATTTATTAGTTTATTATTTTTCCTAATTCTCTAAATCTCTAAAACTAAAAGATATTGGGAACGTATGTAACAAAATATTTTATTAAAATCATATAATTATGGGATGGTTATATATAGTAATATATAGTTATTTTCAAATCTAGAATGTAAAAAATGTGTTATTCACACCAGATCTGGGTTTGTAGGTTTGAGGTTCTATAGAGTATTCTAAAATTTATGTTTTGTAGGTCTGTTTTCTTTCTATCCATAGGGAAACCTAGGAGGAACATGATCATTTATACGATTCTAACCTCATCCTTCACTCCAACTATGATTTTGAGCAACCAACCTCACCCCTTATTTGAAATAATTATAATAGTATGGTTGAGGTCGTTTATGGATCAAAAAATTAACATCACTTGATGATGTATCTTCTACTCCTTGGAAAACATGAAAGAGATGGGGACCTCCACACATCTCACATAGAATCACCTGAGGAGGTTTTTATTTTGATCCATAATTATGGATAAAAATAAAGGTATCTATATTTTTATACATAGCCTCTATATAACTGACCAAATTGGTCATCTCATCCACCTGGTGGACACCTCTCTTGATTGGGACTCCCTGTCCTTTCCATTGGAAAATGTTTTCCGAAAGATTATCCAAAATAGTCTAATCATGAGTGGGGGTATTCCTCATTATTCCTCATCCTATTACTAAATTGACCATGCATCAAGAGTTATTTACAATCTGATTTTGAAGGAATTCAGCTACATCCATGGGGTAACTTCATGATGTAGCATATCCTTAACATCTCCATGAAATATTCCTAGGACTCATAGGTGGATTTTCTATCAAGATAGCCAAAATCCTGGATATCAATTTTGATATTTTCCATTTTTCTAGTGTAAAATATTTTTCTATAAATATTTAGTAGATTTCTTTGTTGATCTTGATAGATCTTGGTGGTGGCGACTTCAACAAATCCTTTATACACTATGTCAATGAAAATAAGAAGGCTTACAGTATGATGGAATTATCGAAAACTCCTTTACTTTTGAATGTTTTAAAAATAACAAGAATGTTAGAAATAGGACCATGGGTATCTTCATTTAACATTTCCCTAAACTACTTAATGTGATGGACCATTTTTAGAACACTTGACTTCAAATCAAATTTGTTAGCCTAGAATGGTGGTTTGGAAATACTTAGATCATTCCCATCGATTGATGGTAGGTCAAAATCCATTAATTTTAAATCACATGTTTATTTTTTCCACCATAAATGATATTTTCTAGATCCCCACATGTTTCACGGTCTCATTGGTTCCCCATTTCCTCTCTCTTGTTATGTAATAGATAACACTCGATCTCATTGTTTAATTTGAGTGTTTTCTACAAATCTGAGATCCTTGATCATGTGTGTGGAGTGTGTATCATGCCCCAAATTTCTATGGTAAGTAAACATGAAACACCAGTGAACATAAAATAAAAAAATTAAAATAGAAAAATAAAGGAAAATAGTTAAATACGAAATCGATACTAAAACATTCAGCTAGTTATGTACCATTTCCCTATAAATTATGTAATAAAATTAGTGCATATCAAGGAAACATCACCTCCTAGGGTAATTGAGTTAGATATTAGAATTTTTAAACATATGACCCTAATCACTAAAACTACAAAAGTGTAGTATAGGATTTTGGAGTCCTATGTTCGAACCACTAGGAATATAAGGATCCAAACCTAGAGAATTTTCCATGGTTATTGATTTATAAAAACAAATGGATGAAAACCAGTTAGAAAAATATATTTAATAAAGTGACATATTAAAGATAGAAATAGAAAATTGAGAAATCATGGATTAATTAAAACTTAAAATTATGAGAAAATATAGTGGATTGATTTTAAGGGGTTTTTCAAAAAATATTATTATTTATTCATTTTTAAATCAACAAGGTTGATAAATTATGAGACTTATTGAAATAAATAACTCACTTGGTCATTGATAGTAAGAACCACCTAGGTCATTTCAATTCCTCTAGTGAAGGTATATATATAAGGCCCAAATACATTAGGTTCTATCACAAAAGAAAATGTATAATTAAGGTTTGATATCACTCTCTCATTATCCTCTATCAAATTGGGGTTCATTCCCTAACCAATATCATTATCTCTAAGAAACTAATGGATAGAATCAAATTGTCTCAATGTGATATTAATTTAACACATGTGATTTAGAAAAAAATTGATCATTTATGTAAAATAATTATTCTCATACTAAAAATCTACCATCCCTTAATATAATAATCTCCCATGATATATTTTTCTATCAAAAATGAAATATTAAACTTGAGGAATGGATAAATAATACTCAATAGAAGGGAATGAAAATAAATTAATGAGTGAATGTAATGAAAATTCACAACTATACAGCCTTTGATTAAAAATCCATAAGTATGAATCAATACATCAAAATATCAAAATAAATGTTCAATTCAGTCCTCGAAATTCTTCTCCCAGTTGATGAAATATTTGATAAACAAATATACTCAAATTGTTTAAAAATGGTATGAATAATTTAGACTCATCGTGTGTAAATATAGTGGTATTATAATTTGGGTTACTAACATAATCTACGAGTTGTGTAAAGAGTTACACATCAATATGGTTTGAACATATTGATTTTTTGGGAGTAATAAGATTTAAAACTAAATCACTAAAATCATATATACATGTAAAGGGAATATATGAGATATGATTATGATATATTAAAACCCATTAAAATAATATGTGTTAGATTAATTCCAAAGAGAACACATGTAAAGTCCTCAATTATCCAATCATGTAGTTTTATGCTAAATTTGAGTACCAATGGATTATGATGTGTAAATCATGGTGGAAATGGATAACCCTAAGAGTTAGGTAACAAAAATATGTTATGATTTTTATGTTACAATTTGTTGTGAAACACTATGAAATAGGATACCATAAGAATATATTTAAGTTTATTCATAAAATGGATTGGGTAAAGATATATATTCTAAACTATCCAAGAGTTTTATTAGATATGATTGGAATAATGTCCTACCTATATAGATGAACAATAAGATAAACACTAAATTTGAAAAATCACTTAGTGAAATATAGATCTTTTCCCACTAAAGTATATGATGGATATAAAATTGTTTATGATTTTAGTGGGAGAACATTTGATAAAAGTTTATTTTAAGTTAATGAAAAAAATTGACTCATATGATAATTTTTTTAGATAAAATGGAATCATCATCATCGAACATGACTTTGAGATCAATATCTATGAAAGAAACTCTTAATGGAAGAAAATTTTTGGACTAGTACAAATACATAGGAATCATAATTGAGAATGAAATAAAATTTTATCTATTATAGAAACCCCATATTGAATAACCCAATGTTGAGGTTGTTCAATAATTGGATCTATATTTTTTTTGATAAGCATGAATGAATTCACTTATGATTTAAAATACATTTCTTAAATGTATGAGGACCTAAGAACTTTAATCTCTTATCATGTACTCAATGTTATTGGGTATGTTAAATGATTTGGAGAGACTGAATATTTCTATTTAGTATTGATCTGGATATGGACTTACACTATACTTATTTCAATAAAGGTTATAAAAATATGAAAAAGTTCGATAAATGTTTACCCTATATCCTAAAAGCCTTGAGGATAAATGAACTTGGAATGGGATGTCTAGGTTTTTGTACTATATTGACAATATATATGGGTAAAGTCTAATTTAGATGAAGAATATTGAATGGTAAAATTTTGAGGCTATGTCATTGATACTTAAAGAAAATGTTAATGAGGGGAAATTTTTTCATAGGATTAAGTTTTCCAAGATACCTGAAGGGGTTTCACGAACTCCGTGGAATGTACATGTTAGGTATTAGTGTTATAGAATCAATTATTTGATTTTAAAGGGTATATGATAACAAATATATACTTTAATTTTTTTTAAATATTTAGGAGTTCAAAACCATGGTAATAATTGAAAAAACTTATAGTTTTCTTCAAAATTAGTAGAAAAGGTTGATATTATATTTGGAATACAAAGGAATATTTCTATATCAAGTGGAACTAAATAAATTATTTTTATTCTTATATAATTTTATATTATATAATAAGAGAAGTTATTTATTAATATATATTTTCTATGAATAAAATTAGATGATATTTTAATGCATAAATTTTATGATTCATTAAATTAGATAAAAAATCATGAAAATAAGATAAGGATAAAAAGAGTTTTATCCTAGATAAAATGTTTTTTTATTCAAGATATTTGTTTAATTATGTGGGAAAGTGATATGACCACTCATCAGTGGAATATTTTAAATAATAGTGTTATTTTTAGAATATTTATACAAACAAATAGAATAAAATATATGATATGGTTTATAATAATTTAATTTTTAAATATTCTCACTAAAATTAAATAGGTATTATTTTCTAAACATAAAGGATTTTGTGTGTCTTGGAATGATATTTTAGAAAGGATATAAATTTTAAAAAACTAGTGGTAATATTTTTGGACTTAGATAAGTTTAAATGTAATAAATAAAAGACTTTACATATCAAGATTCAATGTGAATTCCACTTTATATCCAAAAAATAGTTTGGGGTATGTTTATAAAGATAAAATGATATTAAAAGTTAAATTTAGTTACTAAAACCAATCTCAAAGGAAAATTTTGAAAGTATAGGTTCTAAGATAATGATAATGAACATAGAAATAAATATAAATAGATAACATAAGTTATTAACATCATAAAATTAAATGTTCAAAGGTGAAGGATTTTGAATACTAGTTCAATGATTTGAACATCAGGAATATTATTTCTAATTTCACTATTATGAAAACTATATTTCTTTATATATGTTACCCATTAAATGATTTTAGTGCGAATATTTTATCATATGGTCATATAGATATGTGGTGGGAATTACATTTGATATAATGAGTTTAAAAAAACAGAAAATGTTGAAAACATAAGTAATTGATGAATTAATTTATATAAGATAAGATACTTGTGGTTATATATAGTTTATTTAATATATTCTTAAAATATTTGGATATTATATGAAATGTATCATGTTATACACAAGGAATATCCATTTTATCTATAATACACGTTGGATACATCTGAAATGTGAAGTGAAATGATTATTAGCCTCTCAAAGTTTGACTTCAAGTTATCCCTAATCAATTTTAATCATGGAGTATTCTAGGTTGTGGTGAAATGTTAAGGTTACCAAGGGTAGGGTTCAAATTATGATACAAAATATGCTTCTGAGACACAGAATGAGTTTTTTATACTAGATAGAACATTAATTATACCAAATGAAGTGATATATATTATTTATTTGGTATAATAGGGGTGAAGGTTTTATATTTGGATTTACAAAATACTTGAGGTTAAATAAGATAACTAAAATGAGAAAATTTATACTTTGATACCTTTCTTACACAAACTATGTAATGTAGGGTAATTTATGTTTTTGAGAAGTTTCAGCTCAAAACTGAATGAATTTATAAATTTTACTTATATGCACAGTTTTCATGAATCATTTAAGAGAAACCATGTGGCCACCATTTGGTGATCTAGTTTTCAATTAATTTTTGTGAGTACATGGTTAGTCTATATGGGTAACACATAGTTAAGTTAAAACCATGTGAAGCCTAGGGGAAGTCATGTGGGTCCATTTTGGGTTTGGATTACTAATGTATAATTTGTGAATGGTTAGAGGAAACCATGTTACATGAATTCAAACAGGTATATAGTTTTAATAGTGAGTTTTTCATAGTCGATACATAGTTTATAAAATAGTATAGCCAAAAATTGCATTTTTTGTAACAACACCAACTCCAATAACCCAAAGCTAGTGTCTACTTTATTACATTGTCAGAGATACAAGGGATATAATCCCAAATTATTGATCATTTTAATATTCTTGGGGGACCAAATATATACATGATACCCATTTCACATTAGTAATAGAATGTAGAAAAAAACAAAAGAAAATGCACAACATCCTTGAAACTCATTAAAATATTGTATCTTCATATCATGAGGAAAGAATAAAAATAAGTTTGAGATAAATTTATCAATAAATTTTAGTATAATGGAAGATATTATGAGTAAATAAGGCATAATCAATATTTAAAAGTAAATAACTAAAAACACATTCTATTTAGTCAATAACTTGAGTACAAGATGCATCCATGTATAATATTATTGTAGTAATCTCAGGGAAAATAATAATTGAATTCTAAATGAAGGAAATGAATAATTTTGGACTTCATAATCCTAGACATCATGTAATCTATACTATCAAATATTTTTCTAAGAGAGTTTAATTAATGGGTAGGTATATACCAAAAAACCATTTAATAATTTTGGCCAACTAATTCGTCTCATGAGACCTATCAATGCATTGCGGAACTATTTATTACCAGGCCCCACCCATCACTACATTTCCATTTCATTCCTAATATATTCAATGATAAATTCAATTTATAATCAATATTCCTTATCAATAAATATTTTTTTTGAGGAAAGAACATGGATTTATCAAAATTTTCCCTAGTAAATCAAATAAATTTCATAGTAAAACACCATATTTAAAAATGGTATATAGTTTAGGAAATAATCATATCTATGATAAAAATAATATGTATATTTAAGATAAATTTAGTTTCCAAGTATCATAAGATATTAAATATTTCAATAAAAGGTTAACGACCAAAAAATTAATTTGAGATAAAAATGACCATTGGTTCATTGGAAATATAGGATTTGTAATAAAATCACATCCTTTGGACAAATAAATAACATGGAATTTAATACATTAAAATAAGATTTAATTAAATAGTTTTATTTTTAAAACAATTGTAAACATGTAAAATAACTTAAATATTGGAAAACACTTATTATGGCATGACCATCTGTTAATGCCAAATACATCAAAAAATAATGCTTTTGAATTTTTATAAAGAAAGTAAGAAACAAACCTTTCAAAAAACATTATAAATATTCCATTAAAATATTTTAAAAATTCAAGGATACCATAAAATTTCCGTAATAAATTATTTGATTAAATAAAATAAAATTTGTAAAACAATTTTGAAAAAAATTCCATGGAAGAAAAATATACCCGATCAAATATAGAAATATGATCAAGTTTTATTTTAAATATTTATTTTCTTGATTCAAGTAAAAAATAGAGAAATAGTTCTAAGAAAATATGGAAACTCCTTAAATATTTAAATTACAATAAAATATATGGATTTATGATGGATAGATAATGAGATTCCTTTAATGAAAATTAAGGTAATCCCAAAAATGATATTGAAAACTAAATCCTTACCTCTTTAGTAAATTTTAAATTATAACCCCTTCAAAGAATAAAATTGAATTAAAAAATTAGTCATAATTAATAAATTTTTATTTAAGATAAATATATCAAATGGGTATTATATACACAACATTGAATTAAATAGGTGCATAATATCAAATATGTCTTAGTGGAATATAAATTGAGACGAAATCACTTATCAAGACCATATCACTGAAATGAGAATTAGTCAACGAATATAATATGTTTAAAAAATTTAAATCCACAAAATATAAGTTTAAATACAATATAAAATAATCAAATTTCATTTAACACATAATCTAGACATAACTTAATCAATGGAGAAGTGATATAACCCAATGAAATGAAATTTAGTTAAGAAACCCCTTTCCTCTTGGTAAATTTCAATTCAAATCCCCTTGGATAAAATAATTTTAATTTCAACATAAAATAACATTAATTATAAACTATTCATGGTATATCATATAAAATGGTATTATATCCATCAGATAAAAGAAATTGGTGTATAACATTAAAATATGCCACAATGAAATGAAATTGAGACAGAATCCCTTACCTCACGCTTCAATTCAGTTGAATGTGATTTAACCTCATATATAATGGTTTTAAACATGTTTTAATTCATACCAAGACCATATTAATATTCATAACATCATATATTATCCTTTTATTACATCTTTTCACACATTCACTAATAATATTTCATTATTACCATTGTTTTAGGTGTTAACTACTTCATTTTCTCATGAATGTTTTGTCACAGAAGTTTTAGTTCACATGAAAGGATGTAATTAAATCTTATCAATAATTATATTAATTTTATAAATATTATAGTTTTTTCACTAGATACATTTTTATAATCATTCTTTAATTTTTTACATGGAAAATGAATCAGATCGCTTCGTGGAGATTGCAGGTCATACCTATGCATAAGCGACATTATAATTTCCTTAATGGGTGAAAGTAAAATAAAGTGGATGATATAGTAATTTTATAGAATCAATATTATTTCAAAATTATCATATATATTCATTATTTCCATTATTATGTCTATCCATGTGAGTCAATGATGGAAAAAAAGTTACATCGGTTAGCGAGGCGGTAGTCCGCTGTACGCATTTGCGATAGTTTTGTTTACCATTTTATAGAGAAGGATATGGATAAATTTTATGAAATTAATATAATAATATATTATTATATTTTATATACTATTTTTATTATATTTGAATTATTAAAAAATAATTTATAGTTTTAAAAGAAGAAATAAAAAAAGCATGGTGAAGACAACTATGTATGATTAGAAAAACAACCATTATATATATTTAAGAACCCTAGGGTTGGTATTTTGGGAATAAAAGAGTCTATATATTTTTATTAAGGATTTTTGGGATGGATTTTGATAGGTTTTGGTTGAGGTAAATGGCTTAAGAGGTGTGAAGATGTGAGGGGAGGTGGTTCCCTTTTATAATTGAGGTGAGTGGAACACATGTATTATTTCAAAGTCTTAAAATAATGTCAAGTCACGTTAATGAAAAATAGGATACAAAATGGATAATTTTTTAAGTTGAGATGGTTAAGGTAAAAATACAAAAATCCAATGGTGTTTTAAAAAAAAGGTCATTTAAACCGTCATCTTTTTTTCTTAACCCCCAGTAAACCCATTTTAACATTAACCGTGGTAATTAGTTTTTACTTTTTTTACTATTAATTATGAAAAAATATCTTTAACCTATTGCATAATATTAATTATTCTGATTAAAAATATTGAATACAATTTTTCAAATTCAATTCACTTAATTATCAGGATTTAATTTAAAAAAACCCATAAAACATGTCAAAAAAATGGGTTTTCAATGAACTCATTTTTCAATCATATGATGTTCTTACATTAACTATATCACCATTAATAAAAATTATATGGATTTAAATTCATATATTTATATGTTTAATATATTAATTTTATTTAAATAATTCACCATTAAATATTATTTGAATTAATTAATATGGAAATATATTACGCTTGTTTAACAAACAGTTTTCTAAAAAATATAACTTTTACCTCAAAATGATCTTATATTTTTTCCTATAAAATTGATAGTTAATACATGTTTAATTCTAAATATTATAACATATTATTTTAAATAAAATTATTAATAGATAAATACTACATTTTCAATTATTCCTAAAATATTATTCTAAGGAAAATTTTAAAAAAATCATTCTAGACTAACTTTGACCAAGTAAGTTCAAAGTTGATATTATTCCTATAAAATTATAATTTTTTCTATGAAATATTAAAATGTGAATTGTGTTATAATATAATGTTAAATTACTATAATTAAATCTTGAGTGTTACATTCTTTCCTCCTATACTCTATTTTTTGATTTCTAAAATTCAAATTTACCATTTTATTTATTCTATTCCTCAATAATTTCTCTCTAGTGTCAAGAATTGATATAGTCACTTCAGAGTAATAAATATCATGTTCCAATTTTATTTATTTAGTGGTGATAACATGTATTAGGTCTTACATATACCTCCTTAGTAATGATATATGTTATAAATCATGCACTTGACAGATACGTGATATCATTTCCAAATGTTAAGACCCATCTCCAATAATTTCCATAATTTTAAAATTTATGAAATACCTGGGGCTCAATTTTCCATTCTTATTTAACCTTGTAACACCCTTACAGGGATACACTTTCAAGAAAACATGATTTCCCACATAAAACTACAACTACTTCATTCATTTATCAATATAAAAAAATTCTTGCTTTGATATGCTTTAATATGAGTCTGAATAGTCTTTACCTTTATCACTGTCTCCTAAATAAGTTATAGGCCTATAATATTTCATTCAATAACCTCACCCAAAAATTTGGAGTATGGCATCTTTTGTCGTATAATGCTTTAAATGGAACCATTTGAATACTTGAATGGAATATATTATTATAGGAAAATTATAAAAAGGTAAATACTAATATCACATAACTTTAAATTCAGGTAAGTATGACCTCAATATGTCTTATAGTGTTTGAATAGTCCTTTTGGAATTCCTATCAGTTTGAGGATGATAGGTGGTGCTAAAATGATGCTCAGTACCAAGATCCTTATGAATAATTTTCTAAAATTTCAATTTAAAACATGTATTTTGATCATAAATAATTGAAATAGTAATACTATCAATTATTAGAACTTCATTAATATAGATATTTTCTTGGTGCTCAAGATGTATATCTTCTCTTATAGAAAGTAAATGTGTATATTTGGTAAAGAAATCAACAATAACCCATATTAAATCATTCATTCTAGAATTATTTGGTAATCGATTGAAAAATTACTTAGTAATATTATCCCATTTTCACATAGGAATAGGTGTTGGTTGCATGAATCCTATTTGGTATTTCCTCTAAGAATTCACATGTTGAAAAACCAGGATCTTGATACATAATCATCAATTTCCTACTTCAAATTATCCAGAAAAAATTTTCCTTCAAATACCTATACATCTTGGTGGTAACATAGTGTATAGAGAAATTTGAGCTATGATAATCATCCAATAATTCCATTTTTAGCTCAGGTATAGAAGTAAAATTTAGAAACATAATGTTTTATAAATAAAATTATATTTCTGATTGAATTAAATTTCATTTTAAAGTTATATAAAAAAACATACAGTTATTCGGTTTTATTATATCCTTTAATATTTAAAAGACTATTAAACATCATAACCAATGATAATATAGTCATTAAATTGTTATTATATGATTATTATAAATATAGGGTTTTGATAAATCCAATTGACATAGACAAAAGAAAAAATGACCTTATCCAGCAGGATCATACCCTATAAATCCCATTTAATAAAGCTTCTAAGGGAGATAAAATCATAGGTAAATGACCTTTTCTAATCTCAATCCCTGATCTAATAACTAAAGAATAAGAAAAAATGTTTATGGGAGAATATCAAACTCCTCGAGATCACGACCCAAACCATGTACGTCGAACCACCGCTTGAAAATATCACTATTGTGTACCATACAATTAAGAAGTTTTCTAGTGTAATAAAGGGATATGTATCAATACCCTAATAATATGAATATTTATATTATATTTTAAAATTAATAATGATTATATTTACTTCTTATTGTTGTCACTTTACAAATTATTTTTGTTTTTTATATGACAATACAAAAAATGTATTTTAGAGTAATATAGAATTTCAATTAAGAAATTAATTTTGATGAATTAATTGTTTTTCGAAATAAATTATAATTTAATAAAATATTACTATTAAATACTTTTTATTAAATATAAATGATAATATAATTTTTATGAAGTCAAAAATAATCTTTATAAGTGTTAAAAACTATTATTGTCAAATAATCCATCATTTCTCAATAAATGTAAATTCTTATTTTAATATTGAAAATTAACCTATTTATAATATTATTTGGTTAAAATAAATATTATTTTTTGAATCATCAATTCAAAATTATCTAACGGTCAGTTTTTCTTAATTTTCTAGGACAGTAGAATTTTAGTGTAAAAATTAAATATGATATAAATATATTGTGTGTCTTATGACATAATAATGACCCAAAAGTGATGTAATAAATTATATAAATGTTATCCATGAACAAATATATGTTTACCATTTAAAATAATATTATTTTTATGTTATTTCATTAATTTTATAAAGCCTTTATGAATCCCTCAAAAACTATATTATATTTTAAGTTTCAAAATCATTTATTTATAAACATGACTCACTTACACATCACGAAGTGTAATATTTTATTAATTAAGTCCCTTTTAATAATAAAATAATTAAAATCGCTCCTATTTTCAAATACCATGGGAAAAACCATGGGAATGTTTGTGGTTTTGATTACATTATTATATAGAGTCCAAAACCTAAGTTTGGGAAATAATAAAAAAAACATTCCTATGTTTTCCTATATAAAACCACCAAATATCCCATTACCCATCACTAAAAAACCATTTATCACATTCTCACCCTTTCCTCCCATCTCTAGATCCCTCCCAATTTAATATATTTCCCTCTCTTCTTTTCCATTTAAGCACATTCTTTGTAATTATCCTTTTAAATCAGAATTGGTTATGTTTTCATGACTTTATAAACATCCCTATACTATAAAATTTATTTCCTACCAATGATATATAATTTATCCCCTCTCATTATAGAATTTAAATAATCCATTACTATACTAAAATTTAGTAACAAACCACTCTCTCTATATTTTTTTTTCCATTCAATCGCATTATTTTCATTTAACCATTTAAATTGGAATTGGTTATGTTTTAATGAATTTATAAATATCCAAATATTGTAAAATTTATTTCCTAACAATTATAGATCATCTATCCATTCTCATTATAAAATTTACCTAAGTCATTACTATGCTGAATTTAGTATGGGATCTTCTCTTTCTCCTCTTAATTCAAGAACCTTATTTATGTAATGCATTTTTTTATAATTCCTAATGTTAGGATGTACTTTTTTGTATCCCTATTACTTTCCTTTTTATATCCAAATGATGATAGACCTAGGTCACTATAATTAAACCATTTTTATGAATCTTTAAGTACTGTTGTTATGCTGTCAGAATTTTACTGTGGTTTTTCATGACAAACGTTTGCATCATGAATATCCACCCCCATTTACACTTAAGGGTGTTCACCTAGATGATCCTGTCATAAATTTATTAGTGAATTCCATGTATGTAACCCACAATGTTGGATCATGGGGTCACAAATAATGAAATACATCCTTATGTTTTATGATATATGTGGAACACTAATTCATGTACATGACATGAAAGTGGTGGGTGTTCCAAGAATTATATAGAACTCCAATATATTGGGTAATAATTTAGTTTCACAAGACATCATGTATGAGATTAATAAGTGAACCTAATCTATTATGGGGATTTTTCAACCATGTTATGATATCTTGTAGGTCATAATTGACCTATGTTTATGATTTCATGTTTAATTTTGTTTCCACATTCCTATGTTCCCTTTATGTTAACATTCTATATCATGCCTCATTGTTCAAATTTATGATTATCGCCCATTTTATTTCCAATTTAAATGAATATTGTTTAAAATTTAATATTTTCATCATGTTATGATTTTTTTATTCCTATACTAGGATTTATATCTCATCCCTTTCTTATTTATTTCCCCAAGTTATCCCATTCATTTTTAATAATAATTGAATATTATGAGAATCTTAAGAAAGATTTAAATAATGGTGATGTACCCCCACTGTTTTAAGTTTTTATGTAATTTACTTATTTACCAAAATACACTATACTTCTCAATCTTATGGGTTGTATTATGTATATTCTTATGTAATAAGTCATGAATTAATTTGTAATAAACAAGAGTGTTGTCCTAGTTGGTATTATAGGAAAGCTTGATTATTTTTGGGATTATGATTAGGAAACTCTATTAAAATACTTATGGATAAGACTAAACATAAAAAACATCAATAAATTCTGATAAAGTATAGATTATATGGTTTCTAAGAAAATAAATCCCTTTCTATATACTATAAACTAATATGGATCAAACAAAAATGTACCTATGGGTAATAACCCCCAAAACACTATATTGAGATATACTCATTTGGGAATCAGTGAAAGACAATGGGCCATTCTACACACCTAGTTTGACACTCCGTATGGATATTATTTGGTAAATTCACAATATTTTTATGAACAAATATTAAGGGAACAAAAAATAATAAGAGTTTATATGAGTAAATATATCATGGATAACATATATTAAAGCCTAGAAATTTATAAGTTAAGTAAATACATGTCTTTTATAAGTTACCCCTTTAATATTATTAAGCTTTAGTATATGTGTTTAATAGTTTAAAAATAACCATCCTAGATTTTATCTTTCTTCTGTATAATGGCCAAAAATATGAGGAACCAAGTAAACAACCAATGTGAAGAGAAATGTGATGATTTCCCAAAAAAGATTCACAAATCGATGGGAGAAAGAATCATGAAATTTGTAACAAAAATATCTCAGTTGAATTAGGTTCTGAATAGAAATCTGGATCAAGAGGAACACCCAAATCCCCCTAAAAAGAACAAGATGTAAATGATTTCTTTATGTGATAAAGCCCTTTGAATTTCAAGGGATCATTTGATCCCTTAATAACACAACAATGTATTAACTCCATTTGAGAAGATATTCTCTATCATTAAATGTATTGATTAAGAGAAGGTAATACTGGATATTTATTTTATGGATGGAGAATCTTATTATTGGTAGAAATTTATCATGAATGCAAAGAATGAGGAAGAGATCAAAGTAATGAGGTGGAAGGAATTATAGAAAATATTTCCTTAAAAAATTTCCTCGCACACTATAACTTAAAATAGAAATAGATTTTCTTTCCCTTAAGAAAAAAGATGATGAATCCATTAGATAGTATGAGGAAAATTTTAGAATAATTGAACGAAACATGTATAACCCTTTCATTACCCCTGAATACAGATTTTACTTCTTATTTGGTGGTATAAAATCGGGACTATGAAAATACCTGGAGATATGGGACTTCAATGGCTATGAGGAAATTGTTCAATGTACCCTCAAAGTCGAAATGGATATCAATGAATCTAAAGTTCCCATAGGGATAATAAGTATAAAGTGGAGTTTAATTTTAGTGGTTCAATGGAGAAATAAAATGATGTAAAGAAATTTTAAAACCCCAATTGTGAAAAGTGTTGGATGAAACACCCCAAAAATTACCTAAAGTATATGAGGAAATTCTTTAGGTGTGGGAAGGAAGGGCACATAACTAACAATTTTTGATGGGATAAACCCACTAATATGATATAATATCAAAATTATTCAATTAATCCTCACTATATAATTCATTGTTTCAACTAAAAATATAAAGGAAACTTTTAAAACCAATGTACTAAGCCAAGAGTGGATAGAGAAAATCAATGTCAACAACCCTTAAGGGAAAAAGGCGAGCTTATGCCATCATATTCAGTGAGGTGTGTCAAGAAAATGAAGTGGTGACAAGTATGTAAGTTATTCATTCAATAATAGTGAATTTAATTTTTGATTATACATTTACACATTCCTTAATAACATATAATTTTAGTAAAACTATTCAACCCCCCCCCCCCATAAAACATAGAAGTAGAGCTATCGCTGATAATAAAATATAGGGAAATTATTACATCCCATACATATAACTCCTCCCCTGTCAAAATTTGTGGGATAAACTTCCCATAAAACCTTGGGATACTCACTTTAGTGGGATTTGATGCAATTATGAGTATGTATTGGAATTACTTATATATATCCAACAGAAGTTTTCATGAGAAGTAAATCACTCTTTATATGATGAATTGTTCTCGGATTCTGTGAAATTACAAAGAGGATGGTGATTCTTCTTTATAACCAACATCTCAAGAATGGATATTATTACCCTATTAGAAAGTATATTCAGATAAAATTATTGAGTCTAAGAAAAAAAACATTTTTTAATACATGTCCATTGTAATGGAATACACTGATGTGTTTCCTGAATAATTTCCTAGTCTTCCTGCCAACTGAGGGGTTAAATTTTCAATCGATTATATACCTAGGGAATTGAAAATATTCAAGACTTTATATAGAATGGTTGTTTTGTAACTTGAGGATCCATAGAATAAAATACAAGAGAATATGGATAAATGGTTTATACTCCCAATTTCTTTATCTTGGGATGAATTGGTCCTCTTCATTAAGAAGACGGATGGGTCAATACACCTTTGCATTTATTATAATGAGATCAACAAGATCATGATAAAGAAAAAGTATCATCTACCGTATATTGATTACTTTTTCGATTAGTTATATGGATCCCAATAGTTATCCAAGGTGGATCTTTGGTTGGGGTATTATCAAGTAAGGGTGAAGAAGTAGGATATCCCCAAAACTGCTATTTGTATAAGGTATGGGAACAATGAGTTCATATTAATTCCATTTGGACTCTCTAATTCTCCAAAAATATTCATGAACTTGATGAATATATTCTTTGGAGATTACCATGAAAAATTTGGTGTAGTATTTGTAGATGATATTCTAATATACTTCAAAAGTAAGGAGGATCATGAGGAGCATCTAAGCATTGTGCTAAAGACCTTAAAATGAGAATATCTTTTCAAAGTATAGTTAATGTGACTTGTACTTGAATTAATTCTCATTCTTGGGGAATATTATCATAAGTAATGGGATATATTAAACCCATCAAAGATAAAAGCAATTTAAGGATGGATGATTCCAACATATGTGAGAAATATCCATATTTTTCTTGGAATTGTTGGGTATTATTGACAATTTGTAATAAATTTCACATGATTATCAAACCCTATAACCAAGATAACTCAAAAGGGAGTTAGAATTATCTTAATTAATGAATGTGAATAGAGATTCATGGAGTTGAAAAAGGCTTATCACTGCACCTATACTTACGCTACCAACATGAGGGTAACTTTTTGTGGTATAAAATGATGATTCAAAGAAGGTATTTGGTTTTTTACTAATAAATAATGAAAATTTTATAGCCTAGTCATCAAGTAAATTGAAATTTCATGAATAGAACTTCCTAATACATGATCTGGAGTTGGCTGAAATAATCTTTAGGTTGAAAATATAGAGGTATTATCTCTTTGGGGAAAAGTGTGACATCTATATGGATCATAAGAGCTTCAAGTATATATTCTCACCAAAAGAGGTTAATATATTCCATCAAATATGGTTAGATATAATTAAGGGATAATATTACTCAATCTACTACCATCTTGGGAAAGAAAATAAAGTTGTAGACTCTATAAGTAGAAATGATCCAAAAAATTTATCACTGATGAGAATTAACAAGGATCTTATCTTCTTATACTTGAAAATGATAGAAATAGTATTCATAATGGAGGGAATATATTAAATACTTTATTTCTCAAACATACCTTATGTATAGGATAAAATATTCTAAAAGATATAATGTGAAAATTCAAAAGAAGGTAGAATATATAAGAAAAGGGAAATCCTCAGAGTTAAAAAATAATGAGGAAGGAGTTGTAATATTTAGGTCATGACTATGTGTACTATCAAATATTGATTTAAAGATTGAGTTTTTTGATGATGCACATAGCTTGACGATCCCCATCCATCTAGAGAGCATATAAATGTATTGAGATCTCTGAGAGCACTACTATTGGGACAATGTGAAGAAGTAGATCATCGAATATTCATCAAGGTGTCTCGTATGTAAACAAGTGAAGGATTAATGGAATAAATACAAGGGTATGATGAAACCATTACCCATACCTATATGGAAACCATGTACTTTTTCACTAGTCTTATCAATACATCAAGAGGAAATAAATTTATATGATTTTTGGTGGATATTCTTGTAAATAATTATCACTTTATTACAATTTTAGATGATTTATCATTAGATCAACTCACAAGGATATACATTAGAGTAGTTTTAAGGCTACATGGAAAACCACTATCAATTATATTTGATCAAGATCCAAGATTTTCCTCCATGTTCTAATATAGTATCCAAAATGATCTGAATAATGAGTTGAACTTTGACATGGATTATCACACTCAAAACGATGGCCAATATGAGTGGACTATCTATAAACTCAATGGAATGTTGAGATCATGCTCGATGAACTTTAAAGGAGGATGGGATCAACATATTCCTATAATATTGTCCTCATAAAATAATAGTTTCCACTCAAGAATCAAAATGGGTCCCTATGAATCTCGTTAGGGGAAGAGGTGTAGAAAAACTACATGCAAGGATGAATTCGGTGAATTCAAACTTCTGGGTCTTTAAATGATCTAGGAAATGGTGTAAAAGGTCAATACTATTCCACAATGCATTAGGGATAATTAGAGTCGAAAGAAGAGATATGATGACAATTTTTTATCAGACCTAGATTTTGAGGATAAAGATAAGGTATTCCTCTGCATATATCCATAGAATAAATTAATGAGATTTAAGAAGAAGTTAAAGATTCGTCCAAGATACAATGGCCCATTTGAGATTCTTGATCACATCATAGTGGTGGATTATCAACTAAAACTCCATCCAAACCTATCTAAAGTACATGATGTGTTCCATGTATCCCTATTGAGGAAGTACATATCAGATCCCTCATATGTTATGAATATATAGGTGGTATTATTGGATAATGGTCTCTCATATAAGGAGTATCTTGTTAAGATCTTATATACTAGAGGCCAACTTCTAAGAGATAAGAAAATTAACCTGGACAAAGTACTATGGAGAAACCACAAGTTTGAAAAAGAAATATCGGAACCATAGGTGTTGATGAAATAAAATCACCCTCATCTGTTATAGTGTATGAAATGAAAATTTAAAGTGTGAAATTTTTTAAGGTGGTGATTTTAATGACCCAAAATTTTATAAATAAAATTCCCATTGTGATTGAATTAAATTCTATATTATGGTTATAGAAAACACATGAACCAAATCAGTTTTACTATATCCTATTGGATTTAAAATACTATTAAGCATCATAACCATTGATAATATATATGTTTAACAATGATCATATGATTAGTATAAATATAGGGTTTTGATAAATCAAATTGAAAAAAAAAACAATGGCCTAGACTAGTAGGATCGTACCCTATGAAACCCATTTAGATAAATCTTATAAGGGAGATAGAATCATTGGGATTTTACCTTGACCAATCCCAAGATAATATATAATAACTAAATTTATAGAAAAACCATTTATGGGATAAGTTCAAGCTCATCGAGATCACAACCCAAACCATGTATATTGAACCACCCCATGAAAATATCACCATTACACACCATACCCTTAGGGAATTTTCTGGTGTAATAAATTTATATGTATTAATACCCCAATAATATGAATATGTATATTTTATTTTTAATATTATAATTATTATATTTTCTTCTTTTTTTTGTTACTTTATAAATGATTTTGTTTTTGATATGATAAAACACAAATTGTATTTTGGGGTAATATGAAATTTCAATTAAAAATTTAATTTTAATGAATTAATGGGTTTTTAAATGAATTATATTTTCATAAGATATTATTATTATATAATTTTTATTAAATATTAATGAAAATGTGATTTTTATGAAGTCGAAACTAATTTTTATAAGGGTTCAAAAAAATCATATTGTAAAAAAAACTTGCATTGGACAATAAATGTTGATTATTGATTTAAAATTAAAAATTCACATATTTAAAAATTATTTGGATAAAATAAATATTATTTTTGGAATAATATTATCAAAATTATCCAAATGTGTATTTTTTAACATTTTCTGATACAGTTGAATTTTCTGGTACAAAATAAACACTGTATAAATATAAAGTGTGTATTATGGCATCATAATGACCCAAAAGAGATGTAATAAATTCTATAAATGGTATCCAATACCAAATATATTTATCCAATTTAAAATAATTTTATTTTGAGGTCATTTTATTAAATTTATAAATCCTTTAGGAATCCTCAAAAACCAAAATTATATTTTTAATTTTAAAATCATTTCTTTATAAACAAGACTCACTTCAACATTACCAAGGGTAATATTTTATTGATTTTTTCCCTTGGACATATAAAATAATTAAAATAAATTCCCACTGGCATAAAATGTGGTTAAAAACTATGATAAGTATTGTGGTTTTGATTACATTATTATAGAGAGTAAAAAACCAATGTTTGAGAAATAATAAATAGATCCCCTCACTTTTCCTATATAAACCCGCCCAACATCTCATTATTATTCACTAAAAAAACTTTTATAACATCCTTATACTTCCCTTAATTTTCTATAGTTCTCACATGGTTCCCACAATCTCTCATGAAAGTCCTAAGCTTTTGGAATCACCCTCTCAATGTATGATATTTCCCTCTCTTATTTTCCATTCAAAAACCTTATTTGTAATTAGCCTTTTCAATATCAATTGGTTAAGTTTTCAAGACTTTATAAAGATACCTATACTGTAAAATTTATTTCCTAAAAATGATATATCATTTATCTCTTCTCATTATATCATTTTCCTAATCCATTACTATGTTGAAATTTAGTAAGGGGCCTCTCTCTCTTATTTTCCATTCAATCCCCTTATTTTAATTTAACCATTTTAATCTCAATTGGTAATGTTTTAATAACTTCATAAAGACCCATATAATATCTAATTTATTTCCTAAAAATTAGATATCATTTATCCCCTCTCGTTATATCATTTACCCAATTCATTACTATGCATAAATTTAGTAAGGGATCTTCTATTTCTCCTCTTTATTCAGGCACCTTATTTATGTAATTCATTTTTTTTCCAATTGATAATGTTGGGATATTAATTTCATTATAGCTATTATTTAAAATTTTATATCAAAATTATTTGAGACCCATTTCACTCTCACTAAACCATTTTTAGGAATCTTGAAAGTACTACCAATATGCTGTCGAAATTTCACTGTGATTTTTCATTCCAAATGATTAAATCATGAATATACACCCATATTTCAAATGAATGGTATTAAATTAGATGTACCTATAATTAATTGATTTGTAAATTCCATGTATTTTACCCAAACTCCTTAATATTTGGGTTAAAATTGATGAAAGACATTATTATGTTGTATGATCCATGTATCAAACTTATGCATGTACATGATATGAAAGAGATGGGTATACCCAGAATTATATAGTGCTCCTATAAATTGGGTAATGTTTTAGTCTCATTATACATCATGTATGGGATTATGGAGTGAACCTAATACATTATGGTACTTTTTCCACCATGTTATGATGTCTTGGTGGTTAGCCTTTACCTATGTTTATGATGCCATGTTTAATGTTGTTTCCATATTCCCATGTTGCCTTTATGTTATCATGTTATATCATGTCTCATTGTTTATATTTACGATTCTCACCAATTTTATATCCCATTGAAATTCCTATTGTCTAAGATGTAATACTTTCTTCATGTTATGCTTTGTTTATTCCCTTACTAGGCTTTATAGCATACTCCTTTCTTATGTATGTACCTAAGTTATCCCATGAAGATTTAAAAATAATGGAATTGTATGAGTATTTTAAAAAATTATTCAATAATTCCAATGTACCTCCATGTTTTATGTTGTAATACGATGTACTTAATTACCCAAATAAACTATAATTATCGATATTTTCGATTGTATTATGTGTATTATTATGAAATAAATCATGAATTAATGTGTAATAAAGACAAGGCTTTTCATAGAACACATAACCTCTTTCCAAATTTTATAACTCCATATTCATATATGAAGTGTTCTAAATTCCTATCATTCATGACTTTAATTTTAATTTCAATATTATCATCATTGGGTTGATAATTTTTTATCTTTTCTAATAAATATGGTTTGGAAATCATTTGGAAAAGGAGTGATGTCTTCCCATCCTTAATAATTCCCATATACAACTTTACTAGATCCATGGACATAGGATCCTTATCAATACTCATTTTGGTCAAAACTCCATGATCTTTCCTAATTAATGCACCCAATACCTTATTTTTCTTTCTGAGTTGGTAATGTATTGATAAATCATAATCCTCGAGTATCTTCAGCCATCAAATTTGCCTCATATTGATCTATTTCTATGAAAAGATGTATTTTAGGATCTAATGATCTAGGTATATCTCATATCTTTCTCTATAGAGATAATTTATCTATATATTCAACAAAAATATTATAAATACCAACTCAATATCATGGGTTATATACTTATTTTTAGGAGTCATTAATCACCTTGTTGCATATAAAATAACATAATCATTCTACATAAGTACAAAACGATGTACCTTATTTGATGAATATCTATATATCATAAATCCATTATTTCTTTATGGTAGTGTCAAAATCAGATCATTGATAAATCTCCTCTTCAATTCTTCAAAAAAACCTTTACATTACTTTTCCCTTATAAACATAACCCCTTTACTTATAATCTTGGTAAAAGAGTAATCCAATTAGGAAAATGTTTATAACAAATCACCAATAGTAACATTCAAAACCAATAAAACAATGTACCTTTGTTAAATTCATTGGTGTATGCCATTATCTTACTACATATGTCTTCATAGGATCAACTAAGATTCCATCCTTGGATATATTATGTCCAATAAAATAAACTTTATAAATCCATAATTCACACTTGATAAAGTTCCCATATAACACTTTTCTTCTAAGAGTCTCATGAATTATCCACAAGTGATTATTATAGTCCTCATAGATTTTAGAATACACCAATACATCATCAATAAACACCACTATAAAATCATAAAGATATTCCTTGAATACTCTATTCATTAGATCTATAAAATCATTTCGTGAATTTGTTAATCCAAATAGCTTTAATCATAATTGATGATACCCATAAGAAGGTCAATCTTTGTAAAATATTTATATCCATGAAGTTTATTGGATAATCCATCAATAGAAGGTTGAGGATACTTTTCATTTATTATAATACCATTGATTCCCTTATAATCAATGCACAACCTCAAAGATGTATCTTTCCTATTAATGAAAATAATGGGGGCTCCACAAGGTGAAACACTAGATCATAAAAATCACTTATTACACAACTCCTATATTTTTTTCTTCAATTAAACTAATTCTATAGTGTCCATTTTATAGGTAGTCTTTGACATTGGTCATTTATATGAGTTTAAATCAATAGGAAACTAAACTTCACACTTTGGTGAATGCCCAGGAAATTCATTATGAAATACATCAATGTATTCATACACAATAGGTACATCCTCAATTTGATGATTACCTTTTCCATAATAGGTTCTGTATTATCTATCCCCTAAGAATCTCATTTATAAGAGATACTATAGGGGGATCTACACATGAATTAGATGATGAATTATCCCGTATAAAGAAAAGGAATTACACATCTTCATCATAAATCTTAATTTACTTCTCTTTTAAAAAAAATCATCCTTTTTTGAAATCCATTCCATACCAAATATTATATCATATTAAACCATAGGTATAATAATATATACTATAAATAGGTAATGTTTATGTGTCATAATGGGAACTTCTTGACACATTCTTGTTACAGTGAGACTTTCACAAGTTGTTTTGATTGAAAACTCACATCATAAGGTGCTTTAGAAATATCTAATTTTTTTGGAAAATATGGATGATAAAAAAGGGTGTGAAGATCCTAAATCAAATAAATAATAATGTAATTTTTAAGATATGATTAAATTACCTACCACCACATATTTATAAACTTTAACCTCGAATTTAGTGATCACATAAGCTTAGCCTTCTCCCCTTAACCTCTTCTATAGTATATTTCCTTGATTCTTGGGACATTGGTTTGAATAATACCTCATTTATTTACATTTTAAGAATTTTATATATGTGGTATCTTTTTTTACTTTACATTAATTATCCAAATGACCCTTATCTCTACACTTGTAAAAAACTTTCATTCCCTTCAAGTATATTACAAGATGTTTCTTTTCATAATTTTCACATGTTGTAAATTACTTCATATTATTTTGATTATTTAAGGAATTACTTTTTCCACGGTGTTCATACAACATATTATTATATTTGTATTCCTTGAATATATAGGATCTATAAAATTACTTCATTATTTTGATTTTTTATAAAACAATTTCATCATATGATGATTTTTTTTAGAAAAAAGTGACCTTTAGAAACTTGTATTAAGACCTTAAAATAAATGGCCAATCTTGCATTCCATATTTTTTATTTAATCCATAGAATACATGAATAGAATTTTCAAAGTATCCACATAATCCAAAAAACATTATTCTTAATTTTTATTTAATATAAGGAACTTTATCTTCATTTTTGTTCATTTCTCATGAGAGAAATATTTATTGAATAATATTACTTTAAAATATCTCTATTCCATGTTCTCTATGTCTTCTTCGTCTTGGTATTTTGGATAAATGGACACTATTTATTAGAATCACATTTGAGTCAATATATTTATAGTGAAACCTTTTCCCTTTTTTGTATCCTAAGGCCATAAATATATATTCCAAGGACTTAATTCATTACTCAGTTACCACTGGATTAGTAGTTACACTAAACAATATGGGCTTATATCACAAGAAATGATTTGATATGGGTGTATCATGCCATGGAACATTATTTTTCTTCATATGTACAAGGTTAATAGAAATAACCTAGGTCAGCTTCCCTAATATTGTCATGATCTACTCTGTTCCAACACACGTTGTGTTGGCTTCCTCATCAAGGAAATTTCTACATTGTCCATGAGAATTGATACCACTCTTTCGTAAATCATCATTTATAAATAATGGAATGTATCGAATTAGTTCATAACATTATTAATTAAAAATCATAAAATATAATTCTAAATATAGTGTAATTCTTAACATAAATTAAAATTTTATACATTGTTAATATTAGAATCATAAAATTGGTTTCTTTGGGAATATATTTGAGTCAAGAAAAAAATTATCACATATTTTATAATGATTTTTAAATAAAATTTGAATTAACCGAAGCATATCCCCTATGTGTTTCAAACAAGGTGCATAGTAGGGGAACATTTATCATGTACTAGAATGATGGCTGAGATATACTCAGCCAACTATTTTCAAGGTTATTATCACACGATGCATCTGTACCAAAACCACATCCACTTTTAGTATCCAAAAATGGATTTATTTATAAGAAAACCACATAATAAATATCTTAAAAAACTTTTATGATATTATTCAATAGATAGAAATATCCTTAAATTCTAGAATAAGTTTATGTTCCCTGATCTATATTTTCCTAAATCTAGTTCCCAATGTTTCTATAAACTTTCTCTAATACTAACTGTTACAACCCCAACATTAATAACCTAGTTTCGATGTCTAATTTATTATATTTTTATAGATAAAAGGGATATAATATTGTATAACCAATTATTTTAGTTGTATTTAAGAATAAGATATATATACCTGATACTCATTTTACATTGGAAATAGAATATAAAACATAACAAATGAAAATGCTCGAAATTCTTGAAACTCATTCAATGATTTCATATTTATATCCTAGGGAAAGGGAAAAAATAAGCATGAGATAAAATGCTCAGTAAGGGTGAGTACAATGGAATATGTTATGAGTAAATTAGGTATAACCAATATGAAAAGGTAAATAATAGAAAACACATATCTTTAAGCAATAACTAGATCACAAAATCTATCTATGGATAATATTAATGTAGCAATCTCATGGAAAATAATAATTAAATTATCAATAAAGGAAATATATAATGTTGGATATCATGATCTTAGAAATCATGATAT
The DNA here is from genome assembly GCA_963277665.1 of Viscum album. Lineage (NCBI taxonomy): Eukaryota > Viridiplantae > Streptophyta > Magnoliopsida > Santalales > Viscaceae > Viscum > Viscum album. The sequence continues at coordinate 1,660,705,611 of OY728146.1, read as the reverse complement.
GTATACCATAAAATCTTTTTTCCAAGACATTTTACATGATGGGTAGGTATATACCAAAAACCCCATTTAATAATGATTAATTCAATTTACTCGATGGGTAGGAAATATATGCACTAAGGAGATATCCATAACCAGACCCCACCCATCACTTCATTTCCATTAAATTCCTCATATATTTAATGTTTAATTGAATTTATAAATTACATTTATTATAAATAAATATCAGTATTGAGAAATTATATAGATTTATAATTATTCTCCTTATTTAATAAAATAACATTCATAGTAAAACACCATATATAAAAATGGAATAGAGTTAAGGAAATAATCATATCCTTGATAAAAATAATATGAATATTTAATATAAATTTAATTTCTACTAGTCAAAATAATGTTAGTGTTTCAAGATAAAGTTAATGACTATAAAGTTAATAAGAGATAAGAGATGATCATTGGTTCATTAGAAATATTGGATTTGTAATAAAATGATGTATTTTGGAAAAATAAATTAAATGAAATTGAAATATAGAAATAATATTTCATTAAAAAATTTCTTTTTATAAAAATTGAAAATTTATAGAAGAATATAAATATCATAAAATGGTTATGGCAGTGGGGAAGTGTGTTAATGTTGTATATGTTAGAAAACATTCCTTTTGAATTTTTGTAAGGAAAGTTGAAAATGAACCTTTCAGAAAACATTATCAATATTTCCTTAAAAAATTTTAAAAATATAAGTTTTACATAAAATTTCCTTAACAAATCATTTGTATAAATAAGATGACTTTTTTAAAAACAATTTTGACAAATATGAACACTGAAGAAAAATATACCCGATAAAAAAGAGAAATAAGACCAGAGTCTCTTTTAAACATTTCATTACTTATTTCAAGTACCAAAGAGATAAAAAGTTGGAATAAAATATATAAACTCTTTAAATATTCAGATCATGATAAAATAAATAGATTTTTAAAGTATGGATTATGATATTACTTCAACAAAAATTGAGGCAATCCCAAAAAACAATATTGTAAAACCCTTGAATGAATAAACATGAATTGAAACATCAATCACTAATAATAAATAGTTATTCAGGTTAAATATATCAAAGGGTTAGTATATACACCGCATAAAATTAAATAGGTGTATAATATCAAATATTTCTCAATGAAATAGAAATTGTGATGAAATCCCTTACAAATATCACTAGTGCAGAAAACGTTTTTTACGTCACCATTTTTTACGTCGGTTATATAAAACCGACGTCAAAATATGTAAAACGAGGTTTTTTACGTCGGTTATTTCTTAACCGACGTAAAAACCTGTGTTCGGTACACATTTAACGTCGGTTATTTTTATAACCGACGTTATTAGTCGCGCGGCTTCGTTTTTTACGTCGGTTAATTTTATAACCGACGTACAAAACGCGGTTTTCGAAGGCCCTTTGACGTCGGTTATTGAATAACCGACGTAACAAACGCGGTTTTTGAAGGCTTTTTTACGTCGGTTATGAAATAACCGACGTAACAAAAGAATCCGCAGATGTTTTTGACGTCGGTTATGGAATAACCGACGTAAAAAAACGCGGATTTTGAGCCCTTTATAACGTCGGTTATAAAATAACCGACGTCAAAAATGAATCGGAGGAAGGTTTTTACGTCGGTTATTGAAATAACCGACGTTATAAATGTTTTTAAAACAATTATCACGTCGGTTATTGAATAACCGACGTGATAACTCATTTAAAAATTTACCCGGACCCGTGGATTGTCATTCGCGAGTTTACCTTCGACAGTCGCGACTCGTCTCTCTCGCGCGTAAACCCGAATCGGCTCGTCCATTTCGTTGGTTTAGATTCGTTTTGCGATCATCGTTTCTCATATTTAATCTCCTCGGATCAATCATCTAAACTCGCAGCACCCAGGTAATCCTCCCACTCGTTCGTTTTTTTCGCGGATAGTAAATATATATGTGTTGTGATTTTTTTGTTGAAACTATCTAAGATTCTTCGATTGCGAACCCTTTTAACTCGTTTTGGCACCATAATCTTATTTATCATCCCTAGATCTATTTGTTCGACTTGCAATATTGAGTAATTTTATGATTTCACTAATTTTTCATCATTTTCTATAAATCCCCGAGAGGGTTGGGGTGTGTCCATTTGGATGGGTTGCCCTTTTACAGTTGTTACTACTTTATTCACACACAACCATGGCATAGGTGCATGGATTTGGGGTCGGGGGGTGTCCAGGGGGGTTTACAAGGGGGTGGGTGGGTGTGGGGGGCTGTCCAAGGGTGTGGGTGGGTGTTGGGGGGTGTCCAGGGGGGTGTCCAAGGGGGTAGGGGGTGGGGGTGGTGTTTAGGAGGGGTGGGGGGCTGTCCAGAGGGTTGGGGGGTGTCCAGGGGGGTGTCCAAGCAGGTCGGGGGTGGGGGGTTGTGTCCAGGAGGGGTGGGGGTGCTTTCTAGAGGGGTCGGGGGCTGTCCAGAGGGGTCGGGGGGTGTCCAGGGTGGTGTCCAAGGGGATGGGTGGGTGTGGGGGGCTGTCCAAGGGGGTGGCGGCCTGTCCAGAGGGGTCGGTGGGGTGTCCAGGGGGGTGTCCAAGGGGGTGGATGGGTGTGGGGGGCTGTCCAAGTGGGTGGCGGCCTCTCCAGAGGGTATTTGGGGTTGTCCGGGTGGGTGGGGGGCTGTCCAGAGGGTTGGGGGATGTCCAGGGGGGTGTCCAAGGGGGTAGGGGGTGGGGGGTGGTGTCCAGGAGGGGCGGGGGGCTGTCCAGAGGGGTCGGGGGTGTCCAGGGGGGTTTACAAGGGGGTGGGTGGGTGTGGGGGGCTGTCCAAGGGTGTGGGTGGGTGTTGGGGGGTGTCCAGGGGGGTGTCCAAGGGGTTAGGGGGTGGGTGGTGGTGTTTAGGAGGGGTGGGGGCTGTCCAGAGGGTTGGGGGGTGTCCAGGGGGGTGTCCAAGCAGGTCGGGGGTGGGGGTTGTGTCCAGGAGGGGTGGGGGTGCTTTCTAGAGGGGTCGGGGGCTGTCCAAAGGGGTCGGGGGGTGTCCAGGGTGGTGTCCAAGGGGATGGGTGGGTGTGGGGGGCTGTCCAAGGGGGTGGCGGCCTGTCCAGAGGGGTCAGTGGGGTGTCCAGGGGGGTGTCCAAGGGGGTGGATGGGTGTGGGGGGCTGTCCAGGTGGGTGGCGGCCTCTCCAGAGGGTATTTGGGGTTGTCCGGGTGGGTGGGGGGGGGGGCTGTCCAGAGGGTTGGGGGATGTCCAGGGGGGTGTCCAAGGGGGTAGGGGGTGGGGGGTGGTGTCCAGGAGGGTCGGGGGGTGTCCAGGGGGGTGTCCAAGGGGGTAGGGGGTGGGGGTGGTGTTTAGGAGGGGTGGGGGGGCTGTCCAGAGGGTTGGGGGGTGTCCAGGGGGGTGTCCAAGCAGGTCGGGGGTGGGGGGTTGTGTCCAGGAGGGGTGGGGGCTGTCCAGAGGGGTCGGGGGGTGTCCAGGGGGGTTTACACATCGATTTGTTTTATATTTCAAAATTGTTATATTCAAATTATGATTTTTTTCATATAAACATATATTTGTCTTATCTAAAAAATATATATATTTTTGCTATTTGTTATAGGTAATAATGAGTCGAAGTTGGATTACGGCACATCGAATGAGCAATGAATATGAGGAAGGTGTTGATGCCTTTTTGGAATTTGCTAAACAAAATGTTCCAAGTAGTGACATTTTTTTCTGTCCATGCCTGAAATGTCTGAATATGAAGAAGTTGAAAAGTAGAGAGATAAAAGATCATCTGATTTGTCATGGTTTCAATCCGAGTTACAACCCTTGGATTTGGCATGGCGAAACTGGACAGAATGTCACTGATGATAATGAATCGCAAGATGGTAACTCCGATGGAATTGAATAAATGATTCGCGATATTGTAGCAGAACAAATTGAGATAGAACTGAGAGTTGCACGTCTATATGGTGATGCCGAAAAACCATTATATCCTGGTTGTACAGATTTTACGGTTTTGTCGGCGGTGTTAAGATTGATTAACCTGAAGGCGAAACATGGATGGAGTGACAGAAGTTTTACAGAGCTGCTACAATTGATGAAAGACATTCTTCCAAAAGATAACGATCTTCCAGATTCACATTATAAGGCCAAAAAAATATTATGCCCGATGGGATTGGGATACAGGAAAATACATGCCTGTCCGAATGACTGCATTATATATAGGAAGGAATATGAATTTCTGAAAGAGTGTCCTAAATGTGGGACATCACGGTATAAGGTGAAAGAAAAATCACAAGCTGATGTAGAGATTACAAAGCTCCCTTCAAAGGTATTTTGGTATCTTTCTATAATTCCTCGTTTCAAACGTTTATTTGCTAATTCACATGATGCAAAAAGGTTAAGATGTCATGCTGATGAGCGGGTATGTGATGGAAAAATACGTCATCCAGCTGATTGTCCACAATGGAATAAAATTGATACCCAGTACCCTACATTTGGAAATGAAATTAGAAATCTGAGACTAGGCTTGTGCACAGATGGAATGAATCCATACCGAACCCTCAGTAGCACACATAGTTCATGGCCTGTTTTATTGGTAATTTACAACCTCTCTCCTGAAGTTTGTATGAAGCGCAAATATGTCATGTTGAGTATCATGATCTCTGGTCCAAAGCAACCCGGCAATGATATTGATGTATACTTGTCACCGCTGATTGATGATTTGAAACTGTTATGGGCTAATGGTATTAGGGTGTATGATTCTTATAAAGTGGAATATTTTCAACTGCATGTGGTGCTTCTATTCACTATAAATGACTTCCCAGCATATGGAAATTTGTCTGGATACAGTGTTAAAGGGCATAAAGCATGTCCAATTTGCGAACAACAGACGTCATATTGTCAATTGCATCATGGGAGGAAAACAGTGTACATGGGTCATCGAAAGTTTTTGCCTATGGATCACCCTTATAGAAGACTAAAAAAGGCATTCAATGGCTCACAAGAATTTGATACTGCTCCTCAACCTTTATCCCCAGAATTGTATTTTGAGAGGGTGAAAAACCTTGATGTGACATTGGGAAAGACACAGAAATCTGGTAATGATAGACATATTTGGAAGAAAATGTCAATATTTTTTGAGCTACCATATTGGAGGTATCATGAAGTCAAACATAATATTGATGTCATGCACGTGGAGAAGAATATCTGTGATTCTTTGATCGGAACATTGCTAGATATTAAAGGAAAGACAAAAGATGGGTTGAATGCAAGGTTAGACCTACTGTCAATGGGAATACGTTTGGAGTTAGCTCCCACTCCTAAAGGAAGACGAACATTTCTTCCCCCGGCTTGTCATACATTATCGAAGAGGGAGAAAAGTAGCTTCTGTCAGTGTCTTCATGATATCAAAGTGCCTCAAGGTTATTCTTCAAATGTAAAAAATTTTGTCTCATTGAAAGACTTGAAGTTGATAGGTATGAAATCACATGATTGTCATGTCATGATGCAACAAATTCTACCAGTTGCACTGCGTGGAATATTGCCCATCCGTGTCAGAAAGACTATAATGAGGTTGTGTTATTTTTTCAATTCAATTTGCAACAAGGCGATTGATGTGAATGCTTTGAACATTTTGGAAAAGGATGCAATTTTTATACTTTGTCATTTGGAAATGTATTTTCCTCCAACTTTTTTTGATATGATGGTGCATTTACTGAATCATCTGGTTCGAGAAATAAGGCTTTGTGGACCTGTATATCTTCGTTGGATGTATCCTTTTGAAAGGTATATGAAAATATTAAAGGGATATGTTAAAAATCCATATCGACCTGAAGCCTCCATTATTGAAAAGTATATTTCTGAGGAGGTAGCAGAGTTTTGTACGAGCTACTTGGCTACGGCGCAACACATAGGTTTGCCTCCATCTCGCCATGAACGGGTTAATAATGAGGGAAAAGGGATTCGTGGATTGAAAGTCAAATCACTGTCAGCTGAACATATTAAGAAGTTAGAATCATACATCTTGAATAATATAGCTGATGTTCAATCGTATATCACATTGCATATTAATGAGTTGAAACAATGTAATCCAAAGAAGAAAGAAATGTGGATTTTGAATGAGCACAACAAAACATTTTTGCCATGGTTTAAAAAGACCTTGCTTGGTAGATCAGATGTATCAGAGACATTAAAATGGATAGTGGGTGGTCCATCTTTAAATGTGATAACATGGTCCGCTTATGACATTAATGGCTATACATTTCATACGAAAGCTCAGGACAACAGAAGTGCAGTTCAGAATAGTGGTGTAATGGTGTTTGCAGAAGCAATGCATTTTTCGAGTGCTAAGGACAGAAACCCAATTTCGGCATCAAGTGCATATTATGGAGTGATTGAAGACATATGGGAGGCTGATTACTTTAAAATTAAAGTTCCCGTTTTTAACTGTAAATGGTTTATTGGTAACAACAGTGTCAGACACGATGGTGAGCCAGCGGCCGGCCGGTGGTGAGCCAGCGGCCGGCCGGTGGCATCAGTGAGTCCACTTTTCAGCTTTCTTGGGCCAACTCCTTGGCAACCTTTTGCCTGTGTTTACCATGTTTATCATTGTTTAACATGCTTACCATATTACCAATGTTTACTATTATGTAATTTAGTAGACTTTTCTATTTGTGAACTAATGTTTGTTTTTTTTTATTTGAAGGAAAATGACAGATCAATCAGTTGATCAGCCACATGATTCTGGAGATGAGCATATTGGTCATACATCTGGGGAGGAACATTCACATGCTCATATTACGAAAAAGAGTTCAAAGGTTGGTAAGCATGGGTGCACACGTTTACCAAAATTATCACTTGCCCGTACGAAGGAGGAGAGGATAGTCGTGGAGTTTGATGATGATGATCTTCCTAGAGGTCCAAATGCTAAAGATTTTAAGGGTTTTGTAGCAACTCGGGCTAAGAGAAAAGTAAGCATTCTCTATGATGATTGGAGAAGTGTGGATAAGGCGATAATTTCTCAGCTGTGGGAGACCATTTTGGTAAGATCTTTTGCTATTGTTTGACTGTTCTTTAAATGTTTCTAGTATATATAATATTTTTAACCTCTTTTTTATCAGATGACATTTGATATTCCTGACACTGGAGGAGTCAGGAAGAAATGCTTATCGTTGGATGCTAGGAGATGGAGGGATTTCAAATCAACCCTCTCATCTGATTTCATTTATGGTCATAGGAGTCGTGAGAATCCATGTCGTATATATCCTTTTATAGATGAAGACACATGGAGAGAATTTTTTGAAAGTAGAAGAAAAGATTCATTTTTGGTAAGGGAAATGTAAACTTTTATAAGCTTTCTTATATAAATGATCTTATTATTGTTTTGTTAATGATTACTTATTCTTAATTTACAGCAAACAAGGAAAGCTCATCAAGAGATCCAATCTAAAAATGTATACCCTCATAGTTTATCTCGGGGAGGGTATGCATTATTGGAAGAACAAATGATGGCAGAAAAATTTCAACAACTAAGAGCTGAGTCTTCAAGCTCTGGAGAGGTGGCCCCTCCATCCCCTCCATCTTGACATGAGAAATGGAAAAGAGCTAGGAAGGGAAAAAAAGGACAATATCTTTCGGAAGAATCGAGACTCGTAGTTGAGAGGATTGTAAGATATCTATTTTATTTATTTAAGTTTACTATTTTCGTCATATATTTCCAATCATTATAGAAATGTTCAATTAATTATTACAGGACTCTCTTGAGGAGCAGAGTTCACAGGGGACATTTACACCATCTGGGAGGGAAGATATTTTATCTGTGGCATTGGTAAAGCCCGAACATCCTGGCCGTGTAAGAGGATATCCGGCAGGTGTATCGGTAAGAAAAGTGTTGCCACGTTCCTCAACTTCTAACGTTGAGGGAGTTTATAAAAAAAAATAGAATCCTTGGAGGATGAAGTCCATAATATTAATGCGACAATGGAGGACAAGATTAGAGCATCGATGCAGTTAATGTTTGCAGACTTGCAAAGACAATTTCAGGGTGCAGCTCCCACTCCACCTCTCCCAGTAGCTCCCACTCCCCCACCTCAGCCTACGGACCCCATTTTTGATCCTCCTCCTCCGCCGCAGCTACCTACTTATTGTGAGTTGTATGTTGATGATCCTCAACATCATATAGTTGCATATGGGATGGTATATTGTATAGGAGATACAGTTCATCATCAACAGTTAGAGGTAGAGAATCAGAGGGTCACTGTACAGGATATTATAGATAGATCAGCTCGGATACCATTACCTACAGATGAGGTGACGACAGTTGGACATAGTATCGGCCATTTTTTACTTTGGCCATCCAGACTTCTTCGACTCATTACCATAGAGGTATGGATGTTATATCTTTTATTTTATATTTTTATTAATGTTTTATCATTTGAAAACTAATATATTTTTCAATTTATTTTTACAGGAATACTTCAAAGGTAAAGAAATACTGTATAGACAACAACAAAGACAGATAGCTATGACATCAGATGCAGATACTAGCAGTCTTGACAAATTTTCAAGATATTCAAATTTGTTGGCGGATCATTATGACTTTACAATGGAAGCTCATGTCTGTGGACGTGAACTATGTGTGGGGATTATGAAAACTGATATCATGGAGTTTGTCACTGGAGATAAGTTGGGCATCAACGTGGTGCAAATTTTTATCATGTAAGTCTTAACACCTTTTCCTTGCGTTATATTTATTAAAAATGTATACTTATGTCTGCTTTGTATTAGGTATATGTATAAAATTTGTGAGAGGAATGAGCTGACAGATGTATATGGATTCGTGGACCCACAATTGATTTCCCCTGAAGCATGTGCATTGGATGAGGAACAAAGAATGCTTTATATTGCTGATAGATTTGAAAAGAATGTAATCACACAGTGTTGGATGATGCCTTTTTGTGAGAGGTATGAAACACATCCCTCTCAAAGAGTTAATTATCTTTTAACATAAAAAACCACTAACGTTAAATTTCCTTTTCTTAAATTTCCTTTTCTCAGGGATCATTGGATGTTAGGGGTTTTTTGCCCTAGGGAGAAAACACTTTATTGGATATTCTCTCTCCATGATGATGTGCGAGAAAGTTTTAAGAATATATTGGAAACGTAAGTTTCAATTTCACAATAGTTTTATATATTATAATGAATTTTAAATTTACCCCATTCGTATTATTTTCTAACAGGGCATGGGTCCACTTTCGAAAAAGCGCAAAGAAAAGGAATTACAAGATCAAATATGTACATGCGAAGGTAAATATCCATTTATAATTTGTACATTTTGATTTATTACATAAAAATAATATATTGAATTTACACTCATTCATACAGAAATGTCATGAGCAACAAGGCATCATCGAATGCGGATATTACATGTTAATATTTATGTATGAAATAATAACAACTGGGACAGTTCTGAGTTTTGACCTGGTAAGATTTCCTCTTTCTCATAATATTTCAATTTGATTTATTCATTATACACGTTGACTACTATCCTTTTCCTTTGTAGCTTTTTGATGACCCTCAACCCTTTACTGCTGAAGATATCAAACACTTACAAGTGGAGTGGTCAAATTATTTTACAGGTTTGATTGACTTTTAGTTGTTTGTAATGTAAAATGTAATTTTGAATATTGTCAATGTAATTGTGTATTTCGTAGTCGTTTAGGTTGGATTTAGTTTTTTTTGAAGTTGACAGTGTAAGTTTTGAATGTTATATAAGTGAATGTTTAATTTTTCTCTACTTCTTGTTTTGGTCTACTGTTGATGGTTTTTCTGGTCTGGATTTTGGTATGGGGGGAGAGGTTCCAAGGGGGTGGGTGGGTGTTTGGGGGGTGTCCAAGGGATATGGGAGGGGTGTCCAAGGTGTGTTTGGGGTTGTCCTAGGGGTTGGGGGGTGTAAATGAGGGTGGGGGGTGTCCAAGGGGTGGGGGGTGTCCAAGGGATATGGGAGGGGTGTCCAAGGTGTGTTTGGGGCTGTCCAAGGAGTCGGTTGGGTGTAAATGAGGGTGGTGGGGGGGCTGTCCAAGGGGTGGGGGGGTGTCCAAGTGGTGGGGGGGTGTCCAAGGGATATAGGAGGGGTGTCCAAGGGGTGTTTGGGGCTGTCCAAGGGGATGGGGGGGTTTCCAAGGGGTAGGGGGGGTTTCCAAGGGGTCGGGGGGGTGTCCTGGGGGTGGGGGGCTATCCAAGGGGTGGGGGGTGTCCAAGGGGTGGGGGTGTCCAAGGGATATGGGAGGGGTGTCCAAGGGGTGTTTGGGGCTGTCCTAGTGTTCGGGGGGTGTAAATGAGGGTGGGGGGGCTGTCGAAGGGGTGGGGGGTGTCCAAGGGGTGGGGGGGTGTCCAAGGTGTCTGGGAGTTCTGTCCAAGGGGCCGGTTGGGTGTAAATGAGGGGGGGGGGGGTGTCCAATGGGTGTTTGCGGCTGTACTAGGGGTCGTGGGGGTGTAAATGAGGGTGGGGGGGCTGTCCAAGGGGTGGGGGGTGTCCAAGGGTTGTGGTGGGGCTCCAATGTGGTGGGGGAGGGCTGGCCAAGTTGTTAGGTGGGTATAGATGAGGGTGGGGTTCAGTTGGGGCTTGGGGGAGGGCTGGCATGGTTATTTTTGTTTGGCTTCTGGTTGCTTTTTGGTGAGAGCAGTGCAATTATTTAAAAAAAAAATTTCTTTCACGTCGGTTATTTTATAACCGACGTGGTAAATAAATCGGGAGGGGTTTATCACGTCGGGTTTTTCTAGAACCGACGTGATAAACCGTTCCCGGGGATTTTATCACGTCGGTTCTTAATATAACCGACGTGCTAAAAGGCCTGGGAATCGATTTACCACGTCGGTTATTGGATAACCGATGTGCTAAAACGTTTCCCAGGCCTTTTTATCACGTCGGTTTCCTAAATAACCGACGTGATAAAAGGCCAGGGGAAGGGTTTATCACGTCGGTTATGAAATAACCGACGTGATAAACGATATCCCAGGGGTTTTATCACGTCGGTTTAGGGAATAACCGACGTGATAAAGCCCCACGCGCATATTTATCACGTCAGTTATTATATGAACCGATGTGATAACCACCGTGATGTTAGGGATATTACGTCGGTTTTAAATAACCGACGTAAAAAACGTTATTTATAACGTCGTCCGTATTAACGTCGCCTAAAAACCGACGTAAATAATAAAAAATAACCGACGTAAAAAACGTTTTCTGCACTAGTGTATCATACAATTGAAATTAAAATTATTAAATGAAGATATTATTCCTAATAAATATAAATCCACAGAATATAAGTAGAAATATAAAATAAGAAAACAAAATTAATTTCACACATAATCTTGAAATAATTTAATCAATGGAGAAGTGATATATCCTAATGAAACAAAATTGAGTTCATAAACACCTTACCATTTGGAAACCTTAAATTCAAATCACTTTGGATGAAATAATATTAATTTAAACATAAAATAACATTAAGTATTAATTATTCATGCTATAACATGTAAAAGTGTTTTATATACACCATAAAAATGAAATTGGTACATAACATTAAAATATGCCTCAATTAAATGAAATTAATAGGGAATTCCTTACATCACACTTAAATTTAGTTGAACATGATTTAAACTCATATTTAATGGTTTTAAACATGTTATTAATTCATAAAAACCCATATTTATATTTATAATATCATATATGATCTTATTATAACATATTATCACTTGTTCGCTTATAATATTTCATATTACTATTTTTTTTGGTGTTAACTGCTTTGTTTTCTCATGCATATTTTGTAAAGAAAGTTACAAATTTTGTGAATAGTATATAGTTAAATAATCTCCATAATGATATTAGTTTTATAAATAAAATTTTTATTCATTAGATAAATTTTTAGAATCGTTCTTGAAATTTTTATATGAAAAATGAACCGTATCATTTTGTGGGGATGGTAGGTCATACGTACGCACGAGCGATGTTATCATTTCATTAACGGGAGAAATGGTAAGAAATTGGATGATATTTTAAATTTAAAAAATAAATATTATGTCATAAATTACATATAAATTCATTATTTAAAATATTATGACTATCCACGTGAGTGGGTGATGGAAAACAAATTGCATTGGTTCACAAGGCGGTAGTCCGCCGTACACATGAGCGATGTTTTTGTTTCCCATTTAATTGAGAAGAATATGGATAAATATTATTACATCAACATAATAAAATATTATTATATTTTATATACTTGTTTTATTACATTGGTATTATTTATACATAATAAAATGTGGTAAAAGAAGTAAAAAAAAGAAAGATCTTGGTAAAGACGATTACCTCCTCTTGGAAAAACCACCTTTGTATATTTTATTAAGAACCATAGGGTTAGAATTTAGGGATGAAAATAACTTATATAACATGGATAAGGATGTTTCTGAGGGTTTTTCTGAGGATTTGGTTGAGCTAATTGGCTTAATATGTGGGAATAAGTGAGGGGAGGAGGTGTTCTTTTATAATTATGGTAAGTGGTACACTAGTAATTTTTTAAAGTTTTAAAATAATGTAAAGTACCTTTCATAGAAAAATAGCTCCAAAATAGATCATACTATAAGTTGATAGTTTTAATTTTAAACTTAAACCAACCAATAGTATTTTAAAAAGTTCTAAGGTCATTTTAACCCTTATTTTGTTTGGATAACCCCTAGTTAACCTATTTTAACCTTAATGATGATAATTAAATTTTTTTTTAACATAGTGATAATTAATTTTTATTGTTTTAACTGTTCATTATGAGAAAAAATTAAGTCAAAATTATTAAATTATATTAATTATTATAATTAAAAATATTTAATCCATTTTATCAAATTTAATTCTTATACATTGTAGAATTTAATTTAAAAATAAACCCATAAAATGTGTTGAAAAACAATTTTTCAAGAAATGAATTTTTCAAGAATAAGTTTATCTTACATTAACTATATAACCAGTAATTATAATTATATGGATTTAAATTCATATATTTTGATATATAATCTATAAATTTCATTTAAATCGTTCATCATTTAATATTTTTTTAGTTAATTAGTATGTAAAGACATTATGTTTATAAAGAAATAGTTTTCTAAAAATTATCCCTTTTGCCTCTAAAAGATCTTATATTAATTTATATAAAATTTTATATAAATGAAAATATAATTATATATATTATAACATATAGTTATAAATAAAATGATTAATATTTAAATAATACATTTTCAATTATTCATAAAATATTATTTCTAAGGTAAATTTTCAAAAACCCATTCTAGGCTTATTTTGACCAAGTAAGTTCAAAGTCGTTATTCATCATATCAAATTAGAATTTTTTTCATGAAATATTAAAATGTGACTTGTACTATAATATAATGTTAAATTACTATAATTTAATCTTGTGTGTTATAGTTTTCCCATATTTCAATAAAGATATTATATTATACCATTTTCCCTCAGGCGTTTATGATTTGGACTTCCCTATTCTTCCTCCTAACTTGGTCAAACATAGGGTGAACATGGGGGAACTAATTTAATCTCCTAATATTAATTTTCAAGATTTTTATTCTTGATTTAAGGTGGTTTTGAAGAGTTAATCTTATTCTTTCCACTTCACCTCTCTTCTCCTTTCCATCTATCTATAATGATTTTCCTCCCATCCATGACCCTAACCACCATTTGGGTTGGGATTAGGGTTTGGGATGGTTATAATGATTGGGATTTTGATGTTTATGGATTCATGGGGATTTTTTATTTCCCATTTTAGAATTATCAATCAAAGGTGATGCATGGTGATAAGTTCCACTTAGAATAAGGTAGGTGTTTCTTTGGATCTTCCTTTAATAAATGTTATAAATTGATTAAGTGTTTTAAAACATTTTCTTATGAAATTATATTCTTATAGAAATACAATTATAATTTTTTAAATGGATTTAAAATTTTTTAAACACTTTGAGTGCACTTATATCACATGCTAAGTCCTCTTTAAAATGGTTGAGTGGATCTTTTAGTATAATTTGAATGTTTTAAAGGGTTTTTTATGTCATTTCCATTTTAAAAAGTGTTTTATGATGTTTTAAAGTCGTATTTTGTAAAATTAATGGGGTTGGAAATTGTTTTTAATATTTGATATTTTTGGGCCTCAAATTTATTTTGAAATGTTTTAAAAAGGTAATTTAGGTTTTTTGAAAAGATACTTGGCACCGATTGGTTTCTTTAAGAAAGGGATTTATTATTTAGAAAAGGTAGTTGTGGTAAATTTTTTGGTTTCTAGATGATTTTTCAATTTTTGTTTTATAAATGGTTTTCAAGGAGTTTTTGAAATATTTTTTTCAAATGGGGTGAAAATATATTTTCTTCCCATGTTAGTTTTTGAAAGCCCGTTTGGAACTTTTAAGTGAGGTTTTTTATGAAACATGTGAGACCCTCAATTGGTATTATATGACCGTTTTTTATATTGTGTCTTGTAATACCATTGGGTAATGTTTTTTGATGATGTATTGTATTATAAAATGCTTATTCATGAATGTGAATTGGTTTTTTATTACAAGGGTGTATGAGATGAGATGAAGTTTATTTTCAAATGCTTGAAATTATATTTATATAATAATCTAGTGTTCTTTTTTTTTCTCACATCTATTGTTTGAAATTTTATGGGAGTCATAGGTATTTAATTAGGTTTTTGGATGATTGAAATACCTATTATAGATCGTGCACTAGCTAGGGAACATTTCCCAAATAAACTATGTTGGTTAGACTGAAAAGGGTGGTGATATGGATTGTATTACATCTTAATGATGTGGAACTAGGAAGTTATATCTATTGATTATGTAATGGAACTACTAGGGGAATGTAAAATTTCATTTGTATTGGTATAGGGATATATCACCATCTTGGACCATGACACTTGAGTCTTGGTATTTTTCCCATAACACTTAAAGAATTATTTGGACAATTTAGGGGATTATATCTCTTTCCACATTTTTATTCCCCTATCTTGTTTGATTCTATGACACCATTGTTTGATTTTTCTCTTTTATTATAATCCATTGATACCATGTTGTCTGCTCATGAATGGGTATAATATTAAGTGTTTTTTGATTTATTTTAAAATTTTTTGTATTTAAATGGTTTGGAAAGTGTTGTTTCAAAGAAAATGGTTTAGTTATTTCTTTAACAGGTTTCAAGAAAATATTTTTTAATGATATTCTTTAAGAAAATGGAGTTTTTAAGGAAATGGTTGGAAATATGGATAAAAAATGATTTTTATTGATTTTTATAGTTTCAAAAACAATATTTACTTGGTTTGAAATTCGTAATTAAGATGTGTGTCCATAATTATTTTATGAAAAATGGTGGTTTGTTTTAGAAATGTGAAAGCCACATGTTTTTTTATTTCTTTTATAAAACACATGAAAAACTTATTTTATACCTTATGTTTAAAATATAAATTTATAAACAATATTATAATTTTATTTATAGATACTACTTGGTTAGCTCTTATTGGGAATATTTATCTCACATATTGCATATTCATTAGTGCCCGAGTTAATATTTAGATCTTTTGTTTTTATTTCAAGTGTCGAATTCTACTTCAGTTCTTCGATGTTCATTAGTTCGTATATAGATTATAGGATGTGATGAGTGGAAAGAGGCTCACTAGTGATGATTTTTAAGTTATTCTAGTTCTATATTCTTTTATTTATTTGGTATTTTTTATTATATCTTTGGTTTGGGATTATTATTTTGTATCTACTCCCTCTATTTATTTATTTCAGTTACACATTTTAAATCAGTGTTAATTTATTATTCCATATTTGGTTGAATATATTTTTTCCACTACTTGTATATATTCTCTTAATATATAAGGGTTAAAACAAACCTAATAATTCATTATTGATACCCAATAACTTATTTCTAGCTCATGGGGATCAGGAGCACCCATTGGGCCTAGTGCAAGATTGGATCATGTGATGTGTCGGGTCACCCTGGTCTAGTTTGTAATAAATTGTATCAAAACCTATGTTTCTCATTTGAGGCCTAGGATATTTATATCACTCTCTTTTTATGTAGGGTATCAAGGTAAAAAAATGAGTTATTATTGTTATTGAGACTTGGTAAGATGGTCATGAGTGGGTGTCTGATCACCTCCCTTCGTGATGATGATTGAGTCACCAAGGGTAGTGGGATTTGAATTTTGAATTTAGAAAACTATTTTTTATTATTATTGACACTTTTTTTATCCTCATAATCACGGTGTGAGTTTCTATGAGGGTTTTGTTGGATTTTCTAAGGGTGATAATGAAAAAATGATTAGTGGTATGAGGTTGGTTGGAATGAATTGATAAAATGGGAAACAACCAAACTATGGACCCTGAAATATATTGGAAATTGATTTATGACTGGTCTATGGATTATCAAACCGTATGGATGATTCGAGTATAGTTTTTCACCCCATTGTTTTTTATTTAGAATTATCATGATGCTTTCCTAGAAATGGTGGAATAAATTAAGGGATTCTTGAGGATATGTTGTGATATGGAATTGATTTTGATTGGATTTGTGAGGTGTTTTTTATGTGATGGTTGTGAAAATTTCTTTTTTGTAAAAAATGGTATTTCATGAAAAATATTTTCAGAATTTTAAATGAGGCATGAAGGATTGTTATAAAAATAAGTTGTTTTTAATGGAATATGTTTTGGAAATGGTGAATTTTATAATGAAATATAAAATGTATTCTGAATCTAAAACCAATTTGGAGAGTTAATTTGGAATGGTTTTTGACTCTCTTGGGGTGTGATTCCAATGGTGATTGATTTTAAAATAAAAATACAAAAAAAAAATTATGAAGGGTGGATTTTATGGAAATTATTTTTGGTTGAAGTAATTCCTTAGGGATTGTTTGGAAAATAAAATCAGTTGGTTTTTTAGCAAATAAGAAAGGATTTTTGGTTTTAAAATTGGTTGATTGTTTAATTGTAAATGGAATTTGAATCCCTTTTGGGTGTGTTTTGAAATTGTTTTTTCATTTAAAGGTAGTGAAGTGTTTTATAATGATTTAATTAATTATCTTTGAGAATATCTAATGGGGTTATTATTTTCCAAATTAATTTGTGGGTTTTTAAGGTTAGAATAAATGTTTTGGAATTCCCTAGGGTAGTTTGGATTTTAAAATTAAGTGAATTTTTTCAAATTCTTGATTTATTTTAAAGGCACATGTATTTTTAAAAAATGGGATTTTGAAATGTTTTTTCAATGGATTTTTTATGTTTTTTGATATTTTATCTCCATGTGGGTTGGGACCAAATGAATTGGTTTGGAAAAAATGATTGGATTGGGTTCATGTTTGTTTTATTAAAGGTATTACTACAAGAATGGACTTGAGTAAAAGTAGGTTATTCATCCCTAGGAGTGGTTCTCTTATTTTATTTAGCCCTTGTTGAGACTCCAAATGGATTATAAAGTGTTTTTCCCCTTTTCATGGTGTGTTAGTGGTGTGTTTTCTATTAGTTGTGTTATAGAGACTAGGCTGGGTGGGCCTTGACAAATTAATTGGGTGAATTAATGTGGTCTGATCTCATTGGTTTTTCATATGATGGTTTTTATAGGATTTAGGCTTGATAGGTTTAAGGATGTTGTGTCCTTGAGGTGGCCTTTTTTATTTTTGTATTGTTTGGTTCTTTTGTTTTATCCTATGTGAATGGTGTTTTAATTATAATGTTCATTACCCTTGGTTCTTTGTGACTTGTGTTGTCTTTTTTGGTAGTGTTGGCCTTATGGTAAGGTTTATTCATGGGTTTTGGTTCATGTTTTTTAGACATAGAACAACCTTGGGTGTGGGATCTTATTGTCCTGTATATGTGTGGAACTATTTGACATTATGCACTAGCCGGTGTCAATTAGACATTGTTGGGTTCACCGTGATAGGGTGAACCAAATATGAGGTCCTAATCCACCCCTTACACTCAGTTTTGTAACCCAATATTAAATTCTAGACCATATTTTATCGATTCATGTTTTTATTCATTTTATACATTTTATTTTTTGGATACAACGGTTGTGGATTATTGTTTAACCCAATCTTATGGGCTTGGATGTTCCTTGGATTTTGGGTCTTTCAGATGTATCTTAGATGGTGCTTACTTTTAGAGTTGATCTGGTTTTAGGTATGTCTAGTATTAGATTAACCATATTTTTTGGTGGATTTATCCCTTTTAAATGGTTATTAACGGATTCATCATTTTAGGTCATTACTAAATATTAGGGAGACCTGTGTTGGGTCTCTTCCTTTTTCGAGCTTCCTATAGACAAGTTATTGTTTATATTTCATATTGAGTTCATTAATGTTGATTGATAATTTTAATGTATTTTTAAAGGATGGATGGTATTTGATGTCCCCTTGGTTAAGGGGTAATGTAGAGTCTTCTAAGACCCTACCAACTCCATGTTCAGAATATCCTCAGGTCTCACATGAAGTTAATGATACATTGATATCAATTCAAACCTCAATGAAATTACTAGGAACATATAATGAAATTACTACTTCCACGTTATTATGATCAACCACAATCCAAGATTGTATCACCAAATGGACCTAGAATATAACATCATGAATCCATAATGATAATTTCGAAATCTTTTTATAATGATTACTCTCCCTTAACATTCCTAAATAAATATGAATATGCCTTACATGATCCTATAAGGTTTTAGAATATATTATCATATCATCGATAAATACTAAAATAAATTATTTTATGTATGGATGAAATATACTATTCAAAATGAATATGAAATCTACGTGTACATTTTTTATAGGAGATGGATTTTTAGTTCTTCATATCTTATAATTTTTACAATTAATTTCAGGATGTAGAAAGTGACATGGTGGGGAGAATTTTGTAATCCAAATGTGAATATTACCTTATATTTTATATTGTAATACCTTAATGTAGGGTAATTTAAGTTTATAAGAAATTTTCAACTTAAAACATTATGAATTTAGAAATTTACCTTTTTTGTAGGGATTTTATTCATAGTTTAATAGAAATCATGTATCTTCCTTTCGATGAAATAGTTTTTAGTTTATTTTTTAGTGCATAGTTTATAAGGAACCATATTTAAACATTACATAATCTTGAGTTTTAATTCAATAATTCACTCTCTTAAAATTTGGGATATTTTAGGTTTAGAGTTTTATAAAATTAATTCATAAAACTTAAATAAATAAATATTACATCACAAAGTGGAAAATTCCACTCGGTATCCATTTTTTCCAAAATACAAAATTTTTAAGCTATAACCAGTTTTCTTTTCATGACATATGTTCAAAATTTTCATCTAAACATAATCTTTGTCCCTACCCATCCTTAAAACCTTGTGAAAATTATTTGAAAATGTGGTATGAGCATAAAAATCATGGTAAGGGATATATAAAAATAAACTCTTTAGTCTATGAATACTCATAAAAATTTTAATTTTTTAAAATAAACATTAGGATCAAAATCAACATTTTCTTACCCAAGAAATAAAATTCTTTGTCAAAATATTTTCATAAAAAAATTTATAATAAATATTAAATGAAAAATAAAACTCATAAATGTTTCTTTACAACCATGAAAAAGTCATGAAAACTTTTTCACAAAGTTATAAATTTCACCATTAATAAGTAGCATAAACTTCCCATTAAACATAAATTCTTTATCTTACATTGTGAAATCTTAAGTTTTCCATAAAAACTCATAGAATGAATAGATTAATCTTGTAGGTAACATATGATATCATTTATATATAACTATTACAATCACTCCTAAAAATGGAATAACCTACCAAATAAATCCCAATAATATCTTAGGAGAAACCTAATTAGTAAATTTAACCCCTTTACCTAATTCATTGTAGAGCTATATCAGGCTCACTCATCATCATGATCTATAACTGTCTCAACCATCATCATTAGCTATATAGAACTCTCCCATTATCATAAAAAATTCCCATGAACCATAAAATAATCACAACAAATTAATTTCTTAATTTAAATCATCATAATTATAAAAATATTTTTTACACCTATAAGGAAAACATTTATGGATATCAAAATACTGATTCCATTTGAATTTTTTTTGGAAATACCCAAAACAAAGAAAAAAGGGTTTTTATTTTAAGAAAACATGGAGTATTTTAGAGAAATAAAACCATCTAATAACAATTATTATGGTTGGAAAACCAATTGACATAGTATACATTAAAATAGAATATTCCTTTTTTACTTTTTTGATAATGTGTTCTATATAAAATAAATAAAAAGATTCATTTTGAAAACATTTGAAAGAAAGTAAAAAAATTATATATAATTACCATTATAATTAATTTATGTATATATAAATATATCCATAAAATAATTTTATGAATATGAACATGGATGAAAAATAATTAAAAAATATATATTTAAAACATATATAATGATGTTTTTAATGTAAAGTGTCTCTTGGATCAAGTTTGACTCATCACGTACGTTATTTATATCCTATAAAATAAAATGTTATCAATTATTTACTTTCTTAAGAACCTTTTTCAGGTTTAATAAATTTTCATTAAACCATTTATTTTATCTACTTCAATGACAAATTTAATTACTTAATTGGTTAAGTCCACATTGGACGTTTTGTGGATGTTCAGTTCATAATTTCAAAATGACTTTGGTAAGTTGACCATGGTCAAAGAGTTAATTATTCCATAATACCTAGAATATTAATAATTAAATAATTATCATTTTTATAAATTAATTATAATTTTAAAACCAACCATGAAATATGGTTATGAAAAATTAATTATGTTACAATCATGGAGATGGTAAGTCGTACGTACGCATGAGTAATGTTTTTATTTTTCAAAGAACGTGACAGAAAGAAAGAAATTATAACTTTACCATTAAATAATGATTATTAAGTAATAAATATCATATTATTTATTTAAATAAAATTATATATATATCATCCAGGTGATGTGGTCATGAAAAATGAATCACATCGCTTCATGGAGGTGGTAATCCACACATACGCACAAACGACATCATCATTTTTAAATGGATGGAAATGTAAGAAATTAGATTATATATTATCTCTAAATACTGGTAAATATGTCATTAATATCATATATATAGATTAAATCCATCATTATAACCATCCTTGGTAGAATGTTATGGTAAACAAATTACATCGGTTCGCGAGGCTATAGTTTGCTGTACACACGAACAACAGTTTCATTTCCCATTTGATAGAAGAAGAAGATGGATATATGTTATTCCAATAATGTAAAAACATAAAAGTATATGGAATTTTTTTTATTTCATCTTGGTTGAAAAATATTTGAAGGAGGTACAAAAATAAATAAAACAAAAATGCTATATTAAGAACTATACCTCGTTTTCAAACAACCTATTCGGGTTTATACCTAAAGCATTCCTAGGTTGGGTTTATGATCAAAAAAGGTACTCTAAGACATGAAGAGAGATTTAAGTAAGGTATTCGGGTATTTATAGGTAAAAAGGTCTATTTTAGTGTGCATAGGAGAGGATAGGGGGTGTTCTTTTATGTGTGGGGAAGAGGAGACACTTGAAATTTTTAAAAAGACTAAAATATAGTAATGTATTACTCTATCCAAATGGATTCCAAATAGACAATTTATGAATTTCATATGATATAGGGTCTAAATATGGCCATTAAATATAATTTATACATGTTTATATTTCATTTTAACCCTTATCACTAAATTTTAACCCCCAGTAAATCTGTTTTAAGATTAACAGTGATGACATATTTTTACTATTTTTAATATTTATTATGAAAAAAAATTAAGTTAAACGTAATAAATAATATTAATTATGATGATTAAAAATATTTAATCTATTTTATAAAATTAAATTTATATAATTGTTAGAATCTAATTTTAAATTAAACTTACAGAACGTGATGAAAATAGCTTTTAAAAAACGCATTTTAAGTATAAAAATGTTAATAATGCCAAATTAAAGTATAATGTTGATTAAAATAACATTTATTGAATTATTTTTAATAAAAATGAACTAATTAAATTTTAAAACTAATCAAAAATATAATTTTACTTTGTAAATACTTTAAAATAAAACACAATGTTTTATTAAAAATTGGTATTTTCATTATTCATCAAAAAATTAAACTTTTCATAGAATTTTATAAAAAATACATTATAAGATAATTTTAAAATAATGAATTCAAAAATGAAGTTAATTTTTACAAATTAATATTCTATAATTTTTATATAAATATTTTAAAAAAATAATATTATGCGAGAAAACACAGTTTTGTTGGAAATAATGATTTTTGCTTTTGACTGAAAAAGTACCTAATATTATTATAATGAATATAAATCTATAAAATATAATTAATTAATGTTAATAAGACATGAAAATTATTTATATTAACATTACTTGTGTTGTAACATTATCCCCCCCTCAGAATTGTGTCCTCGTAATTTTATTCATTACTTGAACAAGTGGGGATATTTTTTCTTCTTAGTATTTTATAATTACCATATTGCTTCTTAAATCATATAGTTTTTACAAAAAATGTGACATAGTAAATCACTTTATTCCAAAAAAATTACTCTCTTTGGTCAAGAATTTGTACTGGTTGTTTCTCTTGAGAAAGGTGTTGTTCCAACTGAACTACTTCGGGGCTCAAATAAAGATAAGAATCCGACACAAATTTTCTTAACAAAGAAACATGAAATATATCATGTAGTTAAGATAAACTTAGAGACTAGGCTAATTTGTAAGAAACTGATCCAATATTCTCTATAATTTTATATATTCTAATGAAATGTGGAATCAAATTTCCCTTTTTACTGAAATGTATAACACTTTTACATCGAGATACTTTAAAAAATATATGATCACCTACATAAAATGAAAGATCTTTCCACTACTTATCTATATAACTTTTCATCCTTCTATGATCCATAATCATGTGTTGTTAAATCATCTTCACCTTATCAACCATTTATTATACCAATTTTTATCCTAATAACATTCTTTAACCTACTTCATCCCAATAATCTAGAGTCTTACACCGCTTTCCAAATTTTGCTTAAAAAGGTACCATCTCTATACTAGAATGAAAACTATTTTTATAAGAAAACATAACCTAAGTCATATGTTGATCCAAAATTCACTGATAATACATTGAACAAGTTTAAAGAAAATCCATTTATGTTTCAATCATTCACTTTGAATTTTCAGCAGATTGAGTATGAAAGGATGTACTGAAATTTAATTTAGTACCCAATGACTTCTGAAGTTATTTCTAGATATTACTAGTTAATCTTGGATTAAAATTAGATACAATATAAATTGGGACTCTATGTAAGCAAATTATATCATTAACAAAAATTCTATAAATTTGATCCAAACACATATTATCATGAATGGGAAGAAAATGAGCAGATTTAGTTAATCGATTAACAATTACCCAAATAACAATATTTCCTAAAGATTTATTTGGTAATCCCACAATGAAATCTATATACATATTCTCCCATTTCCATTATGGCACTAGAAAAGTATGAATAATTACATTTAGTAATTTTGGTTTGGCATTAATTTTATGACACGTAAAAAAATTCATAGTAAAATCAGTAATATATTTATTCATTTATTCCCATCATAAATGTTCTCAAAGGTCATTATACATTTTTTTACTACCAAGATGAAAAGAAAATGGAGATATATGAGATCTGATCAACAAATATTTCTTCAATTGGGAATCAAATGGAACACATGACCTCTTTATAAATCTATTAACACCTTCTTCATCAACATCAAACTCCAGAAACTTATGCTTCTTGATATATTCTACCTTCTTTTATAAAACATGATCATCCTTATGAGCTTGACTGATTCTGTCTGAAAAATATGATTGCACCAACACCTGAAACAAAATAGAGGGAGTTCCCACATATACAATTTCTAACCAACATTCATCAAATCTTTTACCAAATAATAATGTTCTAGATATAGAATTGTTGATATAGAATTATCTTTCTATGTAAAATCTGTAACTACTATATTTTCTTTATCTATATGGTAATGAATTTTATGGTTTTAATCCTTTAAAAATTACAACTATCTCCTCTATCTCATGTTCATGTCTTTCTAAGTAAATATATAATTCAATATCTTAGTATCAGAATATATTTAACATTTTACTCTATATAAATGATGCCTCCAAATTTTGAAAGCAAAAACTTTAACTTCCAATTCAAGGTTATGTGAAGAAAAATTTCACTCCCGAGGTTTTAATTTATGTGAGTAATAAGAAATTACCCAATAATTTTGTGTTAAACCATAACCCAAATCCTTCAATGAAGCGTCATTATAGACAAAAAAGTCACTATTTTTGGATGGCAGGGAAAAAACTAGAGCATTCACTAATATTATTTTCAATTCTTGGAAACATTAATCAAATTCCTTTATCTATATGAAACTAACTCATTTTGGTGTTAAATTAGTTAGTGGGATAGATAACCATGAATTTTTTTCAAAAAACCACCTATAATAGCCTATTAATCTCATAGAATTATGAATCTCAGTAACATTTATATGTATTATCCATTAATCAACCACTTTATTTTTAATGGGACCAATAGTTATGCCATCTTTATTTATGATTTATCCAAGGAGTGAAATATTCTATAACCAAAAATTACATTAACTAAATTTTCCATATAAATTATTTTATTTTAGGATTTTCAGAAAAACCCTTAGATGTATTTCACAATCCTCACAACTTTTTGTATAAACCAAAATATCATTAATAAACACAACCACAAATTTGTCTAAATATTCATGGAAAACTCTATACATAAGATCCATCAATATAGTTGTATCGATCATCAACCTAAAGTTAATAACCAAAAACTCATAATGTATATACCTAGTATAAAATAATAACTTATGGATTTTATCCTTATTCACCTTCATCTTATGGTACCTACACCTTATATCAACCTTTGAAAAATACTGAGCTCCTTGAAGCTGATCAAATAAGTCATCGATATAAGGTAAAAAATACTTATTATAAACATCGATGTTATTCAATGATTTATAATAAATAAAAAACATCATGGTATCATATTTATTTTTAATAAATAAAATACGGTCAGCCCATGGTGAAGTTCTAGGAAAAATGAAACATTTATCAAGTTACTCCCACAACTGTTCTTTTAATTGCAGACGTTCTACTCGAGCCATTAGATAAGGGGGTTTTGAAATTGTCTTAGAGACATTAATTACATCAATAGTAATCTCAACTTCTCAATAAGGTATAATACCAAGAAACTCATCAGAAAAAAAATCCAAATATTATTTTACAATCGGCACATTATTAATATGAACAATTATAATATTTTTAAAAGTATGAGAAAGATAATTTTAATTTCCATATCTTAACAGTTTTTCAGCTTCTTAATATGTTATCAAATGTATGAATTCATTCTTATATACAAACTGAAACCCATTTAAAAAAAACTTCTTTATCCCTGAAATCTATCTTAGCGTGATAAACTGAAAACTAATCCATACACAAAATAACAAAACATTCTACAATGGTAAAGACAAAAAAATTTACTAGGAAAACTCTTCTATAGATGATAGCAATAAGATCTTTGTAATTTCATGTTTATTTAATACTACCTTAGGTGATTTCACCAAAATTCATGCCTTATTTTATTGAGGTGAGATTTTAATTTTACCAATAAATTTATTAGAAATAAACAAATGTGTATACCCTGAATCAAATAAGATATTAGCATAATATCAATAAACAAGTAATGTACATGTTATAACTTCATTCAATGGTCCAACATCTTCTAAAGTGGTTTCAAAGTATTTGACCACACCCTTATGATTATAGTCTTATTACTTACCAAAATATATGCTCTTATTTGGACACACATCTATATAATGACCCATCTCATTACATTTATAACACTTTACTTCCAGTTTATCAAATTTGGTCTTATCACTTCCAATATCTTTTTCTTTGAAAACATGAGACATATTCCAAAACGTACCACATCTGAATGACTTTATATATTTTATAATACATTCCACAGGGTAATGTTTACCACACCTATCACAAACTAAAAACTTTATTTTCTTACCATGAGATTTCTTCAATGGATTCTTCCCATTTGTCTTCCACTTAGACCACTTTTTCTACATGTTTTCATAATACAACTAATAATTAAAAAACACAATTTCTTCCTTCTCAATGCACCATAAATGTTTCTCATTACTTTCAAATTTTTTATAGGATAAATCTATTTGATATATTATATTTAATCTTGAGTAAAATCGATTAATTTTACCATCAAGGGCTCAGATACAATTTAGTTCACACCTGGCTAGTCGAGTAGATTTTTCTTCATAAGTGTTCACTAAATATTTATCATTTTTCTTTAATCACAAGAATTTATTTTTAATATTAACTTGAAAAACCTTAGGGAAATATTTCTCAAGGAAAATATTCTAAAATTAACCTCATTCCATTGATTTTATCTCATCTCTTTCTCTAGTATTATTAGCCATTGACCACTATTGATCAGCTTCACCTTCAAAACGTTAAATATAAAGAGTTAGATTTTGATGATCCAAACAACCCATTACTTTGAATATATCTTACAACACTTTAATTCATCCATCATCTACCATTGAGTTAGAAGATAAATTGAATGTTTAAGGGTTTTGTCTCATAAAATGCTCTACTATAGACATGTTCCAATTTTGTAGATCTGGTTTCTCTCTAGAATGGATACCACTACCATTTATATCCTCTATTAATTGATACATAAAATGTATAAACTACTCAATTCCAATTCAAACCATTATAGGTTTATGATTTGGAAGGATATTTTCCTCTTGGTTTATTCCTACTTCACCTTACATGTTTCCTCTATGAAAAAACCATTATGAACAGACATAGTTTAGATGAAGAAACACGTAAATATTAAAATTTTATATCATGATAACCATAAATTATAATCTCTTAAGGTTATTTTGTTATAATATTCTAACCTCAAAAATTATCTAAACCATTAATATTATAGTAACTATAAGGACCCGACCTTAATCATTATATAATCTTGAGATTAAAGTCAAGAATTCACTCTATTAAAATTTGAAGATATTTTTGGTTTATATTTTAAGATAATTATGTCATAAACCTTAAATAAATAATTTTTTCATCATAAAATTGACACTTGCGCTCATTATCTATTTTTCCCACAATAATTTTTTATAAGATGTAATATTTTTCTTTTTATAACATATCTTCACAATTATCATCTTGACCTCATATTTCCCCTAATCATCCTTAAAACCCAGTGAAAACCATTTGAATAAGTTATATGAGAACATAAATATTAATAAGGGATATATGAAAATAAATAAAGAAAATTTTTAGTCCATGAATACTCATAAAATTCTACCTTTTTCAAAATAAACATTGGGCAAAAAATACACATTTTCTTACCTAAGAAATCAATTTATCTACCCAAATATTTCTATAAAACATAAGAAATATTAAAGGAAGAAAATAAAAGTCATAAAGGTTTCTTATAAATCATGAAAAAATCATAAAAAAATATTTCACAAAGTTATACAATTCACCCCTAAGATGTAGAATAAACATATCTTAAAAATTAAGCTCTTCGACTTACCTTATGAAATCATAATATTTATGAAAAAACCTATATAAATAATAGATAAATAATGTAGGTAACTTGGGACATAATTCCAATATCACTCATATAATCAATCTTACAAATAGAATAACATACCTAGTAAATTCTAACAATCTCTTAGGAGAAACCTAACTGGTTAACTCTATCTATTTACCTAATAAATTAGATAGCTATATTGGGATCACCCATCATCATGAGATATATCAGGATCACCTATCATCATAAAAAATTTCAAATAACCATAACATAATCATAACCTGAAAACGTATTTCATTTCCATCATCATACATATAAAAATATTATTTACACTTTTAACAAAAACATTTTCAGATAATGAATAATCAATTTCGATTAATTTTTTTTTTGAATATACCTAGAAAAAAGTAAAAGAATGGTTTTCTTTGAAGAAAAAAAGGAATATTATAAAGTAATTCTAACAAAAGATAACTGTTATATTGGTGGGAAAAACCATTGATGTCATATACATTAAAATAAAACATTTCTTTTTTCATTTTTTTAAAACATCCTCTGTAAAATACATAAAAATATTCCTTTTGAAAACCTTTTAAAGAATGTAAAAATTGACATAAAATGACCTTTATAATTTAATTATATCCATATAAATACATCAAAAAATAATTTTTAGAATATGGAATTGGAAGAAAAATATTTTAAAAATAAATCTTTAAAACCTTTACAATTATTTTTTAAGGTAAAGTATCCCTCGCCTCAAGTATGGCTCGTCGAGTACATTATTTATCTCCAAAATAATAAACTTTTATAAATTATTTACTTTATTAATAACCTTTTCTAGTTTAATACCATATCATTAAATATTTTATTTCTTTTATTTTAGCGATATATTTAATTAATTAATTAGCTAAGTCCACAACAAACATATTGAGGATGTTTGGTCCATAATTTCAAAATAAATTTGATATGTTGATCATGGTCAAATAGGTCATTATTTAATCATATTTTAAAAAATAATCCTAAAATGATTATAATTTTTATACATTAATTATACTTTGAAAACCAACAATGATAGATGGAAATGAAGAATTATTTGTGTTACAATCATGGAGATAGTAAGTCGTACGTACTCATGAGTAACATTTTCATTTTTCAAAGAGCGTGATAGAAAGAATTTAAAAAAAATTTTATTTTTAAACAATTATGATTCTATCATAAATATAACATTATTTCTTTAAATAATATTATATATATAATCCATGTGATTTTTTTTATGAAAAATGAATCATATTTCTTTATGAAGGTTATAATCGACACGTATTCACAAACAACATTATTATTTTTAAATGGATTGAAAGGTAAAAAAGTGGATGAAATGTTGTATTTATAGAATGATAACTATTTAATAAATATTATATATATATATATGTGTGTGTATATAAATATATATATATATATTTTAATTCCATCATTATAAACAGAATTAAGAGGTAGTGATGAAAAACAAATTACATCATTTCGTGAGGTGGTAGTTCTCCATACACATGAATGATGGTTTCATTTACCATTTCATGGAATAAAGAGATAGATATAGGTTATACCATTAAAATAAAAAAATTAAGTGTATATAATATATTATTCTTATTATTTCATCATGTTTGAATATTATTTGATGGAGGTATAAAAAAAATAAAACAAAAACACTTTGTTAAGAACTACACCTCTTCTTTGGGAAACCTCTTTAGTTTTATACCTAAATCCATCCTAGGTTGGTTTTATGATAAAAATAGGGCCACTATGATGTGTGGATAAATGTAAAAAAGTGATTTGGGTATCAATTTTCTGAACTAAAATTCTCTTAAAGTTTGTACCAGAGATGATATGAGGTGTCCTTTTATAAGCGGGGGAGAGGACATACTTGGAATTTACCAAAAAATACATTAACATATTACTTAAAAATAATTCCTCAAAAATGGAACATTTATAAATATGAGATGATATAGGTTACAAATATTCCCATAAAATAGAATGTAGAAAATTTTATAGGCCATTTTAACCCTTATCACTTAAGTTCAACCCCTTAGTAAACCTATTTTAACCTTAACCATGGAAACCAATTTTTATATTTTTTACTAATCCTTTTGAAAAAAAATTAAGTTGAAATTATTATTTAATATTAATTATTATAATTAAAATTATGGAATATTTTTTATCAAATTCAGTTCATAGAAGTGACAGAATTTAATTTAAAATTAAACCCACAAAACATAAGGAAAAATGGTTTTCAAAAAAATCCCTTTTTAAGTATAAATATGTTTTCATAGAAAATTCAAGTATAATTTTGA
Source organism: Viscum album (assembly GCA_963277665.1). Classification (NCBI taxonomy): domain Eukaryota; kingdom Viridiplantae; phylum Streptophyta; class Magnoliopsida; order Santalales; family Viscaceae; genus Viscum; species Viscum album. The sequence continues at coordinate 1,660,675,467 of OY728146.1, read as the reverse complement.
TTAAAATAACAATTATTGGATTATGTTTAATAAAAATAAAATAATGAAATTTTAAAACAAATCCAAAATAGAATGTGACTTTGTAAATAAATGTAAAACAAAGACTTTTTTTCAATAAAAATTAATATTTTTCATTATTCATCAAAAAATAAAACTTTTTAAAAAAGTATAAAAAATTCATCCTCAAATATTTTTTAAATGTTTAATTCAAAAAATTTGTTAATTTTTTAAAATTTAAATTCTATAATTTAGAAATAAATATTTTAAATAAAACCATATAATGCATGAAAACCCAATTTAGTTAGAAATATTCTTTTTTCTTTTGATAGATTTTTTTAATATTATTATAATGAATATAACTATATAAAATATAATTAATGAATATTAATAATATATAAAAATGATTAATATTTACTTTACCTAGTTTGTTACACGGTTTTTCTATACGGGTAGTACATGGTTTGTTCCAAATCATGTAAATCCCAAGTGAAACCATGTGGGTCCCTTTTGGGCTTGAAGTACTTGCACATGACTTATGCACAGATAGAGGAAACTAAGAGATAATCTTAAAATAGGTCTTTAGATTTAATAGTTTTTCTCATGGTTGGAATACAGTTTAAAAACCTTGTTTCCAAACCCTACGACGAAGTTTTTTTTAGGCATTGTTATCCACGTGATTGGAACATTATTTATAAAACCATGTGTTTTTTCTATTTTCTATTAAAGTAGTGATTTTATTCTTTTAACACTAAATATTTTGGGATTTTTCCATCCCTCTTCCTACTTGTTTTCTCAAATGTTGGGTCCGAATGAGGGAGATCCTTTCCTCTCATCCTCTTAAATTTCAAGCTTGTTCTTCTCAATTTTATGTGGTTTTCAAGAGTAAATATCGTCATTTCCTCTTCCCCTTTCTTCTCCTTGACCTACCACTCAATTTTACAGACATATATAAAACCTAACTGCTTTTGGGTTTTTTATTATGGTTATGATGGTTCAAATTATTAGGATTCGTATGTTTAGGGTTTTTTGAGGTTTTTTTCTAGCCTATTGGGGAATTTTCCATTGAAGGTGTTGTGTTGTGATGAGTTCCTCTTGAAACGAGGTAGGTATTTCTTTAAAACTCCCATATAATACTTGATATAAATTTATTTAGTGTTTTAAAATTTTTTCCTATGAGGTTATATGTTAATTACATACTCTTTAGGGGTTTTAAATGGATTTCAAATGATTTAAATACTTGGAATGGACTTATGTCACATGCAAAGTGTTCTTCGAAACACCTAAGTGTCTCTTTTAGTGGAATTTGAATGTTTTAATGGGTGTTTTATGTCGATTACATTTCAAAAATGGGTGTATGATGTATGTTTTGTAAAATTAATGGGGTTAGACCTCATTTGTAATGTTTGATACAGTTATTACTTGAAGATGTTTTGAAATATTTTAAAATTGTAATTAAGGTTTTGTGAAAGGGATCTTAGAAACAATTAGTTTCTTAAAGAAAGGGTTTTTTTATTTTAAAATGTGAGTTTTGGTAAATGGTTGTTTTTTAAAATGATTTTTCATATATGGTTTGATAAAATGTTTTTCAATGAGTGTTTGAAATATGGTTTTCAAATAAGGTGAAAACGAATTAGATTCATATTCTCTATTATAAAATCCTGATTGGAACTTTAAATGATGTTTTTTTATATAATGTGTGTGACCCTCAATTTAGATTATATGATTTTTGTGCCCATTGTGTATGGTGTCCGCCTTGGGTAATATTATATGTTGATGTATGTTATTTTTAAATTCATACGCATGAAGGTGAAATGGGTTATTACTTGATGAGATGAGGTTTTATTTCATATTCTAGAAGTTGTTTTTATGTGATGATCCATTGTCCCTTTTTCACACCTATATTGTTTGACAAGTCATGGGAGTCCTTGGCATTTAAGTAGGGTTCTATATAAGTGGAACCCATTGTATAGATTGTGTGACAACAAGGGAATGTTTCCAAACTAAACTAAGTTAGGTAAACCAAAAGGGGTAACATGATGGATTGTATCTCATGGTGGCGAAGTTCTCTTGGGTTTTTATATCCCTAGATAGTTCGATGAGACTTCCAAGTGAATAGAAAAGTTCTTTAGGTTCATCCTAGGGATCAAATTTCTAGTTTGGACCTTTCTACTTGTATCATAGAATGTTACCCATGAAACTTAGGTCCTTTTAAGGAATATTTAGGTGATTTTATATATTAACTCATTTGTATTACCCTAGCTAGTTTGATTCCATAAAACAATTCTTTGATTATTATTTTTTATTATACTTCCTTGATAACTCGGTTCTTTATCATGATTATGTGTCATCTTGAATGTATTTTGGTTAATTTTCAAACTAGTTAGTTTTAAATGGTTTGGAAAGTGTGTTTTGAAAGAAAGGTGCTCAGTTAATTCTTAAATGGGGTTTATGAAAATTATTTTTAGTGAGGTTGTTTATGAAAATAATGTTTTTAGGAAATGTTTGGAAAGAGGGATAAAATGTGACTTGGCTTGATTTTTATTGTTTTAAAGACCCCTTTTCCTTGGTTTGAAATTCTTTATTAATATATTTATCCATCCTTATTTTATGAAAAGGGTGGTTGTTTTATAAATGTTAAAGTAGAATGTTATTTTATTTACTTTATAAAACATTTGAAAATCATATTTTATAACTTCTGTTTAAACTAAAACTTTATAAATTGCATAAAAATGGATTCATGAAGACACCTTGGTGAAATCCAACCAGGTATATTTAACTTATACCCTATATATGTATCGATTCCCCTATGTGTTTGGAGCTCTTATGTTTTTATTTTAGGTGCCTAGTTCCACATCATTTCTTCAATTATTCATTATTCTATGGATGGATGAAAGAATTTGATGAGTGACCAGGGGTCAATAGTAGTAAGGTTGGATCTTTTCGGGTTTCATATTCTTTTATTTCTTTAGGATGTTGTATTGGAAAATTTTCCTATGATTTTTATTTATATCTTCTTCCAATTTGTATTTATTTCTATTGTTCTTTTTAGATGGAAGTTCATTTATTATTACATTTTTGGTTGACTATATTTTTTTTCACTGCTTGTATATTTTATATTGATGTTTTAGGGTGAATCTATTCCCAATAGTGAATTATTAATACCTAGGAACTACTTTTCATCCTACGGGGATCAGGAATTCCCTTTGAGCCTAGGGGAGGATTGGGTCGGCTGACATTTCGAGTCACCCTAGTCTTGTTTGTTACACTATCCTTGAGGCTGAAATAATCATTGGATAGTTGGTAATGTTATAGATCATTTCATTGGTTGAGTTTAATAAAGATTGGATTTATCCTTTAATATGATAAGTATGGCATATGATCCCTCAATTTTGATAAAATGGAAGAGTGTACAACTATACATAAAAAAGACATATGATGTGATTATCTATTGGATAAGGGGAATGGGATGGGTTCATCAATCAGGGTGAATTACAAGTGATGTGTTTGTCCATATGGTCAGTTCATACATAGAGAATTGAGAATGCATTAGTGGATATAATGGATTGAAATACTCTGTGTATCAAGGTAAATCGATATCTTCAACAAAGGGATTATATGAAAATGCATGCGTGTATATGATGCAGCTGGTGGAAAAAGGTATATAGATACATGTATTTAATTTATATCAGGTTTCATAACTTGAGTAGCACTTATGTTTTGCTAAATTCCTATATTTTATTATGATTATAAATTTGATAATTCATATTTTTTTGATTCAATAATGTCCATAGTTCACTCATTGTGATTGAATAAATGGGGATTGAGTTTTATGAAACACAAAGAGATTCCCTAAAAGTGTTTTAAATTTTATCCAAAATGATTTGTGTATGATATTTACAAAGTATTACATATGATATGATACATAGTGAAGTTAATGATAGCTATCCAAAAGTGTTTTGGAAGATATCCTAATGTGGTTTTAGATATGGTTTTAAAATTTCTTGTATATGATATGATATTAGGTGAAATGGAACAAAGTCTATTTATCTTCATTAATAGTGGTAGATTGATTTAGATATTCCTTAATTCCTTAAATATGAAATTCCCAAATGAATTATTTTTATTTGTCATCAATAAGGAAGTGAAGAAGTAAATTCAAGTTGTGCTAATAAATAAGAATTATTTGATGTCATTGTACTTGGAAAAGAAAGAGGAAGAAGTTGGAGTGGATACATGAAGAGCATGTGTAGACATATTCAAGCAGTCCTAAATGTGATAATTTATGTTATAATCTTCATGTAAAGAAAATTACTAATTATGTGGATGTTTTTTATACCATTTCATGACCCATCCCCATGGGTCCCATGATGTGACTCCCCAATCCCACATTCAATAGGACAAGGGCTAGAAACTAGCACTAAGTAGGCATATCACTGACATGGGAGGCCTTAACCTAAGTACCTGTACACACTAATAGATCCTCAATCCTATAAAATGTTGAAATGTAAAAATTGAATAAACATGATTGTATACATCTAAATCTTGTAACCAGAGTATGACATGAAGTAAAAGAAATTAAACTGGTCAAAATGAAAGCTTACCACAAATATTACGAAACATAAGTTCAACTTAAAACAAAAAGGGACTCTTGTATAAAAGCCAAAAAAACATGCCTTAGTCAATCTAGTATCACTAAGCATCTCTGGTTTTGATATATTTAGGACTCTATCGAAAGGTCAATCGTCTACACAAGACACGACACATGTGGGAAAAACTGTATAGGGGTGAGTATAAAAATACTTAGTAGGACACCTTGAAACCACAAAGTGTACAAAAAAGGAAGTACAATCATCTCTATATAGGTATATGTCTATAATACATATTACAAGAATATAGAAATATACTCAACAAAGACATAGGACCTAAAGGTAATTCACAACCATAGTATACCAACCCTAGGATTCCAGCTTAAAGGATCCATGAATCACTCATCAAGGAGAAAATACTCTCAGTCTAATAGCACTAATGAAATTATCCTAAGATGTACTAATCATTGGGTCTTGTCATGAGAAGGAACATTCTAATAGTCCAAAGAGAATACGATACATAGATGAGGATCACTGTTAGGGACATGGGTTGATACTAGCAACTCAATCTGGATTAACCCACTAAGTAGAGGACTGACGATAGCATAGTTTTAGTCATGATTATGCCAAGAAATCCACCTAGGGAACACAGATGAATATAGGATCTCCCTATGGGATTCTTAGAGGGATTCCAATGACTCTATCCAGGAAGTCCTTCTAAAGGGATTGTATTCCCAGGAGTAGAAAACGATTCAATACCAACCTTCAGGGAAAGGAAAAGGGAAAAAACATAACTAAAATTTTCTAAGATATGGATTAAAAGAGATACAAGCTATGTATAAAGGAGTACACAACATGTATTTAGTGTCACACACTGTGTCCCTTGACCCCGGGTCCTGCCTGTTTAAATGGACTGTGTCTCAATTCATGTTCATGTAGTACTACATGACATGTAGGCTACCCGTGTAGTCTACCAGTGTGTCAATACATGTCTCTAACCCATATTCATATTCTCATATACCAATAAAAGACTTATCCCATGTACCTGTTCTAGGTCATGTCGTGTGTGGGAGTACACGACGTGTAAGCAACCTGTGTACTCCACCCAGTGTCTATGTATTCTCCAAAGTACATGCTGAGTATCTGGGGAGGGACCACGAGATGTGTGGGTCAGGACACATTTTTTGTGATGTTTAACTCCCGCTAGAAACCCTAGCCACCACTTAGAGGGCCCCGCATTCCATGTAATCTCAGATTACATACTGTGTATTTCACGATTTTCTATAATCATAGGAACTTATCCCACATGCCTCCTCCATTGTCAACCTTTGATCCAATGATTTTTTTTCCACGAAATCGAATATAAAATCTTGTATAATACTTATCATCATTAAACAATGCAGTTATTTACCATATATTCTCAGAAAATGGATCAAATCGTCATTCTTTTTTATGAACCTAATAACACCAACGAATGGGAATTTAGGTATCCTCCATCATACGAATCACTGTATCTCCATCGTCACACCTCTATCATCACTCCTCTATAGTCGCAAATCCATCATGTTGTGACAATACCATATTTTTTATATCAGAACATTACACCAAGAAATAGGTGCTCAATGATCAATCGATCTGAATAAGTTGATCCAAATGCCAAATGAAGAACACCCACTACGAACGATGAACGGGGGACAAAATCACAGGAACATATTTAAGGAACCAACCTCAATCGATGTTCATTTCTATATAGATCCATCACCATTATAAATACAAACTTAAAAATATCATAAAGATAAAACTCCCTTAAAACCCTGAAAATAATATCGTCCTGTGAGATGATCGAACTGCGGATCAATCTATTCATTGATTAACTCGCATTCAATGTAGAATTCAAGAATGGGGAATAAAAAATAAAAAAACATGACCTACCATGATTTGGATCAATAACTAATGAAAAACAAATTTGCTTCTCATTTTTTGTGAGATCCTTCAAAATCAATGTGTCTCGATTGAGGATCCACGATTCATCAATGTTCACCTAAGAGAGAATCCTCAAATCTCTCTAAAATGGTTCTCTAGATGTTATAGGTTTATGTGTATAACCATAGAATTATTACATAACAATCTATTTAAAGTTTTTTAATTTACAGCAACAACACAAAAGTAATAAATAATTTATTCAATGACTTGTGATGACTTTTCAACAAACGACCCGCGTCAACTAATGTTAAGTCGCACCTAGGTTAAACCTCACGTTCTAAACTCAAAAATGCCCTCAGATTTTTGATCCATACACGCATTTATAATTTATTCAAATTTTTTGTAAAAATTCATGTGTGTGTTATTTAATGTATTTAATATATTTTAAAAATTTATTTCGTACGCACTAGGCCTCGTAATCACACATTGTCTCAACATCTTCTCTTGAAAAAATTAATACAAAATTCAAAAAAAATACACCGAATATCTGATACATTTCATTCTCCCAACCTTAGGGATTTACATCTCAGAAAATCCAAAACAAGGTCTACTAAAAAAGATGTGGCTACTGAGCATGAATCTGAGCCTTCCACTCCCATGTGCTCTCCTGTAGATTCATATGCTACCACTAAACATGCACTAAAGGAATATATCACCCATGAAGTATCCTTTCCTACCGATCCTTGATCTCTATTGGGTACTCAGCAAAAGTCACTTCGTCCTCAATATCTATATTTCCCCATTAAATAATGTGTTATGGGTCATGAACGTACCTCCTCAATTGTGACATGTGGAATATGTCGTGTACCTGGTCTAACTGTAGAGGTAGAGCTAAGTAGTATGCCACCTCACTATCTCTATGCAGTATTTGTAAATGTCCACTGAACCTCGAAGATAGCATTCCACCTCAGCTAAATCTCCGTAATCTACATTAAGGTGAAACCCATAGGAATAAATTGTCTCCGTCCTCAAACACTAAATGCCTTTGTCACCTATCAATATAAAAATTCTAATAGCTCTATGTAGTCTCTATATTCTCTTTGATGATCTTCACCTTCTCTATTGTTGCTCGCACCAAATACAGGACTATTAGTGTTGACTCTCTTGGGTTAGTCTAGAAAAGTTGTAACCTATAGGGTTTCCCATACAAAGCCTCAAATGGTTTCATAATAATGGTGGAATGGTAGATATTGTTGTATGAATACCCCACTAGTGGTTGGTGATCCTCCTAACTACGGACAACGTTCAATATGCTATATTGTAGAATATCCTCAAGAACCTAAATTGTCCACTAGGTATGGCTATTAGTTTGGGGATGAAATGATGTGCTCAAGTGTAACCAGTTCTCAAAAACCTCATATAATCCCATCCAAAACAAGGATGTAAAGTCATCATCATGATCAAAAACAATCTTCTATAGAACTCCGTGGATTCAAACTATCTTCTATACATAGAGATGTCCCAAGCTCTCTACTGAACATTATTATCAGATGGAAAGGTAGTGTTCCGACTAGGTGAGTTGGTTTACAATCCCCCAGATGGTATTGTGTTCCTTAGACATATGTGTTAAGCCTCTCATGAATTCCATATATATCTCATCCCACTTCCATTATGGCACCTCAACAGGTTTAGCTAAACTCACTGGAACTTGGTGCTCAGCCTTCAATTGTTGACAAGTTAGGAATTGAGAGACAAACTATGCAACTCCTTTCTTCATTCATGGCCACCGAAAAAAGACTTTGGAGGTCTTGGTACATATTTTCCTCATCTAGATGTACTTACAAAGGAGATGTATGAAACTCTCTCAGAACCTCCTCCCACAACATCACTGGTACCATCATGCGTCCTCTTAAAAGAATGGCATGCTCACCACCTTTAGAAAATTCATCAAGAACATGCCCTATGGATATACAAGAACATAGGGTCTCACAATGAGCATCCCCAAGATGTTCCTCCAAGACTTGATGTAAGATTGGATGGGTGAAAACCATTGACTGGAGGTAACCTGCTCTATATCCATATATAAAGGATAACTGTAATGAGGCCAAACTTCTCTTATCCGTTGTTCAGAAACTGTGAACAAGATCTCTTACTGAGAGCACTTGATACTAAATTCTCATTCCCAGGAGTATAAAAAAAATTTGAATTCATAATCCTTGAGGAAATCTCGCCATCACCTCTATCTCAGGTTGAGATCCTTCTAAAATAAGATATACGTGTGACTCTTTTGATCAGATTAGACGATAAATATATCCCCCATTAGGAAGTGTTTCCACGTATTCAAAGAGAAGACTTCCAATACTAAATCAAAATCATGGTTCATGTAGTTCTTCTTATATGGTCTCAACTGACGTGAACCATAGGTGATCACTTCTTGTCAATACATAAAAACATAACCATGCCCGGTTCATGATGCATTGCAGAACAATAAATGCATGAAACCTTTCTCGAGTAATCTCAGTATGGGAGCGCTTGTCAATCTCTACCTCAATTACTAGAAAGTCAGTGGGCACCTTTCCTCCCACATAAAAGGCTACATATTTCGAGTCAAATCAATTATGGGTGCTAATATTTTAGAGAAATCATGTACAAATATCCAATAATAGCCTGCCAACCCAAGGAAGATCCTCACCTCTTCCACACTCTTTGGTGGATCCCAAGATAACACCACCTCGACCTCGGTTGAGTCCACTACCACTCCATCCAATAAGATAATATTTCCTTGAAAGTGGACTGCCTAAATCTAGAACTTGAACTTTGATATATTTTTGTAAATTTGTTGATGTCGGAGTACGTCCAGAACTATCCTTAAGTATCTTGTGTGCTCCTCCTCAGATGTCGAGTACACAAGGATATCATCTAAGAAGACTACCACAAACCAGTCAAAATAAGGCTAAAATATCTGGTTCAGGAGTCCCATGAACACTGATGGTGAGTTCATCAAACTAAATGGAATCACCAAGTACTCATAGTGACTTTAGAAAAACATTAATGTCCTCTTTAATATATCCTCATCCTGTAATCACAACTGGTGATAGACTGATCTAAGTTTAATATTCTAAAACCATCATTCCCCTATCAACTGATCAAAGAGGTCATCGATACTCAGTAGTGGAGACTTGTTCTTTATGGTAACTTGATTCAAGAACTGGTATTCCACACACAACCTCAAGCTCCCAACTACCTTTTTAGCAAACAAAACTGGGGCTTCCTAGGGTGAAACACTGGGTATAACAAATCCCTTCCTCTAAAAGTCCTCCAACTTCACCCTCATCTCATGAAGCTCTATGGGAGCCATATGATATGATGGTGTAGATATCGGTGATTCCCCAGGGTGTAAATCATTGAAGAAGTCTACTTATCAGTGGGAAGGTAGGCCTAGAACATCTTTAAGGAATACTCCGTCATACTCCACAATCACTATAGGAAATTAGAAACTCATAACATCCATCGCACCAATGTTTAGGCTAGCCATATGATGAGTAATAAACTATAACTTCATATGCACGAATCTATCATGTGGTGCCTAGGTTTCCTTTTCACCAAAAAATGAAAACTTGGTTCCGTCGTTACAGAAACACCGCACCCTTAACCAAAAATGGTCAATCTGTACATGGAATCTAGATAACCAATCTATACCAAGAATGATTTCTCAAGTTCTAGATGCTGCTACCAAGAGATACTAATCAAAACTCTCACCTCCAAGAGTCAAGTCACACTGTCGGCACATGTGGGTAATCCCGTAGTCTTCTCCAATAAAAGTCTATAAGTGTAAGGGTTGAGTCAACGGTTCACTTGGAGTCTCTAAGTCTTGAACTTGATATGTGGTGAGAAAGGAATGACTATAACCTATGTCAATCAGTACTATATCAAAAGTATAAAATACACAGATCGTGCCTTGAATCATTTTCAGAGCCTCTAGGTCATAAGCTTCCACCACCTAAAGTTGTCCCATCTCCTATCATCTAGTTCCATAATCCTGGTGTGGACCACCTAGGGTGGTGGTGGTAACAATTCAAAGCATTGATCACCTCCTACTGCTCTCCCAACCCCTCTACCACATTTTCTTTCCTACAAACCTTACTTCTCTTACATTTTCCTATTCCTCAGCATCCCATCTACGCTTTATCTGTCAGTTGTATGATGGGTCAAAAAATCTTGGTCAATATGTCCCCTTCCATCACATGAGTTGCACCACCTCTCTATGGGTTGACTGGACCTACCCTGTGAGCCATGAACTGCATATCCTCTTTCTCTTTCCCTCCTCCTGAAATGTCTCCCATGTCTAGGTCCTTAAGACTGATGTAAACTCCATGATGTTGAGGTTTCTTCTCTTTCTTTCCCACTACTGACAACCATTGGCTGTATCTTCTTATCCAAGAAACTATCAACCAAGAAATATCACTCTAGAACCCCAACATAGGTAGGAATTCATAGAGTGATAATGTTGTATTGGATGTCTCTATGAAAACCTCAGTCAAAGGTCTGATCCCAAAATAACGAATCTTGAACCATATCCATCGAGAACTTGGAGAGGTTGGTAAAACTCGATGAATACTCATCCACTATCATGATTCCCTTATAGAGATGTAGAATCCCTTGGATACATACAACCCTCAGCATAGCTGGGGATAACTCGTATATGAAGAGGCACTAAAACTCTGCCCATGAAAGAGTTTCCTCATCATAAGTCTGGGTCGCTCAACCCTCCCATTACCCTGTTGATACGTGAAGAAGTCTCACTAATAGGACCACCATTTTCTTGTATTGTGTCCTAACTAAATGGAAAACTTAGTTCACAACCTCAAACTAGTCCTCAGTCTCTGATGGGTTGGGCTTGCCTAAGAACATGAAGGATCTCTGCCACTGAAACTCTTGAAGCGCACTCATCCTACGCTCCTCATTTGTTGGTATTGTGGGTACCACATACTTCTCTATAGGTGGTGGTATGGTTGGTGCACCACCTGGAGGTAGAATCTCAATATCTAGTACCTGAATTGATGCCTCATTGCTGAAGGTATTATCCTTATGATTATCATGTTGAATCCTAGCTGGTATACTTTGCAGAGGAATCTTGAATGTAAATAAGATATACCATGGTCATTGAGTATATATGGATAGATGACTCAATTAGGACATGGAAACACAACCCATTCCAATATGATGCATGTACCATTGTTTTACCTACAACAAATGTTCTCATGTACCGAGTCAAAAATCAAGTGATCAGAGTCTGGCTGTGTGGATATATCGGCCACAGTACCAACACTATTCTCTATCCTAAAAGTTGAAATAAAAACTCTTAACACTATTTTACCAAAAAAATCTCAGAGACTCTTAGTCAAAAGGTAGAACCAAACACCTTTGATATCACTCTATCATGACCCGTCCTAGTAGGGAATGTATTGTGATTCCCTGGGCCCACCTCTAATAGGCCAGGGGCTGACTAATAGTGTTGAGTAGGCATATCACTGACATGGGAGACCTTAGCCTAAGTACTTGTACACATGCACACATCTCCAAGCCTATAAAATGATGAAATGTAAAAACTGAACCACCATGAATGCATACATCTAAATCATGTAACCAAAGTATAACATGAATTAAAAGAAAGTAAATAGAGCCAAATACAAGCCCACCACAAAGAGTCTGAAACAAAAGTACAAACTAGAAAAAATGGATTGCTATATGAAAGCTTCAGGAATACACCTCGGTCTGTCTGGTCTCACTAAGCACTATCTAGTCTTTGTCCTTATAAGACTCTGTCAAAAGGTCTATCATTTGCACAAGACTTGACACATGTAGGAAAAGACTGTGTAGGGGTGAGAATAACAATACTCAGTAGGAAACCCTGAAACCACAAAGCATACAATAAAGGAAATACATTCATCTCTACATGGGTATATGTCTACAATAAATATAATAATAATATCCAGACATACTCAACAAAGATATATAGTCTAAAGGTAAGTCACTAACATAGTATACCAACCCTGGGATTTTATCTCAAAGGATGCACGATGCACTCATCCAGGAGAACACACTCATAAGTTATATATCACTGATGATGTACATCTGATAAGTACTTCTCCACAGGTCTCATCATAATAAAGAACACACTAATATTCTGAAGGGAATATAATACATAGATGAGGATCACTGCCAGGGAAATGGTGTGAAACTACAAACTCAATTTGGATTAACTCACTAATTAGAGTATTAACACCCATGTAGTTTTGGTCATGATGATACCAAGACATCCACCTATGTCATTAAGATTAATAGAGGATCTCACTCCGGGCCTCTAGGAGGGATTCCAATGACTCAATCTCGGGATTACTACTGAAGGGATTATAGTCCTAGGAGTAAGAAATAATTCCATAAAAACCTTTGGAGAAAGGATAAGGGAAAAAACCCCTAAAAAACTTGCCCAATATATAGAGTAAAATAGATCCAATCCATGTATAAAGGATTACATGGTGTCTAGTAGGGGTCACATGTTGTGTCCCTTAACTAGGGGTCCTGCCCGTGTAAATAGCTTGTGTCTCAAGTCGTGTCTTTATAGTACTAAATGGTGTGTACGATACTCGTTTCTTCTACCCATGTGTTATTATATAGCTCCATCATGTGAATGTTTTCTCGTGTACCAGTACACAGCTTAGCCCATATACCTAGTCCAGACTATTTCGTGTGGGAGAGTACACTCTCTGTAGGAAACTCGTGTACTCCAACTCGGGTTCATGTATTCTCTAAAGTACACATTAAGAATCTAGGGAGGGACCAAACCGTGTGGGACGATCCACATTTCATGTGATTTTTAACTCCCTCAGTAACTATAGACACTACTTAGAGGGCCCCACACACCATGTAATCCTATATTACACGTCGTGTGTTTCACAATTTTACAGAATCATTGGAACCTATCTCATGAATCTCCTCCACTACCAGCCTTTGATTTGATGATTTATTTTTCCAAAAACATGACGATACAATCTATTCCAAGACATTTAATCATCAAACAACATGTTCCATCACCAGATCTACTCGAAAACATATCAAATCATTGTCCTTTATTGTACACCAAAGTACTCCAAAGAACGTGAATTCTGGTATCTCACATCGTCCGAATTTCTCTATCTTTGTCATCGCACCTCCTTTATGCCGTGATTATCCTAGATCTGTGATATCTAATATTTTTTATAATAAATGGGTGTGCAATGATCAATCAATCGGGGTTAGTTTAGTTGTGGACCAAATGACGTACACCAGGGATGAACGATGAACAGGGGGAGAAAAACACAGGAAAATATTTGAGGAACAAACCTCGATCGATGATCATGTTGATCTTGATCTATCTTCATTAGAATGAAAAATGAATAAATACAATCATGAAGATAAAATTCCAATCAAAACACCACAACATAATCCCATCCCACAAGATCATTGAACCGCTGATCAATTTTTTCGTTGATTGTCGTGCGTTCACCATGGAATTATAGAACAAGGAATAAACAAATAAAAACATACACCGAACCTCAATTTTGATCAAACACTAATGAAGAACAATGTTGTGTAGTGTTTTTTGGTGAGATCCTCAAAAATCGATGCACATCGATCAATGATCCATGATTCTTCATCGTTATCTAGAGAGAGAATCATTGAAGCTCTCTCCAATGGTTCTCTATAGGTTCTAGTGGTGTGAGGATAACCCTAGAATTCTAATATAATAATTTATTTAAATATTTTTAATTTTTTGTGTCAACACAAAATTAATAAAATAATTTATTCAATTATTTTATTCATTTCTACGCTCATCATGAATTTTCCACAAAATAATCATATTGACTAATGTTAAGTTTCACCAAGGGTAAACCTTGCATTCTAGACTCAATGGTTCACTCATATTTTTAATTTAGACCACCCGTTGATAAGTTATTAAATTTTTTTGGGAAAACAATGTTTGTGTGATATTTAATATATTTGAAACATTTACTTCAGACATACATGGCCTCAGAATCTCTTTTTGTCTTGGTGCCTACTATTGAAAATAATCCATATAATATCCAAAAATAATACATTTAAAATTTGAGACATTACACACCATTTAATGTAAGTTTAATATTTTTAACTAGTGAGAATATTTAGGAATAAATATTCAAGGAAGATCTGGATGAAGATGATTTTAAATGATTAAGAAGTACTTGAAGTGAGTTGATGAAATTCTATATGTTTTTGGGAAATCTGAAAAAGCTATGCATAAGTAAGAAATTGAAAAGAAATTCACTATACACACTACATAGGGTACACTGGATACTTTATAATGTATAACATAATAAATTTATAGGGTAAAGCCATCATATGGTACAAATAAACCTTATGAAGAAATTTAGAATTCATTCCACCCTATGAAAATAGTGAGAATAAAATGATAAACCTTCATAAGGTTACTATAGAAATTTGTTGGGGTATATTTTAAATGAACTCTATAAATAAGGGAATTTTAGAATAAATATTTTAATAATTATTATGATGAAATATCTGAATAAATGGATGGAAAACAGAATAAATATTCTGATAGATTTAGTGAAATTGGAATTTGAATATTCCTATAAATACTTTAATTATTTATATGATTCTCAAGCACCAATATTCATGGAAATTATATCATAAATTATTATGAAAATATTTTTTATCCAATACAAATAAGAGAGTTGTTCCATGATATAGAGGGAAAGTCCCATGTTGTAGTTCATGTATACATAGAGAATTTGAAAAGAAAATAAAAGTGTGAATTTTATGGAAGATATGAAGCTATGATAATTTAAATATAACTTAAGAAAGAAATAATCTTGAGTTTTAAGGAAATTGAAATGGAACCCTTGAATAAATTTAAACGAGAGTTTTGAATAAATTCAAATGAGAATAATTAATGTTGAAGATATTGAGGAATTAAAAGATCAACAATCAAGGGGAATTAAAATGAAAATATTATGAAAATAATATTCACTTTATTTTCATGATATTCTATATGAATATATATATTTTTAGGAGAATAAGAAATGGGGTTTGGTTTGACATTATTATCCTTGAATAAATGATTCTATGTAAAAGGGAACCACATGAGAGAACTGGATAACCTGATACTAAATTAAAATAGAGAGACTATATGGGTATCAAAATAAAAAACCCAACACATCCAAGATACACCTGTGTATTGAAGAAGAAGGAGAAGTATTTTATTTAATCCATGGGATTATGTTCACTATGTAATTTCAAAAAGATGTAAGAAAATATACTATTATGTTTTAGTGTATAAGGCAAAGCGATCCAATAAATTAGAAGAAGGTAGGATTTGTGAAGTAGATGAAGGAAATTTTCAATGTGATACCACATCAAAAGGTAAGAAGGGTTCAAGACCTATCAAAAGAAGTTTCATGGAAGGATTCACTTCAAGGATTGTGTGAGGCGGTCACAATCTTGATGTGAGTACTGAGTTGTGTGAGATAGAAACAAGAAGTTTTTGGAGGCCAGTAACTATGTGATAAAACATAAAGATAAAATAGTGGGATATCATAACACATAATGGTATGCCATGTAAGCATGGTATGAGACTATTTAATTGTAACTACTTATGTTAATAGTGTAAGAATATATAAATGGGGAACATAATCAATTTTTTTAAAGAGTGGTCTTTCATGCATAAACATTGTAAATCCTTGTGTTCTAGGACTTTTAATTATTGCATCATTTTAGATTGGTTTTGAGGTTCAATAATAATGGATTGAGGATTTTACTAGCCACATATATTGAAGTGGTGGAGGAATTTTTAAAAGGCAAAATTGATCATAGATTCACCCCATCCCCCTCTTAATTATCACACTATACCTAAGAACTATAAGTTGTATCATAGATAACAAATTTCACCTCTAAAAGTTCTAATTTTTTATAAATAAGGAGCGTATAAAATCTAAATTATGCTATTATCTTAGTTTTATATATTTTTTATTGGAAAGTTTTTCATGTATGGAAGAACCAAATTCTTCTATATCTATTGTCACAAGACATGGTGGTGGATGATGTTGTAACACTTGGATTTAATTTTCTTATATTTTGTTATCGCATGACTTATGAAGAAAAGAAAAATCCGGAAGTGGATGGGAAATATAGAAATCTCATCCTGTCATCTCAGTCTTACAAAGTCCAAACAATGCTAATGGAACTTAAAACTACTAAGGACAGTCTATAAATCATGAGAATATGTATGAAGAAAATGTGAAGATAATGTTATCCAAGATTTATATTTGGAGAGATAATTTTAGAGATATTTTGATGAAAATTGATGATAATATAGATAAATACATCACCTATGTTAATAAGATAGTAAGTCACATAAGAGGTTTTGGTGATACTTTAGAGGATTCAACTATTGTGAAGATTTTGATGAGGAATTTCCTAGATAAATTTTATCAAAGTATATCATCCCTAGAAGAAATTGGAGACATATATCTTTATATGCTACATAATACACTTCTTAATTATGAGATAAAGAAATTAATTGTGTTCAAGAAGAAGGAAAAGGAAGAAATTAAATTCAATTCCATGAGAAAAAGTAAGTTGAAATATGAATAATATTAGATTTATAGTGAATATAAAGGTGTGGGACAAGATGAGGATTATAATAAAGTTATAAATTATTTATTAAAGATGTTTAAAAATGGTAAAGGTAGGTATAAAGTAAAATGATCGCCTTGGAGTTGTAATTGTGAAAGCATTGGTCACTTTACCATGAACTAACTAACGAATAAGAACATAAAATATGATTATATAAAAAAAGTATAGAAACCTCAAGTAGTGAATACTTATATAAGAGACGTTATGGGAAGACCAAGAATAGTGATGTTAAATATAATAAGAGGCCATCAAGAAATAATAAGAAAAATAAGATGTGATAGGAACAATAAAAATAATTATTATCAAGGAATGATTTAGAAGCTGAAAGTACCACTCAAAATCAGAAAAAAAAAATCAGAGTTTAAGTTAAAAGGTGCAAAGATAACTCCGGAAGCGATGAAGAAGGTGAAGATACTTACAATGAATATATGTTGAGGATTGAACTTAATGTATTCATTGAAAAAAATACTCAAATCAAGAAGAAAATTAAAGGAATTAAGAAAGGAAAATGAGATGAAAATGATAAGGGGGGTGATATCATCAAGGAGGTCAATACATCTAAGGAAATAATTATAAAACATGAGAAAATGTAAATGGATCATAGAGAAAAACTAGCTGAAAAAGAAGAAGAGTTGAATGAGGAATAATCTTAGTGCCTTAAATCTAAATAAATATTAAATAATATAATATAAGTATATGATTTAAAAAAAATATTTTTAGGCTGATTCATTTAAATATACTCAGAGGATCATGCTAAAGGAAAAGGTGCAAATTGCACCTATTTTTTAAAGTGATACTATTTTTTTAAGTTGTGCATGTTTTAAAATTAAAATTTGATATTTATGGGATAAATAAAAAAACTTCACATATAGATCAAGGAGGAGTGGATATGATTTGATTATAGAAAAATCCCCAAGGAAAAGGAAAAAACAATGTTTGTAATATTCCAAGACAACAATCACTTTTTCATAGTTAGGTCAGTAAGTGTTATATAGAACAAATATTTAATGGTATTTATTGATTTTTTGGATCCTTTTGACACAAATAACATGATTTTTTGTGCAATATGTATCTTCCATATAACCAGTATGATGAAATGGGGATACCAATTATTAAAATGAGTACTTCTATAAGAAAAATAAATAACCATAGAATGAAAAAAAATATTCAACTAAGAATTTGGTGAGGAAGACTCTATAGACTCTAGAGTTGGGATAGATCAAATAAAAGTATTGATATCTAGTAAAAACATTCCTAGTCAAACTGTAAAAATGATAAAATGACAAGAGAGTATTCAAAAAGATATTATACAAGAAAAAAATGAAGTTCAAGAGGAGTTGTGTGGGAGATAAAAGGACACTATTAATGTTTCAAAGAATTTTATAACTGTCCTTCCTATAAAAAATTAAAATTTGAAGAAGAATAAGAAGCTAGAAACTAATAAATAATATGCCTTTAAGGCTTAAAAAAGGAGTACTCACATAAGGAATATGTTGAAGAAAAGGAGAATATTATACTTACTAAGACATATATTATTTTAAAAAAAATATAATCATAAACAGATCTCTCAAGAATTAATATATAAGGAATAGTGTGTCTATGTTGAGATACAGGTCTTGTCCATACTGCTCTTAATAAATGATAAAAGTAAAACCTCCCCTCATTCCCTTATTTATTTTTGTACTACTTTTAAAGAATTGAAGGAAACAAATTTAAGGGGTAATAGTGTGGTGATGTAATAACTATTTATATCAATAAAATAGGAGTCCATATTGGTGTAATACAAAATAATATCAACCATTATGAATAGTTTATGTGATTTATACCTTAAGGGGGAGAAAACATGAAGAAGAGCTGTCAAAAAATTCATTATGCGCTAAATTATGAATTTTGGATAGCTCTTTAAAAAATGAATATTGAGGTATTACAATCATATTTTCTACCCTTGTTTTTATTATATTACATATTTTTATAAATGGAGAGTTTTTTTACTAATATATGAAGTAAAAGGGGTAGTTTTATACTTTTCACTTCAATTTTTTTGATGGGTTTGTTGAAGTTCAGTTTAGGTTATTATTTATTGAAATGAAACACCCAAAAATTATAAAATAAGAAAATTTTATTTGATATCATATACATCATCAAACATAAATATTAAAAACCCACAAAATGTATTTCTATAAATCTAATCTCTTCGATAACTTACTAAACACATAACCCCATGACTAAATGAACATTAATATAGTATACCATTATAACCTAGCTATTAAATTGAAAAGTATGAATAATAATAACTAGATTATGATAATTATATGGTTTAAAAAATTAAAAACAAATTCATTTTATATATATTGTTTATAAATAAAAATAAATCAATTAAAAGAATAAGAATTGTTTTTTTTAAAAAATGTATTTTTTTCTAAAAGACCGTTTAGTCACGCTTTGCGTACATAATTTATAATTAATTTTTAACACTCTTATAAAATGTATTTGAATAATTGAACTAATTTTTTTAAATAACATTATAAAAATTATCTTATAGTTAAGTTTTCATATTTTTTTGTATTTATTCATTTTTTGATGAATAGTGAAAAATACTGAATTTTAATTGAAAAATGCCTTTTTGTTTAAATTACTTATAAAGTTAAATAATATTTTAAATTGGTTTTAAAGTAAAATTATTTCAATTACATATCTATTAATCTAATTTTTTCCATTTTAATAATTTTTATATTAAATTTTTATAAAAAAAACTTTGTAAACTTTTGAACATTTCTCTCTGAAAACCTGCTTTCTCAACAGGTCTGTGAGATTAATTTTAATTTAAAATTTTCCACTTATGTAAATGTAATTTTGAAAAATTTATTCCATATTTTTAATTATAATATATTATATAATATAATAAGGTCAAATTAATTTTTTACCTTAGTGAATAGAAAAAAATATATTTATCATGTTTAAGATAAAAATAGATTTATCGGAGGATTGAACTAAGAAAGATAAGATTTAAAAATAAATAAAACCATGTATAAAATACAATGTATATAAATTTTTCTACCTTATAAATTATAATGATCGATAATAAATTATTTTGGAAATTTGTTTCTTATGAAAAACATGGGAACACCTTTTTCTTTTCAAAAATTACAAGTGTGCCACTCACCTCACTTATAAAAGGTCACCCCTCTTTTATATTCTTCACACCTTATAAAATATTTGTCTAATGACCCAATCTTGACGTACATGGAAATTAAATTTATTTTTCATAATAATTAATACATTACACAAATATACTCCCAAAGACCGTATTAGTTTAGTGTCTTTGGAAACTTGGAACATAATATTCTAACTTGATGAAAGATCTTAAACATCTCCTATAAAGATCTTCCCATTTTTTTCCTATATAAAACCTTTATTTATATCCCAGGGAAAAGAAAACATAAAAAGGGTGAGCTCAAATGCTCAATAAGGGTAAAAATTGTGAATATAGAACGAACCACAAATATAAGAATTTAAAAACATGAACATAAAGTGTAAATATAAAAATATTGGGTCATAAAATAAGTCTTGGCAGTGCATAAGGAATAGATCATAAAGTAACATTAACCATGATAAAATATAATTAGTATAAAAAATATAATTGTGGAAAAAATAATCATAGAATATGATTTCTATAGTATCCAAGGCATTGTTTCCAAGACCATCATAGTGGAAAATGTCCATTACTGAACCGAGTTTACTTGTCATTCCAGCCATGTATTACTGAAGAAGATTTACATATCATTCCATCCGTATATTAATAAAATATATTTACTTTCCTTTCATTCATGCCTATATCATGAGATATAAATAGTTACCCAATGCATTAGAGAGAGATTTAGGTCCCACCCATCTCATAATGAAATCATTATTACATGTTCTATAAAAACAGAAATCATTAACCAAGCATAACCCAAGAAATAAAATGGGTTTCTTAAACATCACTCCTTCATAAAAAAATCCATATAAAATACCATTCCATCATTAACACAATCAAATAATAGTAATAATAGAGATATAAACACAACCCTATTTAAATAGCATCATCTTAGATGGAAAATAATTTTTATAAAATACTCAAACTTAATTCCTACGGAAAATATCCTTTCTTCTTCAAAAACATTTTCTTTCCTCAAAATACCACAAAATTTTAAAAGAAAATAATTTAGTTGAAAATAAACTTGAAATCTTATAAATTAAGATTCCTAGAAATAAGATGTTAAGAAGATGTAAAAATTCATTCAGACTATATAAAAAATCATTATTCTCATACTTTTACCGAAAAAGTCAAAAAGTACCTCATATGGTAAAAAAAGAAAGATTCTTTCCAAACCTTGTAGTAATAGTAAAAAATTGGTAAAAATGACTTTAAACATACATAGAAGAACAGTAAAAATTTTATGAAAACATTTTTAGAAAACATGGACATGGATGATAAATATACCCCCACAAAATACTTAGGTATAAATAATCTTGGATAAAAATGAGATTGAAAAATTATACCTTACCTTAGGTATGATATGCTTTATTTGTATCTAAAACTCTTGTATAGTGGATTTAAACATATTATTAACTTTTAAAAGAACCATAATAATATTTATGATATCATATATGATTCAGTTATGACATTATATTACCCTTTCATTTATCAATTCCATGTTAAAGCAACGTTTTGGGTAATAATTGTTTTATTAATCATATTTGTTTTGACATGTTATTATTGATATTATTGCATAGATCATGAATTATTTAATTCAATAATTTAAAATGTGATTTATAAATCATAAATATTCAGTATATAAATATATATAATAGATAGATAAATGAAATGGAATATGCCAACGAGCCTGTACCTGAGTGATAAGGTCTCCTGCTTGGCATCCAAGAGACTGAGGTTCAAAACCAGGTAGAGGTGAATTTCTGGGGGTCACTATAGAATTATTGTAGCAGTATTGTAGTGGGGATTGTGCAGTACTGTAGCAGGTACTGTTCAGTACTGTAGCAAATGGAACTATTCACCCGATTTGGGCCTTCGGGCCACCAGTTTAGGCCTACAGGTCTCAAGGGACTTTGGGCCATCAAAGGGCTTCGAGCCACAGGGCCTTCAGGCTATTGACGACCATGAACTTCTCGGTTCACACAGAGTAGGCCCTAGAAGTGGATCAGAGCAACAATAGTAGTCACCAAAAGCAAAGCTAACCAGATTGGAAGAATGAGAGGGTATGGCAACCGCCATTGGGACCAGGCACCCTATAGCTTTGTACAGGGAAATGCTAGATGATCCGCAATGCAAGGTGGGGAGCTAAAGGCGATCAATGATGCAGAAGCTGGGGAGGGGCAGTTCTAGTGGGCTGGGCCTACGGGTCATGGTATGGGCATGGTATGCCTCTGGGCTTTCGGGTCATATATTATGGGTAATGTTGGGCCTTGTTCCTTAGGCCTACGAGTCATGTACAGGTTCCCCTTCAACCCTTAAAAAGGGTTTATCTATAATAAAATAAAAATGAAGTCCTTCGGGCCATTCGGGGTAATGAAATGGAATACACCGTTCATGGAGACGGTAGGTCGTACGTACGCATGAACAATGTTTATGTTTCCTTATTGAATTGAATGGAAGCAAGTAAATAAAATATATATAAACAAATAAATATAGTATAATTATTATGTCATATATTTCATTCTTACTTATTATATATACTTTATAATCATTCTTGAATGGTTAACATGGAGAATGGATCTCATCGAATCGTGGAGACGGTAGATCGTACGTACGCACGAGCAAAAATATCATTCACTTAATGGTTGAATGGTATAAAATTGGATGGTATTTTAATTATATATAATAATTATCATGTTATATTAATTATTTAAATCCATTATACTCATCATTATAACCATCTAATTTAATTGTTGTTGAATAACAAATTGTACCACGGCATGGAGACAGTAAGTCGTACGTATGCACCCATGGTGATATTGTTATTTGTAGGATGGATAAAAGGTGGTATAAGATTTTCACATAATTATAATAACATATCAACATTTATAAGATACTTAATTTATTAATTTATTATGAGAACAACATAATAAGAGGAAATAGAATAAGAAAATAATTTTGAAAGAGGTGATAAAACAATTACCTCTTTTTTGAGTATCTTATTTTGATTAGCACAAAAGTTCTTCCTAGGATATCTTTCTGTCCAAATTGTGGACTCTAGGAGGAATTTAGGGATGTTTGGTTCTTATTTGAGAAGATTTTTCACTATTCATTAAAATATGAATTTTATCAGAAAAATACCGAAAATTCAACCGAAGTAAATTTTGATTCCCCTATTCAAAATAAGATGTTTATTTTTTAAAATATAATATATAAAAGTGTTAAAAAATATTTTAAATGAGTGTGCCATCAAAAGGTGGCAAACCAACATTTTTTGGAAAATACTTATTTTATCTGAAAAAATGATTTTTTTTCTTATATCATGTATAGAAAATACATAAGATGAATGTTAATGTTATATAAAATTAAAAATGTTGTTAATAATATTCATAAAGGATACTTTATATCCCAATAAATAATAATATTTTAATAATATATCATTGTTTATTGAAACTCGATATTGCGTACAACGCAAGCTGTCGAGAAAGGCCACTCTTGCATGTAACGCAAGTCAAGTCAGTGTTGCGTGTAGTGAAAGATTCCTTTGGTGTTGCATATAACATAATCCAAACATAGTTATTTTATACATTGAAAAAAACCTATACTCAGTATTGCATGTATCTTACACTAACATAGTGTTGCATGTAACATACGACAAGTCAGTTTAGTGTGAAAGGAATGTTTGACTTAGTGTATTGTAATATATAAATGAAAATTTCAATTTATTTGAAAAAATGGTCCATAAAAACTCGAGGTGTTACATTTTGGTTTAGAAAATACCTATCCAAATATCTTCCTAAATTCCATCCCCTCATACTGTGATCTTTTTTTGTCATAAATTAATCCTAGAAATAATTTAGGTATAATCCTAAAGAGGTGACCCAGGAAGAGGTAAAATTCCGAACTATGCATTTTTTATTTCTTCCTCACCTACTTAAATTCATATTAAACCATGATGATCTAATAAACTCAGTATATTACGTATATTTATATGTTCTTATTCTATTTTAATGACCCAAAACTGTCCCCACTTTTATCTAATGAGTTATGAAATCATCATTCGTGTGTACGTCGGACTAACGCCTCGCGAACTAATGTCATTTTTTTCCATTACCACTTATCACAGTTGAGTATGATGATGGATATAAAATATATATTTGATATTTATAAATTTATTATTCCTTTGGAGTCATTATATCATATATAAAATTTTACTTCCCCTTTTTTATGGGATACGATAACATCGCTCGTGTGTACGGAGGACTACCGTCTCGCGAAGCAATGTGTTTTTTTTTCACTAATGCTTTACATGGAAGATACTATGGATAAATTTAATGAATATATGTGATATATATGACATAATTATTATATTCATGACATATTTATAATTATTAAAATATAATATATCATTTTATTTCTTAACTTTTCACTTACTGAAAGATAATAACATCATTCGTGTATATGTGGATTACCACCTTCATAAAGTGATATGAATTTATTTTCACCACCACGCCACATGGATGATATATATAAGTATATTTAAATAAATAATAGGGTATTTATGATATTATTATCATTCTATAAAGGTAAAATATTACTTTCCTCCTTTCTATAATGATCATTGAAAAATGGAAATGTTACACATGCGTGTGTATGACCTACCGTCTCTATGATCATAACATACTTCATTTTTCATAACCATATATCATGATTTGTTTTAAAATAATAATTTATGTATAAATATGATAATTAATTCATGGTTATTATTGTGATTTTTTTTATATAATAACCACTTTGATCATAGTCAACCTACCAAAGTCATTTTTTGACACATAAGCTAAATATTATCGAAACATACAACTTAAAAATAATTGATTAAGTAATAATATATAAAAATATAATAAATAAAATTAAAGTAATAATAAAACTTTTAAAATTTTATTAATAAATTAAATAATTAACATAAGTTTATTAGTCATGAATATAAAGAATGTACATGACTATTAGACTCAAGGTAAGAGTTTCTAATCTCACTTTTAGTTCCATGATACATACACCATATACACTGCTTATATATTTTGTATGGTGAATATACTACCCATTTTTTCTTATTTCATTAATTAATTTATCTTCATGGTATTCAATGATTAATTTAAATTTATTTTTTTCATAGGGATTATGATTCAAAATTTACTAATGTTGTAAGGGTTTATTTCACAATATCATCGTTATTCAAGATTGTTTTTTAAGCCTCCCATAGAGGAATTATTTGATATTTTAATATTAAAATCAATATATTTTATTATAAACTTTTTATTTATGTAATTTTTCATGTAATAGTATCATTTTACCTCTCTTTGGTACTTGAAATTAATAAGATAATCTTTTTATGAAAATCTGACATTATTTCTCTCTTCGGACAAAAATCATTTTTTTCCAAATACATGTTTTCTAAAAATGTTTTCAAAAATGTTTTTGAATTATTGAAATGATTTATTAAATATATTTTTACCCTTGTTTTAATTTTTTTTCAAAATGGTTTGAAATTAATCTTCCTATCATTTTTTATAAGGCACTTTTCAAACCTTTTTATAGTGAAAAATGAGTTTTCTTTTTAAATTATATGACATGTATGGAATTTACGATCACCATGACCATAATTTATTTGAAGCGTCATTTAAATTTTTACAAGGTTATTTTTAAATAAAATTTTGTTCCTAATATTCGGGAAATTCTTAGTTTTTAAAATCGATTTTCAAGGAAAATTATTTTGAATTTTTTTTATAAATTTTATAGTTTTAAAATAATATAGGTGATTTTTAAAGAAAGGTTATTTTCTGTATGAAATATTCCAATTGATATTTAAAAATCATTTTTCCTTTTAGGAATACATTATTTAATATTACTTATGCTTTAATGGTGATATACTCTAATGACAGAATCCTTATAATTTCTTCATATGTTTTATGATTTGTTTGACTGGGGATGTACAATTTTATTACCATTGACCATTTTACTTTGGATGGTTTTTGATTATTTTTATTTATTGGGGTAAGTATGAAAATTTCATATGTTATCTTTTCAATAAAAATGTTTACGTTGATTAGGTTTCACCCATTTCATATGAGAAATGCATTATACTTAGTAAGTGACGGGTGGGGCTAGTTATATCCCCTTGATGCTTTAGTAGGTTTCATGAGACAAACTTTATTGGGATTTGGACAATGATTTAACCATATATATAGATATCTTGGCACAATTACTCATAATTATTATATTTCTTGACACAATTCCGCAATAGTATGTTTTAGAAATCTATCATTATGGATTCCATCATTATGAATTCCATTATTGATATTTCATGTGATTATTTGATTAGTTAGAATATCCATGGTTAAGTATCATGATCATGTGATTATTTTTATAAAATTATTTTATCATGATTTATTATTACTATAATATGATCAGGTTGTTGATTAAATAGCTTATGTTTCATCTATTTACCTTTCCATATTAATTATACCATATTTATTCCTAGTTTTTGTTGTATGATTACCCCTACTGAGCATATGAACTCACCACTTTATTATGTTTTATTTTTAAAAAGACACCAATAAGTGTTTTGTGATTGATATGTAGTGATACTCTAAGTGTAATAATGGAATTCTCAAAGAAAATACTTTGTGGAATTTATGTTTTCAATTTTAGTAATAATTTCAAGTATGTATCTAGTTTACCAAGACTAATAAACTATTCACTACTTCAAGATGAAATTCCTTATTTATTATGCTAATGTAAAAATGTATAAAATAGATCTAGGATTTTGGGGTTGGGACGCTACATGAAAAACTATTCAAACAACCTCTAGAAGAAATTTTTTTAGAATGGTAGCGCATGCATAGAATTTTTTTGACAGTCTCAATGTCTTGGAGATTATCTCTTATCTTCTACATCGGATTTACCCATGTATAATTAAATTATATTAACTAAAGTATATTATCTAATTTTTTGGGGTGAAATATACCTCTCATAGGTGAATTATATTGTAATTCAAATATAAAGAGGGAGGAGAGTTTATGATAAATTAACCTATCTCTCAAGATTAGTAAGAAGTCAATGAGTGAGGTAAAACCATTATATAACCTTTTAATTTATTTTCAATAATGTGGTTAAAAATACCTTTTACTTTGGAATTGAATTATGTAAAAATGGGGTATTGACAAAAAAATATAAAGGGGGAGATTGAAGTTTCCAAATGGATGTGTTGTGTTTGTTGTCAATAAGTTATTGAAGAAGTAAATTCAAAGTGTGATGATAAATACTGATGAGATAATTTAATTATAATTGTAAAATAAATAATAATAAATTGGAGTTTCTTCTTATATATTTTGTTTACAAATATTCAAGTAGACCTGAATGTGATTAATAATTATAAAATATTCATGTCAAATAAAAGTACTGATTATATGGAAGTTTTTTCTTCACTATTTAATGGAAGTTTAAGATTTATATCAAGTGGAAAGATTAAAATATCATTATTCAAGGATGATATAGTTGAATATGATTTTAAGTGATCAATAAACCCTTTAAATGAGATATTATAATTATAATTATATCTAGATAAATCTAGATAATTAGTGAAAAAGTAATAAATGGAAAAGGAATGTACTCTAAAAACATTATAGGGAACACTAGATACTTTTTAAGGTATAACATAATAAAATTTTAGGGTAAAATCATCTTAAGGTACCAATTATCATTACAACGAAATATAGAATTCATTACACCTTGTGAAAATATTGAAACCACAATGATAATCCTTCATAAGGTTCCTATAGGGACATCATAGGGTACATTGATAATGAAATCTACAACGATATAAATTTTAGAATAAATATTCATATAATTATTATGAATAAATATATAACTAAATGGGAGGAAATTATAATGAATATTATGTCAAATTAATAGAAATAAAAATTTTAATATTATTATAAAAATATGAATTATTCAGATGATTATCAAGCACTAATATTCATGTAAATGACATCACATATTATCCTATATATTTTTTTTTATCCAAGATGAATATGAGAAATGTACAAAACTATAGAGGGAATGTTTTAGGTTTTGGTTCCATTAATAAATGGAAAATTTCAAAATAAAATAAATGCATGGACTTTGTGGAAGAGTTGAAGCTTTGATAATTTAAATATCAAATTAATAAATAAAGAAGACTGAGTCTTAATGAGATTTAAATGGAAGACGTAACTCAAGTTAACTAAGAGTTTTGAATAAATTCAAATGAAGAGAATCCATGTCAAAGATAAAGATCAATATTTAAAAGGTATTAAAATGAAAATATTTTGAAAATAATATTTAATTTATTTTCATGATATTACCTATGAATATATATTTTTAGTATAATAAAAAATGTGGTTTGGTTTGACATTGTTATCTTTGAAGAACTAGTTCTCTGTAAAATAGTACCATATGATAGAACTAGAAAACCCAATAAAAATTTAAGAGAGAGAGAGAGACATGTTGTGAAACGAAGTAGAAAACCCAACACATCCTGGATACACTATGCATTGAAGAAGTATAAGAAGGTGATTGCCTCCAGGGTTTATTGTGCAAAGAGAAAGTTTGAGAAGATGACCAACACAACATTTATTGTACTGGAGTGAGAAAATCTAAGTGATCCAATAAATTATAAGGAGGTTGGATTTGTGTAATTAGAGAATGAAAAGGCTAACATGATATTACATAAAAAATATTGTTAAAAAAAATCAAAGAGTTTAATGGAAGGAGCATTTCCAGGATTGCGTGAGTTAGTCACAATCTAGTCATGATGGATGAGCAGTGCAAGAAAACAAAAAGAACCAGTGAGAGGCTAGTAACTGCATGATGAATAATAAATATCTTTTGGTGGGATGTTAGAGAAAATTATGGTATGTCATGTAATCATGCTTTGAGACTATATTATTGGGATTTATTGCATTCCTAATGGAATAATACGTAATTTTAGTTCCTAACCGACTATAGTAAGGAGCAGGATTTCAAGGTAAAACCATGTAAATCATTATGTTATATATCCATTAATTACTGCATTATCAAGGTGAGTCTATAATACATGAGATAGTTGGTTCAATGATTTAACTATCCGTTGTGGTTGAAGTGAAGGAGGAATTCATAAATATAAAAAGGGATTAATGATTCACCCCTCCCCTCTCAATTATCTCACTAAATTTGGGCACTACAAAATATAAGTGATGTATTAGACTATATTATATCAGATGATATAAGGATAGAATTTTGTATAAAATCCATGAAAAAAAGGAAATACATATTACTTTAGGGTGTATATATTCTTATGATATATTGATATTGCGGTACCTCAACCTAGCTTGTCATATAATATGGCATGGATGTATCATAGGTATATATAATAAGAATTGTGGTATGATGAATCATATTATAAAATTCATGTTTTTTTATTATTTATTATGAAATTTGAATGTTAAACATTAATATTAAAATTAGTATCCATGTAATAAATCATTAACCATATATGCTTCATATAATGAAACATATGGTAAAACCATTGAATGCATTTATATGATAAATACATGCATGAATGGGTGAGGGGTTAAAAACCATTTGTAACTAATTCATTACTTGTTCATTATGTAATGTATCAGTGGGAGTATAGAAAGACTAGGGAGTATCCCTATATCCAATATAGAGAGTCTGAATCATTTGGAATGGTGATCTCTCTAATCTTGTGTGCTCTACTGGATGATTTTTCTAAATATCTCTTCTTCCTTCTTCCTTTTCCATGAGAGATACTAGAATAAATTTTTGTAAAGGAGGATCTTACCCAAACATTGGGTGATTTAGCTCGACCCATGGATACACCATGTAAGGATTCTTATGAATTATTCTCAAGGATATAGATCAAATACATGATTGATTATATGAGTTTCATCCATCATCTTCAGTCTAAGGCACATATATTCTTAATTTTATGTTATACATGGTTTTAGTTTTATAACATGTAGATCTTGGTTTAGGGTTTCTTGATGACTTTATTTACATGATTATACTACTACATAATGATCCTATAGCTACACTTAAAAACTATAACTATATATCACCAATAGATCATTATAAAATATACTATTAGTTTATGCAATCATTAAATATTCAACCTCAGAATAAGTCTATGTCATCACCCTAATGGTTCATATTGGATTTGTTGAAAATATATACTATGTTGTATTTATTGATTGTTGGCACCCAATAATTTGTGTCGTGCACTTTTCCATAAAATTCATATAGTCCTAACTCATACAACATAAGTTGAGTTTGATAGAGAAATGACTTCATCATTATAGAAAAAGGAAATGAGATTTCTATGTGTCGTATGACTTCTCACAAACCTAAGAATAGATATTCCTCAAAAACATTGGCCAGTTCATTAATGTGGTGGTGAGAACCTCTTTTAGGGAGTTGGTCTTGGATTTTATCAATTACTAACCAAAAGGTAATTGAATCCTTAAAACCCATTTTTTAGGTCCTATAAGAACTTTTTGGACTCGAAAACCATCATTTTAGGGTGTAGAAACTGTATTTAATGGATTGTTTCATTTCAAAGGACTTGATTTGACTATTCGTGGAGTCCGAATAGACATATGAATTAAAAGTGTTCATTTAAATTTGGGATTCATTTCAAGAAAACATGACAAAGAAAATTACGTGAGCTCACTTCACAGACCATGAACTCTCTTTCATGGACTATAAACTCTTCTTCATAGAGCCTCCTATACCAAATCCCTCCATAGACCCCCGGTCCATGAAATACTAAAGTGAACCATTGCGTGG
Organism: Viscum album; assembly: GCA_963277665.1. Lineage (NCBI taxonomy): Eukaryota > Viridiplantae > Streptophyta > Magnoliopsida > Santalales > Viscaceae > Viscum > Viscum album. The sequence goes on along the minus strand of OY728146.1, from coordinate 1,660,644,147 downwards.
TTAGACTACACAGTGTTGGAGTATCTTTTTGAAATACCCCATGGTCCCCTCACCCATCATGTGGTCGGACTATGCAGTGTTGGAGAATACTTTTAGGATACTCTATATAGTCCACTTTCCTATCCATATGCTTGGACTATACGATATTGGAGTTTCATTTTGGGATACTCTGTATAATCCCCTCACCCAACAGTGTGGTTTGACAATGTGGCATCAGGGCTTCATTTTCTAATACTTCTCAAGGTCCTTCCGTGAGTTTCGTTCACCAATCTTAACTCGCCACATAGAACCTCTATGTTCCTAAATAATTTTGAAAATAATTGAATCAGGTATGCCTATAAATACCCATACCATTCTCAAAAATAAATATAAATAAAGATGCAGGGGTATGGAATAAGACTTCAAGGAGATATCTTAGGTAATACCCTCTCTTGCATAAGTTTTATCCACTAAGTGACTTCATAAGGACTTTACCACAAAGTTACTCTACAAGGGTTCATTTCCAATCCTTTTCTATAGAATCCTACACATTGACAATGGGAATACTATAGTGACCCACACTTTCATATATAGATATTACATCTTAGTAGATGAATATTCATTACATAACATAACAATCTATACCAAAATCATATATGTCTTTTTCCTTTGGTAAATTGGACACATAAAAACCCAGTTCATACATGAACTACATAATTACCCACTATGTTCTTAATAAATAACACCCTAATTAGATATATCATACATAATTCCTTTCTTCATAACCTGGGTAATGGAAATATAAAGGGTGAGCACAGTTACTCAGTAAGGGTAAATAAGGGATAAATCAACATAACAAGAGTATAAGGGTATGATAAGATGAGAACAACATTTTAGAACCACAACATATAAATCATAAATCATAAACTTTAGTCATGGAATCAATATTAGTAGTTCATAAGACATGCATCATAAATGAATAAAAGTTCATGAGCCATGGAAGTATAACATTGGTATAATACATGGAATTTTGGCATACACATAATCATAGAAAATCATTTCCTTAGTAATCAAGGATAATGGAAAAGGTTATAACAGTGGATTATTTTCACACTCCAAATCATCATAGTATTGAAGGTTCACTCCCAAGACTACCATAGTGGATAAATTCCCTTATTGAACTGAGTCCACTTCCTATTCCAATAATGTGTATCTCATGAGATATCAATAATTACCTAATTAATTAGAGGTAGATATTGGTCTCAACCATCATGTAATGAAAATAATACATATGTTTGACAAATGATCATAAAACATTCATCATATCTAAACATATAAAAATAAATGTGTCTCATAAACATTTATTCATAGCATAACTCATTGAAAATAAATGGGTTTTATAATCATTTCATTATCTCATCATAGTATAACCCATAGAAAAAGAACAAGTTTCATAAAAATATTTTCACCATAATCATAAACAATCCATAGAAATAATAACAATGGTATCATTGGATCGTATCCCCATTAAATCTTATATAACATCAAAGGATGTCATCTTATATGGAAAATTATTTTGAAAGATCAGTTGGAACATTTTTTAGGAAAATAACAATTCTAATTTGAAATCAATAATTTAAAATCTAAAAAATTACCAAATATTAATGAAAAATTATTATTTGAAAAAAAATTGAATGAATTTTTAAATTATTGGGAATTCATGATGAAAGAAAATATCATTCATGTCTTACACCTTAAAATAAATATTCCTTTCATATTTTTAATAAAAATTAAAAAAGATCTGTCTTTGGGAAATGAAATGAAGATTATTTTTAAAATATTTTTTAGAAAGTAAAAACTGGGTAATAATAATTATAGAATTGTAAAATATTTCTATAAAACAATTTTAGAGAACATATACATGGAATAAAAAGTATTTTCTACCGAAGAGCGAAATAAAGTGGATTTTCCATAAAATATTATTTTGGACTATTGAGTGCATAAAGAGAGTAAAATGAAAGGAAACTATTTATTTTAATTAAATAACCATGGTTTAAAAAAATTCATTATTTTCTTGGTATATATATCATAATACTTCCTCATTGAAAACTTAATCATAAATAATCCCTATAAACAATGATATTATAGCATAAAACGTTTACAACTTTGGTGTATTTTTAATCATAAGCCTCTTGGAATAAAGAAAATTAGATGGATATTTATATATCATATTTTTATTTTAATAATACTAAAAGTATTTCATGGTAAATATATACACCATTCAATAGAAACAAGTGGTGTATAAGGCTTGTGTCCCACAGAAATAAAAGGGAGATGGAGATCCCTTTACCGTAAGTATCAACTTCCTTCGTACATGTTCAAATATCCTATATAATAAATATAATTTTATTATAAATATATTATATATCCATAATGAATTTTACCATACCATATATGATTTACTTATGACCTTTTATTACCCATTTATTAACAATTCCTCATTAAAATCACGTTTCAGGTAATATCTATTTCGTTATTCATGTATGTTTTTGTTTGGTGTTTTTAGTCCTTATACTTTGATAATGGTTCAATTATCTCCAGAATTTTAACCATGATATACATATCATATATATATATATATATATATATATATATATATATATTAATCCATAAAAGTTATATATAGAAAATGAATTACACTATTCATGGAGACGGTATGTCATAGGTACGCATGAACGTTTACATTTTCTTGATGAATGGAATGAAAGAAAGAAAAATAATATATCAAATTTAGAGATTTATTTATATTTCAAATATATCATATCTATTCATTAAATATATCCTTATTAACTTCCATTTAATGTTTAAGAGGAAAATGAATCACATCGCTTCGTGAGGTAGTAGTCTACCGTACACACGAGCGACGTTATCATATTCCTATGAAATGGAAAATAAGAAGGTATATGTGATATTATAATTCCATTAGTAAAATTATTTTATTAATATCATATATATAATTTAAATTCATCATTATATCTTTTCATGAGATTCAGTGATGGAAAATAAATTACATCAGTTCGCGATGAGGTAGTCCGCCATACACACGATCTACTATTGTATTTTCTATTTGATGGGAGAGGATAAGGATATAGGTTATGGAATTAAAATAATAAAATACTATTATATGGAATATATTATTATTATTTTATTCTAATTACTAGTACATGAATTAAGTTGGTTAAATAATAAGAAAAAAAGAAAGAACTTAGTGGAGACAATTACTTTTGCTTAGAAAAACCTCCTTTAAATCTCCTATTAAGGACCATTTCATTGGTCTTTTGGGAATAAAAGTATCTATATAACATGGATAAAGATTTTGGGGATAGATTTTGGCAATGTTTTTTATGTTAAATGGCTTAATAGGTCTAAATAAGTGATGGGAGGAAGTTCCCTTTTATAATCGAGGAGGAGTGTCATTTTTGTAGACACCCAAAACTATTTAATAATGGGAAGTCAATATCACACCAAGTTCCTAAAAAATTGATAAAAATGATTTTATGGAATATATGGTTTATATAAAACTAAAAAAACACATGTTTTAAACATTTTATTCCTCATCCTTTAAATTTACTTAATTTTACCATTTTAGTTTTCACCACGATAACTAATTATTTTGTTTACCTATGTGATTTATCATTCAATAATAAAACTAAAATTATCCTTATAAGATAATATAGAAAGAATTTTTATAAATATTAATTCCAATCTATCAAATAAGAATTCTATGTGTCAGGAAAATTAATTTTAACACAGACGCATGTAACGTACAAAACCTTTTGTTAACCTTAACCACAACAATTATTTTTACTATTTTTAATATTAATTATAAGAAAAAATTAAGTTTAATTTATTATATAATATTACTTATGATTATTAATAATATGAAATCATTTTTCATAACTCCATTAATATAAGTGGAAAATTTTAATTTAACATTAAACTTCGAGAAACAATAACAAAGTGGTTTTCCAAACAAAATGTTTTCATAAGTATGTAAAGTTTTTATATAAACGTTGAACATTAAATAGATTAAAATGACCCAAATTGGATTAATCATGATATAATTGAACTAATTTATCTATTTAAACATTTTTAAACAAGATGTAACTTTATAAATCTTTTAAATGAAAAGTGGTTTTTAATAAAAATCAATATTTTCACTATTCATCTAAAAATTAATATTTTCAAAAAAGTTCTCCAAAATTCACCCTAAGACAATTTTGAAATGTTTAATCCGAAAATAAAGAGAATTGTTTCAAATAAATTTTCAAAAAGTGTAAAAATTAAATTTTATTTTTTGTTCACAAGATGCAATAAAAATCATTTTATTATAAAAACAATATTTTTAAAGCATATAAAGTCTAAAAAATATTAAGTACTTATTTATAAATATATTTTATCTATAAAAAATATATTCTTAATTTTCAAAATATTTCAATTTCTATTCATAATTCCATGTTTAAATAATAATATTATTAATAGTATATCCCGGTTTATTAAAACTTTGCGTAGTGTGTAATAGAAGCTATCAAAGAAATTAGATTTATCAGAAAAAAAATTTATAAAATATTTGGGTGTTACATTCTACCCCCTTTAAAATTATTTTATCCCTCAAAATTTCTTCACTTAAATACAAACAACTGAGGATAATTCTAGCTCATTATATCATCAGGTCCCCATGTAGTTTATTCAAGTTGGTGGTTTCTTTATAAAACCTTGATCAAGTGAGTGGTCTTGTTTCATAACACTTTATCTCTATTCTATAGAATCTCCATTGTTTTTTCATCATAGAAAATATCATGATCCATTTCTATGACCTATGATTTTAGTATAGGTGAAGGATTAGGTATGTATTTCATTAGGAGAGATATATGGAACACGTTATGGACTTAAGAGTGGTTCACTGGAAGTGACAGATGGTAGGCAGCCATTACTACTCAATCAAGAATCTCAAATGGTCTAATATACCAAAGTATTATATTTCCTTTATTTTAAAATATCATAACCTTATTCCATGGATAAATTCATATAAAATTCGTCTCATTAACTTTAAACTCTATATCGCATCGATGATTATGATCATTACTTTTCTATCAACTTTGTACTAACCTTATGTATTGAAGAATGGATCTAACCTTATCTTTCATTCCTTTAGCTTTCTCTAGTCCCAATAGATTTATTTCTCCAACTTAATCCCAACACATTTGAGTTCTACACTTCTTTTCATAGAGGGAATCGTAAAGATCCACCTGAATGATCGAGTGAAATCTATTGTTATAAGAAAACAAATATATATGGAGGTGTTGATCCAAAAATACTTTTAAATCCATAAAAAATATGCTAGCATATCCTATAGAGTTTTAATTGTTTTATTATACTGAAAATATATCTAAAGAATATATGAAGTTCCAAAACTCAACTATGTATCAAGAGCATGCATAAGGATTTTCCATAACTTTGAGGAAACCCTCAGATCTTGGTTAGATACAATAGAATGTGGTACTCCATGTAACCTTACCACTTCCTTAATATATATCATGGAAATCTGATCCAGGTATAAATATTCTCTAATAGTGATTAGGTGTGCTGACTTCACAAGGTGATCTGCTACAACCTATATAACATTATTACCTTTAGACATTTTAGGGAGTCCAATGACAAAATCCATAGTGATTTTTTCCATTTCCATTCTTATATGGGTAATGGTTGTAGAATACCCTTAGATTTTTTTCCCACATCCTTAACTTGCTAATATATGAAGCACTAAGATAAAAACTCTACAATATCACTCTTTATGTCATCCCACTAGAAATAATATTTCAAATCTATGTATATCATTGTACTTCTAGGAGGAATAGATAATGAAGAATTGTGATCTTCCTCTAATAGCTCCTTAAAATCTGGTATGGATGGAACACATACACGGTTCTTGTACCATATCATTCCATCATAATCAAGGTTAAAATCGAGAACATTTCTCACCTTCTTCTGTAGTTCTACATCTTCCATCTAACCTCTTTAATATTCACTTAGATTGATGGTTGAACATCTATTTAATCAAGATAATATTTACCCCTTCCTTCATTATTTCCATATCTATCCTTTAAAAATACATAAATATTTTATATTTTGTGATCCTCAAAATAGATAATATGGCATGATCCTTTTGGCACAAATCATTTTCCACCTTGTTCCCTTTTCTAGGGTGGTAATGTATTGAGCAGTCAAAATATTTAATCATCTCCAACCATCTCTTCTGGAACATATTCAACTATTTCTATCTAAATATATACTTTAAAATTTTATGATTAGTATATAAATCACACATTTCAATGTAAGGATAATTCCTATGTATATTTAATGAAAAAATTACCATAGATAACTCCAAATCATGAGTTGGGTAATTTTTCTCTTGGAACTTCAATTTTCATGAGTCATAATATATAACAATATCTTTTTTAAATTATATATGTATCTTTACCATAAAAATATGTATGTTCCAAAAATCAACTTAATCTTTATCTTTCATATCATTTATAAAAAACATGACATCATATAGGCCAGTGGTATGTGTTTCACCCTTATCACCCTTCAGTTGTGGGTTTAAGCCCTGCGACCATGCCATATGTGATAGGTTGTCCATTTAACTAAAACTATTAATATAATTCTTACAATGTACCTAAAAATATGACGAAAATCCTTAAAAATAACCTTAATCCTCAAAGTTCAGATAAACCCTGAAGGTTATCATACATTTAAACTTATGAAAAGAAAATTCTTACTCAAATAATACTTCATGTTGAACCTAAAAGTAACATATACCTTATTCCAAAAAAAATTATCCCAAAATTTCTATAGAAAAATTAAAATCCCATAACCTAGAACCTACAAATGGGGTTATAAGACTTATAACTTATTATTAACCCTAAACTCATAAATCTATAATGGTATCCATAACTCTTAAGTTAATCATACATGAAGACATATATTCTTCCAAAATTAATATAATACTTAGATGTTTCATGTTTGTTATAACTAAAATACCATTGGTAAAATACTTATACATCATAATTCTTGAATCTAAATATATAAATACTTCAAAAATTTTACTTCAATTATTTGGTATAACATAGGTTCTTCCTTGGTCTAGGGGCTAACCCTTATTTAATGTCATTGACTTGAATAATACCCAAGTTACTCACATATAATACATTGAATTCCTTAGAAATTCATTAATCTATGACCTCAATCTCCATATAGAAAATATCTTCCCCTTTATTTTATATATTATTCTGGGTGATTCTTTGTAACAACCTATACTTTTTGAATTTATTTTTCTTCCAGAGAAAATGTGTGTTATATTATTTTTTACTCAATAAAAGTATATCTATTTAATAAATAAGTGAGTATAAATTTAAATGTGACTATCGGGATTCAACTGTTATATGATTATTGGTTATTATGACCTTTGGAAACATTACTCTTGGTAACATTTTTTATATTATAATATATAATTAGAAATGATAAAGAATAATCAATGCAGAAAGGAGAAACAATGACCTCAACCATTAGAGTCGTTCCATATGAAGCCCATTTACCAGAGCTTGAGAGGGAGGTATCATTACTAGGGTTCTCCCTTGAGAAAAACCAAGCCGATCTTCATCAATTAAAGATAGAATGAAATCTCCTATGGTATAATTTCATGTTAATGGATATTACCATTCGGTCGATGTTAGCTGAGGGACCCCATGGAACTACCACCATAAAACACCTCACTCTTAGGTCGTATGCTGGTGTTATAAGGGGTTAAGTGTTGAGGAATTAGTTATTTGAAGTATAATTCATTTTTACAAATAAAATGTTTAATCCATCAATTACAATTTAAGAATAGTTTATCTTAATAAAAATAGGTTTAATTGAGATGGAATTTAATAAATTGACTTTTTTTACCCAAATTATAGTTTTCATAAAATATATAATTTTTTTATAATAAAATAAGAAATTATGAATAATTTATATTTTAATGAAATAGAATAATAATAAACTTTTATTTAAATATAAATGATAAAATAATTTTAAAATTTTTAAGTGTCAAAAATTTTATTATGCATTTTTAACCTTCTATTATTTTTCATGAATAAGGGAATTTATATTTAAAAGTTAAAATTCTCAAATTTAGAGAATTATTCTGATAAAATAAATATAATTTTTGAAATCATAACATAAAAATTACATTATGGTGAATTTATGATAATTTTCTAAAATACTTTATTATTTCATGAATAGTAAAAATATAGTTTGAGTTTTTCAGTATGTTTAATGAAATCATAATTATATCACAATGATTTAATAACTAATTTGCCTCAATCTACAAACTAAAATATTTTATTTTATTAATATTAATTATTTTAATATATTTTAAACAATTTTCAAAACTATAATTTACTTTCCAAAGTCAAAAATGGAAACATTAATATTTAAAACATTATTTTGGTGAAACATTAATTTTTCATGCCAAAAGAAGTCATATAAAATGATGATAGATTCTTTTGGGTTAAAAATAAATAAAATATGACCCAAGTGTCCAAAACCATGGTCAAAACCATGGCCAATACCATGTTTTTTCATTTTCCACTACCTAGGTTTCGAGGGCCTATATTTGGAAATTAATAAACAAATCTTCCACTTTTGCTATAAATACCCACCCATTTATCAATTTTCTTTCACTTAAAAACCATAATCAATGAATAAATGGTATTTATATCTCCCAAGTATTCATATTGAGGTGTCCTCAAGCACCCAAGGTTCCAATCCCCATGTTTTAGGAGTAACTATTTAAGGTAAGGTAAATATCCTTATTTTCTCTTCATTTCAAGAACCACTTTTTTATATATGTATTATGAATTTTATGGTCAATGTATCTTAATTCCTTTTTATTAATTAAATTACTTAAAAATTATTTTTTATCAATGGGATACCCCTGTCCCTTCTCTTTTTACCCTTTTCTAAAACAACGTCTTATACCCATTATGCTACCAGATCTACTTCTCAAAATTATTCATTTCTCCTCAAAAAATTTACTTTTATTTTCATTTTGTGAATTCCCAAGCCTATTTATTTCCAATGGAATTTGCCTAAATGTCAAAATTATTTATTTTATTCAATTATTTACATACATGAAACCTAAATTATCTTTATGTGGATTAAAAATAACATAATGATCTCGTCTTTAAGCACATTTTTAAAATTCCATGAGTTTTTTTATGAAACTCGTTTCTTTTATTTTCCATTGGTTATTTATGAAATGTTTAATTATAATCTTTGTGGATCATGTTAATTAATACATATTATGGGTTCACCTTAACAACACTCCAATGCATTGGGTAGAGATTTTAATATATTGATATTTCATCTTTTACGATACCTTGGTAAATAACCTTGGTAATTTTTACGACACATCGGTGAAAAACCATGGTGATATGCTTATGAATGTAAAATTTAAATGTATTATACACATTTATATGTTATGATTCATGTTATTTTTATTATTATATTCCTCTTTTTTATTTTATCATGTTGATATTATATTCCTCATGTTTTTATTGATATTCCTCAAGATCACAAGTAAATTGTTTCCCTTGCTTTCCCTTACCGGGCCTTATGCTCACCCTTTACTTTAATGTATGTCCCTAGGTTATAATATTCATTAAATTTACTTAGGATGAACCTTTTAAGAATCCTTTTATGTGAATTATAATAATTTTTTAACTTTTCATGTATTATGTACCTTTTTTATAAGAAACTAAACTTTAAAATATCATCTATTCGTATAATGTAATGAAATGTTTTGTAATAAAAAGGTGGGATGCCATAGTTGGTATCAAATTATGGTTTAGTTATTTTTGGAAATTTTTATTTGAAAACATTATGAATAACATTGGTTTCAACATAAAATATAGGAAAACATCTTGGTATTTTGGTGAAGTATTAAGTAAGTGGTTTTTGAGAAAATAGATCCCTATCTGGATACAAACAAGTGGATGTGGCTCTAGTACATATTTTCTAAGGGGAAAACCCCAAAAAAATCTTTGAGATAGACTCTAATGGGAACTGGTGCATGAAAATGATCCTTGTTTCAATCTTGGTTTGACACTCCTAGGGGACATGTTTGGTAGATCTCAAGATTTTTTTGAACCATTATAAAGGTTTTATAGAAAATGTGATTGTTGTTAAATAATAACTTATTTAAGAATGATGTTTTAAGACATAAAAATTCCTTTAGAATTATAATATTATTAAATGAAAAATGTTTCTCACAAAGGTTTTCTTCTTTTAGAAAATGGTGGGAAATAGGAGGAACCACATAAATTGTGAGTACAACAGACCATGCGCTGATGAACCTTCAATGGAATCTGAAATATAAAACTTTAAGAGAATGATGAATCTACTAACTTCAGTTATGAGAAACAAAATTGAATCAAGTTGAGATAATGGATTAACCTAAAAGGTAACAAATTTACATTGAGTCCTTTTTATGTAAATGACCACATTAATTTAGTGGATCTACTGACCCATTGATTTGTGAATAATGGATAATATCTATAGAAAGGATATGTTCTATACTATGTTGTTTGGAACAAGAGAAAGTCACCCTTGCTATGTACTGCTTAGAATTATAATCTTTTTAGTGGTTTAAACTAATTAAAAACATGAATCAAATAAGTTATATTGATTCTATCTAGTAGGAAGTGTTCAGGGAAAACTTTTTCAAAAAATATTTCCCCTGTTTGATATGAACGTAAATAGAGAAGGAATTCCTAGAGCTCAAGAAGAAGTCAAATGAATTTGTGTGAAACCATGAGATGACATTTACAAGACATTTGAATTATACCTCTAGCTTTGTTATGGGTCCTAATTAAAATGTTTATTGATTCTTCAATGGACTAAAACCCCGTCTATGGAAGAATATGGCCAATCAAGACTATAACAGCTACGAGGAGATAGTGAAAAGTGCAATGTAGGTTGAAGTGGATTTCAAAGAGACTCAATGGTTCTATATATTTAACTAAAATAAGAGATCAATAAAGACAATATTATGGAGGAACTTTGATCATGTAATAGGAGGAAAGAAAGTGAAACTTCTGACATGAAACAAATGTGGAAATAAGTATCCGGGGAACTTCTTGATCGGGAGTGGGAAATGTTACTAGTGTAGAATATATAGATATATTTCTTGGAACTTTCATAGTGACGTGAAGCCTCAACTTCTCAACACTAACAACAAATGGAAGATAGTGCAAACCCAGCCTTAATTCCAATGCTATAAGTGTGGGAATATTGGGAACTCTTCCAACCATAGTCTAAATCAAAAAATAATAGAGGGGAATCCCCTTCAACCTTAGAATAGTATAAAAGATCACGGTCAAGAAATTTTTATCATGATGGCTGAATTAGATTCTCCAAATGAAGTCATGGAAGGTACTCTTGTTGTACTCTCAAAGCTATAATGTATTTTTAATTATTATAGTTGTACACATTCATTTATTTTCTCTATGTTTTAAAAGAATATAGAATCATTCCCCAAACTGATTGAAGTAGAGTTATCATTCAAAACTCATGGAGGGATTATCCAAGAATCAACAGTGTACTGAAACTCTAATATTCACATTAGTGGGAACAATCTCATCACAAATCTAGTTATCATTCCCATGCTATAATTTGACACTATACTAGGGATGGACTTGATCTTAAAGTATAATACTAATATCAACTACAAAATTAGGTAAATATCAGTAGTCTTGAATGAAAAAACCTATAGTTGATTTAAAATGAGACATATCTCGACATGAGATTTGTCTAGAATCACCTCACATATCCTTATTTTTGTAAATTATTAGTGAATATGAAGAAGGAAATTAAATTACACTAATAGAAAATGTCCCCATAATTCATGAATACATTAACGCATTTATTGAGTAGATACCTAGATCTCCCCTAGGAAGAGAAGTATAGTTCCCTATTAAACTTATATCTAGATCCAATATGATATAAAAGACTCCATATAGAATGAAAAATGTAGAGTTAGAGGAATTAAAGAAACAACTTCAAGATATTTTGGAGAATGGTTATATCTGACCAAGTGTGTATCTTTGGGGAGTACCTATTCTCTTTTTGAAGAAGAAGGATGGATCAATGCGGCTATGAATTGATTATAGATAACTTAACAGGATCACAGTGAGGAAAAAGTACTCTCCTCCAAGGATTTATGATTTATTTGAACCGATTCATGGGGATAAATTCTTCCCCAATATTGATCTTTGATATGGTTATCATTAATTGAAGGTGAAGAAAGAAAATATTACAAATACTTCCATTTGATCAAGATATAGGAATTATGAGTTTTTTGTTATTCCCTTTATCTTGAATAATGTTCCTGCCATTTTTTATGGATTTGATAAATAGAGTATTTAGGGACTACATTGATAAATTTTTTGTAGTTTTTATTGATGATATTATAATATATTCCAAAAGTTGATTGGATTATGAGAATCATCTGAGGGTTATATTGAAAACTCTAAGTAAGGAGAGGATATTTAGAAAGTTCATTAAATATGAATTTTTGTTACAACAAGTTTCTTTCTTAGGTCATATTGTAACCAATGAAATAATCATTGTTGAACTTGTGAAGAAAAAGGTTGTAGAGGAGTGACCTCATCCTACAATAGTAATTGAGATTCATAGTTTCCTTAGATAAGAAGGATATTATAGGAGGTTTTTGAAAAATGTTTCATGAATTTATAATCGACTAACCAAGTTAACTTGAAAATGGGATAATTTCATCAAGAAAAAGAGTGTGAAGATCTTAAGAAGATATTGGTTACTTCACCTGTGTTAACTCTACCCTCTATCGAAGAAGGATTCATTATTTTTAGTGATGCATATTTGAAAGCGATTGGGTGCATCCTCATGAAAAATGACGACATGATTGTTTATGCCTCTAGACAATAGAAGCCTAAAAATATGGAGGCACTATCTTTATAGGTAGAAATGTGATATATAGACAGACCATCAAAGTTTGAAGTATATTTTCATGGAAAAAGAATTAAACGTGAGATATAGGAGATGGTTATAACTTCTTAAAGACTATGACTTTTCAATTAATTATCAACCTGGAAGAGAAAACAATGTTACTGATGAATTAAGTTGTAAAGACCCTATTGTTCTATAAATGTTGAGGATTCAAGGAAATCAATTAACAAAGGACCTATTAAGGTTGGGAATGAGAATAATTAGGGAAGACAAATCATCAATCCTATCCTAAATTATTTCTCAGCCATCATTATTAGAGTAGATCAAGAAAACACAAAGAGATGATCCTTCATTATAGAAGAACATTGAGGCTGTGAATAATGGTATGTTTTATGAGTTCAATATTGATCATTAAGGTGTACTAAAATTTCGTACAAGGCTATGTGTTCCAAATATTCCAAAATTAAATAAGGATTTTATGGATGAAGCTCATAGATCTATATTCTCTATACATCTTGGAAGAAAAAAAACGTATAGGGAACTTCATGATCATTATTTGTGGGATAACATGCAAAAGGGAGATTGTTGACTATACTACAAGGTTCTTGGTGTGTCAAAAAGTGAATCTAGAGAGACAACTTTCTAAATGGGTATTACAACCACTACTCATACCAACATGGAAGTGGGACAATATCACTATGGACTTTTTCACTAGTCTCCCAATAATATCCAAATGAAACAATTGGATATGGGTTATAGTATATCATCTCACCAAGACTGCCCATTTAATCACTATCCAGGAACATTTCTCTCTTGACCAACTTTACAAGATGTACATAAATTATGTGGTGATGTTGCATGGATTTTCACTTTCTATCACTTATGATCATGATCCAAGGTTTACATAAAAAGTTTGTAGAAGTCTTCAACATGATCTGAGTACCGAATTGAATTTTAGTACGATCTATCACCCCCAAACTAATAGACAATTTGAAAGGGCTATTCAAACTCTCAAGTACATGCTGAGAACAAGCTCAATGGAATTTAAAGGTGGATGGGATCAAAATCTCCCATTAGTTGAGTTCTCATATAACAACAGCTTCTATTCGAGTATTCAAATGGAACCTTATGAAGATCTATATGGGAAACTATGTATAACTCCTACTTTTTTGGATAACTTTGGTGAGAGAAATATACTTGGGCCTAATCTTGTGAAAGAGATGAAAAATGATTCATGTCATCCAACAACACATAAAGAATTCTGAAATCTGGCAGAAGAGCTATTCTAAAAACCGTTGAAGGGACTTGGTGTTTGGTTTTGGTGAAAAAGTGTTCCTTAGAATATCACCTTGGAAGATAGTCATGTTTTTTGGGAAAAGGGGGAGCTTATCCTCAGTACATTAGACCATATAAAGTCCTTGATAACATAGGAGTAATAGCCTATCAGCCTACACTTCCTCCAAATATAGCTCAAGTTCATGATATATTCATCATATCTCTCTTGAGTAAGTATATACCTAACCCTTCACATGTACTTAATCATGATGTGGTATAACTGGAACATGACCTATTTTATGAGGAGTATTCAGTGGAGATCTTGGATCACATAGACATGTTTCTATATAAAAATACTACCCAACTCGTCAAAGTGTTTTTGAGGAACCAAAAATATGAAGAAGTGACTTGGGAACCGGAGGATAAAATGAGACATAAGTACCAACACCATTTCTCAACTAAGAGAATGACTTGAAATTTCAGGGATAAAATTTATTAAGGGGGAAGAATGTAACAACCCATACTTTTTGAAGGAATTTTTCTTCCTGAGAAAATGTTTGTTATATTATTTTGCACTCAATAAAAATATATCTATTTTTTAAATAAGTGAGTAAAAATTGAAATGTGACTATTGATATTCAACCATTACATGAACATTGGTCATTATGACTAATATAAAATTTACTCTTGGTAATATCTTTTATGTTATAACTTATAATTATAAATGATAAAGAATAATTAATGTAGAAATGATAGATAATGGCCTCAATCAGTAGAGTCATGCCCTATGAAGCCCATTTTTTGAAGCATGGAAGGGAGGTAGATTCACTGGGGATCTCCCTTGATCAAGACCAAGCTGTTCTTCAATAGGTTAAGCTATAATGAAATCACCTACGAGAGAAGTTTAAGTTTGTGGAGATTACCACTCGGTCGATGTTAGCCAAGGAAACCCACGAAACTACCACCATCGCACACCTTACTCTTAGGTATTAGCAGGTGTTAGAAGGAGATATGTGTCATGGAAATAGTTAATTAAAGTTTGATAAATTTTTATAAATAAAAATTTTATTCCATAAATTCTATTTTAAGAATAGTTGTGCTTAATAATAATACGTTCAATTGAGATGGAATTTGATAAATTGACATTTCATACTGAAATTTTACTTTTCAAAAAAAATATAATTTTCTTTAAATAAACTAAGGATTTATGAATAATAATTATTTTAAGGAAATAGTTTGATAAAAACACTTTTATTTTAAAATAAATGGTAAAATAATTTAAATTATTTTTAGTATCATAAATTTTACTATACATTTTCAACTGACTATTATTTTTCATAAATAAGGATTTTTATATTTAAAATTTAAAATTCTCAAATTTATAGAGTTATTCTAAAAAATTGAATATCATTTTTGAAATCATCGCATCAAAACTAGGTTAGGTTGAGTTTATGGTAATTTTATAAAAAACATTATTCTTACATGAATAGTAAAAATATAGTTTGAGTCTTTTGGTATGTTTAATGACTTCAAAATTATGTCATAAAGATTAATAACTAATTAACCAAAATAATTTGCCTAAAATAGTTTATTTTATTAATATCTAGTATTTTAAAATATTTTAATCAATTTTCAAACATATAATTTACTTTCAAAATTCTAAAATGAAAACTTTAACATTGAAAACATTATTTTTGTGGAAACATTATTTTTCCATGCCAAAAGAAGTAATATAAAATAATGATATACTCTTGTGGATTTAAATAACATAAAATATGACCCAATTTTCCAAAACCATTCACAAATACCATGTTAAATCCTATGGTTTTCTATTTTACAAAACAATTATTTCCAAGGCCTATATTTGGAAATTAATAAACCAATCCTCAAATTTTCTATAAATACCCACCAATTTATCCATTTAATTTAACTAATAATCCATACTATAAAAATATTTTGTATTTTAACCTCCCACGGAGTCCACCAAAGGTTTCCTTAGGCCCCAAAGGTTCTGATTCTCATGTTTTTGGAGTAACTTTTTAAGGTAAGGGAAATATCCTTCTTTTCACTCTGTTTCAAGAACAACTTTTTGTATATATCTTTAGAATGTTATGTTAACTCTATAATATCTAATTTTTATTTATTCCATTACTTAAAAATTTTGTTTTATGAATGTGAGACCCTTATCCCTTCTCTTTTTACCCTTTTCTAAAACAATGTTTTATACATGTTATGTTGGCAGATTTACTTCTCAAAATTTCTCTTTTCTCCTCAAGAAATTCTCTTTTACTTTTTTCACGAATAAAAAAACCTCTCTATTATCCAGGGGTATTCACCTCGATGTAAAACATATTTATTTTATTTGGGTATTAACATACATGAAACCCACATACCCTTTAAATGGGTTAAAAATGACATAACAATCTCATCTTTAAGCACTTTTTAAAATGCCATGATTTTTTATATGAAACTCATTTATTTAATTTTATATGGGTTATTTATGAAATGTTTTATTATGATATATGTGGTTAATATTAATTAATAAATATGAAGGGTTCACCCTGGGAGTGCTCCAATGTATTGTGTAAATAATTTAATCTCTAGATATGACATAATTTATGATACCTTAGTAAATAACCTTGGTAATTTTTACGACACCTCAATGAAAAACCTTATTGATATACTAATTAATGTCTCATTTAAATGTTTTAGACTCATGTCCATGTTATTATTCATGTTAATTTTATTATTATATTCCCTTTTTTCTTTTTCTCACGCATTTTTGATATTCCTCATGTTCTTATTGATATTCCTCAAGATCACAAGTAAACGGTTTCCCTTTCTTTCCCTTACTAGGCCTTATGCTCACCCTTTAATTTAATGTATATATCTAGGTTATGAGATGCAGTAAATGTACATAGGATGGAACTTTTAAGAATCCTTTCAATTGGATTAGATGAATGTTTAAAGTTTTCAAGTATTATCTACCTTTTTTACAAGAAACTAAACATTAAAAGATCCTATGTTTATACAATGTAATGAAAAGTTATGTAATAAAAAGTTGGGATTCTATATTCTTCCCACCTTCTTAACATGTAGGAAGCCTAATATTATTTAATCTATGTTCATTTCCACACAAACTTTCACAAAATTCTATATTCTTCTTATTTGACATGTTATGAATCTCTCCAAAGTTCATATTGTTAATCATATATCGTAATAGAAGATTATGTATGATCATAATATCTTTCTCTCCATACATCATCCAATTTTTTTTCTCATAATCATTTAATTTTCCATAACATTCATTATTAACATGATTCCTCCTAGTTCCATCCATTAACTAAAACCAAAAATCACAGTGTGCGAAACAATAATCATAGTGGAAAACCACATAATCATGAAAGATGATTTATAGGATTTCTTGAATCATTAAACCTTTTTTTCAATCTATGACACCTTAGGTTTAACTTATTTCATTAATGGTAATTTTATATTTATATTCTTAATGATGGTTTATAAATATTTTGTGAATTTACAAATAGTATCCCCCAAGGAATTTCAAACTAGGTGTGAGTAAGGTTCATTATTGTACATTGGGTGATGATCAAGTGAAATCCCAATGCACCATTTTCTGAGTTATTACCCCTAAGTAAAACTGTGTCAAGTCCACATCCACTAGTATTATATATAAAGGGAAGTAATTTCTTGGAAATAAATCACTCTATCCTTCACCAAAATTCCAAGAAATTTTCCTATACTTTGAATTATCCTTAGACTTAACCTTAAACATATCCTTATAAATATCCTTATACATATCCTTATACACACCCTTAGACATATACTTAGACATGTCCTTAGACATATCCCTAGGGATATAACTAAATTTTTCTCATCCATGTTTCCAAATGTAAAATAAACCCTTCTTTGATACCAACTATAGTGACCCACACTTTTCATACATAGATATTACATTTTGGCAGATGAATATTAATTACATAACATAACAATACATGCCATAATTGTATAGGTATAGTTCCTTTGGGAACTTGGATACATAACCAATTGGTTCATACTTGAAATAAACCATATTCCACTATGTTCTTAATAACTATCACCCTTCTTAGACATATCATAAATAATATCTTTCTTCATAACTAGGATAATAGAAACATAATAAAGGGGGATCTTACATGCTCAGTAAGAGTAAATAAGGTATATAGAAACATAACATGATAATAAGGGTATGAGAACATGATAATAACATTTTAAAATGATACCATACATACCATATATCATAAAAATGAGTCATGGCATAAATCTTAGTATTTCATGAGATATGAATCATAAAGGAATTAAAGAACGTGAGCTATAGAAGCATAACATTGTCATAAGACATGGAATTAGGGCATATAAAAAATCATAGAAAATAATTTCCATAGAATTCAATGCTCATTTCCAAAGATATCATAGCGGATTTGGTTCACTCCCCAATCCATAAAAGTAGTCATGGTTCACTCCAAATACTATTATAGCATCCCGCCTTTTTATCACATAAACTTTCATTACATTTTACAAAACCGAGGATCTTTAAGGTTTAGTGTCTTGGAAACCAGGAACTTAAAACCTGAAAACATAAAAAATTATTCTTAAACACTTGAAAGGCTTATCCTTATGTTCAACCTAGGTTCATTACTGCATCTCATAACCTGGGGACATACATCAAAAGAAAGGGTGAGCAGAAGGCCCAGTAAGGGAAACAAGGGGAAACATTTAACATGCGAACTTGAGATACATCAACAATGTCATGAAAAAGAACTTTAAGGAATATAATAATAAAAATAATGTTTTTCATAACTTTAAGATGTGGATAAAACATTTAATATTGACAATCATTTATGTTTCACCAAGGTCCATCCACAAGGTGTCATTAAAAATTACCAAGGTTATTCCCCAAGGCGTCGTTAAAAATAGTCATCTCTAGAGATTAAGTATTTACCCAATGCATTGGAGCGCTATCAGGTCGCACACTTGAAATGTCTTTATTATCATGTGATCCACATATATCATCATAAATAATTTCATAAAAAACCCATATAGCATAAAAGGAATGTGTTTCATTTCATAATCATAACGTTTTAAAAACTGCTTTAAAGACATGATCTTTGTGTCACTTTAAAACCCACAGAAAATGAAGGTGGGTCTCATGTATGTAAATCCCATAATTTGAAATAGAACATTTTTTATATATGTTAATACCCATATATAAGAGAGAGATTTGATTATTCACTTAATAAAATAAAATAACTTTAGAAAAAGAGAGAGACATTTTGAGACGGAAATTCTGCAGCATAACAACTATGTTTTGAGGTTTTAGAAAACATTAAAAAGAGAGGGGACATGGGTCAAACATTCATAAATGACCCATAAAACAGTATAGGGACAGAATATAAAGGATTTCAGAACATGGTAATGAAATTTGAAATATATACCATATGAAATGAAGAACATGAAAGGAAGATAAAAAATAAGATTTCTCTTATGAAAATTCGGCAGCCTAACGACATCACTTAAACTTCAACAAAATTAATTGAAGAGATCAAATAGGGTCTCTAATCATATGAACATAGAATATAAGTATGATATAAATAGATATCATAACCCAACATAATAAAACGGAACTTTAAAGACTTGACATGAAAGTAGAACTTTGAAAAATGAGAAAGGTGAACGAATTCCTTAAAAATTCGGCAGCCTAACGGCATCACCTAAACTTCAACAAAAATTAATTTATGAGATCAAATAGGGTCTCTCATAATATGAACATAAAATATTATTATAATATATATAGAGATCATAACCCAACATAATAAAAAGGAACTTGAAAGACATGACATGAAAGTAGAACTTTGAAAATTGATAAAGGTGAATGAATTCCTTAAAAATTTGGCAGCCTGACGGCGTCACCTAAACTTCAACAAAAATTAATTGACGAGATCAAATAAGGTCTCTCATAATATAAACATAAAATAGAGATCATAACCCAACATAATAAAAAGGAACTTTAAATACTTGACATGAAAATAGAACTTGAGAAGGGTGAAAGAATCCCTTAAAAATTGGTAGCCTAACGGCGCCACTTTAACATTCTTAAAATGAAATGATGAGAGCAAGAGGGGGTCTCTCATCATATGAACATGAAAAATACATTAGAATGAATATAAAAGAACATCCTCCAACATAATATGATGGAGCATAAAATAAATGACATAAAAGAGATTACTTGAAAAGAAAGAGGGAGGTAGGATCCCTTACCTTAAAACGTAACTCTTAAAACTCAATGGTTGGGACCTTGAGGGATTGGGGGCACCTTGGAAGGACTCCTTGGGAGGTAATGAGACCATAGCTTCGTTGGGGGAGAGTTGGGAGTCGAATGGATGAGAGGATGGCTTGGTTTTTATAGGGAAAGTGAGGGGACAAGGCATTAATGGCCAAGGGACACCTCCTTAGTGGTTTTGGAAAAACCATGGGCTTTCCCATGGTATGTTCCCATGGTATTGGCCACTTGGGACACCTCATACCTTATATTACTATTCATAAGTCGACCATATTGATTACATACTTAATACATCATTTAATGATGTCATTAAACACCCATAACTTAAAAATTGTATTTTCACTATTCATCGAAAATTCAACTTTCTCAGAAAAATCCCAAAATTTCACCTTAACCAAATATCGATGCTCTAATTTCAAAAATGAACTCCATTTTATAAAAATAATTTTCTAAATATTTTTAATTTAATTTTTAAATAAATACACTATTCACCGAAAATTCATTTTTTTTAGAAAAATACCCAAAAATTACCTTAACATAATATCGATACTCTGAGTTCAAAAATGAAATCCATTTTATAAAAATAATTTTCTAAATATTTTTAATTAAATTTTTAATTAAAAAAACACTATTCACCCGAAAAAACTAATACTTGACTAATAATTTATGAAACCGTTATTTAACCATTTTATTGAATCACATTACGTAATCAATGTGCCTAGATTATATGAATGCTTTATTTAAGTGAGATTACTAATCTATTTGGTCACATTACTAATCCTAAGCATAAAATCACTATTCATAATTTACTATTCATCAAAAATTAAGTTGATCTTATTAGACTCTAAATTTTGTAATGAACATAATTGTAGAAGACCATTTTTTGAATATCATTACACATTTTTAATTATTTAAGGTTTACATAAAAAAAAATTTAAATACCCTTTCTCTAAAATTCACCAAAATATGCATACTATATTTATCCGGACATTTGAAAATTCATAAACTTCATCATAAGAAGAAATCAAAGTTTTTATTTAAAACAAAGGATGAAACAAGGTAGTTACGGTCTCCTTACATAGCCCCTTATCACACCAGCATAGGACCTAAGTGTAAGGTGTGCTAAGGTGAGAGAATTCGAGGGAGGCTCGGCCAACATCGCACGAGTTGTAATTTCTATCAGTTTAAACTTCTCACGGAGGCGATTCCGTTCTAGCTTCATACGATGAAGTTCGGCTTGGGTTTGGTCCAGAGCAAAGCCCATTGGTGCTACCTCCTTCCCAAGTTCTGTTAGATGGGCTTCGATCGGTCCAAGACTACTGGGTGAGACCATCAAATATTCTTTCTATATTAATTAACCAAGATCACTTTTATTTAGAGACAAATATCAAAATGTTTAGTTTCCAGCGGTCATATTGACCAATGGTCATATAAGAGTCAAAATCCAACAGTCTCATTTTAATTATACTCATGTTATCCAATAAAACAGTTTTGTTGAGTATAAAAAAAATAATATAACACACAAAATTAGGAAACAATATTTATTCAAAATTTCCGGTCGTTACAATCTTCCCCCCTTATGAAATTGCATCCTCGAAATTTTTAAAACTGTGTTTTGAAATTTCATTGAAAGTACCACACAGGAAAAGGAGTTAGTAAAACTATTACTTTAAAAGAAAGAAAGGGAAGTAAAAGGTCACTCGAGTTAACCCATACTAGGATCCCATGTAGGAAAACATGGACATGGAGGAAAAAAACAAAGGGTCACTTTCTAAGGGAGAGTGATAGAAAACATGATTAGGAGAGAAAGTTAACAACAACAAAATCACAAACTTATGATGGGTCAAACGGTATTTGATTTCCTAGTAGGAAATGTTAACAAACAACGTTTTTTGTTTTATGTTCCTTTTCATAGTTTTGAGGAATTCATTTACTATATAGAATAAAAACATAAGGAAATATACCTACCTTCAAGTAGAGTTTAATCCTTTAATAAGTTTATACCAAAACTAATCTTTTCTCCAAATTATGAACATTCAAAAACACTTGGTCTCATCAAAATCACATGAATAATCTTCTAGAGAATCACGTATTCCACAAAAGAAAAACTATATATCTTTAAACATTTATCCCAAAAACAGAATGGGTAAGATAAAAAACTCTTCAAAAAGAAATAATCCCATAGGAAGGGAAACTACTTTTAAATCTTCAAAGTTCCATGGTACTACCCAGAGTTCATCATAGACCATTCCGTAAATAACTGTCCTTAAAATTCCTCAAAATAACCCAAACTAAGATTGAAACCCAAATACAAGAAGGACTTGTTAACATAGTCTTCCAAGATAAACTTTGTAGTTCATCTCCAAACAACATCAACCACTCTTAACATCTTATAAAAAAATTAACTGACCTAAACATATTTTCCCCAAGATAGGTCAATTATTTCCATAAGTAACCTATAATACCATAAGTTCAGCTTAAATTCATCGATTCTTCAAAATATAATTCAACCTTTACTCCTCAAAGAAAATACCGTAGTAATCTATTCACCTCGATCAAATAGGGTTCCCAAAATAGTGAACGTCTTCCAAAATAATAATCATCTTTTGATCCCCTAATCATCTCTGTCATATTAATACGGCAATCATCACATTTCTTATCACATTGGTTGTTGGGACATGTTCTTCCATTTCCTTCCATTAACTAAGGAAAGAAAGTACAATTAGGGGCTTAAATATTTAGCCAATAATCATTAAAAGGAAACTTAAAGCATATAAGGATAAATTTTTAGAAGAAAAGTATACCCTAACTTGTGATCCCCTAGGTCCCAATCTAGGATATCCATGATAATATATTCTTATGTGAATCTTTATTTTATTTTATCTTTGTTCCTTTAATAATGGATCATACTAAACTTATGAATTTACCAAATCATATCCCCTGGGAGTGTTGTAACCAAGAGTGTAGCAAGTCCTGTTGTCATGTACCAGTTCCTGTTCGAGTCTAGCTCAAAGCGGTGTTTTCGGGTTTTACCCCTATGTACATCTATGCTAGAGCCACCTCTACCTGCTCGTATCCAGACAAGGATGTATTTGCTTGGAAACCCCTTACTCAATACTCACCAAAATACTAGGAAGGTTTCCTATATTTAAACTTTTCTATAGGGTTCTTCCTAAAGTTTTCATATCCTAATTTCCACAAATAACTAAACCATCCTTTGATACCAACTATAGCATCCCGCCTTTTTATCACATAAACGTTCATTACATTTTACAAAACCAAGGATCTTTAAGGTTTAGTGTCTTGGAAACCAGGAACTTAAAACATGAAAACATAAAACATTCTTCTTAAAAACTTGAAAGGCTTCTACTTATGTTCATCCTAGGTTCATTACTGCATCTCATAACTTGGGGACATACATCAAAAGAAAGGGTGAGCAGAAGGCCTAGTAATGGAAACAAGGGGAAACATTTAACATGCGAACTTGAGATACATCAACAATGTCATGAAAAAGAACTTTAAGGCATGAGAAATAAATCATGAGGCATATCATAATAAAAATAACTTTTTCATAACGTGAAGATGTGGATAAAACATTTAATATTGACAATCATTTCTGTTTCACCAACGTCCATCCCCAGGGTGTCATTAAATATTACCAAGGTTATTCACCAAGGCATCGTTAAAAATAGTCATCTCTAGAGATTAAGTCTTTACCCATTGCATTGGAGCGCTATCAGGGTGCACCCTTGACATGACTTTATTATCTTGTGAGATACATATATCATCATCAATCATTTAATAAACAACCCACATAGCATAAAAGGAATGAGTTTCATTTCATAATCATAACGTTTTAAAAACTGCTTTAAAGACATGATCTTTGTGTCACTTTAAAAACCACAGAAAAGGAAGGTGGGTCTCATGTATGTAAATCCCAGAATTTAAAATAGAAAATTTTGGTATATATGTGAATACCCGTATATAAGAGAGATCTTTGAGTATTCACTTAATAAAATAAAAGAACTTTAGAAAAAGAGAGAGACATTTTGAGACGAAAATTCTGCAGCATAACAACTATGTTTCGAGGTTTTAGAAAACATTGAAAAGAGAGGGGACATGGTTCAAACATTAATAAATGACCCATAAAACAGTATAGGGATAGAATATAAAGGATTTAAGAACATGGTAATGAAATTTGAAAGATATACCATATGAAATGAAGAACGTGAAAGGAAGACAAAAATAAGATTTCTCTTATGAAAATTCGCCAGCCTAACGAAGTCACTTAAACTTCAACAAAATGAATTAAAGCGATCAAATAGGGTCTCTCACCATATAAACATATAAGATAAGTATGATAGATATAGAGATTATAACCCAACATAATAAAAAGGAACTTGAAAGACTTGACATGAAAGTAGAACTTTGAAAAATGAGAAAGGTGAACGAATTCCTTAAAAATTCGGCAGCCTAACGGCGTCACCTAAACTTCAACAAAAATGAATTGACAAGATCAAATAGGTTATCTAGTCATATGAACATAAAATATCAGTATGATAGATATAGAGATCATACACCAACATAATAAAAAGGAACTTGAAAGACTTGACATGAAAGTAGAACTTTGAAAAATGAGAAAGGTGAATGAATCCCTTAAAAATTTGGCAGCCTACCGGCGTCACCTAAACTTCAACAAAAATGAATTGACCAGATAAAACAGGGTCTCTCATCATATGAACATAAAATAGATATCATACCCCAACATAATAAAAAGGAACTTGAAAAAACTTGACATGAAAATAGAACTTGAGAAGGGTGAAAGAATCCCTTAAAAATTCAGCAGCCTAACGGCGCCACTTTAACATTCTTAAAATTAAATGATGAGAGAAAGCTGGGGTCTCTCATCATATGAACATGAAAAAGATAGTAGGATGAATATAAAATAACATCCTCTAACATAAGAGCATGGAGCATAAAATAAATGACATAAAAGAGATTACTTGAAAAGAAAGAGGGAGGTAGGATCCCTTACCTTAAAACGTAACTCTTAAAACTCAAAGGTTGGGGCCTTGAGGGCTTGGGGCACCTTATAAGGACTCCTTGGGAGTTAATGAGACCAGAGATTCATTGGGGGAGAGTTGGGAGTTGAATGGATGAGAGGATTTCTTGGTTTTTATAGGGAAAGTGAGGGGACAAGGCATTAATGGCCAAGGGACACCTCATTAGTGGTTTTTGCAAAACCATGGGCTTTCCCAGGGTATTTTCCCATAGTATTGGCCACTTGGGACACCTCATACCTTATCTTACTATTCATAAGTCGACCATATTGATTACATACTTAATACATCATTTAATTATGTCATTAATCACCTGTAACTTAAAAAATGTATTTTCACTATTCATCGAAAATTCAACTTTCTCAGAAAAATCCCAAAATTTCACCTTAACCAAATATCGATGCTCTAATTTCAAAAATGTACTCTATTTTATAAAAATAATTTTTTAAATATTTTTAATTTAATTTTTAAATAAATACACTATTCACCGAAAATTCATTTTTTTCAAAAAAATCCCCAAAAATTACCTTAACATAATATCAATGCTCTGAGTTTAAAAATGAAATACATTTTATAAAAATAATTTTCTAAATATTTTTAATTAAATTTTTAATTAAAAAACACTATTCACCCAAAAAAAACTAATACTTGACTAATAATTTATGAAACTGTTATTTAACCATTTTATTGAATCACATTACTTAATCAAGGTACCTAGATTATATTAATGCTTTATTTAAGTGAGATTACTAATACATTTGGTCACATTACTAATCCTAAGCATAAAATCACTATTCATAATTTACTATTCATCAAAAATTAAGTTGTTCTTATTAGACTCTAAATTTCGTACTGAACATAATTTTAGAAGACCATTTTTTGAAAATCATTACACATTTTTAATTATTTAAGGTTTACATAAACATTTTTTAAAATACCCTTTCTCTAAAATTCACCAAAAATATGCATACTATATTTATCCGGACATTTGAAAATTCATAAACTTCATCCTAAGAAGAAATAAAATTTTTTATTTAAAACAAAGGATGAAACAAGGCAGTTACAGTCTCCTTACATAGCCCCTTATCACACCAGCATAGGATCTAAGTGTAAGGTGTGCTAAGGTGAGATAATCCGAGGGAAGATCGGCCAACATCGCACGAATAGTAATTTCTATTAGTTTGAACTTCTCGTGGAGGCGATTCCGTTCTAGCTTCATACGATGAAGTTCGGCTTGGGTTTGGTCCAGAGCAAAGCCCATTGGTGCTACCTCCTTCCCAAGTTCTGTTATATGGGCTTCGATCGGTCCAAGACTATAGGGTGAGGCCATCAAATCTTCATTATATGTTAATTAACCAAGATCACTTGTATTTAGAGACAAATATCGAAATTTTTAGTTTCCAGCGGTCATATTGAGCAATGGTCATATAACAGTCAAAACTCAACCGTCTCATTTTAATTATACTCATGTTATCCAATGAAACAGTTTTGTTGAGTATAAAAAAAATAACACACAAAATTAGGAAACAATATTTATTCAAAATTTCGGGTCGTTACAACTATCATAATGGACAAAGTCCCTTACTGAACTAGGTTCACTCCCCATTCTGGTCCTATTTATCTCAGAGATAATGATATTTACCTAATACAATGAACTGAGATATAGGTCCCACCCATAAAATAATTAAAATCATACATATTTGTTCCAAATGATCATAAAACATTCTTTATATCAAAACTCATGAAAATAAATGTGTTTCATAAACATTTCATCATAGCGTAACCCATGGAAAAGAAACAAGTTTCCTAATAATTTCTTCATTTCATCAAAGAATAACCCATAGAAAAGGAATAGGTTTCATAAAAATATTTTTATTATAATAATAAACCATCTATATAATGAATAAGGACAGTATCATTGGATCATATCCCCAATTAATCTTAAGTAACATCAAAGTATGACACCTTATAATGAAAATGATTTTGAAAGATCAATTGGAACATTTCTTAAGGAGAATAACCCTTCCACTTTGAAATCACTTATTTAAATCTAAAAATTTCCCAAATATTAAAGTATAATTTTTATTTTAAAATAACCTTATAAACATTTAAAGGAATATATAAATCATTCAACATCCATGAGGGTGGAAAATATCATTCATTCTATACATGTAAAAATAATGATTCCTTTCATATTTTCACTAAAAAGTCAATAGAGACTTTTTCCGAAAAAGACATGAAGATTTATTTTAATCCATTTTTAAAAAAATAAAACATGGGTAAAAATTTATTTAAAAATTCATTGGATGGTTTTAAAATATTTCTTTAAATAATTTTTTGAAAACATGGACATGGAAGAATATTGAGCACATAAAGAGAAAATGATAATAATAAATAAATAATGGTAAATGTGTAATAATCATTAGAAAACATGAAAATAAAAGTTTTAATTTCATTTTTCTCTCTTTATGTGCTCAATAAATATAGTATTAGAAAATTAATCTATTCATTGAGAGATATATCATAATATTACATCATCAAAAACTTAATCATAAATAATCCTTATAAATATTGAGATTGTAATATAAAATCTTCATCACTTTGGTATATTTTAAATAATAATCCCCATGAAAGAAATAGAATTATATGGATATGTATATGAAATATTTTCATGATAATAATAAATAAATAATGGTAAATGTGTACATCACACAAAATAAATAAGTGGTGTATAAGGCATGTGTCCCACAGAAATAAAACTGAGATGAAGATCCCTTACCTTAAGTATTGGCTTACATTGTACATGTTTGAACCTCCTATATAATAAATATAGGTTTATTATACATATATTAAAATAACCATAATTATATTTATCATAACATATATGATTTACTTATGACCTTTTATTGCCATTTTATTAACAATTACTTGCTAAAATCACATTTCGAGTAATAACTGCTTCGTTTGTCAAGTATGTTTTGGTTTGGTAATTTCATCCCTTTTACTTTGATCAGGGTTAAATTATCACCAAAATTTTAACCATGATATAAATATCATATATATTCATTATATATCTATTTATAGTCATCAATAAAATTTATAGATAGAAAATGAATTACACTGTTCATAGAGAAGGTAGGTCGTACGTACGATGAACATTGTTTCCATTTACTCTTCGAATGGAATGAAAGGAAGTTAAATAATATATCACATTTATAGATTCAGTATTATGTCATATATATCACATATATTAATTAAATATATCCTTATTACCTTTCATGTAAAGTGTAAGTGAAAAATGAATCACATCGCTTTGTGAGGCGGTAGTCCGCCATACACACGAGCAACGTTATCAAGTTCACATGAAATGGAAAGTATGAAGGTATATGTGATACTATATATATATATAAGTATAATTATGTTATTAATATCATATATATATATATTAAATCCATAATTATTTCCTTTTTTGAGATGCAGTGATGGAAAATGAATTACATCGGTTAACAAGGAGGTAGTCTGTCGTACACAAGATCTATAGTATTGTTTCCCATTTTATATAAGGGGAGATGGATATCGGTTATTACATTGACATAATAAAATATTATTATATATTATATAAATTTTTTTATATTAGATTTATTAGTACATTAATTAAGGTGGTAATAGAAAAAGTAAAAAACAAAGAGCTTAGTGAATACAATTACCTTCGCTAAGAAAAACCTCCTTTTCATCTCTTATTAAGAACCTTATGATTGGTATTTTTGGAAAAACTAAGATATATAACGTGTATAATAATGTTTAGGATATATTTTTTCAGGTTTTGGTCATCAAAAATGGCTTAATATGTGTGAATAAGTGAGGGGAGTAAGTGACCTTATATAATTGAGGAGTGGCATTTTTCTAAATACCCAAAACTATTCAATAATGGGAAGTCACTCTCACCCCATGTTCCTCTGAAATTGATAAAAACAATTATTGGTGGGAATATATTTTTTATATACACCTACACAAAAAAAAACTTGTTCTAAACATTTTATTATTTATTCTTTAACTTTAATTAATTTTATTATTTTAGTTTTCACCAAGGTAACTAGTTTTTTTATTTATTTACTTAGGTGATTTATCCCTTAAGAATAAAAATAAAATGAGAATTATTACATAATATTGACCCAATTATTATAAATTTAAATTTAAATTTATCAACCAAAAATCCTTTTTGTTAGGAAAATTAACTTTAACACATGCGCATGTAACGCGCAAAATCTTGTTTTAACCTTAACCATAGTAATTAATTATTACTATTTTTATAATTAATTTTGACCAAAAAATAAGTTGAAATTACTATATAATATTAATTATTATTATTTAAATATGGAATCCATTTTCAAAAATTACATTTACAATAGTTCTAAAATCTAATTTTAAATTAAACTCGCAAATGCGATGAAAATGCATTTTTCCAAAGAAAAGGTTTTCATAAGTATAGAAAATTTTTATATCAAAGTTGAAGATAAAATTAATTAAAATGACCTAAATTGGATTAATAATAATATAATTAAACTAATTTTTATTTTAAAACATTTTAAAACAAGAATTTACTTTATAAATTCTTTAAATAAAAAGGTAGTTTTTAGTAAAAAACAATATTTTTCACTATTCATTAAAAAAAATATTTTTTTTAGAAAATTATCAAAAATTCACCCTAATATAATTTTTACATGTTGATTCCAAAAAAGAAATTATTTTTTTCAAATAAATTTTATCAAAGTTTCAAAAAATATTTTTATTATTTGTTTAAAAAAGAAATACAAATCATTTTTTGAGAAAAAAGTATTTTCGAAGCATATGAAGACTTTACTAAAAAATTAAGTACGTATTTATAAATATATTTTATTTATATAAAACCTTTCTAATTAATTTTTAAAATATTTTTATTACTATTTAGAAAAACCAATTTTAATATTAAGGTTTAAATAGCCATGCTTAACTAATACTATTCATAATATATCACAGTTCATTAAAACTCGATGTTTCGTGTAACACAAGCTATCAAAGAAAATAATTTTTTTAAAAAATAAATCATAAAATAATGGGGTTTTACACATACCCTACCACATATAGGACACTCTATGAAGAAACCACATGGGGTCTACTCCATGAAGCAACCACCAGGAGGTCGCTCCACGAAGCGACCAAACGAAGGCTGATTCGCAAAGCAACCGTGTGGCCACCATATATGACCTACAATAAATGAGGCAAACCTTATCAAATATGACCATATAGAACCCTATGTGAACCATGAACTCACCACACATACCTCCTCAAAAAATTAAGCTCACGATACATATCGACGAACTCTCCTTGCATACCCTTATTTGTAAACTCCCTATATAGAGCCTCCTCTACGAGCCTACCACATGGAACCCCCCTCCAAGAGCCCACCTCCTAGGCCAACCTCACAGACCCCTATCTTTTAACTCCATATGAAATACCCTTGTCTATAAACATCATATATGGCCATATTTAATGGTTCATACCACAGGTTATTCACCCCTGATCCCTTTTCTTCTATCATTGACCCCTATGAAAAATTGAGAGTCACATCATGAAATTTTTGGGTTAAGTAAGCCATATTTTGGGTTGTAATACTTGTGACCCTAACCTTGATCCTATAATAACTCCTTGAGTCAAAATACTCCTCATTTATTCTAAAAAAACTTCCGTAGAGATTCTCCTCTTGGTTTCCTAAAACACAGTGAGTTTAGATTCTTCTATTGGTTTCCAAATAACCTCGAGTTAAAAATACTCCTCTTGGTTTCCCTACTTGGGCCTCCTCCTAGGTGTAATCCAAAAAACCATTCCTTCACTTAACTAACCAAGTATTTCATGTATGAATGGGTATCAATAATGTATAAGACCAACTGAATCTCCCATCATCACATATGACCTTAAATCGTTTCACTTGAACTATGTGTGTTTTGATTCTTGTTATTTCAAAATAAATTAGACACCTATTTGAGGTTCAAACTATATACCCTCAAACACACCTTTTATTTCATACAACAAGTATAATATGACACATTATACCTTGGTTCGGTATACTCCCCTTGGTTTCTATATATTTGGGACTCCTAGTATGTGTAAACATCAACCTCAAATAGAAACATCTTATGTATTGTGTATGATAAACCCATTTGATGATCATGGTAGAAACCAAAACTTACCTAGGTTATGGGCCTATGAATCCCTTTGTGGTGATCATAGGACTTATTTATGGTGATGATCACAAGAAAATATATCCTTCTCTAGTGATGATCTAGAGATGGCTCTAGTGATGATCTAGGGATACCTCTAGTGATTCACCACGGATGCATTTGGTGAAAAGCCATGGATACCTATAATGATGATATGGGGATGATATGTCACCTATAATGTTATGAGGATGAGTTTAATTTATAGCCTAAAATAAGTGAGATATCATGGGACTCCATTCAGGTGTAATCCCTAATCACACCTTCTCTTATTTAATTACCAATATATAGGATGAACCAAAAATGGTCACTCATGCATAAGTCCCACACCATCCATCACTGAGAATCTTTCACCTAATCAACCATTCCACATGGTTCTAAATTTATTAGAATTGTTCCTCGTCACATGACCTTAAAAGGTATTATGTGTACCATTAAGTACCACAAAACTGTGAGGGTTCTGATTCCCTTCATAAGGATATATAGGCAACCTATTTTATCGGCCTGATCTAAACATCATAACATCAACTACCAACATGGATGTAGATAATTTATAGAGTGGCCAATTGTGGATATAAATCAATGCATCACTAATCAATAATATAATGATTAAAAATCACTAATACACATAGATTTTCACATCCACACATGTTTTCAATTAAATTTTGGGAAATGGGTAACTGATCCCACTCTGAGATTTGGAATGATTCATTAATATATCTTAAATATATAAGAGATTAATAAAGTAGGAAATAATTTCCCATAATAGGATTAGAAGATACTAACCTCATATCCTCTCTACCAATGTGCATTTTAAAGTTTCCCTGGTAAGAAACCCTAGGAACTGCATACTTTTGGAAAGTAGGCTCACAATGATATTCATGTCGAACCATCAAAGATTCGGGAGTGCATCGGAGTTTCCGTAAAAAACATTAAGAATATATTCAATGTTTTAGTTTTTGATAATATATAATAATGGAATGTGGTGAGTTGGATTTATATTTCATGACTGATAAGAAAGTTTTTAAAGAAAGTGGAAGGAATCATCAAATACAGCCTATTTCATTGTGATAAGTTCATATTTTAAAGGATAAAAGAGGTTTAACTGTATTGTGAATTTCTTTTTTGAAATATGGATTTGATATTTTTTTTTTAAAAATTCACAAGTCCTTTCATATTAATTGTTTGTATTTTGAAAACCATCCAACTATAAAAATGACCATGTACATTGTATGTTTTGGTTTAACACCTACGTATGAGTCATTTTGTCTAGAATATAGAAATTTTGAAGATATAGGACTTGTTTATGATTCATGGAGCCTTTGAATATGAGTGAACAACTTGTGTATATGGGTCATAAACACCTACATAAGATTCATCAAACTTAAATTTATGGGTCATGTTGAGATATTCATTCCATATGATTCAATTGTAGTTGTGTACGAGTCATTCCATAAGTGTGTTTTGAGTCATCTAGATTGTATATAAGTGGGAGATCCCTTTATGGATTTCTATTAAAATTAAAAATGATAATTAAAATTTGAAATTCAAGGTGAGTTTAATTATGATATTTCATAAGATTAAATGTAGGAAATGAATCGTGGTTTTAAAGAAGAATTATTTTGAAATAATTATAGGCATATTCCAAGATGAATTTTCCAGATATTATTTTGAATTCATAGGCAATAGTAATTAAAATATTTATTTAAGGATGTTATTATTATTTTTTATGATTCTTGATGTTATCTTAAATGATTCAAATATCATGATTTAATCTTTTATCATGATTTAAGTTGGAATATTATTGGTTCAATTTTTTTTTGAAGCCATGAAGTAACCACATGCATAAATATTTATGTGAGTTATAAAATACTTGTTTAGACTCGGCTTTTAAATATTTTATATTTATAGAGATAATAGAAATTATAGAATGACATGTTCTTAATGGTTTCCATATTTAAAATATAGAAGATGTTTTTTTGAAAAATATTCAGTGGGTTATCCAAGAAAAGTTTAAATGTGAAGAGTGTTTAGGTGATATATTTATTATATTTTAATACACAGTTTAGTGGAAGTTTTTAAAATATATTATTTCTTAGTTTTAGTAAAAATAAAAAGTAGTGTAAGGAATGGGGAGTTGAATCAACTCTAAATAGGATATTATGGAAAATATTAAGAAACAAAATATATCCATACCTTGAATCTTTAAAGGATATGATTTGATCCATGGATTGGATAGAATGGTATAGGAGAAGAAATTGGTTTTCATATTTTATATATGGAAAGGTGACATCACATGAAATCCGGTCTTCTATAATAATAATATAAGGAAGAATAAATAGAAATTGACATTATTATTCCCTCGACACATTTTCATGTTGAGGGAAAAGTAACTCACACTATCATGAAAATATGATTTCTAGGTGAAGAAGGAGGATGTTGTTTCATGAAAGAAAAGGTATTCCAGTCACTACACTGGAAGGAATGAGTTCACTGCCATGACTGGAAATTAAACGGGGGTTCACAGGTTCATCCCAAATATTATTTATATTCCTATATAAATAAATAGATAGATTTATTATGATAGTGAAGGTGTTCATATACTACTTATGAAGAAGTATTTGAAGTGTTCTATAATGCATCTATATAAATAGAGGATATAAATGGACACATATTTATTTTTGATTATGGAAGGAAATAAATGTCATTAAATTGGGGAGTAATCTTCCCCCGAGAAATGTGAAAATGGGGAGGAAGGGAAGTGACCTGTAGGTGATGGTGAAACCACCCAAAATAAGTTTAAAGTAGTGATACTAGGTTTATACTAAACATGACATTTTTTATGTGCCTAAATTGGGGATAATAGTGGAATTTGGAGCATCAGTATACTATCAATTACATTATCCTTGGATATATCCTAGTGTGGGTGAACCAAGTAAAATCATCATATCCCTTTCATATTTAATTTACTACATTCACTTATCGTAATTTGATGATTTTTTGAGTAAAATAAATGATAGATTGGTTGAATTAAATTCCTACCGAAGTGGAGATAAGATCCAAGAGAGATAGATAATTTAAGAGGGACAAAAGGGTTAAATAAACTGCACCCTGATTCACCCCCCCCCCCCTCCCCAGGGTCATTGGGAACCTAAAATTTTGTATCATGGCCTAATGGTTTGGCCTGTATGTTTAATTGAAGCAAAATTTTCCATAGTTCTTTCACAAATGGAGTCAATTTTCAATCCAATGTTTTTTAATGGTATAAAATTTAATAGGTTGTGGAAGTAGTTTTTAACATACATGGAGGTATGTTGGAAGTACCCTTTGGATATATACAAGAAGAAATTTTAATTTTGATTCAGTATGGAATTATATTTGAAATAGATCAAAAGAATTAGGATATTGATACCTGTAATTTCTTGACCTAGTGTTCACTTAATCAGGGCCCTGATCCAGTGGGTCATATGGCCTCATGCATGCCTCCTTGTACGTCAAAGCCTACTTACTAGTAGCGAGGGTTTAAGGTGATACAATAGGGAGAAAATAACATCATATCATAGTGGCATAATGGATATAAAAAATAAACAGAAAAAAGCAGAATCATGATATACAATATGGCATAGTAGAAATAAATACAATAAATAACTATTAAAGCATAAATTAGTAACAACAATAAAAATAAGTGAAATCCCAAACGATAAGTCATATACAATGATGTCATGGAATGATGATATACAAAAAGGAGAAATAGGGGATAAAAATATACAGCATAAAATAAAAAAATACAAAAAATCCAAAAGATTACTCCACCAGCATCACAAGCATGTACTCGGTCCTCTTCTCTTATGCTCTATGTTATACGTAAAACAGATCAAGAATCTGTAGCAGAGCTCTTGCCCTTATCCATACCTATAGAAATTAGGTATACTCGGGTACCAATGGCATCTTGAGTAGGATGTGAGATAAACTAGGTAGGTCACAACACCAATGGTGTCAAAAATTAATCCATCCATTGTGCATAGAAATAACAGGTTGTAAGCATAGAGTGGTATAATAATGTTGAATAATAAATACCATCTAGCATAGGTTTCTAGAGGACACCTAGATGGATCTACCTCCTTTGGCATAGGTCGGAATATGATTCTGACCAATAACCACATATATATAAATAATATAAATATAGCTTTATATTGTATACATGAATATGCACTAAGTATAAGAGGACATAAGTAGGCATATACATGGATACAAGGGGCTAGTTAGACCTAAGGAATAACTCAGGCATCCATAACTAGTCTAAAGACCCTATAGACTCAAGCCAAGGGTACAAGACCTGAATATAACAATGAATTTGATATATCATTCTCAACCCTTGAGATATGTAGGGAGAGATTTCATGCCCAACACTTGAAGAAAAGGATTGTGGAGCGCCATGACCATCATCCAGATATAAGTAGAATAGTGAGATTTATAATGCTCAACACTCGATGTAAGGAAGCATGAAACTTAATTCTCAACATATACCTTAAACATATTTCACCATCCAATAATAACGGAATACTCATAATAATAATAATAAGAGGAATCACCTCTAATGTAATATAATCATCATGCCCATCACAACCATGAGCATCAAAATTCATATAATTCAACAAAAAAAAGCATGAATCGCTTATCGTGGTTGTCTCACCCATTATCAATCAAATAAATTAATCCATTTAATTAATTATGTAAAATCCATTCATGGTCAAGCCGAACACTTAGAAGTTTTTCCGATCCATTTAATAATTGTATATAATAGGTCAATTCCATTTCCAAGCCAAGATGAACATGAAGGCGGTGTTGTTAATTTAAAAATTTTGATATAAATAAGTAATTTCATTTGGAAAACCCTAATAGATATCTATGATTGAGGTCATCATCCTCCAAACACATAAAAAGGGTGTACATGAGTATAATAATGTGTGTATAATTATTTAGAAAGGATGAAAACTTTTTAATGTGATGCACCGAAATTTATGGCATCCCTCACAATGACTAAAGCTATGTAATCACATAAAATTTTATGGAAAACAACTAAACCACCTAACATAGGTTTGTAGATGACTCCTCATTCAATATCAGCTACAAATTTGAAGTAGAACAGAATAAATCATTGAAACTATCCAACGCCCTAAAAATAGGGTGAATGATCTCACCCCAAAATAGTGCAAGAGATAGGAATGATAATTAATATAGGAAACAGGATGATTTTATTGATTACCAATATCCATCCAATGCTTCCAACAATATTCTATTTAGAGTTCAGATGGAGGAGAAATGGAAATACCTAGGTTAAGAAAGGGTGAGCTCCATGGGAGAGGAATGAGGTGTTGCGTGCTGGAAATGAAGGGAGGAAGAAAAAATGTATACAAAACCTTTTTAGTGGTGAAATTTTAATTTCATACTTTAGAAATGGTACACATGGTTTTTATGCACGGTTGGCTAAATCATGTGAAAACAGTGCTGACTTCGCTATCTAATGAGGGACACCACATGGGCTAGGCACATGGTTTTCCTAACCTTGTGTAAGAACTGTAAAACTCACTATCACCAAACCTCTACAACCCCTCATGGGAATTTTCCTCATCTCACATGGTTTCAGACAAACTATGTGGCCCCCTTTTCCCCTCTGAAACACCCTGCATGGTTAGGGAAACAATATGGGCTGAGCAGCATGGTTTCTACTAACTATGGCCTAACATATTTCTCCAAAATCTAGGGTTTTGGGCTCTGAACAAGCCTCAGACACACTTGTGACCTTTGTGACTTAATTAATTACCATTACAGGGGATTAATTAATGAATTTAAACAAAAACATTGATCTATGCATTTTTTAAAAGAAGGGTCATTACAAACTCCCCTCTTTAAAGCTACTCATCCTCGAGTTGGCCTTTTAAGGGTAAACAAAGATTATCAGAGAATAGCTCCATCCACTAGGCTTATATATCAACTTCACATTCCCAGGCCCCATCCTATACTTGTTTATGCTACAATAGTACCTGTACTAATAGAACTGATATACCTCATAGTGTCTTCACACTCTGATCCACAATACACACTAGATACTCTTTAAAAGAATCATCCTTCTCTAACTCAACCTCATCGGTTTGGAGAAAATCCAATGGTTATGGATAATACCAGTGAAGATGAGATATTTAAAAGACATAGTGCATAGATCGATATCTTTGAGGAAGTGCTATCTGATAAGCTACTAGTCCAATTTGTTTTAAAAACTCAAAGGATCCAACAAACTTAGGTGAAATATTACCCTGACTCTGAATTCATTGATAAACCAACCTGGGTGAAACATGCAAGAAAACCCAATCTACGACCTCAAATTGAAGAGTTCATTGGAGTCAATTGGAATATGAATAGTTTCTAGAGTGATCTATCAATATGAACTTTCTGATCAACTTGATCGTCTTTGGGGTATCATGGATAAGACATGGTCCAAGAAAAGACACCTCCCCTACCTCTAGCCAACATAGTGGTGAATGAAAAGTCCTACCATATAAGGATTCATAGGTATCCATCTAAATGGTATCCTGAAATATATTATTGTAAGTTAACTTGACAAGGGGTATGTGTTTCTTCAAAGAACCCTTGAATTTAAGGACACATGCATAAATCATGTCATCTGACACCTAAATCGCACGCTCTGTCTATCTATCGGTTTGAGGGTGCTAGGTCATGCTCAGAAGCACCCATGTAACCAAGGAATTCTAAAACCCCTACTAGAATTAAGACATGAAGAGAGAATCCTTTCCATATATGATAGATCATGGATCTCCATGAAGACATATGACCTCACTAACATATATCCTCCCTAGCTCGTCTACTGAGAAGTCTCTCAAATATGTATGAAATAGGTGACCTTCATCATGAAATCAATGACTACCCAAATTCTATTTTTTCCATGAGGCAATCTAGGTAAACCGATCATGAAATATATAGATACATCATCCCATTTACACTCAATAATAGACAATGACTGTAAAAGTCCTACTGGTCTCTGATATTCTATCTTCATCTGCTGATTGGTGGAACACCATGTGATAAAACTAGTTATCTCTCATTTCATAGATGACCACCAATACTGGAAATAAAAGTTTCGATATATCTTGGTGACACTGGGATGTACATCACAAACTAAGGAATGATATTCCTACAACAAATCCTCTCTAATTTCTACTAGTACGCAAACATTCCCATGAAAGTGTAAGGTCTCATCCTCATCCACAGTCCGACCAGAATATGAATCATCATCTGAGATAATTTCCCTTAGGACTAAGCCCTAGGAATTATAAATTTTCCTCATTCTCACCCATTCTAGAATGGTAGAGGTTACCGCTAAAGCTAAGAGGATAGCTAACCCATGATCCTCCTAAACCTCCACATACTTCTCTGAAAACAAGGACATGAGCTTCCACTCACCACTAGCCTCCTGAACCAACTATGACTGAGTTTTCCATCTTGGAGAAACAGATAAATCATTTCCTTTTCCAAATGTATAGGCAAGATCGAAATCAAATGATTATAGGTACTCAACCCATCTACACTACCTGAGATTCATATCATGCTATATAAAGCTATACTTGAGGATTTTTGTGATCCATGAATATAAA
Source organism: Viscum album (assembly GCA_963277665.1). Lineage (NCBI taxonomy): Eukaryota > Viridiplantae > Streptophyta > Magnoliopsida > Santalales > Viscaceae > Viscum > Viscum album. The sequence continues at coordinate 1,660,604,483 of OY728146.1, read as the reverse complement.
AAAATTCTCTCCAAGTAAATAATACCCCAAAATCATAGATCATGTAAAATAACTACTAGATTGAGGTCGTGCATTGGGTAAATCTACTCATGAGGGAATAAATGAAGATACCCATATGCAAAGACTTTTTAATCTTGCATCAGAGCTTATCCCAGCCCGATACCTAATGAATCATAGTAAACACCATCTCCCATTCATGGCTCTGGTGGAATCAATATCGGTGTCTAAGATAATATTCCCTTCAACTCCTCAAAGTCAGCTTCAAAAGCTTTTGACCATAATAATTTCACACCCTTCTTATTCAAGCATGTAATAGGTGATGCAAGTTGTAAGAAATTATGGATGAAACATATGTAATACTCATTCATCCCATAGAAAATCTTTATTTCAAATTTGTTCTTGGGTTTCTTCTAGGAAACTAAAGATCTTGCCTTCTCTAGGTATATTAGTAATCCAGACTCCGAGACAATGTGACCCGGGAAGTAGACTTTGTTGATCCAAAAGTGGAACTTGGTGAGATTTGTATAAATTTGGTGTTCCCTTGGTGTATTAAACATTATCTAAAAATGGTTTCCATGATAATGTGTAGAATTTTAATACACTAAGATTTCATGAAAAAAGTATACCATGAATGGATCCAAGTATGGGTGGAAAACCATATTCATTAAAGACATAAATTTTGATGGAGCATTCATGAGACCGAACAACAATACCCGGTACTCGTAAAGACCATAGCTTCTCTAAAAATATCTATGAGGTATGTTTGAGGATATGGAATGTACTTGATGATATCCCTACCTCAAATCAATATTTGAAGACATCATCTCTCCTCATATATTATCAAATAGGTTTTTTATTCAAGGTAGTGTATATCGGTTCTTAATCATAATCTAGTTCAACCATAGATAATACAGACAGAGCCTAAAGGTGTCATCTACCTTGTTGGAAAAAAGGATTGGTGAAACACATGGATAAGTGTTGTGGAATATAAAACATTTATCCTCCAAGTATTTTAAATATTTCTTGAGATCAATAAGTTCTATAAGTTTCATCCTATAAGGAGGAATAGAAACTGGTTTTACTCCTAGTATTATCTCAATAGTGAATTCTACCTCTCACTAGAGGTATCCAAGAAAATTATTCAGGGAATACATTCCTAAAATAATCCTCTATAGGAGGGAAAATGGTGCTTTGTAACCCCTGGTCATCCAAGAAAAAATTGGCAATATGAGCTATCACTCTACCTAGACCCTAATGGTTATGTCCTACATGATATGCATAAACATCCAATTCTCCCTTTTGGATATGTCTACTACCCTATGGTGATGTAAATGTCACCCTTCAGCAATAGAAATCAATAAGGAATTGATAGGTAATTAACCAATCCATTTTTATGATTACATCAAACCCTATATTTTTTTGGATAAAAAGATTCCATATGAATAGATATCTGACTATCTCAAGGGGAAAATCCTTATATTGTCTAATTCTCTCTGATCAGATACCTAATGAGGTATCATGAATCATCACACCACAAAATTCTCTATCTCAGGTCCCATAGTCTCCATGATTTACTTATATATAAAAGAGTGTAATGTTCATGTGTCAAATAAAGCATACATTAAGGTAGATTCTATTAGAATAGTACCTTGAAAATTAGATGTTCCAGTGCTCTTCTCCTCCACCATAGCCTACACTGCATGTAACTAGCTTGTATCGTGGCCCTGAGTCATAACTTGAATGCCCTAAGAAGAATTGCTTTGTTGGAACTGCATGTCTAGAGTCTGACTACCTCTTCAAGATACTATTGGCTCTGCTCTAGAACGTGGGGTAAGTTTACATCCCCTCTCAATAGGAACTAATGTAAAAGTACTATAGAAGTGTTATATAGTCTCATACTACCACATCCTCTACATTAAACTATATCATGCATACACTGGGGTTTCGTGTGTCCTAGTTTCCCACAATGGTGATGGCTAAGGAAGTTATTAGTATGATCTGTCTGACTACTACTACACCCATGAGAAACCTTGAAACATTTATTTCTCCTGCTAGAAGAAACAAAACTAGGTCTGATGCTAAACCAACCCAGTTCCCACCATCGGTTACCCTCAAATTCTTCTCAATAATAAGGGTTTGGTTGACTATCTCAGAAATAGTCATCAGCAAAAAACAATTGACCTGTGATTGGATGGAATATACCGGCCCATCCTCGAATCACCTAGTAGTAATAAGATCATCACTAGATAGATTCGGTGTGAACCATTTTATCTTAGTGAAATGGGTAGAACATTCTATGATAGAAATGGATCTTTACGATATGTTCATAAACTCTCTGACCATGTCATCCCCATGAGTCTATGGATAGAAGTAGACATAGGAGGTCATCCAGAATTCCATCCATATCATGTATCTATATTGGTCTACCTAGGTAATAACATCCCACTATCTCTTGGTATAACTTCATAACATATAAGTAGAGATTTTTACCTACCACTCTAGAGGTATCTCTAGATGATCAAAGATATAAAGCATAGACTATATCCATGACTCTATAGCATGAAGTCTATTATCGCACAAAAATGTGGAAACATGCTACTGCTGAAACTACCAAGTCAACTCTACCATAGTTAGGGAAGGTCAAGAAACATCATGAATATATTGAATTAAAAAGAAAAACTCATTCTCAAAACTAGGTGTTGGTTCCCATATTATGTATAGAAGGCGGTTCCATAGGTAGCACCACAGGAGGGATCACAGGCGGCTTAGGGTCTACCACCCCTGATTCATGGTTCTCACCACCTTCTAGGCATATGACTCGAGGATGTCATGGTGTAATTATTCTACAATTACAAACATAAACCTCATATTAGAAATTCAAAGTTTAAAGGATTACATATAGATAAAAGGAAAGGCACACATCCTTCCTACATAAAAGATGACACATCTCTACCTGCTCTAAAATCCATGTCTTGGTGGTAAATAAAAAACAATAATAATCCATAATAATGTAAGAGACACTCACATATACCCACTACTAATACTGGGTTTGGGTTTAGTTCTCATATTAGACGATATAGGTTTCGATATATACAGTTTCAATTGAAAGATATAGAAGAAAAACCCCTTTACTTTTCAATTGGAATCCCATGTAACGGTAACCATTTTAATTTAAAAGTCTCAAATTTGATTGAATTGGTACTATTTTATATAATCATATAGGTAGACACAATAGTCCATTCTTTTATAATTTTTAAAATTCATACTCCTTATAAATTTCAATTGGAGCATCATTTATCTACCACATGAACCTTACATCTAGTATCAAGATGTAACAGGTCAATAGAACTTGTAGGTCTAGAACCCACAACATGGTATAATTGGATAATTAAGTCATAATAACCAATATATGTGGAAAAACTGTTTAGATTGATATAGTAACTTTAATTAATCAAATTATATTTTCCTTGTAAGAAATTTCAGCACATTTCAATATATAATAATGAGGCACTAACTATATGCAACAGGAAAATGAAAGCAGAAAGTAGAAGTGCCATGGAAAAATGCATGGAATATTAGTCTTGATGAACCTATAACCAGTCATGATATGTTAACTCTTTTTCATACTAGGCCAAGGAATGATGTCCATAATAATACCATCAATAATAACAATACCACAAGACATGTGTGTCACCCAATGTTTAAATCATATCAACTGTAATAAGTGTAATCCAATAACAACAATAACCCATCCCAGGTAATTTAGGTTTCCCATATAAATTGGTTAGATAATACTAGGAACATGCTCAATAATAAATTTTATTACATCCTAGTCACCTATCTAATACCAAAATAGTATGAAAAAGGGGAAAAATAAATATCTAATACCACTTTTTAACATCACGACCCGGAGTCCACTTAACTGGGGGACCAATCTAGTGGGTCACATGACCTCAAGAACACATCCCTTTATACCAGAGGGTACCGACTATAAATGAGGGTATAAGGTGGTACAATGGGGAGACTATTCCCTCATATTGGAGTGGCATAATGGATATGGTAAATAGACAGACAAAAGTGAAAGGATGATATAAAGGATGTCATAGTAGAGACAATTACAATAAATAAGTGTGAAAGAATAAATAATCAACAACAATAAAATAAGCTAAATCCCAAAGGTTGAATCATATAAAATTATGTCCTGGTATAATGATATAAAAAAAGGGAAATGGGGGATAGGAATATAAAACATGTTGTACAAAAATAAAAAAAGGAAAATACTTCTCCACTAATATCATGATCATATGCTCAGTCATCTTCTCCCATGCTCCTTTTTATAAATAAAAGAAATCAAGAATGTGTTGTAGGGAACTTGAACTTATCCATATCTGAATACATGAGGTCTACTAGGGTAACAAAGGCATCCCGAGTAGGGTGTGAGATAAACTCACTAGGCCACCACCAATGGTGTCTAAAAATAATCTAGAAAGTGTACATAACAATAACAATGTGCAGGTATAGAGAAATATAACAATGTTCAATAATAAATATTAGCTGGCTCGGGTTCCTATAGGACACCTGCCTGGCTCTACCTACTTAGGTATAGGTCAAAATATGAGTTTGATCAGTAACCATATATATATAAGTAGGCATACACATGGATACTAAGTGCTAGCTGGACCTAGGGCATAACTCAGGCATCCATAATAAGTATAATGAGCCTATATAAACAAGCCAAGGGTAGAATCCATGAATATCCTAATGAATTAAAGACTCCATGCTCATCACTCAATATAGGTGGGGTGAGACATCTTTCTCAACTCCCGGTGCAAGGGAATGTGGAGAACCATGCCCATCATCCATATATAACTATAATGGTGAGAGTCATTATGATCAAAACCCGATGTATGGGAGTGTGAAACACCATACTAAACAAGTCCCTTAACCATCATTCACCATCCAATAATTATAGCATACTCATAATAATATTTATAATAATAAGATTAATCATCTATAATGAATTATAATCATCATTCCCAACACAACCAAGGGCATCGCAATTCATATAATTCTATAAAAAATCACTCGTCACTTGGAATGTCCTTTCTATCCATTATTAATAAATTAAATTAATCCATTTAATTAATTAATCAATGAAAATCCCTTCAGGGTCAATACGAACACTTAAAAGGTGTTACAGTCCATTGACAATTATATAGAAGACATAAATTTCATTTCCAAGCTAAAGAAAACACTTAGATGATGTTTTCCATTTAAAAAATTTGATATAAATAGATAATTTCATTCAACACACACAAAGGGGTGGATATGATTTATTACATCATCCTCTAAACACTTAACAAGGGTTTACAGTAGTATAACAACATGTGTATAATCATTTAGAAAGGAATAGCACATTTTTAGGTGATGCGTGAAAATTTCTGGCATGATGTAAAATGGAGAAAGCTATATAAACACCTAAAACTTTATGGAAAACAACAATACCACATAACTTATGGTTATAGATGACTCCTTTTCCAATATAAGCTTCAAATTTTATGTAGAATGGAATAAATCGTAGAAATGGTCCAACGACATGAAAATGGGGTGAATGAGCTCGCACCAAAATAGAGAAAGAGATGAAGATAAGAACTAATATAAGAAGAAAGTGAATTCAAGAACTTACCCCTAACTATCCAATGCTTCAAACAATGTTAAATTTGGATTCCAAGTGGAGGAGAAATGTAAATCCCTAGGTTAGGTAAGGGAGATCTCTATAAGGGAGGAAGGAGGTGTTGCACGCACTACTACAAAACAGGCCTTTAACAACACTGGTATTTATCAGTGCTAAATAAAGCGTTGATAAATTTAGCCTTTTATCTATTTTTTAGCACTAATAAATACAATATTTATTGGTGCTTTATTTTTAGCACCAATAAATGGTATCCTTTATCAATGCTTTATTCTTAGTGTTGATAAATGGTACCCTTTATCAGTGCTTTTTGTTTAGTGCTGATAATTTTTTTATCAGTGTTGTTTTAGCACTATAAAGGTCTGAATATATAAAATGAAATAATTAAATAAATTAAAAATAAAAATGAGTTTATTAAAAAAAATATTACAAATTTTATCAATTAATTAATTATTGATAAAAATGAATAAATTGATTGTACATTATTAAATATTAAAAAATTTATTAATTATATAATTATGATAATTAATGTTAATAAATTAAATATATAGATATGTATTGATGTATATAAATATGATTTATATATTACAAAAATATTTATGTGCTTTACATTAAATTTTCATATATTTATTGAATAATGGTTTATAATTAAAAATTAATATGAATTAAAAATACTAACTAATCGCATGGTTTAATGGACATATAATTGAATCTTGTTTGATTTTTCAATTTAACATAGATTAATTGTGTGTTATATTGATTTCACATATACATAATTAGTGATTTTTTATATACAATTCATACACAAAAAACTTATCCATTTGTTCAATATTGTTAAAGTTTACGTATTTTTAATTTATTTAATTTCAATCATTTTTAACATATATGCATGCACTTAAAATTAGATATTCATTAATAATGTTAAAAAAATATTTGTAAAAAAATATTTATAAATAAAAATATTTATAAATGTACATTTAGTATATTTATACAATTATATATTTATAATTATAAAAAAATAAATATTTTTTAAAAATTATTTATATAATTATATATAATTAAATATTTATTAAATTTATAATAAATTTACATAAATATATTTAAAAAGGAATATATTTAGTATATTTATCTTTATATTTATTTATTATATATATATATATTTAAAAAAAATTTATTTATAATTATAATATTAAATCCTTTACTAGAGTTTAAGTAATAAATGCTGATAAAAATGTAAAGACCCATAAAATTCAAGGGAATTTTTTTTCATTGGGATTTTACAAGAACACAGTTTCTGACGGCACTTGATTCTGAGGCCCGGTGTGCCCAAAATCATTTTCTGAAGTTTAGCTCAGGTACGTTTAGTGAACGAACGAGTGGGTTTTTCTAACTTTTGAACCGGTGCTCGGAATCGAATTATGAGGGCACTGATGGAATCGCAGCGTCGGTAGTTTCTTAGAAACACCTTTTCCGAAGTTGCGTTTGCTCGGGTGTGGTTTTTAAATTTTTTTTGGGTTAAATAAAGGATTAAAATAAAAATGGTGCGACCAATTTTTATTTTACTTAAAGTTGTTTAACCTAAGCTAAGTGATTGGAGTAGGACCCACAATATCCTACCCACTAGGTAGGATATTTGTGAGGTGGGGCCCACAGGAGCCCCGCCGTTTCTTTCAACTTCCTCAAACCCATTTTAATTAAGGTAACGCACCTGCACCCCTATTAAGTGGAAGTCAACCCTTGTGTTTTTCTGTTTATGAAAGGCCTCTTTTAATTTGGGTGGTTTAAACATTGCTATTAATTCATTTAATTGATTGTTTCTTTTTTGAATTTCAAAACGCGTGGCTTGAGAAATAAAATAAGGCAAACTCTTATTTTATTAGAGTTGTTGGGTTGTGAGAGGATTGGGAGATTTTTCTCAAGTTCTTGAAGTTCTTCTTCCTCGACGAAGAACGCGAAGAATGCCGACCTCAGACGAAGGTCGACAAGAATTCCAGATCTTTGGAGCTCGACGACGCGACGCCGACGAATATTTTCTCCGCAACGCGAGGATCCTTTTTCTGTGGCGCCTCCTTCCGAGACGTGAAATCTCGCGACGAGCCTTCGTTCAACTACACTCGAGGTAGGGGTTTATTTTAATTGTTTGTTTGTGATTTCTTCCGTCGCCATTCTTCATTTCATTTTGAGCCGCCTGATATCACAATAACGGGAGGAGGTCGGACCACATGAACATGGCGGACCCTCTTCCTCCCTTGGTTGTTGATTTTTGTTGCGGCACGTGTAAGGCGGCGCGGTGCCATTGCACCGCGCGGAAGCTATGAGTTTGGGCGAAGAAGCGCGGCGCCGTCGCGCCGTGCCGTTGAAGTCGAACAAGGCGTGATGCCGTCGTGCCGCGCCGGAGAACCACAAAAGCACTGCGGCCTGAGCGGGGCCGCGGAAGAGGGGTGCGGCGTCGTCGCACCGCGCCGGATGGACCAAGTCCGTGACCATAGGTCGCGGCGGAGCAGGGAGTGGCGACCGGTTTCTGGCCGCCGGTGCCGGAGCAGCAGGGCGGGACTGTGGGGTCCCGTGGTAGCAGCACGGCTGGCCAGCCGGGCCGGCCGGCTTCCGAGAAGTGTCGGGGGTCGTAACCCCCTGGTGGCCAGCAGGAGCGGCCCCACTCATGGGGGTCGCGTTTTCGAACTGGCCGGGGGCAGCCCCCCCCCCCCCCCCCCCCGCACCCCCTACGCTCGGCCGTTACGGCCGAGCCACCTGGCCGCCTGGACACCGGGCCAGGCCGAGCGTGCCCAGGTCGGGCCGGGTCGGGCCAGCCGAGCCGCGCCGCGCCCTAGCGGGCCGGACCCAGACCCGGGTTGGGTCGACCCAGTTTGGGCCGACCCAGGGGATATCGGACCGGGTCGGACCGGGCCCGAACCCCCTAATTCCGGAACTCTCATGGTCTTTTGCCCATAACATGGGATACAGACCTCTGATCGACGCACCGTCAGCTGTGATGCAAACCTTGGATCGAGACGGTCATTTCGTTATATTACACTCAAGGTTTTGGAGAACTTTGGGTTCATCCGGGTTGGTTCGTACACGAAACCAACCGGGCCCTCGGACCGGAAACGCTTATAACTTGAGCTCTGGACGTCTGATTGACGTGCCGTCGACTTTGATGGATTCCTCTTAGTGAGACGGACCTTTTGGATTACTTCGCTCAAGGTTTGGATGCAGTTGGAGTACAGTCGGGTTGGTTTGACTTAAAACCCAACCGGGCCCCTGAGACGAGAAAACCAATAACTCTTAGACCAGGCGTCCGATTGACGCGCTGTCTGTGACGTTGAGTTCCGGTTGACGATACGAAACTTTTGGATACATCAACTCCAGACTATGTGTCAGTTGATGTATCAGTCCCTCGTCTCGTGGAGCGGACCCTCCCGAACGAGCTTGTTGTGTGGTGGAACCCTAGAGCTGGTTGCAACTGCGACGACGATGAAGACAGTACAGTAATCCTCCATGGATTCGACGACGACGACTACAGCACTCAGCGATCCTACATGGATCAGTGCTACCGATTCTGTGTGGGTCAGATCCAGTGTGGGTCAGCGCTCAGCGGTCCTGTGTGGGCCAGCGCCTACCGATCCTGTGTGGGTCAGATCCTGTGTGGGTCATTGCGAGGGTTAGTACCTATCGATCTTTTGTGGGTCATTGCGGGGTTTGTACTTATCGATCCTGTGTGGGTCTGATGGCTTAGATTATTCAGTGGCTACATCTGATCATCTCTATCGTCTTACGAAGAAGTATACCTGTGGGAGCTGAATCTTGACTTTCAATCATTATCTTCGATATGATTGACTTGCATTCCTATGTGGATTGTGTTGTGCTATCATGTGTGGACGTGATCGAACATGGGCTCGGATGTTGGAGCTGAACTGGAATTGATGACTTAGGTATATGTATGGGCATATACCTAAGTAGTTTTGGATGTTACTTCATGATTGTATCTTTCCTTTGTGGATTATCCTTTGTAGATTCTGGGAGACCTTCGGGGGTCTCAGGGTCCCTACTGAGTAGCTTATACTCAACCCTTCACGGGCTATGCCCGCACTACATTGTGTTGGTTGCAGACGACAGACAGCGCTGATCGTGGTTGAGGCTTGCGGAGCAGGTCGGTACCTGGAGGTGGACCACTGGGCGGGACGTACTCGGAGCAGACGGCTGGACCCGAGGAGCTATGGAGGCTATCTGTACCCATCCTTCAAGTGGGATTTCCAGTAGATGGCTCGATGCTGCGACTTTACTTTTTCAGTTGTTGTACTTCCTTTTTCAGTTGTACTTTACTTCAGTTTGGGTTTGTATTCTGGCCCACATACTTTACCGCACTTTCTATTATACTCAGCTTTACTTAGTGTTTGCTTCTACTTGCTTGCTTGCTCTGTGGTATTTGTTTACTTTACAAGGGAAATGCCTTCCCTTTTTTATCAGGAATTACGCCTTGGTGCTAGTCGCCAGCCCCTGGCCTATGGAAGGCGGGCTTGGGGTAGTCACGACACGGGCCCCGAGGACGGGTCGTGACAAATTGGTATCAAAGGAGTTCGGTTCTACCGCAGAACTCAGGACTCTGATCTTTTTCTATGTGAAGCAATATTGTTAAGGGTATTGAGTGTGTTTATCAGTCCAGGGAGTCCAGTGTCGGTGCGGCGGCTGACGTATCCGTACACCAGGACCCTGACTTCTGATTTCTGACTTAATGCATGAAAACATTGATTACATGTGTGTTTCAAGTTTTCTTTGTGATTACTTTGTGTCAGCTCAACAGGTATACTGTTATGACCGTGGCGCACCTGTCTCTTTTCAGGATGGCCCCATGATGACAGCCAGCTAGGGTTCCGAGCGTTTTACGTGACGACAACCCACCGAGCGATGAGGCCTTGGTACAGGGCCCTTTGACAGAAGAGGCACCAGCAGTACCTATACCCGCTGAGCCACCGATGTTACCAGCCCAGCCACTGACGATGCACGTCGCCTTAGTGAACTGTACGAGTTTCAGTGTCAGCGAACGCCCAAGTTCCATGGGGAGACGGACCCTCAGGCAGCCGAGGATTGGATGGAGGCAGTTGTACGAGTTTCCAGGTTAGTGAGGACACCATCTGACCTCATGGTGATCCTCACAGCGAGCCTCCTGCACGCGGCAACAGGTAGATGGTGGAGCTTGATGCTCCAGGTGCACGACGAGGCATCTATCCTCTGGATGGACTTTGAGAGCATCATCCGCTCGGAGTTTGTCCCAGCCACCCTCCATGCGGTGCGCATCCAAGAGCTACTACAGCTGCGGCAGGGCAGCTTGACTGTCGCCCAGTACTCGGCGAGATTTACAGATCTCTCGTGCTATTCAACGGACATGGTACGGGACCCATTCTTCCAGGCCTGGACCCTCGAGAAGGGATTGAGGTAGGAGATCAGGGCATCACTGATCTCCCTCAGCATTCCGACATAGGCAGGGGTACTGGAGTGAGCCCTTCTCATCGAGATCTTTCTTGCGGAGTCTACACCAGCGGTGAGACCTACCGCAGGGTGGAACGTAGAAGAGTCTTCTGCAGCTAGTAGTCGATGGATGAAACATGGGTCCTGGAAGACCAGACCCTCAGGCGGATGACCTCAGGACACTGGATCAAAGGTGCAGGGCACACAACGCATATCCGGTCTTTTGAGAGGCAGACAGTGCTACACATGCGGCGGGCAGGTCCACATGGATCGTGACTGCCCGACCCGTCGTGCGGAGGAGCAGCAGACGGTTGAGAGACACCCAGGCAGAGGCCGAGGGTCGACTGTGGTGGTCCGCAGGGAGCAGGCGGATGAGGCAGAGGAGCTTTCCGAGCAGCAGGTGGTGGGCGACGCTTTGAGGCTCTACCCCCACCACAACCAGGAGTCCCACCCTGACCACGGGGAGCTGGCGAGCAGAGGCAGACACAGCTTTAGGCAGCGGAGGCCTACGACCACGGCACGCCCGAGATGATTCAAGGTACTATCTGTGTCTATTCCACCCTTACTGCAGTTCTTATAGACATAAGAGCGAGTCATTCTTTCATAGCCGATGCCCTTGTTCAAAGCTCGTAGATTCTTACAGAGCCGCTGGCTCGATCCTTATGGCTAGAGACTCCTGCGAGAGCAGACTCGATGATTACGCACTGGTGCCGGCAGTGTGAGATTACTCTAGGAGGCAAGAGTTTCGGCTGGGATCTTCTTGTAGCGGCGTCGAGGCCTTACAACGTCATCTTGGGCATGGATTGGTTATCTATAGTCCACGCTTAGATCGACTATATTAGATGCAAGGTGCGATGTGTACGCACCGGCAGGAGCAGGTTCACCTTCACCGGTGAAAAGGTAGCCTTCGCAGCACAGGGTGGACTCTCACAGAGGAGAGGATAGCCCATCACTCATCAGTTGGCTAGCCTCATCCTAGGAGCAGTTGACCTGCGGAGTCCTGGTTTTCCTGCAGTGGTGGATCAGTATGCGGACATTTTCCCCGACGGCATTCCAGGACTACCTCCTCACAGAGGGGTAGACTTTTATATTGATCTGTACCCCGGGACAGCCCTGATATCCACCCTGGAATATCGGATGGCCCCAACTGAGCTACAAGAGCTACGGGTATAGTTGGAGGACTTGCAAGGCAAGGGATTCATCCGACCCAGTGTTTCACCCTGGGTTTCCCCGATATTATTCGCCAAGAAGGCGGACGGGAGCTTGTGACTTTGTTTCGACTATCGCCGCCTGAACCAGGTGACAGTGAGGAACAAGTATCCGCTACCGAGGATTGATGACATCTTTGATCAGATCAAGGGAGCACGGTGGTTCTCAAAGATAGACCTCAGGTCAGGCTATCATTAGCTCAGATTTCGGGACGAGGACGTGCAGAAGACGGCCTTCAGATGTCGGTATGGCCACTTTGAGTTCTTGGTTATGCCTTTCGGCGTGACCAGTGCTCCATTAGTGTTCATGGGCCTCATGAACAGGATCTTTCAGCCTTACCTCGATCGATTTTTCATGGTCTTCATTGACGACATTTTGATATAATCGACCACTGAGGAGGAGCACGCCTACCACTTGCGGGGTGTACTGGACACACTCTGAGAGAACCATCTTTATGGTAATCTCTCGAAGTGTCAGTTCTAGATACGTGAGGTCCACTTCTTGGTACACGTCATCTCTGAGGCGGGAGTTGCGGTGGATCCTGCGAAGATCGAGGCAGTTCTAGCTTGGGAGCCACCCAAGAGCGTGATGGAGGTGCAGAGTTTCTTGGGTCTAGATGGATACTACCGGAGATTTGTGCCAGACTTCTCCAGAGTTGCGGCACCACTCTCAGCTTTGACGAAGAAGGGGAAACCCTTTGTGTGGTTATACAGATGTCAGCAGAGCTTCCAGGAGCTGAGATAGAGATTGACCAGCGCGCCTATCTTGAGGCTACTGGAGGAGGGAGTTAGGTACGTAGTTTACTGCGATGCATCAGGGAATGGACTCGGATGTGTCCTGATGCAGGAGCAGGACATGATCACCTATGGATCACGATAGTTGAGATAGCATGAGCAGAACTATGCTACCCATGACCTGTAGTTAGCAGCAGTGGTCTTCGCTCTGAAGATGTGGTGACACTATCTGATGGGAGAGCGCTTCACAGTCTATTCTGACCATCAGAGTCTTAGGTATATCTTCTTGCAGAAGGACATGAACCTGAGACAGTGGTGATGGCTCGAGTTCCTCTAGGACTATCACTTTGAGATAGTCTATACTCTCGGAAAGGGGAACTTAGTAGCCGATGATCTCAGTAGGAGGACGGGCATTCAGCTACTTGGGGAGGTGACAGAGCAGCTAGCCGCTTTGCAGATATCCTTCGTGGATAGAGATGGAGCATCCTTTCTTCAGTCACTCACAGTCACTCATCCACTACTGTAGTGGGTCAGAGAGGCACAGTGTGGGGACGCCGACTATGAGATGTGGCGTGCGCAGATATCCTCAAGACAGGCACCTGATGGTTTATCTTTAGAAGGAGAGCACGATGTCCTTTTCAGATGACGTACCTTGGTACCAGTTGATTTGCAGGAGGAGGTGCTGAGAGAGTTTCACACTTCCCCTTTGTCGATACATCCTGGAGTGGCGAAGATGTACCAGGATCTCAAACAGCAGCACTGGTGGCCGGGCATGAAGAAGGTTGTGGCAGAGTTCGTTTCTTGATGCCTCACCTGCCAGCAAGTGAAGGCAGAGCACCAGGTACTGGCAGGCTTGGTACAACCCTTGGAGGTCCTGGAGTGGAAGTGGGACGGGATATCTATGAAGTTCGTGACTGGACTCCCACGCACTTCTAGAGGTCATGACTCCATTTGGGTGATTATCGACCGACTCACCAAGTCGTCTCACTTCTTACCCATCAGAGAGCAGGGCTCAGTGGAGAGAATGGGATGTCTCTACGTTCAGGAGATTGTATGGATTCATGGTGTTCCATCATCTATCGTCTCCGATCGAGATGCTCTCTTTACTTCCTGGCTTTGGAAGGGGTTGCAGGAGGCGTTCGGGACGCAGCTACGTTTGAGCACCGCCTTTCACCCCCAGACAGATTGTCAGATGGAGAGAACCATTCAGACTCTCGAGGACATGCTCCATGCATGTTTCCTCGACTTTGGTCGCAGATGGGAGCACCAACTACCCTTGGTGGAGTTCACGTACAACAACAGCTACCACTCCACCACCGGGATGGAACCTTACGAGGCGTTGTACGGCCGACCTTGCAGATCACCTCTGTGTTGGACAGACCCTGGGGAGTCAACACTTGTGGGACCGGAGATGGTCCAGGCCACGACAGAGAAGGTCCAGGTCATCCATGAGTGGATGAGGATAGCTCAGAGCCGGCAGAAGTATTATACTGATAGGAGGCGGAGGCCACTGGAGTTTGAGGATGGCGACCACGTCTTCTTGCGGGTCTCACCTCAACGTGGATTACAGAGATTTGGCCGAGGCGGCAAGTTGTCTCCACGCTTCATCGGACCATTCCAAGTCCTCAGCAGGATTGGCGAGGTGGCTTATCGCCTGGATCTACCACCTCAGTTGCACTGGGTGCACGACGTCTTCCACATATCCCAGCTGAGGAGATACGTGCACGACCCAACGCATATCATTGACCATGGGGAGCTGGAAACTGATGATGGGGTGACTTTTGTAGAGGTTCCGGTGGAGATTGAGGATCGACAGGAGCAGGTCCTACGTGGATGGTTGATTCCTCTAGTGCGCCTCATATGGCAGCACGGGAACATCCAGGAGAGCACTTGGGAGCGGGAGGCTCAAATGCGTGCTCAGTACCCACATTTGTTTCCCTAGTTTATGATGTATCTTTATGAGAACGTAAAGCCCTGAGGTGGGAGTAATGTAAAGACCCATAAAATTGAAGGGAAATTTTTTTTCTTAATTTTCTTTGGGATTTTACAAAAATTCAGATTCTAACAGCACCTGATTCTGAGGCCCGGTGTGCCCAGAATCATTTTCCGAAGTTTAGCTCGGGTATGTTCAGTGAACGAACGAGCAAGTTTTTCTAAATTTTGAACCAGTGCTCGGAATCGAATTCTGAGGGCACCGATGGAATCGCAGCGCCGGTAGTTGCTTAGAAATGTCTTTTCCAATGTTGCATTTGCTCGGGTGTGGTTTTTAATTTTTTTTTGGGTTAAGTAAAGAAATAAAATAAAAATGGTGCGACCAATTTTTATTTTACATAAAGTTGTTTAACCTAAGATAAGTGATTGGAGTGGGACCCACAATATCCTACCCACTAGGTAGGATATTTGTGAGGTGGGGCCCACAGGAGCCCCACTGTTTCTTTCAACTTCCTCAACCCCCTTTTAATTAAGGTAACGCACCCGCACCCCTATTAAGTGGAAGCCAACCCCTGCGTTTTTCTATTTATGAAATGCCTCTTTTAATTTGGGCGGTTTAAACGTTGCAATTAATTCATTTAATTGATTGTTTCGTTTTTGAATTTCAAAACGCATGGCTTGAGAAATAAAATAAGGCAAAATCTTATTTTATTAGAGTTGTTGGGTTGTGTGAGGATTGGGAGATTTTGCTCAAGTTCTTGAAGTTCTTCTTCCTCGACGAAGAACACGAAGAACGTGAAGAATGCCAACCTCCGACGAAGGTCGACAAGAACGCCGGATCCTCAGAGATCGACGACGCGACGCCGATGAATCTTTTCTCCGCGACGCGAGGATCCTCCTTCTGTGGCGCCTCCTTCCGCGACGTGAAATCCCGCGATGAGCCTTCTTTCAACTACGCTCGAGGAAGGGGTTTATTTTAATTGTTTTTTAGTGATTTCTTTCGTCGCCATTCTTCATTTCATTTTGAGCCGCCTGATATCACAATAACGGGAGGAGGTCAGACCGCACGAACACGACCGACCCTCCTCCCCCCTTAGTTGTTGATTTTTCTTGTGGCACGTGTGAGGCGGCGCGGAGCCATTGCACCCCGCGGAAGCTATGAGTTTGGGTGAAGAAGCGAGGCGCCGTTGCGCCATGCCGTTGAAGTCGAACAAGGCGTGGCACCGTCGCGCCGCGCCGGAGAACCACAAAAGCACCGCGGCCGGAGCAGGGCCGCGGCGGAGGGGCGCGGCGCCATCGCGACGCGCCGGATGGACCAAGGGCACGCCCATAGGCTGCAGCAGAGCAGGGAGCGGCCGCCGGTGCCGGAGCAGGAGGGCGGGACCGTGGGGTCCCGCGGTAGTAGCACGGCCGGCCTGCTGGGCCGGCCGGCTTCCGAGAAGCGTGGGGGGTCGTAACCCCCAGCTGGCCAGCAGGAGAGGCCCCCCTCATGGGGGCTGCGATTTCGAACTGGTGGGGGGTAGAACGCGCCCCCCCACACCCCCTACGCTCGGCCGTTACGGCCGAGCCACCTGGCCGCCTAGACACCAGGCCAAGCCGAGCGCGCCCAGGCCGGGCCGGGCTGTGCCCAGGCCGGGCCGGACCGCGCAGGCCGGGCCGGGTCGTGCTAGCCGCGCCGCGTTGCGCCCTAGCGGGCCGCACCCGGACCCAGGTCGGGTCAACCCGGTTCGGGCCGACCCAGGGGATATCAGGTCGGGTCGGACCGGGCCTGAACCCCCTAATTCCGGACCTCTCATGGTCTTTTGACCATAACTTCGGATACTGACTTCCGATCGATGCACTGTCAGCTGCGATGAAAACCTTGGATTGAGACGGTCGTTTCGGTATATTACACTCAAGGTTTCGGAGAACTTTGGGTTCATCCGAGTTGGTTCGTACACGAAACCAACCGGGCCATCAGAGCGGAAACGCTTATAACTTGAGCTCCAGACGTCTGATTGACGTACCATCGACTTTGATGGATTTCTCTTACTGAGACGAACCTTTTGGCTTACTCTTCTCGAGGTTTGGATGCAGTTGGAGTACGGTCGAGTTTTTTTGACTTAAAAACCAACTGAGACCCTAGGACGAAAAAACCAATAACTCTCAGACCAGGCATCCGATTGACGCGCTGTCTGTAACATTGAGTTCCTGTTGACGATACGGAACTTTTGGATACCTCAACTCCGGACTATGTGTCAGTTGATGTATCAGCCCCTCGGCTCGTGGAGCGGACCCTCCCGAATGAGCTTGCTGCGTGCGGGAACCCTAGAGCTGGCTGCGACTGCGACGACGATGAAGACAGTACAGTAATCCTCCGTGGATTCGACGGCGACGACTACAGCACTCAGCGATCCTACGTGGATCAGTGCTACCGATCCTATGTGGGTCAGATCCTGTGTGGGTCAACACTCAGTGGTCCTGTGTGGGTCAGCGCCTACCGATCCTATGTGGGTCAAATCCTGTGTGGGTCATTACGGGGGTTAGTACCTATTGATTCTTTGTGGGTCATTACGGGGGTTAGTACCTATCAATCATGTGTGGGTCCGACGTCTTAGATGATTCAGTGGCTACATCTGATCATCTCTATCGTCTTACGAAGAAGTATACCTATGTGATCTGAATCTTTACTTTCAATAATTATCTTCGATATGATTGACTTGATTTCCTATGTGGATTGTGTTTTGCTATCCTGTGCGGACGTGATCGAACTTGGGCTCGGATGTTGGAGCCGAACTGGAATTGATGACTTAGGTATATGTATGGGAATATACCTAAGTAGTGTTGGATGTTACTTCGTGATTGTATCTTTCCTTTGTGGATTATCATTTGTGGATTCTGGGAGACCTTCGGGGGTCTCGGGGTCCCTACTGAGTAGCTTATACTCACCCCTGCATGGGCTATGCGCGCACTACATTGTATTGGTTGCAGACGACGGACAATGATGATCGTGGTCGAGGCTTGCGGAGCAGGTCAGTACCTGGAGGTGGACCATTGGGCAGGACGTACTCGGAGCGGATGGCTGGACCCGAGGAGCTGTGGAGGCTATCTGTACCCACCCTTCAGGTGGGACTTACAGTAGACGGCTCAACGCAACAGATTAACTTTTTCATTTGTTATACTTCCTTTTTTAGTTGTACTTTACTTCAGTTTGGGTTTGTATTCTGGCCCACATACTTTACCGCACTTTCTATTGTACCCCACTTTACTTAGTGTTTTCTTCTACTTTCTTTCTTGCTCTGTGGTGTTTGTTTACTTTACAAGGGCAATGCCTTCCCTTTTTTATCAGGAATTACGCCAGGGTGCTAGTCGCCAGCCCCTGGCCTATGGAAGGAGGGCTTGGGGTAGTCACGGAACATGCCTCGAGGACGGGTCGTGACAAAAAATATCTTTATCATTTCTAAAAAAAAGAACAGATTGATTGAATATCTATCAGCGGTAAAACTTTAGCATAGATAAATATGAATTTTATCAGCGCTTTTTTAGAACTAAAAAAGACCTAGCATTATCAGTGCTAAAAAAGTGCTGATAAATGTTCCTTTTATCTACGCTTATTACTTATGTGCTGATAAAAGGACTCTTTATCAATTCTTTTTTGTAATCGTTCATAAAAGTGTCCTGATCTATTTAAAAAGCCTAAATTTTTTTTAAGCCTGTCGCGATATCAGAACCCTTCCACGGAAGCCACCCACTATCGGCACTCCTCCTTAGTGAATCGATGCTCGAATCACATTGCTCAACTACCTCCAATTTCTCAAACATCTCATCTGACATCTGGTGTTTGGCTGTTGTTGGGGTTTCTAAAGAGGGTCTCATATTTTCTTCAACCTAGCGAGGTAGGACTTCCGATTTTCTTTGTGTATTTTTTTCTTCATTTTTTATTTCTTCTTAAACGATGTCATTATTTTTGGTTTAGTGCTTGTATACTATTTTTCTTATAGATTATGAATAAAACAATTTGTTGATAATTCATTGTTTTATTGACTACCTATGTTTTGTTCTTTTTAAATTGTTGTTTTTGAATAAATTTTCTTCATTGTCTATTGTTAAATCTAAAGAGATCACTACATCCTAAGGGCCTATGGTTACCCTTATATTCATGATCCAAGTGGAATTTAATCCAAATTATAAATGAAGGATTCCAAACAACATCAGATGTACTATCAGGAGGAATGATGTTACAAGTAATACTAAGGTACCATGGAATAATGAAATCCTGACTGGAGCATTGAAATTAGTCCCTTTAATGGGAACTGGCTTTGAATATAGTAGAAATTATCGATGATAATAAGGAATGAAGATTGAATTTTTATTTTAAATTTTAAAAATCCTTTTAACTTCTCTAAATGATAAGTATTATTTCTTTCACAAATTCCTTAAAATCATGGATGAATCTCATGCGGGAGCCTCCACCCTCGGGCAACAATGGAAGAAACCCTAGCCTCACTGAACAATCAGGGATCCATGATGCAAGGTCCCTCACAGATTTCGTCACAGGTCGTGTTCTTCACATTGAAGAAAAGACCTGTGAGTGCATTGATCCCAAAAAATATTGGCATCGAGGTTTATCAGCAATTTCATTCTCAAAGGAAGAGGTGAATCTTCTCTCTAAGGATCATCGTTTTGTTTTAGTTGGTAAATTTACAAAACATTGACCCTCTTTAGTATTCCTTAGAAAAACCCTTGAAAGCATAGGATTCACAAATCTCCTTGTGAGATTATTGAACTATTTTCATATTCTTTTTTGGTTTTCATCTAAAAACGATTACTATAGGATCTAGACATGTGATTCGTGGTCTTTCGGGGGTTCTTACATGAAATTTTTTAAATGGTTTCCATATTTTAATGTTGATGTTGAACCCCCTCTCATTCCCATTTGTCTTGGTTTCCCGGGATTTCCCCTAAATCTCTTCAAGCAGAAAGCTTTATTTTCAATTGTTGAACTATTTGTTCATCCCCTCAAGCTTGAAACTGCTACATTGAACCTGTCAAGACCCTCAGTTGCTAGGATATGCACTGAAATTGACATTTCTCAAGTGTTTCCATCATGGTTTTGAATTCAAAATGGGGGTAATGGGTTTATACAAGATGTGGACTTTGAAAATGTTCCATCCTTTTGTAAAACTTTCCTAAGAATTGGACACTCTATAAAGGGATGTCAGATGAAAAGGCATCCCCCTCACACCCTACCTCACTTCAAGTCGATTTGGGTAGAAAAAGAATCTCCAAAAGTGACCCCTACTGCCAAGTTTTATATTCATAATGATAACACTAACATTTTGAGCTACAAGGATGCTTCAAAACCCCAATCTGACAACATCTGTAATGTTGTAATTTTGCACGACCTCATGAACTCTAAGGAGAAAAAACAAATGACCCCAATCCCGAAAGATCATGGTGAGAAAGAGGATATGAAATCGGATTATGATCAACCTTTACATGATGACCTTGACAACTCCTGTCAAATGGAAGAGGACTTATTAAATTCGAGAGCTAGAAAAGGAAAAAAAGAAATGATTGACCCTAATGGCTTCATTAATTCGAGTTCTAGAAAAACTCAAAAATGCATGGAAACTACTAAATTTGATAGGACAATTGTCACGTGCTCCTTAGCTGCCAAGACGAATGAAAAAAATGATTTACCCCCACAGCCTGTCCCTAATGAAAATTTTCCAATGTCCCCAATTTCATCTGAATATTCTGACTTAGAAGATTCCTCAAGTAACGATATTGAAAATGATCTAGCTTATAGGGATTCTTATTAGATAGAGGAGAAGTTAGAATCCCTAAAATATATCGATTCTTGGATGGAGGAGAATGAAACAACTACCTTTCAGAAATATAAAAATGGTGACATGACTGATGATATTTATCTTGATGTCAGAAAAAGGATGTTTATTAAATTTGGCGAAGAATTTAAGAAGGTCCCAAACATCATATTCAAAGATATTACTTGGCAATGAGTTATGAATTATGTTTTTATTTAACTCTATTGGGGCCTCTCTCCATCAATTTTGCAGAATGATTTTTCACTGCCTTGTTTGAAGCTTGAATTTCTTCTCAGTTGACTGGTGTTTCTGTTTCGGTTAGTTCGCCTCACTTACCTGTTGGTACTATTTTTCAATAAGCTATTGGATCATTTTTGTATTATCCTGGAGATGCAACCCTCATGAATAAGTCAGGCCTGAATTAGTGTATGGTTGATTTGATTTATTAATTCAACTGTGTTTAGGATTCTTGGGTGAAGTTTTTTCTCTCTGTATTTCTCTCTGCTGGATGTTCAATTTTGAATTAGGAAGGGCTTGGCTTGGCTACCCAGCCCATGTTCTGACTCCCTGTAATGCTTTCTCCCCTATCATACCCCCTTTTTTCTCATGGTTTTCTGGTTTTATAGCGTTATGGAAGTGTTTGGACTCTCTCTGGAGATTTTAGTTCTATGTTTGCGAAGGCTTTGCCTGGTCGGATCATGCTCTTCATTGATTGGAGTTCATTGGCCCTCAAGTTTTTAGACCCACCGCTTCCTTCTTGCAATGCATGGATTATCATTTCAGTTACTTCTTTCCAGACTGCTTCCTATGCTATTTTTCCATTAAGGCTGAGTATGTTTGTTTAGCTACATATTTTCATTGGTTTTGTTTCTTTTGATTGGGTATTGTGAGTTGCAACCCTTGATTCATGGTCTGTTTCTATTAAATTATGCATTTGTATCCCCTTTAAATCCCATTTTGGTGTAAATTTGTTACACCTCGTGATTGTATTGTAACCTTTTTTATTTAATAAATTTCCATGGGGCATGAGCTGGGTGACCGGTTCATGTCACCGCTTTTTTCTTTCACAGCTGCCTAAAATTTGTTATATGTCTAATCAAACATCTAAAATCTAGGCATCCTTCTCTTAATGTAATTTGGGAAATGATATTTCCTTATAAAATCACCATGTAGGAATCCTTTAGCTAATTCATAGGGATATTCATCAAATAGTTTGACTAAAATTAAGTGTTTTGACCATCATAAGTGTAGGTTACACATATTCTTTAATTTTATATTCATCATGGGATTTTTTCATAACATGGATATCATGGGTTGTGGGTTCATGTAATCTTCCACTAACAATATAAGTTTTATTCATTCCAAGGAAAATTATCATCTGTATAATAGAATTTAAATGCATCAAATGATTCTAGAAATTGTATACAAATGGATGAAATAATGCAAGTCATGACCCCGGTTGCAAGAATTGGTGTACATTTTTTTCAATGGAATTAATTACTAATTAAGATATCTTAAAGAATAATATAATCACATAATATAATATAATAAATTTTAATAGAAGAAACATTTTTGTTTCATTGGGTTTTGGGATATCATATAATTATATATGAATAATTGTATTGTATTATGTGATAAAATACACTATTTTCATGTCTCAAAATAGAGGATCAAATCATGTTTTTTATATTGATCAATATTTGAAAATATGAGTACTATTTAAAGCAAACATTTTCTTTTTCTATGAAGATATCATAAAATATCATAGATAATCATGTATTATTTATTTTCTTTTGGGGCACACCAGTTATAAGGCATGATATAGATTTAAACTATATCATGGATTATGATATTTTGTATAACATTAAATTCATTTTGAGGAAAAATAATATTTTTCTAATTATCATTTATAAATAGAATAATATGATTTATAATATGATTATAAATTTTTTGAAAATGTATTTTATGAAATTGAAATTACTTATAATTATTTTATATATAAATTATTTATAAATTATTTATAATTAGTTATTAATCGATTATGGAACACTTAAAAAATACATGTCATTAATATTAATTAATAATACTAATATACCTTTTTTTATATTTAATGTCGTATTATTTTGATAATGAATATCTTATGTGTATTTATTTATATATTTTATAAAATTAATCTTTTATGAACCCAATAGGATGGATATAAATTAAAAATGGAGGCATGCTAATCATTTGAAAAATGAATATGAATATGGAGTTAAAGAGTTCATCAAGTTTTCAAGTGAGCTGTAGACGAACCATCTAAAATCCTCTATCCGTGTTTATGTTGTTGTTATTCAAGAAAAATTAGTTTGGAAGAGTTGGAAGAACATTTCATTTTTCATGGAATAGATCAAAGCTATGAATGTTGGACTAAACATGGGGAAAAACTGAATGTGGATATCGATTAGGATGATACTGTGGTTTATGGATCATTTGATATGAATACCTTTGTAAAAGATGATCAAGATCACATGGAAGAAATGAAAATGGAAACTAAATATGACCTTCTTGATTTTCCAAAATTTGTTTGAGGGGTTAAATAGTTATTCCAAGAAACCATTATATATTGGTTGTACTAAATACACAACATTGTTAGCTATACAGAAGTTTTTTAATTTGAAGTCTGGTAGCGTATGGAGTGACACCAGCTTTACATAATGACTTGGTCTTCTAAAATATATGATACCATAAGAAAATGAACTACCATACCAAACATATGATACTAAAAAAATGTTACATTCAATGGGAATGTTATATAAAAAATACTTTATTGTCTAAATGATTTCATATTGTTTCTCAAGGACTATAAATCACTCATAAAATTCCCTAAGTGTGACTCAGATTGATACAAGAATAATGAATCAAGTTCTTTGAAATCTATATAGTACTTTTTTATCATTCCATGGTTTAGAAGACTATATGAATGTTAGGAAACCATGAGACAATTAAAATGGAATTTTGGTACAAGGATTAAATATGGGAACCTATGTCATCCAGAATATTCTCCTCGGTGAAAGAAAATTGATTACAAGTTTCCTGAATTTGTAGATAAACCGAGAAACTTTCATCTTGGATTATCTACAAATGTAATAAATCCTTTTGGTGCACATACACTACTTAAAAATGGTTCTATACCCATAGTTTTTCCAAAAACTGTGGGTATAGACTCACCTATACCCACGGTTTTCATGAACCATGGGTATAGGTGAAATTTTCTAACCTATACCCATAGTTAATGCTAAACCATGGGTATAGGGTACCCGCGTAAGCATGGAAAGACAAAACATTGCACGGGAATGCCGTGGAAAACCTATACAAACGGTTTACAGTGAACTGTGGGTATAAGTGGCATCTATACCGAGGGTTTTTATGAAATGTGGGAATATCCTTATTTATATAAGCCTATAACCATAGTTTCCATTATACCGTGGGTTTAGGTGTAATTTATACCCATGGTTTATGAAAACCGTGGGTATTGATAAGACCTATACCCATGGTTCTTTAAACTGTGGGTATAGGGTCCCTTATTTTTTGAGTTTGAAAAATAATATATAAGTTAATATATATGTAAGTGTAGAAAATTTCAACTGTTGTACTGGAAAAGAGGCTCCAACAGTTAAGAATAGATGGGGGATCGATACTCATTGAGAATTTTTTATTTATACCATGTTTGAAAAATATATATATAATAATTTATATTATTATAATAATTTAAGTTCAATCAGAATAGTGGTAGAGAAGTTGAAGGGTTCCACAACAGTGTGGGTTTGAATCTTGCTTAAAATTGTTTCCAATACAGGCAGTATAAATTAATATAATTAAGTAGATATAGATATTTATAAAAAAAAAGTGAAGATGCCTGGTTGGAAAGACGTTGGAGTTTAGAGGACCTGTTGCAGGTTCGATCCTTGCCAGAATTTTTTTATCCAATGAAGACAATATATATTTTCAGATGTACATAAATATATATGAAAGTGAAGCACCTCAGTTGGTTAGGTGCTCGTGGATTGACCTGCAGGTCACAGAATTTAATCACGCTTGCTGTGTTAAATGAAAAATTTTAACGTTTTTCTAAAATTTTATTTTCACTGTTATAGAATCGTGGGTATTGAATATTTGGTAAACCCATGGTTTTAGAATCGTGGGTATAACACTACGACATGATGGAAAATACCTATACCCACAGTTGGAAAAAAGAAATCCGGTGATGATATTGATGTCTATTTGGATCCATTGATCGAAGATCTGAAATTGATGTGGGATATAGGTTTTAAAATGTATGATGATCATAGAAGTGAAGAATTCACATAGATGGTCATGTTGTAAAGAATGATAAATGACTTCCCCACTTATGGGAAATTATCAGGCTATAGCATTAAAGGAATATTGGGGTGTCCCATTGGTGAAAAATGGAAATACTCAATTCAGTTGAAACATTACTCAAAGACTGTGTTTTTAGGACAGTAGAAATTTTTACCTTGATGACACAAATAGTGATCCTGGATGACAACATTCGATGGAAATATTAAACAAGGTACAACACCATCTCCAGTAATGGGAGATCAACTGTACAAAATATTAATAAATATTGACATTGTTTTCAGTAATCCATTTTTGAAAAACATTAAAAAATTAGGTTGGAAGAAGATATCAATTTTCGTTGAATTACCGTATTGGAATTATTTGTATGTCATACATTTTCTTGATGTCATGCATGTAGAAAAAATGTATTATATAGTGTTATCGGTACATTGCTAAATGTTCTTGGAAAAACAAAATATGGCATCAATGAGTGGTTGGACTTGATTGAAATGGGTATAAGGGAAGAGTTGGCATTAGTAAATGGTAAAAAGTGAACTTTTCTTCCTCCAGCAGCTTACACTCTATCCATAAAGGAAAAATTTCAATTTTTCCTTTTCATTACTAGTGTAAAAGTTCCATATGGGTATTCATAAAATATAAATAATTTCTTTTCAATGACTAATTTGAAGTTATAAGGACAAAAATCCCACGACTGTCATGTTTTGATGTAAGATTTAATGCCTATTACTTTCTGATGCATTATGCCTCAAAATGCATGACATATATTAACCAGACTCTTCTTATTTTTCAAATCCATTTGTAGTAAAGTTATAGACATGACAAAGTTTCCCATCATGAATAAGGA
Organism: Viscum album; assembly: GCA_963277665.1. Taxonomy (NCBI): domain Eukaryota; kingdom Viridiplantae; phylum Streptophyta; class Magnoliopsida; order Santalales; family Viscaceae; genus Viscum; species Viscum album. Next base: position 1,660,578,440 of record OY728146.1, on the reverse strand, counting down.
TTTTGTAGTCATATTATGTGAATTACATATGTTCTTACCACCATCATTCTTTGATATAATGTTCCACGTAATTGTTCACTTGGTTAGAGAGGTTTAACTATGTGGTCTTGTGAATTATAGATGGATATACCCAATTGAATGGTATTTGAATATTTTTAAAGGGTATGTCAAGAATCAAAGTTGTCCAGAAGGTTATATTGAAGAATGATATATTTTTGAAGAAACTATTGAATTCTATACTGATTAACTATCATATATTGAAAGCATCAATCCCCCAAAGTCTCATCACAGCAAATGCCTTATGGAAGAAGGGATTTCTAGAAGAGATGTTGTTACAATTACCATAACAGAGCAGGAGAAAGCACATATTCACATATTAAATAATAGTAAATATGTTGATCCATACATTGAATCCCACAAAGAAATTCTTTGATATTTGAATTCATCAAGGGATGAAGGATGGATATCAAATACATATAATCAATAGTTTATAGGATGGTTTAGAGATCAAATTTATAAGGAGTTATCTAGAAATATGAATTCAATTATCGAATGACTTAAATGGCTAAACAGAGGACTGAATGAAAATGTTATATCTTATACTAGTTTTATAATCAATGTTTATACATTATATACATAAGAACATGATGACTTTAGTACGATGAAAAGCTGTGGTGTTACACTTTTGGCTAAAGTGATGCACATATCTGGTTCCAAGGATATAAATCCAATTTATGAAAATATGTCATATTTTTTCATTATCGAACAGATATATGAGTTGTATTATAAAAAATTTCAAGTTCCACTTTAACATTTCAAATGGGTCTACAATATCAATGGATTGAAAGTTGATGAAATGGGATTAGTGAAGGTGAATTTCAATGTGGAAGGGGAAAAATATGAGCCGTTCATAATGGCATCAAAAGTAGTGCAAGTATTTTATGTCTCTGATCCAACAAAAATAATTGGTTGATTGTCCTTCTAGGGAATAAAACAAATGTTGAGTTAAATGAAAATTCAATCAAGGATGACCCTTTCATTGGGACATCATAATCAGTTAATGTCGGTCCCAAAGTAGACAATGTATTTTACATTAGAGGGGACCAAAAAGAGGGGATTTGGATTCTTGATAGAGGAACCAAATCCTTGAAACCACTAAAAAAAGAAAGAGGATTTAATGATATATTAAAAGTTTTTTTAATATATTATGTTTTACTCATAATATTATAATTTCTCTGTAGCATTAGCTTAATCTAAATTGAATGGTTGACTACTCATGAGACAATTTCTTCTACACATGATAATGTTACCAATCCCTCAGAAGAAAAAACTATAATGAAGGAAACCATTTAGAAAAATGTAAAAGTAATGTTACAATATACTTTCCCTATTTTACAAAAAAATTATATAATCGAATGTTGATTTAATTTTCATTATTCCTAGTAGAGTTCATTCATTTTAAAATAATTTTTTCCATGTGTCATGCCTTTTCAAGAATAGAAACAGCAATGTCCCTACTCAATCACATATGCAATCTTGATATTTTCATAGTAAAATCATTGTACATAGAATTAATGTATTGTTTCCTATTTTTTTTAATTTATTACTTTTTAGTATTACTCACATAATAATTGTTTTATGATACAGCTAGATTATTTTGTTCAAGTAGGGGTGCTCTGTCTATCTTTCATGCCTTTTTGCACCAAAATTTCCACAGACTTATTCTCCATCAAAACTTTTTCACCCCTGTAGTGGTTCATTTATCACCTTCTTTCAAGTTCCCTCCACTAAATTTTTAGGAAGAGAAAAAATGATGACTTTTCTCAATTACATAGGTAATCTTGATGTTTTCATAGTAAAATTAGTGTCTATAAAATTAATGTATTGTTTTATATTTATGTTTAATTTATTTATATTTTGTATCACTCACATAATAAATGTTTTCTTATATAGGTGGATTCTTTTGTCCGAGTTGGGGTGGTTTTCCATCTTTCATGCCTTTATGCACCAAAACTTCCACATACTTCTTATCCCTCAAACCATTTCACACCTATAGTGGGGCATTTATCACTTTCTTTCAAGTTCACTCCACTGCCTTTATAGGAAGAGAAACGATGATACCTCTTCTCAATTACAGTGGTAATCCTGATGTTTTCATAGTAAAATAATTTTCCATAGAATTAATGAATTATTTCATATTTATGTTTAATTTATTTATTTTTAGTATTCCTCACATAATAATTATTTTCTTATATAGGAGGATTCCTTTTTTCAAGTTGCAGTTGTCTTCCCATATTTCTTGCCTTTCTACACCAAAACTTCCACAGACTTCTTCTCCCTCAAAACCCTTCACCCCTATAGTTTTTATGTTTTTCAATTTACTTCAAGTTCCCTCCACTGCTCAATAATAGAGGTAATCTTGATATTTTCATAGTAAAATCATTTCCCAAAGAATTAATTTATTATTTCAAATTTATGTTTAATTAATTTTTTTATTATTACTCATAATAATTATTTTCTTATAAAGGTGGATTCTTTTTTCCAAGTTCATGTGGTTTGTTTCATGCTTCTCATGCAATGTTGTTAGTTTGAAAAAGAGTGTAAATGGAACTCAAGGTAACATTGACATTTAGGATTTTTTTGATACTTTGGGATGTGTAGGAATCATCTCTACATCAATCTGGCACACGTCATGACTAGTATGACTCCAAGTAACTCTTTATATTTAAAATTGACATTAATTTTAGTAAAAAAGACAACTTACATACTCAAAAACTGAGAAAAAAATGTAGAATGTTTTGATACATTAATACAATGATACATAAGTCATTTTTGAAATATAAGAATAATCCAAACCTCAATCCAATACACGATGTGATTGATATGACTCAATGTCCGTTATTAGTTTAAAATCAACATTTGAATTTAAAAAGTGTCACTCCTTGAAAACCCAGAAAATTTACTTAGCTTTTTTTGATAATTTTGGGAATTGATTCATAAATCATATATGATTTGTAGGAATTGGTTTCACATCAAACAGACACACGATGTGATATGTATGAGTCAAAGTGCGTGCATAAATTTTAAAATGACATTTTAGTAAAAAATACAAGTGATGTATTCAAAACCAAGAAAAAACATTCATATTGTTTTGATACTTTAGAAAAAACAATCCATAAGTCATTTGGGACATGTAGGAATCATCTGCACCTCAATTCAATACATGGCGTGATCGGTATGACTCTAATTGTGTCTATTTAAAATTGAGATCAATTTTAGTACAAAAACAAACTGGCCTACTCAAAACCAAAAAAACACATTCATATTATTCTAATACATTTGTAAAATTATTAATAAATTATTTGAGATGTTCCTGAATTAGTCGCACCTCAATCTGATGCACGGTGTTACCAGTATGGCTCCACGTGTGTGTTTTTATTTAAAATTGACATCAATTTAATTAAAAAGGCCAACTAACCTACTCAAACCAAGAACAAACATTCAAAATATTTAAATACTTTAGGAAAATGATCCATAAGTCGTTTTTTATGTATAGGAATCAACCAAACCTTAATATGAAACACGGTGCGATCGATATGAGTCAAACTGCATGTTTCAATTTTAAAATGAAATTTTAGTAAAAAATACAAGTGACATACTAAAAACCAATCAAACAGACTCATATTGTTTTTAAGCTTTGTAAAAATGATCCATAATGCATTTGGGATATGTAGTAATTAGTCTCACATAAATATGAGGTACGGTGTGGCCGGTATGACTCAACGTGTGTCTTTTTACTTAAAATTGTCATCAATTTCAGTAAAATGGAAAATTGTCCTTCTCAAAACTAAGAAAATACATTAGGATTGTTTTTATACTTTACTAAAATGATCCATAAATAATTTTTTATTTTTAGGAATCATCTTCACCTCAATCCGATAAATTATGTGCCTGATATGACTCAAAGTGTCCATTATTAGTTTAAAAATGATATTTTAGTTTAAAAAGTGTCACTCACTAAATACCGATCAAATGTGATCATATTTTATTGATAATTTAGAAAAAAAATCATAATTCATCTGTGAAATGTTGAAATATGCTTCATGTCAAACTGATAAATGATGTCATCAGAATGAGTCAAAAGTATATGTTTCCAGTTTAAAATGACATTTTAGTAAAAACAAAAAAAATGACATACTCAAAACTGAGAAAAGGCATTCAGATTGTTTTGATACTTTAGAAAAACAATTCACAAGTCATTTGAGACATCTTGGAATCATCTACACCACAATACGATTCAAATTGTAATAAGTATAACTCCAAGTACGTCTTTTTATTTAAAATTGGCATCCCCGAAACGGCTCAAAGGCCTTATTTTTTATTGTTTTTTGATAACCCCCATTTTAAGGTATGAGGGGAAACCATTAGAAGGACCTTAGGCTTAAATATTACATGAATCGTAGGTCTTAGGGAAATATACAGACTATAACTACATGGAATATCTCCTCCCCAGCTTTTTTTATCACAATGTTAGCTCTTTACCTTAGCATGTCTTGTTCGGCTAGGCTTACTATGCATACACAGGTTGGTCCTGATGTCAATGCCATACCCTCTATTTCTGAAAAAATTTCTTAGCTTCTGCTCTGGTGAATGCACCTACTCTGATTCCTCATATGGAGTCTTCACCTTGTAGAGTTTGGCTGGTCATTAAGCACAATTTCAGGTGGCCTGAAAACCTTGAGATGACCTGAAAGCCTTACTAGCCCAAAGTCCTTGGGTGGCCCAAAGGCCTTAAAGGACAAGAGTCCCAAACTAGTGGCCCAAAAGCCCAAATGGATGAATAGTTCCAGCTACTATAGTATCGAACAGTGCCTTCTACAGTACTGTTATAGTACCCCAGACATTATGTCTCCACCTAGTATTGAAATCGGGTCTCTTAAATGCACTTGTCGAGTCATCACTAACTGGGATGAGGCTCTTATGCTAAAATTGACATCAATTTTAGTAAAATTAACACATTATGTTAATTTATTTCTTTATATAATTAATAACATAATATTTTTTGTCTTATATAGGTGTGTTATTTTGCTCAAGCAGGGATGGTTTGTTCGGCAATTTCATGAGTCGGGTCAGGATTAAAAGATAAAGGAACATTGATATTTTTGAATATTTGTAACAATTTGTATGTAGGTAATTTTATAACCAATGTTTGAAATATTTATAATATACTGTTTTTTTCTTGTGTTTGTGTTGTAAATTTCATTTCATTTAAATCCTACATTGGCACTTATTTATTTTGATATCTGGTGCGGTTCTGGTGCTATGGTGTGATGTTACAACACATTGTTGTGGTGCTACAGTGTGCTGCTACAACACTATATAGTATAGACCTTTATCAGTGCTTTTATAAGCACGAAAAAATGTATACTTTATTATTTCTTCTCTAACAATAGATAAAAAACCCATTATTAGCGCTTTTATAATAACTGATAAAAGACCATGACTTTTAACCTCACTCATGTAGTCAGCGCTTTTCTAGCACTGATAAAGGACATTTCCAACACTATTAAAGGATAGTTTTTTAGTAGTCTCTTAAAATTAAGGTAGGAAGAAACAATGGGTTTAAAAAACATTTCATTAGAGAAATTTTAATTTCATCCTTTAAAATTGAGTCACATAGTTTGGCTACACGGTTGACCAAACTATTCGCAAACCATACTGCATCCACTATCTAAGGAGGCAACCTATATGGGTTAGGTGCACAGTTTTCCTAACTATACACAAGAAGTGTGAAAAACATAGTCACTAAACCTCTACAACCCCGCACAGGTGTGCTCCTTGGGTTTCACGGTTTCAAAAAAACTATGTGGCCCCCTGCACCCCTCTGAAACGCCCCTCACAGTTAGGGAAACTGTATAGTTTGGGCGGCATGGTTTCTACTAACCATGTGTCCTTATCTATTTTTCCAAAATCTGGGGTTCCAGACTCTGAACAAGACTCATACACCCTTTATGACCTCTGTGACTCCATTATGTACAATTAAAAAGGGTCAAATTGAGTAACATAAATTGAAAAACAACAATCTGTACCTTCATGAAAAGTTAGGTCATTACAACACCTCAACTAAAAGGGTATTATAAAAAGTTATAAAGGGATATATTTTTTAGAATATTTCACTTAGAAAGTTTTCTAAGGATATGTGGATGAACTTGGAACCTTTCTATGCAAAAGAACCTCTTATGAAAGAAGGGGAAAAATATATCCATGATAGGAATCTTATACACAATACAAATGAAAATTTCCTTATATCTAAAGGTAATAAGAGGAAAAATAAGATGAATACTCTCCAAAAGAAAGACCTTCCAACTGATGTGATTAAATTTAATTCTTTTGTTATATCTGAATATAACACTATTATGGAGAGTGCCTATAAATTTGGTATTTCCTATTTTTTCTTCAAATTTTAAGAGAATAAAGATGATATGGAAATAGCATCAAGCTTCCAATCTGGAGGATGATCTTGCATCACTCAAGAAGAGATCCCATCATTACAAAAGAAGGTGGAACAATGTGAAGTCATGCATGAAGTGAATTATTCCTTCATAGAAGATCAATACTTCAAAAATAAAATGTTAAGAAAATAGGAGGTGTATATAAAGTTTAACATAAGGAAGATGTGAGAAAAGATAAACACTACTATAGTTTTGGGTTTATTCAGTGCTAGCAAAAAGCATTGATAAAAGTTTCCTCTATAAGCACATTTTTTAGCACTAATAAATGGTAACCTTCATCAACATATTTTTTAGCATTAATAAAGGCTTTGATGGTGTGTACAAGTCCCAAATCAAAATTAAATATGTTCATTTGCTTTTTTTATATATAATTCTGTTGCATCCCAACCTTAAAAATCTGCTGTAGGGATAGGCTCCTGCATACATGCTCTACACACCTATATAGTCCCATGCCTACACGCATGGGCCCACATAGGACTTTTCCAACCCTATGCTTCATGCGGGCTTTATCCTACCCAAATACATACGAGCCACATGGAATGGGTCCTACATGACCCTACCCTGCCCATCTGCCCCCCATCCGTGCCAACCCAGCCCTATCCACCTTCCCATCTAGACTATAGCCCCTAATTTTTTTATATATACCAGTGATAAAAAATGAAAGTTTTAAAAATATAAAAAATAGAAATAATTTAACAAACAAAAATTTAAAATAAATAAATAAATAGTAATTTTTTTATTAATTAAATAATTATTAATAAATTTAATATATATATATATTATAAATATTAATAAGTAGTATATATTGAATATTAATTTATAAAATGAATAAATTGAAATAATTAAAAAAATTAAAAATTAAAAATAGTAAATTAAATAAATATATTAAAATTTAAATTGAATAAATAATTATTAAAAAATGAATAAATTTAATATACATATATATGAATAATAAATATTAATAAATATTATATATTAAATATAGATATATAAAATTAATAAATTATAATAATTACAGAAAAAAAATAAAAATGAATAAATTACAAAATTATTAAAAAATTATTAATGAAACAATTATTAATAAAAATGAATAAATTTAATATATACATATGAATATTAATTATAAATATTAATAAATAATATATATTAAATAAAAATGTAGAAAATGAATAAATTTTAATAATTAAAAACATATTAATGTCTTGTTCATCTTTAGTGGGTTTAACACATAATTATTCATTAATATTTTTAGTATTTTTAATATAGGAATATATTCATATATATTTCTATTTATATATATCAATATATATAATATTTCCTAAAATATGATTTATATAATAAAAAATATTTATTCTTACATTAAATGAGTCATATATTTAGTGAAAAATGGTTTATAATTAAAAATTATTTTTAATTAAAAAAATTGACTAATCGTATTGAGTAATGGACATTTAATTTAATGTCATTTTATTTTTCAAAATAACATATATCAAATGTGTGTTACATTTATTTCACACATACATATACAAAATTAATGATTTTTTATGTAAAATGTGCACACATATAATATTTATGTAATTTATTCAATTTTTAATATTCATTTTAGAATTGTATTTGTTAACATAATATATTTAATAAATATTATGTTTCTAATCAGTAAATTTTATCATTTTTTATTTTTAATCAATATATACTATTTATTAAATTTTAATATTATTTATTCACTAATAATCTTATTTTTATTTAATTTCTTTTGTAAGTTATTCATTTTCAATTTTTCATTGTTCAATATGTTTGTAATTTTTTCCATTTTAAATATTTATTTATACATTTTTATTCATTAAAATTTAAGGTTTTTAATATGGTTTCATTTTATATAATTAATATGTATTCATTTCCATTTTAATATATATAAAGATTCATTTTTAATTTTTTTTAAATTATCTATATAATTAATAATAATTATTCATTTTTTTCAATTTATTCATTCTTATTATTATTTATTTCAATAATAGGTGCTAAATTCTATATAATGTCATTATTCAATTTAATGTATATCAAATTTATATATATATATATACACATTAATTCCACACACACAAATATTTACGACGTTAATGAAATCTTATATTGAAACACATGTACCTAATATTTATGGAATTTATTCAAAGTTTAACATTCATTTTATAATTTAATTTAGTAACATAATATATTTAATATATTGTGTTTTTAATTGGTAAATTTTATTCACTTATTTTTAGTATTGTTAGAGTGAGTATTCTTTATTCATTTTTAATATTTTATTTGAAATATAATCTTTTTTTAATATTTTTTTATACATGTTTACTTACTGTGTTTTAATATTTTTAATATGTATTCATATTCATTTCAATATATATCTATATTTTTTTTAATGATTTGTATAATTAATAAAACTTATCCATTTTTTCAATATTTTTAAAGTCTACTCATTTTTAATTATTCAATTTCACTCATTTTCAACATTCATTCATTTAAGATTATATATTTAATAATAAAGTTAAAATATTTTTTAAATAAATATTTATAAATAAATATATTTATAAACTTATATATTTATAATTATAAATAAATAAATATTTTTTAAAAAAGTATTTATATAATTATAAATAAATATTTATATATTTAAATAATTATAAAATTAGAATAAATATATTTAAATAATGAATATATTTACCATATAAATATATATATATATATATATATTAAATATATATAATTATACAAATATATTTATTTATAAAAATATTTATAAATGTATATTTATTGTATTTATAAAATTATATATTTATAAGTATAAATAATTAAATATAATTTTTCTGAAAAGTATTTATGTAACTATAAAAAAATAATTATATATTTAAATAATTATAAAATTATAATAAATATATTTAAATAATTAATATATTTACTATATTTATATTTATATTTATTTATATTTATTTATATTTATTAAATATATATATTGATATAAATATATTAGTAATTAAAAATAATTAATTATAAATATATTTATTTATAAATATATTTAGAAATTTATATTTAATATATTTATAGAGTTTTATATTTATAATTATAAATAAATAAATATAACTTTGAAAAAATATATATATAATTATAAATGATTAAATATATATTTAATTAATTATAAAATTATAATAAATATATTTAATATATTTACATTTATATATATATATATATATATATTAAATATATATATAATTATGTAAATATATAAAATGATATAAATATATTTATAATTATACACAAATATTTATAAATATATTTAAAAATATATTTATTTATAATTATAATTATAAATATATATCTATAATTATATTTTTAAGTACATATTTACAATTATTTTAATATATTTATAATTATATACATTTATATTTATTTATTTATTTATAATTATATATATTTAAGAAATTAATTATATTAATTAAAGGAAAACCCTACGAAGCATGATTGAGATTCATTATTCCTTGTATCATTTCTAAGGACAAAATTACGTTGAAGTTGAATGAAATTGATAAGAAAAAAGATGACCTAAATGAGGCATTTAAGAAGAAAATAATAGATGACAAACTCTTTTTGATGCCTACAATGCATTGGTAAAACTCTACAATCAAATCATATAAAATATATTTTCATGTTTTCATTACTTATTTGTTTTTTTAGGAAGCACTGGGGGATGATCGCAACCAATTTAGATACCCTATGTAAAGACCCGAAATTTCCATGGAAATTTTTTTCTTAAATAAATGGGAATTTTACGAGTCTGCAGTTTCTGACGGCGCTTGATTCTGAGGCCCGGTGTGCCTGGAATCAAATTCAAAAGTTTTGTTCTGGTACCTTCAGTAAACGTACATTCGGAATTTTATAACTTTTGAACTGGTGCTCAGAATTAAAATCAGAGGGCACTGTTGAACTCGCAGCGTCAGTGATTGCTTAGTGAGACCTTCACCGCAATTGCGTTTTATCGAGAGTAGAAGTTAGTTTTTTGGGGGTTTTTAATTAAATTGAATAAAGTTAAAGATTTGCTTTTATTTTATGTTGGTGGTTAAAACCTCCAAGGGGAGGTTGGAGGTGGGGGCCACCACACCATAACCTCCCTTGGGATGATTATTTGGTGGGGCCCACCCGACCTCTCTAACTCCCCTTTAACCCCCTTGAACCCCCCAATTAATTTTGGTAAAACTCTCCATAAAGTGGGGGAGCCTCTCCACATTCCCCCACCATTTAATTTCAAACTCTCCACCCATTAATTAAGTGAATGGTTTCTTTTAATTCAAATCTTTTTGAATTCTTTTGCCAATAATTAAATAATGGGTTGGCTTAACCCATTATTTTTTTTGGAAATTCTTTTGGGTGGAAACTTGAGAGAGAACTTCATCCTCTCAATGAAGAATGCGAAAAACGCTCCTTCCACCGAAAATTGACATCGTCTTCTTCCTTCTTCAACCGAGGCAAGGAAAGGTAAGTGATGCCCACAAGGAACGCTGACGTCATCTTCGACTTTGTCACCTTCAAATGCTCATTCTCCAATGACGATTACCTCTTCCTCTTCCGACATTGATGGAACGATGCCGCCTTCCCATGACTCCGTCAACCGACACCGACAAGCAAGGTAGGGGTTTGAGTTTCCTTGTTTCCGTTCTATGTCGTTCAATATTTTGGTTTACGTTATGCTGAATGTTATCAACATAACCTGGGGGTTTTGGACTGCACCAACACGGCCAACCCTCCCCCTTTTGATCTTGTTTGTTGTTGACGACGGAAGCGGACAACGGCAGCCGGCATCGGGCTGGATGTGAGGAAACCGGCGGCGTAAGACTGCCGGGTCACCAGAAGGGTGTGGCACCGCCGTGCCACATGGAGGAAAGGAGAGGCGCGGCCACGCTGGGCAGCAGCGGAGGTGCGCGGCGCCGTCGTGCCGCGCGGAGGGCAGCCGGAGGCTGCGGCGGAGGGGCGCGGTGCCGTCGCGCCATGCTGGAGAAGACCTGCGGCCTAAGGCCGCGGTGGACAGGGGACAGTGGGCGGCTGAGCCGGCCACTGTGCGTGCCAGGCAGGACCCTTCGGGTCCCGCGGTTACAAGATCCAACACCTTGCACCGACCGTTTCGGGATCCTAAAGGGTTCAACACCCCCCTTTACTCGGCCTAGCTGGTCGTGTGGCCTGGCTCAGCTGGCTGGCTCGGGTGGCTAACTGGCGGGGTGTTCCACCCCCGGGGCTTCCGAAATGGTCAGGGCAAGGCGTCGGCTCTTGTAACCGTGGGATGCGAAGGGTCCCACCTGGCGCGCACCTGCGGCTGGCTCAGCCGGCCACCATCCCCTATCCACCACAGCCTTAGGCGGGTCTTCTCCGGTACGGCACGACGGTGTCGTGCCCCTGCTCTCCCGCTGTGGCCCACCCTGGCTGCAGCCCTGCACCATCGGCGCGGCGCGACCGCACCGCGCCCCTCCGCCGCAGCCCACCTTGGTTGCAGCCTCTTTCTGCCCTCTGCATGGTGCGATTGCTCCCCGCGCCTCTGTCGCAGCCCGATGTGGTTGCAGCTCTCCTTTCCTTTGCGTGGCACGGCGGCGTCGTGCCCTTCCGGTGACTCGGCGGTCTTGCGCCGCCGGTTTCCTCGCGGCCGGCCCGACACCAACCACTGTAGTCCGCTTGCGTCGTCAACAACAAACAAGATCAAAAGGGGGAGGGTCGGCCGTGTTGGTTCAGTCTGAACCCCTTATGTTATATTGATAACATTCGGCATAACGTAAACCAAAATATTGAACGATGTAGAATGGAAAGAAGGTAACTCAAACCCCTACCTTGCTTGTTGGTGTCGTTTGACGGAGTCGCAGGAGGGCGGCGTCGTTCCGTCAACGTCGGAAGAGGAAGAGTGGTACTCATCATTGGAGGATGGGCATGTGAAGGTGACAATGTTAAAGACGATAGCAGCGTTCCTCGTGGGTGTCACTTCCCTTTCCTTATCTCAGTTTAATAAGGAAGAAGACGGTATCGATTTTCGGTGGAAGGTTCATTCTTTGCATTCTTCGTTGAGAGGATGAAGTTCTCTCTCAAGTTTCCACCCAAAATAATTGCCAACCAAAATAATGGGTTAAGCCAACCCATTATTTAATAGTTAGAAAAATAATTCAAAAATATTTGAATTAAAAGAAACCATTCACTTAATTAAGGGGCGAAGAGTTGGAAATTAAATGGTGAGGGAAGGTGGAGAGGCTCCCCCACTTTATGGAGAGTTTTACCAAAATTAATTGGGGGTTCGAGGGGTTAAAGGGGAGTTGGAGATGTCAGGTGGGCCCCACCTAATAATCCTCCCAAGGGAGGTTATGGTGTGGTGGCCCCCACCTCCAACCTCCCCTTGGAGGTTTTAACCACCAATATAAAATAAAGTTAAATCTTTAACTTTATTAAATTTAATTAAAAACCCCCAATTAAATAACTTCTACTCTCGATAAAATGAAACTGCGGTGAAGGTCTCACTAAGAAATCACCGACGTTGTGAGTTCAACAGTGCCCTCAGATTTCAATTCTGAGCATCGGTTCAGAAGTTATAAAATTCCGAACATACGTTTACTGAATGTACCTGAACAAAACTTCAGAATTTGATTTTGGGCACACCGGGCCTCGGAATCTAGCGCCGTCAGAAACTACAGACCCGTAAAATTCCGATGTATTTAAGAAAAAAATTTCCATGAAAATTCTGGGTCTTTACATTCTCCCCACCTCAGGGATTTACATCCCCTTAAGCTACAAATCGAACTAAGGGAACAATTGAGGGTACTGAGCATGCATATGAGCCTCCTGCTCCCATGTGCTCTCCTAGAGGTTCTCATGATGCCAGTGAACACGCACCAGAGGTATCGACTGTCCACACTAGACCCACTCCTGTCGATCCTCAATCTCCACTAGAACCTCCATGAAATTTTCCCCGTCATCGATGTCCATCTCTCCATGGTCAATGATGTGGGATGGTTCGTGCACGTATCTCCTCAGTTGAGATACGTGGAAGACGTTGTGCACCCGATGTAGTTGAGTTGGAAGTTCCATGCGGTAAGCCACCTCTCCTACTCTACTGAGGAACTATAAAGGTCCGATGAACCGTGGAGATAACTTACCACCTCGGCCAAATCTTCGTAGACCTTGTCGAGGTGAGACCCGTAGGAAGACGTGGTCGCCATCCTAGAACTCCAGAGGCCTCCATCTCCTGTAAGTATACAACTTATTCCTGCTATGTGCAGTCTTCATCCACTCCTGAATGATCTTCACCTTCTCCGTGGTAGCCTGTATCATCTCTGGTTCCACTAGTGCTGACTCCCCTGGGTCTGTCCACCAGAGTGGCGATCTACAAGGACGACCATACAAGGCCTCAAAAGGTGTCATACCTATGGTGTAGTGATATCTTATGTTGTAGGAAAACTCAACCAAAGGCAAGTGATCCTCCCAGCTGTGACCGAAGTTGAAGACACATGCACGGAGCATGTCCTCGATGGTCTGAATGGTCCTCTCAGTCTAACCATCTGTCTGAGGATGAAAGGCGGTGATCAGACATAGTTGTGTCCCGAAAGCCTCTTGCAACCCCTTCCATATCTGGTAATTGAAGCGTGCATCACGGTTGGAGACAATAGAAGAAGGTACTCCATATAAATGCACTATCTCCTGCACATAGAGGCGTTCGAAGCTCTCAACTAAGCCATGTTCTCTGATCCGTAGGAAGTGGGCCGACTTGGTGAGTTGGTCGACGATCACCCATATCCAATCATGACTCCTAGATGTACGTGGAAGACCCATCACGAAGTCCATGGATATCCCATCCCACTTCCACTCTGGGACCTCTAAGGGCTAGACCAAGCCTTCTGTTACTTGGTACTCTGCCTTCACTTTCTGACAAGTGAGGCATCGTGAGACAAACTACGCTACCCATGACCTGGAGTTAGCAGCAGTGGTCTTCTCCTTGAAGATTTGGCGGCACGATCCCCAGGGTTTGTATCGTGACTACCCCAAGTCCACCTTCCATAAGCCAGGGGCTGGAGAGTAGCACCAAAGGCGTAATTCCCTAAAGCTGGGAAGGAATTTCCTTTATAAAACGTAATCACACACAACCAGAGTACAAGAGGAAAAAACACTAAGTAAAAAATGTACAATAAAAGATGCGCTGGAAAGTAAAAGGGGATGGAAATACAAGCCCAATAGTAAAGTATAAGGAAAATAAAAAACATGTACAACTAAAAGACAAACAGCTGGAAGGTGTCTAGCAGATCCTGGATCGTCCACCACGGATCCTACCTGAAGGGTAGGTACAGATAGCCTCCTCAGCGCTCCATGTCCGTCTATCTCCTTTGGGTACCGTCTCATCATGAGGTCCACCTCTGGGTACCATCCAGTCCTCACACACTCTGCCTCGGTTAGCGTTGTCTATTGTTTGCATCCAGCACAATGAGGTGCGGGCATAGCCCGTGCAGGGGTGAGTATAACGATACTCAGTAGGGACCCCTATACCCTCAAGGTCTCAAAAAATCAAACAAGGATAAACCATAAAGTATGAATAAATGGATAACCATTACTTAGGTATATGCCCATACATATACCTATGTTATCTTGTAACCCATCTCAATCATGAGGAAAACACAAATGTCATTGACTCAGCTCAAACCATGATTTTCATTATCGAAACCAAGGCTGCTCAAGAACTCCTCCTCTATCGGGATAGTGGGTCTGTCGCGACACCGAGGAATTTCTCACTAACCTTGGACTGTTGAGGTACTCCTCCTGTCGAGTATCACGGGTTTACTGCCAACTATCAGGAACTCCGTCCACTGTGGGTCTGCCGCCAAATATCGGGCGCTCCCCCTAATAGCCTACAAAGGTACTCCTCATGTCGAGTACCACGGGTCTTCTACCAACTACCAAGTTCTCTATCAACCAACGACGAGTACCTCTCTTCCTCTTGCGATGTTGACGGAATGATACTGCCTTCTCGTGACTCCGTCAAACGACACCGACAAGCAAGGTAGGGGTTTGAGTTGCCTCGTTTCTATTCTACGTCATTCAACATTTTGGTTTACATTATGCCTAATGTCAACAACATAACATGGGGGGGTTCGGACTGCACCAACACGACCGACCCTCCCCCTTTTGATCTTGTTTCTTGTTGATGATGGAAGCAGACAACGGCGGCCAGTGTCAGGCCGGCCGCAAGGAAACCGGCGGAGCAAGACCGCCGGGTCACCGGAAGGGCGCGAAATCGCCCTGCCCCATGGAGGAAAGGAGAGCCGCGGCCAAGGAAGTCCGCGGAGGAGGGGTGCCGTGTCGCGCCGCCTGCCGGTCCGGGACACACGACCAGCCAACCGGGTCGGGCCGCGCCTTCGGGTCGGGTTGTGCCTTCAGGTCGGGCCACATCTTCAGATCGGGTCATGCCTTCGGGCCAGGCCGCCCCTTCGGGCTGGGCCGCCCCTTCAGACCGGGTCAGACTCACAAACCGGGTCAGACCCTGGTCCAGACTTGGGTCAGGTTGGGTTGGACCAACTGGGTCGGACCGGACCCAGACCCGTTAGACCCAAATACACCTATTCACCCATAACTCGGGCTACAGGCGTCCATTTGACGAACCTTCAGTGGTGCCGATATTCTTGGAATGAAGTCGTCCCTTTGAGAATACACCACGGGAGTTATTGGTATAGTTGAGATACGGTCAGGTTGGTTCGTACATGAAACCAACCAGGCCCCCGGGACTAAAAGGCTAATAACTCACAGACCGGGTATCCAATTGATGTGTCGTCTATTACGTTGAGACCCCTATGAAATGGTGGTCCTTTGAGATACTTCCATGTGAGACTTCATGGCACTTGGAGTATCGACCAGTATCTCGTGGATCAGATCCTCCCAGAGACGAGAAGGGAGAGTACAGAGACCTAGTTGCTGACAGACCTGATGACTGCTTGACCGATTCGACTCGAAGAGATTCGACTAGCCCAGTGGGGAGAGCTCGGTATTTGGTGGCAGACCCATGGCGGATGGAGTGCCTGGTAGTTGGCAGCAGACCCACGGTACTCGATAGGAGGAGTACCACAGTAGGCTATTAGGAGGAGCGCCCGGTATTTGGCGGCAGACCCACAGTGGACGGAGCTCTTGGTAGTTGGATTTTGTGAGACCTTGAGGGTCTCAGGGTCACTACTAAGTATCATTATACTCACCCCTTTACGGTCTATTCCCACACCTCATTGTGTTGGATGCAGACGACAGACAGCGCTGACCGAGGCAGAGTGTGCGAGGACTGGACGGTACCCGGAGGTGGACCTCACGACGAGATGATACCCAGAGGATACGGACAGACATGGAGTGATGAGGAGGCTATATGTACCTACCCTTTAGGTAGGATCCGTGGTGGATGATCCAGGAGCTCCTAGACACCTTCCAGCTGTTTTTCTTTTAGTTGTACCTGTTTTGTCTTTTCCTTGTACTTTACTGTTGGGCTTGTATTTCCGGCCCCTTTTACTTTCCATAACATCTTTTTTATGCAGTTTTTACTTATTTTTTACTTCTACTTGTACTTTGGTTGTGTGTGATTACGTATTATAAAGGCAATGCCTTCCCAGCTTTAGGGAATTATGCCTTTGGTGCTAGTCGCCAGCCTCTGGCCTATGGAAGGCGGGCTTGGGGTACTCATGATACGGGCCCTGAGGGACGGGTCATGACACACTAAATATTTATTTTTTGGATCCATTGCATGAATTTCCATCAAACCAACCACACATGATGTGTATTGTGAATTTTTAAAGCACTAAAATTAACATTTTATAGAAAAACTTCAAGTTATATCTTTCATATTGTGTTTTAACAATAATTTTGTTATGATAAGGAGATCTTTAAATATAGGCTAAATCATAGTATAATGTCAATGACTAAAAATAAGAAGTTTGTGGATTAATTCGAATGGAAACAGATTAAGGTATATATAGAAATATTTAACTATCAAAACACACTTCAAAACAATTTAATTATTTTGGTCAATGTTTTTGCAGTTTCTGAAGAAAGATAAGAAAAACGATTGTGGATTTTATGTTTGAAAATTTATGAAAGATATCATATACCATCAAAATACTAGCTTCCCCGAATAGGTAATTTTTGAAGGTAATTACAATTTCTTTAAAAATATTTCATAATCATTTGTTAGTCTATATTTTCTATATGCTACCAAGATTTCCAAAAATCTATGTACTCAAAAGAAGAATTAAATTTGTTTATAAATGAGTGGATAGCATACATAGAATCAGAATGTTTTTTGACATCAAATTTAGGTGATTACCTACTATGTTTGTGTTCTAGTACGTGTTATGACAACATAAATATATTATGGGTGTGAAGCATTAGTATCATAATTCTTATATATTATTTTTTATCTATTTTTCAAGGAGAAGTATAATGGAGAAAATAAATTTGTTTAAAATTGAATGGGCAGAGTACATGGTGTCATAATTTATATAGAAATTATGAAGAGGTGAGTTTCTACTACTTATTTAGTTAATTTTCTCATCATTTTATCTCCTTTTTTAGTTAATTTCCTTATCATTTTTATCTAAATTTACATATTAGTTCAAAACACACATCACATGCTCAAAATAAAGTAAAAAAAATCATATTGTTTTGATACTTTAAGACATTGATCCATAAGACATTTTTCATGCGTAGAAATTTACTACACATCAATCTGACACACGATGTGGTCGATGTGATTCTAAGTAAATGTTTTCAACACAAAAGTGTCATTTTTGTATAAAACATGTTTCGCATAGAGAAAACCTAGAAAAAAATATTGAATTGTTTTTAAAATTTAGGAAAATAATTCATAATCCATTTTTCAGGTGTAGGAATTGGCCGCATTCCAATCCAACACATGATGTGGTCAATATGACTCAAAGTGCATGTTTTCAATATAAAAGTTTTATTTTAGTATAAAACACATTACATATCAAATACTGAGAAAATGAGCTTAGAATATTTTAAATTTTTTGGAAAATGGTCCATAATTTATTTTTGACCTATAGTAATTGACCACGCATCAATCTGACACGTGATGTGGTTGGTATGACTCGAAGGGTGTGTTTTCAATACAAAAGTTTCATTTCAGTTTAATACACACATCATCTATCCAAAACCAATCAAATGAGCTCATGTTATTTTCAAACCTTAGGAAAATAGTTCACAATTCATTTGTGACATGAAAAAATCGACTGCACAAAATCCGAGACACAATGTGATCGATATAACTCAAAGTGTGTGATTTCAACAAAAAGGAACTATTCTAGCTTAAAACACCTATTACGTCGCCAAAACCAAGAAAACAAGCTTGGGTTTTTTTCAAAATTTAGTAAAACAATCCATATTTCATTTTTCACTTGTAGTAATTGACCATGCACCAATCTAACACACAATGTGGTCAATAGGAATCGAAGTATGTGTTTTCAATATAAAAGTGTCATTTTAGTTTAAAAAAATCACAAATACAAAACTAAGAAAATAATCTCATATTGTTTTTAAACTTTAGGAAAATGGTCCATAATTCATTTGTGACCTATATGAATCGACCACACATCAATCTGGAACTTGATATAGTCGGTATGACACAAATTACCTGTTTTCAATAAAAAAAATTTCATTTTATTTTAAAGCAAGAATCAAATATACAAAACTGAGAAAACAAGTTCATATTTTTTTTCAAACTTTAGAAAAATAGTCCATAATTCATTTTTTTAAGTGTATGAATCTGTAGTGACTCATATTTTTCATGTATTATTTTTTAATATTGTATGAATTATTTTCGAGACCAGATGCAGAGATGGTGTGCGATTCAGAGGCCCAGTGTTCCTCGAATAAATGTTTGAAATATGTTAAAAATATTAAATAAGAATAATGCATATTCTTACTGAAAACATAGAATAAATCCTAAATGGGGGCCCATATCATGAATTTAAGGGCACTGTTGATTTTAGAAGATGGTTTTTACCTTAGGCGCGACATAACATTTTTCGGCACGGGGTGTTTGTGAAAAAGTCATTGCGGGTATAAAAATAAATAAAATGAATAAGATAAATTAATTTATTTTTTTATTGATACAATAACCTAATTTAATATATATGTATAGTGTTATGATATAATTATAGGTTTATCTACATAACCCTGGAGACGTTGGAGAAATTTTGGAGAGAGCATTGGAGGATCTCTCTGAGACTAATGATAGTCAGATCATAGTTCGACGATTGGTGCACAACAGTATCAGAGGATCTCACCAACAATGATGAAATATCTCTGTTATTCATCCAATGTTTATCTAAATTGAGGTAGGATGTTTTTTTATTTGTATTCATACTCATTTATGATTCTTGCGATGAACTCTAATCAATCAACTAAAGAATTGATTCGTGGATTATGCATATTACGGGTATGGGATAGTTATGATTCAAGATGGGTAATCTTTTATTTATTATTTTACATATCTTTTTTCATTATTATAATTCAAATAAATCAAGGTTGACAAAAACATTGACTGAGATCCATTACTAAGGGTTTCTTCTTATAATTTCCCTTTCCCATTTCATCGTTCATCGTTGGGGTTTCATTTTCCCGGTTGTTTAACCCAAATATCAAGGAATTGAACACTGCACACCTGTTTCTTGGAACAAAATTCGATATTGTAGATCTAGACTCGGTATGGAATGGGAATCATGATACTATGGTAGTGATGAGTGGATCAATATTGACTATGGCACGAGTAGGTGTGGTTCTAGGATGGACGACGATGGTGGAGGTTCAGGATGATTCCAGGACAAACAAGGCCACTTGAAATTGTTTCTCTAGAGAGGATCATACTAAATTGAACTAGATCTTAATTCCATGGGAGTGATTGATGGAGGTGGTGGAATATTTGAATGTCTAAGGATTGGATGAAAATGTGGATGAGAAACCCGTGAGATCTGTGAAATCTTACAGTAAACAGCATGTGTTCCGGAGGAACACACCACATGGGACCCCTGGTGTGGTGGCAAGGGTTTCCGCAATAGATTTGGTGTAATGACAAGGGTTTATAAAATAGAGTTAAGTATCACTTTGTGTGTGATTATTTCACACAACATGTGACCCTTCTCAGTTGGCTCGACGTATACCTCAGATGGCACACATACACGACCAGAATTACAAGAACACATCCAGAAGTACACAGTTATAGACATGATGTGTACTACCACAAAGACATAGCCAGACCAGGTGAATATGGGAAGATCCATGTAATAGGACTTGGGAATAAGTACACAGGCATGGGAACGCCATGTACATTGACGCAGACATGGACACGGGCCATTTACATGGGCAGAACCTGATGTCTAAGGGACACATTGTGTACTACTGGTACATGATGTGTACTCTTTCAAAGTTATATTGGATCCCTTTTCCTTTGTATCTTGGAAAATTTTCATTAAGTGTATGTTCCCTATATCTATTCCCTAAGGGTTAGTATGTAATCACATCATACACATAGTATAGTGATCCCTTCCATATGACTTCTTAGACAGAGTTATTGGAATACTTCTGTGAGGCCTGGAGTGAGATCATCTATCATCTTCTTTCCCTAGGTGGAGTTCTTGGTATGATCATGACCAACACTATGTGAGATCCAATTATCTACTTAACAGGTTATTCCAGATTGAGCTATTGGTATACCCCATGGCCTTGGGTGTGATCCTCATCTGAGTAACATATCTCTTCATAATTGTAGTGTATAATTCCTATGAAAAGACCTAATGATCACTACCTCTCAGGAGGATGTCATCAATGCAATCCGACTCATGGATTTTGTTCTCTCGGATGAGTTCTAGGTGGTGCCTTTGAGCAGAAATATTAGGTTGGTATTATAGTTGTGACTTTACATTAAGACTGTGTGTCTTCATTGATTATATTTAGAAATTATTTTTATATATGTTGTAGATATATACCTATTTAGATATTACTATTATTCTTGTTGTTATATGATTTTTTGTTTTAGGGTGTCCAACTATGTATTATTATACTCACACATGCATCGGATTTTCCCACATGTGTCATGTATTGTGCAGATGATTGGCCTTTTGACAGATTCCCAGAGGTACCAGGACTAGGTAGTGCATAGTGAACCAGATAGACCGAGGTGTGTTCGTACAGTTATTTTGATAGCAGTCCCCATATTTAATTTTAGGTTGGAGAGGTTTTTAGACTCTTTATGGTGGTATTGTATTTGGCCCTATTTACTTTATATTTCTTGTTTTCGTACTATGTTTGTATGATATAGATGTATGAACATATGTTTTACCAGTTATTTTTTATATTTTAGAATTTTATGGGATTGTAGATGTGTGTTTGTGTGTATAGGTACCTTTGGATGAGGCCTCCCATGTTAGTGATATGCTTACTTGATGCTAGTTGCCAGCCCCTGGGCTATAGGAGTTGAGCTTGGGGATTCACATAATGGGCCCCATTGGGAAGGGTCATGATATAGAGATATTAAAGTTGTCAGTTCTACCTTAGGACTGAAGTCTGTGATATTGGTTTGGGGAAATAGTGTGAAGTGTTTTATGTTATACTTTTTGGATAGGGAATCCAGTGTTGGTATGGTAGATGATGTGTATATACGCCATGACATTGATCACCTACCTTTCAACTCCGTATAAGATGACATTTTTGCAGGAAAAACGATGATACATGCATCATATAGGAATGAGTTTTGGTTTCCATGTCCTTATTGAGTCAGTTCTTCAGATATATTGATGGTTCATTGTATGTCTTTTTTATTTTAGGATGCCTTCACAATGTAACTAATATAGGATTCAATATTAGGATATTTAGGATGATCCACTTAGTGAAAAAGCATCAATATAGGGACAAATTCCAAAGATGTTACATCTAGGTGGTGAAATAGTTATACCACCACCTATTGAGTAGAAAATGGTACTCGTCATACTAGTGGATGAGGTGTGCAGGCTAAGAAAACATCATGAGTTTCAGCGATAGTGAACCCTTAGGTTCCAAGGTGAGCTTAACCTATAGGTGACTAAGGAATGTATTGAGGTCGTGACATGAGTTTTCTATTTTTCAGGACACCAACAGATTAGATGGTGCTCTTAGCAGCGAGCCTTCTCCATGGCTCAGTAGGACAATATAGGGGTTTAGTGAAACATTCTTATGAAAAGGAAACTCTATCATGGTCAGAGTTCTATTAAATTTTTAAAGATGAGTTCTCTATAGATATGTTGAGGGTTGTACACATCTAGGTATTTTGTAGCTATAACGGGGTAGTATGAAGGTAGATAAGTATTCATCAAGGTTCACCAACCTCTTCAGGTACTCAATGGATATGGTTCAGGATTAGTTCTTCCAAGATCAGACCTTTGAGTGAGGGTTGTATAGAGATATATGAGATAACATTATACCTTTATGAATTACTACCTATTTTGGGGTTCTAGAGTAAGATTTTGTGGTTGAGAGTTTCCTATTTAGGAAAACATAGACAGTGGTTATCGGTAGTGGGCACACAGGAGTATATACTTTAGAATTAGGGATCTAGTGTCATACTTAGGGACTTATACTTGAGATACATTTTTTAAGGAGGTCCCAGGATAGTGTTTTTGTGGTTCGGGTCTCATTGGACTAGTCTAGTCAACATAGGGAGAGGAAGTGATACTCATGCGATGGATGGGGACATCTTCCTTGATATTTCCATACAATTGACTAAGATATGGTGTATGAGACACTAATTAATAGAAATTAGTGGGAGATGATAGGTCTGTAGGGTGGAAGATGTTGGAAAGGAGTGGGGAGAGTAGCTGGAGGTGGTAGATTCTTCGACTTGTTACCACCAATACCTTTAGGTGGTCAACGCCAGGCTCAGGGAGATAGAGGAAAGGGGAGATGGTAGCTACAAGTGGTTGAGGTATATGACCTAGAGGCTCCATGGATGATACAAATAATGATATGTGTCTTTTATAACTTATCTTCATTACTGATTGACATAGGTGTCGGTAATTCCTCTATTTCCACATATCTAGTTTGAGACTTAGAGATTCTGGTTGAGCCCATGGCTCGACCCTTGCGCTTAGAGACTCCTATTGGAAATGACTTAACAATCGCACAATTGTGCCAAAAGTGTGAACTAACTCTTAGGGGAGAGAGTTTCTATTGGGATCTCTCTATATAATTGATGAGGCCTTATGATTTCATCTTAGGTATGGAAAAGTTATCTATAGTTCATGTCCAAATTGGCTATTTCAAGTGGAGGATGCAATGTTTCTACCACGATGATACTAGGTTTTCCTTTGTGGTTGAAAATGAAACCCATGTAATTTTGGATGGACTCATGCATAGGAGGATATAGGTGATTACTCATAATTTTTCTAGCATGACCCTTTGGTTCAGTAGATTTTATGAGTTTTTAGTTCCCTGGAGTGGTGGTTCAGTATGATAACGTCTTTCCCAAGGATTTTCCAGTCTTAACTCCCCTCTAAGATATAGAATTTTAAATTGATATCCACCCCAGGATGACCCCGATATCTTTTCCAACAAATCAGATGGATCCTGCAGAGCTTCGTGAGATGAGGGTTCACTTAGAAGCCTTGTAGAGAAATGTATTTGTGAGACCCAGTGTTTCCCTATTGGAAGCTCCAGTGTTGTTTGCTAATAAGGAAGACAGTATTTTGAGGTTATGTGTGGGATACTGGCGCTTGAACAAGGTGAATATGAAGAACAAGTATCAACTACTAAGGATCAATGAAATCTTTAATCAGTTGAGTGGGGCATGATGGTTCTCGAATATTGACCTTAGATCATGTTATCACCAGTTGAGGGTACAGGATGAGGGTATACCGAAGACAATATTCAGATGTCGCTATGATCAATATAAGTACTTAGTGATTCCCTTTAGCATTAAAAACTCCCCAAAAATATTCATGGGACTCATGACCGGGATATTTCATCCCTTCTTTGACTTTTTCATGGTAGTATTCACCGATGATATCCTTGTGTGCTGTATTTCCATGGAAGATCACACGAGTCGCTTGGGAATGGTTCTAGACATACTATAAGAGCACCAAATTTATAGGAAGCTCTTGAAGTTCCAGTTATGGATTTAGGAGTTCCAATTTCTAGGACACATTATCTCAATGGATGGTGTGGATGTAGACCCAATTAAGGTCAATGAAGTGTTATCTTGGGAGCCACCCTAGAGCATGATAGAAGTGTGGAGCTTCCTTATGTTGGAATGCCACTATAAAAGATTCATATCTGACTTCTATAGGATATCAGAACCCATAGAATCTTTGAACCAAAATGGGATTCCTTTTGTGTGGACAGAGAGGTGCCATCAGGCCTTCCAGGAGTCGAGATAGAGATTGATGAGTGCTCTCATCTTGATATTTTCAAAGTAGGGTGTTGAGTATGTGGTGTTCTATGTTGTATCAGCATCTGGGCTTGGTTGTGTTCTAAGGCAGAGGCAAGCAGTGATTCCCTATGTTTTATGTCAGTTGTGACCATGTGATCTGAACTATGTGATCCATGATCTTGAGTTATCAAGGGTAGTCTTCTCACTACATATTTAGTGAAAATACATGATGGGAGAGTGGTTTATCATCTATTCTAACCACAAGAGTCTCAAGTATATATTCTCATAGAATTATCTCAACTTGATACATAGGTAACTGCTAGAGTTACTCAAGGATTAAGAATTCAATATTGTCTGTACTTTTGGGAAGGGGAATGTGGTAGCATATTATATCAGCAGGAAATCTTATTCACAATTTCTAGGAGAGGCATTGGAGCAATTGGCCGCATTATAGTTATCCATTTTGGATGGATATGGATTATCTTACCTCCACTTGATGGTTGTTACCCCTCCTATTTTACAATGATTCAGGGAAGAAAAGATTTTTTATACTGACCATGAGTCCCTATATACTTAGATATCTACTGTAGATGATTTTGATGGATTTTATAAAGAGGGGGATCTAGTTATTCTTTTTAGAGGATGCAGGATGGTACTAATGATGTTACAGGAGGAGGTTCTGAGAGAGTTTTATACATCTGCCTTGGAGGTGTATCCAAGTATGGAAAAGATGTCACAAGACCTTTGACATCAGTTTTGGAGTTGTTTCTTCTCAAAATGGGGATGACCTTGTTTGTTTAAGGTTCAAACATTGCAATCGGTTTCTAACGGGTTTATTCGTAGAACCGGAAACATCTAATGATTCTATATCCATTTGGACCTACTTTCCAAAGGTAGGTGCTCATTAGTTGTGGACCGATGAGGCTTAAGAATTTGCATTGGTCGAGAGGATGGGAGGTCAGACTCATCTCACCTTTTTGGAGGGAATTATTGTCTACTCCAAGACTCTCTTTATAGATTTGAGTTATGTTTGTGAATCATTATTAATTTACCAAGTATGAAAATGAGCTTTCTTTAAGATCTTACAATCAATGATTGATATGTATGAGATTTAGAGAATCTTGTATATGTATTTTAGGTTCTTCATCGATAGAGAATCATCCGAATTTGTTAGAGATTCTTAGTCAATGGTATTCTTAAACACATTATATAGAAATCTCTTGGTCATTATGATAACCATACTGGTTTTAAAGCCAAACAGTGGGGCACTTGAAGTTTATTGTCATTCAGAAGGACAGGGATTATTTTAGAGTTGGGATCATACCTGCAGATGGGCTACCTACGTATCCTTGTTAGAAAAGGAATCAGAACCCACACAGTTCGAGTGAAGAAGTATGGGGTTTATGCATGATTGATGGCCCAAAGAGAGATGTCAAAATTACTTTTACACTCTAAGCTCACATGAGTCATGCTCGGTGTGAGAAACAAGAGGTATTAATAAAACCTCATGATTATGCCATGAAAGATTAAATCATAAGAAATGATGTGGGGCTTACGTATGTATGACTGCCCAAGATATATGAGGATTATGATTTACTTCAGGGAAGAAACCCGGGAACAAGGTCCATGAAGGTATATGTACTTTATAGAGATTTAAATACTCAACTTAGGGCTTACTCATGATAAGGATGCCCAAATTAGAGAGGGACTAATGATTGGGTTTTATTCCTGAGAAGGAATCCCAAGTTAAAAGAAATTAGATCTAGGTCTTACTCCTGAGAAGGAGGCCCAGGTTAAGGGGACGTGAGATCTGGGGCTTACTCTTGAAAAGGAGGCCCAGGTTAAGAGAAATTATTATTGAGGCTTACTCCTAAGGAGGATGCCCAGATTAGGGAACTTGGGGATAACTCCTAAGGAGGATGCCCAGATTATAGAATATGGGGCTTACTCTTAAGGTGGATGCCCATATTAGGGAACTTGGGGCTTACTCCTAAAGAGGATTCCCAGTTTAGGGAACTTGGGGCTTACTCCTAAGGAGGATGCCCAGATTAGAGATCTTTTCATCTTAAAGGATGAGGTTAAATGAAGGAAATCTATAACCTTAGTGACATAAAGTTATGTAAATCACAAGGTTTTGAGAGATGTTCCCCAGAATTCCTTTTATATAAGGAAGACAACAAAGCAACCATGCCATAAATGGCTTTGAAGAGGGTTTTGAAGGATAAATCTCGAAGAGTAGAAGTGAATTAGTGGAAAGGAAGTGAATTGGAAGGAGGCTTGCAAGTATTGGTCTGGCGCTCAAGTCTTGGTCGCGCAAGTATACTAGCGCGACATGAATTCACTTGGGTCACAAAGAACCTGTGAAGTGATACTTGGGATACTTTGAATTGGAGCCCTTAGTATCATCCCTAGAGGCTTTCAGATGGGTGGTGTGCAAGTTTCATTGATAGGAAAAGGTGGCACACAAGTATCATCACTTCCCTTAAGGGCGTACACTTAGTCCCGCAAGTATTAATGAATTATAATACTTAGTCCTTATTCTTCCTCTTTAGAGATTCCATTCTAGGTAAATAATTACCTTAAAAGTGTTCGTAAGACTTCAGACGGAGACTTGGGCGACCAGATCTTGAATATGAGTTTTGGATTTTTCGTCCCTGAAATGGGGGGGCCTATATGGGGTATTTATAGGCCATTGAGGACCTTGGGAGAAAAAATAATAGGGTGCGCAAGTGACTTGCGTGACCCATATGTGGCTAGAAAGTAGACTTGCATGACCATAATGAAACTTGTGTGACCCATGCTTAAAGGGTTCTTTGTTCATTCCTTTTCCAATTTTTTATGTTCTTCAAAGTATGACTCTCTTTGTGGTTAAGGTATTCTCCTTTCCATTCGTTAAACTCTGTGATAGAAAGGAGTGTCAAAAAAATCCCCCCCTCAGAGTTGGATCCGAAAAAGGAAAGAGGATTTGACTCTGAGGAAAATGATAAATAAGGTGCTGTGGCGCGCAAGTAGTAGGCGCGCAGTTATGATTCTGGCACGTAGGGTCCAGCACAAAGGGGTATGGCCCTTCCTATAAATACGGGTGCCACTCTCACACAAAGAACCTATATTTCAAAGTACCTTGCTCTCGTCATGTAAGTGAGCTCTTGTTCGCGCAAGTGACTTGGATTTCCGCTTGTACGTGCTTCTGTTCGTGTCGTGCTTCTGTAGTGATTTTCTGACTTGCGTGCCAGTACTAGTGCGGTGAAACTTGCGTGACCAACTTGGACTTGCGTGCCAATATGGGACTCACGTGCCTTAATTCCTTAGACATTTTTTTCAAATTTCTTCACAAATTTTATGAAAAATCAAGTTAATTAAAAGTTAATTATCTGATGTTTGTGCAGATTCAATGGCTCCCAAAAGAATAGGATCGACTGATGAGTTGGCTAGAAAGCGAATTGATGACATGATGAACATCGTTGGCCATGATTACTATGATATTTGTGACAAAACTCTCCCATATTTTTCCAAGTACTTGATAAAGTATCATCTTAATTTCCCACAGAGCATCTACCTGCCTCTGAATGGCCATGGTCATCTGCAAGGAGTCAATGTTCCAGAGCCAAAGAACTATCTCCCGCATTCTTGGTTTCAAACTTACACCAACTTTTATTTAGGAAATGTCTCAGTTGGAGGATCATTTGTAAATGATGGAATAGTGGAGAAGGCATTTATAATGAATCATATCCCATGTTCCCCAGATATAAAACCTCACAAGCCTGAGCTGCAGCCGCATTGTTATCCCCCAATCTTCCGAAACTCTCAGATGGATCAATCCAAAGGCTGGAAGAAGAGTTGGGACTTCCATCCTGGAGGAGGTGTCAAGCCAACTTAGATGTGGACATATTGGGTGCGACAAACCTGTGTAGAGTTTGTTGAAGATCTGAAGGGAGCTGCAATATATGAAGCCATCTGGGCAGGGTAGACATGTGTCTACAGAAATGATAACTTTGTGTCGGTGTTAATCAGTCGCTGGAGCCCATAAACCAATTATTTCCATATGAATAATGGAGAAGTAGGCATTAGTTTTTGGGATGTCTACAAGATCTCATGGGCTCCAATTTTAGGCAATATGTATGATGAATTCATCCCCCCCCCCCAAGGTGACTTGGAATGATTCAGAGAAGACTCCAACTTTGGCTCGAGAATTATTGAAAATTTTCCACAAGATCAAGAATTCTAAGTCCTCCAAAACTCATTCTAGAAAGGATATTCATCCAGAGGAGTGGATGGATATGTTTCTTACCAAGAAGAAGGAGAAGGGGCCCACCTGTACTCGTCCTACTAGCTGCCCCATAAGAGTGAAGAGGGGTGCTCTTGGCACATTCTGGCCAACTCTGGAAGCGGGAGAGTTTGAAAAGTGGGGGTACGAAGTGAATTAGAGAATCCTAGAGAAGACCCGTCTGGAGGGATTCTTAGCCTTGTGGCTTAGTGTTTATCTTCTTCCAGTTAGGGATTCGAAGGGAGGCATCAGGATAGGGACCTTCTTTGTTGCAGCCAAGTTGGATGAGAGTAAAATGGTTGGGTTGGCCACCCCCATTTTAGCAAAGGTTCATAGGATCTTACTCCATGTTTATATGGTTAAGTCTCCTTTGAGAATAGTGGGACCATTCCAAGTTTTGTGGGGATGGATCACCACTCATTTCAAGACATATGTTGTACAAAGTGGAGTACAAGTTCCTGGAAGTTCTTGCAGGCCATCAGTGCAGGCATATTCTTGAATGTCTCCCCCATCCCTCAACTCCTATGATATGAAGGTGAGGCTAAGCATGTTCAAGGAATTCCATTTATTTCCTTATGGAAACCCACCAACTAGGCGGTTTTTTGATGATGGAATAGCCATCCTGGAATTAAGGTCATACATGCTGGCTTGCAGAGATGGTGTATTGGCCACCATGATTGATAGAGAGATTATATGCGAGTCCTATGCTCTATACAGATTTTCACGCCAATTCAAGTGTCTGCAGAAAATTGTTATATCCCCTCTTGTGCATGTCAGGTCAGAGCATCATCTGATGGTTGCCTGAAAACTATGGTTACTGACAGCTATGGAGAAGACCGGGGCAGTGTTTGATCTACCAGTTGCTGGAGCAGCGAGTAACTTGACTACATGGTATGCCGAGAACTGGGTAGCATCATACCCTAAAGGGGTACTGAATCATCTGGTTCCTCGGGTGGGGAAAAAGAAGATAACTATTGAGAAAGAAACCCTTCATCTGGAAGGTGACTCTTCCACACCCGGAGCTGGTTCACCGGGTTCCTCACATGGGGTTGATTCGCCAGATTCCCAGGATGGGGATGATGAGGCACAACATGCGTCAAAGCGGCCTCGTGCCAGATATAATCCTCCTGTAAGAATTAAGAGACCTACTCCATCGACTCCTGGTGAGTTATATCATTCAGGAAATTTAATCACCATTACTTTATAGAGCAATAAGTTTTATTTTCTTATCATTTATTTGTGATTGCAAGAGCTGGGAATAAGTTGAAGTCCAAGATTGTAGGACCCTCCTCGCAGCCTTTTGGTACACATGATGAATATCTATGACCAGAGGCTATTAAGACATGGCAGAGTTTATATTGCCATGTTGAAACCGCCCGGATGAACCTATGTGAAGGGCTACACATCCCTGGAGTAGGAAATCTTCAGGCTTCTACTGATATCTGTTTCGAGGATAACCCCGATGAAGTGCAGGATTACATCAGAGATCGGGAGATTCTCATATATGCCACTGATGATTCCATTCCTATCACCAAATGGGTGATGAAAATGATGGATCGTTGCACCACTGAGGGGACTAGTGCTTTCAGAGATGAGGAGTGGAACAATTACGTGGCTCCTGAAGATGTAAGTCTTTTTCCTTATTTGCTATGCAACTCGATTCCAGTTAAAGGTTTGTTACTCAAGGAAATTACTTTCTTCATTATATAGATTGTAAAGAAAGGAACTGCTGAGGTCCCTTCACCACAATATAGCCCTGGTGGCATCATCATCGGGGATACTGAATCTCCTCGTGAACCGGGTGAAGTATCTCCAGGATAGAAAGCCATGGAGGCAGAGTTAGAATGGGATTTTCATTCTCCAATTCTTTTATTTGGAGATGATGTTGTCAACAAACCCAAAAATACAAAGAAGCAAAGACATCTAAGGAAAAATTCCATAGCTAAAAACTTCATGAGTAGTGGTAATTCCTTCAGATAGTCATGAATCTTAACTCATGAAAAGATTTCTCAAACTTCTTGGGATTGCAGCGGCTTCTTCAATTTCCCCTTTGAGGGAGAGGACTGACCCTCCTTTGAGGGAAACGGAGGGTGCTGATGAACAGTCACAAGTTCATGCTAACTTGGCTGCCCCTGAAGAAGAGCCAACGTATGTTCCCACTACTTCTCATGTTGTTGCTATAAGGAGAGAAGAGCCTGATTCTGGTAATTTAACAACACTTCATAGAATGTTGAATGAAAAATTCAACTGACTTCCATTCTATGATACTTTAGGTTCAACACCTGCACCAGAACATTTGGCAGCCACTGCAACTAACTCCACAATTTTCTCTGAAGAAGTTGTCTGGGGTCAGAGGCCGTAGGATGAGGGACGCCAAGAAGAAATATCAAATTCTCCCACTGGTGAGACTAACCAGGAATCTGAGATATCACTGGATGAAATGATGAAACTTGTCACATCTCTTAAATACATTTTAGATCATGTTAAATTACCATGTAATTTAGAAGATTTTGGATGTGAGTGTTATCATTCACCCTGTTAAAATGTTCTTATTACATCTCTAACCATGGTTGATTGAAATGTGAAGTTCCATTAGAGCAAGCTGCTGAACTGCCAGTGCCTGAAGGGGGTATAGACAACTCTATTATTGTAGAGACGCTAGCTCAAGTGGAGCTTAACCCAGCAGAGCTTCATAAAACCCATACTGAAAATCTTTTTGAAGCTAGGAAAGGTAGGGAACAACCTTATCATGTTGTTGATCTACCGTTGGGTAAGAGATAATAATATGTGTGGCTATACTTAATTTTCAAGACAACTTAATCAACTTTTTTTATCCTTTGAAACTGACCAAAACATTCAATTGAGTATGCAGGGCCATCAATTTCAGTGGCTAGATCTGGAGGTGAAGCCTCAGCCTCCGCCCCAACGGGAATATAAAGTGAAGTAACAAGGGTCAGGGGGGAGGAGCAGAACATGGCACTTCTCTAAGTTCATTAATCCCAGACTATATTTCCCCCCTATGATAGTGATGCTGAATCTGACCTGGAGGTACAAAAGGTGCTCCAATTCTCACATCACAAGGCATGGAAGAACATATAGAAGATCATATCTGAAGGGCCTCTTGAATAGCTGTCTTCAAAGATCCCGCGACGGTCATCCATGTTCATCATGTTGGGACTTGGTGGTTTTGGATATCAAGAGAACCATACCACAGTGAAACAAGTCATTTTAAGAAGGGAGCAAGAGAAAAGGTACCATCAAGACCAGACCAGAGTGAGGAAATTGACCAATATTAGTGAATTTGAGGCTGCGGTGTCCCGAGCTGAGGCTGATTATGTTGCAAAGTTGAAGGATCTGAAGCATAAAATCTAGGAGAAATTTTTCCAGCAGATGCACCTTCAGCAACAGTTAGATGTTGTTACTGGGGAACTTGACCAGCTTAACAATTCATTGGAAGGAGTTCAAACAAATGGTATGAAAGTCATCGCAGATGCCAAGAAAGCACTCCATCAAGCTGAAACGGGTGAAGCTGGTCGAGTGCATGAACTTCAAGTGGTTGTTGATGAAACTCAGGATGTCGTAAATCAAATGAAGAGTTATATTGAAAGCCTCTTGTAATTCCTGAAAAAGAGAAGAGACTCCAGTCTGTGTATGTCCTTCTAACTCTTGTGCATCAATGAAAAACACTTCCATCTTCAATCATTTGTGCCTACATTATTTTGCTACCTGCTTTAAATAATTTTACCTAATTCAATGGGCCTAGTAAGCATAGTTTGATTTTTGCTAGGATTATAAAAATAACCCTACAAACTTTGAATCTTTTTATTGCTCAATATTACCTAAATCATACAAAATGTATGTTTAGTGAGCTGGAACATAACTTTTGTTCAGATTTCCCTTGTATTTTGTGGGCAATTTAATGTCATGCATGTCGGACATAAAAAGGATAATGTTTAAGGTCGAATAGCTTGGACCGAATGGATAATGGATTAAAATTGAATCAATTCCTTGATAATTTATCTGAAAATATATTACCACATTCAAGTATGGGGGAGAATATGTAAACTATGACTTAAGAAATTTTTATTCTGAGGAATGATATTAAAAAATGGCTAAATGGCATTAGAGGAAGTATTTCCTAAGAGTGAAGTTACCACTATTTAATAAACACGTTAGGGGGTTGAATTATGCATGTCCACGTAAGTTAATTGGCTACATAGTCAAATAATAGCATCTTTTGGATGACATGTTCGTTATGTAGACTACTTATGCAAGGCCGCCTAAGGGAACATGCTATATAGTCTGGAAAAAGAACTCTCAGAAACTTTACTTTTCTATTGCTAAAAAGTCAGTGAAGGTTTATGGAGATTCAAATTTTCCAAAGCATAGAGTCTGTTGTATGGAGAGAGGTACTTGAATATGGAGAGGATATTCCCAATCAATATTGTCAAAGAATTGGATGAATGTTACTCCTGTGAAGGTTTGACCCAAACGTAGGGAAGGGAAATATAAACCATAGACTTGAATACTTTCAGATCATGGAAAAGAGTATGGGACAAATAAGATAAGGATGGATATTTTTTCTCGGATCCCTAAATATTGTCGTTAAGAACAATAAGTACAAAAGAGGTTTTCCTCCCAAGAATGAAATTACCATTATTTGATAAACCCGTTAGGGGGTTGAATTGTGTAGGGACACTTAAGGGAATTGGCTTCATAGTCAAATAATATCATCTTTTGGCTGTCAGGTCCGTTATGTAGAATACTTATGCAAGGCCGCCTAAGGGAACGTGTTGCATAGTCAGGCAAAAGAATTCCCGGGTATCTGAAATTTTGTGATCAGAAGTCAAGAAAAGGGTTATGGAGATCTGGAAGTATTTAAGGTTAGGATTATGACACATGAATATGGGTATTGTCCAATGCATGAAGGAGATACATAGACCAATGATGACTATAATCATGTTGTGGCTGGGTCCTGAATTGAAATGTTGGACTTCACTACATATCTCATTAGGATGAGAATCAAGCCAAATGTAGTTCTTGAAATACAGTTTAATGTCATGTGGGATGAGAATATAGGAGATATTAGTTTAGTTTCATAGAGATCGGACCATAATAAGGAATACACAGTGTGTGTTTTATAATCCTGATGTGAATGAAGACCAGGGTTTTCATACCAAATTCATGTTTTCACAGGGGGGGACTTTTCAGCCAAGGGACTGAAAGTGGAATTTGGGGTTAATCCCAAAGACTTGGGGCTGGATTCAAGGGACGCTCGAATGTTCCTACATATCCCATAAAGATGGGAATCAAGCTTCACGTAGTTCTTAAAATACCCTTTGTACAGATTCGGTTCGTACAAGTGAAGGGTGAAAGGGGACTTTAGTGCAATGATGGTTTGACCCAAGATTAAAGGTATGGGCATTACCATGTATGCATGTAGTCTTTGAAATATGACATGATTGGAAATCAATGTCAATGAGATTCCCTCTCAGGCGAGGGACAATGGGGGACTGTATATTTTAACGTCATATAGCAAGGACGATGGTGCCGCACAATTTAGTGTTATGTAGTAGGGACAAAAGGGACATACATAGTTTAATTTCATGTGGTATAGAGGTGAACCAATGTGAAGATATTGGTTTTTTTTGGGGGGGGGGATTCACGGATTAACATTGTATGAAATGGAAGTGAACCGATGTGAAGATGTTGGTTTTGGGCTTGAACCTCGAGAGGTTTCCTACATACCCAGCCTAGAAGGCAAGGATCAAAGTTCACGTAGTTCGATTGAAAATGAATTGGTGATCAAGTGGTACTTGAGGACAACCCAAATATGATGTTGGGACTTACGTGTGGTTAGCGGCCCAGAGAGGGTGTTATGGTTGAAGCTCACTCTAAGATCACGTGATTCATACTCTGTGTGAGAAACAAGAGGTAGAAACAAACCTAACGATGCACAGTTTAATGTCATGTAGGAAATATAAGGGACTAGACATAGTTTAACGTCATGTTAGACAATGGAGGGGTTGTGCAGTTTAAAGTATTGCAGTGAGGATGATGGGGACTATGCAGTTTATTGTCATGTTGTAAGGACAAAAGAGGGACTGTATAGTTTAACGTCATATAGCAAGGATGAGTGAGGGGGATGTGCAGTTTAATGTCATTCAGTAAGGACAAGTGCTACACAGTTTAGCGTCATATAGCTAGGACAACGTAGTTTAATCTCATGTTGTATGATGGAAGGGCAACACAGTTTAACTTCATTTTGGACGAAAGAGTGCAACACAGTTTAACGTCATGTGGGACGAAAGAGTGCAACACAGTTTAACGTCATGTGGGACGAAAGAGTGAAACACAGTTTAACGTCATGTGGGACGAAAGGGTGTTATACAGTTTAGCATCATGTAGCTAGGATGTATTTTATTTGTGTTACACAAAATAATTCTTTAAGAATCTTGCATTGGTTGGAGTTTTAATGAGTTCTCCATCCATTGAGATTAAAGAATAAGCTCCATTGGAGTAGACCTTATGTATTGAATAAGATCCTTCCCACTTTGGCTCAAGCTTGGGAGGTTTCTTTCCTGGTATCATTTGATTTTTGAGAACCAATACCAATTTTCCTTGAATGAATGAGCGAAGACGAACTTTTTTGTTGAAAGCCCATGCTATTCGATTTTGATAGACTTCCAAATGGTGCAAGGTGCACAATCTTTTTTCATCTAATCGTTCTAATTCATCCAATCACTTTTGAGATTGTTCATATGTAGATGACTGATCACAAATGGATACTCTGATCGAAGGTAATTGAACCACAATGTGAAATACTACTTCTATTCCATATACCAATGAATATGGAGTTAACCACGTAGCAGTGCAGGTGGTGGTTCGATAAGCCCATAAAGCATGAAAAAGTTTATCAGGCCATGATTTCTTATCTTTATCCACCATCTTTTACAGTATGTTTGAAAGAGTCTTATTTAAGGCTTCTATTTGAACATTGTCCACCACATGATATCGATATGAATGGTTGGATTTGATGTTGTATTTTGGATACAACTTCCTTACCTCAGATGAACAGAAGTTGGTGCCATTATCCATCAATATGGTATGAGGGACACCAAATCTGATAATGATGTTAGACTTGATGAACCTAACAATGGTTTTATAACTAAATTCTTTGAGAGGTATTGCCTCTTCCAATTTGGAATAAAAGTCAGTAGAAGTAAGAATATACTTAAACTTCTTGGATGTAGCCAAAGGGTAAGGTCCTACTACATCTATTCCCCATGTGGAAAATGGACATGAGTATTTAGCTGTATGAAACAACTCTGGGGATTGATGAATGAAATTGGAACATACTTGGAAAGAATGACACTTCTTAGTGAAATCAACACAATCTTGTATCATTAAAGGCCAGAAGTATCCAAGTCTTCGAATTTGATCAGACAATCTATGTCCATACTGGTGAGCACCACAGACTCCTGCGTGTACTTCTTTCATGATAGCCATTGTCTCTTCACCATCAATACATCTGAAGATAATTCCATCAAAACCTCACTTGTAGAGAATTTTTTCTAGATGGTTTGGGCTATCATAAAGAGTAAAATTGACCACACGTCTCCAGACTTGTTCTTTACCAGCTCTATCAGGTGGTAGTGTTCCATTTTGAAGTTATTACCTGATAGGTGTCATCCAACCTGTAGTTTGACCATATGGTTCAGAAATGGGACTGATTTCATTGATTTCCTCTGTTCTAATTTGAACATAAGGT
This sequence comes from Viscum album, assembly GCA_963277665.1. Taxonomy (NCBI): domain Eukaryota; kingdom Viridiplantae; phylum Streptophyta; class Magnoliopsida; order Santalales; family Viscaceae; genus Viscum; species Viscum album. The sequence continues at coordinate 1,660,541,445 of OY728146.1, read as the reverse complement.
GAAACTGTATGACGGTGGGCAATAATGATGATTGTTTCGTCCCAATTTGGATTTCTCAGAGTTGTGGCTACATTAGCCAATGCATCATCTTGGGCATTTTGTGATTGCAGGACATAAGAAAATGTTAGTTCTAAAGGAAATTCCGCCATTAACTCTATGACGTAATCATACAAAGGGATTAGCTATTCTTTTCTGATGGCATTATCCCCATTGACTTGTTGGATTACCAGGTCTGAATCACCTTTCACCTTTAAGTGATTCACTTGTGCATGAAGTGCCAACTCCAATCCTGTGATGAGATCTTGATATTCTGCTTCATTATTTGTACCGCCTTCCAAAAATAAGAAGGAGTAGGGTAGCACTGCCTTTTCATGGGAAATAAGTACAATTCCCAACCCAACATTGTTGAATTTAGGATCTTGAATTTTCTTCCCTGTTGGACTTCAGGAAGCACCATCAAAGTAAATTTCGCATGTTTGAAGATTATCTTGAATAGAGAAGACTTCCTCATTAGGAAGTTCAATATCTAAAGATGTATCTTCTACTGAAGGGTGTTCAACAAGGAAATCATCCATAGCTTGGCCCTTTATTGCCTTTTGAGACACATACTAGATATCAAACTACTGCAAAATAACTGCCCACCTTGCCAGACGTCCTGTAAGCATTGGACGACTAAGGATAAATTTGAGTGGGTTATTGAGAGATACCAATTGGACCTCATGATGTTGGAGGTAGTGTCTCAATTTCCGAACTGCAAAGATTAATGCTATGCAGCATTTTTCAATACTTGAATATCGAGTTTCTGCCTCAAGCATAGTCCAACTGAGATAGTAAAGGTTGTTTTCATTCCCAGCATCATTCTTTTGGGCAAGGAAGGCACCCAATGATCACTCTAAAGATATGACATAGAGGATAAGTGGTCTTCCTTCAACCGATGGCATTAATACCGGTAAAATCAAGAGATATTTCTTGAGAATATTGAATGCCTCTTGAAATTCTTCAGTCCACTGGTATGTGACTCCCTTCTTCATCAATTTGGTGAAGGGTAAACATTTTCATGCTAGATTGGCGATGAAATTCCGAATATAGGCCAAGTGTCCTTGAAGTCCTCTCAATTACTTCAAATTTTTAGGAGGTTACATACCAAGGATTGTTTTTTCCTTCTCAGGAGTTACTTCGATACCACGATGGCGTACAACAAAGCCGAGAAATTTCCCTAAGGTTACCCCAAAAGCACATTTCAAGGGGTTCATCTTCAAATTGTGTTGTCGAAGTTTTTGGAATATGATTTCCAAATCAACCAAGTGATTAGAATATTGTCTGGATTTAACCACCAAATCGTCCACATAACATTCAACAAATTTCCCTAAAAAGGGTTTGAAGATACGATTCATGACACGTTGATATGTTGCACCTACATTTTTCAGACCAAAGGGAATCTTCCGATTGCAAAACACACCTTGAGGGGCTCTGAAGGCTTTAGATTCTTCATCTTATGGAGCCATTCGGATTTTATTGTACCCATAATATCCATCCATGAAGGAAAGTTCTTAATAGCTATTTGTTGCATCAATTAAAAGTTCTATGATCGGAACCAGAAAATCATCAATAAGAAAATGCCAATTAAGTTCTTTGAAGTCAATGAAAACTCTAATTTGTCCATTCTTCTTTTTCACAGGGACAATATTAGCCATCCATTTGGGATATTGAACTTCTATGATGAAGTTATCCTTGATAAGCTTATCCACCTCAGCTTCAATTTTGGAGGCATAAGTTGGGTGGGTTCTTCTTGCGGCTTACTTGAATCCTCGATGTTATTTGGGAAAACCCAAATGATGAGTGGAAACATCGGGATCAAGACCTGGAATTTCTGTATAATTACAGGAAAATACATCTCAATTTTTCTTTAAAAATGAAATATACATTTCTTGCTCTTTAAGAGTCATGGTCGCACTAATTAAAGTGGGGCGTGGATCTTCTTTTGTACCCAGATTTACTTCTCTGAGTTCATCCATAGTGGTAGAGATACCCTCGTCAAATGTTGGAGGAGCATCCCCGATATCTTCCTCTTCTTCTTCAATATGTGTTACTTATTTTGTTTCTACTTGCATAGTAGATGTTGATGCCGAATTTCCATGATCAGGATAGAAGTTAAAATTTGAACATCTTGAAGGAGAATCTACCATTTCTGACCCTATTGATGATGAAGGGTCTTCTTTGGGTAATAAAGAGGAGATGAGGGATTGAGAATCGACATCATCGTTCATCTCTAGCATTGCTATAACTTCTTCTGTCCTGGTTGATGAAGTATAGAATTTCTATATTTCAGCGGATAAAATGAAGACATCTCCATTTGAGATTTCATCATTGCCTGGTGAATCAGCAATGTCTCCCATGCTATCTGGCTCGATTTCCGTAATTGACATTATGGAAGTTTCTATAAGAGTATTGGGATTTGGGTCTATCCGGTCAATTTGACTGATAGGCAACACATAATCTGTACCCACATGTGTGAATGGGTTTACTGGAATCTTTTCCAAACCATATAGAGCATTAATTTTAGTAACCTCCTTTTCCATAGATACCACATTTCCCTCCATGTGATAGAATTCTTCCTCAATGTATTGATATTCACATGTTTTGAATAGATATTTATCACCATAAAATGTCCCAATTTGACCATTAAAACAATATTTGAGACATTGATGGTAAGATGAAGGTATAACCATATGTTGATGTAGCTAAGGTATTCCAAGAAAAATGTTGAAGGTTGTTTATGATGAACAACCGTGAAATATGAATTGGATACAAGGTCCCCAAACTAAGTTCTGAGTGTAATCTCACCCAGAGGCTCTTGTTTATTTTTATCATATCCTTGCAACATCAAATTAGAAGGAGATCAATCAGATTCGGTGAGGCCCAATCAACAAAGTGTACGAATATGGATGAGGTTGAATCATGAACCATTATCAATGAAATCTCATCGGATGTCTACATCATTAACCTTTCTAGATAAATACAAAGGTCTAATATGTCCATGCACAACATCACCTTCATCTTCATCTGTAAAAGATATCACTACATGACATTCTTCAGGATTATTCTCTACATGGTTGACTTTAGCCGCATCAATTTCAGTTTCTAATTCCTGAGGACTTCATAAATCCTCAATGACTGCCTCCGGAAGATCATTTCATAGATTCAAGGAATCCAGAATTGATAACTTGTCCGGTACATGGGCCAAATGTTTCAAGACATCATACTTTTGGTCCAAAGTTCCACGTTTCCTGATAAGAACATGTGGTTTCACAGGTTCCTTAGAAGTTGATGCGTTGGAAGTAGATGTATCTTGTATCGGGGTAGGAGTTTGAAATACTCCTGCCTTTGGAAGATTAGACCGACTAGGTCTATTTATTTTCTGAGAGGAAGAAGGTGTAACTTCTAACTGATCTTCCAAAATAGTTGTGCCAAGACTGAATCTGCCATGTGTAGAAGAACTTTCTTGTTCTTGTTGTGCCCGCTGAAGGGATTTTCCACGAGTTTCTGCTGCATATACAGTTTGAGCAGGGGTAGGATTTAAATATTGGATTCTAGAATATACACATCTTCCTCTGCATCCTAGACCTCTGAAACTCCCTCTAATTCCTCTGTTTGATACAGGGAACTTAGGCTCATCAAGATCGAAATTGTGACTGGCATAAGGATCTGTTAAGTGATTCTTGTTAACAGAACAAAAGATCAACTCTTCATCTGATGAAAATTCTTCCTAATTATCATCTTTAGGTTGTGCCATTTGGTGGGGCGATTCCTATACTGCTGAAGTAGATGGAATAAAATCTTCCAGAGTCAAAGACAACTTAGGCTTTGACATGAGCTCATCTTCTTCTGACTGCTCTTCTTTCTTTGAATTATGCCGCTTCTTTGAGGATTTTCCTTTTGATGAAGGGGGTTTTACTGTGGCATTCATAACAGAAGACACAATTGGTTTCTTCAATTGCATTCGTAAAATGGCATGAGTTTGGTAGATCGGTTTCCTGACCATCCAATCATCATATTTCTGAACATTTTTGCTTTTGAATTCATGCCACTCGCCTTCTTCCTATGGATCTTTAGCAGTAACACATGCTACCTGGGCTGAAGAACCTTTCAGTTTGACTTTTCTTGAGTCCACCATCTTTTGTAGGAGGCCTTTGAAGACAAAACACTCCTGAATGGGATACCCCAACATCTGATGAAATGGGAAATAGTTGGGAAGGTCTTCATCTCCTTCCTTGATCAGCCTTTTAGTCCTTGGAAACTGAACCAAATTATTTTTCAAAGCCTAATGGTTGTAACCAGGAACTTGTTCATTTTGAAAAGAATAAAATTTTTTCATTAACTCCTCAAATTATTTTCATATTTTATCTATTTTATCATCTTGACAAAACGGACTCTGTTGTTGAAACTCAGGAGGTGGATCCCTTCGATAAGATGAAGGTTTTAAAGTGGAATTAGGTACATGTGCTTGTTTAATTGTGACTGTAGCAGTCTCTGCTTTCCCCATTTTCCTTCCTGGAGCTGATGGAATTACACTAGTTTTATCCTTAGTATTTTTAAGAGAGTCTTAGATCTGATGAGCGATTGAAGTAAGGTATCAAAACCCTCCTTTGTATTTCACATGGATCAACGGTGTGTGTAATTCATCATGAAAATTTTCCACATAGATTGGCAACAATTATTCTTGAGGAAGTTCTAAGATTAAAGAATATGTTAATCTCTTCCAGCGAGCAATGAAATCCGAAACTCTTTCATTTTCCCTTTTCTTACAATTTGTAAGATCAAAAACTGTTGTCTTTGGAAACGTTGAGCTAAATTGAAGAAGGAATCTTTGATGGAGATCTTCCCACCCGGTAATTGACCGAGATTTCAAGCTTGTATACCAGACAAAGGCAGGCCCTTGCAATGACTGTACAAAACACATGAGATTAACTACTTATTTTTGTTGAGGAGTTCCCATCATAGTATCACAAAGAGAAACAAAATGTGTTAAGTGTTGTTCTGGATCTCCCGAACCATTAAAAATTGGGAATGTGGTACTTGCAAAACATGATGGGGGAGGAATTGCATCCACCCATTCTGGGTAAGCTCTCTTTTCTGGTTGAATTTGTGCACGTTTTCCCTCCATAGCTTCCAACCGAGCTGTTAATGACTCAATGGTAGTTATTAACTTTTTAGAAACATCTGTTTGAGCTTGGACCTAAGAAGGTGCAATAACTAGAGTTTGTATGGGTGTGGTGACTGGTACTGCAACTGATAGTAGCACTACCGGTTGTTGTTGTGCATGACCCATAGGATTAGACCTATGAGGGTGTACTGTTAAAGGAGGATATTCTTGATCCATATTAGTAGCTGCAAAAAAATCCATTAACTAAATTAATCCAGTACGTTTAGGAGGAAGAATAATTTGAAGTAGTTCTACATTCAACCTCCTTAACTCCTTCATTTCTTCTTCCTTCTGTGTGAACCTTTTCTCTAGTGAGAGTGACTGTCCTTCTCCAGAGGTAGGGTGGAATGTAACCTAACATTTTATTTTCCCCTTGTTGGATTCCTTTCAGAGAGTGAGGAGTTGTTTATTTGAAGGAATACATAAATTCTAGGTAATCCTTTGATTCTGGGTACGTACACCTTCCTCATTTGTTTCAGTGTGTATAGTCTCTTGAACAGGAACTTCTTCATCTAATTCCCCTCACTACTAGAAATGGGTGTTTTCCCAACAGTTTTATACCAATGGTTCCTTGAACAATTGGCATATGTTGTCTTTCCCAACGGTTTCTATAAACCATTGGGAAAGACCTTCAAGAACTTACTTTTCCCAACGGTTTTATAAAACCGTTGGGAAAAGTGGGGGAAAACATAGTTTTCCCAACGGTTTTCATAAAACCGTTGGGAAATATTGGGTTTTCCTAAGTTTTCCCAACGGTTTTATAAAACCATTGGGAAAGATTGGTTTTTCCCAACAGTTTTAAAGAACCGTTGGAAAAAAAATCCCCAAATACCAAAATGCAGGCAGCAGCCTCCCCACGATTCCAGAAGCCTTCCGCTCGTCTCCTGGAGCGATTCCTTGGCAGAAGGACTTCCCAATCCCCACATCTTCCATCGGATCAGCACCTACCAGGTTAGACTCCTTTTATATTTTATCAATGATATAGTTCCACCTCTTATAAATCATATCCTTCTATTTTCGATTTCGTTATTCCCAATTTTTAGTGTTTTTGTAAAATTTTATGATTGTTCCACGAATTGTGTACTCAAATCCCTATATTGGTGTATGTCCAATTAATGTTTTCATTACACATTTAAATTTATAAGGGCATGGTGTCTCTTTATTGTGTTCTAATTTTGAAGATTCATAGTTTTTTTTAATCTGCTTCAAATATTATAGCTTCATGTATAGGAACTAATAAGAAATTGTTTCTAATATTTATTGATATTATTTCATTAAAATAACTCATTTCATTAGGATCATGCCAAACATGAAGATCTTGTTCATCTTAATTTTTGTACACTATGTGTATTATATAACAAGTATGTATCATGTTTCTATCAAAATATATATATATAAATAAATGACACCCTGTTCACTTATCCTTTGCACAATAGAACATATGGAGTATCTTCTTGAACTTTGCTAAATAATATGTGGTCCCTAATTAGTACTTCTTCCTTCTTCATGAAACTAATTCACAGAATGTCAAATTCGCAATATTAGTGAATATTAGTTTTTCTAATATAACCATTAATCATTCTGCCTTCGACATAGTACATGTGTTATTCAATCACCTTTTTAAAACACAATGACCATTTTCACTGATTTGGGATCCCTCAAAATGCTTGGGAAAATCAGAAAAATGCATGTATTGAATCGTGTTTCTCATATGGTTTCATGGATACAAGTTCATCTCGAAAATCATGACTGCATGGTTCAAATATCATGAGGACCATGAGATTATTATTCTTCAGACAAATGAAGTTTTTTTCTACAACTATGTGTTTTTGTTTTCACTTTTGATTTAGCCAAAAGGGGAGCTTTGTGGTCATTAATCATGGTTGTGGGTGGTCATTTATGATGTAAGATAGTATGACTTCATTTTACTTGATATATCCAATATTATTATTGATTTATGTTCAATTTGATTATCTTTAACTAGTGATGTTATTTAATAAGTTGTTATTAATGGTTGTAATAATGACGACATGGTATAAGGGTTCATATGGTGTGTATAAGGGTTCACGTGGTGTGTATAACGGTTGACATGGTATCAGTGAACTCAATTCATTAATTTAAGCCCTCATTCTCACTAGCATGTAAGAAATTGAGTGATGTCAACTCATCCTCACATGATTTCTTACCTTAGATAGTGTCCAACATATGGAATATGAGCTTTTGAATTCATCAGTTAACCAGGATCATATATTTCATTTCCCCCAAGATGACTGTACTAATATAACTTTAGGGTCAACTAAATACGGTTCTCATTGTACGTTGTATATTATGTGTCCTTCTTGGCCAATACTCACTTTTATGAGGGTGGGGTGCTTTTCACTACATTGACTAGAAACTTCTTCCTTTATCGTTTACTTAAATGTATTTTCTATTAAAGTTCAATCCTATTGAATTTTTTATGACAAAATGACTTATAGAAATTCTTTTTACAGAATGGACAAAAGTTGGATGTATGAAACCAATCGGATCTCAAGAAATTTTCAAAACAATTTGGAGAGCTTTATAGATTTTGCATTTCACAATGCTTCAGATAGTGGTCGCATACACTGCCCCTCCTTCCTGGACCCTGGACAACCCCCCACACTCCTCCCTAGACCCTGAACAGCCCTGCCGGACAGCCCCCCAGACAGCCCCCCGGACAGCCCCCCACCCTCCTCCCTGGACCCTGGACAACCCCCTCGGACAGCCCCCCAGACAGCCCCCCCACCCTCTTCCTTGGACCTCAGACAACCCCCCTAACAGCCTCGGATAACCCCTGGACAACCCCCCGAACAGCCCCCCGGACAGCCCCCCCACCCACCTCCCTGGACCCCAGACAGCCCCTCGAATAGCCCCCCGGACAGCCCCCCAGACAGCCCCCCCCCCACCATCCTCCGTGTACCCCAGACAACCCCCCACACAGCCCCCCGCACAGCCCCCCCCCCACCCTCCTCCCTGAACCCCAGACAGCCCCCCGGACGTCATTTGAAGTGAAAAACATCAACTAGCATACGGAAAACTAACCAAACGCATTCGGATTGTGTCGCTACATTAGCAAAACTATCCATGGGTCATATGTGACATGTACGAGTCAACCCCGCCTTAATCTGAGGCACGGTGTGGCCGAAATCACCCTAAGTGGCTCTCTTTTGCTTAAAATGGACAACAATTTAAGTACATACGGAAAACTGACCAAACGCATTCGGTTTCCATTGAAACTTAAGTAGAACGATCCATGGGTCATATGTGATGTGTACGAGTCAACTCCGCCTCAATCCGAGGTGCGGTGTGGCCGGCACCACTCAAAGTGTCTGCCTTTTGTTTCAAAAGTACATCATTTTAATTGAAAAACATCAACTAGCATACGGAAAACCGACCAAACGCATTTGGATTGTGTCGATACATTAGAAAAACGATCCATGGGTCATATGTGACATGTACGAGTCAATCCCTCCTCAATCTGAGGCCCGGTGTGGCCGACACCACTCAAAGTGCCTCTCTTTTGTTTAAAATGGACTTAATTTTAAGTGAAAACAATAACTGACATACACCAAACTAACCAAATGCCTTAGGATTCTGTTTAAACTTTAGGAAAATGATCCATGGGTCATATTTGATGTGTAAGAGTCAACCTTGCCTCAATCTGATTCGCGGGGTGGTCGGGACCACTAAAACTGTCTCTCTTTTGTTCAAAATAGACTAAATTGTAAGTGAAATCAACAACTGTCATATGGGAAACTAACCAAATGCATTCATATTCTATTTACACTTTAGTAAACTGATACAAGGGTCATATATGACGTGTATGATTCAACTCTGCCTCAATACAAGGCGTGGTGTGGTCGAGACCACCCAAACTTCCTCTCTTTTGTTCCAAATGGACAATATTTTACGTACATACGCCAAACCGATCAAACGGATTCTGATTTTGTTGAAACTTTAGGAAAATGATCCATGGATCATATGTGATGTGTACGAGTCAACCCTACCTCAATCCGAAGCCCGGTGTGGCCGACACCACTCAAAGTGCCTCTGTTTTTTTTTAAATTGACTTGATTTTAAGTGAAAACAACAACTGACATACTGGAAACCAACCAAACGCCTATGTATTCTATTAAAAATTTAGCAAAACAATCCATGGGTCATATGTGACTTTTAAGAGTCAACCCCGCCTCAATCCGAGTTGCGGTGTGTCCTGGACCACTCAAACTGTCTCTCTTTTGTTCAAAATGGATTAAATTGTAAGTGAAATCAACAACTGATAGACGAGAAACCTACCAAACGACTTCGAATTCTATTGAAACGTTAGAAAAACGATCCATGGGTCATATGTGATGTGTACGAGTCAACCCTGCCTTAATTCGAGGCGTTGTGTGGCCGAGACCACCCAAACTTCCTCTCTTTTGTTCAAAATGGACAATATTTTACGTACATATGCCAAACCAATCAAAAGGATTCTGATTGTGTTTAAACTTTAGGAAAAGGGTACATGGATCATATGTGACATTTAAGAGTCAACCCCACCTCAATACAAGGCCCTTTGTGTCCGACACCACTCAAAGTGCCTCTCTTTTGTTTAAAATGGACTTAATTTTAAGTGGAAACAACAACTGACATACGCCAAACTAACCAAATGCCTTAGGATTCTGTTGAAACTTTAGGAAAACGATCCATGACTCATATTTGATGTGTAAAAGTCAACCCCGCCTCAATCCGAGGCTCATTGTGGCCGAGACCACTCAAAGTGTCTATGTTTTGTTTAAAATGGACTTAATTTTAAGTGAAAACAACAACTGACATACCAGAACTGACCAAACGCCTACGGATTCTATTGAAACTTTAGGAAAATGATCTATGGGTCATATGTGACGTGTACGAGTCAACCCTTCTTCAATCCAAGCCGTGGTGTGGTTGGGACCACTCAAATTGTCTCTCTTTTGTTCAAAATGGACAAAATTGTAAGTGAAATCAACAACTGACATACGAGAAACCTACCAAACACCTTTTCATTCTGTTGAAACTTTATGAAAATGATCCATGGGTCATATGTGACGTGGACGAGTCTACCCCACCTCAATCCGAGGCGCGGTGTGGTCAGAACCCCTCAAAGTGTCTCTCTTTTGTTTCAAAAGGACATCATTTTTAGTGAAAACAACAACTGACATACGGAAAACCGACCATATGAATTAAGATTCCGTTGAAACGTTAGGAAACCAATCCATGAGTCATATGTGATGTGTACGAGTCAACCCCACCTCAATACGAGGTGCGGTGTTGCCATAATCACTCAAAGTGTCTCTCTATAGTTTAAAATGGACTTCATTTTAAGTGAAAAGAACAACTAACATACGGAAAATTGACCAAACGCATTCGGATTCTATTGATACTTTAGTAAAAGGATCCATGGTCCATTTGTTATGTTTACGAGTCAACCATGCCTCAATATGAGCCTTGGTATGGCCGCCACGTCTCAAAGTGACTCACTTTTCATTGAAATGGAAAACATTTTAAGTGAAAACAACAACTGACATACTAAAACCCAAAAAAACGCATTCAGATTCCATTTAAACTTTAGTAAAATGATCCATGGGTCATTTTTGATGTGTACAAGTCAACCCCACCTCAATCCGAGGCGCGGTGTGGCCGGAACCACTCGAAGTGTCTCTCTTTTATTTCAAAAGGACATCATTTTTAGTGAAAACAACAACTGACATACTGAAAACTGACCAAATGCATTCAGATTTCGTTGAAACATTAGGAAAACAATTCATGAGTCATATTTGACGTGTACAAGTCAACCCCACCTCAATCTGAGGCACGGTGTGGCCGGAACCACTCGAAGTGTCTCTCTAAAGTTTAAAAGGGACTTTATTTTAAGTGAAAAGACCAACTGACATACGGAAAACTGACCAAACGCATTCGGATTCTATTGATACTTTAGGAAAAGGATCCATGGGTAATTTTTGATGTGTATGATTCAACTGAACCTCAATCCGAGCCTCAGTGTGGCCGTCATGTCTCAAAGTGACTCACTTTTCTTTGAAATGGAAAACATTTTAAGTGAAAACAACAACTGACATACTGAAACCCAAAAAAACGCATTCGGTTTCCAATGAAACTTTCTAACAACGATCCATCGGTCATTTGCGATGTGTACGAGTCAACCCCTCCTCAATCCGAGTCATGGTGTGGCCGGGATCACTCTAAGTGTCTCTCTTTTGTTAAAAATGGAAAACATTTTAAGTACATACGGAAAATCGACCAAACGGATTCTGATTGTGTTGATACTTTAGAACAACGATCCATGAGTCATATTTGATGTTTACAAGTCAACCCCTCCTCAATCCGAGGCACGGTGTGGCTGACACCACTCATAGTGTATCTCTTTTGTTTAAAATATACATTATTTTAACTGAAAAGAACAACTGGCATATGGAAAAACGACCAAACGCATTCAGAATCAGTTGAAACTTTTGGAAAAATATACATGGTTCATATGTGACGTGTACGATTCAACCCCACCTCAATCCAAGGTGCGGTGAGGCCGGAACCACTCGAAGTGTCTCTCTTTTGTTTCAAAAGGACATCATTTTTAGTAAAAACAACAACTGACATACAGAAAACTGACCAAATGCATTCTTATTGCATTGAAACGTTAGGAAAACAATCCATGAGTCATATGTGACGTGTACGAGTCAACCCCACCTTAATATGAGGAGCGGTGTGGTCGTAACCACTCGAAGTGTCACTCTATAGTTTAAAATGGACTTCATTTCAAGTGAAAAGAACAACTGACATACGGAAAACTGACCAAACACATTCGGATTCTGTTGATACTTAAGGAAAAGGATCCATGGGTCATTTTTGATTTGTATGAGTCAACCGCGCCTCAATCCAATCCTCGGTTTAGCCGCCATGACTCAAAGTGACTCACTTTTCGTTGAAATGGAAAACATTTTAAGTGAAAACAACAACTGACATACTGAAACCCCACAAAACGAATTTGGATTCCATTGAAACATTAGGAAAACAATCCATGGTTCATTTTTGATGTTTATGAGTCAACCATTCCTCAATCTGAGCCTTGGTGTGGCCGGGACAACTCAAAGTGACTCACTTTTCTTTGAATTGGAAAACATTTTAAGTGAAAACAACAACTGACATACTGAAAACAGACCAAACGCATTAGGATTCCATTGAATCTTTAGGAAAACGATCCATGGGTCATTTGTGACGTGTAAGAGTCAAACCCACCTCAATTAGAGTCGCGGTGTGGCCGGGATCACTCTAAGTGTCTCTCTATAGTTTAAAATGGACTTCATTTTAAGTGAAAAGAACAACTGACATACTGGAAACCGACCAAACACATTCGGATTGTGTTGATACTTTTTGACAAGGATCCATGGGTCATTTGTGATGTGTACGAGTCAACTGCGCCTCAATATGAGCCTCGGTGTGGCCGTCACAACTCAAATTGGATCACTTTTATTTGAAATGGAAATCATTTTAAGTGAAAACAACAACTGACATACGAAAAACTTACCAAACGCATTCGGATTTTGTTGAAACTTTAGGACAACAATACATGGGTTATTTGTGACGTTTACAAGTCAAACTCACCTCAATCCAAGTCACAGTGTGGCAGGGATCACTCAAAAATGTCATTTTTTAAATGAACCACATTTTAAGTGATAATAACTGGCATACAGAAAACCAACGAAACCCTTTCGGAATATGTTGATACTTTAGGAAAATGATCAATGGGTCATGTGTGACATGGACTAGTCAATCATTCCTCAATACGAGGCATGGTGTGACTAGTACTACTCCAAGTGCATGTATTTTGTTTAAAATGGATATCATATATAGTAAAAACACATGTATATGAAAAACCGATCAAATTATGAATTGAATTCCAAACTTCACATATAATTGTCATCTAAATTTGAAATTAAATTCTAAATGAATTTTAAAATTAATTCTAAATGAATTATAAATGAATTTTAAAATGAATTCTAAATGAATTTTAAAGTATGTATCTTTATAATTACATTATGAATTCTAATTTAATTCTGAATGAGTATAGTTTCAGGATGTATTATAAGTTAAATGTATATGAATTTGTTCTGTATTTGTATATGTTAGTTGGTTATTTTAAGTAAAGGAGAGGGATTGAAGAATCACAGGTGAATGGAGACCCTGCTCCTCCCCTGTGCAAATTGCACCAGGCTGCTGTGCAAATTGCAGGCTGTTGTGCAATTTGCACAGCATAGGCTATGCCAAAGGTTTGAAACCATTGGCATAGTCTTCTAAGGAGGTTTATACCAACGGTTCAGATGGAACCATTGGTATAAAATCTTTCCCAGTGGTTTCAAACCGTTGGGAAAAAATGTATAGTTGGCTTTTTCCCAACAGTTTTGAGTGAACCGTTGGAAAAAAACTAGAGATTGTTTTGGGTTTTCCCAACGGTTTACTTAAAACCGTTGGGAAAACATATGCCAACGGTTAATGTAACCATTGGGATAGGTTGATTTTTCTAACCTATCCCAATGGTTATTTGTAAACCGTTGGGAAAACTTTTCCCAACGGCTTACTTCCCCACGGTTTGTAGAACCGTTGGGATATATATTCCCAATGGTTCTGCAGCCTTTCCCAACAGTTGTGAACCGTTGGAAATGCCTCTTTTTTCAGTAGTGCTTGAGTGAGCCTCATGTTCTGGGGGATCAGTGAAAATGGCATTGATGACATTTATTGATGCATAACACATTGCATCCCTTCTATCGGCATTTCTGCGATACTATCTTCTCCCATGTCCTTGATGAGACATTGTCTTTTTTTGAGTTGATCCCTCAAGAACTTGTTGATGAACTAAAATTTGGAGGGAATCTCTTGATAATTCTGCTCTACATTCCTCTTGTGGCTTCTTCCCTAATCGATAGAAGACTGAATTTTGTTGAGGAAGAGATTGAGGATTTGAAAAATTCTCCAGTCTAGTGGACTGGGGCTATTCCTGTTGTTCCTGCTCAACTCCTCGAATCCTATTTGTTGATTCCAAGGGTTGGGTTAAAAGATTCCCCAGTCTAGCAAGCTGAGGTGGTTCTTGAGCTGCTACATCTGATACTTTCTTAAAATCTCTCCTGATTTTTCGGACTTTAGTCCAGAAATTGGCCAGATGCATCAACCTACATCCACTCAAATCACCTGGCTCAAATGACCGTTGGATGATTTTTGAAACTTCCTTCACCTGATGATGCGCATGCTCTAAACGAGAAGAATGTTCGATATTCTCATTTTCCTAAAGCAAGAGTAATTCGACAACTTGTTCTTTGTATTCCTGACTTTGGGAAGAACTATTTGAGGCCTATTCCTGAGCAAGCCTTTGATTACATACAAAACCAATTGGTTGTGGCCATCCATGTGCAATAACATTGCATGAGACCATTTTTGGCGGGCTTTGTTGAATGGAGAGTACAGTGAAATGCAGTGCTCCATGAACACCCCATCCTCTGATATGAATACCCGATAATGCATTGGTAATTAATTGGCGCAATATTTTTAATGCGCCAAGGCATGAATTTTTAAGGGCTCTCTACTTCTTTTCAACCTTTGAATATCGGGAAATAGAGAGAGATGACAAGTCAATTTGGCATTACAACCCTTCTATTATCTTGACATGATTTTGATAATCGTCATAAGATAATATTTTCTTTTTCAAGTGACAAATAGTTTTCCACATGTTGAGACGAATATCATGAATACAATCTTCTGTCAACATTTCTGGAATATCATACTGAGATTCATCCAAAGGTCAAAACATGACTGGTACTTCACCTTTTTCCAGTTTTTTTCTCATATTCATAACTTCCTCCTTATCATTCGATGAAGATTCTTCTACCTGATTAGACCAAAGTTAGTGCTTCTTTGTTGCTTCATCAAGTTCAACAAGATTGTTAGAGAATTCATTTATCAAATTAGAAGATTAATGACCCAAGGGTGGTTCAGAGAATGACCTACACCCCAGGCTATCTTATGATTGAGAAAGTATTTCACCTGTTAGTGGTAAAGCATCAGACATGACTGGATTCACATTTGCAAGTGCCTCAAGATAAGAGGGATTTCTCATTACTGCATTGTCCTTTGAATAATTTTCTAGGCAATGTGAATTACTACTATAGAGAGGACTTTCGCAACTAAATTTATCTTCATTGTGAGGACCACCATGGTGGGTTACAGCAAAAGGTGAATCTTCTTTATCCTTGATCTTTTGGCCACACAGAGGGTTATCGTGGCTCTCATCTGAAGATGATACTTCGAGATCGACCGAAATGTCATGAAGAAAGCCTTCATGAAAAATTGTTTGATGAAGACCTTTATAATTATTGTTCCCACTATTGGGAAATGAGAGAGTAGAATCTTGATTTGCAATAGATAATTTTCTGAGGGCTTCAAGAACTTCAACATCGAGAAAGGCCTTATTACAGATTGGCTCTTGATTTCTTGATTGTACTGAATGGGTCTTTTTATTAGATGCCTTATTACTAACTTTGGGAACCACTTGTTGATGAAAGTGGTTATTATGGGAAGGTGTATATACCTGCTCTAGAGAAATGGTCAGGTTAGGCTGATTATCTCCATTCAAATCGGGTGTATGTGTCTGACTTGATTGTCCGTATGACATGGGGGAGTATGCCCCACTACCCTCTTGGATTGGGATAGAGGTGTGTATCTATTCTTGAGTGATATGTTGATGAATCACTCCACTGGTAGGGACATATTTTTATTTCTTTCCCTGTGATTCTGTTGAAGTTGTTATAATATTCTGATAGGCATCTACAATATGGGCAGGGATTTTCTTCTGCTCTTTCACCATTTTCAGAATGTTCTTGGTGACTTTAGCTGCCAGAACGGGAATATACGTCCATTCTGTGCTTGGAGTAGGTGTATGTGCCTACTCCTGTCCTCGTTTTCCTGTCAATGAATTCTGACAGTACTCATCTGTGGGGGAAGAGAGTTGAGTCTGCTCCAAATTTGTCGTCGGAGCTTTCCGACTAACTTCTCCGGGTGCTACCAAACAAGATTGTTGGTATTCTTGATGAACATTGGCAGGTGTATGTGCCTACTATGTATTCTTTGTCAAGTATGGTTGATGATTTTCCTTCAATACTAAGAGACGAGACTGCTGACAGAATTGGTGATTGTAAATAGGTGTATGTCCCTGCTTATCAGTTGCCACCATATTAGATTGGAAAGCTTCTTTGGGTGTAGTCAGATGAGCCTGGTGACTAGTTGATGAATTATAAACAGGTGTGTATGCCTGCCTATAGTTATCCGCTAGAATTTCCTAGAGAGATTGGCGTGTTACTGCCAGACGAGTCTGCTGGGCAGTAATATCAGGACGGATGGGTGTATATGCCTGCTCGTTTTTTTCCATAAATTTGGATTGATGGACTTCTCCGGAGGTGGAAAAAGTAATAACCTGCTCCCTGTTGACCGGATTTCACCTCTGACAGTTCTTCTTGTGTGCTCGGGTTTGAGGAACCTGAGCCAAACCCCTAAAGGTGGTACCCTCATCATGTTGAGGGCGCACTACCGCACGAGTCTGGCAGCGATTGTTTATGGGAGCCCTCGGGAAGGACTCATGTTTTATTGAATTAAGGCCTTGAGTGACCTTCTCATTAACCTCCCCGTAATATGGGAGGGATTGGTGATTGCGTTCTAGGGATAACGACCCGAAACGGTTGGAAACGGTGGTTGGCACCACCTGCTTCTTGACCACTGGTTGTCGCTGTCCGGACAACCAGGGTGAATTGTTAACATGGAGGGATTGTCGAGCGGCCTCTAGAGTTGGAATGGTACCATGTTGATGGTATTCCTTAACCAATGCATTTGAAACCCATCATTGTAGACGCTGAGTAGATGATGTCATCCTCAGAGTAGACGAGTATCTAGCAGGAGTGGCGACCGAGGCATTCACAGATGTGGACTTTAAAGAAGCTATTTCTGTAATGCAGAGTGATCTTGGAAAAGAGTGCATGTTTGATATAATAGACATAATCAATATAAGTTCGGCCACCACATCCTTTGGATGATCACATATGTTATTGATTGTTTTTTTGGCCCTCATATTGAGTTAAATAGGGGCCTAACAAATAGGTAAAACATCATTTAACTTGGTTAAGGTTTCATGTCGGGTTTACCATTTTTTGTTTCTTAGGGAAATGGGTATGACCTTGTTTGATTAAGGTTCAAACATTCCAATCTGTTTCTAATGGGTTTATTCATAAAACCAGAAACATCCAATGATTATATATCCATTTGTACCTACTTTCCAAAGGTAGGTGCTCATTAGTTGTGGACCGATGAGGCTTAAGAATTTGCATTGGTTGAGAGGATGGGAGGTCAGACTCATCACACCTTTTTGGGGGGAATTATTGTCTAATATGGGACTCTCTTTATAGATTTGAGTTATGTTCATGAATCCTTATTAATTTACCAAGTATGAAAATGATCTTTCCTTTAGATCTGACAATCAATGATTTATATGTATGAGATTTAGAGAATCTTGTATATGTATTTGAGGTTCTTCATCGATAGAGAATCATCCTTATTTATTAGAGATTCTTAGTCAATGGTATCCTTCAACACATTATATAGAAATATCTTGGTCATTATGATAACCATACTGGTTTTAAAGCCACTCAATGGGGCACTTGATGTTTATTGTCATTCAGAAGGACAAGGATTATTTTAGAGTTGGGATCGTACCTGGAGATGGGCTACCTACGTATCCTTGTTATAAAAGGAATCAGAACCCATGTAGTTCGAGTAATGAAGTATGGGGTTTATGAATGATTTATGGACCAAAGAGATATGTCAAAATTACTTTTACACTCTAAGCTCACATGAGTCATGCTCGGTGTGAGAAACAATAGTTATTAGTAAAACCTGATGATTGTTCCTTGAAAGATGCAATCATAAGAAATGATGTGGGGCTTACTTATGTATGACTTCTCAATATATATGAGGATCGTGATTTAATTCAGGGAAGAAACCCAGGAACAAGGTCCATAAAGGTATATGTGCTTTATGGAGATTTAAATACTCAACTTAGGGCTTACTCCTAAGAAGGATTCCCAAATTAGAGAGGGAATAATGATTGGGTTTTATTCCTGAGAAGGAAGCACAAGTTAAAATAAATTAGATCTGGGGCTTACTCTTGAGAAGGAGGACCAGGTTAAGGGGAATTGAGATCTGGGGCTTACTCCTGTAAAGGAGGCCCAGGTTAAGAGAAATTATGATTGGGGCTTACTCCTATGGAGGATGCCCAGATTATGGAACTTGGGGCTTACTCCTAAGAAGGATTCCCAGATTAGGGAACTTGGGGCTTACTCCTAAGGATGATGCCCAGATTAGGGAACTTGGGGCTTACTCCTAAGGTGGATGCCCATATTAGGGAACTTAGGGATTAATCCTAAAGAGGATGCCCAAATTATATATATTCTAATCTTAAAGGATGAGGTTGAATGAAGGAAATATCTAACCTTAGTGACATAAAGTTATGTAAATCACAAGGTTTTGAGAGATGTTCCACAGAATTCCTTTCAGATAAGGAATCCAACAAAGAAACCATGCCATAAATGGATTTGAAGATGGTTTTGAAGGCAAAATCTTGAAGAGGAGAGGTGAATTTGTGGAAAGGAAGTGAATTGGAAGGAGGCACGCAAGTATTGGTCTGGTGTCCAAGTCCTAGTCACGCAAGTATACTTGCACGACATCAATTCACTTGGGTGACGAAGAAACTGTGAAGTGATACTTGGGAAACTTTGAATTGGAGCCCTTAGTATCATCCATAGATGCTTTCAGATGGGTGGCGTGCAAGTTTACTTGAGAGGAAAAGGCAGTGTGAAAGTATCATCACTTCCTTTAATGTCTGGACAATTAGGCCCGCAATTATTGATGAATTATAATACTTAGGCCTTATTCTTCCTCTTTAGAGCTTCCATTCTATGTAAATAATTACCTTAGAAGTGTTCGGAAGACTTCAGATGGAGACTTGGGTGACCAAAGCTTGAATCTGAGTATTTTATATTTCGTCCCCGAAATGGGGGGCCCACAGGGGGTATTTATAGGCCATTGAGGACCTTGGAAAAAAAATAATAGGGCGCGCAAGTGACTTGCGCGACCCATATGTGGCGCATAAGTAGACTTGCGTGACCATAATGAAACTTGTGCGACCCATGATTAAAGGGTTCTTTGTTCCTTCCTTTTTAAATTTTTGATGTTCTTCAAAGGATGACTCTATTTGTGTTTAAGGTATTCCCCTTTTCCATTCGTTAAACTCTGTGATGGAAAGGAGCGTCAACAGGAGTCCATGGACGAATAATGGAGTTGTAGAGTTTGTCTCTCAATACATTACTTATCAGCAAGTAAAGGATGAGTACCAAGTTCCAGTGGGTTTAAATCAACCCCTTGAGGTGCTAGAGTGGAAGTGGGATGGGATATTCATGGAATTTGTAAAGGGGTAACCATGTATGTTCATGGTACACGATTCCATCTAGGTGATCATAGACCAACTCATCAAGTTTTTTCACTTCCTACCTCTCCAAGAGCAGAGTTAAGTAGAGAACTTGGGATGCCTATACATGCATGAGATAGTATGACTCCATAGAGTTCCCTTAACGATCATTTCTGATCATAATTTTCACTTTACATCTCAGTTGTGGAAGGGATTAAAGGAGGTGTTTGGGACTCAGTTGCATATGAGCATGGATCTTCATCCCCAAACTAACGGCTAGAATGTGCAGACCATTTAGGTTTTGGAGGAAATTTTGAGAGCTTTCATGTTTGAATTTGGTCATATTTGGGAGGATCACCTACCACTAGTGGAGTTTTCATACAACAAAAACTATTATTCCTCCATCAGTATGACACTAGCCGAGGAATTTTATAGGAGACCCTGTAGGTCACCATTTTATTGGACCAACCTAGGATAGTCAGCACTTATGGGACTAGAGTTCGTGTGAGCCACTACTGAGAAGGTGCATATCATCCAGGAGAATATGAGGACTGTACAAATCCATAAAAAGTCTTATGAAGATAGACGATAGAGGCATTTGTAGTTCTAATAGGGAGACCATGTATTCCTAAGGGTTTCTTTTTAACATAGAAAATGGAGATTTGGTCATGGTTGCAAGCTATTTTTGAGTTTAATCATATTTTTATGATAATGTGTAGGGTTGGAGAGGTGGAGTACCACTTATCCCTACCACCAAAGTTAGACCGGGTACACAATGTCTTCCACATGTTACATTTGAGGGGGTATGTTCATGACCCATTTCACATTATCGACTTAGGAGAGTTAGACATCGAGGATGGAGCTACCATGTCTGAGTTCACAATCAAGACCAAGTGTCGGCATGATAGGGTCCTTTTTGGGTGAGAGATCCCATTAGTGCTTGTTTAGTGGCAGTACAAGAATTTTCAGGAGAGCACATAAGAGCGAGAGGCTCGTATGCATGCTCAGTACCGGCACCTTTTTGTATACACTTGTTTTGGATTTTTTGGATGTAAATCCCCAAGGTGGGGAGAATGCAGTGAATCAAATTTTCAATTTATTATTTTTGGATATTGTATGGATTATTTTCAAGACCATGCACTGATAAGGCATGTGATTTTGAGGCTTGGTGTGCCCGGAATAAATGTTTGAAGTATATTAAATATATTAAATAGCATGCGCTTGTAGATTTCTAATTTTTTTGAATAACTCCCAAATAGGGGCCTGAATTAAAAATACAGGGGCACCATTGAGTTCAAGATGTGGGTTTTACCTTAGGCACGACATAACATTTTTTAGTGCGGGGCGTTTGTGAAAAAATCATTATAGGCGTAAAAATGATTAAAATAAATTAAATAAATTTACTTATTGTTTCGTTGATGTCATGACCTAATTTCATCTATAAGTATGTTGTCGTGATGGAATTCTAGAGTTATCTGCATAACTTGGAGCCTTTGGAGAACTCTTGGAGAGAGTGATGGAGGATATCTCTCAGATGAATGATAGATAGATCATATTTTGATGATTGGTGTGCAACCGAATCGCGGGATCTCACCAAATATGATGATGCATCTTCATTCATTATTAGTGATAAATATGAATCAAGGTAAGAAATTTATTTTATTTGGATTTATCCTCTTTTATGATTCCTATGATATAATCTAATTAATTAATCAACTAATTGATTCATGGATCGTGTGTATTATGGGTATGATATAGTTATGATTTGAGATGGGGAATTTCTTGTTGATTATTTTACATCTCTTTATTTTTCTTTATAATTTAAAGGAATAGAGGTCAAATTGAACATTGGCTGATGTCCATTCCTCACGGTTTTTCCTTGTGCTTTCCATTTCCCATTTCTTTATTTGTTTTCAGGGTTTCATTTTCCTGGTGGTTCAACCCAAATATGGAGGAATCAAATTTTCCTCACCCATCTCTTAGAGAAATGATGTGATATCGTAGATCCATACTTAGTATGGCATGGGAATTCCTCAACGATGGTAGTGGGGAATGGATTGGGACCAGATAGGTCACACGTGGGTGTGGTTCTTAGATTCATGATGGCAATGGTTGTTCAAGATGATTCCAAAACAAAATAGACCACTGAAAATCATTTCTCAGGAAATGATTGACCTCGATTGACCTATATATAAGTTCCACAGACTTGATTGATAGTGTCGGTGGAGGATTCAGACATTGGAAGAGCAGAAGACAACTCAGAGTATAATCCCATAGGATCTGTGAAATCCGATGGTACATGGCGCGTGTTTCGAAGGAATATAACATGTCATACCCTAGGTGCAGAGGCTAAAGTTTCAAAAGTGGAGTTAAGTATCACATGGTTTTTGACCCTGTCACATGTAATTTGAATCTTATTAGTTGGATTTATGTGTACCTCAGAGTGTACACAGACACAACCATAAGTACACTATCATAGACACGCTATGAACTACCACACAGACATGGAAAAACTCATTGTACATAGGCTAAGTTGTGTACTAGGACACTAGAAGTAGTAAAAAGAAATGGAAATTCCATATACTGTGAAACATACATATACATGGGCCATTTACATGGGTGAGAACCCAATGCCAAAGGGACACACCATAAACTACCGATATACACCATGAACTCCTTCAAAGTTGGATTAGAGCCTTGTCCCCTATATCTTGGACAAGTTTCATTAAGGATGTGTTCCCTAAGTTCATTCCCCAATGGTTATTTTGGAATTGCATCCTATACATAGGATAATGATCCCTTTAGAAAGAATTCGTGGATAGAGTTGTTGGAATCCTTCTATGAAGCCTAAAGTGTGGTTTGCTTCCATCTTCTTGCCCTAGGTGGAGTTCTTGGTATCGTCATGAACAAAACTACATGGGCGTCAATCCCCTACATAACAAGTTATTCTAGATTAAGTTGTTGTTATACCCCGTGGACTTAGGTGTGATCCTCATCTAAGTATTGTATCTCTTCAAACTTATAGCTTATACTTCCTATGATGATACCCAATGATCGCTACCTCTCGAATGGACATCATCAGAGTTATCTGACATGTGGAGTGTATTTTCCCATATGAGTGCTATGTGTAGCCTTTGGGTATGAATTCTAATATGGCATTAATAATGTGACTTTACTTTGAGGCTCTGTGTATTTATTAATTATATATGGATATTCTTGTTATATGTGTTGTAGATATATACCTGTATATATATAACTGTTATTCTTTTTGTTATATGTTTTTTGGTTTTGGGGTGTCCTACTCAGTACTATTATACTCAACCCTACATGAGCTTTTCCTACATGTTTTATATCTTTTGAAAATGTCCAACCTTTTGAAAGAGACCTAAAGGGATCAGTACCAAGGGTGTTTAGTGATCTGGATAGATTGAGGTGTTTTCCTAAGGTTATTTTGACAACAATCCCCTTATTTACTTTCAGGTTGGACTCACTACTAAAACTTTAACCAATCCCAACTATTTCAAACTATTGGGATATCCCCAAAAACTATTGGGATAGGCTATCCAAATGGTTTTAGAAGCCGTTGGTATGTGGGTCATCGGGATATACCAATACAAAAGGTTTATAGAGAACCATTGGTATAGGGTGGTTAGGATTTCAATTTATCAATAGTTCATTGAGAACCATTGGTATAGGCATTTCACAATGGTCCAAAACCAATGGGATCGATCTATACCAACAATTTCAACCGTTGGGATAGCTCTATCCCAATGCTTCAAACCATGTAGATAGCTATATCCCAATGGTTCTAAACTTTTGGAAAAATCCTATACTAGCAGTTCACAATGAACCATTGGTATAGGGGGTTATAATTTTATGTTTCCAATGGTTTAGTTTACACTATTGGAATAGAGTTATACCAATGGTTTTAAAACTGTTGGTATAGACCCCCCACTCACCATCATACAACATCCCCACTTCCCACTCACTACACCTGCAAGTTCTTTCAATCAAAACTTCAGAAAATAATCAACACACAGAACACCTGAAATGAAAACAAAACACCAGTAGGACTATTTCATTCAAAAAATAACATCCTCAACCTATAATGAAACCAATATAACATCCTTAACACATATATATTTAATGAAACTAATAGATCATCCTCAAATAGAAACAAACCAATACATAAATAATGATAATAGAGGAAATCAATTTATGCATTTAACCAATGATAAAAAAAACATAAAAAATATCACATATATTCATTCACACCAAATCATCAAATAGAAAATGTCATAAATATCAATAAAAATGTAATGCATTAATATTTCTGTCACCAACATCACTATTTTCACCGTCATCCTCAGACTCATCCTTGTCCTCTTCCTCATCCCCACCGTCTTCCTTGCCATTATCGTCACCCACTTCCTCACCATCACCCCCACCTTCTTCCTCACTATCATCATTTCCCTATTCCTCATATTCATCCTCTCAATTACGATTTCCATGAATGGAATCATACCAACCACCACTGTAACAACTACCTTGTGCAATATATAATGTATGCATCCTCAACATATATGCATCACAAGACACAACATTCTCTCATGTAAGTGATGTAAATAATAATTCCATAAGTTTCATAAATTTAGCATTTTTCATTTTTTCCACCTGTATATCCTTCTTTTCAGTCTTTTATGACTTAGCCTCAGCCTGTTCTACCCATTCTGAATCGGTGTTACTAGAACCTGCACCTGAAGTGGGTTAATACCTCATTGAGACAATACTCTTCCATGGTTGATAGTGTACTCTTCCATGATGTTCATCTCCCAAAACTTGATCTAAGTGATCATTTGGGCCAAAGTTTTCAATTTCCTGAGCATCCAGGTCCTCCAAAGTAGACAGTTACAAATATAAATAGACTATTTAGTTAAAAATATATATTAAAACTTGAAATCAACAAACTAAAACTTAAAATTCTCTATTGTGTCTATTCGTTTACCGCACTTCCATATTTTTTCTTTCTGCTCGAGCAAAACAGTTTTTCTCAAGGCACACATCCTTAAATATTTAAAACCTCCCGCTAAAATGATATTGTAAATTATTACAATGAGAGGAATTAAGATAAAATTAAAATACTTTCAAAAATCCATCCAATATAATGTTTCATGGACAAAACTTCTATGAATGGAAAGGATATTGAATAAATAAGATCATAAGATGTTCATGGAGAACTATTTGAGGTGGAATAACCCACTAAAATTCCAAAATTAAATAAAGATACAATTAAAAATGAACTTGAGGTAAAATCCATTGAAATTTCAGTTTTGAAGAACATTACTCTAACAGAAATTCAAAAAAAAATCATCCATGAAATAAGTAGATTTTTTTTGGAAATTAGTGTATTTTATTTAAATGGGAGATAGAAAAAATTAGATGTATTATTTTTACCATTGAGATATGAAAGGATGTGGGTCATGTTTTGGTTAGATCATTTTTTTAATAATGTCAATTTGGATCAATTCACTTCATTTTTGTTTAATTAATTTTAATTTGTTTGGCTCAATTAGATTCGTCAAATTTTTGGGTGGACTGGGACTATTTGAGTGGGGTTATCACTTTTTTAGTAAAGTGATTTCATATTTATTTAGTTCATTTTTATCTTGTTCCTTCAATCTAGTTTAGTTCACTTATAGTTAGTTTATTTAATTTTGAGTTTATTTTATTTAATTTACTTTACATTAGTTCAGTTCATTTGGATTTTATACTGGTTGGGTTTGGTTAATATTGGTAAATTGTATTTTGGTTCATATGATATGTCATTATCTTATTCCATTATATTTTGTTAATTTTTTTAATCATCTTTATGTTTTTTAAAATGATTTAGTTTATATTATTTTAGATTGATTTATTGATATTTCATTAAGATCATTTTAACCCCATTAGTTATAACATGATCATGTTTTGTTATGTTTGATTTGAATTGGGTATAATTTATTTAATTTAAATATGTTCAGTTTATTTAAAAAATATTTTATATTTTATATTTTAATTTGGGTTTTGTGATTTTTTTTCAATTTGATTTCATCAAGTTGGGATAAGTCTTTTCTGTTTGATTTAGTTCTATAATAATCTGTTTCAGTGAGGTCTATCTCATTTAGTTTTATTCCAATTTAGTATCTTCTATTATATTTGATTATATTTTGTTTATATTTGTTTTATTTAGTTTATTTTATTTTTTATATTATTTGATTGGGTCATTTAATTTTTATTTAATTTCTATTGTCTTTATCATCTAAGGGTGTGCCAACTTTTCCACTCCCTGGAACACTACAAAAATGGATGCCCTCAAGTGAAGTTGATTTTTAATTCCATGTACCAGAGGTAGTATTATCAACAAATAACCAACATATACGGATTTATTGGGTGTTATTAATAGATAAATATGGAACATACTCAAAAAATGTATGTTCCATACCAAAGTGGTATTAAAAATCACAAGAGAAATAATGGAATTCATTTCAAAAAAAATGTGGGTTTGGTGTTGGATTTTTTTCCAATAAATAGAATCAAGAAATAATTAGTGATGTTGATGAAATAATTATTGAAAATAAGTTTTTTTTGGATTTTTTGACAAGTGCATGAAGATTGGAATAAGTAGACATGGTGTCTTAGATAAATGAATTAAAAAAAATATGGATGATTCAAGATGAACTAAAGAAGGAAAAGCTTCAAAATTTATTCAAGAGAATCCAAAAGATGGATTTTTTATGACAGAAGTAATCTCGATAATCAAAAGTTATTGGATATTTGGATTTTTGATAGTTAGAGACTTAGAAAGTGAATGTTCTGATGAAGTTCAAAAGTTAATCTGGAAGCGAAGTGTTTCAGAAGTAAATTAAAAGTCTAAGAGTTATTTTAAAAGGTTAGAATTAATTAAATTGTTTTGGAAATTATTCTAAAAGATGATAAATTTGGTTTCTAGACAATATTGAATAATATAGAGCGCATATAAGTTAGATATGGATTTGAATTTGGTAACATCCCATGGAATGTGTGGTTATTATTATTATATAGGGTTTTTAGTTCAAGGAAGATATAGTGAGAATTTATAAATCCCCTGACCATGTAAAGTGTTCCTAATAATTCTAAGACTCGATTATTTCTATTTCATGAAGTTACCTATATACATAACATATTTTTTGAGCTGCATAAGATATTTGGGTGAAGTTGAAAAAATAAAAATTTCTCGAAGCATTATAGTGTATATGTTAATTTTTTGAATAGATGCATAACATTTCCAGTTGGTCCTAAAATTTAGAATAGGGATGGAAACATATTGAATACATATTATATATTGGGATTTGAAGAATTTGGATAATTAAAATAAACACCTTGTATGTGTAATATACTTGAAAAGATGTGTAATATGTTTTCTTTATAGTTCATAAAATTGGAAAAGGCGTGGACCATCATGGTGATACATAATATTATTTTTTGATGTGTAACATGATTGGTTGGGATAAAAAATGGAAAAGGAATGAATTCACCATGCATGAGTAAATTTTTTATAGAAAACTTCGTGAGTTTTTTAAGGTTCTTGTTGTGAAATTCCATGTTTTTCAAAAATATCCCTCTCATGCATAAGTTTTTTCATTGTGTAGAACACGGTTTTACACTTTTATTTTGGTATAATTATAGGATCTACCATCCTATGACCTTGAAATTTGAACCAAAATAATTATTATATTAATTTCAGTTCTTTAGTCTATTTTGAGGTGACCACACTATGAACAAGAGTTTCCCACAATAACATCTTCATTCATAGGTATATTATCAATCATATTCTTCGATTGATAATATAGAAGGACAAGATTAATGAATCCTATATATTTTTTTGGAGGGTCAGATACCTTGATATTTAAATGAGATCATGAATATAATTAATAATTAAAAAGAAGTATTTCCTAGCAATGATTTCATTGAATTTCTATAGTAAAAATATAGAAATTATCTAGTGTGAGAATTTGAGAAAAAGATATGAAATAATGAAATAAATAAAATATCACATTGTAGTTTTTTTTAAGTTTCCATATTCAAAATATGGAAAATATATCACATTATCGTTTTTTGAATTTTTAGTAAGATAAAATGAAGGATATAAAAAATAAATATTGATGCTGCTACTATTAGAAAAATTTGTGAGTCACAAGAAAATAAGGAAACATATCAATACACCTGGGGAAGGAGAATAAATAGGTTGATGAATAAAATGATGTTAGAAGATATCAAGGATATGGTTTTTGAAAGGGAAGAAGGGGGAACTATACACATCAAAATGTATGATTTTAAAGAAGTAGAAAAAGGTTAGAAGTGGTCCACACATAGATTTAATTCATCATATCTGGTATAAGATGAAAAATTGCTCGAAGTGTATAGGAACTACATCTCCACATCTGTATATTGAAGGAGTCATTAAATATAATTCTAATATGAAATTATATTTATCCTGGGGAAGATTTTTGCTGCTGTTGTGGAAGAAATAATATTGAACTCTTTATAAAGAGTTTAACCTATCCATATTGAAGAAGAATAGGAGTTTATAAAACATATAAGTCAATATAGAATCTAACTGGACTTGAAGTTGCTCTCTAATCATGTTTTCTATACTTATCATGGATAGAGAATCAATTCTATAAACTGGATAGGCCTTCATCAAATTGGTTCATATAGTATAAGGATGGATCCCTAAGATTGACGGTTAATATATCCAAAATATTTACGATAACTATAATGAGTAGTATTACCTCTTAGTATGTCAATGTATCATTATCTTATTCTCTTTGGATTATCTCTTTTTATGGAACCATGTAAAATAATCATGTCCTATGTTATTTTCATTTTTTTATTCATTCTTAATATTCAATGAGTTTATGTGAGAATGTAATTAAAAAATCGATTGAGAACTAGTATTTCATGTGTTATTATGGGTAGAATATTCATAACATCTAATATTTCATGCATTCTTATGGGTAGAATATTCATAACATCAAATGTCCACTAATTACTATCAAGTTTAGTATGAATAAAATTATAGTGAATAATAGTTTATAATTATATAATCCTTCTTACCCTTTAAGGAATGGATGGATCAAAGTGGTCAGTGTTTATCTATCAAGTCTATTAAGAGTGATCTTTTTGATAGAACCAGTTAAAACTATCGTATGTATGAGGAGGATAAGACTATTAAGAGAGTTGAATATATCTACATCAAAGAAGAGAAATATATGAAGAAATTTATTATTGAAGTGTTCAATATATTTTAGGGTCTACCCTTAGAACCTATCCAACTAGATATTCTTTTTTTGAAATGTAATTTATATGATAATTAACCCCTATATTTGTATGAGATATAAAAAATTAATTACATCTAAATAAATGAGTGTTGTACCTGCTTCCTCTCATGGTCTGGCATCGTAGTCTGCCCCAAAGTGTGGAGGTATCTTGTAGAATCCTTGTTTTTTTTTGTTGTTGATTCCTAAAAGAAGTCAATAATAATAAATTTATTATTATTGAAAATAATGGTAATTTTCATTTAAAAACCTC
Source organism: Viscum album (assembly GCA_963277665.1). NCBI lineage: Eukaryota > Viridiplantae > Streptophyta > Magnoliopsida > Santalales > Viscaceae > Viscum > Viscum album. The sequence goes on along the minus strand of OY728146.1, from coordinate 1,660,512,079 downwards.
AAATTTTATTAATAAGTTGAACTCAGTACTCATCCAATGAGTAATCATTTGCCAATAATATTCTATTGGAAATTCATCCATGATAGGTGTGGCCTATAAATCCATGCCAACTCAATCATGTTATCCACTATATAATTTATGCCTACAGCCTCTCCAGAGATCACCTAATTCCACAAGCCATGCTGGCCTCACAGCCTCACCAATGAGAAAATTAAAATGAATCCGACACCAAAATATTAATTCAAATAAATGCTATAATAATATAACATTAAATCCAATGATTTTATTTACCCTTATTTATTACCAAGCATTATCCTTTATTTAATTTGGAATGTTTCTCCCGGAGAGTGGATAGATGGGAATGATGTCGGAGTATTTGAAAAGCGTCACAACAAAAATCCTACATTATTGTCCTATGTTTTAAACTATTTTTTGTCTTCATTGTACTCCACCATCATCTATGTGTGACTGTTCTACACTAAATGAATGTGTGTACACCCACTCCACTTATAGGTAGGTCCAATTTTTAAAGAATAAAAACAAATATTATATCAATACATCTTATAATGAAAATAATTTATGATAAAGAATTACTAGTGTTCTATAAATATACATGAGGCAGTCTGATCATTGGGCATCGTTGGATCCCATGACATTAAAGGAACATCAACCTGTACAAATTTAGTGCGTCCAAGTGTATTCACTTCAAGGTCATAAGGTTTTAGAGTAGCATTCGAAAAATCAAGAATGTAGTAGCCTTGGGAGAAGGAATTAGAAGGAAAAGAAGATAGAACAGATGGATGTTCAAATGGATAATAAGGATGAGGAGTTAGAAACATTGGTGGATATGATAAATAGAGTTAGGGAGGATCAGATGAAAATGGAGTCAAAAACATGGGTTACCTAAATATCCTAGGTGTTTGTAATGACACTGCGATATCATAAAGTTTGGTAGATGGTACTTCAGGGGGAGGGAAAAGGGAGTGATCGGGCATACTGACTAGAGAATCTAGGTATAGTACCACCCCCTTCAAATCTCCAGCCTGAGCACTAGAACTATATGATGGTAGGTGAACAACTGGAACCTTTGTGGAGGATCCTAAATAAAATTTAAAAACAAAATTAATCGTATGACATTATATGTTATTGATACATATATTTTATATAAAATACTCACAACAGGCACTGGAGGAGGGATTCCCATCTCATTCATTGGGTGACTGTTGTCTACCCTCTTTTTTCTTCATTGCTCCTGAGTGTTTTTCATTACCTACATTTGAAAAAAAATATGTAATTAATTAAAAATACATAACTAATGTGTAACTAAAATAATAAAGAAGATGTTTCGTGACTTAATTAATGAATACCACTTGTCAAACCAAATACAATATATTCAGTGATATAATAAAAAAAATATCTAGTGGGAATAATATCAAAACAAAAGACATGTCATATAAAAATATTTCATTCAAATTATCATGTTTATCATGGGTATGATATAGTTTTCATGAATTTTCAATTTGATCCAATTCAATTTTGGTTAGGCCATTTGGTTCATTCTAGTCAATTGATTAGGTTATTTGGTTTATTTTGTCAATTTATAAAGTCATTTCTCCATTTTTATTTGACTTATTTCAGTTGGTTCATATTTTTTGTTAGCTCATTCTTCCATTTTTTTGTTATGTAATTATTTTAATTGGTTTTTATTTTCATATCAATTATTTTAATATACCCAATTAAATTAATCTTGTTTTTTGTTATAATTTAACTGTTTTGGTTTTTTTTTGGTTTGGTAGGTTTGAATACAATTCAATTCAATATTAGAAAATGAAACTTAAAGAAAAATGAAACCAGTAAATATTGAAAATGTACATGAAGGTATAGTTGGATACAAAATATTTGTAATCAATATTAAATCAATTTATATATCACCAACCTCAACAACCCAATTCTAGCTAAACCAAATGAATTGAGAACATAGATAGATGATTCTATATATTTCCCACCAAAACTTTAGTTTCAAAATCAACTCTGAAAATTAATGTATTGTTGTCATCATAAGTAATAAATGTACTGGGGCCAATGGGAATAGGGATGGTTTCAATTCCATCATCACCATCATCAAAAATATGTCTTGGTATTACTTTAATAATGACACAAAATTCAGGCTGAAGATGATCATTGATAAAGAAAACTTGTTTCACCATTGATTCCAATACATATGGTTCATCAATAGAAAGAGTGTGAGTCATGTCAATAACTCAAAATCTATAATCATTAAAAAATGTTCCATGCCTCATCATTGAATCAAACCACATGAATTTTATCAGAACAACTCAACCATGAGAGTAATAATCCAATATTATTATTTTCTCAATGACTCCACAATGAGATACATTTTTAAATCATGGTATATTATCAGATAGACTGACATAATAGTATATTATGGAAGTTAAAATAACATCATCATTTTTTATCATGTTATTTTCTCATTCAATGATAATAAATATATACCAATTGATCACAATTGATTTTCATTCACAAACCATAGAATTAGGACCAAAATCCAAGTATCTCATTTCCTCAGAGACACAACCAGTAGGAAAACTCAAAAACAGAAATTTAAATGAATATTAAACTTAATTAAATATTTATTTTATTAATTTATTATACTAATATTTCTACCTTTTAATTTCATCCAAGCATAAAACTCTTTTCTATGAAAAGTCTCTCTCCTTCTCAATGATAAAGAACGATGCTTTATATTTATCATTTTTTAAGTTCCCTACTGAAAAATAGAAATAGTTCAACATATATGTAAAATTACCTGAGATGAAATAATATATATATTTTCAATTTACTTACTTGATATAGTCATTGAAGAAATCCCAGTTAAAAAAATCTTGTGATGTGCGATCTCCATATGTTCAAGGCTTAATGTCATAAATGTATGTGATTCAGGAATTCACCCTATTTGGGGAAGTGATGGAAAATTGGGTTCAATTTTATCATACTATTCTTCTTAATTTATCATTGGTATGTTTCCTCTCATAGTCAAATCAGACAAATATATTTAACATCAATCCACACATTCTTGAGCCAAGTAACCTTTGATGATATAACCTTTAGGATAATTTCTATTCTGGACATAAGACTTCAATGTGAACATGTTTATTTTAGTTGGATACACCAAAATAAAAGAAACAGGTCCTACAAGAAGTATTTCTGTTAGAATATTGACAACTAGATTCATCATGCATGTGAATAATGATAGAGGATATATTTTCTCCAATTCACAAAAAAATAATGGTGCCTCTACCAACATTTTTTTCATGAAATACATTGATAACTTATTAGCACAAATATCTCTAAATAAATGAACAAACCAAATAACTGACACCCTTACATTATTGGATAGAATATGATGGATTGTTATTGGAATCAACTCATGGAGAAGGATGTGATAATCTTGAGACTTAAAATATTTCAGCTTCAACTCTCTTTTGTTGACCCATTTTGATATGTTTCTTAAATAGCCATCAGAAACATTAATAATCTCTAGTACATACAAAAATTGATTTTTTTCTATAGGTTTCATCACATATGAATCAAATGTAACTTTCTATTTATTTTTACTGAAAAACATAGGATGCAATTCTAGTCTGATTCCCTAATCTACCAAGTCACACTGAGATTGTAGATCATCTTTGGTCATTACCATGACATTTAGAAGAATTGAAATCAACATTTCAGATATTTTATTTTAAATTCTCATTATGTCTAAGCAATGATGTAACAAATTGGTTTACCAATAAGGCAACTAAAATAAGTTACTTTACTTCTTCTAATTATAATAGGTTTCAGTGGAAACATTCTACCACTTTCTATATTTCATCTGACCCTTCCCAAATGAGAAACTATAATCTTTTAATTCATTAATCACATAAGTTCCATACATATGCTGATGTGGATTGTTGGTCTCCATGGTATTTTCAAATCCTCGATGATTATTCCGATATGGATGTTCCATTGGAAATAATTTTCAATGTCCCATAAAGTTGAAACTATGAATATATTTCATTCTTTTGGATTATGTATTCTTCATAAAAACAAGACATAATGGTTTTACCTTCATGATCCATCTAAAAATCATTGCATAATTAATAAAATCATTGATCATCTACATAATCACAACACACAACTGAAATATATCTTTCAAACATGCATCATATGTGCAAAAAACCACATTCCAAATAAGTTTCAAGTTTTTTATTAAAGTATGCATGTATACATCTACATCATTTTGAGGATAAGAAGTTCCAGATATTAGTATACTCATAAAAGTGAATTTTTTTCATGCACATCCATGGATTAAGGTTATAAATGTGTAGGAAAATTGTTCATGTTATGTGTGAAGTAATCATCTATCCAAATAGATTAAAACTATCACATGAAAGACCAAAACTTGCATTACATACACCAGATGCAAAATCAGGATATTGAGCATCAAATATCTTCCATGAAAATCCATCAATAGGGTGAACTAACTCCCCATAATTCTTCTTTCTATCGATATCATGACATCACATTTTTATTTCTATTTCATTAGAAATTAAAATATTCTATACATTGGGGATCAATAAAAAGTTCCACATTACTTTCTCTGGCACACGAGATGGTGTTCCATCATATTTTGGATTCCATCGGGATGTCACATATTTTATATAATCATTCTATTCATCATTTTCCTCCCAGAATAAGCTGCAATCTTTTTGGAAATCATGGATTTTGTTTTTTGAAAATCCAAGTTCCTCAACTAACTTCCATGACATATAGTGGTTTGAGGGAATATATACATCATCTAGAAGAAAGTACTTCAAAAAGGTATGAATTTAATCGATGGAAATATTATAAATCTCATACATTGTTTTCCCATGAAACAATCTGATTATAAATTCTAGCTTCTTCATTTTATCACAATACAGATATACTAGAGTCATGGAAACATCATTAAATTTTTTCATCCTGTCAACGTCATCATTTTCATTAAACGTATCATGTGTTCTTGTATTGAAATATTTTTGGGTCTTCATCACTTCCTTCTCATGATGATGAATTAACAGAAACTGTTCATCTAACAAATTCTCCAATATAGTCCTCTCATTTAGATCATTATCGTTTTGATATTGTATTTTATTGCCATTGTGATACCACACATAGTAGTTTGTCTAAAAAAATATTTGGTTATATGATAGCTAACTTCTTCATAGCTCAACCAAGGTATTCAAACATAATTATAACATGGAAAATGTATGTGACCACTATTTGAATCATTTTCAAATGAAAAATCTAAAAATATTTCCAACTTGTTTTTAAAATCGCTTTAGATTTGATCATTTTAATACATCAAACTTCAATCCATTCACTAAAAAAATTGTTATATGTCATTTCATAAAAGAAATTAAATAAAATTTAAGTTTAATCGAAAATATATTAAAGTAAATGAGAACTGTTAAATTTATATTAAACCATAACAGACACACTAGTCTACATGATAATCATAATATAATATACAAAAAATACTATATATATATAAGAAAATGAAATACATATAAAATCATGATATTGAATTCCATTGTATCAATGAGTAATAACTATACATAATACTACACAAAATTGTGTTTATAATTGATGTTTTCATTTTTTCTATTATTATATTCTATTTTTAAATAATGTTATACTTATTCAATAAATTCATGCATAAAATATTACTATTTCTGGGTAACCATATTCTATTTGATTTTTATATGTTTTGGTTAGTTCTATTTATTTACAATTAGTTTAGTTCTGGTTGATTTAGTTTGGTTGGGTTTGATTTTTTTATTTGGCATGGGTCGATGTATTCCTATTAGGGTTTTATTAAAGATCATTCTAATCAATTTATTTTCTATCATTACTATATAATTTTTTTAGTTAGGTTCAATTTAGTTCACTTCTTTTTATTTTAGTTCAGTTTGATGTAGTTTAGTGTAGTTCAGGTTTACTCACATCTACTTGGGTCAGATCACCATCTCATTTTCTATAATTGTTATTCAAATTCTCTTGGACTCTCATTACTACCTCATATTTTTATATCTTTGATAAAAAATCCCCTACACTTTTTCAATCCTGATGTAAAATATTAAAATCTTTATAGAAAAATAATATAAATTTTAAAAATAAATTATTTTTTATCTTCAATAACAAGAATAACCACTTTTAAATCTTGATGTAGCATATTAATTCATCTTTGGATCAATAAATAAAAATAAAATTTAAATAAAAAGTAAAAAATAACTTCTTTACACATATTTGGTATCAAGAATTCATTTCCCAAAAATAAAAAATATAATGGATTCATTTTCCAATACAAAAAAGTATAATGTTTAACCCTCATCAGTTAAAAACTACCACATCATCCATCCCTATATCATACAATCATTAGGGAATTTGACTTCCCTTTATACCACAATGTCATTATGTAAAAAAATATTGGTGTATTCCATATCTCTATGAAATAGTGGGTAGAATATAAATATCCATATATCACTATGATTACAAAAAAAATAACCATATTTGACATTTATATTGTTATAATAAAAAAAGAAATATAGTTACACTAATATAATAAAAACAAATTCACTTATAAACAACATTTATTCACATCAACCAAAATATTAAAAATATTATAAAAATCCCAACAACATACCCTAATTCAATCACATATTCAATCTCTTAAAAATTTTCACACTTGACAACCCCTTTTGAATATTTATAAAAACAAAAATATATTATATATTTTAAAGGCCAATGCAACTCATAATTATATTGACATAACAAATCAAATTATAAAAAAATCAAATTAAATAACATAAATTTGAAAATCACATACTCCAGAAACTATATGATCAATGTTAATTCAACAAAAATTATAATACATCACATAATAAATTCTATGTGACAGTGCCACATATGAAGTATTTAGAACATGCCAATTTCATATTCAAGAATAATCAAATGAAAACCTTAATGGATAGATTACAATGGATTTGGAATGAAACTAAACATCATAGATAACAAGGAAAAATAAATCTATGCAGAATATATAACTCATTTAAAACTCACCAGTTTGAAGTGAAAGAAAAAAATTGACTTAAACTAAGGATGGATCACCGGGTGGGACAAAGAGGAGTGGTCTCCGTATGGGATGAAGATGGGTTCACGCTACTGCAGTCTCGGTATTGGATTTCAAGTAGAGCGCTGCAAGATCTCAATATGGGAGGAGGGGAGCAGCATGCTAGGGATGGAAATTGGAGAAGGGGAGCATGGGATTCTGGGAGTTGGGATGGGAGAATGGGAAATGAGATGGGAGTTCTAGATTTAGGGAAACTCGGGGCACCCCTATGCCAACACTTTTAAAAACCATTGGCATTGGCTAGTCTATCCCAATGATTTTTGAGAAACCATTAGGGTAGCCTTTAGTATAACAACTAATCCCAACATTTAGGGAAAAACATTGGGATAGGTTCATTGGGAAAACCCCTATTTCCAGTACTGACTCATTTTCATATTATTTGTGGTGATCTTGTATTTGGACCTGTTTAATTTATATTTCTTGTTTTCATACTCTGGTTGTGGGATATAGATGTATGAATGCATGGTTTATCAGTTTTCTTTTTACATTTCTACATTGTATGGTCTTGGAGATGTTTTAATGTGTATAGGTACCTTAGGCTAAGGCCTCACATGTTAGTGATATTCCTACTCTGCACTATTCACTAGCACATGGCCGACTATAGGTGGGATTGGGGATTCATGACATGGGCCCTATTAGGATGGGTTGTGACATAATCAACCATACATCAATCCGAGACACAATGTGATTGATATGACTCAGAGTGTGTGTTTTCAATAGAAAAGTTCCATTTTAGTTTAAAATGAATGCCACTTCACTAAAACTGAGAAAAAGAGCTTAGGTTATTTTCAAACTTTAAGAAAATGATCCATAATTCATTTTTTACATGCAGGAATTAACCCCAATCAAATCATATACACAATGTGGTCTATATGAATTTAAGTGAATGTTTTCAATATAAAAGTGTCATTTTATTTTAAAATGCATCACATATCCAAAACCAAGAAAATGTGATCATATTGTTTTCAAACATTATTAAAATGTTCCATTATTCATTTGTGGCCTATAATAATCAACCACAAATAAATCTTACACTTCATGTTGTCAGTATTACTCGAAGTATGTATTTTCAACAAAAATGTGTCGTTTTAGTTTAAAAAATGCATCAAATAGACAAAAAACTAAGAACACAAGAACAAATTATTTTCGAAATTTAGTAAAATAGTCCATAATTCAATTTTTATGTGTAAAAATCGACCACACATCAATCTAAGAAATTATGTGATCGATATGACTCAAAGTGCGTGTTTTTAATAGAAATGTTCCATTTTATTTTAGAACTACAGTCATGTCTCCACAATTGATCAAACAATATCATTTTTTAAAAAAATTATTAAAATGATCCATAATTCATTTGTCACATGTAGGAAATGAACTCACACCAATATGACACACGATGTGGTTGATATGACTCGAAGTGTGTGTTTTCAATATAAAAGTGTCATTTTAGTTTAAAATTAATCACATAGTCAAAACCAATAAAAAATCTTAGATTATTTTAAAAAATTATAAAAAAAAACATTACATACTTTATTTTTTACATTTAAGAATTGAACACACATCAATACACCACCCGATATGCTCGGTATGACTCGAAGTGTGCGTTTTCAATACAAAAGTGTCATTTTAGTTTAAAACATGTATCAAATATCTAAAACTAATAAAATGGTCTTATATTACTTTAAAATTTTAAAAAAATGATTCGTAATTAATTTTTGATATTTATGAATTAACCACACATCAATCTGATACACGATGTGATCGATATGATTCAAATTTCATGTTTTTAATAGAAAGGTGCTATTTAGATTAAAACAATTTTCACATCACCAAAACCAAGAAAATGAGATTTTATCATTTTTAAACTTTATTAAAATGATCCATAATTCATTTTACTCATTTAGTAATTTACTACAAACTAATGTTTCACATGATGTGGTTGATATAACTCCAAGTATGTGATTTTAATATAAAACTATCATTTTAGTTTAAAATTGATCACATATACAAAAAAATAAAACAAGATTGGATTATTTTCAAAATTTATTAAAAATTTCCATAATTCATTTTTTAACTATAGTAATTGACCATACATCAATCGGACACCTGATGTGGTCAGTATGACTCAAAGTGTGTGTTTTCAATAAAAAAGTGTCATTTTAGTTTAAAACATGCATCAAATAGCCAAAATCTAAAAAAACTCTCAAATCATTTTAAAACATTATTAAAATGGTTCATATTTCTTTTTTAATGTATAATAATTGAATTCACATTAATAGACATACGGTGTGACCGATATGACTCAAAGTGTATGTTTTCAATAGAAATGCACCAATTTAGTTAAAACCTCATGTCACATCGCTAAAACCAAGAAGACGAGATCAGATTATTTTAGAAAAATTAGTAAAATGATCCATAATTAATATTTAATGTGTAGAAATTAAAATTAAATCAATATGACACATGATGTGGTTGATATGACTCGAAGTGTTTGTTTTCAATATAGAAGTGCCATTTTAGTTTAAAACAAACATCAAATAGAAAAAATGGATCAAATGAGCTCAAATTGTTTTCAAAATTTAGGTTAATGATCCATAATTCATTTTTCACATGTAGGAATTGACTTCACATCAAATTGACACATGATGTCATCGATATGACTTGAAGTGCACGTTTTCAATACAAAAGTTCCATTTTAGTTTAAAATACGCATCAAATAGCCAAAATTAATAAAATAATCACAGATTATTTTCAAACTCTATAAAAATGATCCATAATTCATTTTTCACATATAGAAATTAACAATTCAACCATCTGACACATGATGTGGTCAATATTACTCAAATTTTGTGTTTTCAATACAAAAGTGTCATTTTAGTTTAAAGCACACATCAAACAGCTAAAACCAAGAATCCAATATTAGATTGTATTCAAACCTTATAAAAATGGTCCATAATTAATTTTTGAAATGTAAGAATCATCCACACATCAATCTAACACATGATGTGGCTGATATGACTCAAAGTGTGTGTTTTCAAAATAAAGGTGTCATTTTAGTTTAAAACTCATGTCACTAGAAAAAACTAAAAAAAAAACAATCTCAGGTTGTTTTCAAATATTAGAAAAATTATCTATAATTAATTTTATATTTTTAATAATCTTCCACACAACAATCTAATACACAATGTGACCGATGCGACTCAAAGTGTGTGTTTTCAATATAAAGGTGTCATTTTATTTTAAAACACACATCACGGGCCAAAATTGAGAAAACAAGCTTATATTAATTTCAAAATTTAGTAAAATTATCCATAATTCATTTTTGAAATTTATAAATTGATCGCAAGTTAATCTGGAACATGATGTGGTCAGTATGACTCAAATTTCGTGTTTTCAACATATAAGTACCAATTTAGTTTAAAACACTCATCACATCTCCAAAACTGAGCAAATGACCTTTGATTGTTTTCACATCATTTTATTTTCTATTACTTAATTAAATTCCTTATCATTTTTATTTTATACTTATTTAGTTAATTTTCAAAGAGATAATTCTTGAAGAAGAACAATAAATGGTGTTCTAGTTTAAGGATTATTCACAAAGAGCAGGTCCTCTTGAATTAACTCCCATCCATTGTTAGTTTTTTATCACCATATATGAGGTCCAATTCAAGTGGACCTTTTTTTGAGAACAATAAGAAATTTTTTGATGTGTAAGAATGAATTGTAACTCAATCTGATATACAGTGTTCCTGATATGACTCAAAGTACATGTTTTTAGTTTAAAATCAACATTTTGTGTTTAATTTATTTCTTTATAGTATTACTAACATTAGACTTATTTTCTTATATAGATGAATTCTTTTTCTTTATATGGGGTGTTTTGTTTGTAAACTAATAGCATGATCGGGGTTCGAGGTCTAAAGACAAAGGAAAATTGACGTTTTTGAATTTCAGTGATAATTTGTACTTACAAAATGTAATTTTAAAAACTAATATTTGGAATGTTTATAACATAGTGTTTTTTTTCTTTTATTTATGCTGTAAATTATATTTCAATTAAATTCTATATTTTCACCCGTAATAGGCTTTGTATTTTCATTTTTTTCTTCTGTAATGTGTTTTAATTTTAACAACACACTGTAGCAGTATTCCCCTTTATTAATTGTACTAATAACGCTGCTAAAGGATCATTTTAGAAGTTCTTTTTCTAGCACTAATAAAGGGTCCCTTTATCAGTTCTATATAAAAATTTTGAAAAATAGGGTCGTTTATCTATGCTTAAAGAAGCATTGATAAAAGATTTTGTCTTTTAATCGTGCTCCAATTTTCTTCACTTTTTTTATGTGGACAATGGCTTATTTTAGAAATATTAAAGGAATTATTTATAGTAGTGGAAGTAGAAAACTGATTTTCTTAAAGAACATTCCTAATAAATTAAAAGGGATATTTCTATAGAGAAAGAGTTTAAGGTAAGCATCATTCCACTCAAAAACACATCTTGATGAAAGAAGGCTATCTGAGATGGAATCTACATCAAGAATTAAATAATTGGATTAAAAGATGAATGAAAAGGATGATAAAATCATGTAACTTTAGTATAGGATAAAAATATATAATGAAAAAAAGAATACACATCCCATGGAAGCCTCATCAAGTGAAAGGAAAAATTATTCAAAATAGTAATATGTGAGAAAGAAGAATTAATTTTCTAAGTCTTAAATAAATTAAATATTCCTTGAAAAATCACTAGATAATTTATCTTAGAATAAGGTTGAAATAAAGTCATAGTATTATGTAAGGTTGGGACACACCACCAGAAGTTCCAATGTAGATCATGTAGTGGAAAACTGAACCTCTAGAAATTTTCTTCCCCAACAACTAAGTGTACCAGAAGTAGGAATTCACAAAACACTACCCACCAAACTAAGTTAAACTCACATTCACCTTATAAAAAAAAGAAATGGTAATACAGGAAATAGAAGTACCTAAAGCACTAAATAAAGATGAGAGATATAACATACTTTAGATTTTTTTTCCTACATGCATGGGAGGAACCACTAGGGATTTTGAATATTATCAAGGGTAAAAAATAATACATTCAACTAACAAACATAATCATTAATATATTATTATAGAATTATTAACACTCTATAAAACTTTTATGCACTATATATTCCACTGGTACACTATACAAGCATCAGATTCATTATTCCATGCTTAGATCTAGTATCCAAGGTCGTTTTCCACTTCTTTTTATAGGAAACTTAGCTAGTTTTTCTAGTCACTCAACCATTCCATGCTCATAGAGGATCCTCAATATATAATTTCATTATTAATCACCAATTACATTGTTTACATAAACCAATTTCCCCAGTAAAAACTTCTATATTTTTATTTCCAAAGAAATCATTTTATAGATTTAACTAACATTATGGAATACACTTTATAACATCGAAAGATAGGAACTTTAGATGACCCTATTTTCACTAAATATAGTAAATTTCATTTACTTCATATCAAATCTATCCACCTTCCATTGATTAACCAATGTTTAAACTTATGATGATCTGATCTTTTGATGGTCTAAACAAGGATTCACATCCTAACAATCTCCCACTTGAAGACTTTTTCCTTGTAATACCTTAGAATATCTCCTTAGCAAACATCTTTCCTTCTTATGCAACATTTCTCTACCTTTCCTTCTTCTATTCACCCAAGACCCATTGAGGCATGATATTTCCTTATACATTCTAGAGTTAAAGTCTTATTAAACATGTCTTTCATATTTTTTCTACCAACGATGTGAGATCCCAACCTTATTTTGAGGTATGGGTCTAACTATATTTTGTTAAACCTCCTTGAGTTCCTTCACTCTTGTGTTCTATGGGGGTTTGGGTGGTCTCGAGAATGTTCCTGGGGGTTCAGGGCTCAAAAATATGTGTTTTGGAGTTTCATCATGGGGTGAACGGTTAGTGTTAACTATTCACCCTAGCCATGTGGCTTAAAAAAACAGGGACATGGATTTTCAACCATATATGGGGCTCCATTAACCCATGTGAATGTAGGAAAAAAGTCATAGAGGAATTTCTCATGGTTGGAATATGTACCGTGTGCTATAATCTTGTGAAATTTCATGTTCTGGATATTAAGGGTAGTACGGTTTCTCAAACCATACACCACCTTAAAATTTTAAAAATTAAAAACAATATTTTATGAACCTCAACCCTTTTAAATCAATTTTTTCTCCTCCTTGGACAATAACACCTCCCATGCATGGCCTCATTCCTCCACTCCTTACTTGGTGGTTCTAGCTTGGTTCTTGGTCATTAATTATGTTTTCACTTGAAATTGGAATCTACAGGTGAGGTTATAAGTCTTCTTCTATCCTTTATTCATTCGTTTTATTATGAAATTATCTCTCATAATTTTAGCTAATATACCCCATTTTTAGGGATTTTTTATAAAACCTATATTTTTCTCATTTTAGGCCAAATAAAAGCTTATTTTTGGTAATGTAGACTCATCTAGGCATAAAGTAATGGTCCCTATGTTTTTTCCATAGTCACATCCACCCTAACATGTTCTTGTTTCATGTATCACATTGAATCTCCATGTGTAGCCCCTAAATATTATCTCAAATCATAATAATATTTTTTTCATTCTATTTACCCTCTTTTAGAATGCTAATTTCAAATATGAAAAGTGAATCCATGTGAATAACTATGATTGAGCTAACAACCTTATAAAATTGTTATGGAAATAATAATTTGTGATGGTACATGGTTTTGGTTATTGGAAATGGTATTTTATGAAAAGGTACTTTGAAAATTGAAAATTATATTTGGATTTTATAAATTTTATGGGTATAAACCTTGTGAAATAAGAATGGTTGGTATATTCCTTGGATGAGAAAACACCCTAAGAGTGGTCCTTTCTACCTACCTTGGCTGAGAAAACACCCATAGGAATGGTTTGTGTTACTATGTTTGGCTAAGAAAACACATGAAGGGGTGGTCTATGATAACTTCGAAAATTCCTACATGGGTGGTCATGATATTTTAGTTGGAATAGTGCCTATGATGTGCTCATAGACACTCTAGCACTAGTTAAAGAAGGTATGGTTGATCAGGATCTTGGACCTAAGGATCAATGATGGTTTTCTTGTACTTATTTACTTTTGTGAACTTAATTGTTAAATTGTAAAAATTATAACACTTCTATATACACATATCTATAATATAGATTTATTTAGGGGCATCATTGACGGTTGCCTGTAAATATTTACTCACAACCTACTCCGGTCATTGTTTAGCATCAGACCAGACTTCATGGTTCTAGGTCTAGAAAATAGAAAGATCCTGATGTCGGATACTTGATTTTTTGGATAAGTTGGATCCTAGGAGATGGGGGACAATCTAGAGCTCAGATCCTTCTTGGAGAGTCATGCACTTATTTTGAGTCTTTTGTATTTGTGTTCACTTTTGGTGCATGTTTTATATTACTATTGATATGAATGACGTTTGACTATCTTTTACAATCATTTTGGATATTACATGGTTTATGTTTAGTAATCAGCCCTTCACTACTATAGATTTGGGTTTATCCAGCACTATCCTTTATCAACACAAGCTAAAATCACTGATAAAGTCCCCCTTTATCATTGCAAGAAAAATCACTAAAAAGGGGGGGCTTTATCAGTGCTAGAAAAAAGAACTAATAATGGGGGTCTTTATCAGTGTAAAAAAAGAGGGTCTTCATGACCCTTTTCAGGGGAGACTGAATTTATTATCAGGGATTACATTCATATAGATATTATGGTTTTTAAGTTTTATTATTTTTCATGTTTTAGTTTTATTTATAATTAAATATATGAATATTTTATTATATTTACTTATAATAAATCAATTGTATAAATACATATTTAAACATATTTACATAAAAATATTTTTTAAAATATATAATCCTTATGAAAATAAATATTTATTATTCCTTTTATTTGAAACAAAAAAATATATCCATTTTATTTACATTATAAAAATGCATTAATTTAAATATATATACCTATAAAATTATTTTTTATATATAAACATTTGTGTATCAATAAACAAATATATATTTATATATATGTTCTAATATTTGTAAATAAATACATATATATTTAAATATTTGTATGTGCATGCGAGAAATATAAATGTATACTTGTGTGTAAAAATATGTGGGTGTTTAAATGTGTGTGTGTGTGTGTGTCAATATTATGTATATATGTCACATATAAATGTATTTATATATATATATATATATCATTGTCATTAAATCTAGTATAAAAATGTATTTACAGTAAATGTTTATAAATATAATATAAAAAATATATATAAATATACAATTACATGTTACTATGTATACATATATATATATATATATATGTGTGTGTGTGTGTGTGTGTGTGTGTCAATATTTAGACATATAAATATATATGTCATGTATAAAACTTATATCTCAATATATAGACATGTTTTAAAAATGAATTTAAAAATAATTATATAAATTATATGGAATTATTTATTATCTATTTTATTTAAAACAATATCTAACCATTTTTATACATTATAAAAATATATGAATATATATATATACATATACAAATGTGTATATAAT
Organism: Viscum album; assembly: GCA_963277665.1. NCBI lineage: Eukaryota > Viridiplantae > Streptophyta > Magnoliopsida > Santalales > Viscaceae > Viscum > Viscum album. The sequence continues at coordinate 1,660,496,187 of OY728146.1, read as the reverse complement.
ATTTTTATATACATATGTTTGTGTATTAATAAACATTTATATATTTGCATTTATATTCTAATATATATTAATGAATATTAATATATAACATATTTAAATAAATATAAGTGTATATATATACCACACACTTATAAATATATATGGGTAAATTGAAATATCGTAAAATATGAAATAAAACAAGCTTGGTGGAGTGGTAAAGGGAATTTACTTGCATAAGGGAGGTCACTGGATCAATTCTAGGCACGAGTAGGTGTTTAGGGGAGTATTCTAGTGCTGAGGAAGGGTAGGGGTGCATGATAGTAGTTGGGGAGTGGAAAGAACTGAGAAAAAGTCCTGTGAGCACTTAGAAAGGGTGTATTGGGGTGTGTGAAAAGAATAATGTTTTTCAAAAAATTTATCAGTGCAAAAAAAATCATTGATAAAGGGTACCTTTATCACCATTTTTTATCAGTAATAAAGGATGGATTTATTAGTGCTTTTTTAGGTCTGATAAAGTCACTCATTATCATTTCTTTTTGTGAGTGCTGATAAATGTTGTATTTTAACATCGCTCGCAATATTAGCACTTTTTTAGTGCTGATAAATCCCTTTTTAGCACTGTTAAAGGGAATTTTTATAGTAGTGATTATCTTGATGTTCGCCTATGGTGTTATGTGATATATATTATAACCCTTATTTTCTATTTTTATTACACTATGTCCAGTGGGTATATTCTCCCCAAGGAATATTTGTAGACCCCTAATACTAGTCATTAGACTTTGGAATGCAAGGAGGCTTTCCTGAGGTTGTGTAGCATAACAATATAGTTACAGCTCATAGTGAGCCAAATCGAGACATTAAAAAGTGGAATCTAAGTTTTTTTCTTTTTTTTTTGTACTATTTGAGAAGGTAGATGGGAAACTATTATTTCTGATGTCTTATTAATGAGCTCATTTCTAAGAGTAACTAACCCACATATGGTGAAAAATAAAAATTTTCAGGGATTGGACTTGTTGTTCTTGGATTTTTCTTATTAAAATTGTGTTATTTCACCTTGAGTGATGCATTTGGTTTTGTTGTTAATGAATTTTGGAAATTATCAGTTCGTTTGATATATAAATAGATCAGGTGTTCATTCATGCATCATGCTAGGCACATAGGATTCACATCTCATCTATTCTTCTCTATGTGATTGATTGATATATGTTAGGTCCAAAAGGGATCTAGATACCCTGAGGGGGGGTGAATTAGGTTATCGATATTATTTTTGAAATTTATCTTGCCCCACTATATCTTGACCTCTTTATTATAATGGTCAAATTTTTTTCCCTTTAGTGTTTATATTTCTATTTTCATTTCCAAATCTATCTGATGATGATGCATAGATAGTAAAACAGGAAAGAAAACACCATCACACACATATTTTACTTGGTTCACCCTCATTAGGCTACGTCCAAGGAGCATAAAACAACAATGTGTTGATGTACCTAATTTAATATGGATCACTACCATATCAAGGTTTGGACTAAACCACTTCTATAACCAAGATCACTTCCTTTACAATGTTTAGGGTCAGCTCAATATTTTTCCAAGGGTAACTCACTAAATCTATTTCGATGAATCACTACTAGTGGAAAGAATCACGTTCTTACTATTACTTTTATCACTACTTTAGAAAGGATCCACACATAATTTATGAACATTTAGGTCCCTTCATTATCAATAATTAATGAACCATTAACTATTTGTAAATGTTTTATTTAATTTCTTTCTCGGATGCTCCTTCACTTCTATAAAAACATTGGGATGCAACACTTCCACTTTCCAGAAAACTAGAACCAAATTATATTTGCTATAGACACAAAAATTACCTCTACTTTGAAAATATATTCAAGATATTTCAATTCTTACTTTCATTTCCTTGAATTTATTAGTGAATGAAATCCTTTTAGAAGTATTGTTGAATGTTACAGATCCTTTTTCTTCTTATTCTTCTTCTTCTTCTGAATTCAGATATAAAAATGATACTGATCACATGGTAAGGTAGGTGTGTATATCCATTTGCAAGACTCTAGTGCGAAACCCCTATGTGAGACCTTGGCATATAACACTTTCTGTAAGATCCTGGTGCATACCCTTGTGCGAGATCCTGGCACAAACCCTGTTCACACTTTCTGTGAGCTCCTGGCATGAACCCCTGGCATGAACCCCTAGTACGAACCATGTTCTCACTTTGCGCGGGATCCTAGCACAAACCCCTATTCCCAATTTGTGCAATAATTTGTTCAAATCAGGCACAACACTTATACAATTTATATTCCTTCATTAGTCCTCTCTGTGAACCTCATTTGCGAGATCTATTTTTGAGCCTCCTTATTAGATGTTTCTTCAGATATAACAATGAGAAAAAACTTCATCAATGTTTAAGGATGGGTTAGAGGTATTTATATGCATAAATACACCATCTAAACTCCACAAATTATAGATAAACATCCTTCCCATTATCATCACGCACTCCGAAAACCTCCTATCATGAGATCCAAGTGTGAGTCTTGTTTATGCTTTGTGTGATATCCAAGTGTGAGATCCAAGGACAATCATGAGTGTTTTATGAGATCCCATCATGATATCTAAAGACAATCATGGGAACTATGAGATATCCCATCGCATGATCCAAATATAATCATGCACTTCATGAGATATCAATGCGTGATCAGTTCAACATTCGCGCTCTGTGAGATCAGTTTAGCATTTACGCTTCGTGAGCTCAGTTCAGCATTCACACTCCATAAGATCTATTCATCATTCACGCTCCATGATCTCAGTTCATAATTTTCACTCCATGATCCATGTTCAGCATTCGTACTCTGTGGTATCAGTTTTCCTTTACACAAGGTCCGACATGCATGCTAACTCGTCATTCCTTCTTTGAAAATCAACCTTCAGCAACAACCACAAACCTTGTCAACAAACACAATTAACCTAAAAGAACCATCATTAAGTATTTTTTCCTAAAAATCTCCCCCTTATATTTGTTGACAACTCTTCACATCTTGATACCACATTAAATATTGTTCCAAATTGTACCAAAAAATTTTCTTCTTGCGATTCTGATAGCGATCATAGATTTACACAATACACAGTCTGAGCCCACATGATCAATGCTCAATGTGAGAAACAAGAGTAATATGAAAATTTCATTAATGAAACACTTCATTCTAAAACCACTCAAATACTTTCATCATGAACCTCATCTGTCGTGATATATAACCTTTGATCGAACATATTTAGAATCATCATATTTAAAGCTCCCCCTACATAGTTTCTCCCCTTATCATCTTATACCTTTATCTTGATTAATACATTTTCTCCACTTTTATAGCCAGAATTTATCCCCATTTTCAAAAAACCTGAAGGTTACTTCATTGTGGTCTGAAATATGGTAAAGAATATAGATCATCATTTTAGGGGGAAAACATAATACCTTAGGGATAGGGGGTCCCACATCCACACATTTTCAAGTGCGAGGAGTCGATTAAACTCCAAGATCCTGTCAATGATGTTCAAATTTTTTTCAAGTAAGGCCTTTTTCAAAATTTCTATAACCTATAGTTCTGTAGAAACATAATCCAACTTCAAAATACCTTACTCCACCTTCTCTTTAATAAACTGATAGTTGATTTCAACACGATTCATCTTTGAGTAATAGACAAGATTTTTACTGAGATTTATATCACTTAAATTATCACAATGGATTCCGATCGGAGACTTCACTTCAACTCCCATATCATCAAGCTATTGTTTCAGCCACAATAAATGCATGCACGCTTAAGTAGCCACAATATATTCAACTTATATGGTGCTCAATTAAATGAAATATTGTTTCTTATGTAGAAAATAAATACACAATCCAAGAAGATAGAATGCACCACATGATGTTAATTTTCTATCATATGATGACCTGGACCAATCTATATCTATATAGCCCAATATATATTTCTGAGATTTGTCATTGTATAGAAAACTAAAATACCCCAATCCCTTGATATACTAAAGTAATATTTTCGCTACAAGAAAGTTTGTTTCCATGGGATTTCTTTGATATCATGATTTTTGTAATGTGTGAAAAACAATATCATGTCTCATCGCTATCAAGTATAATAGACTACTAATGATATGCCTATATTCTATGAAATTTTTATCAGGGTATCCACTACATTCATCCTCTCTTTGGAATTATCCATTATAACTCTTCTAAAAACCTCCTCAAAATATTTATATTGAGAAATAAATGTTGAATTCTTTCCTTGTGTCGCTTATAAACCAAGGAAAAACATCAATTCACCAATAATTGACATTTTTAATTCACTTTTCATGAATTATGTGAACTAATTTCACTAAGCTTTATCTGATCCACCAAATATTATGTCCTCGACATATACCATCACCATTATCCATTTATTATTGTCATTGTTGACATATAGGTTGTAATCAACTCCACCACACTGAAAACTGAGCTTCTTAGAAAAATGATGTAGTCTTGAATACCATGCTTCTGGTTCTTGCTTCAACACATATAGTGCCTTCCTTAGCAGAAAAACTCTGTTCTCATCTTCTTGAATGAGAAAAACATCTATCTACTCAATATAAACTTATTATTCTAGAACCCCATTCTGAAATGATGAGTTGATATCTATCTGGAAAACTTTGAACCATCATTTCATTGTTATATCCAATAGTAATCTAATTGTTTCTAGCCTCAAAACAGTTGTAAATATTTCATAAACATCAATACCCTCTATCTAGGGGTCCCCATTTCACACTAATTGGGCTTTTTTTCAAAACATTGTTCCATATTCATTCATCTAGTTGTGAAAGAACCATTTGGTCCCAATGACATTCTTATCTATTGTTCCTGAAACAATCTCTATCTTTCTCATAGAATTCATTAAGGAATTACTTTAATTAAAATTTTACACCCCCTTAGTAAATGATATTTTTTCATTAGATTTTTAATAATCTATAAAATCATGAAGGGAACACATTATTCTTTTATCTCCTTAAAACCAGATAAAGATAAATTATTATCCCTATTTATTCTTGAAGTTCTACATAGCTCATAGGAAACCATAGGATTAAATATGTACACTAGAAGGCTATTTCAACTATATTAAATTTCAAATTTGATGCCATTTATCATCATGGAATTGAAACTTTGACTCTTTTTTAATTTTTTATGATCCAAGTAACATTCTTCTTTTATAACCCCACATAGCTGTAAGATTTTTAGAAAGTAAAATTGCCACTTGGTAGGGAGTCATTGAAAAATCCTATAAACCTACTAAGTAATAAATCTTTGTAGGAAACAAGAGTTTAGGACAATAAATTTCAATATTGTCCATGTCACACAAATACTTCCATAGATTCTAACAGTATGGATTTACTTAATTCTTCAGAGGACTCTCTTTTTAGATGAGGCTATATCACCTAGTGTGCTTGTCACCATATCTACCTAAAAACATTGTTTCTCCCCTAATTAGTCTTCTATAAATGGAAAAAAATAACACTTTTAAATGGGTCATGATACCAATGATGGAATATTCAATAAACATGGAACCACTAGTTCATCCAAGTGTAGATTTGATGGATCTTCAATTTCACATTAAGCACTTCATCATATAATCTCCTTTTTTCCACAACACACAACATTTAGTTAAAAATTTGAAAAATAGATTTGTTGTGTAACACCACTTTTTGAATCTGATACCATATGTGGATTTCAAGATTTTAGATTCTTCTTATTGCATATATCTCATTAAACTAATTCACTTTTTCCCTTTCATCATACACACCCCTTGGATCAAATCTCCCCTATAGTCCTACACAACTTCCAATAGATATGATAAACATTTAAAATATAGAGAGGCGATACCACTAGAATCATTAATAATATGATTGTGGTTGATCTTGATAGATCAACCCTTTGATACTTTCCTTCAAAGTGTGGTACTCTTTCTTTGCTTGTTCCAACTACCTAGCCAACTTCAAAAATTCTGGACATATGACTAAACATTCTTTACCCACATGCTGAGTCTTCTTCTAATATTTATATTTCTTAGTCTTTTCATTTTTCATAGTTTTGGGTTTAAAACCACTTGTACAAATTTATTTCTTTAATTCTCCAAAAATATTTCATTTTTCATGAGTCTTTCTCTAAAAATAAATCTCTCCATTGGTCATATTCTCTTGATTTTTCCTCCATTAGAGGGAACTTTCTCCTACCTTCACTTATTTATTTATGGAATGACATGAGAGTTTGTCATGAAATTATTCATTCATTTTTATTTTATCAGTTATTCATGTCACTAAACTATTTATTATTGGTGGTGGGTCCTTCACTGAATGTACATTCTTCTTTCTCACCACTGGAGTAGCTCCTACCATTTTCTTCTAGGTTCATTCACATTCTTTCCAAGAGTGATTGTAATAAAGGAGGTGATTTATACTCCTTTAATTGAGATCCTTATGTTTCCCCTGAAGCTATAAACCTATTTTTCAAATTATCATGTTGTATTCCAATATATTTTTTTTCTCATACATGACTATAGTTAGGGATCCCATTTCAGGTTCCTTTTCCATCCCAATTTTCTTTATGTTGCAATATCTTTCTAAATTAAATTGATTAGAACATATAAAACATCTCCCATTAAAAACATACCTCACACCATCATTTATTAATTTAGATGATGATACATCTAGAGTTATTCTATTAACATTGAGATCATGGGCCTCTTGAAACATACTCATGGTGTGTCCCGGTCTTCCACAATAGTGTTATTTCATGACTAATTTCTTATGAGAGAATTTTCTTTTATATTTATCAAAAAGCTTCTTCTTATTCTTAGTTTTTGAAATATTTCTATCTTCACAGCATGAAATATATTCCATATCCTCAAAATAAAAACATGAAGTAGGACCATGCATCCAATAGAATTAACACATGTTATCACAACTTCTTATAAAAACATTTTTTAGCACTATCTACAACACCTACAAGATTTTTCTTATTTATGGAACTATTCATAACTCTCCTCCTATCATGAATGGTAGGGGGTTCATCATATCTAATACCAGATTTTTCCAAAATTAATGGCCTTTGGGATAAGAAATCATTTCATGGTTTCCCTCTAATATGGAATATTTTCTCTTCATTTCACTATTACCTTATGAAGGATAATCAACTAATAAATGAAAATAATCCTTCAATTTGGGATTGCCTTTGGAATTAGATTTCTCTACTTATTTCTTAATGGATTCTAACTCATATCCCAAATTTTTAATCTTCATATCACCTGATTCAAGTTTAGTATTAAGTTATCTCTTGAGATTCTTCCCACTACTCATCTCATCTTCCAATTCTTGAGTGATCTTATCCCCCATGTCACTTTTCTCCTTTATTTTAAATTTTTTACAAGCAAAAAAATCAGTACAACATGCATTATTATGTTGCAGCCTTTGGTTCTCTTGAACTAGTTTAGATAACTGTGTAGAAAGGCCATATTTTATGGCTTTCAGATTATGAATTTCATCAGAGTTTTGATTCTTTCCCTTATCATCAAATTTGAGTTTTTCTATATTTTTAGATATCCTTTTCAGTTATAAATCTTGGGAATCATTCTTTTACCTCAGATCAGTATCCACATTAATAAGACATTTATTTAAACCTTTTATCCTATTGACCTCAATTTCTTGTACTTGGATATGAATATCTTTAGATTTATTTTCTTCAGCCAATTTATGATCCAATTCCTTTGTTTTTTAGACAACCTACAATTTCCATCTTCTAGAAATTTCTTCATCATCAATAGTTACATCATCACTTAAAACATAAAGTTCTTTTCTCATTCCTTCGGTTTCATTTAATGAGTAAATATTTTCACAGTTCATCCAAACCATTCTTCAGTACATTGTCGGTTTCCTTAAACCGAATCACACTCTTTCTAGAGACACTTCCACACTGAGTAATACCACCAGACTTATGATTCTTTGCAGTTCTTCCCTTGTCCATGGAACACCAAAATAAAACTAAAATGGAACTTTAATTCCAATAGTAAATTAAACCTTTTTAGAGAAAAAAATCAGTCATAGTATCCTATGCTCTGATACCAATTTTTAATACCAAAAGGATACTAAATACCCTGAGATGGGGGGGATGAATTAGGGTTTGAATATTATTTTCTAAATTCTCATTTCCCCAATGAATCTTTACCTCTTTATTATAAGGGTCACTTTGTTTTCTCTTTAGTGTTTTTATTCAAACTCTATTTGATGTTGATGCATTGAAATTAAAGCAGGAAAGAAAACACAAGCACACATATATTTTACATGGTTCACCCTCATTGGGATATGTCCAAGGAGCATAAAATGTCAATTTGCTGACGTACCTAATTTACTTTGGATCACTGCCAAATCAAGGTTTGGGCTAGATCACTTCTATAACTAGGCTCACTATGGAGACCCATGTTTTGTAGGATGGAGCTCATTCAGGTAGGAGCAGAAGATTTATTCTTTAAAATCGATGAAGATGATCTTCCCTTATACTAAAATCCGGATTGTCCATGGAATCTTTCAACCTAGACTGGGAAAGGTCCTTCAAATCCCCTCAGAAATATCCCGATGAAGGTTCTGATTCTTACAATACTCCATGAAAAAATCTTTCCTTTTCAAAAGTCCTTTCTAGTCCTACAAATACTATTTCCAACAAACCTCCGGTGTTTAAGAGATAGGGGATGGATCCATCACGGTGATAGAAGATCCAAAGGAACTCAAGCAAAGGATAGAACTATGCAAGGTTTCGGTGCTAGGTCAGATTTCTTATGAGAAGGGTATGAAGCCCTGGTCTTACGCAGATCTTATGGATAGAATATCTCATTGTTATAAATCTTCAAAATGGATATTGATACCAATTTTAAAGGTATACTTCCACATTATTCTAGAGAAACGAGAGGACCTCAATGCAGTATGGTGTGATGGTAACATTAATCTCAAACCAATTTCTTTCAGACTCTCTTATTGGGATTCTAACTTCAATCCCTTTATGAAAAATCACTCCCTCACACAGGTTTGGACTAGGATATATGGACTCCCATGGGTTTAATGGAATCCAAAAATACTCAATGATCTGGACCCCAGAATTGGAAACCCTCTGATGATTGATTAGTGCACCATTAGTGGTGATCTGGGATTATATGAAAGAGTTCTAATTGAGATTGACATGGAATCACATTCACATGTATGAGTATCCCTAGCTAAAAATGACCACCAAATGGAGATCAACTATGAATTTGAGAATCTTCCACATTTTTGTGATCATTTCAAGATGGTGGGTCATTATTTTCAAAACTATCGATTGGTTTAGAAGATAGTTAAACCATCTCCTGGCTCCAATTCATGGATGGAAGTCTCAAGAAACAAGAAGTGTAACCCTGGGATTTATAGGAAAAGGATGTTTCTGATCCAATGAAAGGAGTGAATGAAAACAAATCTATGCCCATGAATTCCTTGTGGGTAGATTTGGTTGAGGAATAAGATAAGAAAGATGAAAATCCTATGATCTCAAACAACAAACCTAAAATTTTCATGATGGGAGACACTTCAGAGGAATCTTGTCTCCTGGATCATTCATCAGAGGTTTTCTCCACTACACTCTCCACTCAATTTAAGGAACTTCTTATTGATATTATTTCTTCAGAAATTAATTAAATTATTCAATTGGAGGAGTCTTTGACACTCTAAAAGAATCTTACCATATTCTGAAATTTAAAGAAGGTCCAATCAAGGCACTTGTAAGAGGAAAAGATAACATCCTCATTGTTGAAACTCCTATCAAAACTCCAATGAAAGAATATGCTCATGTTTCCACACAGATTCATATTATTGATGAATCTAATGAGACAAAAACTTACATAAACTTCACAAAGTCAGAGACTTCTAGGAAATACAAAAGGAAAATGTAAAGAAAAGAAGATAGGGGACTCACCTCCAAACAAAAACCAAAATTAGGATTCTCCTTTATAACAACTAGGGAATATCCAACCCTAGCATATAAGGTTCCCTTAGCCTCCTTGTAGGTAGGTAAAAACCTGAAATTATTGGAATCTCTATGCCAAAGGTTATTTAATCAAACCAAAATACCTTTTCAATATTAGGGGATACTCTAATCTAGGTAATTCTCAGAATGAATCAAGATTTGATAGAATCTGGCTCATGGTTCATAGTAGGGTTGAAAATCCTTTTGTTGTGCATGAGGATAATCAAGTAGCAACCTGAAGTTTTGGCATAGCATACCACAAAATATATTACTTGATTTTTTATGATTGTAATAATTACACATACAAGAGAGTTCTATGGATGAAAATCAAGGACCTGTATAATGGAATTAAAGTTCCTTGGATAATTATTAGAGATTTAAATTCTACACTTCATGCAGATGAAGAGATGGGGTCGGTTCATATCTATATATCCATGCAGGATTTCAAAGTTGTTGTTGATGATGTAGGCATAAGTGAAATAAACCTTGTTGGGGCCAAGTTTACATGGTATATGAGACGTCTAAATATCATGAGATAAAGTAGAATCAATAGGTATTTTTTCAATTAGGAACCTCTTGAAAACTTGAAATCAATATCATGTGTCACCTTGGCAAGGTACAACTCTGATCATCATCCCATTATGGTTAGTTTTGTTGAAAATGAGAGAAGGAAACCTCTTCCTTTCAGGTTCAACAATGCTTGGGATTCCCTCCCAAAGTTTTCAAAAAAAATCAGGATTCTTGGTCTTTGAATATTTGTAATATTAATACTCTAGGTTGAATTTAAAAGCTCAAACTTCTCAATAAAAAACTAAAAGATTTGAGAAAACAAAAATTCAGTTTTCTTTATTCAGAAATCAATTCCCTTGAGTGATATTTACATGAAATTCAAGAAGCAATTACCAGGAACGATTTCTATGAGGATATTATCCATGAATTTGAGATGAATACCAAGATTAAAAGTCTTGTAAAAATTAGATACAACATCAATAAGGATATCTTCAGAACCAAGTGGCTTGCTGATGGGGATAAAAACAAAAAAAATCCATGCTTTGTAAAGGAATTTAAGGGAAAATAGACCACTCACTTTACTCAAATATGGGGACCGAATACTTGAGGGAAGGAAAGATCTATCCAATCACATTGTTTCTCTTTACAAGAATCTCTTAAATGGGCCTCCAAGAAATTAGGCTCTAAAAGAAAACAATATTCCCAAGTTGATAACTAAGGAAGATAACTCTTTACCCTCGTCCTTACCTCTGGACATTGAAACCAAGGAAGTAGTCTTTGGCCTTAATAATGAAATATCACCTGGACTGGATGGGTTCACAAATTTATTCTTCCAACCATATTGGGATATTATCCAGAATGATGTGTGTAAGCTTTTCAAACTCTTTTCAAGGTAGGATCCTTCACTCAAGGATTCAATTCCCTATTCATTGTTTTAATTCCCAAAGTAGAGAATTCCAGCAATATCAGTCAATTCAGAACAGTGTCACTTGTTAACATGATTCAAAAAATAATCAAAAAGATTCTTTCCAATAGACTTGATTGAGTATCAGATAGAATTATATCATGGAATAAATTTAGATTTGTGAAAGGAAGGAGAATTCAAGATTGTTTGTTCACAACTTCAAAATGTGTTAACCTCCTCTGAAAGACTGCTAGGGGTGGAAAATTTTCACTCAGGATGGACATCATAAAATCCTTTGATACAATGGATTTTAATATTATTAGTGATGTGCTTCCTAGTTTTGGATTTAGTATGTGATTCATTCACCAGATTACAACTCTTATTGGATATACCCACATTTCCATTCTATTTAATGGCTCCTCAAAAGGGTAATTCAAATGCTCCAGGGGGTAATACAAGGGGATCCTCTTTCAGCTATTATTTTTGAAATTACAGAAGATTTTCATATTAGACTACTTCTTCATATGGTGGATATGGGTGAAATGGAAACTATCAGAGCGGTAATAGATATCTCTTCTCCCTCCCACTTATTTTTTGCTGATGAAATTATCATTTCTACCCAGGGAGATAGGAGGAATATCAAAAATATCAAAAATGACCTATTTTACTATGAAAGTGTTTTATACAAGGAAATTAATTAGAGTAAGTCATTCATCTGCTTTGGAAAAAATATCTCGGCCTCAAGAAAGATCTCCATTATCAATGATCTAGGAATAAGAGGATGCTACATCCCCTTTATTCACCTTGTAGTTCCCATGAGATAGGGTAAGCCTCATACCTCTCACTTTTCTAATACAGTGATTCAATTTAGAAGGACACTGGAGTCTTGGAAAGTCAAGTCACTATCGATGGCAAGACAAATCTATCTTGTTAAGAATGTTGTGATATCAAAGCTGGTATACTCTTTAATGGTGTACCTATTGACCTTGTCTATCATTGAATAGATCAATTCAATGATGCAAAAAAAATTTGGAGTGACAATGTGATGGAAAGGAATATTTTAATAGCCTCTTGGAAATAGTGTAGTATGCCCCAGGATCTAGGTGGTCTCAGTATCAAGAACCTGAAACTCTTTATCCAGTCTCTCCAAGATCAATTAACTAGATGTTAATCAACAATAAATCGGTCTATTTGGATTTCCTTAGATCAAGATTGTTTTCAAATCTTATTACATGTAAACCAAATTTCATGAAGTATTCTACTAGGGCTGGATTGAGAACCATTTTCCAAAAATAAACATGCACTCTCACTGGCTGGTCAATGTAAACTATAATCTTAACTTCTGGAATGTCAAATGGTCTAGAAAACCCCTGATTGATTGGGTTAACTTGTAACGTCCCAGTTTCAAAAGCCGCCCAGAGGTTCCCCGTACCCAGTTAGTCACATGTCCTCAAGCACATTTCCCCAAATTCCAGAGGCTTCTGACTAGCAGCGAGGGCATTGGATATGATAGTGTTGAAACTATTCGCTCATTAGTAGAGTAACGCAGTAGAAATAAATACATAACAATAGCAGAAGCAATAATAATACCATACAATATTAAATAGTGGAAGACTGAAAGAAATAAATAACTGGGCACCTATATAAATGATTCATGATAAATATGTCTAGGAAAGTATCCAAACAAGTCACAATGCTGGAATACAGTACTAAACCAATTAAAAATAAAAAAATAACTCCAATAGAATCACAAGCCTCAAGTTGGTCCCATGCTCCCCATCTCCACATAAATCAAGTACCTGAAGTAGAAGGGTGGTTTCCTTTATCTAGACCTAAAAAAATATAATCTGTTTGGGCCCAAAAGCATTACCCAAACAGGGTTTGAGATGAATACCAATATTCAACCACCCAAATAAATTTTCCTAACATTCATTGAATATATATGGCAGGGAATAAGAAAAACGAATCATTAAACAAGGAGGTACTCATAAGTAAACAATCATACGGTTTCAATTACATCCATTTTCATTTATTAGTTAAGAAACAAACAATCATAAGTAACCCTCTGGGAAGTACTCATAAACTAAACCCTCTGGTTTAACCAAACAAACAAAAGAAACCCTTTGGGAAGTACTCACAGTCTAACCCCTCTGGTTCACATTTAGCAAAGACACTCTGAGGAATCACTCGTCGTCAATTCCCCATGTGGTCTTGTATTGGTAACTATAGACACTCTGGGGAAGCACTCAATGTCCAATTACCCATTTGGTCTCATAACGAGGAACTAAAGACACATAGAGGGAGCACTTACATCCATCCCCCATATGGTCTCACAATATAAAGTAAACAGACACTCTGGAGAATCCCTCAACGTCCATTCTCCCTAGGTTCTACCACACCAGGTTCCCACAGCCCTGTGTAAACAATCGTGCACAAACGGTATATGGTAGTCAAAGTAAACCCCAAGAACTACATGGGTAAATAGTCTACAACATATCACAACATGTCAAATAAAATCACTCCATCCTACAATAATAGGTATGGAAAACTAAATAGCCTAATAGGAAATGCTAGACCAAATGTTCAGAATCAATAAAGCATGGACAAGAACATCCATATCATGGAAAATAACACTAATTACAATCATAAATCCTCTACTCAAGCACACAAGGCATAGCAGGCAATAACAGGGAAAAACCCCATAAACACACAATACCCCAAACAAGGGTATTGGGCACTTTTTCCCATATAACTCAAAGACTAACTACAAAAAGGCACAAACCACCTACCTCAGCATCGTACAAATGATATATGTGAACCTCATGCCTTGAATTTCCCTAGAACACTGTAGATCTAAAAAATTCCAAAAACTTTCAACTGATAATATCTCATGAAAGAGGAGAAATTAGGGAACAAGGCTTTAGAAGAAGGAAGAGGTTACCATGGAAATTCCAACGCAATCGACGGTGGCCAATTCGGAGAACAGATGGCGAGTCAGGGCCCTGGAGATGAATCATCGGCTATGGACGCTCCTAGACAGGACAAGTCGAGAAAAAGGGTGTTATGAAGATTAGACGTGACCCTAGTCCATTTAATGAAATAAAATAAAATACATTGTGTGATATTTAAAAGTACACGATGTGTACTTTCCTTAACCGAACTCTGCTTTAGGCGGACTCCAGGTCACCCCACACGACCATGTGCTCGGCTGTTACATGGCCAACACATGGCTACCCGCGACAACCGGGTACACGACTGTACTTATAAGTACACGGTGTGTACTCCTGAAATTTCAAGAAACTCCTCTTTTTTCTCAAAAACACTAGAAAACAAGATTCATACCTGAAAGAAGATCTGGGTTCTTATAAACTCTTCACCTTAAAGAAATTCATCCCCGAATTTCCCATGCAAGGTGGCGTAGAAGAAGATTTCTCAAACAGCTCTGGACACTGCAATCGTACATCAGCCTCCCTCTCCCAAGTCTTGTCATGTACTCTCCTTTGCTTTCATATCACTCACACCATAAGAACAGAACAGACATGAAGAACCTTCGCACTACGATCAAAAATCCGGATAGGATGTTCCTCGAACGATGCGTCCACCTCTAGCTCAACCTTCTTGGGATGAAAGACATGAGACGGGTCTGAGAAGTAATGTCGTAGCTGAGAAATGTGAAATATGTAGTGCATAGCCTGGTACATCTGAGGTAACTAAAATTGATAGGTAACTAGACCGACCCTTTCCAAAACCTCAAACAGTCTGTCGTACCTCAGCGAAAGCTTACCCTATCTCCTAATCCTCACGTTTCCCATCCTCAGTGTGACATGTTGAAAAAAATGATCTCTGACCTTGAACTCCATACGTCATCTCCATCGATCAGCATATGACTTTTGTCGTGATTGTGCAGTATCCATCCTCTTCCGAATCAACTCTATCTACTCTGTGGTCTCTTAGACAAGACGAGGTCCCAGCATAGTTACATCTCCTACCTCCAGCCAACATAAGGGTGATTGTCATGGCCTACCGTACAAAGCCTCATAAGGTTTTATATAAATAGTTTCTTGAAAACTATTATTGTAGGAAAACTCCACAAGCGGTGTGTGTTTATCCCAAGAACCTACAAAGTCTAGGACACATACTCGATGCATGTCCTCCAGCACTTGAATTGTATGCTCAGACTGGCCATCTGTCTGGGGGTGGTAAGCTATACTCAGAAGTACTTGTGTACCCAAAGCCCTATGTAGTCCCTGCCATACCTGAGAAGTAAAATGTGCATCCCTGTATGAAATAATGGAGTGTGAAACCCCATGTATATGTACAATCTCTCATATGTACATCCTTCCCAACTCATCAACACTGAAGGTCTCCTTGATCGTTAAGAAGTGAACAACCTTCGTGAGTTTGTCAATGAAAAACCAAACTGCATCATTCCCTCAAGGCGATCTCAGTAACCCTGTCACGAAGCCCATCGCAACATCATTCCACTTCCACTTGGAATGGGTAGCTGTTGTAAAATCCCTGCTGGTCGTTGATGCTCCGTCTTCACCTGCTGATAGGTGGAACACCTCATGAAAAAACCAGCAACATCTCTCTTCATACCTGGACACCAATACTGACAGTGTAGATATTGATACATCTTGGTGACACCAGGATGAACTACCCAAACTGAGGAATGAAAGCCCCACATCATCTCCTTATGTATGTCTTCCGGCACCCACATGTGCCCATGAAAATGCAAGATCTAATCCTCACATACTGTCCATCTAGGAATAGGATCCTCTCCGGAAACACTCTCTCGTAGGACTAGGCCTTCAGAATCTGATAGTTGCCTCATCCGCACTCGATCAAGTAGAGTAGAGGTAACAACTACAGAAGAAACAAACATCTGCCCATGTCTGTCTTGCACCTCCTAATTCATCTCAGAGAATAGATCCATTAGCTTCCTCTCACTACTGGCCTCCTAAACTACCGGTATCTGAGTCCTTTTTCTCAACGCATCAGCCACCGTGTTGCCTTTCCCAAGCGTGTAGGCATGCTCAAAATAAATGGGCTGAAGGTACTCAACCCACCTTCGATGTCTCGGATTTAGATCGTGCTGAGTGAAGATATACTTGTGACTTTTTTGGTCGGTGAAAACCACAAAATGCTCTCCCAGAAGATAATGTCTCAAACAACATAAAGCATGAACAACAACATCCAACTCGAGAACGTGCGTTGGGTAATTCCTCTCATGTGGTCTCAACAGTCGAGACCCGTACGAAACAACTAATTCTCCCTTCATAATCATTAATCCTATCCTGATACCTGATGCATTATAGTATACAGTATAGCTCTTTCCCGACTCTAGAAATACTAGTATATGTGCTAAATTCAACCTCCCTTTCAGCTCTTAAAAGGCTGACTCACAAGAATCTGACCACAATTAATTCATACCCTTCTTAGTCAGGCCCATCAGTGGCGCTGCTAAGCGTGAGAAGTCCTGTATGGAATGTATGTAGTAACCATCCAGCCCTAGAAAAATCCACACCTCAAGGATGTTCTTCAGCTGCTCCTAGGAAACTATTGCTCTCACTTTCTCTGGTTCTACTGATACTCCTATCTCTGAGATAACATGGCCCAATAAGTGAATCTAGTCCATCCAAAAGTGGCATTTTGAGACCTTAGAATATAACTGATACTCTCTCAATGTACTCAAAATGATCTCAAGATGTGTGGCATGGTCATGTCGAGTGTGAGAGTACACCAACATATCATCCACAAAGACTACTAAGATAGAATCAAAGTATGGATGGAACACTCGGTTCATCAGTGCCATGAAAACAACAGGTGTGTTCATGAGACTGGACGACATAACCACATACTCGTATAGACCATACCTACTCTGAAAGGTTGTAAGAGGTATATCTGATGGTCTAATGCACAACTGATGATAACCAGATCTCAAGTCAATATTCAAGAACACCCATTCTCCTCAAATCTGATCAAAGAGATCATCAATCCTTGGAAAGGGATATCGGTTCTTGACCGTCAACTGGTTAAACTTTTGATAATCCACACAAATTCTGAGGGTACCGTTCACCTTCATTGCAAATAGGACAGGCGAACCCCAAGGAGAAGTACTGGGTCAGATGGAACCCTTTGCCTGTAACTCCTCCAACTACTTCTTGAGCTCCAATAACTTTGTTGTAGCCATCCAATAAAGAGGAATGGACACCAGTGCCACTCCTGGCACAAGATCAATAGAAAATTCCACCTCTCACTTCAGAGGTAAACCTGAAAATTACTCGGGAAATAAATCTCTAAAATGATCGACCACTGGAGGAAAGTCCAACTATGATATCCCCTGGTTATCCAGATATAGACTATCAATCTGGTCTGTAACTCCTCTCAACCCATGATGCTCGGGTCCTGCTCTGCTTTCATGTACATCCCATTCTCCCTTATGAAGAAAAAATACTTCGTATGTTGATGTGAAACTCACCCTACGGTGATAACAGTCGACGACTACCTGTAAGGGAACTAACCATTCCATTCTGAGAATGAAATCATATTCCATGATCTATAATACATAGAGGTCCCATAAGAAGTGACACCCATCAACCTCAAGGGGAACTCCTTGCAATGACGTACACTAGCTGTTCTAGTCCTCAACGGAGTGTCTAGTGTCAAGATATCAGTAGAGGTAATGATACAGAGCCCAAATATCTCCACAACAACAACAGATATGAAACTATGGGATTCCCCTGTATTGAAAAGTGTAGAGGATAAAACTGAGGCAACTAGGATAATACCTCGCACTGTAGAGGGTCCGGGATCCTACTCCTGTTGGGTATGCTCCACTGCGAAATTCAGGCTTGCACTACGGCCCTATGACCCAATATGACCACCCTGAGTAGATTCACCTTATTATCACTGAAAGCCTGCAGACTAGCTACCAAGACTGCGACCTCCATCTTGGCCTAAACGGCCAAAAGAACTCCAGTTCCTTGATTGATGAGAAACTGGTAGTGCTTCTCCTAAACGAGGAGTCATAGAATAACTCTGATCACCAGCTAATGGTGATAAAATCTGATAGAACCGCTGAAGATGGCCCATCTTTCCACAAGATCAGCACTCGACTAGGTCTCTCAAGAAATGTGGCCTCGTATGCCCACTCTTCCCATATTGGTATCACACCACCTGACCACCAGAAAAAGTTTCATGCCTGCCAGGATCTCCACGTGTAGACTCTCTGTTGCGCTTCCTATTGTCACTAAGAGGGGTACCAACTCTAGATGTCGAGCTGCCCTGACTCACAGATCTAGAATTCCTTATATTTTGCTCTGTGATCAGTGCTTGGTTGACTATAGAGGTGGTGGAATTCAAACTGAAGATGTTCACATAAGATCGGATGTCGTTCTTGATACCATCCTCAAAATTTCTCGCCAGAAATAACTTATCACCTCATGGGATGGGTGTGAAGTGCTAAAGCTCTGTTAAGTGGGAAGAATACTCCATAACTGAAAGAGTACCCTGCTCCAGACTCATGAACTCTTGGGCTCAATCATCCCTCAAAGTATCTGAGTATAAGTAGTCAAAGAAGGCATGCTGGAACTCGTCCCATGCCATATCCTGCTGGCATCCCGCCTGTGAGATCACATCCCACCATCTCTTTGAAGAGTCCCAAAGATTATAAGTAGTGAGCTTCACCCTCCTCTCTAGAGGAGTATCCAAATGCTTGAAGATAGAAATCATGGCTTCTAACCATGAATCTTCATCTGGAGGTCCTCCTTCCCCTGTGAAGGTGGGAGGATGCTTCTGCTAGAAAACCTATGCCAAATTATGCCATTAATGGGGCAGGATGTGGTACTCCCTAGAAGGTCTTCATGAACCTCATAAATACCTCTCGGAACTGTGCATCATCACCTGTGTCCAGAATGAAGACTGGTTCCAAGACTGGCATTATAGGAGGATCCACTGGTAGTCCCTGATCGACCATGTCTAGTGTCTGAACACTGCATTGTATCTGGCGTACAACCAGAGGAAGTCTTTGTGGAATGACACTGCAAGGTCAAGTGCGCACCTTAGGATCAAGATTTATCAAGGACTGAAAATTAGAAGTTTCATAAGGGAACAATAAAAGGAAATCATTCAAGTTTTTCAAAACATGGATACACGGTGTCTTCCTTTAATCCTTTACATGGGCGTGTACTTTTGCCAAAACTGGTTGTGTAAAACCCCATACACACGGCATGTTCTCCCAATACCTATCATGTACATGATTCATTTCCCATTCCCAAGTTATTATACATGACTAACCCACACGATTATATGGTCGGATACAAGGGTTATACTACATGATGTGTTAAATCTTGACACAATGTGTATAACCAAAGTTTTATCCATCTGTGTTGTTGGTCACATGGGTGGACACATGATCTATACAACATGACGTGTACATCTGGTACACAGTGTGTCCCACTGAAGATTTCCCAACCTTGTGTCTCTACCCACACAACCAATGACATGGTTAGAGAATAAATGTCTTGTACATACAGTACATGGCGTGTAATTAAGAAAAATAGTTTATTCCTGAATAGAAGGACACATAGCATGTATTTATCATTACACGTCGTGTATTCTAGGATTTTACAGATAGTAAGCCTCATAAACTACTCTGGAACCCATAAAACACTAAAACAAACATTAAAGTTCCAAATTCCGATCTGTGAGGGCTCATACTCCCCAAGAATCAAGGCTTTACATCTTATACGTGTTAAATACAAGGAATAACAAGGAAATAATCCACCAAATTTTGATCCATGAGGGACCGTAACACCTTAAGAACCAAAGTTTGGTGTTCATTCAAGAAAAACCATATACAAACAATACCATGTCAAACAGAAAGTATTCTATCAATTCATATATCACAACAATGTGCATATTTAGCACAACATCTATCACAACAACATGCAATTGGTAATGCACCCTAAATGGCATGGCAAGGATGCATGACATGTAATTTCTAGAAAGTTCCTATATGATGCATGAGATGGAATAACCTCATCTCATCGGGTTGTAACAGAAATAGAACCTCGATAATATCAATAATAACAACACAAAACATGTGAATCACCCAACAGGGAAATCAAATCAATTGTAATAATTTCAATACAATAAAAATAGCAATAATCGAGGTAAATTTTATTTTCCTTGTACACAGGTTAGCTACTCCCAGGTACAACTTATTACCAAGTACCCATTTCCTTCCTATCCCTGGATATAGGCTCCAAACAATAAGTCAAGAAGAAAATAATCCTATGATACCACTTTGTAACTTCCTGGTTTTGGTAGCTGCTAAGAGGTGCCCCGTACCCGGTGGTCACATGGCCTCTAGCGCATTTCCCCAAACACCAGAGGCTGCCGACTAGCAACGAGGGCCTTGGGCATGATAGTGGAGAAATTATGCCCTCATTAGTAGAGTAATTCAATGGAAATAAATAGATAATAATAGAGGAAGCAATAATAATACCATACAACAGTAAACAGTTGAAAAATGAAAGAAATAAATAATTGGGAACATATATAAATGATGCATGATACATAGGTCTAGGAAAATAGCCAAACAAGTCAAAATACTAGAATAAAGTAATAAAAAAAGTACAAAGAAAACAAATAAACTCCAACAGAATCGCAAGACTCATCTTGGTCCCATGCTCCCCATCTCTACAACAATCAAGTACATAAAGTAGAAGGGAACTTTCCCGTATCTAGACCTGCAACAATATAATCTGTTTGGGCACAAAAGTATGACCCAAACAGGGTGTGAGATGAATCCCACTAGGAAACCACCCAAATATCTATGCCTAACAGTCAGTGAATATATATGGCAGACAATAAGAAAAAAAATCAAAAAAACAAGGAAGTACTCAGAATTAAACAATCTTATAGTTTTAATTACATCCATTTTAATTTATTAGTTAATAAACCAACAATCATAAGTAACCCTCTAGGATGTACTCACAGCCTAACCCCTCTGGTTTAACCAAAAAAACAGAAGCAACCCTATGGGAAGTACTCACAGTCTAACCCCTCTAGTTCAGCTTTAACAAAGACACTCTAAGGAAGCACTCACCGTCAATTCCCTCTGTGGTATCGTATCAGTAACTATAGACACTATGGGGAAGAATTCAATGTCCAATTCCCCCTGTGGTCTTGTAATGAGGAACTAAAGACACTATGAGGGAGTAATTACATCCATCCCCCCTATGGTCTCACAACATAAAGTAAACAGACACTCTAGAGAAGCCCTCAGCTTACATTCTCCCCATAGTCTACTACATCAGTTCCCACAGCCTTGTGTAAACAATCGTTCACAAACGGTATATGGAAGCCAAAGTAAACCTCATGAACTACTTGGATAAATAGTCTACAACATATCATATCATGTCAAATAAAATCACTCCATCCTATAAGACTAAGCATGGAAAACAAAACAGCCTAATAGGAAATGCTAGACCAAATGGTCATAATCAAGAAAGCATGGTAAAACACATCCATAGAATAGAAAATAACCCTATTTAAAATCATAAATACTCTACTCGAGCACACAAGGCATAATAGGAAATAACTGGGCTAAAAACTATAAACACCCAATACCCCAAACAAGGGTATTGGGAACTTTTGCATATATAACTCAAAGAATAACTACAGAAAGGCACAAACCACCTACCTCGGCATTATAAAAATGATATACATGAACCTCATGCCTTGAATCACCTTAGAATTCCATATATCTACCAAACACCAAAAACTCTCAACCAAGAATATCTTGTGAAAGAGGAGAAATCAGGGAACGAGGATTTAGAAGAAGGAAGAGCTTACCGTGGTGATTCTAACGCAATCAACGACGGTCGATTCATAGAACAGATTTCAAGTCAGGGGCTTAGAGAAGAATCGCCTGCTATAGATGCTCCTGGATGGGACAAGTTGAGAAGAAGGGTGTTTTGTCGATTAGACGCAACCCCGGTCCGTTTAATGAAATAAAAAGAAAATACCCAGAGTGTTCTTTAAAAGTACATGGAATGTAATTGCCTTAACTGGCCTCCACTTTAGATGGTCTCTAGGTCACCCCACATGACCATGTGCTCAGCCATTACACGGTCATCACACGGCTACCCGCGGCAATCGGGTACACGACGTATACTCCTGAAATGTCCATAAACTCCTATTTTTCTCGAAAACAACAGAAAACAAGATTCATACCTGAAAAGAATATATGGGTTCACATAACTCCTTAGGTATCAACCAGAATATCTCGATAAAGTATCAATTAGCTGATCTGGAATTGCTACCTGAAGACATTGTTTCAACTGTTGCATGTCATGATTTTATTAACCAGGATGACATGCTGATTTGGGATTAATATCCAAATGTTCAACTTGACACCAAGACATTTTAAAAACATATTCTTCAAGGAGATCAAAAATGGATCGGACTCTTCAACCAAAATTGGCTTCCTCTATAAAGATTTACCCTGATTTGGAGGCTCTCACTTAACAAGATCCTAGTTGAAAACAACCTAAAACAAATTGGTATTTATCTATGATTCAGGTGTGTTCTTTTTTATCAGCACCATAAAGATATCAACCACCTTTTCATATCTTGTAAAACTTCTTCATCTCTATGGATTATAGTCTTTGATATTTTTGAGTTTCAAGCTCCCCAAGCTAGTTCACTGCTTCAACTTCTTCCTGAAATTCTATAATACCAATCCTCTAAGAAGATTTCCATTCTCTTAAAATTTTCTTGCACAGAACTAATCCACACTATATAGAAAGGTAGAAATAGAGTCATTAACTCCCATGTATGCTTCAATACCAATCAGGCCATGGGTACTATCAGTACAACAATACAGAATGAAAACTCAATGCATGCATAATTATACAGTAACTCGGTAATGGATTTTATTATATTAAAGCAATTGAATCTGGTAAGAAACATTCCTAAACCTTCTAGAACTCTTGAAGTATTCTGGTTTCCTCCCTTTGTTGGCTGGTTAAAATTTAATATTGATTGTGTCTCGAGGGAAAATCTAGGACCTTCAGGATATGGGGCTATTTTCAAAGGTCATAACAGTGATGTTGTGGAGATAATTTATGGTTCTTATCCCAAGTCACTTCTCTAAAGGTGTAAATGATGGGATTTATCAGGGAAGTTGACCTTTCATGTCAAAGAAGTTGAAACAGAATATGGTTTGAGTGAGACTCTACTACCATTTTTCAAGCCATTAGAATGTGAACGATTCATCTTTCATGGAAGTTGACAGCAAAGTGGATGAATTGTCTTAACAAGATTTCTTCTATGAACTAGATAATCACTCACACATTTTGGGAAGCTAAATACCTTGCAGATATCATTTAAAATAAAGGTTTTATTGAAGAGGGATGCACATGCTCCATCATTCTCCCTTGTGACATGTTTCTAGATTTTCTATGTGTCAAATGTAAAATACCTTTCTTAGGATCCTATAACTTTTCTTTACCCATAATAAATAGCCTATGAGTTCATATTTCTAAAAAAATTAGGCTCACTACCTTTACAATGTTTAGGGTCATCTCACTACCTTCCCAAGGGTCAATCCCTAACTCTCTTTATATGGATCATTATCATTGTAAATAACCACCTTATTCATATTCCTTTTCTCACTACTTTGTAAAGGATTCACACACAGTTTATGGGCATGTAGACCCCTTAATTATCTATAATGAATGCATCCTAAACTGTATGTAGATTCTCTCTTGAAGTTCTTTCTGGCCTGCTCCTTCATTTATATGGAAACACCTGGATGCAACTCTTCTACTTTCCAAACAACTAGAAAGAACTTCTCTTTCATATAGACACAGAAATCATCTCTAATTTGGAAGGATCTTCAAGACATGCCAATTATTCCTTTCACTTCCTTGAATATGATAGTGAATGAAATCCTTCTACAATTATTATCAAATTTGTTAGATCCTCTATCTTCCTCTTCTTATTCTAAATTTAGATATGAAAATGATATTACTCATAGAGTAATATAGGCACGTATCTACATGTTCAAGAATCTAGTGTGATACCATTGTGCGATACCCAGACACATAACTCCTTGTGCGAGATCCTGGCTTATACCCTTGTACAATAACCTAGCTTATACCCTTTCACGAGATCCTGGCACATACCCTTTTCATTCTTTACATGATCTCCTGGAGAGAACCCCTAGCACGAACCCTATTCATTCTTTGCATGATCTCCTGAAGTAAAACCCTAGTGTCAACCTTGCTCGTGCTTTACATGAGCTCCTAGTGTGAACCTTTGTTCTCACTTTGCGCAAGACATTATTCATATCATGTGAAACACTTTTTCAATGTATATTCCTTCACGAGTTATCTCCATAAACCTCATTCGGGATATCTCTCTGAGAACCTCCTTCTCAAACATTGCTTCAGATATAACAATGAGGAAAAACTTCAATAGTGTTTAAGGAAAATGTAGGGGTATTTATAGGCATAAATTCACCACCTTAACTCCACAAATCATGAACAACCATCCGTTCCACTAGCATCATGCACTCCTTGAACCTCCTAGCATGAGATACAGGAGTATGTCTTGTTCACACTTTATGTGAGATCCAGGTGCAAGCTCCAAATAAAATCATTAATGTTTCATGAGATCCCATCATGAGATACAAAGACAATAATGAGCACTATGCAAGATCCCATTTCAAGATCCAAAGACAATCATGTTCTTCGTGAGATCTCAACGCAAGATCATTTAATCATTAACACTCCACGAGATCAGTTTAGCATTGATGCCCCATGGGCTCATTTTACCATTTATGATCTGTGAGCTTAGTTAAAAATTCATTCTTCGTGATCTCGGTTTAGCATTCAGGCTCTATGATCTCAACTCAGCATTCACACTCTATGATCTCAGTTCAGCATTCACGCTCCGTGAGCTTTGTTCAGAATTCATGCTCCACAAGCTCAGTTTAACATCATAATATGTGAATTTTATTCAGAATTCTCACTCTGTGAGCTCAATTTTCTTTTTCACAAGATCAAACATGCATGCTAAATCTTCATGCCTTCTTTTATAACCATGTTTCATCAACAACCTCAAACCTTGTCAACATACCCAATCAACCCAAAAGCACCATCATGGGGAATTTTTTCCTAACAATATATATATATATGTATATATGTATATGTATATGTATATGTATATGTATATGTATATGTATATGTATATGTATATGTATATGTATATGTATATGTATATGTATATGTATATGTATATGTATATGTATATGTGCATATGCCTATGAGGAAAAGATGGTTGATCATCTAAAGTGTCAATGATTCCTTATACATTTTTCCCTATATAAGGCTACAATGGCAGCTTACATGGAAAATTACATGGGTTATACCTTTATGCGAGGGTAGATATAAAATTGTTTTTAAATGAAGGTTTTGTTTACCTAAAGTGTTAGTAAGAAACCTATAAGTTGTTTTTCCTCATAGCTTGTGAATGAGGCCTAATCTAACCAAACCTTATGAATCCAAAGCCTTGTAAATATGAAAATATCATAATGAAAAACCATAAGAAACGTGACTACTTATAATGGGAATACTATATTATGAGATCCTATAGAGAATGATAGTGTATGACCTTGAGTAGTAGGCAGGGCTTGAGAGAGAACTTGATTTTATAAGACCTTATGGGATGGATATGTAGGGTACTAGGATATTGTACTTATTTTGTTTTATTTGAGATTTGATAGTTACACTATTATCTTGTTATAATATGTTTGTGTTGGAATTGTAGTGATATGCTACCACATAGATATAGGGACTCATGATGAGAAGGGGAGGGTGAGTATCCCCACAAATAGGTGGGATAATGACTCATGCAGTTTAAGGACTAGCTATATATGAACAGCTTCATGAGAGTCTTATGTGTATATTCCATTAAATAAAGAGGGGAGATCCTTGAGCTTTCCAATCAATTTCATACCTTACCCATGAGTTCTAACGGCAATGTTTCCAATTATTTTTTGGGTGAGGAAGGTTCCTAGGCCACCAAGATGTGGATGGATTCCAGGAAAACTATTATTTACCATTTAGAGACACCCGAGAAAATAAGGTGAAGCTGGTAATTTACATTTTTCATTGGGTAGTGGTACATTGGTGGGATTTCCTTTTCTAAGGTGAGTAACATATTGGGTTGAGCTTGAAGGAATTCAAAACTCATTTCTTTAGTCATTTATTTCCTGAGACCTTGAGGTTAGATAGAGGTTAGGAGTTATTATGGTTGAAATAGGGGGATATGATGGTTATGGATTATGCCACTCATTTCATATAGCTTTAGTGTTTCTCTCCCACTTTAGTTGGTGATGAGATTTCTAGAGCCAAACATTTTGAGGATGTCCCGCATTATGAGATAAAGGTGTAGGGAAACATTTTGTTCCTGAATTATTTTTCAGAGATTGTAAACTGGTCCTTGATCACTAATAGAAACATCAATGAGGGTTGTGGAACTTGGTACTTTTATTATATGGGTGACAGTGATTGTGGTTCCTCCAGTATATGGAAACATCAGTTAGATGACTCGCACCAGGGTGTTGGTATCCAATCCCATTAGAGTAGTGACTCCTCACTTCCTTCATGAGGGAGAATCAAGATTTGGTGATTAATGTGTGGGGATTGGAGGCATAGAAAACCATGTTATACTCAGATTCTCAGGGATTGTTATCGATGTGGATGAATGGGCCATTTATAATGGTGTTTCTCAGTTGGGTAGAAAAATGACATTGATATAGGTATAAGATTAGTTCCAGGATCTGGGGATGGGACTACTATGACTCAACATACTAGTAGTTGGGTATCACTACAAGAGAACAGTGTTTTAGCAGTGGATTTTTTGAGGCTGTTTTTAGCATCATTTTTTAAAACTTTTGCTAAATGTTTTTAGTTTTTTTTTAATAATTTTTTTTAAAAAAATCTAAGAATTTTTTTTAAAAAAAATGTATATTTATTAATTATTATTATTTATTTATTATTTAAAATAAAATATAGTTTATTATTTATAATTTAAATTATTTAAAATGTGTCAATTAATAAATATTTATAATTATTAGTTAATAATATTTTTAAATTGAAACAAAATCTTCAATAAGTTGAAAAATAGACTTCTGCATCAAATGACCATAACTTCTGATCCGGGAGCCCATTTCAGCTCCACAACTACTCAAATAAAATCTTATCAAATGATATTAAACCAAGTGAGATTTAAATCGTGTGATAATCAAAGGAAAAAAATATAATCAAATTTCAAAAGTTGAAAATTGAACTTGGACATCAAACGACCATAACTTTTGATTCATGTGTCTGTTTAGCCTCTACCACATATCAAATCGAAACTTGCAATGATATCTACACAATTTAGGTTGGGTACTAAATATTTTAATATTGAACTCCTTTTTACTTCACTAGAAAGGCCCAAAAGGCCTCCGAAACATAGGTTTTAGTTGTATACCTCAATTTCTTAAAATTCAAATAATTATAACTTCTTATCCAAGTGTTTGTTCATCTTGTACCACGTATCATATCGAATCTTGTTTCATGATCTTCGATTTGATTGGTTATGGTGCTGAGAAAGGAGTCGCGGATCGGATTTTATAGTCATTTCTGTATTATTATGGTTTTCAGAGGTTCTTAACGTTTTATGATTTAATTAATTAATTAATTATTTGTTTATTTGTTAAATATATATATATATATATATTTATTTAATATTAATTAATTAATTAATTAATTAATTAATTAATATTAATTATTCATAATTTATTTATCTATTATTTATTATTTATTATTTATTTATTTATTTATCAATTTATTTATTGATAAATTTATTTATCTATTTAATATTTAATATTTATTTATTTATTTATTTATTATTAATTATTTATTTATTAATCTAATTATTTATTTATTTATTTATTATTTATTTATTTATTATTTGTTATTTATTATTTCTTATTTATTATTTCTTATTTCTTATTTCTTTTTTCTTATTTCTTATTTCTTATTTATTATTTATTAATTTATATTTAATTTACTAACAATTAATTTATTATTAGGTTATTATTCATTATTTATTTATTTATTATTAATTTATTTATTTATTGAATTTTCATTATTTCTTAATTATTTCTTAATAATTTCTTAATAATTTATTAATTATTTATAAATTTTTAAATATTAAATATTAAATATCAATTATTATTTCTTAATGATCAATTATTAATTATTAGTTATTATTAATTATTAATTATTAATTATTAATTATTTACTATTTACTATTTATTATTTACTATTTACTATTTATTATTTATTATTTTTTATTTTTTATTTTTTATTTTTTATTTTTTATTTTTTATTTTTTATTTTTTATTTTTATTTATTTATTAATCTATTATTTATTAATTTATTATTTATTTATTATTTATTTATCATTTATTGAATTATTTTTTAATTAATTTATTATTTATACGTTACTTATATATTATATGTTATATTTTATATATTATATTTTATATATTATATTTTATATTTTATATTTTATATTTTATATTTTATGTATTATGTATTATATATTATATATTATATATTATATATTATATATTATATATTATATATTATGTATTATATATTATATATTATGTATTATATATTATCTATTATCTATTATCTATTATGTATTATCTATTATGTATTATATATTATATATTATATATTATGTATTATATATTATATATTATATATTAGGTATTATGTATTATGTATTATATATTGTGTATTATATATTATATATTATATTATATATATTATTTAGTATTTAGTATTTATTATTTACAAGTTACTATTTACCATTTACTATTTACTATTTACTATTTACTATTTATTATTTACTATTTATTATTTACTATTTACTATTTTTTATTTACTATTTTTTATTTACCATTTATTTTCATATTATATATTTCTTTATTTATTACTCATTTATATTCTATTTATTAATTAGTAATTTGTCATTAGTAATTATTAAATATTAATAATTACTTATTAATTATTAATTATTAATTATTTATTATTGATTAATCATTATTGATTAATAATTATTGATTAATAATTATTTAGTGTGTATCTATTTGTTATGTATTATTTGTTTTCCCAATTAATATATTTATATAAGTATATTAAATTCGATTTATTGACCACATGAAGAGCCTGCTGGAGTAGTAAAGTCTTTGAAGAATAAGAAAGAGGTAAGGGGTTCAAATCTCACCCAACACAGAATTTCTATATATGGCATGGGCATGACCATGGTAATGATAACTAAGTAAATAAAGAAATAAATAAATAGTAATAAATAAATAATAAATAATAAATAAATAAACAAATAATAAATATATATATAAATAATAAATAATAAATAATAAATAATAAATAAATAATAAATAATAAATTAATTAATAATAGATAAGTAATAAATAATTAATTAATTGACTAATTAATTAAGTAAATAAGTAAATAAATAAATAAAGTAATTACGATAATTAATTAATTAATTAATTAAAAAAATTAATTACTAAATTATATATAATATATAATATATAATATATAATATATAATATATAATAAATAAATAATAAATAAATAATAAATAAATAAATAAATAAATAATATTAATTAGTTAATTAATTACGAAAATTAAAAAAACTAAAAAAAATTAAAAAAATGATTTAGGGATGGTTTAAACTACCACTAAAAGGAAAAAAACCATCACTAAATCATTTTACCACGGTTTTAAAAAACTGCCGCTAATTTATTATTGACACATGATTTAGCAGTGGTATTTTGAAAATATCGCAGAATGATTTAGCGGTGGTTTAAACCTCTGCTAATTGCAAATGTTGGCATAGTGTATCCACAGGCTTTTCCAACCATGGTGGTAGATGTGGTGCTCCAGGTCAGGGTTAAGAGGGGAGTATGACAAAGGGAATCTAGACTGGAGTACAGGGCCATAGTGCTAGATAGTTACACGTAGTTGAGCCTACTCCGATAGGTTAGGATGTCGAACCATCTATTGTACAAGGTGTGATGTTTGTAGCTTTGACTCTTGCTTATTCTCTTTTTGATATAGTAGCCTCACATTCCTTCACCACTAATCATTTTATTGGAGGTTTGGTTTTAGTTATTGAATACCTTTATGGAGTGATATCGATTGACATTCCCTTGGGTGAAAAGTTAGAAGGGATCTGCAAGTGTGCAAATTTTTCTATATCCATTGGTAGTTTTAAATTCTTTTTGGACTTCTTTGTGTTGGATATGGGTGGTTTTGATGTGATTCTCAAGATGGAATGACATGTTCATTATCAATAAAAAATTAATTTCTACCACTGATGAGAATCTTTCACTTCTCTGAAGGGAGACAACTTCGAATATGTTGGTGAGTGGGACACATGAGTGGTACATTCAGGACATAACTATTAGTGACTAGGTAGGATCAAAACCTAAGTTTCTAGCTCCTTTTTGGATGGGGGGATGTACTAGCGGATCTTCTCTCTTATTGTTGATCAATACCCAGATGCGTTCCCAAACAAATGTCTATATTATCACCTAACCATGGAATCGAGTTAACGATCAAGCTCTTTATAGGTATACAACCTATCTCTATCCCTCCTTATAGGATGTCACCTACTAAGATTTGGGATTCGAAATCTCGGTTAGAGTACTTGGAAGTGTAGGGGTTTATCCATCTGAGCTTGTCCCTCTAGGGTGATCCAGTTTTGTTCTCCAAGAAAGTGGATTACTCCTTGAGACTATGTGTATACTATTAAAAGATAAACAAGGTAATGGTTAAGAACTAATATCCACTCCCTCATATTGATGAATTATTTGACC
Source organism: Viscum album (assembly GCA_963277665.1). Lineage (NCBI taxonomy): Eukaryota > Viridiplantae > Streptophyta > Magnoliopsida > Santalales > Viscaceae > Viscum > Viscum album. Next base: position 1,660,464,719 of record OY728146.1, on the reverse strand, counting down.
AGCCTAAGGGTGCTCAAGTTTTCTCCAAGATTGACTTACAGTTGGGGTATCACCAGCTCAGGGTGTAACCGTCAGATATTCCACATATAGTATTTTAGAGTAGGTATGGTCTTTATGTGTACCTTGTTGCAACATTTGAGTTAGAAAATGCTCCCATAGTGTTTTCGAGTTTAATTAATAGGGTGTTCCACACTTACTTGGACTCTTTTTTCAACATGTTTGGTGATGATATTTTGATGTACTTCTGGTCAAGGGATGAAAACACTAAACATTTGGTGATATTTCTCAGAACACTTTTAGGATAATGGTTATATGAAAAACTATCTGAGTATCAATTTTTGTTGGATTGAGTTCGCTTCTTAGGCCACATTATTTCAGAGCTTGGGGTATGAGTGGACTTAGAGAATATGGATGTCGTGATATCTTGGGAGAGACCTAAGAATGTATTTGAGATTCATGGAGTCCTTGGGTTGGTCGACCACAATCAGAGATTCATTTAGAACTTCTCCCACTTGGTAGCTCTATTGACGTTCCTAATCAAGAAGGGGTGAGGTTTTAGTGGTTTGATGGTTTTGAAGCAGCCTTCATGGATCTGAATAGGTGATTGACATCCACATTGATCTTGACCTTACCTGAGACTGGTAAAGAGTACACTCTATACTTTGATGCATCAATATTCAACTTTGGGGTAGTGCTTATGCAAGATGGGTGGGTAGTAACTTATGGTTTTAGGAATCTAAGACCACATGAGCATAATTACCCTACCCCTGATTGGATCTAGATGCACTGGTAAATTCATGGAGATGTTGGTGACACTACCTCACAGGTATAGGTTTTTTACACCCTTAGTTTGAGTTGATTCACCCTTTTATTATGTATTTTAATGTTATATATTTTTTGGGTTGAGTTCTAAGATATTTTAGTTGGATTTGGTGTGTTTTGGAAGCATTTATGGGGGTAAACATTTTGAGAATGGTTAGGGGAAACCATATAGATTATCTAGAAAATAGTTCAAGAAAATCTGGGAGTTACGTGGTAGGTGAATAGTTGGGTGCACGGTTTGTCTCATGATATAGAAAAACCTTTCAAGTTAGGAATTTTTATATGGATTCATTTTTCATGGTTAGTACATGGTTTGTGAAACCATGTAGCCTAAGGTTTTATCCAATACCCCTCGCATGGTTCGTGCATGGTTTTTCAAATTGTGTGGCCTAACCATGCAAACTACATTAATAACACCCAAAAATTGAATTTCTATTCCCTTTTTTCCCAAAAAACTTTTATTATTATCCCATTTAATTAGTATCTTGAACCAATGGATTCCTCTATGTGATTTTGGAAACTCCTCTCCCACCAAAACCCATTTCCAAACGATCAAAGTGTGTTGGATCTAGGATATTGGAGGTAAGATCCCTTTTCTCTCCTCATTTTTCTATTATTTATAGATCAACTAATTTTACTTTGAAAGGAACATTAGAATAGGTTTACTATGACTAGATATATTATATCAGTCGTGTTTTGAAAATTCATTATTGGGATTTCTTGAATTAATGAGAAAGGGAGCCTGGATCAACAAGATCACGTTTTGTTTCTTCATATTCTTTAAGACTTGAAGTAAGGTAGGTGTATTATCTACTTGATCCACTTTTTAAAGAACATGAAAGATTATTTTTTTCTTAAATTTCTTTATTTTATTTTCAAAGGAAATTTTAGATAATTTATTTAATAAAAAACCTTTTTTATGATTTGGAAAAAATTGGAATTTAAATGGATTTTGGAAAAACCCCTTTTAATTATAGTTTTAAATTGTAGTTTTAGTTTAATGGAAGCAAGATGTTTGATTAATTTTTTTAAGGGAATAATTTATTTATATAAAATAAATAGATGTGATAATTTGGCATACATGCAATGGTGTGTGTTAATTTTCATTGTACATGGAAATTAAATGTTGTGTGGTTCCAGAATGGAGGAACTGGATGGATTATCACCAATGATCAGCTTGGTGGATATAAGAGTTACCACTTATGAGTATTGGTATTTTCAGGGAATTCATGTGTGTGTTAGTGTTTTCTAATGTGTAATGGGTATTCCAAGTGGAAATAATGGATAAAATACTCTGATTTAATGTTAAACTGTTTCAAATTGGTAAGTTGTTTATGTTGTTCCTCTCTTTTTATTTAATTATGTTTTGAATATTATGTTATCAAGTTATTATCTTAGTAGAATGTGTTGAGAATTCGCTTGGGGATTTACTACTTGGTATGATTACTCACCCCTTCATATTTATTTTGGTGCATATGCATATGTTTTTCTTCATGATACATGTAATGGAAAAGTTTATTATGTCTCTAGTGAAGCATCTTAATACTACTTTCTTGAGATCATGATTATATCTTGGAGGTCTCTTATGGAGTAGTTGGAGTGATGTCGCATTGGTATTGTTTTGTTGTGATGTCTTCCAGTTTTCTTTGGTTTCCTTATTATAACTTTTCACTACTACTCTGATACTTTTGTTTTATTGTTTTTTAATTTTATTTGTATTATTTATACTTCTTTCATCATATAGTTTGGTTAGGGTGTTTTTATTTTGTCTTAACATGTTGTGGTTATCTAAAGGGAAAATCATATCCCAATGTTTTAGTAAGTCCTCAAAATTTATTGCTAGTTTTTGGGGTCTTGGGGATGTCACTTAAGGTTAGTGGAAAATCATCTCTTTCCAATCCAATGCTTAGGTTTGGGATACTAAAAATGGAATCAGTTTGTTTTTATTTATTATTTCAGATGGTAGTGAGGTGATAAGATGTGTAAAAACATGAAATATATAGCATAATAATAAATATCTAACCTCTTTATACTAAAATTCAAGTTACCAAGGTGTTTCAGGTACCAAAAGTGTTATGAAATACTTCTAGGATTATTGTCACCTCATCGTTGCGGGTTTAGACAATGAGAGTAGTTTATCATGCATTAGTAAAGAGACTTCCCACTAGGATCTCATCATTCATGTGATATTTAGACATGATTTAGTAAATGAATACATGATAGACTTTTGTGGAAATGGGTGATTATGCTTTCAATAAAATTTATAGATTTTAATAAATGGTTTCAAGAATATTCTATATACTCTTTACATTTGTGTTGTATATTGATTCCTGTTAGCATTGTTTCTTTGTTTAGGCCATTTTATGATTTATTGTTTAAAGAAACATGACATTGTTATATAATTAGAACTTTAAATAGTAATAACTTTAATTAGTGTAAATTGACTGAATGGTAAATAGAATCTATTGTATTTTAAGATAACTTTTTAAAAAAATAAATGAGTACTTATAAGAATAATTACATGTTTACTATTTTTTTGTGCTTAGTAATTGTTCCCATGTTAGAACTATATAAAATATTCAAACATTCTTTGCTTACTTTTATTTAGACTGACATTTTAATCTATTCATAACATTTCATGTGCTATTTCCTTGGTTAATTTCATGATCAGTAAAAGAAAAAGAAAAAAAAAGAACAACATGTTGTTGTATTCTTTGTTATATTCACTAAAAGTGAACCATCTTTTTTACAGTGAATAATTTAGTGACTTTAATTGTTGTATGTTAAATGAAATATTCCGATGTTAGGTTTTCTTTTTTAACTTTACAATTTTTTAATTAGGGTCTATGAAATCATGTTAAAATGTAACTTATTTTGGTAATTTGATAGATTAATAAAAATATCATTTTATGGTTATTCATTCTGATATTTGTAATTAGCAAAGAATGTTGTACTAAAATGATAAATTTGTGATATAATAATATATAGATTATTTTTTAATGTTTTATTTGTTTTGAAAACCTTTCATTTAGCAGTTAATTGATTATGGAATCTTTTAAAACCTATGATTTTGTATTTTTTAACTGTCTACATGTATTCATTAGTTGAGCATGTTTAATTAACAAAACAATGTTTCGGTAAAATGTGTAACCCTAAAACACAATGGCATGAAATATGGTAACAGAGTATCTCTCATATAATGTTTTTTTGGAAATAATTTCAAATGTTTAATATTTTTTCATTTAAATAAATTTCTATTTACCTTAAACTAGTTGATTAACCTTGAGTTAATAAGAAAATCGGTCACCTTTCCATCCATATGAGATTATTAATACATATTTTATTACTTAGTTGTGGTTACATGATTTAGTTATTTGTATTTATTTGATCTGGATTTATGAACCATGTGTTGATGATAAATAATTTTTAAAATTATAGAATTTTTTTGGAAGGACTTATTTTACACATGATTTCAAAACATAAAACCAGTTTTACAAAAGGATTTTCCAAAATTCTTCAGTAACATTTTCAAAAAAATCGATTTGGTAAAATATTTAAATACCCTTATTTAAGTGGACCTTGGGACAAAGAGTTATAAAAAATATCATTATTTTGAAATGTATAATTTTTTGGTTTTTCAAAAGTTTTATTTTATAACAGTCATATTTTGTATGATTTTATTTAAATAGTTTGTATAGAATTAATTTCAAAATAGTTTAACTAGAATTTATATTTTAAAATGGATTATAACTGTTTCATTAATTGGATTTTTAGAAAATATCGTCTTTATAATAAATATTTTCATTTTTTTAACATGATAACTTTTCAGGTTCTTCTTGGGGAAAGTTTTTATGTGCTAAATTAGTGGATGGAAACCATCATGGTGTACTGGAATGGGCAGTACAGATGTACGGTGCCTATAAAGTATATTTTTAAATAATTCCATAGGAAATTTTGGGGCTAGAAATGGTTTTTATAGTTGTTATGTTGATGATATTCTCATGATGTTTCCCTTCTTATGTTTTTCTTCAAATTGTGCTTGTGTGTTGCTTTTGATAGTTTTCCTAGTTATGCTTGTGTGTTCTCACCCATGTGGTGAAAGATATTATTGTCATTATGTGATGAATATTATAGAAAACCCTGATCCGACACTCTATGATGTAGCCAAATTAGGTTAGTTATTGGATGTCAAGCGTGCCTCCCCATACTCTATAAGTTGTTGACTAGTAGTGGTGTGTAAATAATATAGTGGGGAGACTATACCATCTAGTATAGAGTTATAATAAATCATAAATAAACAAAAATCAGAGTAATGAAAATAGAGTAAATAGTATATCATACAATTGGAAGATAAAGTATTAACCAAGTAAACCAAATAAGAATTAACCATGTAATTTCAGGCTGAAATATAACTAAATGAAATTTCAGGATTCATACAGAAAAAAGAAAAAGATAACTCAAATAAACTCAAAATAAACCAGTCTTGAATCCTAGGTTGATACCCTCTCCAAGATCTAAACCATCTAGTAATAAATAATCGACAACAAGGTCTCTTTCTCATGTCCAAACATGCATCCATGTAATCTAATCAAGTACCAAATAATGGTTCGAAAGGGGTGAAGTAAAACGTAGTAGGTCGACACCACCATGTCTAAGAAAACACATTCTGATAATGAGTGCATGTAATAAAATGATAAAAAATGTATTAATTAACAATTAATAAAATACAAATATCAACCTACTTTAGAACCATGTCGGGATATCTCTGAGCATGTATCATCACCATGCCAATTGAAACCACAAGTCCATGGAATAATCACATAATTGAGCATAATCCATCTATATAATAATTTCACCATAACTGGGCCAAGACCTATAAGCATTACAATATAACTAGGCCAATCCCTATAATAATTACATCATTACCAGTCTAATCCCTATATATAAGCATTACAACATGAATCAAAACACAATTCATAAGGGTAAGAATAACACAACATACATCATAAGCCACAAAGTTCAATCCAACCAATTACCTTTATTCATTTCAACTCCCTTTCATTCATCAAGATATGTCTTGATCTGTTAACATACCAATTTACCCAACCATATAATATTCAATTATTTCCAGTCATTTCAAATAAACAAGTAAACCATTATCTAATTCATTATTTTTCATGGGTAGGATCACCCAATGGGTAGCCACAAGTCGTGTCTCAACACTAATGAATCCAAAGGGATCTAATAAGTATTCCAAACACATGATTATCATCACCCATTATTCTATTAGTTAATATTTACAATGTTTCGATGAAATCATATAATATTGAACACACTTAAACAAATAGAAACAGACCAAAGGGTTTTATTCTATACAACTTACCATTATTTGGAGATCAAAACAATGATCTCAAATGAGAACGCCAATAAAGAATGAAGGAAAAGGAGATCATAAGGAAAACCTTTATCACAAAAACATCAATATCAAAACCCAATTCAAAAGTGTTTAAGAGATCACACCACTATAATGGTGAAAAATGGAAGAAAAGTGGAAAACCAAAGTGAAGGAATTATCTGGAGATTAAATTCTATAATGAGACATCCATAAGGGAAGGAATCACTCCAAAATCACCATTAGTTTCCCTAGGTTTTGAGAGAGAGAGATCCACATAGTGGATGAAAAATAAATCATATGCACAAAATGGTTTAAAACTACTGGTCCTTAGCTATTCATGACATGAACCCCTTTCACAAAGTGAATTTATCAATTTATAAGATATTTAAAATAACACATTTCCACTGGTTGAAATAACCCTGATAAAATATTTCATGACATGAACCAATTTCACAACGTGTAAACTCGTCATGATCTATACTAGTTCACAACTTCTATCTGGTAATAGTATCATGTCGTGTAACATGTTCACGATATGAAAGTGTCCAATAGACAACTCTCATCCTAGATTCTATAGGAAATCCTAAACCATCTCTGAATCCTTTCAAACTATGAAAAACCATCTTAATCCTTTGAAACATTTATACATAGACTCCATTAATTAAAAAAAACATTCATCCTAGAACTTTACATCATTTTCATTGACAAAATCTATCCACCACCAAAATAAACATGGCCACCATGGTTTAAATAAGAAAAGAAAAAACAACCAAAATAGGTTCAACTAAAACTCAAGAGAGATATACCTAAAAAAAGATGGGATCTTACAGCCCCCCCATTATATAACTTCTCATCATTAAGCTTCTCCAAGCATTATTGTGGGATCCCGGTGAACTTGTCCGGACACTATGGTTTCATATTATATTCCCTCTCTTGGGTATCCTCTTGAACATGCCTATGCTTCCAATGTACTCTAACTAGAGTTATATTATTTCTCTATAGATACTTTTCACTACAATCCACAATTTGTATCAGATTCTCTTCAAATGATTAATATTCACCAAACGTTACATAATCAACATCTACCATAGTTGAAGTGTCTGGATGGTATCTATGAAGCTTCAACACATGAAATATGTCATGGATGGAACTGTATCATTGTGGAAGGGCCAATCAGTATGCCACTGGAATGACCATTTCTATTATCTTGAATGGACCGAAACACCTGGGTGCCAACTTCACCTATTTCCTGATACATTGTCTCCATAACCAAGGGGAAACCCAAAGGAAAAAAATTATGACCAACCTAAAACTTCAGAGTTCATCGCCATTGTTAGAATAAGATTTATTCTTTCTGTATGCAGTTACAAACCACCTCCGAATCAACTAAACCAGCTTAGAAATCTCCTGCATGAGACTATGTCCAATAAGAACTAACTCACTAGCCTCTAACCAACAAAGAGGAAAATGGAATGACCTTCCATAAAAATACTCAAAATATTTCATTTATATCGATGTATGGATATTATTATTATAATAAAACTCCATGAGTTCTAAAGGATTCTATATTGAACCACTGAAATACAAAACAAAGTCTCATAACATATCCTCCAGAATTTGATTAGTCCATTTAGGTTGACTGTCAGTCTATGAATGATGGGATATAATCAGATGAACCTATGATCCCTGAGCCTTATGAAGACCCTACCAGAACCAATACATGAATTAAGGATCTCTATCAGAAATAATACTCCATTGAACACCATGAAACTAGACTATATCCTGAACATAAATATTTCTTAGATCATTAATAGTGAAGGTGTCATTTATAGGATAGAATTAAGAAACCTCTTTCATTCAATCTATGATCAACCATGCCATGTATCTCTTGTGAGGTTTCATGGGTAGTCCTATCACAAAAATATATAGTGAAATCGTCCCATTTTAACTTCAGAATGGGAAATGGTTGTAATATCCCAAAATGCCTCTAATGATTAGATTTAACTTAATGATAGGTGAAACATCTCTCCATGAATCCCACTACCTCCATATTTATTCCTGGACACCAGTACTATATACAGATATCATGATACATATTTTTCATAACTGGGTGGACCACCCATATAGGAGCATGAAAAACTCTCATCAGCTCATCAAACAAGCCCGTAAGAACCCCTAATCAGCCCTGGATAAAGAGAAAATTTCCACTACTAAGAGACCATCCTGATGGTGGATCATCACTATATATGATTTCCCTTAAATATAAGACCTTTGTATTAGATAACTTCTCTATATTGATCCATTCAGGAAGCATGGGTATAAAACATGTCAAACTCAGATCTAATCATCCCTCGGAATCCTGAACATTTAGATGCATGTCTAAAAAGAGTGTCACCAACCGCCAATCATTACAAGAACCTCATACTACCTCTACCTACATCTTTTGTCTCAATGCATCGATAATTACGTTACACTTTCCTGGTGTGTAAGCTATCTCGAAGTCAAAAGATTTTAGATACTCAACCCACCTTCTCTGCCAATGGTTCAGGTCCCATTAAGAAAATATGTACTTGAGGATCTTATGGTCGATGTACACCACAAAACTATTACCTGTAAGATAATTTCTTCATCATATCTGGGAATGTGCCACCATAGCTAACTCCATATCATGAGTAGGATAATTCCTCTCATGTGTTCTCAGTATTCTAGAGCCAAAATAAACCACTCTATCCTCCTACATCAAAATTTCTTTGAGTCCAACTCTGAAGACCTCATAGTACACAATATATTCCTTACTCATCACAGTTAATGTGGGGATTGGTGGTAAGGTCATACTACCCTTTAGATCCTGAAAATATCTATCATAAGCATATAAAGAAACAAACTTCATCCCTTTCTTGGTAAGATAGTACATTGGTGCATCCAAAAAGGATAAGTACTATATAAAACACTGATAATAACCTAGTAAGCCTGAAAAATGTTGAATTTCAAATACATTCTTAGGTATCTCCCAATATACCATGACTACAACCTTCTATGGGTGCACTAAAAGTCCATCCACTGATATTACATGGCCCAAGAAATGTAATTTATCAATCCATAAACTACATCTGGTTATCTTGGAATAAATTCGATGATCCCTCAATGTACTCAAGATGATGTCAAGATGTTGGACATGATCATATGTTGAGTACGATTACACTAAGATTTATTAAATGAAAACCACCACACACTGTTATAAGAAGCAATGAAATATTTGATTCATAAATTCCATGAATACCTTTGATGTGTTTGTCGGACTGAAAAACATCACCAAAAACTCATACAATCCATACATTCTCCTAAAAGTAGTCTGATGTATGTCTAATAGTCTCACTCTAAAATGATGATACACTGAACTCATGTCAATATTAGATAAAATTTGGTCACCTCTCATCTGATTGAGGAGATCATTGATGCATAGAAGGGGATACCAGTTCTTGACCATTATCTGTTTCAATATTTGATAGTCCACACAAAATTACAAAGTTCCATCATCCTTATTGGTGAAACTTGGAGAACCCCATGGTGACATATTAGGCAATATAAAACCCTTAGCTTCCAGATCTTCAAACTAAACTTTCAAATCACATATCTCTGCTAGTTCCATCCTATAAGATTGAAATTAAATTAGCTCTGTTCCCAAAACCAACTTGATCATGAACTCAATCTCCCACACAGGTGGTAATCCGTATAAATCATTATGAAAGATATCCTAAAAATAATCTACCATTTTAGAAAAAGTATCCTATTATATTCCACCATTATCTATAGAAAGACCTATTATCTGAGTCATTCTAAAATACAAACTACATTGAATTGGTCCAGTATGACTAGCCAGAAGATCCTACTCACCCTAGTGAAAATAGTTGTATCCTTCTATAGATATAAAGGTAACTCTCCTCCAGTAACATTTAATGTGAGATGGGTATATAACTAACTATTCCATACCCAAAATCAATTTAAAACCTATCATTTCTAGCACAAATAGTTCCCAAAATAAATTTTAACCACCAATTTCTAGAAAACATGCCATACAACATTTGATACTCTCTGACCACACTCTCAATGGTGTAATAATGGTCAAGACAACATCCAATATTTTCACAACCAAGACTAAACTATTTTCATAAAGATAAAATATAATGTAATGTGATGATTATGTATCAAATGAAAGGTAAGGTAAGTATATGACATAAGAATATTATCTCTATTGAGAGAAGTTCATGCATCCAAACTAATTAGAGTTGAATTCATAGCATGAAGTTGATTTATCCCTCTACCCTAGTATTCACTATGACTCCCCTATATTGTTCCCTCTACTTGGTACTACTGCTCATACATTGGGTAACCACATACCCTACCTTGACTTGAACGTCCAATGGAACTCAAGATACCCGTATATTGAGGGGTATCTGAGTCCTTTCTAGACTCTAGTACCCATCCTTATCCCCTACCACTTCTCTGTTGCTACATTCCCCTAAAAACCTCTACAGGAATCCTAGATTTCTCTAAGAATGACAATCAAAATCATGTTATAGACATTAATTCCTATTGTGGACAAACTTTCCACACTGATAGAACTGTAATGAAAGATGGTTCTGAGATGGCCGCCCACTACCCTAACTATTATGCCCACTATTTCCTTGGTGATAACTGTCATAGTGGTACTTCTTTTCACCAAAACAAGAGCTTGTAGTTCACCATGCTAAAACAACTTGACCACTGCTCAGGGCCTCTTTGAAGTCCCCTTACATAAAGAAATCCTAATTCATCACACCTTAAATGCTACTCAAGTGACAAACATCCACCTATGACCTGATATTATGGCGAATCCCATCTTGAAATCGTCTCACCCGGGCAATCTCATCAGCTAATAAATATGTCATAAAATCACTAAAATTTGATGAAATGTACATTATAGTCCATAACAGACATTACCTCCTATTTCAAGTTCATGAAATCATGATCTGTATCAACCCTCGACATATCTAGATATAATTGGATTAAAAACTTTACCTTGAATTACTTTTAGGATAACTGCCCTTTCTACCCAGCTTTCTCTAAATTGTCCCACCAATTCTTGGATGGTCTACGAAGCATGTATATAGAAATATTCACCCTTAAATATACATGTGTCTCAAGTTGCTTGAAGATCATATGGAATGAATCAATCTAGAACTTGGCTACCTAGGGGACTCCCTACCTAGTGAATTTAGGCGAGTTTTGTAGTTAGAATTCTATTTTCAGCTCAAACGTCGAAGGTATGATGAAAAATTCTCCCATTCTATGGATAAAATGACCCTTAAGAAGCCTTCATGAATTTGAACATCCATATGATCTTTAGATGTTATAGTAAACTCCATTCCAATGATGTTAGGATCATGATAATTACCACTATCCTAATTCTAAATTCAAAGATAACGAGGATGAGTTTTCTCTATAATAAAAACACGCTCCTTAGGACACTAGATAACAACAAGGTCAACATCAATAGGTGATAATAATAGAGAACCAATGCCTCATGGTCTCTCTAACATGAATTAACAAGTGAATTGGAATGACATATCAATTCTTTCATTTCACTTATCATATATAATAGGGATCTCATTTCACAGTTCATATAGAAAAATATATCACTTGCAATAAATATGTACCTATCATAAAAAATTTAGGTCATTATATATCCATATATTCTTATCATGATGCATGCATACTAATCTCATTCCATATCAGTCCATGTGTATAAATCTCAGGAAATAATAACATCACAAAACATGTGAATCACCCAATGTGAAATAATTTCAATCATAACAAGAGAACATTATGAAAAAAATATCATCCCTAGGCACTCGAGATTTACCTCAAACATGGGTTACCTAATCCCATAAACAAGATCATTTCCAAGTCCTAAAACATCCTATTATCCTTTATACCATTCCCAAATAGTAAAGAAACATAAAAGAAAAACATGATTCATATAATACCTCTTTGTAACGTCCTTTGATCCTGCACTCTCTCATGAGGCCAAATCAGGTTGGTTAATGGACCTCGAGCATGCCTCCTTATACACTAGACGCTATCGACTAACATTGGGGGTGTAGATAACATAGTGGGGTGACTATACCCTTGGTATATATTTTTAATACAAAAAAATAAAAAAATATCATAGTTTTGAAAATAGAAAAATAGTACATCATACAACTGGAAGATAAAGGATGAAACAAGTAAACCAAATAATAATGAACCTTGTAATGTCAAGCTGAAATGTAACTAAATGACATACTGGTATCCATACAGATAAAATAAAATGCTAACTCAAATAAAATAAAATAAAATAACCCCCGTCCTGAATCCTTGGTCAGTCCCATCTCCAATATCCAACCCATCCAACAATAAACAATCAACAACAAGGTCCGTTTCCCTTGTCCAAACCTGCATCCAAGTAATCTGCTCGGGTAGCAAATGATAGCCCAAATAGGGTGTGAGTAAAACTTAGGAAGCTAAACCCACCTTGTTTAAACAAAACCAATCTGATAATAAGTGCATGAAATAAAAAGATAAATAGGTGTATTAATTAATCAATTAATACAATACACCAATCATCCTACTTCAGCACTATGATGGAATATCTCTTAGCATATAGCATAACCTTACCAAAAAAAATCACAACCCCATGGAATAATCACATAACCAAGAATAAGCCCTATATATAATCCTTTCATCATAATTGGTCCAAGACCTATAATAATTATAGCACATCTAAGACTATACCTATAAGCATTACATAATAATCATTCCAAGCCCTATATATAAGTATTTCATCCAAACTGGGTCAATCCCTCTATATAATCATTTTAGCATAACTAGGAAAAGATCTATAAGCATTAAAGAATAACCAAGACAAGACATATAAGCCTTATAGTATAACTGTGCCAAGACCTCTATATAATTATTACATCATTAATCAGAATACAAATCATAATGGTAAGAACAACACAAAATATATATAAGCCACAAAGTTTAATTCATCCAATTACCTTTTTTCTTTTAAATTCCCTTTCATTCATCAAGTTATTTCTTGATCTATTAAAATACCAGTGTAAACAACCATATCATATATAAGTATTTACAATAATTTCAAATAAACAAGTAAGACATTAGATAATTCATTATTGTTCAAGGGTAGGGTCACCCTATGGGATTCCACAATACAGGTCTCAACACTAATATATCCAAAGGTATCCAAGGATTAGTCCAACCAAATTATTATTATCATCCATTATTCTATTAGTTAATTCACATGTTGTGTCAGTGAAATCACATAATATTAACCCCACTTAAACAAACAGAAATGGACCATGGGGTTTTGTTCTTGACCACTCACCTTTATCTGGTGATCAAAACAATGATATCAACTGTGAATTCCATCTAATAATAAAGGAGAATGTTATCACATGGAAAACCTAGATCACACAAACATAAATATCAAAATTCAATTCAATAGTGGTCAAGAGATCAAACCTCTATAATGGTGTATATTATAATAAAATGGGAAAAAAGTGAAGGAAAACACTGGAGGATAAATGCTTGACCGAGATATTCAAAAGGTAAGGAATCCCTCAAAAATTTACCTAGAGTTTCCCTAGGGTTTGAGAGATAAATTTGTATGGAGGATGAAAAATAAATCATGCACACAACATGGTTTAAAACTGTTGTTCTTGAGATAGTCATGATGTGAACCCCTTTCACGACATGAATTTATTGATTTATAAGATACTATAAAAACATGTTGCCTTGGGTTGAAATATCCCTAATCAATTGTTTCATGATGTGAACCAGTTTCATAGTGTGTAAACATTTCATGATCTGAACCGGTACAGGACTTCTTCCTAGAAACAGATACACATCATGTAACATGTTCATGATGTGAAAGTGTCCAGCAGATATCTCTTAGCCAAGGTTCTGTAGGAAAATTCTAAACAACCTTCAAAGCATACCAAACAATGGAAACCCATCATAATACCATGACACATATATATCCAAACTCCATTAATTCAAAAAACATACATCCCCAAACTTTAGGTCGTTTTACCTAGGAAAATCTCTCCACCCCCAAAAGAAACTTAACCTCTAAGGTTTAAAGAAGTAAATAAAAACCAACCAAAATAGTTTCAACCAAAACTCAAGAGATACATACCTAGAAAAAGATGTGTTCTTACAAATTTAATTCATATGGGGGAAATAATAGTTTCATCAGGATATGATGAATCATGGGATGAGAATTAATACATCTTTTGGGTTGGGGAAAATACATGAATTTAAAATGGTCACCATGTTTGATGACCTTTGACATGGTCCACCTTGGGTAGAATTCTATATCATTGGTATGTATTTGTTCTAATCGGGGGAATATAGTGGTCCATAACATTCAATTCCATCTTGATTGACACACTTGGTGAATCAGTTTTGCATCTCCCAAGGGAGATGGTTAGATTTTAATAGAGGCAGTACATTAGTCAGTAGGATTGGCTGAGAAAAGTTAGTAACCATATATTATCTTTTCCCATCTATTTAGAATCAAATTTTTGGGTTTGATGTTGTTCATTGAGATTAATTGGGGTTCAGGCCTTACTTTGAAGTTTTTCATTGTACGAGTTCATGCATGGTTTTATCCCTAGCTTTAGGAACAATCGATATATATTTTTAGATACCTCAATGAATATTATTCTCTATGCTTTTTGTGTTATTTTCAGTTTATTGATCATGTTTTCTCATGTCTTGTCTCACAAATGAATGAATCAAACATGTATCATTATTCATGATTGTTTGGGTAGTGGTTATCATATCTCACTAGTATCTGAGTGTTGGGTTAGTAAAATGATCAATTATTGATGATTTATTGGTTAAATCACTAGCATGAACCTGAGTTTCATAGACCAACATGATGTCATGATTTTATATAAACTAGCTCCCGTTCCTTAATTTGGTGCCTCAGCCCAAGGAATTACAGTGTAGAATCCTCATAATCTTACCATTAGGTTAAACCTTAATGGTGGGGAGCCACATAAGGGTGGTAAAGGATAAAAACACTATCTAGTATGTCGGGACCCAATTCTGATTCCTCCTTATTTCAAGACTACCTCAAAGAGATTGTCCATACAGGTGTAAGAAAGGTACACACAGTAGTGTACATCACCCAACAATTGGTGGGCATGTTACAATTATTATTTGTACCTCTCTATTAGGCGGGTAAATTATCATAGAATTCTCCACGAGATATCTTAAACATATTGATGTCATTAAAATACTTACTAACTAACTCATTCATTCAATGTTTTTCATTCTTATTTGGGGAATAGTGTATATGAATTTCAGGTCATAGAATATGTCTAGGAACTGATGACCTAGTATTATGTTACAATTATATATATTTTTTGATTGAAACCTAATTTCTTTATGGGATACTAGTTAATGCATTGACCTTTGGAATCTTTTTTATTTGTGAGTATAGGTTTCCATTTTCAATCAAAGGGGGCAACCAAGTTGTTCTTTTATTTAGGGGATAAGTGTGTGATGAACTTCAATAGTTCATGGATAACTTGTATTCCAAATAATAGATTTCATCAATTTATAGTTACTTAACTAATGATTCATATAACCCTATTTGAAGAATAATACCCTCATTTGTGTCATTTATAAGCTATCCTCATTGTTTTTATTCTATTTGAGTATTTTTAATCAAGGATCATGTGTTTTTTACATATTTTGGGTGTTAAAGTGTTACTACCTAGGTAAAAGAGGGAAGTTATTTATTCTATGTGTGGAATCATTTAAGGTCCTAGACTGTATTGGTAGGATTATATATCAGGTATCCTTGCATTATTATTTAATTAAATTCAAAACATTTGTTTACCTCCTTTGTGGTTAGTCAATGATTTGGATTCCAATTATCTTTTTCTTATGCTCGTGTCACTCATGGATTGATTGTTCCAATTGGTTTTCATTTTCTTTCATATATTAGTTCGGGCATGATAAACTCATCATAGGTTAACATGTACCTTTGGTGAACCTTTAGTGCTATCATGGATCAATCTATGAAAAATATCTTGGTTGAAATTCTATTATGTTGGACTCCATATTTGAATTTATTTCTTGTCAACGCAAATTTCCAAATTTTTTAGAACTGAAAGCGTTATGGTGGGGAGAATTTCTCACCCCTAATTTGAGTTACTTTACCCTTATATTATTTATTTTTGATTTTATATAATGTTTGAATTGATTTTTGAGAGTTTTTGGTTGGTTTTTGTGTGCTTTGGAAGCATTTATCGAGGTACACAGTTGGATCATGGTTAGAGAAAACTGTGCAGCTTCTCTAAGAAATCATTCAAGGGAATATATGAGTTACTAAGAAGGAACATAGTTTTAATATTGTTGGGAAAAATCATGTGATTTAGAAATTTTGGAAAAAATCAATTTTTCATTTTTGGCACATGGTTTGTCAAACTGTGTAGTACAACCGTCCGACCCTAGGTTTTTTCTAGTAGTACTCACATGTTTGGAACATATTTTGTTAAACTTTGTGGCCTAACAATGTAAAAAGAATTAATAAAAATTGAAAATTTATTTTAATTCCATTTTTTTCTTGAAAACTATCATTATTATCTCATTTAATTAGGAACCTGAACCACATGACTCATATAGAAAATTTTGGAAACACCTCTCCCTTCCAAACCCATTTTCAACATATAAAATTGTATTAAATCTAGGGGAATGAAGTAAGATCCATTTTCTCTCCTTATTTTTTTCTTCCTTCTACATCTGATCATTTTCTATTGAATGGAAACTTAAATAAGATTTTCTATGATCAGATCTATTATATTGGTCATTTTGTTACA
This sequence comes from Viscum album, assembly GCA_963277665.1. Taxonomy (NCBI): domain Eukaryota; kingdom Viridiplantae; phylum Streptophyta; class Magnoliopsida; order Santalales; family Viscaceae; genus Viscum; species Viscum album. The sequence goes on along the minus strand of OY728146.1, from coordinate 1,660,447,565 downwards.
ATTCCTTATTGTTATTATTTTAGGAACGATAAAGGGAGCCTCGATCGACTAGATCATGCTCTGTTTCTTCATGTTCATTAAGTAATGTTATAAGGTAAGTGGATTCTCTCATTACAGAACTTATTCTCGAAATTAAAGAGTTGGTTTTTATAAAATTATTAGCTTGAATTTTCAAATGAAATTTTGGATGATTTATTTAAGATTTTTTTTGTAGGATTTGGAAAGCATTGGAATTTGAATGGATTATGGAAAACCCCATTTATTTATGGTTTTAAATTTTGGTTTTGGTTTAATGAAAGAAATATGTTTGATTAAATGTTTAAAGGGGAAAATTGATTTATATAAGATGAATGGATGTGTGGATTGGGAATAATTAGAATGGTGGGTGTTAATTTGAATTTGATGTGGCCATTAAATAACATAAGATTCGAGACTGGATGCACCATATGGATTAACACTAATGATAGACTTGGGGGATGGAGGAGTTACCACTCATGAGTATTAGGACTATTATGGCATGCATGAGTGTGTGTGAATGTGGAATGGGTATTCCAAGTGGAAATAATGGATAACCTATTACAATTTAAATTCAAATTGTTTTAAATTAGTAAAATGTTTCTTTTATTCTTCTCTTTTGTTTTAATTATGTTTTAAACTATGAGATAACGTGTTCTTATTCTAGTGGTGTGAGTTGGGAAGTCATTCTGGAATTTTTTACTGGGTATGATTACTCACCCCCTGCATATGCACTTTGTCTTATATGAAAACATTGTTATTCATGATATAGGTAAAGGAAAATATTCTTATTTCTATAGTGGAATATCATAATTCTATTTTCTCAAGATGACGATTTGATCTTGGAGTTATCTTGTGGTGTGGTTGGAGTGATACCACATCATTTTTACTATATTCATATGTCAACCTATTTTATTGGGTCACTTTGTTTTTCCTTTTTACTACTACTATAATATTTTTTTTTTTGTTAGTTTTTAATTTTTTTTATTATTTATACTTTATGCGTCATATAGTTTGGTTTTGTTGTTTTTATTTTATCTTGCCATCTTGTGGTTGTCTAAAGGGAAAATCACCCCCCAACATTTTGGTAAGACCTTCGAATTTATTACCATCCTTTGGAGTCTTGGGGATGTTACCTAAGTTCAGTGGCACCTTGACTCTTTCAAATATAATGTTTAGGGTTGGTATGTTACATTTTTGGTTTACACAGATCATAAAACCTTGAAATAACTCTTCGAACAATGTGACATGAATCTCAGTCAGAGTATGTGGTTTGATTACCTACAATCCTTTGACATTGATATGAGATATAATCCCTAAAATAGGGACATATATAATACTAAGATATTTTAAAAAGAAAACAATGTTTGATAGCGTATACGACGTGTATCACTGAGCCTAAATGGACCATGAAATATTATTATTTCTATATGAACATTATAACCTAACCATTAAATTAGTGGGTATAAATATGATTTAATGATTTATGAAATATATATATAAAAATCATACTAAATATAAATTTATTGATAAACTCATATGAAATAGGCACTGAATTTTTAATGAAGACATTTTATTCTTCAAAGAAATATGTTTTCTTCAAATATGATTTTTATTTTTTTTTTGTAAGAAAATATTATAATTAGTTTCTGTAAATTTTATGAAATTTATTCAATAAAATAAAATTAATTTTTTAAATTATAATATCAAAATTAAGTTAGCTTTTATTTTTATTTTTTTGAAATTCTTGATTTTTCAGTGAATAGTGAAAATTACTAATTTTTCAAATACTATCATTTATTTTCATTAAATCGAGTAATTTAAAAGTGATATTAAAGGTAAAATTGCTTAATTAAGTATTAAAAATGATAAGGACTAAAAATTAACTCTAACACTTGCCTTATTTTGTTAGATGTATATATTTCATGCATAATGATCTAAAATTCAAATATATGTCATTTTGTTTCCATATGGCCATGATTTTGACCTTAATAATATTTTATGTAAATAAAAGAAAATAATATATTAATATTTAAATATATTAACATTTAAATATATTAATATTGATATAAATATATTATATTATATTAAATAGGATTTAGATATGGATAAACATACATTTACACTTAATATATAATATATTTTGTAAAAAAATGGATTATAAAATAATTTAAAAAATAATATTAATTAATAATTTGCTAATTTTTATCAAGTACTAGTCATTTAATTACAATTGGATGACATAAAAATTCAATAAACTAATGAACGATCTAAGATAACTTTAAAGCATGATTTGAAATTCAGATGATAATAACTTTTGATCCGAGTGTTTGTTTGAGCCCTGCCACATATTAAACCAAATCCTACGAAGTGATATACACCATTTAGACCTAGGGGGGCCTTTTCCGCTCTTTTTGGGGGGTGAAAAGGGTCCAAAAGTCCTCTAAAACCTGGTTTTTTGTTGGGATGTCTTAATTTTTATAATATTTCATAGTATTTCAGCTTTGTTTAAGAGAGTCTACTTGTCCCTTTTTAGTGGAGGGTGAGTTTATTCCTAGGGATTACATTGATATAGATATTATTGTTTTGAAATTTTATTGTTTTTAATATTTTAGTTTTATTTATAATTAAATATATACATATTTTCTTATATTTACTTATAATAAATCAATTATATATATATATATTTAAACATATTTAAATAAATATGTATTTTTAAATATATAAACCATATTCAAATAAATATTCATTATTCATTTTATTTAAAATAAAAAATGATCCATTTTATTTACCTTATAAAAATGCATTAATATGTATATATATACCTATACAAGTAATGTTTATATATAAAAATGTGTGTTTTAATAAAAAAATGTATATTTATATTTATATTCTAATATTTGCAAATAAATAAATATATGTGTAAATATTTGTATGTGTATGTGAGAAATATAAATGTATACTTGTGTGAAAATATTTGTGTGTCTTTAAATATGTGTGTGTGTAAGATCTCGTGTTTTGAACTGGGTGAAAAATTATGAATGTTTCTGAATTTATTTTTCTGTTTATCAACGGGTCATTATTTTTAAACAAAGATCTGGAATTTTATTCCGAGTGTTGGAACACCTAAAGATGGAATTTTTTCAAACTTTTATAGAAGTTTTGGGGTAAAGGGGAAGGGGCACGGGAGGCGCACGGTTTGTCTAACTATGCGGCCAAACTGTGAAGCCAAACCGTGCGTAGTTGGTCTTGGAGGCAGTAGCTTCCACATGGGCAGCGCATGGTTTGTCTAACCATATGGCCAAACCATGCGAGAAGGGTGTCTGAGGCAGTAGCTAACACACGGTTAGCGCACGGTTTGTCAAACCGTACGAACTAACAGTGCGTGCACTTAAATGAGATCCTTAAATTGTGGATCTCACTTATTTTTGCCTTTAGATTTATCGTTTTTCCTTCTAAGTGGCCATAAATCGTGATTACTCTCCCTTTAAGGTTGGAAAACCTCTCCCAAGCATTTTGGAGGTGATCTGAAGGCTTCTCTTGGCGAATCGAAGCTGATTTCTTGAGGTAGGTAGATGTTCTTCTTCGTTCTTGTTTGGTTTCTTAGATCTACACCTCCTCTTCTCATGGTTTCTTAGATCTATGCCCGTTTTGAGTAAATCTAATTGTGTGTATGAAAAGTATGATGATTTTTGGTCTTGGTCTTTCTAGGAGAAGTGATCTAAGGTTGGTTCTTGAAGAATCAACCTGTTTCTCTTGAGGGTTCTTCGTTCGTTGTGGTTTTCGTCAAAACCCTGAGGTAGGGTCCCAAATCTTTAACACTTTATTTAAGAATTATAGTTTCTTTAAATAAATTAGGAATGTGAGTTTCCTTTATTATGATAAGTTAATGAATGATACTTTTGATGTTATTAAATAATTCTGCCCATGTGAGATAAGTGAGGACTTGAACTTGTGTTGAGTTTAAGCATGTTGGCTAATTTGGTTAAAGTGATATGATTAAACAGTTAAATGATTGGAATGGGGAGATTGAGTGTACGTATAATTAATTTTAGAATTAATTATCAATTCCTAAGTTGGAATAAGTCTGTGGCCTTTACTGATTATTGGTAATATTGAATATTTGACATATTCGAGAGATAATTTGAAAACTTGTAATAATTAATGGAGGGATTAATTATTACATGTTAAATGGTAAATGTTTAACTAATTGAAAATTTGTTAAATAGATAAGTTTTTATTAATTAATTTTTGAATTAATTAATTTTCATGCATTAAATTAAGATTGTGAATTGATTGTATGTTACGATTGTTGGCCAAGGGTACCTTTTTATGCGTGTTAGTTTTCCATGCCTTAAGTTGTCTTGGATGGATTTGTTTGAAAATATGATATGTTGTGTGAGATTATTTCTAAATATCTTGGCTTTTTCAGCATGTTTTGAAATGATTATAGTGTGCTTGTGAATTGTAAAAGTCCTGGATGAACCATTGTTTGAATGGACGAGTTCAGACTTGTTAAAGAATTTGCATAATGAAGTGATGAGTTAATTATTCAGTTGGTTTGATAATAATAATTAATTGTTAATTAATTATTAATTAATGATATGTTGAATGGTTAATTAAGTGTTGACTTATCTGAAGATCGATTTGTGTTGTTAATTAATTTTTGAAATAATTAACGGATTGGTTTTGTGGTGTTAGACATGGTATTCTACACCAATGATAAATATATATGTACGATTGATGAAAGGGTTGTGAGACAGGGACTGATGCTCAAAATACTCATAGGGTGTTAGACATGATGTTCTACACCAATGATATATGTATATGTATGGTTGATAAATGGGTTGTGAGACAGGGACTGACGCTCCAAATACTCACGGGGTGCTAGACATGTCGTTCTACACCCAGCTTGCAAGCGAATAATATTTTATGGGACAGGGACTGATGCTCCAAATACCCATGGGTTGTGAGACATGGACTGATGCTCCAAATACTCACGAGGGTGCTATACATGACGTTCTACACCCGTTAATTAACATTGGACTGTGGGTCCAATTGTTCATGCATGAAATGAGGTTAATGGTTAATGAAGGTCGTCTTGACATGATGATTTGTGAATTGATTATGAGAAAGGGTTTAAACTTATTTATGAATTGGGTGAACCACTTTTAGTGTACAGGATCAGACTTAGTATATAAAAGATTAAATTTAATAACTTATAACACGTCATCCAAGCCAAAGCACAAGCTTGGATTCAGTCTTTACTTGATTACTTAGATGGTCTTTAGAGAAATATTTGGTGAGTGACTTATATGGGGGATGTCGGGCGTAGGCTGAATCTCAAGACTTTCATAATAAGATTTGAGTAATTTATAAATGGAAAATGATTATGTAATGATTTTTGAGTATGCACTGCAAATGAATAGTGTAGGTTCAGACACCAGCTGAGGGCCAAAGCAGGTACTTGAGTATATAGTTACTTTGTACTGCTTACTTTATTTTATGCATTCCTTCATGTGTTTTAAATTATTTATCAAATGTATGGATTTGGGTTAGACACCGGTGGTCCTGGCCTTCTGAGATTTATATCTCACACTCTACTCAGGCTGCCATTGCACTGGGTACTCGAGTAGATTCTATTTGGTTGTAGTACTATGCTGTTTGCATTTACTTGGGTGATAGGAGTAGAGGACCGAGAGGATGCTCGGGATGCTCGAGTAGATTGCCCTTGGGGATTTGAGTCATTATTTATTTATTTTTGTATTGTATTGTAAATTATACTGTTTTGTTCACTATTTTCTACATTTGTATCATTAGCATGTCATGCATGCATCTTATGTATAATTGGGAATTTGCCACTTTTATAAAATTATTATTATTTTTCTTCCACTATTTTTCATTTATGAGTTACTTCTTCTGTTATTGTTTGTTATCCACACTGATATACCGTTGTGCAACTCTGACAAGAGGGTATAGTCTCCCCAATGACTATCCTTAAACCCTCGCTGCTAGTCGACAGCCTCTGGTGTACGGGGAGACGCGCCTGAGGTCATGTGGTGATCGGTTCGGCCACCATTTTAGTGGTGACCTAGGTCGATACTTTAGAAAGTGGTATAAGAGGTTTAGGTTTCTTTCTTTTCCTTTGTCTTACTGTTTTGGGGTTGGTAGACAAGAGACTAGGAATGTTTCGGCGCTTGGGTTAATATTCATACTTGGGACGAATCACCTCATGCACAGGAAATGACCAAGTGGTCAGGGATGGGAATTGATATTTGTACTATTAGAGGTTATAGTTGATATGATTTCACCTTGATTGACTGGTGTATTTTCTGATATTTATTGATTTTCAGAATTTTGAAAAGAATAATTTTCTTGGCCTGATATGGCAAGGAAGTTTCATACATGCATCATCTTATGCACTTAGAGATTCACATGTCATGCATACACTACTGGAAAAAAGGCCTATACCCACGGTTCAAAACCGTGGGTATAGCCCCCAAAACCGTGGGTATAGGCTATACCCAAGGTTTTGGGAACCGTGGGCTGGAACGCCGTCGGTATAGGTCCCCAGCCTATACCCACGGTTTTCCAAAACCGTGGGTATAGGTGTTCTGCCACCGTGTCAACAAAACATTCCAAATTGCCACGGTGTCAATGGATTTTACCCACGGTTTCAAAACCGTGGGTATAGATCCTAAAATAAAGCCGCAGGCGGGTTTCGATCCCACGACCTCCTCACTGCAAAGTACCGCGTCTACCACTACCCTACTATCAATTATGTGTATATATATATATATATTTAGTTAAATATAGTTATATAAACCGTGGGTATAGAGGGAAGAACCGTAGGTATAGGACTCCCGCCAAAAAAAATCTTTCCCGCGGAAAAAAAAAATTTCCCGCGCACACATGGGAAACCTATACCCACGGTTTTTCAAAACCGTGGGTATAGGTTTTTTATCCTATACCTATCCCCACGGTTCTCCTAAAAACCGTGGGGATAGGTACCCCTATACCCACGGTTCTTGAAAACCGTGGGTATAGGTCAATTTTCAAGACCTATCCCCACGGTTTTGGAAAACCGTGGGGATAGACCCCCCTATGCCCACGGTTTTTGAAAACCGTGGGTACAGGTCTTGAAAATTGACCTATACCCACGGTTTTCCAAAACCTTGGGTATAGGGGTACCTATCCCCACGGTTTTGAGGAAAACCATGGGGATAGGTCCATTTTCCAGTAGTGATATAACATGCCATGTAGTTGCATTAGTAGGGTGCCTTCTAATTTGGATTGCGTTCATTCGGTTCAATGCCATGTTTGATCTGCTTTATCATGCCTCTCTAGATAGCATTTTATAGTGATAGATTTAACATGCTTGAGTGATTATATTCCATAATGTCTTGGTTATTAGCATTTTTTGTTGTTGTGACATGCTTCCGTGTTATAGCATGTTGTTGTGTTACTGCTTATGCTAACATGTTAGAGATGTTTTGATATGTGAAAAGGGTGATAAAGATAAAATGTTAAATAAATGTTGATTGTGTTAAATGTGATCCAAAATACAGCGATAAGTTGTATGTGTGTCTTATCGATTGGTAGGTGGTCACCCATATAATTTGGAGCATTAGGTTGATCATATTAATTTCTGAATTTTCATTGGTATCGACTAATGAGAGCCAATTTTCAATCCATGGAGTGTATGGGCACTTCATGAATTGGGAAATGATGACTCATATTAATGTGAGTACTTGATGTTGTGTGAAATGCTTATAAATTTGAAAGATGTTTAATATTGATCTGAAATAAAATGGCTAGCTTCCAAAATGAAACTGGACCCAAGTAGGTCAGTTGGAGAGTGTTTTCATGAGATAACCCATTTGTGTGTTTAAAAATTTTAATACCTGTGTGTTTGCTATTGGTTTGCTTTATAGTGAACCTAGGTTGGTTAAAATGGGATCCTCGTAGGTTTCCTTATCTTCTTAAAAGGAATTTATTTTGATAAGTTTTCTGAAAATGACGGGATTCCAACTAACTTAAATGTTTTAAAAAGGGAGTTTTATAAAACTTTCCTTTTTTGACTTGGGGCGTTTTGAAAATGGTACTATGATGTTTTGATTAAATCGTTTGATGATTAAAGATTAAAAGTGATTAAATATAAGAGGCATGGAAATGGAACCTATTGTGGTGTCCACTGTTTAAAACCCTCATGTAAAGGGTAGTTCGGACTTTTCTTGAGTTGCCTTGGAACGGAAGCATGAGTACTTTTCGTAGGATTTCTTCTCCTTAGCAATGGACTTATGTTCATATTTTGAGCCTAGTGACTTGTTTGAAGTGACCCGGTTTAGGGTTATCACTTTTTCTTCATAAGGGTCTAACCTGCGGTCGGTAGCACCATCATAACTTAAATGTCTTGCTAGCACTATGACTTTTCTCACTCTTTTGGAGTTGATTGGTGTTGTTGTCCTAGATAGGACTTCCAGTTTTCAATGACTCTTTGATCGAATGGGTGGTGATTTGTTTCTTGACCTTATTGTGGTCTTGAGCATTGAGTAATGGTCTTTTTCAGCTGGTTAGATGTGACTTGGGCATGGTCGGTTTCTTTGTTGGTCGTTTGACCCTTTCTTCTTAGTAATGGATGACTAGTTATGGTGTCATCCAGAAAAATGGTCGTATGAGGAAAAATGACTTTGTAATTAGTCTTTTATACTGTTGAGCACAGTCTCGAGTCAAATCCATGTAGAGTAACTTGAGCGTTAAAGAATCAGTTTCATTTCAATACATGGAACTGTTTTCGAAGGACCCGGGTGCTTTAACACGCCGATCTTTTGGTTAATCTAGCATGCTGGTGAGTGGCTGATCTTTTCTTGAGACGTCATGAGAAATCCTAAGGTGGATATTGCCACTTTTTTCATGATGAATGTGTTGGCAGGTGATGTCGATCTTTTAGAACAGAGTTGTCTGATAATGGTTTGACTGATCTTCTTCATGACCTTGGTTTTCTCTTAGTGTGCACTTCTAGACATGACGAGCATGTTCCCTATATTGACCTAATCATGGAGACACTAAGATAGCATCAGTCTTGTGCCATGATACAGTTTAAATGTTTTTCGGATTGATGAGTAGTTGTTATCTAGGTATTACGCGGGATGCGTTGATTCTTTGGACTACTTCATTATTCGTGTTTGGGCACAGTTGTTTTTAAAATATCCTTGTGATGGCTTGACTTGTAAAATTCACTACATGTTGGGTAAGGACTTCGTTATACTGGCGGATGGTTTTGGAATAGTTTTAAAGGCACATCATCATATAAAGGGAAAAAGTGGCTTTTGGGTCTGCGACGCCTTTTAAGGGACGCATGTGAAACCTATTCCATTGTTTGATCGAGGCTAAACCTTTTACGTTAACAAGGTCATTATAATGACCTAAGATATAAGATCTGTTTCAATGTTTCAGCTTTACAGTAATCTTTGGATCTAGTTAAAAATGCTAATCCATCAGGTTTGAGAATGGTTAAAGGTGTGTTTGGCATTGGGAACGCAACATGTCACTTCTAACGAGATTAAATGACCTTGGTAGTTTGGTTGTTTTAGTAGTGGTTCCTGATGGCTTCTCGGGGACAAGATGTTTTTAAGGTGGGTATAATGTAAGATCTCGTGTTTTGAATAGGGTTAAAAATTACGAATGTTTCTGAATTTCTTTTTCGGTTTATCAATGGGTCGTTCTTTTTAAACCGAGCTCTCGAATTTTATTCTGAGTGTTGTAACACCTAAAGATGACGTTTTTTTCTAACTTTGATAGAAGTTTTGAGGTAAAGGGGAAGTCGCACGGGAGGCGCATGGTTTGTCTAATAGTGCGGTCAAACCGTGTGTAGTTGGTCTTAGAGGCAGTAGCTTCCTCACGGTCGGCGCATGGTTTTTCTAACTGTACGGCCAAACTGTGCGAGAAGGGTGGCCAAGGCAGTAGCAAACGCACGATTAGCACATTGTTTGTCAAACCGTGTGAACTAACCGTGCGGGCACTTAAATGAGATCCTTAAATTGTAGATCTCACTCGTTTTTGCCTTTAGATGGATCGTTTTTTTCTCTTAAGTGGCCATAACTCGGTATTAATCTCCCTTGAAGGTTGGAAAACCTATCCCGAGCATTTTGGAGGCAATTCGAAGGCTTCTCTTGGTGAATCGAAGCCGATTTCTTGAAGTAGGTAGATGTTCTTATTCGTTCTTGTTTGGTTTCTTATATCTACTTATATCTAAACCTCCTCTTCTCACGGTTTCTTATATCTACTCCCTTTATGGATAAATATAAGTGTTTGGATGACAAGTATGACGAGTTTTGGTCTTGGTATTGCTAATAGAAGTGATCTAAGGAGGGTTCTTGAAGAATCAACCCGTTTCTCTTGAGGGTTCTTCGTTCGTTTTGGTTTTCATCAAAATCTCGAGGTAGGGCCCCAAATCTTTAACACTTTATTTAAGAATTATAGTTTCTTTAAATAAATTAGTAATGTGAGTTTCCTTCATTATGATAAGTCAAAGAATGACACTTTTGATGTTATTAAATAATTCTGCCCACATGAGATAAGTGAGGACTTGAACTTGTGTTGAGTTTAAGCATGTTGGATAATTTGGTTAAAGTGATATGATTAAACAGTTAAATGATTGGAATGGGGAGATTGAGTATAAGGATAATTAATTGTAGAATTAATTATCAAGTCATGAGTTGGAATGAGTTTTTGGCCTTTACTGATTATTGGGAATATTTAATATTTGACATGTTCGGGAGATAATTCGGAAACTGGTAATAATTAATGGAGGGATTAATTATTACATGTTAAATGGTAAATGGTTAACTAATTGATGATTGGTTAAAGAGACAAAGTCTGATTAATTAATTTTTGAATTAATTAATTTGCATGCATTAAATTAAGATTGTGAATTGATTGTTTGTTACGATTTTTGGCCAAGGGTGCCTTTTTATGCGTGTTAGTTTTCCATGCCATAAGTTGTCTTGGATAGAGTTGTTTGAAAATATGATATGTTGTGTGAGATGATTGCTAAATATCTTGGCTTGTTCATCATATTTTGAGATGATTATGGCGTACTTGTGAATTGTAAAATTCTTGGATGAACCATTGTTTGAATGGATGGGTTCAGACTTGTTAAAGAATTTGGATAATGAAGTACTGAGTTAATTATTCAGTTGGTTTTCTAAGAATAATTAATTGTTAATTAATTATTAATTAATGATATTTTGAATGGTTAATTAATTGTTTACTTATCTGAAGATAGATTTGTGTTGTTAATTAATTGATGAATTAATTAATGGATTGGTTTTGTGGTGTTAGACATGGTATTCTACACCAATGATAAATATATATATACGATTTATGAAAGGGTTGTGAGATAGGGACTAATTCTCCAAATACTCACGAGGTGTTAGAAATAATGTTCTACACCAATGATAGATGTATTTTTATGGTTGATAAATGGGTTTTGAGACTGGGACTGACACTCCAAATACTCATGGGGTGCTAGACATGGCGTTCTACACCCAGCTTGCAAGCGAATATTCTTTTATGGGACAAGGACTGATGCTCCAAATACCCATGGGTTGTGAGACATGAACTGATTCTCCAAATACTTCCGAGGGTGCTAGACATGACGTTATAAACCCATTAATTAACATTGGACTGTGGGTCCAATTATTCGTGCATGAAATGAGTTTAATGGTTAATGAAGGATGTTGTGACACGATGATTTTTGAATTGATTATGAAAAATGGTTTAGACTTATTTATGAATTGGGTGAACCAATTTTAGTGGACCAGATTATACTTAGTATATGAAAGATTAAATTGAATAACTTATGATGCATTATCCAATCCAAAGCACAAGGTTGGATTCGGTCTTTACTTGATTACTTAGATGGTCTTTAGAGGCATCTTTGGTGAGTGACTTATACGGGGGATGTCGGGCGTAGGCCGAATCTCAAGACTTTAATAATAAGATTTGAGTTATTGATAAATGGAAAATGATTATGTAATGATTGTTGAGTATTCATGACAAATGAATAGTGCAGGTTCAGACACCAGCTGAGGGATGAAGCAGGTACTTGAGTATATAGTTACTTTGTACTGCTTACTTTATTTTATCCATGCCTTCACGTGTTTTAAATTATTTATTAAATATCTGGATTTGGGGTAGACACCGGTGGTCCCAACCTACTGAGATTTATATCTCACACCCTACTCGAGCCGCCATTACACTGGGTACCCGAGTAAATTCTATTTGGTTGTAGGACTATGCTGTTTGCATTTACTTGGGTGATAGGAGTAGAGGACCGAGCGGATGCTTGTAATGATCAAGGAGATCTCCCTTGGGGCTTTGAGTCATTATTATTTATTTATATATTGGATTGTAAATCATGTTGTTTTTTTCACTGTTTTCTACATTTGTATCATTAGCACGCCATGCATTCATCTTCTGTATAATTTGGTGTTGGCCAATTTTATAAAATGAGTATTATTTGTCTTCTGTTGTTTGTTATTTATGAGTTACTGCTTCCGCTATTGTTTTTTATCCACATTGATATACCGCTGTGCAACTCTGACAAGAGGGTAAAGTCTCCCCCACTGACTATCCTTAGACCCTCACTACTAGTCGGCAGCCTCTGGCGTATAGGGAGACGCACTTGAGGTCATGTGGTGACCGGTCCAGCCACCGGTTTAGTGGTGACCCGGGTTGGGACGTTACAGTGTGTGTGTGTGTGTGTTAATATTATGTATATACATCATATATAAATTCATTTTTATGAATATATCATTATCATTAAATCGAGTATATAAATGCATTTACAGTAAATATTTATAAATACATTATAACAATTTTATATCTAAATATGAAATTACATTTAAATATGTATACATTTATATGTAAATATAAATACATAAAAATATATGTTCGATGTATAAAATTTATATCTCAATATATAGATATATTTTAAAAATTAATTTAATAATAATTATATAAATCATATGTAATAATTTAGTATTAATTTTATTTAAAATAATATCTAATTTTTTTATAGATTATTAAAATATATGAATATATATACATATACTTGTACGAATGTGTATATAAGGTTTATATATACATATGTGTGTGTATTGACAAACATACACATATTTATATTTATATTTTAATATATATAAATGAATATTAATGTATAATATATTTAAATAAATATAAATGTATATATATATCACACACTTCTAAATATATACAAATAAATAGAAATATCATAAAATATAAAAGACACCAAGTTTGATGGAGTGTTAAAGGGCATTGAATCACATAAGGGAGTCATGGGATCAAGTCCAGGCATGTGCGGGTATTTAGGAGAGAATTCTATAGCTGAGGAAGGGTGGGGGTGAATGATAGAGGTTGGTTATTGGAAATCACTGCAAAAGGGGGATGTGAGAACTGAGAAAGCGGGGTGTTGGGGTGTGTGAATTTTTTGCCAGAGTTTATATCAGCTCTAAAAAGAGAACTAATAAAAAGTTCCTTTATCAGTGATTTTTTTAGTGCTGTTAAAGCCACCTTTTATCAGTACTAAAAAATCATTGACAAAGAGACCTATTATCAGTGTTTTTTTCAAGCACTGATAATGGTCATCTTTTAACATCACTCGCAATATCAAGGATTTTTAGCAATAATAAAACCCTTTTTAGAATTATTAAAGGGAAGATCTGAAGTAGTGCTTGTTTTAATGTTTGCCCGTGGTGTTATGTGATGTATATTATATCCCTTATTTTCTGTTGTTATTACACTCTAACCAGAGGGTATATTCTTCCCAAGTAATCTTAGTGGACCCTCACCACTATTCATTAGACTCTAGCATGTGGGGAGGCACGCCTGAGGTCATATAACATAACAATCTGGTTATTGTTCATAGTGAGTTGGGTCAAGACATTATAAAGTTGAATTAGAGTTTCTTATTTTATTTTATTATTTGGGAAGGTAAAAGGGAGACTAGGATATGTTGGGGTTTAGTAATGAGCTTGTTCTTAAGAGCAACAAACAGACATAGAGGGAAAATCCAAATCTTCAAGGATATAACTTATTGGTCAAGGATTTTTCTTGTTACAGTTGTGTTATTTTACCTTGAGTGGTGCATTTGGTTTTATTTTTACTGAATTTTGGATATTATCTATTGGGTCAGTATGGAAAGAGATCATGTGTATAATTGTGAATCATGATAGGTACAAAGGATTCACATCTCTTTCATGTTTCTATTTGTGATTTATTGATATATATATATGTGTGTGTGTGTATGTATATATATATATACATATGAATATGAGGAAAATAGGGTTTATCATTTAATGTGTCAACTATGTCTTATATGTTGTTTTCCCATATAAGGATATGGCGGCATCTTACTTGGAAAATTAAATGGGTGATACCTTTATGTGAGGTTTGACATAAATTGTTTTCTAAATGAATGTTTTGTTTACATAAAGTGTTAGTAATAAACCTATAAGGTGTTTTCCCTTATAGTTTGTGAATGAGACCTAATATAACCAAAACTTGTGAATATAAAGCCTTAAAAATAGGAAAATATCATACTAAAAACAGTAATAAATGTGCCTAATTGAAATAGGAAGACTAAATTATGAAATCCTATGGATAGTGATGGTGTATGATCTTGAGTAGTAGAAAGGGCTTGAGAGAACACCTGGTATTATGAGACCTTATGATCTGGTCATGTAGGGCAGTGAGATATTGTACATATTAGGTTTTATTTTAATTTTATAGTTACCCTATTCTGTTATTCTAATGTTTTTTTTTCATTCACTACTAAAAAAATAGGACTTTCATAGAGCTAAAAATGGAATTTATCTACATAGAGAAGCACTAAATATTGGAGCGAGATTAAAAGACCTAGTCTTTTATCAGTTCTTATAGAAGCGCTGATAAATGAAACCTTTATTAGTACTTTTTAATCACTGATAATGTATCCCTTTATCAGTGATTTTAAAAGCACTGATAAAGGGGCACACTGTAGTGTGCTAGAATAACACACTGCAGGACCAGTGCAGTGTGCTGTAACAACACACTACAACACCAGTGCAGTGTGCTGTAACAGCACACTACATCACCAAAAACACCAAAAAATCATAAAAAACTAGTAAGAATATATAATTTAAATGAAATAAAATCTACAACACAAATACAAAAAAATAATTCTATATTATAAATATTTCATACATTGGTTTATAAAATTACATAAGTACAAATTATTAAATATATTCAAAAACAATAGTCTTCCTTTTTATTTTGATCCTAACCACTACTCAAGAAAAAAAGAACCTGTATAAGAAAACAATTCTTATGTTAGTAATAATATAAATAAATTAATTAATAAAAAGTGTTAATTTTGAATAAAACATTAAGTTATACAAGGAACTATATGTATCAGATTGAGTTGTGGTTGATTCTTGTATGTCATACCATTTCTTGTTCATCTTCAAGAATCATTTATATTAATGTTAAATAAATAAGTATAAGATAAAAATGACAAGGAAATTAATTAAGTAATAACAGATATAATGATGATAAAATAATATAGGATTATCTTCTTGGTTTTGGTGATGTGATGCACGTTTTAAATTAAAATAGTACTTATATATTGAAAAAATTAACTTGGAGTCATACCATTCATACGGTGTGTCAGATCGAGGTGTGGATGATTCTTACACATCTCAATTTACTTATAGATCATTTTCCTGAAGTATAAAATCAATCTGAATGTGTTTTCTCAGTTTTGAGTTTGTCACTTGTCTTTTTTACTAAAATTTCATTTTAAACTAGAAACACACACTTTGAATACTAATCATTACATAGTGAGTTAGTTTGATGTGATATTAATTTCTAAATATCAAAAATGACTTATGAATCATCTTCATAAATTATCAAGATAATCTGAGCATGTTTTTTCAGTTTTTAGTGAGTGACACTTTTTGAACTAAAATGTCGATTTTAAACTAATAACAGACACATTAAGTCATAATAGACACATAATGTATCAGATTGAGGTTTGGATGATTACTACACATAAAAAATTACTTATGGATCATTTTCATAAAGTATAAAAACAATATGAACATGTTGGCTCAGTTTTGAGTAGGCCAATTTTCCTTTTTACTAAAATTGATGTCAATTTTAAATAAAATGAAGCACTTTGAGTCATATCAGTTACATTGTTTTTTGGATTAAGGTGAGTATAATATTTACATGACCTGAATGACATTTGGATAATTTTTATAAAGTATCAAAACAATCTGAATGCATTTAATCGGTTTTGAGTACGTCGCTTTTCTTTTGTACTAAAATTTCATTTTAAACTGGAAACACACACTTTGAATCATACTAATCACATTGTTTATCATTTTGATATGAGACCAAAACATAAATTTAGAAAATAACATTTGAATCAATTTTCTAAATTATCAATCAAATACGAGTGTTTTTACTCAGTTTTCAATGAGTGAAATGTTTTGAACTAAACCGACAATTTTAAACTGATAACAGACACATTGATTCATACTGGGAACATCCTGTATCGTACTGAGATCTAGCTGATTCATAAACATAAAAAATGAATTATGGATCATTTATATCAGTATCAAAACAATATAAATGTGTTTTTTTAGTTTTTAGTAGGTCTGTTTTCCTTTCTACTATAATTGAAGTCGATTTTAAATAAAAAGATGCACTTGGAGTCACATCAAACATACCATGAATTGGATTGAGGTGTAGATAATTATTAAACATCCCAAATGGATTATGGATCATTTTCATAAATTATCAAAACAATATGAATGTGCTTACTCAATTTTGAGTATATCACTTGTCTCTTTTACTAAAATGTTATTTTAAATAGGAAACACGCACTTTGACTCATACTGATCACATCGTGTATCATTTTGACATGAGACTGATTCCTACACATCAAAAATGATTTATGAATTAATTTAATAAATTATATAAATAATTTGAGCATATTTCCTTGGTTTTTAGTGAGTGGAATTTTTTGAACTAAATGGTCGATTTTAAACTAATAACAGACACATTGAGTCATACCGAAACATCGTGTATCAGATTGAGGTGAGGTTGATTCCTTCTCATAGAAAATGACTTATGAATATTTTTCCTAATGTAACAAAATAATATGAAAGCATTTTATTTGTTCTGAGTAGCTTAGTTTTCATTTTTTCTAAAATTAATTTCAATTTTAAATAAAAACACACACTTGGATTCATACCAGTCACACCATGTGTTGGATTGAGGGGAGACTAATTATTACACATAAGAAATGTCTATTAGATTATTTTAATAATTTATCAAAACAATACTTATGTGTTTTCTTGGTTTTGAGTAGGTTAGTTGTCCTTTTTACTAAAATTGATGTCAATTTTAAATAAAAAGATACACTTTGAGTCATATCGGTCACACCATACATTAGATTGAGGTGATGCTAATTCCTACATGTAAGAAATGGATTATGAACTTTTTTTATAAAGTATAAAAATAATACGAAAGTTTTTACTTAGTTTTGAGTATGTCACTTATCTTTTTAAAAAAATGTCATTTTAAACTAGAAAGAGAGCTTCGAATCATACCGATCACATCATGTATCGGTTTTACATGAGACCAATTCCTACACATAAAAATGACTTATTAATAAATGTACTAAATTATAAATAAAATCCAAGAATGTTTTGTAAGTTTTCAGTGAATGAAATTTTTTGAACTAAACTATAAATTTTAAACTAATAACGGACACATTGAGTCATTCCAGGAACATTGTATAACATATTGAGGTTCGGATGATTACTACATGTAAAAATGACATATGGATCATCTCTCTAGAGTATAAAAATAATCTGAATGCATTTTCTCAGTGTTGAGTAGGTCAACTGTCATTTTTACAAAAATTGATGTCATTTTTAAATAAAAAGAGGCACTTGGAGTCATATCGGTCACACCGTGTGTCAGATTAAGTTAATTATAATTCCTACACATCTCAAATAACTTATGGATCATTTACCTAAATTATAAAAACAATATAAATGTGTTTTATTAGTTTTGAGTTCATCACTTTTTTTACTAAAATGTCATTTTAAACTAGAAACACACACTTTGACCCATACTGACCACATAGTGTATCGGTTTGATTTGAGACTGATTCCTACATGTCATAAATTACTTATGAATATGTTTACTAAATTATAAATAAAATCTGAACACATTTTATTTTTTTCAGTGAGTGAAAATTTTTAAGCTAAACAATCAATTTTAAACTGAAAACGGGCACATTGATTCATAGTAGTCACACTGTGCATCGAATTGAGGTAAGACTTATTCCAACATATCCTAAATGACTTATGGATTTTTTCATAAAAGTATAAAAATAAGAAGAATATGTTTTTTTAGTTTTTAGTATGCCAGTTTTCCTTTTTACTAAAATTAATGTCAAATTTAAATAAAAATAAGCACTTCAAGTCATACCGGTCACACCATGTGTCAGATTGAGGTATAGTTGATTCATATATCTCCCAAAGTCTCAAAATAATCCTAAATACCAATTTAACCACTTTTCCATTGTCTTTCTATGTTGAACTTCCAACACTACATATTGGCTTGATGTTCTTAGACGAAAAACCTTTCTTGTTGTTGAAATTCAGAAGAGTAGATAAAGCTCATGTGCCCATTATATCATGAGAAGTCACGACAATTAGAACATGATCTTCCCATACTCTTTTATATTTCAACAATGAGAAATATTTTTATGCTTACAACATCAAATTAATATATATTATTTGTACCTCAACAAATAAAGGAAATTAAAATGGAAAACATGGTTACATTGGTAGATATAATCATTTTATATCTTTTGTGGCTTGTTGTATATATTTGAAAGCAAAGTACGACTTCCCAAAAGATCTGTAAAAAACTAAATAAGTATTAGATAAAAATGATAAAGAAATTAACATAAAAATAATATATAAAATTATGACAAAATTAATTAAATAAGTAGTGGGAATTCACATTTTCCTGATGCTTATATGCATTCTTAACACTTTTCCTTATTGTTATTATCTTTTTTCTAGGATTGAAGTCTAGTCCCTCATGAACATCAATAGCTTCGAACATAACACCCCAACTCGAACAAAATAATCCACATGTACAAGAAAACAATTATTATATGAGTAATACTAAAAATAAAAAAATAAAACATAAATATGAAATAATACATTAATTTTATGGATAATGATTTTACTGTGAAAACATTGTTGACCACAGGGATATGCTAATGGTAAATAAAGAATTATTCTAAAAAAATGCAAATAGATCTCTCCAAATAATCAATAAATGGTTGAGTATTAGGATGAGAAAATAAGATACATTAGATTAAATATTTGAATCATCTGAGAGAAAGTAAATATATCCTATTGGGTTCATAAAATATTCATTTTATACAATAAATAAATAAATACACATAAGATGTTCATTATAAAAGGTGAAAGTTATAGATAATTATAATAAATAAAACTCAATATTTTATTATTTAAAATAATTTCAGTGTGATTTGAAGAAAATGGGTAATTGAATTTAAGAAAATAATTACTCCACTATGGTAGGTGTAATCCTCTGAATTCATCCAAAGGTGAAAGTTATAGACAATTTTCACCCTCATCAGTTCATCTTATGAATAGTTATCATTGCATTTTGTTATTTGGAACTCATCCTCCATCTCTTATGTACATGAAACTATGTTTCTTGAGATTCTCAAATTATTAGTCATCCATATGATGTCTAATGCTTAGATTAGTAGAAGAAACATAAAAGAGATGGAGGATTAGTCCCAAGAAAAAAAAAATTGGAAAAATAACTATTCAGGAGATGAAACTTATAAGG
This sequence comes from Viscum album, assembly GCA_963277665.1. Lineage (NCBI taxonomy): Eukaryota > Viridiplantae > Streptophyta > Magnoliopsida > Santalales > Viscaceae > Viscum > Viscum album. The sequence goes on along the minus strand of OY728146.1, from coordinate 1,660,427,570 downwards.
ATGATAGTTGTACTACATTGTGTTCTCTAAAATGGGTAATTCCTTCCATTTGTGAGAATTTCATGGATGGTAATCAAATATTCCTAAGGGTGGAACAAAAATCCAATGTTAAATAATGATCTATATTTAGTTGGATTAAAGGAAAACATATATATTGTTTATTAGACGTGTGATGAAAAAAATGAAGTGATCTTTAAGAAGTATTAATGAGTGGGTTATCATTTAAAATATGTCTATATTTTTATCAACTGTAATAAATAAAATCAAGGCCAAAATCAAGGAATAAAATGTCATTAGTGATCAAAAATTTCTGGTGAAAACTCGGAGTAAGACTCTACAAAAAACCTCATTTTTTCAATTATAGCATAAATCATTTGGTGAGGCTGAAAAGGATGATAATTAGATTAAATCTATGCATGAGGAGCTTGATTCTAATGAGAAAAATGTGACATGGGAAATTATTCTGAGGATGGAAGATAGAAATTTTATTAGAACCAAGTGGGTGTTCAGTAAGAAACTCATTGAATATGGAAAATTGGATCAAAATAAGGAATGGATAGTGTGAAAGGGGAACTCCTAGATCAAAGGAATTTATATTTATTATAAATTTAATCCTACATCCCATTTGGAAACTATTTGATTTTTTTGGTATTTTTCTGTGAAAATATAGTTAAAATTATACCAAATGGATGTCAAGTCTATGTTCCTCAATGGAGTTCTTAAGGGGGGGTATACATTGAGAAACTAGATGGGTTTATTATAGATGAAAATGAGAGAAAGGTGTTTCAGTTAAAGAATTATTTATATAATATAAAGAAATCATTGAGGACCTAGTAATTAAGGTTGGATCAATACCAAAGAAATCTTGGTTTTTAGAGAGGTAGTGTTGATCACACCCTCTACATCAAGAAGGATAATGATCAAATGATTTTAGCACTCATATATGTCGAAGACATAATATTTAAGGATTGGAAAAATAACATTGAATTTTTTTTTGAATCGTATGAGGTACGATATTGAGATGTATATGATTGGTGAAACATTTCCCTTGGTTAATAGGAGAATCAAGGAAATCATAGAACATTAATTCTTCAATCAAAATATGAAAAAAGGGTCGCAAGTGATTTGCAATGGAATATTCTAAACCAATGACAACACCAACCGCTATATGGATGAATTTTTTAAAATTTTGCGATTTTAAAGAGGTATATGTCATGGAATATAAGTATTGGGAGCCTATTATACCTCACAACAACATGAACATTGGGTTTGATATATTTCAAGTCACACGGTACCAATGTTGTCCTAAGGAGAACCACATGCTATCAGGGAAGACGATACTTAAATATATCTAAAAAACAATGAATTTTGGGTTGTTTTATTATAGGATAGTGCAACTGGACTTGTTTGGATACACATATATAGGATAATAAGGTTCAGTGGATAACTGAGGGAAATTAGAGATATCAAGAAACCTAGATTTCATTCGAGCCTTGGTTTCGTTCAACTCTTGAATCACTTGAGCATTGGATTTGAGCCTTGGAATAGTTGGATCCTTGATTATATCCAAGATTCGATCTTGGATTCGACAATGAGGAACGCTGACAGCAGGTCGCTTCCCCAGAGAGCTTTGGATATCGTGAACTGGTTCGTGATGGTTAGGGTTCTTAAAATAGACTGTGACACTTTTATCAGCGCTTCCAAAAAAAGTGATATTAAATATACCTTTTATCAATGCTAAAAAGTGATGATAAATACTTATAATACTTTTAAAAATAATAATAATTTTGAAAAAAGTATAATTATTATATATAATTGCAATAATTATAATAATACTTTTTATAAAATAATAATTCTACAATTCTTTAAATATATAATTATTTATTTATAATTATATAAATACATTTAAAAATAATAATATTTATATAATTATATATATTTATATAATTATATATGTAAATATAGTAAATATATTCATTATTTAAATAAATTTATTATAATTTTATAATTATATAAATAATTTTTAACAAATATTATTTATTTATTTATAATTATAAATTTATAAAAATAGTAAATATATATTTATAAGTATATTTATTTATAAATATATTTTTTTCAAATATGTTTTTAACATTATTAAGGAATATTTAATTTTAAGTGCATGCATGTTAAAAATGAGTAAAATTGATTAATTAAAAATGAGAACAATATTGAAAATTTGGATAATTTTGATTAATATAAATCATTAAAAAGGATATATATTTAAATAAGGTGAATAATATAAAAAATATTAAAACATAGTAAATAAATTTATATAAAATAAATAATATAAATTGATTAAATTTCTAATTTTTTTATGTGTGTGTATATATAAAAATTCATTAATTACATATATTTGAAATCAATATAATATGTTTGTTATATGTTAAATTGAAAAATAAAACGACATTCAATTATGTTCATTACTCGACACAATTAGTCATTATTTTTAATCCATATTGATTTTAAATTATAAACCATTATTCACTAAATATATTATTATTTAATGTAAAGAATAAATAATATTTTTTATTATATAAATCATATTTATATACATTCACATATATCTATATATTTAATATATATTATTTATTAACATTATCAATAATTATTTAATTAAAAAAATGTTTAATATTTTTCTCAATTTACTTATTTTTATTTTTTATTTTTTTAATTTATATTTTACATATATTTATACATTTAATATATAATATTTATAATTTATATATAGTATAATCAATTTATTCATTTTTATCAATAATTATTTAATTATTAAAAAAAATTAATATTATTTTAATAAAATCATTTTTATTTTTTATATATTTCATTATTTCATTTAATTTGTACTTTTATCGATGCTAAAAAAGCATTGATAAAGGATACATTTATGGGCGCTAAAATAAAGCACTTATAAAGGGTGTCCTTCATCAGTACTAAATATAAAGTGCTAATAAAGGAAACCCTTTATGAGTGCTAAAAAATGCGCTGATAAAGGTTTCTTTTTATCGGTGTTAAACAAAATGTGATGATAAAGGGTGTCTTTTATGAGTTCTAGAAAAAAGATCTGATAAGGGGTACCTTTATCACTGCTATTTTCTAGCACTGATAAAGTCCAGTGCTATTAAAGGCTTATTTTGTAGTAGTGATTGTAGAGATATGTCACCTAGAAGATATAGGGTATCATGCTAAGAGGGAGAAGGTGACTATGCCCTACTGGTAGGTGGGATAGAGCCTCATGCAGTTCAGGGTCTAGCTATAGATGATCGGCTTCATGAGAGTCTTTTGTGGGTATTCTGGTTGATGGAGAGAGGAACTCTGTGAGCTCTCCCTTCAATGTAAAACCTTACCCATGAGTTCTAGCAACAACACCCCCCAATTTTTCTCAAGTGAGGATAGTTCTCAGGAAACCAAGTTGTGGATGGATTCTATGCAGACTATCCTTGACCATTTAGAGACACCCAAGGATAATAAAGTGAATCTGGTAGTTTACATGTTTCATGGGACAACACAACATTGGTGGGATGACTATTTCTAAGGTGAGTATCATATTGTGTTGACTTGGAAGGACTTCTAGACTTATTTATTTAGTCATTTATTTCCTCAAACCTTGAGGTCAGATATATCCTGGGAGTTTATATGGTTTAAGTACAAGGATATGATGATTATAGATTCTTCCTCTCATTTTATAGATCTTTAGTGTTATGATCCCACCTTATCTAGTGATGAGATTGCTATAACTAAAACTTTTGAGGATGGAATGTATTACGAGATAAAGGTGTGGGTAAAAAATTTCTTTCTGAATTCTTTTTCAAATATTTTAAACATGACCTTTATCATAGAGAGGAACATTAGTGTGGGTCATGGAATTGGGTAGTTTTCCTGGCATGGTTTTGGTTCATCCAGTAGCTAGAAACATTGATCAGAAAACTCACTCCAGGGTAGTGGTAGCCAATCTCATCTGAGATCTGACTCTTCACTTCCTTCATGAGGGAGTATCAAGATCTAGTGATATCTCTATGGGGATTAGGGGCATAGAAAATCATAATATACTCAACTTCACCATGAGTGTTTTTAGTGTCGAATAAAGGGTCACCTAAACCATTTTTTCTCAGTTGAGTAGTAAAATACCAAGGGAATAGGTTCAAGATTAGTTCAGGGCTCTGGGGGTGGGAATAATACACCTCAACATACTGGTAGTTGGGAATCCATAGGCTATTCAGACCATGGTGTAAGATGTAGAGCTATTGTTCAGGGTCAGAAAGGGAGTATGACATAGGGCATCCAAACTAGAGTTCAAGTGCATGGTATTGGATAGTTACACATAGTTTATCCTACTTCAATAGGCCAAGATATTGGACCATATATTATACAAGGTATGTTCTTAGTATCTTTGACTCATTTTTGTTCCCTTTTTTTATATAGGAGCCTTGCATTCCTCCATCTCAACTCAATTTATTAAAGTTTTGGGTTTAGTTATGGAACAAATTTATGGAGTGATATCGATTGAAATACCCCTAGGTAAAAATTCAAATGGTATTCGCAAGTTTAAAAATTGTTCCCTAGTCATTGTAAGTTTTCAATTCCTTTGAGAATTCCTTATGTTGGATATGGGTGGTTTTAATGTGATTGTTGAGATGGAATGTCATGTTCATTATCAATCACAAATTAATTTATATCGTGGATTATTATATATCACTTCTCTTGAGGGAGAAAACTTTGAATATGGTGGTCAGTGGGACATGTCAATGGGTAATTAATTTCCTAACTATCATCAACTAGGTAGGATCACGATCCAATTTTCTAGCCTCTTTTTGGATGAGTGGGAGACATACCAGCTGGTCTTCTCTCATGTTGTTGATCAATACTAAGATTCATTCCCTGAAAACTTTTCTAAATTACCACCTTATCATATAATAGAGTTAGTGATGGAGCTCATTTTAGGTATAGAACCTATCTATATACCTCCATATAGGATGAAACCTACTGATATTCAGGAGTTGAATGCTTGGTTAGAGGACTTAGAAGTGAAGGGGTTTATCCATTCAAGAAATTCCCCTTGGGGTGATCCCATTTTGTTCTCTAAGAAAGAAGAATAATCCTTGATACTATTTGTATACTATCAAAAGTTTAACAAAGTAATTGTTAAGAACTGATATCAACTCCCCAGTATTGATGAATTATTTGACCAGCTCAAGGGTTCCCATGTTTTCTCTAATATTTATATAATGTTAGGGTACCAATAGCTCAGTGTGCGACCATTAAACTTTCCTCTTATAGTATTTTAGAGTAGTTTTGGTCTTTATGAGTACCTAGTTATTTCATTCGAGTTGTAAAATGATACCACAGTGTTTATCTCTTTAATTAATAGGGTTTTACACCCTTACTTCGAATCCTTTATCATCGTGTTTAGTGATGATATTTTGGTGTACTCCTATTCAAATGATGAACATTATTGAAATTTGGAGATATTTCTTAGCACACTTTGAGGAAAATGGTTGCATTAAAAAATATCTAAGTTTGATTTTGTTTGTATCAAGTTAACTTCTTGTGATGCATCATTTCAGAGGTCAGAGTATGAGTGTTGCTATAGAATATAGATGTCTTCATATCTTTGGAGATATCCAAGAAGGTCTTTGAGATTCATGGATTACTTGGATTGGTTTTCTACTATCATAGGTTTATTCATGACTTCTCCCACTTGGATTCTCTGTTGATGGGCCTAAATAATAAGGGAGGGAGGTTTGAGTGGTTTGATACTTGTGAGGCATCCTTCAGGGAGTTGAAGATGCGATTGACATCTACGTTGATTCTAACCTTACAAGAGATTGGTAAAGCGTACACCCTATACTTTGATGCATCAAGCTTAGACTTGGGGGTAGTCATTATGCAATATGGGTGGGTATTAATTTATGGTTTTAGGTTGATGAGACCACATGAGTTTAATTACCCTACCCATGATTGGATCTGGCTGCAGTGGTACATGCCCTGAGATGTTGGTGACACTACCTCATGGGGGATAAATTTGTTGTAACACCCCTATTTTGAGGTGCCACTCCCTTTTATTATGTATTTTTGATATTATATATTATTTAGGTTGGGTTTTTGGATATTTTGGTTGGTTTTTATGTGTTTTGGAAGCATTTTTGGGGGTGAATGGTTTGGGAAGGGTTATAGAAAACCATATATATTATCTAGGAAATAGTTCAAGGGAATCTAGAAATGATTTTGAAGGTGACTTGTTGGGTGCACGTTTTGGAACATGATCTATCCAAACTATGGAAGTTGTAAATTTTGAGATACATGTATTTTTCATTATTAGCACATGGTTTTTCAAACTGTGTAGCCCTATTTGTTATCCATTAGTAGTCTCATGGTTGGCACATGGTTTTTTTAAATTGTATGGATTAACCATGTGAACTACATTAATAACACCAAAAAATGGGTTTTTACTCCATTTTGTTCCCTAAAACTCTCATTATTATCCCATATAATTAGTATCTTGAACTAGAGGACTACTCTAGGTGATTTTGGAAACTCCACTTCCACCAGAACCCATTCTCAATGGATCAAAGTGTGTTGGATCTAGGAGATTGGAGGTAAGATCCCTTTTCTCTCCTCATTTTTATCTTCCTTATATATCCACTCATTTTCTTTTGAACAGAACCTTAGATCAGGTTTTCTATTACTAGATTTATTAGATCAGTCATGTTTTTAAAATTCCTTATTGGTATTTTTAGAATGAATGAGAAAGGGATCCCAAATCGTCTAGATCATGTCTTATTTCTTCATTTTATTTAAGAATTGACATGAGGTAGGTGGATTCTCTCTTTTTACCACTTATTCCATATCTTGAAGGCTTATTTTTTATTAACTTTTTTCTTGTATTTTCAAAGTAAAATTTAGATAATTATTTAAGAAAAATAATTTTTTTATTATTTGGACAACATTGGAATTTAAATGGATTTTGGAAAAAAAATCCCTTTGATTTATAGTTTTAAATTGTGGTTTTTCTTTAACGCAATAAAGTTTTTTGTTTAAATTTTTCATGGGGATAATTTATTTATGTAAAATAAATAGATGTGAGAATTTGGAATACATGGAATGGTGTGTCTTAATTTTCATTGGACGTGGTCATTAAATGGTGTGATGTTCCATAATGGAGACACTAGTTGGATTATCATTAATGATCATCTTGGTGGATGGACAAGTTACTACATATGAGTATTGGGACATTCAAGGAATGCATGTGTGTATTTTTTTTTGAATGTGGAATGGGTATTCCAATTTGAAATAATGTACAAACTATTCTACTTTAAAGTTAAATTGTTTTAAATTGGTAAACTAATACTGTTCTTTCTCTCTTTTATTTTAATTATGTTTTGAACAATAAGCTATCATGTTATTATCTAAGTGGCATGAGTTGGGAAGTCTCCCAATTATTTCATACTTGGTATAATTATTCACCCTGTATACATGCACTTTAGTGCATATGAAGACGTTGTTCTTCATGGTATAGGTAATGGAAAATTTTCTTATTTATATAGTGAAGAATCATGATACTATATTCTCAAGATAGTAATTAGAGCTTGGAGTTATCTTATGGATTGGTTGGAGTTATTCCACATTGGTGCTTTTGTGCTGGGATGTATTCTATTTTTCTTATGTTTTCTTATTCTACCTTGTCTCTACTACTCTAATATTTTTGTTTTATTGATTTTTCATTCGAGTTGTATTTTTTATAAATAATGCATAATATAGTTTTGTTTGGTTGTTTTTATTATATATTTATAGGTTGTGGTTTTATAAAGGGAAAATCATCTCCCAATTTTTTAGTTATCTCTCAAAATTTATTTACAATATTTGGTGTCTTGGGGATGTCATATAAGGTTAGTGGAACCTCACCTCTTTCCAAGCCAATGTTTAGATTCGGGATATTACAAATGCTATCAGTTTGTTTTGATTCATAGAATGAGATGGTAGTAAAAAGATAAGTTGTGTTGGGAATTTAAATCTATAGAATAAGAATACATAGTTAACCTCCTTATACTAAACTTCAAGTTATCTAGGTGTTTCCAGTACCAAAAGTGTTATAAAACACTTCTAGGTTTTCCGTCACCTCATCATTGCGGTTTTAGAGAATGCGAGCCATGTATCATGAATTAGTAAAGAGTATTCCCACTAGGATTCCATCATTCATGTCATATTTGGACATTATTTAGTATATGAAAACATGATAACCTCGTTTTCATAAATTGGTGATTTTTCTTTTGAAGAAATTGATAGCTTTTAAAAAATAGTTTCAAGAACACTCTATATATGCTTTACCTTTGTGTTGTATGTCGACTATTTTTAGCATTGTTTTCTATTTAGTTCTTCCTTGTGTTTTATTGTTTAAAGGAACGTGACATTAGTATAAAACTAGAACATTAAATAGTAATAACTTTAATTAGCGTTAATTGAATAGATGATAAATAGAATCTATGATATTTTAAGATAATTTTTTAAAATAAAAAAATGAGTACTTAAAAGCCTAATTACATGTTTACTATTTTTTGTGCCTAGTAATTGTTTCCATGTTGTCACCATATAAAATATTTACACATGTTTGACTGAATTTTGTTTAGCCTGACATTTTAAGCTATTCATAACATGTCATGTGTTATTTCTTTGGTTAATCTTAGGATAGGTAAAAGAAAAAATAAAAGAATAATAGCATGTTGTAGTATTCTTTATTATATTCATAAAAAGTGAAACATTTATAGTGTAGTGAATAGAGTAGAAACTAGAATTTTTATATGTTGAATTAAATATTTTTTTCATTTTTTTAGATCTTTAGAGTTATTTTATTAGGTTTCATGAAAGCATGATAAAATTTAACTAATTTCGGTAATTTGATAGCTTAATAAAAATAGCATGATACGATTATTCGTTATGATAAAGGTAATTAGTGAAGGCTATTGTACCAAAACAATAAAGTTATGATGTGTTCATATTTAGTGTATTTTTTAATGTTTTATGTCTTTTGAAAACCTTTCATTTAGATGTTCATTGGTTATAGAAGAATGTGAAATCTATGATGTGGTAATTTTTAACTATATAAATTTATTTATTAGTTGAAAATATTTAATTAACAAAATAATGTACTGGTAAAATGTGTAATCATGAAACATAATGGCATGAAATATGGTATTAGAGTAGCTCTCACATAATGCTGACTTTTTAGAAATAATTTCAAATGGTTAAGATTTTGTAACATAAAGAAATTTCTCTTTACCTTAAACTATTTTATTAATCAGGAGTTAATAAGAAATTTAGTCACCTTTCTATATACATGATCTTATTGATGCATATTGTATTGCTTCATGGTGGTTAAAATATTTGGTTGTTCATATTTATATGATCTGGATTAATGGACCATGTTTTAATGATAAAGATGTTTTAAAATTAGAGATTTTTTTTGGAAGGAATTATTTTACAATTGGTTTCTAAACATAAAACTAGTTTTACAAAAGGATTTTCTTGAATTCTTCATAAAAATGTTCAAAAAAATTATTCAGTAAAATATTTAAATACCCTTCTTTAAGTGGACCTTTGTACAAATATTTAAAAAACAGAAACATTTATTATTTTGAAATGTATAATTGTTTGGTTTTTCAAAAGATTTATTTTATAATGGTGATATCTTGTATGATTTTATTTAAATAGTTTTTATATAATTAATTACAAAATAGTTTTACTGGTGTTTGTATTTTAGAATGGATTAAAAATGTTTCCTTAATAGGGTTTTTTGAAAATATCGTATCTATAAAAAACTTTTCATTTTTTTTTGAAGTTGAGATCTTTTCATGTGATTCTTTTGGAAAGTTTTTATGTACTAAATCAGTGGATGAAAACCTTCATGGTCTAATAGAATGGGCAGTACGGACATACGGTGCCTAGAAAAGATGTTTTTGGATAATTCCTTGGGTAATTGTGTTTCTGGATATGGTTTTTATACTTTTTATGTTGATGATGTTTTCATATTGTTTCAATTATTGTGCTTGTTATCCTAATTATGCTTTCTTTTTTCTTCAGTTAGTTATGTTGGTTATGCTTGTGTGTTCTAACCCTTATTTTGTAAGATATTTTTGTCACTATGTGATGAATATTTTAATTTCCCCAGATCTAGTACTCTCTCATACGACCAAACAAGGTTGGTTACTGAGCCTCAAACACACCTCCTCATATACCAGAGGCTGCCGACTAGCATAGGGATGTAGTGAACATCGTGGGGAGACTATGCCCCAAAGTATAGAGTTTCAATATAGTGAAAATAAACAAATATAAGAGTAAAATAAATAAAGAAAATAGTACATCCTATAATTGGAAGATAAAGGATGAACCAAGTAAACCAAATAATAATGAACCGTGTAATTTTAAGATGAAATGTAACTAAATGACATGTTAGGATTCATACATACAAAAGAAGAGGTTGAATCAAATAAACTCAAAATACCCTAGTCCTGAATCCCTATTCAATCCTCTCTCCAAGCTCTAACACATCCAGTAAGAAACAATCAACAACAAGCTACCTTTCCCTTTTCCAAACTTGCATTCATATAATCTGTTCAGGTACCAAATGGAAGCCTAAATAGGATGTCAGTAAAAATCAGTTGGTCACCACCGCCCTAACTAAACAAAACCAATCTGATAATAATTAAATGCAATAAAGTGATAAACAGGATTATTAATTAATCAATTAAAACAATACAACAATCAACCTACTTCGGCACCATGTTGGGATAACTTTAAGCATGTAGCATAACCTTTCCAATTGCAACCACAAGTCCCTGGCATAATCACATAACTGAGTGTAAGTACTCTATATAAGTATTTCATCATAATCAGGCCGAGAACTATAATATTTATATCATAACTTGTCCAATACCTATAATAATTATAACATAATCGGGCTAATCCATCTATATAATCATTTAAGAATAACTGAGCTAAGATCTCTATATAAGAATTTCAGCATAACCAATTTAAACCCTATAAGCATTACAACATAACTGGGTCAATTACAATAAGAATTACACCATAAATAAGTCAATCCCTCTATATAAGTGTCACAACATGAATCAGAACAAAATTCATAGTGGTAAGAATAACACAATATACATCATAAGCCACAAAGTTTAATTCAACCAATTTACTTTATTATTTTCAATTCCCTTTCATTAATCAAGTTATTTATTGATCCATTAACATTCCAATATACAAAACCATATCATATCCAAGTATTTCCATCCATTTAAAATAAAAAATCAAGCCATTAACTAGTTCATTATTGTTCAAGGGTAGGCTCACCCTACGGGTAGCCACAAGCCACGTCTTAACACTACCAGAACCAAAGGGATCCAAGGAGTAGTCCAACCACATGATTATCTTCATAAATTTCTCTATTAGTTAATGAGAACATTTTTTTGTTTCAATCACATAATATTTCACACACTTAAATAAACATAAATAGAATATAAGGTTTTTTTATAAATCATATACCTTAATCTGGTGATCAAAATAATGCTCTCAACTGGGAATGCCAACAATGAATGGAGGTGAAGGAGATCACAAGGAAAACATTGATCACACAAAAATAAATATAAAACCCAAATTTAAAAGTGTTCAAGAGATCACACTACTATAATTGTGAATAGTGAAAGAAAATGTAAAAACCAATGTGATGGAACACACCGGATATCAAACATTATATTGAGACCTTTAGAAGAGATGGAATCAATTCAAAATCACCAGGAGTTTCCCTAGGGTTTTAGAGATAAATATGAATAGTGGATGAAAAATAAATCATATGTACAATGTGCTTTAATATACCTAGTAATAATATATTCATGACGTGAACCCCTTTCACGATGTGAATTTCTCAATTTATAAGATAAGCCAAAAAAACACGTCGCCTTGGGTGGAAATAAACCTGATTGACCATTTCATGACATGAACCAGTTTCACAGTGTGTGAACTCTTCATGCTTTGTACAAGTTCATGGATTCTTCCTAGTAATAGTTTCAAATTATGTAACATGTTCATGGTGTGAAATTCTCTAGCAGACATATCTCATCCCAACTTTTTTAGGAAAAGACCAAACCACCTCTGAAGCCTTCCAAACCATGGAAAACATTCATAATCCCTTGAAAAATTTATACCTTGTATCCATTAATTCAAATAAACATACATCCTTTAACATTAGGTCATTTTTCCTAAAAAATATTTCCACCCCCAAAATAAACTAAACCACCATGGTTTAAAAAGAAAAGAAAATCCAACCAAAAGAGGTTGAACCAAAACTCAAGAGAGGTGTACCTAAAAAAATATGGGATCTTAAAACATCCCCACCATATAACAGCTCATCCCAAAACTGATCCAAGCATTATTATGGGGTCCTATTGAACAATTTTGGCCACTGTGCTCGTATATCAGATCCCCTCTCCCAGTTATCCTCTTGAATATGCACATGCTGCCAATGCACTCAAACAAAGGGTATAGTATTTCCCTAGGGATACTTCTCACTGCGGTTCATAATCTATGTCATATGATCCTCAATGGACGCATCTACACTAATCTCGATGTCAAAAAATTCTTCTATATGAGAATGGTCTTGATTATATCTCTGAATATGGGACACATGAAACACATCATGCAAGGAACTGTAGCACTGTGGAAGGGATAATTGATATGCCATTAGATCAACCCTTTTGACTATCTCTAAAGGACCAAAAAACTCAGTTTCTAGATTCCCCTATTTCCTAATACATAATTTCCCCAAACTAGGAAATACCGAGAGGAAAACATGATGACCAACCTCAAACTCTATAGTTCATCTCTCCTGGTCAGTGTAATATTTATTACTTCTTTACATGGTTACAAACCACCTCCTGGTCAACTAAACCTACTTAGACATCTCCTATATGATACTAGGTCCAACAATAATTGACTCACCTTCCACTAACCAACACTACTGGAAAATGGGTCTATACCCATGGTTTTCCCAAAAACCATGGGTATAGACTCACCTATACCCTTGGTTTTCATGAACCATGTTTACAAGTGACATTTTCTAACCTATACCCACATTTCTTGCTAAACTGTGGGTATAGGGTAACCGTGTAAGCACGAAAAGACAAAAAAAATTATAAGGGAATGTCGTAGAAAAACATATACCCACAGTTTACATTGAATCGTTGGTATAGGTGGCATATATACCCAAGGTTTTTATGAAACTTTGGTATAGACTTCGATATAGAATCATATACCCGTGGTTTACATTGTACTGTGGGTATAGGTGGCATATATACCCATGGTTTTCAAGAACTGTGGGTATAGAATTTCGTATATAATCCTATACCCACTATTTATGAAAACCGTAAGTATAGGGTGCCTTATTTTTTAAGTGAAAAAATATATAAAATAGTATATGTATAGTAATCATAATTGCAATTTTTATACTGGTAAAGAGTTTTAGCCATGTAGCAGACACCCGGCTTCGAAACTTTCCATTGACATTTTATTTATACCAGGTTTTATAAATATATATAAAAAATAATATATATATATATATATATATATATATATACTAAACTAATTGTAATCGGCATAGTGGTAGTGGATTTTAGGTCTTGTGCAGCTGCGCAGGTTCTAAACTAGCTTCGTATTATTTCAATATAGGGGTTTGGAATTAATATAATTAGGTAGATATAGATATTTATAATAAAAACCTATGCAAATTGGTTAGTGAGACCATGTATTTTTGAGTACCAGGTCACAGGATAGATCCTCACCAGGAAAGTTGTTTCCAATATGGACTCTGCATATTAATATATATCTGCAAATGTACATATATATGTATTTAAAAATGAAGTGGTCTATTTGGTGAGGCCCTCGTTCTTTAATTTGCAGGTCGTGGGAGTGATTCTTGTTGGGCGTATATAAGAGACATTTTTAACATTTTTTTGAACATTTTTTGATATTTTATAGCCGCGGTTATAGAACCATGGGAATAGGAAATTTAGTGATATTGATACCCATGGTTCTAAAAATGTGGGTATATGTCTATGACACGGTGGAAAAAACCTATACCTACAGTTTGGAAAACTATGGGTATAGGTTGTGGATCAATCATGATGCCTTGGTTACCCACAGTTCCCAAAAACCATGGGTATAGGCTATACCCATAGTTTTGGGGGATATACCCATGGTTTTGAACCGTGCGTATAGGTCATTTTTACAATAGTAAAACAAAGAGGTGAATGGCATGGCCTGCCATACAAATCCTTGAAAGGTGACATTTGGATCAATGCTTGAAATATTTTATTATAAGTATACTCCATAAGTTATAAATATTTCCCCCATGAACCAATAAAATCCAAAACAAAGTCTTGTAACATATCATCTAGAATTTGAATAGTCTATTTAGATAGACTATTGGGATGTGGATGATAAGCTATGCTTAGATGAACCTATGATCCCTGAACCTTCTGAAGACCCTCCCAAAACCAATAAATAAAACGAGGATCTATATCATAAATAATAATCCTTGTAACACCATGAAAATTTATTATATACTATATATAAAGGCTACCCAGATCATCAATAGTGAAGGTATCTCTGATAGGAAATAGGTGGACTACCTTCATTAGTCGATCTACGATTACCCATACTGTTTCACCATTATGGGGTATCCTAGGTAATCCCATCATAAAATCTATAGTGACTTCATACCATTTCCACTCTAGAATGGGAAGATGATACAATATCCCAACATGCCTCCGATTCTTGGTTTTCACCTACTGATAAGTGAAACATCTCTCTATGAATCCCACTACCTCCTTTTTTATTCCTGGCCACCAATACTATATACGGAGATCATAATACATCTTTGTTGGAACTGGGTGTACCTCCCATCTAGAACCATGAAAATATCTCATTATCTCCTCATTAAATACCTTAGAAACCCATACTCATCCATGGATAGGGTGAAACATTTTACTACCAAGAGACCATCCTGATGGTGGCTCCCCACCATATATGTTTTCCCTCAGAGCTAATCACTTTGGATTAGATAACTTCTCATTATTGATCCGGTCAAGAATCATGAATATAACAGATTTCAAAGTCAGAGTTTCTCATCCCTGGGACTCTTGAACATCTAGATCCATGTCTGTAAAGAGTTTCATCATACTCCACTCATCTCAGGACTCTCACACTACCTCTTCCTACATTGTTCAGATCAAGGCATTATCAATGACATTTCAATTTCTTGATGTTGTAAGATAACTTGGATTCAAAAGACTTTAGATACTCGATCTGCCTCCTCTTCCGAAGGTTCAAGTACCACTAAAAAAATATGTACCTAAGGCTCTTGTGGTCTGTATACACCAAAAACCTCTCACCCATAAGATAACATCTTTAGAAATATTAGGGAATGTAACACCATAGCTAACTCTAGATCATGAGTAGGATAATTTCTCTTATACAGTCTCATCTATCAGGATCCATAAGCAAACAATCGATCCTCCTATATCAAAACTTCTCTAAGTATAACTCCAAATGAGTCACAATACATGTAGGGGTGTAATTTTGGCCCGGCGGCCTGAAATCCTGAGAGGCCTGGCCCGAAAGCCCGAGCAGCCCAGCCTGGAAAAGCCCGCATCGGGATAGCCCGGGCTCAGGATGTAGGTTCATCAAGTCGGGCCTGGGCCTGTCCAAGAAGTCCCACGGCTAGGCAGGGCCAGCCTAAAAAATCCCACCCTACTGGCCCGTACGAATCCCAGCCTGTTGTAAAAAAATATAACGGGAAGCTGCTGGTAGGGAGATTTGATCCCCCTACCTCAGGCTTCCAAGGTTGCGCCTGGACCAACTAGCCCAGGCGCTACGCCTATTATATTATCACCAGACTATATATATATATATATATATATATATATATATATATATATATATATCAATGATATATATACATATATATATATATATTATTATATATTAACAAAAAATAATATATATACATATAACTATTATTATATATAATTATAATGTGTGTGTGTGTGTGTGTGTGTGTACATAACGATATATAAATATATATGTATATATATAAACAAATCCATTAATAATATATATCAATTAAGTGTGGTTTTTAAAAATCCATTAATAATATACATACATAAATAAATGATTTAATATAATATATAAATATACAAACAAAGCTATTAATATATATATATATAAATGATTTAATATTATATATATATATATATATAACTTGTTGTATATTAATTAAAAAATAACACACTCACCTAATGATGTTCGTGCATGTCCCACAACCTCATTAATTTTTTAAGTATGTTGCATCTTTCATATATTATACATATTATACATATATAAATCTATTTAGAAAAAAAATTAACTTGTCCACTACGGCGCACCCCACAGCCCCTAATTATTTTTTTACAATTTTCTCATATTATATATATCAATCATTTAACATTATATATATTTAATAACTTATTATATATTAACAAAAAAATAACACACTCACCCAATGATGTTCGCACACCCCCCCCCCCCCAACCTCATTAATTTTTTTAAATATGATGAAACTTGCATATTATATATATGTATATATATAAACAAATCTATTAATAACATATATATCAATGATATGATACAATATATATATAAACAAAGCCATTAATAATATATATATCAATTAAGTGTGGCTTTTAAAAATCCATTAATTATATATATATATATATGATTTAATATAAGATATATATAAACAAAGCTATTAATAATATATATATATATCAATGATTTAATATTGTATATATAATTACTTATTGTATATTAATAAAAAAATAACATACTCACCTAATGATGTTGGTGCACGCCCTACCTCATTAATTTTTTTAAGTATGTTGCAACTTGCATATATTATATATAAATCTATTTAGAAAAAATATTTAACCCACCCACGACGACGCACCTCCCAACCCCTGATTATTTTTTACAATTTTCTTGTGTGTGTGTGTGTGTGTGTGTGTGTGTGTGTGTGTGTGTATATCTTAACAAAAAAATAACTACTCACCCAATGATGTTCGCACACCCCCAACCTCATTAATTTTTTTTAAATATGATGAAACTTGCATATATTATATATACTATATATACATATATAAATCTATTTAGAAAAAAATTTAACTCACCCACTGTCTCACCCCCCCCCCAACCTCTCATTATTTATTTACACATAATATATATAGATTCACATATATAATTTTGTTTAGAAGAAAAATAACATATCCTCCCACTCTAAAATGTTAATAAAATTGAAAATAAACATTCTTACAAAAAAAGGTTAAACGCTTAATAAAAATACATGTAAAAAAAATGTGTTTAAAAAAATTAAATTTTTTTTAAAAAAATGTTTTAAATTAAAAAATCGCTTAAAAATACTTTTCATAAACATGTTGAAAAAATAAATGTAAATTTTTTTTAAATAAATGATAAAAAAATATTTAAATAACAACACTTTAAACACACTCACTGATGTGCATCCCTCAATTCCTCATTAAGTTTTTTTTTCAATTTTCACATAATATATATAAATTTACACACATATATAAATCTATTTTGAAAAAAATAACATATCCACCCACTGTAAAATGTTAATAAAAAATGTGTATACATAGAACATGATTAAACAAAATACATGTAAAAAACATGCGTTAAAAACGTTTTAAATTAAATGTCTAATAACAAATGTAAGAATTGTTTTAAACAATTGTTAAAAATGGTTTAAATAAAAATGTTTAAAAAAAGTTTTTAAAACAAATATTTAAATTAATTTTTTTAAACAAACACTTACAAAAATTTATATTACATTTTTTAAAAAAAGTTAAATGTTTAAAAAAAATACTTGTAAAAAGCATGTGTTTAGAAAAAATTAAGAAACATTTTAAATTAATCATTTAAAGATAAATGTAAAAAATAAAATTTTAAATAGATGTTAAAAACGGTTTAAATAAAAATGTTTAAATAAAAAAAATTCACAAACGCTTAAAAAATTATAAATAAGTTAAAAAATTGTTTAAATAACAATGTTTTAAACTCACCCACTATTGCGCATCCCACAACCCCTCATTAATGTTTTTTTACAATTTGCACATAATATATATAGATTCACATATATAAATCTATTTAGACAAACAAAAAAACATATCCACTCACTATAAATGTTAATAAAAAATAAAATAAACATTTTTACAAAAAACATATTAAACATTTAAAAAAATACATCTAAAAACATGAATTTAAAAATAAATGTAAAAACGTTTTTAAATAAATGTTTAAAAAAAGTTTTAAAACAAAAAATTATTTTTAAAATAATAAAATTCCACCATGGCCTGACTTGAAAAAGCCCAGCCCGACCCGAAAAAGCCTGGCCCGACCCGATGGTTTGGGCCAGTCCAAGGCCAGGCTCGGGCCACCTCGTGAGGTTGTTTGGGCCGGCCCAGCCCAGCCCAAATAGTGGTCAGCAGCCCGATTTTTTACAGGGTAAGCCCGGCCCGGCCCGACCCTGTTCGGGCCGGGCCAAAATTACACCCTTAAGTAGATGGTATGTGCCTTACCCAGCATAGGTAAGGTTAACATCAGTGTTGTGGTCATCCTACCCTTTATATCTTGAAAATATATCTTGTAAGAATCCGAACAAACAAACTTCACCCCTTTTTTGGTCATCCCAGACATTGGTGATTCCAAAGGGTATAAGTCCTAGATAAAATGTTGATAACCATATAAAACTAAAAAACTATGAATTTCAAATACATCCTTGGGACGTTCCCAAGTTACCATAGCTGCAACCATCTCTGGGTCCACTGACACTCCAGCCTCTAAGATGACATAGCCTAAGATGTGAACTTTATCAATCCATAAAATGTATTTAGTTAGATTGGAATAAATATGATGCTCTCTAAATGTACTCAAGATGATGTCAATATGTTGGAAATTATATTTTGCTAGCTGTGAGTACACTAAGATTTGGTTGAAAAAAAAAACCAGAAACTGATCCAAGAATGGATGAAAGATCTAATTCATTAAGTCTATGAATACCACTGGAGCATTCTTCAGACCGAACGACTTCACTTCAAACTTATACAATCCATACATACTCCTAAAAGTAATATGGGGTATGATTAATGTTATCACTATCAACTGATGATACCCTGATCTCAATAAAATCTTAGATAAAATCCAGGAACCTCTCAGCTAATCGAATAGATCATCAAAGCAGGGAACGGGATACCTGTTCTTGACCGTCATTTGGTTCAATCTTTGATAGTCCGCACACAAGTGCAATTTACCATAATCCTTCTTGTCAAAAACTAGAGAACCCCTTGATGAATTACTAGGTCGTATGAAATCCTTATCTTCTTGATATTTCAACTGAACATTCAACTCATGAAGCTCTACTAGTTTCATCCTATAATATAGAAAAAACTGGATCTACTCCTGTCACCAACTCAATCATGAACTTGATCTCCCACTTTAGTGGTAATCCATATACATATTTAGTAAATATATCTTGAAAATTATCTACCACTATAGGAAAAGTATCTTTTTACATTCCACCTTCATCTAGAGAAATACCTGCTATCAGAGCCTTGAGAAAATCCAATCTTCATTGAATTAGTCTTGCATGACTAGATGAAGATCCCACTCACCCTGGTGAAAATTGTTGTCTCCTCCTAGATATAGATTGGTAAATCCCCTCTGGTAATAGTTGATGTCCACCTAGTAGAGAACTAACCAATATATAACCAGAATCAAATTTAAACCTATCATTTATAGAAAAATGGTTCCCAAAAGAAATGACAACCACCAATTTCTAGAGAACATGTCTTGCAACATTTGATACTCTCTTTTCGTACTCCCAACGATGTACTGATGGTTAAGACACCATCCAGGATTTCCACAACCAAGCCTAAACTATTTTCAAAAAGAGAAGATATAATGGAATGTGATGCTCTTGTGTCAAAAAAAGGCAAGATACGTTGATACAAAAGAATCATACCTTTGATAGTAGAAGGTCATATATCCAAACTAGCTAGAGGAGACTTCATAGCATGTAGCTAACTTTCCCCTCTTCCATGGGTTCCAGTTTGACTCCCCTATGTTGTTACCCCTTCCTAGTACAGTCACTTCTACACTAAGGTACCACATCCCCTACCTTGACCTGAATGTATAGCAGAACTCCAGCTACCAGTCTACTAAGGGATAAATGATTACTTTCCATACTATGATATCTTTCATGATCTCCTACCATTTCTCTACTGCTAAATGCCACTAAAAACCCTCCATAGGTTGCCCAGATTTTCATAACCACGAAAATCCAAATAGGGGTATAGATACTGGGTCTATTTATGGAAAAACTTTCCACAGTGATAGAATTTCAAAAGAACACAATCCTGATATGGCTACCCACTACCCTGACTACTCTTCCCACTGTTTCCTTATTGATAACTTTTATAGTGGAAGTTATTTCTACAAGAATAAGAGCTCTCAATTCGCCCTTATAAAATATCTTGGCCTCTGATTAGGGCCTCTCTAAGGTTCCCTTTTGACATTAGATCCTAATTAATCACATCTAAAATGCTACTCAAGTGCAAAAATTTCACTTCTGACCTGATCTCATAGAGAATCCCATCCTAGAAATGCATCACCCTATAAATCTTATCAGCTGATAAATATGGCACAAGGAAATGAAAGTTGATGAAACACCCAGCATAGTCCATCACTGACATGCCCTCTTGTGTTAGGTGGATGAACTCATGAGCCTTCTCATCCCTTAACATCTCTAGATAGAAGTGAATCAAAAACTGTACCTCAAAGTCCTTCCAGGATAACTCTTCTTACAACCCATCTTTCTCTAAAGCGTCCCACCAATGATTGAATGGTCTATGAAGAATGTATATAGAAATTTTCACCCTCATAAATTTGGGTATCTTGAGGTGGTTTAAGATCTCTTGGAATGACTCAATCTAGAACTTAATTGTATGGGTGCCACCCTTTTAAGTGAGCATAGGCAGGTGTTGTAGCTGGAACTCCCTATTTGGCTTGGACATCGAAGATACAATGTGAATAGTCTCCCTTTACATGGAGTACATGACCCTTAGGAATATTTAGTGAAGCAGAACATCCATCGGATCCTCATGGGATATAGGAAGATATAGTTCAACTATGTTAGGATAGTTCTAATTTCCACTCTCCGGATGCTCAATTTGAAGATGAAGAGGATGGATTTTCTCTACAGGAAAAACAAACTTCTTAGAACACTGAATAATAACAAGGACATCCTCAACAGGTGATAATAATAGAGAATAAATGGATCATGGTCTCTCTAACATGACTTAATAAGTGAATTTTAATGACATAACCATTATTTAATTTAATTAATCAAATATAATAAGGATCTCATTTCACAATTTATATCGTAAAATATATCACTTGTAATAAATATGCCCCTATCATAAACAATGCATGTTATTATATATCCCTATGTTCCTATCATGATTCATGCATACTCATATTGCACCATACCTATCCATGACTATAATTCTCAATAAATAATAACATCACACAATATGTGAATCACCAAAGGTGAAATAATATTAACCATAACAAGAAAACATTATGAACAAAAATCCCATCCCTAGGCACTCTGGTTTACCCTTGTACATGGGTTATCCACTCCCATGCATAAGCTCATTACTAATTATCAACACATTCCGGTCTCCTTTTTTACCTTTCCCAAATATTAAATCAATAGAAATAAAAACCTGATTCCTTTGATACCACTTTGTAACATCCCCTTATCCAACACTCTCTCATGAGGCCAAATTAGGTTGTTCATTAAACCTCAAGTGCACCTCCTCGTATTCTAGAGGCTCCCACCTAGCAGTGGGTGTGTAGAGAACATAGTGATGAGACTATACCGTTGGTATAGGGTTAAAATGTTGTTTTATAAAAGGATAAATTGTAGAAATAATAAAAGTATGAACCAAGAAAACCAA
The DNA here is from genome assembly GCA_963277665.1 of Viscum album. Classification (NCBI taxonomy): domain Eukaryota; kingdom Viridiplantae; phylum Streptophyta; class Magnoliopsida; order Santalales; family Viscaceae; genus Viscum; species Viscum album. The sequence goes on along the minus strand of OY728146.1, from coordinate 1,660,405,410 downwards.
ATAATAATAAACATTGTAATTTCAAGAAAGAATGTAACTAAATGACATGTTGGGATTCATATATATAAAAGAACAAGCTAACTCAAATAAACTCAAAATTACCTAATCCTTAATCCATAGTTGGTCTCATCTCTAATATACAACCCATCCATCAAGAAACAATCAACAATAAAGTACATTTCCTTTATCTGGACCTGCATCCATGTAATCTACTTAGGTACCAAATGGCGGCCCGAATAGGCTGTAAGTAAAACTCAAGAGGTGGAAACCTCCATATATTAAAAAATTATTCTGATAATAATTTTATATAATAAAGTAAAAAATAAGTGTATTAATTAATCAATTAATACAATTCAATAATCAACCTGCATCAGCAACATATCGGGATATCTCTAAGCAAATATTATATCCATGCCAACAACAACCACCGATTCATGAAATAATCACATAACTAGGAATAAGTCATCTGTATAAGTATTTTATTATAATTATACCAAGACCTATTATCATTATAACATAACTAGGCCAAGACCTATAAGCATTGTAGCATAATCTGGCTAAAACCTATTTATAAGTATTTTATCATAATTGGATCAAGCACTCTATATAAGCATTTCAGTATAACTGGGTCAAGTCCAATGAGCATTACTACATAACTAGGCCAAGTGCTATAATCATTACAATATAACTAGTCCAATCCCTCTATATAATCATTACTGCATTAATTATGACATAGTTTATAATGGTAAGAATAACACAACAAACATCATAATCCGCAAAGGTTAATTCATCCAATTACCTTTATTATTTTTAATTCCCTTTCATTCATCAATTTATTTCGTGATATAATAACATATTAGTTCATACAAACATATCATATCCAATTATTTCCATCCATTTAAAATAAACAAGTAATCCATTATCCAGTTCATTATTTTAAAAGGGTAGAATTATCCTACAGGTATCCACAAGCTAGGTCTCAACACTATTGGATCCAAAGGGGTATAAAGAGTATTATGACAATATGATTATCATCACTCGTTATTCTATTAATTAATTAACATGTTTTGTTGACACAATCTCAAAATATTTAACACACTTAAGAAAACATAAACAGACTATAGGGTTTTGTTCTTGAACACCTACCTTTATTTAGAAATAAAAACAACATTCTCAAATAGGAATGAAAACTAAGGGAAAATGTGAAGAATATCACAGGGAAAAACTAACAAACATAAATAGATTGTAGGGTTTTGTTCTCAACCAACTACCTTTATCTAGAAATAAAAACAACATTCTCAAATATAAATGAAAACTAAGGAAAAAGGTGAAGAATATCATAGGGAAAAAATAGATCACACAAACATCAAGATCAAAACTTGATTCAATGGCATTCAAGAGATCACACTGCTATAATAGTGAATAGTTGAAGAAAAAGGGAAATCCAAATCGAAGTAACTCATTGAAGATTAAATTATAGACTGAGACATATGAAATGGAAGGAATAAATACAAAATCACATAGATTTTCATTAAGGTTTGATAAAGAAAGATGCATGGAAGATGAAAAATAAATCATACGCACATCATGGTTTAAAAATGTTGTTCCCAATATATTCATGATGTGAACACCTTTCACAATGTGAATTTAACAATTTAAAATATACGATGAAATACACATCACAAAATTTTGAAATAACACTAATCCACCATTTCATGATGTGAACCGGTTTTATGGCGTATAAACTTTTCACACTCTGAACCAGTTCACATCTTCTATCTAGAAACATCTTCATGTCGTGCAATATGCTAACAACTTGAAAATTTTGGTCAAATAGTTCTCAAACCAGCTTCTATAAGAAAAACCCAAATCAACTCTGAAGCCTACCAAACAATAAAAACTATCATAATACCTTAATATATTAATATCCAAACTACATTAATTAAAACAAATATACATCCTTCAAATTTAGGTCATGTTCACTAGAAAAATCTCTCTACTCCCTAAAATAAACTCAACCACCAAGGTTTAAAGTAGAAAAGAAAACCCAAACAAAATAATTTCAAAAAACGATCAAGAGATATGTACCTAGAAAAATATAGGATCTTAAAAATGTAATTCATAGAGGAGAAATATAAATTTTATTGGGATATTATTTCTTGTGGGATGATCATCAATACATAATCCAGGTATTGGTATATATTGGAATCTAAAATGGTCTCTATGTCTGATGAACTTTGAAATGGTCCACCTTAGATAGTATTCTATATATTTGATTTGTATTTATTATAATAAGGGGAATATGTTGTTCCTTATATTTTAATTCTATCTTGATTTCAAAACATGGTGAATCACACTTGCATCTCCCAAGGGATATGGTTAGATTTTAATGGTGGTAGGACATTAGTAGGTAGGATGAAAGGAGACAAGTTAGGAGCCATCTCTTTTCTTCTTCCATCTATCTAGAATCAAATGTTTGGGTTTGATGTGGTTCATTGAGAGTAATTGGGGATGGAACCTTCCTTTTTGGTTTTCATGGTATTGGTGCATGACTATTCTTATCCATGGATTTAGAAAAAATGAGTTGTATTATTAGATACCTTGAGGAATATTACCCTCTATGATTAGTGGGTTATTTCTAGTTTATTTTTTGTGTTTTCTCATGTTTGGTATCACCAATTACTGAAGGAAATACATCTCTCTATTCGTGATTATTTGGTTAGTTGTTGTCGTATCTTTCTAGTCTCTATGTGTTGGGTTAGTAAAATAATTGTTTGTACATGATTTGTGGGTTAAATAACTAGCATGAACATGAGTTGTATGGACCAATACAATGTCATGATTTTCTATCAACTAGGTCTCATCCCAAAATTGGGTGATTGGATCTAAGAAATTCTAGTGTAAAATCCTAATAATCTCACCATTAGGTTAAAATATAATGGTGGGGATCCACTAAAGGGTGGGGTAAAAACTATATATAGTGTGTCCGGACCCAATTTAGATTACTCTTTGTGTTATGAATACCTCAAAATGATTGTCCATCCAGGTGTAGGGTAGGTACACACGATAACGTATGTCACACACCGATCGGTGGGAATGTTAAAATTATTATTTATACCTTTCCAGTAGGTGATTTAATTCTCATAGTCTTTTCCACAAGCTAACTTAAACATATTGATGTCATAAAATCCATATTGACTGACTCATTTATTATATTTTTTTCATTATTGTTTAGGGAATAGTGTATATGAAGTTCATGTCATGGAATATGTTCAAAAATAATGAACTTGTATTGTGTTCAAATTATCCTCATATTTGATTGAAACCTATTTCCTTTCTACATTGGTAGTTAATGCATTGACCTTTAGAATTTGTGTTATTTGTGAGTATAGGATGCCATATTCGATCAAAGGGGGAAACCAATTTGATATTTTGTATATGGAAGAAGTTTGTGATGAACTTTAACAGTTAATGGAAGGATTTCCTACTTAAGAATAGCTTTCATCAATTTCTAGTTATTTAATGGATTATTCATATAACTCTATTTGAAGAACCATACTATCATTTGTGTCATTTTTAAGTTATCCACATTTTCATTTTTCTATTTTCGTATTTTTAATCAAGGATCGTGTTTTTTATGGATTTTTGGAGTTAAAGACTTTTCGTTAGAGTAAACGTTGGAAATTAGTTCTTTAGTGGGAGGAACTATTTAAGGTCCTAAACCGTATTGGTAGGGTTTTCTATCATGTGTCTATGAAATCATATTCAATGCAGTTCACATCATCTATCTACCTCTTTATGGTCAGTCAATGAGTCATATTTCCATTATCTTTTTCTTATGATAATTTCACTCATGGATTGATTGATCCATTTTATTATCATCGACTTACATATTTTGGGTTGGGCATGATAAAATCAGGTTAGGTTGAGACATACCTTTGGTACACCTATAGTTCTACCTTGTATGAATCTCTAAAAAATATTGTGGTTGGAAACCTATTATGCTAGACTAGTTATTTGACCTTATGTCACATAAACACTAGTTCCTATCTTTTAGAGGATGGAAAGACTTATGGTAGGTATAATTTAACACTCCCAATTTGAGGTAATTCACCGTTATGTTATTTATTTTCATTTTATATAATGTTTGGGTTTTTTTGGGAGTTTCTGGTTGGTTTTGGTGTGTTTTGGAATCGTTTCTAGGGGTACACATTTGGATCATCATTAAGAAAAAACTATGTAGCTTCTCCAGAAAACCATAAAAGGGAATCCAGGAGTTAGTGGGTAGGAACATGGTTTATAAAAACTGTGTGATTTGAGAATTTTGGGATAGAGTCATTTTTCATGTTTGGCACATGGTTTGTCAAATCATGCAGCATAACTTTGCAGCCCTCGGTGTTTTCCAGTATTACTCACATGTTTGGTGCATGTTTTGTTAAACTATGTGTACTAACCATGTAAAAAACATTAATAACAATTGAAAATTAGTTTTTATTCTATTTTTTTCTAGAAAACTCTCATTCTTCTCTCTTTGAATTAGGAAGTCAAACTAGATGGCTCATATAGGAAATTTTGTAAACTCATCTCCCTCCAAAACCTCTTTCCAACGGATTAAAGTTTGTTGGATCTAAGAGATTGAGGTAAAATCCCTAATCTCTCCTTGTTTTTATCTTCCTTATAAATCGACTCATTTTACTTGGAATGGGGACTTAAATCAAGGTTTATATGACAAGACCTATTAGATCAGTCATGTTTTGAAAATTCCTAATTGGTATTATTGAAGGAACAAGAAAGGGAGCCTCGTTCGGCTAGATCACATATTATTTATTCATGTTCTTTAAGACTCATTGGGTTGTAAGTGGATTCTCTACTTTTAGAACTTATTCTATAACTTAAAGACTTAGTTTTTCTTAAATGTATCTCTTGGATATTAAAAGTAAATGTTGGATTATTTATTTATGAAAAATAATTTTTTATTATTTTTAAAACATTGGAATTTGAATGGATATTAGAAAACCTCATTAATTTATGGATTTAAATTGTGGTTTTGGTTTAATTAAATTAATATGTTTGATTAAATGTTTTAAGGGAAAAAATTATTTATGTAAAACAAATATATGTGATAACGTTTCATACATGGAATGGTGTGTGTTCATTTTTATTATACGTAGTCATTAAATGGTGTATAATTATATAATAACAGAACTAGAAGGATTAACAACAATGATAGGATTGGTGGATGGATGAGTTGTTTCTCATGAGTAGATTATTATGTCAAGTATGTGTGTGTGTTTGAATGTATAATGGGTATTCCAAGTGTAAATAATGGATAAACTATTCAAATTTAATGTTAAATTGTTTAAAATAGGTAAAATGTTTCTTTTATTCCTCTCTTATTATTTAACTATTGTTTTTAGATGATAGATAACATGTTCTTGTCCTAGTGGAGTGAGTTGTGAAGTCACTTTGGGATTTACTATTGGGTATGATTACTCACCCCCTATATAAGAACTTTGGTAAATTTTCATATGTTTTTCTTAATTATATAGGTAAAGTGAAATATTTTTATTTCTCTAGTGGAACAATATAATTATACTATCTTGGGAAGGTGATTGGATCTTGTATTTCTCTTGTGGAGTGGTTGGAGTGATGTGACATCAGTGTTGTTTCATTGGGATGTATTCCAGTTTTCTTTGGTCGATTTATTCTACCATTTTTATACTACTATAATATTTTTTTATTGTTTTTTCATTTTATTTATATTGTTTACAATTTATACATCAAATAATTTGGTTTGGTTGTTTTTATTTTTTCTTGAAAGCTTGTGGTTTTTAAAGGGAAAATCATACATGATCATTTTGTTAAGCCCTTGGAATTTATTTATAGCCTTTGTTATCTTGGGGATGTCATATAATGTTAGTGGCACCTCAACTCATTAAAATCCAATGGTTTGGGTTGGTTTGTTACATTATTGGTTTACATAGATCATAAAAACTTTAAATACCCCTTCACCCAACATGACCTAAATCTCAGACAGAGGAGGTGGGTTGAGCACCTACAATACTTTAACTTTGAGATGAGATATACTCCCAAAAATGGGAACATATTTAATGCCATGATATTTTAAAAATAAAAGAATGGTTGATAGCGTATACGACACGCAACACCGAGCCTAAACAAACCACAAAATATTATTATTTAAATATGATTGTTATTACCTAATCATCAAATTAGAGGATAGGAATATGATTAACTGATTTATTAAATATATATAAATATCCTACCAAATATAAATTTATTGATAAATTCTTATAAAATAATCACTCAATTTTTAATGAAGACATTTTATTCTTAAAAAAAATATGTTTTCTTCAAAAATGATTTTTTGAGAAAATATTATAATTAATTTATGGAAATTTTATAAAATTTATTTGATAAAATAAACTTAACTTTTAAAATCATCATATAAAAATAAACATAGGTTTATTTTTTTGTATTTCTCTAAAATACTGGATTTTTTAATGAATAGAGAAAATTGCCAATTTTTTTAATACTATCATTTCTTTTCATTAAATATAATAATTTAAAAGTACCATTATATTTTTATTAGGTATTAAATTTTTATATGAACCATTTTATTTATAATAATCAAATTAATTTCATTTTAATAATAAATTTTCATGATTTTGGTATAAGTTTTTTATTATGCTTAAAAATGCAGTTTTCAAAAAATTGTTTTTAGTACATAAATTTTATCCATTTAAATTATTTAAAATAATCTGTTTTAAGGAAATATATAATATAAATTTACATATTATATATATATTTATATAAATTTATATTTATATAATTATTATTTATAGTCATATAGTTAATATAATATCATTTGTTTCTTGGAAAATGCATTTTTCTGAAAAAAACTATATTTCGTCATGTTTTTATACTTTAATATTAAACTAAATTATAATTATTATATGTTTTTAATTATGTAAAATGGAATAAATATTTTTAATAAGGAGTTACAAATTTTTAAAACTGTTACCTTTTATTTTTGTTCATTATGAATAGTAGTTTTAGTAAATATTTGTTCATTGGTAAAGGTAAAATGTGTTAATTAAGGGTAAAAATAATTTGATAAGGACTAAAAAGTAGCAATAAAACTTGAATTATTTTATTTAATGAGTATATTTCATCCACAATTATCTAAAAATTAAATATATGACCTTTTATTGCCATATGTCCAAGGTTGTGACCTTTATAATATTTTATGTAAAGAAAATCCAAAAATGTAACTATCTTTTTTTAATTACTATAATGTTTTGTGATAGGGAAAAATAACCTATGTTAAGTTATAAATATTCATTAAAAATATAAATAATTTTTTATCATGTTAATTTATCTATAATTTTTAGTAATGAAATAATTACCTTAAATGCTTATGTAACGTCGACGTGGCAATTATTTAATTAAAAGGAAAATAAAATAAATGATTTTAAAAATATTAAAAGTAATATAATTTGAATGAATTATTATGTTCCAAAAATTTATTAGATAAATATAACATATTGGGGAAGTTTTAAAGGTATATATTGTAATTTTAACTTTTTCATGATGTTTTTAAAGTCAAATTATATGAATAGTGTCAAAAAATACATTAATGATATTTTATAATAAATAATGTTTTATTAAATGATTTAAAATTTATAAAAATACTATATTAATAAAATTTATTGGTATATGTTTAAAAATATCAATTATGGTCCATTTATGATTCATTCTTCCTTTTATGATAACATTATTAACCCTTTAATATTAAAATACTTGTTATTACGGTTAAGGTTGAAATGGGATTTTGCGCATTACATGCGCATGCGTTAAAATTAATTTTTCACACACATAGTTTTTTATTTATTTGATAAATTGGATTTTATATTTATAATAATTGGATCCAAATTATATAATAATTCCTATTTTATTTTTATTATTATAGGATAAATTACCTAGCTTAAAAAAACTAGTTGATGTGATGAAAACTAAAATGATAAAAGTGAGTAATCTTAAAGGTAAAGGGAATAAAATATCTAAAAATGATTATTTTTTAGCGGTGTAGGTGTGTATCAATCTTATCATACCTAAAATTCATTTTTTATCAATTTTTTGATGCACTTAGTTTGAGATTAACTTCCCATTATTGGATAGTTTTGGGAATTTAAAAAAAATGTTACTCCTCATCAAGTACAAAAGGTAACCTCATATCATCTATTATTCATTATTAAAATAAATTTTGGTTTTTCTGAGACATAAAAAAATAAATTCCTTAATCCCATTACCACATCCTATATTCCTTGGTTTGATTGTAAAACACTCCTTGGAAGGATTTTGGTGCAAACCTAAATAGGTTTTTCAAAGAAGAGGTATCATTATTAACCGAGCATTTTTGTTTTATTTCTTATTAACCTCATTAAAATCTTATACAAACATGGTGATATAATAACATCAATATATACCATATAAGTATATTTTATTAGTTTAATGAAATAACCTACATTCATCTCCTATCCCATCAAATGGGAAATGAAACTATCGTTTGTGTGTACAGAGGACTACTGCCTTGCGAACTGATGTAATTCATTTTCAATAATCGCCTCTCATGAATGTTTATGATAATGGATTTAATATATATATATATATATATATATATATATATTAAATTCATTAATTATTTACCATTATTTAAAATTAATATATCATATAGTTTCTTAGCTTTCCATTTATTAAAAAATGATAATGTCGTTTGTGTGCACATGTCGATTACAACCTCTATGAGGCGATGTGATTTTTCTTCCTTACCGAATCACATGGGAAGTATATATAAGATTATTTAAAGAAATAATATAAAATTTCTGATATAATTATCATTTTTTAAATAAAAAATAAAACTTACCATCTTTCTATCATGATCATTAAAAAATGAAAATATTACTCATGCGTATATACGTCCTTCCGCCTCCACAATTGTAACATAGTTCATTTTTCATAACCATATTTCATGGATGGGTTTAAAAGGGTAATTTATGTATAAATATGATAATTATTTAATTATTATTATTCTTTATATTATTTAATAATGAATTATTTTACCATATTCAACCTACCAAAGTCATTTTAGACATATGAACTGAATATCATCAAAAATTATAATGTGAAATTATTTAATTAAGTAAATAAATTTAAAATGGTAATAAATAAATTAAAAGTAATAATAAACTTGAAAATGTTCTAAATAAAGTAAATAATTGAAATAAGTTTATTATTTATGAAGATAAATTACATATGTGATAATTCAAACTTAAGGTAAGGGATTTCATCTCAATTTTCCTTCATCGAGGCATAATTTAATGTTATAAACCTAATTTATTTTATATGGTGTAATTATTTCCCATTTCACATATTATATCATTAATCCTTCATAATTAATGGTATTAAGTTAAAATTCATTTTAATTAATCCAAGAGTATTTGATTTGAAAGTTATTAAGGCGGCAGAGGCGTTATGTTACCTTGAGATTTATTTTCAAGATTGTTAATGTTCGAGGTTCCTTTGGAGGAAATCATATATAATTACTTTATTAAACCATGTAATTTTTATTATAATTTGGTAATGAATATGGTTTAAACATTTCATTTCCCATATTAAATAAAAAAACATCAAGAAAACCGATCATGTATCATCTTTTAGATCTAAAATATTTCTCTTCCATGTCTATATTTTTACCCATGTTTTTTTAATGGTTTAAAATGAATCTTTATGTCATTTTTTAAATGAGTTACTTTTTTAATTTTTTTCTATAAAAGTGTGAAATAAATTTTTGTTGGATCATTGGAGTTTAAAATGACTTTAAGAGGGGTGAATTGTAGTATAAAAATTTAAACTAATAAAAAAATCATATTAAGTAAAAAATATCAAACTCAAACATTGTCTGATGATCAGAGTTTTAAAATAGGATCTAGAAATCATCTGATTATTAGAGTTATTATTAGTATCACAAACACACAGATGAAACTATTTATTAGAAAGATTTATCACATAAAAAATTCTAATAAAAATTCACAATGGAAATTAAAAATTGTATTAACAAGAAATACAAAAGCTTATAATAGTAATAATGTCTTGAAATATTTATAAAAGAATTTACACTTTAAACTTAAGAGTTAAGGAAGTTAGAAATCCTAACAAAAGATATCCATAGTTTAAATACCTACTATAAACGTCAATCTTTCCATACCAGGAAAGCACTTGATATAATGATCAGTATGGCTCTATATTTCTTAAATAAAAAATCCCTTCATGCAATGATCAGAATTAGCTCTATCTTCCTAGCCCCGAAATCCCTCAATTCGATTAATCAGATTCAGCTTATTATTTTCCTCAGAATCCCTTGATCAATACCATGATCGTACATAGTGAATACAAAAGAAAAGTGTTCTAAGGAATTTACAATCCTTAAACGGATTCCTTAAGACTTCAAATATCGAAAAGACCACAAATTTTAGTAATGATATTTTCATGTAGATAAATATTCAGATGTGTTGAGTTAAAAATGCATCAACTCCCAACTCTTCAAATGACCTCCTATTTATAGGCAATCTTCCAATGGTCATATTTCTGAGTCAGCTGCAACGACCTCATACAACTTAAAATTTGATAGCTCATAATGATATGGATCTTGATCTTGATAGTTAAGCATGAAATATACTTCACTTTTCTAACATCATTTTGTTTATCACTATTAAAATTCTATTATGGATTCCTTCCAGTAGAAATAATTATAAATACTCTGATTATAAACTTTTTATAGTCTGATGGACTTCACTATTATTTTTCAATCTGATAAAATGAAAAAAGGTTAATCCTATGTATCAATACCAATTTTGGTCTAATGGTTATGAATTTTTTTAGTCTAGTAGATAAGAGATTAGTCTCACCACTGGTAAGAACAATAGTTGGTCCGATATATCAAACACAAATTCTGTTTGATGGATCATATGGATAATAAAAGTTTATATTCATTTTTTATTAGAATAATTTCTATGTTCAGAATAAAAGGATGTTTTCTAAAAAACATAATAAAACACATAGGATGAATAAAGTTAGTAAAATATATTTTTACTAAAGTGTTTGTGATTTTTAAAAATAAGGAAAGGAAAGTATAAAGTAAAAACTTTCAACTCAAAAATCCCCCCTTTTGGAAATAAAAAAACACTTAAAATGAAAACTAATAATTTTGAAAAACTTAAAACACTTTATAATTTTATTAAATTCATAGATATATTTCATATAAATTTTTTTCTTTTATCAGATTTAAACTCACCCTAAGTTAATACATTATTTTTATTCATCGTCATTAATATGATGGAAAGAATTGATTGTTTGGATTATCCCCCTTTAAAAAAATCTTCCTTCGAAATATTTTCCTCTTTTAGATAAAATATTCCCCTGGGAATTATTCCTTTATTTTTAAGAAACTCACCCCCTTAATGAAAGTTTCCCAAAAATTTTCAAAACTTCTCCCCGTTAACTTCTCAGAACTTCTCCCCCTTTTTGATTTACACAAAAGTATAAGGAAAGTATATAACATATTGAAATTTTTGAAAATAATAACATATGAGACAATTATGTTTGAATAAGTGTTCATCCAAGAAAATATATACAATATTCATAAAAGTGAAATTGGGAAACATTCATACTAAAAATAATTGGGGAAAAACTCATTCAAAACAATTTCAATCAAACGTTTGTGCAACATCAAAAGTTTAGATTAAAAAGAAATCATTATTTATTATAAATATTTTTTATGATTGTCTTCATCTTCTTGATGTCTTCATGATCATTCTTGACTTCAACAACTAACAATTCAAGATTCACCATCATTTTATCCATAATTGATATTTTTGTATTCTCTACCTATAACTACTAAAACTTCTCACTAATCTCTTTATTTTCTACATTTACACTAAACAAATCATCTATGAAGGATTGGAGTATGCTATTTTTTAATTCCAACTTTTGAACATTTTATTTCATAAATCTTACTTCATTATCCTAGTTTTCATTCATGTCTTTGAACTCTTAAATAAAATTTATTCTATTTGAAACACTGGATGAGTTTTTTCCAAAAGAATCCGTAATATTGAAAAAAAATATTCACTTCCATAATATGATCATAATGGTACTTCAAATCTTTGTTAATATTTCTTAACCATTTGACCATCTGATTAAAATTTATATTTTGATCCTTTTTTACTTTTGAAGGGTTTTATTTCTATATCATTCTGGATAACTATCTCAATCAATATCTTCAGTGATTTTGATTTTTCATTCATGGAGTTCTGAATTTGTTTATATCAATCTTGAATATTCAGAAGGTATGGTATCAAATCAGTTAACCATTTCAATGTTAGGAAAATTTAATCAATGTTCTTTTGTGCCACTATAGACAAGGAGTCTGACGAATCTTCTTGAACCTTTGAAACATGTGGTATGGAAGGACTAACATTTGAATTATTTTATTTTTATTTAACTATACCATATTATGATACATTCATAATATCTACTTATTTATCTAAATCAACCTTTTTAGATACTTTCATGTGAGAATTATGATATTCTTCTTCTTTTAAAGATTATTAAACTTCTTCTGAAACTTTTAAATCATAATTCTTATCATACTGATAAGGTAATGGAGTAGATTTAGAAGATGACTCTATTTTACTTTTATTATCCTTAGTCTCTTCCTTTGTCTCTGTTTCTTGTTTTTATCCTTCCTCTTCATCTTTCTCTTCTAGTTCTTATTCCAACTACCTTATAGTTTTAATAATACCTTTCCCAACTTTATTAATTGATTTAGGTTTTTCCTTCTCAACTATATTCTAAACATATACTGGGACTGATACTTTAGTTTCTTCTATAATATCTTTAACTTTTACTTTATCACCAACTTCTAGAACAACTATTGGAATTAATAAAGTTTATACAAACTATAAACTGATATTTTGATGTGACTATTTGGTATTAGGAACTAATATAGACACTTGAGATAGTTGTATAATAGATAAAGGGGAAGTAGATAATGGTGGAACTTCGGAAGATCATTCCACTCCTTTTATTAACCTTTAAACCATTATAGCCTAGGAAAAAATTTTCTTTTGTTTCTTTATTTTCTCAGCCTCTTTTAGTTCATCAATTTTTTTTATTTTCAAAGCTAATTCCTTTGCCTTAACAATAAAAAATTTTGGATCACCAGGTTTCTTTGAGGCCTTATAGTCCATGAGTTTCTTGAAATCATCATCTAACATTGTTTTCAGTTTCTATTTATTTTTTAGGGGAGAAGATTCATATTTTCTCTTTTTTTATCACAAATTCTTTTTATTTTATAGGTTGATCATCATAAATGGTTCTGTCTATTCTATTAACAAATTTATTTATATTAGAATTAAAAAAAAGCTTCATCCTCTCTATAGTCTCTTCACTAATCAGAGAAATATTTTCCCTCATAGGATATTTCAAATACTTTATATGAAAAAATTCCATACAATTGACTAAATTTTTTTATGGAAAATAGAAACATCAAAATATTAGACTTCATTGATGCCTTATTAATTGATTACACTGATATAAAAACAAACTTGAACAGTTTGATTTGTCTTATGTTTATTAGAATATATTTGAAAAATATATCAAGAACATTGAGGGCATCCTATCACCATTTATTGGTATTAAATAACCATGTATCCGCAACGTTACAAAACTTATGTCTGGTGTAAGATGTGAAACCTTTCTTAATTTTTCAAAAGAAGTAAACAAAGTTGCTTCTACCATTGACTTCATGAAACTCCCATTCTTGTACAGAAGCTTGTGATAAGGAAGATAAGATTCACCCTCCAAGGTTACTTCCACTAACTTAGATACTTATTGATAAGAAAGTTTATATGTTTCACCAAAAAAAGTAAAATAAACTTATTACATATGCTCTTTAGAAATAATATCAACTGAATTATAAAAATATATCACGGTTTCAGGGTGGAATAATTCAAAATATTCTTTATGGATGCATATCTTTTCTCAACACTAAAACTTTATAACTCTTTTCAATAAGGAATCATATTTATCATAAAAAAATTTCTCTATGAGTCTCTCTATAACAAATTTTATTTTCACAAATTCTTCAATAATGGAGATCATACTAATTATGGTTCTAGATATTGGATGAAATTAAAAAAAACAGATTGTGCACTAAAACAGGTGGTGAGATTCGGGAGTGAATTCTTTAGAAACTAATGTGGGACATAAGTTGACCCACCCTTTTATAGGTATGGGGAGTGAGGGTTCAAATTATAAAAAATTTAAATAGTTAATATTGAATATCTTTTTATATATCCAAATATCTAGATTTAATCTAATAATTATTTTGAAAATAATTATGAACAATTAAGTAAGTTTTTTAAGAATAATTTTTATCGGAGTACAAGTTAATCTGATTAAATAAAAACTTTTAAGTTTGTAATAAAATATAGTTTGTAAAAATGAAATAATATTTAAACAACAACAATGATAAACTAAACTAATGAATAAGTGAAAAAAGAAGAGTTCCTTTTAGTTTAAAAGTGTTCTCTTGGTATGATTAACCTGTTCTTCTTGATTTTTGTAAAATAAGTTGATTATGATAAAGTTTATAATAAAATTATTGTTCAGAATAATTTTATAACAATTTTGTAGTCTAGAAACATTTTACTTCAGAAATAGTTTTTATAATATTTTGATTCTAGAGAATTTATAATAATTATGACTACAAAATTTTTATAAAAAATTTTAATCCAAAAAATTTTAAGATACCAAAGTTATACACTTTTTAAAAAACTGAAAACTTTACGAAACAAAATTCTTTAAGAAGAAATAAAAAGTTTTAGAAAACTAAATGTTTAAATTTTTTTTGAAAAAATCACAAAAAAATTATTCCACCTTTGAAAAGGAGTTCATTAATGTAAATATATTGGTAAATAAGAAGTATATATAAAAAATCAATTAACATTGATCATTCCAAAGTTCTATTTAATACATTAAAATCTATCAAAACTAAGGGGTATAGTAAAAATATCAGCAAGTTTTCCTTTCATTCTGATGAATTGTAAAATGATATCTTCTTTTAGTGTGTGATCCTGAAGGAAATGGTGTCTCATTATTATGGGATTAGCATGTGTGTGATGTGTTGAGTTTTTACTTATGGTAATAGAACTTTTGTCATCACACAAGATTTGAGTTTTATAAAAACTCATTCCATAATCAGTGAAGGTGTGTTGCATCCACAACATTTGAAAACAATAACTATAAAATACCACATATTCAACTTCAATGGTGAAAAGTGGTATTATGTGTTGTTTCTTACAAGTACATGAAACTAAATCTTCTCCTAAGAAATGGAATGTTCCTAGGGTACTTTTCTTATCCATTCTATATCCATCAAAGTCAGCATCTAGAAAAAAAATTAACTCAAAAATCAATTCCATAAGAGTAGAATATTCCTAAATCCATAGTTCCGTTAATATAATAATTTTTTTTACAAATTTAATATGGAAATATTATATATTGGATTAATATCTAACACATAATAATATTTAAAACATTAACTTTGGATGACTATTTATTAAGTAAAATAAACTTTCAATCATACCCTTAAAATTATTTTGATCAACTGGTTACCCAACTTCATCAATATCTAAAGTATTTGATGTTTTTATAGAAGTACTAATACTTTAAGTTTTTTCATACCTAAATTTATTAATAAGATATTTTATATAAATATGTTGAGATATAAAAGTTCCATCTAGTTTTTTGTGAAATTTGAAAACCTAGAAATTATGCTAACTCACCCAACATACTCATTTCAAACTCATATTTCATAAGATCTGAAAATTAATCAGTAAAAGACTTTTGAGTTGAACCAAAAATAATTTCAGAAACATAGATTTTTATAATAATAAAATTTTTATTAACTTATTTTATAAAAATATTTGGATCTTTATCTCCATTGAAAAAAAATTGTAACAAAAATCCAGTTAACCTATCAAACCAGGCTCTAGGGGCTTGTTTAAGTCCATATAGTTCCTTGGTAAGTTTAAAAACATGTTTTGGATGTTTTGTATTTTCAAAAACATGGGTTTCTTTTAAAAAAAACTTCCTCCAAAACATATCCATTAAGAAAATCACACATTACATCTATTTTAAATAGTTTGAAATTTAATAATGCTTCATAATCTAAAATTATACGAATAGCTTCAAGTATAGCTACCAGATCATAAGTTTATTTATAGTATATTAACTGTTGTTGATTATAACCCTTAGAAATAAGTATAGCTTAATTTCTAACTATTATACCATTTTTATCACATTTGTTCCGAAAACCCCATATTACTCCAATTATAGAAGTATCTTTAGGTCATTTAACCAAAGTCCAAACTTTATTCCCTTCAAAATCATTGAGTTCATCTCTCATGGATTTTATCCAATAATCACCACCTAAATCCTCGTCAGTTTTTTTATTTTGAAATTGTGATAAGAATGCCAAATGTTCAATTTTAGTTCTCAAATAACTTTTAGTTCTAACTAGTTGATCTACATCACTAATGATATTATCACTAGGATGATTCCTAAGAAACAACTGACTTCTTTGATTTGTAAAACTCTATTCTTCAATAATAGGTTGAAAATATTCTTGAGGTATAACTTCAAAAATATATTCATTAGAAGTAATTTATAACATAGGTTTAAAATTGGTTTCAGAAATAATATTTTAAGATGTAGGTTGAGGTTTATTGAAAACAAAAGGACTTGTTTCATCAAACATAACATATACAATTTCCTCAATAGTTATTGAATTTTTATTAAAAACTCTATTGGACTTACTAGTTATTGAGTAACCTACAAATATTAATTCATCATATTTTAGTGAAAATTTATGTAAATTACCTTTAGTATTCAAAATGAATAATTTTCATCCAAAAACTTTGAAGTAGAAAAGTTTTGGTTTTCTTTCTATCCATAAATAATAAAGAGTTTTACTGATAAAAGGTCTAATTAAAACTCAATTTATAGTATAACAGGTAGTACTAACTACTTCAATCCAAAAAATTTTATCAACTGAGTATCCACTCATCATGGTTCTAGTAATATCTTAAATAAATCTATTTATTATTTCGACTACAACATTTTGTTGTGGAGTTCTAGGTGACGAAAAGTTATGTATAATAACATTCATATTATAAAAAGTTTCAAAATCATAATTTACAAATTCTATAACATGATCACTATGAATAGTTATCAAGGAGAGTATTTTTCTCATTTTTAACTCTGTATATAACAGTTTTAAAACAACTAAAGGCTTTGAATTTTCTTTCTAGAAAATAGACCAAAGTATATCTAGGGTAATCATCAAAAACAAATATATAGTATTTTTCACTAATACTTACGATTTTTGTAAGACCAAATAAGTCCATGTGAACTAACTATAAATCATAAAAAAATTTGAGTTTAATAATATATTTAAAACTTGACTTATATTACTTACCAAATTGATAAGGATCTCAAACTTTTAAAGTATCAAACCTTTGTTTTAGTAGATCCTTAACAAGTCCTTTCTTATACAACTTAGCTAAAGTTATAAGATTATAGTGTCCTAATATTATATTCCATAACCAAGAATGATCTTCCATTTCACTAAGGAAATGTAAGTCTTGGCTCATAAGGTCTACTTAAGTTTAAAGTGTAAACATTCTCATGTCGATTGGTAGAAATAATAAACTCATCTTTAGAACTATGAATAGTATATTTATCATTATTAATGTTCAAGAGATAACCCCCATAAAATAATTGAATTATCCTTATAAGGTTGTTATTAATTCCTAAAATAAATAAAACATTCAAAATTAAATATTTTCCAAGAAGAATAATGTTAACTATTACAATAATTTCTCTTTGAACATTATCTATGAAATTTACTTTTCCACCTTCAATCATTATGATCTTATTAAATAAAAATTTATTATTATTAATTTTTATGGAACAACCACTATCTATGTACCAAATATTATTGTTGTTTGTACTTTCTTTATTTCCCTAAAAACAAAAATATTTGTGTTTCAGAACCCAACCCTTCGTGGGTCTGGTGTTATCAGAAAGTAAAATTTTAGGTATCTAAATTTTCCAACGTTACTACATTGAGAAAATGTCATTTATTTTGAAAAATAAGATTTATAAAAACCCAAATACTAAAGTTTATTTAAATAAAATTTAATCTTATAATTTCCACCACTTTTGACATTTAGTGAAAAATGGACCACTCTTTGGAATAAAGTAATTATTAATAAAAATATGTTTTTTGTTAGTAAAAATCATTTTGGAATTATATCTATGTCGTATAATTTTTTTATATATTTTATCAAAGTTTTAATTCCCATAGGTAAACTTATAAAAAAGTTTCTACAAAAGTAGATATTTTAGATTTTAGTTTAACAAGAAATTTTTTATCCTTATTGGTATTATTATTTGAACTAAACTCTACAAAATCAGTTTGTAAACTATTTTTCTCAGAAATATATTTATAAAGATATTTAAAAAGAGTATATTTTTCAAAATTATACTTATAAATATCTTTATAAAGATGTGATATTTATGTAGTTAAATTAGAAATTCCTTAATTTTACTTTGCAAGTTTTTCTTTGGAATTATCAGGTTTTTTAGAAACTTTGCAATTCTAATTTTCAATAAGGTTTGAAAACCTAGATACTTATTCAAAACTAGGTAAGGTGTTATCCTCTTAAACAATGTATAATTATTTTCATCATTGATATTAGGGTAATAAAAATTTAATGTAAGGTTTTTAAGAGATTCAATAGAAGATACCTTATCCATGAAACATATATCCACCTTTGGTATTTCTACAAATAAACCAATATTTCTCTATTCAGAATATTCATTATCTCAAGAATTTTTATAAGAACTATCTCCTCGACTTTGACTCCAAATATCAGAATATTTAAAAAATTTCTTGGTCTTGTGCTTATAATACTTCTTGGAATTTCTATCTAAATTCATTTCTTTATTACCCTTTCTTTTAAGTTTAAGACAATTAGATATTATGTGTCCTTCCTTTTTTTCATTCATAAAAAATCACTTCTATAGAGTCTTTCTTATCACTATTATACTTATGACTCTTATTATATCTATACTAAAATTATTTTTTCCCAAAAATATTATTCATCATTATTTAAAGATTTTACAATTCATTTCCAATCAGTTCTGATGAACTAGTATCTAATTCAATAACAACTTTCTTCTTATTATAATATTTCACAACTTTTTCAACAGATTTATATTTAACAAGAACAACATATGTAGTTTCAAAATAAACTCCTCCATTTTTATTTTTTATATTCTCTATATCACTTTTCAATCTACCTTTATATTTCATGAGGGTACCAATGACATCATCAAGAGTGATATTTTTAATCATCCTTGTATCATCCAAAGATATTATTTTAGATTCTCATTCATTAGGCATGATTTATATGATTTTCTCAACTAAGATTTCATCCGTTTAATTTTTATCTCCAAGGGAATGTAAACTATTAACAATATTCATGAATATATGATTCATCTTAGCTACTGATTCTCTAGATAAAAAATAAAAATATTGACAATCAGCTCTCAACATGGCTCTTCTAGTTTCAATAACTTTCTAAGTTCAAAATTGAGTAACCTATAATTTCTTCTATTTAAAATTTTTTTCTTCACATGAAGAAATTTGACTATATATACTTAATATCATAGAAAAAAGTATATTATTACATTGTAGTTAAATTTACATTCCCACTTTTCCTAATTTTTAAAAGTAGTAACTTCCTTATTAGGAATCTTACAATCTCTAGTTAACATGACAAAGTTATCCACACCAGTATTGATAAAAAAATCGCCATTCTGTCTCTACAGTGTTCATAATAATTCTGATCGAAATTAAGTGGCATATAGGTATTTAGATTTACTAATTTACCAAAATTAAATCTTGTCATATTATAAAATATAGAAACTCTTTTCTATAAAATATGTTATTGTAAAACAATTTATAAACAAGAATTTTGTAACAAAACTTAATAAACTTGCAGTTGATTCCAAAAGTAAAAAAATCATCAAGTAAAACATTAGAACCTTTTCTAATACCAATTTTTGGATCATATTAGTTTATGATGTCTATAATAGGGGTGAATTTTTGTTTAAAATTTAAACTAAGACAAAACAAAAATCCTCTAAAGTAAAAAATATCAGACTCAAACTTTATTCAATGATAAGATTATTAAAATTGGATCCATAAATCATTTGATTATCAGAGTTATTATCAGTATTACAAACACACTAATAAAACTATCTATTAGAAAGATTTATCACATAAAACTTTCTAATACTCATGCATAATGTAAATTAAAACTTGTATTAAGAATAAATGAGATAACTTATAATAATAATAATGACTTTAAAGATTTATAAAATAATTTACTCTTCAAAATTAAGAGTTAAGGAAATAAGAAATTCTATATTAAGATATCCACGGTTTCAATACCTACTATAAATGTATGTATTTCCTTACTAGTAAATCCCTCGATATGATGATCGGTATGGATCTATCATTCTTAAACAATAAGTCACTATATCCAATGATCAATGTCATCTCTGTCTTCCTAGACCCATAATCCCTTGATCTGATGGATTGGATTTTCCAACTTCTAATCCCTGGTATCCCTTGATCAATACCATGATTAAACACAGTGAATAGAAAAATTAAAGTGGTCTATATAATTTATTATCATCACATATATTCCTTATAAAATCAACTCTCTAAAATACTACAATGCTTTAGAAGAAGATGTTCACACAGAGAAATATCTAGCATGTTTAGTGGTAGATGCATCAGCTCCCAACTCTTAAAATGACCACTTATTTATTGAAAATCTTCCAATGGTCATATTTCTGAGTTAGTTGAAAAAATCTCAGAAAGATTTCAATTTTACAACTCATAATGGTATGGATCTTGATATTGATAGCTAAGCATGGATTGTACTTCATTTGTACAATGTTTTTTTCTATCACAAATACAATTCTATTATGGATTCTGTTTGGTAGAAATAATTATAAATACCTTGATTATAAACTCTCTATAGTTTAATGGACTTTTCTATTGTTTTTCAATCTGATAAAATGAAAAAAAATTAAATTGATGTATCAGTACCAATGTTAGTCTGATGGTTATAACTTTTTTCAGTCTGATAGAAAGGTCATTTGTCTCACCACTAGTCAGAAAAATAGTCAGTCTGATGTTCTAGACACACCTTCATTCTGATGGATCATATTGAATAATAAAAGTTTATATTTTTTTTATTAGAACATTTTATATGTTCGGTATCAAAATACGTTTTATATAAAAACATATTAAAACACTTGGGAGATATAAATTTAGTAAAACTAATTTTTAATAAAGTGTTTTTGATTTCAAAAAACTAAGGAAAGTAAAGAAGAAAGTAAAAAATTTCAACTCAATAAAGCATTCATTTAACTTATATATAATGAACAAAATCTTACACCATCATGAACACTCAATAATTTGAATATTACTTTACAAGTTTCCATGTTTCTTTCCAAAGAAAATGTTTTATATAATATTTTTTAAAATTTTATATTTTAAAGAAGTGATTTCAAAATGAAAGGGGTATTTTCCTCTATAAATATTCCATGTGATCTTTTAAATATGTTTTCATCGATGAAAAAAACCTCTAATGTTATCGAATTCTTATACATTATTTATATATATCTCTCATATGTATACCTAGCTTATTCTCCCTTCCTTTTATGGGGTAATACATTCTTTATGATCATTACTCAAATTTATTATTTAAGAAATCACTTTTTTATTATGATATGAGATAAGATTATACAACTCATTTCCTTTCCATGGGTAATTATTATGTTTATGACTTATGATTGATTCCATTTTTGTCGAAAAAATAATCATGAACATATTATGATGGGTGTGATTAGATAGTACTCTAATTAATTGGGTAAATCTTTTATCACATGATACGGTATTTATGGGATTAGGTGGTAAACGTAATCCATTATAGGACTTTTTCCACCGTATGATATTGTCTAGGAAGTTATCCTTAACTCATTTTTATGTCATTTTATATATTTCATCCACATTTATTAGGTTTATATGATCATATTATATCATTTTATTTATGTTATGATTCCATGTTATTACTCATGAGCTTTATATTTTATGATATCATGTTATTTATTTGATTCACACGTTATGTTTACTTATCATGTTTATTCCCTTACTATAATTTTTAGCTCAACTATTTATTTTATGTATTCACAAGGTTATCCTATGCATTTTTAGGAACTCAAATAGATTTAGGATCACACTAAGGAGAATAAAAATATTTATTTCATGTTTTATTTTCCTTTTGATGTATTATAAACCTAATATTCCAAAGAAATTAGGCCTCACGATCTTTAGGTTTTACTCATTGGATATTTATGTTTAAAAATCATGTAATAATATGTGTAAAAGGGTTGGGTCGCTAAAACATTGTTGCAGATGCCTTTAGTAGGAAGAATCATATCCAATTAGTCAAGGACTTCATTTGCGAGTAGCAGGTCATGACTTTGTTCAAAGAATTGTGTTTATATGTCCAAGAGTATCTGGGTTAAACAGCTTTGGCTCCCCAATCTATTACCTCCTCACTTATTGAAAAGGTAAAGTAAAGTTAGGTCTCATATTATGATTTCTTAGTGATGAGGAACACTATATATGGTCAGGAACCACCACTTAATCATTACTTGGATTCCAAAGAGATTATTTATGTTAGATTATATGTTATAGTCCCAAAGAGCATGCATGAAATGCTGATGAGGGACCTCCATGTTTCAAAGTTGTTTAGGTATCCATGACAAAATATGATGTATCAAGACATTTACCAATAGTATTGGTGAATTGTGGTGAAAAAGGAAATATCTGGGTTTATTTCACAATGTTCCACCTATAAGTAGGTGAATTCTGATCACCAGTGACCCACTGGTCTCCTCCAGCCTTTATTGATTTTAGAATGGAAGTGGGATAATGTCATAATAGACTTTATGATAGTATTTTCAATGATGTATCATGGTTATGATGGTTTTTAAGTTATCATAGATCGGTTAACAAATTTATCTTGGTTATTTCCTATAGATACCCAAGACTTTATACACGTGTTATTATATGATTTTTAACATAAATATCCATTAAATACAAAATAAGGATCAAAAGGCCTAGTGTATTTGGAAGACTAGGTACATAAAACATCAACATTAAAATAAATTTTCTTTATTTAAATCTCTATAATGATCTCCTAAATCACTTTGAGCTCCTAAAATTACATGGGATAACCTGGGGAATACATAGAAAAAAGTGATGAGCTATAACGGAATAAACATGATAAGGAATCAGAACATGCGAGTCAAAGGTATAACATGATATCAAAAAAGTTAAGGATCATGAGTAGTCACATGAGAGAATAACATAAATAATATGTTATTATAATATCATGTAAACATAGTAAATTTAGTAGCAACACAAAACATTATACAATAATAAGTCAAGGATAACTTCAAAGACAACATCACATGGTGGACAGAGTCCCATCCCGCATGAGGTTTACTCCCTAATATATTATGTAACATCTCATGAGAAAAAAAATTTAACCAATTAATTAAATATATATCTAGGTAAACCCATCATAACATTTTCATGATTATGTGTAACATAAAATGAAATCAATCATAATTCATAATCATAATAATTATTTATGGAATCAAATGGGTTGCATAATCTTTCCTTATGTCATAATCAAAGGAAATTTTGTAAATATTACAAAGAGGATAAGGAATTAAAGATTACATATGTTAATATCTGAGTACATAATCATAGGTCTCAAAATATATTGTTCCTTTGGTAATAAAAGTTTTAAATTAGTGTTACATAAAAGGATTAATGTATATAAAAGTTCCCCTTAATCAGTTTTTATTTTAAAGATGGAATTTTAGAAATGAACTTATAGAATGTATTATCCCATAAAAGGGAGGTATAATGATCTAGGTATATATTTAAGAGAAAAATATATATAGTTTATAAGATTTTAATAACATTAAATGGAGATATAAAGTGATTTACTGAGAGAATTATCAAAGCTTTAAGTAAAAGGTGGTTTAGAGAGATCTCTTACCTTATGTATTGTATTTCTTCATACATGTTAGAAACTACTATAAAATAAATATAGATTTATTAAAAATGTATTCCATAAAAATAATAATATATATCATTCCATATATTATTTTCTTATAATATCTTACCACCAATTTATTAATTATTCTTTATTAAAATAATTATTTCATGTGATAATTGCTTCATTTTTCATGCATGTTTTCGTTCGGTGGTCATAGTATTTTTACATTGATAATGAATCCATTATCTACATAATGTTAATAATGATATAATATCAAATATATTCATTATATATATGTATAGTTCCATCCATAAAAGGTAGAGATAAAAAATGAATTACACCGTTTCATGATTACACACGAACGATGATTTCGTTTCCCAATTAATGGAAAAGGAGATGGATGTAGGTGATTAAATTGACATAATAATATATAATTATATTTAATATAATATTTTTATTATTTAATAATGTTTTAATATTATTTGAAGGAGGTATAATAAGAAATAAAACTAAAACATTCAATTAAAGAATATACCTCTTCTTTAAACAACTTCCTTTTCTTTACACCATAAACCATCTAAGGCTGGTTTAGGCCCAAAAAAGACCTATTGAAAATGGGTAGGTGTGTTAGGAAGGTATTTGGGTATATAAAATCTGAAATATAAGGATTTTTAATTTTGAAAAAAAATAAGAGAGTTGGTGTCGTTTTATAAGTGAGTAGAGGGGAACTCTTAGAATTACTTAAAATATTAAATTAATATAAATTAATTTTCATTGTAAAAATGCAACAAACTGATATAATTTACTAATAGGATTAGGATTCATTTAAGTCCTATAATATAATAAAATTTTTACAAATTTAGATTAGGTTTTTACCCTTATCTCTTTTTTTACTCGTGTTAACCCTTTTTGACAATTACCACGATAACAAAGATTTTACACTTTAGGGGTCAATATAGTTACTATAAAAGGAAATTTGATCTATAAATAGAACATGTTTGATATTTTAAAACATATAAAAATCACTTTTATAAAGATATAACTTTTAGGAATTTTAAATCATTTAATAGAATATTATTTATTACAAAATAACATTAATGTCATTTTTGGAACTATTCATTTAATTTGACTTTAAAAACAATATGAAATCAATGGAATTATAATAAAATCCATTAAAACCTCTATAATATATTATTTTTATCAAAAAAATTATATTATATAATAATTCATTCAAATTATATTACGTTTAACATTTTTTTAAAATTATTTATTTTATAATTATATTAATTGAATAAATATTGTGTTGACGTTGAATAAGAATTTATGGTAATTATTTCATCCCTAAAAATTAAAAGTAAATTAAAATGATAAAAAAATTATTTATATTTAAAAAAATTATTTATAATCTAAAATAAGTTGTCTTTATCCTTTTCATGAAATATTATATAAATTAAAAGCAAGAAAGTGGCATTTTTTACTTTATCTTTTAATTAAATATTATAAAGGTCAAAATCAAAGACATATGGAACCAAGTTTCCATATTTTCTAAAATTGGATGTAAATGGTAAAAATAAACTCATACAATATAATAAAATAAAGTGTTGTGGTCATTTTTTAGTTCTTATCGTATTTTTTAAAGCTTAATTACCTGATTTACCCTTACCGTGGTGACAATTATTTACTATGATTACTATTCATAATGAAAAAAATAAAAACGGAATATTCTATAAATTTTTAAATCCTTATTCAAAATATTCAATCCATTTTTCAGTATTCAATTTATATATTTGGAAGAGATTAATTTAACATTAAAACAAAAAATGCAAAGAAAAAATAGTTTTTCAGAAAAAATGCCTTTTTAAATATAAAAAATGGTTTTATACTAAATTTAACCATTAAATTGATTCCAATGAAATTAATTATATTATTTATAATATAATATAAGTAATTTTACTTTGAAATAATTTTTAAAACAAAATTGGACTTTGTAAGTGCTTGAAACAAAAATATGGTTTTCAATAAAAAATTGTATTTTTCAATATTCATTGGAAAATCAATTTTATAGAAAAATCCTAAAATTTTGACATAAGATAATTTTAATATGATAATTTTAAAAATAAATTTAATTTTATCAAATAAATTTTCTAAAACTTCCAAAAATTAACTATAATATTTTCTCACAAAAACTAATAGAATTATTTTTGAAGAAAACATATTCTTTTAAGAATAAAATGACTTTAATAATAATTAAGTTTTTATTTCCTAAGAATTAATCAATAAAATTTTATTGAGTATGACCATTATATATATTTATAAATTTTTTTATCCTATTCATAATTTCCAATTTAATTCCTAGGTTATACTCTGAAAATATTTCATAGTTCCTTTATGCTTGGTGTTGCATATTGTATATGCTGTAGAACATAGTGTTCTTTTAAAATATCAGAGTGTTAAATTCTTCCCCCCCCCCTTAAGAAATTTAAACTATCAAATTTTATATTACATACTAAGGTGAAAAAAGGTTAGGGTACTTCTACGTCATGGCTTCCTCTAGTTCTCAGGTTGCCTCCTCGTATTTATGGTTTCACCATAGTAATTTGACTAGGTGAGTTGTCTTGTTTCATAGAATTTTTTCCCTAAATTCCAAGATCTTCACTAGATTCTCCTCATAAGAGAGATAATTTTCTATATGTACCACCTCTAAATTTAGTACATATGAACAATCTGCTATGTACTTCCTCAAGCGGGATTCATGGAATACATTATATACTTGAGATAGGGTTTGTGGGAGTGATATTCGATAGGAAAAAACTCTAATGTGATAAAGAATATAAAAAGTGATGATGTACCTAGGATTTATCTTAAAATTATTCCAAAATATCATGACTCTATTCCATGGATATATGAAGAGAAACAATTTATATTTGACCTCAGACTCAAGGTCTCGTCGATGATTGTCAGCATAGCTCTTTTTTCAACTCTGAGTAGCCCTGATGTGTTGTTGAATGGTCTTTACCATATCTACCATTTCCTAAACCATTTATGGTCACAAATACTTGAGTTCACCAATATCATCCTAACTTATATGTTTTCTAAATCTCTTCCCATTAATGGATTTATAAGGATCCATTTAGATTATTAAGTGAAAGCTATTATTGAATGAGAACTCGACCAAAGGCAGATGTTGATACCATCCTCATTTTTAAGTCCATTAAGAACTCTCTCAAAATGTATTCTAGTGTTTGTATAGTCTTATCAGATTGACCATAATTTCTTGGGTGATAATCCATACTAAATTTCAACTTTGTATGTATATCATGTCGGATACTCTTCCAAAACTTGGAGGTAAATCTCTATCCTCAGTCAAATAAAATTGATAGTAGTGTTCCATGAAGCCTCACCACCTATTTGATGTATATCTATAAAGTTTTATCAAGTTAGAAGTTCTATAGAATTTTAATTAAGTGATCAGTATTTTTAAGATAATCCACCGCAACCCATATAGCATTATTTTCTCTTGATGTATTCATAAGACTAGTGACGAATTCCATGGTGATGTTTTCTAATTTCCATGTAGGTATGTATAATGGTTTCATCATTCCCTTATACTTTTTCCTTTCATCCTTTACTTGTTAACGTACTAGACACTTTGGTATATATTTTTCGATGTCCTTCTTTATATTTTCCTTCCAATAGTTCTTTCAAAGATCTTGATACATCTCTACACTCCCTTGGTGGATGGAGAAGGTTGATTTTTGTGCATCACTAAACAGGTCCTTCTTTATCTTTTGATTTTATGGTATACATATTCTTGACCTAAGTCTTATGACTTCTTATTTATTAGTTCTTGACTATAAGGATTTCCCTTTTCCTAAAGCTTCCATATTCTTCTCAATTTCCACATCATCTATTTTTGAGAATCCTTTATCTTATTTAGAAGGGGTGGTTGATCAATAATTTATGAAAGTATCACTGATATTTCTTCCTTTATGATTTTAATTTCCATCATATTCAACTCTAAGAAGATTGGATCCTTCTCAATCCTCAACATCGATAAATTTTTCATATCCTTTCTCTTTAGATCATCTATCAATTTGTTTTATTTCCTAGTATGGTAATGGATTGAGTAGTCATAGTCCTTGATCAAATCTAACCATCTTTTCTAGGGAATATTAATCTCCTTTTTTGTAAATATATATTTGAGTCTCCTATAATTGATATATATTTCATAATTCCCCCCATATAGATAATGTCTCCAGATTTTTAACACAAAGATCACTATAACCAACTCCAGATCATGTTTTGGATAGTTCTACTCATAAAATTTCAACTGCCTTGAGGCATGGGATATCAATTTGTAATTTTTCATTATTACACAGCCCAAAACCTTCTTTTAAGCATCATTATATACCATGAAATGTTCCCCACATGAGGGAAATGTGAGGACTGGGGTAGTGATAAGCCTCTTTTTTAATTCCTTATAGATCTTTTTGTGTTCACTGGTCTATAAAAACTATACTCCCTTCTTAGTTATCTTAGTTATTTGGTTTGATAATCATGATAATTTTATCACAAATCATTGGTAATACCTATATAGTCCAAGAAAACTACGTATCTCTATTACAAATGTTGGTCTATGCCAGTCCACAATTGCCTTTGACTTAGAAGGGTCCATAGATATCCATTTATTGGTGGTAACATGATCGAATAATGATACCTCCTTCATCTAGAACTCAAATTTATTGTACTTTTCATATATATTATCCCTTTTTAAATACTTTAGTATATTATTAAAATGATTCTCATGTTACTCTTTGATTTTGGATTATATCATAATATCATATATATATATATATATTACTATAAATTTGTTGAGGTAATCTATAAAGTCTCAATTCATTAAGTCCATAAATATTACTAGATCATTAGTACATTTGAAGGTAATGACTATAAACTCATAATGTATATACCTTGTTTGAAAGGAAATTTTGGGATTATATTCCTTCATTACCTATAACTTGTGATATCACAGCTGAAGGTCTGCCTTAGTGAAATACAGAACCCCACGTAGTTGATCAAACAAGTCATATATCCATGGTAGGGGATATTTTTTCTTTATCTGATTTTATTAAGTTCATGATAATCAATATAGAGGTTCATTGACCCATAATTCTTCTTGATAAAACAGGATTGATGCACCCCATGGTGAAGCACTCAAGAGTATAAAACCCTTTTCCAGATTATCTTGTAACTACGTTTTCAATTATTCCAACTCAAAAGTGGGCATTCTGTAGGGGGTATTATATATCAGAATAGATCTAGGTATAAGTTTGATTGAGAACTCAAACTCTTATTCTAGAGGAAGACTATGAAACTATTTAGGGATAACCCTTTTCTAGATTCTCTTATAACTACTTTTTCAATTCTTCCAACTCAAGAGTGGGAATTATGTAAGGAGTATTAGATATGGTCATAGATCCAGGTATAAGTTTTATTGAGAACTCAAAATATTAGTCCGGAGGAAGACTAGGAAACTCTCAGTCTTAGTATAATCCCTCACAATATTCATGTCTTCAAGAATTATTCTCTCCTTTTTCTCAATCATTTGATCTAGGTATGCTTTCTCATAATGAAATAATATCCTTGCTTCAGAAGAAGATTCCAAGGTGGATTTATCCTCCTCCTTACACATTTATAGAATCAAAAGATAACTTGGGATGTGAATAGTGATCTCTCTCTCCCAATAATTAATGTTTGAATTATATAAGTACAGTCAATACATGCCAAATATTGTATCAAACTCCAATAAAATAAGTAAGATGATATTTTCTAGGATATTCAATCCACAAACATCGATAAGGGAGAAGTTATATACTTAGTATGAAACAATTGCTCCATTGTCTATTATCATGTATTTTTTAACCCTCGTGTTTTTAGGTGGTGTTTTAATAGTTCTACTAAACTTAAACAATATGAAAGAATTAGTAGAACTAGAATCAAAAAGTATTTTTTCTATTATTTAATGAATAACTAGTGTACCTATCACCACATAATTATCAGGATCCACCTCATAATTATTGATAGAATATTCCCTTCCTTTCTATATAGGATTTAGAGGTTGTTTTCAATGATTATCTCTGAAAACCCTTAGATTAGAAAATTGTCTTTAATAATGCTCATATTCCATAAAATTGAAATATTGTACTGTGGGCTGAGTGCTGATATAAATCTTCTTTTCCTCCAATGAATTATTGGTTTTCTTCATCTCTCTTCAACATTGATTAGCTTTATTCCCTTCTTCCCCAAAATTAAAGCATCTTCTAATTACCATTAAATAGTTTCTAGTATGTTTCTTCTCACTCTTTTGACCCATGGTATGTTGGTGTTTCTTTACTTCATGAGATTTATCTATTGATCCTTACAAAGAAAACTCCATTTTATTCTTTTTATCTTCAAATCCATGAGACCATTGAGAGTTTCCAATACCTATCTCAACCTTGAGGGCATAATGAACAATATATTAATAGATTTCAAAGTATTGAATCACCAAATATTATTATAATTGTATTTAATCCACTAAAGAAGTGTTCCACCTTATCTTTGATATTGATGACGAAGCCGGATGAATACTATGTAAGCCTTGTGAAGTTTTCTTCATACACCCTGATAGAATCATCTTCCTTTTACTTTAGTATAAGTAACTCCGTCTGCATTTTAAGATGAAGAGTTTGAGGAATATATTTTTTGAAAAAATGTTTTCTTTAAATCTTCCCATTACATAGAATCAATTTCCTCTTTGTACATCGTGTTCTTAATCTGCATCCACCTCTGATCGGATTCCCTCCTCCATGTGATAAACAACCATGACAAATTTCTCTTGTTCTAAGAATTAGAGGATATATATTATATTCTCAATGAATTTAATCCATTGTTCTGTAATGATGGGATAAAAAGATACACTAAAGGTAGGAGGGCTTTTTCTTATAAAATACTTGGTTGAAACTTTCTCTTTCTTATGATAAGGAGGGTGTTCTGATTGATCCAAGTTACTATTCATAGCATGGGTCAACTGAGCCATTACTTCCTTGAAGTTCCCATCTCCCACTCCAATAATTTTAGGCATATCATTAGGGTAATTATAACATTTATTATAACATTGGTTGTCGGCATAATTTCTTCTATTTTCGACCATTAACTAAATAAAGAAAAACAATATGAGAATAATTTAACTAATAAACATAAAAATGGAAACATATGAACTTATAAGGAATAACTTATAAATGATAAGTATATACTAAATTATTATCCTTTAGGTTTCAATCTAGGTTATCCATGATAATATTCCTATTAATTTTTCTAACCTAACAATATATTGAATCCCTTTGTAATGGTTTTTAAAGAGTGTGAATTTTTCAAAACTGATCCCCTAGGATTTTCAAACTAGGTGTGTATAAATGCCTACTTTTTGTGAACTAAGTGATGATTGAGTTAATTACAAATTAACCTTTTTCAGAGTTATTATCCCTAGGTACAACTATTCCACATCCACATCTACTTATATTATCCAAACAAGGATTTAATTTCTTAAAAACCACTCACTCTATACTTCACCAAAATTCTAGGATATTTTCCTATACTTAGAATTATCCTTAGGGTTCTCACTAAATTATTCTATTCCTAATCCCAAAAAATAACTAAACCCTCTAATGAAACCAACTATTTTGATCCAATACTTTATACGCATATTATTACATTATTTTTAACATAAATGACATTTAAATGCTAAAAAAATTCAAAAGACCTAGTATCTTTGGAAGACTAGGTACATAAAAAATAAACATGAAAATTAAAAAAAAACTTTATTTAAATCTCTATAATGATATCCTACATCCCTTTGATCTCCTAAAACAACATTGTATAACCTGGGGAATACATATAAAAAAGGGGTGAGCTAAAAATCCCAGTAAGGGAATAAATGTGATAAGGAAGCATAACGTATGAGTCAAAGTTGTGACATGATATCTTAAAAGAGAAGGATAATGAGTAAAAACATTAGATAATAACATAAATAATATGGTATTATAAGATCATGAGAACATAGGAAATGTGTTTTCAACACAAAACATGACATAAGCATAAGTCAATGCTAACTTCCAAGACACATCACATGGTGAACAGAGTACTAATATGGATTAGGTGTAATCCCTAATCCCATACATAACGTCTCAAGATAAAAAAACATTATACAATTAATTGTAGAACTATATGGGCACACACATCATAAAATTTCCATGATTATTTGTTCCACAAAAACAAATCAATCATAAGGCATAATCATAAGAAATACTCATGGAATGAAATGGGTTTCATAATCTTGCATCATATCATAATAAAAGGATATTGCATAAATATTCCAAAGAGATGAATGAATTAAATATTAAATATGTTCATATCTGAGTATATAATCATATGTATCCAAATAAGGTGTTAATTTGGTAATAGAATCTTTAAATGAGTATTATATAAAAGGATTAAAGGATACAAAAGCACCCTTTAATCAGGTTTGATTTTAAAGAATAAATTTGATAAATAAAATTATAGAATGTATAAACCCATAAAAAATGGGATAATGATATAGGTATATATGTAAGAGAAATATATAACTAATTTATAATAAATTCATAATATAAAAGTTAGAGAGAAAGGGAGTTGGAGATATAATGGCCATAACCTAAAGAAAAAGGGTGGTTTGGAGAGAACCATTGCCTTAAGTCTTGTATTTATTTATACATGTTAAAAAATACTATATAATAAATATAAATTTATTATACATATATTCTGTAACCATAATTATATATATAATACCATAAATTATTCTCTTATAACATCTTACCACACTTTTATTAATAATTCTTTATTAAAATCATTGTTTTGGGTGATAATTACTTTTTTTCATGCATATTTTGGTTCAGAAGTCTCGATATTTATATATTGATCATGTTTCCATAATATCAATAATTTTAACCATAATATTAATATCATATATATATATAGTATCATCCATAAAAGGTAGAGATAAAAAATTAATTACACATTTCTTGGAGATGGTAGGTTGTACGTATGCATGAACATTGTTTTTATTTTTGATAGATGGAAAAAAAGGGTTTAATAATAATTAAACATCCTATAATCATAATAATATCATAAATAAGATATATATTTATTAAATCCATAATTATAACCATCTGTGAGTGGTGACAGTTCATTTTACACATGAATGATGATTTCATTTCCCATTTGATGGAAGAGGATATGGATGTAGGTGATTACATCAATAGAATAACATCTAAGTATATGGAAAATACTAGTGCTGTTATTTTAGTAAATTTTAATAATATTTTAATGAGGTATAATAAGTGATAAAACTAAAAAATTCAGTTAGAAACTATACCACTTATTTGGAAAACATCCTTTGTTTTACAACTTAAACCATTTAAGGTTGGTATTCCTCCCAAACCAAGAACTCTAGAACATGGGGAGAGATTTTAAGAAGGGATATGGGTAGGTATTTTT
The DNA here is from genome assembly GCA_963277665.1 of Viscum album. Classification (NCBI taxonomy): domain Eukaryota; kingdom Viridiplantae; phylum Streptophyta; class Magnoliopsida; order Santalales; family Viscaceae; genus Viscum; species Viscum album. The sequence continues at coordinate 1,660,371,472 of OY728146.1, read as the reverse complement.
TGAACTAGAATACTTTTTAAGTGTGAAGAAAATAGGATAGGAGGTTCCCTTTTATAAGTGAGGGGAGGGGAACTCTTGGAATTACTTAAAATATTAAATTAATATAAATTAATTTTCATGGAAATAAAAGACCCAAAATGATATAATTATAATATAAGATGATTATCGGTTGAAATACTATTATAAAATAAAATTTAGACTAGTTTAGATTATTTTTTACCCTTATTTATTTGTTTTAACACATGTTAACCCTTTTTGAAAATTCTCACGATAATGAAGTTTTTACTCTTTATGGGTTAATATAGTCATTATAAAAGGATAATTGGTCCAAAATACACCATAGTTTATATTTTAAAACATTTTACAATCAATTTTCCAAATATAGGATTTTTAGTAATTTTAAATCACTAAATAAAATATTATTTATTATAAAATAACATTAATGTCATTTTGGAACTATTAATTTAATTTGAAAACAATATGAAAACAATTTAATTCAAATATAACCCATTTAAACATATATAATATGTTATTTTTATCTAAACAATTTCTGGTACATAATAATTCATTCAAATTATATTACTTTTAACATTTTTTTAAATCATATATTTTATTTTTCTATTAATTGAATATATATTATGTTGGCGTTGAGTAAGCATTTATCTAATTATTTCATCTATAAAAATTAAAAATAAATTAACATGATAAAAAATTATTTACCTTTAAAATAAATATTTATAATCTAATATAATTAATATTTATCCTTATCGTAAAATATTATATAAATTAAATGAAAGAAAGTGAAATTTTTTACTATATATTTTACTTAAATATTATAAAGGTCAAAAATAAAATACATATGAAACCAAGTTTCCATATTTTTTAAAAATGGATGTAAATGGTATAAAAATCAATATTTTCACTATTCACTAAAAAGCCAGAATTTTTCAGAAAAATACAAAAAATTCACTCTATGATAATTTTTATATTTTGATTTAAAAAATTAATTTAATTTTATAAAATAATTTTCTAAAAGTTTCATAAAATAATTATAATATTTTCTCACAAAAATTAATAAAATTATTTTTGAAGAATACATATTCTTTGAAGAATAAAATGAATTTACTAAAAATTGAGTGTTTTTTTCCTAAGAATTAATCGATAAATTTTTATTGAGTGTGAAATTTGTATATATATATATATATCATAATTTTATTAATCATGTTTATACCTTCCAATTTAACAATTAGTTTATACTATAATAGTATTTCATTGTTCGTTTAAGCTCAGTGTTGCGTGTTGTATATGCTATCAAACATAGTATTCTTTTAAAATCTTGTCATGTTACATTACCGATGAAGGATAATTATTAAGTGTATGAGCTTATAAGGTTATATGTTTTTGACGTGGTGCGCTTTCATGGGGTTCCACAGATCATCATCTCTTATAGGGATGTTTATTTTTCTTTGAGGTTTTTGGTAGGCTTTTCAAAAGGTTTTGGTCAGGTTGGTTCATCTATATACCACCCGTCACCCGAATATAGATAGTAAATAAGACCACATGATCAAGGGTTTGAGGAAATTCTTTATTCATGTGTTCTCAGTTTTGGTGACTCCTGGGAGAGTCATTTGGACTTGGTGTAATTTTCTTAAAATAATTTTTTTTAGGAATCCATTCAGATTCCTCAGTTTGAGTCCTCATATGGGTGTCTGTGTCGATCACCTTTATATTGTCTAGAAGTTGTATATTAATCTATTCTTGGTTATATACTATTATAGGAGACATGTGATGCCTTTAACCCACACTCTCGGATCTGGTACCTAAACACATACTTTTTATATTGGATTTAATTCCAACTATAGATTACCAGACATAACTATCCCATAATTACAAGAATTAGAGAAAATATTTCATTATAATACATTCACAAGACCTTTTAGGTTTATAGTTTTATAGAATCAAGACAAAAAATTAACTAAAAAATATCATTCCCTTTTAACAAATGAACTTTTTTACACTGATAGTAACAACTTAATCCATAATGAGTCTTCAACATCTCTCACAAATTCTTTACATAATAAACTCTTATAGATATTACATACTTTATTTATCTTCACAACTTTGTGGATGGAAGAATAAGAAATGGGTGAGATTATATGCTTAGTAAGGGTAAACATAAGAATTAGAAAATAAATATCATTAGTGATCATAAGATGAGAAAATGAGTATAATCAGAATACATAAGAAAATTATACCCAACAAAGCATGGATCATAAATCATGGTATAAGACATGGAATATCACAAGACATGAATAAAAATAATGTGTAAGTATGATTCAATAAACTTGATCCATTAAATCATAATCACATGTATATGGCTTAGAAATGTAACATTACTTTGAAATCTATCATAAAAAAGAACTTTAGAACAAATATAAGAATATAAAAATTATAACATTGTGAACAAACAAAATGCTCATGATTCATGTTGCAAACAAAAAATATTCCCACGCTTCATGTTATAAACAAAAAATGTCCTCACTTCATGTTGTGAACAAATAAAATTCCCACACTTCATGTTGTGAAAAAAAAACTCACACTTCATGTTGCGAATAAAAAAATGTCCATGCTTTATATTATAAACAACCAAAATGTTTATGATTCATGTTAACAAATGCCAAAAAATTATATGCTTAACATCCATATCTCATGAGATATAAATCCTTAACCAATGCATTGTTGAGATATAAGACCCCACCAATCAATCATCTGACTATATTTTTCCTACTTGAAAACATTCAACATGTTATAAATAACCCATGGAAAAAATAATGAGTTTCTTAAACATTTCAAAAACACCACATAACATAAACTTAAGAAATTATAAGATATATATAATCTCATTTTCTAAAAGTAATCATATAATAATAACATATATAGGGTGATAAAAACATCACTTCATGAAATATAAACCATTTATGGTAAATAAAAGTGAAAATACAAAAAAAAATCACAAAAACATTTAAATAATTCTTATAAAATATGAAGTAAAAATTACTTGAAAAAAATTAGTGAAGGGAAAGATAAGTGTAACACCCTTATATTTTATGAATTTTTTTAATTAATTTAATCTCTTTGATATTTTTTTTCATTTCACACAACACTGAATATATCTTTTGTAATATTAAATAACTAAGTTTGGATAATGAAATACCAAGTTAATCATTCACTATATGAAATATAAAGGATAGATTTATCGACATAGAACATTGAGGTTATCTTACATTATATAAAAGACTGACTTTCCTTGATGGCTTGAGTAACGTGAAAGACCAAGTTTTACCAAATAACAATTTATTATTAAAATATTATAATTAAATATATTAAGACTTCACCTAGACATTAAGTAAGTTGTAATGAATAGTATTAACTAAATTATTAAAACCTATGGCTTATACAAATATAAAATTAATTCATTATTTAAAATGAATATAATAACCAATTGAATATAAAGGGAATATTTTTTATTGAAAAATATTTTTATGCTCAAAAATATGTTTTATCCAAATAAATTAAATTAATTAAAATTAGTAAGTGCTATTAATCTAATAAAATATTTTTGATATTAATCCAATAGATTTGATAGGAGTAATATAAGAATAAACCCAATATTACACATAAACACTTATATTTTCATTAGGGTGCTTTTACCACCTTTTGATGGAAAACTTATTTTAAATATAAATTTTGGAAATTTTATAAATTTTATATGTCAAAATTAACTCAATTTTTGAAATCTAACCATAAAAATTTGGTTAGGGTGGATTTTTTTCCGTGAAGTTTCATTTTACAATGAATAATGAAATATACATAAATTAAACTCAAATTTGCATTTTCATCTAATTTATTTATATGGTTAAATTATATTTTTAATTTATTTTAAAGTATAATTAGATCAATATTTTATCAACTTATCCAATTTAGGTCATCGGAATCAATTTCAATTTGAAATTGGTTATAAAAACCTGGAAAAAATTGAATGTTTTTACTTTAAAAACATGTTTTGTCGTCTTGTTTATGGGATTAAATTTAAATTAATTTATTCCACTTCTATGATTTGAATTTTCAAAAATGGATTCCATGTTTGAAATTAGAATAATTTATAATTTCTAATAATATCAACTTAGTTATTAACCAAAAATATCAAGGAAGGTAATTAAAATTAATTACAATGATATTTTTTTATATTAATGGCTTGAACTACACTCACACGCACCTCCATCTAATGGGTAATTAACATACTATTTATAGGTATGGTGAACTACCGCCTCAAGAAATGATGAATGTTCATTTTTTTTCCTTTACCGCCTATCATGGTGAAAATTATGATGGAAAATATGTTTATATATGTTATATATTATATTTATTAGCTCTTTAAGATTCTATAATACTTTTACAACACATATCTTTACACTTTACAATTTTTTTAAACACGATAATTTCATTTGATGAAGTGCGTACTGTCTCCCCCTCAAAGTGAGTTGATTAGTTCACACACTACCTAAAATGTATTAAAGATGTGTTTAATAAACTAATATGATATATATGATATAATAATGATACTCTAATAATTATATATATACATATATATATATACTTATATGTTGTTTTCTCTCTTTATTCCAATATGACAATAAAACGGAAACAATGTTCATGTGTACGTATGACCTAATATCTCCATGAAAGGTGTATTCCATTTCGTACTTCTATATCCTATATATTATTATAAAACACATATAATGAATACAAATTATATATATATATATATCATTTTTTACATTCTATAAATCATGATATAAGTATAAGGATCAAAGATATAACAAATTAAGACACATGTGAAGAACAAAGCAGATATTGCTCGAAGTGAAACCTTAACAACGAATTGTTAACAATAGGGTAATATAAGGTCATAATAAAACCATATATGGAATTATATATAATAATATTATTCTCTAAAATATTTATAATAAAATTAAATTTATTATACAGGAATATTTTCTGAGTATGAAAAGAAGCAAGACACAAGGTAAGGGAATTTCATTTCACTCTTTATTTTTGTGAGATACATGCCTTATTCACCACTCACTTATTTTTTGTGGTTTATCTACTACCCATGAATGTATTATATTACTATTATAATTAAATATATGGATATTTACATATCAATTTTATAATATTTCTTTCATGTGTTTTATGTTTCAAAAGTTACCAAATAAAAAAAATAAATTTGTCTCAATTTTCCTTCTTTGAGACACATGTCATGTTAAAAACCTATATATTTATATGTGTTGTATAAACTGCCTTTAACATGTTATAACATGAATATAATTATTTTCATGAGATTTTAAATCTTCATGTAATTTCATCTTCCTATATGGGGAGTATGATTCAAAGTTATCATATGGTAAAAGTTTATTGAACAATCTCACTGTTTATCGAGATTATTTATCATCGCATTTTCATTAATGAAATATTATGATCCATCATTCAAGAACACTCATGGATTTTATTCTCATATGAATATTCATGATGTATTCATGTATTAGTAATGTTTTTCCACTCTTTAGTACTTAATATAATTAAGAATTTTTTTTAAAGAAAATATTACCTTACTTCTCCCTTTGGTAGGAAATCTGTGTTTTTTCAAAACCATGATTTCCATAATGGGATTCAAATAATATTCTACTAATATCCTGTGATCATTAAAATAAATTTTTAATTTTTTAATTTTACCAATTTTTTTAAAGTAGTATTATTATCTCTTTCCAAACAATTCATTTTAACCTTTTTAACATACAAAAGAAATGTTTTCTTACCTTGTACGGCATGTACAGATTTAGCCATCATCATTTCTTTGAATCTTCCTTTTCATGTTTAAAAGGTTAATTTTAAAGAAATTTTTTTAAAAGTGATCTTCAAAGAAGTGGTTTTCAATTTTTTTCAAGATTTATTGATATGTTTTCAAAGTATTTTTCAAGGATAGTGATTTTAAAAAGGTTTTATGTTTTAAGAAGAATTTTTCAAAGGAGAAAGGATAATTTCATCATGAGGTTTTTGTAAAAGATCTTTAGAAATTATTTCCCATATAATATTACATCAATTGGTGTTACTCATTCCTTTCTATGAAATGATCAAAAGGTTACATTCATATTATTTCTCCAAATGGTCTATTTATTGATAACATTATTCTTATGAAACAATTTTCTTTTTACAGGTTATGTGTTTATGAAACCAACTTCTTTTCACAGGTTATGTTTTGATGAGGTGATTATGAAACTTGTTTCTTTTTCCATAGGTTAAGGTATTATTTCATATTTATGAGATCCATTTCATTTCATGGGTTATGATATGATTTTTTATTATTTTTTGGAACATGTATGTATGATTTCATTATGATATGTGTGGGACCAATATCTCCCTCCAATGCATTAGGAAAATATTTAGATCCCATGAGATATACTAAGATGCTCTTAGGAGCGAACCTTGACTACTAAGATGGCCATGGGAGTGAAACATGACTACCAATATAGTATAAGGAGTGAACTCATGATACTAATATGGACATGGGAGTGAACCATTACTACCAATATTGTATAGGGAGTGAACCCATACTACTAATATGGTCTTAGCATTGGTGCCTTAGCTACTATGGGAATCATATTATATGCTTATGTGTTTGCCACAATTCTATGTTTTGGTATTATTTTATTCTTTCATGGATTATGTTCTTTATTTCCTTATGATTCATGTCTTATGAACTATAAAACTTTATGACATGATTCATGTTTATGATCTTTGATATGTAGGGTATGATATTCAAATGTTTTGAACACATTCTCGTACTTCTATGCTCATGTTTATGACTACATGTCTCCCTTTTTTTACCATTATTGAGCATCTAAGCTCGCCCCTTTTTATGTTTCGTTCATGAGGATATGAAGATATCTATTAAGTATGATGAGTCTAATAAGGTTTCTAGTTAAGAATAACCTAGTGAGAGAAAATATATCTTACTTATGTACCAGTGTTCATATTTCAATGTTTCCAAATGCACTAGACTAATATGGTCTTTGGGTGTATATTTTAACAATGCTTTAAGTATTCCACAAAATTGATTTAATGTCTATGTATGTTAAGACTGGTTTTTTATATTTGATATCAGAGTGAAGGTTTAGTTATCCTTTAAAAACTAGGATGAGAATCCTTAGTGAGAACAATAAGGACTAAGGATAAATCTAAGGATAAGGAAAAGTATAGGAAAATGTACTGGAATTTTGTTATAGGATAGAGTGATTGGATTCCTAGAAATTTATTTATATTTAGATACTACAAGTGGATGTGGTTCTATCATAGATGTACCTAGTATTAATAACTCTGACATGGTGTCCCGAGCCTGACTCAGGGTAACTTGGTACACAAAAACGGGTCATACTGTGCACCTGGTTTGACACTCCTCGGGGATATACTTTTTCAATTCACAAAATCTTCATAAATTATCATGAATGATTTAAATATAATTTGGATATAAATAACATATGATAAACCTAATGAGTCATATATTAGGAAGGTGTCCTAACTTAGATATATTATAAGTGAAATTTCATGATTATGTGGTTCATCATTCTGATAATCATTTATTATTCAATACTTTCTATATTTATCCAATAGAGGGAATTATAAGGAATTGGATTAAAATTGAATGTGATTCCCAATATACTTATGAGACGTAAAATGGGATGACCACTAGAGTGAAGGATGTTTTGATATTTCCTAATCATTTTTTAAGGAACATGATCAACAATGTGTACCTTAACAACTCTCAGATTCACCAAAGAAGAGAAGGAAGGAGTTATCTAAGATTTCAAGTAATGGAGACCATGCAGGAAATAAGATTTGGTTTCCACTATGTCAAAAATGTGGAAGGAATCTCCTAATTGAATTTCTTAGAGGAACATGAAGTTATTTTGACTGTGTAAAATAAGGACACAAAGCAAGTAACTGCAAAGGAAAAATGAAGGGTTAAACTAACTAAATGTATGGGAATATTTGCCTCTCTAAGTCATCATTAAAGGTTAAATTCTTTAAGTGTGTAATGAATAGTCATTATGAAAATTAATTTCCTAAGTGGAAATATTATGAAGATAATCAGCAAGGTTGTACAAGTAATGGTTCTATTGTGATGATGATGGGACTACAGAGGAAATGTGAAAGGAAAGAGGTATTAATTAATAGGATGAGGGATCCTTCTTATGACTTATGGATGAAGCATAATAATCAATGTTTCTATGTATTTGGATTCAAGAATTATGTGGTATTAATGGTTAAATATGAAAGGATTGTTTAGTTTATATTTTTTTCTAAGGATTTACAAAATTATGTTGGATGTTTACAATGGACTAGAAAAGTGATATATTGAAAAGGTGATATTTTCACTAAGGGAAGATAACCCTAAATATGTTCCTTGGGTTAAGATAATGTTGTTTGAATAAAGATATTTTAGATAGGAATAAGTAAATTGGACAGTACTGATTACCTTGGAACTAATTAAGGACTTGTCAGCAAGTGGTTTATACAATCAAGTTTACAAATTTTTTTAGATTTAAGTAATATATCCAATATACTTTAAAATAAGGATACTTGAATGTTTAAAATACGGATTTATGGTATTTTAGGTTATTACCATGTTTTAAGAGAATATATGATGAAGGTATTCACATGTTTGAAATGTGACAACCAAGAGCTACTTTGTGATATATGGGGGATCAATGTTAAGAAGATTTTGTGACCATATTTCTAATGTTTTGGATTTTCATCTTTTGGAATGGTTATAAGGTTAACCATTTATGGAAATATTAAGTTAAACTTTGGATGAAGTTTGCAAGAATAAAGTATTATCTCACCACATGATTATTTATACATATTTGATAACCTATTATAAAAACATGTTTTTGATGATAACTGATGACATATGGGATGGTATATCATGGAACTCATGATCTATTAGTGATTTAGGAATGCAAAATTCACCTTCCTTTTCGAAGAAAGAGGTAAAGTGGATCAAGGAACAACAAAGGGTTAGGTTTTCCTGAAATCATGCAAGTATATATTTACATGAAAATCCTTTAACTTTAGGAAAAAGGATCTTGAAACCCAAAAAGTTATCCTAGTACCACTGTTTCTGAGGAATCAGATGGTCCCTTAGTTCATCACATATTTATGTCTTTGTGATTGTTAACTTTCTCTTGACCTTATTCTATATCACTCTGAATCGAAACATGATGGTTTTATTTCTCTTCCATGTCTATATTTTCACTTTCCACCTATGTTCTCTCATGTGGAAACCGAGTTACATGTTACTTTGGGTAACGGTTATGTTTCTAACTTTCCTTTTAAAAAGAAGTTTTATTATTCATTTTTAAGATGTGGGTTTCTATGAAAGTAAATTTCAAGTATTAAACCTTTGATAACCCAAATTATTTTTTAGGGTGAAATTTATTTTAAGGGGGTAGAGTGTAACGCCTTGAGATTTTGTGATTTTTTTTTTGAATTAATTTAATTCCTTTGATATTTTTTTCATTTCACACAAAAATAAATATTTATTTTATTATATTAAAGTACTATGTTTGGATCATGAAATACCAAGTTAATCATGAAATATATGTAATATAAAGTTTATATTTCTCCACATGAAACACTGATGTTATCATACATTATATGAAAGATTGACTTTCCTTGATGTCTTGCATAACACGCAAGACAGATTTTTACCAAACAATAATATATTATTAAAATATTATTATTAAATATATTAAGACTTAAACTATAAATTAAGTTAGTGGTTATTAATATTATTAACTAACTTATAAAAATATGTGGTCTATAAAAATATAAAATGAATGTCACGACCCGCCTTCACCAAAAGGAGGGAAGGGTCAGCAGATTGTCAGGCCCTTCCTTATTTAAGTTGAAGGAGAGATAATGACCCCTGAAACCCGCTTTCAGTAGGTCCCGGAGTGGCGACCAACGCCAAGGGTATAGAATCACACACTAAATAGAAGGCATTACCCTTTTTCTTTTAATAGGATCAGGAGATAAGATAGAAAATCCCACAACACCAAAACTAAAAGTCCAAGTACGGCTGAAAGTAAACCATTCCCACATGCATGTTCAAAGGTAAAAGATACAAGTTACAAAACCCCCAAGAAAAGAAAAAAATAATACCAAGAAAATAAAAGCAACAACAGCAATTGTCCCAAAAGTCCATGTTAGTAAGGTCCCGCACAATCCCTGAAGTCCTCCTGGAAACCTGAAAGCATTTTTATATATGTAGGGTGAGCATAAAAGTATACTCGGTAAGGAAAAACCAAAGACTCTCGTGCACAAGTGGGGAGAAGTACTAAAGTCCCATGAGAAGCAGACAACTAAACACTATCAAGGAGTTCGTCCATCCCACTCACCGGCCACACTCACCAAATAATGCAAGAAAGTAAAGTATAATAAAAACACATCAATGTTTGGGTACCCCGTGCCACTTTCCCACTAGTTATTGAATTCATCCTACACATCGAACCAATCCCGCCATTCTCACTGCAATCCCACATCCACACCCGCCCGCACACACCTAGGCCATATCCTCACACAGTCCCACTGCCACACCCGCCCGCACACACCTAGGCCATATCCTCACACAGTCCCACTGCCAAACCCCACTCGCAAACACCTGGTCCATGACTCTCACACGTAACCACGCCTACAAACACCTAGGCCAGAACAACCACCTCCATGCCCGAAGACACATGGGCTAGAAGATCTATTGCCATGCCCGAAGACACCTGGGCCTCATCCCGAAGACACTTGGGAACCGCATGCCCGCACACACCTGGGCTAACCACCACACCACCCTGCTCGAAGGTTCTTGGGCTAATAATGGACTTCAGGCCATCACTGCCTACCCGAAGATACTTGGGCTATCCGGGAAAGGGATCAGAAAGGAGCTAATAACCAGCCACTAATAGAAGTGTTGGGAAAAACACCCTCCCCCGTGAAATGGGGGTGTTCGGCACTAAGTTCTCAACTTGGGTGGGGCGCGAATAAGAAACACAAAAACTACAAGTATATGTATAGGTAGCAATCACTCACCCAGTTTAGGTTTTTATTCATCCAGCCTAAAGAACACAATCAGTACCATGTCCAAGTCACAACTCACACCAAACCAAAACCCATTTGTCCCATTCTTGTTTTCATGTTCGGTAATAATGTTTAAATAAGTTCTGCACCTACTTGGGCAACTAGCAATCATAAGAACAAGCCAAGGGAAGAGTATGGTCGAACATCAACTTAAACATTGACACTCGGTTCTCTTGTAAAGTGACAACAACAAAAGGGGGTAAGGAGTCCCTCAAAGTATTGGAACCAAGGAAAACTCCAAGATACTTCCTACACCTTCTGCGACCAAAGGGGCTAGTGAGATCCCTCGAAGTAATGGAGGCAAAAGGTAACCCCGAGACACTACCCTGTGTCCCCCAAATTCTAGGAGCCAACGGTTTCTCAACAATAGAGGATCCCACCCCATTTTTTAATACAAACAAAGTAACCACCCGACCTTAAATTCACAACTCAAAGCATAACCACAGGGGATCCCATCCCCACCCACATCACCCAACAATCGGCCCGTGAAAGGAAAATAACCAAACCACTACCACCAACACAAAGCAGGACCATTCCGGTATTTTCAGATTTAAAATATTTAACACACTCCATGATTTCAATTTCGGTGTGCTTTAGTCGGGGTTATCACAAAAAGGGTTGATCCTGGTGCTTCAAACTTATTCAGCTGAATAAACGTAATTAACAAAATTATTTTACACAGTAGAGGTTCACAATCACAATACAATCCATTTAAACATCACCAAAGGTAAGGGTTTATTAGTGCACAGACAAATACCACCAACGGCCTTGATTTTCAGTAGGAGTAAGCCCGCACAATTCAGAAATCATCAAACAAAGCATCATCGATCACACCCCTCCCCCTCATTCTTTAGAATCTGTTTATTATCTTCATTAAATTTTGGTTCGTCCAATTCTACAGAAACCAAATCATACCCACCCCGCATGATACACATAAAGGAGAGACAAAGGTGAAACCCTACTTGATTGATCAACGATCGAAGTTTTTCTCCACACCCTAGGAATAAGGGATGTGTGAATTGCAGGGCTCTGGCACAGGTGCACCACTTTCCTCGGTAACAAAGGACTTCAAACGCACAAGGAAGAAGAGATAGGTCATCCAAAAATGGAATGAGGGGGGAGTAAGAACTTCTTCTGTGATATATAGATAAAATCTCGGAATAAGAAATTTGAACGCCTCGGAAGTCGGACTGTGGTGATCCCATGCGGTTGGGTGGTTACATACGACCGGATTAATTATTATTTAATAGGGAGGCTTCTCTGGATTTTTAGATATTAATTATGGCTTAAGAACGGCCTTGAAACAGTTCAAAAAGTAAAAAGGGCCTAAAAGTGGGGCTACAGGGGAGGCTGTAGGAGAAAAACCCTCCAAGGCTGGGTGACACCGATCGGTCGCACCGATTGGTCTTACCAATCGGTATCACCGATCGGTTGTGCCGATCGGTCACGCCGATTAGTCTCACTGATCGGCCATGCCGATAATTGGCAAAAGATGGGGTCATGAGGGTCTGGGTCATTACATCAGATACCTATCAAACCATTCTCGCCCTCAAGAATCAAAACCCATAAGGAAATAGAGAGTATGAACAACCATTTTGAAAGATACCTCTTAGGAGTGAACCTCTTTGTTAACTGAAAACACCTCCCTCCCAAGGACCAAGCAACATACCATGCCAAACTGCCCAGTCATATGGTTTGGGGAGTCTTTTCCCCCATGTCAAGATACTATCTGCTTTGGGAGGCACTAACTCACCTGCACAGGTTTAATCACATCCACCTTAATGCGTCTTGATTAGGGGTAAGGTCCTCCCCTCCCCATAGCCCATACTTTTCACACACATTCATATCCAAAAAACACATATTTTATAGCCAACAAGGTAAAATGCTCTACCCCAAAAACTATAATTAGAACAGTACAAGACTCAAAACAACTCTGGGTACTGGGAACGCATCTGTGCTTCCCTCTCCCACGTACTCTCCTCAATCCCACCATGTCTTCATAACACTCGAACCAGGGGAATGGTTCTCCCACGAAGCACCTTCTCCTCACAATCTTCGATCATCACTGGTCTCTCCACAATAGTAATGTCATCCTCGATGTCTAGCTCTCCCCAATTGAGGACGTGTGAATTGTCGTGCAGATACCGACGGAGCTGGAACACATGGAAGACGTCATGTATCCTCAGTATCGGCGGTGATAACTCTAGATGATATGCCACTTCGCCGACCCGCCCCAACACTTCTAAGGGTCCGATGAACCTGGGGGAAATCTTACTCCCCTTACCGAACCTCCATTGTCCACGCCGTGGGGAGACCTTCAAGAACATGTAGTCTCCAACCTCAAAATCCATGGGACTTCTCCTGGTATCATCATACGACTTATGTCAGTCATGGGATGCCTTCATCCTTTCCCGTATAAGCTGAACCTTCTCTGTTGTGCTCTACACCACCTCCAGGCCAAGGATGCCCGCCTCTCCGACTTCGGTCCAACACACAGGTGAGCGGCATGGCCTCCCGTACAAGGATTCAAACGGAGCCATACCAATGGTAGAGTGATAGCTATTATTGTAGGCAAACTATACCAGAGGCAAGTGTCGCACCCATGATCCTCCTGAGTCTAGAACGCATGCCCGCAGCATATCCTCCAAGGTCTGGATGGTGCGCTCGGTCTGCCCATATGTATGGGGATGGAAAGCAGTGCTAAGATGTAGCTGGGTGCCAAAAGCATGTTGCAATCCTCTCCAGACTCGTGAGGTAAAATGTGCATCACTATCTGAGACTATGGACCTCAGAACTACATGCAACTGCACCACCTCATCCACATACCTTTGTGCCAAATCATCCGCGTAACATGACTCCTTAATCACCATAAAGTGAGCCGATTTCATCAACCGGTCCACTACTACCCAGATGGCATCGTATCCCCCTTGAACCTTGGGTAGTCCCATGACGATATCCATCGAGATGTCCTCCCACTTCCACTCGGGGACCTCCAAAGACTGCAGCAGGCCACCTGGAACACGGTGTTCAGCCTTCACTTTCTGACACACTAGGCACTTGGCCACAAACTCTACCACTGATCACTTTACTCCGAGCCACCATAATTATCTCTTCAGACCCTGGTACATATTGTAAATTCCCGGGTGCACTTCTAAGGGTGATTTTTGGAACTCACTAAGAACCTTGCCACGCATCACCTCTGTAAAAAATAGCTTTTCTCAGAAAAGCATCAGGTTCTGACCATCCTTCGTCCACCCTTCCGGAGCATTTCCCTGGTCAAATCGGTTACACATCACTTTGCACTTTGTGTCTCCCCCCTAAGACTCCTCCACATGACATAGCAGAGAAGATTGTACTTTCATCTGATACAGGCAACCTCTACCACTAATCGTCCTCGCATCCAGGTGAAGGGTAGCCAACTCCTCCATTTCCCTCCAAGTGTCTGCTGACTCTTGGACCACATCCCTCTGCGACTTCCTTCTCAAGGCATCAGCCACCACGTTTCCTTTCCCTGAGGTGTAGGAAATCTCGAAATTGTAATCCTGTAGGAACTCCATCCACCTTTTCTACCATAAGTTTAGGTCCGGCTGGGAGAAGATATACCTCAAACTTTTGTGATCCGTGAAGACCAAAAAGCGTTCTCCGATGAGGTAATGCCGCCACAACTTTAGAGAAAACACGACCATTGCAAGCTTCAGATCATGGGTGGAGTAATTACGCTCATGAGGGTGTAGCTACCTAGACCCATAAGAGATCACCCCTTGTCACTGCATCAACACACATCTGAGGCCTTGCCCTGAAGCATCACAGAACACCTCATACACCACCCCTTCTTCTAGTAGTCTCAGCACTGGGGCACTAACCAACTTCTCCTTCAGATAACTGAAGTTTGTCTCGCACTGCTTGCTCCACATGAAAACTTGGTCCTTCTTGGTCAAGGCCATCAAAGGTGCTGCAACTCGAGAGAATTTGGGTACAAACCTCTGATAGTAACCTTCCAGCCTGAGGAAACTACGAACTTCTGCCACATTCTTGGGTGCTGCCCAAGAAACAACTGCTTCAAACTTTGATGGGTCCATCGCTACCCCCTGCTCGGACACTACGTTCCCAAGGAAGTGCACTTCTCGTGTCCAGAACTTTCATTTCGACAACTTCCCATAGAGATGGTGCTGTTGGAGGACCTCCAAAATGGTCCTTAGGTGCTCCGCGTGATCCTTATATGATCTTTAATAGATCAGGATATCGTCGATGAACACAACTACAAACCGATCCAGGTACTCCCGGAATATGGAGTTCATAAGCCCCATGAACACAGCCGGGGAGTTTGTAACACCGAAGGGCATGACTACAAACTCGATGTGTCCATGTCTGCACCTGAACTCCATCTTCGGGATGTTTCCCTCTTTCACTCTCAACTGGTGATACCCAGACCGCAGGTCGATCTTCAAGAACCACCCTTCCCCTTTCAGCTGGTCAAAAAGATCATTTATCCTCAGAAGAGGGTAGCGATTCTTGATCATTACCTGATTCAGCATCCTGTAGTCTATGCACAACCTGAGACCACCATCTTCCTTCTTTGAGAACAAGACTGGAGCACCCCACGGTGACGCACTTGGTCGAACATAACCCCTCTTCATGAGATCGTCAATCTGAATCCGCAACTCTCGTAGCTCCGAAGGTGTCATCCGATAAGGATCCATCGAAAGCAGACAAGCATCAGGCTGCAGGTCTATACCAAACTCGATATCACGTCAAGGGGGTAGAGTCGTCATATCCTCAGGAAAGATGTCCATAAACTCACTGAAGATTCCCAGCACCTCCACCATTTCAGCATCTACTGACTCTACTGACAGCTCGGCTAACAAGGAGAGGAGGGGTTCCTCTCACCTGCTGCCCTCCTGACTGCTCTGCTCGCCGGTGAAAGCAACACGTCGACCACCCAAGTATGAGAACACAACCCTTACTCAAAAGCAGTCGATGATGGCACACATAGAGAACAGCCAGTCGATGCCTAGGATGACATTATATGGTTGTATCTATAGCAGTAGTAGATCCCTGACTGACTGATGTGGCCCTATCATCAGTCTGCATCCTTGACAAACATATAACAAGTCGGTCTGACCTCTGACTAGTGTGCTTAGAACCAGGGGAACTGTAAGTCTCTCAGCATCTAGACCCAAGGCATAGGCTAGACTGGTTGCAACAAAGGAGTGTGAAGCTCCGGTATAGAACAAGACATAAGAAAGGGTGCTAAACAAACTGATCGTACCTCGAACGACCTCTGCGGCGTGCAACTGTCCACGCCCAGATCCCCTTCCCCTCGGCTGTCGGCCGCCTCCCCGACCACGCCCTGATCGAGGTCCCTGAGGAGTGCCCTGAGGTCGGCCTCCTCCTGCAACGTCTGCCCTCGAAGGAGTGGGAGCTCGCTGCCCCTACTGCTGCTGCTGCAAAGGCCTAGCTGGAGGTTGCTGCTGGGGTGGGTGATGGGCATGTCCACCACCTCAGTACTTTAATCGGTCTGGGCACTGATTCCGGAGATGTCCATGGCTCCCACAGACGAAGCACCTCGGTCCTGGGCCTGAAAGGAAAAGGCACGGACCGGGGGACCAGAACTGGAACTGCTGTGGTCTGCTCCCTGCTGGTCGGAACCTAGAGGGTCCCGACGCTGGAGGCCTGGTGCTGACGGCATTCCCCTTAGATGATCCCAGCTGGATCCCCTCTCGTGACACACCTCCTAGAGCGTGCATCCTATCCACCACTTCGGCCTTCTTCTGGACCTCCAAGTATGTTGGCAGGGTGAAGGGGGTAACAGCATACTGGAGGGAGTGTCGGAGCGCCTCCTCTAAACGTCTTGCCCGAGAATCCTCATCTGGAAAGAGGTCCGGAGAAAAACACAGGAGGGCCTTGAACTTGATTCCCAGCTCCCTTACTGACATACTCCCCTGCTGGAGGGAGAGTAGCTCCTGCCTCTTCTCCGCCTTCATCATAGAAGAGAGGAATTCCGCCCGGAATTCCTTCTCGAAATCAGCCCATGCCACCTCAGCCTCTCCCCCCCCCAGGTAAAGCATCCACCACTGACACACCACTCCTCGTATTTGGCAGATGGCCAGAGGAACCCAGTACTCGGTCGGGGCCCGAATCAGGCCGAAGGCTATCACCAACTCCTCTAGCTAGCTCTCTGTCTTCATGTCAGAGGTGTTGCCCTCATACTTCTCGAGGGTCTGTCGCTGGAAGGCCCGAAGTGTCCTCTGCCACTGGTTGTCTTCTTCCTCTTGATCAGTCCTCTTCCAATCATCCAAGTCAACCTCCTAGGCCTCAATTTCCTGTATTTCCCATGGTCGCCTCCCAAGTGCCATAGCTTCAAGGTAAACAAGGAATGCCTAAACCCAAGTAGTGCATAATATTGTTCTTAAAATTTCTTAAACTTCTTATTAATTTCAATTCCCAAAACACCCATGAAACATGATAACACAAGTCATTATGATGCATGTACCTTTCCTAGGGTCTCTACCCTGCAATCAGCATGGCCTCACCTGGTTGTTCGGTAGGTCCAGAGTCCTTGCATCAGATCACGGGGGGCCCTAAATCCTGTGTCTGAGCTGGTCTTCCCTGGCCTAATTCACGCACCAAGGTCACCCAACACTGTTTCCCTACCATCCCATGCAATCCTCACTGTTCCTAACTCCAGACTCCATCCTATCTCTCAACCATCACCTCTGATACCATTTTTTCATGACCCGCCTTCACCAAAAGGAGGGAAGGGTCAGCAGATTTCTAGGCCCTTCCTTGTTTAAGTTTAAGGAGAGATAATGACCCCTAAAACCCGCATTCAGTAGGTCCTGGAGTGGCAACCAACGCCAAGGGTATAGAATCACACACTAAATGGAAGGCATTACCCTTTTTCTTTTAATAGGATCGGGAGATAAGATAGAAAATCCCATAATACCAAAACTAAAAGTGAAAGTACGGCTGAAAGTAAACCATTCCCACATGCATGTTCAAAGGTAAAAGATACAAGTTACAAAACCCCCAAGGCAAGAAAAAAATAATACCAAGAAAAGAAAATAAACAACAGCAACTGTCCCAAAAGTCCATGCTAGTAAGGTCCCGCGCGATCCCCGAAGTCCTCCTAGAAACCTAAAAGCAGTTTTATATATGTAGGGTGAGCATACAAGTATACTCAGTAGGGAAAAATCAAAGACTCTCGTGCACAAGTGGGGAGACGTACTAAAGTCCCGTGATAAGAAGACAACCAAACACTATCAATGAGTTTATCCATCCCACTCACCGGCCACACTCACCAAATAATTCAAGCAAGTAAAGTATAATAAAAACACATCGATGTTTGGGTACCCCGCACCACTTTTCCACTGGTTATTGAAGTCATCCTACGCATCGAACCAATCCCGCCATTCTCACCGCAGTCCCACTACCACACCCGCCCGCACACACCTGGGCCATATCCTCATGCAGTCCCACTTCCACACCCACCCGCACACACCGGGGCCATATCCTCATGCAGTCCCACTGCCAAACCATTCCCGCAAAAACTTGGGCCACGACTGTCACATGTAACCATGCATGCAAACACCTAGGCCAGAAAAACCACTACCACGACCAAAGACACATGGGCTAGAAGATCTACTGCCACACCTGAAGACACATGGGCCTCATCCCGAAGACACTTGTGAATCACCTCCCCGCACACACCTGGGCCAACCACCACACCACCCTGCCCGAAGGTTCTTGGGATAATAATGGACATCAGGCCATCACATCCTGCCCGAAGATACTTGGTCTATCCAAGAAAGGGAGCAGAAAGAATCTAATAATCAGCCCCTAATAGAAGTGTTGAGAAAAACACCCTCCCTCGTGAAATGGGGGTGTTCGGCACTAAGTGCTCGACTTGGGTGGGGTGAGAATAAGAAACACAAAAACTATAAGTATATGTATAGGTAGCAAGGGCTCACCCAGTTTAGGTTTTTCTTCAGCCAACCTAAAGAACACAATCAGTACCATGTCCAAGTCACAACTCACACCAAACCAAAACCCATTTGTCCCATTCTTGTTTTCATGTTCGATAATAATGTTTAAATAAGTTATGCACATACTTGGGAAACTATCAATCATAAGAACAAGCCAAGGGAAGAGTACGGTCGAACATCAACTTAAACATTCACACCCGGTTCTCTTGTAAAGTCACAACAAAAAAAGGGGTAAGGAGTCCCTCAAAGTACTGGAACCAAGGAAAACCCCAAGATAATGCGTACACCTTCTGCGACCAAAGGGGCTAGTGAGATCCCTCAAAGTAATGGAGGAAAAAGGTAACCCCGAGACACTGCCATGTGTCCCCCAAATTCCAGGAGCCGATGGTTTTTCAACAACAGAGGATCCCACCGCAATTCATGATACAAACAAAGTAACCACCCGACCTTAAATTCACAACTGAAATCATAACCAAAGGGGATCCCATCCCCACCCACATCACCCAACAATCGGCCCGTGAAAGAAAAATAACCAAACCACTACCACCAACACAAAGCAGGCCCATGCCGGCATTTTCAGATTTAAAATATTTAACACACTACATGATTTAAATTTCAGTGTGCTTTAGCTGGGGTTATCACAGAAAGGGTTGATCTTGGTGCTTTAAACTTATTCAGCCGAATAAACGTAATTAAAAAAATTATTTTACACAGAAGAGGTTCACAATCACGATACAATCCATTTAAACAACACCAGAGGTAAGGGTTTATTAGTGCACAGAAAAAGACCACCAACGTCCTTGATTTTCAGTAGGAGTAAGCCCGCACAATTCAGAAATCATCAAACAAAGCATCATCAATCACACCCCTCCCCCTCATTCTTTAGAATCTGTTTATTATCTTCATTAAAGTTTGGTTTGTCCAATTATACAGAAACCAAAGCATACCCACCCCACATGATACACAGAAAGGAGAGATGAAGGTGAAACCCTACTTGATTGATCAATGATCGAAGTTTTTATCCACGCCCTAGGAACAGGGGATGTGCGACTTGTAGGGCTCCGGCATAGGTGCACCACTTGCCTCGGTAAGAAAGGACTTAAAACGCACAAGGAAGAAGAGAGAGGTCGGCCAAAAAGGGAAGGAGGGGGGAGGAAGAACTTCTTTTGCGATATATTGATAAAATCCCGGAATAAGAAATTTGAACGCCTCAGAAGTCGGACCGTGGTTATCCCCCGTGGTTGGGTAGTTACATATGACTGGATTAATTGTTATTTAATAGGGAGGCTTCTCTAGATTTTTATATATTAATTATGGATTAAGAACGACCTTGAAATGGTTCAAAAAGTAAAAAGGGCCTAAAATTGCGGTTATGGGGGAGGCTGCAGGAGAAAAACCCGCCAAGGCTGGGTGACACCGATCAGTCTCATTGATCGGTCGCACCGATAATTGGAAAATGATGGTGTCATGAGGGTCTGGGTCATTACAATGAATTCATTAGCTATAATGAATATAAGAACCAATTGAATATAAAGGAAATATTTTTATAGAAAACTATTTTTATGATCATCAAACAGTTTTATCCTAATAAATTAAATTAATTAAAATTATTAAGTGATATTAATGTAATAAATTTTTTTTTCATATTCATCCAATAGATTCAATATGCATAAGATAATAATAATCCCAATATTATACATAAAACCTATGTTTTAAGCGTTGTTACCGCCTTTTGATGGATAACCTATTTTAAATATAAATTTTCGAACTTTTATAAATTTTATATGTCAAAATAAACTTTATTTTTAAATAAAAACATAAAAATTAGGTTAGGGTAAATTCTTTGTATTTTTCTGTGAAGTTTCATTTTTCAATGAATAGTGAAAAATACTTAAATTTAACTCAAAACTGTTTTTCATATAATTTTATTATAAGATTAAATTATATTTTTAGATTTTTTAAGGTATAATAATATCTAATTTTTATCAATTTATCCAATTTAGTTCATCGAAAGCAATTTCACATTGAAATTGGTTATAAAAACCTAGAAATTTTTTGTACATTTTTACTTTAAAAACATGCTTTGGCATCCCGACTGTGGGATTAAATTTAAATTAATTTATGCCACTTAATTTATTTGAATTTATAAAAATGGATTACATATTTTTAATCATAATAATTTAAAATTTATAATAATATCAACTTAATTTTTGACAAAAAATATTAGTGAAGGTAATTAAAATTAATTACAACGATTAAGATTAAATTATGCTGAAGAATGAACTAAACCATAAACTTAAGGCATAATATGACCTAGAAACTTGTCCAAAAGACATTGGGTGGAAATATTTCGACCCTATACTCCATTTTATAAACTTAGGACCGTTATTGGTTCTAGTTTCAATAAAAAAAATTGTGGTTCGGGTTTCCCTTTTCCAAAATATTACAAGAGTCTCACTCCTCCTTCACTATAAAAGGCAACATCTCCTCCCACTTCCACACACCTCTAAATCCACATAAGTTCAGAAAATCTCTGATAAATTATCTCCTCAACATCACTACCTTACTCCTTTAAGCCTCTATTTGGTTATAAATCCATCCAAGGAATCATTTTGGTGCAAATCAAAAGGAGTTGCCTGAATCATAGGTAACATACTTCCTCAAGCTCCTTTCATTTATTTTCTTTATCCACCCCTCAAATATCCTTATTTCATGATTATATAAAAACAAAAGTATCATAAAAATACTGATATGTTTTTATATTAAGTTTTATACATACACTTACACACACCTCCATCTAATAGGTAACGAACATGTTGTTTATGTGTATGGAAAACAACTGCCTCATGAAATAACGACTTTTCATTTTTCCTTCACTTCCTCTCATGGTGGAAATAATGATGTAAACTATATTTATATATGTTATATATTATATTTATTATTTATTTAATATTATTTAATACTTTTATAACACATATCTTTATACTCTTCATTTTTTTTAAATATGATAATTTCATTCGAGGAAGTGTGGACTACCGCCCCCTCAAAGTGATGTGATTCGTTCACACACTACATGGAATTTATTAAGGATGTGTTTAGTGAAATTATATGATATATATGATATAATAATTCTACTATAATAATAACATATATACTTATATATATACTTATATGTCATTTATTCTCTTTCTTCCAATACAATAATAAAATAGAAACAATATTCATACGTACGTATGGTCTACTGTCTCCATGAACGGTGTATTCCATTTCGTACTTTTATATCCTATAGATAATTATAATACACATATAATTAATACAAATGATATATATATATATATCATTTTTTATTTTCTAGAAATTATGATATAAGTATAAGGGCCAAAGATATAACAAATTGAGACACATGCGAAGAACAAAGAGGATATTACCCAAAGTGAAACCTTAACATAGAATTGTTAACAAGTGGGTAATATATGGTCATAATAAAACCATGTATGGTATTAGATATAATAATTTTATTCTGAAAAATATTTATAATAAAAATACATTTATTATACAGTAATCTTGTATGAGTATGAAAAGATTCAAGTCACAAGGTAAAAGAATTTAATCTCACTCTTTATTTTCATGAGATACATACCTTATTCACGATTCACTTATTTTTTTTGGTGTATATAATGACCATGAATTTATTATATGAATATTATACTTAAATATATGTGTATTTACATAACCATTTTATGATCTTTCTATCATGGGGTTTAAGTTTCAAAAGTTACCAAATTAGTAAAGTAATTTTGTCTCAATTATCCTTTTTTAAGACACATGCCATGTTATACATCTATATTTTTTTATGAGGTGTATAAACTACCTTTGACATTTCATAACATGAATATATTTATTTTCATGATATTTTAAATCTCCATGTAATTTCATTTTCCTACATAGGTATTGTGATTCAAAGTTACCAAGTTGTAAGAGTTTATTGAAACAATCTCTATGTTTATCGAGACTGTTTCATTAATGAAATATTATGTTCCATATTTCAAGAACACTCATGAATTTTATTTTCCTATATATATTCATGATATCTTCATGAATTAGTACCATTTTTCCACTCTTTGGTAATTAATATGATTAAGAAAATGTTCTAAATAAAATATGACCCTACCTCTCTCTTCGGTCAGAAATCAATGTTCTTTCAAAACCATGTTTTCTAAAAAGGGATTCCAAGAATATTCTACTAATATCCTATGATAATTAAAATAAATTTTTACCATTTTTTTCTTTTACTAATTTTTTCAAAGTAATGTTATTATCTCTTCCCAAACCATTATTTTTTCTAACCTTTTTACCATGGAAAAAAGAATGTTTTTTTTACCTCATACAGCATGTGCAGATTTACCCTCCTTCATTTCTTTCAAGCTTCATTTTCATGTTTAAAAGGTTAATTTTGAAGAATTTTTTTTTAAATTTATTTTCATAGAAATGGTTTTAAAATCACTTTCAATATTTCTTTATATGTTTTAAAATTATTTTTCAAGGATAGTGGTTTTCAAAAGGTTTATGTTTTAAGAAGAATTTTTGAAAGGGGAAAGGATAATTTCTTCCTAAATTGTTTTTAAAAGATATTTCAAAATTATTTACCATTTAATATGACATCTATTGGTGTTAATAATGACTTTATAGAAAATGATCTAAAGGTTTCATTCATATTTTTTCTCTGAATGGTTTATGTATTGTTGATATGATGCTTATGAAACCTTCTTCCTTTCACGGGTTATATGTTTTTAAAATCCACTTCTTTTAATGGGTTATGTTTTGATGAAGTAATTATGAAACCTATTTATTTTTCCACCGGTTATGGTATGAATTCATGTTTATGCCACCCATTTCATTTCATGGGTTATGATATGATTGTTTATGATTTTGTAGAAGATGTATGTATTGTTTAATTATGAGATGGGTGGGGATTATATCTCCCTCTAATGCATTGGGTAAATATTTATATCACATGATATAGACTAATATAGTCTTGGTAGTGAACCTTGACTACTAATATGTCCATGGGAGTGAACCATGACTACCAAGATGGTATGAGGAGTGAACTCATGCTACTAAGATGTCCATGGGAGTGAACCATGACTACCAAGATGGTATGAGGAGTGAACTCATGATACTAATATGGTCATTAGAGTGAACCATGACTAGGAAGATGGTATGGGGAGAAACCCCATAATACTAATATGTTCTTGGAAGAAATACCTTGGATACTATTTAAATAATATTATATTATTATGAGTGTTCCACAATTCCATGTTTTATTCCTATTTTATGCTTTCTTGGATTATGTTCTTTATTTACTTATGATTCATGTCTTATAAACTGTCAAGCTTTATTCCATGATTCATTTTTATGATCTTTGATATGTGGGGTATGATCTTAAAATGTTTTGATCATGTTCTCATACTCTTATTCACTTGTTTATGCTTACGTGTCTCCCATGTTTACCCTTACTGAGCATCTGAGCTTACCCCTTTTATGTTTCTTTACCTAGGATATGAAGATATATATTAAGTATGATGTGTCTAATATGGGTTCTAGTTAAGAAGAACCCAGTGGTAGATAATATAGATCAATTATATAGCAGTTTTCATGTTTCTATATTTCCAAAGGCACTAGACTAATACGGTCTTTGGACGTCAGTTTTTTTAATGTTTTAATTATTCTTCAAAAGTGATGTAATGTCTATGTACATTAAGACTAGGTCATTATAATAAGGATTTTTAAAACCTTTTAATAAAGTGTTAAATATATAATATCCTTAAAAATAAGTAAATTATGATAAAAAAATTTGGAGTATAAGATAAAACATTTTATTTTTAATGGATGGGAAACCCTTTTAATTTTTTTTTGAAATACCTTTGTTTGAAAACGCGTGTAATAAAAAGAGAATTAAATTTTCCTTTTAAAAAAGGTTAAAGAGAGTTATAAGAATAATTGAAAATAATTTATATTATATTTCCAAAAAATAGATTATATCATTAGCTATAATGAGAACATTGACATGGAATAGAAGATTCATTAGAAAGAATGGGAGTTATCATTACCAATGTTACCCTATTATTTTGGAAAACAATTTATCAAGGAATTAGTTATTGATTATGATAAGTAATTTCCCTGGAGAACAAGAGGTAATGACCTATAAAATAGGGTAAGGGTGGGATAAAATAAATCTTTAAAATTTATATTCAAGTAAGAAAGACTATGAACCAATGAATCAAAAATTGATTTAGTGAAACATGGTTTTTAATAATAAATATGTCTCAAGGGATAAAAATTTTAGATAAGAAACTCTTACCTTTAATTATTTCTTAGTTGATCACACTCTAACCTACTCACCACTTGAATTATATTATTTTTGTAGGGAGATAAAACTTTAAAATATGGCCTTTTGAGAGGAAAATAACCTATTAAAGGTGGATAGGAATTTTTAGGATAGTTTTGGGAAGAGTTTGGGATGAAATGAGTGGATTGTGGTCTAAGGAGAAGTGAGTATATGATTATCCCTTTTACAAGTTAAAAGGGATGTATTTTTTGTAAATACCTAAACCTTTTAAATATTGGGAATTAAATCTCAAGGGAAGTGGATCCAAAGTTGAGAAATAATGGATATGGGAAGAGATAAAGTTTATAAATTCATCAATAAAACCTTAAAAAACATTTTTTAAATGTCTTTGAGGTCTTTTACACTTATATTTTTACTTTTACCATTTTATCATTTATCGTGGTAACTAGGTTTTACCTAAGGTAACTTATCCTTAAATCTAGAAAATAAAATGGTACATTTTACATAATTTTTCCAAATTTTAAATCCATTTAATAAGATTAAATTTCTAAAAGTGATAAAAATTAATTTTAAAATAAATAATGTATAATGTATTAGAAACTTGTTTTTATGAAAAATATAACTGAAGTTCTAAAATGGGTTTTTAAATTAAAAAAATAACATTTAAAATTATAAAATAACTTTTAAAATTATAAAATACCTTATAAAATACATTTTTGGTCTTGGAAAAAGGTTTCATGAATTTTAAATTCATACATCTATACTAATAATGTCATAAAATTCAAGTTTTATGTAAAAATGGTATTTTTCACTATTCACCTAAAAATCAATCTTTTTAGAAAAATATCAAAAATTCATCCTAAGATAATATTTACATGTTTAATAAAAAAAATGAAGTTATTTTGTTTAATTTCAAATTCTAAAATTTATAAATTAGTTTTTAAATAAAAATGTAATATATAAAGTAAAACTAAATTATATGAAAAATGACATTTTTAAACTTCAACTGTTTTTAATCTAATTTCATATAGATTTATGAATAATTGAATATTGATATATTAGTTTTTAAATATAAATATTATCTATTATAATAAATGTTTAACTATGGTTAGTTTAGTTTATTCAAGTAACATACAATAACCCCCCCCCCCAAATAGTTTTCATAAGGTATCCTTTTTAAAATATTAATCAAATAAAATAGTAATATATAATTATTTTAATTGACTATTATATTTTTATCTAAAAAGTATTATATTATTCATGTAATTTTTAATATTTCATGGTTCATTTTAGGTGTGTTTTGTATCGGTTCATCATTGTGTGTGACACAAACTATTGGAGACAATATAAATTTAAAGGGTTTGAATCCTCAGGTCATTACAAGACCACTGGGCATATTTAGTAAATGAAAAAGTGGTTTATGATCTCCCCAAGAAGATATGGATCCTATACCGACTGGATATGTCATCCCTTAAAATTATAGTTGGGAGGATGGATTTTTTTTATGTGTTTCATTAGGGTTTAGGAAATTGCATATTCGGAAACATGGGAAGTTGGAATTGAGGTTTCTAGGGCTTTTTTAGTTGATAGATAGGATCAGTACCGTGGCCTACCGGTTGGTAATTTCAATGAGGTATGTGGACATGAAGGGCATGTTTCATGTCTCCCATATTCAATTGTATCATCTGAACTCATCACATGTGATTTATATTGATGACGTTGAGCTGGAGGCTAATGATTCTTTCAAGGAAAAACCAATTCACAATGTGGATAATAATGAGAATACCCTACATATAAAGACTGCCCCTATAGTGATGGTTTTTTGGTATCATAGGAATAATAAAGAGAATATTTGGAAGTGGTATTATAACATCTGATCTCAGTGTCAATATTTATTCTTTGATGAACCACAATAGACTCTTGGTAATTCAGCTCGAAGATGAGCTAATATATGGTGAGAAGGTTGTGAGATCCCAGCCTTCTTTTAAGGTATGGTTCTACCTAAATTTTTTAAACTCCTTTATTTACTTATCTCTTGTGTGTTTCAAGATTAGGGGTGGTATTGGGAGTGTTATTGGGGGTTCAGGGCATGGAAATTCAGATTTTTTTAGTTTCATCCTCGGGTTCAGGGTTAGAACATAGTTAGTGATAACCATACACCCCAATCATACAGCCTAAAAATCATATGAATATAGTTTTTCTACCATGTGTGGGGACCTAGGAAACCATTTAAATGTCTATAGAAAGTTATATAGGCATTTTACATGGTCGATTCATGATTTGTAAATCATGCACTATAACTGTGAAAAATTTCATGTTCTAGATAGTGAGGTTAGCATAGTTAGCCCACGGTTTTTCAAACTATGTGACTAGACCATGTTCCCCTTTAAAAAGTGAAAACTTAAAAAAAAACTTGTTAATATTAAGCCTTTTAACATGATTTTTTCTCCTCATTGGCATGTAACACCTTCCATACACAATCCCCCTTCCTTCTCTCCTTCATTGGTGGTTCTCCCTTAGTTATTTCTTGGTTTGTGTGTCATCACTTGTTATTGGAAGTTATAGGTAATATTATAAGTCTTATTCATCCCTTTATTCATTTTTTCACTTTCAAATTATCTCTCACTATTTTAGTTCATATACCTTATTTTCAATGATTTTTTATTCTACATCAATTTATTTCATTTTAAGATAAATAAAAGGTTGGTTTTGGGCATGTGAAATCCTCTAGGTGTATGGTTGGTGGTCCCTATGTTTTTATCATATTTATATCATCCCTTGTAAGAATAATGTCAGAACTCCATACAGACACCTAAATCTCATTTCAATTCTTAATAACATATAATCCCATGATATTTACTCTCATTTTGAATTTAAATTTCAAATAATAAAAGTGACTCCATGGGTTTACTTTTAGTTGAGCTAACAACCTTATAAAATGGTTGTATAAATAATAATTTTAGATGGTGCAAAGTTTTGGTTATTGGAAATATTATTTTTGGAAAAGTTATATTTAAAATGGTACATTGAAAATGGAAAATTGGATTTAGATTTGATAAATTTAATAAGTGGTAACCATATGAAATGTAATTTGTTAGAATATGACTTGGATGAGAAAACACCCATAGGGGTGGTTCGTGATACTTTCCCTGTATGAGAAATCACCCATAGGGGTGATTCATGTTACTATATTTGACTGAGAAAACAAATGAAGGGGTCATCTATGATAACTCTGAAAACACCTACAAGTTTGGTCATGATATTATAGTTATAAAATACCTATAACATTATTAGATACACTCTAGCACTGGTCTAAGAAGGTGTGTTTGATCAGGGTCTTGGACTTAAGGATTGAAGATGGTTTTCTTTTATCTATTTATTTTTTAAAATTAAATTATTAAATTATAAAAATTACAGCACTTCTATATTCACTTATTTATAGACTCTATATATTTAGGTATGTATTTAGTGGTTTTCAATTGAGTTTTACTAATACCCTACTCGACCCATCAGTTGGTACTCGAGTAAGCTTAATAGTTGAAAATCGCGAAAAGGGAAAGTTCATGATGCTAGATGCTTGATTTATTGGATAGGTTAAATATTGGGAGCTTGGTGTAGGGATGGAGTTGAGACCCTTCTTGGATATTCATGAACTTATTTTGAGTTTTTCCCTTTTGGTTCACTTTTAGTACCTTTTCTATATGAAAACTGATATGTATAAATCTTGACAGTCTTGTAGAATTATTTTGGATATTACATGGTATATGTTTAGTTCATGTATTTTATCTTCATGTTCACCTATGGTGTTATGTGTTGTATGTTATCTCTCTTATTTTCAGATATTATTTCACTCTGACCATAGGGTATAGCCTCCCTACAGAATCTTATCAGACCCTCACCACTAGTTGGAATTCTCTTGCATATGGGGAGGTGTTCGTGAGGGCATGTAGTATACTAGTCCAATTACTGTTCCTAGTGAGTCTGGTTGGGATGTTTCAAGAAATATTCTAGATATCTAACACTTTATCCTCTAGTATATTTCTAATAAAGTGTTACTTCAAGTAAATGCTCATTTCCCTTACATAAGAAACTATATTTTTATCCAAGTGGATTTAACTTTGGATAACACAAAAAATAATATATCCTTCCTAAGTTCTTCCTAATTCATTCAACAGATTCTTCAAAAAAACCATATCCTTCCTAGATTATATTGCCACTACATATTCTTCTTTCATTATACTTAATGTAAAAATTTTCTATAGTCATTAAATTCATTTGATTATTGTTCCTCTATAAGTAAATACGAAACCTGTTGTGCTCTTCCAACTATCTAATTATCCAACAAATTCAACATCAAAACAACCTTGTAGCAGATCTTCCTCCAAAAAAAGAGATACATATTCTAATCCTTTAAAATACCAATAGATACACTTGACAGCTTCCCAATGCTACTTTCATGGGTTAGACATAAATCCACTTACGAATCCCACTACAAATACAATATTTTGTCGAGTATAAATCATTTCAGGCATTTTATTTCTAACAACTAAAGCATAAGGCGCTTTCTCCATGTATCGATGATCATATTTTGTTGCAGTTACTTGTGCCTTGGACAGATTGAAGTGTCCAACAAGTGGGGTAGAAATTTGTTTATATTCAGCCATGAAAAAACATTCAATGATTTTCTATATATATATATATATATATATATATATTCCTTTTTATATAAAACCAAAGTTTCATTCTTCCTATCTCTTTCTATCATCACTCCCAGTATCTTCTTTTCTTACCTAAGATCTTTCATATAGAAAGTTTTAGACAAATTATTTTCCAATTTATGAATCATTTGAACATATAGACCAACCAGAAACATGTCATCAACATACAATTGAAAAATGATGAAGGTATCATCATCCCATAACTTCCAGTAACAACGGTGATAAGATCTAAACATACTGAATCCTTCTTCTACGATAAGTGAGTCAAACTTATGGTTAAATTATCATGGTACTTTCTTCAAAAAATACAATATTTTCTTTAATCTAGAAACTAAATTCTTGTTCAAAATTTCTAGTACACATATTGGCTTCTTCATGTAGATTTCCTCCTCAAACTCACCATGAAGGAAAGTTGTCTTAATATCTATCTTCTACAGATAAATATTTTCTGATTCCATCAGACTTAGAGTTGTTCAAATGTTATAATGTTTAACTATCGGTGAGAATATTTTGGAGAATTATACTTATTTATTTTGTGTAAAATCCTTTACTACCAATAATTCTTTTTACATTTTCCTACCATCAGACTATTTCTTGATCTGGTAAACCCAATTGTTCTCAAGTTCCATTTTACCCTTTGAATGTTCAATCATCTCCTAATTTCTTTTGAACTTTAATGAATTTATCTCCTCATTCATGGTCGACTCCCACTACATATAGTTACTAAGAAAATATGATTCCTATTAATGTTCTGGTTCACTTTCATCCCTTAGAAGTATAAATTTTAAAGCATACTGAAACCTCTACATTGGTCTCTTGATTATGGTCTATCTCCTCAAATGAATCGTTTGAACTAAACTACTTGTATTTTCTCTTTCTATTGGTACCTGAACTTATTTTACTCATACAAATAGGGAATGTAAATATAGTTCTTCTAATAATGATTCATCTAATAATGGATTTTCTAGTCTTTCTTGTGGTATTAATTTAGAACTTATGGTTACTTGATCACTCGCATTTGAGCTCTCTAATTTTTTAGAATTAACATTACTCTAATCAACTTGGATTTAAACAGTTGATTCTTCGTCAAATTTCTACTCAACCAAGTTCCAGTATTTTAATAGATATTTCTCATTAAAAACAACATCCCTACTTCTGATGATTTTTTCCTATCACCACCTCAAAAGTGATATCCAAAATTTCTATCTCCATATCCAAGGAAAGAATATATTTTAGATTTTGATTCAAGTTTATCACATTCCTTTTCATTTATAAGTACATAAAATAAACTACCAAAAACTTCAATTTTCTGAACTTATGATCATTTTCCAGAAAATAAATCCTCTAAAAGTCTCTACCTAACTATTGATGTTGAAATTTTATTAATGTGATATGTCATTGTGTTTAGTTCCTCTTCCCAAATCACCTTAGGCATTCTCTAGTGTAGCTTCATACTTTTATCTCTCTTTGTAAAATTTGGATTTATCCTTTAAGCTACTCCATTTTATTGTGGATTTATGGTAACCATATTCACATGCCTTATACCTTCCTTCTTATAGAAATTCTGGAAGTTGTTTCTAGTGTACTGACCATCGTTGTCTGTTTAGATGCACTTCAAATTCTGGTTTCATTCTCTATCTATCAACATTTTCCACTGAGTAAACACCTAAAATACATCATACTTATGTTTTAA
Source organism: Viscum album (assembly GCA_963277665.1). Taxonomy (NCBI): domain Eukaryota; kingdom Viridiplantae; phylum Streptophyta; class Magnoliopsida; order Santalales; family Viscaceae; genus Viscum; species Viscum album. The sequence continues at coordinate 1,660,339,480 of OY728146.1, read as the reverse complement.
TAATTAAATTCAGACTTTCATAGTCGTATCATTAATTAAAGTAAGAAATTAGAGGTAACCACCATAGAACTAAATAGGGAAAGATCTCAAAACATTTGAGTGTACAAGCTCCAACTTCCAATTCTGGGAATTTCGACCATCTAAGTTAAAAGAAAATCTTATTTGGTTTCCCATAAAACAATTTTCAAACATTCTAATTTTTATTTAGTCAAGATTCAGTATAATCATGTCCTTTATAACATTCATGTTATTTTCACTAAGGTGTCCAAACATGAAATTCCATACTTCTGAATCATCAGAAACTATACTTCCAAAAACAGCAATTCCATTTGAATTATAATTAATGTAAAGGGTCTCATCCTTTACTCCTCATACAATTATCATTGATCCCCAGGTTACTTTCCATACCCCCATCAGAAAATCTAGTCTTGTATCCTGTATTATCAAGTTTCTAATAGAAATTAGATTTCCTATAAGGATGGGGATATGAAAAACTTTTGTTTACTTTAGGAATCCTCTATTATTCATTCATACGTCGACCTATCATTTTCCAAAAACATCCAAGTCTTCATTATTCACTGATGAAATTTCCCAAACTTTTAAGATACATAATTTACAATGTACATCTGACCACCCATTGAATGAGAGGATGATCTATATTCCATAAATAAGGATTATACTAGAGTATTCAATCTCATTAGATTACCTTTTATTTCTCCCATTATGTTATTATAATTTGAACTACTAGATGTTGATTCCTTTCTAGTATTATCCTTTTGACTATTTTAGTCCTTCTTAAAATTTCCTTTTTCCCACATTTCAAGCAGGTTGGACCAGGACCATCCAAATTACTTGACTTAATTCGTAGAACTTTTCTTCTTTAGTTTCTTAGGATAGACTTTATTTTTATGGGGTGACCTTCCCCTTCCACTATTATTAAGGGAACCACCAATTGGTACTTGAACTTCTCTCCACCTTAGTTCATTCAATACTAAGTTCCGGATATCATCAAATACCATATTGGTTTTTCTTATAGAGTTACTAACTATAGTAACCATTGGATCCCAACTATCCAGAAGTGAAGATAATAGTATAAATGCTTATACATCATGAGAAATAGTCACCTTTATCAATTAGATATTTCCATGAATCATTTTGAGTCTATTCATATGATATACTGTTGGTCTTCCTTCTGACAACCTTAATCTGAACAACCTTCCAAATATGTAAACTTTGTTGAGGGTTATCAATTTTTTATACATATTTTCCAAATCCTTCATAACTTTTGTTGCAGTTTTATTCTATTGAATTTTTAAATAAACATTTCTTTCTAGAGACATTCTTACTAGTGTCAATGATTTCTTATTAGAGTGTTACCATTCATCTTTCTCCATTATCACCCATATTACCTTGAACAATGGGACTTTTTCAAATAATTCTAAATCATATGGTATTCACTCTACATTCACCATAATTCAAAATCCATTCCATTAAATTTTTCGATCAAGATCTTTCTTTCATCCAATTTCATACATGTGATGCTATCGGTGTGATGAACCTTGACCGCAAACCTACCTTTTATACTGATGTTCCAAGATCTTTTATTGATATCTCTATTTTTTATAAGACTTTTTTATGTTCATCATAGGAGATAAAGGTGTAGAAAATATATACATATTCAACTCATAATTACAAGATGTAACTGAAAAAAATGAGAGGTTTGTTCGAGAATGAATAGGACTTAGATGATTTGTTGTGAATGGTTTCTTGACTTCATATGATTTAATCATCAAAGAATAGTAAAAAAATCTTCTTTTCATAAAACAAAGAATATCTTGTATGTACAGTAAAGAAGAGTATCATATTAGTTCTTCAAAGAGTACTTTATTTCATGAGTGTTCTTTCTTCCTCAGTTGTTCTCTTTTTCATTCACTCTCCTGAATTTTGAATTTGAAGCCTCATATATAATCCAATATTCAAGAGAATATAGAATAATCCAAAAGGACAAGATATTTTCCCACATGTGACCTTTGATTCCAAAAATATAAATTACCGAGATTGCTATTGGTAGTAATAATGGTATTAATTGGAACTATATGAATTAATATAAATAGACATATTATTTAATTTGTCTTTCCTTATCCAAGCATCAAAATTTCAAAAAAAAATAAAATTAGGTGTGGAATTTTCTTGAGGTTCTACAATGGTAATAAATAACTCTAAATAGTGAATAAATACTCTTAAAAAATATCATTGAATAACTTCATCATAAAAGGGAATTATATTCCTTTTAGGTTATTTTTATCTTCAAAGCTTTGAAAAACTTAGTGAAATACTTTAATTAAAGCTTTAAAAAAATAATTTTACTTTGAGACAAATATTTGACTTCATAAGATAATATGCTTTATATGATATTTCATACTTTTGTAAGATAATTTTATCTTTGTAGGATAAACTAACTAGAAACATGATTTCATAAGATAAATTATATCCTTGTATGATTTTTTTAAACCATTTAAGATAAATCATCACTTCATATGATAATTTATTTTTTTCAAATATCATTATTCTTGATTTCTGATCTCGTAGGAAAACTCGATGCGTTATATGATAAAATGATCTTCACGTGATAAATTACTTTTCTAAAATCATGTATTGTAAAACATTCTTCTACATAGTATGATAAATCTCAAATATAAGAGTTTCATAGAATAATTTACTTAGTATGGAAACTAAAATCTAGTGTCAAGACACCTGTCTATCCATACGATGGTTTCCTTTGATAGAAAATATAATTCTTAGTAGATTATGAAAAATATTACTTTATATGATAAATTATCACCTCATGTGATAATTTATTAGCTCGTATGATATTTTTCTTATAAAATTTCTTCAAAGTTGAAAAATGAAAATTTAACCAAAACACGTTGAAAGGGAAATATTATTTTAAGATCACATATAATGAATTGAAAGACCTTCCATAGTATTTATTAGTAAAAAAATTGAAATTTTTTTATTCATAAAAACATATGAAATAATGAGATATGTCTGAACAATATTAGTATGTCCAACTATTTTTCTATTTTGTATGATCAGAAAACCCATAATAAATTAAACTCAATATTTTACTTATTGGATCATAAAAAAGATAAAAAATTATTTAAAATTTTTTTTCGGAATAAGGTGTAAAATTTCATGTTAACTCTATTATTCTTCTTTCTATGATATCAAAAAGTATAATAATTGGAGTGAGATAACATTATCAACATAACACAATAAAGTATGAACTTGAAATAAATTATAATAATTTGAGTGATATAACATTATAAATATAGCACAATTAAGTAGGAACTTTAAAGAATATATATTACTGAAATGATTAGAATTGGACATTGTATTTCAAGAAAGAAAAGTAAATAATATAAAAAGAACAAAGTAGTGTGAAACAAATAAATCAAAAAGCATAGGATTTTATTAATACATGGAATATAATTACATCATCATACTTTAAGATAGGAAAAACACAAAACATGAAAATATATGTAACAATTTTTATATGAGTTTAGGCTTCAAAGAGGTAGAGGCATAAAAAAATTATAATGATAGAAATGGATAGGGAAAGTTCATCCCCATCTGAACCAAGACTAAAAGTGTCACCAGTCAGTTTCTAGAGCATATCCATAACATCATCATGAATATTTATGTCTCTTTTAGAATCAAATGATTCATCGATAGTGAAGTGAAAAGTGAATCTGGTAGAAGGAATTTTTGAAACATAGGTAGATGTTTCTCTTTGAATTTCAGCTTCTAATGCAGCATAATATCTTTCAATCATGGAAGGAGGAGGAAATAAACCATGAATACTTTCCCTAATATCCCCAAAATATATAGGCAGATCACCCCCTAAGATTTATCCTTCCTATAAGATGAAAAAATACATTTCCAAACATTTCTATCCTAGAAACAAGAGAATCTGGGTAGAAGTCTAGTAGAGCAAATTCCCTTCTTTATCTCATCTCCAAAATAATTTTAATATTATAAAGATAATATTTGAAAATTTTGTTCAGGTCATTCAAAACTTGAATACCCTTGTAGGTAAATTCTTGTATCTCAATCAAATAATTAAGCACCTTAAGGCCATTATTATAAATGATTTTTTGTGAGATAACCTTTTTTCCCTTATCAGAAATCGTCTCCATATTTTTAGGTCTATCATATCTCTCAATGAGTTCAATTTCTTTATTATATTGAGTAACTTCAAAATATGATAATGAAAAATCTTTAACTTCATTCAATATTTACTACATGGAGTCCTTAATGGTTGGAAGATTCTTATTTAGAGCAGATTCACACTAAGAAACAAAGTATAAACCAACCAATTCATCTATTTTCTTATAGATTTCTTCTCTCTCTCTTTGAGAATTTAATTTAACGAAATATTGCTTAGAAATAATATATTCAGTTAATTATTTAATGGTTTCCAAGGATACCATATCACACTTTAGCTCCAAAACTCTTCTATTTAACATCATTAATTCTAAAGATACATTCTTAAGATGATCGAAAATAGAACTGGAATATTTTTCATATGATGATGAGGCAGAAATAGAATGAATTATATTCAAAAATTCAAACTAAGAAATTAAAACTTTATTCAAATAATATATATCATCTTTGAAATATTTTAATTCTTCTTGAACGAAAGAAGAGATATCTAGTTGAACTCCTGGAATATTATTTATCATCTCCGTTTGATCTTTTAACAAATCTTTCAACTCATTAAAGTCTGATTTAGAAATATATTTTTAATTCAGATCATCCATATGACTCTTCATCCCATCAGAATCAGATTTCATAGAGTTAAACTCATGAAGAATCATATCTATAAAATTAACCATATCTTTATTTTCCTCAAAACTCTCAGGATCTTCTATAACATGGCCTATAAATCTTCTTCTATACAACACAATAGGAACAAATTCATATTTTGGTCCTCTCCTTCTATCATTCATAACTAGGAAAGGTTTTTCACTAATTTATTCTTCTTATTTTGAACTAAAATGTTAAAAAATATTAAGACTACCTCCATTTCCATACTTTAAAACTTGAGGAGACTGATGAAGCGGCAGTTCATCAAGATATATCACTTCCTATAAAACAAGATAAAAAAGGTTTGAATACACATCATCAAGAAAAAAAAGAGTCCTAGACTCACGAAATTAAATAGACATTAACCTTCTAAAATTATCACCAAGGGATTTCTTGGAATGGTTTCTCTACAGCTCAACTTCATCCATAAAATTATCATTAAAAACTTTTTTAAGTGAAGTAACTTCAACAGTAGGTTCATGATTCTCGGCTTGAGTAATAGTCACTTCATTTTCTTGTCCAACACATGTTTCCTTAAAAGCACTAACATTCACAGCATATTTTTCCTCATTACTAACTTGAGTAACAATGGGAGAAGGAATTTATTTATATGAAATTATTCTTAATCTACTTCTTATAACTAGTGGCTCATCATCCAAATATTCCTCTAAATATTGTTAAGTTATAGTAGTAATAGAAATAGTAGAAGTCTCCCCTTCATCTTGAGTAGGGATATCTTCTGTTTCTTTAGCACTAATATGGAGTAACATTATTTTGAAGTAACTCCAAAAAATATCCAATTTTATTGACTAAACATGCTTCAAGATTATTTAGGTCATGTCATTTAGTTATCATAACCTCACTATGCTCTACTCTATCTTCTCAAATGCCTAGGTTAGAATCCTCCCATAAGGATAGAACATCCATGATTTCTATCAGGAAAAGTACATATATCTAAAAATATATCTTGAAATATTAACTTTCTTCTAGACCAAAAGTGTGTATGGAAGATAAATATCCAATTTTAGAACTTTCTAAAACTCACCATTCAGTTAAATGATCCCAATTTGAATAAACTTAACTAAAATATTCATGTTTGATTCCAAGTATTTGACATACTTTTTCTCTATTACTAGGGATCCAAAAAGAGATTTTATAATCTCATCTGTTCATATATCATCTATATTAACCAGCGATGAACTAAACTCAAAACATCCTTCATAAGGGCAGTGAAGGACTTTAGAAAATCCCATAGATGATATTGAGAAGTTATTCCCACTAAATTTTAATATGACAATACCTTCAGCATCATCAAAACTAAGTAATAATTTTTATATAAATCTCTAACTTCATTCATATGTAATAACTTAGTTCTCCTTTCATCAAACAAAAAACCCCATCCTTGGAAGTTAAATAGTTTCTTCAGAAAAAAATATTTGTGGTCTATCCAAGAAAATCCAATAGCCTTTTTGCTTAGAACTTTACACAGAAATATTAAACTCTATGATCTTTCTGAAACACTCTCATAACTCCCTTTTATTTTATCATTCTCAACAAGAGTGAAATAGATTGAGGGTTGAAGGGTTTTATTAGGGTTAAGGGTTTGGGATTGGAATGATTAATTTCAGAGGTTTTTTGAAAGTTTAGTGATTTTGATTGACTAAATACTTGGTATTGGAATACATATAGTCATGTTACATAGGTTATGTAATAAAAAAAGTAAGATAAAATCTAAAATGGATAGGGTGTGTGTCACTTTATTACTTAATATATAAATCATATTCTTTAAACATAAATTTGGAAATTGAACACATCTCATAAGATATTTAATAAATATACATCCAATCATATATTTAAAACTATTATTGAAATGAAATTACTTAAAATTAAATAAAAATAATTCACTTTTAATAAAATTAAACCAATCGGTAGAAAATAGTTGAGTAAGTTGTCAGTTAATTAATATTTAGTGAAAATAAATTCAAGAGATATATCCCCTTTTGATAATAATATCTTAATAAGTAATGTCTCAAATCAATATGCTTGGTCCTTGAATGATTTATCATATTTTTAGAAATAACAGTGACACTATTTTACCACATTTTATTAGGGCACGATTAAAATTAAATCTAAATCACATTAAGGTGTGTTTCATTGAAAACACCTAAGCACAAAAACTACTAGATACAATATACTCAACTTCAGTAGTTGATAATTCAATAGAATGTTTCTTTTTACTTGAACAAGAAACTATATATTTTCCTAAAAAGTTATAGGTTCTAGAATTATTCTTTCTATCATTCTATAACCACTAAAATCAGTATCATAATATGAATTTAAATTAAAAATAAATTTTTAAAAAAAATTAAATATAAAAAATTGTTCCTTTAAAATATCATAAAATTATTTTAGTATATTTTAAATTATATTCATTTGGATTATATTGAAATATTATACATAATAAAACTAAAAACATAATATCATGTATAATTTCATTTATAAAAAAGAAATATCATAATTATTCCTCTATATAGATTATTTTCAACTGGTTTTATAGCTTCATCTAAGTCAATATTAATGTTGGAACTCATAGGGGTTGTATATGTCATAATTCTTTCAAGTATAAACCTTTTTAATAAATCTTGAATGTATTTAATTTGATTCAAACATTCCTAAAACCCTTTTGGTAAATTCAAAATCTAAGGAAATAGTTTAACTCACCCATAATGATCATTTCAAATTATTTTTTCATTAGTTTTGAAAATTCATTACAAAGTTTTTGATTTATGGATCCAAAAATAAAATCATCAACATATATTTTCATAATTAAGATTTATTTTGAATACTTTTTCTTAAATAAATTGGGGTCTATCATTACCATAGTAAAATCATTTGATAAAAAAATAACATAGTCTTTCATACCAAGCTATAGGTGTTTATTTAAGACTATACAAAGATTTGGTAAGTTTAAAAACAACATTTTAAAAATTAGGGTCTTTAAATCCTAAAGGTTGTTAAACAAATACTTCTTCCATTAAAATTTAATTTAGAAAATAATATTTAACATCCATATAATATAATTTAAAATCCATATATTATGTATAGGCTAAAAGTGTCTTAATTGATTCTAACCTAGAAACTGGGGAAAATTTTTCTTCATAATCTATTACTTATTATTAATTATAATCATTAGAAACTAATCTATCCTTATTCCTAGTGATCGCACATTGATCGTCCTCTTTTTTTTATAGATTCTAATTTAGTTCCAATTACAGGATAATTAGAAGGTCTATCAAAAAATTCTCATACATCATTTTCTTAATAGGTTTAATTCTTATTGCATTTAAAACACAAAAATCTCATCATCTAAGAGTTATTATATGGTTTTAGGTTCTAGTTGGTAAAAAAATATAGAAAACACATAAAATTTTCCTACACTTCTTCTAGTTTTAACTTCTTTATCTACGTTTCCTATAATAGTTTCTAGAGGATTGTTTTTAAGAGTTCTAGTATTTTTAGGAAGTACACATTAAATTTCATCAGTTTCAACACTTTAATTACTGAATTTATTATGATCATGTACCAATTCATCATTATTTTTATTTTTAAAGAGAGAATTAAGTCTTAAGTTATCCATTGAATCACTCAAGTTATCAACTTGATTCTTTTTGTGATCAAAAGGATCACTTTCATCAAATTTTACATGATTGTATTCTTTGAATATCCTTTAATTTTTATTAAAACCACTATAGTATTTAGAAGTAGTAAAATAACATATGAATATTCCTTCATCAGCCTTTGGATTGAACTTAACAAGATTATAATTGGTGTTCAAGATATACACTTTGCATCCAAAAACATTAAAGTATCCAACCTTTGGTTTTCTATTATTACATAGCTCATAAGATGTTTTCTTCAAGATATACCTTAATAGAACTTTATTTATAGAGATCCTAACTTTTCACACATTCAAATTACATAAATTTTGTGGAATACTTAAACAATATACAAAAAGATTCCCAAATACTGTAGTTGGTATAGTGCCTTTGGAAACATGGAAACATAAAACTGGTACATAAGTGATCTATAACATCTCCCACTAGGTTCTTCTTGACTAGAACCCTTCTTAGACATATAAAAATAGTACATATCCTCATAAACTAGGGGAAAGGAAACATAAAAATGGGTGACCTCAAATGGTCAGTAAGTGTAAACAAGGAAGACCTGTAAACATAAATATGAGCATAAGGGTATGAGAATGTGATCAGGAAAATAGAAGATCATAACCTTCATATCAAAGATCATGGAAAAACTATTTGAAGTTCATAAGACATGAATCATAATGAAATAAATATCATAAGTCATGAAATCATAACATAGTAATAAGACATGGAATTTTGGAAACACATAAACATATACTGATTTCCATAATATCTAAGGCATTGCTACCAAGACCATCTTAGTGGAAAAAGTCCTTCACCGTACCGGGTAACCCCCGTTCCAACCCTATATTACTTAACCGAGTGACCCTCATTATAGCCCTATATTATTGAACTGCATAACCCCCATTCCATCCTTGTATTACTAAACTGAGTAACCCTCATTCCATCCATGTAATACTAAACCGAGTAAACCCTTGTTCTAGCTTTGTCTATCTCATGAGATATAAATCTTTACCCAATGCATTAGAGGGAGGTATAGGTCTCACCTGTCTCATAATGAAATCATACATACATGTTCCACAAAACATATCATAACCCATGAAATGAAATGGGAATCATAAACATGTAAACATATCATAACCTATGGAAAGATTTACAGGTTTCGTAATCATTTCATAAAAAGCATAACCCGTAAAAGAGAAATGGATTCTTATACGTATAAACCATGAAATAGAAATGGGTTTTATAAATACAGTGAAATTAATCATAACTCATTTATATAAAGGATATGAATGGAACCTCTGGATTATTTCCTAGAAGGTATTAATAACATCAATAGATGTCATCTTACATAGAAAATAATTTTGAAATATCCTCTAAAAAGTTTCTTGAGGAAAATATCCTTTCTTGGTTGAAAAGGTATTTTTAATACATAAAACCACTTGAAAATTATTTTATTAGAAAATACCATGAAAACTTATAAATAAGACATGAAATCATTCTAAAAAACTTTTCCCTTGAAATTTTTTAAAATAAACTTCAAAATATTTTAAAAAACTTTTTCTTTGAAAACACTTTAAAACTTTTAAAGAAATATTGAAAATATTCTGAAAACCATTTATTTGAAAATAATTTGAAAAGTTATAAATAAATATTGAAAACATTTTGAAAATCATTTTTCTTGAAAACTTATAAAATAATCTTGAAAATTTTTTGAAAACCATTTCTTTAAAATCACTTTGAAAACTTGTAAATAAGACTTGAAAACAGTTCTCCATGAAAACATATAAAATAAGTTTAAAACCGTTTTGAAAAAAAAAATCCAAGATAAATTATTTTAAAAAAACTTCTTAAAGATTAAACTTTTTAACAATGAAAAGGGAGCTTCTAATAAATGATGGTCGATAAATCCGTACATGTCATACGAGGTCAAAAGAACATTACTTTTTCATGGTAAAAAGGATAGAAAAGTGCCTTGTTCAGAAATTGACAAGAATATTCCCTTTAATATATTTTTAAAATAAAAAAAGGGTAAATACTTCTTTTATATATTATAGGGGAATGTTATAACATTCTTGGAAACCATTTTTTTAGAACATAGATTTCCGGCTGAAGAGAGGGTAAAGTCGGCTTTCCTAAAAACACTTTCTCAACTATATTATGTTCCAAATAGTAGAAAATGGTACCAATACATGATTATATCATGAAATAATAGAGGATAAGGAAAATAATGAATATTCTTGAGATATGGATCATAATATTTCATCAAAGGATGCATAAACATAAACAATCTCAAAAAGCAAGGAGATTGTCTCAAAAAAACTCTTATAACTTGGTATCTTGGGGTCATGATCTACATGTAAGGAAAGGAAATTAAATTAATCATATAATATCTTTAAAAGATTTATATTCATGATATGGAATGTAAAATTTTATTATATTCACCTTGAAAAATAATTTAAGTGCATAGAAAAATACGAGTCTCAAAGAAGGAAAATTGACACAAAACGTTTTTACCGATTTGGTATCTTTTGAAACTTAAACCCCATGAAAGAAGGATCATTAAATGGTCATGTGAATACCCATAAATTTAATTAAAATATAAATATAATATGACCACATTAATTACATACACAACATAAAAGGAAAGGGTGGATAACATAGCTTTTATCTCACAGAAATTAAAAGTGAGATGAAATCCCCTTACCTGGTGTCTTGACTCTCTCCGTACTCATATAAGCTTCCTGTATAATAAATATAAATTTATTATAAAACTTTTAAAGAATTATATTCTTATATATAATATCATATATGGTTTTATTATTACCTTATATTATTTTCTTGTTAACGATCCTATGTAAAAGTTTCACTTTGGGTAAAATTCACTTTGTTCTTCACATGTGTCTTAATTTGTTACATATTTGGTTCTTATAATTATATCATGATTCTAGAATGTAAAACATGATAAAAATATAATGTGTATAAATTATATTTGTATTATAATAATCTATATATTATAGTATTATGGAATTTAATACACCATTCATGGAGACGGTAAGCCGTACGTACGCATCAACGTTGCTTCCGTCTTTATTATCGTATTGAAAGAAAGTATGTAAATTAAATATGTATATATATGTATGTATATATATATATGTATAATTATTATAGTATTTTGAATATATTATATATATCATAAAAGTTAATTAAAACCATCCTTAATATATTCCATGTGGTGTGTGAACGAATCACGTCACTTTGAGGGGGCGGTAGTCCACACTTCCTCCAACGAGATTATCATATTAACACCAAATTTAAAGTAAATATATTTGTGTTATAAAATGAATAAATATGATTAAATACATAATAAATATAATATATGACATATAAAAACATAGTTTCCATCATAATGACCACCATGAATTTTGGTAAAAGATAAATTAATAATCATCGTTTCGTGTGGAAGTAGTTCACCGTACACAGAAACAGTGTGTTCAACATCCATTAGATAGAGGTGTATTTAAGTATAGGTCTGAAACTTTGCATAAAAGAATAATAGTATATGTATTATACTTTTGTTTTCACATAATAATGTAATAAATAGAGTGGATGGGGTGGAGGAAGAAAATAAAGGAAAGAATCTTGAGAGAAGATGTTACCTCTTAATCGGGTAACTTCTTTTGGTTTATGCCAAAAGGATTCCTTGAGAATATTTCTTCCAAAAGGGTGTATTCAAGGTATAAGGGGGACTTTTGGGAGGATATTTGGGCATATATTGGAAAAAATTAAAATGTTTTAGAGGTGTGAGTAATGGGTAGAGGTGGTGGCCTTTTATAGTGAAGGAAAAGGACACATTTGGAATTTTTCGAAACAAGTTAGGTGTGCACATGTTCTTACTTAACAAAAGTCATACCAAACCAAAAAAATCAATAAAGAAAGGTTTATGGAAGACATATGGACATAAAATTGGTTTTTTAAAAGTGTATTGGTCATTAGAGACCTTAATTTTAAGGTTTAGTCCCAAATTAAGATTAATTTGGCATTAACTATTGTGATTAATTTTAATCACTTTTACTAATCATTTTGGTAAAAAAATTAACATGGTCTTATTAGACTCTAAATATTAGTCTGAATATAATGTTTTATGTAATATTTTTTAAATTCAAATCATATAATTGTAAAAATTAAGATTAGTGATAATCCTAAAGACAAGATGAAATAATGCGGTTTTAAAGTAGGAAAAGGTTCAAAATTTTTTTAAGATTTTATATTCAGTTTCAAAGTGAAATTGGTTATAATGAATTAAATTGTATTAAAAGTTGTAATTTTTATATAATTTTACCTTAAAACATATTTATAATATCATTTATCATTAATAATTAATTAGACAAAAAGGCAATTTTTAATTAAAAACTGTATTTTTAACTATTCATCAAAAAATAAAGTTTCTTAGAAAAATACCAAAAATTCACCCTAGGATGATTTTGACATTATGAATTAAAAAATGAAGTTTAATTTATCAAATTAAATTTCTAAATGTGTCTAAAATTAATTTCATTATTAGAAGTGGTTCATTCGAGCAAATGATGTTTTTAAACATACAAGGACTTTATCAAAAATAATATCTTTCATTATCAATATTTTTTATTTATATAAAAAAATTATAAAAAATATTTGTAAAGTAGTTATTACTATTACTATAACTATTTTTAATGGATAGTTTATAATTTTTTCATTTTATTAATTTTATATATATATATATGTGTGTGTGTTTCATAGAAACTCATTGTTGTGTGGATCGTATGCCAAGTCGGTGTTGCTTTTAGTGTAATCCAAGTTGGTATTACATGTATCACAAGCCAAGTTGGTATTGCGTGTGAAAGTAATGTTTGAATTAGTGTTTTAATATATATATATATATATAACTATTTCCAGAGTCATGTGAAATGAAAAATATTGAAAAGATAAATTAATTCAAAAATAATAATTCTCAAAATCTCAGGGTGTTACATCCTACCCCCCTTAAAATTAATTTCACCCTCAAAATTTATCTGGTTTATAAAAGGTTTAATACTTGAAAGTTTCATTCATATAAACCCACAACGTAAAAATGGATACTAAAACTTCCCTTAGAAAGGGAAATTTGGAATCATAATGGTTACCTAAAGTAACATATAACTGGGTTTCCACATAGAAGAGCATAGGTGGGGAGTGAATATTGGACATGGAGGAAAAGTGTAAATATTTATAGGGAGTGAGTGAGGCCATCAATCAAAAACAAGTGAATGATAGAAGGAAAGTTAAGGGACTCAAATTCATAAATATATGATGATTTAAAAGGCCATCGGCTCAATGAAAATTAAGGTATTAGGATAATAATTTTTTTAATCACTTTCAGATTGTTGAGTAATTTTTGATAAATTTCTATAAACAAAATTTCATTCTTTGGTTGTGCTTTGAAAAATTTCTAATACATTCATTACCTCATGGAATGAATGTCTGTAAATTAATGTTGATGAATAAAGCACTAAAATATGCTTCTAACGGATCTTAAGGCCCATAAAAGAATAAAAAGTCTCACTATTTGTCTCTTAAAAAAATAAAATGCATTAATATATAAAAAAAGGTAACAATAATAGTTCGTTATAAAAATTTATTCATTAAAAATAAATATATATTAACGAGGACATCGTGTAGGCTAGTGGTAGGCATAAAACCCTTATCGTCCTTTGGTCATGTGTTAAAGACCCGCAACCTTTCCGGACTTGATTGGTTGTCACCCGACATACATGATGTCCTTTTTTTTAAACCACGCTAAATTAGCTTAACATTGATCCTCCTATATATAAATGAATAAATAAATAAAATAAAATAAAAAAAAATAAAATAAAATAAATAAATAATTAAATAAGTAAATAAATAAATAAAATAAATAAATAAAATAAAATAAAATAAAATAAAATAAAATAATAAATTAATAAAATAAAATAAAACAAGATAAATAAATAAATAAATAAATAAATAAATAAATAAAATAAAATAAATAAAATAAAATAAATAAATAAATAAATAAAATAAAATAATACATAACTAATAGATATAAACTCAATAATAATTAAACAATAAGCAATAATTAATAATTAATAATCAATAATTAATAATTAATAATTATTTATTTATTAGTTATTTATTGAGTTATTTATTTATTATTACTATTTACTGTTTATTATAATAAAAAACAAATAAATTATAATAATATTTACATAAATTATAAAATTATGTAAATAAAATAAAAAAATAATGAAATAAAAAAATTAAAATAATAATATAACAAAATAATAATACAATAAATAATAAACAATAAATAGTAAACAATAAACAATAAATAATAAATAATAAATAATAAATAATAAATAAAAACTAAAAAACAATAAATAAAAAACAATAAACAATAAATAATAATAATAAATAATAATAAACAAATAATAAATAATAAATAATAAATAATAATAAATAATAAACAATAAATAATAATAAATAATAAATAATAAATAACACATAATAAATAATAAATGAGGAATAATAAATAATAATAATAATAAATAACACATAATAAATAATTATAAATAAATAATAAATAATAAATAATAAATAATAAATAATAAATAATAAACAATAAACAATAAAAAATAAAAAATAAACAATAAATAATAAATAATAATAATAAATATTAAATATTAAATATTAAATATTAAATAATAAATAATAAATAATAAATAAAAAACAATAAACAATAAACAATAAAAAATAAACAACAAATAATAATAAAAAATAATAAATAATAAATAATAAACAACAATTAATAATAGATAATGATAAATATATAATAAATAATAAACAATAAATAAATAATAATACATAATAAAAAATAAATAATAAAAAATAAATAATAATAAGTAAATAATAATATATAATATATAGTATATAATGAATAATATATTATTATTAATAATAATAAATAATAAATAATAAATAATAAATAATAAATAATAAATAAATATAAATAATAAATAATAAATAACCAGTAACAAATATTATTATTATTATTATTTTATTATTATTATTAATAAATAATATATAATAAATAATATATAATAAATAATAAATAATAAATAATAAATAATAAATAAATATAAATAATAAATAATAAATAACCAGTAACAAATAATGGATAATAAATAAATTAAAGTATATTATAAATAATAAATAATAAATAATAAATGAAACATGTGAAAAAGTATGAAAAGGCGTGACAAGGGATGAAAAATCATTAAAACTCATGAAAACGGATGGAGAAGCATGAAGAAGGAAGCATTAGAAAGCATGAGAATGCATGAAAACTCATGACAAATCTGGAAAAACCCTTAAGAATTCAACATAATCATCATAATAACCCACAAAAAACCATTGATAAAGATAACGAGTCATGGAAAGCCAAATAAACAGTAATAAATGGAGCAACTATTAAAACCCGTCAAAACGGTCATAAAGTGATAAAAACATTGGACTCACATTAACAGAGATAACTTATGATCTAAGAGTCCATTCCAGATCTGCTACTAGTCAAATCAATGATCCTGAAATAATCTTTGACCTGATAGGTGAAAGTGGCTGAATGGACTGGCGGATCGGAATTTACGACCATTTAAAAAAAAGCTGACGGGGAATGGGTGTTAGAAAAGAGGTATTGAAAAACATAACAAACCTGATACCCACTAAAAAGGCCATAACTTATGATCCAAGAGTCCATGTGGGCACTGCGACCAGTCAAACTGAAGCTCATGGAATGAAATACGACCTGGCAGGCGGAGGAGTCCGAGCTGACACGTGGATTCAAAGTTAGGTCCATTTGCAGACAAGTTCAACGGGACATTGGTGACGAAAATGGGGTTTCAAAGTCCTTCAAAGGGGTTTTTGGGGTCTAAAAACACGATAGAAACTTTCTTGTGTTGAACCGGTGCGTAGATCTCTTTGCTGGCTTGGATTTGATATGTGGTAGATCCTAAACGGATACCCAGAGCGAAAATTATGGCCATTTGAAGTTTTAGAACTTTTTTAAACTTTCTTATAACTCTCATATCTTCCGTACCTTAGACTATCTCACAGTTTTGATTATACGTGCCTCTATATCTCTTTTTGAGCTTCGATTTGACTGGTCATGGCGCTCCAACAGATTCCCAGATCAAAAGTTATGGTCAATTTAGTGATTTAGGGGTTTCTCATGTTTCTTTATTTTTTTCATTTCATTTCGCGGTGGTTTTACCCAAACCACCACTATTTAGCGGTGGTTTTTAAAAAAAACGCCGCTAATCCTCGAAAAAATAAAAAAAAATAAAAAAATTAACACATTTCGTGGCGGTTTTTAAACCGCCACGAAACGCCCGTTTTCTTGTAGTGTATCACAAAGTATCTCTTGGTCATCACATTCCAAACATGTGAATACCCCCATAATATATTCTCCTGAAACATGGTAAGAAACTGAATTTCCATAAATCCTTTTGGAAAACATGTATACTTCCTCATTCCAAAGTATATTGGGTTTAATCCTTAAATCCAAAAAAAAATTAAACTTAATTAGTGGTAGCATAAACCATCAATAAATAATTCCTTAATTATTTCCAAGGTAATTAATACTATCCAATTTACTTATTCATATCCCACATATCATTATCCATACAACATTATCTTATCATAAAATAACATATTAAAGGTTACCTTCCATTAGTTAAAATATAATCTTGTCGTTAAATCACTTCACCGGTCCAACATAAACTTATAAATACTGAGTGAAAAAAAAATAAGTAAAACAATCCTTGTATATTTCTTCATTCATAACTTTTAAATCCAAATACATAAATACTTCGATTACTTCATCCTTAATCTATTAACAATAACACCTTTTTCCATTCACATTTCATCTTGTAGTCTCATCATCATATACATTGTAACCATTACTCACACCACCTTACCGATTCTCTTCAGGAACCTTCCTCTTGGGACATTGGGTTGCATAATGACCATTTTCTCCACAATTAAAACACTTAACCTTCGATGAAAACTTAGGGAGGCCAAAATTTCCATCCATTCTGTTAATCAAACTCTTCATTTTTACCTTGAAATCACTTGATTTGTTTCTTTCTTTTCCATAATCAAAACACATTCTTGTTCCTCTAAGACATTCACTTAGGTGATTCTTTCCACATTCCTAACACAAAGGAAACTGAATCTTCTTTCCTCCATGGTCTCCATTACCCTAACTCTCAGAGAACTCATTCATTCGCTTCCTTGGTGAGTTCGAGAGTTGGTTAAGGTAAACATTGTTAATCATGTTCCATGAAAACTTATTAGGCATGATCACCACATCTTTCACTCCAGTGATCATCCCACCTAACTTCTCATCATAAAACCATCCATCACATTCAACATTAAACTAGTTCCTTCTGGTTCCTGCTATTGACTAAAACCATAAACATACTGTGATCATTACTTATCATAGTAGAAAACCATATATCCATGAAAATAATTACATATAGGATTTATAAATCATAACACCTTCCATAATCTATGACACCTTGGGTTTATCCTAGGTTATTCAAAGCTAACATGTATCTAAATCATTCATTATGGTTCATAGAGAGTTTGTGAATTCCCAAATCATATCCCTTGGGTGTTTCAAACCAAGTGTGCAGCAAGGCTCGTTTTTTTGTACTAGATTACCCCGAGTCAATCCTGGAACATCTTGTTAGAGTTGTTACCCCAAGGTACATCCGTGCTAGAGCCTCATCCACTTGTAGTATCGAGACAAGGATGTATTGCTTGGAAACCACTCACTCTATCCCTTACCAAAATTATAGGACATTTTCCTAAATGTTAACTCATCCTTATACTTATCCTTAGAGACATCCCTAGAAATATACTTAGAAATATCCCTAGGAATCTCACTAAAGTTTTCTCATCCTAGTTTTCAAAGGTTAAATATAACTTTTCTCTGATGAAAACTATAGCAACCATTACTTTTCAAACATTAACATTAAGTAACTTTTGTATAATACTTACATAATATACAAATAGAGTCCCAAATACCGTAGTTGGTATAGTGCCTTTGGAAACATGGAAACATAAAACTAGTATATAAGTGAGCTACAATATCTCCAACTAGATCCTTCTTGAATAGAACCCTTCTTATACATATCAAACTTAGTACATATCATCATAACTTGGGGGAAAGGAAACATAAAAAGGGGTGTTCTCAAATGCTTAGTAAGGGTAAACAAGGGAGACATGTAAGCATAAACATGATCATAACGGTATGAGAATGTGATCATGAAAATATAAGATTATACCTTGCATATCAAATATCATGGTACAAATATTGGTAGTTCATAAGATATGAATCATAATTAAATAAACAGAATAATCCATGAAATCATAACATAGGAATAATACATGGAATTGTGGAAACACATAAGCATATATCAATTTCTATAGTAGCCAAGGCATCACTTCCAAGACCATCTTAGTAAAAAAAGTCATTTACTAAACCGGGTAACCCCTGTTCCAACCCTGTATTACTGAACCGATTGAACCTCATTATAGACATGTATTACTGAACTAAGTAACCCTCATTCTATCCCTATATTACTGAACCAAGTAACCCTCATTCTAGCCCTATATTACTAAATCGATTAAACCCTCATTCCAGCCTTGTCTATCTCATGAGATATAAATATTTACCCAATTCATTAGAAGGAGATATAGGTCCCACCCGTCTCATAAGAAAATAAAACATACATGTTCCACAAAAAATATCATAACCCATGAAATGAAATGGGTATCATAAACATGTAAACATATCATAACATGTGGAAAGAGTTACAGGTTTTGTAATCATTTCATCAAAATCATAATTTATAAAAGAGAAACATATTTCTTATATGTATAACCCATGAAGGATAAACAGGATTCATAAATACCATGACATTAAGCATAACACATTCATAGAAATTATATAAATGTAACATTTAGATCATTTCCTAGAAGGTATGAGTAACATCAATAGATGTCATCTTTAATGGAAAATAGTTTTGGAATATACTATAAAACATTTCTTGAGTAAAATATCATTTCTTGTTTGAAAAAGGATTTTTAATACATAAAACCATTTTAAAATAATTTTCTTATAAAATAACTTGAAAACTTATAAATAATATATAAAATCATTTTTAAAACTTTTTCCCTTGAAATTTTTTAAATTAAGATTCAAAACATTTTATAAACATTTTTCTTTGAAAACACTTGAAAACTTTTAAAGAAAGCGTGAAAATTTTTGGAATATAATTTATTTGAAAATACTTTAAAAACTTATAAATAAAGTTTAGAAACTTTTTGAAAATCGTTTTTCTTGAAAACTTATAAAAGAATCTTGAAAACATTTTTGAAAACCATTTCTTTGAAAGCACTTTGAAAACTTTTAAATAAGACTTGAAAACATTTCGAAAATATTTTTCCATGAAAACATATAAAAAAATTTTAAAAACATTTTGAAAACAATTTTCCTTGAATATTTATTTTAAAAATATTTTATTAAAGATTAACCTCTCTAACAATACAAAGGGAGCTTCGAATAAATGACGGCGGGTAAATCTGTACATGTCATATGAGGTCAAAATAACATTCCTTTTGTATGGTAAAAAGGATAGAAAAGTGCCTTTTTAGGAAAATGATAAGAATATTCCCTGTAAGAGATTGGTAAAAGACAAAAAGTTTAAAAATTTATTTTAGATATTATAGTGGAATGGTATAATATTCTTGAAAACCCTTTTTTTAGAACATATATTTCCAACAAAAGATAGGGTAAAGTCGGGCTTTCCTAAAAACACATTCTTAACTATCTTATGTACCAAAGAGTATAAAATGGTACAAATACATGATTATATCATGAAATAATATAGAAGAATAAAAATAATTAATATTATTGAGATATGGATAATAATATTTCATCAACAGAATACTAAATATAAACAATATTGAAAAGCAATGAGATTGTCACAATAAACTCTTATAACTTGGTATCTTGGGGTCATGATCTTCATATAAGGAAAGGAAATTTCATGAATTATATAATATCATGAAAATATTTAGATTCATTATATTTCATGTAAAATTTAAGTATATTCACCTCGAAAAATATTCTAGGTTCATAACAAAACATGAATCTCAAAGAAGGAAAATTGTGACAAAACATTTTTACCGATTTGGTAACTTTTGAAACTTAAACCCCATGAAAGAATGATCATCAAATGGGTATGTTAATACCCATAAATTTAAGTACAATATACATAGAATAAAATCATGGGCAGTACATA
Source organism: Viscum album (assembly GCA_963277665.1). NCBI lineage: Eukaryota > Viridiplantae > Streptophyta > Magnoliopsida > Santalales > Viscaceae > Viscum > Viscum album. The sequence goes on along the minus strand of OY728146.1, from coordinate 1,660,318,524 downwards.
CACCACACAAAAGTAAAGGGTGGTGAACATAGCTTGTATCTCAAATAAATTAAAAGTGAGATGAAATCCCCTTACCTTGTGTCTCGACTCTCTCCGTACTCGTACAAGATTCCTGTATAATAAATATAAGTTTATTATACACCTTATAAAGAATAAAATTATTATAAATAATATCATATATGGTTTTATTATGACCTTATATTACCCTCTTGTCAAAGATCCTATGTTAAAGTTTCACTTCGGGTAAAATTCACTTTGTTCTTCGTATGTGTCTTAATTTGTTATATATTTGGTCCTTATACTTATGTCATGATTCTAGAATTTAAAACATGATATAAATATAATATATATAGTATAGTATATTTTTATTATAATAATATATAAAATATAAGAGTAAAAAATAGAATACACCATTCATGGATACAGTAAGTCGTACGTATGCGTGAACGATGTTTCCATCTTTATTGTCATATTAAAAGAAAGTATGTAAATGAAATATGTATATATATGTATGAATATATATGTATAATTATTAAAATCGAATTATTTTATTATATATAATACAATTTCATTAAACCCATCCTTAATACATTCCATTTGGTGTGTGAACGAATCACATCGCTTTGAGGTGGCGATAGTCCACACTTCCTCAAACGATATTATTGTATTAATACTAAATGGAAAGTAAAAAGATGTGTGTTTTAAAAGTAATAAATAAGATTAAATAAATATTAAATATAATATATGAAATATATAAATATAGTATTTATCATAATTTACACCATGATTGGTGGTAAAGGAGAAATGAACAATCATCATTTCACGAGGCAGTAGTTGGTCATACACAGAAATAGTATGTTCAACATCCATTAGATGGAGTTGTGTGTAAGTGTAGGTCATACCCTTTACATTAAAAATTCCTAGTATATGTAGGATACTATATTTTTCACACAATAATGTAATAAAGAGTTTGGAGGTGGTGGATAATGAAAATAAAGGAAAGGAGCTGGAGAGAAGAAGCTACCTCTTAATCAGGTAATTGCTTTTGGTTTATGCCAAATAGATTCCTTGAGAATATTTCTTCCCAAAGGGAGTATCCAAGTTATAGGTTAGGATTTTTGGGAGGATAATTTTTCATATCTTTTACTAACTTAAAATTTTTGAGATGTTTTAGGAATGGGTAGAGGTGGTGGCCTTTTATAGTGAAGGAAAATGACTCATTTGGAATTTTTAGAAACAAGTTAGGTGTGCACATGTTATTACCTAATAAAATTCATAAAAAACCAACCAAAATCAATAATGGAAGGTTTATGGAAGAAATATGGACATAAAATTGGTGTTGGAAACTTGTATTGGTAATTTGGTCTCTTAATTTTAAGGTTTAGTCCCAAATTAAGATTAATTTGGCCCTAACTGTTGTGATTAATTTTAATCACTTTTACTAATCATTTTGGTCAAAAATTAACATTGTATTATTAGAATATAAATATTAGACTGAATAGAATGTTTTATTTAATATTTTTTAAATTCAAGTCATGGAATCAGTAAAATTAAGATTAGTGCTAATCCTGCGGATAGGACGAAATAACGGGGTTTCAAAGTAGGAAAAGGGTGAAAAGTTTGTTAAGATTTTATATTCAGTATCAAAGTTAAATTGATTCTAATGAATTAAATTTTATTAAAATATGTAATATTTATCTAATTTTACCTTAAAACATATGTATAATATCATTTATCATTGATAATTAATTTAACAAAAAGGTAGTTTTTAACTAAAAAACAATATTTTTCACTATTCATCAAAAATGATGTTTCTCAGAAAAATTACAAAAAATAACCCTAGGATAATTTTGATGTTATGAATTCAAAAATGAAGTTTATCTTATCAAATTAAATTTCTAAATGTTTCAAAAACTACTTTCATTATTATAATCTGTTTATTTGAGAAAATGATTTTTTTAAACATAGAAGGACTTTACCAAAAATCATATCTTTCTTTATCAATATGTTTTATTTATATAAAAAATTATAATAAAATATTTGTAAAGTAGTTATTACTATTACTATAAATATGTTTAATGTTTATGTTATAATTATCTCATTTAATTAATTAATTTTATATATATATATATATATATATGTTTCATAGAAACTCACTGTTGTGTGCATCGTACGCCAAGTTGGTTTTGCTTGTAGTGCAATCTAATTTGGTATTGTTTGTAGTGCAAGAAAAGTTAGTATTGTGTATGAAAGGAATGTTTGACTTAGTATTTTAATATATATATATATAAATATATATAAATAACTATTTCCAGTGTCATGTGAAATGAAAAATATTTAAAAGATAAATTAATTGGAAAAAAAATATTTTTTAAAATCTTGGGGTCTTATATTATTGATGGCATATCATGTTGTGTTAACAGCTTCTTCTAAAAAATGAGTAGGTATTCTATATTCACACAACATTTTTTTATAAATAGTTTTCATGATCCTATTTCTTCTTTCAAAAATTTAATTTTTTTGTGATGTTCTATGGATAGAGAGGTTATGTTTAATTCCATGTTTTAAGGAAAATGAATTAAATTCATGATTCTCAATTTCTCCCCCATGATCACTTATCAAGGACAAAATTTTAGATTCTTTTTTAATTTTGAAAAAGCTTACAAAAATTAATAAAAACAACATAATATTAATTTTTAAGTCTTGAGAAATATACCCATGTAAATATTGGAAAATCATCAACCAAAACATAAATAAAAGATTTACCAGGTATGCTTAGAGCTCTATAATGTCCAAACAGATCCATATAAATAAGTTAAAGTGGTCTAGATGAAGAAACTTATTTAATTTATTCAAAAGATTATTTTCTTTTATAAGATCCTTGGTTTTCTTAAGTTGTGATTTTGTTTAAGCTTTAGTTTGGTATCTTATTTTTGTCTAGATAAGTGTTTCCCCATGTTCAGGTAAAGGCTTGGTGGTGTTCCAGAGGTTCAGAACATGAAAGAGGGAGAAAAAGGAGTTCATGGTCATGTTTCACGGTTTACGCATGGTTAGTGAAAGCTATGTGTTAATCCTAAGTAATCGTGCAAAGGGGGTGATTTTGGATAGTATCACTTGTACTATTTGTGCACAGTTTGGAAAATCGTGCGGGTAAACTGTGCAGCCTAGAAACTTTGAGAAAATTACAAAAATGCCATTACAGGATTTTATACCTAACTTAGGATTTTCACTATTTCTCCTCCCTTGAACCCTAGAAACGATCCAAGCTTCCACGATCTTCCAATAGGTGATTATCCTTTGATTCTTGGTCATTTGGAGTGTCTTGAGTTGTGGATCGAAGATCTAGGTAAGGCTAATCCCACTCTTTCTTCTCTTGTTGGTTCAGGGATTGCATCTCTTACTTATCTCCATCTGAAGCTCTAAAACCTTTCTTTTCTGGAGATATTTAGGTTGATACTTCAAAGGATGGTTGAATCGGGATCTAATTCCATGATTAAGAGTGCATTCATTATCAGATTTGAGGTATGTGGTCTACAAGTTATATCCCATAGTTTTTTATAGATTTGTGAATGTGTGTTGAGATTTTTATTTTCCCTTATTTTGTATTGGTTACCTTTAGTATTATTTGGTAAATTGGGTGTCTAAATTATGACTTGAACCCCTCATAGTTCTATTGGTATGAATGGAGAATGAATTTACCATTTTAGGGCCACACATGGGGTGCACCGGCATTCCCAAACCTATAAAACGGTGGGGCTAAATGAAGGGTTATAGAGTGATAATGTGAAGCTCATGTAGTTTGTGTATAAATAGTTTATTTATTTATAAATGGAATATTTATGTTTGTGCCTAGGTTTTTAGGTAATTACATAAAGGTTTTTTTGGCGTGAATTGAAAGTCAGTTAATTGGGTTAAATGGGATTGTTTTGAATGGTATGTGAATTGTGTTGAAATACCAAAGAGGAATAGTACATATGAAATGATGAGCAAGTTAAATTGGAAATGTCTTGTGAATTGGGAACATTTAAATGGTTGCATAATGGAATTTTTGAATGTATAATGAGTTAATACATGCGAAATTATGGGGCATAACTAATGGGTTTAATGTGATAAAGTGATTGCGCTATGTATTATAAGAATCGAACCTAAAATGCATAAGGGGTAAATGATTGTGAAATGGTGAATGGGATAAATGGGTTAATATATGGTAATTGATGAATATTGGCTATGTATGGGGTTTTTGAACACACTTAATAGGTTAAGGCATGAGAATGGTAATTTGGCTAAATGGCTATGAATTTTAATTAGAAAATGTGTTAATGGGTTATGTCATGGTATTAATTCTAATGTTGTTGTTATGTATTGTGATTTCCCAATGGAATTGGTTATGTTGGGTTGTTTTATGATATGATTATAGTGATTGGATAAATAAGCATGTGCACATGTCTTGGTAGAGTGGGTTATTGACATGAGGTTCTATATCCACGGGTCGAGTTTGATTGAGGCTCTAAACTCCACCCCATAAATTCACAGTTTAGGGAAGGGGACGGAGGCTCTATTCCCCTAGAGGTTTCATTCCACCCGAATTGAGGCTCTGAGGTGAGGATAATGTGTTGATGTGATATGTGTGGCCCTAGTGAGCTAGGGACTTAACTTATTTCTCTTATTCATAGTGAATTATTACCTTAGACCCATGTATAGATGATGTATATGCCTAACCCAAAGATAATGTATTAAAAATGGATTATGTAGTAAATATGGTATAAGAAATGGAATTGGGTTAGATGCTAAGAATGAATTAAATGAACCTTTTTAACCAATGGAACTTGAAATATCCCTTGTTTACCTACCATTTATTTTGTACTCAAATAAACTATTTATTAGACTGGGTATTTCATAGACACCATTAGTGGTGGCCTACAAAGTTTTGTACTCACATCCTGCTTGACCCGTCATTGGGTACCCAAGAAAATTTCTTGGTTACAAGTCAGGACAAGGGAAAAGGCCATACTATAGGATGTTGAGTTGGTCTTAGGATGTAAATGGAGAAGGATCCAGATTTAGAGTCGGGACCCATTTTTGGATTTGGATGTTTGTCTTATTTTTGGGTTTTATTCATTTTGAACTACTAGTATTTCATGACATTATTAATGTTGAATTATGGTTTGTACCCAGTTGGGAGATGTTTGACTTGTATGTTTATTAGTTGTTTTATATTATTACTTTATTTATATTGTGTTTTGTTGTGGATTAATTTGGTAAAGAGGGTATAGTCTCCCCACGTGACTCATTAGACCCTCACTACTAATTAGAAACTTGTAGGGTATGAGAAGGTGCGCTTGAGGTCATGTGATGACTCAGATTAGGGCACCAGTTTAGTGGCTCTCTGGTCGGGGAAGTTACAGTTTTTCTTTCCCATTTAGCATACATCACATTTTTTTATTCAATTTTATTTGAGGAAAATCAAAAATAATATTTTTCTTATAAAATTTCTTTAATAAATAAATATTATAATGTACAGGCCTCCTATGAAAAATCCATAATTCACCAATTTTAGTATATAAATATTTTTCATTCTATTTACAAAAAAAATATAGTGTGTAAAAATTTTTAGTTCTTGGTGCCCTAAATTTAAAAAACCTATTCTTAAAAAAATATAAATTATTAGAAAAATCAACTGAATATCCATCATCACAAAGTTAAGAAAAAATTATCGGGTTGTGCTTTAATACTACAATATAAATTACATTATTGATGAGTATTGGATGAGGATATCTATAGGATTAAATACCAACAATCATTATTTGTGAATTATCACCAAATGTGACATGTCCTCCATCAATTTTAGAAAGTGAGTAAAAGTTAAAAAATATCCAATCATATTCCCTCCACCAATTTCAATATTTAAACAGTTATCATTCTATTTACACAAAGAATTAATATATAGTGTGTAAAAAAATGTAGTTCTTGGTGCCCTAAATTTAAGAAACTTGTTCTTAAAAAAAATAGGAATTATTAGAAAAATCAAATTAATATCCACCCTCATAATGTTGAGAAATAATTATCATGATTTTATTTAATCCTTTAATATAAAGTACATTGTTGATGATGATTGAATGGGGTTCTCCATTGGATACAATACCAACATTAATTCTTTTATAATTATCACCAAATGTGGCATGTCCTCAATAAATTTTATATAGTGAGTGAAAGTTTGAAAAAAATCCACTCATATGTCTTGAACAACCACTTTCCATGAACCATTTTTTATTGTTGTTGATGTTGATTGTTCCCTAATCGGTTTGTTCCATGAAACACATGTTTTCCTTATGATTAGATACTATGACTTTAGAATAAAAACTTGAGTCATTATGAGAGTCCTATGAGATACTCCATGTAGCCTTCATAGCTTTTTTCTCCTTCTTATAGTCTGATTTATTTTTATATTTATTTTCATTCTTCTTCTTATCCTTAATCCAGGGATAATTGGGCTAGATATACATAATCTTATTTCACTCACCGCATCTTATTTTTCTAATATTTTCATCAAAATTTTTATACTCATTATAGTATTTATTAAATCCTATTATCTTAATATATAACCTTTGGACTTATTAGAAAATTGACCAAGATCATCACTTGAATCTGAATTACTTGAAGTCTGTTTATTATATGAGCATGAAAATGATCTCTTTGTTTTTATTCTCATCTCTTGAAGTAGATACCTTTAAATAATAATTCTATCATTTTATCATCATATGATTCCATATCATATTTATACATTATGAGTATTCCAATAAGATGTTTTATTTTGAAATATTTTACATTAGTAGATTGCCTAACGGTGGCTAAAATTATACTCCATTTGGATAGAAGAACTCTATGAACTTTAAGAGCTTAATCGGGTTAAGGAATAGGAGTTACCAAGGCATCCATATTGTTTATTATTTCATTCAGCCTTCCATTAATCTGAGTGATGTTCACACCATCTATAACATCCCATTTACTTATTTTAGGTAACTATTGTCTCTTTTTTTGTTTCTCTTTTTATTTGGGTACATTTCAAGCCTTTCAAGGATATATAATTTTTTATGGGTAAAATGACCTAAATTTCAAGGATGTATGTTTTTTTTAATTAATAGAGTCTGGGTATAAATTTTTCAAAGGATTTAGAGGATGTACTTTCGGGTATGGGTTGAGATTGAGTCTTTTCTATGTTTTTTCAACATGTTATGGATGTCTAATATTTGTAAGATAGATTCATGTCATGAATGTATTTCATAATATAAATCTATCCCTCGACATAATCCATGAATTATTTTCATGACATGAAAGATTTTCATGCTATGAATGGATTTCGCAATGTACAACGGTCAGGATCGGGTTTTTTAACTTGAGGTGGCACCTTTTTTAGTGTGTACGTGAGTCGAAGGATTCAGTATGTGAAACCAGAATTCACATCATGAATCGTGTGTTTTCGATAGGTTTTATGTTCTACACACATAACTGGTTTTCATTATTTCGATACATAGGCCTCCTCATCAAACACTAGGTGTTCTCCCACTCGATTTTGGGTGTCACTTCTCCTTTCAGATTTCATTATCCAATGGTTTATTTTCATGGTGGTTTCATTGTGTCTCTTTGAGTAAGTAACCTTTTAGGTTATTCATTGTCATTATTAGTGGTGGTTCCATTACACTATGTTTTCAGATCCATTGATATTGTGGTAGAGTTCTTCTTGTACCTTGTAGATCAGTTGTGCGATCTTCTTCTAAAGTTAAATCCTTTGTTGTTTGTGTTGAAGTGTATGGGTTCTTTGAGGTATGTGTTGGTTTATCTTCTTCACTAACCACTTTTATTTTTGAATTGATTCTAATATGTGGGAATAAATCCTAGAGTCTATTTTGTTGTCTCTACATCCCTTTTGGTGGTTATGGATCCCGTTTCTTTTGGTGTGCAACCTGAGTTTGAGGAATGTGGTTCATTGTCTATCCAATTTTATATGAACCTTGGATGATTTGGTTTTATAAAATGTTTTATAAATAAATTTCAATGATTTATTGATTTTCATGTGTGCAAATGGGTTTTTTAGAAAATGCGGTTTTCCTCTTGTTTTTGTAAAATAGAATTTATTTTTGAAGCATTGTGAAATGGATTCATGTAATAGTTTTTAATGATTGGTTTTTATGAAATGATTTGAAAAATATGGCACATGGAAGACTTGGGTACTTAGGTGGAAGATGTAGTAATAGGCCTCATGCGTTGATATCGTTGATGGGTTCACTCATGGGGAGTTTTTTTCTACCAAGTCTAAGTGTCCTAGGTACTTTTTAGACACTGTTGGGAGGTTCACTTTTTGGGGTGATCCTATGCTCTCTATATTTGATTCATATGTATAGAGGCTTTATTTTTGAGATTGTATATATTTGGGTATGATTGTTCTCACTAGACTAACCAGTAGTGATCCTTGGTGTGATTTTACCCATGCTTTTGGTTTGTGGTATTCTGTCTTTGATTACCTGATTTGATATGTGTGATATTATTTGAAACTATTTTACCTAGATTGTTTATAAATATAGAAAAAGGAAATGATTTACCAAGATTTTGTTAAAAAAACTATTTAACTGATTATCATGACTTGTTTTCTTGAAAGTCGAGCTTGTTCAGATTATTATAAAGAGGCTTGTTATGGAACACCTGGGTGGGATCCTACTGAGCTGTTTATATCAAACCATGCACACCCCTTCAACAGTATGTAGACCTGGTTATGTATTTTAATAAAGGTAAAGGAAAGGTGTCACGATGAGACAATGAGGTTTTTTTCATTTGATTTTTGGTAGTTGGTGGTGAAATGGTGTGTGTTTTACTATGCTATCACATGGAGGGATCAGTTTTTGTTTTTTTCCTTTGTTATTGGACTTGTACTTAAGGTTGTTTTGGCTGGTTGAGTAGTATCATTTCCACTATATTCTTTAAATTATGGAATATATTTTCCTATTTTATCTTCCATTGTTTATATTTTCTATGTATATATATGTCACATTTCCTACTTTAGGTTGAGATAAATCATTCCCTCTGGTTTTTTTTTATGTCTGGGTATTATTTATTAGTCTGTGGGGATCAAGAATTCCCTTCAGGTATGTGGAAGATCAGGTCAAGTACTATATAGTGAGGGTAACTTAAGTCAGTGCATTAAAATTTTGTATTAGAGCATAGTTATGCTTGGTCTTGGGAGGTTGGTAGATGGGAGATAGGATAGTTGATACTTGAGAGGTAGGTTGCAGTGAGTTTCTAGACAACTCTTATTATGATGAGACTCAAGATACCATGGGATGTTGGGATATGTGTCTTCTATGTTGAGTTCTTGTTCTTAATATAAATTTTTTTCTTATGATTTTATGGTTTGAACAAAGATTTTATAGTCATCTAATCATTTCTTTTATTTTTAGTGTGCAGTGATATGTCTCCAAGAGATCTTCCACAGGTTCCACGGGAGGGTTCAACCGATTCTCCTCAATGAAATCTTCTTTTGGATCAGAATCTTATGAAGACTATCATGTGAGTAGTTCATGTCATGGACCAAAATGTACCACAAGTCTATAATGTAGTTGTTTAGGTACATCATGGATATGGGGGAGAAATGGATCGATCTCGAGAGTTCATACATTAGAAACCACCATCTTTTAAGGGTATGAATGATCCCCAAGAGGAAGAGGATTGGATAGACAAGATTGATCATATCTTCGACATCCTAGATACACCTAATAATGTTAAGGTGAAGTAAATTATGTTCATACTTGAGGGTACCATAAATCAATGGTGTCATTACATGTTATAGAAAAATAGGCACTTGGTCTTGGACTAGAATTTTTTCAAGATTATATTCTTCCAATAGTTATATCCAAAGTATATAATGATTAAAAAGTCATTTTATTTTCTTCTCTTTGGAGTAGAGAGAGTGATCGATGTTAGAATACCCCAATTGATTCATGGATCTGGTTTGTTTTTCTCAAAAGATAGTGAATAATGATCAACTAAAGGCTTAAAAGTATTTATGGGATTTACAAAAAGATATCATATCATAGGTATTTATGCTGAATATTTCTACCAATAAAGATATTATAGATAGAGTTATGATGGAAGAAATGGACATAGAAAGAAATATTTTTCATTATTTTCCTTCTCTTATACCTAGTGGTAGCTTCAATGATGTGCATGGGAAGAAGATGAAGTGGAATGATCATCATAGGGGCGGTGAAGGTGGTTCTTAGTAGTGGGTCTCCTCTAAACCATTAGTTACTTCTAGTAGTTTTCCCCTAACATGCTATCAGTTTAGAAATTTTGGGCACACCTGATGTTCTTGTTACATGCCTATGAAGATGTGCAATTGTTGTAGATTCTACATCCATTTACATCAATTCTATAAGGATATGTCTATGCCTCGTTATAGTTAGGTATTGTTAGATATAAAGGCCATTGTGGCATATTAATATGGTTCAAAGTCAACTAGGTTCCATCCACAAGCCTCAAGAGTATAGCACCTGCATATAGTAGATGAGTTTCTGATGGAGGTTGACATAGGTCCAATGACAGTGAGAGGTACCATATTTATTGCATCTTCTATAGTGACTTCTATATATGATATTGATGTCTCCCACTCATTTATTTCTACCCATTTTTTGATGCATTAAAACTTCCAATAGAGCACATGTCCTTTGTTATGGAGTTAGTGACACCTCTTAGGAATAGGAAAGAGTATGGGTTTCGGTGTCCTTATTTTTCACTATTGATTATTGTTGTGAAGTTAGTGTGAGATAATATCATTCTCAATATGTATTTGTTTGAAATAATCATCGAGGTGGATTTTATTATTACTCATCATGATGAGGTTGATTATTATCATTAGAATGTCTCGTTCCTAGATACTAATAGTAACTCTCATGTGTTTCAAGGTGAGTGAGATCTGAGGTCTGGTCATGCATGAACTTTTTACCCAGAGCCAAGGATTTTGTTATATGTTATTTCATTTTATATTAATGTTGTTTTATCCATTAGTGATCTTCTATTGATCATCAGTCATTTCCCTTATGTTTTCCCAGATGAATTCTCTAGTCTTCCACTAGAGAGGGAGGTTGAGTTTATGATTGACCTGGTGTTGGGTACATAGTCGATCTCAATACCCTCTTATCACATGAAACTAATGGAGCTAAAATATATCAAGAATATATTGGATGATATAATGGAAAAGCTTTCATTCACCCCTATGTTTCACCTTGGGAAACCCCAGTGATCTTTTATAAGATGGATGATGATTCAATTTATTATGCATGGATTATCAAAAGTTGAACCAGGTGATGATTAATAACAAGTATTTTTTCCTTATGCGGGTCAATTTTTTCATCGGTTAAAGGGGAAAAGTGGTTTTTGAAGATCGATCTTCAATCAGGTTATCATAAGCTTAGGGTTTGGGAGTATTATATTCAGAAGATGGATTTGATGAGAATGTATGACCATTATGAGTATCTTGTGATGCCTTTTGGTTTGGCTAATACTCCTATAATTTTTATGGATTTTATGAACTGGATATTCAATCAGTATATCGACACTTTGTGGTAGTATTTGTGGATGATATTTTGGTTTATCTTAGAAATACTTGAATATCAATAAGATACGGTGGTTGGAATACATTAAAATGTTCAACTTCAACATCACCTACACCCCAGGGAAGGGGAATTTCTTTGCAGATGCTCTCAATAGGAAAGTATCATTGCAGGCTATCTTGTAATTGATGGAATAGTATAACCTTATGGGAATATTTTCTCTGTTGAATCTCGATTATCAGGTGGATGATTCAGGTACGTTTATGACTAGTGTTTTGTTATCATTGTCTCCCCTTGAGTCTATTCTACAGTTTCAGTAGTAAGATGATGAATTTAGAGGAATTCAAGAAATCTTATATAGTGGGGAGATTGTCTTTGGTTGGTCTATATCTTCATAGGTCATTCTCCACTTTGGGGATTAGTTTCTGATCACAACATCTATAAGGAGATTAGTTTTGTTTTTTTGTCATTTTTTTTCATGGTTCGTTCATCCAGGCACTATGAATATGTATTATGACATTAGATGGTTATTCAGGTGGATGGGTATAAAGTGTGACATTTCAATTATGTATCCCATTGTTACCCCTACTAATAGATAAAGGTAAAGAATCTAAAACCTGTTAGTTTTATCTATCCTCCTTTAGTTTAAATTTGTAAATGATATGAGGTATCAATAGAAATTTTTTTTAGTTTACCACAAACTCCTTAAGGGAAGAATGTTATATGGGTGGTGATTAATTGGTTGATGAAGTCATCCAATTTTATTCTAATCAGGGATGCCACTAAATTTAAAGATCTAGGTAATATGTGTGTGCATAAGATCATGATGTTATATGGGTATCTCTTTTCCATTATTTTGGATAGGGGTTCTATGTTTACCTCTCGGCTTTGGAAGAGTATTTGGGAGGCAATGGGGACTCGGGTCAGGTTGAGTACAAATTACTATCCATGGATAGATGATCATACATAGAATACTATTAAAATCCTAGATGATATGATATGTTCATGTTTATTGGATTTTGTTGGATCATGGGATATTTATCTAGGACTAGTTAAGTTTTCTTATAACAACAGTTATCAGTCATTGATCAAAATTGATCCCTTTGAGGCTTTGTATCGTCACCCATGAAAATCACCTCTTTGTTGGGTAGAGGTGCGTGAGGCCTATCTTATTGTACCATGTATCATTCAAAATATTTTAGCAAGGATTTAGGATATAAATTGTCATCATGTTATAGATTAGAGTCGGCATAAATCGTATGTGGATCATTGATGTCTCCCTTTTTATTTTTCCATTGGTGATAGAGTTTTATTGAAATTTTCCCCTTAGTTGGGTCATCATTAGCTTGAAAAATAGGGAAATATGGCTCCAAGATATGTTGGACTGGTTGAGGTCACTAAAATACTTGGGTAGGTTTCTTATCAATTGGAATTTATATATCAGTTGACAGGTATTCATGATGTTTTCCACATATCTCATATCAATAAGTACAATCTTGATCCCTATTTTGTTTAATGTTGGGATGAGATTGAGTTAGAAACAGATGTTTACATTGTAGAGAAACCAATGGAGAAAATTGATTCTTAGGTGAAAGTCTTGTATGGGAAGTTTATTCTATTGGTCATAGTATTATGGCGACATGGATCAGGTTCTCATGAGGCTTGGGACCGTGAAATGTCAGGGAGGAATCAATATCCCCACATCTTTCTAGAGAACCCTTATTCCAAATGAATTCCTAAGGATTGAAAGTATAATGGTGTGGATATTGTAACATCCCATTACCTTATTTTAGATACTTCTTATCTCAATTTTTTTCATTTTTTGTCTGGGTACATTTCGTGCCTTTCAAGGATGGAGAGTCTTTGACATGGAAATTTACCTAAATTTCAAGGATGTATGTTTGTTTTAATTAATGTAATTTGGGTATAAATGGTTCAAAATAATTAGAGGATGTCTTTTGGGGTTCAACTTGATCTAGATTATTTTCTAAGTTTTTTTCAGCAAGTTCTATTTGTGTACTATTTTCAAGACAGATCCATGTCATGAATGCATTTCATGATGTGAATCCATCACTCGATGGAATCCACGAATCAGTTTAAATATTTGAATGATGTTCACAACATGAATGGATTTCATGAAAAAAATGGCCAGGATCAGTATTTGTAACTTGAGGTGATGCCTTTTTTGGTGTGTACATGAGTCAAAGGATTCACGATGTGAAACGTGAATTTATATCATGAATCATAAACAATTTGTAGGTTTTAATAACTTCATACATAAAATATTTTCATAATTTCAACATACATTCCTCCTCCTAAAACCCTAGGTTCTCTCCTAGGTGATTTTGGGTGCCTCCACTTCTTCAGGATAACATCATTTGATGCTTGATTTTCATGGTGGTTATATTGTGTCTCTCCAGGTAATCAACCTTTCTACTTCTTCATTACCATTAGCCATGATAGTGTCGTTGCACTATGTTTTCAGATCTATTGATCTTGTAGTGATGTTCTTCTTGATCCTTTTTAGATCTATTGTGTGATCTTCTTCTAGTAGTTGTTACTTTGTTATTCATGGTTCAACATGTGGGTTCTTTGAGGTATTTTTAGTTTTATCTTCTCCATCGACTGATTTTCTTATTGGATTGATTATAAGATATGGGAATTAATCCAAGGGTCTATGTTGTTGTCTCTTCATTCCTTCTGGTGATTTTGGATCCCATCCCTTTTGGTGTGTGACCTGAGTTTGAGGTAGGTGGTTCCATACCTAACCTATGTAGGATGAACCTTCGATAATATAGTTTTATAAATTGTTTTATAAATGAATTAGCATGATTTATTGATTTTCATGTGTAAAACTTAGTTTTTGAGAAAAGATAGTCTTCCAATTTTTTTGGTAAAAGAAATGGTATTTTAGAAGCATTGTGAAATGGATTTATGAAATGGTTTTCATATCATGGTTTTGAGGAAATGATTTGGAAAATATAGCACATGGGAAGCCTTGGGTACTTAGGTAGAATGTGTAGTAATAGACCACATCCATTGATACCACCAGGGGGTTCACTCATGGGGTGTTTCTCTTCTCACTAGGCCAAGTGTCCTAGGTACTTGTTAGGCATTGTTGGGAGGTTCACTTTCTAGGGTGTTCCTTTTCTCTCTAGATTTGATGCATATTTCTTGTGGCTTAATGCATGAGATTTTCTATGTTTGGGTATGAGTTTTCTAGCTAGCCTAACCTATAGTGATCCTTGGAATGATTTTACATGTGCTTTTGGTTTATACTATTTTGGATTTGATTACCTTATTTGATATATGTGATATGATTTGAAACTATTTTACCTGGATTATTTAGAACTGTGGAAAAAGGGAAATGATTTACCATACTTTTGATATAAAAATGTTTAACTGATTATCATACCTTTTTCGTTAAATTTGAGAATGTTCATATTTTTATACAGATACTTGTTATGGAACACCTGGGTGGGATCCTATTGATCCTCTTTAGTTCACACCTTGCACACCCCTTTGATGGTGTATAGACCTGGTTATGTCTTTTGATATAGGGAAAGCCAAGGCGTTGAAGTGGGGTAGAGTGGTTTCTATCAGCTGAGTTTGGGTAGCTAGTGGTGAGATAGTGAGGGTTTTCCCATAGTATCACATGGAGTATTTAGTTTATGTTTTAGTTTTCATTTACTATTGGACTTGTACTTTTGGTTGTTCTAACTTCTTGAGTTGTATCTTTTTTTCTATCTTCTTTTAGTTATGGAATATATTTTCCTGTTTTATTTTCCATTATTTCCCTATGATATGTATATATATATATATATGATATATTATCTTCTTCAAGATGGTAAAAATAATTATCTGTGGTTTTTTTGATGCTCGGGAGGTAGTCGCTAGCCCATGGGGATCGAGAATGCCCTTTGGGTATGTTTCAGGTCGGGTTGGGTACTACATGGTGAGGGTTTCCTAGGCTGGGGTGTTACACCATCAATCATTTTTAGTGTATCAAAATTTAGTTTCATATTGTTTTACCTGAGTTGTCTTACATTATCAGTACCATCATAAGATGCTAAAATAGTTTTCCACATTTCATGTGTTGTAGAACATTGAGAAACTCTATTGCATTCATCTGGACCTAGTCCACATATGATGGAATTTTTAGATTTCAAGGTCAGATCATATTCAGATTCTGCATTAGTATCTAATTTTTATGGATCTCCTTCAAGAACTTTATTGGGATTGATAGATTTCAAATAAACCTTGAGACTAAAAATTTTCAAATAGATAATCATCTGAGGCTTCTAGCACCCATAGTTCTCTCTATTAAAATAAAAATCCCTGATCATATATTTTCCCTCCCTATTATCATTCATTGCATCTATTTGAAAATGATTTTTACAACTTCAGAATTTTAGAGTTTATAAATAAATAATATATTCCTATAATACCAATTTTTTACTTGGAGGTAGTTACACATTGACTCATGAGGGGGTGAATTGAGTTCTTAAAATTTTTACACCAATAAAATTGTCACTCTAACTATTCTTAAATATTATATCAAAATAAATTTTAAATAAAAAAAGAAATGATATTAATAGAACAAAGTGGTTTTAAAGTGGTTTTGGGTATAAAAATACCTTATTCCACTCCACCAATTCTCTATCCATGAGATTTATGGTTTTAACTATATAGATGCTTTTCCTAGGGGCCTTGACAGTTGAGTGTAGGAAAATACAAATTGTTACAAAAAGGTGACAAGAGATTTTATCAAGATCTCCCTTTTTTAGAAGACTTATTCATAGTCTTCATATAAGTTAAAGGTATAGAATAGATATGTAGATTCATCTCATGGTGGAAAGATACAATTAAAAAAATAAGAGAGGTTCTTTTGAGAATGAATAAGAATTCAATGATCATCTCTGAAATGTCTCTCAACTATAGATGATTTGATCTTCAAATAATAGAAACATAAATTGTTTCTTCTTCAAAAAAAAACAATTAATAGATTGTATGTATAGGAAATCAGAGTATTATATTCTATCTTGAGGGAGTACTCTATTTCATGAGTGTTCTCACTTCCTTTGTTTTTATCATTTTTTCACTCTCTTAAATTTGGAATTTGAAACCTCATATCCACTCCAACAATCAATATTAGATAGAATAATCCAAAAGGAAAAGATATTTTGATGCATGTGACCTTTGATTTTGAAAATATAAATTGAAAAGATCATTAGTGACTATAACAACAGTCTTTATTGGAATTATACACATTATCATAAATAGACATGGTGTTTAATTCATCTTTCATTATTCATCCATCAAAATTTCCAACAAAAATAAAAGTATGTGTAGTATTTTTTTGAGTTTTAAAAATAATATAAAATACCTCTAAAGAGTGAATAAATGCTCTTCAAATAATCACTATGAATGGATTCAGCTTCAGAAGGAATTATCTTCTTTTTAGGTCATTTTTATCTTCAAATCTTTATAAGACTTAGTGAAATGACTGGATTTAAACTTCAAAAAATACTTTTAATTTGAGATAAATCTTTAACTTCATAAGATAATTTATTCTATATGATATGTCATACCTTCATAAGATAATCTTATATTTATAGGATATACTACCTAGAAACATTGTTATGTAAGATAAATTCTCTCCTTATGTGATGTTTTTGACTCATGTATGATAAATCATCACTTCAAAAAATTATTTACTTTTTCAAATATCAGAATTCTGACTTTATGATCTCATAGGAAAATTTAATGCTTTGTATGATAAAATTATCTTCATATAATAAATGTCTTTTCCAAAATCACATATCATAAGACATTATTTGGCCTTGTATGATAAATCTCATACATAAGACTTCTGTAGGATAATTTACTTAGTATTGAAACTCGAATCCAGTACAAAGATATCAATCTATCTATATGATGATTTAGTTTAAAAATAATAATTTCTGGCAGTGTATGAAAAATATCTTCTCATATGATAAATTATAACCCTTTATTATAATTTATCATCTCCTATGATATTTTCCTTAGAAAATTTCTTCAAACATGAAAAATAAAAATTTAACCAAAATATACTAAAAAAATATTACATTAAAAACACCCATAATGGCCTGAAAACACTTAAGTAGGGTTTATCAGTAAAAAAATGAGGATTCTTGATTCTTCAAGACATATTAAATACTAAGATATATTGGAATAAAATTATTATGTCCCATGTGTTTTACCCATTTTACACACACACATACAAACACAAAATAAACAAACCTAAGAAAACTATATAAATGATGCATGAGTAAAAATAACAACATAAAGTATAAAAAGAAAAATAATCTAAGTAACAGTAAAAACAAGAAAGCAAAAAATCTAAGAGTCTATATTAAATAATGACACTACCACCAAGGTGGCACCACTCCAGACTCCCAGAACATAAACAACTCCTAAGCTTCATTTATTCCATCTATGAAAGCTACATCAAGAAGCACTTCTATAGAAATATGAAACCTTACCATTTCCTATATCATGGAAAACAATATCTAAAGATTCACCGAAGTGTATATGCAGGGGGTGAGTATAATAACCCAGTAGGAAACCCCCAATAGAATTTTCACACATTCCACTAAAGCAAGAATCGGGTTAGATCCCAGTTTTTATAAAGCAGTTTTACATAATACTAAAGTAGTTAAAATAGTTTCATAATATATATATATATATATATAATGTAGAATGAAAGTTTCAATAATTTCACCAAAAATATAGTTCTCATAGGTAGTAGAAAATATTTATTTTTAAATCACTTGGAAAATACATTCCCTGATCTCATACACACACCCATTCATGCTAAATAACAGTCCATACCAACAAGGTTATGTATAAAAAAATATGAACATGTTCCATATCTAGGATTTTTCCAAGTTCTCACACCCAAAATTTATTTTTTATTTAAATAAAACTATTAATTCATTTTATCAAACACGTTGTGAGAATCACCCACAACCCAATATTTTAAGATCAATCAGTAAGAGTAGTTTTTAGCATAGTTTCAGTATGATTATTTAATTTCAAATAAGAGAGAAATTATTTTATAAATCAAAGAGCCTTAACATTCTAGGTAAAGTGAAAAGAGGGAAAAACTACCTACCTCAAAAACTTCCAACATGAGGAATCCTCACATGATGTCACAAATCTGGACTCTTTCCTCTGTTTCTCTAATGAATCAAAAAAAATTGATCAAAACTTGTCTGATTCCATAGATCTGACCATTAAAAACCTAACCTAGGTTCTCATTCAAGATTAAATGAGAATATCTATATTAGAAGGGAAGAACTAAGCCCTTACCTTTTTTCCAAGATCCAATGCTTAAATAATCATCAAGAACGAAGTCCGGAAGTTGATGATCATCCAAAATATTCTAGAGGAATTAGGGTTTTCAGAAGAGTTTCAGGTTTTAGATCTAATTTTTAGATTTAATTTATGGAATCTCATGATTAGGCCATGTGGTTAGAAAAAATATTCACCAACCATATGAATCACAAATATCCAAAAAAAATCAAGTCATGTGGTTAGGAAAATCATTCACCAACCTTTCACCAGCCTAATAACTCCCATAATTACTTTACATAGTTTCTTAGATAAGTTTCAGAGTTTCCCTTAACTATGATCCCTTGAAAAACACTTCCAAAACACTCTAATACCATCCAGAAACTTCTTGATACTTATCCCAACCATTTCATAACCTAAAATAAAAAAAATAGATAATTACCTCAAACTGGGTGTGTCATGGTGTAATAAGCACAATATTCTATATCATGATTTGTTTTTTCCAATATAAGTTTTGAAAGTCCATTATATTATACTCAGCACCATTATTTGATCTTAGGCACATTAACTTTCGACCAATTTCTCATTACATTGTGGCCTTCCATTAAAAAAACTTTGAACACCTCAAACTTGTGTTTAATAAATTAAACTCATAAATTATTTATAGTATCATCAATAAAAGTAATGTAGTGAAGGGATCTTCCATTTGATTGGACTATGGTTAGACCCCACACATCCGAGTGATAAATCTATAACTTATAATATCTAGGCTTCTTGTTGTTTAGGTTAAACAATACCCTTTTCTATTTCCCAAGAATGTAACTATCACAATTTATGAACTCTGTTTGATTTAGATTTAGCCTGTCATTTGTCATTTGAACCTTTATGTTCTTTTCACTGAGATGTTTGATTCAAAAATTACACAACTCCAGACTACTGAAAGTTGATACATCGACAATTATCACTCTATTTAATATTTTGATCAGATATAAGGTCCCATACTTTACTTCTCTTTCCAATACCATGAATCCTCAAGTGATCTTCCAAAATCTATTAGAAAATCTTGTATTAAACCCTACCTCATCAATATATCCTACGGGAATTAGATTCTCCCATAACCCCAAGAATTGTATCACTTCTAGTTATTTTAAGAATCAATTGTTTTTTAACTTGATGTAAACATAGCCTTTACCTATGACTTTAAGATCCCCATCATCTGAGAAATACACTTTGGTAAAACTTTTGGATATATAATTCACTATTCATACTTTCTATTTCATTGATTAGAAAAATGCACCAAATTCAATTACCAATTATTCTACTTGAGATTTGAGACTTCGCACCAAGTTTTTATTCCCTTCATATGAATTTATGAAACTTGAACTTTCATAAGCTTCTCTTCCAAAATTTTCCTTGAAACTCCTACAATCCTTCTTGATATTTCCTATCTTCCCACAATTCCAGCATATAATACCAGGACCAACCAATTTACCTTGGCTCCTTTCTCATTACTTATCTTTTTATTTCCTCTGACTTCTCTATTGAGGTGATTTTCCTCTTCCTTCGACATTTTAGCACATTTCTAGAAGGTGTTTGGACTTCCCTCTATCGATTTTCTCATAAGAGTTTTATACATTAGTTATAATTGCATCTCAAATTTCCGATAGTGATGATAACAACATTAATTCCCATACATCATCTGCAAACTTCACTTTGACAGATTCGATCATCCCTTGAATCATGTTGAAATCATTCACAATATCAGCTGCATGTCTACTTTCTAATAATTTCATATCGGAAAACCTATAAATAATGAAAACTTTATTAAATTTTTTTGTCTTCTCATAAATTTCCATAATATCTTCCATCAAATCCTTTCTAGAAAACTTCTCCTAGATGTTAAAATCTACATTTCAAGCAAATTACTTCTTGACCTATCTAAGAGATTTTAAGTCTATCTATTCTGTAACACCCTGAGGTTTTGTGAAATATTTTTTTCAAATAAATTTGATATTTTTGATATTTTATGTTAAAAATGACACTGATTTTATCTCTCATTAAATACAATGATATTTTTAACTTGTGTTACATTCAACACTTAGTTTATCTTGCGTTACAAGAAACAATGAGCTTAAAAGAAACATGTCTTACTATTAAGAAATTATTATTTAATATGAAAGTTATCACCCAGCCATTAGAATAGAGGTTATGAATAGGATTAACTAAATTATGAAAATATATGGTTTATGCATGTATATATATAGAATTTTTTGGTGACCAATTAATTAGAAATGAAAATAAAACCCATTTGAAATCAAAGGAAATCATTTTATAGAAAACTATTTTTAGGCGCACAAACATGATTTATCTCAATAAATTAAATAAATCACTTTTTGTGAATTATTTTAATGAAATTTATATATTATATATTCAATCAAAATTTTAAAATTTATTTTATGTGTTTTCTAGAAAATATAGAAGAATAAATCCAATTTTAACCTTAAAATTGTATTTTTCTAAAAAAACTAGTTTTGTCGCCTTTTTCACACTTATTTTAAAATTAATTTTTTTCACTTTTAGTGAATATATTTAAAAAATAAAATTAATTTTTTAAATATTAATTTCAAAATTATCTTGTAGTAAATTTTTGAAAACTTTCTGAAAAGATAAAATTTTCAGTTAATAGTGAAAAATACTAGTTTTAATTAAAAATTACCATTTCTTTTAAAGATTTTTAAAATGTAAAAATTATTTTGAGATGGTTTTATAAGTAAAATTAGTAAAACTATGTATTTATTAATCCAATTTAGGATACTGTAATCAATTTCATATTGAATTTTGATATAAATTTTTTAAAACTTTTGAACATTTTCTCTTTGAAAACCCGCTTTCTCATCGTGTCTGCGGGATTAGTTTTAAATTAGATTTTTCCACTACAATGAATGTAATTTGGAAATATGGATTTAATTTTGTAATAATAATAATATATATCTAATCAGTTAAACTTAATTTTTTACCATAATGAATAGTAAAAATAGAAAAAATTATTCACCACGGTTAAGGTAAAATTTAGTTTATCGGGGGTTAAACTAAAAAGATAAGGGTTAAAAATGACCAAAAACTTATCCAAAACCAATTTTATGACCATATTTAAAACTTATATTTTATTTTTTAGATAATGGCCTATTCTTTATCCTTGTTTCATGTGAAAAATGTGGGTACGCATTTTTCTTTTAAAAAATTGCAAGTGTTCCACTCACCAACCTTTATAAAAGGCCACCCCCTCTCCTCTTCTCTTCACAGTTAAAAAACTATTTGGTTCAGACAATACCTACCTAAATCACTTCTTTACTCCCTTTCTATCATCTTAGAATAATTATTTTTTTTCAAAAATCCAACCTAAGAATCCTTTTGGTGCAAACCAAAAGAAGTTTTCTGAATAAGAGGTAGCGTCACTAATCAAGTGTTTTATATTATTTCTTCCTCCACATCCTTAAATTATTATTATACCATGATAATATAATAAAATTATTATATTAAATATATTTATATGTTATTATGTTAATGTTATAACCTAAATCATTCTCCTCTTCCATTAAATGGGTTACGAAATCATCATCCGTGTGTACGGCAGACTACCGCCTTACGAACCGATGTTATTTGTTTTACATAACCACCTATCACAATTGGATATAATTATGGATTATATTTTTATATATGATATTATTATACTTATTTAATTATTATATCACATATATATTTATACTTTACACTCTATGGGAATATAATAACATCGTTCATGTGTATGGAGGACTACCGCCTCATGAAGCGATGTGGTTCATTCATGATTTACATGGAAGGTAATAAGTATAGTTTTAATGAAATTATGTGATATATATGAAATAAAAATTATTATATAATGGTAATATATTATTTACCTTTATTTATCTCATTTCTTCAGGAAAATGGAAACAATGTTTATACGTACGTATGACCTACTGTCTCCATGAATAGTGTATTTCATTTTCTATCTTTAAATTTTATGGATCACTCTAAATACTTATATAATGAATATATATAATAATTTTTCCTGGTTAACCAAAATATTAACTTCCATATCTTATGCTAAAAACATAAACATGACATTCCTAACTTTGATACTGATAAATGTGACCCAATTTTTTCCAACAAAGATTACAATGTCAAAATGAATTATTGGATCACTTACATACCCACGGACCTTTTAGGTTTAAAGTTTTATAGAATTAGGACAAAATATTAACAACTTGGTTTCATAAACAACTAGATCAAAATTATCTCTCACTATATCCAACATTCACAATAGGTCACCAACAACATCCATGTGAAATCCTTCTAGACATAATTTATTTAACATCATTCTTCATAACCTGGGGAAAAGAAAACATAATAAGGGAGAGATAGAATACTAAGTAAGGGTAAAAATAATAGTAATAAAACCATTATCATATTAAATCATAATATGATCATAAGGTAAAGTGATCATGAACATAACATTCAAAAATTTTAACTTGTATATCAAAGGTCCAAATCATGAGATGAAATAAAACATGGGTGTTCATAAGACATGAGTTATAAAATAATCAAAGAAAATAATCCATGAGATCATAACATAAAACATGTAATTTTGGAAATAAAATATAACATTACACAAACATGAGTCAAGTCTAACTACAAATACTATATCACATGGTGGATAAGGTCCCATAAAGGAATTAGGTTTACTCGTTATCCCAACATGACGTCTCATGAGACTAAAACATAACCTAATTATTTGGAGTGTTATTTGGGTGCACCCATTACAACATGATCATTAATATTTGGGTCACATAAATAATCAAACATATGGAATAATCATAAGGGTTACTCATGGAATGAAATAGGTATTGTAATATTTTCATGGATCATAACCAAAGGAAATATAACAATGGTATCAAAATAGTACATCCCCAGTCGAAAAACATTTAATAAAATATGGAAGAAGGTATCATAGGATATAAAATTAAAAGAAAAATAATTCTCAAAAAAGGATGTTTACATATATAAAAAATACTTTAAATGATATCATCAAAAAATTTATTAGTAAAATACCCTTTTCACTTTTAAAATCACTTGTTTTTTAAATAACGCACAATTATAAAATAAATAATTTTATTTGAAATAATAAATAAAACGTGTAAATTAATTTTTAAATAATTAATCCATAATGATATTGTGAAAATTAAATCATGCCAAATAAGTTAAAAAAATCATTCCTTCCATATTTTTTCAGAAAAGTCTTAAAGAACATTGTTTAGAAAACGATAAGTATAATTTTCAAAACATTTTCTAAAAAGTAAAACATGAGTAAATTTTTTCTAAACAATAATAGGATAATATTAAAAAACATTTTTTTGTAAATAATTTTAGAAAACATGGACATGGAAAAAAAGAGAGTTTTAAGGGAAACATTAAAAAGGATACTTTTTTTTAATAAAGTACCTTATAAATTGGAGTGATCATTAATCAAATGAATCAAATATGTGTATTATATGGAAGTATACATAAAATTATTAGAAATATTTCATAATATATTAAAATTTAAATTCAAAAATAATCTTGGTATTACATAATATAGGAAGTAGAAGTTTAACCCAATGAATGGAAATTCGGTTAAGAATTCACTTACCACTTTGTAATCAGTCGAATCGTATGCCCCAAAAAAGTAATAATTATAAAATGAAACATTTAATATCATGAATTTAATTAGATTAATATTAATATATATCAAATTTCATTATATATACACCACAAACAAAAAATAGTTTTCAATAAGACATAAATCTCACAAAAGTAAAAAAGTGAGATCAGAAACCCTTACCTCATGATTTCCTTTAGTTTTGCATACTTTAACCTTCTATAAAATATTTTAAAGAACCATATTTATTTTTATAATACCTTATATATTATTTATAACATTTTACCACCTATTCATTAATAATATTTCATGATTTTTATTGTTTTGCGTGAGTTCGTTTCACGATTTTCATGATCGGTTCACTTATGTATAATTATGGATTTTCATGTCAAATAGAAATAAAACTCCAAGAATATAATGAAAGGGTATTAAAGAATTTTTATAATTATAAATGGTACCATTTACTATTTTTTATTTCATACATTATTTTTCTTCATTTGATAAAATGTTAATGATAAATGTTTTGTTTATTTTGGCGGTTTTTCTGAACATCACGAACTAGTTTTGTTTTATTTACTATTATGAGTATATGTTACTTCCATAACATGAAATATTATATATTATAATTATTAAAATATTATTTAACCATAATAATAGTTTTATTACCATCCTTGGTGGAGATAATGAAAAATTAACAAAAACATTATTCACGGATGCGATTAACCGGCATAACTTGGATAATAGTTTTGATTCATTGAATAAGATAAGGTAATAAAGGTATGGATATAATATATTTAATTAGAAAGATAAAAATATATTATGTAAATTATTATTTAATTATTATTTCATGATTTATGAAGTGGTTGAGAACAAATTAGTATAAGAAAAGAAAATAAGAGCAGTGTTTTGAGAAAATTACCTCTTGAATATCACCTCCTTGAGAGACCCTTGAGGACCTTGGATTTGGTATTTTGGTGAGACCAGTAGCACTTGGACATAGGGATAGTGAGAATTAGAGGTTTTTTTATATATTTTATGAGCTTAATGTTATGTGGGTAGAAATGGGGTGGTATTTATTCTTGAGGAGAGGTGGGTTTAAATGATTAAAATAATGATTATTTTATAATTAAAGCCAACCACATTGAGGTGGCATTAAATTCAAAGAATTATTTTTTAAATTTTTTTTAATTTTCATGGTTGATAAATACCTCAAAAAAACATTAAATATTGTAATTTTTATTTATGGTAATCTTTTACCTTTTAACTTTAACTCTTGTCACTATTTTACCAATACTGCGGTAAATAATTTTTTTACCACGGGAAATTTTTATACATAAAAAATAAGTTGAACTTAAAACATAATTTTTAAATTATTATTAAAAATATGAAATCCATTTTACCTAATTAAATTCACATAATTTAAAATTTTATATTTAAAATTAATCCCGGAGACAATGAAAAACGGGTTTTTAAAGTGAAAAGTTTTAAAGTTTGAAATGTTTTTATACCCAATTTCAACGTGAAATTGATTATAATGACAAAAAATGGATTTATTGATGCATAATTTAACTAGATATACTTTAAAACAAATTTAAAATATAATTTAACATAATAAATAAATTATACTAAAAATCATTTTTTAATTAAAATTCAATATTTTTCACTATTCATCAAAAATGAAACTTCTCTGAAAAATACCAAAATTTTACCCTAAGATAATTTTGATATTATGAATTCAAAAATTATCTTTTTTTACAAATAAAACTTATAAAAGTGCTACAAATTTAGATTTAAAATAGGTGCGCCATCAAAAGACAACAAAATTGTCTTTTAGAAGAATATAGCTTTTATACTTAAAATTGGATTTATTCTTATCTTAAGCCTATAAAACATAATGGATGAATTAGAAAAAAAATTATTTAATATATAAAATATTAATTTCATTAATATATCTCGCTAATAGTGATTAATTTAATTTATTAAGACAAAATTCCATTAGAAGCATAAAAATAGTTTTTTATAAAAGTATATCCTTTATGTTCAATTGGTTTTTGTTTTTATTTATACTTAATTAGTAACCAATGAGCTCATTTTTTAAGCATTTGTAAACTATATTTTCATGATTTAGTTAATCTCATTCATTTCTGCCATTCTAATGGCTTAGTGATAATGGTCATGTAAAAATAATAATATTTTTGGAGTTTGTTTAAGCTTGATGTTTCATGAAAAGTAAGCTATTAAAGAGAGAGAAAAATGATACATAGAATAAAATATTGGGGTGTTATATTCTATAGCCCTTAAAATGAATTTATCCCTTGAAATTCATAAATTGGATATAAACATATGAGGATACCTCTACCTAATTACATACTTAGGTTCTCACATAGCTTCCTCGGATTGGTGGTTTCTCCATAAAACCTTAAATAGGTGAGTGGTATTGTTTCATATAAATTTATCTATACAATCCAAAATCTCTACTAGTTATTCATTATAATTTTTTTTATCTAGCGGTATGATATTTGATTTTAGTACACGTGAAGGATATAGTATGTACTTACTCAGATGAGATACATGGAACACATAATGAACTTAAGAGATATTAAGTGGAATTATAAATAAATAGGCTACCATCCTAATATGAGCAAGAATTTCAAGAAATTTCATTCTCAAAATTTTAAATTTCACTTTGAGAATAAAAAAAATGGATGTTTTAAAATTTTCTTTGTGGGAAACCAAAATTGGAAAAGGGGTCAACAAAACTTCGTCTTAAAAAGAGGGAAAGTAAAATGCAAAGATTACCACATAACTATAATTTTGATTAGGTTAAAATTAGTAAAAATTAAAAACTATGACATAAAATATAAGTCAAACTATCAATTTATGATGGATTTTGATAGAGAACATGTTCATCAGAAAGTCTACCATCACAAAACCATAAATCTATGATGGGTTAAAGAGGCCATTGACTTTTTGGTAAGAAAATTAAATGAATAAATTTTTTTTCAATATTCTTTTCATCTGATTTGAGGAATTACATTACTCTTCTATCAAATAACATGAGTAAATATACTTACTTGACAAGTATAGTTTCATTATTTAATAAATTTTAACCACAAACTCATATTTTTCTCCAAATAATGAGTATGAATTTTTTTATACCTAAAGCACTAGAATCAAATTCTATTGATCAGTAAATCTAAAAAATATAACAATATATTGCACCTATCTTTAGGTATTAACCAAGACCAAAATGGTTAGTACAATATATAATCATCCAAAAGGAATAAAACATTATATGATGAAAAACTACTTTACCCTCAAAAATTAAATAGTAATACCCAAAGTTAAACATAGATCATTCAATAAATAACCATCCTTAAAATTACTCCAAACTATTATAGACTAATATTGAAACCCAAAAATTATAAGAATTTGATCACATAGTCTTCCAAGATAAATTTTAATATTTATCTCCAAATAACATCAAACCCTCTTAATGTCTCATACCAAAAATGCAATTTCCTAAATCACATAATCTCTAAGATCTGATAACTATTTCCATAAATAACCTAAAAAACCATAAATACATAATTAAATCATATATGATTCAAAAATATAAATCAACCTTTATTCCTCAAATAAAATCCCATTGTATTCTATTTACCTTAATCATATAGGGTTCCCAAAATTTTGAACATCTTCTGAAATGAAATTAATCACTTAATCACCAAATCATTTTATAATCCCATGGATATCAATATTATAAACTTAAACTTTATTATTTAGATAGTTTAATAAACAAAAACAATTTCATACTAACCAGGATGTCACACAGGCCAGTGGTAGGTGATGCACCCTTGTCACCCTTTATTTGTGGGTTCGATCTCTGTGGCCTTGCCAGACGTGACAGGTTGTCACCCATCCTACAGATTTTCTTTTTTATAAAACTATATTAAAATAATCATTATAAAATTCTATAAATGTCATAAATATCCTAAAAAATAACCTTGATATTTTTTTAACCACAAATGTAATCTCACACCTTTCATTTTTCATCTAAAAATTTAAGAACCCAGAATTACATAAAAAATGAATGTATCCAAAAATACCATTCATCGCCGTAAAATTTCACAACATAATTTTAAAGACCTGGTTTTTTCATTTTAAGACTTTGAAATATTTCTAAATATATTTTCAGATCTAGGCAATGATTCAGCATTCGATTTTGAGGCCAGATGTGCCCAAAATTAATTTTATAAAAATATTAAATATATTTAATATTATGTACACATGTTTATTAAATAAAATTGGATTACTCTTAAAATGAGGCTTGGATAAAAAAATTGAGACTACATTTGATTCCAGAACCTATTGTTTACCCTAGGCACGACATAAAATGGTTGGCATAGGGTGTTCACACTCCTCACTCATTGGAAGTTCATTCATAGAGTTAATTAATTATTAAATTCATTCATTCATTCGTTATAACCTAAAATAAATGATTATAAATATATCATCATGGGAAAATTGTCAGGGTTAGCCTCATAATCCAAGAATCACCAATGATGCTTTCCTTACTCCTATTTTCGGATCACATCAGATGATGATGAAACTCTGGATCGGAGCAGATCAGGACACAACAAATGCAACGACTCCCCTCAATCATTGTAAGATGATTTATTCAACGTTTATTGATCCATAATCAAGTTAGGACACATCAATTAGTGTTTTAAGCCCTTTTGATTAAATAAATTGAGAAGATCCATCCTTTATCTTGGATCTGCACCAATTACAGAGTTTTCATGTTCCTGGGTACAGAAACTAAATTATTTTAAATTTTTTTCTAACCCTGGATGCATGTTCTTGATATTTGGACAAGAAATATTAGACAAATATGATTAAACCTTTGTTTTTGATGATTTTATCCCATTTCTTCTTTGTATTCATCACCATTAGGACCCCGCGATCTTGGTTTG
Organism: Viscum album; assembly: GCA_963277665.1. Classification (NCBI taxonomy): domain Eukaryota; kingdom Viridiplantae; phylum Streptophyta; class Magnoliopsida; order Santalales; family Viscaceae; genus Viscum; species Viscum album. Next base: position 1,660,288,897 of record OY728146.1, on the reverse strand, counting down.
ACTTTTTTAGGTGGTACCAAGCCCAATAGGACCCCCTGAACCATGACAGGTTGAGAAAAAAATCCTAGATCGATGAAATGGGTACATATTTTTTATTTTTTCAAGATTTGTATGCTTGTTTTGATGATTTGATATCAATGGTGGAAGCCTTGGAAATGTGTGGTTCATATGGCGAAACCTTGATGGGCGAAAAGAGGACTATTTCCGATGAACGATGGTTGGAGACCATGATTTTTTTCTAGATCCATGAGTTTTAGGCTAATTAAAGGTGGAATCTATGGAGGAATGGGAAGATTTAAGCACTGGAAGAAGATCTAGAAAATCTGGTGAAAATACGGTTATACGTTCTATACAAGGATAAAAACACGGTGTGTATACCCTCAGCAGTGCTGGATAGGGTTTTTAGAAATTTAAATATGATACAGCGTGTAATCCTTCTACATATAGTGTACCCCTTCCCTGATTAGACAACCCATCTAGAGTATCACACAGGTGGGAACCCGTATAAAAGTACACAGCTAAGTACAATGTCGTGTACTAGAGTATGCATACATGGATAGGTCACATGGGTGGCACCCCATGTGAGGAAACACACCATGTACAGAGTACATGGACACGTGTTCAGTACATACACATGGGGTCCAGTACACAGACACAGTCAGCGGGACATGGCCTGGTCCCGGTTAGCCTAGACATGTCGAGTAGTCCACCTACATGGCATGTACTACTACATGGGATAGGAATCCTATTTTGGCCAAGGACACAGCCATGTTGTGCAGTGGGGCCACACTTTATGTGGGTCCCCTCACATGTTGTGTACCCTTTGACCTCTTTTGAGGAAAATTCAATCATTTGTATCTTCTTCTATTGAACTTAGATTTTGACATGTTAGTAGCCTATCCCATGTATTTTTTTCACGTACAACATTATGGTTCCCTCATTTGTGACTTTTAATATAAAATGTGAAATGTTCTAGGCATGGAACTTACTGAGGAAATGCCTGACAACAGCAGTGATTAGGCAAAATCATCAAAGACTATCGATTTGTTCTCTCCAGTAGAGCTAGGTAGTGGAGTCCTCAATCCTTATAGTGGAGCCCCCCATTATTATAGGAGTGGGTCCTCTACAACTACCTTCTGAGTGGAAACCCTACTGGGTAGGGCGCAGGTCCTCAATGACTAGAGTCAAACCCCCTATCTCACCACGGCACGGGTTCTCGACCTATAGAGTGGAACCCCCCATCGATATGGGCATGGATCCTCTACCTTACTGAGTGGACCCCCCCCCCAGCATAGGGAATAGATTCTCATGAAACTAGAGTGGAACCCCCTATTATACAAGGGCACAGGTCCTCAACCTATAGAGTGGAACCACCCATTGGCATGGGCATGGGTCATCTACGGATACTATCAAAGTGGAACACCCCTGACGCACTAGGGTATGGGTTATCTACTTCAAGTTTGTGGCCCCTTGACTGTGTGTCATAGTGATGAGGTGTAGCTTGTCTTTCATGGTTACTTCTCAGTAGATGAGTGGGATCCTGGGAATTGTTGATGGACTTTTGGAACTATTGGCTACTCTTCTTATTAGGTTGATCTATGAGATGGAGATCACATTGCTCTCTCATTTGGAATTATTTTGACTAAGAATATATATATATATATATATATATATATATATATATTATTCTTCTATATCCACACATTGTATTTGGTTACTCTCCTTCTAGGAGAGGCAAAGATACATGGGGTATGCCACATACTTTCTGTGTTTAGCCTCTCGTGGTTGGATAAGTCTAATCACTAGAAATATGTGGTGAAGAATCGAAATGTAGTTCATCTACTCATCATGTTGAGCCCCTTGTGTTTGTATGAGGAAACTTTCACTCTTAGTTTGAGTTGAGCTGTTCACTTTGACTATATCTTGTATCTACTATCTTTATTTCATTTTTATCTCTTACATCTCCCCCTGTAGATTTCAGGGAATCCTACTGGGTATTTATATAATCACTCAGGAATGGTCTTTACCCACATGTGTCGTTTCTTATGAATATGATGTACAAGTCAACCGTGACTACAAGGAACTTAGGGATACCTGGTACTTTGGACTGCATATGATGTTCGTAGTGTGGGATTTAGGATCTGGGATCTCTCAACAAATTACTTTTCTAGTTTTGTTAGGTTGGGACATATTTCTCCTTGAGTGTGTATTTTTCTTCTTTAATTTTCAGTTTGTACTATTGTACTCTTGTACAACCTAGAGTTTATTCATGCTTGGTTTACTTTCAATAATTTTTTCATCTTTTACTCTTCCCCTCTGCACTTTTTTATCGATATGGATGTGTGTGTGTAGGTACTTAGGAAAAAGAATCCTTGAGTTAGTTGTGCCTTCAACACTTGTCACCACCCCTAGCCTATGGAGGTGAGATTAGGTTAGTTGTGGCTTGATCCCTGTCTTAGGTCAAGTCATGATAGATTGGTATCAGAGCAAGTTCATTCCTTATGAAGTTGTTCAGACATTTCCCCGTAAGATAATTTGGTTGGGTTTAGGGAAATAGTTTCAAAGTGTCTCAAGTGCGGATCTTAGGACAGGGAGTCCGGTGATGGTGCGGGCAGCCGGCGTATCCCTTCACCAGGGCCTTAACTACCTTCTTTTTGAATCAATATACTAATACATTGGTTGAAAGGATTAATGGTACATGCATAATATAGGATTGATTATTTTACTACCCTTCTTGAGTCAGCTCCCCATTATTGATATATATATATATATGCTCATCTAACTGTGGTATGTCTTGATAAATCTCAGGATGCCTCTGTTAGGACATCCAGCTAGGATACTAGCTCCGGATCATGATGATGACATGATGAGCGACAAGGCCTCAGCTCATGGTCCATCCCATGACCCCCTTCCTCTAGGTAGGCAGATAGTAGCACCTCCATGTACTGAGTAATAGTTTTTTCTGGTATAGGAGGCTGAGGACGTGCACAGACTTAGTGTGCTACGTAAGTTCCAATGAAAAATGACACTGAGGTTCTGCAGTGAGCCAGATCCTTACGTAGTAGAGGATTGGATAGAGTTAGTGGTTTATATCTTTAGGCTTGTTCGGACCCCAAGGGGTCAGGTGGTTGCACTTGCAGCTAGCCTTTTCCACAAAGTATATGGGTGCTGGTAGAATCTTTTTAGGAAGATGCGTGATGAGTCAAAAATCTCATGGACTAACTTCTAGAAGTTGTTCTATGAGGAGTACTACCCATCCTTCTTGCACTCAGTCTAGATTCATAAGCTTCTGGAGCTGTAGTATGGAGGAATGATGGTGTCTGAGTACGCAATGAGGTTCACAGACCTTATGCATTCCTCCCTTAACATGATTTGTGATGGATACTTCCAAGCATGAAAGTTTGAGCATGGGATCCATATAGATATTTGTTCTAGTGTTCTACCCTTTTGCATCCCCACCTATGATAGGGTGCTAGAGTGGGAACTAGCGATAGATATATTTCTGTCAGAGGAACCCCAGATAGCTGGATCTAATATTAGGCACCATAGAGTTGAGTCATCTGTAGCATCTAGTAGACTCTACGCCCTAGGATATCGACGTAGGACACCTCCCTATGATCAAACTTGGGAATGTGGTCAGTGTAAGTGCATAGGACTAGGGAATCCTAGAGAGGGGTGGTGCTTCACTTGTGACAGGCAAGGTCACATAGTGCGAGACTACCTGACCAAATGTACGGAGCAGCACAAGCATATAGCTGATGGACTACCACGATAGAGGTAGCTTTGTGATCATGGATCTCCCAAGAGATGACAGGGTGGTTCTTAGGGAGGAGAAGCTGGAATAGGAGTATGAGGAGCTATGTGTGGTCAGTGACATTATGAGATCCTTCCAACACTACCCCTAGACGTCCCATGTTAGGCTTAGGGAGCCGGTGGTTGGGGTTGTGGATATCTACAGACTTTGAAGGTTTATGACCCTGCAGCGCACTAGATGATTAGAGGTGTGATCTATTTTTATTATACTTTTTTCTCAGTATCAGTAGACATAGGTTCCAGTCATTCATTTATCTATATACTCCTAGTTCGAGATCTAGAGCTCCTAGTTGAGGTGTTATCCCATCAAATTTTTCTTGAGGTTCCTACAGGGAACACTTCTTCTATATCTTTCATCTTCCAGGAGTGCAATCTATCTCTTTGTGGATAGAGGTATATATGGGACCTTTTAGTCATCACTATGGAACCATATGATTTCATCTTGGGTATGGATTGGTTTTCCATGGTCCAAGCCTATATTGACTATCACCGTAGATAGTTCAGATTACTAAGCACTAATGGTACAAGATTTTCCTTCCATGGAAATAGAGATATCATGGTAGGGAAAGTGGGTTCTTCAACCAGGAGGCTGAAGCCCATCACCCATAAGTTATCAAGTGTATCCCTTGGTGAATAAATCTATTCAATCATCTAGGTTACTTCAGTTGTGGAGGATTATATGGATGTATTCCCATAGGATATTCTGATACTACCTCTGAGGTGTGAGATAGAGTTTTTCATCAACTTGCATCTCTGCACCGCTACGATATCTTATGCGGCGTATCAAACGACCCCTACCAAGATCTGGGATTTTTGGTTGTAGTTGGAGGCCTCCAAGAGAAGGGTTTTATAAAACTGAGTGTGTCCCCTTGGGAAGCTCCAGTTTTTTTTGTGAAAAAATTGGATGAGAGTTTTTAGATTTAGGTGGATTATCATCGCCTGAACCAGACCATGATAAAGAATAAGTACCACTTTCCAAGTATTGATGACCTTTTTGACTATTTTTGAGGTGCGACATGGTTCTAGAAGATTGATCTCAAATATGGATACCACCAGTTTAGGGTTCAAGAGGCTGATATTCCAAAGTTGGTATTCCGATGTTTCTACAGACACTATGAGTTCTTATTGATTACCTTTAGTGTGATTAATTCCCTCACCGTATTTATGGCTTTGATGAACCAGGTTCTCCAACCATACTTGGACTAGTTTTTTGTTGTCTTCATCAACAATATACTCATCTACTCTGCATCATAGGAGGAGTATGAAGAGAACTTGAGTATGGTTCTAGAATTTTTTCATGAGTACCATCTTTATGGAAAAATATCAAAGTTCCAGTTCTAGATTCATGAGGATCACTTTCTAGGGAATCTCATTTCTAAGCATTGTTTATTCATGGACCCAGCAAATATCGATGAAGTGCTTGTTTAGGAGGCACCCAAGAGAATTTCAGAGGTGCAGGGATTTCTTGGTTTTGTGGGGTACTACATGATTTTTGTGTTAGACTTATCCATATTTTTAGCTCCTTTGACCACACTAACATGGAAAAGGAAGCCTTTTAACTTGATAAGTAGTGACATGGGGCCTTTGAAAATTTGAGGCTGAGGCTGACGAGTGCTCAAGTGTTGAGACTTCTAGAGGAAGTAATAAATTTCATAGTGTATTAGGATTCCTCAGGAGTTGTTCTTGGATGCATGTTGATGTAGTGGCAGGCAGGTATCACATACGGGTCGAGTTAGTTGAGACCCCATGATTAGAACTACATGAATCATGGATTAGAGCTTCCATCGGTATTCTTTTACCTAAGGATGTAGAGACACTACATTTTGAGAGAGCACTTTGTGGTTTACTCAGACCATTAAAGTCTCAGGTACATATTCAAGTAAAGAGAATTGAACCCGAGACAATGACACTGGATGGATTCCCTACAAGAATATGACTTCAAGATAGTCTATAATCTATTAATGGGAAATGTTGTAGCAGCAAGTCTGATGATTTCTTGGTATGGGAGGTTTCGAATCAATTAGCCTCCTTGTAAATAACCCTAGTGTAGAAGGAGGGTATAGATTTTCTTAAGTCAATGGTGTTGACTCTTCCTCTTCTTGATCGTGTGAGAGAGTATCAACTAAGAGACATTGATTGTGAGGTATTATGTGATCATATATCCATAGGAAACTCACCTAATGGATATTCTGAAGGAGGTAATCACATTACCCTTTTCTAGGGATGGATTTTGGTCCCAGTCACATTACGGGAGGAGGTGATGCGAGAGTTCCACACTTCTCTCCTAGATGTACATCCTAGTGTGGGGAAGATGTATAGAGACCTTTAGTGAAAATTTTGGTGGTCCTACATGAGATGAAGTGTATCTAAATTAATCTCTCAATGCCTCACCTATTAGCAGGTGAAGGCTGAGCACCAAGTTTTGGAAGGTTTTTTTACCCCCTTGAGATACCTGAGTGGAAGTGAGATAGTATATCCAAGGACATTGGGATAGGGATTATATGCATATATAAGAGCCATGATTCCTTCTAGGTGATAGTTAACCAACTCATGAAGTCATCACACTTCCTTTCTATCAGGGAATAGATTTTAGTGGAGAGTTTGGGACAGTTATATATATGGTAGATCATTCGCCTTCATGGGGTTCCCTAAATGATTATCTCTAATTGTGGCATAAAGTTTACATCACAGTTGTGGATAGCCCTGAATGAGGAATTTGAGACCCAAATAATGATGGTTATATCCTTTCACACCCAGACCAATGGGCAGACTGAGCGCACTATCTAGGTGTTGGAGGATATGCTGAGGGATTGTGTGTTAGACATTGTCTGGAACAAGGAGGATCACTTTCCCTTGGTAGATTTTGTGTAAACAATAGATACCACTCTATGATCGACATTGAACCTTTTAAGGACCAATATGGGAGACCTTATAGGTCACCCATTTGCTGGAAAGATATCGGTATGACATCTCTTGTGAGCATAGATATGGTGCAGGTGATAACGGAAAAGATCCAAGTCATCTGTGAGAGAAAGAGGATGGCCCAAAGAAGAAAAAAATATTATACAAACCATCACTATAGTCCCTTGGAGTTCGATAAGGGAGACCATGTTTTTCTGAGAGTCTCCCCACATCAAGGATTATGGAGGTTCTACTAGGGAGAAAATCTATCCTTGAGTTTCATTGGTCTGTTTGAGATCGTGCAGATGGTTGGTGAGGTTACTTACCACCTCTCCCTACCCCCACAACTAGAGCAGGTACACAACATCTTTCAAGTGTCACAGCTGAGGAGATACATTCATGACCCCATGAACGTCATCAAATAGGGAGATCTAGACATTAAGGATGGATCCACCTTTTTATAGCACCTGATGGTGATCGAGGATCAGCAAGAGATGAAACTGGGTGGATAGACCACACCCTTGGTTTTCCTACTATGGCAGCATGGAAGCATGCAGGAGAGTTCCTGGGAGTGGGAGAGCCAAGTGAGGGCTCAGTATCCCAAGTTATTTGTGTATTTTTTTCTTTTCAGAGACAAAAAAAATTGAAAGATAAAATTATGTAGAGACTTGGTTTTTTCCTTTTAATACTTTGAAATATTTATAAATATATTTACAGAGCTAGGCGTTAAGACAACATGTGATTCCAAAGCCCAGTGTGCCTAGAATTAATTTTATATAAATATTAAACATACCTGATATTACGCATGCATGGTTCTTAAAGAAAATTGGATAAATATTAAATGGAATCTCATATCAGAAATTTTAGAACATGGTTGATTATAGAATGCGGTGTTTACCCTATGCACAACATAAAATGGGTTGAAATGGGTCATTTGGACTCCTTTCTCGTTGATAGTATGTTCAGTGAGTTAATTAATTACTAAAATAATTAATTAATTCATTCTAAAATAAACAAAAAAATATAAATATATCATCATGGAAAACAAATTCAAGGTTATCCTCATAATCTTGAAATTTACAACGATTCTATCCTTCCACCTTCTATTGTTGGATCATGTTAGATGGTGAAAAAACTATAGATTGGAGAAGATCAGGACAAAATGAACACAAAGACTCTTATAAATCATTAACAGATATGTTTTTGATGAGGATCGCTCTATAATAAAGGTAGGACTCATAAATTGGTGCTTTATTCCCTTTTAATTAAATTAATTGATCAGATCCATCATTGTTATTGGATTTACACCAATTGCAAACTTTACAAGCTCCTGGGTACAGAAACTAAATTAATTTAAATTTTTTCTAAACCTGGATTCCTGTTCTTGATCGTTTTCCAAGAACATTTTTCCAATGATGCTAAAACCATTGGTTTTTATGTTTTTATCCCATTTCTTCTTGTCGTTCATCACCTATAGGACCTCTAGGTCTAATTTCAACTTTTTTAGGCACTACCAAGCCCGCTCAGACCCTCCGAATCCACGATGGATCAAGAAAAAAATCATGGATCGACAAAATGGGCATAGATCTGGGATTTTTGTAAGTACTGGATTCCTTTCTAGATGATTCGAGATCAAGGAATCTATGGTGGAATCCTTGGTGACATGCGGTTCATGCGGAGAAACCCTGATGGACAAATAGAGGTTGATTTCTAATGAATGATAGAAAAAGACCATGATTTTTGGATCGATCCATGAGTTTTTGTCCGATTAGAGGTAGAATTTATGGGAAAAAAAGATGATTCAAGTGCAAGAAGCGCATCTGGAAAATCTGGCAAAAACCCAACTACATGTCATATACAGGGATAAACACACATCATGTAGCCCCTCAGCAGCAACAACTAGGGTTTTAGATAATTTAAGGATGGAACAGCATGTCATCCTTCTATATGCCTTGTGCCCCTTCCCTGGTTGGACAACCCATGTGGAGGATCACACAGGTGGGTTCTTGTGCAGAAGTGCACAGCCAGGTACATGGTCGTGTACCCAAGTACACAGTTGCGTACCCAAGTACACAGACATGGATAGGTCACACAGGAGGCACCTCATGTGATTCAATGCACCATGTATAGAGTATACGAACATGGGGTTAGTACCCTGACATAGGGTCCAGTACATGAACATGGCCAGCAGGACATGGCACAGCCCCAATTAGCATGGACACACCATATAGTCTAACTACACGATGTGTACTACTACATGGGATGGGATCCATGTGCTGACCAGGGACATAGCCAGGCTGTGGAGTGGGACCGCATGTTGTGTGGGTCCCCTCACATGTCGGGTACCCCTGATCGACTATTTCATGACATGAACCAGTTTCATGGTGTGTAAAATCTTCATGCTCTATACCAGTTCACAGCTTCTTCGTGATAATAGTCTCATGTCATGTAATATATTCACGATATGAAAGTGTACAATAGACATCTATCATCCTATATTCTTCAAGAAAAGACCGAACCATATCTAAATCCCTCCAAACCATGGAAAACCCTTATAATCCCTTGACACATTTATACGAAGACTCCATTGATTCGAAAAAACATTCATCCTAGAACTTTATTCTATTTTAACCAGCAAACTCTCTCCACCCACAAAATAAACTTGACCACCATGGTTTAAAGAATAAAATAAAACACAACCAAAATAGGTTCAACCAAAAATCAAGAGAGATGTACCTAGAAAAATATGGGATGTTACAACCTCCCCGCTATATAACTTCTCATCCCTAAGCTTATCTAAGCATCATGTTGGGATCCCGGTGAATATGTATGTCCATTGTGATTGCATATCAAATTTCATCTCTGGGGTATCCTCTTGAACATTCCCATGCCGCCAATGCACTTAAACTAGAGGTAAGTATTTCTCTAGAGATACTTCTTGCTATGATCCATAATCTATATCAAATTTTCCTCAAATGACGCATCTACACCAAACTCAATGTCATCAACATCCACCACAAGAAAAGTTTTTGGATGATTACTCTGAAGCTACAACACATGAAACATGTTGTGTATGGAAATGTATCATTATGGAAGGTCCAATCGGTATGACATCAGACCGACGCTTTCCGCTATCTTGAATAGACCGAAAAACATGGGCTCCATCTTCCCATGTTTCCTGATACGGTGTCTCCCCAACCAAGGGGAAACCCAAAGGAAAATAGGATGACCAACCTAAAACTATAGAGGTCATCTCCGATAGTTAGCATAATATTTCTTTCTTCTATGTATTGTAACAAACCATCTCCTGATCAACTGAACCTACTCATACATCTCCTTCATGAGACTAGGCCAAATAATCACTGACTCATCAGCCTCTAACCAACAAAGAGGAAAATGGAAAAAAAAATCCTTACAAAACCTCTAAAGTTTCTATTTTAATCAATTCATAGAACCTATTATTATAATAAAACTCCATGAGTGTTAAAGGATCCCCCACAAACCATCGAAATCCAAAACACAGTCTCATAACATATCTTCTAGAATCTGATTAGTCTCTTCAGATTGATTGTTAGTTTTTGGATGATAGGTTATGCTCAGATGAACCGGTAATCCCTAAACCTTATTAAGACCCCATGAAAACTGAGACGTGAAATGAGGATCTCTATAAGAAATTATACTCTTCATAACACCATTAAACTGGACTATATCATGAACATAAAGACTAACTATATCAGTAGTAGTGAAGGTCTCCCTGATAGGAAAGAAGTAAGATACATTCATCAGTCAATCTAGGATCACTCATTTTATGTCTCTCTTTCAAGGTTTCATGGGTAATCCTGTCACAAAATATATAGTGAAATCATCCAATTTTTACTTTCAAATGGGAAGAGACTGCAATATCCCAGTAGGCCTCTGATGCTTGGATTTCATCTACTTATAGGTGAAACATATCTCCATGAATCCCACTACCTCCATTTTCATTCCTAGCCACCATTACTATATACAAAGATTATGATACATCTTTTTCAGAACTGGGTGTACCACCCATCTAGAAGTATGAAACACTCTCAACATCTCATTACGAAAGCCCATAAGAACCCATAATAATCCATGGATAAGGAAAAAATGACACTACCAAGAGACCATCTTTATGTTGGATCACCACAATATATGATGTCCCCCATAGCTAATACCTCCAGATTATATAACTGATCCATCATGATCTAGTCAGGAAGTAAAGGTATAACAGATGTTGAAGCCAAAGATACTCATCCCTAGGACTCCTGAACATCTAGATGCATTTTTAAAAAGAGTGTCACCTTCCACCACTCATCACAAGACTCCTTCACTACCACCTATTTAATCTTTCGGATCAACGCATCAGTAAAGATGTTTCAATTTCTTGGTTTCTAAGACATATCAAAGTCAAAATATTATATATAATCAACCCACATCCTCTGCCAAAGATTCAGGTCCCACTGAGAAAATATTTACTTGAGGCTCTTGTGGTTTATGTACACCAAAAACCTCTCACCTATAAGATAATGTCTCTAGCGTCTTAGGGAATGTGTCACCACAGCTAACTCCAGATCATGAGTAGGATAATTCCTCTCATACGGTCACATTAGTATTGAGAGAAAATAAACCACCAAGTCTAACTGCATCAAAACTACTTTGAGTCCAACTTTGAATGTTTTAAAGTACATGTTATATTCTTTACTCATCATAGGTAAGGTGAGGATTAGTTCTAAGGTCAGCCTTCCCTTCAGATCCGGTAAATATCTATCAAAATCATTTAAAGAAACAAAATTAATCCCTTTATTTGTAACTCATACATTAGTGATTTCAAATGGGATAATTCCAAGATAAAATACTGATAATAACCTTATAAACCAAAAAACTCATAATTTCAAAGACATTCTTAGGCTGCTCCAAAGATACTATGACCACAACCTTCTATAGGTCCACTAAAACTTCATACACTAACATGACGTGGCCCAAGAAATGCACTTTATCAATCTAGAAACTACATTTGATTAGTTTTTCATAAATTCAATGCTCTCTCAATGTACTCAAGATTATGAAATGATGTGGGATATTATCATCTAATAACTAGAATTACACTAATATTTCATCAATGAAAACCACCATAAACTGGTACATGAAGGGATGAAATATCTAATTCATCAAGGTCATGAATAACTATGGTGTGTTTTTTAGACCAAACAACATCACCACACACTCACACAAACCATAAATGATCCTAAAAGTAGTATTAGGTATGTCTACCATTCTCAGTATCAACTAATGATACCCTAATATCATGTCAATCTTAGATAAAATCTGGGAACCACTCAGCTAATCGAGGAGATCATTGATACATAGAAGAAGATACTGGTTCTTGACCTTCATCTGGTTCAATATTCAATATTCCACACATAAGTGAAAATTCCCATCATCCTTCTTGGTAAAAATTGGAGAACCCCATGGTTATGTATTAGGCCATATGAAACCCTTAGCTTCTAGAACTTCCAACTAAACTTTCAAATCACATAGCATTTCTAGTTCCATCCTATAAGATGGAAAAATAAATTAGATCTTCTCCCAGCACCAACATGATCGTGAACTCAATCTCCCACATAGGTGGTAAGTCATATAACTCATTAGGAAAGATATCCTTGAAATGATCTACCATTGGAGGAAAATTATCCAACTATATTCCACCATCATCTAGAGAAAGACCTGCTATTTGAGTAATGATAAAATCTAATCTGCGTTTAATTTTTCCTATATAGATAGCCTAAAGATCCCACTCACCCTGGTGAAAATGGATGTCTCCTCCTAATGATTGAAAGGTAACTCTCCTCTAGTAACATTCAATGTGATATGGGTACATACTTAACCAATACATACATATAATAAAATTAAAATCAATCATTTATAGCACAAACAGTTCTCAAAATAAATTTTAATCACCAATTTATAGGGAACATTTCTCACAACATTTGATACCCTCTTACCACACTCCCTATGGTGTACTGATAGTCAAGAAACCATCCAAAATTCCACAACCAAGCCTAAAATATTTGTAAAAATATCAAATATAATGTAATGTGATGCTTCTGTATCAAATAAAAGGTAAGATAAGTAGATGACATAAGAATTTTACCACTAATGATAGAAGGTTTTTCTTCCAAACTAGTCATAGTTGATTGCATAGCATGAAGTTGACTTGACCCTATACTCTGGGCTCTAGTGTGACTCCCCTAAATTGTTCCCTCTACCTGGTACTATTTCCCATACACTGGGGTACCACATCCCCTACCTCAACTTGAACATCCATTGGAACTCCAGTTACTAATCTATTGAGGAGTAGTTGAGTCCTTTCTAGAATATGGTACCCATATTGATCCCCTACCACTTATTTGTTGTTGCATTCCCCTACAAAACCCTTGCAGGTGTCCCAACTTTCTGTAAGCATTAAAATACAAATTAGTTTATGGACACTAATTCTACTTGTGGATAAACTTTACACACTAATAGAATTGTAATGGAACATGATCCTGAGATGGATTCCCACTACCCTAACTATTATACCCACAGTTTCCATGGTGATAACTATCATAGCAGCGCTTCTTTTCACCAGAATAAGAGCTCGTAATTCAACATGCTAAAATAGATGGATAATGCTTAGGGACTCTCTTAGGTTGCCTTTTATAATGATAACTTAATTTATCACGTCTAAAATTCTACTCAAGTGAAAAACATTCACCGGTGACCTGATATTATGAATAATCCCATTCTAGAAATGCCTCACCCTGAAAATATCAGCAACTACTAAAGATGGTGCAAAGCACTACAAGTTAATGAAATGTCCAGTATAGTCCATCACTTACATTCCCTCCTATGTTAGGTGTATGAACTCACGATCCTTCTCATCCTTAAACAACTCTAGGTATAAGTGGATTAAAAACTTTACCTTGAATTCCTTCCAAGATAACTCCCCTTGCTACCAAGATTTCTCTAAATTATCCCACCAATGCTTGGATGGTCTATGAATCATGTATATAGAAAGCTTCAAACTTATATCTATAGGTATATAAAGGTTATTGAAGATCATATGGAATGAATCAATCCATAACTTAGCTATCAGGGGGCCTCCCTCCCTAGTAAATTTAGGTGAATTTTGTAGACGAAACTCTCTTTTAAGCTCAGACATCAAAGGTATGGTGAAAACAGTCTCCCTTTATAAGGATCACAAGACCCTCATAAATCTATCACAAAGCTGAAAATACATCCAATCCTCAGGGTCTATAATAATATCCATTCAAATGATGTTAGGATCATGCCAATTTCTACTTTCCAAGTTCTCAATTCAAAAATAACGAGGAGGAATTTTCTCTACAAGACAAACACGCTCCTTAGGACACTGGATAAAAACAAGTTCAACCCCAATTGGTGATAATAATAGAGAACAAATGGATAATGGTCTCTCCAACATGACTTAACAAGTGAATTGGAATGACATAAAAATTCTTTCAATTTACTTATCAGATATAACAGGGATCTCATTTCATATTTCATACAGTAAAATATATCACATACAATAAATATGTCCCTGTCATAATCAATGAATGTCTTTATGTATCCCTATATACCTATCATGATTCATGAATACTCATCTCATTCCATAACAGGCCATGAGTATAAATCTCAAGAAATAATAAAATCACACAACATGTGAATCACCCAAGGTAAAATAATATCAATCGTAACAAGATAACATTATGAAAAAAATCCAAACCCCGGGCACTCAATTTTTTCCTTATAAATGGGTTATCTAATCTCATACACAAGATCATTACTAGGTCGAGACACATCCTAGTCTTCTTTCGACCTTTACCAAATAGTAAAGCAATAGAAAAGGAAAACATGATTTCTCTAATACCACTTTATAACAACCTATGATATTGCAATCTCTCATGAGGAAAAATCAGGTTGGTTACTAGACCTCAAGCATGCCTCCTCATATGATAGAGGTTTCCTACTAGTATTGGGGTGTATAGAACATAGTGGGGAGACTATTCCCCCTTGTATAGAGTTGTAATACAGTATAAAAAAATATCATAGCAATGGAAATAACAGAAATAGTAAATAATACAACTAGAAGATAAAGGATGAACCAAGTAAACCAAATAATAATGAAACTTTTAATGTTAGGCTAAAATTTAACTAAATGACATGATGGTATTCATACATATAAAAGAACAAGCTAACTCAAATAAACCCAAAAGACCCCAGTTTCGAATCCCTGGTAGGTCCTGTCTCTAATATCCAACCCATCTACTAAGAAACAATCAATAACAAGGTAATTTAAACTTGTAAAAACCTTCAACCATGTAGAATTCTTGGGTAGAAAATGGAATCCCAAATAGGGTGTGAGTAAAACTCGAGAGGTGATTGTGTAGTGATTCACTATTTATTTTCACTCTTATATCACTCTGTTAAATTGATTTTGTATCATAAATTACAAGTTTAATATCAAATTTCACTTCATTTTTTATTCAATTATCTTTTTTTAATCACTATTAAAAAAATTAATTTCACTTTTTTGGATTATTTCATTATAGGTGGAGGTGATTTGGAGGGCCCAAGATGAAGTTGAAGAAAAATGGTCCAAAATGTGCAAGATTCCAAGAACACCAGTGGACTCAAATAGACACTGCATATGATCCATGTGTTTAATTGGGATGAAATTTTTTGAACTAATCCAAAATTAATTGTTCTACAACTATTATGAATAAAAAATACAAATTAGTCTATTAAAGGCCCCAAACTAACTGATTTGTCCAAGCCATCGAATCTACACTAAATCAAAAGTGGTGAGATGTGTTTCATCCATATCTCAATATTTCAAACTCAAAATGATTAAAATTTTCTATGTAGATATTAAATATGTTGGGAAACAATTTTTTAGTTTCCTCCAAAGCGAGATAATACTTTTTGGATGTCTAAAACCATTTTCCAATTGGTTTTACAAAATCGGTGTGCCCAAAATCATCATCCACTTTTCCTATAAATTGGCACCTTGGGAACCCCATTTATAAATTAGACCAGGAGGAAAATATATGGTATTTTGGAGACCCAAATTATTCCTATAATCATATAATAAGTTCTATATTCCCCTATCCTCATTGGTGGATTAAGGATGAAGGTGAATTTCCACTCAAGCCTCCTCCTCTCGATGATGAGATAAACAGTGGACGGTCATTTCGAGGAAGATACACATAATTGGGAGGGAGTTCCATCACTTTTTATTCTACTGGTTTTATTTAATTTGTGTCTTAAATATTTCATTTATGTTTTATATTAACATTTTTCTCCTATAAATTCATTTCTTTTGTATAACTAAGTGAAACACTTTTTATCTCAACACTGATTGGGTTGGAATTTCAAATGGGAATCTTGGATTGTTCCGATTGGACAACACAATAATCCTCATTCTCTCACACATACATGAGATATCCGTATTTATTTCATCCCTCAATATATACTTGATTTCCAAACCTTGACAACACGATTTTTGGGTCAAGGGGTGGTTCTTTGTGCATCAGTTTAAGAGGCAAGAGGCGAGTCAAGATCTTGACAAACCTCAACCAAAGGATTCCATTAAACCATGTGAAATTTTCAGAACAATGAACTATCCAAGATGTTTAGTGAACTTGAAATGAAATCCTTCTCTCATAATTATAAAAACAACATCTTCCTTTTTCAAATATTAAACTCTTTAATTAAGTCGTTTTATTTTTAAAAAAAAATTCAAAACCACCCCATATTTTAGTTTGTTTTATTAAAAATAAACACATTAAACCCCCAAATCTCCTTGAGATATGACCTTGGGTCCTCCATTGACTATAAATAAACTTTAAAAATGTAATCAATTTAATGTTTAATGACAACACAATCAAAGTTTTGCGCCATTTTTGGGGATTACTTCAGTTTTTTGTACGTGTTTTTTATAAGATATTTATAATTTTTGTGAATATTTATTTGTTTTATATTCTACCTTTACATAAATTTTTGTGTTCTAATTTATTTCTTATGTAGGTTATGTTCATGATGCATTCTAATTTGGTAGATTTACCTCCTTTCAAATCTGAACCGGAGAGGATCCTACGTCAAAAACACCGAGACACACAAGAAAACCCATTGAAGGAGGATGCACCACATCTTGCTACTTTTATAAACCCCTATTCATCTAGAACCAAATTAGAAGGTGAAAATAACTTGTATAAAATGAATGAAAATAATATAACACTAAAATAACTAAGCTCTTATAATGTTTATATCCAACCCACTTATATTCAAATGAAAAGAAAATCAACAAACTTTGAACTAAAATCTAGTCTAATTCACATATTGCCAAGATTTCATGGCCTTACTGGAGAAGACACACAAAGAATTAAATTAATTTAATACTATATATTCTATATTAAAACCTACTAATGTGGATGAAGAATGAGTAAAACTTAGGGAATTTCTTTTTTATTTAGAATACATTGTAAAATATTAGTTTTATTATGTTAATTATCCTATTATAGGATGGGAGAACATAAAACACCATTTTCTTGAAAAATATTTCACAGCCTCTTGAAATGTAGCTATAAGAAAAGAAATTTGTTGGATAATAAAATCACAAGGGGAAACACTACATGAATTCTGGGAAATATTTAAAAGGATTTGTTCAAGTTTCTCACACCACCAAATAAGTGATCAACTTTTAATATAATATTTTTATGAAGGTTTAATTCTTATTGATCGTAACATGATTGATATTGTTGCAGGTGGTGCGATATTTGGAAAAAACCCCAATAGTTATAAGTAAGATCATTGAGAATATGGAATAGAACACTGAACAATTAAGTTCAAGGTCCATTGTACCCATTCGAGGTGTCCATGAGGTGAAAATTTATGAGTTAGAGAAGGAGGTGAAAACGAAGTTTGAAGAGGTAATTACCCTTATTAGACAACTTTATCTTTCCTAAAGGAAATCCCAATATCCTCCTCCCATCCATTGTGATATTTTTTCTTATAATACCCACTATTTTGATCAATTCTCTCAACTAAGAGAAACATCTAAGATTTGTGAGGAAATATTACTAGGATGCCCATATAACCAACCCTTTAGGAAAGAAACATACTATCCATCCAACCCTAGGTGGAAATAAAATAGATCCTATAGAAAAGGGGGTATTCAAACCAACCTCAACAATCATTGAACCAACCGGGGTAGAGTATTCATCCACCACCACCACCCAAAAATCCTTACCCACCACAAAGGCCTTTATAGTAACCACCTCCAAAACCTGAGCCTAGCCTAGAATATATGATGAAATAAATGGATTAAAATAATCTCCAATAAAAAAAGCACCCAAGAATACATAAAAGACCTAAAAAAACAATTAGACCAACTAGCCAACTCATTGAGGGAAATACTATGTCATGGGTCAGGTAAAATACCCCCTCGACCACTAGTCAACCCTAGGGATAAGGGAAATGTTAGTACCATCACCCTTCGGAGTGGAACTAAATTTAAAATCCAAATGACCCCTCCAACAAAGTCATCCCCTCATGAGGAAACTTCCATTATAAAGTTACCAAGGTGCTCAGCAGAAGCCAGTGGGATGGAGATTTTAAAATTTTTCATTATCGGGATGACAAGACTTGTCGTATCCGATGATCCAAGAGCCGATATGGTTCGAGGATCTCATTAAATTAATCAGAGCACATAAATTAAAACTAAAAAATATACCTATTCTGATATGAATCCGTGATCAAATGGAAATCATCGCCAGCGATCGTTACTTGAAGTATCCATAGAAGGATCCCTTTAGATCGTCCACATGTGCTTTGAAAATCCACAGGAACGTCGATCATCGAATTTTAGGAGGTATCATGGAGATATGATGACACCTTCAACACCCCAATGATTATCACATTGATGTGCCTTTGATGATTTTGGAACATTATTGATTCCATGCACCATTGGAGAGTATTCATTTTATGATGCTATGCTTGATTTGGGTTCCTAAATAAATGTGATGCCTCACTCTATTTTATCCTTATTCTAGTTTGGGGAATTGAATCCCACTGGAATTGTTGTGAAACTAGAAAACTAGAGTACATCACACCCTACTGGTGTGTTAGAGGATGTTCTTGTGAGGGTGAAAATTTTAATTTTTCCTACTGATTTGTATGTGCTTAAAATAGAAGATGATAGGATTAATAGACATGCATCTATTATATTAGGGAGGCATTTCTTGAAAACTAACAAAACCATAATTAATGTCCAAAATGGTACATTATCTATCGATTTTGGTGGTGACATTTTCCACTTTAATATCCTTGATTCCATGAAGCACCCCTTAGAAAAACATTCCTAACTTTCAGTTAATTCTATTGATGTACTCCCTTACCCTGAAAAAACTTATTTTCTTTCCCCTGACCCCCTTTCTGAGTTTTCATCATTAATAGACATACTAGGTAGTGGATCATGCATATAATTTTGTACCAATTTATAAAAATTTAATGCATGTTTTTTAATTGATGATTTTTTCACATTAAGGATCCCATGACCATCGATGATACTTTTAATCTTATAAAAGATTATTATTTATCTAAGGATATAATCATTGAGTATTTAGATGAGATCATTGACCTCCCACTTTCACATTCACTCCCATAAATCCAAGATCTACTTGAATTAGAACTTAAACTACTACCTTGAGATTTAAAAGATTGTTATCTTGAGAATGGAAACAAACTTCCTATTATCATTTTTATTTCACTCCCTCCAGATCATGAATTGCAACAACTTGACATTTTGAGAGAGTATAAACAAGAATTGGGATGGACACTTGCTATCATTCCTGGTATTATAAAATAAATTTATACACATCATATATTGTTAAATTATGAGGCTAAACTAGTCAGGTAGGCATAACATCGACTGAACCCAAACCTCCTAAATGTTGTTAAAAAGGAGGTAACAAAATTACTAGTTGTTGGAATCATTTACCCCATCTCTAAAATCCAATGGGTCAGTCTAGTGTAGGTAGTTCCTAAAAGAATTGGTCTTGCGATTGTTAAAAATGAAAAAAATGAATTGGTTATAACCCATGTGCATAATAGTTGGTGTGTCTGTATAGACTATCATATACTAAACCAAAACACTAGGAAGGACCATTTACCATTTTCATTCATTGGCCAAATTCTAGAGTGTCTAGCATGGAAGTCCCACTATTGTTTCCTTTATGGGTATTCTAGATACTTTTATATCCATATTTCCCTCTAGGATTAGGAAAAAAACCTTCACTTTACCCTTTGGCACATTTTCATATAGAATGATGTGATTTGGTCTACACAATGCTCCAGGTACTTTCTAGTGATACATGGTTAGTATTTTTCAGATTACCTAGAAAATTTCATGGAAGTATTCATGGATGATTTCACTGTATATGGATCCTATTTTGATAAGTGTTTGAGTAGTCTTGGTTTTGTACTACGTCATTGTATTGAAAATAATCTTGTATTAAATTACAATAAATTCCATGTCATGGTGAGACAAGGTATATTACTTGGTTATTTCATTTCTGGGTATGGTATCCAAGTTTATAAATCAAAACTGGATGTAATTCATTCCCTACTATTTGCCGAAAAATGTGTGGTATGTGTGGTGTTTCTTAGGTCATGCTGGATTTTACCATCATTTAATTCGTGACTTTAGTAAGATTTCACTCCCCCTATCTTGCTTACTTCAAAAATAAAAGGAATTATTTTGATAAATAATGTGAGGAAGCTTTTAAAAAATTGAAATGGAGTCTCACATCACCCCCCAGTAATCCAACCATCTTAGTGGGGTTTTCCTTTTGATATCATGTGTGAGGCCACTAACTATGCAGTTGAGGTTGTCTTATCAAAATAGGTTGATCAAGATCCAGATGTCATTGCATATGACTCACATACATTGGACCCTGCCCAAGTAAACTACACTACAGCTAAAAAAATCTTTCCATTATGTTTTCCTTGGATAAATTTAGGTCATACCTCATAGGTTACAAAGTAATTGTGTTCTCAAACCATGCATACCTCTAGTATCTCCTTAAGAAACTAGAAGCCAAACCATATCTCATTCATTGGATGCTCCTACTGAAAGAATATAATCTTGAAATTAGGGATAAAAAGAATCATAGAATGTGTTGGTTGACCATATCGGTAGGATCCTCCCATCCTCATACATTGACCCATCCCCTTATATTCCCATAAATGACATGTTTCCTAATGAGCAATTGTACCGAGTGCAATATATTATTCCTTGGTATGCTGCAATTGTAAATTATTTGGTAGCATATTTTATTCCTACTTATTACAATAAAAACCAAGATGACCATATAAAACATGAGTCTTGTTAGTATATTTGGTATGACTCCTACATTTGGAACACATGTAGTGATCAATTCCTTAGGCATTGTGTTCCTGATAGTGATTTTCAATATGTCCTTAGGTTCTGTCACACTCTTGCTTATGGGGGCCACTTTAGTCCCTAATGGACTGTTCACAAGGTCCTCGATTCAAGTCTCTTTTGGAAAACATTATTTTGGGATTCCTGGAATTTATGTAAATCTTTTTCTCACTGTCAAAAATGGGGAATGTATCTAAAAGAAATGAAGTTCCACAACAACCCTTGCTCTTCCATGACATTTTTGATGTTTGGGAATTGAATTTATGGGGCCATTTCCAAATTCCTTTGGATACTTGTGCATTCTTATAGTAGTTTATTATGTGTCAAAATGGGTAGAGGCATGATCCATAAGGATAGATGAATCCAAGTCAATTTTGTAATTTTTTAGAAACTAAATTTTCTATAGGTTTTGATTAACTAGGTTCATCATCAGTGACCAAGGTTCTCATTTCTACAACCAAACAATGCAGTCACTTTTTCATCAATATGGGGTCAGGCATTGAGTGTCTACTTCATATCACCCAAAAAACAATGGTCAATATGAAGTGTCTAATAGAGAGGTAAAAATTATTCCTGAAAAAGAGATTCAATCCAATAGAAAATAATAGAGTCTTAGACTCGATGATTCATTGTGGGATTACCATACTACCTTTAGAACTCCCATTGGAATGTCACATTATCATCTTGTTTTTGGAAAGACTTGTAACCTCCCTATTGATATAAAGCACCAATACTAATGGGCTATTAAATAATGAAATTCTAATATTTCTGGTGTAGGCACACAAAGGAAGCTAGAAATTCAAGAGTTGGAGGAAATTCATATAAGAACTCCTGGATTTATAAGGAGAAAACCAAGGCTTCCCACAACCACCTCATCTTTCATCCTCGATTCCATATTGGGCAGAAGTCCCTCCTTTATAATGAAAGGTTGAATTTTCATCCAGGTAAGCTTCGTTCCCACTGGTTTGGTCTATACATTATTACTAATTTTTATCCATTTGGTGTTGTTCAGGTTACAAATGAATAAACAAAACAAACCTTCACTTCCAATGGATAGTAGTTGAAGCACTTTCACAAAGCCATTCTAGAGTCCCCGATGGAGGAACTCCAAGTTCAAGAAGAAACCTATGAATGACACCCACCAGGTTTTATCCTTCCTTCCCACATTCTCTTTTATTATATTGAGGACACTGCAAGCTCAAGGTGTTAGGGATGGTTATATTCTTGGGTTTGTTAGTAATTTTTATCATCTTTAATCTTTTTCTCTTTTTATCTTACTAAATAGTATTTTTATCCCCCTTCTCATTTACCATCTTAATTTTGTGCTGGAATATTCATTTTTTATACCCACTTAATCATTTAAAATGATTCCGGCTTAGTCATGTAAATTTATGCCCACTTAATAATGGAAATTATTGAAAATTCATGAGGAATTTCCCTATTTCAAGTTGTTTTAATAAAAAAATCATATATAGAATGTGTTTTTTAGCAAGAATTTATCATTTAGGTGTGATTTTTTCTTGAAAATTGGTTTTTTCGATGATATGAATGGTTGTATCATTTTGAAACCTTTGAAAAGAATAGTACCCTTTGTGTTAATAGTTCATGGGAAAATTGTTTCACTGAATATATCCACACATCTTGTCACCTAACCATGAAGTGTGATTATTTATTACTTAATATAAGGTAAATTTAAGTTAGGTTAATGTTTATTTACTTTATAAAAATGATTTTTCCATACGTTTATTACTTATCTGATCTATTTAATCTATATACTAAATTGACCTATGCATGTGTAACTGTTATCTGACTATTTTACACCCTCAAAGAAATTAAAATAAAAATAATAAAATATGGGTTGTGTCTTAGGTAGGTCAAAAACCACTATTCCTCAACCTTTGATATTATTATAACTATTACAATTAGTTTTGTGAGGAGATCAAACAACGGTTGAGTGATGAGTGTGAGATTTATTCCAAGTTCAACTTTTGAAAAAAAAATAAAGGAGGGGATTGATGAAATGTACAAAATATGGGGATATCTAGGTCGATAGATCATGGAATCTTGGATGGGCCCGTAAGGGGAGCGCTCAGCTAGGGTTTTCCCCTACCTACGCCTCTCTTTCCTCTGCCTAGGGTTGATCTCAGCTTCTTCTCGGTGCTTCTTCATGGCGATCTCGATGTGGTTTCTCCTTCAGTGGTGGAATCATCTTCATGGGCTCGAACATCTTGTCTTTCCTCTTTGTTTGTTGGCCTGCTTCACGCCCTTTTCCTCCTTCACTGTCTATGGATTCTTTGGCGGCACAGTGAGATTCAACGGTCAAGTTTCAACTCTGTTGTCTAAGGGTTGCCATCTCGAGTGATGTATGGGAGTGCGTGATGTGGATCGTGGTGCTCTTCATGGTGGTTGTGAAGGCAACGGTGGGTTGCAGTTCTAGCTTACGACATGTCTTCTTCCAGTGGCCCGACATTCGGTTGATCTATGGTGATTGTTTCTATTTTTATTTCTTTGTCAGTGTGATTTGGATCTGGATGTGATGGTGCCTTCTATGTGATTGTATGGAGGACCAGTGGCCTTTGTATTTTGTGTTTTGGCGGTGGTAGGGACGATTTTCAATGAGATTCTTCTCCCTTATGACATCGGTGTAGTTTTTAGGCAGGTTTTTGTTTGGTTTACATCTTGTGTGCTTCAATTTTTGGTGTGATTTCGGGATATTTCACTGCCTGTGACATTTTGGAGTTCATCATTTAGGTGAAGGTTTGTTGTTTTTTTATCCTTTTTTAGCATTTTTGGATGCATTACTACTTGTGATTCGGTTTTGGGGGTTATGAATTTTTTGTCTTTGGATTTGCTACTCGTGTTTGATTCTGGATTTAGGGCGTGGTTTGTTTTGGATTTTTTTTTGAATTCAGTGGTTCTGTGGTGGTCTTTTGATGATCGGAGATGAGTTTTTATGCAACACTCTACTTTTATATGATTTATATGGGATTCAGAATAGGAAGCCTTCACTGGTGCATGTCATTTGGATTTAGAATATGAGAGGGTATGGCTATTCCATCAGTTCCGAGCCCATGGATTTTTTCATGGGATAGCTAGCCAAATGGGCAGGCTTTGGTGAATGATTTTAGTCATGGTGCAATTACTAGGGAGGGTAATATATTTTAGTTTGTTCTGGGTTTTTCTCTATAATGGTTTTTATATGGTTGTAATGCTGGATCTCATGGTTTCTCACTTTTTCCTCAAAATTGTTTTGATAATAAAAAATTTATTTTTTAGTCAGGTCGATAGATCAAGGTTTGGATTCCAGGAATTATTATGTGATTTGATCTTTAAATTTGATTACAAAGGATGTAGGGAAGATTTGGTGGACATAATCATTTAAGCAGAAAAATTTTAAAATAACTTATATTTACTAGATAGAAAGTGGAAAGAATAACATGAAATGATTTTCACACATGCACATAGAGAATTAGTGACATGGTTATATTTTGAATTATTTTCTCATATCATTATTATGAATATTTTAGAATTTCATTCTGATACAATCCACGATACATCTTTTTTCATGATCATTAAGAATAAATCCTTGGTGTGATTTTTTATTTGATCACATTACTATCAGTAAATAAATTTTTGATGCTAAATATTCATAAATTTGGGAATATCTCAATGCATAATTTTTGGAAATATTACTTTTCTCAGGAGTTTAAATGTTTATGTGTGGGGTTATAATCATGTAACGATTCACTATTCATTTTCACCTTACATCACTCTGTTAATAGGATTTTGTATCATAAATTAAAATTTTAATAACAAATTTCACTTCATGTTTCATTCAATTATTTTGTTTTAATCACTATTAAACAAAATTAATTTCACTTGTTTGGATGATTTCATTGTAGGTGGAGGTGATTTGGAGGGCCTAAGATGAATTTGAATAAAAATAGGCCAAAATGTGAAAGATTACAAGAACACCAATGGACTGAAACGAACACTTTAACTGATTCTTTCATTCAATTGGATTGAATTTTGGTGGAAAGATCTAAAATTCATTTTTCTACAACTCTTTTAAATACATAAAATCCCAATTTGTCCATTAAAGGGACCAACCAAACTGGTCTTTCCAAGACACCAAATATGCATGAAGTCAAAAGTTGTGTGTTGTGTTTCATTCATATCTCAAGATTTAGACCTCCAAATGCTTATAAATTTTTGGTGGAGATATTAAAGAGGTTGGGAAAAAACTTTTTGTTTTTCTCCAAAGCGATATAATATTTTTTGGATGTCGAAAATCATGGCCCAGTGGTTTTACAAAATATGTGTGCCCAAAACCACCTTCCACTTTGCCTATAACTTGGCACCTTGGGAACTATATTTGTTAGTTTGACTAGGAGGCAAACCTCTAGTATTTTGGAGACCCAAAGGAGTTCTCTCATTATCTAAGAAGTTTTGGAGGCCCCTATCCTCATAGGGGGATTAAGGATGAAGGTGAATTTCCACCCTAGCCTCCTCTCTTTTCGATGGTGAGCTAAACAGTGGATGGTCATTTCAAGGAAGATACACATACTTAGGAGGAAGTTGAATCACTTTTTCTTCTATTTGTTTTGTGTTATTTGTGTTTTAATATTTCAAATATGTTTTATCTTAACATGATTCTCCTCTGAATTTATTTCTTGGGTATAATTAAGTGAAACAATTTTCATCTCAACATCGATTAGGTTGAGATTTCTAGTGGGGATCAGGGGTTTTTCTAATTAGACAACACAATAATTCTCTTTCTCTCACACATACATGAGATATTAGTATGCTTTGGAATCCCTCACTCTATTCTTGAGTTCCAAACCTTAACAACACAATTTTTGTATCAAGGGGTGTTTATTTGTGTATCGGTTTAAGAGGCAAGAGGGGAGACAAGATCTTGACAACCCTCAACCAAAGGATTCCATTAAACCATGTCGAATTTTCAGATTAATGAACTATCCAAGATGTGTAGAGAACTTGAAATGACCTCCTTCTATCAAAATTTTAAAAACACCACCTTCCTTTGTCAACTATTAAATTCTTTAATTAATTCATTTTATTTTTAAAACTTTTTTCAAAACCACCCCATATTTTAGTCTGTTTTATAAAAAAATACACACTATAACCCAACAATTATCCTTGAGAGACAACCTAGGGTATTACCTATACTATAAATAAACTTTAAAAATATAATCAATTTGATGTGTCATGACAACGTGTTCAGGATGTCGAAAACACCTTATCTAAACAAAACCATTCTAATAATAAGTGCATGCAATAAAGCAATAAATAGGTGTATTAATTAATCAATTATTATAATACAAAAATCAACCTCTTCAGAACCATGTCTGGATATCTCTAAACATATATCATAACCATAAAAATTGCAACCACAACCCCATTGCATAATCACATAACCTATAATAAGCTATCTTTATAAGAATTTCATCATAATTGGGTAGAGACCTATAATAATTATAGTATAACTGATCCTATACCTATAATAATTACAACATAATCAGGACAAATCCTCAATATAATTATTTCAGTATAACTGGGTCAATCCCTATATATACTCATTTTAGTATAACTGGTCCAAGCCCTCTATATAAGCATTACAACATGAATCGAAACAAAAATCATAATGGTAAGAATAACACAACATATATCATAAGTCACAAAGGTTAATTCAGCTAATTACCTTTATTATTTTCAATTCACTTTCCTTCATCAAGTTACTTCTTGATACATTAACATACCAGTGTACAAAGCCAAATCATATCTAAGTATTTCCAATCATTTCAAATAAACAAGTAATCCATTAGATAATTCATTATTGTTCAAGGGAATGTTCACCCTATGGGTAGACACAAGCCAAGTCTCAACACTATTATATCCAAAGGGATCCAAGGAGTAGTCCCACCACATGATTATTATCAATCATTATTCTATTAGTTAAGGCACAAGTTGTGTCAGTGAAATCGCATAATATTTCACATACTTAAACAAATAAAAATGGACCATGGGGTTTTTTTCTCAACCACTTACCTTTATCTAGAGTTCAAAACAATTCTGTCAACCAGGAATTCCAACTAAGAATGAATAAGAAGGATATCACAAGGAAACCCTTGATAAAAAAACATCAATATCAAAACACAATTCAATAGTGGTCAATAGATCACACTGCTATAATGGTGAATATTGTAAGAAAACCTAAAAACCAAAGATAAGGAACTCATAGGAGGTTAAACGCAGGACCAAGATGTTTGAAAGGGAAGGAATCCCTCCAAAATTACCTGGATTTTCCATAGGGTTTGAGAGAGAAAGATTCACGATGGATAAAAAATAAATCATACACACAACAAGGTTTAAAAAACCGGTCCTGATATATTCATGATGTGAACTCCTTTCATGACTTGAATTTCTTAATTTAAAAGATATGTTGAAAAACAGGTTGCTTGAAGTTGAAATAACCCCAGTCAACTATTTCATGATGTGAATCAATTTCATAGTGTGTAAACTTTTCATTCTTTCAACCATTTCATGAATTATACATGGAAATAGCTACACATTGTGTAACATGTTCATGATGTGAAAGTGTCCAACAGAAAGCTCTTAGCCCAAGTTCTGGAGGAAAATCCTGAAACCACCTTCGAAGAATTCTAAACCATGGAAACCCATCACAATCCCTTGAAACATATATATCCAAACTCCTTTAATTAAAACAAACATACATCCCCAAACTTTAGGTCATTTCCCTCGGGAAAATCTCTCCACCCCCCCCCCAAAATAATAAACTCAACCACTAATGTTTAAAGAAGGAAAGAAAACCCAACCAAAAGAGTTTCAACCAAAAAATAAGAGATATGTACCTAGAAAAAGATGTGATATTACAAATGCAATGCATAGAGGGGAAATAGTAGTTTCACCAGGATATGATGACTCATGGGATGAGAATCAAGACATCTTCAAGGTAGAGGGAAATACAGAAATCTAAAATGGTCACCATGTTCAATAAACTTTGACATGGTCCACCTTGGGTAGAATTATCTATCTTCGGTATTTATTTTTTGTAATCATGGGAATATAGTGGTCTATAGCATTTAATTCTATATTGATTTCCACACTTGGTGAATCACTCTCCCATCTCCCAAGGGAGATGGTTAGCTTTTAATGGATCTAAGACTTTAGTCGGTAGGATTAGCTAAGACAAGTTAGTAACCATCTCTTGTTTCTTCCATATATTTATAATCAAATGTTTAGGTTTGATGGGGTTCATTGAGAGTAATTGGGGTCGGTACTTTCTTTTAAATTTTTTCATGGTATGGTTGTAATGCCCCAAACCTAGTTTCTTGGTGTTGGTTCTAAAATATGATGTGAAATTTTTTTTATATAAGAGGAACTGAGAAATTACACAACACATTTTATAAACAAGGATCTTTACCGGTCTATGTTTTTTAGAATTAGATACAATTGTTACATTTCCTAAAAAATGTAAAAAAATAAACTTCAGTGTGCTGCCTCCACAAAGAAAATTATATCACTGATAAATCTACTAAACTTGTAGAAATGAATTCAAAACTTAGGGTGAGAATTCAGAATTCCCAGTAAGGGGTTTAAAAATGATTAAAATCAATTAAAAACATTTCCTTAAAATAAAATACATAATTTAAATCATATTATTTAAAATAAAATAACCTTTAACATAACATGTCATCTTCATTTTTTGAGAGTTACTAAAAATCATTTTTAGGGAAATCACTTGCTCA
This sequence comes from Viscum album, assembly GCA_963277665.1. NCBI lineage: Eukaryota > Viridiplantae > Streptophyta > Magnoliopsida > Santalales > Viscaceae > Viscum > Viscum album. Next base: position 1,660,259,869 of record OY728146.1, on the reverse strand, counting down.
AGAATTTCTATTCTTATATAAAAGTTAAAAATAAAATGCATTATATAATATGCACGCACTTGAATAAAAATGAATGAAATTCCCCTTACAAGATAGATAATGACCATACTTAATTATGTATGCAATGTCAGTGGTGTGGATACATTTTTACACATGAAATAATACTTGTTCATAATTAGAACAAAAAATGATATCAATTATCATCTACCATATAAATACAAACCATAGAATGATAGATGAGTTTCTAACCTTATTTTATATATTGGAAACAAAATATTAACCCTTATTTATAGTTGAATTGTTATATAAGTATATAAATAAATATAAAATATTATACCATTCCCATTTGATTAATTAAATCTAGAGAATGATTCTTAACCATGGATATTCTACTAATTGAATAATCACATGGAAGGTAAAATACTAGTCTCATTATTAGGGGATGCATAATTCCATACATCAAAGCTAAACTGTCAAGGCCTCGTGCCAAGACCATACATAATCATACTGTTAAGTCCATATTCCAAGACACTAGTTTATCCCATAAGCCCTAACGATGCATCGAGAGGCTATAGCGGGCCTCACCCGTCACATACTAAGTCTAATGCATGTGGTAATGCATAATGTTGGACATCATAATCATACAGTCAAGGTCTCGTTCTAAGATACTAGTTTTTCTCATGAGACCTACTGATGCATCAAGAGGCTATAGTGGTCCTCACCTGTTAAATAATAAGTCCAATGCATTCTTTATATGAATGGGATTAAACATAACCATTCTATACATATGTCATGTGAATAACCTTCTTTATTTGAAATACACAGATAGATAGGATATTGAAATAAAAACATATATTCTTTCTAATATGTATGGTATGTCAATTATAAATTACATGTTGGTTATAAATAATTATGCATGACATACCATGAGGTGAGAATGAAATTTCATACATGAAATTATAGCTTGCACACATAAAATAATAACTTGTTTAGACTTGTCACATAAAATGATAACTATTATTATTTAAATACTACGGTTACAAATAATCATAACCACAAAATAATAGAATAAAAATAAATTATAACTTTGTATTTGGATTTGGAAATAAAAGATTAACCCTTTTTATAAATGAAAATATATACATGTAGGTATATACACAAAATAATAACTACAACATTAAAGTATTAAACCCTTTTAAAACCTTAAGGCACACAATAACAAAATAAGGTTTTGTTATTGTTTTCCATTAAAAAAATAAAATATTATATTCACATAGGAAAACTGGATTTTTATTTAAAAATATACTTTTCAAGGTTTAACATGTACACATATATATACATAAATAATAATATACACATGTGTACATCTTTGTAGAACAAAATTTCTTGGTAAAACTTAAACTCTTAAGTTTTTAATTCGGGAAAAATTCATCAAATAGATAGAAACAATTTTGTATACATATATATGTATCAATCAGTATATATATATACATATATAAATGTATAAAATTCTTATAGATTGAAGATATTTTATTCCTTACAAATCATAGGTCTTAGAAATAACCATTTAACTCAAAACCCTTATCATACACACACACACAGAGATATATGAAAACAAACATTTCATACTTATAGATATGTGTGTGTGTGTTTGTTGTTTTGTGTATATATATATGACATTGAATTTATAATACTCTTCATCACGGAATAAATTCATGTCTGAGAAAAACGTTGATAAGTGAGAAAATCAATTGGATGAATTAATATGAAATAAAATTAAAAAAAACTTTGATAAATAATAATATCTATTATGGAAGATTTATCATGACTTTAAGACATAATTTTTATAAACATAATATATTCATTTAATGTAAAATATCAAAACATAAGAAAATATTTAAACTCACTACACAACCATGAATTAAAACATGAATTGATAATTAAAATAATTATTTACAATTATAATATGAAACTAAATTTATATAATATTTCTTTCATTATAAGTTATGAAATAAATTTATGTTAGATATACATATATATGTATATATACATATTTATTTATTAAAAAAATATTGATAAAAATATAATTAAACCCTTTGCATAAACATAACCATTCACATATGTTGTAAATTCTGAAAATAAAAATAAGTGTATGGATTTAAATGCATCTAAACATATATCCTTGAAAATAAAATTAAAACCCTTAAGAAAAAACACACAACTTAAGATAAATGATCCCTTTCAAAAATAAAATTTCAAAATAGATAAATAAATATTTCTCCCTTACACAACTCAAATTAAAATTTGACAATAATTCCTCATAAAGAAATTATATCTAATAAAATATATAATCCCCATATTTGAGTTTCAGTATAAAAAGAGGAGCAAACAATTTTTCTTATAGATATTAAATAAAAGAATATCAATAACCAGAATTCTAAAAATGAATTTAACTTCACCCTTACAACTATAAGATTTTAGAATTAGATCCTTTAAATCAAGAAAACTTATCATATATGCAGTTTTAATTAGAAAGATATGATTTTAAATATATATATATATATATATATATATATGTAAATACTTACAAGGTAGTAAAATTGTTTAAAATTAATTAAAACCCTTACCTGACATAAATCAAAAGAGGGTAGTTGGTTTTTGGAAACTAAGGCAGAGATCTTGGTAGTGAGAAAATTCAGGTAGCATTTGGGTGTGAAAAATAGGGTTTAATATAGAACCACGGTTTCAATTATCATATTTGCTAATTAAAAAATCGAATTAAATAAAGTTAACCAAAAAAATTTTTTATTAGCACAAATAAATGAGAAACAGGATTAATTGACACCCTAAAAATTATAATATTGAAACAATAAAGGGGAACTAAATCATGGGTGGGGATTTGGGTTTTTTTTAAACCATCCTCAGACTTACATGGAGGGTTGAATCTAATGGGGCCACGAAGAGGGTGGAAAGAAAGCATCATGGGAAAGTGGAGATGAAGGGCGCCGATAGCTATAAGGTGGTATGTGGACTAGTGAGACTCGATGAGGAAAAAGGAGGAGAAAGTATGAATGGTTTATCAAACTTGATCCGATTGAAGGGTTAGGATCAACCCTAATGAATTTTAGTGGAGAGGGTTCATGTGGCTTTGGAAGGGATGACAAGGATGTGGCCACAAGTCTGGTCGGATAGTCCAGGATGGGTGGAACATTTTAAAAGGTATGGAAAGCTAGGATTAAACAGAGTAGGATCAGACAGCTTGAGGTGTTGGTGCATTTTTAAAAGGGACAGACACTCTAGATCATGCGAAGCAGAATCAGACATATGATAAAAAATGTGGTGATAAATCGAGGCTATGGAGGCTCGATCTGGGAATCGATTTGGATGTCCAGGATCTCACGCAACGAGATTGAGTAGATGAGATCGTGTGCCCCAAGAAAAACTATATCCCACATCAAAACTGTATGGGTTTCAGGGCTTCCTTATAAGGCTCAGGGTGAGGCGAATATGTTTGATGACACAAACACATACCAAGGGAAGGATTACACACAACCTTCCCATCCAAGACTCGGCCTAACCCTAATCACACTTTCCAAGGACCTTATACATGGGTCTATGCGTGACCTAGATTATGCAGGCTTGGTTCGCCTATGCTGCTCGAGCCTCCTTGGGTGCGGGTAGACTCCTCCCTACTGAGGCTGACCCCATGAGGGTCCTTCATCATGGTTGAGGTGTCCCCAATCCAAAGGATGGAACATTTTTCAAATACTTAAAATAAATTTTTTAGAAAATAATTTATATGATTGTTTTATTTAATTCCCTTTTTAACATCTCTAATTATCCAACTATTTCAATCCACATTATTACTTAAAAATATCCAAAAATCATGCTTTTTTAAATTTGAAATATTTAACATAACAAAAACACATAAAATACTAACGGTTTCTAAAAATTTAAACACCCATGTTATAACCAAAAATTATCTTCAGTTTAAAACCATAATTTCATTTAATCAAAAATTTTATTTTAAAACATTTTAATCATTTTAAATTCAAAACACTTAAAATACCCAATGGTTATAAAACATCAACGGTCACTTTAAAACTCAACGGTTATTTACAATGGTCTTATATATTCTGTATAAATACCCATCCAAGGTATTCAGAGGATCAAATATCATTTCTTATTTTAAATGAATAATAATCTATATTTATTTGACTCTTAAAATTTTTTCTATAATATTTTTTATTACGATAAATCCAGGGGATGTCTGCTACACGTTTGGCCTTCTCGTTATACTTGTTTGTCTACCGTTTATTCTGATAGGTCTTGCAATAAGTTTCCTTGAGTAGTTGTGATATTTTATATTAATTTAATAAATTAGTGTTTGAATAAAATGTTTCTCATTGTCTTTTGTGTATTTTAATTAAATAACATTAATTTTCATAAAAACAATAATAATAATAATAATAACTAAAACTATTATTATTACAGTTATAATTAAGTTCAGGGCGTCACACCCCCCCCCCCCCCCGCCCCCACAATTCTATTATACTCATACACTCCCTCTAACACTGATCTTATGACATCATCCTCAATACCCCTACAAAAACATATTAATTAATATTAATTAACAAAATTTTAATGGAAATTAATTTATACCTTCACCGGGTCCACCACTGTGGATAATCCTCTGATGAACTCAAATTGATTCTCAAAGTGGTCACAAGTTCTTCAATTTCTTTAGCCCAAATATATATTGAGCAGATAGTATCAAAATCATGCATAAAATAGTTGGGTTTCTAGAGAGAGGCATGGAAGGTGTAAAGATTAGAGATATGGAAAAGGACTCGGTCCCTATAGACCAGTCGGACTACCTCATTTTTAAAAGTTTTGATATCATAAAGTCTCCCATACATGCTAAATCTCAGAACTTGAAACATATAGGCTTCACTGAGGTCACCCTCCTCTCTATCTTCTCATAATTTTCCTAAGGCTGGATAATTCTTGTATAGGGTGAAACACTTGAAGATACCTTCATAGTAATTTCCTTTACATGTATAAAATGAACGTTGTGTGTACACTATAAAGTGATATACATGGCTCAGTCCTTGGTAGAATCGAAGGATATTTGGGTTATTCAACACCCGGTAAAGGTTTTTACAAGACAAATATAGTTTTGTGAAAGGATGATATGCTTCTGAACATGATTTGAAAATTATTGTTTCAATTAACTCAGTAGGAAGAGACAAAAGATTGGTTGGTAATCTCTCTCCTTCCATCTGAAAATTTTAAGAAAATAATTTTACTTAAGAAAGCATTATTAAATTAGTAGTTTTGTTTTAATTTTGAAAAATTAACTAGATCATTCATTTGATACCAACTATAATGCCCCATCCCCAGTTTCCCAGTGTCGATGCTAAAATATGTTGTGTAATTTTTTTTATATAAGAGGAACTGAGAAATTACACAACACATTTCATAAACGAGGATCTTTACCGATCTAGTCTTTGGAAAATTAGATACAACCGTTACATTTCCTCAAAATTTAATAAAAATAAACTTTAGTGTGATGCCTCCAAAAAGAAAAGTGCATCACTGATAAATCTACTAAAACTATAGAAATGATTTCAAAACCTAAGGTGAGCATTTATAATTCCTAGTAAGGAGTTTTAAAAATTATTAAAAAAATATTTTAAAAAAATTTCTTTAAATAAAATACACACTTTAAATCATATTATTAAAAAGAAAATAACATTTCTCATAACATGTCATCATTAATTTTTGAGAGTTACTAAAAATAATTTTTAGGGAAATCCCATGCTCGACATTTTATATTCTTATTTAAAAGTTAAAAATAAAATTCAATATATAATATGCACACACTTGAACAAAAATGCATGAAATTCCACTTACAAGTTAGATAATAGCCATAATTAATTATATATGAAATTTCAGAGGTGTGGATACATATTTACACATGAAATAATACTTTTTTATAATTTTCACATAAAATGATATCAATTATCATCTAACACATAAATGAAAACCATGAAATGATAGATGAGTTTCTAACCTTAGTTTATAGATTGGAAACAGAATATTAACCCTTATTTATAATTGAATTTCAATATAAGTATATACATAAATATAAAACATTATATCACGTGCACTTGATTAATTAAACCCAGATAATGATTCTAAACCATGGATGTTTTACTAATCGAATAATCAAATGGAAGGTTAAATACTAATCTCATAATGAGGGAATGCATAATTTTGGACATCATAGTCACACCTTCAAGGCCTCGTGCTAAGACCATGCATAATCATATTGTTAAGATCTTGTCCCAAGACACTAGTTTTTCCCATGAGACCTAATGATGCATCGAGAGGATATAGTGGGCCTCACCCATCACATAAAAAGTCCAATGCATGTGGGAATGCATAATGTAGGACATCATAATCATTCTGTCAAGACCTCATTCCAAGACACTAGTTTGTCTCTTGAGATCTATCAATGCATCGAAAGGCTATAGCAGGCCTCATCCATCACATAATAAGTCCAATGCATTTCTCATATGAATGGGATTAAACATAACCATATTATATATATGTTGTGTGAATAACCTTATTTATTTGAAATGCACAGATAGATGGGATATTGAAATAAATACATACATGATTTCAAATATTCATGGTATGTCAATTATAAATTAGACGTTGGCCATAACTAACTATGTATGACATACCATGAGGTGAAAATGAAGTTTCACACATTAAATGATAGTTTGTGAACATAAAATAATAACTTATCCAGACATGTCACATAAAATGATAACTATTATCATTTAGATATTATGGTTACACCTAATCATAACCACAAAATAATTGAATAAAAAAATATAACTTCATATATGGATTTTGAAATAAAATATTAACCATTTTTAATAAATAAAAATATATACATGTAGGTATATACACGAAATAATAACTGCAACATCAAATTAGTAAACCCATTTAAAACCTTAAGGCACACAATAACAAAACAGGGTTTTGTTATTGTTTGACATTAAAAAAGAAGAGATTATATTAACATAGGAAAACTAGTTTTTTTATTTAAAAATATAATTTTAAAGGCTTAATATGTACACATATATATACATAAATCATATATACATATGTTTTCATCTTTGTGGAACAAAATCACTTGGTAAAACTTAAACTGTTAAGTTTTTAATTCTGGAAAAAATCATCAAATAGATAGAAACAATTGTGTATACTTACATATGTATAAATATATATATATATATATGTGTGTGTGTGTGTGTGTGTAAATATATACATATAAAAATATATAAAATTCTTATAGATTGAAAATATTTTATTCCTTACAAACCATAGGTCTTAGAAATAACCATTTAATTCAAAACCCTTATCACACACATATATATACATGAAAACAAACATTTAATACTTATATATATATATATATGTATGTATGTATATACATAGGGCATTGAATTTATAATGCTCTTCATCACAGAATAAACTCATGTTTGAGAAAAACATCAATAAATGAGAATATCAATTGGATGAATTAATATAAAATCAAATTAAAACAAAAACTTTGATAAATCATAATATCTGTTATGGAAGATTTATCGGGACTTTAAAACATTATTTTTATAAACATAATATATTCATTTAATGCAGAGTATCGAAACAAAATAAAATAATTAAACTCACTACTAAACCATGAATTAAAGCATGAGTTGATAATTAAAATAATTCTTTACAGTTATAATCTAAAACTAATTTTATATAATATTTCTTTCATTATAAGTTTTGAAATTAATTTATGTTATATATACACAAATATATATATAGATGTGTGTGTGTGTGTCTACATATTTATGTATTAAAAAATATTGATAAAAAGATAATTCAAACCCTTTTCATAAATATAACCATTCACAAGTGTTATAAATTTTGAAAATAAAATAAGTGGATGGATTTAAATGAATTTATACATATATCCTTGCAAATAAAATTAAAACCCTTAAGAAAAACACACAACTTAACATAAATGATACCTTTAAAAAATAAGATTTCAAAATAGATAAATAAATATTTCTCCCATAAACAACTCAAAATTAAAATTTGACAATAATTATTCATAAATAAATTCTGTGTAATAAAATATATAATCCCAATATTTTTTTTTTAGTAGAAAAAGAGGAGAAAACAATTTCCCTTACATATCTTAAATAAAATAATATCAAGAACCATAACTCTAAAAATGAATTTAACTTCACCCTTAAAACTATAAGATTTTAGAATTAGATCCTTTAAATCAAGAAAACTTATTATATATTCAGTTTGAATTAGAAATATATGATTTTACATATATATACATACATATATATATATATATCTATGTGTAAATATTTACAAGGTAGTACAATTGTTAAAAATTAATTAAAACCCTTACTTGAATTAAATCTAAAAAGGGTAGTGGGTTTCTGGAAACTGAGAGAGAGAGCTTGGTAGTGAGAAAATTCAGGTAGCATTTGGGTGTGAAAAGTGGGGTTTAATATAGAACCAAGGTTTCAATTATTATAGTTTATAATTGAAAAACCTAATTAACTAAAGTTAACCAAACAAAATTGTTTATTAGCACAAAGCAATGAGCAACAGGATTAATTGACACCTTAAAAATTATTATATTGAAACAATGAAGGGGATACGAGTCATGGATGTGGATTTTTTTTTAAACCATCCTTGGACTTACATGGAGGGTCGAATATAATGGGGCCACAAAGAGGGTGGAAAAAAACCATCACAGGAAAGTGTAGATGAAGGGGGTCAACTACTATAAAGTGGGACATGTACTGGTGCGACTCAATAAGGAAGAAGGATGATAAAGGATGAATGGTTCATATCAAACTTGATCTAATCGAAGGTTTAGGATTAACCCTAATGAATTTTAGAGTTTGGATTCATGCGTATTAGAAAGGGATGTTCAGGATGTGGTTGTGGGTCTGATCAGACAGTCCAGGCTGGGTGGAACATTTTAAAAGGGATGGATGGTTGGGATTAAACGAAGCAGGATCAGATGGATAGAGGTGGTCACATGTTTTTAAAAGTAATGGATGGTCCAAATTAGGTGAATTCATATTAGATGATCGGTAAAAAAACCCTACGATAAACCGAGTTTGTGGGGGCTCGATCAGGGAATCGAAATAGATGGTCAGGATCTCGCACAGTGAGATCAAGCGGCTGAGATCACACACCCCGGGAAAAATTGTATCCCACATTGAAAATGCTTGGATTTTGAGGATGACTTATAAGGATCAGAGTGAAGTTTATAGGTTTGATGACATAAACAAACACCAAGGGAGGTCTTACACATGGCCTTCCCATCCAAGCCTCAGTCTAACCCTACTCGTTCTCACCAGGGACCTTATACACGGGTTCGTGGGCAACCTGGCCTATGCATGCTTGGTTTGCCTATGCTTCTCAAGCCTCTTTAGGCATGGGTAGACTTCTCCCTTCTGGGGTTGACCCCATGAGGGTCCTTCATCATGGTTGATGTGTCCCCTATCCTAAGGATGAAACATTTTTTAGTACTTAAAATAAATTTTTAGACAATTATTTATATGATTATTTTATTTAATTCCCTTTTTAACATCTCTAGTTATCCAACTATTAAAATCCACATTATTACTTAAAACTATCTAAAAATCATGTCATTTTAAATTTGAAATATTTAACATACCAAAAACACATAAAATACTAACGGTTACAAAAAATTTAAACACCCATGTTATAACAAAAATTTATCGTCAATTTAAATCCATAATTTCATTTAACTGAAAATGTTATTTTAAAACATTTTAAGTATTTTAAATTTAAAACACTTAAAATACCCAATGGTTATAAAACATCAACAGTCACTTTAAAACTAAATAGTTATTTAAAACTATCTTATATACCATATAAATACCCATCTAAGGTATTCATAGGAGCAAAGATCATTTCTTGTTTTAAAATAATGGTGCTTTGTATTTCTTTGACTCTTAGAAATTTTTATATAATGTTTTTCATTACGACAGATCCAGGGGATTTCCACTACATGCTCATCCTTCTCATTATACTTGGTGGTATACTGTTTATTCTACTAGTTCTTTCAAAAAAAATCATTAAGTAGTTGTGATCTTTTGTATTAATGTAATAAATCATGGATTGAATAAAATGTTTCTCATTTTATTTTGTGTATTTTAATTAAATAACACCAATTTTCATAATAATAATAATAATAATAATATCTAAAACTATTATTATTATAGTTATAATTAATTTTGGGGCATCACAATGGGTTTGTGCATGGTTTCCTCCCTAACTTTAGGAACAAGAGATCTATATTCTTAGATACCTTGAGGACTCTTATGCTTTGTGCTTAGTTTGTTATTTTCAGTTCATTGTTTTTGTTTTCTCATGTTTGGTCTCACTAATCACTGAATATAACACGTCTATTTGTTCATGATTATTTGGGTAGTGGTTATTGTATCTCGATAGTCTCTGATTGTTGGGTTAGTAAAATGTAAATCATTGATGATTTATTGGTTAATCACTAGCATGAAATTGAGTTTCATGGACCAATATGATATCATGAATTTCTATCAACTATCTCTCATTTCTAAATTTGGTGACTCCATCCAAGGAATTGCAATGTATAATCCTCATAATCTTACCATTAGTTTAAACCTTAATGGTGGGGAGCCACAAAAGATTGGGAAAAGGATGAAAACTTTATCTAGTGCGTGAGGACCCAATTCTGATTCATCCTTATGTCAGGACTACTGTAAAGAGATTTTCCATTCAGGTGTAAGAAAGATGCACATAGTAGATTATGTCACACAAGTAATGGTGGGCATGTTATAATTATTATATGTACCTTTATAGTAGGTGAGTCAATTATCATAGACATTTCCACTAATTGTCTTAAACATATTGATGTCATTGAAATCCACATTAACTAACTCATTCATTCAATGTTTTTCATCCTTATTTGGGGAATAGTTTACATGAATTTCAGGTCATATAATATTTCTAGGAACTGATGACCTTGTATTTTGTTCCAATTATATATATATATTATTGAGACCTAGTTCTTTTCTGGGGTGTTAGTTAATGAATTGACCTTTGGAATCTATGTTATTTATGAGTATAGGATTCCATCTTCAATCAAAGGGTGAAACAAAGTTGATATTTTATTTAGGGGAGAACTGTGTGATAAAAATTTAATAGTTTATTGAAGGATTTTCTTCCTAATAATAGCTTTCATCAATTTATAGTTATTTCTTGGATTCTTCATATAACCCTATTTGAAGCATCATATCATAATTTGTTTCATTTATAAGTTATTCTAATTGTTTTTATTCTGTTCAAGTATTTTCAATCAAGGATTGTGTGTTTTTTATGAATTTTTGGAGTTAAAGAGTTATTGCTTGGGTAAAAGAGGGAAGTTAGTTATTCAGTGGGTGGAACCATTTAGGGTCATAAACTGTATTGGTAGGGTTTTCTATCATATTTCCTTGCATTCTAATTTAATTAAATGTACATCATTTGTTTACCTCCTTAAGGTTATTCAATGATTTGGATTCTAATTATCTTTTTCTTATGATCATGTTTCTCATGGATCATTTGATCCAATTGGTTTTTGTTTTATTTCATATCATAGGTCGAGCATGATAAACTCATGTTAGGTCAACATTTAACTTTGGTACACCTATAGTGCTAGTATGGATGAATCTATGAAAAATATCATGGTTGGCATCCTATTATGTTGGACTAGTGATTTGACTTTATGTCTCATCAACGCTAGTTTCAAAAATTTTGATGATGTAAAGCCTTATGGTGGGGAGAATGTAACACCCCCAATTTGAGGTAATTCACCCTTATATTATGTATTTTGATGTTATATAATGTTTAGGTTTATTTTTTGGAGTTTTTGGTTTGTTTTATGTGTTTTAAAATTATTTATGGGGGCACATGGTTGGAGAATGGTTAGGGAAATCTATGCAGATTCTCTAGGAAACCATGTAAGGGAGTCTAGGATTTACTGGGTAGGCACAAGGTTGGCACATGGTTTGGAAAAATCACGAGACTTGGTAATTTTGGTATAGAGTCATTTTTCATGTTTGGCACATGGTTTTTCAAATCATGTAGCACAATCGTGTGGCCCTAGGTTTTTTTCAGTAGTACACACACATTTGGAACATGGTTTTTTAAATTGGGTGGCCTAACAATGTGAACAAATTTAATAAAAATTGAAAATTTATTTTAATTTAATTTTTTGCATGAAAACACTCATTCTTATCTCATTTAATTAGGCACTCAAACTATATGTATTCTCTAGAAAATTTTGGAAAGTCATCTCTCTTTGAAACCTATTTTTAATAGATAAAAGTGTGTTGGATCTAGGATATTGAAGTAAGATCCCATTTCTCTACTTATTTTTCTCTTCCTTCTAGATCTTCTAATTTTAAATTTAATGGGAACTTAACTTAGGTTTTCTATGATTATATCTATTATATTAGTCATGTTTTTAAAATTACTTATTGGTATTATTGAATCAATTATAAAGGGATCCTTGATTGGATAGATCACTCCTTATTTCTTCATGTTCTTCAAGACATGTCATGAGGTAAGTGGCTTCTCTCATTTCAGCACTTATTCTAGAACTTAAAGAATTATTTTTTTGAAAATGTTTATCTTGAATTTTTAAAAGAAATGTTGGATTCTTTATTTAATAAAAAACTTTTTTATTATTTGTAAAACATTGTAATTTGAATGGATTATGGAAAACCCCCATTGATTTATGGTTTTAAATTGTGGTTTTAGTTTAATGAAAGAAAGATGTTTGATTAAATTTTTTAAGGGAAAAATTGATTAATGTAAAATTAATGGATGTGAAAATTGGGAATACATGGAATGGTGTTTGTTCATTTTCATTGGATGTGTCTATTAAATGGAACATGATTCCAGACCAGAGGCACCATATGGATTAACACCAATGATAGGCTTGGTGGATGGAGGAGTTACCGCTCATGAGTTTTGGGAATATTATTGAATGGATGTGTGTGTGTGTGTGTGTGTGAATGTGGAATGGATATTCCAAGTAAAAATAATGGATAAAATATTCCAATTTAAAGTTAAATTATTTTAAATTGATAAACTATTTCTTTTATTCCTCTATTTTGTTTTAATTATGTTTTGAACTATGAGCTAACATGTTCTTGTTCATGTGAGTTGGGAATTCACTTTGGGATTTCCTAATATGTATGATTACTCACCCCCTACATATTCACTTTGGATCATATGCATACATTTTTCTTCATGATATAGGTAAAGGAAACGATTCTTATTTCTCTAGTGGAATATCATAATTCTACTTTCTTAGGATGATTATTGGATCTTGGAGTTTCATTAGGGAGTGGTTGAAGTGATGTCGCATCAGTTTTGTTGTATTCAAATGTCTTCAAATTTTATTGGGTCGCTTTGTTTTACCTTTTTAATAATACTCTAATATTTTGGTTTGATTAGTTTTTTATTTTATTTTTATTATTTATACTTTATGCATCATATAGTTTGGTTTGGTTGTTTTTATTTTGTCTTGAAATATTATGGTTGTCTAAAGGGAAAATCACCCCCCAACATTTTGGTAAGCCCTTGGAATTTATTACCAACCTTTGGTGTCTTGGGTATTTCACCTAGGGTTAGTGGTACCTCAGATATTTTCAGGCTAATATTTAGGGTTGGTATGTTAAATTTTTGGTTTAAAAAGATCATAAAATCTTGAAATAACTCTTTGACCAGCATGACTTGAATCTCAGTCAAAGAGGGTGGTTTGATTACCTACATTACTTTGAATTTGAGATGTGATATACTCCCAAAAATAGGGACATCTGTAACACCATGATATTTTAAAAAGAAAACAATGTTTGATAGTGTATATGGCATTCATCACTGAGCCTTAACAAACCATGAAATATTATTATTTAAATATGATCATTATAACTTAACCATTAAATTAGTGGGTATAAATATGATTAAATAATTTATGAAATATAAATAAATATAATACTCAATATAAATTTATTGATAAATTCTTATGAAATAAGCACTCAATTTTTTATGAAGACATTTTATTCTTCAACAAAATGTGTTTTCTTTAAAAATGATTTTTATTATTTTTTGTGTGAAAATATTATAATTAATTTATGGAAATTTTATAAAATGGTTTTGATAAAACAAATTTCAGTTTTAAAATCATAATATCAAAATTAAATTAGGTTAAAATTTTGGGATTTTTTTGAAATGTTTGATTTTTTAGTGAATAGTGGAAATTACAGATTTTTCAAATACTGTCATTTATTTCCATTAAATAGAGTAATTAAAAATTTATATTATATTTTTTATTTGGTATTAAAGTTCCATATGAACCATTTTATTTATAAAAATCTAATTAATTTCATATTAATAATAAATTTTCTTGATTTTTCTATAAGTTTATTTTTGTCGGGGAAGCTCTCTCTCGGTCACGGCGGCCTCTCCTCAGCTCGACGTCTCCTAGCATGGCGCTTTGGTGTTGGGTATCTCGCTCTCATATCGATGCTAGTTCTGGTGTGTATCCGGCTCATTGGTTCCTTCATTCTTGGCTCGGCATCGGATCCGACGAGCTTCGTCTTCCAGGCGGCGGCTCCGGATGTGGATTTCTGGTTCCTACGACAGATCTGGTTTGCTTCCTTCCGGGGGCTCAGTATCAGTATCTATTTTGGGTCGGTGTCGGTGCAGACTAGTGTTTGGTTTTGGTGCGGTTCTTCTTTCGTGGGTGGGGAGGTGTGGGCTTCAGCGAGGCTTGGAGGGGGGAGAATGTGGTTTTTTTTGTTTTTATTTTCTTTTCTAGTCTCAAGTTTGATGGTTGTGTGGTTAGATTGGATGTGTGATGGAGTTTCTTGCAGTATCCTTTTCACCGGAGCTCTACTCCTCATTGGCCCTTCGTTTCCCATGGTTCGGCCTTTGGGAAACCCAGAGAGGGTTCTTCTGCAGCCTTGACCTGACCAACTTCATGCCTAGGGCGGCGCTGTTGGTTCAGTTCGACTCAGATCCCCTCAATGACGATGCTCCTTCAATGTGCAGTTTGGACTGGGTGATGAAGACCCGGCTTCATGCTCCTTGGCTCTTCTTCCTATTCGGTTTTCTACGGTTGTGGTGGCGGAGGTGCCTTTTGATTGCGGTGGGGATTCTGTGTTTTTTATTCCAACATTGTGGTTCTCATTTTTGTGGTTGACTATGTTTAGTTGAATGCTTTTGGAACTCAGGATCATAGATTCATCCAGACTCGACCACAAGGTTCAGGTCCTATGAGGTTTTAGAGCTGGTATTTTACCAATGCAGGCTTTACGGATTTGGAAGTTTGAGAGGGTGTGGTGATAGCCATCGGATTGGGCATGTGCTCTGTCATAGGACACCTGTTTGTTGTTCAGTCTTGCATCGGGTGAGAGCATCATCACAGTTCAATCACTGGGGAGGGTCCATTCTAGTTGTCAGTTTGGACTCTTTTTTTCTATGATCTTCGGGTTGGTTATGTTTTATTTCATGATGTCTGTTTGGTTCCCCCCTTTATCCATTAAAAGGGGCTTATTTTAAAATAATAAAAATCTAAGGCCTTTGGGCCATTGGAGGAAAAAAATTATCATGTTTATCTGGTTTAATATTAAATTAAATCCTATAGATTCTATGTTTTGAATATTAGAAAATGAAATAAATATTTTGAATTAGGAGGTCCAAATTTGGAAAATAGTTCCCTTTTATTTTTTTCATTATTAATAGTAACTATAGTAAATATTTGTTACAACGGTAAAGATAAAATGGGTTAATTAAGGGTAAAAATAATTTGATAAGGACTAAAAAGTAACTCTAACACTTTATTTATTTTATTGGATGGGTATATTTCATCTATAATCATATAAAATTCAAATATATTTATTTTTATTTCTATATGTCCTTGATTGTGACCTTTATAATATTTTATATAAAGAAAATCCAAGAATATATTAATATTTAAATATATTGATATTGATATAAATATAATATTTTTATTAAATATGATTTATATAATTCTAAACACGCATTTATACTTAATATATAATATATTTAGTGAAAAATGAATTATAAAAGAATTTAAAAAATAATATAAATTAATAATTTTCTAATTTTTATCGATTAATAGTCATTTAATAACAATTGGATGGAATAAAAATTAAATAAACTAATGAACGGTCTAATATAAGTTGAAGGCATGATTTGAAATTCAAATGGACACAAATTTTGATCTAGGTGTTTGTTTGAGCCCTACCACATATCAAATCAAATCCTACGAAGATATCTACACCATGTTGACCTAGGGAGATCTTGGTCACTATTTTTTTGGGTCAAAAGGGACCAGAAGACATCTAAGATAGTTTTTTTAGTTGAGATACCCTAATTTTTTAATATTTGATAGTATTTTAGCTTCATTTAATAAATTCTTCTTGTCCCTTTTCAGTGGAGATTAAATTTATTCCCTAGGATTACATTCATATAGATATTATGGTTCTAAAATTTTATTGTTTTTTATATTTTATTTTTATTTATAATTAAATATATTCATATTTTCTTATATTTACTTATAATAAATCAATTTTATAAATACATATTTAAACATATTTAAAAAAATATTTATTTTTAAAAATATAAACCATATGCCAATAAATATTTATTATTCATTTTATTTAAAATAAAAAATATCCATTTTATTTACCTTATAAAAATGAATTAATATGTGTATATATACCTATACAAGTAATTTTTATATATAAACATGTGTGTGTCAGTAAAAAAATGTATATTTATATGTATATTCTAATATTTCTAAATAAATACATATATATGTAAATATTTGTATGTGTATGTGATAAATATAAATTTATACTTGTGTGTGAAAATATGTGTGTGTGTGTGTCAATATTATGTATATACAACATATATAAATTTATTTTTATAAATATATCATTATCATTAAATCTAGTATATAAATGTATTTAAAGTAAATATTAATAAACATATTATAAAAAAATTATATCTAAATATGAAATCACATGTAAATATGTATACATATATATTTAAATATATAGACATATAAATATTTATGTCATGTATAAAATTTATATCTCAATATATAGATATATTTTAAAAATTAATTTAAAAATAATTATATAAATCATACGAAATTATTTATTATCCTTTTTATTTAAAATAGTATCTAACCATTTTTATACATTATAAAAATATCTAAATATATATATCCTTATACAAATGTGTATATAATGTTTATATATACATATGTTTGTGTATTAACAAACATATACATATTATATTTATATTTTAATATATATAAATGAATATTAATATATAATATATTTAAATAAATATAAGTGTGTATGTGTGTCTATATATATATATATCACAAAATTCTAAATATATACAGATAAATAGAAATATCGTAAAATATAAAATAAAACAAGCTTGATGGAGTGTTAAAGGGCATCAAATCGCATAAGGGAGGTCAAGGGATCAAGTCCAGGCATGTGTAGGTATTTGGGAGAGAATTTTAGTACTAAGGAAGGGTGGGGGTGCATAATAGCGGTTGGGTAGTGGAAAGAACTGAGAAAGGGGGTTGTGATCACTGAGAAAGGGGGTGTTGGGGTGCGTGAAAAAAAATTTCCAAATTTTTTATCGGTGATTTTTTTAGTGCTATTAAAATCTTCTTTTGTCATCACTAAAAAATTGCTGATAAAGTCACCCTTTATTAGTGCTTTTTTTTAGTGCTGATAAAGGTAAACTTTTAATATCGCTCGCAATATCATCACTTTTTAGCACTAATAAAACCCTTTTTTAGCACTGCTAAAGGGTGGATCTAAAGTAGTTCTTATTTTTATGTTTTCCTCCGGTGTTATGTGATGTATATTATATACGTTATTTTATATTTTTATTATACTTTAACCAAAGGGTATATTCTCCCCAAGTAATCTTAGTAGACCCACACCGCTAGTTAGTTGACTCTGGAATGCGGGAAGGTGTGTTTGAGGTTGTATAACATAATAATCTATTTACCATTCATAGTGGACCAGGTCGAGATGTTATAAAGTGGAATCAAAGTTTTTTCTTTTATTTTACGCTTTGGGAAGGTATACGGGAGACTAGGATGTGTCGGGGCTTAGTAATGAGCTTGTGCCTAAGAGTAACTAACCCACATATAGGGAAAAATCAAAATCTTTGGGGATAGGACTTATTGTTCTTGAATTTTTCTTGTTACAATTGTGTTATTTCAACTTGAGTAACACATTTGGTTTTGTTGTTATTGAATTTTGTATATTATCTCTTGGGTCGGTATGGAAAGAGAGAATGTGTACATCCATGCATCATGCTAGACACATAGGATCCACATCTCTTCCATGCTTCTGTTTGTGATTGATTGATATATATATATATATATATGTATATATGTATATGTATATGTATATGTATATGTATATGTATATGTATATGTATATGTATATGTATATGTATATGTATATGTATATGTATATGTATATGTATATGTATATGTATATGTATATGTATATGTATATGTATATGTATATGTATATGTATCTGTATATGTATGTGTATATGTATGTGTATATGTATGTGTATATGTATGTGTATATGTATGTGTATATGTATGTGTATATGTATGTGTATATGTATATGTATATGTATATGTATATGTATATGTATATGTATATGTATATGTATATGTATATGTATATGTATATGTATATGTATATGTATATGTATATGTATATGTATATGCATATGTATATGTGTCACGACCTGCCTTCACCGAAAAGAGGGAAGGGAGAGCAGATTGCCAAGCCCTTCCTTCTTTAAGTTGAAGGAGAGATAATGACCCCCGAGTCCCGCCTCCAGTAGGCCCCGGAGTGGCGACTAGCACCAAGGGTATAACATTTTCACAATATGGGAGGCATTACCCTTCTTTTAGTTAACCAAGATTGGGATAAAGAATGAGTCAACACCAAACACCACCAAGTATAGAAAGCTCAAGGTAAAAACCAAACTACATGCATGTTTTAATAATAAAATTGAACAAAGTACAAGGACTCCAATGTACAATACCCAACATTAAAGGAAAAAAGGATAAGCAGAATCTGATAGCGACCAACAGCAACTCCAACGTCCAGACTAGTAAGGTCTCGCACGGCCTTTGAAGCCCTCCTGGAAACCTGAAAGTAAACGTAGGGTGAGCATACAAAGTATACTCAATAGTAAAACCTAAATCTCTCATGCACAAGTGGGGAGACATCCTAAAGTCCTGTGAGAAGCAGAAGAAACATCATCTATCAAGGAAACTATCATCCCACCTCACCGGCCACGCTCACCAAATAACAAAAGCAATAAGGTAATAGTAAGAACAAAACATTTGGGTACCCCACACCACCATTTCCCCCACTTACTAGCTACTCATCCCTAATGGAAAACGTCTTGACGCTACCATGCTCTTCCTTCCCGCACACACCTAGGCCTCACAACCACACATCCCTGCCCGCACACACATGGGCCTCACAACCATCCATCCATGCCCGCACACACTGGGCCTCATCCCTAAGACACCTGGGAAAACAAACCTGCCCGAATATTCATGGGATAACAACACACCAATTGAAACCTACCCGAATAATATTGGGTGTAAGGTCGCCTCCAGCCATCACAGCCGAGGGAAGAGGGAGCAGGAAGGAGAGTAACTAGGGGGAAACACCCTTCCCCATGAAATGGGGTGTCTGACACTAAGTGCCCAACGTGGGTGGGGTGAGACTAAACACAAAAACATACAGTTACACATATATATACCAACACACAGCTCAACCTATGGCTCCTCAAACAGATACAAGTAGGTGCCCAAGCACTGCTGCCTCAGAAAACAGGCACACAACAAACAGTTCCCAGTTTCTCTATTCAAGTTATCATTTCATAACAGTTCAGTATGAGTTAATCCCTTCAATAATGGGCAACTAACAGGCACATTCATAGATGAAACAACAATAAGGCGGAAAGTAAAAACATCGGTTAATTTAAGCATTCACACCCGGTTCTCCTGTAAAGTCACAAAAACTAGGGATCAAGTGAGATCCCTCTAAGTACTGGAAACAAAACAAACCCCAAGACATAGCCCCATGTCCCCAAAATCTAGGAGCCAATGGTTTCTCAACAACAGAGGATCCCACCCGAATTCGTGTCATGGCAGAGCAACCACACAACCTCAGATTCACAACCAGCAAAAGTATAACAACAGGGGATCCCATTCCCACCCATATCACCCCAGCAATCTAAGCCCCCGTCCAAGAAAACCATAAAGTCACCCGCAATCGGCCCATGAAAGAAAACAACCAAACCACTACCACCAACACAATGCAGGCCCTTGCAGGTATTTTCAAATTTAAAAGATTTAACACACTCCATGATTTCAATTCCACTGGGCTTTAACCAGAGTTATCACAGAAAAGGGTCTATCCTGGTGCTTTCAATTTATTTAACCGAGTATACATAATTAACCAATTCCATGTTACGTTTAATTAAACATCCAGGAGCTCCGAGGTTCATTAGTGTACAGATAACGACCACCAACGTTCATGATTTTCAGTGAGCATAGGCCCGTATAATTCACAACACATATCAACATAAAAGAGTTCAACATAACATCGATCAAACCCCCCCCCCCTTTCCTTCTTTAGAAGTATGTTCATTATCTTCATTAAGTTTGATTTCATCAATTTCCACAGAGACAAAATCATACCCACCACGAATGATGCACATAAAGGAGATACGAAGGAGAAAATCCCTACCTGATTGATCTAAGGATCGACGTTAAGTCCTCGCGTAGAAACTGGAAAACAGAAGTAGCAAGAACTCCACAGAACGCGATCAAGGAAAACTTTGTGGGTGTAAAACTCGTCCGGAGGAAGGGTATTCAGAGCACAGGCTAATAGAGAAAATTTAACCTAGGGAGAAGAGAAGCTTTAGGTTATAAAGTTTGAGATACAGCATCCCCGAGACGGTTAAGATATGGAGAAAAACTTGAAACCGTGGAAGAAGCAGGATCGTGGGTTGACCATGCGGCTGGGCCACCCCACATGTCCAACTTAAAAGGTCCCCGCCCTTCAAGGCGGTTAAAACCGACGCACACCTCCTTAACCAAGGAAGGACTCCTCACAGGATGCGGTAGAGGCGTTTCTGAAAACGCGGTTAAAGGCATGACCAAAACACATGGTTTTCCATGTAAGGAGGGTACCTCACCAAACATTTAATTAAATACCATAAATGGTCTTTAAAACAGGCTTAAAGGGGTCAAAACATTGTTTGTGAACCAATTCGCGCAAAAAAGGAGGCGCTACTGGAAAACTCGTGGAGAGGTCACCGGTAGGCTAGGCCTACTAGTAGACCAAGCTACCAGTTGGCTGAGGCTACCAGTTGGCTGAGCTACCGGTAGGTTGAGGCTACCGGTCGGTCGAGTTATCGGTCATCCGAGCTACTGATAGGCCGAGCTACCGGTAGGCCGAGCTACCGGTAGGTCAAGGCTATCGGTAGGAGGAGCTACCGGTAGCTCGGCCTACCGGTAGCTCGGCCTATCAGTAGCTCGGCTGACCGGTAGCTCGACCGACCGGTAGCCTCAACCTACCGGTAGCTCAGACAACTGGTAGCCTCGGCCAACTGGTAGCTTGGTCTACTAGTAGACCTAGCCTACCGGTGACCTCTCCACGAGTTTTCCAGTAGCGCCTCCTTTTTTGCGCGAATTTGTTCGCAAACAATGTTTTGACTATCGGTAGGTGGAGCTACCGGTAGGCCGAGGCTACCGGTAGGTCGAGCTACCGGTCGGCCGAGCTATCGGTCGGCCGAGCTACCGATCGGCCGAGCTACCGGTCGGCCGAGATACCGATAGGTCGAGGCTACAGGTAGGATGAGCTATCGGTAGGTCGAGGCTACTATTAGGTCGAGCTACTGGTAGGCCGAGCTCCCGGTAGGCCGTGCTATCGGTAGGACGAGCTACCGGTAGGCCGAGCTACCGGTAGGCCGAGGCTACCGGTAGGCCGAGATACCGTTAAGAGTCTTAGCTTCACTGAGAAGTTGGTATGGCCTTCCAGACCACCCAGAACACCCCAGACATCAGATTTTCACCATGTAATGGACCCCAAAACCCCAGGCCATTACAATATGTATATGTATATGTATATGTATATGTATATGTATATGTATATGTATATGTATATGTATATGTATATGTATATGTATATGTATATGTATATGTATATGTATATGTATATGTATATGTATATGTATATGTATATGTATATGTATATGTATATGTATATGTATATGTATATGTATATGTATATGTATATGTATATGTATATGTATATGTATATGTATATGTATATGTATATGTATATGTATATGTATATGTATATGTATATGTATATGTATATGTATATGTATATGTATATGTCTATGTCTATGTCTATGTCTATGTCTATGTCTATGTCTATGTCTATGTGTATGTCTATGTGTATGTGTATGTGTATGTATATGTGTATGTATATGTGTATGTATATGTGTATGTATATGTATATGTATATGTATATGTATATGTATATGTATATGTATATGTATATGTATATGTATATGTATATGTATATGTATATGTATATGTATATGTATATGTATATGTATATGTATATGTATATGTATATGTATATGTATATTTATATGTATATGTATATGTATAGATATGTGCCTATGAGGAAAAGAGGGTTGATCATTTAAAGTATCAAAAATATCTTATATGTTGTTTTCCCATATAAGGATATGGTGGAATATTACTTGGAAATTTACATGTGTGATACCTTTATGTGAGGGTTGACATAAATGGATTTTTAAATGAAGGTTTTATTTACATAAAGTGTCAGTAAGAAGTCTATAATCTATTTTCCCTCATAGCTTGTGAATGATACCTAATCTAACCAAAACTTGTGAATCTAAAGCCTTAAAAATATGAAAAAATCTTAATAAAAAATCATAATAAATGTGACTACATGAAATAGGAAAGAAAAAAAATATGAAATACTATGGATAGTGATGGTGTATGATCTTGAGTAGTAGGTGGGTTTTGAGAGAGCACCTAGTTTTATGAGACCTTATGGGCTGGATATATAGGGCAGTGATATATTGTACATATTTTTTTTCTTTAAGATTTGATAGTTATCCTATTATATTATTCTAATATGTTTGTTTTTTTGGAATTATAGTGATATGTCGCCTCAGATATTTAGGTCTCATGCTGAGAGGGAGAGGGTGAGTATGCCCTGCTAGTAGGTGGGATAGAGCCTCATACAGTTCAGGGTCTATCTATTGATGATCAGCTTTTTGAAAGTCTTCTGTGTGTATTCCAGTTGATGGAGGGGGGATATCCTTGAGCTATTCTATCAATGTTATACCTTACCCATGAGTTTTAGAAATAACACCCCCCCCATTTTATCGAGTGAGGATGGTTCTTAGGCAATTGAGTTATGGATGGAGTCTATGCAGACAATCCTTGGCCATTTAGAGGCACCTGAGGACAATAAGGTGAATCTGGTAGTTTACATGTTTCATGGGATAGGATAACATTAGTGGG
This sequence comes from Viscum album, assembly GCA_963277665.1. NCBI lineage: Eukaryota > Viridiplantae > Streptophyta > Magnoliopsida > Santalales > Viscaceae > Viscum > Viscum album. The sequence goes on along the minus strand of OY728146.1, from coordinate 1,660,236,033 downwards.
ATGTACTTTTCTAAGGTGAGTGGCATATTGGGTTGACCTAGAAGGGCTTCCAGACTCATTTATTTATTCATTTATTTCCTAAGACCTTGCGTTCAGATAGATCCTAGGATTTCGTATGGTTGAAGCATAGGGATATGACAGTTATGGATTATGCCTCTCATTTTATAGAGATTTTGTGTTTTGATCCCACCTTATCTTGTGATGAGATAGCTATAGATAAACATTTTGAGGATGTCATGTGTTATGAGATAAAGGGTAGATAAATATTTTCCGCCTAAATTATTTTTTAGATATTGTAAACAGGTCCTTGATCATTGAGAGGAACATTGGTGAGGGCCATGGAACTGGGTAGTTTTCTTCTAGGGGTGGCAGTGGTTGTGGTTCCTCTAGTAGCTAGAAACATCGATCAGACGACTCATTCTAGGGAGGTTGTAGCCAATATCATCAAAGCAATGACTCTCCACTTCCTTCATGAGGGAGCAGTGAGATCTGGTGCTATCTCTATGGGAATTAGGGGTATAAAAAAGTATAGTATGATCAACTTCCCTAGGAGTGTTATTAGTGTGTAATAATGGGTTACCCGTTCCATTTCTCCCAGTTGGGTAGCAAAATACCAATGGAATAGGTTCAAGATTAATTTAGGGCTCTAAAGATGGGACTACTACACCTCAACATACTAGTAGTTGGGAATCCACAGGTTGTTCAGGCCATGGTGGCATATGTGGAGCTCCTAGTTAGGGTCAGCAGGGGAGTATGACATAGGACATCCACACTGGAGTGCATGGCCACAGTACTGGCCACTTTACATGTAGTTGATCCTACTCTAATAGGTCGGGATATCAGATCATCTATTCTACAAGGTACGATCTCAGTAGATTTGACTCTTGCTTATGCTATTTTTGATATAGGAGCATCTCATTCCTTCATATCTACTCGATTTATTAGAGGTTAGGGTTTAGTTATGGAATAACTTTATGGATTTATATCTATTGGCAATCCCTTAGATGAAAAATTCAGAAGGGATTCACAAGTGTAAAAATTATTCCCTAGTCATTGGCAGTTTTCAATTCCTTTGGGACTTCTTTGTGTTGGATATGGGTGGTTTTAAGGGTTTAATTTAAACCTAGGTCGGGTTGGGTCTACCCACCAAAAAATTGGGTCATGAACTAACATTTGAGATGGGTCGGACCGGCCTGGAAAACCTTGTGAGGTGGCCCATGCCTGACCTTAGGCTGGCCCTAACCATCGGCTTGGGATGGGATTTTCGGGTCAGGTTACGGACTGACACTTGCGAGCTTTTATTATTTTTAAAATAAATTATATTGTAAGTTAAAAATGTTTTTTAAATGTATTTTAAAAAAATTTAATGTTTTTTTAAACATTTTTTAAGTTTTTTAAAAAAAAAATATGTTTTTTTAAATGTTTATTTTAAAACTTTTTGTTTTAATGTATTTTTAATTTTTTTTATTTTAAAATTTTTATTTTAAAACTTTTTTTAAAACAAATTAAACATTTTTTACACAATTTTTTAAAATGTTTAAACATTTTTTTAAATGTATTTTTTAGAACCTCTTTTTTTAAAACGTTTTTATTTCCTTTATTTTACAAATATTCAATACATATATATATACACTGTTTCATAATAAAAATGTTCCAAAATGTTTTACACAAGCATATTATATAAACATAATATATTTTATATGCATAAAATTATTTATGCACTGCACCAAAACTAATAAGAAACATACTAATACTCACCGGAAATCCATGAAATGATGAGGGATTTGGAAAAATACAGACCTTTATATGGTTGATCAATGGGTGAGTGTTTTTTTGTTAATATATAATGAGTTATTATATATATTTAAATATATATATTATGTTCAATAATTGATATATATATATATATATATATTATACCTAAAAATATTAAACATTATTTAAAAATATATATATAATTTATTTGTGATAAAAAAGTAAAAAACAATTAAAAATTCAGAAAGTAAACTATTTATTTGTGTAATGAAAAAAAATATTGAAATGTATTTAATAAAAAAATACAATATATATCTACTCTATTACAAAAGCACATTACAAAAAGAATAAAAAATCAATCATCTTATTTTGATGTTGTGTCTTCAGTGGGGCTTGACAACATGTCGAGATTATTATCAATGTTGATAAATTCTTGTTTTTTGATCTTGTGCATAAAAATGATCCCTTATGTCTATAAAAGATTCATCCATTTCTGGTGTAATCTATGTATGATAATCACTGAAAACTCATCCACCTGCACTAAAAGTAGAATCAGATGCATATGAAGAAATAGGAAAACTAAGTACATCATGACAAATTTGTGTTAGTACAGGCCATGTAGATTCATAATATTTCCACCAATATAAAATATCAAAATCATATTCATTATCAATTAGTGAATATTTTAAATATCATTTCAATTCATATGTTTTTACACTGGAGGATTTGAAAAGCCTTCTATTTTTTATAGTTGTCCATATAATTCCACTGCCCTAAGAAGAATGTGTAGGTTGTGTGGGTCTTCTACTAATATAAACATGTATAATAACTTTATATTAATTATATAATTGTTCTAAAAAATAAAATATACGATCAAATTGAGATTCATCATCAAAAAAAAAAATTTAAAAATGTTTTCAAACTAGTTTCTTTACATTTGGATCCAATATAATTGACATTCCAAATATTATAGGTAATGGATTAAAATATTTATAAAAAATTTTCTTTCATGACATTAATAATGTATATATAATATTTATAAGCCATATATTTTATAAAAATAGACAATATATCTATTAAATCATGCAAAACTAAAGGTTGTGTACTAATATATACATGTAAAAATAATCGAATCAATTTTTCAAATACATGTAAAAAATATTTATATAATTTAACTTTATCCCAAAAAATTTTTTAGGGATACTAACCCCTTCGCGTATTATTGTAGATTGAATATATATATATATATATATATATATCTTTTCTTTTCTTTAAAGATAATTTTAACATATAATATGTGGAATTCTATCTATTTTCTATATCTAATTATAATTTTCATTCTTTCATTTTTTTTCCTATTGAAAAATCCTTATATATACTTGTACACGATTAGAATAACTATTAATAATACTAATTAATTTTCTAATAATATTTATAGAATCTTTATAAATAGATAAAACATATTTAACAATAAAATGTAAAATATGAGTACAATAATGAACATGAAATATTTTTCCATCACATGGTAATTGAAATGAAGATATAAGATATGTCATTGTATTATTATAATAAGATTCATTATCCATAGTAATTTTAAATACTTTATTTTTGAAACCCCATTCCGAAATATGATCTCTTAATGCAACACCTAGTGAATGGATAGTATATGTAAGTTCAACCAATTTGAATGAAATAATTTTTTTATGTAACTTCCAATCATTATCAATAAACTGAGCCATAATGCATTGATATTCCATATGTTGATTAGAAGTCCATAAATAAAAATTTAAACAAACACATCCATTTAATTATTTAAAAATATTTATAATATATTATTTAATATTGTTAAATTTTTGTAAAATAAAATTCCAGTATTATTTCACGAAAAAAGTTTATATTTATGAGTAAATGCTCTTTGAACTAAATTAGTAAAATTTGGACATTCACTAGTATCAAAATGATTTTATTTTTTATTTATATAATTAACTATCATATCTTGTTCATATATAAGATCATAAGAAAAACTACTTAATTTATTAATTCCTAATTTCATTTGTGTTCTAATATCTGGTTTATTGCTTCTGACATGTGCATTGACATGCCTTTTAAGGTTGCTAGTGCCACTATTTGATGAACCACTAAGAAACATAGCACTATATTTTCATTTTTCTTTTAACATGCTTTCACCCTTGAATTCATTGACATAAGTTGTTTCAAAGTGATCCCAAACATTATATTGATTTTTAGGCCTAAACAACGATGCAGCATGAGGATGATGAGATGAAGATAGAATATCAACACTAGGTGAACCAATTGATTTAGGATCAAAAAATAAATGGGGATCCATTTAAAAAATAAAATAAAATATTAATTTCAAAATAATAAATAAAATACCATATTAAGAGTGTATGATGCAAACACAAAGTTGATATATTTATGCACGCATGACTTGAAAAAGTAGAAAAATCACCACAATGAATTATGTGTAGTGATATTAGTGACCCAATCCTGATAGAAGAGCATAAATCTGGAAAATTTAGAGTAATAAATGTGAAAAAAATGAGGGAGAGGGTTTTGTTATTTATAATGAAAAACATGCACTAATTTTTTTTAATACCAAACAGTCATTTGACCATTTGTTTTTATTTTATTCACCCACCACATCTAAAATGTTAATATGACCTTTCATACTTTTTTAAGTGACCTGGTGGGGGGGGGGGATAGTTTCCATTGAAGAAACTTGGGTGGGGGATGTATAGTAGTCAAGGGGGTAAGAAGGAACATCTTTTTTAAAAAAATAATTTAATACAGATTTTTTTTGTTTTACCATTTAGAAAAAAAAAATGAAAGACGGATCGTTGGGGTTGTGTTTTGTGCATGCTACAGAGGTTAGGGGTTATGTTATGTGGTATTTTTTTTAATAACTATATATATATATATATATATAGTTTGACCGTTTAAAAAAAATTGGAAGAGGGAGGGGTTAGGGGATGTTATATGCTATATAATACATGGGATATTTTATGTAGTTTTTTTTATCATTAGCTTTGTGTGTGTGTGTGTGTGTGTGTGTGTGTGTGTGTGTATAGGATGATAATTTATAATTATGTGCACCACCTAGACTAGTTGGTCCAGGAACAGACTTGGAAACTTGTGGTAGGGGGTTCGAGTCTCCATACCAGCAAGTTTCCCAGTTTTTTCAAAGAAAGCTCTTACTGGTCGGGCCAGCCTGGCCCATGGGCCTACTTGCAAGGGCCCAAGCCTAGCCTGATGGACCTTCAACTCGATCCAGACCCGGCCCGACTCGGGCTTCTTCAAGTTGGGATACTCGGGATTTTGGGTTCGGTCACTCGGTTTTTTGGGCTGTCGGGCTAGATTTACACCCTTAAGTGTTTTTAATGTGATTATCAAGATGGAATGGCATGTTAATTATTAATCATAGAATAATTTATATCACTAATGAGTATCTCTCACTTACCCTAAGGGATACAACTTCTAATGTATTGGTGAGTGGTACATGCGATTGGTTCATTCACGTCCTAACTATCAGTGACTGGGTAGGATCACATCCTAAGTTTCTAGACTCTTTTTGGATGATGGGGAGACATACCAGCTGGTCTTATCTCCTATTATTTATTAAGACCAAGATTCACTCCCTAATGAATTTTCCAAATTACCACCTAACCATGGAATTGAGTTAGCAATGTAACTCTTTCTAGGTATAGAATCTGTCTTTATCCCTCCTTACAGGATGGAACCTACTAAGATTCAAGAGTTGAATGCTCGGTTAGAGGACTTAGAAGTGAAGGGGTTTATCCATTTGAGAACGTCCCCTTGGGGTGCTCTAGTTTTTTTATCTAAGAAAGTGGATGACTCCTTGAGACTCTGTGTAGACTATCAGAAGCTTAACAAGGTAATGGTTAAGAACTGATATCCAATCCCTTATAATGATGAATCATTTGACTAGCTCAAGGGTGCCCAAGTTTTCTCTAAGATTGATGTAAGTTTGGGGTACCACCAGTTTAGTGTGATACCATCTAATGTTCCACATACAGTATTTCAAAGTAGGTACGATCTTTATTATTACTTAGTTATTCCATTCGAGATGGAAAATGATCTCATGGTGTTTATGTCTTTAATGAATAGGGTGTTACACCCTTACTTATACTCCTTTGTCATCATGTTCAGTGATGATATTTTGGTGTAATCTCGATAAAGGGATGAACATGATTTACATTTAGAGATATTTCTTAGAAAACTTTGAAGAAAATGGTTGTATGAAAAACTATCTAAGTGTCATTTTTTGGTTGGATCAAGTTTTCTTCATAGAATACATCATTTCATAGGTTGGCATATGAGTGGACCTAGAGAATGTGGATGTCTTGATATCTTAGGAGATACCTAAGAAGGTCTTTGATATTTATGGATTCTTTGGGTTTTTTTGATACTATCATAGGTTTATTTGTGACTTCTCCCACTTGGAAGCTATTTTTATGGGACTAACCAAGAAGGGAGTGAGGTTTGAGTGGTTTGATGCTTGTGAGGCATCCTTCAGGGAGATGAAGAGGTGATTGACATCCACAATGATCTTGACCTTTCCCAATACAAGTAAAGAGTACACCCTATACTTTGATGCATCAAGCTCTGACTTGGGGGGTATTGATTATGCAATATGGGTGGGTAGTCACTTGTAGGTTTAGGAAGCTGATACCACATGAGTGTAATTACCCTACCCATGATTAGAGCTGGATGTAGTGGTACAGGCCCTGAGATGTTGGTGACACTACCTCATGGGGGATAGGTTTGTTTTAACTCCCCTAGTTTGAGTTTCTTTTCCATTTTATTATGTATTTTTTATATTATATATTATTTAGGTTGAGTTTTGGTGGGTTTTGGTGGGTTTTGGTGTGTTCTGGAAGACTTTTTGGAGGTTTACATTTTGAGCACGGTTAGGGGAAACCATATAGATTCTCTAGGTAACAGTTCAAGGGAATTTGGTAGTTACTTGGTAGGTGCATTATTGGTTTCACGGTTTGGATCATGATCTATCCAGACCATGGAAGTTGGAAATTTTGAGACAAAGGCATTTTTCATGATTAGCACCTAGTTTTTTAAACTGTGTAGCCTTGGTTGTTATCCATTATCATTCTCATGGTTGGAGCATGTTTTGTTAAATTGTATGGCCTAACCATGTAAACTGCATTAATAACACCCAAAAAATGGGTTTTTACACCATTTTTTCTTAAAAACATTCATTATTCTCCAATTAAATTAGTATCTTGAACCATAGGACTCATCTAGGTGATTTTGGAAACTCCTCTCCCTTCAAAATCCATTTTCAATGGATCAAAGTGTGTTGGATCTAGTATATTGAATGTAATATCCCTTTTCTCTCATATTTTTCTCTTCCTTATAGATCCACTCATTTTCCTTTGAATAGAACCATAGATCAGGTTTACTATAAATAGATATATTATATCATTCATGTTTTAAAAATTCCTTATTGGGATTTTTTTAATGAACAAGAAATGGATCCTAGATCAACTATATCACATCTTGTTTCTTCATGTTCTTTAATACTTTACATGTGGTAGGTGGATTCTCTCTTTTTTCCACTTGTTCTAGATCTTGAAGGATTATTTTTTCTTAAATGTTTTTCTTTGATTTTTAATGGAAAATTTAGATAATTTATTTAAGAAAAATCTTTTTTTTATTATTTATACATCATTGGAATTTAAATTTATTTTTGGAGAAAAAAAACCTCTGATTTATAGTTTTAAATTTTTCTTTTTATTTAATGCAATCATGATGTTTGATTAAATTTTTTAAGGGGATAATTGATTTATGTAAAATAAATAGGTGTGAGAACTTGGCATACATGTAACAGTGTGTGTTAACTTTCATTGTATGTGGCCATTAAATAGATTGTGGTGCCAGATTAGAGGCAGTAGAAGGATTATCATCAATGATCAGCTTGGTGGATGGATGAGTTACCACTTATGAGTATTGGGAAAGTCATGGAATGCATGTGTATGTTTGTGTGTGTGAATGTGGAATGGGTATTCCAATTGGAAATAATGTACAAACTATTCTACTTTAAATTTAAATTGTTTTAAATTGGTAAATTGTTTCTATTGTTCCTCTATTTGTTTTAATTATATTTTGAATAATAATATATCATGTTATTTTCTAAGTTTCATGTTTTAGAAATTATCCTAGGGATTTCCTACTTGGTATAATTACTCACCCCCAGAATATGTACTTTGGTGCATATACAGACATTGTTCTTCATGATACAAGTAATGGAAAATTTATTATTTCTGTTATGAAGAATCATGATACTACTTTCTTAGGATGGTGATTAGAGCTTGGATTTCCCTTAGGGAGTAGTTAGAGTGATACCACATTTTGTGATTTTGTGTTGGTACGTATTCTATTTTTCTTAGGTTTCCTTGTTCTAACTTTTCACTACTAGTCTAATATTGTAGTTTTATTGGTTTTTCATTTGATTTGGATTGTTTATACTTCAAGAATCATATAGTTTTTTTGGTTTTTTTATTCTATCTTGATAGGTTGTAGTTTTCTAAAGGGAAAATAATCTCCCAATGTTTTAGTTAGCCCTCGAAATTTATTGTCAGGGTTTGTTGTCTTGGGGATGTCACATAAGGTTAATGGAACCTCATCTCTTTCTAAGCTAATGTTTAGGTTTGGGATATTACAAATGGTATCAGTTTTTTTTTTATTCATATAAAGAGATGGTAATAAGGATATAGGGTGTGTTGGGAATTTAAATGTATAGAATAAAAATACATAGCTAATATCTTTATACTGAACTTCAATTTACCAATGTGTTTTGGGTACCAAGAGTGTTATAAAACACTTATAGGTTTTTTTTCACCTCATCATTGCGGGTTTAGCCAATGAGATTCATGTATCATGAATTATTAAAGAGACTTAACACTAATATTTCATCTTTCATGTCATATTCGGACATGATTTAGTAGATGCTAACATTATAAACTTATTTTCATAAATAGGTTGTTGTGCTTTCGATGAAATTTATAACTTATAATAAACGGATTCAATAACATGTTATATACGCTTTACCTTTTTGTTGTATATTGATTATTGTTATCATTGTTTTCTATTTAGGCCTTCCTTTTATTCTATTTTTTAAAAGAACATGAAATTATTATAGAGCTAGAACTTTAAATAGTAATAACTTTAATTAGTATTAATTGACTAAATGGTAAATAGAATCTATGATATTTTAAGATAATTGTTTAAATAAAATAAATGAGTACCTAAAAGCATAATTACATGTTTACTATTTTTTTGTTCCTAGTATTTGTTTCCATGTTAGCACTATAGAAAATATTTACACATGTTGGAATTCCTTTTATTTAGCCTGACATTTTAAGATATTCATAACATGTCATGTTTTATTTCCTTGGTTAATCTCAGGATAGCTAAAAGAAAAATGAAAAAATAATATCAAGTCGTATAATTCTTTGATATATTCATAAAAAGTAAATCATGTCTAGTGTAGTGAATAGCACAACAACTATAATTATTGTATGTTAAATGAAATATTTTGTTTTCATGTTTTTTTTAGAAAATTATAATTATTTAATTAGGGTCCATGAAATCATGCTAAAATGTAACTAATTTTAGTTATTTTACAGCTTAATAAAAATATCATGTTATGGTTATTAATTATGATATAGTTAATTAGAGAATAATTTTGTACAAAAACAATAAATTTGTGATATATTAATATTTAGAGTATGTTGTAATGTTTTATGTCTTTTGAAAACCTTTCATTTAGCAGTTAATTGGTTATAGAAGCATGTGAAATCTCTAATGTGGTAATTTTTAACTATCTAAATTTATTTGTTAGTTGAGCATGTTTAATTAAAAAAATAATGTTTCGATAAAATGTGTTACCCTAAAACATAATAGAATGAAATATGGTAGTATATTAGCTCTCACATAATGTTGTATTTTTTGGAAATAATTTCAAATGGTTAAGATTTTGGCACATAAATAAATTTCTCTTTACCTTAAATTATTTTATTAATCATGAGTTAATGATAAATTTAGTCACCTTTCTATATATATGAGATGATTGATTCATATTGTATTGCTTCATGGTGGTTACATGATATGGTTGTTCATATTTTTGTGATCTGGATTGATGAACCATGTGTTGATAATAAATAAGTTTTAAAATCAGAGAATTTTTTTGGAAGGACATATTTTATAATTAATTTCTGAACTTAAAAATGGTTTTACAAAATTATTTTCTAGAATTGTTCATAAAAATTTTCAAACCTTTTAAATTTGGTAAAATATTTAAATACCCATCTATAAGTGGACCATGGTATAAAAAGTTACAAAATGGAAACATTTATTATTTTGAAGTGTATAATTGTTTGTTTTTTCAAAAGTTTTATTTTATAATGGTTATATTTTGTATTATTTAACTTAAATAGTTTTTATAGAATGAATTAAAAAACATTTTTACTAGTTTTTTTATTTTATAATAGATTAAATAGTTTTCTTTAATTGGGTTTTTTGAAATTATCATCTTTATAAAAAATATTTTCATTGTTTTTGGAACTTGATAAATTTTCATGTGCTTCTTGGGGAAAGTTTTTATGTACTGAATTAGTGGATGGAAACCTTCATGGTGTACTGGAATGGGAATTACGAACATACAGTGCCTAGAAAAGATGTTTCTTCATATTTCATTGGGGAATTGTGATCCTAGCTATGGTTGTTATGATTTTTAGGTTGGTGATGTTTTCATCTTGTTTCCCTTCTTATGCGTGTTATCTTGATTAGGCTTGTGTGTTGCCTCTGTCAGTTATGTCAGTTATGCTTGTGTGTTTTCACCCTTATTTTTTAAGATATTTTTTTCACTATGGGATGAATATTGTAATGTCCCCCGATCTGGTACTCTCTCATGTGTCCAAATCAGGTTGGTTACTAGGCCTCAAGCACACCTCCTAATACGCTAGAGGTTACCAACTAGAAAAGGGGTGTCGAGAACATAGTGGGGAGACTATACCTTCTAGTGTAGATTTTAAATACAGTAGAAATAAACAAATATCATAGTAATAGAAATAAAAAAAATAGTACATCATAAAATTTGATGATAATGGATGAACCAAGTAAACTAAAAAATAATGAACCATGTAATTTTAGGATGAAATATAACTAAATGACATGTTAGGATTCATACAGATAAAAGAATAGGCTAACTCAAATAAACTCAAAATACCTCAGTCCTGAATCCCTGGTCAATCCTATCTCCAAGATCTAACTCATCTGTTAAGAAAAAAATCAACAACAAGGTCCCTTTCCCTTGTCCAAACTTACATCCATGTAATCTGTTCAAGTTCCAAATGTCATCCCAAATAGTGTGTGAGTAAAAATCAATTTTTCAACACCACTGTGTCTAAACAAAACCAGGATGATAATGAGTGCATGCAATAAAGTGATAAATAGGTGCATTAGTTAATCAATTAATACAATACAATAATCAACCTGCTTGGGCACCATGTTGGGATATCTCTATGTATGTAGCATAACCTTGTTAATTGTAACCACAAGTCCATGGAATAATTGTTAAGTCATAACTTTCCTTATGAATTTTTTCATTCATTTATATTTTAAAAATCACAAACATATTTCCTTAATAATTATTTCTATCCATAAGTAAATTTATATGAAAATCATTTTCCAATTGGAATCATGTTCTTTAAATACTTGAGCTAAGTCTAACATTTTTTTTCTTAAGATACAATAGATATTGGAACAAATCAAATCCTTACTAAAACATGGAATCCTATGTTTCTCAATTCATATTCCTTTATAATCATGAATCTGATTCTCTCAAAATATAGAATCTGATTATTCATGTTCCTTAATTTTGAATCATCCAAAATTTCAAATCTGATTTATCAATTCTGAATCGTCTAAATTTTTGAATCTGATTCTCACTTCCTCAATTCCTATTAGCACAAATTTACAAATCTGATTTACTGTGTTTCTCAATTCTAATTCTCAATAATTTTCAATTTCAATTATCATAGTTTCCTATCTGATTATCTTTTGTTTAAGGATATTATTTTTATAAATATATTAAATTTTATATATTTCCTAAATATATTGTTTCATATAATGGGATTCATACACACTTAATGTTTTTCATGATACTTCCTTCTTCTAAACGATGTTTTCTAATCATTTATTATATAATTATTGTAAGTACCAGTTGTATAGGTCCTTCTAAAATTTCAGGAAAAATATGACCATTGAATGAAAATTCAACCATTGGATATCTCACCTATAAATACCAAGTCATTTGGAAGATCTCAAAAACACAAAATCACTTTTGTATTTTGGATTCATGTGAGATATCTTCCAAAATTGATTTTTTGTGAAATCTATGAAGTGATCAAGTTGTTAACTTCTTGTTCAACATACTTGAAATCTTCAATAAGATTTGTTTTTCTTTGTGCGACATCAGTCATTGGTGATTACAATTGAGGGATTCCAAGCTTAAGGAAGATATAGGTGTCGATTACCTTCTTAATCGAGGACTTCCAACTGAAGGAAGACAGAGGTACCGATCACCTTACAGATCAAGGGATTGAGGGTATAACAAGATATACATTGATCTTTGTATCTAGGGTTTACCCTGGTGTGTGTAAGACAGACTTTCTTGAAATTATAAATCAAGGGACCTTTATCCAAGGTGTTTCGATAACATACTCTTTGAGTTAAAAGAATTTTACTCTTTTATATGTACTTTAAATTTCCACTGCAACTTGTTACAAATAGAAAAGGTTTCTTATACTTTCACTTTTTTAATAACTCTCATATAAGATTCTAAATTATTTAAGGTTAAATATTGTTTAATTATACCTGTGTGCTTATTTCGTTATGCTTCTTTATTAAACCTAAGGTGATTTTTATTAACCTTGCAAAAGAGGGTTTAGTGAATCAAATTTGTTTAACTTTTTTAAACAAATATTTTCTTAAGGTTAAAAATGATAGTTTTTTAACTTACAATTCACCCCCCCCCCCTCTTGTATCTGAGAATCTACATACATCTTTAGATCCTACAATTGGTATTAGAGTAGGTCTTTGAGATACTGATACTTACACTTAGTATCAAAGGAATATTTTCACTACTCAGTTTACTTACTCTTTCTTTACTTCTACAAGTTATTTATAATTTATTTTATAAAATTTTTGTTTATAAAAATTTACTACACTAACTTGTGTTGTGGAAAAAAGATGTTTTTTGTTTCATTATAAGATGTAAGGAATGAATCTCGGATCCTTAGATAATATGAACCCTACAAGACCACCTCTCTTTGGTGGATATTATTATGAATACTATAGAGACAAAATGAAGACTTTTTTTATCAATACTGGTGTGGATAACTTTGTTATGCTTATTGAAGATTACAAAATCCCTAAAAAGGAAGTCAAAAATTTTACTAACCAAGAAAAGAAATAATATCAGCTAAACTATAAGTTACAGAATACTTTGCTTTGTTCTATGACCAGGAATATATATAGCCAAATATCTTCATGTAAAGCAGCTAAAATTATATGAAAGAAACTGTAAGTTACACATTTTGGTAATTCTAAAGTTATTGAGACTAGAAGAGCCATGATTAGAGCAGATTATCATGGTTTTGTTTTTCCTTATGGAGAACCTGTAGTTAAAGTTCAACATAGATTTAGGACTATCGTAAATAGTCTACATACAATGGGAGAAAAAGGCCTAAATGATGAGATTCTTATAGATGAGATTATAGAAATCATGCCTAATGAATGGGAATTAAAGAGTACTGTTATTGATGAGTCAAGGAAAGTTATAAATGTTACACTTGATGAGTTATTTGGAACTCTCTTACAACATAAGAATAGAATGAAGAGATATGATGAGAATATAAATAAGAAAAATGGGAGTGTTTCTTTTACTACTACTTCAAATCAGATGAAATAAAAACTCCTAAGAAAGTTGTTACGTCAAAAAATTCTAATAAAGTTCTTATTCAGTCATATTGAAGTGATACTAATCACTCAGAGAGTGAGTTGGCCAATATTTCTCAAAGGATGAACAAGATTGTTAGAAAGAATTATTTTCAATACAGATATTAAAAAAAGGACAAGAAAGATAGTAAATACTCTGAAGTAACATGTTATTATTGTAAGAAAGTAGGATATATCAGACTTAATTTTCTAAGGCTTAAAAGAAAAGACAGGAAAGATAGACATTCTGAGAAGAATTAAAAAAGATATTTCAAACCTAAAGAAAAGAAAGTATTAAAGGAAAATGATTCTTGGAGTGAAAGTGGTGGATACTCATCTGATGAATCTTCAGATAATGAATCATCTAGACAGAAGAATATTGGTCTTATTTCTAGAATACACTTTGAAAATAAATGTTTCATGGTTAAGGTACACACTACTGAATCCTTAACCAATATTTATTTAAATACTAACTATCCTAATGATAATGGATATATTTCTTTGGATTAAGAATCTTCTACAGCATAAGATACTTTACCTTCTTTTGAAGAAGTTTCTAGGTTTTCCAAGTTTCTTGAAAATGAAAATAGTAAGATCAAAAAGAAACTTGATAAGGAAAATTATAGAATCAATGTTTTAACAAAATAAGTATTAGATATTTCTAAATATCTTGATGAAAAATCTTTCAAAAAAATTTCTATTTCAAAAAACCTTGAAGAAGTAAATTCTGAAAAGGGTAAAGTTTCTAAGGATTTTGAAACTTTTATTTCTAATAAAAATGTTTTAGATACTAAGATCAATTATAAAACCAATAAATATAAGGAAAATAATTTATTCATTAGACTAAAATCTGAAATAATTTATCTTAAGAAACTCTTATCAAATTTTACTTCTGGTAAAGTGAATTTTGATAAGATTTATTCACAAATTCTTTCTCTTGGGAATAGTTCTGGATTTGGTTATTCTCACTCAAAACCAGTTTTCAGTCACAACTATTTTGATCCTAAAAGTTCCCCATTTTTGTACTAAGTGTAAAAGTGGTGGAAACTGGGAGAAAATTTTTCTTTAAATAAAATTGAATCCTTAGTATTTTATAAAGATCACTTTTCTAAGCAAATGTGGATTCCTAAGATTTTACTTTCTAACATTTCCAGATCCAATAAAGTTTGGATTCTGAAAACCTAACTATTTTATTTTCAGGAAAATAAAGAAAGTACCAATAATAATATATAGTACATGGATAGTGGATGTTCCCAGCACATGACTGGTAACAAAAATTCTTTGAAAATATAATTAAGATGAAAGGTGGAAGATTCACTTTTGGAGATAATGATCAAAGAGAGATTGTTGGTATGTGTAGCATCATTCTTCTTGAAAATATTTAATTTCAAATGTATTATTTTTTAAAGGTCTTAAGTATAACTTTATAAGAATAATACAATTATGTGATTAAGGTTACCTAGTGAATTTTAGGAATTATAAATTCTTAGTACATAATTCCAAGGATGAGTTCATTATTTCTTCCCATAAACATGATAATTTTTATACACTTAACTTAGAAGACCTTAGGAGCCAATACTTACCTTTACTTAGTGCAATAGAAGACCAATCTTGGTTATGGCATAGAATACTAGGGCACTGTAACCTTAGTAAATTATGTAAGATATCTAAGAAATGAATTGTTAAGGATCTACTGGATCTTAGATTTGATTCTTAAAAATTCAGTAACCCTTATCAATATGGAAAGAAACATAAGTTAATATTTAAGTCTATAAGTTAAGTATCAACTTATGATTCATTATAGCTAGTGCACATGAACTTTTTCAGTCCTACACAAACTGGAAGTATTGGAGTAAAACACTAACTATTTTTTTTAGTTGATGATTACACAATATTTACACAGGTCTATTTTCTAGAAAAGAAATCTGAATCATTTTCTTATTTAAAATCTTTTTCATCCAAAGTAAAAAATGAGAAAAACATTACATTAATAACTATTCATTGTGATCATGGTAGAGAATTTGAACATTCATATTTTAAAACTTTTTGTTTTAATAAAGGAATTACTCATAACTTCTCATCTCCAAGAACTCCCCAGCAAAATGGTGTTTTTGAAAGAAGAAATCAAATTCTTCAAGTGATAACAAGAACCATGTTGAGTGAATACTGAATTGCTAAAAAAAATTGGGATGAAGCTGAAATTACTTCTTTTTATACTATAAATCAAGTTTTAATCAGACCATTTCTTAATAAAACACCTTATGAGTTATGGATAGGAAGAAAAACAAAATTTTCATACTATAGATTATTTGGATTCAAAGTATTTATTTTGAATACAAAATATAATTTACATAAATTCGTACCCAAATCCGATGAAGGTATTTTCTTAGGATATTCCACTACCTTTAATCCTTATAGAGTTTTCAATAAAAATTCTTGTACTGTTGAGGAAATAGTACATGCTAAATTTGATGAAATTGATCCATTTGTTTTTAAACAACCACAACTTACATATTTGGATGTATTTTCAAAAACTGATTATCAACCTTTGATAGAAGATTCTTTTAATCAAGCGAATACTCAAGAAAATGTTTCTGAAGTATTCACTCTAGAATATTTTATACCCTATGTTGATGAATAGGTTTTAAAAAACCAAAGTTAGTTATTTCTAAGGAATCATCCCAATGATAGTGTCATTGGTGATGTAAATCAAATGGTAAGGACTATAAGTTATTTAATAAATAAAGTATATTATCTAGAATTTATTTCCCAATTTGAACCCAAAAGTCCTCATGAGGATTTGAGTGATTAATATTGGATAAAGTCAATGAAAGATGAACTAAATGGATTTGAAAGGAAAAAATTCTAGACCTTGGTTAAAAGATCTAAAGAAACTTCTATAATTGAAGTAAAATGGGTATTCAGAAACAAATATAATGAAAATGGAATCATTGTAATAAATAAATCAAGATTATTTTATAAAGGTTATAATCAATAATAAGTAATAGACTATGAAGAAACCTATACTCCAGTATCTAGACTTGAATATATTCAAATTCTCTTAGTCTTTGCATCTTTCTTTAAGTACGAACTTTTGAAAATGTATATAAAGTGTTATTTTCTTAATAGATATGTTCAAGAGGAATTTTATATTGAACAACATCCTCATTTTAAAGACACAAAACATCCTGAATATGTTTTTAAACTTACCAAAACTTTATATAGTCTTAAACAATCCTCTAGATCCAGGTATGATAGACTTATAGGATTTTTGTTAAAAAACAATTATGTTAAGGGAACTCATGATCAAACTCTTTTTATAGAGAAAGAAAACAAAAAAAATGGTTGTTCAAATTTATGTTGATAAAATTATATTCGGATCAACTCAACAATACTTAACTAATTCATTTGTGAATCTTATGAAATATGAGTTTGAAATGGGTATGATGGGTGAGTTAACATTTTTCCTTGGTTTTTAAATTTCTCAAAAACTAAAAGGAACCTATATATATCAAAAAATTATATTAAAGATCTTCTTAAAAAGAATGGATATGAAAACACTAAAAGTATAAGTACTCCAATTAGTACCCCAAATACCCTTGATCTTGATGAAGTTGGGAAACTAGTATATCAAACATCTTTTAGAGGTATGATAGAAAGTTTACTATAATTAACAGCTAGTCTTCTAGATCTAATTTTTTCAGTATTCTTATGTGCAAGATATCAATATAATCTAAAATAATCCCATTTAAAAGCAATGAAAAGATTTTTTTTCTATTTAAAGGGAACTATGGATTTAGGACTTTTCTATTATTCTAGAAATGATTTTGTTTTAAAAAAAATTCAGATTCTGACTTTGGTGGTTATAGAATGGATAGGAAAAAGTACATATGGAACTTATCATTTCTTAAGAGATTCATTAGTTTCTTTTTCATGTAATAAACAAAATTATATAGAACTTTCCCCTACTGAAGATGAATATGTGGTATCTGGAAGTTATTATGCTCAAGTGTTGTGGATGCAACACACACTCACTAATTATGGAATGAGTTTTACTAAAACTCAAATACTATGTGATAACACTAGTGTCATAGCCTTAAGAAAAAACTATTCACATCACTATCATTCAAATCACATAGATATTAGGCATCACTTCCATAGGGATAACACACTTAAAGAAGATATCATTTTACAATTCATCAGAATGCAAGAACAACTTGCTAAAATTTTTATAAAATCATTACCTTTTGATAGATTTGAATACATTAAATAAAAGTTAGGAATGATAATTGTAAAGTAATAATTCATATTCACTTTTTTTTAAACTATATTCTAACATTAAGATACTCCTTTTCATAGGGAGAGTACAATTAATTTTCTTAATTTTTTTTCAGAACCTAACAAAAAAATTTGAAACCTAACAAAAATTTTCAGAACCTATAAAAAATTTTTGGAACCTAATAAAACTTTTCAGAATCTAATATTTCTAAGAAGAATCTTATAAAACACTAACAAACCTTCTGAGAACTCTGAAAGGTACATTATCTTACCTATTACTTCTTAACTTTAATTTCTATTTCTTGGTATTTCAATCTTGTTTTAAGAAAAGATTCAACGGATTAATATTTCCTTAAATCTATTTTATTTCCTTAAAACCTCAAAATATTAGAACCTATAAAACCTTATTCGGTTTAATATCAACCGCTAGATAATATCTGTGTATTTTCAACAATCAGATTAACTTTGGAATATGAACTATCATCTCTGATGCCTATATAAAGGAGGGGACCCCCCATGTCCTACATCAATTTCCAAAGTTTTTTTGTGAGTTTTTTCTGCCCTTCAAAGTCTCCATTCCAATTTTCGTATCTCTTTCATAAAGTTCCATATGTATATATCTATACATTCTCAGACTTCAATGCATGCCAAAGTATTTAAGGATTATTTTATTTATAGAAAAAGGTTAGTTGATCAGAATTTATACCTTAAGTATGATTATTTAATAAGAAATAACATAAAGTTTCAAGGTTGGGAAAAATTTTTCATTTCCAAAAATAAGGGAGAACGTGATCTATTCTATGAAGACATGTTAGTTTAAATTTATGAATCAGTTGAATTCTTCAATGAATGGGGAAAGGATAAGTTTCATTTTAAGATTTATGGGAAAACATATTTTATTTCTTATAAGAAAGATGCAGATATACTTACGATACCATTTGATAGTGAAGCTTACTATCTATCTCATAAGCTACCAGATTCAGAAGGATATTTTGATAGAGTTAAGGCTATTAATTACTTAGGCCTTTAGGGAGTAAACAAGACCAATATTTCTAACCTTTTGGATAACTATAGGATCATGAATTTATGGATTAAAGGTCTGTTAATTCTGATAAAAGGTGATAAGTATACCCGAAAAATAACAAACATCTTCATGATGGGTTTTCTTATTAATCTAAGGAAGATTAACCTGGTCAAGTACATCTTTCTCTCAATTAGTGAGATAAAGGATGGGTCGATCAAGTCACATATTCTTGTGTTTCTAGTAACCCTATCCAATATTACAGTAAATTTTTTGAACTTTTTCAATATCCCTTGCAAGTCGAATCTAAAAGAGGTCAAGATTCTTATTTTAAGTGATGACACACTTAAAAGAATGAAATTTTCTTTTATTGATATGATAAATAAGTTTGTTGATTTATCTGTAAAATATAGGGAAGTTGGAGAAAGCTCTAAGAAATAGTTAGTCGAGCCTAATAAAGGAAAGTATCAAGTCTCAGAACCACAGAAAACAATTCAAGCTTATAAACCACCAAAGACAAAGAAACATAAATCCTACCAATATGAAGTTATATCAAAGTGGAGACAAGACAAAGAGTTAAGTAAAGGAGGATATGCAGTGTTTTTCATAGATCTAGTAGAAGATAAATCTTTGAAAATTTTAGAAATAGAAGAACTTGAGAAACAAGAAAAGGAAAATAAGCTTAAAAATCAATCTAAATTAGAGATGATTTAGGCTTTGTTGAAAGATACAGAAAAAAAATCAAAACAACATCAAGTTCCAGAATCTTTTCTTCAAGAAACGGAACTTCCTCAACAATCAAAACCAGTGTCAGTAGAGGATACCCCAATAGAAAAAGGAAAGGACTTTGTTTTAGGATTAGTTCCAATTATTCATGAATAGTCTCAAGAAGAAGAAAAAGAAGAAGAAAATATCCAAGATAAAGAAACCAATGATGAGAGACAATAAATTGAAGAAACTCATAGGTAGAGTCAATATAATAAGTTATCAAAAATAAATTCTCAAGCCTCGTCTCCTAAACTTACTTTAGTAGAGAATTCATCTCATAAATACAGTGTTGTAGAAATTTAAGTTCAAAAAATTCCCTCTAATGATGAATATTATAATGATGATGGTGGTAATGATGATAATGAAGAAGATGATGGTGTTGGTGGTGGTGATGATAATATTATTAAATTTTATTATGAAAGGAAATTAATTCAGAAGTTAGAGAGATCAGAATCTAAGAAAGACAAAGGGAAGAAAGTAGATGTTGGCACATCCAAACAAGATGCGTCAAAATCTGAAAGATCTTCCTCCTCTATAGGATAAGATTTTTTTGTTCAATATTTAAAGTAGTTGTTGAACTCTATTACATACTTATAGAACCTTGAGTCAAGGTGAAAACTTATTCAAGAATCCATAAATAAGAAATCAGACACAAAAACCCTTCTCATGGAAAAGCTGATGAAGCTTGAATTTGATTTCAAAACCTTTGTGCAGGATTATGATTCTCACAGGAAGTCTTATAGAGATATGATAGAGTAGTCAAATAAGATCAACAATGATCTTAAGGTCTTCGATGATATGTTTTAAATAGTAAAGGGTGACTTCAAATAATTAGTGGATAATATCAAAAATATTTCAAACAATTTCTCAGAAATGATAAAGGAAGAACAAGCAATTCGGTTGCAAGAAGATAGGGATTTGTATGGGAAACTGAATTCTCTCACAGCTGAGGTGAAAATATTGAATTCTTACAAAGATGAGGTGGTTAGGAATTTAAGTCCCAAGAAGAAATTATTAAGATCCAAGAAGAAAAGATTCATAATCTTGAGAAGAAGAATCAGAATCAGGAAGAGATCCTAGAAAAGTTTCAATATGACCATAAGGAGTTGAAGAAGCTAAAGTCCATAGTAAAAACCTTAATGTCGAAGAAGGATTGATCTTCCTTGTATTTCTGATATTTTTTTATAAAAAAAATCAATATAAAAGTATAATTATTATTTGATTTTTCATATGTTTCCTTTTTTCAGGTACATTATACTTTTTCCCATTCCTTTTTGAAAATAAAAAAGGGGGAGAAGAATGTTCTAAAAAGAATAATAGTCTAAGAAGGAGAATGTATAAGTAAGGGGTGAATGCTTAAATAATAAATCCTTAAGTAAGGGAGGAGTATTTCTTAAATAAAGAAATACAAATACATAAATACAATAATAAAATCCTTAGGGAATTTCATAACCTAATGGGGAGTTACTCATATTTATTTTAAATCATATACTCATGGGGAGATAAGTTTTTATTTTTAAGTTAAAATATGAAGTCTTTCGGTCTTAATATTCTTTTCTTAAATCGATTGTTTGTGTTTTCCAAAAATGGGGAGATTGTTAAGTCAAAAGTTTCCTTATGAATTTTTTCATTCATTTATGTTTTGGAAATCACAAACACATTTCCTTAATAATTAGTTCTATCTATAAGTAAATTTATATACAAATCCTATTTCAATTGGAATCATGTTATTTAAATATTTTATCTAAGTCAAACATTTTTTTTCTTAATATACAATAGCCAATGGAATAAATCAGATCCTTGATGAAACTCAAAATCCTACATTTCTTAATTCTGATTCCTTCTGAATCATGAATCTGATTCTCTCAAAATATAGAATCGATTCTTCATGTTCCTTAATTCTAAATCATGAAAAATTTAGAATTTGATTCATAGTTTCTCAATTCTAAATGGTATAAATTTTCGAATATGATTCATGGTTTCTCAATTATGAATCGTCTAAATTTTCAAATATGATTCTCACTTCCTCAATTCTGATTCACATAGATTTGAAAATATGATTTACCGTGTTTCTAAATTTTGATTCTCAATAATTTTTAATTCAGATTCTCATAGTTCCCTATCTTATTATCTTTTGTTTAAGGATCATATTTTATAACTTTCTTAAATTTTCTATATTTACTTAATGTATTTTTTTCATATAATAAGATTCATACACACTTAATTTTTCTCATGATATTTTCTTGTACTAAACGATTTCTTTTAATCAGTTATTATATGACCATTGTAAGTGGCAGTTTTACAGGAACCTCCAAAATTTTAGGAAAAATATGATCATTGGAGGAAAATTTGACCATTTTATATCTCACCTATAAATACCAAGTTATTTAGATGAGCTCAAAAACATAGAATCACATTTGGATTTTGGAGACACATGAGAGATCTGCCAAAATTTCTTTGTGTGAAAGCCTTGAAGTGGTCAAGTTGTGAAATTCTTGTTCAATATACTTGAAATCTTCAACAAGATTTGTTTTGATTTGTAGTACATCAATCATTGGTGATTATAATTGAGGTATTCCAAGATTAATGAAGTTAGAGTTAATTATTATCTACTTAATTGAGGGATTCTAACTGAAGGAAGACAAAGGTACTGATCACCTTACAGATCAAGGTCTTGCAGGGATAGCATGACAGACACCGATATTCGTATCTAGGGATTACCCTGGTGTGAGTAAGATAGAATTTCTTGAAATATAAATAAAGGGACCTTTATCCAAGGTTTTTGGATACCTTACTCTTTGGGTTAAAATAATTATACTCTTTTATATGCACTCTAAATTTCTGATGCAACTTGTTACAAATATAAAGTGTTTCTTATACTTTCACTTTTGTAATAACTTTGATATAAGATTTTATACGCTTTAAGGTAGAATCTTATTTAAGTATACTTGGGTTCTTATTTCATTATACTACTTTATTAAATTTAAGGTGATTTTTATTAACCTTACTAAATAGGGTTTAGTTAATAAAATTTACTTAACTTTGTTAAACAAATATTTTCTTAAGGTTAAAAATGAATGTTTTTAAACTTACAATTCACCCCCCCCCCCCTCTTGTATCTGAGCATCTATATACATATTTCGATCCTACAATAATCACATAACCGAGTATAAGTCCTTTTTATAAGAATTTCTTTATAATCGGGTTGAGACCTATAATATTTGGATCATAAACAAACCATGTACTATAAGTATTATAGCATAGATAGGCTAAGACCTCTATAT
Source organism: Viscum album (assembly GCA_963277665.1). Taxonomy (NCBI): domain Eukaryota; kingdom Viridiplantae; phylum Streptophyta; class Magnoliopsida; order Santalales; family Viscaceae; genus Viscum; species Viscum album. The sequence continues at coordinate 1,660,212,870 of OY728146.1, read as the reverse complement.
AAGTATTTCAGCAAAACCAAGACAATCCCTCTATATAAGCATTTCAGCATAACCGAGACAAACCCTATAAGAATTAAAGTATAAATGGGTCAATCCCTATAATTATTACACCATAACTAGGCCAATCCCTCTATATAATCATTATGACATGAATCAAAACACAATTCATAATGGTAAGAATAACAGAATATACATCATAATCCATAAAGTTCAATTCAGCCAACTACCTTTATTCTTTTCAATTCCCTCTCATTCATAAAGTTATGTCTTAATACATTATAATTCTAGTGTACAAAACTATATCATATCCAATTATTTCTAGATATTTAAAATAAATGAGCAAGCCATTAGCTGGTTCATTATTGTTCAAGGGTAGGATCAGCCTACGGGTATCCACAAGCCATGTCTCAACTCTACCTAATCTAAATGGATCCAAGGAGTATTACAACCACATGATCATCATCACAAATTATTATGTTAGTTAATGAGCACATTGTTTCGACATAATCACATAATATTGCACACACTTAAACAAACACAAACAGACTATAGGGTTTTGTTCTAGACCACATACCTTTATCTGGTGATCAAAAAAATTCTCTTAAATGAGAATACCAATAATGAATGAGGGTGAAGGAGATCACAAGGAAAACCTTGATCACACAAACATCAATATCAAAACCCAATTCACTAGTTTTCAAGAGATCACACTTCTATAATGGTGAATAGTGAAATAAAATTGGAAAACTAAAGTGATGGAACACACCATAGATTAAATGTTAGACTGAGGCATCCAGAAAGGATAAAATCTCTCCAAAATCACCTGGATTTTCCCTAGGGTTTAATAGAGAAATTTCCATGGTGGATGAAAAATAAATCATATATAAAACATGTTTTAATGTCGTTGGACCCAGTATATTCATGATGTGAACCCTTTCATGATGGGAATTTATTGATTTATAAGATATGCCAAAAAACACATCACCTAGGGTTGAAATAACCCTCATAGACCATTTCATGGCATATACCAGTTTCACAATGTGTAAACTCTTCATGATTTGTACCAGTTCATGGCTTCTGTTGGGAAAAATTTTCACATTATCGAACATGTTCATGGTGTGAAAGTATTTATTATACATCTCTCAACCTATCTTTTGTAGGAAAAGTCTGAACCACCTCTGAAGCCTTCTAAACCATGAAAACCCCTCATAATCCCTTGAAAATTTTTTAACTAGACTCCATTAATTCAAAAATAAATACATCACCAAAAATTTGTTCATTTTCCTAGAAAAATATCTCAACCCCCCAAAAGAAACTCAACCACAAAGGTTTAAAGAAGAAAATAAAACCCAACCAAAAGAGGTTGAACCAACTCAAGATAGGTGTACATGAAAAAAGACAGGATCTTAAAACATCCCCACCATATAATAACTCATCCCAAAGCTACTGTAAGAATTATTATAGGTTCCCAATGAACAAGTCTAGCCACTATAATCGCATATCAGATTCCATATCCTAGGTTTCCTCCTGAATATGACCATGCAGCCAATGCAATCAAACTATAGGTGTAGTCTTTCCCTGGAGATACTTCTCACTATGGTTCACAATCTATATCGAATTATCCTCAATGGATGCATCTACACCAAGCTTGATGTCATCAAATTCTTCCACAATAGAATTTTCTATAGGATATCTATGAAGATGTAACACATGAAACACATTGTGCAAAGAACTATAACACTATAGAATGTCTAATTGATATGCCACTGGACCGGCCCTTTCCACTATCTCGAAGGGACTAAAAAACCTGGGTACCAACTTCCCCTGTTTCCTAATATGGAATTTTACCAACCTAGGAAACAACCAAAGGAAAACATGACAACCAACCTCAAACTTTATAGGTCATCTCTACTGGTCAGCATAATATTTATTCTTTCTTTGTGCATTTACAAACCATATCCTAATCAACTAAACCTGATCAGACACCTCCTATACAATACTTGGTCCAATAAGAACTGACTCACCTTCCTCTAACCAACAAAGAGGAAAATGGAAGGTCCAGAAATAAAAATCCTCAAAAGGTGACATTTTTATTGATTCCTAGAAGATTTTTTTATAAGTGAACTCCATGAGTGATAAATGTTTCCCCCATGAACCACTAAAATCCAAAACACAGTATCATAACATATCATCTAGGATCTGAATAGTTTGATCAGATTGAATGTGAGTCTGTGGATGATAAGTTATGCTCAGATGAACCTATGATCCTAGAACCATCTAAAGACCCTGCCAGAACCAAGAAATGAAATGAGGGTCTTTATCAGAAATGATAATCCTTGGAACACCAAGAAACTGGACTATCTTCTACATATAACGACTAACCAAATCATCAAAAATAAAGGTCTATCTGATAGGAAATAAGTGGGATACCTTCTTCAGTCAATCTATGATCACCCATACTATGTATCTCTTGTGGGGTGTCCTGGTTAATCCCATAAAAAATATAGAGTGACATCATCCCATTTTCACTCTATAATGGGCAGAGGCTACAATATCCCAACAAGCCTATGATGCTTGGATTTCACCTGTTAATAGGTGAAACATCTCTCCATAAATCATGTTACCTCTTTTTTCATTCCGGGCTATCAGTACTATCTATGGAGATCATTATATATCTTTTTCATAACTGGGTGTACCTTCCATCTAGAAGTATTAAACTCTCTCATCATCTCCTCACACAAGCCCATAGATTCCCATACTCATCCATGGATTGTAGGTTTTGGGCGCAGCGGAAGCGCGTGATGGGCATGTACCCAACTTTTCAAATTTTTATAATCGACGATTAATCTAGGATCAATATGAAGATGAACACCATTATCCATGGAATTTAATCAAAGATAAAATAAAAATGAGAGAACCCATAACCAAGAATATAGGATCAACATATTTTGTTTATAATTTATTTAATTGAATTATAGAATTACTTCCAAGGTTATTCTTTCTTCGTTGATGTGCCCGACCACAGGTTTGAGGTACAGCTTCATTGCAATGTATAAACCAAGGATAGGAATCCTCTATTAGTGATCCACACGTGCTCCATGTATCTCTGGACGTTTCCAAAGGAGTCTCTAGGTGATAGTGAAGAAGATCATTGAACTTGTGATGTCCACCTTTGATCGCCTTTAGAATCACTTCCAAATAATTCTCTTTGATCTAATGGAGGAGGATATCTCTCATTCTTGAGAGCATTCTTGGAGAGGGAAGAGTTCTCTATACTCAATATCTTTTCTCCAAGGATGTTGTGCATGCAACGATTGGTTATCCAGTCGAATGAACCCTTGGATGACTTAAATAATAATAAAATAATAGGGAATTTAATTAACCAGGTAATAATAAATAATTAGCACTAGTTCTATTACTTAATTTATTATTCCATGTGAAACCCCATGTCAATAATAATATAAATGCTATTATTTCCATGACATGTTCTTAACTTGTATGTTATATTTAAATATTATTTAAAAAAATAATATTTAATATTATTTCTCAACGGATCCATAACTTGGTTCGCCAATCATCCTTCATATTTACCGAGCCTTGAATAATGACTATTTGTTTATAAAATAAATATAACTGCATTATTTGCTGATAAATAAATATTCCATCTGCAATATATTCTCTCGAATAACTAGAGGTGAAATAAATGTGATCATGAATACTTGAATAATTATTAAACCACAACTGGGAATAATATTTATTCAACTTGTTAAATAAATAAATTATTTAACTAAGATACTCCCTGCACTTACTGTGTGACCCTCTAGGCCTCTTTCTCGTTGGCATTAAGCAGGGTTGCCTAAATTCCAATATTACTATCTAGAAACGGGTCAAGGTGCCCAAGAGAAATAATTTGATTTTTCAATGACATGTAACCTCACACGAATGCTTACCATGTAATATAATCCATTTTTCTTGATATCTTCAATCAATAAGGTTGCGTGCAAGTTCCATCAACCCATGTGCTCAATTTCTCATTCTTTGAATTCACGGAATTGAACTTTCCTAGAGAACATCATGTCCATGGATTTAGTTAGGCTATATCATTTCCATAAAAGGGACTGAGATATCTACTTCCATAGAAGTGAAAATCCTTTCTCACATTATTCATTAATACAGTATTACTCATGACACACCCAATATATCCTACCTCGTCGCGAACATTTGTCATCATGGTTTTCATCAATACATCTAAGTACACAATTCATAATACCCATTAATAATAATATTAAAGTATAAGGACCAATATGCACATCCGAAGATAGAAACATCCAATGACACTTATAAATGTAGATTTCCTACTGGTGGGTCTTGTTATCATAATATCCTCCTGGATATTACCAAGGGCATACACCATGAGAATGGGACTCAAAGTTTCAAGAGTCCCCACCCCCAATAGCCTGTATCATTTTTGTCCCTTAAAATGATATCATCCTCCCATAGAACATATATTCAAGATTTGTGTCATGGAACTTCCGAGTTCTCATCATAGTAGGGATCCACTGTGACCTTTTAGTGAAACAGCTATTCTTAGGACATTATCAAATACTATGTCACACAGAAGAATAATCATTATGTGATAAAGAGTTTATTAATATTCATCTAATGAATACTGGGTTTATCATAAAGTAAAAAGAAGTTGGTTTCTAAGGAACCAACTCCAACAGACTCTCACTTGCACTAGAGCCAACTACTAACAACCTTCAGTCTACTAGCACTCACATGAGATTCATGCTTCTACTGAGATATGCCTTTAGTCAATGGGCCCTCCATGTTCTCTTCCGAGGAAACTCTGCTCACTGAAACTTAACCTCTTTGATAGAAATACCTCAAGAGGTGATACTTTTGGAGTATGTGCTTTGTCCGTTGATGTGACCTTGGCTCTTTTTCAAGATCCACCTCTGCAGTATTATCACAATACAATGTAATGGGATATTTAATGCTAGGCACCACATTAATCTCTTGGAAAATGTTCCAAATCCAGAAGTCTTCCTTGGTTGCATCATAAGCTGATATATATTCGGACTCCACTGTAGAATCAGTGAAAACTAGATGCTTTGAACTCTTCTAGCTCATAGATCATCTGTTGAGATAGAAAACTTATCCTGATTGCGACTTCAGATCATTTTGATCTGTCTGAAAATCAGAATCATCATACCCTATGATGATAAGCTTCTCTTATCCTCTATACACCAAGAACATATCTTTAATTATTCTTAGATACTTAATGATAGTCTTTATAGAAGTTCAATGATGTTATCCTATATCTCCATGATATCTTCCTACCATACTCATGGTATAGGTAACATCAAGTATGGTACATAACATGGAATATGTGATAGATCCTATCGTTGAAGCATATAGAATCTTACTCATCTTATCTTTCTCATTTTGTGTCTTGGGACACATTTTATTTGAAATATGTATACCATGTGACACTTGAACCAATACCCTCTTGTATTGTTCCATACTAAATCTCTTTAGTATCTGGTCAATGTATGTACTTTGACTTAGTCCAAGCAGCCTCTTGGATTTATCACAAATGATCTTGATCCCTAGAATGTAGGCTGATTCGCCTAATTCCTTCATAGAGAAGAACTTATTCAACCATACTTTGACTGGCTGTAAGATTGGTATGTCATTTCTAATAAGAAATATGTCATCAACATACACTACTAGGATAACGACTGCATTCCCATTAAACCGCTTGTAAACACATGGCTCACATTCATTCTTAATGAAACCGAATTTTCTTATGGCTTCATCGAATCAAATGTTCCATGACATGGATGCTTACTTTAATCCATAAATGGATCTATAAAACTTGAATACCCTTTTAGCATCACCTGTTGTCACAAAATCTTCCGGTTGTGTCATATAGACATCTTTCTGAAGGTTCCCATTAAGAAATGCAGTTTTGACATCCATCTGCCAAATCTCATAGTCATGGAAAGATGCTATGAAAAGTATGATTCTTATGGATTTAAACGTGGTAATTGGTGAAAATGATTCATCATAGTAAATTCATTGACACTTTTTAAAACCTTTAGCCACTAGCCTTACTTTATAGGTACTAACTTGACCTTCCATGTCTAGTTTCTTTTTGAATACCCATTTACACCCAACAATATTTACATCAATTGGTGCATCGACCAGAAGCCAGACTTGGTTCTGATACATGGAATCCATCTTAGAATTCATAGCTTCTATCCATATTGTATCTTATGATCTCTCTACTTCTTCCTTGTAAGAGATAGGTTCATCAATGTCCAACAATAATGAGTTGCCTTCCTCGATGACAAGGAAACCATATCTCTCGGGTTCCCTTACCTCTCTTGTAGTCCTATGCAGTACTTGTGTTTCAGAAAATACATCTTCCATGGGGACCTGTGGAACTTGTTCCCATACCAACTCTTGTGTATCTTGAGCATCAACTTCATTGAATTCAATCGTACTCCCAATATTATTTTTGAGGATGTTCTCCCTCTCAAGAAATACATCATGTCTGGAAAAAGTCACCTTCTTGTCTGAGGGGTTATATAGGTAGTATCCCTTTGTTTCCTTGTAATACCCTATAAAGATACATTTCATGCCCTGAGGTTCTAGTTTGTTTCCTGAGAAATCCTTAAAAAATGTCTCGCATCACCATATATTTGTATGTGAAAACGTGGGTTTCTTTCCACTCCATAGCTTAAAGGGAATCCCATTTTCTTCCTTAGTTGGTACTTGGTTTAATGTGTATGTCGTAGTCTATAATTCATATCCCCAAAATAATAATAGAATATTTTCATGACTCATCATCGACCTTACCATGTCTAACAAGGTACAGTTCCTCCTTTCACTAACATCATTACACTATGGTGTATAAGGTGGAGTGATTTGAGATAAAATCCCAGAATCCTATAAAAGGTTGATGAACTCTTGGTTAAGATATTCTCTACCTCGATCCAATCAAATCTTCTTTATATTCTTACCAATATTATTATTTACTTAATTCTTGAACTCCTTGAATTTCTCAATTGAATCATACATATACCTCATTAAGTGTACATATACATATCTACTCAAGTCATCAGTAAAAGTAAAGTAAGAATATCCACCTATATATTCTACTAGAAATGGTCCACACACGTTAGTGTGTACCAGTCCTAGAAGCTCTATGGACCTTTCACCCTATCCACCAATTAGCGGTTTGGTCATTTTCCCTTGTAAATAAGTGTGACATATATCAAGTGTTTTTAGCTTGGAAGAGTATATAATCATCTTGATAGAGCTTTGTCAGGCACTTCTCATTTACATGACCAAGGCGATGATACCACAACTGGGTGTTTTATGAGTCATGTGAACTTGGTTTGTTATCAATTGTCAACACTTGGTTCTCATAATTTAATATATACAGACTATTATTTAAATGCACTATACCATAACATATGTTTTCCTTATAAAAGTAACAATATTTATTTAAGAACTTGAAAATAAATCCATCTGTATCTAAACTTGATGTAGAAATTATGTTCTTAGTAACACCAGGTACATAATAACAGCCATGTAAAACCAAAATCACTCTCATTGAAAATGTAAGGTTGTAGTCACCAATGGAAAGAGAATCCAGCCTCACACCATTGGCATCTCACAGATCCACCTCTCCTTTGGAAATTTTCTAAAATCTACTTGGTTCCTTCATTTGAATACAGATGTGATCCCCAAAAGCTGTATCTAATACCCAATGTGTAGAAATGAAAATATTGCACTCGATAATGAATGCACCTTTGGATTCTCCTTGCCTATGGGTGAATTTTCTCTTCTAGTGGCCTGACTTGCCACATGTAAAGCATACTACCTCCTTTTCCTTGCCCTGCCGCTGGATCTTCTTCTTCTTGGTCAGACAGTGCTCAAAGGCTTTAGATTGTTTATAAATCTTAGGCCCATTTTACTTGTCCTTCCTATTCCTATTCACTATAAGGACTGCGGGTTTTTCATGCCCCATGTCCTTATCAACTTGGTGAATCATGGTAATAATCTTAGACATACTCTTCTCAATATTTCTGATATTATAATTCACAATAAAACTAGAGAAGTTCTTAGGAAGCAATGATAGTATGAGATCTATATGAAAATCATCTGGTAATTTAATCCCTAATATGTCCAGATTATCAATGTAGCCAATAAGCTTGACTATAGATGGTCCAGTTAGTGTAGACTCTCCAAGATTAGTAATGAACAAAGCGTTGGAGATATCATACCTCTCCTGTCTCGCCTTCTCTTGATACAAATCCCAAAGGTGCAACATCATTCTATAAGCATCCATTTCCTCATGTTGATTCAAGATATAATTGGTCATGGATGATATCATGAGTAACTAAAAATCTATAGCATCATTAATATGTTTCTCATACATAAATAGTTCCTCATCACTCGCCTCATTTCTAGGCACAACTCATAAAGGCTCTTCCAACACATAAAGTTTTCTCTCATGGTGAATAATAAACTAAAGGCACGTTTTCCACTCTTGGAAATTAGTGTCGGTGAGAAGGTTTTCCTTCTTGGGTATGAATCACAATGATATGTTTGATGTCATTTTGATTATTTTTTATACAAATTAAGATGAACATATTTTTAGTACTTTATATTGATAAATATAGATAAATAAATTAATGTCTATTAGCCTCCCACTATTTTGTCAAAACCCAATAGCCCTCACCATTGGATTTAGAATATCCTATTTCTTGGACATTATAGTGTAAAGGATCCATATTTCCTTTTGCATTAACCCAACTAGGGTTGTTCAAGCAACTTGAAAGGTTTTGGATAGGCATTCCAAAATTTCAACTGCATTAACTCATAGCTCCTTGACCTGTTGAGTGAACTCCCCAATCTTGAAATTCTTAATTTAACCTTTGTCTCTCAGTTATAGCAAGTCCTGCTAGGGCAGTCAACCCTTGATGTAAACTAAGTTAAGTCGATCCAAAACTTCAAATTAGAATTCCTCGATAATTGAAAGCACCCCAACTTGGGTTGGTCAATCACTTTGAATTATGGTTTGATTCTAACTGAAGTAATGGAAGGCTATACAAACTTAATATTTAATTGAGGGATTTTATCCTTTATGTGTAAATTGCCACTTATTATCTTCTCACATGATTGTTAATGTTAAGTGGGGTATACTTAAGTGATTAACCATGTATAGATAATATTTGCACATAATCCATTTTTATTTTAGTTCTATCTTGAATGCTTGTTGGTTCATTAATTATGTGATCATGTCAAACATCTATAATAAATAACCATACAACTAACATAAATAAAATAAAGGGTATGATAATGATATTTAATATTGGTTAGTTTATCTAGTAGTTGACAAACTAACCCTAACCTGGTGGAGAAACACCTTGAACCATTTAAGGATTGTCTTTATAGCTTTCCACCTGTCCACCTTTGTATCCCCTTAGATTTGTTTTCACCTCAGATCCTAACTTGAACCACCTCTACTATCTTGAAAGCTTCATCCATTACATATGCTTTTAACTCACACATAGGTGAAGGGTAAAAGGGGGTTTATATAAAAGAAACAATGGTAATGTAGGCCCTACATATTAATGAAGAGAAGGCACACATACCAACAATTTTAATTTAATAAATAAATTAAAAGGGAACCAATCACATACAAAGGTCTGGTCTAGATCGTGATCATACACATACATGCAAATAATTATTCATTTAATAAAACTATCATTCAATTCTTTAATAGTTATTATTAAGATAAATTATGCTCGAATTTATTAATCATTATCTTTAATTAATCAATCCTTTTTATCTTAATAATTTTATGAATTTCCTTGAGATTATCATCCATAACCTTGTACAGAACTTTTACCTTGGAGGAAACCTAGTTAATACCCATCCAAAACTACCTAGCATGTATTTATACTTTTATACACTTTATTTTTTGTGACATGTAGAATTCACTCAGAATTATAATCGTAATACAACTCATACTTGATGTGAAGATTTTTGAACATTATGAAGATATTAATTAAACATTTATATATATATATATATCAAACACCTATCACATGTTGTGTCCCATATTTATTCCCACATGAAGTTATATGTATCAAGTGTTACATAATATAATAATAAAATTTTAAATCTGTGTAATCTGGAAACAATACACGGTGTGTAGATCCAACTACACAGCATGTACCCTCCTCATTGTACATTTGAAGTACATGCCTGAGGAAATGGTGTGTGAGGTGTACTTTATAAATCTTCAAAGTACACGGCATGTCCGGTGGGCTACACGCCGTGTAGACTCCGCATTACATTGTCACCAGCCGGGCAAGTCCTGTATGGGATACACGACTTAACCCCAACCTGAATGGATTGCACGTCAGGTCCAGTGGGCCACATGGTGTGTAGTTTGGATGACCATGTTTCATTATATCATGTGCAACATGCATTGTAAGAATTAACTACACCATGTGTCATTAATTTACACGGCTTGAGTAATTGTCGAATTACTCCTGATGCATTGAACACAAATACACAGCATGTAGATCCGACTACATGGTGTGTATTCTGGTGTTATCTGAATAGAATCTTCTGTTCCTCCTGATGAGATCCTCGATTTAATTTTAATCATAAAATTATTCATTCATATTATATCTTCAAGAAATGATAAGGGAGGAATAAATCTCGAAATTCGGATTACAAGAACGATTAAACATGAATTGACAAACTAAATTATTAAAGTGTAAATCATCAATGAATTATTTAAATAATTATAAATGAAAATATGACCACTATAATACCACTTGTAGGTTACGAGCATATCCAAATCACATGATGGGAATGTACCCAACTTTGAAAATTTCTATAATCGATGATTAATCTGGGATTAATACAATGATGAACTGCATTATCCATGGAATTTAATCAAAGATAAAAGACAAAGGAGAGAACCCGGAACTAAGAAGAGAGGATTGACATATTTGGTTTATAATTGATTTAGTTTAATTATAGAATTAACTCTAAGGTGATTATTTCTTTGTTAATGCATCCGACCACAGGTTCGAGGTGCGGCTTTATTGTGAGGTAGAATCCAAGGATAAGAATCCTCTAGCGATGATCTACATGTGCTCCACATATCTCCGGATGTCGCCAAAGGAGTCTTCAGGTTCTAGTAAGGAAGATCCTTGTGCTTGTGATGTCTACCTTCGATTTCCTTGAGAATCACTTCCAAATCATTCTCCTTGATCCAGTGGAGGAGGATCTCTCTCATTCTTAAGAGAATTCTTGGATAGGGAAGAGTTCTCTAGGCTCGAGAGCTTTTCTCCAAGGATGTTGTGCACGCAACGATTGGTTAGCCGGTCGAATTACCCCTTGGCTAATTTAAAGAATAATAACATAATAGGGAATTTAATTCACCAGGTAATAATAAATAATTAGCACTGGTTCCATTACTTAATGTACTATTCCATGTAAAACCCTATGTCAATAATAATAGAAATGTTATTATTTCCATGACATGTGTTTAACTTGCACGTTATATTTAAATATTATTTAACCAAATAATATTTAATATTATTTCTCACTGAATCCATAACCTGGTCTTCCAATTCTCCTCAATATTTATCGGGCCTTGAATAATGACTATTTATTTATAAAATAAATATAACTGCATTATTAACCGATAAATAAATATTTTGTCTGCAATATATTCTATTGAATAACTAGTCATGAAATAAATGTGATTTGGCATACTTGAATAATTATTAAAACACAATCAGGAATAATATTTATTCAACTTGTTAAATAAATAAATTATTTAACTGAGATACTGGATACACTTAGTGTGTGACCCTCTAGGCCTATTTCTCATTTTCATTATGCGGGCTTGCCTAAAGTCCAAGATTACTGTCTAGAAATGGGTCAAGGTACCCAAGAGAAATAATTTGATGTTGCAACTACATGTCACATCACACAAACACTTACCATATAATATAATCCATTTTTCTAATATCTCTAATAAATCGGGTTGCATGAAAGTTCCATCAACCCGTGTGCTCAATTTATCATTCTTTGACTTCTTGGAATTGAACTTTCCTATAGAACACTATAGCCATGGATTTAGTTAGGCCATATCATTTCCATCAAAGAGACTGAGATATCTACTTTCATAGAAGTGGGAAATCCTTTCTCTCATTATTCATTATTGTAGTATTACTCGTGACACACCCAACATATCCTACCTCACCGCAAACATTTATCGTCGTGGTTTTTTTCAATACATCTAACAACACAAGTCATAATACCCATTAATAATAATCTTAGAGTCTTATGACCAATACACACGTCCAAATATAGAAAAATCCAATGACACTTATGAATGTGAATTTCCTACTAGAAGATCTTGTTCTTATAATATCCTCCTAGATATTAACAAGGATGCACACCATGAGAATGTTCCTAAAAGTTTCATGAGTCCCCACCCATGATAGCCTGTATCATTTGCATCCCTTCAAATGATATCATCTGGCCATAGAACATATATTCAAGAATAGTGTCATGGAACTTTCAGGTTCTCATCATAATAAGGATCCACTATGACCTTTTAGTGCGACATCTATTCTTAGGACATTATCACATACTATGTCACATAGAAGAACAATAATGATGTGATAAAGAGTTTATTAATATTCATCCAATGAATATTGGGTTTATCATAAAGTAAAAAGAATTTGGTTTCTAAGGCACCAACTCCAACATGGATAAGGTGAACATTTCCACTACCAAGAGACCATCTTGATGGTGGATCCCCACCATATATATTTACCCTCATATCTAATCCCTCTAGATTAGATAACTTCTCGATCTTGACCCAATCAAGAAGCACAAATATAATAGATCTAAAAGTCAAAGTTTCTCATCCCTGGGACTCCTAAACATCTAGATGCGTGTCTATAAAGAGTGTCATCATCTTCAACTCATCGCAAAACTCCAACACTTCCTTTTTTTTGTATATTTTGGATTAAGGAATCAGAAATTACATTTCACTTTCCTATGTGTAATCCAACTTGAAGTTGAGAGACTATAAATACTTGACCCACCTACTCTTTTAAAGGTTCAGGTCTCACTGAGAAAATATATACCTAAGACTCTTATGGTCCATATATAACACAAAATTCTCACCCATAAGATAACATATCTATAATATTAGGGAACGTACCACCATAGTTAACTCCAGATCATGATAAGGATAATTCCTCTCATATGGTATCATCAATATGGATCTATAAGAAACCAATTGGTACTCCTACATTAAAACTGCTATGAGTCTAACTCTGAATGATTCATAGTACACAGTATATACCTTACCCAAAATAGGTACGATGGGGATTGGGGATGAGGTTAGCCTACCCTTTATATCTTGAAAATCTCTCTCATAAGTATCTGAACAAACAAAATTCACTCCTTTATTGGTCAACCCATACATTGAGTTACCAAATGGGAGAAGTCCTGGATAAAACGCCGATAATAACCAACTAAACCCAGAAAACTATGAATTTCAAAGACTTTATTGGGATGATCCTAAGATACCATGGCCGGAGCCTTCTCTGGGTCCACTAACACTACAACCTCTAAGATGTCATAGCCTAATAAGTTGACTTTATCAATCCAAAAACTGTATTTGGTTATCTTGACATAATGTTGATTCTCTCTCAATGTACTCAGGATGATTTCAAGATGTTGGAAATTATCATCTGCTATCTAGGAGTACACTAATATGTGGTTGAAGAAAACCACCACAAACTAATCCATTAAGGGATGAAATATCTAATTTATTAAGGCCATGAATACCACCAGTGTATTCTTCATACTGAACTACATCCCCAAAAACTCATTCAATCCATACCTAATCCTAAAATTTGTCTGAGGTATGTATAATGGACTTACTATCAACCGATGATACCCTAATCTCAAGTAAATCTTAGATAAAATTTATGAACCTCTCAGTTAATTGAATATATCATCGATGCGTGGAAGGGGATACCAGTTCTTAACCGTCATCTAGTTTAATCTCTGATAGTCCACACATAAGCACAAAGCCCTATAAGCCTTCTTAGAAAAAACTGGAGAACTCCATGATGACATACTAGGCCATATGAAATCATTAGATTCCAGGTCTTCCAAATTAACATTCAACTCACGAATCTCTACAAGTTTCATCCTATAAGACATAAAAACTATCTCTACTTTCATCACCAAATTGATCAGGAACTCGATCTCCCGCTTGGGTGGTAAGATATAAAATTCATCATGAATGATATCCTAAAAATGATCTACCATTATAGGAAAAGTATCTTTCTATATTCCAATATCATCTAGAGAAAGATATATTATCTGAGCTATGAGAAAATCCAGTCTACATTGAATTAGTCTTGCATGACAAACCTGAAGATCCCACTCACCCTGGTCAAAATAGTTGTCTCCTCCTAGAGATATAACGGTAACTATCCTCTATTAATATTCAATATAATACTGGTAGAGAACTAACAAATCCATAACTAGAATCAAATTGAAACCTATCATTTCTAGAAAAAAATGGTTCCCAAAAGAAATGATAACTACCAATTTCTAGATAACATGTATTGGAATGTTTGATACTCTCTGACCGCACTCCAAATGATGTACCAATGGTTAAGACACCAATCTGATATTTCTACAACCAAGACCAAAATATTTGAAAAAAATAAGATATAATGGAATGTGATTCTCCTATGTTAAAAAAGGAAAGATAATTAGATACACAATAATCATACCTCTAACAGTATAAGGTTCTACATACAAACCAGCTTGAGGAGGCTTCATAGTGCGCAGCTGACTTCTCCCTCTTCCTTGAGTTCTAGTCTAACTCCACTACATTATTACCTATAGCTAGTACTATCACTCTTTCACTGAGGTGCCACATCCAATTTCTTAACCTGAATTTCCAGTGGAACTCCAGCTACCAATCTACTAAGAGGTAGCTTATTCTTTTCCAGACTCTGGTACTTGTTGTGATCCCCTTCCACTGCTCTACTACTGCAAGCCCCTAAAAACTCTCCACAGGTGTCCCATCATGTCACAAGCATGGAACTCCAAAGTAGGGTACATACACCATAAAAAAATTCCTAAATTTCTACACTGATAGCACTACAACAGAACATGGTTCTGAGATGGCTACCCACTACCCTAACTACTCTATGCACTGTTTCCTTAGTGATAAATTTTATAGTGGTTCTTATTAATACAAGAATAAGATATCTTAGTTAACCCAGTTAAAATAACATGGACACTGCTCAGGGACTCTCTTAGGTTCCATTTTGTGATTAGATCCAAATTCATCACATCTGAAATTCTACTCAAGTGAAAAAAATTCACTTGTGAATTGATCTCATAGTGAATCCCATCCTGGAAATGCATCACCCTGGAAATATAATCAGCTGCTAAAGATGTCACAAAGCACTAAAAGTCGATGAAAAATCTATCATATTCTATCACTGGAATTCCCTCCTATGTTAGGTGCATGAACTCATGATCATTCTCATCCCTTAAAATCTCTAGATAGAAGTGGATCAAAAAAATTACCTCAAATTTCTTCTAGGATAACTCCTCTTACATCCCATATTTCTCTAAAGAGTCCCAAAAATTCTTGGCTGGTCTACAAAGAATGTATACATAAATTTTCACCCTCCTATATGAGAGTGTCTCGAGGTTCTTGGTGATCACCTGGAATGAATCAATCTAGAACCTAGTTGTCTAGGGGCCTTCCTCCCAAGTGAACATAGGTGGGTGTTGTAGCTAGAAATCTCTCTGAATTGAACATAAAAGGTACGATGTCAATAGTCTCCCTTTCCATGGATCACAAGACCCTCAAGAATCTATAATGAAGATGAACATCTATCGGATCCTCACAGGATATAAGAAGCTCCAGTTCAACTATGTTATGATCATGTTGATTTCTTCTCTCCTAATGCTCAATTCAAAGATAATGAAGATGGATTTTCTCTAAAAGAAAAATATGCTCCTTAGAACACTGGATAATAATAATTTCATCCTAAATATGTGACAAAAATAGAGAATAAATGGCTCGTGGTTTCTCTAACATGACTTAATAAGTGAATTAGAATGACATAACAGTTATTTAATTTAATTTATAAATTATAATAGGGATCTCATTTCACAGCTTATATAGGAAAATATATCACATGAAATAAATATGTTCCTATCATAAAAATACATGTTATTATATATCCCCATGTTCCTATCATGATGGAGTCATACTCATCTCACACCATACCGATCCACAAGTATAAATCTCAAGAAACAATAACATCACACAGCATGTGAATCACCCAAGGTAAAATAATATTAACCATAAAAAGGGAAAATTATGAATAAAAATACCATCCCTAGGCACTCCAGCTTTCTCTCGTACATGGGTTAGCTACTTCCATACAAAATCTTATTTTCAAGTCCCAATATATCCTAGTATCCTTTCTACCTTTCCCAAATAGAAAATAAATATAAAAGAAAACCCCGATGGCTCTGATATCACTTTGTAACATCCCCTGATCCATCACTCTCTCATGAGGCCAAATCAAGTTAGTCATTAGACCTCAAGTGCACCACCTCATATGATAGAGGCTCCCAAATAGAAGTGGGGTGCAGAACATAGTGGGGATACTATAGCCCCTAGTATAGAGTTTCAATGTTTTGTCATAGAAATGGAAATTGTAGAAATAATACATCATACAACTAGAAGATAAAGGATGAACCAAGTAAACCAAATAATAATGAATCATGTAATGTCAGTAAAAAATGTAAATAAATTACATGTTAGGATTCATACAAATAAAAGAACTAACTAATTAAAATAAACTCAAAATTTCCAGGTCCTGAATCCCTGGTTGGTTCCATCTCAAATCTCCAACCCATCCAGTAAGAAACAATCAACAACAAGGTCCATTTCCCTTGTCTGAACCTACATCCATGTAATATGCTCAGGTACCAAATGGAGGCCTGAATAGGGTGTAAGTAAAACTCAATAGGTTGACACCACCATGTCTAAAAAAACCATACTAATAATAAGTTCATACAATAAATCGATAAATAGGTGTATTAATTAATCAATTAAAACAAAACAATAATTGACCGACATCAGCACCATGTTGGGATATCTCTGAGCATATAGCATAAACATGAAAAATGTAACCACAAGTTCATGGAATAATCACATAACTAGGAATAAGACCTTTGTATAAGAATTTAATCATAACTAGGCTAAGACCTATCAGCATTATAGCATAGCCGAGCCAAGCCCTATAAGAATTATAGCATAATCATTCAAAGATCTATATATATGTATTTTAGGATAATTGGTTCAAGCACTCTATATAAGCATTTCAGTATAACCAGGTCAAGACCAATAAGCATTTATATATAACCAGTCCAAGAACTATAAGAATTATAGTATAACTAGTCCAAGCCATCTATATAATCACTACTGCATGAATCATAACACAATTCATAATGGTAATAATAACACAACATACATCATAAGACACAAAGGTTAATTCATCCAATTACCTTTATTATTTTCAATTCCCTTTCATTCATCAATTTATTTCTCGATCCAATAACATGCTAGTGCACACAACCATATCATATATAAGTATTTCCATTCATTTCAAATAAACAAGTAATCCATTAGCTAATTCATTATTTTTAAAGGGTTAGATCAGCCTATGGGTAGCCACAAGCTAGGTCTCAACACTATTGGATCCAAAAGGATATAAGGAGTAGTATAACAATATGATTATCATCACCCATTATTCTTTTAGTTAATGTGCATGTTGTGTCAGCAAAATCGCATAATATTTCACACACTTAAACAAATATAAAAAGACCATAGGGTTTTGTTCTTAACCACCTACCTTTATCTGGAAATCAAAAAAACATTGTCAATTGAGAATGCTAACTAAGAATTAAGGTGAAGGAGATCACAAGGAAAACCTATATCACACAAACATCAAGATCAAAACCTGATTCAATGGTGGTCAATAGATCATCCCGCAATAATGATGAATAGTGGAAGAAAGGGGGAAATCCAAAGTGAAGGAACTCATTGGAGATTAAATGCTAGACTGGGAAAAATAAAATGGAAGGAATCGATCCAAAATCACCTAGAGTTTCCCTAGGGTTCAAGAGAGAAAGTTTCATAGAAGCTGAAAAATAAATGATACGCACATCATGGTTTAAAATTTTTGGTCCCAAGATATTCATGATTTGAACCCCTTTCATGATGTGAATTTAACGATTTAGAATATATGATGAAAAACACATCACATAAAGTTTAAATAACCTTGATTGAACATTTCACTATGTGAAATAGTTTCATGGTATATAAAATTTTCACACTCTAAACTAGTTCACAGCTTCTGTTTGGAAACAGTTTCATGTCATGTAACATGTTCACAATGTGAAAATGTACAAAAAATAGCTCTCAGACTAGATTTTATAGGAAAATCAAAAACCACCTATAAATACTTAAAAACCATAAAAACCCCTCATAATCCATTAATACATTAATACCCAGACTCCATTAATTCAAACAAATATACATAACTAAAATTTAGGTCATTTTTTCCAGCAAAATATCTCCACCCCCAAAAGAAACTCGACCACCAAGGTTTAAATAATAAAATAAAACCCAACCAAAATAGTTTCAACCAAAACTCAAGAGATATATACCTAGAAAAATATGGGATCTCACAAATGTAATTCATATAGGGGAAATAGTTGTTTCATCAGGGTATTATTCCTTATGGGATGATAATCAATACATCTTCTATATAGCATGATATATAGGAATCTAAAATGGTCACCATGTCCGATGAGCTTTGACATAGTCCACCCAGTGTAGTATTCATTGTCTTTAGTATATATTTTTTGTAATCAAGGGAATATAGTGGTCCCTAGAATTCAATTCAATCTTGATTTCCACACCTGTTGAATCACTCTTTCATCTCCCAAGGGAGATGGTTAGATTTTAATGGTGATGGGAAATTAGTAGGTAGGATTAGATGATACAAGTTAGGAACAATATCTTTTCTTTTTTCATCTATTTAGAATCAAATGTTTGGGTTTGATGTGGTTCATTGAGATTAATTGGGGTCGGTACCTTCCTTTGAGGTTTTTCATGGTATGGGTGCATCCATGGTCTTGTACCTATCTTTACAAACAAGTGAGTTATATTATTAGATACCTCAAGGATTATTATCCTCTATGATTAGTGGGTTATTTATAGTTTATTGTTCATGTTTTCTCATATATAGTATCACTAATGACTGAATCAAAAACTTATCTTTGATCATGATTAATTGCATAGTGGTTGTCGTATCTCTCCAGTCTTCGGGTGTTAGGTTAGTAAAATAATTGATCATTGATGATTCATGGGTTAAATCATTGGCATGAACTTGATTTGTATGAACCAAGATGATGTTATGATTTTCTATCAACTAGCTCTCATTCCGAAATTGGGTGACTGGATCTCAGAAATTCTAGTGTAGAGTCCGCATAATCTTACCATTATGTTAAACTTTAATGGTGGGGATCCACTAAAGGGTGGTAAAAGGATGAAAACTATCTCTAGTGTATTGGGACCCAATTCGGATTCCTCCATATGTTAGGACTACCTCAAAGAGATTTTCCATCCAGGTTTAGGGAAGGTACACATAGTAACATATGTCACACACCGATCGGTGGGCATGTTACAATTATTATATGTACCTTTGAATTAGGCGAATCAATTCTCATAGAATTTTCCACTAGCTAACTTAAACATATTGATGTCATCAAAATCCATAGTGGTTAACTCATTCAGTATATTTTTTCATTCTTTTTTTAGGAATAATGTATATTAAGTTCAAGTCATGGAATATGTTCAAAAAATGATGACCTTGTATTGTGTTCCAATTATCCTCATATTTGATTGAAACCTAGTTCTTTTCTGGGTTGGTAGTTAATGAATTGACTTTGTAATTTATGTTATTTGTGATTATAGGCTTCCATATTTGATCAAAGGGGGAAACCAAGTTGATATTTTTTTTAGGGGAGAAGTGTGTGATGAACTTTAATAGTTCATGGAAGGCTTTCCTACCTAAGAATAACTTTCATCAATTTATAGTTATTTCATAAATGCTTCATATAACCCTATTTGAATCATTATACTATCATTTTTTTTATTTTTAAGTTATCCACATTGTTGTTATTCTATTTGATTATTTTCAATCAAGGATCATGTGTTTTTTATGGATTTTAGGAGTTAGAGACTTGTTGCCTGGGTAAATGAGGGAAGTTATTTCTTTAGTGAGTGGAACCATTTAAGGTCCTAAACTGTATTGGTAGGGTTTAATATCATGTATCCTTTCATTTGGATTCAATGTAGTACACATAATCTATCTAGCTCTTTATGGTTAGTCAATGAGTCATATTCCAGTTATCTTTTTCTTATGTTAATGTCACTCATGGATTGATTGATCCAATTGGTTGTCATTTTCTAATATATCTTGGGTAGGTAAGGATAACTCAAGTTAGTTTTACACATACATTTTGTACACCTATAGTTATAGAATGTATGAATCTTTGAAAAATACTACGGTCAATATCCTATTATGTTAGACTGGTTATTTGACCTTATGTCACATCAATGCTAGTTCCTAGCTTTTGAGGATTAAAAGAATCATGGTGTGGATAATGTAACACCCCTAATTTGAGTTAATTCACCCTTATATTATTTATTTTTATGTTATATAATGTTTAGGTTTAGTTTTTGGAGTTTATGGTTGTTTTTGGTGTGTTTTGGAAGTGTTTATGGGAGTACACAGTTGAAGCATGGTTAGGGAAAAACTGTACATCTTCTCTAGGAAACCATGAAAGGGAATCTGTGAGTTACTGGGTAGGAACATGGTTGTCACGTGTTTTGGAAAAACCGTGTGAATTGGTAATTTTGGGATAGATTCATTTCACATGTTTGGCACATAGTTTTTCAAATAGTGCAGTACAAATGTGCGGTCCTAGATGTTGTCAAGTAGTACTCACATGTTTTGTGCATGATCTATTAAATTGTGTGTACTAAACATGTGAACAACATTAATAAAAATTGAAAAAAAAAATTATTCTATTTTGTGTCTAAAAACTCTAATTCATCTCTATTTGAATTAGGCACTCAAACCAGATGGATCATCTAGTAAATTTTGGAAACTCATCTCCCTCTGAAACCTTTTTTCAATGGATCAAAGTGTGTTGGTCTATGAGATTGAAGTAAGATCCCTTTTCTCTCCTTGTTTTTATCTTCCTTCTATATCTTCTCATTTTACATTGAATGGGGAATTAAATAAAGTTTTATATGACCTGATCTATTGGATTGTTCATGTTTTGAAAATTCTTTATTAGTATCATTAGAGGAACGAAAAAGGGAGCCTCGATCGGCTAGATCACATATTGTCTCTTCATATTCTTCAAGACTCATCATGAGGTAAGTGGCTTCTCTATTTTTAGAACTTATTCTAGAACTTGAAGACTTGGTTTTTATTAAATGTATTTCTTGGATTTGAAAAAGGAAATTTTTAATTATTTATTTAAGAAAAAACTTTTTTATGATTTGTAAAACATTTTAATTTGAATGGATTTTGGAAAACCCTATTGAATTATGGTTTTAAATTGTGTTTTTAGTTTAATGAAAGTAATATGTTTGATTAAAATTTTTAAGGGAAAATTTTATTTATGTAAAATAAATGGATGTGAGATTTTAAAATACATGGAATGGTGTGTGTTCATTTTTATTAGACATATCCATTAAATGGTGAATGATGCTAGACTAGACGCACCATATTAATTAACAATAATGACAAGCTTGGTGGATGGATGAGTTATCTCCCATGAGTATTAGAAATATTATGGAATACATGTGTGTGTGTGTGTTTGAATGTGTAATGGGTATTCCAAGTGGAAATAATGGATAAACTGTTCTAATTTAAAGTTAATTGGTAAAATATTTCTTTTATTCCTCTTTTATGTTTTAATTATGTTTTGAACTGTGATCTACCATGTTCTTGTACTAGTGGAGTGATTTGGGAAGTCACTTTTGGATCTCCTACTGGGTATGATTACTCACCCCCTGCATATGAAATTTGGTGCATATGAAGATGTTCTTATTAATGATATAGGTAAAGTAAAATATTTTTATTTCTCTAGTGGAACATCATAATTATACTTTCTCAAGATAGTGATTGGATATTAGAGTTCTCTTATGGAGTGGTTGGAGTGATGTCGCTTCAGTGTTGTTATATTGGGATGTCTTCCTATTTTATTAGGTCACTTGGTTCTACCTTTTTTCTACTACTTTAATATTTTTGTTTTATTGGTTTTTCATTTTATTTTTATTCTTTATTCTTTATACATCAAATAGTTTGGGTTGGTTGTTTTTATTTTGTCTTGAAATCTTGTGGTTATCTAAAGGGAAAATCACACCCCCCCCCCAAACGTTTTAATAATAACTTTGAATTTATTGCTAGAATTTGGTGCCTTGGAGATGTCACTTAATGTTAGTTCCACCATAGCTCTTTACAATCCATTAGTTAGGTTTGGTATGTAACATTTTTGGTTTACACAAATCGTAAAATCTTGAAATACCTATTCACCCAACATGACCTGAATCTAAGGTAGAGGAGGTGGTTTGAGTAACTAAAATACTTCAACCTAGATATAGTATATACTTCTAGAAAGGGGAACATCTATAAGACCTTATTATTTTAAAAATAAAACTATGTTTGATAGTGTATATGACACGCAACACTGAGCCTAAACAAACCATGAAATATTATTATTTAAATATGATCATTATTACCTAGCCATTAAATTAGTGGGTATGAATAGGATTAACTAATTTTCTAAATATATATAAATATCCTACTCAATATAAATTTATTTATAAATTATTTTTAAATAATCACTCAATTTTATATGAATACATTTTATTCTTCAAAAAAATACATTTTCTTCAAAAATAATTTTTATTATTCTTTTAAGAAAATATTATAATTAGGTTATGGAAATTTTAGAAAATTTATTTTATAAAATAAAATTAATTTTTTAAATCATTATATAAAAATTAACTTAGGATTAATTTTTGGGATTTTTTTGAAATGCTTGATTTTTCAGTGAATAGTGAAAATTACCGATATTTCAAATACTATCATTTATTTCTATTAAATAAATTAATTTAAAAGTCACATTATATTTTTGATTTGGAATTAAATTTTCATATTAACCATTTTATTTATAATAACTTAATTAATTTCATTTTAATAAAAAAAATCATGATTTTGGTATCAGTTTGTTTTTATACTTAAAAACACAGTTTTCTGAAAACTGTTTTTAAGTGCATAAAGTTTATCCATTTTAATTAATTAAAATAACCACTAATAAGGTAATATTTAAAAGAAATTTATATATTATATATCTATTTATATCAATTTAAATTTATATAATTATTATTTCTAGTCATATAGTTAATATAAGATCATATATTTCTTGAAAAAATGCATTTTTATGGAAAAAATTATATTTTATCACGTTTTTCTAGTTTAATATTTAATTAAATTCTGATGATTCTATTTTTTAAATTTTTTAAAATAGAATAAATATTTTTAATCAGTAGTTACAAATTTGTTAAATAGTTTTCTTTTATTTTTTTTCATTATGAGTAGTAATCATAGTAAATATTTGTTACAATGGTAAAGGTTAAATGGGTTAATTAAGGTTAAAATAATTTTATAAGGATTAAAAATTAACACTAACACATTTCTTATTTTATTGGATGATTATATTTCATCCATAATCATCTAAAATTCAAATATATTACCTTTTATTTTCATATGTCCATGATTGTGACCTTTATAATATTTTATGTAAAGAAAATCCAAAAATGTCACTTTCTTGTTTTAATTAATATAATATTTTGAGATAGGGATAAAAATAACCTATATTTAGTTATAAATATAAATTTTAAATATAAATTATTTTTTTATCATGGTAATTTATCTGTAAGTTTTATTAATGAAATAATTGCCTAAAATTCTTACGCAATGCCGATATGGTAATTATTTAATTAAAAGGAAAATAAAATAAATGGTTTTAAAAATGTTAAAAGTAATATAATTTGAATGAATTATTATGTTATACAAATTTATTATATAAATATAACATATTGGTAATTTTTTAAGGTATAACTCTAATTTCATCTTTTTCTTGATGTTTTTAAAGTCAAATTAAATGGATAGTGTCAAAAATGGCATTAATGTTATTTTGTAATAAATTATGTTTTATTGAATGATTTAAAATTTCTAATAAACCAATATTCATAAAAGTTACTGGTATATATTTAAAAATATAAACCATGATCTATTTATGATTCATTTTTTTCATTTATTATAACATTCTTAACCCTTTAAAATTAAATTTTTTGTTATTGCAGTTATAATTGAAATGGGGTTTTGCACATTACATGTGCATGCGTTAAAATTAATTTTTTACACACATAGTTTTCTATTTATTTTATAAATTTTATTTTATATTTATAATCATTGGATACAAATTATGTAATAATGACCATTTTATTTTTAGTCTTAAAGGATAAATTACCTAGGTTAAAAAAACTAATTACTATGGTGAAAGCTAAAATGATAACAGTAATTAATATTAGAGGTAAATGGAATAACATGTTTAAAAATTGTTTCTTTTTTAGTTTATGAGGTTTGGATCGACCTTATCATCCCTTAAATCCATTATTTATCAATTTTTGATGCACTTTTTTTAGAGTAACTTCCCATTATTGGATAGTTTTGGGTATTTACAAAAATGTTACTCTTCCCCACTTATAAAAGGAAACCTCCACTCCTCTATTCTTTACACTTAAAAGAAATATGACTTGGAAAATACCTAAAAAATAAATTCCTTAATCCCATTACCACATACTAGAGTCCTTGGTTTGATTATAAAACCCTCCTTGGAAGGATTTTGGTGCAAAATTAAAGAGGTTTTCTAAAAAAGATGTATCATTCATAACTGAGCATTTTTATTTTATTTCTTCATCGCCTCCTTTAAATATCATTCAAACATGGTGATATAATAACATCAATATCTACCATATACTAAGATTTTATTATGTTAATTAAATATCCTACATCCATCTCCTCTTCCATCAAATGGGAAATGAAACTATTGTTTGTGTGTGCAAAGGACTACCGCCTCATGAAATGATGTAATTAGTTTTCCATCATCGCCTCTCTTGAATGTTCATGATGATGGATTTATTGTATATATATGATATTAATTAATTATTTAACATTATTTAAAATTAATATATCATATATTTTATTACCTTTCTATTCATTAAAAAACGATAACATCGTTCGTTCTCATGTGTGGATTACCACCATTATGAGATGATGTGATTCGTTTTTCATTACCGCATCACATGGGTGGTATATGTAAGTGTATTTAAATAAATAATATTATATTTATGATATAATTTTCATTATTTAAATATAAAATAAAAAATTACCATTTTTTCATCATGATCATTGAAATATGGAAACATTACTCTTGAGTTCGTACGACATGTTGTCTCCACGATTGTAACATAGTTCATTTTTCATAACCATATTTTATAGATGGTTTTAAAAGTATAATTGATGTATAAATATGATAATTATTTCACGATTATTATTTTTTATATGATGTAATAATTACTTATTTTATCATATTCAACCTACAGAAGTCATTTTAGACATATGAACTGGATATCATCAAAACATCTAACCTATACTTAATTGATTAAGTAAATAAATATAACATGGTAATAAATAAAATAAAAAGAATAATAAATTTTAAAAATGTTCTTAAGAAAGTAAATAATTACCATAAATCTATTATTAAGGAAAATAAATTACGTATGTGATAATTCAAACTTGAGGTAAGGGATTTCGTCTCATTTTTCCTTCATCGAGGTGTGATTTAATATTATGCACCTAGTTTATTTTATATGGTATAAATTTTGTAATTGTTACATATTATATCATTAGTAATTCATAATTCATAGTATTAAGTTACAATTCATTTTACTTCATCCAAGGTTATTTGATTTGAAATTTACTAAGGCATC
The DNA here is from genome assembly GCA_963277665.1 of Viscum album. Taxonomy (NCBI): domain Eukaryota; kingdom Viridiplantae; phylum Streptophyta; class Magnoliopsida; order Santalales; family Viscaceae; genus Viscum; species Viscum album. The sequence goes on along the minus strand of OY728146.1, from coordinate 1,660,186,544 downwards.
AGATTTTATGTTAAAATCACCTTTATTTTCGAGATTTTTAATGTTCAAGGTTCATTTGGATAAAATCATATACAATTAATTTATTAAACCACATATATTTTATTTTCCTCTGTTAATTAATATGGTTTATATGTTTCATTTCCATTTCCTCCCATATTGAATAAATAAACATCAATAAATTTATTTGTAAGTAATACCAATCTTGTATCTTCGTTTAGATCTGGAATCTTTTTCTTCCTTATATATATTTTCATTAAAATATTTTAAATAATGTTTTTAATATTCTCCAATGATTTATTAAATAAATTTTTTCCCATGTTTTAATTATTAAAAAATGGTTTAAAAGGAATATTTATGCAATTTTCTGAATGAGGTAATTTTTGAATTTTTCTACAAAAGTGTAAAAGGAATGTTTATTGGATCACTAAAGTTTATGATGACTAAAATAGGGGGGTTAATTTTATTTTAACATTTTAAACTAATACAAAATAAAAAAAATTATTAAGTCAAAAATATCAAAATCAAACTTTTTCTGAGGATCAGAGTATTAAAATTGGATCTATAAATTATCTTATTATCAGAGTTATTATCGTCATCACAAACACACTAATAAAACTATTTATTAGAAATATTTATCAAATACAACTTTCTAATACACATGAATATTGGAAATTAAAAGTTGTATTCACAAGAAATATGAAAGCCCATAATAGTAATAATTACTTACAAGCTTTATAAAAGAATTTACTCTTTAAACTTAAGAGTTATGGAAGTCAGAAATCCTAATAAAAGATATCCATAGTTTCAATACCTACTATAAAGGTATGTCATTACTTAATAAGAAGGCTCTTGATATGATGATCAGTATGGCTCTATCTTTCTTAAACAAGAAATCCATCAATGAAATGATCATCATTAGCTCTATATTCCTTTCCCTGAAAGCCCTCGATCTGAGGTATCATATTCACCATCTTCCTATCTCAAAAATCCCTTGATCAATACCATGATCAAACATAGTGAATACAAAATAAAAGTGTTATAAGGAATTTACAATCCTCACATGGATTCCTTAGAACTTCAACTCTCTAAAAGATTACAAATATTATAAATGATATGTTCACATAGAGAAATATTCAGATATATTGATTTGAAAATGCATCAGCTCTCAGCTCTTCAAATGACCTTTTATTTATAGGAAACCTTCCGATGGTCATATTTCTGAGTTGGTTACAACGACCTCAGACAGATTTCAATTTTATATCTAATAATGATCCATATCTTGATCTTGATATTTAATAATTAAATATACTTCATTTGTTCAACATTATTTTTTTAGCACCATTATAATGCTATTATGTATTATGTCTGATAGAAACAATTCTAAATACTCTAATTATAAACTTTAGATAGTCTGATGGACTTCACTATTGTTTTTCAATCCGATAAACTGAAAAAAGATTAATCTGGTGCATCGATACCAATTTAATTATGATGTTTATGAATTTTTTTAGTCTTATAGATAAGATATTAGTCTCACCACTCTTCAGAACAATAGTTGGTCTGATATATCGAATGCACCTTTAGTATGATGGATCATATTGAATAATAAAAGTTCATATTCATTTTTCATTAGAACAATTTCTATGTTTGGTATAAAAATATATTTTATACAAAAAAAAATTAAAAAACTTGGGATGTATAAAGTAAGTAAAATAGAGTTTTAAGAAAGTGTTTTTTATTTTCAAAACTAAGGAAAGGAAAGTATAAAGTAAAAACTTTCAACTCAAAAATCACCCCATTTTTTGAAATCAAAAAAAAACACTTAAAATGAAAAATAATAACTTTTAAATACTTAAAACCCTTTGTAATTTTAATAACTTCAATGATATACTTTATATGAAATTTGTTCCTTTATCATGTTTAAACTCCCATGGAGTTGATACCTTATTTTTCTTTATCATCATTGATCTGATGGAAAGAATTTACACTTTGTATTCTCCCCCTTAACAAAAAATCTAACTTAGAAATATTTTCCTCTTTTATATAAAATCTCCCCCTGGGTATTATTCCTTTATTTTTAAGAAACTCTCCTCCTTAAAGAAATTTTCCCAAATTTTCTCCAAAAAATATCCACATAAACTTCTCAAAACTTATCCCCCTTTGTGATTTAAAAAAATTATAAGGAAAGTATATAACCTCTTGAAATGTTATAAAAGCATAAAATATGAAAAAATTATTTATAAATAATTTTTCATCTAAGAAAACATATAGAATATTCATCCAAGTGAAATTGGGAAACATTCAAAAAAATAATTGGAGAAAAAATCATTCAAAACAATTTTATTCAAAAGTTTTTGCTACATCAAGAGTTCAGATTAAAAAGAAATAATTCTTTCTTATAAATATTTTTTATGATCACATTCATCTTCTTTACATATTCATAATCCTTCTTAGCTTCATCGACTTAAGATTCAATCTTCACCGTCATTTTCTCCATAATTAATAGTTTTTTATTCTCTACCTATAACTACTAAACCTTCTCAATGGTCTCTTTATTTTCTACCTTTACACTAAACAACTCATATTCATGGGATTAGAGCTTAATATTTTCTAATTCCAACTTTTGAACCTTTTATTTCATAACTCTTACTTTCTTATCCCAGTTTTCATTCATGTCTTTGAACCCTTAAATAAACTTTACTCTATATGAAACACTAAATGAATTTTTTTTAAAAAAATCAGTAATATCGACAAAAATTTTCTTCACTTCCATAATATGATCATCATGGTCTTTAAAATAATTGAAAATTTTTCTTGACCATTTGACCATCTAATTTAAATTTATATTGTGATCATTTTTTTTAATTTTTATTTTTTTTATTTCTGCTTCATTATGGATAAATGTCTCAATAAACATCTCCAGTGATTCTGATTTTTCATTCATAGGGTTCTGAATTTGTTTACATCTAGCTTCAATATTCATAAGGTGTGGTATCAAATTAGTTAACCATTTAAGAGTTAGTAAAATTTAATTAATATTATTTTGTTCCACTATAGTTTAATAGTATGATGAATCTATTTAAATCTCTAAAACATATGGTATGGAAGGACTAACATTTGACTTATTTTATTTTTATTAGAATCTAATATATTCTGATACTTTCATAATATCTATTTTTTTATCCAACTCAACCTTGTCAGATACTTTCATGTGAGAATTCTGATATTCTTATTATTCTTTTGAATATGATTTAACTTCCTCTGAAACTTCTAAATTAGGATTATTATCATACTGATAAGGTAATGGAGTATATTTTGAAGATGACTCCATTGTACTTTTATTATCCTTACTCTCTTACTCTATCTCGGTTTCTTGTTCTTATTCTTCCTCTTCATCTTCTTATGCCAATTCTTGTTCCAACTGCCTCACAATTCTAAGAACACCTTTTCCAACTTTCTTAATTGATTTAGGTTTTTCATTCTCAACTATCTTCTAAACTTGTACTGGGACCGATAATTTAGGTTCATCTATAATATCTTTACATTTTCCTTTATTACCAACTTCCAGAACTACCAGTGGAATTACTGAAGTTTCTAGAAACAATAAACCAGTATCTGGATGTGACTATTTGGTATGAAGAACTATTCCAGACTCTTGAGCTGGTTATATAATATATAAATGGTAAATGGATAATTGGGGAACTTTTTAATCTATTTATACTCATTTCATTAACCTTTCAACCATTCTAGCCTTATCCAAAATTTTCTTTTGTTTCTTTATTTTCTCAACCTTTTTTAGTTCATCATCAATTTTTATTTTCAAATACAAGTCTTTAGTCTTATCAAGACTAAAATCTAGATCACCAGGTTTCTTCTAGGACTTATGTTCTGGAGTTTCTTGAAATCATCATCTGACATTGTTTTCAGTTTTTTTTCTTTTTCAACGGTGAATATTCACTTTTCTCTTTTCTTTCACAACTTATTTTTCTTTTATAGGTTGATAATTGAACATGGTTATATCCATTTTATCCAAAAAAATTATTATATAATCAAAAACAAGCTTCATCCTTTCCATGGTCTCTTCACAAATAAAATAAATATTTTGCCTCATAGGATATATCTGATTCATAATATGAAAAAATTCAATTCAATTGACTAATAATTTTTTTATGAAACATGGAAAAACCAAAACCTTAGACTTAATTTATTCCTTATTAATTGATTCCACTAATATAAAAATAAACTTGACCAGGTTGATTTGACTCATGTTCATTAGAAAATATAATAAAAATATATCAAGAACTTTTAGGGTATCAATATCACCCTTTCCTGGTATTAAATAACCCTACATCCACAATGTTATGAACTTTTTATATGGTTTAAGATGTGAAACCTTTCTTAATTTATCAAAATAAGTAAACAAAGTTACTTCTCCCTTTGACTTCATGAAACTCCAAAGCTTATATAGAATCTTATGAGAAGAAAGATAATCTTAACCCTCTAAGGGTACTTCCACTAACTCAGATACTTGTTGATAATAAAGTTTATAATTTTCACCAAAAAAATTTAAAATCAACTTCTTCCTTATTCTATTTAGAAATAAACTCAACTAAAGCATAAAACTCTCTCATGATTTTAGGGTGAAACAATTCAAAATAATCTTTCTGGATGTATATATTTTCCCAATACTGAAAATTTATAACTCTTTTCAATAAGGAATCATATTTCTCATACTAAGTTTTATTGATGAGCCTCTCTCTAAAAAATTATATTTTTACAAAGTCTTCAAAAATGGACATCGTACTAAGTCTGGTTTTGGATATTGGATGAAATGCAAATAAATAGACTATGCGTTGAAATAGGTGGTCAGAGTCAAGAGCGAATTCTCTAGAAACCAATGGGGGACATATGGTGACCCAACCTTTTATAGGTATGGGGAGTAAGGTTTCAAATTCTATAAATTTCAATGGCTCAGATTGAATATATTTTTTGATCCAAAGGTCTATATTTAATTGAATAATGATTTTAAAAATAATCATGAACTCTTAAGTGATTTTTTTAAGAATACTTTTTATCAGAGTAAAATTTAATCTGATTAAATAAAAACTTTTAAGTTATTGTCCGGAATCATTTTATAATAATTTTTGAGTCTGGAAAAATTTTACTTCATAATTTTTTTTATACAATTTTGGTTCTAGAGAGTTTATAAAAATTCTGACTCCAAAATTTTTATAAAAATTTTGAATCCAAAATATTTAAAGATACAAAAGTTAAAAACTTTTTAAAAAACTAAAAAATTTATGAAAAAAAAAGTCTTTTAGAAAAACATAAATTTTTAGAAAACTAAAAGTTTTAAAAAACAAAAAAAAATATAAAAAAATCAAAACAATTTTACTCCCCCTTTGAAAATGAGTTTATTAATATAAAGATATTGGTAAGAAAAAAGTGTATATGAATAATCAATTGACATTGATAATTCCTAAATTTTGTTTAATATATTCAAATATATCAAAACTAAGGGGTTTAGTAAAAATATCAGCAAGTTGTTATTGCATTCTGATGAATTGTAAAATGATATCTTCTTTTAGTGTGTGATCCTGAAGGAAATGGTGTTTTATTTCTATGTTCTTAGCTCACGAGTGATGTGTGGGGTTTTTACTTAGGGTAATGGAAGTTTGGTTAACACACAAAATTTGAGTTTTAGTAAAACTCATGTCATAATCAGTGAGTGTGTGTTACATCCACAACACTTGAGCACAAAAACTTTCAACTACCACATATTCAACTTTAGAAGTGAAAAGTGATACTAAGTGTTGTTTCTTATAAGACCCAGAAACTAAAGCTTCTCCTAATAAATGTAATGTTTTAGGAGTACTTTTCCTATCCATTCTACATACACCAAAGTCATCATCTAAAAAATTAACTCAAAATCATTTCCATAAAGGTAGAATAAGCCTAAATCTATAGTTCCCTTAAGATAATGAAAAATTATTTTTACAAATTTAAGATGGGAATATTTTAGATTGGATTAATATCTATCACATAATAATACTTAAAACATTAAATTTTAATGACTAGTTGTTAAGTAAAGTAAACTTTCAATCATACCCCTAAAATTATTTTTGATCAACTGGTTTACCAGCTTCATCAATATCTAATGTATTTTATGTTTCAATGGGAGTACTAATACTTTTAGTTTTTTCATACCCAAATTTCTTAAGAAGATATTTTATATACATATGTTGAGATATAAAAGCTTCTTCTGGTTTTTGAGAAATTTGAAAACCTATAAAGTATGTTAAATCACCCAACATACTCATTTCAAACTCAGATTTCATAATATCTACAAAGGAATCTATCAAAGACTTTTGAGTTGAACCAAATATAATTTCATCAACATATATTTGTACAATAATAATATTTTTATTAACTTCTTTTATAAAAATAGTGGGATCTATAGCTCCCTTAACAAAAAAATTTCGTAACAAAAATCTAGTTGACCTATTATACTAGGATCTAGGGGCTTGTTTAAGTCCATATAGTGCCTCGGTAAGTTTATAAACATCTTATGGATATTTTTTATTTTCAAAACCATAGGTTTTTTTACATAAACTTCCTCCTAAACATATCCATTAAGAAAATAACACTTTACATCTATTTGAAATAGTTTGAAATTTAAGAATGTTGCATAATTGAGAAGTATACGAATAGCTTCAAGTCTAGATGCTGGAGAATAATTTTATTTATAATCAATTCCCTCTTATTTATTATAACCCTTAGAAAAAATTATAGATTTATTTTTAACTATTATACCATTTTCATCACATTTGTTCCGGAATACCCATCTTACTCCAATTATAGAAGTATCATTAGGTCATTCAACCAAAGTCCAAACTTTGTTTCCTTTAAACTAATTGATTTCATCTCTCATGGATTTTATCCAATCCTCATCACCTAAAGCCTCATCATGATTTTTAGTTTAAAATTGTGATAATAATTCTAGATGTTCAATTTTATTTCTCAAATAACTACTAGTTCTAACTAGTGGATCAACATCATTAATGATATTATCACTAGGATGATTCCTAAGAAACAACTGACTTCTTGGATTTCTAAAACTATGTTCTTCAATAATAGGTTGAAAATATTCTTGAGTTATAACTTCAAAAAGATATTCTTTAGTTATTCTCTTATGAGAAGTACTTTTTAACATAGGTTGAAAATCAGTTTTAGAAATAATATTCGAAGATGTAGGTTTAGGTTGTTTGAAAATAAAAGGATCAGTTTCATCAAACATAACATGCACTATTTCCTCAATAGTTATTGTATTTTTATTAAAAACTATATCGGACTTACTATTTATAAATTAACCTAAAAATATTCCTTCATCAAATTTTGGTGCAAATTTATGTAAGTTATCTTTAGTATTCAGAATGAGTACTTTACATCAAAAACTTTGAAGTAGGAAAGTTTTGGTTTTCTTCCTATCCACAACTCATAAGGAGTTTTATTGAAAAAAGGTATAATTAAAACTAGATTTATAGTATAATAGGTATTACTAATTGCTTTATCCAAAAAAAATTAGAACTGAGTATTCACTTAGAATGGTTCTAGTAATATCTTAAATAAATCTATTTTTTCTTTTGACTACACCATTTTTCTGTGGAGTTATAGGTGTCTAAAAGTTGTGTATAATACCTTTCTTACTAAAAAAGGTTTAAAAATCATAATTTACAAATTCTACACCATGATCAAAATGAATAGTTATCAAGGAGAGGTTTTTCTCATTTTTAACTATGGTTGCAAAAGTTTTTAAACAACTAAAGGCTTCCTATTTTCTTGATAGAAAATAAACCCAAGTATATCTAGGGTAATCATTAACTAAAACATATATATAGTATTTTCCACTAATACTTCTAATTTTTGTAAGACCAAAAAATTCCATGTGCACTAACTATAAAGCATCAAAAGTTGCAAGTTCAATAATAAATTTAAAACTTGACTTATGTTACTTACCAAATTGATAAGGATCACAAACTTCTGAATTATCAAACCTAAGTTATAGTAGATCCTTAACAAGTCCTTTATTATAAAACATAACAAAAGTTATAATATTATAGTGTCATAATATTCTATACCATAACCAATAATGATCTTCCATTTCACTAAGGAAATATAAGTCTTGGCTCCTAAGGTATTCTAATTTTGAAGTGTAAACATTCTCATGTTGATTGGAAAAAATAATAAACTCATCTTTAGAACTATGAACATTACATTTATCATTACTAAAGTTCAAAATATATCCATCATCACACAATTTACTTATTCTTATAAGGTTTTGTTTAAGTCCTAAAATAAATAAGACATTCAAAATAAAATCTTTACCAAGAAGAATAATGTTAACTATACCAATAATTTCTCCTTGAGAATTATCTCTGAAAGTTACTTTTCCACCTTTCATCTTTACAATTTTTTTAAGAAATATTTAATTCTTATTCATATGTATAGATCAACCACTATCTGTGTACTAAATATTATTTTTGTTTTTACTTTTTTATTTTCTTTAAAAAAATATCAGTGTTTCAGAACCCAAGGTATTATCATAGAGTAAAATTTTAGGTATCCACATTTTTTCAACAATACTACATTGAGAAAATGTCATTTATTTTGAAAAATAAGCTTTATGAAAACCCAAATACTGAAATTTATTTAAATAATGTTTAATATTCCAGTGACCACCACTTTTACATTTATTGAAAAATATATAACTCTTAGGAACAAGCTAATTATTACTAAAAATAGTTTTTTTGTTAGTAAAACTCATTTTATAAATATATCTTTAAGTTCTAATTTGTTTATATATTTTATCAAAGTTTTCCTTCCCATAGGTAAACATAGAAAAAAAATTCTTCAAACTAAAAATTCTATATTTTAGTTTAACAAAAAAAAATTATCCTCAATGGTATTAGTATTTGATATAAGCTTTACAAAATCAATTTCTAAACTATATTTCTCATAAATAGATTTCTAAAGATATTTAGAAAGAGTATCTTATTCAAAATTAGAGTTATCAATATCTCTATAAATATCATTTATTTTTATAGTTAAATTAGAAGTTATTGAATTTTACTTTTCATGTTTTTCTTTGGCATTATCAACTTCTTTAGAAACTTTGCAATTATCATTTTCAATAAGCTTTGTAAACCTAGATATTTATTCAAAACTAAGTAAGGAATTATCCTCTCCAGGTATGTAGAATAATTTTTGTCATTGATATCAGGGTAATTATCATTTAATGTAAGTTTTGTAATATATTCAATAGTATATACCTTATCTATGAAACATTTATTCACCTGTTTTGTTTCTACAAATAAACCAATATTTCTCTATCTAGAACTTTCATTGTCTGAAGAAATTTAAAAAGAACTATTTCCTCCACTTGCACTCCAAATGTAAGAATCTTCTGAACTATTATTTCCCTTGCTCTTATAATACTTCTTAGAATTATTTTCTAAATTCCTTTCTTTCTTATCCTTTCTTTTAATTTTAATACAATCAGGTCTTATGTGTCCTTTATTTTTGCATTTATAGAAAATAACTTCAATAGAGTCTTTCTTGTCACTCTTATCCTTATGAATCTTATTATATCTATACTGAAAGTTTTTCTTGAAAAAAATATTATTTATCCTTCTTGTATTATTTTATAATTAATTTCCTGTTAGTTTTGATGAACTAATATCTGATTCAATAACAACTTTCTTCTTCTTAGAAGATTTCACAAATTTTTCAATGGATTGATCTTTAATAGAAATAAAAGATGTAGTTGAAAAAGAAACTCCTCCATTTTTATTTTTCATCTTCTCTATATCTCTTTTTAATCTCCCTTAATATTGTATGATGGTACCAATGATATCATCAAGATTGAGATTTGTAATCCTTCTCATTTCATCCAAAGTTGTTCGTTTAGATTCTCATTCCTTAGGCATAATATATATTATTTTTTCAACTAAGATTACATATGTTAAATATTTTTCTATAATAGAATGTAAACTATTAAAAATGGTCATTAATCTATGATGCCTCTTAGCTACTGATTCTCTAAGTAGAAAATAAAAAGATTGATAATCTGCTCTCAACATGGCTCTTCTAGTTTCAATAATATTCGAAGTTCTAAAGTGAGTAACCTATAATTTCTTCCATATACGGTTTTCTGCTTCATATGAAGAAATTTGACTATATATACTAATTATCATAAAACAAAGTAGATAATTCCTTACTCTATAATTAAATTTATATTCCAAAATTTTCCAATTCATAAAAGTAGTAACACCTTTCTCAAGAATCTTATAATCTATGATTAACATGAAAATGTTATCCACACCAGTATTGAAAAAAGTCTTAATTCTATCTCTCTAGTGTTCATAATCATTACCATAAAAATTGATGGTATACTAGAATTTAGATTAACTATTGTATGAATATTCAAACCTTCCATCTTATAAAATATAGACACTCTTTTCTATAAACACATTAGAGTAAAAAAAATTATAAACAAGAAGTTTGTAACAAAACTTAATAAAATCGAAGTTAATAACAAAAATAAAAACTCAGTAAGTAAAGCAGTAGAACCTGCTATAATGCCATTTTTTGGATTGTAAGAGTTTATGATGGATACAAGGTGGGGAGAATTTTAATTTAAAATTTTAAAATAATACAAAACAAAAATCCTCTTAAGTAAAAAAGACCAGACTCAAACTTTTTTTGATGATAAAAGTATTAAAATTGGATCCAAAAATCATAAGATTATTAGAGTTATTATAGGTATCACAAACACGCTGATAAAACTATATATTAAAAAGATTTATCACATAAAAATTTATAATACACATTCAAAATGGAAAGTAAAACTTTCATTAAAAAGAATTACTAAATATTATAATAATAAGAATGACTTACAAGCTTTATAAAAGAATTTACCCTTTAACCTTAAGAGTTAAGGAAGTCATAAATCCTGACTTAAGATATCCATAGTTTCAATACCTACTGTAAAGGTATGTCTTTCCTTACTAGTAAATCCCTTGATATGACAATTGGTATGGCTCTATCTTTCTTAAAAAATAAATCCCTCGATACGATGATCAGTGTCATCTCTATCCTCCTAACCCCAAAAATCATCAATCTGATGGATTGGATTCATCGTATTCCTATCCCCATAAGCCCTAAATCAATACCATGATCAAATCATAGTGGATATAAAAGAAAATTGTTTTAATAAATTTACAATCCTCACATATATTCCTTAAAACTTCAACTCTCTAAAATATTACAAATCTTCGAAATGAGATGTTCACACGGAGAAATATTTAGACTTGTTGAGTTGAAAATGAATCATCTCCTAGATCTTCATATGACCTCCTATTTATAGGAAATATTCTAATGGTCATATTTCTAATTTGGCTACAACGTCCTCGAAAATATTTCAATTTGACAGATTATAATTATCTGGATCTTGATATTGATAGATAAGCATGGATTGTACTTCATTTTTATGATGTCGTTTTTTTATCACTGTTACAATTATATTATGGATTCTTTCCAATATAAATAATTATATATACTCTGATTATAAACTTTGTGTATTTCAATGGACTTTACTATTATTTTTCAATATGATAAATTGAAAAAAAATTGATGTATCTATACCAATGTTAAACTGATGGTTATAAATTTTTTTAGTTTGATATATAGGACATTAGTCTCACCGCTGGTCAGAAAAATTGTTGGTCTAATGTAACAGATGCACATTCAGTCCGATGGTTCAGATTGAATAATAAAATTTTATATTTATTTTTCACTAGAAAATTTTCTATGTTCGGTATAAAAAATATTTTTTCTATAAAAACATAGTAAAACACATGGGATATATAAATTTAGTAAAATTTAGTTTTAAGAAAGTTTTTATGACTTTGAAAACTAAGGAAAGTAAAGTAGAAAGTAAGAAATTTCAACTCAACAATGTTTTCATTTAACTTATACATAATGAACAAAATTTCCCACCATCATGATCGCTCAATGCTTTAAATATTCCTTCACAATTTTTCATGGTTCTTTTCAAATAAAATTTTTTATATAATATTTTTGTAAATTTTTATATTTTAAAGTGATTTCAAAGTGAAAAGGGTATTTTTATTAAGAAATATTCCATGTGATCTCTTAAAGATGTTTTCATCAATGAAAAAAGCCTTTAATGTTATAGAATTCTTATAAATTATTTATATATGTCTCTTACATATATAACAAGATTTTTCTCCCCTCCTTTTATGGGGTAATACATTCCTTATGATCATTACTCAAATGTATTATTTAATAAATAATTTTTTATTTTGATATGAGACAAGATTATACAACCCATTTTCTTTCCATCGGTAATTCTTATGTTTATGACTTATAATTGATTTCCTTTTTGTGGCACACATAATCATGAACATATTATGATGGATGAGACTAGATATCACTCTAATGTATTGGGTAAATATTTTATCTCATGAGATGATATGTATGTGATTTGGGAGTAAACCTAATCCATTATAGGAATTTTTTCACCATATAATATTATCTAGTAAGTTTGTCTTAACTAATTTTTAAGTCATTTTATATGTTTGTGCCACATTTATTAGGTTTCTATGATAATATAATACAATTATATTTATGTTATGATTACATGTGATTACTCATGAACTTTATCTTTTATGATAGCATGTTATACCTTTGACTCACATGTTATGTTTCCTTATCATTTTTATTCTCTTACTATAATTTTAAGCTCAACCATTTATTTTATGTATTCCCCAGGTTATCCTATACAGTTTTAGGAGCTTAAATAGATTTAATAACTCATTAAGGAGAATAAAAATAATGATTTCATGTTTTAGTTTCCTTTTGATGTATTACAAACCTAATCTTTAAAATATACTAGGTCTCACAATCTTTAGGTAGCACTCATTGGAAATTTATGTTTAAAAATCATGTAATAATATGTATAAAAATATCGGGTCGCTATAAAATTTTTGTAGATACCTTTAGTAGGAATATTCAGATCCAATTAGTTAAGGAGTTCAGCTGTGATTAGAAGGTGATGGCTTTGTTCACTGAGTTTTGTTTAGATATCTAGGAGTATCTAGGGTAAACAGCTTTCTCTCCCCAATCTATTACCTCCTCACTTATTGACAGGGTAAAGGAAATTCAGGTATTAGATTCTAATTGCTTGGTTATGAGGAACACTATATATGGTGTGGAGATACCTCTTAATCGGTCCTTGGATACCAAAGTGATTCTTTCTATTATAGGTTATGTTATAGTACCAAAGATCATGCATGAGGAGATAATGAGGGACTTACAAGTTTAAAAGTTGGTTATGTATCCATACCTGAATATGATGTATCAAGACATATACCAACAGTACTAGTGACCTGGTATGAAAAAGGAAATAGTTGGGTTTTTTTCATGATTTTCCACCTGTCAGCAGGTGAAGGCCGAGCACCAGTGACCCACTGGTCTCCTCTAGCCTTTATCGATTTTAGAATGGAAGTATGATAATTTCACAATGTACTTTTTGGTAGGATTTTTGAGGATGTATCATGGTTATGATGTTGTTTAGGTTTTCATAGATCGGTTAACAAATCTAACTTTATTCTTTCCTATAGATACACAATCCTTTATACACATGTTATTATATAATTTTTAACATAAATATCCATTAAATACAAAACAAGGATTGAAAGGCCTAGTGTCTTTGGAAGACTAGGTACATAAAATATCAACATTAAAATAAAATTTCTTTATTTAAATCTCCATAATGATCTCCTAAATCACTTTTACCACCTAAAACTGCATGGGATAACCTAGGGAATACATAGAAAAAATTGGTGATCTAAAAGTCCCAGTAATGTAATAAACATGATAATGAAGCATAACATGTGAGTCAAAGGAATAACATGATATCAAAAAATAGAAGGATCATGAGTAATCACATGGGATAACAACATAAATAATATGGTATTATAAGAACAAGGAAATATAGTAAATTTTGTAGCAACACAAAACATTATAAAAGCATGAGTCAAGGATAACTACCAAGACAACATCACATGGTGGATAGAGTCTCATCATGCATGATGTTTACTCCCTAATCTCATACAAAATGTCTCATGAGACAAAAAAAATTACACAATTAATTGGAGTAATATCTTGGTGAACCCATCATAACATGTTCATGATTATGTGTGCCATAAAATTAAATCAATCATAAGGCATAATCATAAGAATTACCCATGGAATCAAATGGGTTTCATAATCCTTCATTATATCATAATCAAAGGAAATTTTTTAAAAATTCCAAATAGGAGAAGGAATTAAATATTAAGGATGTTAATATATGAGTACATAATAATAGGTCAAAAATAAGTTTTTCATTTGGAAATAAAATTTTTAAATGATTGTTACATAAAATGATTAAGGAATATAAAATTTCCCCTTAATCAGGTTTGATTTTAAATATGGAATTTGAGAAATGAACTTATGGAATGTATTACCCCATAAAAGGGAGGTAAAATGATATAGTTATATATTTAATAGACATATATATATAATTTATAAGAAATTAATAACATCAAAGAGAGAGATAAATTGATTTATAGAGATAATGGTCATGGCTAGAAGAAAAAGGGTGGTTTAGAGAGATCTCTTGCCTTAAGTCTTGTATTTCTTCATACGTGTTGGAAACTGCTATAAAATAAATATCGATTTATTAAAAATTTATTACATAACCATAATAATATATATCATACCATATATGATTTTCTTATAATATCTTACCACCAATTTATTAATGATTCTTTATTAAAATCATTGTTCCATGTGATAATTGCTTCATTTTTCAAGCCTTTTTTGGTTCGTCAATCATGATATTTATACATTTATCATGGTTTCATTATATCCATAATGTTAATAATGATATTAATATCATATATATTAATTATATATATATATATATATCCATAAAATTTAGCAATAAAAAATTAATTACACCATTCATAGAGACATTAGGTCGTACGTACGAATGAACATTGTTTCCATTTTCGATGGATGGAAAGAAAGAAAAGTAAATAATAATTAACCTTAAAATAATCATAATAATATCATAAATAAAATAAATATTTATTAAATTCATCATTTCAACTAGACATGATAGGCAGTGATTGAAAATGAATTACATCAGTTCGTGAGGCGGTATTTCATCGTACACACGAACAATGATTTCATTTCCCAATTAATGGAAGTGGGGATGGTTGTTGGTGATTAAATTAACATAATAATATCTAATTATTTTTAATATAATTTTTTTATTATTTCATCATGTTTTAATATGATTTTAATTATGCATAAAATAAATAAAACTAAAACATTCAATTAAACATTATACCTCTTCTTTAGACAATTTCCTTTGCTTTACACCATAAACCCTATAAGGCAGGTTTTAGGACCAAAAATGACATATATAACATTGGGAGGTGTTTTGGGAAGGTATTTTGGTAGATAATGGTTGAAATAAAAGGATTTTTAAGTTTTAAAAAAAGAGGAGAGTTGGTGCCTTTTTATAAGTGAGGGGAGGGGCACTCTTGGAATTACTTAAAATATTAAATTAATATAAATTAAATTTCATTGTAAAAATTCACCAAACTGATATAATTAAAATATAAGATGATTATGGATTGAAATAATATTATATAATAAAATTTGGTCAAGTTTATATTAGGTTTTTACCCTTATCTATTTTTTTAACTCGCGTTAACCCTTTTTGACAATTACCACGATAATGAAGATTTTACCCTTTATGGGTCAATATAGTTACTATAAAAGGAAATTTGGTCTATAAATGGACCATATTTGATATTTTTAAACATATAATGATAACTTGTTTGAATGTAATATTTTTAATAATTTCAAATCATTCAATAAAATATTATTTATTATAAAATAACAATAATGTCGTTTTTGGAACTATTAATTTAATTTGACTTTTAAAACAATATTAAAATAATGGAATTCTAATATAATCCATTAAAAACTTTAAAATATGTTAATTTTATCTAAAAAGTTTATAGTTAATAATAATTCATTCAAATTATATTACTTTTAACATTTTTTAAAAATTGTTTATTTTATTTTTATAATAATTGAATAAATATTGTGTTGATGTTGAATAGGTATTTAAGGTAATTATTTCATCCCTAAAAAAATACCATTATAAAAAAATATTTATATTTAAAATAAGTATTTATAATCTAACATAAGTTTTATTTATCCTTGCCACAAAATATTATATAAATTAAAAGTAAGAAAGTGAAATTTTTGATTTTATCTTTTAATTAAATATTATAAAGGTAAAAATCAAATAAATATGGAACCAAGTTTCCATATTTTATAAAATTGTATGTAAATGGTAAAAATACACTCATTCAATATAATAAAGGAAATTGTTATGGTCATTTTTAGTCCTTATCATATTGTTTTTAACCTTAATTACCTAATTTACCCTTACCATGGTGACAATTATTTAATATGGTTTCTATTCATAATGAAACAAATAAAAACGAAATATTCTCCAAATTTGTACATCCATATTCCAAATATTCAATCCATTTTTCAATATTAAATTTCTATAAGTAGTAGAAAATAATTTAAATTTAAAACTAAAAATGCAACGAAAAAAGAAATTTTTAAGAAAAATTCCTTTTAAAATATAAAAAATGGTTTAATACTAAATTCAACCATAAAATTGATTCCAATGAACTTAATTGTATTATTTATATTATAATATAAGTAATTTTACTTTTAAATAATTTTTAAAACAAAATTTAACTTTTTAAGTGCTTGAAAAGAAAAATACAGTTTTCAATAAAAATCGGAATTTTTCAATATTCATTGGAAAATTAATATTTTCATAAAAATACTAAAAATTTAAAATAAGATAATTTTAATATGATAATTTCAAAAAATAAATTTAATTTTATCAAATAAATTTTCTAAAATTTCTAGAAATTAATTATAATATTTTCTCACAAAAAGTAATAAAATCATTTTTGAATAAAATATATTTTTTTAAGAATAAAATGAATTTAGTAATAATTAAGTGATTATTTACTAAGAATTAATCAATAAATTTTTATTGAGTATGAAATTTATATATATATTTCATAATACTGTTATCCTATTCATACATTCCAATTTAATGCCTAGGTTATACTAATATAATATTTCATGGTTTGTTTATGTTTGGTGTTGTGTGTTGTATATACTGTCAAACATAATGTTCTTTTAAAATCTTATAGTGTTACATTCTTCCCCCCTTAAGAAATTTAAACCTTGAAATTTTATATTACATACTAAATTGAAGACATCTGAGGATACTTCTACTTCATGGATTCCTCTAGTTCCCATGTTTCCTCCTCGTATTTATGGTTTTTCCATATTACTTTGACTATGTGAGTTGTATTATTTCATAGAATTTTGTCTCTTTAATCCAAGATCTTGACCAGATTATCCTCATAAGAGATATCATTTTCTAGATGTACCACCTATGAATTTATTACATATTAGGTATCTGGTAAGTACTTCTTCAAGAAGGATTCGTGGAATACATCATGTACTTGAGATAGGGTTGGTGGGAGTATTATTCGATAGGCTATAGCTCCAATTCAATGAATAATCTCAAAGGTTCTGATGTACCTAGGATTTATCTTACCCTTCTTCCAAAATCTCATGACTCACTTCCATGGATATATGTATAGAAACACTTTATATCTAACCTCTAACTCCAGTTCTCATCAATGATTATCAACATAGCTCTTTCGTAAACTCTGAGTAGCCTTGATGTGTTGTTGAATGGTCTTGACCATATATACCATTTCCTCAACCATTTTAGGTCCCAATACCTTTCATTCACCAACTTTATCATAATATTTAGGTTTTCTACATCTATTTTGATAAATAGATTTATAAGGATCCATTTTGATGCTTGAGTGAAAGCTATTATTATATAAGAACTTGACCAGAGAAAGATGTTGATACCATCCTCCTTTGAAGTCCATTAAGCTTTCTCTCAACATTTCTTCCAATGTATGGATAGTATTCTCATATTGAACATCATTTTGGGGGTGATAATCCATACTAAAGTTCAACTTAGTAGATATAGCATGTTGGATACTCTTCCAGAATTTGGATGTAAATCTCAGTCCTCGATCAAATACTATTGATAGTAGTGCTACATACAGCCTCACCTATGAAATTTTATCAAGTGATAAGTCCTGTTGAATTATAATTAAGTGATCGTACTTTTTAAGATGATCCACCACAACCCATATAGCATTATTTCCTCTTGATGTATTCAGAAGACTAGTGAAAAAGTCCATGGTGATGTTTTCTCATTTCCATGTAGTTATGGATAATGGTTGCATCATTCCCTTAGAATTTTTACTTTCATCCTTTACTTGCGGACATACCAGACACTTTGATATATATTTTATGATCTCCTTCTTCATATTCTTCAGCCAATAGTTCTTTTAGATATCTCTATACATCTTCGTTCTCCCTTGGTGGATGGAAAAGGTCTATCTATGTGCATCATTCAATAGCTCCTTCTTTATCTCGGGATTTGATAGTACACATAGTCATGATCCAATTATTACAACTTCTTCTTCATCAATTTTTAACTATAAGACTTTCCCATTTCTTAGATCTTCCATGTTATTCTCAATTTCCACATCATCTATTTGAGAATCATTTATCTTATCTAGAAGGAATGGTTCATAAATAATTTAATAAAGGAATGATGATATTTATTCCTTTATGATTTTCATGTCCATCTTTTTCAAATCTGAGAATATTGGATCCTTCTCAATTCTCATCATTGATAAAGTTTTCATATCCTTTCTACTTATAGAATCTTCCAATTTGTTTTTTTTTTCTAGGATGGTAATGGATCGAGTAGTCATAGTCCTTGATCAAATATAACCATCTTTTCTCAGGAATATTAAGCTCCTTCAATGTAAATATATATATAAGGCTCTTAAAATTCATATATATTTCATACTTCTCCCCATATGGATAATTCCACCATATTTTTAACACAAAGATCGCTACAACCAACTCTATATCATGTGTTAGATAGTTATACTCATCAACTTTCAACTACCTTAATGTGTGGGCTATCACTTTGTAATTGTTCATTAGTACACATCCCAAACCCTTCTTTGAAGCATCATTATATACCATGAATAGTTCCCCACTTAATGTAAATGTGAGGGATGGTGTAGTGATAAGACTCTTTTTTAATTCCTTATGGATATTTTTGTGTTCACTGGTCTATAAAAACTCTACTCCCTTATGATTTATCTTAATTAAAGGGTTTTATAATCATGATAAGTTTATTAAAAATCATTTTTAATACCCATATAGTCCAAGTAAACTACGTATATCAATTACATATACTAGTCTAGGAAAATCCACAGTTTCCTTTGACTTAAAAGGGTCCATAGATATCCCTTTTTTGGTGGTAACATTCCCCAAGAATTATACTTATTTCATACAAAACTCACATTTAATTTACTTTTCATATAGATTATCCTTTTGCAAAGTCTTTATCATAGTATTAAAATTCTTCTCATGATCCTCCTTACTTTTCGATTATATCAAAATATCATCTATATAGACTACTATAAATTTTTTGAGATAATCTCTAAAGTCTCTATTCATTAAGTACATAAATATTACTTTAGAATTAGTATGTATGAAGGGCATAATTATGAACTCATAGTGTCCATACCTTGTTCAAAAGGCAATTTTGAAAATATCTTCCTTCTTCACCCATAATTGATGATATCCCAACCGAAGGCCCACCTTAGAGAAATACTGAGCCAACCTATTTGATCAAACAAGTCAACTATCCATGGAAGGGGATACTTTTTCTTTATAATTGTTTTATTGAGTTCATGATAATCAATAAATAGGTGCATTGACCCATCCTTCTTCTTGATAAATAGTCTTGAATCACCCCATGGTGAAGCACTCAGGTGTATAAAAATCTTTTCCAGATTATCTTGTAAATACTTTTTAAATTCTTTAAACTCAATAGTGGGCATTCTATAAGGATTCATAGATATGGGTATAGATCCAGGTATACGTTAGATTGAGCACTCAAACTCTCGGCCTGGAGGAAAAATAGGAAACTATTTAGGGAAAACATTATTATAATCCATCATAGTAGTCATGTATTAAATAATAATTCTCTCCTTTGTATCAATAATTTGAGCTAGGTATGCTTGCTCATAAAGAAACAATATCCATGCTTGAGCATAATATTCTAAGGGGTATTTATCCTCCTCCTTGCACTTGTATAGAATCATAAGGTAACTTGGGATGTGAAGAGTGATCTCCCTCTCCATAAAATTGATGTTGAATTTATATAAGGATAACCAATCCATTCCCAATATAGCATCAAACTCCAATAAAGGAAGTAATATGATATTTTCTAGTAGATTCAATCCAAAAACATCGATAGGGGAGGAGTTATATACTTAGGATGTAGTAATTGATCTATTTTTTGTTCTCATGGATATATCAACCCCCGTGTTTTGAGGTGGTGTTTGAATAGTTCTACTGAACTTAAAAGATATGAAAGAATTCATAGAACCAGAATCAAAAAGTATGTTTTCTATTCTTGAATAAATAACTAGTGTACCTGTCACCACATCATTATTGGGATCCACCTTAACATTAGTGATAGAATATTCCATTCTTTTCTCTCTAGGCCTTATATGTTGTTTTCATTGATTATCTCTTAAAACCCTTGGATTAGGAATTTGATTTCATAATGCCCATGTTTCATGTAATCAAAACATTTTACCATAGGCTGAGTTCTAATATAAACCTTCTTTTCCTCTAGGGAATTAGTATGATTCTTCATCTCTCTTCGACATTGATTAGCTTGATTCCCTTCTTTTCCACACTTGAAACATCTTATAGTTCCCTTAAAATAGTTTTTAGGATGTTTATTTCCACATTTTTGACACATGGGATATTGGGGTTTCTTTCCTATGTGAGATTTATTGGTTGATCCTCCCAATGAAAACTCCATTTTATTCTTTTTATCTCCAAATCCACAAGACCACTGAGAGTTTCTAATCTCCATATCAACCTTGATGGCACAATGAACAATACCTTAATAGCTTTAAAAATATCAAATCGCCAAAAATTATTATACTTCTATTTAATCCACTAAATAAGAGGTCCACCTTACTTTTTATGTTGATGATGAAGTCGTAGGAATACTATGTAAGCCTTGTAAAGTTTTCTTTATACACCCTGATAGACTCATCTTCCTTCTAATTCAGTATTTGTAACTCCCTCTCCATTTTAAGATGTGTAGTTTGAGGAAAATATTTATTGAAAAATATTTTATTGAATTCTTAACATTCCATGAAATCAGTGTCCTATTTGGATTTCATGTTCTTAATCAGCATCCACCACTAATCGGATTCCCCCTCTATGAAATAAATAGCCATCACAACATTATCTTATTCTAATAATTGAAGGATAGAGAATATATTCTCAATGAATTTAATCCATTGTTCTGTAATTATGGGATAAAAAGATACACTAAATTTAGGAGGCATTTTTTGTATAAAATACTTGATTGAAACTTACTCTTTCTTATGATAAGGAGGTTGTCCTTCTTGATTCAAGTTACTATTCATAGCATGGGTCAACTAAGCCAGTACTTCTATAAATTTCCCAGATCCCACTACCATAATTTTATTCATATAATTAGGGTAATTATCAAATTTCCTATAATGTTATTTGTTGGAATTTTTTCTTCTATTTCCCACCATTATCTAAATAAATAAAAACAATATGAGAATACTTTAACTAATAAACATACAAAAGGGAAACTTATGAACTTATAAGTAATAACATATAAATGATAAGTATATCCTAAATTATGATCCTCTAAGTTTCAATCTATGTTATCCATGATAATTTTTCTATTAATTTTTCTAATCTAACAATATATTCAAGTCCTTTATAATGGTTCGTAAAGAGCGTGAATTTGTCAAAACATATCCCCTGGGACTGTCAAACTAGATGTGCAGCAAGACCTCTTTTTTGTGAACTAGTTGATGATTGAGTTAATTCCAAATGCACCCTTTTCATAATTATTATCCCTATGTAAAACTATTCTAGATCCACATCCATTTATAATATACAAATAGGTATGTAATTTCTTTGAAACCACTCACTTTATACTTCACCAAAATTCTTGAATATTTTCCCATATTTAGACTTATCCCTTAGGTTCTCAATAAATTATTATAGTCCTAATCCAAAAATAAATAAATATAACTCCCTATGATACCAACTATAGTGATCCAATACTTTATACACATATTATTACATGATTTTTAACATAAATGACCATTAAATACAAAATAGATATCAAAAGGCCTGGTGTCTTTGGAAGACTAGGTACATAAAACGTCAACATGAAAATAAAACAACTTTATTTAAATATCCAAAATTAGATCCTACATCCCTTTGAGCTCCTAAAACAACATTTTATAACCTGGGGAATACATAGAAAAAAGTGGTGAGAAAAAATCTCAGTAAGGGAATAAACATGATAAGGAAGAATAATGTTTGAGTCAAAGTTAGAACATTGTATCATAAGATATAAGGCTGATGAGTAATAACATGGGATAATAACATAAATAATATGGTATTATAGTATCATGTGAGAATATTAAATGTGGTATCAACATAAAACATTACATAATCATAATTCAAGACTAACTTCCAATACAACATCACAAGGCGGACAGAGTCTCATTGTGGATTAGGTGTAATCCCTAATCCCATATATAACATCTCATGATACAAAAACTTTATCCAATTAATTGGATAACTATCTAGGAACACCCATCATAAAATTTTTATGATTATGTGTGCCACAAAAATAAATCAATCATAAGGCATAATCATAATAATTACTCATGGAATGAAATGGGTTGCATAATATTTCATCATATCATAATAAAAAGATATTTCATAAATATTCCAAAGATAAGAAAGAATTAAATATTAAATATTTTTATATCTGAGTATATAATCATAAGTCTAAAAATAAGGTGTTCATTTGGTAATAAAATCTTTAAATTATCATTACATAAAAGGATTAAGGAGTAGAAAAGTTCCCTTTAATCAGGTTTGATTTTAAAGAATGAATTTGATAAATAAACTTATGGAATGTATTAACCCATAAAAATATGGGAGAAAGAACTAGGTATATATGTAATATACTTATATACATAATTTATAAGAAATTCATAACATCAAAGGGAGAGAGAAATTGAGTAAGAGATATAATGGTCATAACCCAAAGAAAAGGGGTGGTTTAGAGAGATCTCTTACCCTAAGTCTTATATTTATTTGTACATGTTAGAAAATAATATATAATAAATATATTTTTTTATACATATATTCCAAAAACATACTCATATATATCATACCATGTATTATTTTCTTATAATATCTTACCACCCATTTATTAATAATTCTTTATTAAAATCATTGTTACAGGTGATAATTGCTTCATTTTTCATGCATGTTTTGGTCTGGAAGTCTTGGTATTTATATATTGATCATGGTTCCATGATATAAATAATTTTAACCATGATATTAATATAATATATATATTCATATATATATATATATATAGTTTCATCCATAAAAGGTAGAGATAAAAAAATGAATTACACCTTTTATGGTGATGGTAGGTCGTACGTACGCATGAACGTTGTTTCCATTTTTGATGGATGGAAGAAAAATAAAGTTTAATAATAATTAACCATTAAATAATAATAATAATATCATAAATAAGATATATATTTGTTAAATATGTTATTATAACCATCTGTGAGAGGCGATAGTCCACTGTACACGCGAATGATGATTTCATTTCTCATTTGACGGAAGAGGATATGGATGTTGGTGATTACATCAATAAAATAGAATATAATTATATGTAAGATACTATTGTTACTATTTTAGTATATTTTAAAAATATTTTAATGAGTTATAAGAATAGATAAAAAAACATTCAGTTAAATATTATACCTCTTCTTCGGAAAACATCCTTTGTTTTACACCTTAAACCCTTTAAGGTTGGTATTCCTCCCAAACCAAGAACTATAGAACATGGGGAGATATTTTAGGAAGGGATATGGGTAGGTATTTTCCGAACTAGAATACTTTTTAAGTGCAAAGAAAAGAGGATAATAGGTTCCCATTTATAAGTGAGGGGAGGGGCACTATTGGAATTACTTAAAATATTAAATTAATATAAATTACTTTTCAGGGAAAGAAAGGCCCCAAACTGATATAATTTGAATATAGGATGATTATGGTTCTAAATAATATCATATAATAAAATTTAGAATATTTTAGATTAATTTTTTACCCTTATTTCTATGTTTTAACCCACGTTAACCCTTTTTGACAATTATCACGGTAATGAAGTTTTTACTCTTTAGGGATCAATATAGTTACTATAAAAGGATAATTGGTACATAAATTAACCGTAGTTTATATTTTTAAAAAATTTCTAATCACTTTTCAAAATATGGGATTTTTAGTAATTTTAAATCATTTAATAAAATATTATTTATTATAAAATAACATTAATGTCATTTTTTGGAACTATTCATTTAATTTGACTTTTAAAACAATATGAAAACAATGGAATTCAAATATAATCCATTTAAACCTATATAATATGTTATTTTTATATAAAAATTTATGGTACATAATAATTCATTCAAATTATATTACTTTTAACATTTTTTTAAAATCATATATTTTATTTTTATATTAATTGAATAGATATTATGCCAGCATTTCATAAGCATTTACAGTAATTATTTCATCCATAAAAATTAAAAATAAATTACCATGATAAAAACATATTATTTAACTTTAAAATAAGTATTTATAATCTAACATAATTTATATTTATCCTTGTCACAAAATATTATATAAATTAAATGCAAGATAGTGACATTTTTTATTTTATCTTTTACTTAAATATTATAAAGGTAAAAATAAAATACATATGGCACCAAGTTTCCATACTTTATAAACATGTATTCAAATGGTATAACTACACTCATATAATATAATACATTCAAGTGTTATGATCATTTTTCAGTCCTTATCATATTATCTTTAACCTTAATTACCTGATTTACCCTTACCTTAGTCACAATTATTTACTATGGTTACTATTCATAATTTCCAAAAATAAAAGAGAATTATTTTCAAATTTTGGACCTCTTAATTATAAGTATGGAATCTATTTTTCAATATTCAATTTCTATAAGTATAAAAAATTAATTTAATATTAAAATGAAAAATGCAATGAAAACCTATTTTTTAGAAGAAAAAATTGCCTTTTTTAAGTATAAAAAATGTTTTTATACTAAATTCAACAATAAAACTGATTCCAATTAACTTAATTGGATTATTAATAATATAATAGAACTAATTTTACTTTTAAATCATTTTTAAAATAAAATTTAACTTTTTAAATACTTGAAAGAAAAATATAGTTTTCAATGAAAATTGGTATTTTCACTATTCACTAGAAAATCAATGTTTTCATAAAAATAAAAAAACTCTATGATAATTTTAATATGTTTATTTCAAAAATGAAGTTCATTTTATCATATAATTTTCTAAAATTTCTATGAATTTGTTATAATATTTTCTCACAAAAAGTAATAAAATCATTTTTGAAGAAAACGTATTTTTTGTAGAATAAAATGACTTTACTAAAAATTGAGTGATTATTTCCTAAGAATTAATCAATAAATTTTTATTGAGTATTAAATTTATATATATATATATATTTCATAATGTGGTTAATCCTATTCATATATTCTAATTTAACGATTAGGATATACTATAATAATATTTCATGATTCATTTAAGCTCGGTGTTGTGTGTTGTATACGCTATCATACATAGTGTTATTTTAAAATATTGTAATGTTACATTACCTATAAAGTATAATTGGTAAGTGGATGAGATTATAAAGTTATATATCTATGGGTTGGTGTGATTTCATGGGGTTCTATGGAGAATCATCTCTTATAGGGATGTTTGTTTCCCCTTGAGGTTTTAGTAGGAATTTAAAAAGGTGTTGGGCATGTTGGTTCATCTAAGTACCTCTCATAAACTAAAAATAAATAGAAAATAATATCACATGATCGATTGCTTGATTAAATTCTCTATGCATGTTTCCTAAATTTTGGTGAATCCTGGGAGATTCATCTGGATTTTTTTGAATTCACTTACAATAACAGTTATTAGGAATCCATTTATATGCCTCTATTTGAGTCCTTATATGGGTGTCTATGTAGATAAACTTTATTATGGATGGAATTTGGACAGTAATCCATGCTTTTTCTAAGACTATTATAGGAGACCTATGATTCCCCGAACCCATACTCTCAGATTTGGTACTTAAACACATAATTTACATATTGAATTTGATGCCAATTATAGATTCATGGACATAACTATCCCATAATTACATGACTTAAAGAAAATATTTCATTATAATACATTCTCAATACCTTTTAGGTTTATTGTTTTAGAGAATCAAGGAAAAAAATTAACTAAAAAATCTCATTCCCTTTTAACTAATGAACTTTTTTTACTATAAGAGTAACTACTTAATCCATAATAAGTCTTAAACATCTCTCACAAATTCTCCACATAATAAAATCTTCTAGATATTACATACTTTTCTTATCTTTACAACCTTGGGGATGGAAGTATAAGAAAGGGGTGAGATCAAATGCTTAGTAAGGGTAAACATAAGCATTAGAAAATAAATATCATTAGTGAGCATAAGATGAGAATATAAAAAAAAATCAAGATACATTTGAAATTTATGCCCAACAAAGAATGGATCATAAATCATGGAATAAGACTTGGCATGTCATAATACATGAATAAAAAGAATGTGGAAATATGATTCAATAAAATGGATCCATGAAAGAATAATCATAGGTATATGGCTTAGAAATGTAGCATTCCCTTAAAACATAACATAAAAAAGAAATTTGGAAAAAACATAATAATAGAAAAATTATAACATTGTGAACAAACAAAATGATCATGATTCATGTTATGAACATAAAAAATTCCCATGATTCATGTTATAAACAAAAAAATCCCATTCTTCAGGTTTTGAACAAATAAAATGCCCACACTTCATGTTTTGAACAAAACAAAACTCACGCTTCATGTTGTGAATAAAAAAATATTCACGCTTCGTATTATAAACAACTAAAATTTTCACACTTCATGTTGTGAACAAAAAAAATCCGTGCTTAACGTCAATATATCATGAGATATAAATTCTTAATCAATGAATTTGTGGTATATAGGACCCCACCAATAAATAATATATACATATTTTTACTACTTTAAAATATTCATTATTTTTTAAATAACCCATGGAAAAAATAATGAGTTTCTTACACCATTTAAAAACACCACATAACATGAACTTAAGAAATAATAAGATGTTGAAAATATAATTTTTTAAAAGGAATCATATAATAATAAAATAAATAGGGTGATAAAAACACCACTTCATGAAATATAAACCTTTTATGGTAAATATAAGTGAAAATACAAAAAAATCACAAAAACTTTTAAAGCGTTATTATAAAATATTAATTACAAATTACATTCAAAAAAATTGTTAAGGGAAAGAGAAGGATTTTGAAAACCTTATTAAAAATATTTAAAAAAACACTATCCTTCAAAATAAGTAAAGGTTATAAAAAATGTGGAGTATAAGATAAGACATTTTATTTTGAAAGGATGGAAACCCCTTTTTAAATTTTTTTTGAAATACCATTGTTTGAAAACTCACATCGTAAAAAGTGTATTAAAATTTCTTTTTGAAAAGGGGTAAAGAAAATTATAGAATCATTGAAAATAATTCATATTTTATTTCCCAAAAATATAGGAAAAAATTATCAAAAATGATAACATTGACATGGAAGATAATATTAATTGGTAATAATGGGAGTTATTGTTACCAATGTTACACTTTTATTTTGAAAAAAAAATTATCAAGGAAGTAGTTATTGATTATGAGAAGTAATTTCCCCAGAAAAAAAAAATAGGTAATAACCTATAAAATAGGGGAATGGTAGGATCAAATAAATATTGAAAAATTATATTCAATTAATAATGACTATAACCCAATGAATTCTAAATTGATTCAATGAAACCCTTACAACTTTTTTAATTTTTCAGTCAAAACCCAATGAGAGAAAGAACTTGGAATTAAACATTGAATATCATAAATTACAAGGGAATCATGATAAAAAATATTAAAAATTTAATTATATGCACAATTCCAAATAAACATGTTTTATTATAAAAAATATGTCTCAAGAGGTAAAAATTTGAGACAAGAAACTCTTACCTTCAATTATCTCTTAGTTGATCTCACTATAACCTACTCACTATTTGAATTATCCTATTTGTGTAGGGAGATAAGCCTTTTAGAGATAAAATTTTTATAGGGATAGAACCTATTTAAGTTGGATGGTAATTTTTAGGATAGTTTTGGTAATAGTTTGGTTTTAACTAAGTGGATTTTGGTGTGAGGGGAAGTGAGGATAGGGGTTCCCCTTTTACAAGTTAAAAGGGATGGTATTTTTTTAAATACCTAAAACTTTTAAATAATGGGAGGTCACTCTCCAGGAAAGTGGATCCAAAATTGAGAAATAATATATATAGGAAGAGATAAGGTTGATAAAGGCCTCAACCACACATTCACACAGATGTTTTAAACACCTTTGAGGTATTTTACTCTTAGATTTTTACATTTATCATTTTAGCATTTACCATGGTAACTAGTTTTTACCTAAGGTAAATTATCCTTAAAGAATGAAAATAAAATGGAACATTTTAAATAATTTGGACCTAATTATTCTAAATTTAAAATTAATTTAATAAAATTAAATTTATAAAAGTGATAAAAATTAATTTTAAAATGAATAATTTATAATGTATTAAAAAAACTTATTTTGAAAAATATAACTTAAGTTATAAAATGGGTTTGTAAATTAAAATAATCACTTTTAAAATTATAAAATAACTTATAAAATACATTTTTGGTCTTATGAAAAGGTTTCATGAATTTTCAATTCATACTTATATACAAATAATTTCATAAAATTCATGTTATTTGTAAAAATGGTATTTTGCACTATTAACCTAAAAATCAATCTTTTTAGAAAAATATAAAAACTTCATCCTAAGATAATATTTACATGTTTAATCTAAAAATGAATTTATTTTCATTGATTTAAAATTCTAAAATTTATAAATTAGTTTTTAAATAAAAATGTAATATATAAAGTAAAGTTGCTTTTATATGAAAAATAACATTTTTAAACTTCAAGTGTTTTTAATATTATTTCATATAGATTTATAAATAATTGAATATTGATATATTAGTTTATAAATAAAAATATTATCTATTATAATAAACTTTTAACTATGATTAATTTATTTTAAATAGTTTTCGGAAGGCATCCTTTTTAAAATATTAATCAAAGGAAATAATAATATATAATTATTTTAATTGATTATTATATTTTTATTTACTAATGGTTATATTATTCATGTAATTTTTAATATTTCATGGTTCTTTTTATGCATGTTTTGTGTTATTTCAATGTTGTGTGTGACACAAACTATTGAAGATAATATTAATTTAAAGGGATTGAAATCTCAGGTCATTACAAGACCACTAGGTAGATTCAGTTGATCAAGAAGAATTTTGTGACTTCCGAAAGAAAATAGGGATCCTATATTGACTAGAGACATAATCCCTTGTAATTTGAGGTAGGTGGATGGGTTTTCTTATGCATGTCACTAAGGTTTAGGATATGGATGAATTGGAAACATGGGAAGTTAGCACCAAGGTTTTTGGGTCTTTTGAGTTGATAGTGAGGATCAGTATGGTGGCCTACTGGTTGGAAATCTCATCAACGTATGTGTCCATGCATAAAATTTTTCAGGTATCCTAGCTTCAATTGTATCATCTGAACTCATCTCATGTGATTGACATTAATGACATCGAGCTGGAGGTTAATGCTTCTTTCAAGGAACAACCAGTTCACAATGTGGATAATAATGAGAAGGCCCTACATTGAAAGACTTCCCCTATAGTTTAGGTGTTGTGGTAGCATGGGAATAAATAATAGGAGATATGGGAGTGGGATTCAGACATCCTATCCTAGTTTATAGAGTTATTCTTCGATAAATCATAGTAGATTCTTGGGAATTCATCTTGGAGATGAGCTAATATATGGTGGGGAGGTTTTGAGATATCGATCTTATTTTGAGGTATGTGTATAACTAAAATTTTGTTAAACCTACTTTATTTCATTATCTATTGTGTGTTTCAAGATTATGTGTGGTCTTAGGAGTGTTCTTGGGGGTTAGGGGCAAAGATATTCTAGTTTTGGTTACATCTTGGGGTGCATGGTTAGCACACGGTTAGTGATAATCATACACCCCAATCGTGCAGCCTGAAAAGCATAGGCATGTAGTTTTTCAAATGTGTGTAGGTCCCTAGGAAACCATGTGAATGTCTATAGAAAGTTACAGAGGCATTTCACATGGTTGGTACATGATTTTGAAATCGTGTACCATAACCGTACGAAATTTCATGTAATAGATAGTGAGGTTAGCACAGTTTGCACACAGTTTGTCAAACTATGTGACCACACCATGTGTCCCTTTAAAAAGTGAAAAATTAAAAAAATCCATATAACCCTCAATCCTCTTAACTCAATTTTTCTCTTCCTTATCAAATAACACCTCTCATACACAATCCCCCTTCCTCCTCTCCTTCATTGGTGGTTCTCCCTTAGTTCTTTCTTGTTTTGTGTGCCATCACTTGTGATTTGAAGTTAGAGGTAAGATTATAAGTATTATTCATCCCTTTCCTCGTTTTTTTCACTTTAAAATAATATCTCATCATTTTAGTTCATATACCCTATATTCAAGGATTTTTATGATACCTCAATTTCTCTCATTTTAAGCTGAATCAAAGCTTTGTTTTGGGAATGTGAACTCCTATGGGTGTATGGTCGGTGGTCGCTATGTTTTTCTCATATTCATATCATACCTTGTAAATGATTACATCATTCATCATGTCAGAACTCCATGTGTGACCCCTAAATATTATTTTAATGCTTAATAACATATTTTCCCATGCTATTTACTCTCATTTAGAATTTAAATTGCAAATAAAAAAAGTGACTCCATGGGTTTACCTTACATTGAGCTATAAACCTTACAAAATGGTTATATAAATAATAATTTGAGATGGTACATAGTTTTGGTTATTGTATTAGTATTTTTGGAAAAGGTATTTTGAATATGGTACTTTAAAAATGGAAAATTTGATTTATATTTTATAAATTTAAAGATTGTAAAACACATAAAATAGGAATTGTTAGAATATGCCTTGGATGATAAAACACCCATAGAGGTGATCTTTGTTACTATGTTTGGCTAAGAAAACACCCAAAAGAGTTGTCTATGATAACTCTAAAAAACCCCACAAGGTTGGTCATGATATTATAGTTGGAACTGTCCCTATGATGTTCTTAGAGACACCCCAGTATTGGTCTAAGCAGGTATGTTCGATTTGGGTCTTGAACTTAAGGATTGATAACGGTTTTATTTTATCTATTTATTTTTGTAAATTAAATTATTAAATTGTAAAAAATATTGTACTTATGAATGAACTTCTTTACAAACTAGATTTATTTAGGGATGTCATTAGTGGTTTCCTATTGATTTATACTAATACCCTACTTAGACCATCATTTGAGACTAAATAAAGCTTCATAGTTGCAAATCCAGACAAGGGAAAGCGCTCGATACTAGATACTTGATTTATTGGATAGGTTAAAGCTTGGGAGCTAGGAGTCGAGCTAGAGTTCAGACCCTTCTTAGAGATTCATGCACTTCTTTTGGGTTTTTTCCTTTTGGTTCACTTTTAGTACCTTTTTTATATGAAAATTGATATGTATGAATCTTGACTATCTTGTATCATTATTTTGGATATTAAATGGTTTATGTTTAGTTCTTATATATTGTCTTTATGTTAACCTATGGTGTTATGTGATGTATATTATCTCCCTTATTTTTAGCTATTATTTCACTCTGACCAAAGGGTATAGTCTCCCCAAGGAATATTATCAGACCCTATCCACTAGTTGGAAACTTCTTAAATATGGGGAGGTGTTCCTGAGTTTATGTAGTATACTAGTCCAATTATTGTTTCTAGTGAGTCGGGTTGAAATGTTTCAAGTGATATTCTAGATATCTAACACTTTATCCTCTAGCATATTTCTAAAGAAGTGGTACTTCAAGTAAATGTTATTTTCCCTTGTATGGAAAACTATATTTTTAGCCAAGTTTATTTCACTTTGGATGTCACAAAAAATAATCCATCCTTCCCGAGTTCATCTTAATTCCTTCGGGAACTTCTTCAAACAAACCATATCCTTCCTAGATTCTAGTTTCTCTACATAATCTACTTTCATTATATTTAATTTAACGATTTTGTACAGTCATGACATCCATTTGAATATTTTTACTCTGAAAGTAAATACAAAACTTGTTGTGCTCTTCCAACTGTCTGATTCTTCAAAAAATTCAGCATTAGCAAAACCTTATAATAGATATTCCTCCCCAAAACAAAGAGTTAGGTCTTACAATCCTTTAAAATGCTAATGGATACACTTGAAATCTTCCCAATGTTACCTTACTGGGTTAAACATAAATCTACTTAAAATCCCACTGCAAATAAAATATTATGTCGAGTATAAATCATTGCATGCATTATCTTTCTGACAGCTAAATCATAAGGAACTTTCTCCATGTATCGATGCTCATATTTTATTACAGGTATTGGTGCCTTGGACGGTTTGAAGTGTCTAGTAAGAGTGGTGGAAATTGTTTTGTATTCATCCATCAAAAACCTTTCAATGATTTTCTATATATATTTATTCTTAGATAAAACCAAAGTTTTGGTCTTCCTATCACTTTATATCCTCACCCCTAGTATATTCTTTTCTTACATAAGATCTTTCATATCAAAACATTCAGACAACTTATTTTTCAATTTTTGAATAATTTGAACATATGTTCCAACCAAAACATGTCATCAACATACAATAGAAAAATTATGAATGCCTCTTCATCCCATTACTTCCAATAACAACGGTGATCATATTTACACCTACTGAATCATTCTTATACCATAAATGAGTCAAAATTATGGTTCCATTATCATGGTACTTACTTCAAAACATACAATATTTTATTCAATCTAGAAAATAAATTCTATTTCCAAACTTATGGTACACATATTGGCCTTTTCATGTAGATTTCCTCCTCAAACTCACCATGAAGTCAAGCTGTCTTAAAATCCATCTTCTCCGTATATATATTTTATGATTCCATCATACTTAACATTGTTTGAATGGTATAATTTTTAACTAATGATGAGAATATTTCTAATAAATCTACTCCTTTATTCTATTGAAACTCATTTTCTATCAATCATTCTTTATACCTTTTCTTACAGTCAAAATATTTCTTGATCTGGTAAACCCACTTGTTCTCAAGTTCCTTTTTACCCTTTCAAAGTTCATCCATCTCCCAATTTTTATTGAACTTTAATGAATTAATCTCCTCATTCGTGGTTGAATCCCCCTACTTAGAGTCACTAAGTGAAGCTATATCCTCTTAATTTTCAGGTTCTCCTGCATCCCTTAGGAGTAGAAATTTTAAAGTATACCCAAACCTCTACACCGGTCTCCATAATTTGGTTGATCTTCTCAAATGAATTGGTTGAACTGAATTGATTGGCTATGCTCTTTCTATTGATAGCTAAAATTATGGTACTCATACTTCTAGTGCATGTAAATCTAGTGCTCCCACTCAATATTTATCAAATATTGAACTTTATGGTCTTTATTGTGGTCTTACTTCAGGAATTCTGATTCCTTGAGCACCTAAATCTGATCTCTCTAGTTTTTTGAATTAATGGTACTCTAATCAATCAATATTTAAACAGTTTTTTCTTCTTCAAATTCCTACTCAACCAAGTTGCAGCCTTTCAATAGAAATTTATCATCAAATACAACATCCCTACTTTTGATGATTTATTTCATGTCACCATCCCACAAGTGATATCCAAAATTTCTATCTCCATAGCCAAGGAAAGAACATATTTTGGATTTTGATTCAATTTTATCACAGTCCTTACAATTTAAAATTATATAGGATAAACTACCAAAAACATAAATTTTTTGAACTTCCAATTTTTTTCCAGACCATAAATCCTATGTAAGTTCCTTCCCAACTATTGATGAGAAAATTTTATTAATGTGATATGTCGTTGTGTTGAGTGCCTCCAAAATCGCCTTAGGAATTCCCTAGTGTATATTCATACTTCTAACTCTCTTCATAAAAGTCTGATTAATCCTTTAATATACTCCATATTGTTTTGGAGTTCTGAGAACCATCTTCTCATGCCTTATTCTTTCCTTCTTGTATAAATTCTATAAGTTGTTTCTAGTGTACTCACCATCATTATCTATTCAGATGCACTTCAACTTCTGACTATATTCCCTTTCTTCCAATGATTTCCACTGAGTAAACACCTAAAATAAATAATAATTATGTTTTAAGGATTAAATTTATAATTTCCTATTATTATCATCAATGAAATTAAAAAATTAGAGGAAACCACCATAGGACTGAATAGGGAAAGGTCCCCAAACATTTGAGTGTACGAGATCCAACTTCCAATTCTTGGGCTTTAAATCATCTAAGTTAAAATAAAATCTTCTTTGGTTTCCCAGAAAAAAAATTTCATACTTTCTAATTTCTATATGATCAATATTCAGTATGATCATGGCCTTAATAACTTTCATATTTTTTTCACTGAGGTGGCTGAACCTGTAGTTCCATACTTCCGGATCATCAGAAACAATACTTACAACAACCTCCATTCCATTTGAATTATCATTCATGTAAAGGGTATTATAATTTACTCATCATGAAATTATCATTTATCCCCATGTAACTTTCTATACCCCATCAGAAAATCTAATCCCATAGTCTATATTATCAAGTTGTCTAATAGAAAGTAGATTTCTTATAAGTCTAGGGATATGAAGAACTTCTGTTTACTTCAAGAATCCTCAATTATTCATTTAGATGTTGACCTCTCTTTTTCCAAAAACATCCAAGTCTTCATCATCTTCTGATGGACTTTCCTAAACTTCCTAGATACATAATTTAAAATGCACTTCTAATCACGGGTTGAATGATAAGATGATCTAGAGTCAATCAACTAGGATTCTACCAGAGTATCCAAGCTCATTAGATTACATTTTCTTTATTTCATTGTGTTAATATAATTTGAACTACTGGATGTTGATGAATTTATGGTATTATCCTTTTAACTCTTACAGTCCTTCTTAAAATCTCCTTTTTTCCACATTTCTAGTAGGTTGGACCAGGACCATCCAACTTACTTGACTCCATTCACAAAACTTTTCTTCTATTAGTTTCTTCTGATAGACTTACTTTTGATGGGGTGACCTTCCCCTTCCATCATTATTAAGGGCACCACTAATTGGTACCTAAACTTCCCTCCGTCTTAGTTCATTCAAGACTAAGTTTTAGATATCATAAAATACCAGATTGGTTTTTATGTTAGAGTTACTAACTATAGTAACCATTGGATCCCAACTCTTTGAAAGTTAATATAATAGTAGAAATGCTCATACATCATGAGAAACAGTAACCTTTAGTGATTGTATATTCCCATGAATCATGTTGAATCCATTCATATGGTCTACTATTGGCCATCCTTCTAACGAACTTAATATGAAAAAGCTTCCCAATATGAAAACCTTATTGAGGGTCATCGATTTTCTATAAATATTCGCTAAAGCATTCAGAACTTCTGTTTCCATTTTCTTCTATTGAATTTTTAAAGAAACATTTCTTGCCAGAGACATTCTTCCTAGGGTTAATGATTTCCTATTAAAGTGTTACCATTCATCTTTCTCCATTAGAACTAGAATTACATTGAATAATGGGACTTCCAAATAATTATAAATCATATGGTCTTCAATCTACATTCACCAAAATTCAAAATCCATTCCATTAAATTTTCCGATCCAAATATTTCTTTCATCCAATTTCATACATGTGATTCTACCAGTGTATTAAACCTTGAGCACAAACCTACCTTTACTACCGATGTGCTAAGATCTTTTATCAGGATCTCCCTTTTTTACATGACTTTTCCATGTTCATCACATAAGATAAAGGTGTAGAAAATATATACAGATTCATCTCACAATTTCAAGATGAAACTGACAAAATATGAGAGGTTCTTTTGAGAATAAATAGTAATTCGATGAACATCTCTGAAAGGTCTCTTGACTTCATATGATGAAATCATCAAAGAATAGTAGAAAAAAAAAATTCTTCTTTGAAAAAAACAAATAATATCTTATATTTATAGAAAATAAGAGTACCATATTGGTTCTTCAGAGAGTAATCTATTTCACGAGTGTTATCACTTCCTCGGTTGTTCTCTTTTTCACTCACTCTCTTGAATTTTGAATTTGAAACTTCATATATAATTCATTAGTCAAGAGAAGATAGAATAATCTAAAAGGACAAGATATGTTCCCACATGTGACCTTTGATTCCAAAAATAAAAATTGTAGAGATATCTATTCGTAATAATAACAGTATTCATTGGAAATATATGCATTCTCATAAATAAACATATTATTTAATTTGTCTTTCTTTATCCAGGCAACAAATTTTCAAAAAAAAATAGGTGTGGAATTTTCTTGAGTTTCTATAATGGTAATAAATACCTCTAAATAGTGAATAAATACTCTTAAAATACTCTCTTTGAATGACTTCAACATCAGAGGGAATTATCTTCATTGTAGGTCATTCCTGTCTTCAAATATTTTAAATACTTAATGAAATACCTGAATTGAAAATTCAAAAAATAATTTTTCTTTGAGAAAAATCTTCGAATTCATAAGATAATTTGTTTCATATGATATTTTATACTTTCATAAGATAATATTATCTTTTTAGGATAAACTAACTAGAAACACTATTTCATAAGATAAATTCAATCCTCCTAGGATTTTTTTGAACTATGTAAGATAAATCATCACTTCGTACGATAATTTATTTTTTCAAATATCATCATTCTATATTTCTAATCTCATAGGAAAATTTGATGCATTGTATGATAAAATGATCTTCGTATGATAGATTCCATTTCCAAAATCATGGATTGTAATACATTCTTCTACCTCATATAATAAATATAAAATGTAATACTTTCATAGAATAATTTACTTCGTATGGAAACTAAAATCTAGTGTAAATAAACCTATATATCCATACAATAGTTTCATTTGATAGAAAATATAATTCCTGGAAGTGTATTGAAAATATCCTCGCATATGATAAATTATCACCTAATATGATAATTTATCAGCTCATATAATATTTTACTTAGAAAATTTCTTCAAACTTGAAAAATGAAATTTTAACCAAAAAATGTCGAAAGGAAATATTATTTTAAGATCATGCAT
Source organism: Viscum album (assembly GCA_963277665.1). Taxonomy (NCBI): domain Eukaryota; kingdom Viridiplantae; phylum Streptophyta; class Magnoliopsida; order Santalales; family Viscaceae; genus Viscum; species Viscum album. The sequence continues at coordinate 1,660,148,661 of OY728146.1, read as the reverse complement.
AATGGATTTAAAACACTTTGGCAGTGTTTATCAGTAAAACAAATGGGGATTTTTTGATTCATCAAAATATATTAAATACTAGGATATGTCAAAACAATACTAGTATGTCCAAAAATTTACTCATTTTTTATTATCAAAAAATCCATAATAAATTTAACTGAATGTTTTAATAATTGTATCATAAAAGAGATAAAAAATTATTTAAGAATTTCTTTTGTGGGATAAGGTGTAAAATTTCATGTTAACTCGCTTTTACCCTTTTCGGTGATATCAAAAAGTAGAATAATTGGAGTGAGATAACACTATCAATATAGCACAATGAAGTATGAACTTGAAAGAATAAATATTACTGAAATGATCAGAATTTGAAATTGTACTTCAAGAAATAAAATTAAATAATATATAAAGAACAAAATAACATAAATAAAATAAAGCACAAATTGTAGAATTTCATTAATTCATGGAATATAATTACATCAGTATAGTGTAAGATAGAAAAAAACATAAACCATGAAAAAAATTTCCAGTATTTTAGCTCATGGTTAGGCTACAAAGAGGTAGAGGCAGGACAAAAAATTATGAGGATAGAAATGGATAGGGAAATCCCAGTCTCATATGAACCAAGACTAAATGTGTTGCCAGGAAGTTTTTGCAGAATATCCATAATATCATCATGAATATTTCTGGCTCTTTTAGTATCAAAAGACTCATCGATAGATAAGGGAAAATTAAATCTGGTAAAAATAATTTTTGGAACATAGGTAGATTCTTCTCTTTAAATTTTAGCTTATAATGTGGAATTATATCTTTCAATCATAGAAGGAGGAGGAAATAAACCATGAATCCTTTCACCAATATCCCCAAAACATATAAGTGGATTTTCCTACAAGAGGTCTCCTTCCTCTAAGCTGAAAAAATTCATTTCTACACATTTATAACCTAGAAACAAGAGAATATTGGTAGAAGTATAGTAGATAAAATTCCATTCTTTATCTCATCTCTAAAAAACTTTGAAGATTATAAAGATAATATTTTTAAATTGTGTTCATGTCATTCAGGTTATCATTCAACACTTGAATTCCCTTGCAGATAAATTCCAGTAGCTCAATAAAATCATTAAGCATCTTAATACCATTATTAGAAATGATCTATTGTGAGATAAACTTTTTTCCCTTATTAGAAACTATCTCCACATTTTTAGTTCTAACATATATATCACTAGGTTCAATTGCTTTATCAAATTTAGTAGCTTCAAAATCTTATGAATAAAAATATTGAACTTATTTCAATATTTACTGCAGGGAGTCCTTCATGGCTAGAAGATTATTATTTAGATCAGATTCACTCTAAGAAACAAAGTATAAACCAACCAATTTATCTATTTTATTATAGATTCCTTCTCTCCCTCTTTGAGAATTGAATTTAACAAGATGTAGTTTAGAAATAATATCTTCAGTCTTAAATGGTTTCCAAGGATACCATATCACACTTTAGCTCCAAAACTCTTCCATCTAACATCATTAATTCTCAAGATACATTCTTTAGATGATCGAAAATAGTACTTGAATCTTTTTATTATGATGATGAGGCAACAATATAATGAATTCTATTCAAAAATTAAAACTAAGAAATTATAACTTTCTTTAAATAAACCACATCATCCTTGACAAATTTGACTTATTTTTTAACTGAAGAAGAGATGTCTGGTTAAACTCCTGGAAGATTCTTCATCATCTCTATTTTATATTTTAACAAATATTTCAACTCATTAAAGTCTAATTTAGAAATAGAGTTTTCTTTTAGATCATCCATAAAGTTAAACTCATAAAGAATCATATCTATAAAATTAAAAATATCTTTATTTTCCTCATAACTCTCAGTATCTTCTATAACATGACCTATAAATATTCTTCTATACAACATAAGATGAACACATTCATCTTATGGTCCTCTCCTTCTAGTCTTCATAACCAGGAAAGGTTTTTCACCAACGTCTTCTTCTTATTTTGAACTAAAATATTCATAAATATTAAGTCTACCTCCATTTCCATCCTTTACAACTTGAGGAGACTGATCAAGAAGCAATTAATCAAGATAAATCACTTAATCTAAAACAAGATGGAAAAGGTTTGAATACACATCATCATGAAAAGAAATATTCATAGACTCACCAACTTCTATAGACATTAACCTTCTAAAAGTAGCACCAAGGGATTTCTTGGCATAGTTTCTCTACATCTCAACATCATCCACAAATTTTTTATTCACAACTTCTTGAGGTGAAGTAACTTCAACAGCAGGTTCATGATTCTCGTCTTGAGAAAAAATCACTTCATTTTCTTGTCCAGCTAATGTTTCCTTAGATTCACTGACATTTACAGTATATTTTTCCCCATTCCTAACTTGAGTTAAAATGGGAGAAAGAATTTCTTGAGATGAAATTATCCTTAATATACTTCTTATAACTAGAGGATCATCATCCAAATATTCCTTTAAAACTTGTTGAACTACAGAAGGATTAGAAATAGAAGAATTCTCCCCTTTATCCTAAGTAGTGATATCTTCTGTTTCTTTAGCACTAATATGGAGTAACATTATTTAGAAGTAACTCTAAAAATATCCTTTTTTTTTACTAAACTAGCTTCAAGAGTTTTTAGGTCATGGAACTTAGTTATCATAACCTCACTCATCTCTACTCTAACTGTCTCAAACAGTTGGGTTAAATCCTCCCATAAGGATAGAACATCTGTGATTTCTAGTAGGAAAAGTACATATACCTAAAAATATATCTTGAAATATTAACTTTATTCTAGACCAATAGCGTGTATAGAAAATGATTATTTGGTTGCAAAACTTTCTCAAAATCACCATTCTATTGAATGGTTCCAATTTGAATAAACTTAACTAAAATATTTGTGTTTGATTCCAAGTCTTTGACATGATTTTTCTCTATTACTGGGGATCCAAAAAGAGATTTCACAATCACAGTTGTTCCTATATCATCTACATTAACCAGTGACGAACTAAACTCAAAGAATCATTCATGAGGAAAAAAATGACTTCATCAAATTCTAGGGATGATATTGAAAAGTTATCCCCACTAACATTCAATATGACTATACCCTATGCATCATAGAAACTGAACTCGTCATTTTCATGGAACTCTCTAACCTCATTCTTATGAAATAACTTAGTTCTCCTTTCATAAAACACAAACCCCCATCCTTGGGAGTTTAATACTTTATTCAGAAACAAATTTTTGTATTCTAGTTAAAAAAAGTCAATATCATTTCTACTCAGAACTTTGTGCATAAATCTCAACCTCTTCGAGCTTTCTGAATCACTCCCCATAGCCCTCTTTGATTTTATCATTCTCAACAAGAGAAAAATAGATTGAGTTTTGAGGGGTTTGATTAGGGTAGAAAGGTTTTGGGATTAGAATGATTAAGTTCAAAGGTTTTTTTAAGGTTTGGTGATTTTGATTGATGAAATACTTGGTATTGGAATATATAGATCGTCTTTCATAGGTGATGTAATAAAATAAAACAAAATAAAATCTAAAAAGGATAGGGTGTGTGTCACTTTTTTACTTAATAGATAAATCAGATGCTTTAAACATAAATTTTCCAATTGAATGCATCTCATAAGATATTAAAAAATACATATCGAATCATACACTACTAGAAAATTTTCCTTTACCAATAGTTTCAAACTGTTGGTAAAGGCATGACAACCATTGGTATAAACTATACCAATAGTTGTCCAAACCATTGGCTGTGGAGTTGTAAGGATAGACATATCCCAACGGTTCTATGTGAACCATTGGTATATGGATGAAAAATGGATTATATTCTAACGGTTTCTTGTAATTGTTGGCATAAATGTTTACTAATGGTTTAAAACTGTTGGAAATATCAAAAATCATGTCAATACCAATGGTTTCCAAACTGTTGGTATAGACTTTTACCAACGGTTTCTCACAAACCATTGGGAAAAGTTAAGTAAAAGGATCTATACCAACAGTTTGTAAACTATTGGTATATACTTTTACCAACAGTTTCATATAAACTATTGGTATATGTTCTATTTTCACACATATGCCAATGGTTTACAACCGTTGGCATAGGCTTTATGCTGCAGCAGCAAGCCTGCCTCCCCCCTATGCACCTACAACACTTCCACCAGCAGGCCTGCCTCTCCCCTGTGTAGAATTCATACATAATTCTAAAAAACTGCAAAATACATACAGAATTATGTATGAATTCATACAGAATTCATACAACACATAATGCATATAGAATTCTGAATACCTCCAATTCTTTATTTAATTACCTAGTACAAATAAACAAAATTAATACATAATTCATAAGGTAATTACAGCAAGTATAAACATACAACAAGCATACCCATACACCATTAACACATAATTCATAAGTTAATTAAATACATAAAGAATTCAATTCAAAATTCAGAAGAAAATTACCCTATGCAATACAGAATTATAAATTGGATACATACAATATTGAATTCTCTATAACACATACAGAATTGAATTTAGAATTCAGAATGTAATAACCCCTATATAATAAAATCATGTATCAAGTTTTGAATATGGCATTATTTTTCATAGGCATGGGTGAATTCAGATGAGATTTGAATTTTTGGATAATGTGGTATGCCATGTTGTAGTAAGGGGTAATGTGACTTGGGGGTGGGGGGTTATCCAGGGGGTTGGGGCTGTCTAAGGGGGTACAGGGTGTCCGGGGGGTAGGGGTGTCCAGGGGGTGGGGGCTGTCAAGGGGGTGGGGGCCTGTCCTTGGGGTGGGGGTGTCCATAGGGTGGGGGTGTCCGGGGGTGGGGGTTGTCTAGGGGTTTGGTGGGGTTGTCCAAGGGGGTAGGGAGTGTCCGGGGGGTGGGGTGTTTGGGGGGATGGGGGGTGTCCAGGGGTGGGGGTGTCCAGGGGTGGGGTGGTGTCGAGGGGGGGTGGGGGGTTGTCCAGGGGGTTGGGAGGCTATCCAAGGGGGTGGGGGGTTTCCAGGGGTGGGGGTTTCAAGGGGGTGGGGGGCTTCCCAGGGGGTGGGGGCTGTCCATGGGGGTGGGGGTGTCTAGGGGGTGGGGGTGTCCAGGTGGTGGGGTGGTGTCTATGGGGGGTGGGAAGTTGTCCAGGAGTTGGGGGGGTTGTCCAGGGGGTAGGGGTGTCCAGGGGGTGGGTGTGTCTAGGGGGTGGGTTGTCCAGGGGTGGGGGTTGTCCATGGGGTGGAGTGGTGTCCGGGGGGTGGTTGTCCAGGGGGTGGGGGTGTCCAGGGGGTGGGGGTGTCTCGGGGGTGGGGGTTGTCCAGGGGTTGGGGGTGTTGTCCACGGGGGTAGGGGTGTCCAAGGGGGTGGGGGTTTCCAAGTGGTGGGGTGGTGTCCATGGTGAGTGGGGGCTATCCAGGGGGTTGGGGGCTGTCCAAGGGGGTAGGGGGTGTCCAGAGGGGTGGGGTGGTGTCCAGGGGTGGGGGGCTATTGACCGCGTTGGCGTGACACGTCAAATTGATTATATTTTTAAGGTTGATTTATAGTCTAGGGAAAACCCTAGGTCGTCTCTCAAGGAGCGTTGGTATGTTTAGAGTGTGTATTTTTAATAAAAATGACTAAGAGATGGGGTGGTTTTGAAAACAGTTTAAAATAATGACTTAGTTGAAATAGCTTAAAAGATGAGTGACCAAGTTGATTTTGAGAAATATGAGATAAAAGGGTCGATGTGATTTCACTACACACATATCAAGTTCATTGTTCATATAGATTCATCTTAGTTTTAGAGTAATTCTTTGGTTGGAATTAATTGGAATCCCGATTAATTCCTAAGATTTTATTTCAATGCTTTAAGGACCAAACCTTGACGTAACAATCGTATTGTCAAGGTACAGTACTTATGCATGGAATAAGAGCTTCCAAAGCATATTGAAATCTCAATAAGTTGGGTATGAAAAGGATTCTTGTTATGTCCAATCGGAACAACACAAGTCACGCACTCAAAACCTCACACCGATTGGTTAGAAATTAAGAGCATAACACTCACATGTATCAAATAAAGCATTCAAATCTAAAATAAAATAATATACATGGAATTAAATGTTTAAACACCCAAATTAATCCAAACCAGTAGCTATTTTATGCATCAAAACTCCCTTGACATGTGTGTAGCTCCCTCACAACGAACACCCAACTTTTAGCTCGACATCGGGAGGAGGAGGAAGCTCGGGTGGAACTCCTTCTTCATCCTTGATTCCCCTATGAGGATAGGGGCCTACAGAACCTCCAAAGTGATTAGGAGACTCCTCTAGGACTCCAAATTGGCAGCACTTCACTCCTTGGCCGAACTTCCAAATGAGGAGCCCAAGGTGCCCTTTTATAGGAAATGTGGGAGGTAGTTTTGGGCACACATATTTCATCAATCCACTTGAACGACGCGTTTCGGCCTTCAGAAAGTCTTATCTCGCTTTCGAGAAAATAGAAAAGTTGTATCCCTACCTCTTGACTGTCTCCACCGAAATTTTGGCACCGTTTGGACAACTAAAGCTCAAGATATTGATAAAATACAGAACACCGCATTTGACTTGGTCCAAATTCGGTGTCTTGGACATATCAGTTAGGATGGGCCCCATAAAATCCGAATCAGGATTGGGTTACTTAATATGAAATGTAGAATATTGAATTTTGGACAGGTCCACAAAATTTCAGCCCATTTGGATTCAATGATTTTGTGTAAAATTTAAAACAGTGGACAGATGTCCATGGATCCATGCAATTTTGGCCCATTTTTCTTTCACTTCATCAAGGGCCCTCCAAATCACCTCCACCTACATTGTAATTTTCAAAACAAGTATCATTGACCTATTTAACAGTGATAAACACAAAATTATTGAATCAAACATGAAGCACAATTTGATAATATTTTTATAATTTTTAATACAAAATATGTTTAGCATAGCGGTGTAAGGGTGAAAATGAAACAGTGAATCGTGGTACGATCACACCCCCACACCTAAACATTTGCACTCCTGGGAAAGGTCACATATCCAAATACAATGATGCATATATATATATATTTACAACATCCTGAAGATTTAGCATTTGAGGGAATTTTATTTAAGGTAAATTGATCAATGCACAAATCACACCAAGGAGTTCTTCCTAGTGAAAATAGAAAAAGATGTCTCATAAATCATATCATAGAGAAATTCAAAGAGGTTCATGATACCCAATTGAGAAAGGAATTCAGAAGTAAATCATGACACTAACTCTCCATGTGTTTGTTTGAAAACCATTCCATGCTATTCTTTCCACTTGCTATCCAATAAATATATGTTATTTTAACATTTTTCAGCTTAAATGATTTTGTCACCGAACCTGTCCTACATCCTTTGCAATCATATTTCAAGACCCACTCATTTAAGCATTCCCAGAAGTCAAACCATAATCTCCCGACCTAGATATCCCCATATTTTGAACATTTCATCACTCCCCTCATTTATTATTATATTTTTTTTGAAGTTGCAATTGGAACAAATCTCACACTCATCTCTCAACCCTTGTTTGAACTCCTCACGACACTAATTGAAATAGTTATAACAAGATCAAAGGTTTAGGAGGAGTGGTTTTTTACCTGCCCAAGACACAACAATTTTTTTTTGAGGGCGTACAACAGTCAGACATTAGGTACACACACATAGGTCAATCTGGTACAATAATGAAACAGATCGGATAAAGAAAGAACATATAGAAATATCATTTAAAGTTGAAAAATATTAACCCAACATATATTTACCTTATATTAAGTAAGAAATAATCACACTTTGTGGTTTTGTGCAAAAAAAAATTGGAGATATTAGTGACACAATTTTCCCAAAAACTACTCACATAATGGGCATCAATCATCTAAATGGTTTCACATAGATACGACCATTTATATCATTTACAGAAAACCAATTCACTAAAAATCACTCCCTGATGTTAAATTCATACAAATATTCTTTTTAGCCTTCATTATGGTATTTTTACTTTCCCCACTTTATGGTCGTCAAATCATGGAACTTCGAAATTGTTGATGGGGAAAAATGAAAATACCATAAAAAAGGCCAAAAAGATAAAACAAAAGGAGAAAACAATGAAAATTCCTAACTATACCAGGAATGTATCCACCCCCCACACCTAGAGAATGCAGTGTCCTCACTGTAATAAAAGAGACTGTGGGAAGGAAGGATAAAACCTAGTGAGTGTTATTCATAGACCGCTTCTTGAACATGGAGTTCCTCCATTGGGGACTCTGAAATGGCTTCATGGAAGTGCTTCAGCCGCTGCCCATTGACAGTGAAGGTTTGTTTGGTGTCTTCATTTTGAACCTGGACAACACCAAATGGAGAGACATTAGTAACAATGTAAGGTCCAAACCAACGGGAACGAAGCTTACTAGGGTGCAACTTCAGCCTTGCATTGTAGAGGAGGACCTTCTGCCCGATGTGGAATTGACGATGAAGGGTGATACGGTCGTGGGCAGCCTTGGTTCGCTCTTTATAAATTCGGGAGTTCTCATATGAATCTCTTCTCATTTCCTCCAACTCCTGAATCTGCAACTTCCTTTGAATACCTGCACCAGAAAGATTAGAATTTCATTTTTTAATAGCCCAGTAGGCCCGGTGCTCTACCTCAACAGGGAGGTGACAACTCTTCCCAAAAACTAGCCGATATGGTGACATGCCAATTGGAGTTTTGAATGCATTGCGGTAAGCCCATAACGAATCATCGAGTCTAAGACTCCAGTCTTTTCTGTTTGGCTGAACCGTTTTCTCAAGAATCTGTTTTACCTCTCTATTTGATACTTTGGCTTGACCATTTGTTTGTGGGTGATAAGCAGTAGACACTCTATGCCCAACCCCGTACCTGCCCAAAAGAGATTGCATTGTGTGGTTGCAGAAATGAGAACCCTGATCACTGATGATAAACCTAGGTAATCCAAACTTACAGAATATTTGGGTTCTCAAAAATTCCACAACTGTCTTGGAATCATCTATCCTCGTGGCTCGTGCCTCTACCCACTTTGAAACATAATCCACTGCCAGAAGAATGTAAAGTTTCCCAAATGAATTGGGGAATGGTCCCATAAAGTCAATGCCCCAAACATCAAAAATGTCATGGAAGATCAAGGGTTGTTAGGGCATCTCATTTCTTTTAGAGACATTCCCCATTCTTTGACAACGAGGACAAGATTTACAGAATTCATGGGCATCCCTAAACAATGTAGGCCAAAAGAGACCAGAATCTAAGACCTTGTGAGCAGTCCATTGGGGACCAAAGTGGCCCCCACAAGCAAGCGTGTGGCAGAACCTAAGGACAGACTGAAACTCACTATCAGGAACACAATTCCTAATAACTTGATCACTACATGTGCGCCAGAGGTAGGGGTCATCCCAAATGTACCAATGAGACTCATGTTTTAGACGGTCGGCCTGGTTTTTGGTGAAATCAGCAGGAATGCAAGACGCTACCAAATAATTTACAATTTCAGCATACCAAGGAATAGCATCTTACACTCGGTAAAATTGCTCATCAGGAAACAATTCATTTATGGGAATACAAGGGGATGAGTCAATGTCCGAGGATGGGAGAATCCTACTGATATGGTCAGCAACCACATTCTCTGCTCCTTTTTTATCCCTAATTTCTAGATCAAATTCCTGAAGGAGGAGCATCCAGCGAATGAGACGTGGTTTGGCTTCTGGTTTCTTTAGGAGATATCGGAGGGCTGCATGGTCTGAGAACACAATTACTTTAGACCCTAGAAGGTATGACCTGAATTTATCCAAGGAAAACACAATGGAAAGAAATTATTTTTCAGTTGTGTTGTAGTTTCCTTGGGCAGGGTCCAGAGTACGTGAGGCATAAGCTATGACATGTGGAGCTCGGTCGACCCTTTGTGATAAGACTGCCCCAACTGCATAGTTAGAGGCATCACACATGAGCTCAAATGGTAAATCCCACTGAGGTGGTTGGATTACCGGGGGTGACGTGAGACTCCATTTTAACTTATTGAAAGCTTCCTCACATTTTTTATCAAAATCAAATTCTTTTTCTTTTTGGATTAATCGGGAGAGGGGGAGTGCAATTTTACTAAAGTCACGAATTAAACGACGATAAAATCCAGCATGACCTAGGAAAGACCGCACATCCCGAACATTTTTAGGGAATGGTAGGGAGGAAATGATATCTACTTTTGATTTGTCCACTTGGATACCTTCCCCATAAATGACATGTCCCAAAACTATGCCTTGTCGCACCATGAAATGGCATTTCTCATAATTTAATATGAGATTCTTTTCAATACAGCGACGTAGGACAGAAGCAAGACTACTCAAACATTCATCAAAAGAGGATCCATAAACAGTAAAATAATCCATAAAAACCTCCATGCAATTCTCCAGGTAATCCGAAAAAATACTAACCATACATCGTTGGAAAGTACCTAGAGCATTGCACAGACCAAATGGCATCCTTCTATAAGCAAATGTACCAAAGGGGCAAGTAAAGGTTGTCTTTTCCTGATCCTCAGGGGCAATATGGATCTGAAAGTATCCAGAATACCCATCAAGGAAACAGTAATGGGACTTCCCTGCTAGCCTCTCTAGCATATGGTCAATGAATGGCAATGGGAAATGGTCATTCCTAGTGTGTTGGTTTAGTCGGCGATAGTCTATACAGACACGCCAACTATTCTGCAGACGAGTTGGAACCAATTCATTGTTTTCATTTTTAACTACAGTAAGGCCAGTTTTTTTAGGAACTACTTGAACGGGACTGACCCATTGGCTGTCAGAGATAGGGTAAATGATTCCAGCAGCCAACAATTTTGTTACTTCTTTTTTAACAACATCAAGTAGGTTTGGGTTCAGTCGACGTTGTGACTGCCTCACTGGTTTAGCCTCATCATTTAATAAAATATGATGTGTACAAATTGATGGGCTAATGCCAGGAATGTCAGCAAGTGTCCATCCCAAAGATTGTTTATACTTCCTCAAAAGATCAAACAGTCTCAATTCATGCTCAGGAGGGAGTGAACTATCAACGATGACGGGCAACTTGTTTCCATTCTCAAGATATGAGTATTTTAAATCTTGAGAAAGTTGTTTCAGTTCCAATTCTGGGGGATTTTGGATTGACGGAAGTGTGTGTGAAAGTGAGAAGTCACTTATCTCATCTAACTGCTCAATGGTAACATCCTCAGATGAGGAATGATCTTTTATAAGCTTAGCAGTATCATCGATGGTCATGTGATCCTCTGTGTTCAAGAAATCATCAATTAACAAACATGCATGACATTTCTCTAGACCGCTACAACAATTAATGCATGATTCATTACCTAACATTTCAATCAATGAAGAAAACTTAGAAAGGGTATCAGGTGAATGAAAATAAGTTGTTTCAGGGGAAGGGAGAACATCAATTGAATTGACAGAGAGAGAGGAGTGTTCTTCTGAGGGGTGCTTCATGGCATCAAGGATATTGAAGTGGACAATATTACCACCAAACTCCATAGATAATTTACCATTATGGACATTAATTATGGTTTTGGCGGTTTTCAATAAAGGTCTCCCCAATATAATTGGGGAATGTCTATTCATCCTATCATATTCCATTTTAAGCACGTAAAAATCAGCAGGAAAAATTAAATTTTGCACCCTCACAAGAACATCCTCTAGCACACCAGAGGGGTGTGTTGTACTCTGATTTGCTAGCTGAACGACAATACCAGTGGGATTCAGTTCACCGACCTACAATGAAGAGTAAATAGAGTGAGGCATCACATTAATAGAATCACCCAAATCAAGCATAGCGTTGGAACATGAATACTCCCCTATGGTGCACGGAATCGAGAATGTCCCAGGATCATTGCACTTGGTAGGAAGTGATGACTATATCAATGCTAAAACATTCCTCCCCAGGCTCACCTTCTCATCACCACGAAGCCTCCTTTGGTGTGTACACATCTCCTTCAGAAACTTGGCATATCTTGGAATTTGCTTCACAGCATCAATCAAAGGAATGTTAACTTGTACTTTCTTGAAAGTTTCCAAGATTTATTTATCATTTTCGGTTTATTTTTGTTTCCTAGGTTGGGAATCCCTTTGAGGAAATGGAAGAGGAATGGTTGGGATAGGTGGCTCATCAACAGCCATAGTCTTTCCTTTGGAAGGGCTTCTCTCAGGAAAAGGGTTTTCTTCTCTTGGACCATTTTCAGCAGTTGGGATGGTGGTTTCCTTTGGATGGGAGGACTCTAATGGAGGGGTCATTTGGATTTTGAGTTGTGTCCCACTCCTAATGGTGATGGCACTAACATTTCCTTTATCCCTAGGGTTTACTACTGGTTGAGATGGTAGTTTACCCGACCCATGACTTTGGATTTCCCCCACCGAGTTGGAAAGTTGGCCTAGTTGGGTCTTTAGGTCTTGTATGTCTGCTTGGGTGGTTTTTTGGAATTGGATATTATTGGCAGACATTTTCTTCATCATATCTTCTAGGCTAGGCTCGGTTTTTGGAGGGGGTGGTTGGAATGGCCTTTGGGGTGGTTGAGGATTTCTGGGTGGTGGTGGATGACTACTCTGACCCTGTTAGTTCCATTGCTGTTGAGGTTGGTTTGAATACCCCCCTTGCTTATAGGCTTAGTTTTCCTTCCACCCTTGGTTGGATGGATAGTATGGTTCTTGCCTAAATGGTTGGTTAAAGGGGCGTCCTGGAAATATTTCCTCACAACTCTCAGAAGTTTCTCTCAATTGGGGGCATTGGTCAGAATAGTGGGTATCATAAGAGCATATACCACAATTTATGGGAGGAGGAGATTGGAATTTCCCTTGGGAAAGAGCAATTTGTCGTAGAAGGGTACTCACCTCTTCAAACTTTGTGTCCACCTTCTCGAATTCAGTACTTTGCACCTCATGGACACCTCGAATGGGTATACTGGACCTTGAACTGAATTGTTGAGTGTTCTGTGCCATGGTCTCAATTAGGGTCCTTGAAACGATTGGGGTTTTATCCACTAGTGCACCACCTGCAGCAGCATCAATCATGTTTCGATCAATAGGGATTAAACCTTCATAAAAATACTGAATTAAAAGTTGATCACTTATTTGGTGATGTGGACAACTTGAACACAATCTTTTAAATCGTTCCCAATATTCATGAAGGGTTTCTCCTTGAGATTGTCTTATCCCACATATTTCTTTCCTTATTGTTGCAGTTCGAGAGGCTGGGAAGTATTTTTCAAGAAAAAGTCGTTTCATGTCCGCCCAACCTCTAATAGGTGAATTAACATAATACAACCAATCTTTAGCCGTGTCTTCTAATGAAAATGGAAATGCCCTAAGTTTTAATTGTTCTTCATCCACATTAGCAGGTTTTAATGTTGAACACACATTATGAAATTCTTTTAAATGCTTATGTGGATCTTCTCCAGGAATTCCATGAAATCTTGGTAATAAATGAATTAAACTAGATTTTAGTTCAAAATTGGGTGTCTCGCCTTGTAATTGAATGTAAGTGGGTTGGATATCAACATCAGGTGAGGTTAGTTCTTTTAGTGTTCTATTATTTTCATCCATTTTATACAAGTTATGTTCAATTTTAACTTTGGTTTCAGAAGAAGAATAAGGATCAAGAAGAATTTTAAGATTTGATGTCTCCTCCTTCAAAGTGTGGTCTTGTATGTCTCGGTTTCGTTGATGTAGGATCCTCTTTGGTTCGGGTTCGAAAGTTTGTAGGTCTCCCGGAGTAGAACGCGTCATACAAAGAACCTACACAATAAATAAATTAGAACACAAAAACAAATGAAAAGGTATAAGATAAAACAAACAAATATTCACAAAAATTACAAAAAAATTATCAAAAACACGCACAAAAAACCAAAGCGCTCCCCGGCAACGGCACCAAAATTTGACCGCGTTGTCGTGACACGTCAAAATGATTATATTTTTAAGGTTAATTTATATTCTAGGGAAAACCCTAGGTCGTCTCTCAAGGAGCGTTGGTAGGTTTAGAGTGTGTATTTTTAATAAAAATGACTAAGAGAGGGGGTGGTTTTGAAAACAGTTTAAAACAATGACTTAGTTGAAATAGCTTAACAGATGAGTGACCAAGTGGATTTTGAGAAATATGAGATAAAAGGGTCGATGTGATTTCACTACACACATATCAAGTTCATTTTTCATATAGATTCATCTTAGGTTTAGAGTAATTCTTTGGTTGGAATTAATTGGAATCCCGATTAATTCCTAAGCTTTTATTTCAATGCTTTAAAGACCAAACCTTGACGTAACAATAGTATTGTCAAGGTACAGTACTTATGCATGGAATAAGAGATTCCAAATCATATTGAAATCTCAATAAGTTGGGTATGAAAAGGATTATTGTTATTTCCAATCGGAACAACACAAGTCACGCACTCAAAACCTCACACCGATCGGTTAGAAATTAAGAGCATAACACTCACATGTATCAAATCAAGCATTCAAATCTAAAATAAAATAAGATACATGGAATGAAATGTTTAAACACCCAAATTACTCCAAACCAGTAGCTATTGTATGCATCGGAACTCCCTTGACATGTGTGTAGCTCCCTCACAACGAACACCCAACTTTTAGCTCGACATCGGGAGGAGGAGGAAGCTCGGGTGGAACTCCTTCTTCATCCTTGATTCCCCTATGAGGATAGGGGCCTCCAGAACCTCCAAGGTGATTAGGAGACTCCTCTAGGACTCCAAATTGTCAGCACTTCACTCTTTGGCCGAACTTCCAAATGAGGAGCCCAAGGTGCCCTTTTATAGGAAATGTGGGAGGTGGTTTTGGGCACACAGATTTCATCAATCCACTTGCACGATGTGTTTCGTCCTTCAGAAAGTCTTATATAGCTTTGGAGAAAATAGAAAAGTTTTAACCCTACCTCTTTACTGTTTCCACCGAAAGTTTGGCACCGTTTGGAAAACTACAGCTCAAGATATTGATAAAATACAGAACACCTCATTTGACTTGGTCCAAATTCGGTGGCTTGGAAAGATCAGTTTGGATGGGGCTTATACAAGCCGAATCAGGATTGGGTTCCTTAATATGAAATGTATCGTATTGAAGTTTGGACAGGCCCACAAAATTTCAGACCATTTGGAAGCACGGATTTCGTGTAAAATTCAAAACAGTGGATAGATGTCCATGGATCCATGCAATTTTGGCCCATTTTTCTTTCACTTCATCAAGGGCCCTCCAAATCACCTCCACCTACATTGTAATTTTCAAAAAAAGTATCATTGACCTATTTAACAGTGATAAACACAAAATTATTGAATCAAAAATGAAGCACAATTTGATAATATTTTTATAATTTTTAATACAAAATATGTTTAGCACAGCGGTGTAAGGGTGAAAATGAAACAGTGAATCGTGGTACGATCAGCTATCCAGGGGGTTGGGGGCTGTCTAAGGGGATAGGGGTGTCAGGGGGGGACCAGGGGTGAGGAGGATTTCCAAGGGGGTGGGGGCTATCCATGGGGGTGGGGTGTCCAGGGGGTTTGGGGTTGGTTGTCCAAGGGGTTGGGGGTTGTCCAAGGGGGTAGGGGGTGTCTGGGGGGTGGGGGTGTCAGGGGTGGGGGCTGTCCAGGGGGTTGGGGTGTCCAAGAGGGTAGGGGGTGTCCAGGGGGTGGGGGTGTCCAGGGGTGGGGGGCTGTCTAAAGGGGTGGGGGCTGTCCAGGGGTTGGGGGTTATCCATGGGGGTTGGGGTGTCCAGGTGGTGGGGTGGTGTCCAGGGGGGGCTTTCCAGGGGGTTGGGGCTGTCTAAGGGGGTAGGGGGTGTCCAGGGGGTGGGGTGGTATCCAGGGGGTGGGGGTTATCTAAGGGGTTGGGGGCTGTCCAAGGGGGTAGGGGGTTTCTAGGGGTGGGGTGTTTAGATGGGTGGGGGTTGTCCAGGGGGTGGGGGGTTTCTAGAGGGGTGGGGGCTGTCCATGGGGGTGGGGGCGTCCATGGGGTGGGGGTGTCCAGGTGGTGGGGTGGTGTCCAGGGGGTGGGGGATGTCCAAGGGGGTTGGGGGTGTCCAGAGGGTTGGGAGTGTCCAGGGGGTTGGGGGCTGTCTAGGGGATGGTGGGGATGTCCAAGGGGGTAGGGTGTCCAGGGGTGGGGTGTCCAAGGGGTGGGGGGATGTCTAGGGTGGGATTGTCTAGGGGGTGGGGCCTGTCCAGGAGGTGTGGGGGTTGTCCAGGAGGGGTGGGGGTTGTCCAGGGGGTGGGGGTGTCCAGGGGGTGGGGATGTCCAGGTGGTTGGGGGGCTTTCCTTAGGGTGGGGGTGTCTAGGGGGTGGGGGTGTCTATGGGGTGGGGGTGTCCAGGGGGTGGGGGGCTGTCCAGGGGGTGGGGTGTCCAAAGGGGATTCATGGATAATTTAATTATCCATTGTTTTAGGTGATCTTGAATAGATATATAATGAATTCAATAAATCGTACAATATGTAATAAAGAAATTTAATTTTTATTAGGATGGTTATTTACAAAGAAGACAAACCATCATGTTTATAAGGGGTAAAGCACTTGTCAAAATTAAGGAAAATTTTAATTTCTTTATCCCAAGTAGATGATGCAAGTTTATATACATGTTTTTCAGAAGAAGACAAACCATCATGTTCATTATCTGATGAAATGATAAAGGAAGGTCTTAGAGTTATACTAATTTTATACATGGTCAATAAAGCATTGAAATGATCACCAAGTTAGAAATGTTGGTTTTGTAGGTTTGAATACAGTTAAATTCCAAATTAGAAAATGAAATTCAAATAAAATGGCAACCAATAAACATTGAAAATTCACATAATGGTCAAGTCAAATACAATATATTTTTAATAAATATTAAATCAATTTGAATAGTACCAACCTTAACAACCTAAGTTGAGCTAAACCAAAATAATTGAGAACATGGATGGATGATTTTATATATTCCCCACCACAACTTCAGGTTCACAGTAAACTCTAATAATTGAGATATTAGAGTCATCAAAAGTAATAAATGGATCATTTCCAATGGCAGTAGGGATGGTGTTAATTTCATCATCGTCTTCATCAAAAATATGACTTGGAATTACTTCAATAATGACAAAAAATTCATATTGAAGATGGTCTTTGACATAAAAAACTTGTTTCGACATTGATGCCAATACATATGGTTCATCGGCAGCAAGAGTGAGAGTCATATCAATTACTCTAAATCCACAATCATTAATAAATGAGCCCTACCTTGTCATCGAATCAAACCACTGGCATTTCTTCACTGTGACTCGTCTATGAGAATAATAATCTAATATTATTATTTTTCAATGACTCCATAATAACCTAAATTTTCAAATCGCGGTCTACTGTATGATGCACTGGCATAACCGTCTGTTGTGGAAGTAACAATAACACATCATGTTGTGTTCTCATGTTATTTTCTCATTCAGTGATAATAAATCTGTACCCATTGATGATTTATAGTCACGAACCATGGTATTAGGATCAAAAGCCAAAGCTCTTATTTCCTCAGAGACAGAGTCAATAGAAAAACTCAATAATTAAAATATAAATGAATATTAAACTTAATCAAATATTTATTTAATTATTTTAAAACAGTAATATTTTTACCTTCAATTTTAACCAAGCAGAAAACTCTTTGCTATGAAAAGTATCCCTCTTTCTCAAAGATAAAGAACGATGTTTTCTATTTATCATTGCTTTATATTCCCTATAGATAAAAATAGGAACATTTTAATAGATATATATGTAAGATATACATATATTCAATTTACTTACCTGATGTAGTCATCGAACAAATCACAGTTGAACAAAATTGTGCGATGTGCCATCTCCTGCTCTTCTAGGCTTAATACCGTCAATGTATATGATCCAGAAATTCCTCTTATTTGCGGAAGTGATGGAAAACTGGGTTCAATTTTCTCATAATGTTCTTCTTTGTTTCTCATTTGTTTTTTCATTCTTGTAGTAAGATCATACAAATACATAGAGCAGAAATCCATACATTCTTGAGCTAAGTAACCATTCACGATAGAACCTTCGTGATTATTCCTGTTTCGGACATAAGACTTTAATGTGTACATATTTATTTCAGTTGGATACATCTAATGAAAAGAAATAGTTCCTACAAGAAGTATTTCAGTTGGAATATGGACAGTCAGATGCAGCATGCGTGTGAAAATTGATGGAGGAAATATTTTCTCTAACTCACACAAAATTAATGGGGCATCTGCCAACATTTTTTCAAGAAAGACTTGGACAACTTCTTAGCACAAAGATGTCTAAAAAAGGGTAAAACCAAATAACAAACACTCTTACATTATTGGACAAAAGATGGTGGATTTCTATTGTAATCAAATCATGCAGAAGGATGTGATAATCATGAGTCTTCAAATATTTTAGCTTCAACTCTCTTCTATTGACCCGTTTAGATATGTTACTTGAATAGCCATAAGGAACTTTAATAATCTCTAGTACTTCCAGAAATTGTTTTTTTCTATAGGTTTCATCACATAAGAAGCACATGGAACTTTCCATTTATTTTCACTGATACGCACAGGATGCAATTCTGGTCTGATACCCCAATCCACCAAGTCACGCTGAGACCGTAAATCATCTTTTGTCTTTCCCTTAACATTTAGAAGAATCGAAAGCAACATTTCACACATATTTTTTTCAATGTTCATTACGTCTAAGCAATGATGTAACAGATTGGTTGACCAATAAGTAAAATCAAAGAAGATACTTCTTTTCTTCCAATTGTAACAGGTTTCAATGGAGAAATTCTTTCTCTTTACAGATTTCATTTGACCCTTCCTGAATGAAAAACTAAAATCTTTCAATTCATTAAGTACATCAGTTCTATACATAAGCTGAGGTGGATCATCGGTCTCCATGGTATTGTCAAATCTTCGATGATTATTTCTATATGGATGGTCCATTGGCAAGAATCGTCGATGTCCCATAAAAATGAAACTAAAACGATGTTTCAATCTTCTGGATCATGTATTCTTCATAAAAATAGGACATGATAGTTTTCCCTTCGTGCTTCATCCATACATCATTTCATAAGTAGAAAAATCATTGATCATCCACATAAGAACAACATGCATCTGAAATATGTCTTTTGAACATGCATTGTATGTGCGCACACCCACATCCCAAAGAAGTTTCAACTCTTTTATTAAAGGTTGCATGTATACGTCTATATCATTTTCAGGATCATAAGGTCCAGATATGAGTATACTTATGAAAGTGAAAGGTTTTTCATACACAACCATGGGGAAGGTTATAAATGTGTATAAAA